>OW121749.1:10480086-13178420 GCA_933228765.1 Miltochrista miniata
ATAAAAATTTAAACTTTCGAGAACATATTACCTTGCTTTGTAACAGAGTGCGCAAATTGATGTACATATTTAGGAATCTGCGTAACTTATCAAAATATAAATTAATAAAACAGGTGTACTTAGCGCTGTGCCAATCTATTATTACGTATTGTATTACTTCCTGGGGCGGTGCCGCGAGATCCATCTTGCTCCCGCTGGAACGATCCCAAAGAGCTATCCTTAAAGTAGCCATCTTTCGACCTTTTAGATTTCCCACACATCAACTATACATTGCATGTGAAGTACTCACGGTGCGCCAACTGTTTATACTGAACACTATATTACACCAACACTCCAAACTACCTTTGCTTGCACCTAAGTCGGACAGGAGACGTAAAGAAGTAATATTCACGCATACACCACTTAGACATGCTTTCACAAATAGATTCTATGTGTTTCTGGGACCTTATCTATATAAAAAACTTAACAAAATACTAACCATACATAATCTAAACCATAGGAACTGTAAGATTAGAGTTATAGAATATTTACAGACCCTTGATTACGAGGACACGGAAGGGCTGTTGGAAATTTTAAAATAATAGGATATTTCGTAGCATAATTATAAGCATAATTATTATTATTTATTAACTATTAATTTAATTTTATTTTATTTACTTTAGACTTGTATTCTGGAACTGTTACACGTCAGACATCCTATTTTATAACTTAGATACTTGAAATGTAAAAAAAAACAGAACAGGTGTAGTCTGAAACACAGGTTTTTTAAAACCTAGATCAGATAAAGCGCTACTATACAATGGAACCAAATAGCATTACTGACTGACCATTCGCTAAATTTCGTGGAAAATTGTAAATTAATTGCATTCTAGAGATATATACTTTAAGATTTTATAAAATAGATATAAGCCTATATTGTAATCTTTTTGTAAACAATTTTTGAAATAAATATTATTATTATTTATTATTATATTTCCTCGTGCTTCCATTACTGCGTTTACGCGGTTTGGCATGCTGTACACCAAGTTCCTTATACGATTTTGGGAAATATTCTCCCATTCCTCTGTGAGAGCAATTTTGAGCTCACGAAGCGTGATTGGGGGAGAGTTTCGTTGTTTTACGCATCTGCCTAGCTCGTCCCAAGCATGCTCGATCGGGTTGATATCCGGGCTGCGCGCTGGCCACTCCATACGAGTAATGTTTATCTCTTGAAGGTAGTCATTCACAATCCTACCTGTATGAGGTCGGGCATTGTCATGCATAAATATAGCATCCTCACCTAAATTGACCATAAATGGACCAACGTGATCATTGAGGATTTCCTCCACATATCTTACGCTAGTTAAAGAGCCGTTTTCTATGATCACCAGCTCTGTGCGACTTTCAGAAGAAATTCCGGCCCACACAAGTACAGACCCACCACCGTAGGCTACTTTTTCTTCGATGCATGCTTGCTTGAATCTTTCCCCTGGTCTTCGATACACTCTGTGTCTTCCATCGTGCTTGTAGAGCATAAATTTTGATTCGTCGGAGAACATAACTTTTGACCAATCTTCAATACTCCAATTTACGTGGCTCTGGGCATACCTTAGTCTCGAAATACGATGCCCACGCTCCAGTTTAGGGCCGTTTGCAGGTCTAAGGGGTTTTAAGTTAGATTCAGCAAGCCGACGTCTTACTGTCCATGCACTTGGGTTACTTCCTCCGAGGCGTCGAAACTGATTGGTGAGTTCAGTTCCTGTGAGAAAGCGATTTCGAAGCATGGTGTTCACCAAGTATCGGTCTTCTCGTGCTGTGGTACACCTGGTTCTGCCCGTTCCTGGTCTGCGTAGGTTAGAACCAGTTTCTTCGTAACGTCGGAGAAATCTTTGTACTGTTGACAGCGACACACCGACAGTCCTGGCTGTATCGCGCTGACTCCGGCCGGTTTCCAGCATTGTAAGTATTCTGGTGCATTCTTCAGGCGTAAGCGACATAATTTCAGCTTGATTAATGAATATAGAGCACTATCAACATGGTTTATGTACCCACATAAATGACAGATTACAAACAAAAGCAACACCAAATGCTGTAATTTCGTAGTTCCATCTTCGAAAGTGGCCCTTTTTCAAATTTGATTTTTTTATGATATAACTTTACAATAACTAAGAAGTTTTAATACCTTCATTTAAGGAGTATTACATTGTCTATTAAATACAATTTATTGCATTAACCTAGCATTTTTAGTTTCCGAGATTTTTAGGATTCTTTAAGTGACCCGGATTCATTGCTCTCGAGTGTATTTACACAATCTATAAACATGGCATCAATTACAGTGGTTTAGTTTTGGTATATCTTATATTTATAAAATTTAAGCTATTGTATTTTAATGTTGCACATGACATCTTGTTGGACCCCTATTATAGTATCAGACAGTCAAATAGGGTATTAATGATGATAGTATGTGACTGTCCAGGTTGTGCTTGTGGGTATGATATGGAAATTGAGCACTTTTCTAATCTTATGTTTGTAGTAGTTATGCTAAATGTTGGGTGGAGTTTTGCGATAGCGGTTAGTAAACAAATAAACATGTATAATCAAAAAGTACTATTTCAAAATTTGGTTATTTTGACACCAGTAAATGCCTGCATACTGCTAATATTTAAACTTTTTCTAGATATTTTTATTTACCGGATTTTATTCATACTCATCATATTTTATGTGTTGTTCAATTATTGTTATCGTGATTAACACTAAGAAATGTTTAAAGTTTGGACTTTTTAATGCAGGTTCGCTTGGAACTAGACAGGACGAATTTTTAATTGCCATGAGTCACCATTCGGTTGATATCATGGCCATCAATGAGACCTGGTTAAAGCTTGGTGAGGATGGCAGAGCTCCTTTGGTGCCAGGTTATAAGTTAAGGCATACGCCAAGACCTACTGTGGTAAAAGATGGGATCGGTGGGGGAGTTGGGTTCTACATAAGAAACGGTGTTAGTGTGAGGACCAGGGCTCACCCGGTGGATCCGCAAGTAGAGGAATATTGGCTGTCATTGACTAGTGTAGGCAAAAAAATTCTGGTTGGCACAGCTTATAGACCACCCTGGCTAGGTGAAGACCGTTTCATAGACAGCGTAACTGAGAGCATCTGTGCATTGGCTCCCTATGATCATATCATCCTTTTGGGGGATTTTAACATAAATATGTTGATACAGTGTGACACCAAAACAAAAAAACTACAACAATTCTTACAATATACCAATATACATCAAGTGGTAAACGCACCAACACATTTTACTGATGATAAGAGCACTTTGATAGATGTCATTTGTACAGATATGAATGTTTATAATGTCACAGTTACCCATGTCCCACAACTAGGAAAACATGCCGTTGTGACTTGTGAGTCAACTTTAAAAAAAGTTAAGGAGAAACCCAGGTGGGTTTCTTACAGACCATTCGGAGAAATCCTGCCCGATCTTTTTGACAGCGATATCAAAATGATTCCATGGCACCACATAGAGTCACAGGTTAATGTTGATGATATGGTGAATGCGTTGTCTACTTGGATTGTGTATCTGTTTGACATGCATGCCCCTGTGAAACAAAAACGCTTTAAGACCAAAAATACTCCTTGGATAACTGATAATGTCAAGTTACTCTTCCGCCTGCGCGATAAAGCGAGGCTTGCATATCAGAGTACTAAAATGGAGTCCAAGAAAAAATATTACCTAGAGTTAAAACATCACGCTGTTATGGCGTTGCATAGTGAGAAGTCAGTCTATTTTTCAAAAAATATAAGCGAACAGATCAATAACCCTAAAACCATGTGGAAGAATCTAAAAAATCAGATACTCAACTCACATAAAGATTCTTGTTTGCCAAGTCACTTCAACAATCCCTACACCATCAACAAAGCTTTCCTGGATGTGCCGGGGGAGAGTGTAGTGAGTTTGTCAAAATTAACCTTCTATGAACATCATAGGTACGACCCTAGTGTGAGTTTTGAACTCAGACCTGTAGATCAACCCACAATTTTAAAGATTTTAAATAACATTAAAACACAGGCACAGGGTGTTGATAAGATCAGTGCACAGATGTTGGGACTCACACTCCCTAACTCATTAAGCACTATCACACGACTGATTAATACATCCATCATTACACACACATATCCGCAGCCGTGGAAGTGCTCTGTTGTTCGGCCTATTTCAAAAACTAGCCACCCAAATACCATCAGAGACCTTCGGCCTATCAGTATTCTTCCTTGTTTGTCAAAGGTGTTGGAAAGGGTGGTGCATATGCAAGTAATGGAGTACCTTGAACAAAATAGTATTCTCCCTGATAGGCAGTCAGGATTTAGAAAGGGGCGGGGTACGGCCATGGCTTTGTGTGATGTGGTTGGCAACATTTTGGAGGCTAGGGACCGCGGAGAGGGAACAGCTCTAGTGCTACTGGACTACTCCCGCGCTTTTGATGCCCTAGATATTTCACTTTTATTATCAAAGTTGACCTTCTATGGGTTTACGTCAGATACTGTCAGGTGGTTCGATAGTTACCTCACGAATCGTACACAGTATGTTGAGCTGCAGAAAGAGGATGGCACAGTGATGACATCATCCCCGCTTAGGGTGACTCGAGGGGTGCCACAGGGATCAATCTTGGGTCCACTTTTGTTCATTTTATATACTGCAGATATCACAGGATCCTTTCAACACTGTCGGTTCCATATGTATGCAGATGATACACAATTATATTTGTCTTTTAAACCTGACGACACGCTTTCAGCCATATCTAAAGTAAATGAGGACCTGGAAAGGGTGGTTACGTGGTCAAAAGAACACTCACTGATCTTAAATCCCCTTAAATCAAAATTCATGATACTGGGTAGTAAGAAACAAATTCAGTCAATTTTGAAATATGATCCCACCATAGTCATTAATGGTCAGAAAGTGGCAAGGGTCGAAGAAGCCACGAACCTTGGTCTCCTGATGGACCCTCAGCTACAGTTTCAGGGACACATAGGTAGTATAGTAAAGAATTGCTTTTATAGGTTAAAAATTCTATACAATATTCGGGACTATATAGGGATTCCACTAAGAAAGCAACTGGTGGACAGTCTCATACTATCTAGATTCAATTACTGTGACATAGTTTACGGTCCATGCTTGCTGGCTAAAACTAAAAATCTCATACAGCGCATACAAAATGCATGTGCCCGATATTGTTTTCAAATACCAAGACGTCAACATGTAACACCATACATTAATAGTAATAATATATTGAAGATGGAGGCCAGAAGAAGGCTACATTTAGCCACTATGCTTTTTGATTTGTTAAAAAGTAAAAAACCTAGCTATTTATATGTAAAAATATGTTTAAGACAAAACCGCTATCGTTACCCTGTCCGGTCCGGAACTAGTACATTATCTGTGCCAAGGCACAAGACTATGGCCTTCCGAAGTTGTCTGAAGTATGCGGCGGCGCGGGTCTGGAATGATCTGCCACCACCAATTAGGAACCTAAAATCAAAACACACATTTAGGGTGAGGTACAAAGCATTGCTCTTACAATATCAAAAGAGCATGCCTTGAGTTATACTAATATATCTGCATTGTCTGCAGATGGATGTATATTAAAAATGCATCTATTTGTATATTCACAATCTCCGAATCTTACCTATAAGTGTTTGGCTCCCCTGCTATAGGTCATTCCAGAGTCGTCCCTCTGTGTGCTGGACACCGAATTGCCTTATTGTGCATTGGTTGGATTGTGCGGTTGGAGGCCTGCGATGGTAGAAATGGTGCATTGAATTTTAAAATTGCATTTATAGATACCCGTGAAATTGTCAAATTATTGGTTAGTGCGTATATCTTTGAGAAATTCCTTACCTATTTGGCTTTAAGCTTTTGTTCTTTTCCATTACATATTTAAATCTGTTGTTGATAGTAAACTATATTCAATTTGTGTTTAAGTAAATTAAAACGTAATTGCCTGATGACGTCAGGTGACGCTAAGGTTGGCACTGAAAACCAGTACTGGGTGGTTAATACCCATCTCAGTGTATGCTGAGTGTCAATCCTGGTTGCGGACACAGCGTACATTATATATTAAAAGATTAGTAATAACTTTACTTGGTAATTCAAGTACTTATTCAGTGCAGAGCAAAATACAAGGGACACGTGAGGCCGTTGCCACGTAAAGACACGTCGACTGTCGCGTCACTCGCGTCGACCACAGAGTACACTTTGGTTACCCTTGACAGTTGACAGTGATGTGACAACTGACAGCTGACACGAAACGTATCATCAAAGGCAGCGGCGCGGCGGCCACAGATGAATGGAAATTTGCCGTTTAGTTTTAGAACGTTTTACCTCCCTGTCTGTGTGCCTTTCTTGCGTTGTTGTTTTTGTACTCTTTTTTTTTTATCTTTTTTAAGTCTCTTTTTTGTTTTCTCTGTTCTTTTATTTTTTATTACATATTATGTTATGTTACTATTATTTGGTGTGGGTATGTACGTTATGATCCAAAATAAAAATATTTTCTTTCTTTATTTCTTTCTTTCCTCAAATATAACTTCTGCAGTTGTTCATTTGCCTATCGAATGGCAAACGGTAAACAGAACTGCGCCCATATTTACTTTACGAACATTGTCACTTTAGCGTGAAGTGACAAGTTATTTACCCCACCGATTTACTGCAAGTTAAGTCGAACTTAAACATCAATCTATTTTCATACAAATTTACAGCTTGTTGGGAATTTATGTAAGCCGGACCCCGATGGTTTCGGCTGAATTGGAAGGACTTATCCCTTATTTAACGACACAACAGCAATATGAAGATCTCCTACTTTCGATTCTGTTTCATAAATACTAAGATAGGCAAGGTAGCGATTAAGTTCTGTTGAGTATTTAAGTAAGTACATTAAAAAAATTATGTCAGCGTAATAAATATGCGAATACACGGTTATTTCTCAACGTTCGAAAAAAAATTACGATGAATAATGACCGCTAATGATCACTGCATTTTTATGATAGCAGTACCAACCCTTATTTTTACGTGTAAAAGTTCTCAATGATAAAAAATAAACTAGGCATCATAATATTAGACCAGGATTTTGTCCTGGAAAGTAGGGGTCGACCGAGTCAGTAAAAAGGTGCATTTTACTTTCCACACGCTTACGTGTCTCCAGCCTTTGAGCTACTAAGGAGCTATGAGAGATTAATTATGCTGGAGCCAGTAGGCGGCTCCATCTAATGGTCCGTGAAATGATCTTTGTGAAGGTCAACCTCCAGACACACATCTAAACAGTCGACCAAACAGCATCCAATCGTAGTCGATGTTCTACAGGAGCTGGTGAGGATTCTTTTTTAAGTAAGTTATAGGAGTGGTAGCTACGGAACACCGCACAATGCCTTCCACCGTCCCGCCCCAACAAGCTTGGCTAAGTTCGCTCGGCTCTCTCGGACAGATAATCGTTGACTCAACCAAGAAAATAGGGAGGCACTACGTGATTGATGAATGCCGCATACTGTGCTACTGTCTACCCTATTAGGAATAAAAGCGCGATTTTATGTGTGTATCAACTTTCTTTGAATAGTATGCGATCGAGTAAGAAAAGGAAAATATCGTCTTCTGAAATTCTGTAAAAATATCGCGTATGACATTGATCTCAAACAGAATCTCAGTGTCGTTGGTAGGTATGTATACTCAAACCGTTTTCTCCAATAACAACACCCAAAGAGCGTCCGCACGTGACCACACTACAAGATACCTACTAAATCCCTCCCTACCTTTTATATAAAAAAGTTTATCAAATACTAACCAATATTTTTTCTATGCCGACACGCTTCAAGAATGCGTCATACGGGAAACGATCTCGATAGATATTAAGATTAACTTTTTGGAGCATTTTTTTTTACGAGTAGAAATCTAAAACTTCAAAAGCAAAATGGTGGGGGTCAACCTCGGCACTAATTAAAGTAGAAGAAGCGAAAGTGGTATGCCAGGATCGTTGCAAGTGTAGTCCTCCTCTCCTCCTCCACCTACACCTAAATTACCCATTTGTCTTATAATCTATATCTTTCTCTGTCGATCCCAAGGTCGCCTGCCAGAAAATGCTATTTAGCGTTATGGCCGCCCTTTGTACAATTTCTGCAATTACTTATTTCTGTAAAGTATAACATGGTGTGCAATTAAAGTTTTATTCTATTATATTCTTTCTAACCTCCCTTCTCTTAAAAATCTATAATTGGCTATAATTTTTCATCTACTTATTTATTTCACAGACCCTTCAGCTAGCTCAGTGTTCGCTAACGGTGGTACAAACATCTATAAAACAGCGGGGCTTTTTAATAACACAGCGAGGACTAAATTCACTACAATGATGATGAATATTTAATCAAATCATTCAAAAGAAAATACCTATTCAGTAAGCTGAAAATAATTTGAACAATATCAGTCATATTACTTGAACTATTCCAGTAGATTTGGTTTTCGCTGTTATTCACCTGAGTGTTACGATTCAGATAGCAACGGACTAAGTTGTAATATCGTATCTTATCGTACTCCAGGGAAATTAAAATAACCGCTCTTAGTTCATACTACCTAAATAACGGTTGAGAGTGCGCAAAAGAACTATGAGAACTTTATTTTGATATCTCGAAATCATTTTGTGTTGAAGGTACAAAGGATATTATGTAAAAAAATGTCCAGTAGCACTATAATTCCGGTTAAAGAATAAAAAAAACTGGCCAAGTGGGAGTTGGACTCGCGCACGGAGGGTTCCGTATCAAAAAATGCCAACAAAACAAGTTTGTTGTATTGGAGCCCCCTTAAACATTATGACTTTCTGATTTTAGCATTCGTTGTTATAGCAACAACAAAAATATAGCAACTGTGATAATTTCAGCTCTCTAAATAGTCATGTTTATTTTAACTATCAGGTTTTATAGTAGTAACATCTACTCCATAAGACCTACACAATCGATATTCAAATAGAAATAATAGGAGTTTTATCTTTCAAAACGGCCAGGTTCGATTCCCCGAACTGTGCACGAGGTATTTTTTTATTTAATCTAAGTATGCAGTTCTAATTTTCTCTAAAATCGGTGACATGGTTCCTAAGAACAGATCTTTGTATTTCTTATATTTACAGACTTGCCCATAAAGAAAGAAGAAAGAAAATATTTTTATTTTGGATCATAACGTACATACCCACACCAAATAATAGTAACATAACTTTATAATAAAAAATAATAGAACAGAGAAATCAAAAAACAGACTTAAAAAAGATAAAAAAAAAGTACAAAAACAACAACGCAAGAAAGGCACACAGACAAGGAGGTAAAACGTTCGAAAATTAAACGGCAAATTTCCATTAATCTGTGGCCGCCGCTGCCTTTGATGATGTTTCGTGTCAGCTGTCAGTTGTCACATCACTGTCAACTGTCAATACCATACTGAACTGTCCATACTGACCGCTCCAAATGTTACAACCTGTATAATAACACACAGGCTCCTTGTACTCCCGGGAATATGTTCCCATGGTAAGCAGGTACTACTATATTATATTGTGTTTTCAAATTTGATAGTCAATAAAGCCTGAGTGACATTTTTTTAGAAGTTCATGAAAACATACATGAAGAAAAGTTTATCAAATTACTGAAATGAGTACCCTTCGGTAATGTGCGCTACGCATTTTAATGTAGAAGTTATAAGTACATAGCGGATCGGGATGGTTCCAATTTTGGGTCGAAAACTCCAAACAAATATTTGGGTGATCCGCAAATGTTTGCTTCGGAGTTTGGATTGTTTTCAAAAATGTTCCGTCTGACCTGGTAGGAAAGTTAAGTGAAAGGAGAACCCAAAACTGAGTGATATTCAGCTGCTTAAAATAATATACCTGAGTCATTTGTCCACATAAATTTATTACTTAAAAAAATGAGTCGACCTAAATGTCTTCAGAATAGATAAGAGATACACGATAAAAGAGACGCAACTTTTGGAGATAGATGATTAACGTTGAGTGTCGTAATTTATACTAAAAGTCTTTTTTTTTGTTTTCCTGAGGGAGCCTTCTGAACCCATTATTTTACTTTGTTTTATGCCTTGACACAAGCAATTTCTAGACGTTTTTAAACACCTTTCAATATTAACATAGTTTTCTTTTTACTTTTGGAAATCCTCATGGATGTGAGGATTTCTACCGAATAAAACTAATAAATAACTATATCTGTTAGATTTTAATTAAATTTGTAGTCTTGTAGGTACCGTTTTATAAAGCTTTTACCATATTCTTTGAGCACCGACTCAAACTTATCTCTGCATCACCCAAAGGTTGACTGGTAGAAAATGCGTTTTGGCATTAAGTCCGACTTTGTACAATTATAATTTGTGCATAAAGTTTAAATAAATCAATCAAACTACACGACGCTCACCATCAGCTTATGGTCGGAAGTCCCGGGTATGCCCCTGGATACATAAGTACAGGGTAGAATAATTGGCATAGTTAGCATTTTGGAGTGCCCTTCAATATCGTCAATCAAGGGAATTGCTCTTATATGCTTTCTGGCAAGAAACCAACTATCACATAATAATATATCTGAATTATGTCATTTTATTTCACTCGTAACATAAACTTTCATTAAATCAATTTGGTTCTGTGGCAAAAGATCTGTTATTTTATTTCTTGGAAAATAATCAATTACTAACACAATACAGCGTCTAGCTATACGTACAGAAGAAGACGAAGTACACTTTTAGTAACGATGTTTATATTACGAAGTTTTGGACAGACAAAGGTAGAAAAATGCCATAATTAGAGCGATCAGACAGGCCATAACGAGTGACTGGGGAGGGATACCATGTCAACCTTTCCAACCGGCTATAACAGATGATTACCAGGGCTTCGTTAAGTATCTGTGGCGTATACAGCGGAGACCGCGGCCAAGTGCCAGCACCGAATAGAACGCAGTGAGTTTCACCAAGTTAAGGTATCAATCACTGTGACGTTAAGTTGGCTATCCGTTAGTTGTTTCAAGCATTTCTTAGATTAAAGTATAATATAAATGCTTAGCTAGGTATAATGGTAATTTAAGTCAGTTTACGTGAGAGGTTAATTCATGTCGCTGTCAATGTTTACTTGGTCAAAAATGTTTTACAATCAAAAAAGTTAACCATAATTTCAGAAAGAAACATTGACTAATAATTAGTATACTAGTTACTACACTCAAAATGAAATATACCTATCCAAAAACATAAGAACAAAGTCCATCTTACTTCTCACTGTCACGTTTATACCGATAGTACCCCACCGATATCAATCTAGGGATCAAACTGTCACTAATCTGAACTGAGATTGATGTACCTTTTTAGAGACAAAAATCAGCTCACAGTACCTGCCATTTAGAAAATAAAGTACCTATAGATAAGCATGGGGCTCTTTTTAGGGTCATGTACTGAAAGAATAAAAACAGGAACATTATCACCCCCATTTTTTTTTAACGTGAGGAAATATCCTCATGGATGCTATGTCAGACTCCTACCGACTAATAAACTTCACGTAACGCCCAACAGCCTATGGTTGGGAGCCCCGGGTAAGCCCTCGGAAGGATGTCCCAGGACTCCCCAAGTCCTATCATCCCTCTGTCATCTGTATGCATTACATACAGATAGGCTCCCTGCCTCCTACTGAGAAAGCTTCCCCACCCCCGGCACAGCTGTTAGTTGGAGGGTTATTTTGACGGAACGCTTGCTTAGCCTTAGTGGTCACACACACATTCAAGCTCTGTGCAAACAGCAAGGTTTTAGTGTAGTTGACAGAATTAAAAACGAATCATTTGTAGGGAGTTTCCGCCCTGTGGTATTATCACAGGGCAGAAACTCCAGCTTGAATGTGTGCGTGTGACCAATATTCTAAGCAAATGTCCCGTCAACACGTACGAGTACGTCAACTCTACTCACAGCTGTGGCGCGGCAGGGAGTTGCCGATCTGTATGTAATACTATTATATTATCTTTGGCATTACTGAGACTTCACTGTCCATCTTTCAGTCTGTCACGAGGATGTATCTTAGGAACCATGACAATTTGAAAGCTGTAATTTTCAGATATTTCTGTTGCCGCTGTAATAAAAAATACTAAAATTAGAAAAATAATCATATTTAAGGGGAGCTCTAGTTGTTTTGCCGTTTTTTTGCATGGAACCCTCAGTCTGACTCGCACTTGGCCGGTTTTTTATTTCACTAAATTGGCAAACTAGCATACTCTCATCTAACTGGTATTTACGTGGTTACTAACTAGCCTGTAAATTATTGCCACCTCATAAGTTGTTACAAAATTACGTGTTTGATGAGTAGTTAGGCAGTTAATGTTCAGAGATTGAGGGCCACTTCTGACAGCTCGCAAGTTTATGCTTCATAAATCATAAATCATAAATCTTCACTTACAGAACCCGGGGTTTTAAAATGAGGGTATCACTCAATCAAGTTTCTTCTAGCCTACTAGTTTACTTATAAGTATGTGACTATGACCTAGTTACTTGTACTTAAAGGCATAAGTTTTCCAAAAATCTGAGCATAATCATTATACGATCCAACCATGCATACCTAATAAATTTAAAATTATTGTGTTATGGTGAGTATACGACAGCAAAACGGTTTGATTACGAGACTGTAACGTTATGATACTTTTTTTAACGCGAAGGAAAATCCTTCCTTTATGAATGCTATGCTGGACTCCTACCGATTAAAAAACCTCACGTAACGCTGGTTGCTCAAGTCGCACCTTCCACGTCTCCTCCACGGTATCCTAGTAGAGCTAGGACCGCTGGGCCTCGATTTCTCGAGGCGCAGGCCTTCGGCCCCGCTCCAGCCCTCCTTGCGACATCTAAATAGTAACGCAAGGGTTCCAGGTCCCATGGAGTAGTCCCGGCTAGGATACATACCGCCTCATCTGAGATCGTACGGTATTCCCTTATCACCCTGACAGCCATCGCCCTCTGCGGGCTCAGCAATCTAACCGGTCTTCTCTCGTTTTCCATAAATTCATTTGCACTATTATTGTTTGCCATAATCATCCCCGATCATAATATTTACTTGCACTATTATCATTTATACTAATAACGTTTGCCTTAACAACTCAACAGTCATAACTTTTATTTGCCATAAAATGACTTTCTATAACAACATTTCTCATAATAATTAGTTTCCATAAGTAACACATCTCATAATCGACTCTTGACATAATCAAAATTTGATATAATTAGGAAAATAATGCATAATATTGTAAGGTCGAAATTAATTATCGTTAACACCCCGACTCAGTGCAATCCGACTCGAATAGGTTAGGTTAGAAGACTAAGGCGGGAGCGAAGCGAAGCGGAGCTCCCGCCTTAGTCTTCGTGGTTTTTTTTTAAACCACCCAGAAGTAGCAGCCCCGCAAAGCGGGGCTCCGTCGAGCTTAGTTAGCTAGAGACGCCATATGAGGTTTAGTTTTAGGTTTAATTGTTAATAAAAAATCTGTGTCGTATAATTATCTTTATTTATATTATGGTGAATAAAAGTTATGGAAAATGGCATTATTGAAAACGAAAATTATGGCAAATACATTTATGGATTTAAATTATTATGACACTTGATTGATTATGACCAATGGAATTATTGAAAGTAATTTTATGTCATTTCACGATTATGGCAACTGAAGCGTTATATCTAATGAAATTATGGCAAATACCAGTATGGCATATGAAATTATGGCATTTTAAATTATGGCAAACATTAGTAAACCAATCTAACCACATTGCTGGCCGACAGGGTCTCCGCCCATACGGGGGCCTCGTATAGGGCCATACTTCGCACGATCCCTAGGTACTTTCTCCTGTAACGTTATAATACTATTCTTAACATTTTCATTATTCTTCAAAGATGTCTTAGATCGTCATCCATACTAATATTATAAAGAGTAAATATTTTATTGTTTTTCAGGTTGCATTGGTATGCTCCGAAATTACTATACCGCTAGTGTTATAATTTACCTAGTGAGTAGCGAAGTTTTAGATGTACCGCGGATAAAAATAGGTAAAAAAAATTACCACATGATCAAAATATTTAGAATCTTCTAGCGAAATCTTGAAGTCTGCTATCATTTCTGAAACTCTCAGCTCTATGCCATCACTGCCGTAAAACCTGGGACATACTTTCGACGACGGCTTACCCGGAACTTTTGACCGTAGGCAATAGAGTCGTAGGGCACGGTGAGATTTTAGCTGACAGAAGTTCAGTAAAGCATCCATGAAAATTAAGAAGTAGAGCCGTTTGCCATAACGTTTAAGCGGTAGGTATCTTTGTGAATAGATACAATTTCGGTGACATAAAAGTTTCAGCAAAAACTGAAATTAGTACCTACGTCACCTTTATTACCTGACCCAATACATCTAGTTATACAGAATGATAAGTAAATAATAATCCTTAGTCCTGGGACATCCTTCCGAGGGCTTACCCGGGGCTCCCAACGTAGGCTGTTGGGTGTTACGTGAGGTTTTTGAGTCGGTAGGAGTCCGGCATACCATCCATGAGGGATTTTCCCTCACGTGAAAAAAAAGTAAAATAATAATCCAATCATAAACAAAACTTGTAAAAGCCCAAGTCTCGCAACTCAGTTCTTCAACCGTAAAAAGTAGCGAGATTCATGTAATACCAAGTTAATGGCAATTATTAATATTTAATTCTTTTTATGTTATAAATAAGTAAAACGATTGAATTGGCCATCGCATGAAAACATAATGTATCTCACAAGTAATAGGTAGGAACATTATATTTTATTAAATTGATCAATGCGATTACCAAGCCAATCTATTTACTTATTAAAAACATAAAAGATTTTATAACATGTTTAACAAGAAATATTAATTCCAATGTCATTTGTCTGAATAATGCCTCAGCTGCTGCTTCAATTTAAGGCCGCGTTTTTTGAATTGAGTTTTTTGAAACAATCCTAGTCAAAAAGTAAAGGGTTTTTAAATCTGAAAAATATATAATATGTAATAGTTAAGGATATAAGCTAAACATATTCCGAGCCCGTTACACGATCCAATAAATTTCACTAGATAGAAAAAAATCCCAAAGTTGACTCTGTCAAAGTTTTTTCAAAACTGTGGCTAAACTATTAACATTTTATATATTTTTATTGCACTCAATTAAAGGTATTAAGTTTTTATACACATTTTCCGAGCGTTTTTCTATAAACAACTATTTACATAGTTATCATGTACGAATATCTACCAAACGCAATAGAATTGCGCCGCTGACGGCCGATCAGTCTCGCCATGGCGCTTGTGGAGGCAGGACCTGTGTCAGTTTTTTTCGCAACTACTTCGTAATTATTATGCCAAATTACGTTCAAATCGCGCCACAGTATAAAAATATCAGTAATGGGCAAAATGTAATTAGATTAACCGTTACAAATACATACGCGACTCATGGTAAAAATGTGGTGATCTTTTACTTTTTAAGTGTTTTCACGACATGGTAACCAGCTACCTAATGCATTAAAATGTCTACGAATTACATGATAATTTCGCAATCCAACATGGCGGCCACGCCGTAATCACAAAATTTCATGATGGGTATCGTTTAAGGGGTTTTTTGGTATGCTGAGTACGAATCACGTACTAATTTTGCAATACAAGATGGCCGCCGCTCCGTAATCACAAAATTTCATGATGGGTATCGTTTAAGGGGTTTTTTGGTATGCTGAGTACGAATCGCGTACTAATTTTGCAATCCAAAATGGCCGGCGCAGTGTAATCACAAAATTTCATGATGGGTGTCGTTTAAAGGGTCTTTTGGTATGCTGAGTACGAATCACGTACTAATTTTGCAATTCAATATGGACGCCGCGCCGTAATCACAAAATGTCATGATGGGTATCGTTTAAGGGGTTTCTTGGTATGCGGAGTGTACGAATCACGTGATAATTTTGCAATCCAATATGGGCGCCGCGCTGTAATCACAAAATTTCATGATGGGTATCGTTTAAGGGGTTTTTTGGTATGCTGAGTACGAATCACGTGATAATTTTGCAATCCAATATGGCTGCCGCGCCGTAATCACAAAATTTCATGATGGGTATCGTTTAAGGGGTTTTTTGGTATGCTGAGTACGAATCGCGTACTAATTTTGCAATACAAGATGGCCGCCGCGCCGTAATCACAAAATTTCATGATGGGTATCGTTTAAGGGGTTTTTTGGTATGCTGAGTACGAATCACGTGATAATTTTGCAATCCAAAATGGCCGCCGCAGTGTAATCACAAAATTTCATGATGGGTTTCGTTTAAAGGGTTTTTTGGTATGCTGAGTACGAATCACGTACTAATTTTTCAATTCAATATGGACGCCGCGCCGTAATCACGAAATGTCATGATGGGTATCGTTTAAGGGGTTTCTTGGTATGCGGAGTACGAATCACGTGATAATTTTGCAATCCAATATGGGCGCCGCGCCGTAATCACAAAATTTCATGATGGGTATCGTTTAAGGGGTTTTTTGGTATGCTGAGTACGAATCACGTGATAATTTTGCAATTCAATATGCCCGCCGCGCCGTAATAGCATACCAAAAACCCTTTAAACGATACCCATCATGAAATTTTGTGATTACACCGAGGCGGCCATTTTGGATTGCGAAATTATCACGTGATTCGTACTCAGCATACCAAGAATTCCCTTAAACTATACCCATCATGAAATTGTGTGATTACGGCGCGGTGGCCATGTTGGATTGCAAAATTAGTACGTAATTCGTACTCAGCATACCAAAAAACCCTTTAAACGATACCCATCATGATTTTTTGTGATTACACCGCGGCCGCCATTTTGGATTGCAAAATTATCACGTGATTCGTACTCCACATACCAAGAAACCCCTTAAACGATACCCATCATGAAATTTTGTGATTACGGCGCGGCGCCCATATTGGATTGCAAAATTATCACGTGATTCGTACTCCGCATACCAAGAAACCCCTTAAACGATACCCATCATGACATTTTGTGATTACGGCGCGGTGTCCATATTGAATTGCAAAATTAGTACGTGATTCGTACTCAGCATACCAAAAAACCCTTTAAACGACACCCATCATGAAATTTTGTGATTACACTGCGGCGGCCATTTTGGATTGCACAATGATCCCGTGATTCATACTTAGCATACCAACTTTAGAAAACTTTAGAAATTTTTATGACCAGCTATTATGTAATTTACATTTTTTACGCAACTGTAGCAAACGTACGCAACGGAAACTCTCAAAAGAAATGAAATATCCTAGTTGTCGAAAAATGTTTCGTTGCTGGTAAGCTCTTATTCGCCTTAGCGTGATGTTATATATTTTGATATTTTTCAAAAATGGACATTCTAAGAAACTCTTGAAATTCAACTAGCAGTCTCTTAGACTCTAGAGTTAGAACAACTAAACAAACTCTTTAGCTTAAAAATAATAGTATAATATACATAATTTATTTACGATTAACTCTTTTATTTTTATTTACGAAACTAATAAATCACTACACTTAATAAAGTTATATGCATTTACTACGTCAAACAAAGTTAGCATGCTGTTTCTTTCTACTATACTGTATACTGTGGCATGAGAGTTGACTGCCGCTGCCGGCGCGCGGTGTGTCTTGCGCCCGGGGCGAGGGGAGCGCCAAATGCTTACTTGTGCGGAATAACCGCCCCTTAAGTCTGATCCGTTCAGGAGATAATTTAATAAGGTGCAAAAATTCAAGCAAGCTGCCGTTTAATGTTGCTAAAAATTTGTGTTATGCATAAACCTTACTTTAGCCTTGGCGTTATCCTTCCGAAGGCTTACCTGGGAGCCCCGGCGAACGAAGATTGTAGGGTACCATAATGTGGTTGTAGTCGGAAGGATTATGGATTCATGAAAATTTCTACACATAAAACATTCAATCATTATAAACATCTTTTACTTTCATTTATTACATCATATTATATTTTCATTATACTGATGCTTGTCTTAGGGTGAAGAAGATTAGTAAATTAAAGTCCCTGTAAGCGAGTGGCCATAATTATATTTGTCGGAAGAAGGCAGGAGTTATACCTACGATATGCCCTCGACTTGAATTAATATAGACCCGTAAAACAGCTGCGATGGAACAAATTATCAGGTATCGATAAGGTCACACGGTGTTGTATTAGCCCAGATTGTTGTGGGGGGAGGCTAACATGGGCAGATGGTCATGCTCCATGCGCATCGAATACTTCTCTATCGACTTGTTGATCTGGAATGTATTACGATCTTGGTTACCCTGATTAACATAATCAAACACACACACACACACAAACAACTGCATTAGATCGTAATGCAGTCCACTGTTTTCGGCAACTCCATGCCATGCCATGGCCAGACGTTTTGCACACACGTTGAGTTTTGTTTCAAGTTTCCATCGCCTCGTCATTAATTTATCCATTACTGAGCGGTATACCATTATTTTGCAGATGAGGCTGGCTTAAACCCTGAAAATATCAATAGGACTTTATTGGACATGGCAATCCTACAGAAAAACGATTCTATTTATAGTTGTACCCATAAACGTTTTACAGTACCAAAACAGTTTTACTAGGAATTTTGTTAGGTTTCAATAAGTTATACTATTATTGAAGCGCTCGTGGCCCCGCGAACTCAGTGTTCTGTAAATGATCACTGCAGTAAGCAACATTTACTATGGCCGGATATGGATGGGTGACCACCACGTGGACCACTTTGTGACATTTATTTACAAGCGTTTCCGTGCTTCGGAAGGCACGATAAGCCGTTGGTCCCGGTTGTCAGTAAAATGACAGTCGTTAAGCCTAGTTGAACGCCTTACGGGCGGCTTGAAAAATTTCAACTGTGGGTCGTCACAACCTGCGCCCGGGTCGGCAGCGCGTGTGTAGCGCCTCTGGTGTTGCAAACGTCTATAGGCTACGGTTACCAACCTTCCGGTGGGCCGTAAGCTTGTCTGCCACCTAAGTAGTATAAAAAAAAAAAAATATAAAGAGGAAAGATTTGTTTTTTTGTTTGTTTGTAACGAATAGGCTCCGTAACTACTGGACCGATTTGAAAAATTCTTTCACTGCTGGGAAGCTACACTCTTTGCGGTGAACATAGGCTATATATATTTTATTCCCGTATTCCCACGGGAACGGGAACTACGCGGGTGAAACCGCGTGACGTCCGCTAGTAAGTTATATTGTGGCTACAGAGAGGTCGGTATATTAAAAACACACCGACACTGATCAAACTTATCTCTATAGGTTAGTATAGTACCTACTATAAAAAATAATACATTGATTACGTAATAGACTGGGAGCACAAAATGCAATAGAAACCTATACCAAACATAATACCAACCTACTACATACCTAACTAAACAAACCCCTACATAAACAAGTAATTGTAGACTGATGTCAGTAATAATAAGCACTCGTAGTACTCTGTAATTTTCACAAAAGCCACTATTTAAAGCAAAAAATAAAGTGAATGCAATCTATTTAGCACGTCAATGTTTTGTGGTAGCCGTAATAATACTTATTTTATTATTTAAAACTAGCTGATGCCCGCAGCTTCGCCTGCGTGAAATTTGGTTCCTACACTGTCTCTAATCTCTGTAGGTACCAAATTTCAGCCAAATCCGTTCAGCCGTTACAGCGTGAAAGAGTAACAAACATCCACACTCACAAACATTCGTATTCGTAATAGTAGTTAGATAGATAGATTTCTGATTAACAAATTCATAATACATATTATATGAGTTATGTAAATTTATTTATTAAATACATTTCTTAATTCATTGGCTAGACTACTACTTGACTTAACTTCTCTTCTAAGCAATTGACATCGTAACCTAGTTCCTTCTTCGGGTAGTCCCAGTCATATTGTAAGCCAACGACGTATGGGAAAACCGAACTACGGTAGACTTTGTCCTCATAATACAGATGGTCCAACCAAGACCAGTTAACTTAATAACCATGTAAATTTCATCTTCTAAGCGTTCATGTTCATTTTAATGGCTCTTTTTACTTCTCAAATGTAATCTTCGTAGAGGCCATTCCCGTATTTTACAAAGACTTAGTGAGTCTCTATATTTATGAAACTTCTATATTTGTAAAACGTAACTTATTTAAATTTTCACAAGTTACTAGTTCACGTAGAGCTGACAAATTGCATTTGGTTCCATGTAGGACAAAATTATACCACAAAAGCATTTTTGCAATGGCACCGAAGGTGTACAATAAACTGCCAAAACACATTAGACAAAGTGACCTTAGCGGTTTCAAAAAAGAACTATTGACATTTTTAATACAAAAAGCATAATACTCAATTGTAGATTTTTTCAATGATAATACAAATTGTTGATTTCTATTTAAATTGTATGACTTGACTATGAAATCTTTAATTTATGACATAATTAATTTTGTATAATTTGACATCCATACTAATATTATAAAGCTGAAGAGTTTGTTTGTTTGTTTGTTTGTTTGTTTGTTTGTTTGTTTGTTTGAACGCTAGGATCTCAGGAACTACTGGTTGGATTTCAAAAATTCTTTTACAGTTTGATAGTCCATTTATCGAGGATGGCTATAGGCTATATAACATCACGCTAAGACGAATAGGAGCGGAGCAGCAATCAAGAATGTTTTGAAAACGGGGATTATTTTTTACCGTCTAAGAGCTTCCGAGGCGTACGCTGCGTAAATGGTTACAGTTGGATAAAAGTTGAGTACTACAGAATTGTTTCTCTTAAAAAGTTCTACAAAAAAGTCCGCGACAGCATATGTCTATCTTTTAAGGTTCGCTCACAATAACTTAATTTGTCTTATGTCTTAAGGTTCGCTTACGATATAATGAACGTAAAGAGTTTGTTTGTGCTAGGATCTCAGAAACTACTGGTTGCATTTCAAAAATTATTTTACAGTTTAATAGTCCATTTGTTGAGGCATGCTAATGGCGATATAACATCACGCTAAGACGAACAGGAGCGCAGCAGCCATGAATAATGTTTCGAGAACGGGGATTAATTCTTTCTTTGAGAGCTCACATTGCGGACGCTGCATAAATAGTTAAAGTTACGTAAAAATTGTGTATTACAAAATTGTTCCTCTTAAAAAGTAATAAAAATAAGTCCTTAACAGCATATGCCTATCTTTTAAGATTCACTTACAATAATCTTCTTATTAAGTTTTAAAGTAGGTATGAGCGACGCGACGGGAGTAAACTTGGTCTGCAGTGGCAGCCAGTCAACTGAACGATAAAAACCGGCCAAGTGCGAGTCGGACTCGCACACGATGAGTTCCATACCGAAAAACGGATGGCTGGAAGTAAAAGCGACGGGAAACATTATATCACTTTAACATCTTTTCTTCTCACTCTCATGTGACGCAAACGAAGATAATATGCGGTTCAGCTCTAATGAATTCAAGCGACGCGATGCGACGGGGGTAAATGCGACGGGAAACATTATAATACTCGAAATATTAATACCATACCTCTCTCTTTCTCACTCTCATGTGACGCAAACGAAGTTGCACGGGTCAGCTAGTAAGAAATAAATGTATAGGTAACATACATTTATTTCTTACTAGCTGAGCCCGCAACTTCGTTTACGTCACATAAGGTGTATGAAAGGAAAGGTATTTCTTCATCAGAGTCATCAAGCAGCGTCTGAAACTGCCCTGTTTGCTTAATCATAAAAGAGCTTAATGATTAAGTCTATTTTAAAACAATTCCGTCCACGCCTTCGGCGCGGACTGAATTGTTTAAAAATAGTCTTAATCATTAAGCTCTTTTATGATTAAGCCAACACGCCAGTTTAGGATTACTCACATTCAAAGAAACCCCTACAATTAAAATTTTCAAAATATCTAATTCTTAAAAGCGTTATAACTCTTTTATTTCTAAACCGATTTACATAAAACAATCGCTAAATGTTAACTGGAGCAAACCTCAACACAATGGGATGCGGGGTCCTGCGAACATCTTCGGGACCCCAATGGGTCGGGTCCTCCTCGTGGTGCATCCTGGGCAACGGAGTAGCGACCACTCCCCTTCCTCTGTGGGGGAGTGGTGCTACTCTGGCAAATTCCGGCCGAGGCGGGAGCAGCCCACCTGTGGGGTGCTCGGTGGTGTGTGTTGCTGCCGGCCGTGAGTAGCAACACGGTCGGCAGCAGCAGTGCTGGGCCGCTATTGCCTCGTCAGTTGACGAGGTGATGGCGGCAAAGAGGGAGGCGCGGGGGAGCGGGAGTAATGGAAAATACTCCCGCTTCGCCGTGCAGTTCGGGGGCGGCGCAGTAAGGAGTTCACTGCGCGCCTCCGATTGTATCGTGTTGCTGCTGTCGCTCCATCACGTTTGCTGGCGAGGCGATGGTGGCGAAGTATGAGAGGCACTGCATGGAAGGGCGGGAGTTTGGGTAAATGCTCCCGCCCTGTCATGCAGTTTGGGGGCGCCTGCGCTAGGAGCTAGCGCACGTCCCCCGATTGTTTCATGACCGAAGGCGTAAGGTTGGGGGACCCCGCCCTCCAACGGTCACATGGCGGTGGGCACCTTCCCCGTGTTCCGGGGGTGCCCATTAGCGCACGCCTGCGCCAGCCGCTCTCTGACTCCTCTATGACAGAGGGGCGCTCGAGAGCGGTGCAGGCGTGGTTTTTTCAGCTCCTTAGAGAGCTTTGGGGAGCCGCCCATCTGGCTCCCCCGAGGAGAGCTCCGAATTAACGGGGCGCCCCTAGCCGGGTCGACGTGAATAATCTTTTGATATCCCTCGGCCCGGCTAAAGGGTGAGGAGGAACACCGCGGGGTTTAGTGGGTAGGACGGTTCATTCCGGACCGGGCCGGGAGTCCCACACACCATCCCAGCTGCCCCTGAAGCTGGGATGAAGGCGCGTAAATGCGTTCCCCGCGTCAAAAAAAAAAAAAAAAAAACCTCAACACAATAAAAAAACCGCACTGCAATCGGTTGAGCGGTTGCTGAGATTAGCGTGCACAACCGTACAGACAAACAGATATACAGACATACAGACATACAGACAAACAGACAAAAATTCTAAAAATCATTGTTTTGGGTTCTATTGCGTTCATAAAGCCCCCCTATAATATTTTTTCTTATTTATCTTCCATGTACCTACAGACAGCGACCTGTTACGATTTTATTATATGTATTGATATTGATATACACTATTCTTAATTCAAACTTATTAATATTTATTTTGTACTTTTTAGTTGAATTTTCTATAAAAGCGTTTTCTTTTTAGTTTTTTTTAAGTATTATTTATTTTACATGAACTCAATATTTATAACATAAATGAAAAGTTTATAAATATTTATATCCGTGGCCTGATACCTATATCACAAGTAGTTAATCCTAGCTTACTTTGGGGTCAGATGACGTTGGGTAAAAATTCCGTTCATATTATCAATACTAATCTATATATATAAAAATCAATGCCACTTTTCGTTGTAATTTTATAACTCAAGAACGGGCTCACTTATCCAAACCAAATGTTTAGGCTTTGTTCGGACTATTTAGTAGATGGTTTATGTGAAGTTTGCACAAAATCGGTCGAGCGGTTCTTCACTTATCACGCAGACGAAGTTGCGCGGGTCAGCTAGTTATTTATATTATAATAACGAAGAATATTTAATAACTATGTTGTATCCTACTACATTACATTAATGCTAATTAATAAGAATGGACTAAAAGAAAAATTTGTATTGCCAATGTAATGGCAGAGCATAGCGCACACCTGTATTTTTCATTGTTAACATCCTACCACCTATGTTCACAAAGGAATAAATGAATTATGGTGAATTATGGTGAATTATGGTCTGTGTCCTGCACCGAATGCAGCCAGCACTATAGAATAAAGTTCATACCTTCCATGACCAGTCGCTTAGGACTGCTGACAATATTTCATTATAATGCACAGTGGACACTACCTGAAGCGTGGTCTTTCATTATTCCTGGCAAGCCATCTTCGAATTTTCTTCTTCTTTCACATATTTATTTTTTGTTATAAAAATTTTTAAAAAATTAACAATAATTTTTCCGATAGTACTTTATAGCAAAGTCATGAAAATGACAATGTCAATCGGACTGAACTTCCACAAATGTGTCAAAATAAAAAGTAATTTAAATCAAAAATAAGAGTATTTAAGGAGTATTGATATCAACTCCGGAGAAAATCAGCTCCAAAATAATTTACATTCCCTTTTTAGGTCGATAACGTATAAATTTTAATAAAATATGTAACACGTCTTCCATCAAGTATGTTAATAATGCTATATGCCAAATTTTAAGTAGATTGGACCCAGGAATCGCACTGTCCTATACAAACTTGACCCTCCTTTTTTTTACCTTTGGAGGTGGAATTTGCAAAAATGGTAAAATTACTTTTTTCAAATTGTAACAAACAACGCTCACGCTGAATTTCATCATCGCACCATTAAGCGTTTCAGCAATAATTAATAATAACTTTATACGACTTAAGTTCCTTTTTTATTTTATAATAAGCATACTTTTCCTGGATGAAAAGTACCCAGTGTGGTGCCCAGGATATAAAAGAATAATTATACCAAGTTTCATCGTAATCGAACCGGTAGTTTTTGCGTGATGCCTGAACAAACAGACAGACAGACAGACAGACAGACAGACAAAAATTTTTTTAATCACATTTTTGGGTTCGGTGTCGGTCTAGTAACACCCCCTGCTATTTATTTTTTTAATATTTTTAATGTACAGAATTTTCACTTCTACATATTAAGTATAGATTACAATTTAATAGAAAATGTTTGAGGTATCTTTGAGGGATAGACTTCTAAATGTGGTTATTCGGCAGAGAACTAAAGTGGTCGACATAGCTTGCAGAATTAGGACATTAAAGTGGCAATGTGCTTTCCTCGTCTGCAGAATTACCGATGGCCTATGAAGGAAACGGGTTCTAGAGTGGAGACCGCGACTCGACAGACGTAGAGAAAAACATCCACCTGCCGGATAGACCGAAGACCTGGAAAAAGAAGCAGGTTGGGACTGTATGCGGAAAGCTCAGGACCATGTGTTGTGGTGTAAATTGGGAGAGGCGTACGTCCAGCAGTGGGCTGTTATAGGCTGATATGATTGATTGATTATTTAATATGAAAAAAAGTAGTTGGAGATCTAAAGGTAGCTCATGAGTTTAAAACTGAACTCAAACACATTAGGTACCAATATTTAACATCAAAATATGTTGGTATATAATTAGAACTTGTCTATCTACTCTCTTCTATTAAGGTTCTTTATTAGCTCTGGCTCAGCATTTGTGCAGTCGGAAAGGCAGCGCATGCATATGAACATTGATATTGATAAGTTTAGTGTAATGAACATTTATATTATATTTTTAAAAATATTTTTTTTTATTTTGGGGTTCCATCAATAGTCTCTGATCTTACTGAGAAAACTTTCAGGAATACAAGTTTTATTCCGCTTCAAACTTAATTCCACGAATGTAAGCACTGCTGAATACAAAGGAAATTTCATTTCAAAGATTATTAAACAATATTGAGTATTAAATACCTTCCGAAATAAACCTTTCCCAGAACCCTCGCTTGTTATCTGAAGTTGATGTTATAATCGAAGTAATTACAAACTTTACAGTTAGTTTAGTTCACCCTTTGTTAATTGACTTGACCAATTTGCTTCAACTTTATAGAAGCTATAACTTCGAGATTGTATCGTTTTCCCATTAAACTCCTTTTAAACTAATAATACGGGCAAAAAGTGATTCTATCAAAAGTCATGACTATATCGGGGTTATAGGGAGTAGAGCAGTATATAAGTGAGTGTTATTGTAGATAGTGTGAGATTTAGTATTACCAGGTGACATCGTCTCGGGTGCTTTTTTTTAACGGTGATGTGCTATGCTGTGAGGATGTAAAACCTAAGCTATGAAACTTTGTAACCGTTTCTTCTGGAACTAAGCTATAGAGGGTGGATGTGCATGAATATGCGCCGCCGCAAAGAACTACCGGAAAAGATTATGGCAAGTACTCTACTCTTCACGTAGCTACGCCACTCGCTAGAATATCGCACGCGTCCGTAGTCTGTAGACATAGCACGCATCATTCCTTGTAAACAGCTATGGTTATGAAATGCATTCAAAGCATCGTAGCATATCACATGTCTAGGGCATGGTAGCATGTCCCAGCTCTAAATATCAGCAAGCAGTTGGGGTCTTTATGAATTTGGCTATCATCGTACTTGTGGCGACCGCCACATAGCAAAGATCAATATTGAAGTCCTGCATCGCGGTATGAAAGTTCTCACAACGAAATAAGGTAAATCCTGAATCGCGGTATCAGAGTTCTGACGGCGATGAATGATATAACCAACCGTCCAACGTCAACCGTGGCTACGAGGTGCAGGAGCTCCTCTGTATGCCCGGCGTCAGGATCGAGGCCTGGCGTGGACGCAAGGGCCCGGCGCAATGTCACCGGTGCCAGCAGTTCCGCCATTCCTCACACAACTGCCACAGGCCCCAGGTCTGTGTGCGTTGCGGTGAGGGACATGCCGCCAAGGACTGCCCGCGTCCCCTTGCGGAGAAACCCACCTGCGCAAACTGTGCGGGTGACCACACGGCGAACAACGCCAACTGCCCCGTGTTCCGCAAGGAGACGCGGAACAAGCGCGCCGGTACCGTCGCACGTACCGTCGCCCACGCTGCCACCACATCCAACGAGGCCAACGCTCCCGGCTCGCTCATGGCTGCCGCAAATCAGCCACAGCAGCAGCCGGGCGTGAAACGTCGGAGGAAGCGCCGCGGACGCCGCGGGCGTAAGCCCGCCAAGGCGCCTGAGGAGGCTCCCCCCGCCACCGCACAGCCTGTGCCATCCGTTGCCGCCGCCCCCGCAATGGGGAAGGCGGTGCGCGTGGCCCAGCCCCAGCCCACCGGATCGCCACAGGTCAGCCTGTACACCGTCATCAGCACTTTGCAACAGGTGCTGATGGCGCTCGAAGAGCAGAGGGACCCCATCCCTCTGATCACCAGGTGCATGTTGGAGCTCTGCAACTCGCTTGCATGAGCACAACATGCGCCCATCCGGCCTGCCCACGTCTACTACTCCACGTCGAGTAGTTAAGACTGTGGGCCGGCCCAACCCGGACTCGACCGCTCCCCGTCGCTGGCTGATGGGCGCTCACTGGGTCAATCCCAGTGAGCTCGACCTCGCCATGCGACGGGTCGTAGCCTCACCGGATCGGAGTCGTCGCGGTGGCCGGCCGGCCTAGGTGCGCGGGCATGGCCGCGCCGCAGCGACGCCCATCCACTTGGACATCACGGACGCCTAGCGTCCCACCTAGTGACCCGCCTGTAGTCGAAGGCGGCGTTGCCACCACCAGCAAAGGCACAAGCGCCTACATTGGTTACCCCGGGACCCCAACGGGTCCGCGTGGAAGACCTCGATCGTCAACCGTGGGCTTCGGCCCGCCAGGCACGTTCACCTAGCCTGGTCGGAGGATCCTCCCTTTGTGTGTTGGAGGAAATTCCCAACCTTTCCTCCACAGTACTCTACCCTAGTAACCATGACTGGTTACTACTTATGCTAGCTGTTAGGGTAAGCCTCCGTGGATCCACTATTGCCATCTGGTGGTGGTACTAACTTTGATTTGTATTCATTGACGTGTCGCAAGTGCCAATGTATTAATCATTCAATTTCTCATCTTCAATTTCTTTCCTAAAATGCTCCTGTATTTAAAGGGCGGTTATAGCGCACAAGTAGGCATTTGGCACTCCCCTTGCCCCGGGCGCAAGTAACACCGTGCGCCGGCAGCGGCAGTGAACTCTCTTGCCACAGTATACAGTATAAGAGAAAGAAACAGCATGCTAACTTTGTTTGAAGTAGTAAATGCATCTAACTTTATTAAGTGTAGTGATTTATTAGAGGTTCGATAAATAAATGAGTTAATTATATATATTATACGTACAATTATTTTTATGCTAAAGAGTTTGTTTGTTTGTTTAGTTGTTTGAACTCTAGAGTCTAAGAGACTGCTAGTTGAATTTCAAAAGCTCCCATAATGTCCATTTTTCAAAAACACCAAAATATATAACATCACGCAAAGGCAAATAAGAGCTCAGCAGCAACGAATCATTTTTCGAAAGCTAGGATATTTCATTTCTTTTGAGAGTTTCCATTGCGTACGTTTGCTAGATGGTTACAGTTGCGTAAAAAATGTAAATTACATAATTGCTGGTCATAAAAATTTCTAAAGTTTTCTAAAGTTGGTATGCTAAGTATGAATCACGTGATCATTTTGCAATCCAAAATGGCCGCCGCGGTGTAATCACAAAATTTCATGATGGGTATCGTTTAAGGGGTTTCTTGGTATGCTGAGTACGAATCACGTGATAATTTTGCAATCCAAAATGGCCGCCGCGGTGTAATCAAAAAATTTAATGATAGGTATCGTTTAAAGGGTTTTTTGGTATGCTGAGTACGAATCACGTACTAATTTTGCAATCCAATATGGCCGCCGCCCCAAAATCACACAATTTCATGATGGGTATAGTTTAAGGAAATTCTTGGTATGCTAAGTATTAATCACATGATAATTTTGCTATCCAATATGGCCGCCACGGTGTGATCACAAAATTTCATGATGGGTATCGTTTAAGGGGTTTTTTGGTATGCTGAGTATGAATCACATGATAATTTTGCAATCCAATATGGGCGCCGCGCCGTAATCGCCGCCGCAGCTGTTCTGACTGCATGGCCATTAACGCTGGAGTAGCGCAAGGCTCAGTGTTGTACCCTACTCTGTTTCTGCTGCATATCAATGACATGTTGTCTATTGACGGCATTCATTGTTATGCAGACGACAGTACGGGGGACACTTGTTACACAGGCCGCCACGGTATCTCACGGGACGCAGTGGAAGAAAGTCGGGAACAGCTTGTGTCTGAAATCGAGGCTACTCTTACTAGAGTGTCCGATTGGGGTAGACAAAACCTTGTCCAGTTCAACCCCTCCAAGACACAGGCGTGTTTCTTCACCGCTAAGAAAGCCCCAATTACTATAGCGCCACAATTCCAGGGCACATCTCTTTCCCTCTCTAAAAGTATAGGGATCCTTGGTGTTGACATCTCCAGTGACGTTCAGTTCCGCAGTCATTTGGAGGACAAGGCCAAGCTGGCATCCAAGAAGCTCGGTGTGCTCAACAGGGCGCTGCGGTACTTTACTGCGGCGCAAACACTGCTTCTCTATAAGTCGCAAGTGCGACCACACATGGAGTACTGCTGTCACCTCTGGGCGGGGGCACCTGAATATCAGCTTCGTCCATTTGACTCGGTGCATAGGCGAGCTGTGAGAGTTATCAACGATCCTTTACTGACAGGTGGTGTTGAACCTCTTCGCGACAGGAGAGACTTTGCCTCCTTATGCGTGTTCTACCGCCTGTACAATGGTATGTGCTCTGAGGAATTGTTTCACATGATGCCCACGGCTACGTTCTATCATCGCACCGCTCGCCATAGACTGGGATTTCATCCTCACACCCTACGTCCGGAGCGTTCGAGCACGGTTAGATCCGATAAGGGTTTTCTTCCGCACACGCTTAGGTTGTGGAATGATGCATCGGTTTTCCCAAACGCCTACAGTATGGGGTTCTTCAAAAGGGGTCTAAGAAGGTTTTTACAGGGTCGGCAGCGCGAGTGTGGCGCCTCTGGTGTTGCAAACGTTCATAGGCTGCGGTGGCCACCAGTCCTTCTGGTGGGCAGTATGCTTGTCTGCCACCTTAGTCAAAAAAAAAATCATGAAATTTTGTGATTACGGTGCGGCGGTCATATTGGATTGCAAAATTATCACGTGATTCGTACTCAGCATTCCAAAAAAACCTCTTTAACGATACCCATCATAAAATTTTGTGATTATGGCACGGCGGCCATATTGGATTGCAAAATTAGTACGTGATTCGTACTCAGCATATCATAAAACCCCATAAACGATACTCATCATGAAATTTTGTGATTACGGCGCGGCGGGCATATTAGATTGCAAAATTATCACGTGATTCGTACTCAGCATACCAAAAAACCCCTTAAACTAAACCCAACATGAAATTTTGTGATTATGGCGCAGCAGTCATATTGGATTGCAAAATTATCACGTGATTCGTACTCAGCATACCAGAAAACCCCTTAAACAATACCCATAATGAAATTTTGTGATTACGGCGCGGCGGCCATCTTGTATTGCAAAATTAGTACGTGATTCGTACTCAGCATATCAAAAAACCCCTAAAAGGATACCCATCATGAAATTTTGTGATTACGGCGCGGCGGCCATATTGGATTGCCAAATTAACACTTAATTCGTACTCATCATACCAAAAAACCCCTCAAACGATACCCATCATGAAATTTTGTGATTACGGCGTAGCAGCCATATTGGATTGCAAAATTATCACGTGATTCGTACTCAGCATACCAGAAAACCCCTTAAACGATACCCATCATGAAATTTTGTGATTACAGCGCGGTGGCCATCTTGTATTACAAAATTAGTACGTGATTCGTACTCAGCATATCATAAAACCCCATAAACGATACTCATCATGAAATTTTGTGATTACGGCGAGGTGGCCATATTGGATTGCAAAATGATCACGTGATTCGTACTCAGCATTCCAAAAAAACCTCTTAAACGATACCCATCAGAAAATTTTGTGATTATGGCACGGCCGCCATGTTGGATTGCAAAATTATCATGTAATTCGTAGACATTTTAATGCATTAGGTAGCTTGTCGTGAAACCATGTCGTGAAACCATGTCGTGAAAACACTTAACCCTTAAATGCATGATTTTTTATTTTTCAATGAAAAAAATATACGTATTATCTCAAGAGTACAGAAATTACTGGAAAAATAATAAAAAAAATATCGAAGAAGATTTAGTCCATTAAATCCCTCATTTTTTCTGTGTAGGATGTAGCCTACATTATGCACTCCAACTAAAAAGAGTATGTATGTAAGTAGGTGTATATGTCGCGCGGTTTTCTTCAAAATTGAAACAATTAGATTAGGTGTTTTATTATTTTATTATGGTATTTTCTAAATCAGTTTTTTCTCATAATGTAAGGTAGAGAAATATAAAAAAATCATATATGGTTTGGGTAAAACCAGAACACAGGCATTTTACATGTTACTTTTATCAAAAAAATGGCCAGAAAAACAAAATCTTTATCTAAACTAATATCTTCTGATGGTGAAACCAGGGAAACACCGTTCTTCCTTTTATAGGAAAGCACCTTATTTCCTGTTCTAGAGAAGGACTGGGTCTACCTAGTTCTTTTCTTTCTCAAAAAGTATAAGGTTTCAGCTACTTCAAGATTCCATATTCTGGACGTGGATATCCATCCAAGTTCTGGACGTGGACACTCTTGCGCTCGAGACCATAGTGCGACCCATGATCTAAAGCGGGAGTAAGTGGGACTGCGCCGCCTCTTTCTGCGAGCAGGTCATGCTTGTGAAAGAGGCGGCGGGAAGGGAGCGGGAGTGGACTCTCCCACCCGAGCTCCGCAGTCGGCGGTAGCGAGGGTGCCGCCGACGTATCCTCGCCCAAGACTATCGGCCTCCATGACCGGGGCCTAAGGACGGTGAGGGGGCTGCTTAACGTCCTTACAGACGCAGGCCCATGACGGCAGCGTGACGTGAGGGATTCACGCATCGTTTTCGGGTGTCACCACGCTAAGAAGCGGGATGACACCCGAAATCCCCCAAAGACGCGGGATAGCACCCGAACCACCCACAGTGGTGACGAGGCCGCAGTGGTAGCCGTAGGTCTGTTGGGAGTCCTGGTACATCCTTCCGAGGGCTTGCCCGGGGCTCCCAACCGTAAACTGTTGGGCGTTACGTGAGGTGTTTTAGTCGGTACGAGTCTGGCATAGCATCCATGAAGGATTTTTCCTGACATTAAAAGAAAAGGTTACCCACTTCATGTTTGGTTTTTGTGACAACAATTTCTTGTAAGCTGCTCATGAATTTATCATAACTAGGCCTACAAGGCCATGGAACAATCGCATGCACTACTTTTTACTCTTATGAATTTGTGATATTTTCCTATATAACTGCCCCATGAGATCTACTCCACTCAGGTGGGATCCTCAGCACTATGGTCTTCATCAGTACCAAGAGATTCGTCTTCCAAAGGACCATCTACAGCCTCTTCAGATTCAAAACTCGACACTCAGTTCCTATAATAAACCTGCTCCTCTTCATCATTTCCCTCACTGAAATCTTTTTCAGCACCATCTTCTGATTCATTGTCATTGAATACAGCTACGTAGGAGCTTATTTGGTCATCAAAACCAGTCCATCTTCAATTAGACATCTGAAATATATAATTTCTACCTCTATTACAAATATCTCATACAATATTCTACTTAGTACTGAATGCATAGTGTAGGATAAGTCCTACAGAACAAAATTTCCAAGATTTGTGGTCATTCCTAATACAATTGAAACTTTTACTAATTACACTCAATATTGAACACTTTGAAGAATAAAGTAAAAATTAAACAGGACAACTTACCTTCAAATTTTCAAAAAAAAATGTTCACTAATTAAATTGAATTACAACTTTTGCAAATCGCGGTCCCCCAAAAAGTTTTAGCAATCAAATTCAAGTTCAAAATAAAAAAAACAGTACTGCAAACATAAAATATTTAAAAATAGACCTGTTTTCGATAGACGAGAGATAATAAAAATTAATTTTAAGACAAAAGCGGATGACATCCAGGCATCAGAATATTGTGTAGTCTAAATCCTACACTATGAATTTAAGGGTTAAAAAGTAAAAGATTTACATTTACCATGAGTCGCGTTTGGGAATTTTAGTGAAATCCCTTCATCACTCAGGAATTAAGCTGATGGTCTTCAAAATGTATAGCTAAGTACTATCATGGATACATTGACTTACGATCAAAAAATCGCATCAAAATCGATCCACCCCTTGGGCCGTGACTAATTCACAGGACAGAGTTGTTAATTATGAGAGTTCGTTAATTGAATTAATGAGTAACTAGTTACAGTGTAATTAGATTAACGTGTAATTCCATTACTCGGTAATTAGGTACTGGTAGTACTCATTGTAATTAATTACTCATTAATTATTTATTTGGCGCATAAATTCTTTAAAATTTTGAAGAAGCGTCTTGTGGAGTCTACTGGTGACCTCTTAGGGCTGGCAGTTATTTATTCCAACGAATAGGCATCGCCGTTCAAAGGGGGAATGCTGCCAGTCTTTTGGGCACAATGCCACGGGGGCCCTATTTAGATTAAGTTTATTTTTATTTATTTTGTAAATAGTAATAACACATTAATGTACATACCATTTGTCTAATATTTTATTGAATAAATTATTATATTTAAAAAAAAAAGTAAGAAGTAAGATAATATCATAAATACATATTACTTTGTGCTAAGTAAATTTTATTACTCAAGTAATCTGTTACAGAGTAATTGAATTAAGCATTACAAAGTAATTGTAATTTGTAACGGTTAATCTAATTACATTTTGCCCATCACTGATATTTTTATACTGTGGCGCGATTTCAACGTAATTTGGCATAATAATTACGAAGTACCTAGTTGCGAAAAAAACTGACACAGGTCCTGCCTCCACAAGCACTAGCGCGAGACTGATCGGCCATCAGCGGCGCAATTCTATTGCGTTTGGTAGATATTCGTACATGATAACTATGTAAATACTTGTGTATAGAAAAACGTTCGGAAAATGTGTATAAAAACTTAATAGCTTTAATTGAGTGCAAAAAGATTTTAATAGTTTAGCCACAGTATTGAAAAAACTTTTCTGAGAGAGTCAACTTTGGGATTTTTTTTCTATCTAGTGAATTTATTGGATCGTGTAACGGAATTGGAATATGTATAGCTTATATCCTTAACTATTATATATATATATTTATCGGAATTAAAAACCCTTTACTTTTTGACTAGGATTGTTTCAAAAAACTCAAAATCTGACCCACCCATTTGTAAGTTCGGAAGTCGTTCTTAAGGCCAAGAACGACTTCCGAACTTACAAAGAAGAAGAACGGGCCAAGTAGTTCAACTACCTACAGTACTACTAATTTATTACTGTCTGTACTTGAAAACATGAAAGTTATAATTAAGTGATAGCCATCGATGTGATTAAGTTATGTCATTCAACAAGACGTGCTAGTTTACAGGTCTTCTGGTCATATTAGTGAACCCTAGAGATCCATAAAGCGCATTTTCCCAAATAATAACTTTATTTACGAGGCATTGAGCTTTATTTTATGTCATAGTCTAAAAAGTTATTACATAGTTTTAAAAGTCAATCTCATAATAGTATTCAGATTGTTTAGTTAAACTAATTTAAAAATAAACAACATGTGTTTAAGAGATAGCCATAGCGTCCTTGGCTGCCTTCTAACGAATGTATCACGGTGAATGTTCTGAAGAGCTCTTCAACCTGATCCCACCATCTCCTTTCCGATCCCGAACAACGCGTGCCGGGCAGAGATGCCACTCATACACAGAGGGGAGAATTTTCGCCAGAACCGAGCGTTTCAAAAGATCGTTCCTCTGTCGAACTATAAAAACATGGAACAACCTGCACGCGCATGCATGGAACCACGATGCCGGAAATTGTAATCCGGCAGTGCGATGTGCGGGCGGTGCTACGGTCACTCGACACGCGGAAAGCCAGTGGTCCTGATGGCATTCCGGCCGTGGTGCTGAGGAATTGTGCAGCTGAATTGTCTCCAACGCTAACACGCCTGTATCGCCTTTCGTATTCGTCGGGAGAAGTGCCGGAGGCTTGGAAGGAGGCGAATGTCCAACCGATCCCCAAGAAAGGGGATCGGTCGGATCCAGCCAACTATCGCCCCATAGCCGTAACCACCGTCATCTGCAAGGCGTTCGAGCTAATCATCAACAAACAGCTCATGCGCTATCTGGAGGATCACTCGTTAATTAACGATCGCCAATATAGCTTTAGGCCGAAACGATCAACGGGTGACCTCCTAGCGTACATAACGCACACCTGGGGTGAGGCTATGGAGAGGCACGGCGAATCTCTGGCTATTGGCCTAGACATCGCAAAAGCCTTTGATAGGGTATGGCATGCGTCGCTTCTTTCCAAGCTGCCGTCATATGGTTTATCGCATCAGTTGTGCCGCTGGTTGGCCAGTTTCCTGAACGGGCGATGGATTCGGGTCCTTTGTGATGGTCAGGCTTCCTGTTTTTTTTAGGTAAATGCCGGAGTACCACAGGGATCGGTATTGTCCCCAACTCTCTTTCTTCTGCATATCAATGACATGCTGTCCCTTGGGTGCATTCATTGTTATGCGGATGACAGTACTCTTCATGGGAGCTATTCTGGCCGTCCAGCGGCGGGGCGAGGCGACGTGGATGAGAAGAGACGACAACTCGTGGCGGATCTCGATCTGGACCTGGGCCGCTTTGCCCAATGGGGTTCAGACAACCTGGTCGAGTTCAATGCCAGAAAACACAGGCGTGTGCGTTTACAGCTAAGAAGTCCCCATTCCTACCCCTGCCCTCTCTTCAGAGCATTACAATTCCACTAAAGGACAACCTGGAGATCCTCGGTATAGACGTCTGGCGTGAGCTCAATCACAAAAACTACATAGAGAGCTGTATTGGTCTGGCCTCGCGGAAACTGGGAATCCTGAATAAGGTGAGACGGTATTTCACGCCACATCAGAGATGTTTACTGTACAAGACGCGGATTCGTCCCTGCGTCGAGTACTGTTCTCACCTTTGGGATGACTCCGCGAGGTACTTGTTAGACGCGCTTGACGCTATGCAGAGACGTGCTATCCGAATAATTGGTTGTCCTGAGGTGACGGGAGGCCTCGAACCTTTGTCGCAGCGAAGAACCATAGCGTCCTTGGCTGCCTTCTATTAAATGTATCACGGCGAATGTTCTGAAGAGCTCTTCAACCTGATCCCACCATCTCCTTTCCGATCCCGAACAACGCGTGCCGGGCAGAGATGCCACTCATACACAGTGGAGAGAATCTTCGCCAGAACCGAGCGTTTCAAAAGATCATTCCTCTGTCGAACTATAAAAACATGGAACGACCTGCCCGCACACGTCTTTCCCTCATCTTACAATCCCGGGTTCTTCAAGAGGAGCGTGAAGAGGCACATCACAGGGCCGCCAACTTCAGGTCCACTGTCGAAAGTCTTAAGGACTGTGAGCCCTCAATCGCTAGATGCGCCACGGCTTACCATCAGGTTGGTGGCGACGTCAATGTGGCGAGCTGAATATAAAAAAAAGACATCTGATCATTCATAAGAACTGGCTGGATGATTGCATGGCGTGTTACACTGCAAATAATAATTGACTAGAATATTAAGACCCACGCATTTGTTGTCCTTGAAATGATTCCAAACGTACAAAATTTGATGTTGTAGTAAGTTAGACAGCTTAGTAAATGCTATTTCGTCGAGTGTAAAAACCGGTTTTCATCGCCGGCTCAGCGGGCCCAAAAATGAATCTGAATAACACGCAATAGTAAACTGCGTACTTGTTTTCCCGTCACCGTACCACGGTTAACTGGCGCGAGTTAAGCGAATTCATTAATGAACTCGCTCAGCTTGCGGTGAAAACCAGCCTTAATACTGTTGTGGTTAGAATCCTCTTATGAAACAATTTACGAGATACGTGAAGTTGCTCTGACTCTGTATAATATACGAAATACTCCCGTTAATGAATGCTTAACCAACAGAATACTCTTGCTAAGTATGTGTTGATAAAGTTAAACTTCAGCTTGCTAGCTTGACTGTGCAAAATAATTTCTACTGGTAGCAAGTCTGCAAACATCACACTTCAATGTTACTGCATTTTATGATTTATGACATCCATTCTACCAATATTTTTTTAAAGAATTATACTCATATAATAAAGATAAAAGACGACATACAAATATATAAAATTCACAACTAAGGAATTCTCATTCATAACTTACTACAAATGTTAGAAGATTTCATGGATTTACCTCACCGGTCCACAGATTTTACAGTGCAATGCTGCAGACCCAGGCAATACAAAGGATTCAAAATGACTAAGGACCTCAATGGGTCTATGGAGGTAGGTTAACCTCTACCGTCTGATGTTTTTCACCTGCACAGATTATTTAGATTTCGATGATTAAACGACGATTAAACATTACATAAACTCGAATGTCCTTTAACTAGGGTTTACATAAAGTTAACGTTTACTCTCTTGGCTGAGACAGATTAGAGATAAGCTTATTAAAAGAGAAGGTGGTTTATCGACGGTACTCAACTTTAAAATAGCTTTTCTATAACAAGCTTCATTAATTTATGAAAAAAATTACAATGTCGCGTGCAGTTCAATCATTACTGGTCAATACTAAGTCAGCACATACTTATTATGTTATTAACCTAACTTAATTGAAACTGGCGGAATATATAAGGGGAAATTGATTTTGAAAATAACAACAATGTCCGAGCCAGACCATTTGTGGCGCAGAGCAAGTTGCTTTTACCAAATCAACCTTACCATGATGTAAGTATTAATATACCTAACTAAGTATTTAAAAAATGTCTAATATCTGTTCATATAAAAATGAATCCCCATTGCCCTTTGGTTACGCCATCACGCGTAAATGGCTGAACCGATTTCGCTTTTTTTTGTTCCTATTTTTATTATCAGGATATAAAAATTCATATACGAGTCCGGGACGTGTCAAGAATTTCTATTTAGAGACAAATAACATATTTGAAACTAGCTGAGCCCGCAACTTCGTTTTCGTCACATAAGGTGTATGAAAGGAAAGGTATTTCTTCATCAGAGTCATCAAGCAGCGTCTGAAACTGCCCTGTTTGCTTAATCATAAAAGAGCTTAATGATTAAGTCTATTTTAAAGCAATTCAGTCCACGCCTTCGGCGCGGACTGAATTGTTTAAAAATAGTCTTAATCATTAAGCTCTTTTATGATTAAGCCAACACGCCAGTTTAGGTTCACTCACATTCAAAGAAACCCCTACAATTAAAATTTTAAAAATATCTGATTCTTAAAAGTGTTATAACTCTTTTATTTCTAAACCGATTTACATAGAACAAACGCTAAATGTTAACTGGAGCAAACCTCAACACAATAAAAAAACCGCATTGCAATCGGTTGAGCGGTTGCTGAGATTAGCGTGCACAACCGTACAGACAAACAGATATACAGACATACAGACATACAGACAAACAGACAAAAATTCTAAAAATCATTGTTTTGGGTTCTATTGCGTTCATAAAGCCCCCCTATAATATTTTTTCTTATTTATCTTCCATGTACAGACAGCGACCTGTTACGATTTTATTATATGTATTGATTCGCTTCGTCTATTTTCATACAAGGTTAAGGGTACTTTTAAATTTGAACTTGCACAAAATATTAATCTTTTATTTGTCAACCATCAGGAATTCCTCTAAGTCATCCAGAATGTTCTTCGTATTGCGTGCTTGATCAGCGTTGTGGGAACCCGAAAATACATCTCATACATTTGGAGTTTTATATTAATGTGTATACTTCTTTACATAGAATCCATGGCTATTTGGAAGGTGATAAAAGCATTGGGCGGATGGGCGATAGATACTGCGGGACAAAGTGAGTCTATTTCAACAATCTTACAATCCCGGGTTCTTCAAGAGGAGCATGAAGAGGCACATCACAGGGCCATTAACTTGAGGACCACTGCTTAAAGTCTTAAAGACTGTGAGACTGAGCCCCAATCGCTAGATGCTCCATAGCTTACCATCAGGCTGGCGGCGACGTCAATTTGGAAAGCTATATATAAAAAAATACTTATTTTAAACCAATGTTTTTGACCCCTTCGAAAGATTTCAAAGAAATGTTGACGTCAAAATGACTTGTGTTTACTTGATACACAAAATATTCTTAGAGATAGTCTTATTATTAAAGAGGTATTAGAAACCTATCCTAATAAGATGAAAGCATCAAAGTTTATATTTAACTCGCCAAAATGACGCCGCCCGCCTGATTGAAATTTGAAAGGAAATTGGAAGTCAGTATAAGACAATTGCCAGTAATCCTTAGTTTTGCGTCCCAATGATGTGCCTTTTCACACTCCACTTTAAGAACTTATGTTGTAAGAGGAGAAAAAAAATGCGTGGGTAGAGCGTTATTAAGTTTTCATTTGGGTTAGACAGAGAAACGATCTTTTGAAAAGCTCGAATCGGTTCTGGGAATGATTCTCGCCACTTTATGACGTGGGCATCTCAGCTCGTCAACAATGCTTTTTGTGCAGTATTGCCAAAACAATGAAGGTTTGAGATTGAAGAGGAGAGTGTCGAATTCAAGAGCTTTTAAAATTTCGTCGTAATAATTTCAAGAGCTCTTTGAAAGGTTCGGTACAATGTAATCAAGAATACTCAAGGCTTCTTGTAACCTCTGGCCAACTTTTATATTTAAAATTATTTTTGTTTGTAAGGGAAGTGTAGCAGCTCGATTTGCTGGAACTATATTCTACTCTATATCTATAACATCCATGATATTAGCTTCAAGATTATCACTCTCGTGGAAAGACTTGGCAGCTGCGTGGACCAAAGCAGAACGCAACATGGCGCTAAACATACCAGCGGATAGAAGATTGTACAGACGACTGTATTCCATAGCTGGATTAATGATATGTTTCGCGCTTTGTAAGTTAATTATTATATTATTTTTGTTCATACTAGTACTTCTGCGAAGAGTAGACATCGTGAAGACCCAGGAAAAAACAAAACAAAACAACCTGTGAGGAATCATTTCCTTATATATTCCAAATCCAAAATCCAAACCACCAATGACCGTTCGCGACGACAATCTTCACCTCTTTTTTTCCACCATTTCCCCCCTTTCAAAACATAAACTCTCAGTACAAGTTGTAGGAACACGTGTGCTAAGTTTTGTGGAAATCGGTTAAGAAATGTGTATTTTAGACCAGACCTGACATACCTACACACAGACATACGGACGATACGATACGGAGCCCGTACTGTCGATCAAGACTCTCGTACGGCTGGTCAATTTTTTTTAAATATACATTGTAGTCACGCCTTGTTTCCCAAAGAGGTAGGCAGAGCCTATTGTCGTGTTAAAATGAACAAGCATTGAGAGCTTCGACTTGGCTTTACGACTTACATGTTATTGGTTTCCAATAGGAATTGTTTCTAGAGGAAGGAAATGCTCAAACGGAAATGCTACTAATAGTCATCCTTGACAGAAGTGACCGTAACGTCAGTTTCTTAATTCAGTGATCTTTTAGACATCCTTGCGAGGACTTACCTGAGACTCCCGTTGTAAGGCATTATGGTGTAGTTTTAGCTAGTAGGAGTCCGGCAAAGCATTCATGTAGGATTTGCACACGTAAGAATGAGGCACAGTAGGAAAGGGTTCAAGCGCTTCTTATCCTTACAAAGCGCTATCTATGCTAATCTATGCTAATCTATGCTAATATTACAAAGAAGTAAAGTTTGTGTATGTATATTTGTTAAATTGTATTTATGTGGCGCGAACGAAGTTGGTCAGCTAGTATTTTGTAAATTAAATTCACACCACCCACACTTTCCATGTTGATACAGTGTCTTACGTGTAATTGCCTAGTAAGTGATCCAAATATCTCGTGACTGACATTTTTTCATTACAGTTGAACACATAATGAGTATTATCTCTCACATTGGTTTGGACTGCCCACCTGAATTGATTTTAAAACGATACGTATTACTGTCGCACGGTTTCATTATTGTAAGACGTGAGTTTTGGCAAACATTTCTAAACATAACGCACCTTGATTTCGAAACCGTTACTAAACGAAATTTTTACGAAATTGAGTTAATAACGCCACCTTTTTTAAATCGTCAGGAACTACCGAATGAATTTGACAGTTTATTTAATACCTCAATATTACGGTAGATAGCTCTAAACTAAAACGTTACTAAACGAAAATTTTAAACAAACGCTAATGACATAACCGTTATTAAACCAGTTGTCACCGGTCATTTGAGGAGTCGACGTACAAGTTTATAATAAAAGTGTAACTATTGATATAAGAACGGTTGACTTTCTCGTTAAGCTATATTATTTACTTATTTTTATTCTATAAAGTGTGTTTTTTTGTTTAGTCACAGTTTTTAACTTAAAATGTGTATTTTATTTTTTTCAAATTTAAAACTAAAACCGTTACCTTTTGTATAATCCTTATAATAAAGATTGTAGATAAAAGTATGACATAAATATTTAGTTTCAAATTGTGATTATTGGTTTAGTATAGTTCTTGACTAACTTGATTCTCATGTTTACGGTTAGGATTATAACAATAAGTATATAAACAGTGGTAGTATTATTACAATAAGTATACAAATAAATACAAAAGATTTATAGATGACTGTTTAGTTTCATATTGTGTCATACTATTTTGACTTAGCTAGAGCCCCGGGTAAGCCCTCGGAAGGCCACCACTGCGGCCTCGCCCAAGGGGCGGTTCGGGTGCTATCCCGCGTCTTTGGGGGGTTTCGGGCGTGATCCCGCTTTTAAGGGGCGGTGTGCGGGAATCCCTCACGTCACGCTGCCGTCATGGGCCTGCTTCTGTTAGGACGGGGAGTAGCCTCTCACCGTCCTCAGGCCCCAAGTCATGGAGGCCGATAGTCTTCGGCGAAGACACGACGACGGCGCCCAGGCCGCCGACTGCGGAACTCGAGTGGGAGAGTTCTCTCGCGTTCCCGCCCCGCCGCCTCTTTCACGAGCATGACCTGCTCGCAGAAAGAGGCGGCGCAAGCCTACTTACTCCCGCTGAAGATCATGGCTCGCATTATGGTCTTGAGTGAGAGATTGTCCACGTCTAGACCCACTACGAGGACCTGGTGCTGTTGCGCCCACGCAGTGCACTCCACCAGCGTGTGGAGCGCTGTGTCATCGCTGCGATCCTCGCAGTGCTGACACTCGGCTGTGGTTTCCTGGTGTCTTCCCTACCGATACATACCGAAACTACCGTGCCCGGCAAGCATCTGTGACAACCAGTAGGAGTAGCGGTAGAGCACCGTGTCTCCTCTCTAGCCACTCTTCCATGATTGTCTGACGGCGGCAATTGTGGCGAATTCGCCCTTTGGTTGCTTAAGTCGCACCCTCCATGTCTCCACGGTTTGGTGGAGCTGGGACCGCTGGGGCTTAGTTTCTCGAGACGCAGGCCTATGGCTCTACTCCAGCGCCTCCTTGCGCCATCTAAATAGTGACGCAAGGGCTCTCGCTTCCAGGAGGGGTTCCGGCTAGGAGACATGCCGCTTCACCGGAGATCGTGCGGTATCCCGATGAAGCGGCATGCCGGAGATCGTGCGGCCCGCAGAGGGCGATACCCTGACGGCCATCGCCCTCTGCGGGCTCAGTTATCTAGCCACGTTGCTGACCGTCAGGGTCTCCGCCCATCCGGGGGCCCCTAGGGCCATTCTTCGCACGATCCCCAGGTACAGTCTCCTTGTAGGGAGCGTAGGGTCCCCTGATGTTGGGCATCAATGCCCCCATCAGTTTTGGGACCAAACTTCGGAAGTGATGTCCGATTTTCCACCGGCCATCGAGTACGAGCCCCAGATACTTCAAAGAGGACTCGATGCTGATGCTGACGCCCCCTACTTGTAGGCTGGATCCCGCAGGTGGTCCCATCTGAATAGGAATTAGTTTTCTGTTGATATTATTATTCGAAATAAGTAAATACGGTGAATGTAAGCTTCAATTAAATGATAATTATTAAAAGAATAATAAAGAGTTATTTGCCATTTATAATTGTACTTCATACGTTTGTTTAATAAATAGTGATTTTAACTATTAACTTTTATTTTATCCGTGTCTTTAAATATATTTCACACTCACTATTCTGTCATTTAAAATGGCTAGAATTTAATTTTTTACATAGTAACTTACAATTCATACTAACATTACAATATTCAATGATTATTGAAAAAAAAGTTATTGCAAAAGTGTTACTATAAAAATTAAAATTATTATAAATCAGTAATTATTTAAATTATCTAATTATGTGCCTTCACATCTTGAAAAGGAACTAATAATTTGATAAGTAATCTAAGACATACCTCATAAAAGTTCATAAGTTTTTCATTATGAGGTATTTAATAGGCCAAAAATCTTAAATTGCTTCTCCTGTAAAATTTAGTTATTTTGTTTAGTAACGGTTTCGAAATGAAGGTGCGATAAAACTATAGAAAAATAAAAGCTCCGGCTGTTTAAACAATTAAGTAACTAATAACTTTATTGATTACACAAGTAAACTTGAGTATGTTATTAGTATACTTTTTTTGGTATACCTACTTAATTAGAAAAACATTGGAAATTTTAATACCCTTTATAATTTAATACATAATTTATTTAGTTTTGTCCCGTTCGTATCCGTCATTTTCAGAGTAACTGGTAAAAATTTCAATATATTATAGTTCTTCCAAAATTATTATAAAATATGAAAGTGTACGTATGAATAATGCACAAACTCTGCCATATCGCTAAAGAGTTCAAAGGGGTTTCCTTTGAGACATTTAGTTCAACTGAAATTTTCAACTAGTTTGTCAACGGTATTGATATACGGGTATCAGGAGATTTAATATTATGAAACTTTGCTAGGGTGCCAATTATTTTAATTACTAGATTTTAATAGTACGAGTGATATTATGTGCGACAAAACTGCTACTCATTATGAATCTATTTCGTCAATTCGATCAACGTGAGGTTACATCAACGGGAGGAGCATAAAACTGTTTGTTTTCGTATAAAAATGTTTGTTCGACTAAGGAAATAAATCAGGTGTAATTACCGTGTGAAAACTTAGTAATCAAATATATGGTTAGATATTAAAATACACAAATACTGGAGCTTAGCTTCAGCGATTTCCGTTAGACTTTCTTCTTTATTGCCGAACAAGAAACTTCCATACCGTGATAGATAATTTAGTACTTACTTACCGTAGGTATACGGGAACGGTATTAAAACTCCACAATGCAAAAATTATGCTATTTTTAGAAGAGTTTGTAACAACCATTTATTAGAATAAAGTGAATGACAAAAATATGAACGGGAATGTGAAGCTCGATTTATTCAAAATGACAAAAACTCAAAAATTCTCGGCTGCTGCTGCTGCTGCTGCTGAAGAAAAAGACAAAAACGAAAAGAAAACTCATTTAATTAGTGAACCATAAAAATATGTGTTAAGAAATAGGTATATTCATAGTAATGAGGTAGCAGACTGGCCTGTCTAAACGAAAGTTGTTACCGTAACGGACAGACAGACAGTCAGACCGACAGACGGCAAAGTCTCATAAATAGGGTTTCGTTTTTTTACCCTTTGGGTACGGGATGCCTCAAAAAGGTCTTAATTGCTATCAGACTTGTGATCGGGTAATACGCGAATGAATTAATTGATTTAGTTTTGTTATACCATTCAACAAATTGTTTTGCAGAACACCAATCATATCTGTGACCAAGCCATCAAAAACAAACGAGTTTACTTGGCGTAAACTACGAGAAGCTTACCTCAAACAGGCTATGTTACTAAGAGGAAAACCGGCCAAGTGCGAGTTTGACTCGCGCTTGCGAGTCTTGCTTTAAACTTTCCAGCTATTACGGTTGATGAGTTACAGTCTTTTTTTATGTGTGAAAACTCCATCATGGGTTTTTCCATCAGCATCTCTGCTGGACTCTAATTGACTAAAAACCCAACACGTTCCCTACCTACTGCCTTCGGTTGAGAGCCCAGGGTAAGTCTTCGAAATATCCCCAGGATTCTCAACTGAGTTACAGTCAGGTGACAGAAAGACAGACAGATAAATGGACAGCGGAGTCTCAGTAATAGTGTACCGCTTTTACTGTTCGGGTACTTACAGACCCTATTTTAGGAGAAAATTTAAAATAGGATTAGCTAGTAGAATATTGAAATAAGCAATGGAATCTGAAGTTTCGTTAAAATAAAAGGCCGAGCACAGTGCGCAAAGCTCATTTCCCGCCAAGCACTCTAGAGAATTTCCCGTATGAAGGCCAAACACGTATCAACTTAGGAACTCATTGAAAAACTGACACATTACTTATCTGAGATTCAGGTACCTACTCTGCTTGTCTTATATTTTTGAAAAATCGGTTTACACTGCTGTTACAGTTATTTGGATCAATTTTAGCATGCTTTACATTAGAATTGACGAATAGAATATTTATGTCCTTAATTGCCGTGGGTTCATTTCCGCTCTACCATCCTTTATTTATCGTCCTAATTTATTTGTAAACAAATATGTGCCATAAAAATTATTTACCCAATACATATTGTGATGATTAAGTCCAACGTAATAGACGATGAGGCTATTGGCGTGTTGAGATGGACTTTAAATTAATGCCTAGTACCTGGTGATTAGATAGAGGTGAGAATAGGCCAACATACAAATATAGCAAGTCCATTCTGGAACAACTTTTAAAGAGTTTACCCTGGGGTTGCTGTCATAAGCAGTTTTAGGGCACGTGTCGTTTTAGTCGGTAACAGTTTGACATAGCATCCATAAAAATTTTCACCCGTAAAAAACTTATTGATTTCAATCATTTTACAGCGATCTTGCATCGCCATGGCACCAATAACAATTTTATTTTCAGACAAGGCCCAGTCAGCACTCCTATCAAGAAAGCGTACTACGTAGTATCATTAGCCTGGCTGTGTACGAGGGTCACCAGTGTAGTACTCGCAGCTTCGGACATCAACACTCATTCGCAACTGGCTCTCAAACATTTTTATACTTACGACACGCATGGTTATAATGTTGAGGTAAGCAATTACTGCAGTGAAGATTGTGTACTGAAAATGCACTGTTTATTCGTCTGCCTGTCATCAGGCTATATCTTTTGAACCGTGATAGCTAAACAGTTGAAATTTTCACAGGCAATGTATTTCTATTGCCACTATCACAACCTAAACTAAAAATAGAAAATAATAAGGATACAACGATCGCTACCTTTTGGTACGGAGCCCTCAATTTTAAGGTTTTTTTGTGTAAATACGATCCCCCACCTTTAAATTGAAAAATGAAGTAGGGGATTCCTGGCGATAAAAAAGCAATTTGGTTCGTCTTTCAAAAATAAAACACAGGTTCTATCATTTTGAAATCTGAACGATAGCATCATAATATTACCTTATAGGTTTAGGTTAAAAGACTTTATTTTCAAAAAAGACTTACAAGTCACTTACATGAGAACATTTTATAACTTTTTGACTGTCTCTGTGGTGCGCCACAGAGACAGTCAAAAAGTTATAAAATGTAGTGATACCGCCTGCGTCAACATTTTTTACATTAGTTGGTAATTTATTTTAAAGATGGGCACCTTCAAATGTAACACTTTTCTTCCCATAATTGGTTATTACTTTTGGCAGAACAAGCAGACTTTTTCGTCTCGTACTACGTTTATTTATTCCAGATTTATTAAGAAATTTATTTAGACATGTATTGTAGATAAACAGTTGTTCAAAATTCATAATTTTAGTTTTTTATAGACCGTGTTAGTTGGTGTTCAATACGGTAGATGAAATAACATTTTTATAATTTTATTATGTTTTCTCTGTAGTTGTTATAATTTAGTTTGTTTTAGTACTATTGCCCCATATTTCGATTAGATATTGTAAATGTGGCTTGACTAAGGAATTTTATACATTATGTTTAAACATAAGTGGAATACATTTGCTTATGGATCGTATTGGACCTATGAATGATGATATTTTCCGTTTTATGTGTTCTATATGATTATTCCAAGATACATTTTGCTCTAACCTTAGACCAAGGTATTTCTCAGAAAACGTCTGTTTTAAAGGAATGTTATTTATTAATAATGGTTCATGAGTTGGTATAGGTTTATTTTTTGATCTAAATACAATATAGCAAGTTTTAGTTACATTTATTGTTAGCAGATTATGTTTAAACCAGTTCGATAAAGTATTTAAATCTTTTTGTTCTTATGTAACATTGTCTTGCAATTGCGATCCAAAATAGAAGAGGCACGTGTCATTAGCGTATGATGTCAGATGGCCGTGAAGTCTTAAATTTTGTAAATCATTTATGTAGATTGTAAATAGAAGTGGGCCAAGTATTGACCCTTGCGGGACGCCATATGTAACAATTGATTCACCACTGCTAAATTCATCCAATTTGGCAACCTGGAATTTATTTTCTAGATTTGATTCAAGTATTTTCAGAGCTTTGCCTTTAATACCGATGCCTTCTAGTTTATGTAAAAGTAGTTTATGACTTACGGTATCAAAGGCCTTTTTCAAGTAAATGAACACGCCTATGGCAAGGTGTTTGCTATCTGTGTTTTGTCTAAGTTTCGTTACAAGGTGTTATTTTTTGACCGAAAGCCATACTGTCTGTTCGAAATGAAATTGATGCAATCCAAGTAAGAATTTAATCTTTGTGTATTATTATTTCTAAAATTTTCGAGAGAACCGGCAACACAGAGATTGGGCGATAGTTGCTTGGACCAGTTGCTGATCCCGATTTGTAAATAGGGGTTACCTTAGCGATCTTTAATGCATGTGGGAACTTCCCATTTGTAATTAGGTTATTAAAACAAACCTTTTGCCCTTAATTAAGTTCAAAAAGTGTATAAAAAGTAAACTGTACTGCGAGGGCTACTATACAATTGACGATTATTTGATTGATAAGGAAGCCTGGAAATGATCTGCTTGCTCTACTGATGGAGTTTTAGTTTATAGTATCTACTTAATGTAAATATGTAGTGCACAAAAAGAATAGCCCGCCGAGTTTCTTGCCAGTTCTTCTCAAGCGGGCCGAGTTCTGAATTGGTGGTACTATTCGCTTTGTATTCATTGACGTGTCGCAAGTGCCTATCTATTAGGATTATGCGAAATAAATGTTTTTTTGAGTTTGAGTTTTGAGTTTACCAAGTTATTATCTATTAAACTTTGAAGGCATTTTATAATTTTTATTGTAATTGTATCTACACCGCTACAAGAATTGGAGTCAAGTGAGTTAATAATTTGTTTGATTTTGTTAACATTATATCGCACACCTAGATCTAAAGAGAGCATAACTCAAAAAAGCACTTTTTTGGGAAAATGCAAAAAACTGATTGCTCGACCCCTATGCACTGTAGAAGTGTTCTGTATAGAATTATGTTTTCTGTGCGCAGCAAGATTGAATAAAATTGTACGATTCTTTCATTTTAATCAGATTTTGGGGCTGAAAATTGGAATTTTTGAGTAATTGCCCTATTGCTTGACAAGGTAGGTGTGTTTTGTCATATTATTTTGAGCTGAGTCTATATTGGTGAATTGAATTTGTACTTCCCTCTCTTTTGACGAAACACTATAAACTCAAACCGTAATAGCATTATGTGTTATTTTTAATTAGTCCAATTTAATAGAGTGATCTGAGGTCAGCAATAGGAGTATTTTGGATGATCAATGAGGAAGAAAAGATTAGTTAACTTTAGTAAGTGTAAATATATGATTAATAGTGGTTAAAAACAACTAAGGACGGTCACTTTTGTACCTTTAAATTATAAAATATATAGCAACAAACATATTTTCTTCTAAATAAAAAAATAATAAACTTCCTTTTTGTAAAAAACAATTTAATATGCACATCAAAAATCATATAATATCTATCATTTACATTTAAGAATAAACTGTAAGTAGATATCTAAAATATGTACTAAAAATCATCAATCAAGCAGCCTATAGTACTCCACTGCTGGACATAGGCCTCTCCCAGTTCACGCCACAGTACCCGGTCTTGAGCCTTTTGCATCCAGTCCCAGCCTGCAATCTTTACCAGGTCATTGGTCCATCTAGCGGGTGGACGTCCTACCCTACGTTTACCGAGTCGCGGTCTTCACACTAGAACCCGTTTGCTCCATTCGGTCGTTGGTTCTTCTACAGATGTGGCCAGCCCAATGCCACTTTAATGTGCTTATTCTGCGAGCTATTTCGACCACTCCGGCTCTCCGCCGAAAAACCTTTGGAGTTTATCCCTCAGAGATATTTCAAGTATGGCTCGTTCCATAGCTCGCTGTGCAACTTTAAGGGCATGAACTAGCCCCACCGTAAGTGTCCACGTCTATGCATCGTATGTAGGACGTAGCTGGTAGGACGCACTGGTTGTATGTAGACTTTCGTCTTCACGCACTGTGCTATAACGCTGCCCAACCCAAACGGATCTTTCTGGCGATTTTCTTGTCCAGATTGCCCTTGTCTAACGTGATAACGTGCCCAAGATATGTATACTCCTGGACAACCTCAAGCCTCGATCCTTCGACGTAGATTGGTCCCGGCGCGGCGTGACGTGCTCATTAAACATGGCCTTGGTTTTCTCAAAGTTCATGCCGAGACCAACACGTCGAGACGCAACATTTATGCTGGGCAACATTCCACTAAACTGTTCCAGCGTCTCCGCCACTATGACGATGTCGCCGGCAAATCGAAGGTGCGAGATGCCCATGCTTTCCAGTCCAGCGTCTTGAAGACGTCCTCCAGCGCATTGGTGAAGAGTTTTCTTTATCTCTTTCCTCTATCATATTGACTAAAAACTGACCACGTTTCGTTGTTAACCTGTAAAAAAAATGTTTTTATTACTTATTAATAGGGTCTTGTGCATCAAATCGCATTAAAAGAGTCAACAAAAGAACATTTTCGATGTTATTAGCGATATTGCGAAATTATTTTGGCAAAATCCAAGAGAGACGTAACTACAAAAATTGCAGTAATTAAGTAAAATGCTATAGAAATTCTAGTTATAAAAATGAAATTATAATAAGATTACAAGATTTTAACCGCCAATAGAAAAAATGTTTCAATTAAATGGCTTTTTAAAGAAATATAACGCTTTAAAATATGACTCATCTAAAGGGACACAACCACAAATTCAAAAATGTAGCAACAGAATGGAAAGAACTCTAAATAAACTTAAAACTTTTACTTACCCTGCCAGCTATACGGGTTTAACTCAAGATGCGTAGTTACTTACTGAGCAACTAAACGTCTAAAAGTCGTCTAAAAGTCGGCAACTCAAAATAAATAATGCTTGAAATTTCAACGGTACAGATATAACTCTAAATAATTCCCTTTTGTTTACGATGGACCCGTGTAATTCGCTTGTAGTTTAGGCCGCAACTAGCGATATCTCTGTTTTGGCGGAAGGGAGCGGGGCTCCCTCGTCTAACTAAAGGGACACTTGCTGCTATCTAGCAGCGCGTAGTGGACTTATTTTTAAGTCCGTTTTATTGGTGGAAAGGTATTCGGATAAAGAATGCGGTGGTGTGCTTATCTCAAAAAATGCGATTTTTGAGTTGCAGCTCTTTAGATATGGATGTGCGATATGGTTCTAGTGAGGCTAGTTGAGACTCGCTCGATCTCGGTATTTATCAAAAAAAAACTACAGTACCGATTCTGAGAATTACATCAAAAGTGTTCATTTACAATATTGCGAGATTTTTTAGGAAGAAGTTATGTTGGAAAAGGAGACTGCTATAAAATTTTAATTAATTTTGAATAATGACTAAATTCGCTTATGGTACACGTGCATTAATTTTTCGTCAAGAAAACTCCACTTAAACATCACATGCGTTTGTTGTAATTGTGTAGTTGTTTCGTTTGGACTTAATTTTCGTTTAAACCGTTAGTTACTAGAGTAACTACATCATTTCTCTGCTCATTCATGCAATAATTAGATACATTTTTATTTGAATATTTGCTCCCATAATTCGAAAGCACTGCTTCTTTCCACGGGTTTCTTCAAAGAATCTTAGTTGTTCGCTACAATCCTCATGACACCAGTGAATTGCATCAATACGAGTTCATAAGTGACTATAGTCCCTGCGATCTGAAAAAAAAAACAAAGCCCAATGTTATTTATGTGTCTTTTATTTTGTGAATGGAAAAAAGGGTTATAGGTATGATGGGTGATAAATGAAATCACTACCTACCTATGTTGTGATAGTGATAAGGTTCGGATCGTTGAAATAATAATAAATGTTCGACTCACTTGTATAAATTAATATAATATTGTCCTTATCACAACAGAAGGCACTATTTGGCAAGAAAGCACATGATCATAAAATTTTCACAGAATAGGATAGTCTTAGAAGAAAGTACGAAGGTTTAAGCAGGTAAGGCACATAGAATTAAGTAGGCGATGGTATACGCATGTTGAGGCAATCAAGCGAGCGCGAGCACTCCGACTCAGTTACGTATCTCAACTGGTGCTGCTGGTGCATCGTGCAATTTGTATCGGCGCCTGCGCAGCCTGTTGCACGAAATTTTCGCACAATAAAAACTGCACAAGAGAGGTGGGACGCAGTCTTTAATAAATAAAATAAAATCAATTTATTTCAGGTTAATATACCCATAGTGTGTCTTACAATTTTAACATATATCAAGTAAAATTCTGAATCAATAAAAGTCTAAATACAATAATAATACTAATAGTTGCTAAAATATGATATGATAAGTCTAAAACAATTCATTCATGAACACATAAATACAAGTATTTAAAATCTTAATATATAAAACAAAGACGGGTTTGTTACAACATTTATAACTCGAGATCTGCTGAACCAATATTCATGGTTATAGATTCGTTGGATTTGTCTCCGCCCCGAATAGCATAATAAATCATAAAAACAATGAAAACTCGAAATTATTTAATTTTTAATTTCCGAAAATAATACCTAAGATTTATTGTACAGGTTAAAAAAAGTGTAAATGTCTTTTTATAGGGTGTCTATAATTTTTCTTGGTAAGCTATGTAGTGGATAAATACTCTTTGAGCTATTGTCTATGTGTCGAAGGTGGTGTTTTGTTTTTTGTTTTTTGAGTGCACATTCAGTATTAATATTAGATTCCGATCTTGAGGTGAATGAGGAGATGCATAACCAAACTTTGCTCTTGATCGAAGATATGTGTTACCTCATGTGCGGCAGTTTGTTAGTTAGGTTAGGAATGCCAGCGCCAGATCGCGGAATGAATGCATTTAATAGAGAATTGGAACGTGAACGTGAATATGATCTACATGAACTAATCCAATCAGTCCAAACGAATGTACCTCTGTTGAATCCTAAGCAGAGGGAAGAATACACTGATTAATGCAATTGATGATGGAAATGGCGGCTTATTTTTTTTCGATGCCCCCGGTGGAACTGGGAAGACATTCCTCATGTCATTGATTTTGGCCACTGTACGTGCGAGATCCGAAATTGCGGTAGCAATAGCTTCTTCTGGAATAGCGGCCACATTGTTAGACGGATGCCGTACGGCTTACTCAGCGTTAAAATTGCCATTAAACCTTCAAACTACTGAACAACCGACATGTAACATTTCGAAACACTCCGCAATGGCCAAAGTTTTAGTAGCATCAAAAATCATCATATGGGACGAATGCACAATGGCACACAAACGCGCATTGGAAGCACTAGACCGAACATTAAAAGATCTGCGCAATGACTCGAATGTTGTGGGACAGTACAAGTGCCGTTATTCAATATGTGCAGCAGGTTCCACCAAGTGCCATCAATCAACAGTATAAATAATAAGACTCGAGATGTTTTGGTGGTGCAATGATTTTATTATCTGGCGATTTCAGACAAACACTACCAGTCATTGCAAGATCTACTGCTGCCGACGAAATAAACGCGATATGTAATCGCCACAGATTTGATGCTTTGAGGCAAGAAACGTCAACTGTCTATAAATATGAGAGTTGCATTGTTGAACGATCTATCTGCTGATGATTTCTCGAAGCAATTGCTGACTATCTGTAATGGCCAAGTTCCTGTTGACAAATCGAGCGGTTTGATTTCATTTCCTCCAAATGTTTGCAATTTTGTATCATCAAAAGACGAGCTTATCAACAAAGTCTTCCCGGATATCATTGCTAACCACAAAAATACTAAATGGTTAAGTGAGCGAGCAATTTTGGCTGCTAAAAATAAAGATGTAGATGACCTCAATTTTATAATTCAAAATCAAATCGTAGGTACTCTGTATTCATTCAAATCTGTGTGACAAACGAAGAAGAAGCCACTAATTATTCAAGTGAATTTTTGAACTCCTTGGATGTGCCTGGTTTACCACCGCACAATTTAAAACTTAAGGTTGGCTCGGTAGTCATCATGCTTAGAAATTTAAACCAACCAAAACTGTGCAATGGAACGCGTTTGGTGATAAAAAAACTTAGAGCAATGTGATTCACGCGTCGATACTTATAGGAAAATTTAAAGATGAGGAAGTTCTTATTCCAAGGATTCCGATGATGCCAACGGATATGCCATTTGAGTTTGAACGAATTCAATTCCCGATTCGTCTTGCCTTCGCCATGACGATCAACAAATCACAGGGCCAATCCTTGACTATTTGTGGCTTCAATCTAGAAAATGCATGTTTTTCTTATGGACAATTGTACGTGGCATGCTCACGTGTCGGCAAACCATCCGCTTTATTTGTTCTTGCGCCTGACCAAAAACCAAAGAATGTCGTTTACCACAAGGTGCTTGAATGAAAATCCCATTAATGAATTAATCCGAGTGTATTCCAATCTGCACAACATAGTTTTCAATCATTTTTTTCTGCCATGAGTTGGAATTACTTAATTATTACTTTTTTTTTAAATTTTTATTCTCATTCTGTATGTTTTCATCATCATTCATCACAATAAAATACTTTTATGTTTCTATCTATATTAATATTATTTTGTATCATTGTATTACGTTCATAAAAGCCTAAATTAGTTCAGCTAAAAGGTAACACGACATTCATTGACTGCTAGGCGGTACGAAGTTCGCCGGGTCAGCTAGTATTATATAAATAAACATTAAATATTTAAAATAAAATGTGTTTAAAAAATAAAATTGATACAATGTCAGATAAAATCAATTAAAATAATAATAAAATACCTATAAATAGAATAAAACAATTGAATAATAAATTTCAGAAATAAATAAACGTCAGTATGTATGTAATGTCAATTATTTTATTTATTTAAATGCCATGCTTTGTGTGAATAAATTGATTGATGTGTTTATCATGCGATTATTATAATTTGTCAAGCGGTATTACGATCCATCCAAAAAAAATCGTATACGTACGGTCAATAGAAGTCCTCTTTTCACACTGAAGAACTGTAAACCAGTCAAAGCAACTGTATTCCCATGTATCTGTTCCAGGAACCTCTCAATCTGAAATTGGTACAAGGTTATAATAGTACAATGAAGGTAACAATATTATTTTATTAACTTTCTTCGTAATTTTTAACATAATTCTAAAGGAAAAAGTTTGTATTTATGAATGTTTGTTAATCTTTCACGATCTAACGGCAGAGCTGGTTCGACTGCATATATATCACTTAGGTATTTAATTTCCATGACATCCAACGTTTTTGCTGGTCATCTTTTTACAAAATTCATTCACGTAACGCTTACACGTGTACAAATTTATCCCTTCTTAGTGATCCGCTATACGAAAAAACTTAACTGATACTGTAGGTAATCCCTTCGTTCATTAGTTGTCCAGTTAGGTTGAGAACTTGTCAGAAATTTGGTAACCTTTTTGGATTTTTTTAATATAGCCTTTTATTAGTTGAAATTTAATTTTACTCATTTCGGAATCAAGTTCTGGCTACTATTCTATTCTACACTGACTATTCTCTCTCTCTGACTATTCTGTAATGCAAACTGTAGTGACTCTGATATATGCTATACACGCTGTATGTGTAATACTTTATTGAACAAAAATTATATGATTGTTTATTGTTAACGATAGGCTCGCGTTTGACCAATGTTTATGCAGTAACTGCTGTCTTAGAGATGTTTTGAACAGTTTTTTTTTTGCGTACTGAATTTTATACTATAAACATAATATAATTAATTAATAAATTGTTAATAGGTAGGTAGGTCCATCGCCTTTCGCATCCAGTCCCAGCCTGCGACCTTTTATAGGTCGTCGGTCTATCTGGTGGGTGGACGTCCTATGTGTGTTGTGGCGTAGAGTGAGAGAGGCCTACGTGCAACAGTGAACTGCCATATGCTGAATATCTAATACGAATACGTACCTCAATACAATACGTGCTGGATGACACATCATACAAGGTATAAGCAGGCTTTAAACTCGCCGAATGAACTTGTGCAGCAGTCAATGATACTGCTAATGACCTTGCAACTAGAAATATGAACGAATACACGAAGTAAACCGAATGTTCGTAACCATACATTAATCTGAAATTGTTGAGAATAAACTTTTTTTACGAAACATAAAATAATTGTTGAATCGATTTATATAATCTGATAAAGACTTTATCACAATAAAGCCTTTAACAGATTAAACTAATACAATCGTGTAGGTCGGAGAGATATAAGTCAATACAAAATCTATCAACCTTCCAAACTACCTACCAACTTAAAAAACAAACTTGAATCAAGTACCTAAGTTATATTTGGACATTAGTCCACCCCTCCCTCAATTTTGTTGTATATTGGTCATGCCTGTTACTACATCTTTCTAATATTATAAATGCGAAAATTTGTGAGATGTTTGTTACTCTTTCACGCTCGAACGGCTGAACGGATCGGGCTGAAATTCGATACAAGGGTAGATATAGGTCTGGAATAACACATAGGCTACTTTTATCCCGGGAATAAGTTCCCACGGTATCAAAACTTGACGCGGGCGGAGCTACGGGCGTCAGCTAGTATTAGAATATTTGCATTAAAAATTATAAGTATCTACCTTTTGTCAGCAATTTCGTCAGTTTTACATCTATTGGCAGAGCGAATTCCTTCTCTGAAAATAAAATGTGTGTTTAATTAATGTAAATAATGTGATTGATGTCGTATTTATTTGTATTAAGTCAAACTTACGACAAAATATGTAGCAATTGTGAGCAGACAAAGTATACGTTAGTTGCAAAGGATACAAATATAACGCCACCAATGATACTGTCTACTTGTCGTACTAGGTAAGTAGCTCTGTTATAATCCTCTCGCATTGTACGCCAAAACGATGGTGATGAGTACTGGAATGTTTAAAGCTTTCTAGGAAATATGACGAGTAAAGTTGTGCTTTAGAGACCAATATCTAACAGCAAAATAAATAAAAATATTATAATCTATAATAAACAATAATTCTCTCTTCTTTTAAGGGGAGTCAAAGATTTTCTAGACTTGCTAAAAGCAATAGATAAATATATGTTTAAATGGCTCAAGCCACATGGAAATTTTTAACCAAACTTTTATTCTCTTGACCATAACCTTACTAATACTATAGATGCAAAAGTTTGTGAGTTTAAATGATACGAATATTAGACGATGTGGATGTCTAAATGTTTGTTGCGAGGTACTTTTATCCCGGGAATAAGTCACCATGGGAAGCAAGTACGGAAACAAATTTCCACGAGGTCGGAGCCGCTTGCAATTTCTAGTTTACTAATTATTTTGAATTGAGTACATACTTTATCCTTCGCAGCAATCACTCTGCGGTTGATCTGCTCTAATCTTGACGTAAGATACAAACTCATACAAATTACGAATATGTCCGTGAAATTCCAATTGAATGTACATTGTATATTGACTGTCTAAAAAATATATGTATTTTAAACTTTGCTCACATCTCGATATAGCGGCTGTATTGCAATTGTCGAGGTTTTCAAATTGGCTTAACGACTGCTATTTTATTTACTGGAAAACTGGACCAACGATTTAACGTGCCTTCCAAAGTACGGAAACGATCTTAAATAGAAAAATTCTATCCAAGGACCGTAACTGGAATCATGGGACAGGTGTCTATAAAGCATGTAATGTTGTATTTTTTTTTAATGGAATATGTTCCCAGGGAATGCGAGAATGGAAGCAAAAGTTTAGAGGATAAACTTATAACAAACATTGCAAAAGTTACTTACATGTGATATTGCACGTATAAAGGGACTGGATGGAATAGTAATGAAGATCCATGGGAAACTGCGGCGAGTGTGACTTTCGAAGATGGCGATATCTGGTTCACAGTCTACAGCAATAGATAAGCCATTTAACTCCGCAAACAGATGCTCCACTGCAAAAGAAAAATGTAAATTCACAAAATATTTTCGGCAACGAAACACTACTTATAATTATAATTTATACAGAGTCCATCCTGGCGATAGACTCTTAGCCCAAAGCAGCGTAAAGTGGATGAATTCTGTACATGGACAGATGGAATTAGGACAAAACCTAGCAAATGCTGCTGTCTATAATAATAATAATAATCCATCTATTATCACTGACAGGACTATTGTAGCCAATAAGCCTGATATAGTGGTAATAGATCGATCAGAGCGCCTCGCAATAATTGTTGACATAACCGTCCCACATGACGAAAATCTCGTGAAAGCAGAAAAAGATAAACAGTTGAAATATTCAGACTTAGCTCACGAGGTTGTTGACATGTGGGATGTGGATTCAGCGATTATTGTTCCAATAGTCGTATCAGCACACGGTTTGATCGCACAATTTTTATTTTTACGGCGTCAAACCGCCTCAATTTGTGTATTATTTTGTTGTATTTCCTATATGTGAATTTACAGCCAGACCAACAGCCGATAATCACACTTCTGGGTAACAATCCCTATTGAATTTCACTTTAGTAAAACGGTAGAACAAATATTTTACGGATTTGCACTTCACGTAAATAATAAAAGATTTATAATTGTTTCACTTTTCGAATTACGGGGAATCAGAATTCCCCGTAATTCACTGTTTAAATCTAAATTTTAAACAGTGAAAATTAACGGCTGTTGGTCACCCCTGTTATAGGGGGGTAGTAACAGGGTTGACCAACAGCCGTTAATTTTCACTGTTTAAAATTTAGATTACATTATAAATAATTTAACTTACCCAATGATGGGGTACTTGACGTTTGCAGCTAAACAACTGTTCACTTAGGGAGAATTTCGCTCCCTATAAAAATTATTAAAATTACTTTGACACACAGACACCTTCGCGACGAGTATAATTCAAATTTGTGAAAATGGTTGCTTAAACTTCGCGCGCAGTCCTATTTATAGCTTTGGACAGCGCCTCTGGCGGCAATTAGCGTCCCTACGTCTTACGTCACTCAACGTCACTCTGGTTACGTCAGTGCTGGTGTTGATGTGACTAGTTGTCGGCAGATGGCGCTTTCATTTATTTTCACTAAAATTTCATTTTTAATTGACTAATTTTATTGATTTATGCACACGTTGTTGCACAACGTTACATACTTGAGGAATGTTTATGTTTTTCGTCTCACAGATGCAATGGACGATACCGAATGTTGTTTTATGTCTTTAACGTGCCAACTTCCTAGGTTTGTTCCTGTCATATCTTCCAGGATATAGACCAAATTCGATAGTTTTTCTTTGACCCTACATTTGATAAATTTGGGGGCCAGTTTTTTAGAAAAATATGCGTCCTTATCACTTTGGAAATAGCATTTTTTCCACACTATGTCGCCTACTTCGAATTGTGCGTGTCGGTGTCTCGTGTTGTAATGGTGTGCGTACTTTAGATGGCTACGCCAGAGGTTCTCTTGGACTGTGTTGAACACCTCTGCGAGATATCCTAGGTTCTCCGCGTATATGTTTCTAGGCAATAGGTTAAGTTCGCTTGGGTCATCATTTTGTAAGTAATGTGACCCGCATGTTACCAATTCCCTACCATGAACCAAATATGCTGGTGTGTAACCGGTGGACGCGTTGATCGAGTTGTTGATCGCAAATTGGATTTTTGGGATATGTATGTCCCATGACCGATGGTCATTATTGGTAAAGATTGATATGGCTGTCAGAATAGTTTTATTGTACCGTTCTACGGTATTTACTTGGGGTGTGTACTTAGGTGTGAAGTTGATGTTGGGAATTTTATATTTTGTAAATAATGTGTTCAACTCTTTACTTATGAATTGGACACCGTTATCCATTAATACCGTTTGTGGTATGCCATGTACCATGAAAACATTGTCCTCTAGTATTTTGGCTATTGGTTCTGCGGTGGCTCTGCGCAGTGGGAAAATTAAACAGTATTTAGAGAAACAACACGTGACGACGAGAATGTAGACGTGTTGCTTTTTAGAGACCGGTAAGGGTCCTACCAGATCAGTCGAAATTGTCTGAAACGGGCGAGAGCATTGTTTGGGACGGCCCATCTTCCCTATGGATGCTTGAGTGTCATGTTTGTGTGCTTTGCACTTTTCACAAGGTGACACATAGCTTACCGTGTCCTTATATAGCCCCGGCCAGTAATACCGTAACTTTATATTATGGTATGTTTTAAAAATTCCGAAGTGTCCGGCTGTAGGTGAGTCATGGTTTTCTCGAAATACTGCGTTTCTCGCTTCGGGTGGTACTACCGTTTTCCACTCGAACTCATTGTTTACATAATCTTTTATGTCAGTTCGTCTGTATAGTACATCGTTCTCTATTTTGAAGTTGGGGTATGCCTGCGGTAGGCTAGTCACGCCGTTGCATATTTTTATGAACCATTCGTCCTTGCTGTCGGTGACTTTGCATTGTTTCGTGGATATGGTAGATACTGGTACAGCTCGTGACAATGCGTCTGGTATTATGTTGTCTTTGCCCTTCCTGTGCTTTAACTCGAAGTTGAAGCAGCTAAGCCGTATGCCCCAACGAGCTAATCGGCCAGTTGGATTGTTTAGTGATATGAACCATTTTAGTGCCGAATGGTTAGTGTATACCGTGAACTTGTGACCATTGTCTAGGTAGCACCTCCAATGTTCTAATACGGCTATCACCGCCAAGCATTCTCGTTCTGTGACACTATAATTCTTTTCCGGACCGCTCAGTGACCGACTCATATATGCTATTGGGTGTTCTACTCCCTCGTGTAATTGTGTTAACATGGCGCCAATGCCAAAGTTGCTTGCGTCTGTATGTACCTGAAATGGTTCATCGTATTTTGGACATTTTAGTACCGGGCTTTTTATTAAGTGTGCTTTTAGTTCCATGAACGCCCTTTCCGCCTCTGTGTTCCAATGAAATGCCGGGGCTCCTTTCTTTGTTGTAGTCAGTTTGTTAAGAGGTGCAGCAATCGTACTGAAGTTGGGTATAAACCGTCTGTACCATGATGCAGTGCCTAAGAACCTCTTAACGTCCTTCTTTGTTGTTGGTACCGGGAATTTCAGGATTGAGTTGACTTTCTCCGGATCTGTTCTGAGACCCAGACCATCCACGATGTATCCTAGGAACTTTAGCCTGTCCTTGAAGAAGTAGATTTGCCCTTTTTAATATTTGTTGCACCCTTGAAATGAGTGACACATGTTCTTCGAATGTAGATGACGCTATCACTATGTCATCTATGTAACAGAACACCTTGTTTTGAAACTGTGGCCCAAATAGATTGTCCATTAGTCTTTGTTGTGAGCTGCTTGAGTTGCTTAGTCCAAATGGCAAAACCTTATAATGGTATGCTCCTCGTCCTGGGATGAAGAAGGCTGTTTTTTCCCGGTCTTTTGGTGCTAACGGAATTTGCCAGAAGGCTTTGGAGAGATCCAGTGTTGTTAGATACTTCACTTCTCTCAAGTTGTCTAATATCTCTGATATGTATGGCAGGCTGTATGCGTCCTTTTTTGTGACTGCATTGAGCTTGCGACTGTCCAGGCAGAAACGGGGCTTGAATTGGGTGAGTTAAATTATTTATAATGTAATCTAAATTTTAAACAGTGAAAATTAACGGCTGTTGGTCAACCCTGTTATAGGGGGGTAGTAACAGGGGTGTGAAAAAACATATCTGTAAAATTAGTACTGTAAGCAGACAATGTAAGACTCCCGACTCCTGAAATGGTTAACAGGAGTCGGCTGTCTTTGGGGAATGAGCGGGAAAAAGGGTTCCAGCTAACCCATCATCTGGAACATTCCAGGGTCCACCCTTCGGGTTCTACGAGAACCATCCACCCTACGGGTTGCAGAAGTCCAACCTACGGATTGTAAAGATCCACCCTCGGGTTCCACGAAAGAACGTCTACCCCACGGGTTGTGAAGACACCCCCTTCGGGTCTACAAGAAACCATCCACCCTACGGGTTGAGCACACCGTGCCAGCCGAAGTTGTGGACGGCACGGCTACCTCGCGACTGCATCAACCTTCAGGAAACCACCAAGATAAGTCGAACCCTGCGAGGACTATCGGAGGTCGATCTTGCTGCCTGATCACGAACCACGAACCCCGAGTTTTTCAGTTTATAATAAACCATCGTTTTACATTTTAAATTCTAACTTTTTTATTTCTCTCTCCTTTCCTGAAAGCCTTCAGCTTTTCAGTGGTATTTGCCATATATGAATCTTCGCCAGAACTGAGCGTTTTAAAAGATCGTTCCTTTGTCGAACTATAAAAATCTGGAACGACCTGTCCGCAGACGTGTTGCCCTCATCTTACAATCCCGGGTTCTTTAAGAGGATCGTGAAGAGGCACATCACAGTGCCGCCATCTTGAGGACCACTGTCAGAAGTGTTACGGACTGCGAGAGTGAATCGCTAAATGCGTGAATCGTAAAAACCGTGGGGCTTTCCATCAGGCTGGTGGCGACTCCAATTTGGCGAGCTAAATATTTTAATAAAATGTAAACTGGGCTGATAGACTTATACATGTGCTTGGGGAGCGGCATATAATTATGTTTATTACTGTCTAACAATAAGGAGAAGAAAGAGACAAGTGCACACTGCAATCTTTGCGCGGCAAGACAAAGATCGGTAATATCCAGTACAGAGCTAGGTGTATTGTTATTTAGAACATTTTGATCGATTAAACTGTTGCATACATTTATGAAAAAAATCTATACTTCAACAACCTTGTTAGATTAACTGGCCCAGCAAAAACTCAGCACTTACTTATACAAAATACTCAATGAAATTTATTTTCGCCAATAACTCGGTAAGTGCGACTTACTGAAAAACGTTTATATTATATTTTTTGTATACACCTATTTCAAGTATATTGCCTACATATTTTTTGTTTTTGAATTTACACCAATAAAATTGTTTTAGTTATATCTTTTTAAATATCAATAGGAAAAATCTGCAACAAAATTGACAAGGTGTATTCCAGTGTGCAGATTCCGAATCTGACATAACAGCATAAACCACATAACAGCATTTTACCGAGTTATTGCACGGAGGGGTCGACATGTTAAAAAATCTTTTCTGGAACGGGATGTGAATGACGCCAATAGGGTGCACGCGATGAACCTAGAGATGCAGAACGAGTGGTTTACTCTAGGTGAATTTTGTATTCCCATGGCCCTTGTTGTACGACTGTTCGCCGGTTTTACTTAGATTCTATCTGAACGCGTTTCAGTTGACCCTCCCTGACCAAAGTTACCTGGTCAGATGGGGGAAAGCCGCAGATAAAACATGTAATGCATGTGGAGAAGCAATTGGAACTGCTAGGTACCTGCTGGTGGGTTGCAGGACGCTATTGGACCGGGGTTATAACTCACGCCGACATGGTAGGGTATTGGAAATCATACGTGAGGCTGTCAGTTTGGCGGTAACTAGAACGAAAAAGGGACTAACCACAAACCTAAGAAATGACATTGCGTTTGTAAAGGAAGGCTGTTCAAAGAAAGTACCTCAAACCCATACTCAGTTTTGATGGCTGCCGCCGATTGGACCATACTCGCAGACACAAATGATAATTACTACAAAATCCCAGAGAATGTTTGTGCTTCGCCATTCAGACCCGACATATTATTCCTGTTTTCAAGGATACATAGGCGTGGAGCTCACAGTGCCACGGGAGACCAACATACCTAAGGACCACGCCATGAATATAAATAAACTAGCTGATGCGCGCGGCTTCGCCCGCGTGAAATTAAGTTCCCGTTCCCGCTTCCCGTGGCATAATTTTTCCCGAACAAAAAGTAGCCTATGTGTTATTCCGGGCTACACTCTATCCCTGTACCAAGTTTCAGCCCGATTAATTCTGCCGTTAGAGCGTGATTGAGTAACAAACATCCAAACATCTAAACATCCAAACATCTTTACAAACTTTCACATTTATAATATTAGTAGGAAGTAGGATTAATAGGATACTTTGACTTGACCAATGAGTTAACCAAAAATGGCTATGCTCTTTACTAAAACGAATATCCAAAGCGGCTTTGATAGGATCTTACCAAATCTGGCTGGGCAGGGAACATTGCTGACGGTGGAAGATCAGCGTTTATGCGCATAGTAAGGTGGCCACCCTAAACCTACTCAAATGGGTTACAAGTCCCAGATGCCGTCGGGGTCTCCCCCCCCCCCTGTGCCACGCTATGGACCTGGCGCTCGCACGGAGAATCCATGGAATGCTAAGAATATGGTATTTTTATGTAACGAGCGCCATTCTATCGCGTTGTTTTAAAAAGGACCCATGGGAGACCCATGAGAAACTGTGTCGAGCGTGACTTTAGAAGATGGCGACATCTGGTTCACAGTCTACAGCTAAAGATAAGCCGTGTAACTCCGCGAACAGATGCTCCACTGCAAAATTAAATTCACATAATATATTCGGCAACGAAATACTACTTATAATTATTTTTTGGGCCCCTACCTCTACAACAAGATAAATAACATCATCATGATTTACCCACTAAATAGAACTCGGTGTAAGGAGACGATTGTCTCCTGGCTTCTAACATTCAATTATGAGCAGACTGAAGAATTGCTGATAGTCTTGTGTTGAACATCATGCGCACACACACACACACACACACTCACACCCACACACACACACGCAAGCACACACACACACACACACACACACACACACACACATACACACACACACACACACACACACACACACACACACAAATACATGCACCGCACTCGCAGAACTTTAATATTACTTTAAATCTGTTTTTAACCCCCGACGGAAACCCGGACGGGGTGTTATAAGTTTGACGTGTGTGTAGGTGTGTGTGTGTGTGTGTGTATATGTGTGTAAGTCTGTCTGTGGCATCGTAGCGCCCAAACGGATGAACCGATTTTGACTCTGTTTCTTTTGTTTGAAAGATGGGTTAGGGGAGAGTGTTCTTAGCTATGTTTTATAAAAATCGGTTGAGCCATTTCAAAGATATGAGGGGTGAAAGTGGGGATGAAAATTGAATGTGTTCAAATATACCCGTGTTGGGTATCAAATGAAAGGTTATAACTTATACATTACGGTACTGCAAGTTTTATGAAAATCGGTTCAGCCATTCGAAAGATATGAGGAGTGGAATGTATTTCTAATTCTGTAACCACACTCCGCGCAATTCGCATTAGCTCTGAATAATTGTTAACAGACTATACGTACCTATGTTGATATTAAAAAAAACCCCTATAAAAAGCATGAAATAAAAAATTAAATTAAAAATTTAAAAAACCCCCGAATCACAAAAAAAAGAACAATAAAAAAACCTGTAAAAAGTAAAAAATAACTATTATATTATGTCCTATCTACCCTAAGTATTGAACCTTTATTATTATTATAGGTAGCTATATTATTTACGTACTCATAATTTTAACTAACAGTTTGTCTCGTCGGGGACCGCTCATTTAATCATAACCTAATCGTACGTCTGTCTCTATTTAGGTATAAAGCGGTCCCCCCGACGAGACCAACTGTTAGTTAAAAATATGAGTACGTAAATAATATAGCTACCTATAATAATAATAAAGGTTGTACGGGGAAATGGTAACCGTACAGGAATTTTGGTAGCATTAAAATATAAGTTAAGGATTAAAATGGTATATTATCTCAACTTATACTAAAATGGTAGATGGTTGTGAGTACACCGAACCGGATGGTAGTTGTCAATGCACTGATTCGATATACATAATGTATTGGCGTTGATCGGCGTAATCTGCTGACTACGCGCAACGTGATGTACGATGTTAGCCGCTGTACGTGGCTCGTACAAAGGTTCAATACTTAGGGTAGATAGGACTTATTATAATAGTTATTTTTTACTTTTTACAGGTTTTTTTATTGTTCTTTTTTTGTGAGTCGGGGGTTTTTTAAATTTTTACATACATACATACATACATATACTCACGCCTTTATCCCCGAAGGGGTAGGCAGAGGCCTATACCGGCCCACATTTCACCGTGTACAATTCGGTCCCACGTAATAGGTGGTGAGCCCATCGCCGTGTTGAAATGGACCGCCGTCGTCAGAGCCTCGTCCGTTGTTCAGCAGGTGCACGAGCTTGCACGTGAGGTTGACTTGGGCCCGAAGTTGTTGGTAGGGCCCCACTACACCCTTTTTAATTTAATTTATTATAGCGTGCAAGCTCGTGCACCTGCTGAACAACGGACGAGGCTCTGACGGCGGCGGTCCATTTCAACACGGCGATGGGCTCACCACCTGTTACGTGGGACCGAATTGTACACGGTGAAATGTGGGCCGGTATAGGCCTCTGCCTACCCCTTCGGGGATAAAGGCGTGAGTATATGTATGTATGTATGTATCTTTAAGAATTTTCCGTGGGGAATTGGCACCGAAAGCCGAAACACAGGTTTATACCTAGTTCGGCAACGAAAGCTATTTTCATTTTTTCGAGACATTGTTATTGTTACTTATCATATTAAGAAAACTCTGTGTTAATTATGTTTTTGTGAAAAAAAAAAAAAAAAAAAAAACTATTTTATTAAAATGGTTCGTTCAAGTAGGGGAGCAAGGTTAATGAGAGCGCCATCTGCCGACAAATCGTCACATTAAGAGAAGAGCGAGTTCACTGACTAATAGTAGGGGAGCCCTAGAAGGGATTTCGGGATTTACTAAAGCGCGACAGATTAATATACACGGGGATACCTTGTACCCGGTTAAGTACCTCCACAAAACATGAGGCCCATATATAAGTCCGCCCGTGAAGGATACAGGATCAGATTAGTAAAAAAAAATTGACCATCAGAAATTCTCGAGCGCGTCAGATTAAGGTAGGGTGAGTTAATTACATCCTAAAAAGTGTATATTCCACTAATCTGACAATTTGAGAGTGACGTAAAAAAAGGGGAGCGCAACAAAGTTGTAAAAAAAAGCGTCATCTCGACATTCTCGAGCGTAGCTAAATTTTTTTTTATTTTGAAGGAAATAATTCAAGAATAATGGAAAATATATAATCTGACGATTTCCGCAAGCCGAAATAACAAAAATTCGTCGATAAAGTTACACTATGCGCCAAATATCTTTGCGTCTACGAACTTCGTTCGTACTACTACTACTACTTACTTTTAATTATAGTATAGAATTAATATTGACCTATTCAAAACATCTATGTCCTGGAAATTACGCAACAGCATCGATAAAATGAATTTTTAGACTTAGTACTTTTGTTTGCGATTGTGCCTGCGCAACCTTGATTTTTTAACCAACTTCATAGGCGCAAAGAAATTTGGCGCGTAGTGTAAATGCGTGCAGTTGCGTGATGCCTACATTGCCTTCTCCGCGTTTCTATTCCTCTCTCACTCTTTCTCTATCTATTACTCTCTCACTCCGTCCCCACTCTGGTTTCTGCTGCCATGACGCCATCACACACATCTATTTTGAGCTCAAAAATGTCATAAGTACAATTTTAAGAGCCCAAGAATGGAATTAGCGGGAAGTTGCAGGAATGGCCTTTAAGGTAAACCGCTTTTCTAATTTTTTTTTGTCAGATCAGGCCAATCCCTCTAGATAATCGTCAGATTATGAGACAGTACGTTTAGAACATAAAGATGAACCATATATATCTTAATCTGACGCGCTTGAGTATTTCAGAATGGCGAATTTTTTTTGCACATTATGAAAATGGCCGCGAGTTTACGTCCCATCGAAATCGTCAGATTAGTGAATGAGAGCTTTTTTTTGGTGCACTTAACACTCCCTTAGAAAATCTGACGGGCTCGATTAATTTTTTTTTTTTTCATTTTCAACCCTTAAATACAACCACTTTACACGATTAACATACGTACATTATAAAAAATACGTAGGGCATTGATGCTATCAATATCTGACGCGCTCGAGGATGTCCATGCAACAGTTTTTTTTTACATATTTAAAAATCTATAGCCACTTCTCCCACCGATGTAAAGGTATATATCATATAACATTTTTTTCTTCATATCATCTAAGCTTTGCATCCCAATAGGTCTCTACGACGCTCGAGTAAATCCCCATTTAGCCTCGTGGGCTCCCCTACTATAAGTAGGTATCGTACGTAGGACGTAGGGAGGATCTTCGCCGCCAGAGGTGCTGTTCAATACTATAAAATCTATAAATACGAGTGCACGCGCCGTTTCAAGGTTTCACATCACAAATTTAAAAAAAAACCGACTTCAAACAAAAACTAAAAATTGAAAAATAAAATTAACTTAGCGCAAAGTAATAAGTAGTATATTTAGATTTATCAGATATTATTGAATGTAATACTGAAATCGGCGCCAAGTAAAACTATAGGTATAGGTAGGTATTATTAATCTCTCATAGAAATATTGGCACCGACTGGTTTTTTTTTGTTAAAATTTTATTTTTCATGATTTTTAGTGACGGGTAGACTGAAATTATATCTGTCTAGGGGTAAAGTTCTCCCCAATACAAATTAATCAAGCCCAAACACAAGGTAACTGCTGTAAATCGTTAAGGAATTCCCTCTATTCGAGGATTTTTTTTCGATTTCTCCAGGATCCCAGCATCAGATTCTGACTTCCTGTATATGGGACCACACGGAAAGCACCAGCTTTCAAATAAAAAAAGAATCATCAAAATCGGATAACTCTTTCAAGCGATTTGCTGGTAACAAACATAAAAAAAACATACAGACGAATTGAGAACCTCCTCCTTTTTCTGGAAGTCAGTTAAAAATACAGTCGCGAAAGTATTAGAAAAAAGAACAAATATAAAAATAACAGTCATCAGTGTATAGGGAGCGAAATTCTCCCTAGGTGAATAATTGTCTAGCTGCAAACGACAAGAACCCGATCTTTGGGTGAGTTAAATTGAATATAACGTAATCTAATTTTTAAACTGTGAAAATTAACGGTTGTTGGTCCACCCTGTTATAAGGGGGTAGTTAAAGGGGTGTGAAAAAACATTTTGTAAAACCTTGTTCGTTAAGCAGATAATGTAAGACCTCGCGACTTCCGTAGCTGTTCAGAGCAGAACGGAAGCCGGCTGGTCTCTGGGGATATACGGGGAACAAGGTCTCCAGGCTAACATAAACGATGGAACTTTCCAGGGTTCACCCTCCGGGTTTAGAAAAATTCACCCTCCGGGTTGCAAACGTCCACACTCCGGGTTGATAGGAATTCACCCTCGGATTCACCCTTTGGATTTACCCTCCGGGTTAAGAACACCGTGCAGTTCTACGTTGTGGACGGCACGGAGACTTCACCAACTGCAGCACACTTCGAGAAGGACAGAAACCCCAAGATAAGTCGGAACCCTGCGAAGGCCTTCGGGAATCGCGCACTTGCTACTTGACCATACCCCACGACCCCGAGTGCTTAGATCTTCATCTCAATAAATTGTTATTTTAAATCGTTAAACATCTTATTATTTCTCTCTTCTTCTTTTCCTGAAAGCCGTCAGCTTTTCAAGAGTAACAAACATCCACACTCACAAACATTCACATTTATAATATTAGTAAAATGTGATGTAATAGCAGTTCGTAAGTGGTTATTGTGTCAGGCGCACGACGTTAAAGGATCGCTCCTGTAACGTAAGTTCGAACGTTTTTTGCCCTCATGCTCTAAAAATTCGGCCCTGAGTTCAATTCCTATCTTGCCAGACTACCAGATCAATAAAAAATAGATGCTAAGTAGTAAAATTAATGAACTAGAAGTAATACAGGACTGCAGCATACCGTAGTCTTTCACAGAAATTTAACAAACCTCCTTACAAAAAAGAACTTAGCATACAGCTTTCAAAAATTTTGATACTTTGAGCAAGCTTTAATAACCCAACCGCATTCAATACAACGACAAGTGCCCTTAGAGTAATGTAAACCGACTGGCAGTGCGTTCCTTTCCCCGAGCATACGAGTATAACGCTATAATATTAGTTAGCGTAAATTAGATCGAGTAATTTTGAAAAGTAGGTCTAGTTAGCGCTGTATAAGATTTGTAACTTCTTAATTTTTCAGTATTTTTGCACAATTTTTTATCATGTTTAAAATCCCGTCGTACCTCACCACATTTTAAGCATTTTTGCATACAAAAACGATTTTTGCCAAAAGTCGAGTTAGCGTCGTATAAATAGCTGGTGTCGAAATGTATCTGGGCCTTAATATAAGAATGAAGTGAACGATAAAACAGCACATTAATTATTTTTTAGCGTGCACTTAACGGTACAAAACACTTACTGGATGCTAGTGCCAGGACGAGAAAGCATACTGCATTAAACTTTATCCTGAGGTTATTTTCTATAGTGGGATCATTCGCTTCCATGTTTGAGATCAGTTGACACAATTTGGGCCATTTTGTTGCAATGCGCAGGAATAATGATGTAGTTAGAACGCCCAAAAAGTAGAATATAAAAGAAGCTGAAATGCGAAACACATTTGAATTTTCATCGAAATATTAAACTGTCTTGGAAATTCCATTTTATAGTTATATAACTTAATTTGGGCTAAATGGTGTTGTGTGAGCATGTCCCACGATAATTATTTATTTATAAATCGAAATGGATGACATTATTTTAAGTCATGTAAAAAAGAAGATCTCTAACGCTGCCGCAAGAATACTTCTAATGCATGCTAGAACCAAAGTTTGGTGATCTCTACTAATATTATAAATGCGAAAGTAACTGTCTGTCTGCCTATCTGTCTGTCTGTCTGTTACACTTTCACGCCTTAACCGCCGAACCGATTTTTTTTGAAATTTTGATATGAATAGAGTTAGTTTTATTCCAAGATAAGGACATATGCTACTGTTTAACTAACAGTGCAAAATGAGAGTAATGAATTTACGCGATAACGACTTCTACGCGGTCGAAGCCGCGGGGAACAGCTAGTTATTTATAAAGAGGAGAATCTGCACGGTTTATTCTAGAACACCAAGACGTGCCTCTTTTCTAAAACTGTAGGAAAATGAAAAAAATTCTGACCATCTTTGTATAAAATTCAATGGTTAGGCTATCTTGCTGAATAGCAGTATTTAGATCAAACCTTCTTAATTAATAGTTCGCGTGTCAGTTGCCGTTTTTTGCCGTGTGGTTTTTTCCTTCGTATTGTTTTAAGTTGTATGAAAAATAAATCAGGATGTTTTTAGTTAAGTATACAAAATACGAGAATTTTGCAATAAAATATAATAAAGGTTACAACACCATCTCTTCGACAGCTTTTGTAGTTATACTATAAGATAACGAATAACACTGTTATTCGTTGCCATAAAGCAAATAAAATGATACCACAAATGATTGATTGATTGATGAATGATTGATTGATGATGGTTTAGTTTCTTCTACTTTCCAGTATGTTAAGGGAAGAGCAGAAGCAGGTCCTGCTGGTGCATCACCAGGAAATGGATTTTCAAGTTAATTCGAGTTTATTTGCGTGCGAAAAAGCAGATGAGAGTGCGAAATTTTGCAAAAGTGGAAGTGAGGTAAAAATTTCAATATTATGCAAACATTCGGAGCTTTTTACTGATTTTTCATCTTATTAAATCGATTTAGGTAATTTTCTTTTTAATTAATCACAATCTGGATTAGTTAAGTCATTCCCGGTCGTGCCTAGGAGTAAAATAGAAAGGTGAAAAGTGATGGTCTGATGCTGGAGAAAATGGTCACGATGCGTTTTGGACAGACAAGGGGTTATTTCAAATGTATTAGCAGACTGCTAATATATTAGCAGTCTGCTACTAGAAGCGCTCGTATCCCCGCTGACTGAGTGTTCTGGAAACGATAGGTGGAGCAAACAACTATAGCTATAGCTGGTCTTTAGATGTGCGACCACCACGTGATCAGTTTGCGGCATTTTACTGGTGACTGTTTCCGTGCTTTGGAATGCACATTAAACCGTTGGTCCCGGTTTTCATACGGCGGGCGGATTGAAAATTTTTAACACGAAGTCGTCATAACTTGGCTTTCACAGCCTGTTGCGTAAACTACAAAGGTGTTTATTTTCATAATTATTTGTTCAAAACTTACTTGCAGAATCAGCAGTTGAGAAAGTCGTTTTAAAGAAACTGATTATGAGTAGACAAATCATCCCAATTTGTCCTATCATGGATAATAACGTGTACAGACAACGCCAGGAATAGAATTTGAAACTGAAACAGTAAGAAAATAATTTTGTTTATGTACCTAATAAAAACTTATCCACAATAAAAAATTAAGATAAAAGACGACACACCTCACCGTCATTTATTTTATTTATTTATTTTCATTTATATTAAAACGGGTGCAAAAACAGACAACAGGATATAGATAATATAGATAATAAAGTGTTACAGTTGCTTATTATTCTAAGCCCGAAGTCCAGTAACTTAAGAACCAAAACATTTTTCAGGCCTTTGGTGTTTGTTCTTTTAGGTTTAAGTCTTAATCATCGAAGATCCATCACAGATCCACCTGACCGAAACGGACGAAAACAAGTTATTCTATTAAATTTTTACAACCTCTGGAAGACCTTTCGGAGGGTTTACCCGGGGTTCCCGACCCCGTAGGCAGGGGTAGGGCACCTCGTGGTTTAAGTCGGTAAGGTTTAGTTTATATAGCATCCTTATTGGATTTCCACATGAAAAAAAGCTCATAGGTAGTCTGTAAAGTTCGTCTTTACAGACTTATGAGTTTAAAATCATAAAATTACCGTAAGTTATTTGTATCTTTTTCAGAAACACCCAACACTGGGTTCAAAGCAAAACACTGTCCTATAATAATCACGAATTCCATTGCCGACTGGAAATTAGAGTATTTCGTGTCTGGAATAACATTTTGCTTCCGATGTTTGACTTGGATTGGATCTGCAAATAACAATGTTTCTTAAAGTTCAGTAAGCCGTTTTTTATTACACAGGATGTGGCGTAAAAAGTGGTTCAACCTTCAGGATGTGATGGAGCAGGTGCCCCATTATAACATACTACAATTTCACCCACATTTACTTAAGGGTTACAGAAAAAAGAACTTTTTTTTTTAAATCATCCCTTTTTTGTAAAGTTGGCTGTAGTTTAAAGGAAAGTTTTATTTCTGTTATCTCTATCTTTTTTTTTAACGTGAGGGATAATCCTCATGGATGCTATGCAGGACTCCTACCGACTAAAAAACCTCACGTTACGCTCAACAGCCTATGGTTGGGAGCCCCGGGTAAGCCCTCGAAAGGATGTCCCAGGACTCCCAACAGACCCACGGCCGCTACGGCGGCCTCGGCTAGGGGCTGTTGCTATCTATAGCTATGGGGGGGGGGGGGGGGGCAGGGACGTGCGTGAATCTCTCACGTCTCGCTGCCGTCATGGGCCTGCTTCTGTAAGTACGGTGAGCGGCCCTTTCACCGTCCTCAGGCCCCCGGTCGTGGAGGCCGATATTCCTCGGCGAAGACACGTTGCCACCGCCTCTTTCACGAGCATGACTTGCTCGCAGAAAGAGGCGGCGCAGCCCCACTTACTCCCGCTGGAGATCATTGCTCGCACCATGGTCTCGAGCGAGAGAGTGTCGACGAGCAGACACACCACGAGGACCTGGCGCTGTTGCGCCCACGCTGCTGTGCACTTTACCAGCGTGTAGAGCGCGGTCACTGCGGTCCTCGCAGTGCTGACACTAGGCCGTGGTTTCCCGGTGTCTTCGTCACAGATACTAATCGAAGCTACCGTGCCCGGTAACTAGTGACAACCGGTAGGAGAGAGCACCGTGTCTCGTGGCATACATGTTTCACCGTACTTAAATGGACACTGCAGCCAATAGAGTTATGTAACCCCACTTACATTGCACATAATTTTCAAACAATTTTAGAGATATAGGTATATAAAAAAAACATGAATGCATAAAAAATACTTACAGCTCCAATCATTTTTATATTTTTTAAACCTGGTGAGTGACCAAAAATTAATCATGGCGCCACTCATATTAAACCTTCATCGTGTTTTACTCGATAGATACTTCACACAACTTAATGCAATGTACTATTAAAAATAATATGATTGAAAACAAGTTGAAAATTTTATTAGGGTTTTGTAATAACAATTCAAGTTCTGATTAAATAAATAAAATAGATAATGTTATTGTTGAACTAAATGGTTGTTTACTGTTTTACGTCTACGTACCTTATATCTCGAACACGTAAGGTCAAGGTTGTACCTATATCAAAATGATTCGAATGTTTTGTGGCACCTTATTAATTGACACGTATTTGTGTTACAATTTTGTTCAATTTACTAAATCACTGTCGTCAACTTGAACGTAATCAAGTAATAGATGTATCGATTAATTCCATAATTCTCTCAATAACTAAATTGTTAGTTATGAATCATGATTGAGTTTACTTTTGGGTTTAAAATATTTGTAAAAATAAAAAAAATGAAAAATCTTTATTCATATAGGTCACAATGTTACACTAATGAACGTCCAAATGATTGCTTCTACATCTACATTTACTGCCAGATTCGCAACGCAATAGGTAGAGCTGGAGAAAAAGAACCTGGCAATAAAACTCCAGCCACTCTTTTAACATCCAGTAAGTAATTACAAATCATTCAACAACTACAGAGGTGTAGTTGTTGAATGATTTGTAGGATGAGTTTTGTACACGCGAGTTTTTAAGCAATATCCTTTTTTAAACAAAATTCGTCTCGGTATGTACATCATTTTATTTTTACTTTTGTGTGTTGACTTGGAGCGCCTTAAACCCACGCATTTTTATCATCTATATAGTCTGAAATTGTATAATATGCCTTGCTACATAATTTGGCTTTAATGGTAGATTTGAATTTGTTTATTGATATTAATCTAGTTTCTTTGAGAAGTTTATTATAAAACTTTATACATTGTCCGACAAAAGAACTGCTTATACGGTGTAGACGAGTAGCATGTAAAAGAAGTTTATCTTTATGCCTGGTATTTACATTGTGTATGTCACATTTTTTTTAGAAATGTGTCCTTATTATTATGCACATAAATTTATTTTTCATATGTATTGTGATATAACCGTTGGAGTATTAATTGCTTTGAACTTTTCTCTTAGAGAAACTCTAGGACCTAGCTGGTGGTGGCTCTCACAGCTCTCTTTTGTAATATAAATATGTTATTGATGTTCGCTGAATCTCCCCAGAGAAGAATTTCGTATGACATAACACTATGGAAATAACTGAAATAGACTATTCTAGCCATTTCAACATCAGTGAGCCGTCTAATTGTTTTTACTGCATATGCAGCAGAACTTCATTTATTGGTCAATTTTTCTATAAGCGGGCCCCAGTGTAACTTCAAGTCAATTGTAATGCAAAATATTTTGTAGTGTCCACAGAGTCCAGCCCGGATCCATTCAGTTGTACATTGGTCACCACCTGTCTCACATTAGGAGTTGAAAACCTTATTACTTTAGTTTTTTTATCATTTAAAAGAAGATTATTAACGCTAAACCAATAAACATTTTTGAGAGTGCACTGTTAACATCGTCATAATCCATTGACTGTCCATTAATTTTAAATGTCAGAGAAGTATCATCCGCGAACAGAACAATCTCATGTTCATCCTTAACATAATAAGGTAAGTCATTTATGTATATTAAAAAGAGAAATGGGCCAAGGATTGAACCCTGCGGGACACCCATTACAACTGGGGTTTCTGGAGATCGTATACCGTTTACTTCAACCCTCTGAATTCTATTGCTCAAATAAGAAGAGCTCTATTCCTGACACCATAGTGGCGCAATAGTTGCGAATAGAGTTTCGTGGTGAACACAATCGAAGGCCTTAGACAAATCGCAAAACACACCCAGTGCATCCTGCGAATCCTCCTAAGCCGTGTAAATACTCTTAAGTAAAGCAACCCCTGCATCCACTGTTGAACAACCCTTTGTGAATCCGAACTGTTTTCTGTGTAGTAAATTGTGTTTATTAAAGTGACTGAGCAACTGTTTAAGCATTAGCTTTTCAAAAAATTTACTAAGTGTTGGTAATATGGAAACAGATCGAAAGTTCGAGGGATCCTCACTGTTTCTCGCCTTAAATAAAGGTATGACTTTACTATGTTTCATCAAGTCAGGAAACACACTAGTCTCGACACAGCTATTGAACACAGTTGCCAGATGCGGGGCTATTACAGTTATAATATTATCTATAATATGAATATAAATCTTTCATGGTTTTCATATTAATTTCTTTAAAAGTTTTTAAATCATCTATAGGACTGACAGCTGAAAATTCAATGTCTGTGCCGCATTCGTCTACGCCAAGTTTTAGAATTTGTTTGGCGGAAGCAGAGCAAGAAGAGAGACTTCTGGTAATAGAAACTGGAAAGTTTGAAAAATATTTTTCAAATTCAGTAGCAACTTTCAAGTCCTCTTTAATATCAAAATTATCTATTTTTAAATAAAAATCATTCCTACGTATTTTAGATTTACCAGTTTCAATGTTTATGACATTCCAAGTTTCTTTAATAATATTATTTGAACATTTGATTTTATTTTTTAAATCAATAGATTGATTGATTGAATGTTTTTTTACAAATTCTTGGAATTGCGGATTGTGGTTATAGGACTTCTCTTCATATAGTTCATACAGTTTGTTACGGCTTTTATGAATTCCAGGAGTTACCCACTCACTCAAGGAGAAACGTTCATTAAAAGATCGGTACTTTGGTGTGAAAATTGCACTGAACTCACCATTAATCAAGTTGACTAATGAGTTATACAAGTGATTCGCACTACCGTGATAGGGCAACAACTGTACCTTTTGTGCAATATTACATTTGAAATTTTCTATACGGCTTTTACTGAATGTTATCATATTTACTAGTCTCTTTTGGACTTTTTCAGAAATGCAGAATGAGACCAACTGCCCTGTGTGATCTGAGCGAACTTTTTTGATTATAGATTTATGTATGGATTTCACACTTCTATATTCTGGTTGGTTCCATAAAATTGTTATATAAATTAAATGATTTAAATAGATTCAGAAAGACTAAACTTTGCGAAGGTTTCAACAAAATATCTATGTTAAGATCTCCACATACATAACAGTTGTATGGCTATTATATACTTTAGTTAGAGCGCACTCCATAATCTCCAAAGAAACATCAAACGGGGCGCACGGAGGTTTATACATCTATACTAATATTATAAAGAGGAAAATTTGTTTTTTTGTTTGTTTGTTTGTTTATTTGTTTGTTTGTAACGAATAGGCTCCGGAACTACTGGTCCGATTTGAAAAATTCTATCACTGTTGGGAAGCTACGCTCTTTGCGGGTAACATAGGCTATATTTTATTCCCATATTCCCACGGGAACAGGAACTACGCGGGTGAAACCGCGTGATGTCGGCTAGTATTTAATACAATGAATTGCTCCAATTCAACACATAAAATTTCTACAATCCGTTCAACGGAGAGGCTAACAAGATAGATGTGATGATCTATCTTTAAATTTTAATAATTTACCAACTAATATTGACGAGCCACCTCGTATATTATACGTTTTCCTGTTGAACGAGCTTGCAACCTGGTGATTATTAAGCTGTAAGTGAATTCATGGCTTCTTAGCCAGTGTTCATGTGAACATACAATATCAATACTGCTAGAATTCATAAACAATTCAAATTCCAGCTCCTTCCCATCCAAACCTTGAATGTTTTGATGGAACAGATTCATACATTTTTTAATGTCTTTATTTTTAGTATAACAAGGTGTTAGCTTGCCAGAGCAACATTTTGTTGTCTTACTATTCTGAATGGTTCTCTGCTTGTTGGATAAGCCTTTAATACTATTGTGTGCTATGTTTAAACTACTAGATATATTGTTATTATAGCACTCAGAATTATAACTTTTTAAAAGACTATATGAGGTAGGCTCAATGGTCTCAAAAGACCTGTAGCCATGGCCAGATTTTTTATCTGTTGTCATATTACCTAGTTTTTTGACTTTTTTGGGACGCCTTCCCAACTTATTATGTGAATAAAACTGCAATCTCTTCTAGGATGATGACAACTTTAATTATGTAGCACAAAACCTTATATAGACCCGTAGGTAAAACTCAATAGCGCGATTCAGAACATACGCATAGTGACATTTATCGAGTCACATAAAAGTTAATGTTTACAAATTATACATCTCGCCCACCATGGACGAATGTACATCCTTTCGCCCACCATGATACACTGATGATATGGTTGACAATTCGACATTCTAAGTGGACTGTATGTATGGTTCATTTAAATATCAAAGACATTATCATGGTGGTCAAACTAACAACACATGAAAGATTACAAAAAGAACTCTAGACTAATATTCTATACTTAAAATATTTTGTTTTAAATTTTGTACTACTAACAATAATGTAATTGTACCTGTTTAACGAATGCAATATGATATGACCCATGAGCAAAGCATTAATTACCAAATTAGATGCAAATACTTAGAATCTACATGTATAAGATACAATATAAACTACAGGTATATGTATAAAACATCAAATGACATTTTTCTTAAAATTAAATAAAACAAATTATTGGGCCACTGGTAAAACTATTAATTTTGTTATCGGTCTCTTCAATGAGACTCCCTTACACTTTATTGTGACCACGCGCGTAAGTTGATCCAAGCCTCTATGTTTTTCGGTAATAATTCCTAACAGCCATTTGGCAGGAGGAAGCCCGTCTTCCTTAACTAAAACTAAATTGCCGATTTCTGGTTCGGGATTGCGATTTGCCCACCTATAGCGATGATAAAACTGGGTGAGATATTCACTAGACCACCTTTTCCAAAAATGTTGCAACATTCTTTGGGTCAGCTGCCACCGATTCAGTGAAGAGATAGATAAAGACTCAAAATTCTTGTCTGGAGCCAGTATCAACGGTTCTCCTATCAAAAAATGACCCGGGGTTAAAGGTACTGGGTCCTCGCTATTTACACTTAACTGTGACAATGGTCTAGAGTTCAAGCACGCCTCCACCTGGTACAACAAAGTCGTGATCTCTTCATATGTGAGTGTGGCGTTGCCGATTACGCGGCGCAAGTGATGTTTGGTAGACCTGACTCCAGATTCCCAGAGTCCACCAAAATGTGGAGCCTGGGCTGGAATAAAGTGCCACGTGGTGCCGTTGGTTGCCAAGCACTCGGCGATTTCCATCGTCAAGGTTGACCTTTCTTGTCCAAGCAGGGATTTGAGTTCGCGTGCGGCACCGACGAAATTGGTTCCATTATCACTAAACAAGTCTGCGCAATGCCCTCTTCTAGCGACAAACCTTTTAAAGGCCGCCAGAAACCCTTGTACTGTGAGGTCACTTACAGCCTCCAAATGAATGGCTCTTGTGGCCATACATACAAACAGACATATATAGCCTTTAAACGCACGATGACCTCTACCTTTAGAAGTTCTCATTAGTATAGGGCCAGCATAATCGACGCCACTTCGGTAAAAAGGTCTGATAGGAGTGACACTTGCTGGAGGCAACTGTCCCATGAGCTGGGTTTGGGTTTGTGCAGCATGTCGTACACACACTACGCACTTGCGTACATACAGCTTAACACAATTCTTAGCGTTAAGTATCCAGTATTTAGTTCGTAGAAAATTTGACATAAGTGAAGGTCCACCGTACAATGTTTTATCGTGGGCCTCTGCTATTATTAAGTGAGTGAGATGACACTTTGAGAATAAAATGATAGGGTGTTTGGTATCATTATTTAGATCCGCTCTATGTAAGCGGCCACCGACTCTCAAAATACCAAGCTCATCCAGGTAAGGGTTCAATGAGGTAAGCTTACTCTTCTTGTTTACAATTCCCCTTTCCCGAATATCATTAATCTCCTGACCAAAATTAACCGATTGACTATGTTTAATGCAAATATTAAGAGCTATATTCAATTCCTTACTAGTTAAATATACAGGTAATTCTAATTCTTGAGGTTGCTTTAATTTATTGATAAATCTTTTACAATAGGCTGAAACTCTAATCAATTTTCTGAGAGAAGAAAACTTAGTCCAGACAGTCCATTCTTCGACTTTAGCTAAATGAAAACTCTTTGTTTTTGCTTCAATAGTTGTGTCATAATTAGAATTGACTAGTCGGTTAAAACTTAAATCCCTCTACCACTCTGGACCGCTTTTCCACAACTCAAATGTTATAAGTTGAGATGGACTCAAGCCACGTGATGCACAGTCAGCTGGATTATCAGTCGATGTCACATGTGCCCACTGGTTACGATCTATAATATTTAAAATATCCGACACTCTATTGGCGATAAAAGTTTTCCATCGGCTAGGATGGCTACTCAACCACGCTAACACTACGGTTGAGTCTGTCCAGGCGTAAATAGAGTTCTTCGGAATATTCATAACTGCTGCAACTTCTTGCAACAGTTTAGCCAGTAAGACAGCTCCACACAATTCCAACCTTGGGATGGAAACTTGCTTTATGGGGGCAACTTTAGTTTTTGAAGTTATAAGATGAACATGGACTTCGTTATTATTAGTTATGACGCGAACATAAACCGCCGCAGCATAAGCTTCACTAGAGGCGTCACTAAACCCATGGAGTTCTATATGCTCAGTTGTCTCTCTGATATCAATGTAACGCGGAAGTCGGAAATTGGTAAGTTCGGTCAACTCCTCACGGTAAGTCATCCATTCATTTAACAAGTTTAGTGGTAGTTCCTCATCCCAATGTATCCCTGAAAGCCACAGCTTTTGTATCATAACTTTAGCTTTTATTATTGCTGGAGATATCCAACCTATAGGATCGAATAATTTTGCTATGTCTGACACTACTTTTCTTTTTGTTACAGTGTTACTGATTGGTTGAAGCTGTACGGAATACTCAAATTGGTCTGTTCGTCGATTCCAGGTAAGTCCCAAAATTTTAATAATTTCATTTTTTTTCAATTCTAAGTTGCTTTCTGTTGCTATGCTCCCATTGCTTAAATCCTTTATGATTTCTTCACTATTGCTGGACCATTTCTGTAATTCGAATCCTCCCTTGCTTAATAGGGTATTCATTTCCTTGACAATTCTTTTGCCTTCTGTTACTGATTCACAACCGGTAATCAAGTCGTCCATATAAAAATCATGAAGTACTCTGTTCGATACAAGTGGAAATGCTTCTCCTTCATCATACGCCAACTGATGAAGCGTTCTGACAGCTAAGTATGGGGCCGAAGCAGTTCCAAATGTAACTCGGACTAGACGTAGATGTTCTATTGGTTTCGCAGGATCAGGTCTCCAAACTAGGCGTTGATAATCCACATCAGTGTTAGTAATTTTGATTTGGCGATACATTTTCACTATATCAGCCACCAAGCAAATACGATGAACTCTCCACCTCATGAGGATGTGCCTTAATTCTGACTGAAGGGAAGGTCCTATCATAAGCTCACTATTGAGCGAAACGCCATTGTTATCCTTACTCGATGCGTTGAATACCACTCGAAATTTGGTTGTAGATTTGTCATCTCTGATAACTTCATGGTAAGGCAAATATACGGATGGGTTATTAATTTCTTCTACTGGGACTACCTCCATATGTCCAAGGTTTCTATATTCTGAAATGGTCTCAGCATATTGTGATTTTAATTGTGTCGACTTCAACATTCGTTTTTCCAATGCTAGGAATTTCCTGATTGCTATTTCACGGGAATTGCCTTGTTTGCTAGTTTGATCTGAAGATTTAAACGGTAAGTTGACAATATATCTCCCGTGCTGGTCACGCTTTGTGGTTTCCTTAAAAAATCTTTCACATTCCATGTCCTCTAACGTTAACCTCTTTTCCAAACTGAAACTATCTGACTCTAATTCCCAATCTTAAGATTAAAATATTCATCATCTAATTGGGTGTGCATTGTGATGACAGAAGTATTGGTTGCAATACTATTGGTGGTACTGTCGTCGTTAACTTTACCAGATAAGATCCAGCCAAATCTGGTATTTTGAGCTAATAGTGTACCGGAGTGACACCGTATTAGCCCTTGCTCTAGAATTTGACAATAAACGTCAGCACCCAACAGAAGATCAATTTTATTTAGTACATTGAATTTTGGGTCTGCTAGTTGTAACTTAGGTAAATTATGCAATTGATTAATTTTTATTTTTCTTTCAGGTAATACAGAGGTCAATGTTCTAAGCACATGAGCTCTAACTTCAATAATATAACTTGGATTATGCAAGGAATGAAGCTTTAAATAAACGATTTGTTTAGAACGCTGTAAGTTATTTTCACCATTCCCTACACCAGATATAACACAGTTGTATCTAACTCTCTTTAGCCCAAGCAGTTGGGCTGCAGATTCGGTAACAAAAGAAGCCTGCGATCCCTGGTCTAGTAAAGATCGCAGTGTTAGATAAGAACCTGTGTTCGTTTCAGCATTTACTAATACGGTTGCCAAAATAACCTGACCACTTGTGTTCGAAAAACATGTGGTGATGGTATTGGACTCATCCTGAGATGCTGTTGCGGTTGCAACAACATTGTTAGTACCAACTGATTGGTAGGTAGACGCTTTGGTATCAGTTGGTTGGTTGCTATTTGAATGCAGTTGCGAATGATGTTTTTTAGCACACACTTTACATCGGGTGGGCAAACGACAATCGAATACGGAGTGGTTAGCACCTAGACAGTTAAAACATAATTTTGAAGCTTGAACAAAATTACGGCGTGCCACAATGTCCAATTTAGCAAAATCTTTACAATTGCCCAATTTATGGGTTTGATTGGAGCAATAGCGACATAAAACCAACTTAGAAGCATTGACAGTGTGATGAGATTTAGTGCTTTTGGTTGGTTTATCATTACATAAAAATTCAAGTGATCGAAATCTTTGTTCCAAAAATTCTAAAAACTGGGTTATTGTTGGTAAATCGTTATCAAAGTTACATGTTTTCGCTTCCCACAATTTGCGAGATTCTTTATCTAATTTTTGACTTAATACATAAATTATTATTAAATCCCAGTTATCAATATTTATATCTAAATTTTTTAAAGCATTTAAACACTCATTAGTTACATCATACATTTCTTTTAAACAGTTAGAAGATTCAGTTACTAAACTTTTTTGATTAAAAAATCTTTCAAAAATACAGTTAAAAATTATTTTTTTGTTATTATATCTATGCTCTAGGGATTTCCAACATGTAATATAGTTTTCGTTTGTAATCGGCAAATGACGCAATAGTTGTTCTGCTTCACCAGTAAGATAACTCTTTAAATATCTAAGTTTTTCAACATTACTTAAGGTGTCATTATTGTGGACAAGTGACTGGAACAAATCTCGAAACGTGGTCCATTCCTGGTAGTTTCCCGAAAAACTTGGAATTGATATTTTGGGCAGCTTTATGGTACTGGTCGTCTTTGTACCATGTTGACACTCAGGCTTGTCAACAGTACGTATTTTGTTCCCCAAAGACGCTAAACCTTCCTTTAATGTCGTTTTATAGTCTGTATACATGTCTTCCGTGATTTCATAAATATTTGACGTGCAATACTCGGACTTAATGTACTCGGACTGAGGAATCTCACTAATAAGTTTTGCATGTGTTAGTTCAAACGATGTCCAATACTTTTCTAGCGATTCCAACCTGGTTTCTATGTAGCTCACCGATAGTCTATCTTTGGGAGATTTCTTATAATTTTTATATGCTCGTTCAATTTTCTGGTAAGTGTCAATCTGTTTTCTATTTGCCGACTCCATTTTAAAGATTTTAGTAGAACAGTAATTTTTCAAAGTCTCGATTTATTGGCAGATTTTCTAAGTCTTCAAAATTTACGGACTTAGACTGATTTCGAACTTGCATCAAAATTCTTAAAATTCTACAAGTCCTAACTTGGTTGGATTTTTCTAAGTGTTTGAACTTTATTAACTTAGACTGATTTCGGGCATAGATTCCTCGTCTCAACCAAAAGTTGCTTAAAATTTTACAAGTCCATGCACTATCTAAATTTACTCTAAGTTAATTTCACTAAGTCTTTAAGGTTCACTTTTGTTTGACACTAGCAACTTCTATTTATTATGAATCAAAGTAACTCACAGTTTGTCCTGGTATACGAAGATCACTTAATACTTGGCACTTATCTCACACTTCGCCGTTAGGTGTCGTCTCGAATGCCGTCGTCCGAAGTTCCTCTGCTTTATACTCGAACTGAGGGCGCTGCTGTATCCGGCTTCAGAAGGATCATGAATATAACTGCAATCTCTTCTAGGATGATGACAACTTTAATTATGTAGCACAAAACCTTATATAGACCCGTAGGTAAAACTCAATAGCGCGATTCAAAACATACGCATATACACATTTATCGAGTCACATAAAAGTTAATGTTTACAAATTATACAGTATGTCAACACTATTATTAAAATTATACTCAATATGAGCATTTCTATTATAAGCCAAAAGTTTGGCTTGATTCAATAAAAAAATTGATAGCAATATCGCTACCTGTCGTCTTAAAAACTTGGATACTTAGTAAGTATCTATTTATAGTCAAAAAAGAATCAAGTAATACAAGATTACAGTCAAATAATTCAAAATTTCTACTTTTATTAGTCAACTTGCATAATTTTCTGTTTATTTTATATCGAGTATTGTTCTCATTGCGTTAGAAAGATTTCTATAAGGTACTGTAGACAAAATTACCTGTTTCACTGACAATTTTGACAACTTTTCATGGAAATTAGTAATAGTGTTTATATTTACATAGTCTCTCCTGCCAATAAGTATCACTATTGTTGATTGTGGGCAGTGTGTACTAGTCAGTTATTTACTAACTATTTGAGAGTAGGTGGCCCCAGGAAATGAATTAATTATGACTGAACTACCCATAATATGTTGAACTAAGTGGTAACCTAAGTTCTGGCCGATTTCATCACAATATACAACTGTCTTTCTAGTATTCAAAATTTCTGAAACTTTTGTAACAAAAGCAGGTCAGCAGAGGAAGTCAAGTTTAATTGTACAGCATGTTCATCCACACTGCCTGCTAAGTCAACCACTGGAAGCGTTGACTTAGTCTGGGATGTTATGGGCAAGGAAGAAAGTGGCAGAGATTCTTCACAGGCTGGTGATTGATTATATAATTTCTCAAGTGAATGTACCTTTGTTCATTGCTGTGACAAGACTCAACCAAGCTATTTAGTGCCTCAATATACTCCCCAATTACTTTTTGTGATATTTTGTACTTTGATGTTCTTATATGTCTGTGGATGTTAGTGACTCTAAAGACTTATTGAAATGTCTGATTTCTGGCTGCAATTGAAATATATCAGTCTCATAATGCTCTGTTTGAATGGTCAATAGTTTTCTACTAGTTTCTATTACTTGTTGTAGCTAAACATTTTGATTTACAAGTCCTAAGATATTTTTCGCTCCTATTTTAAGCTTTTTGATATATTAGACAAATCGATTAATTATAAAACACTAGGTATGTCAATGGAAAATTTATATGCATGTGTTACGACAGTGAGATAATCCTGCAGCAAAACTATAAAATATCTAGAATAAATGATACGAGAAATTGTGGTGTCTGAAAACTAAGAATTCTTTACTAAATACATACATAGAAAATTATTTCTACTGGAGAGACATTTTTTAGACGAGAAACAGTAATAGTTACAGAAGTATTGTGATCTTTGGCACAGAAACCATCAAACTTCAGCACTCATAACTGCATAGTACTCGTGTTAGTCGTGTTACGTATGTGGTTTTTAGTTTCAATAAAATTTCAGCTCGAATAGTTTTCACTGCGCTATCAAATTTTACAGACCATCAATTCTCACACAAAATTTTTATTTACGAAGAACTAGCTGCAGTTCATGGGACTATAAACCTGGTAACTCTTTAAGTTTACTTATCCGTAATAATTTTATTATTGCACAACATGCCACATGTCTAAAAAACAAGCATTTATCCTATACGTACTCGTAGGGTTAATCCCTATCAAGAAGCCTTTTACTATTGTTTAACCCTAAGAATGTCGGCCGATCGGGTGAGGCCGATATAACACTGATACGTGTTAATGTTAAACGCTTTTTTTTAACGTCAGGGAAAATCCTTTATGAATGCTATGCCGGACTTCCACCGACTAAAAAATCTCACGTAACGCCCAACAGCCTACGGTTAGGAGCCCCGGGTAAGCCCTCTGAAGGATGTCCCAGGACTCTCAACAGACCTAAGTCTACCACTGCGGCCTCACCTAGGAGGTGGTTCGGGTGCTATCCCGCGTCAGATTTCGTAAAACCCGAACAAGGAGTTAAGTTGCGGAACAATGAGTTAGAAGCGACCTGTCTGGTATAGAGCTTTTGGAACTGGTGATGCGTGGTCAGAGGGGCAGGTTCTCCAGTGTTTAGGCAGAACTAATTACACTAGAAAGTCAGGGGACGGCTCGGCAGTTCATAGGCATATCGACCGACTTAAGCGGAGGAGCACCTGCGTTTTCCCCACGGATAGTAATGATACCGGCAGCGGTGTGACCTCGTTCGAACGTTCATTATCTGGTACACCAAGGTCACCGGCACTGCCTCCAGACAACGCAGACACGGCCCCGGGGTCGTTTACAGCTGGGGTAGGAGATAATACAGGGAAGCAAACGTCTGCACCCCGTGTTACCGTACCAGACCAATCAGACCCCAATCTAGATAACATAAGCATACCGGGTAAGCGTGTTAGAAAACCAGTAATCCGGTATGCTTACCAATAAAGTGTTCTTGTTCTTTTTCTTGATTTTATATTGTGTGTGCCGTGTGCTTAGTTAAGTTCTTATTTCTTATGTCAGTTTACACCTAATAGCAAGTTACCTACTCGTACCTACTATAGCCTCCTAACCCCTGGCGTACTATACATAGTACATCAAAAGTAAAAAAATCTGACGAGATAGCTAATTAAAAAAATGCATTTTTTTTCTGCTATAGCATGGTATGTGAACGTCTATTTTAAAAAAAAATACTACCACCTTCGCCAAATTGACAATTTTTTTTCTAAGAAATACTTTCAACGCAGGTGTACGCCTCTTAGTTCGAAACATAGTAAGTAATTCATAAAGATTCATTCTTCAGGATAATATTTTTAGATTGCAATGTGTTTTTTCTGTTGGATTATGAAGTATATGATAATATTTACGATGTATTTTGGTTTTGGTTTCAATAGTTTTTTCACTACAAGGTCAAATATTTTGATGTCCTACATATAGTACAACAGGGGTCAAGTTACTGTTTTTTAACTGTTTTGATGTACTATGCATAATACATCAGGTGCCAATGGTGTGATCGATGTTCATATTTTTTAGCTTAATTTTGACAATATTAGACGAATCCGAGCATGATTTTTCAGAAGATTCTGACTATGACCCTCTACATATCAAGAGAATAATTTTCTAGTTCATTATCATTATCAGATGTCGAAGAAAATATTGAATCAGCTCCTCCGTTACCAGTACCAGTCCCTTCGCCTTCATGGTCGCCTTCATGGCTCCTAAGCTCTTTTACAGAAACGTAAACCTAGCCATTTTTATGTTATGGTAGATATTTCTCCACTAGAAAACTGCTAGATTAATAACATATTAAATTAAATTGCGTGACGTGAGGAATTCACGCTCGCCAAAAATTATCATGAAAAATTAAATAGTGTTATAGTGCTAACATTACTTTGAAGATTCTGATTACTAAGAAATTATTTCCGTAAATTTTAGATTTTAGTTTCATTCCTTTTTGTATTTTTTTAACTTTTTAACTTATTTTATAGCAGTATACAAGCATTTTTTGAAATAAAGACTAAAATTTTCTTTCTTTTTTTACACTATTTCACAACTAAAGTACTACAGATAGAACATCAAATTAAATATTTAAGCTCAACAGACACCGAATGTACTATGTATAGTACATCAAGAAAACCCACTTTTCCAAGCTTACGATTTTTTTCAATATTTTTTACATGGTTTTCATACCATACCTAACATCTACACTAAGTTTCATAAAAATCGGAAATATTTTATACCTTCAGAAGTTAGGAGGATAGTTATAGTCCATGTACCTTCTTAGTTTCTTAACTTTTAGATGAGTACCTACTTAAAGTTAAGTGTGGGGGATTGTTGTATAGTTACCGCACAAAATGTAATAAACCAGTTATGTCGTATCTGCAATTCTCATAGCATCATCATGTGCGAAATCCCGGTATACTCCACTATCAATATAATAGGATTAAGTCCAAGTTATGATAATGTGTTTATAATATAAGAGATGAGTTTATTTTGTAGCAATGCCACTCTGTAATAAACTATTGACATCCTTCTCGATACCTACCCATGACTATTTTAATGTAAAAAACCCTTTTTATTTCTGCCTTATATATCCTCCAAAAATGCATTTACACTTTTAATATCGTAATAAGTATGATGGAAAATGCAAAATCTAAGTTATGAGTTGGACTTTCAGTGAAATTTCACATCCAATTGGCAAAATATGCGTGGCAAAAATGGAATGAACGAAGTGATAAATTAACTGTTAAACGATTATTTATTCGTATAATTGCGTTCTGTAATATTCTATTCCCACACTGAACATGACGCCATCGTTATAAATACAAAATTTTCTATTTTATTCGTAAGATCACTACAGAATATTGAATATTATGAATAACATAGAGCAATGGGATCTCACAGGATCTCAACGATTCAAAATACTGAGATAGGGCCAGGCCAGACGGCGCGGTGCGACTCCGGCGCGGCGCTTGAGCGGTGCTACAACGGTCCTACATACGAGTTTAAAACATGACAATTTTAAAAACAAAAGTTTGACAAAACTAATCTAATTTTTTTTTTGTACTTTTTAAAGAACCCCATACTGTAGGTGTTTGGGAAAACCGAGGCAGGGAGATCATTCGACAATCTGAGCGTACGCGGCAGAAAGCCTCTTTTAGATTGCGGTGAATACACGAACTTGTGTCTTAGTAGGGTTGCATTGGACAAGATTTTGTCCACCCCCAATCGGCCACTCTAGTGAGAATAGCCTTAATTTCAGAAACAAGTTGTTCACGGCTTTCTTCCACTGCAACCCAAGAGATACCGTTACGGCCTGTGTAATAAGTGTCACCCGTACTGTCGTCTGCATAACAATGAATGCCGTCAATAGACAACATTTCATTGATATGCAGCAGAAACAGAGTAGGGGACAATACTGAGCCTTGTGTTACTCCAGCTTTTATGGCCATGCAGTCAGAACAGCTGCCGTCAACAAAGGCCCTGATGCTTCTACGGGTCAAAAAGCTGGACACCCATCTGCACAAACTTTCGGGCAGTCCGCAGGAGGGCAATTTCGCAAGAAGACCACGGTGCCAGACCCAGTCAAAGGCTGTAATGTGACTAACTGCGTAAGGTTGATCCCATACGCAGTTAGTCTGAGAATGGGACGAAATGTGAATGGGACCAAGTGCGAATGGGACGAAGTGCGAATGGGACCAAGTGCTAATAGGACGAAGTGCGAATGGGACCAAAGTCGAATGCGGGACAAAATGCGAATGGGACGAAGTGCGCATAACCAAAAAATAAAATGAAGAAGCAAGAAATATCATGAACAAAACAGAACTCAGTCTGAGAATAACATCAAAAGTGTTAATTTTCGACAATGCGCAATATTGAGGAACAAGCTATGTCGGAATAGGAGACTGCTAATTTTGTAATTCATTGTGACTGACGTGTAAATTCCCTTATTTATAGGTACACGTGTAAGTTTTCATTTTTCGTGAAGAAAACTCCACTTTAACATTGTAGGATCCATCTAACTGTAGGGTAATTCACAGACTCGTCACGCACTTAACGGACAGACTTGCCGAACACGTGCACTCTCGCGTAATGGCGCGACTCGTATGCCTGTGTACGCTAGAGGCTGTGCTATGTCTGTAGGTACGGTAGAGGGGATGCAAGACTGCATACACTACATCCCTTCCTTATTACAATTTTTAATGGTGATAACTGTTAAACAATGTACCGAACAAAATCACCAAATACTATTATTTTAACTTCACATTTTTGTGTACTTGCTCAACACAACCAATTTAGGAAATAAAAGATAAAACGGAACAGCTAATATAATTGAGCTTTCTCCCACTTCCTCGTTTTCTTATCCTGGTATTACAGCTTCCCATTCTCTTTTCACCTTATCAAATTAACGATAATTTCTCTCATGAGATTGTCCCGATTGAATATTCTTGACAGCACAATATCTCCCAATATCAAACGTGTCCGCGGATACGGTCAGCGTTGTGTGCCGTGTGTATCCACAAATTGATAATTTCGGGGGTAGGTACATAAAACTAGCGGACTCTCCAACCTACCTGCATCCGTCACCTCGGGACGACGATAGGTGTGACCCTATCGAAACGTTCACACGAAATACCATTCTGTACAAAATTATGTGTTCAACGCGTATTAGTTCAAAACAAACAGTATACTGGGTTGGATTAAAATTCAGTATCAATTTAGTGTTTTACATTAACTTTTTCATTCCCATTTATCCCGCACACAACCGCTTTCCATTTTCTATTTCACTTGTCTTCATCTCTGATTTTTTAAATATTTTTATTTCTATACAAGGATATTTAATGATACTACTAAAATGAATACCTTATTAAGTATACCAGTCAGTATTGAAGGCGTTCATGACGCAAAAAGCATTTCTGAGTTTTCAGTTCCAGATGTATGGAGGCTCCTCAAGGGGCTTTGAACAGTGGTGTTTTTTTTTTTTTAGTGACAAAATTAGAGCAGTTGATTTTAGTTGTCACGCTACAACATCAACTGATTTTACTGAGAACTATTACTGGGAAAGTACTGGAGAACTAGATGTCCCGTTCTTAAAAGTGAACTTGTTTTAGACAATGCTTAGATCGATTTTAATTCTATACTCTCTGCGCATGCAGCCATACTCAGTTCGAGAAGTATAGTCAACAATTATTTGAGGAGACGATATAGACAAGCATTAATGTTTCCACATCTCAGCAGTGCCTTTGACTTTCTCCATCTAAATTTACATTTGCACTATACACAACCTTTAACACCTTTCAGCTTTGAAGAAAACAGAATGTGCGCGCGATGAGTACCGCCGACCTAATGATGCCTTTTGTATTACAATCTCTTACCTATTGTGAAGGCCTTCAACTTCCTCGTTATAACAAGATCACGTGTAGCATCATTCTGAAGTTGTACGGTATTCTCTGTACGCTGTGTGGGTGCATGGATAATTTCCTTTCCAAACTTTGCATTCAGCACATCACGAGCAAAATATGAAGAGGTATTATGATATACATTTCACATCATTAGTTTAATCTCATAAAATTATTTATTTGTATTGCATTTTAAACTAATTTTATCGAATGAGATTCTATTATTTGAGATTTTAACTGTCAAACACCCGTCAATAACATAGTGTACCTCCATTCAAGTTGTAGTCGACAGCAGTTGCATCGCCCTCCGCATCGAGTTGTATAATTCAGGCATGAAATTCGAAATCACCTATTTTCTCTTTTCAATTTGATGGGTTATCACAACAATGATCACTTAATGGGATGACTTTATGTAGCTAAAAACTTTTCACCACCTCTTATTTCATGAAAAATGTATTAACAAACCTACCAACTTAATGGCGGCAACCTTACAATTTAATAGCAACAACCTACGAATTTAATGGTAGCAACCCTTCAATTTAAACAATTTTATTCGAAGCAACCTACCAATTTAACGGCAGTCTCCTACCAAAATAATGGTAGCAACCTTCCAATATAATGGAACCACCTACCAATTTAATGGTAGCAACATTCCAATTTAATGGAACCACCCACCAATTTAATGGTAGCAACCTTCCAATTTAACGGAACCACCTACCAATTTAATGGCAGCAACCTTCCAATTTAATGGAATCACCTACCAATTTAATGGCAGCAACCTTCCAATTTAACGGAACCACCTACCAATTTAATGGCAGCAACCTTCCAATTTAATGGAACCACCTACCAATTTAATGGCAGCAACCTTCCAATTTAAATGGAACCACCTACCAATTTAATGGCAGCAACCTTCCAATTTAATGGAACTACCTACCAATTTAATGGCAGCAACCTTCCAATTTAATGGTAGCAACCTTCCTATTTAATGGAACCTAGTTAATAGCGAAATCTACTTAATAGCAGAACCCACTTAATAGCTCAACCTACTTAATAGCGGAACCTACTTAATATCTGAACAAATTGATATTTAAGTAAAGATAAACTACCTTCATACAAAACAGCGTTCACTTATTGTTAAGTTATAATTGCACGTACTTACCTATCGGTACCTAATACATTTAATCTATGAATGCAATAGAGAATACCAAACAAATAATACAGAAAAAGATAGCTATCAGTGTCGTTTTGCACACGGCAGCAAACCACAGCACGACTTGTTTTGCTCGCAGTTATTAGCCGACTTAATGGAATTACAACAATTGTATGAATTTGTCTGCAACAGTTCGCGCGCGCTAATGCGATATCTACCTCTATTTTACTATAACATCATTGACCGAACCTACCAAAATCGCCAGATACCTTCGCAGGACACCGATCAGGTACTTGCTAATCGGTATATTTCACACTATTATGTTATCTATTACCTAATTAAGTACATTTGTACTTATAGCCCCATGAAAAATAAAGACAAAGTAGATTCTCACAACTTACTTAGCCTGTTACCAAACGAACCGTATGAACGCTGAGTACAGAACATTCATTAATAACTAACAGTAAAGATCAGTGTGAGTAGTTTTACTTTTATAGGTATACATACATCATATTAATTTACTTACCAAATTTTATAAAACCGATGAATATTGATAATCATTAGTCTCGCCAACATCGAAATGGCAACGCCGATTTGACTGAATGTTTTCTTTTTGATTATAATGTGTACTTCAATAAAATAATCACACATATTTAGAAAACATTATTTCATATATTTAGAAAACCTAAAGCGAAAAAAGACAACTATGCCCCGACGGGACCTGAACCCGTAACCCTTACCTAAACCAAGGCAATGCTCTATTCCTTATAGTAAAAATATTATGAAGAAGTTAGCATACTACCTAACTTCTTTAAGTACACTCGAGAGCAATGAATCCGGGTCACTTAAAGAATGTTAAAAATCTCGGAAACTAAAAATGATAGGTTAATGCAATAAATTGTATTTAATAGACAATGTAATACTCCTTAAATGAAAGTAAAAAAAATATGAGTCACCATACATTTTATTAACACAAAATTACATAAAGAAAAAACTGCTGATCTCTCCTTAAAACAAAAATAGGAAACATGAAATTTTTGAACTTTATTACGATTTTCTTGAAATTTAATACTTCGTATTGCCTCCTCGTGCTTCCATTACTGCGTTTACGCGGTTTGGCATGCTGTACACCAAGTTCCTTATACGATTTTGGGGAATATTCTCCCATTCGTCTGTGAGAGCAATTTTGAGCTCACGAAGCGTGATTGGGGGAGGGTTTCGTTGTTTTACGCATCTGCCTAGCTCGTCCCAAGCATGCTCGATCGGGTTGATATCCGGGCTGCGCGCTGGCCACTCCATACGAGTAATGTTCATCTCTTGAAGGTAGTCATTCACAATCCTACCTGTATGAGGTCGGGCATTGTCATGCATAAATATAGCATCCTCACCTAAATTGACCATAAATGGACCAACGTGATCATTGAGGATTTCTTCCACATATCTTACGCTAGTTAAAGAGCCGTTTTCTATGATCACCAGCTCTGTGCGACTTTCAGAAGAAATTCCGGCCCACACAAGTACAGACCCACCACCGTAGGCTACTTTTTCTTCGATGCATGCTTGCTTGAATCTTTCCCCTGGTCTTCGATACACTCTGTGTCTTCCATCGTGCTTGTGAGCATAAATTTTGATTCGTCGGAGAACATAACTTTTGACCAAGCTTCAATACTCCAATTTACGTGGCTCTGGGCATACCTTAGTCTCGAAATACGATGCCCACGCTCCAGTTTAGGGCCGTTTGCAGGTCTAAGGGGTTTTAAGTTAGATCAAGCCGACGTCTTACTGTCCATGCACTTGGGTTACTTCCTCCGAGGCGTCGAAACTGATTGGTGAGTTCAGTTCCTGTGAGAAAGCGATTTCGAAGCATGGTGTTCACCAAGTATCGGTCTTCTCGTGCTGTGGTACACCTGGTTCTGCCCGTTCCTGGTCTGCGTAGGTTAGAACCAGTTTCTTCGTAACGTCGGAGAACTCTTTGTACTGTTGACAGCGACACACCGACAGTCCTGGCTGTATCGCGCTGACTCCGGCCGGTTTGCAGCATTGTAAGTATTCTGGTGCATTCTTCAGGCGTAAGCGACATAATTTCAGCTTGATTAATGAATATAGAGCACTATCAACATGGTTTATGTACCCACATAAATGACAGATTACAAACAAAAGCAACACCAAATGCTGTAATTTCGTAGTTCCATCTTCGAAAGTGGCCCTTTTTAACATTTGATTTTTTTATGATATAACTTTACAATAACTAAGAAGTTTTAATACCTTCATTTAAGGAGTATTACATTGTCTATTAAATACAATTTATTGCATTAACCTAGCATTTTTAGTTTCCGAGATTTTTAGGATACTTTAAGTGACCCGGATTCATTGCTCTCGAGTGTATGTTACCGAATTATGTTGAATTTATTGCAAACTTATTTAGTGTGACATTTATTTATTATTGTAACAAATAATTATTATTAAATAAAATTATTGTAAAAACAATCTATTATTACTTTATTGTAACACCTTTTTGTACACATATTTGCAAAATTAAGAAATTGAATGGAATTGAATAAATCATAAATCTAATTCGAATTATTATTTTATGTTGTATTCTTACTGTGTTTCTTGGATTTCGACGTTATGCATTATATAAGGACACGCACTTGGATTAGGAAGAAATGATTAAATATTTTTTTATACCGTTTGTACCTATAGTATTCGTTTAGCCTATTGTGCAGGAAAATTCATTAGGTCCAAACAGAACGTAAATAGATTCTGTGCTACACCATTTCATCGCTGTTGACTTCCCAATTGAATCCCTTTGATAATAATGAAATATCCACATTGAAAGGCTAACTTCCGAGTCAAATCAAACCTATAATACGGGAGTTATAATCATTCCGGACACAAGCTTGACGTCCACGCATGGACAGGACACAATGATGTTAGAAAAGCAAAACGCGCACTCAGCACCCAATCTTTACAGCTATGGTCACTGTTAGTTTAACCATTGTCCTAGTTTTCCTTTTATGTTATGTGTTATGGAGGATCAACCCTTGGTCTATACGGTATTATAAAACTATCATAACACTGCACGCAGAATGTTAAACACTGAAAAGATTGAATAATTTTAGATTCGACACGAATGCGCAGCGCAGGTCCTTAGAAGGTGTAAAAGTTGACAAACTATACACAACACAACTTACAACTTTCCATACAGAACGTCTTGACAGTACGGTAAACTCGGGATATCCTATTCCTTCTTTTTTATATAAATCAAGACAGCGTCGCTTTCATATATTTTTGTTTGACATGTGTACCTACCCAACACACTATAGGTCTTATTACATGAGGGAGGATTTCTTTGTTTGTTTTGTTGGAATACAAAACTGTAAGAAATAAACTGAGTAAAAATCTTAACACCATAAAAAAAGTTGGGATATCCACAACCCCTTAAAATGACTCAAGAATCGGCAGGTCAATCCCTTCGATACCTGACACTTGGTCCCCGTATTCACTATCTACAACGATACGAAATTCACCGGGACTAACAGTATGAACAATTCTTCAACAGTTACCACAACATGGTAGTTATTACCCAGTGACCTCGCATTATTTCTATACCATGAGAAAACAGCAATGTAATTAAGTTATGTGGGTAGCATAGCAATCAATTATGTTTGTTGTTTAATATTTGTTAATATAATTGGTTTCATTTTCTATTACTTTTTCAGAGGTACAATATTTATGAGGTGAGAAAATAGACCTGTAACAACATGTGTGACTAATTCTACACATTAATAAAAATGTTTGATGTTTTGTTTGATCTATTTGTTTGCAAAAATTTAATAACATGGTTTATTTAACCACAGTGACATTCTCGACAGTAAACAATAACCTTCCGTATTTTGTAGTTTAGTTCTTAACCCCTGTGATATAAAAAAAATATTGCAACAAAACAATGTAAATATTAACCGTCTTTTATTCTGATGTAAGCAAAACGTCAGGAACTTATATAACGACTATGAACGTAATATTTGATTTGTGAGGCTTTCTGTATCACTTCTTTTAAGCGCAACACGCGACCTCCAGACAAAAATGCAGCCCCCCAAAGTCCCTTTTTTAAAACTCACACTCATTGGAAACCGAAGAAAACCCAACCACATGAAGGCTTTCCTCTGAGACTGATACTTCTCCTCTTCATCTAACTTTTGAAGTAATAAAAACACCAATCCAGTACCTATGTAGAATCAGTATAAGTACAATTATTTATAAAAAGAAAGGCATATTTTGCATCTTATAGATCAAAACGCATCGTTAGTCATCGTTTCTATCCACCAAACGTCAGCAAAATGATATCCTTTGCAATTTACTCGTCACTTTTTGAAACAAAGGCCTAAATTAAATACCAACAATGATAATAATTTTAACAAAAGCGGTTGACATTTAAGTTAGTTTATTACGTTACCTAGAAGGCCAATATTGTAATACATCTATTCTGTAGCATATGCGAGTAGAATAATACTAATTATCATGCATTTCATAACTCCACTGTACATCCTAACCTATAAGATTCAAAACATTGTTTACTCCTTATATATCTCCTTTTTTTTTCATAAAAGAACTAACCTTGTTTCCTCGTCGCCAGTTGTAGGATCCATCTAACTGTAGGGTAATTCACAGACTCGTCACGCACTTAACGGACAGACTTGCCGAACACGTGCACTCTCGCGTAATGGCGCGACTCGTATGCCTGTGTACGCTAGAGGCTGTGCTATGTCTGTAGGTACGGTAGAGGGGATGCAAGACTGCATACACTACAAACATCACATTCGTTTGTTGTGATTGTGTAGCTGTTTCTTGGTTGTCGTTTAAACCTCTAGTATATTATTTTTTTGCTCATTATTGCAATATTTGGGCATATTTTTATTTCAAAATGTGTCCCTATCATTCAAAAGCACTGCTTCCTTTCATGGGTTTTCCTGGACACTAATATTTCATATGGCCCCGAAAGAGGCATAAAAGTTCAAAAACAGAATTTTTGAACTTTTAAGAAAATAATGAGGAAAATTATATTTTAATATTAAAATAGGTAGGTATACAAGTTTATATAAAAGTCATTATTTCACCATGAATAATTTTTTTTCTTCCAGTCGGCGTTGAGGACCTAGTCCTAGTCCATGAGTTTTAATTGCGCATGGATTTTTTAAGAATTTTATTAAGCGTCTAGTAGAGTAACTGGTGACCCAAGGGCTGGCAGTTTTCTCTCTCAGCGAATAGGTATTGCCATTCAAAGGAAGAATACTGCTATTCTTATGGTCACAATGACGGCGAGGAACTTTATTTAGGTATAGATTACGTAGTAATAAAGTAAAATATAAGTAATAATTATGTTTTACTCCAATTTTTAAATATTTTTTTATTACTATGTAGTAGGCATGGAATTCACGGCAGCGAAGATGTGGATGTAGGAGTGACACCAGTGAATTGCATCAATACGAGTTCATAAGTGACTATAGTCCCTGCAATCTGAAAAATAACAAAGCCCAATGTTATTTTAAGTATCATTATTATTTTATTTTAGTATTTGTTGAAGTCAAAAAGGATAACTTTTTACAAACGGCATTTGACGCTAACAGATTACTGTAATTGCGTGACAGGGATACATAATCAAGAATTTTAACATTATTAAACCAAGTGCGAGTCGGACTCGCACACTATTGTTCTGTACCAAAAAAAGCGGTAAAAATCACATTTATTGTATGGGAGTCACCCTTAATCCCCCCTTTTCTTTTTTATTTTAGTATTTCTTGTTCTAGCGGCAACAGAAATACATCTTATATGAAAATATCAGCTCTATAGCTATCACCGTTCCCGAGGTACAGCCATGTGACCGACAGACAGACAGACCTGGCTGATTTAATTGAATTAAATTGACGGATGCGTTTTTCTGGCGACCAATATAATGTATCAATAGCTATTACGATCCGTCCAAAAAGTATAGTCCATTGAAATGTTACATGAGCTTTGCATTTATTAGAGGACGCAATTTTATTTTTGAGACATGTGTGGGGGGTCAATAGAAGCTTATCCTCAAGTTTGTGGGGTCGCCACCCTTGTCCCCCGGCCGCCATCTTGAAACATGTCCCAAAAATAAAATTGCGTCCTCTAAGAAATGCAATATTCGGTCCTAAATTGTAACATTTATACGTACGGTCAATAGAAGTCCTCTTTTTACACTGAAGAACTGTAAACCAGTCAAAGCAACTGTATTCCCATGTATCTGTTCCAGGAACCTCTCAATCTGAAATTAATATTATTTACTTGCACTTTTACCTTATTCGAAGTCTAATTGCTAAGGTAACCACATGAACAATGAAGGTAAAATAATTATAACAATATTATTTCGGTTTGTAAACTTTCTTCGTACATATTTTTTCTATTATAATTATCAGAGTGCATAACTTAGAAAAAGTCGTCCTAAGTCAAAAAAGCCCGTGACAGGAAAGTAGACTCTGTAAAGTCTACTTTCCTTTAAGCCTCAGTTCAGACACGGCGGGATTCGCGCGATTTCCATGCGATTCTGAAATCGCGCGGGTCTTATTTATATGAGTTAGTTAGTAATCGTTCAGACCTAACCGCGCGGTTACCGCGCGATTGCCGCGCGGTTCCCGCCGTGTCTGAACTGAGGCTTATTGTCGATGTCCAACCGACTACCGACTACCGTGAATTTATTACCATGGCGAAAAACAACCGTTCAGCTGGTGGAAAGCAGCAAGTTATTCTAAGCGCAAAAGTTTGTATTTTGAATGTTTGTTATTCTTTTGCGATCTATCGGCAAAACTGGATTTACAGAAATTTGATACAGGAGGTAGTTTAGAACAACATTATACTAATAGATGTTTCACTCATAGAGTAAATTCACACGGGATGTGAGAACAGGAACAGATATACCCCCGAGAGGAGCTCGTAGTATTATTTTTATAAAAGTGTATTTATTTTAAGGTCACATATATCACTTATTTAATTTCAGTCACATCCAACGTTTTTGCTGGTCATCTTTTTACAAAATTCGTTCACGTAAACGCTTACGTGTACAAATTTATCCCTCCTTAGTGATCCGCTAGGCGAACAAACTTCACTGATACTGTAATCCCCTCGTTTATTAGTTTTCCAGTTAGGTTGAGAGCCTGTCAGGTGTTGTGTAACCTTTTTGGGATTTTTTATTAAGACTTTTTTTAGATGAAAATAAAACTTACTCGTTTGTATACTCGTATAATAGAATTCTATACTGTTCTGTAATCCAAACTGCGCGACTCTCTTTGGGTCAATGATGATCTAATACGAATACATACCTCAATACAATAAGTGCTGGATGATACATCATACAAGGCATAAGCAGGCTTTAAACTCGCCGAATGAACTTGTGCAGCAGTCAATGACACTGCTAATGACCTTGCAACTAGAAATATGAACGAATACACGAAGTAAACTGAATGTTCATAACCATACATTAATCTGAAATTGTTGAGAATACATAAACTGTTCTGCATGAAACGTAAATAATAATCGTTGAATTTATATTATCTGATAAAGACTTTAACACAATAAAGCCTTTAACAGATCAAACGTAAACAATCGTCGCAAAACATAAAAGTCAAACTGATAACCACCAGTTTTCGACCCTTTCATGGTTTTACGATTTGAAATGGAATTGTCAGGTAATTCATTCAAAAGTAATTCAATAGCTGTGATATTCGATAGTCCTGGTATTATCCTTTCGAGGGCGTACGAGGCGCGAGACTTCCTGAGGCTTTAGTCGGAAGAAGTCCGGCCCAGATTCCATGGGGATTTCTACACTTAAAAATTGCTGTAATGTATTTTATTTAAAAAAAAAAAACCAATGCCAATTCAATTTACATAATGCTTTTGTCATTTCAAAGTTGTATGTTGTTCTTGCGCTGCAATCTGTGGTTCAGTAGGGGCACCCCATGAAGGTGAGGTTGACTGTAATGCAGTCAAACTTGACGGAACGTCTTCTACTTAAGAGTACCTTATAGCATTAATGGAGGCTGGGTTCTCTAGGTCGGAGAGATAGAAGTCAATACCAAATCTATCAACCTTACAAACTACCAACTTAGAAAATCGTAACGAACTTCAATCAAGTTATTTATAATCAGCAATATTTTTTTTAAATTATGGAAAAGGAATTGGTTTCGAGCAGGATTCGTACCTGCGTCTTCTTGTCCACCCCTCCCTCAATTTTGTTGTATATTGGTTATGCCTGTTACATCATGTTACATCGACTGCCTCTGTGGCGCGATCGGTAGTGATACCGCCTGCGGCGCTGGAGGTCGTGGGTTCGATTCCCACCGGAGATAAATATTTGTGTGACCCATAAATGTTTGTCTCAAGAGTCTGGGTGTTTCTATGTATAATATGTATGTGTTTAAAAGTATATAAGTATTAATATCCGTGGTCTGATACCCATAACACAAGCAGGTTATTCCTAGCTTACTTTGGGATCAGATAGCGTTGTGTGAAATGTCCGTAAATATTTATTTATTTATTTATTTATTTATCATAATAATGTGCATGAAAAATTATAAGTACCTACCTTTTGTCAGCAACTTCTTCAGATTTACATCTATTGGTAGTGCGAATTCCGTCTCTGAAAATAAAATGTGTGTATATTTAATGGAAATAATTTGAAAAATGTACGTCGTATTTATTTGTATTATATAATTCAAACTTACGACAAAATATGTAGCAATTGTGAGCAGACAAAGAATAGATTGGTTGCAAAAGATACAAATATAACACCGCCAATGATACTGTCTACTTGACGTACGAGGTAAGTAGCTCTGTTATAATCCTCTCGCATTGAACGCCAAAACGATGGTGAGGAGTACTGGAATGTTAAGAACTTTCTAGGAAATACAAATTGTAACTTAAATTGACATCTATCACCATGTATGTACTTTGGAATGGCAAATAAAATACTGAATACTGAATACTGAAAAATATGACTAGTTATGCTTTAAAGAACAATATCTAATGGAAACTCTTAACCTTAGCTATAATCTTATTAATATTATAGATGCAAAAGTTTGTGAGTTTAAATGGTAGGAATATTAGACGACGGGGATGTCTAAATGTTTGCTGCTCTTTCAAGTCCTCACAGCTTCACGAATCTGGATGAATTTTGGGAAATAGTCTAGTCAATGAATGCTCTCAAGGGCACCCCCCTTGTGAGCAGTCATTGACTAGACTATCATATCATTGACAAGACAGGATGGAAAAGTCGAAAGCAGAAACTTTGACTTATGATCTTTGTTTGGACTAGTTAGCAGATAAACATACTAAAAGTCCTATAGCTGGGAGCCCCAGGTAAGCCCTCGGAAGGATGTCCCAGGACTCCGAACAGACCCACAGTCGCCACACTCTACTCGTCGAGAGTGTCTACGTCCAGACACACTACGAGATTATAATCTCGACTAACACATAGGCAAGGTACGTTTTATCCCAGAACGGGAACTAATTTCCACGAGGTCGGAGCCGCTTGCAACTTCTAGTTTACTACAATATATTTTCAATTGAGTACATACTTTATCCTTAGCTGCAACGACTCTGTGGTTGATCTGCTCTAATCTTGACGTAAGATACAAACTCATACAAATTACAAACAGGTCCGTAAAATTCCAATTGAACGTACATTGTATATTGACTGCCTAAAAAAATATATATTATTTAATAACTAAATATTAATAATTTAATACTACTGACCCAAGGGCTGGCAGTTTTCTCGCTCAACGAATAGGTATTGCTATTCAAAGGGGGAATGCTGCTAGTCTTTTGGGCACAATGCCACGGGGGCCTTATTTAGGTTTAGTTTAGATAGTAATAGTGTAAATATAGATATGTAATATTTATGTTTCTCTGTAATTTTTAACAATAAATGTATACTACAGGTGTGCGATAAGTTAAGGCACGCATAGGAAGACTTTCTTCCCTAGCTTGCCTCAAATTGTGGCGCACGTGTAGCACTTAGGAATAGATATTTTTAAATTAAGTTACGCACTATTCAATAGGGTTAGTGGGTCATTATTGCGTCTAATTCCCAATATTATTAAACTTTACTTCACTTCTCGATGTAGCGGCTGTATTGCAATTGTCGAGGATATCAACTTAGCTTAACAACTGCCATTTTATTGGCAAACCGGGCCAACGACTTAACGTACCTTCCGAAGAAAGGAAACGTTCGTCCACACGGGCTCTAGGTTTAGAGAATATACTATAACAAACATTTAAAAAAGTTACTTACATGTGATAATGCACCTACAAAGGGACTGAATGGAATAGTAATGAAGACCCATGGGAAACTGCGTCGAGCGTGACTTTCGAAGATTGCGACATCTGGATCACAGTCTACAGCTATAGATAAGCCGTGTAACTCCGCGAACAGGTGCTCCACTGCAAAATATAATGTAAATTCCCTTAATATATCCGGCAACGAAACAATACTTATAATAATTTAATAAGTGCCACTCTATTCCGTTGTTTAAAAAAATGTTTAATACCTACATTATGCACTTTAAACAGCATTTTCCAAGGATTTACATTTCTAAATACAAAATAAAATAATGGTCCTTCTGAACATTTTCCCTAAAACTGGGGAAGTACCGTAGCTTATGAACGTTTGCAACACCAGAGGTGCTAAACTCGCGCTGCCGTCCCTGCAAAAACCTTCTTAGACCCTTTTGAAGAACTCCACAATGTAGGCGTTTGGGAAAACCGAGGTTGATAGATCATTCTACCTTGCTCGAACGCTCCGGACGCAAGGTGCGAGGATGAAATCCCTGTCAATGGTGTGCGGTGCGATGATACAACGTAGCCGTGGGCATCATATCAAACAATTCCTTACATCACAAACTATTATACAGCCGGTAGAACACCCATAATGAGCCTTTTTTTTATTTTTAACGTGAGGGAATATCCTTCATGGATGCTATGCCGGACTCCTACCAACTATAAAACCTCACATGACGCCCAACAGCCTACGGTTGAGAGCCCCGCGTAAGCCCTCAGAAGGATGTCCTCTTCTATCGCTAAGGGACGCTGCACCGCATGTAAGTATGGGATCGGATAACTCTCATGGTTCGCCGTTGCATCGATGTTGAACGGTCTTAAAAGTATGTACCTATATAAAAGACGAGTGAGCCTTATTATATTTAAGCACAGAGAAAAAATATCGAGGAATTGAGGGCATATTCACCTACAAAATAATGCATCTTCTTAATGACGAACTAAACACGTTTTAACATAATATATTATTGACATTATTGCCTAATACAGAAGCTATGATTCTATCAGACAGAAAGCGTTCAAGCAGTCAGTTTAGAGTTCTTCGTGTCGTATTTACGATACACACACAGGAGGCGTTAAAGTATGACTATCACATAAAAACAGACTATCACATAAAAACTTCTGACAACAAAAATAAAACAACTTGGCAGATAATAAATAAACGTAAGCTCAATTTGCCTGTGAACTCAATTAGTAAAATTCGAATTCAAAATGACATTATTGAAAGACCAGACATTATAGCTAATAAATTTAATGATTACTTTGTTGACAAAATTGTGGCAATACCAGATAGAGGTAAAAATATACATTCTAATATAAATATTCAAAAAAATTAAATGTTTATGGAGCCTTGTGCCCCGATTGATATTTTTCACATTATAAAAGGTCTTAAGAATACAAAGAGTGTAGGGTACGATGAAATAGCAACAAATGTAGTAAAACAAGTAGCAGATCTAATATGTGGCCATATGTCGCATATTTTAAACTTATGTATTAGTAACGGAATCTTTCCAGAAAGTCTAAAGGTTGCAATATTAAAGCCCTTGTTTAAGAAAGACAACAAAGAGCAAATGAAAAATTATAGACCTATTGCACTATTATCAGTCTTTTCAAAGATTTATGAGAAATATTTATATAATCAAGTTTATTCATATTTAGAAAAATATAACATTCTTTGTAAAGAACAAAAAGGATTTCGTAAAAATATGACAATTAATCAAGCTTTACATGACTTTTTAAATAGAATTATGACAAATGTAGATAATAGAATACCGACATGTGCTGTTTACTGTGATATGACACAAGCGTTTGACTATGTAGATCATAATATTTTAATAAATAAGCTGGACTGCTACGGCATAAGGGGAAATATTTTAAATTTACTTAAAGCATATTTGACTAATAGAATACATCTGACTGCGATTACTAAATTAAATACAAAAACTAATTACGAGACCACATATGTATCAAAACGACGCATTGTATCCTTTGGCGTTCCACAAGGCAGTGTGCTGGGACCCTTATTGTTTACTATTTACATTAACGATTTACCGAAAGCTACAAACTATAAAATAACACTTTTTGCTGATGACAGCACAGTAACAATACCATGCACCACTTTGGACGCATATGAATATGAAGTTAATAAAACGTTATCTGATATAATTAAGTGGATGAATAATAATAACTTAAAAATAAACTTCATAAAGACAAAGATAATGCATTTTAGTCAAAGACAGCAATCAACAATAATGGACGTAAATTATCATAATAACAAAATTCTTGACACGGACAACGCAAAATTTTTAGGTTTATTGATAGATAGAAAACTCAATTGGAAAGGTCATATCGATGGTTTAGTAAATAGACTAAATAGTTCAGCATATGCCCTACATAAACTTTCAAGGATAGTACATACAGATGCTATACTAACTGCGTACCATGGACTTGTTGCATCAGTGCTAAGATACGGTGTGATGTTCTGGGGAAATTCCACTAATAAAGAAGTAGCTTTTAAATCTCAGAAGCGATGTATAAGGGCTATGTTTGGCCTTAGGGTAACAGATAGTTGTGTACCATATTTTAAAAGATACAAAGTTCTAACGCTGCCGTCTATATATATTTTAGAAACTGCTCTCTTTGTAAAGTTAAATCCTCATCTATTTCCGCAGCTGTCTCATTTTGTAACCCGTAATAGACGTAAGAACGCGTTGTGTATCAGAAGGGGTAAGACTAGTCTTATGAGAAGAAGTGTATTTTGTTTGGCTCCAAAAATTTATAACAAGATACCTAATCATTGGAAAATTTTAAATATTGATATGTTTAAAAATAACCTAAAGAATCTACTTCAGGATAAATGTTATTATACTATTGACGAATTTTTAAATGATACATTTTAATACTGACATTAACTTATTTGGATTATATTACTTATGCATGTACTAATTAATGGATTTAATAGTTATTTTAATGATTCAAAAATGTGAAATTTGTACGCCAGACCCGGCAGAATATGAGATCTGACATTATAATTGTGAACATCTTATCTGTACCATATTCAGCAAATAAAGAACTTGAACTTGAACTTGAACTTGAACTATGCAGTACGTGAGCAATTGAACGCAGAATGTGAACACGGAACGCTTGAACATCTGCGGGCCTAAAAAGGCAACATTGCACGTTTCATTATATGAAACATACAATTCATATAATTTGAAATACAGAACATACAAAGCATACCAAACATTTTACGTTTCATAATATGAAACATACAATGTTGCCTTTTTAGGCCCTCTGACCGCTCTCCGTCTCAGAGAATACCCTTGACGGTCGAAATGGTAGTGGTTTCCCATAATGGGTCAGATCAAAACCTCCAGTTTTACGCAATCAGCTTAATATCGCACTACAAAATAAATAATAATAAATAATAACTAGGCTTTAATATTAAAATGAAGTGAACGATATAACAGCACATTTATTATTTCTCAGCGTGCACTTAACGGTACAAAACACTTACGAGATGCTAGAGTCAGGACGAGAAAGCATACTACATTAAACTTTATTCTGAGGTTATTTTCCGTAGTGGGATCATTCGCTTCCATGTTTGATATCAGTTGACACAGTTTGGGCCATTTTGTTGCAATGCGCAGGAATAATGATGTAGTTAGAACGCCCAAAAAGTAGAATACGAAAGATGCTGAAACGAAAAAAAAATAATTCCCATGAAAATATTTTAATAAAATATTATAATTGTTTTGCATAGTTAGGTTAGGTTACCTTTTTCCATAAATAAATTATAAATATTATGGGACATGTTCACACAACACCATCTAGCCCAAATAAAATAAATTATATATAATTTAATTTAATTAGGGCTAGATGGTTATATATGGAAAAACTGAGATGAGTCGCTCTAGCGCTACCGCAAAAATATTTCTAATGCATTGCCATTTCAAAGTTGTGAGCAATATTTTTAGAATCTGAAGGGTATATTTTTGAAGACCAAGACGTGCGTCTTTCGACAGGCATTTAGTTTAATAAAAAAAAAATGTGTAAAACATAAAGAAAGTAACTACCTGCTATGATTAGTATTCTTGTAGAATAGAATACCAACATTTTTCTGACCATCTCTGAACAAAATACAATCATCATGGTTAGCCTTTCTGGTTGAATAGCAGTTATTAGATCAAACCTTCTTAATTCGTAGTTTGTGTGTTGCCGTTTGTTGGCGTGTATTTCATTAGTTTGTATTTTTTAAGTGGTATCAAAAATAAATCAGAATCTTCTTTAGTTTTACTCAAAACACAAAAATTTTGCAATAAAAATATAACAAAGGTTTCAACACCGCCTCTTAGACAGGACTTTTAGTTATAACATCTACCCTAAGAATCCTCTATATACCTATAAATTGGGCGTGGGTCAGGAAACCAAAACCATAATGCTGGTCCAATTTCTTCCACCCTCGGTTATGTTCGGGGACGATCGTAAACAGGACCTGCTGCTGCATCACTAGGCAATGAATTTTCAAGTTCAATCAATCTTGTCTGAAGTGTATAGCAGTCTGCTACTAGAGGCGTTCGTATCCCCACTGACTCAGTGTATTGTAGACGATCTCTGCAGTAAGCAACTTTTGCTATGACTGTTTCTTGGATAGCTGACCAACAAGTGACCACTTTGTGACATTTTATTGGTGATTATTTCTGTGCTTCGTAATGCACGATGAAACGTTGATCCCGCTGGTCATGGCTTAAAAGCGGATTGAAAACTTTTAACAGTAGGTCATTACAACCTCGCTCAATAGCAATTACTTGCGACAAAAAGAAACTATAAAATTAAATGTAGGTGAATACCATGCCTGTGCCAAACCCTTTATGGATAAAGGCGTGATAATATGTATGTATGCGTGTATCGCAGTTTACTGCAGGACGGAAGCACAAATTGCGATCTGTACCTTATTATTTTGCAATGGAAGATACTAAAATAATTTTGTGTCATCATTATCGTGGCTGAGGATAATAGGCAGTGTTGATTTTATGTGGTTTCTATCCACGAGCTGGTTAGCTGGTATTGATGTAATTTTTTTTTTAAAACTTACTTGCAGAGTCAACAGTTGAGTAAGTCATTTTAAACAAACTGATTATGAGAAGAGAAATCATCCCAATTTGTGCGATCATGGATAATAGAGTGTACAGACAACGCCAGGAATATATTTTGAAACTGAAATAGTAAGAAAAGAATTACGATAATAATTTTTGAACTAAAAATTATCCATGATATAAAAGTCAGATAAAAGACTGCACCCATCATCATAATCGATAAAGAACCATCACGGAATACACCTGATCAAAAGAGATGATCTTGCCGTGCTTAAACGGACTCAAATAAACTATGACTATCATCTATTGATTTTTTTTCATATTCCTTTAGTTCAGTATTCATCTTGATTTAGGAAGTACCATGTTATTAGCACCCGAAACAACAGTTTAACGGGCTTACCGAATTTCAAAATCACTCTTTTATAGATGTTTGGATGTATGGATATTTGGATTTTTACTACTCAATCACGCTCTCGCAGCTGAACTGGTCGGGCTGAAATTTGATACAGAGATAGAATATAGCCTGGAATAATACATAGGTTCCTGCTTATCTCAGGAATATCAATATCGCTTACAGAATATCGCTTATTTCCATGGGAAGCGGGAACGGGTACCTATTCCACACAGGCGGAGACGCGGGTGACACCCACTCCACCCAGTTCATCATTACTTTACAGACTTATAAGTGTAAAATTATATTACCGTAAATGATTTGCATCTTTTTCACAAACACCCAGCACTGGATTCAAAGCAAAACACTGTCCTATAATAATCACGAATTCCATTGCCGACTGGAAATTAGAGTATTTCGTGTCTGGAATAACATTTTGCTTACGATGTTTGACTTGGATTGGATCTGCAAATGACAATGTTTCTTAAAGTTTAGTCAGGCGTTTTTAATGTTACATTAAACGTTGTTTTGTATAATATGGTACTACTAAATAATTAACTCAGATAAAGCTGTTATTTAAATAAACTGTTTAAGCATTTGTTACTCAGCAATTTGATACTCATATCATCCGCGTGTCCAACCTAGTGGAACCTAAATGCTTGAAAATTCAGTTACAAGATTTGTGGAAAAGAGTTGTAAGATCAATTAAAATAAAAGGTTACAAAAAGCATAGTGGTGCATTGCTTACAACAAAAAAGCTGTTGGTTTACACATTGCACATAATTAATTTTCAAACAATTTCAGAGATATTTATAAAATATCATGAATGCATAACAATACTTACAGTTCCAATCATTCTTATATTTTTTAAACCTGGCAAGTGACCAGAAATTCATCATGGCGCCGCTCATATTCAACTTTCATCGTGTTTTACCCGATGGATACTTCACACGACTTACTGCAATGCACTATTGAAAATATTATGATAGAAAACTACTTGAAATTTTTATTAGGGTCCTGCAATAACACTTCAAGTTGTGATAAAATAAATGAAATAGATAATGTTATTGTTTAACTAAATGGTTGTTTACTGTTTCACATCTTCATACCTACTCTCTCGTGCATGTAAGGTCAAGGTTGTAAATAAAATTAATTTGAATGTTTTGTGGCACCTTATTATTTGAAACGTATTTGCGTTACAATTTCGTTCAATTGACTGAACAAAAGTCGTTGTCGTCTACGTAAACAAGTAATGGATTTATCGATAAATTCCATAATTATCTCAGTAACTAAATTGTTCTTTATGATTCTTGATCGACTTTACTTTTGGGTTTTAAATAATTTATAGAGAAATCGATTATAAAAGTTTATGTCAATGGAAAATTTATACACGTGTGTGGCGAGTGGCGACAGTACTTTTGCTACAATAATGATCCTACAGCGGCACGATGTCTAGTTTAGATGTTATCAGAAATTATGGATTATGGTGTCTGTAAACTAGGAATTCTTCAGATACCTACATAGTAAATTCGTTTACTGGAAACGTGGGCCAAATACCAACAAGAAATACACTTTTAAGACCAGAAACAATAGATAGATAGATAGATAGATAGATAGATAATTCTTTATTGTACACCATTACATACAGTATTCTTAATTAAAACATATTAGCTAACAATGAGAGTACAAAGGGCGGTCTTATCGCTAGTCTCAAATTCTCCGATGATCTCAGGCACTTCGAGTGAGTATCATGAAGGAATTCAAATCTTCCTTTGAGATAGGTAGGCGTAGAAGGGTTGAACAGTATACTGTATAACAAGAAAAGAATATGAGCATTCCGGCGAAGACGAATAGGTAGCCACTCGAGCCTTTTCCGAAAAACGGAGATGTGATCATATTTTGCGTAGTCCAAATATAAATCTGATACATAAATTCTGAAGTCGCTCGAGTTTATCTAATTGGCTCTCGGTGAGATCTGGATAGCTGACATCTGCATAGTCGAGGATTGGAAGTAGGAGAGAGTTTGCAAGTGCAATCTTGGTGGCAGTTGGTAGGAAAGCTCGCAAATGTTTCATTGATCCTGTCGCTGCATACATTCTACGACTGGTTTCTTGAATTTGAGGATCCCAAGACAATTTTGAGTCAATATATATTCCCAGATCTTTGACTCGATCACTATATGGTATATTGGTACCATTGAAGATTATGGGTGGGAGTTCTGACCAGTCAATCCTTGAGATTGTCCAAGAACTACCAACAATTGAGACTTGAGTCTTCAAGGGGTTCACTGCGAGGCCATATGATTCACTCCAAGCACTTATACTATCCAGATCATTGTTAATGGCGTCTACAGCGTCCGTAATAGATGCCAAGGGAGCTTGGCTGTATAACTGTAGATCATCTGAAAGGTGATAGGAAGAACGAAGTTGATCTGAGATGGAATTAATAAACAATGCGAAGAGTAAAGGAGACAGAACGCCACCCTGGGGTACTCCAACAGATGTATTGCACCATGAAGAGAGAGTGTTTTCAATACGTGCACATTGTCGGCGTCCACACAGGTAACTGCGAAACCAATCAATCACCACTGGAGATATTATGCCAAGTGACCGCATTATGTCAATTAATATGTCGAAATCGACTGTGTTAAAAGCGTTGGAAAAATCTAACAGAGCTAGGACAGTAACATTTCCACACTCCATGCCATGTCGGATGTCGTCCGTAATGTTAACCAAGGCAGGTACGGTGCTGTGACCAGGTCGGAAGCCTGATTGAAAAGGATTGATTAACTTGTTTCTGATCAGAAATGCACTAAGCTGATCATACACAAGTCGTTCAATTACTTTGGAGAGGAATGGTAGTATTGAAATGGGACGATAATCGGAAAAACAGGACGGATTTTTATTTTTAGGTAGAGGAATTATTTCAGCTGATTTCCAGAGAGAAGGGAAGACACCAGAGTATAGTGAGGAATTCAGGATAATATGACAAATGACAATTATATTAGTTACAAGAATATTGTGACTGATCTTTGGCACTGAAACCATCAAACTTCAGCACTCAAAATATTATATTCTAATACTCTTGTTAAGTATGTGGTTTTTAGTTTCAATAAAATTTCAACTTGAATAGTTTTCACTGCGCTATCAAATTTTACAAACCAACAATTCTCACGCATAAAAGTTTTATATTGAAAGAACTAGCTGCAGTTCATGGGACTATAAACCTGGTTTCTTGTTCTTCAAAAAAGTATGTACTTATTCTCAGTTGTTTGGCTTTTCAAGCTAACTTATCCGTGATAATTTTCTTATTGCACAACATGCCACAACTCTAGAAACAAGCATGTACCCTATACGTCCTTGTGGGGTTAATCCCTACCAAGTAGCCGTATATTATTGTTTAACCCTAGAATGTTGACCGTTCGGGTGGGGCCGGCATAACACTGACAGGTGTTAGTGTCACACGCTACGTCAATATTATGTTAGAAAGTGCACGTGTCATACGATTTGTATGCAAAACCTTCTAAACTTTATAAATGAACTAAGTATTTGTAGAAGCAAAATGTCAATTTCTTAAATAAATTTTGACAAAATAATGTTTATTTAACTTTGTTTTTGCAACTGTTCTGAGAGCTAAATGTTATTGATAGGTGTTGCGTCTATAATAGCGTAGTGGAGTAGTAGCGTAATAATAAACTTAAACCTACACCAGTTGTTTTTTACCCGAACTGCCGAAGACAGGAGGGTAATGTTTTTCGAGATATTGTATGTATGTATGTATAATTCTTTGTCACGTCCTACAGCCTGAACGGCTTGACGAATTTTGACATGCAAGGTGTCATTTGATTCGTCGTGATTGTGTGAGTGACACCAGGTACATTAAAATTTCTAAAAAATTTAAATGGCTGACTTTTGGCGCTAAAATGAAAACTTTAGATTTATTTCTTGCACGCTCTGCAGACTCAACGGCTTGACAGATTTTAACATACGAGGTGTCATTTGATTTGTCGTGATTGTGTGAGTGACACCAGGTAAATTAAAATTTTGAAAAATGAAAATGGCAGACTTTTGGCGCTAAAATGTAAAGTTTGATAATTTTTATAATGATGGATTTTTAAATACAAGGTGTCATTTGATTTGTCGTGATTGTGTGCGTGACACCAGGTATAATAAAATTCATGGAAAATCAAAATGGCGGACTTTTGGCGTTATAATTATTTCACTGCGATGAACGCAAAACTAGTGAACCGATTTCGATGCGGTATTATGTGTTTATAAGGCCTTGGTCAGACTTAAATTCTAACATTTGTTTGATTGCAATCGGTTGAGTAGCACCAGAAATATGACCAAAAATATAATAATTAAGGTTGAATTTGTGTGATGTCCCTTCACTACACAAAAATAAACTTAATTACCTATGGAAACATGTAGCTATTTTGTAAGCCAAACGCTTGACATAGCTTTTTCCCGCCTGCAAATGTTGCCGACAAAGTAAAACAGTAAGTAGCTAAAGAAAATCACAAAAGAAATGTAGAGCTTGTTTTTTGCTTTTCAGTTGTATGTTTATTTGGCAGTCGGGTTTTTTGTATTCTAAATAGGTAATTAAGTTTATTGAAGATATAAGTGACCTATTATCTGACTATACCGCCCTACTGGCTTGTAGCAGGGGCGGTAGACTCAAAACGTTATGAAATAAGGCATAATAAAATAAATGAATATTATAGTACCAATGGTAGTAGAATTAGTTATTCTGTGGTCTTAGTAGGTATAATCGAGATTTACGTTAAATCAATAAGTCTTGCGAAATGTGCCGTGAAAGTGGCTTCCAATAGCTATTTACTTGCCACCATGGCTCTCCAAGCGGGCGGCGTCAATTTGACGAGCATAATATAAAAAAGTCGATGATAAATTAAGTGTTTAATCTAATGAGTACCTAAATGTTCGTAGTAGTTTCATAAATACTGATTGCTGATTTGTTTTTGTATTCATTGACGCTCCATCAATCAATGTCTGAATCTTCAGGCCTACAATTAAAAAGCAATCACTTTCAATGTGGTGATAAAGATATATTTTTATTTTGCTGTTTAAATTTACTGTTCCGTACTTTAAGGGTAAGAATGGAACTCAATAGACTCCACTGTCCATCTATCTGTCAAGAAGCTGTATCTCATGAACCGTAATAGCTAGAGAGCTGAAATATTGTCAGATTATGTAACTATTTCTATTGCCTCTGTAATAAAAGTCCGAAAAATTATAAAAAATATAAACATCACACCACTATCACTACCAAAAGTGTCGTGACAACTTTTCGTGAGAATTTTTTCCGTCTAGCCCCCTCTCACAACGCGCGATAAGGAACTTCGTTCCAATAACTAATAAAGAAATGAATATAACTCTCTATGTAATCAATTTGGTATTTTTTTCATTACCTATTCAAAAGTATTCTGGTTTGTACGCGAGTATGCTTCCGAGGGTAGGTTTGAAAAAAAGTACCTACATACATGAGATTGCGTTCTGTTCCTTATTATTTTGTTTCCAGAGCTTGTGACCCTAGAATACTCACACACACATTGAAGCTTGATTTTAGCATTCACATTACGTCTATATTAGTGTGGGTGAAAACGAACATTTTTGTATGGAGTTTCCTATGTGGCTATAGGTACCTACTTAGATTATATGAAAATTTAATCCGTCTTACTACAAAAACATTAAACATGTGCTGAACACGTGTTTAAGAAAAAGTTCTACCACAAAATAGCGCCTAACGCTGATTTCATATTTAGACACGTCTAAAGTTAGACATCACTTTAGGCACACGGAGCTGATAGTTTAGCGCGTGTTTAAATCACACATTTGACAATTTAAATACGAACTGTAGTGCTCTTTATTATTTCAAACCCAATGATATAATACAATTAGACACGTCATGCATGAACATCACGGCACGGCTTTCAAATACAGCAAGAATGTATTAAACGTGAAGTTAGTCGTGAGTGGTTCCCGCTAGTCACTATTCTTACGTAGTGATTAGGTACTCTGTGGTTCATTCATTACCTTAACCCTTCATTCCACCAAAAAAATATATCGATAATTGGTAATGACGAGCAGGTAAAAAGCGGATGATGAAATCGTGACGATGTCTTACCATCTTCTACTAAAAATGGAATAACTCTACAACCAGATCATATTCTACGATTCTGTAAATGGCAATAGGTTTATTGATATATTTTTGATAATTGAGCATCAAAATAATAATAATAATGCAAACAAATAATTTATAATAATAATACTAACTTTGGAAAGCACGCTGTTGGCTGAATTTCATGAAAAAATGAAAATTCTTATGAAGTTCAAAGAACAAGGACCTATGCTATCCTATTACGTAAAAAAACAGATGGAAAACCTCAGGATGTAAAAAATACAACCTCCTAAAGGTCGACCGGCCGAAACTAAAAATCTACTAGGGATGTTCCTACTCATTTTAGAATTTTATCGATATTTTATCGATAGTTGTTCTTTTTGTAAAATACTTACCAGTACTTACCTGTCAAGTCTGCTACAGGCTACTGCTCATCCTGGGAAGTGGGAATATGTTCCCACGGGAAGTGGGAACAGGTACCGACTTTTATCGATAGTTGTTTGTTTGTATGTTTGTTTGTTGATCGTATTGTAAGGTACCTATAGTCTGGAATGACACATAGGCTACTTCTCATCCTGGGAAGTGGGAACCGAATTTCGTCAACTAGTACTGAATAAAATACAAACTCATAATAAAATAAAAGTTTATTTACAATATTTACATACATACATATGGTCACGCCTTTATCCCCGAAGGGGTAGGCAGAGACATATTATATGCCCACATTTCACCTTTGTATAATTTGTCATAAATAAAATAAAAGTTTATTTACAATATTTATATACATTCATATGGTCACACCTCTATCCCCGAAGGGGCAGGCAGAGGCATATTATATGCCCACATTATTTTCACCTTTGTATAATTTGTCCCACAATTGTACAATTTGTGCTTTATTTACTATATATACAACTTTACTTTCTTTATTTACAGGTACTCAATGTTATGGGGCAATGATGAAAATAATCACAAGAAACATGTTGTAAAGAATTGTCTACTTGATAGTGTCTTGAATACAATAAATTTTTAATAACTTGTTATCTTTGATTTATTACTTTGAGTTATCTTGAATTTATAGGTTCTAAGTACTCAATGTTATGGGGCAATGATGAAAATAATCACAAGAAACATGTAAAGAATTGTCTACTTGATAGTGTCTTGAATACAATAAATTTTTCATTACTTGTTATCTTTGCTAACTTGAATTTATAGGTTCTAAGTACTCAATGTTATGGGGCAATGATGAAAATAATCACAAGAAACATGTAAATAATGTCTACTTGATAGTGTTTTGAATACAATAAATTCTAAATGTTTTCATTACTTGTTATTATTTATGTTGGATCTGAAAAACAACCCTGAGAGCCTGAGAAGACTCCGGTCAATTTAAAAACATTTACTTAGTCTAGATACAGAATGCTGGAGTAGCAAGTGGAGAGAACACCTCATTTCCAGGTCTGTTTATCATCCAAATAATCCTGGATTTTATAATAGGCTAAATAGTACAATGTAACACATCAATTATACACATCATCTCACATGCATCACATCTGACATACTGGTTGCCTGTGCTGTATTAGCACTCACTTTATGTGTATGAATAATCTTCAAAAAGCTAATGGCTATGGCCATTGCTAATATCAAGGTTCTATTTGGCCATAGTCAGCAATGTTTCAGTCTCTGTATAAGATTTTGCGGGTAGATACATTTTTGAAGTGAAACTTCTTTATCGGCGTTGGAAAAAAATTTGCGTCACGTCACGTCACGTCACGTCACGATTTTTGGTTACGCGCCATCTTTGTTCTGTTCCTCACCACGGTGGATTCGAATTAAGAGTACTTTATCCAGGGATAGCATGTCATTTAAGGGTTTTTGGACTTTTTGACTTTTGGGCTTTTGGACTTTTGGACTTTTGGATGGGACATTGGTACTTTGGGTCTTTGGGACTTTGGAACTTTGAGACTTTGGGACTTTTGAACTTTTGAACTTTTGAACTTTTGAACTTTTGGACTTTTGGACTTTTGGACTTTTGGATGGGACCTTGGTACTTTGGGACTTTGGGACTTTGGGACTTTGGGACTTTGGGACTTTGGGACTTTGGGACTTTGGGACTTTGGGACTTTTGGACTTTTGGACTTTTGGACGTTTGGATGGGACCTTGGTACTTTGGGTCTTTGGGGCTTTGGGACTTTGGGACTTTTGGACTTTTGGACTTTTGGACTTTTGGACTTTTGGACTTTTGGACTTTTGGACTTTTGGACTTTTGGACTTTTGGACTTTTGGACTTTTGGACTTTTGGACTTTTGGACTTTTGGACTTTTGGACTTTTGGACTTTTGGACTTTTGGACTTTTGGACTTTTGGACTTTTGGACTTTTGGACTTTTGGACTTTTGGATGGGATCTTGGTACTTTGGGTCTTTGGGACTTTGGAACTTTGGGACTTTGGGACTTTGGGACTTTGGGACTTTGGGACTTTGGGACTTTGGGACTTTGGGACTTTGGGACTTTGGGACTTTGGGACTTTGGGACTTTGGGACTTTGGGACTTTGGGACTTTGGGACTTTGGGACTTTTGGACTTTTGGATGGGACCTTGGTACTTTGGGTCTTTGGGACTTTTGGATGGGACCTTGGTACTTTGGGTCTTTGGGACTTTTGGACTTTTGAACTTTGGGACTTCGGGACTTTGGGACTTTGGGACTTTGGGACTTTGGGACTTTGGGACTTTGGGACTTTGGGACTTTGGGACTTTGGGACTTTGGGACTTTGGGACTTTGGGACTTTGGGACTTTGGGACTTTGGGACTTTGGGACTTTGGGACTTTGGGACTTTGGGACTTTGGGACTTTGGGACTTTGGGACTTTGGGACTTTGGGACTTTGGGACTTTGGGACTTTGGGACTTTGGGACTTTGGGACTTTGGGACTTTGGGACTTTGGGACTTTGGGACTTTGGGACTTTGGGACTTTGGGACTTTGGGACTTTGGGACTTTGGGACTTTGGGACTTTGGGACTTTGGGACTTTGGGACTTTGGGACTTTGGGACTTTGGGACTTTGGGACTTTGGGACTTTGGGACTTTGGGACTTTGGGACTTTGGGACTTTGGGACTTTGGGACTTTGGGACTTTGGGACTTTGGGACTTTGGGACTTTGGGACTTTGGGACTTTGGGACTTTGGGACTTTGGGACTTTGGGACTTTGGGACTTTGGGACTTTGGGACTTTGGGACTTTGGGACTTTGGGACTTTGGGACTTTGGGACTTTGGGACTTTGGGACTTTGGGACTTTGGGACTTTGGGACTTTGGGACTTTGGGACTTTGGGACTTTGGGACTTTGGGACTTTGGGACTTTGGGACTTTGGGACTTTGGGACTTTGGGACTTTGGGACTTTGGGACTTTGGGACTTTGGGACTTTGGGACTTTGGGACTTTGGGACTTTTGGACTTTTAGATTGGACCTTGGTACTTTGGGTCTTTGGGACTTTGGAACTTTGGGACTTCGGGACTTTGGGACTTTTGGACTTTTGGCCTTTGGGACTTTGGGACTTTGGGACTTTGGGACTTTGGGACTTTGGGACTTTGGGACTTTGGGACTTTGGGACTTTGGGACTTTGGGACTTTGGGACTTTGGGATTTTGGGACCTTGAGACCTTGGGACTTTGGGACTTTTGGACTTTTGGCCTTTTGGACTTTTGGACTTTGGACTTTGGACTTTTGGACTTTTGGACTTTTGGACTTTTGGACTTTTGGACTTTTGGACTTTTGGACTTTTGGACTTTTGGACTTTTGGACTTTTGGACTTTTGGACTTTTGGACTTTTGGACTTTTGGACTTTTTGACTTAATTTAAGGTGAGGTGAAAATTAAGTTTATGAAGAAGTTTCACTTCTTACGTGTGTACACTAAGTACACGCAATTTTTTTTTGTTCATTATTTCATTTGTCATTTATTGTGTAATCCCTTATGAGAATGGTTCAAAGAGATCTCTAGGAAGGGGTAAAAATCCATAACATACTGAGAAAACGTACACAGAGTCCCGCAAAAGTGTTGTGAACCTTATGTAAGCGATGCTAGGTTCCTGCTAACTTATGTTTATTCAGAGCTGAATGAAGATAAATTACAATTTACAATTTACAATGTACAAACCAGTCATTCGAAACATTCTTGCTTGATTTCATTCCAAACCCTATTATTACAATAGACATTATAAATAATTGATTGAAACTGATGGAGAAGACTGCACTACTGTGTTGATGGAGATGTATGATATGCTTTGAAGCAGTTGGTTATACAGAGGGGCACGCGGCAACTTTCGCACTGATATGGCGATTTGATGGATTTACGATTTTCGCGGAGACAAACAACACAACGTTTTGCAAATTGACGATTACGCGCGGCACAAGTCCCGGTGTTAGTCAGTAAAACGGGCCAGTGTGTATTAGCAATTACTTCTCTGTGGGGTTGTGCATGCGTAGGCCTACCGATGGAAGCAGTTTGCCTACGGGTTTGGGGACAATGAGCGAGATGATTGTCGAGGATAGCATCTACTAGCTAAAGGCGATAAGCTAAATGATCGCAGCGTTTCCGCATACATGATTCTACAAGAATGCGAGAGTTAAGGATGGAAACATTTACAAGGCGTTTGAAAAGTTTTAAGTACCAATTGGCACAACGTTTCCTTTCCAGTAAATAAGGCTCGAGCATCTGATCCTTCATGTCAACCCCGCCCATGAATTTGTTGTAGTCCAGTACCACTTGTGGTTTAAATGGTACTGGCCTACATGATGATGATGGAACTGTAGGCAAGGCAGTAGATGAGCCATGACATGTGGAAATCATGGTCACCCTTTTCTTGTCTTGCCACGATAATACTGAGACATCCCCAGAATGTCTCGCGATCAGATCTCCCCGTTGAAGTGGAGCCTTATTTACAACAAGGGGAACGTTACTACGTGAAGGTCTCAAGGTACCGACGCAGTCGGTCCCTCGAGACTTGAGAAACCTAGCTAATAGGGGTGAATTATACCAATTATCCATAAATAATCTATGCCCTTTATGTAACAGAGGAGCAATGAGCTTCTGGACGACAGCTGTACTTTTCAGTACACCGGGCGACTGGTCGATGTCAGTCGAAGATTGTTTACCTGCGTAAACAATAAACGACCATAGGTACCCAGTGGTACTCTCGCAGAGCTCAAAGGTCTTGATACCAAACTTAGAAGCTTTGTTCGAGATATACTGTTTAAAGTTCAATCTTCCTTTCCATAGGGTTAGACTTTCGTCTATGCAAATATCTTCACCCAAAACATAGTTGGACTGAAAACTAGAATTTAAATGCGTCAATATTGGTCTAAAACGGTATAAACGATCAATGCTTCTATCGTCAGCATTGGAGGGATTATAGGTCGTAACGGGGTCTGAATCTACGAAATGTAAAGCCCTTGAGAGCATTTCATACCTTCTCTTTGTGAACATTGTTCTGAAAATCTCTGTTTTCAGAAGGGGATCAACAGAAAAACAACTAGTAATAGTTGGCATTTTGATGATCCCCAACATCATCCAGAAAGAGAAAAGGCATAAAATCTCATGGCAGTTAGTGGGGTACCAAGAAGCCTGGAAAGCGGCAGAGGTAATTTTGGACGCATACCGGTTCGTCTCAGTCACAATTAGGCCTAGGACGTCATCGCTCCAATAGCGACGAAAAGCGTCATAGCCCGAATTGTTAACGTGAACCGAACCAGTACGCTCAACCCGAAATTGTTCCTCTTCACCTTGAAAGGAATCCATTGGAGACCATTCAAAGCGGAGGTTCTGGCCTTCCAGTCTTTGGGAATTTTCCTCTCCATTACTGGCGTCTAAAAATTCATCATCTTCATTTTCGCTACCATCCTCCCGTCCAGCGTTACTCTCAGTCGCAGCCTGCATTCTCGTCTGTTGCGTCCTCAATATATCCGTCGCCAAACTTACCAGTTCAGCGGGGACATCCTCATCCGACGGCCAGATCTCGCGGAGAGGATGCCCCACTGTCCATGCAGCACGGCCCTGAAACGGATACCCACGCCCACGGGCACTCTGTCCTCTTACACTCCGAGCAACTCTTGCACCACCACGTCGTCCACCTCGTCCACCTCGTCCACCACCTCGCACACGCACACTTCTCTGACGTACATCTCTTTCAAGTTCAGACACATTCAAAGCATGAGTATCCGGGGCCAAAAACTCTTCGGCGTCGTCCCCAGCCTCCAGCGGCATCCCGTCTTCCCCGTAAATGCACAACACGATCCCACCATTCAATGCGCTGTAAAAATAAATTCAATTATTACATACATCTACCGCCTGTGATTCTGAATTATCCTGGAAGGTAAAACACATATAAGTAAGATATGGATTCACGTATTATCTTCAACACGTATACTTATTTATTTGTCCCTGGGCACAAATAAATACATAAATACACATACATTCACACAGCGCCCTCTATTCCCAATCGAACCCACGAGCTCGTGTTGAACAGGCTCGTGCTTAGACCACTAGACTAACGAGGCAGTCATATAAAATTGAGAAGAAATAAACTTACGAATCAGTTGGAAATCGAATGGGGGATCGGTCGCGCTCGGGGGAAGGGCTCGGGACCGCTTGAGGCGGCAACACCGGTGACGGCGACGGCAACAGCGGCGACAGCGGCGACGGCGACGGCGACGACAGCGGCGACGGCGACGGCAACAGCGGCGACAACGGCGACGGCCATGCCGGCGCTGGTTCGTTCTAAATGACACCAAAAAAAAAAACAATCACACCCAGTTGCAATCAATACAGCAAGATCGCATAACAATCATAAAAAACATTACTGTTAGAGGGGCCTGCTCCCGGTGATGGTGACGTGAGCGGCGAGTACGCGGGCGCCACCGGCGAGGACATGCTAAGGTGTCCTTCGCTCTAATACATACATACACAAAAAGCGTGTTAGTACACTGCAAACCGCAACCTATTATAATAATAAGAGTAATAATAAACGCATTACCAGTGCCTCGGCGTCCGCATGCAACATATCCACGCTCACGCCGCTCACGTCGATGTCCATGTCGAGGCCTTCTAGCATCTCTGCCTCGTCTGGATCTCTCTAAAATACAAGTACAATTTTTTTATCCAAAACCACTGAAATTCATAGCAACACATTAGACAAACTTCAATTACCTCATCGCTTTGGTCGTCTTCGTCGTATGTATGTATGTGTGTGTGTGTGTATGTGTGGCGGGACCGGTGTTGAGAAAATAAAAAAAAATATTTCTGACGTGAAATGACACATTTTTATATTTTACAGTTGCGGTGTAATTATTTAATTGTCTGAAAATCCACGAAGGCATGTTTTTCACGAGTTTTCTTTACTAACGGAATATAAAACGCTGATAGTAGAACTTTCGCTAAGCGTACAGTCGCGACACATGTTGGTCCGTACTAAACAGCAGTCAGGTTAAATACCTACCTTCTTTTCGTCTTGCCATTTTCGGAGTGTTGATAACGTATCTATAGTAATTATACATCATTGTTCAAACCCCACTCAAAAAATAAACAAACAATTTGACAACACCGAGTGACACGACACGTTCCGTTTCATCCTGCACTCGGCTATTATATTGTTATTTTATTCAAAATTATTGATATTACTTACATTTTGTATTAATTGTTCAATTAAAAACGATCTAATTTGTATTTTTGAAAGGTAGAAAGAAAATGAAACTAATTAAAAGAAAAATTATGACATTCAATTTATTTATTTTTGAATACAACGAAACAGAAAAGAACGAACCTATACGAATGATGAGTAGTGTTGCCTATGTGAAAAGAACTGATTGAGATAAACGTTATCTTGTTAGACACACGCTAAATACGGTTTTGTGGTAGCAAAACTTAAACACATGGTCGACATGTGTTTATCTTTTTAGAACTGTCTAACTAAACACATGCTAGACCAATGTTTAAATTATTTTATGTAGTAAGACCAAATGTGTTTAATTTGTTCCCCAGTCTTATTGCAGATAATTTAAGCATAATAACTTAATTTCATAATTTTAATTAAACTTAGCTTTGTTTGATAAACATCAAAGGCTAAATACCGCCGTAGATTTATTGCAAGGTATAGGTTTGAGAGGCTATCAAAAGCCCCGCATACAATTTCATTTTCACGGTAGGGTTAATGTTACTTTAGCTTATGGAGGACCTAAAAAGAAAATCGTAAAACTCATACTTGTAGAATTTCGGACTTCAACTTAGTCAGTTGAACAAATCGGCAATAGCAGAACACCTCGATTCAGGCATTAATCACTGAATCGAACTTCACCAACCGAAAGTCCTCTCCACTGATCGCTATTATTATCCACGTATGGGTTACACAGTTATTTGTAAAAAAATAAATCGGCCAAGTTCGACTCCGTGTCCAAGAGTTCCGTACCAAAAAAAAACGTACGAAGAAAATTACGTTTATTGTATGGGAGCCTCCCTTAAGTTTTTTTTATTATTAATTCAGTATTTGCTGTTATAGCGGCAACAGAAATACATTTTTGAAAATTTCTAAGGTTTCTGAGATACAGTCCTGTAACAGAAAGACAGAGAGTCAGATAGTCAGCGTATAGACATGAAAAGGTTCTGTTTCTACCCTTTGGGTAAAAAAATATATTTTAATTTATTGAGCTCAAAAGTTGGCAGATATAGGCCGGCCGTAGAATAGGAGGAAAAATCGTTGACTCGCTCCGGTTCGTACCTGGTGGAAAGGTAAGCTACGAGTATTGCTCAGCTATCCAGCGCAGAAAATGCAGCGAGTGTTATGGGCACCTTTGCATCGGCTACTACGATACGGGGTGGGTTATTTAGCTAATAAATTATTGTTAGCTTACTTTTATTCTTGACATTGCATTTATTTATTGATATCAGTAAGAAATTGTAAATAAATAAGTACTTAAGCAAATTCAGTAAATATATTTTATCGTATTACTTTGTTCTCATACAATAATAATATGTAACTAATGTTTTTTTTATTACTGTGTACTATACGCCAAGGATTCAATGTGATGTGTGTGGTGATAGAGTTGGTGCAGCAGGATTGACACCAGTAAATTGCATCAATACTATTTCATAGGTGACTATAGTCGCTGCGATCTGAAAAAATAACCAACCTGTTATTCATGAATTAATTCGCTGGAAATCCTGGATTAAGGACATGAAAGAACCAAACGGGGTATTTTTTTATGTGTGGAAATCCTACATGGATGCTATGCCGGACTCTTACCGACTACAGATATGAGTACGAACACGACTTTCGAAAGGCGAAATTTCCGCGCAACAGTGAGTGCAGTCGCGACGTTGATGCCGCGTTCGGAATATATTTTTAAAACCACACAATGCCTCACAACAGTCTATGGCCGGGAGTCCCGGGTCCCTCGGAAGGATGTCCCAGGGTTCCCAGCAGACTTTGGCTACCACCGCGGCATCGCCTAGAATGGCTAAAGATGGTTCGGCTACCATCCCGCGTTTGGGGGGTTATATGGGGAGTTATTTGTTATTTAAAGTTTGACATTTAAAGTAATTTATTAACAATTTGACATTTTATTGCATTCTTGACATTTAATTGAATTCTGGACATCTGTAATTTGACCATGTAAGGCTATAATTTTAATTTTCATAAAAACTATAATTTGCATTTCCCTAATATTTAGGGTAAATTTGGAAACTGTGTAAAATAACACTTCGACAGTTGTAACTCTTTAAGATGACATTTATAGTATTTAGTGTGATCAAAAAGCTGAAAATTTAACTACCCCCATTTTTGGGGAAAATTTGAAAGCTTTGAAGCTGGTATCATCTAAAACGTTGGAGTACCTACATTGATATTGTATAATTTACGTGTAGTAGAAGGATGTAGTGGTAAATATATATATGTTACGGCTAATACCCGAAGTGCGGCTGCACCTAGTTTTAGCCGGTTAGAACTTGGTGTAGCCACTTAATCTTGGTTAAACCTAGTACGAGCCGATTGTTTTCGGATAAAACTAGGTCTAGCCTTCATCATGCCGGCTACAACTAGGTCCAGCCATTTCCTGTTGGATAAAACTAGATGCAAACAGGTTGAAACAAGTAACAGACGTCTGGCTCACGCGCGTTGCACTTATTATGGTTAACACCTCGACTCGGATAGGTTAGGTTAGAAGGCTAAGGCGGGAGCAAAGCGTAGCGGAGCTCACGCCTTAGCCTTCGTGGTTTTTTTTTTTATAACCATTCAACACCATCGAATACATTTATAGTCGTTTCGTTTCGGTTAATGTGCACATTAACCGGCTAAAGATGGAATATGCCGACGCAAACTAACATGTTATCGAACTTTAGCTGCTTCTCGAAGATAAACCTAAGTTTAGCCGGCTAATCTTAACCCTTAGCCACCTACCATAACTTTTTGTCACACAACCACCTATCATACGTCTATGAGACTTCTGAGTAAAATGGTTCTTTAAAGTAATATCTTGTTTTTTGAGGTATATTTTTTTAGTAATAATTAACTTAGGAAAGTATTAAACTCCATAGTAAAGGTACAAGAGAATCATTTTTATAGGCATTTTATCTTAATTACTATTAATCAACAATATCTCCTATTTTTAGCTTACAAACTAAGTCATTTGGTAAATGAGATCTATAAAAAATAATCACATAGATAGTAACTTCTTTTATAATTTTTTACTTATTCAATAATCAACCATAGCAAAAAAAAACAAAAAGATGAAAATTAAATTAAATTAAAACAAAATTGCAAGCCCTAAACTTATAGTTTTTCACGACAATTATTGCAATTACCGCACAATTAACGCACGTACGACCTTGATGAGCAGTTGCACGGCACTGAAGGGGGGCGGGGAAAAGGTACAGGAACGGACGAGTTCGTAAAGGACTCGGTCTCAGACATATTTACGTTTTAAATATCTGCTGGATCTGTGAGACGTATGGTAGGTGGTTAAGGGTTAAGTTTTTGTTTACACCTACCTTTAGCCGTAACATATAATTCATTTGCCTTTGAAAATGCCGAAAGGCGTAACCGGTCAGGTGTAAAATAAATAAAGGTTGTGAAACAGTACAAGTGCCGTTATTCAAGAATGTGCAGCTGGTTCCACCAAGTGCCATCAATCAACAGTATAAAAATAATCTGTCCCGTAAATGTTACAAAAATCCATAAAAGGGTAGAAATACGCACGGTTAATAGAAGACCGCGTTTTACTCTGAAAAACTGTAGACCAGTCAATGCAACTGTATTCCCATGTATCTGCTCTAAAAACCTTTCAATCTGAAATTATAGTAATCCTTTTATTTTTATGGCACCAGCGACTTCTTTTGTTTGGAAATCTGTCGCTGTTACGCATCATAATATAGGTAATAATAAAAACCGGCCAAGTGCGAGTAGGACTCGCCCAGGAAGGGTTTCGTAGCAGCAAGTAACATAGTAGGTATCAAAGTTCCTATAGTTCGTTGTAACTTTGATTGATGTTTTAACACGTTCGCAGTGGTAGTGATTTTTCTAACCGAAAATTGCGGTTTATGACGTATTAAAAAAAACTACCAGCGCTATCTCATTCAGTTCAGTTTAGAAGTTAGAGAGGGGGGACACACATTTTTCCACTTTGGAAGTGTCTCTTGCGCAAACTATGGGTTACTTACATGAAAAAAAAAAAAAATGAGTTTCAGTTCTGAATATGGGGACCCCCCAATATTTACTGCTTTTTTTCTAATTTTATATAAGAATCTTAACGCGGTTCAAAGAATACATCCAGTCACCAAGTTTCAATAGCATAGGCCTTATAGTTTCGGAGAAAAGTGGCTGTGACTTACGGACGGACAGACAGACAGACTGACAGACATGACGAAACTATAAGGGTTCCGTTTTTGCCATTTGGCTACGAAACCTTAAAAAACAAAACGGATTATTCCGTTAATCCACCCCAAAAAATCCACCCAATGGGGTGGATAACCGGAATTACATGTTATGGTATGTCCGGAATTCCACCCAAAGGGTGGATTTCCGGATCTATTCATGATAAATAAAAAAGATCAAAAAAAAAACTAAAGAAGATCGAAAAAACAAATGAAGATCGGCAAAACAAATGAAGATCGTCTAAACAAATGACGGTCGAAAAAACAAATGAAGATCGGCAGAACAAATGAAGATCGTCGAAACAAATGACGATCGAATAAACAAATGACGATCGAAAAAACAAATGAAGATCAGCAAAATAAATGATGATCGTCAAAACGAATGACGGTTGGATAAAAAAATGACGATCGAAAAAACCAATGAAGATCGGCAAAACAAATGAAGATCGTCAAAACAAATGACGGTCAAATAAACAAATGATGATCGGAAAACAAATGAAGATCGGCAAATAATCTAGCTGCGTTTGCCATTGAAAAAAATAGGTGCCAGCAATTCTCGATCTTATGAACATGCATAATATTTATTTATTTTTTACATAGTCATGATCAGAGATGTCTGTTAACGCCTAAAAGAACATTTTTAGAGAAGTGTCATTAAGGTCGAGATTTGCTTGCACCTATTTTTTTGAATGGCACACGTATCTAGATTACAAAAAATGGCTGAAAGTAATTTTTGACCCTCAAAAATCAACAAGACTGAAAGTTCAAAAGTCAGAACTCAGAACTCAAAACCCAAAACTCAAAGCTCAAACTTAGGTCTTTTGTTTTATTAAGTTGCAAATTTTTTATCGGTTTTCATTTGTTTTTCGATTATCATTTATTATGATGATCTTCATTTGTTTTTCGATCGTCATTTGTTTATCTGACCGTCATTTATTTTGTCGATCTTGATTTGTTTATCCGACTGTCATTTGTTTTGTCGATCTTCATTTGTTTTGTCAATCTTCATTTGTTTATCCGACCATCATTTGTTTCCTCGATCGTCATTTGTTTATTCGACAGTCATTTATTTTGTCGATCTTGATTTGTTTATCCGACTGTCATTTGTTTTGTCGATCTTCATTTGTTTTGTCAATCTTCATTTGTTTATCTGACCATCATTTGTTTTCTCGATCGTCATTTGTTTATCCAACCGTCATTTGTTTGGACGATCTTCTTTTGTTTTTTTTTCAATTAATTTGTTTTGTTGATCTCCATGTGTTTTGTCCATCTTCGAAATTCACCCATTTCATGTGTGGATTGACGGACTAATTGGATTAACAATATATAATTCCGGAAATCCACCCCTTGGGTGGATTTTCGTGGGTGGATTATCGGACTATTTTGATTTATAATATATAATTCCGGAAATCCACCCAAGGGGTGGATTTTCATGGGTGGATTAACGGACTAAACCTAAAAAGACATACTTACTGTGCTAATAGTAAATGCCTGACTGAGTGCCTACAAAATATTTTTTTAATTTTTCTCCGACTTTTTTATGCCTCTTGATCTCTTCTTATAAATTGTTCACAATATTAAAGTACTTGTAATTCACATCGATACGGTGTTATCGCTACAGTTCATATTTATATACCATGGCGAGAACAAAGGAATTTGGCCATATTTGAACTAGTATAATATACTGCGTACCTTACAGCTGTATATTTTTTTAATGAGAACCAGTTTAAATGCCGTATGAATAGTATTGAGTAATAATTATATATTTAGTTAATTTTATTTAGAAAATCAACAGCATTCCACTAGCTCTTCCAAGCAGGTTCTTCCACTATTACAAAGGGCCCATACTTTGTGTAGGGGGAATATAGGGTTATTGATACTGTTGATTAATACATAAATATAATAAAACTGTAGAGGGTCGAGAGTCTGTACATGGAAGATATTTTGAAAATTTTAATTGTAGGGCGTTCTCTAATCGATATTGAAGCCGAAAATGTAATTAAAAATTTACATGTCTGTCTGTCTCAACCCTAAAAATTGCACTTACAAAGACTGGGGCCTAAGCTGTGTTCAAGATCTGTATTTCAGGTCACCACCTTTGGTAAGCTATTTTATTTAGTTTTATTATTTTATATTATTTTATTATGCCTCTGCATACTCCTTCGGAGATAAAAGGCGTGATCATATGACATGCCATGCAATGTCATGCCATGTCATGTCATGGCATGTCATTTAATGTTTGGTTATGTTATGCCATGTCATATCATATAATGTTATGTCATGACATGTCGTGTTATATTGTGACATGTCATGCCACGTCACGTTATTTAATGTCATGTTATGACATGACTGTCATGTTGTGTCGTGTCTAGAGATGGGCAGAAGGTTTAAGCCCAGTGGGTGGAAATGGGTATAGACCGGGTCTTTTGGGAGGAAACGGGCTTAAACCCGGGAAAAAACCCAAATAGAGAGTTAAAATCAGCGACACTTTCATTTTGAATTGAATTATTTAGTGTTCAATTCTACATGAAAGTACCACTCGCCATTCGCCAGTTTCAGTGTCTAAACAAGTTGAATACTTATTTTTTATTATACAGGATGGAATTTAGACGCTAGTTGGACGTAAAGTACCCTTAATATTAATAATAGCAAGTTGCTTAAAGGAAACATTCCTTTATTTTTAAAAGTAAGTCAAACTGCATTTGAAGATTATTGAAAAATCACCTGCTTCAGCCGGGAATCAAACCTGGGAGATGTAAAAAATACACATGTATTTTTTGATTCAACCGAAAGTGACTGTATACCCGTCAGGTTTATAAATAAATATTGTGGAACAGTACAGTCAAGTACAATGAAATGTACTAGTCTAATCTTACAAAATGATGTATCCCTGCGAGTGCCATAATGAACTTACCAGAGATTGTGACAAACATATCGGTATCTAGTCCACCGAACATGACAATTTCATGTATGCGTATAAATAAATAGATAATACATTTTTTATTTATTTTTTTGATTAATTTCATAATCGTCAGGAGAAGTGCCGGAGGCTTGGAAGGAGGCGATCCAGTCGATTCCCAAGAAACGGGATCGGTCGAAACCGGCCGACTATCGCCCCATAGCCATAACCACCGTCATCTGCAATGTGTTCGAGCTGATTATTAACAAGCAGATCATGCTTTATCTGGAGGATCACTTGCTATATCGTCAATAAGGCTTTAGGCCGAAACGATCAACGGGTGACCTCCTAGCGTATATAACACACACCTGGGGTGAGGCTATGGAGAGGCACGGCGAATCTCTGGCTATTGGCCTAGACATCTCCAAAGCCTTTAATAGGGTATGGCATGCGTCACTTCTTTCCAAGCTGCCGGCATACGGTCTGTCACCTCAGTTGTGCCGCTGGTTGGCCAGCTTCCTGCACGGGCGACGTATACGGGTTCTCTGTGATGGTCAGGCTTCCGGCTTCTTGCAGGCAAATGGAACTGGGTCACATTGCCCAATGGGGTTCAGACAACCTGGTCAAGTTCAATGCCGGGAAAACACAGACGTGTGCGTTTACAGCTAAGAAGTCCCCATTCCTACCCCTACCGACTCTTCAGAGCATTACGGTTCGACTAAAGGACAACCTGGAGATCCTCGGTATAGACGTCCGGCGTGAGCTCAATCACAAAAACTACATAAAGCGGTGCATTGGGCTGGCCTCGCGTAAACTTGGAGTCCTAAATAAGGTGAGACGGTACTTCACGCCACATCAGAGATGTTTACTGTACAAGACGTAGATTCGCCCCTGCGTCGAATACTTTTCTCACCTTTGGGATGACTCCGCGAAGTACTTGCTAGACGCGCTTGATGCTATGCAAAGACGTGCTATCCGAATAATTGTTTGCCCTGAGGTGGCGGAAGGCCTCGAACCGTTGGCGCAGCGAAGAACCATAGCGTCCTTGGCTGCCTTCTACCGAATGTATTACGGCGAATGTTCTGATGAGCTCTTCAACCTGATCCCACCCTATCCTTTCCGATCCTGAACAACGCGTGCCGGGTAGAGATGCCACTCATACACAGTGGAGAGAACCTTCGCCGGAACAGAGCGTTTCAAAAGATCGTTTCTCTGTCGAACTGTAAAAACCTGGAACGACCTGCTCGCACACGTGTTTCCCTCATCTTACAATGCCGCGTTCTTCAAGAGAAGCGTAAAGTGGTACATCACAAGGCCACCAACTTGAGGACCATTGTCAGAAGTGGCCCCCAATCGCTAGATGCGCCACGGCTTTACATCAGGCTGGTGGCGACGTCAATTTGGCGAGCTAAATATAAAAAAAAGCAAGAAAAAAAAGCAAAGGCTGGTTGAGGTTTTTATATTATTGGGTGCAAGGGGGGGCCACCACCACCAAATTTCGGGGGCCCAAGTAACCTCACCTGCACGTGGTGCACCTGCCAATCAACGAACGAGGCTCCGCTAATTTGTGACCCACATGGTGGCTAAGGCTCCCATGTGGGTGGCAGGTGGTACAAAGTATTGGTCCGGTGGGGTACCACCGTGCAGCTGTGTAAGGCCCCCAAGTAACCCAGCCCCGGTTGGGTTGCGTTCGGGGTTCAGCAGCTGCACAGCTGGGCCCGGGGCGATGTTTGATGCAGCAGGGGGGACCAATAGGGGCTAAGCCCTCAAAGGCCCTCAAACTTGCTCTCTCGCCCCATTGCACCGTATACCAGGCCGACCTCCTGGCGCTATGCAAAGCGACCAGTGAGATCCTCAGGCGAGGATATTGCGAAACGAAAAGTAGAGACAGACATAGCCCAAGAGGCTAGATTATAAAGAAATCCATGTACTAAATTGTAGAAGATATGCCTCTGCCTAAGGTAGAGATGACATGAAAAAAAAAAAAATAGGGGCTAAGCTGATTCTAGTGTGGCTGACGAGGGTCGACCCTCCGGCCAGGGAGACCCGTAGAAACGGTTTTGCAGCTGGCCGCCCGCGGCATAGTACAGGGGCCCAACTGGGACTAACCACCCTGGGAGGCTGCCCCACCAGGCCGCGCATAATCCCGATGTGGTTCGTTGTGCTGGATGGTGACCGGACTGGGACCCGGCGACCACACTCGGGGGGTACGGGGGCCCTTCCTTGGGTCGGCTTCCGTCTCGCCACACAGTCATAGATGAAACTAGCCCCTACACCTTGTCACTCACTGCTGCAGCAAATGTCGCTCCGTCTTCACGTCTCCCTTCTTTTCCCAACAATCATGGCAGCGCAAAAAAGAAAAAAAGGTACCACAGCGGCCGCTACTACTCCCAATAACGTACTGTTTGAGGTGGCGTTCGCTAACATCCGCGGACTCCATGCCAACCTCGACGTCGTCCATCACCATCTAGAGACGGCACGGCCAACTGTGTTGTTCCTAACGGAGACGCAAATACGCCGCCCTGCCGATCAGTCGTACTGTATGCTACCCTGGCTCCTCGCCACAATCGCGGCCGTCAGACCGGTCATGGACGAGTGGCTGGAGAGAAGACACGGTGCTCTCTCCTACCGGTTGTCGCAGATACTTACCGGGCACGGTAGCTTCGGTAGGTATCTGTGGCGAAGACACCGGGAAACCACGGCTGAATGTGAGCACTACGAGGACCGCAGCGATGACACAGCGCTCCATACGCTAGTAGAGTGCACGGCGTGAGTGCAACAGCGCCAGGTCCTCGTAGTGGGTCTGGACGTGGACACTCTCTCGCTCGAGACCATGATGCGAGCCATGATCTCCAGCAGGAGTAAGTGGAACTGCGCCGCTTCTTTCTGCGAGCAGATCATGCTCGTGAAGAAGGCGGCGGGGCGGGTACGAGAGAGAACTCTCCCACCCGAGTTCCGCAGTCGGCGGCCTGGGCGCCGCCGACGTGTCTTCGCCGAGGACTACCGGCCTCCATGATCGGGGGTCTGAGGACGGTGAGAGGGTCGCTCACCGTCCATACAGAAGCAGGCCCATGACGGCAGCGTGACGTGAGAAACTCACGCACGCCCCCCTCTTAGAAGCGGGATTACACCCGAAACCCCCCCCCACCAAAGACGCGGCTAGCAACCGAACCTCCCCCTGGGCGAGGCCGCAGTGGCGGCTGTAGGTCTGTTGGGAGTCCTGGGACATCCTTCTGAGGGCTTAACCATAGGCTGTTGGGCGTTACATGAGGTTTTTTAGTCGGTAGGATTCCGGCATAACATCCATGAGGATTTTCACTTACGTAAAAAAAAAATGCTACCCTGGCTATATCATCGAGGAACAATTTCGAGATAAAGCCAGGGTGTGCGCGTTCGTTAGGGCGGATGTTTGCTGTCGCCGGCTGCGCTGCCTTGAGAACCCTTCCTTCCCCGTCCTTTGGCTGCACGTGGATCACGGCTTCATGAGTCAGATCTACGTGTGTGTCCATCGCCCCCACACAGGGACAGCTGAGATGACAAGGCTGTTTCAGCACCTCAGCGATGGGGCTGATGACGCGCAGCGGTTCCCGAACGCTGAAGTGGTTTTATGGGGGACTTCAACGGTCACCACACTGAGTGGCTGGGGTCCCGCAGAATCGATCCACCAGGACGGGACGCCCCGCCTCAAAGCAGCGTACAACAGAGCCACTAGGTCCAGTAAGAGAGCCTCCAAGAGAGCGGACACCCAGCGCGTCACGCGGCTTGGTCAGGAGCTCACGTCACATCCGACGGGCAGCCGTGGATACTGGCAACTGGCCAAAGCCGTGCAGGCCAACTTTTGCAAGCCCTCGCTGCCACCACTGCGCTATCCTGACGGATCACTGGCTCACAAGGCCCAAAAGAAAGCAGAAATGCTGGCCAATCTCTTTGCGGCTAATTCCCAGGTCGATGACTGTGGCAGACAACTTCCCACTATCGCCGACTTTGGAACCACGATGCCGGATATTGTAATCCGGCAGTGCGATGTGCGAGCGGTGCTAAGGTCACTCGACACGCGGAAAGCCACTGGTCCTGATGGCATTCCGACAGTGGTGCTAAAGAAGTGTGCAGCTGAATTATCTCCAACGCTAACACGCCTGTATCGCCTTTCCTATTCGTCGGGAGAAGTGCCGGAGGCTTGGAAGGAGGCGAACGTCCAGCCGATCCCCAAAAAAGGGGATAGGTCGGATCCGGCCAACTATCGCCCCATAGCCGTAACCACCGTCATCTGCAAGGTGTTCGAGCTAATCTTCAACAAACAGCTTTAGCGCTATCTGGAGGATCACTCGTTAATTAGCGATCGTCAATATGGCTTTAGCCGAAACGATCAACGGGTGACCCCCTAGCGTACATAACACACACCTGGGGTGAGGCTATAGAGAGGCACGGCGAATCTCTGGCTATTGGCATAGACATCTAAAGCCTTTGATAGGGTATGGGCATGCGTCGCTTCTTTCCAAGCATATTGTTTATCGCCCCAGTTTTGCCGCTGGGTGGTCAGCTTCCTGCACGGGCGACGTATTCGGGTTCTCTGTGATGGTCAGGCTTCCTGCTTTTTGCAGGTAAATGCCGGAATACCACAGGGATCGGTATTGTCCCCAACTCTCTTTCTTCTGCATATCAATGACATGCTGTCCCTTGGGTGCATTCATTGTTATGCGGATGATAGTACTCTGCATGGGAGCTTTTCTGGCCGTCCAGCGGATGGGCGTGATGACGTGGAGGAAAAGAGACGGCAACTCGTGGCGGATCTCGACCGGGACCTGGGTCACATTGCCCAATGGGGCTCAGACAACCTGGTCGAGTTCAATGCCAGAAAAACACAGGCGTGTGTGTTTACAGCTAAGAAGTCCCCATTCCTACCCCTACCCACTCTTCAGAGCATTACGGTTCCAGTAAAGGACAACCTGGAGATCCTCGTTATAGACGTCCGGCGTGAGCTCAACCATAAAAACTACATAGAGAGTTGTATTGGGCTGGCCTCGCGGAAACTTGGAGTCCTAAATAAGGTGAGACGGTACTGCATGCCACACCAGAGATGTTTACTGTACAAGACGCAGATTCGTCCCTGCGTCGAGCTTACCTGCGAGAACTTACTAGACGCGCTTCACGCTATGCAGACAGAGACGTGCTATCCGAAAAATTGGTTGTCCCGAGGTGACGGGAGACCTCGAACCGGTGGCGCAGCGAAGAACCATAGCGTCCTTGGCTGCCTTCTACCGAATGTATCATGGCGAATGTTCTGAAGAGCTCTTCAACCTGATCCCATCATCTCACAGTGGAGAGAATTTTCACCAGAACCGAGCGTTTCAAAAGATCGTTCTTCTGTCGAACTATAAAAACTTGAAACGACCTGCCCGCACACGTATTTCCCTTATCTTACAATCCCGGGTTCTTTAAGAGGAGCGTGAAGAGGCACATCACAGGGCCACCAACTTGAGGACCACTGTTAGAAGTGGCCCCCAATCGCTGGATACCCCACGGCTTTCAATCAGGCTGGTGGCGACGTCAATTTAGCGAGCTGAACATAAAAAAAAATGACGCAATTAATGGTCATGTTTTTTTGTTGTTGTTATAATTTGATGTTGTAGGTTGGTACTTTGAGAAAAGACGAAAACACCTAAATTAAAATAACAAATAACCTTAAAGAAAAAGAAAAAAGATGACATTAGTCACTGTGCAGTTTAAAATTTTAAATGTTTAAGAGTTTGTTTTACAAAATTATAAAAACCCAAATAAAATCCCTATCGGGAGGAATCTTATGGGTTTAAACCGGGTTTAAACTCAATTTGGGAATAAACCCGGATGATTGCCCATCACTAGTCGTGTCATGTCATGGCTATCTTTTTATGATGCCCTCGTAGCCTGCTGGCTCTGTGTTCCGTAAACGACTACAGTGGTGTCTCAAACGCGATATACAAGCTCACGGCCCACCCGATAGATGTGGTAACGGTAGCCTATGAACGTTTGCAACATCAGGGGCGCCGCACATGTACTCCCGACCCGGTAAGAACCTTCTAAGACCGCTATTGACCCCGCAATGGCTGACCCTCAGATAAGTGACCAGGTGACCTTCTGAGACCATGTAAATCCGATGGTCCAGATTTGTTAGTCACATGGAAGTCATTATGTAAAAGCCGTAAGGGGGGCTTGAGAACTCAAACAGAATTAAGTTGAATGTGTGTAAGGTCTTAGTATACAGGAAGTTTAGGTTTTAGTTTTACTGCAATATACCTAGATAATCCTATATTTACAAGTTAATACAAATAGATAGTTATCACAAAACGATCGCGTGTTCAATGAAAATGTAGAAATAAAATGAAGTTTTTGTGTTAATCACCATGGTTATACTATAACAATGACGTATTGTGAGAACCACAATTATGACATAGAATGTTAACCGGCAGTAAATCTATACATATAATAAATAAATGGTTTAAAAAACCCTAGACAAATACGCTTTTGTAATGCACGAAAAAACCAAAAATAAATTATGGATCGTTCAAGTTGCCTCTATTTCTGGGCTGAAGTGTAAACTATGTGCTTTTAGTTACAATATTTGATTGCAAAAGCGTGGGGCGCTGGAACAGGAAAGACTTTCCTGGCGGAAGCTGCATGATGTCTTGTCAGATTAAGGATAAGGTCACATTTATAAAAGCGTGTTTTTCTCGTGTTTTTAAACTATTAATTTACACTGTCACGCTTTTATATATCTACTAGCTGATGCCCGCAGCTACGCCCGCGTAAAATTTGTTCCCGCGGGAAGTTATTCCCGGGATAAAAGGTAGCCTATGTGTTATTCCAGACTGTAATGTATCTCTGTACCAAATTTCAGCCTGATCCGTTCAGCGGTTTGAGCGTGAAAGAGTAACAAACATCCACACTCACAAACTTTCGCATTTATAATATTAGTAAGATTGTGAGTTTTACTATTATTAATATCATTTTAAATTTCGGAAATGTATTAACAATGATAGGCTTTAATTGAAATGCATAACATACTTACTTGAAAAGTAAAGTAGTTTATCACGCCTACGCATTTTCAACACCCACTTTTGCCAGATTTTCGTGACGCCCGCGTAATAGGAGCAAACCTATTACCGTTACGGATCTCTATTAGATAATTCATAGGTAGGTCCTTAAAGTTTCGGCATTCCGAGATATTTAGTACAATATGTAGTAATCAATCAAACAATACATATAATAAAATCGTAACAGGTCGCTGTCTGTACATGGAAGATATATAAGAAAAAATATTATAGGGGGGGTTTATGAACGCAATAGAACCCAAAACAATGATTTTTAGAATTTTTGTCTGTTTGTCTGTATGTCTGTATGTCTGTATGTCTGTATGTCTGTATATCTGTTTGTCTGTACGGTTGTGCACGCTAATCTCAGTAACCGCTCAACCGATTGCAATGCGGTTTTTTTATTGTGTTGAGGTTTGCTCCAGTTAACATTTAGCGTTTGTTTTATGTAAATCGGTTTAGAAATAAAAGAGTTATAACACTTTTAAGAATCAGATATTTTGAAAATTTTAATTGTAGGGGTTTCTTTGAATTTGAGTGAACCTAAACTGGCGTGTTGGCTTAATCATAAAAGAGCTTAATGATTAAAACTGAATTGTTTTAAAATAGACTTAATCATTAAGCTCTTTTATGATTAAGCAAACAGGGCAGTTTCAGATGCTGCTTGATGACTCTGATGAAGAAATACCTTTCCTTTCATACACCTTATGTGACGTAAACGAAGTTGCGGGCTAAGCTAGTCATGTAATAAGAATACAAACGCATATATCCCCAAGCGGGTTTTAACGGTAACCAAAGATATCTCGTTCTCTAACAAGAACTCTACATTTTGCCACTGTTAACGTATTCCCCTCATGTATCTACTTAATTGTCTGAAAGAAGAGGCGTTCCCTTTGGCAGCATAAACTTTATGCTCTTGTGCGACCTCATGCAGCTTTCGCCAGGATTTGTATTCTATGAGGATAAGTATTAATAGGAATTTGCTTACAAAAAAGTCTTTCTTGTTCTAGCGCCCCACGCTTTTACAATCAAATATTATAATTGAAAGTACATAGTTTACACTTCAGCCCAGAAATAGAGGCAACTAGAACGATCCATAATTTATTTTTGGTTTTTTCGTGCATTACAAAAGCGTATTTGTCCAGGGTTTTTTAAACCATTTATTTATTTAATACTTTGTAGTTACAACATTTATACCTTTACTAGCTGTTCCCTGCGACTTCATCCGCGTAGAAGTCGTTATCGCATAAAATCATTACCCTCCTTTCGCGAAGTCAGTTAAAAAGTAGCCTATGTCCTTCCCTTAAACTCAAACTATCTTTATAATAAATTTCATCAAAATCGGTTCAGTGGTTTAGGCGTGAAAACGTAACAGACAGACAGACAGAGTTATAATATTAGTAGGGATTTCTGTATTACATTGTGTTTTGTCTGAGTTCGACTAATGTGAAAATATTTCATTTTTACTCTAATACATATACATTTTATGCAGGTATGTACCTATGTCAATATTTACACTCAATATTAACTTCAATATATAATAGGTTTGTTATAATCTTAAACCCTAATCGTGGTCAAAGTTCATTACAATACTTTTCTAACAAATCCAAACACAGCAATGATACGATGTTCAATCATGAAGTTACAGTTCATATCTTACGACTCCATCATCAGATCAGTTTGACAGCACCATATTATGGTATTGTTATCAGAACTACAAACATCTGCCAATTTTCATGACGCTACAATCCTTGGAAGATGGTTAAATTAGTTACCTGAGATTTAATTGCTTAATTTTACAAGTCAATTAAAAAAAAGTTTGTTATAACCTTGAAACCTAAGCCTGGTCAAAGTTCATTACAAGACTTTTCTGATGAATGCAAAAACAGATATAATACGATATTCCATCATGAAGTTCCAGTGCATATCTTCCGGCTCTATCATCAGATCAGTTCGACAGTACCATATTATTGTATTGTCATCAGAACTACATACATCTGCCAATTTTCATGACGCTACGATCCTTGGAAGCTGGTTAAATTAGCTACCTTAGATTCCACTTTTCCCATCGAAGTTTCAGTGCCTATCTTCCGGCTCCATCATCATACCAGTTTGACAGTACCATATTATTGTATTGTCATCAGAACTACCTGTCGTAACTGTCATTTTACGCGTTACGTGAGCGTAACGCGTAAAATGACAATTGTCATCAAGATAATTGGAAAAATTACGAGGGTCTTCTCACTGTGCTTTAAATCGTATCTATCTTACCAACAGCACAATTGTAAATATTCACAAAGTGCCACTGTCCTGTAATTTGCTTGAGTAACGGAAACGCACTGGAATCAAACACCTCTATCGAAGGAGATGGCTTTAATTTGATTCGGGTTCTCACGTAACACGTAAAATGACAATTGCCGTCAAGATAATTGGAAAAATTACGAGTACCATCTCACTGTGCTTTAAATCGTCATTGAAATTGTCCATCAGTTATATAAAAAAACTGCTCACATTCGACTGCCCGCGGATCTCTAATGGTTTGTCACGAAACAAATAAACACAGCAAGCATCCATTAGCGCTGAAGTACTCTATAATAGTAGTAAACAATTCCCCTGCAAAATGGGTCACAAGAACTTTAAAAAGAGCTTTTCTTTTTGGGTGTCAGCAAACAGTGAGTATTTTAACCGGTATTATTCTTTCAGCTGTTACTCGGTTTCTTCCGCAAACTTATTTTATTTGCAACTACTTTATTTTATTTCTAGACAGTCTGTTCTTTTCACATGCATGCTTTCAGATGTCTAAAATTTATGCACATAATGTCATATTTGTAGGTGATACAGTATCTTATTTTCGTAAGACTTAAGACTTTTTACATTTCTCGAGTAGGTATTGTAAAAGCAGGATATATGACTAACTTCTAATCATGAAGATTAGTGTATAGTATGTATACTGTATTTCAATAGCTTTGCCGAAATTGTAAACAAACACATTTGATCCTATATTAGGTATATCCAAAGTTACTTGCAATTGAATATTTACCCTGATTATATTCCGGTATCCAGGAGTCATACAGTGATCTTACAATCATTTCGACACCAAATAACTTCTATATGACAGTTTATTTTCATTTAAAATACCTACTCAGGATAGTAAAAAATTCAATGATTTGTCATTAATATTTTTCTACTGTTCTGCCAGATCTACAGCTGCCAGACTACATTATTGCCAGATCGGGTAGGATTGGACTATAGTACTAGTAGTTTCGAGTCAACACACACACACACTCACAAGCGCGAGTGAGTGTATGTGTTACCACTGTATACTGTAGTTTGACTCGGCCGGGTTTTAGAAATAAATGCCTACAGCCGCGCGGTACGTAAGCATGCGATAGGGCTGCCCACCTACAGCATTTTAATAATATGTGCCTACTTTGATTTTCTATTTAGTATTGCGATTGTAAATATGTGCATACATACATTCATATAGTCACGCCTTATCCCTGAAGGTGTAGGCAGAGCCATAGTATACGCCCACATTTTACCTTATAGTTTTACGTACGCGTATATATAGTGAGCATAATGCAGTTAAATTTTTTCAATCCGCCCACAAGGCCTTCAATCTGTATTAAGGTATGTCGTTTTACTGACAACCGGCTTTAATTTCGAGTAAATATGTACCTTTTTTATTTAAACAAAAAAATACTTTGTGAGTAATAATAAAATATCCCCGCAACGGCTGGCGGCGCGGGGCGGCGGCGTGGCGGCGCAGCGCCTGTTATCTACTAACGATGGAGTGAGACGGGTATAGAAATTTGAGAACGAGTAAGCGGCGTAGACAATAATAATCGGCTCATCACATGTTTCGTCAGTGAGGGAATCACGGAATTCTAGTCTATATAATCATTGCGTTAAATTTTTGATTTACAAAATTAAAACTATTTTTCGATTTGAAAGTACTAGTCAGTCTCTAGTACACTAGTACTTTTCGTACATTGTCAAGTTGTGTTAAATTTTGGAAATTCATATTTGTCTCTATGCGTGTAATAAAAATCAAAGGTAACAAAAATGCTGTCAATCAAAGTCATACGGTTTGTTTCTTTGTGGATGACCGATGTTACAGTACACTTAGCGTGTACTGTAACATCGGTCATCCACAAAGTAATGAATACTCTTGAAACATACCTAAATCATTGCTCTCAATTAAATAACTACGAACTGACAACGGAACTAAATGTACTACCTACACGTACTATAGTTCTGAACTAGTTTTTTTTTGGATATTGTACTATATTGGATCGCACCGTTCACTGACTGAGCAAGCACAAGTCTAGTTTTAAACACAAACATACCTACTTCATGTAACTACCCAGTTCACTCGTGTCAATCGTTTTGTTTAACTTTAGTCAACTAGTAGTATAGTACCAATTAGTACTTAAGTAAAATCAATTTATAGTCTTACCTTTCGGAGTTTCCAGGTAATCTAAAAAACGTTATCTCTGGGTATTAACGAATTCATGCAACCAAAACAAGCACAATAGACTCTAGTTGTCATATTAAATATTTTTAGTAAATAAAACACGCGCGGTTACTATCTAAAAAACGACACACCGTCCATTCGTCTTCTCGGCACAATCGCCTGCTAGCGTGCTGAAAGGCCTGCCGAAAACGAGAATCGTAGGTATAGCTTGCGCTTCGTCCGTTTGTAGGGAGCTACAATACTGGTTACCTTTCTTACACGTAGGTACATATAAATTCCAATAGAGGTCATACCTATATTATTTAGGTATACATCTATATCAACACTAATATAAAAAGAAAAAGAAGTGTATTGTTATGTGTATGTTTGTAATAAATTAATCAAAAACTACTACGCCGATTTCAAAAATTATTTCACTATTGGAAAGCTACATTCACTGAGTAACATAGGCTACATTTTATTACCATATGCCTACGAGAACGTGAGCTACGTGGGTGATACCGGGTGACGTCCGCTAGCCAGTTCTAGATACAGTGGAAAAAAAGGAAATGTACTAGACAGCTGCGATTTGCAAGTAAAAATAACATTCAGCACGGTTGGTTGGTGTTTCAGTAAACATAGTTGTTTTTACCAACAATATTCAACCGTAAATGAATTTTAGGTTTGATATTTCGAGAAATTACATAGTGACTGCCTCTGTGGCGCAGTTGGTAGTGATACCGCCTGCGGCGCTGGAGGTTGTGGGTTCGATTCCCACCGGAGACAAATATTTGTGTGACCCAAAAATGTTTGTCAAGAGTCTGGGTGTTTCTATGTATAATATGTATGTATTTAAAAGTATATAAGTATTAATATCCGTGGTCTGATACCCATAACACAAGCAGATTATTCCTAGCTTACTTTGGGATCAGATAGCGTTGTGTGAAATGTCCGTGAATATTTATATTTATTTTATTTTTTATTTAAATAAATATTTTGATATGCAGCGTGTCCGCCTGCACTTTAGACCATTTTTTGGCATTGAAACATTTATTTCTCTGTTGGTGGTATTTCTAAATTACTGAAACATTGCTAATTTTTGAATAATGAATTTACTTGGTGAGTATTTGAACCTATAAAATAAATAAACACATAAACGCATGAAAATTAAAATTACATAAGTCTTAGACGATTTACTATCTATACATCTATATACATATTATAAAATGATAGAAAAGTCAAAACTGTACATTGGAAATATATAAAAAAAAATACTTGTTGGGTGTTCAACATAAGATACTGAAGCCGAAAATATAGTTATAAAAATTTTTGTCTCTTTGGTTTGCTTTGTCCGGAAGGGTCTTCAAATATGCTATATATTATCACGCTACATATCCTAGGGGCTAAGCAGAGAGCAATCAGATTGGCATTACAACATAATTTTCACACGTACGAAGTAATAGTAATAAATATATGGGGCACACAATGATATTTAAGTATTCTCCACTTTCTTACTACCTATAAAATCATTGGATGCGAAAGGTGCAGGACCGCGCACGGTGGCGTAAATTGGAAGATGCCTACGATCGATAGGATCGATATAAACTGATTTGATTAAATGATTGATAAAATCATTGGGGGCACCATCAAGATTATCGGGGCCCATGTGAACATCACATGTATGTGGCCCTTCAGAAATTATCTCGTACGAAATGGAGGCAAATTACCAGCAAGTCTGTCAAATATTATAGTCTTACGTATTTTCCTGGTGTAATAGATCAATCAATTATCAAACGAAGCTTGGTGCAAACCATAAATAGCAGTCATTTAACTCCATTTTCCGTTCGAGCGTTTATACGAACGAAAAAAATTATAATCATAATGTACTCCAGCAGCCAAATAAATTCAAACTCCAAGCTCGAAATCCAGGAAGAGTTTGAAACAACTTGCACAACGATGAAGAAAAGATTTTATACTGAGAACAAACGGAAGTAGTATTTACAATCTATTGACTCGACCAAACTTACTTTTATTCATTTGCAGAAAATAAAATCCATGCTGTAAAACCTAAGAGAACGATCACAACTTTTCAGCGGGCACTAAGAATCACTGTCATCACAGGTCAGATGTTTTCGCTGATGCCTTTCGTGGGTGTCTTCAGTAATGATGCACGGAATGTGAGGTAAGGCAAGCTTTAGTTTTCTCACTACTTGCCACTTGGAAATTATATAAAATAGCACTAGCTAAAGCCGCGGTATCTACTGTGATATAAGAAAGGGGTTTTCAAAATTACGCGTCTTTACACATATTTTAGCCAATTCGAAGTCTCTAGTTCGTAATAGTATTAATTACGAACTCCAGTTTTCGAAATCGCTAAAATTTATCATTTTCTTAGAGTGCCACACGTAAAGGGTTGCTAATCCTAAAAGAAAATTAGAGGTTAAAGATTTCACCTGCGCGTAGAAAAGAGTCACCTTGTAGTTCCATCTATATTTGCAAAAAATAGGTAAAAAGGCAGCTCTGAAATACTTTTGTTTATCATGCGTTTTTATCTTGAGAAGAACTTGATAATAACTAATTGTTTACAGATTCGTAAAAACATCATGGAAATGTCTTTATTCGGTTTTGTCTCTGAGCGGACAATTTTTTATGACAGTTCTGTGCATAAAGAAGATAACAAATTCAACTGTTTCGTTGAACGGAACGTGTAAGTAGGTATTAATACGTTGTAATTTGAACGTTTTTACATTACTAATAAATGGTATCGTCGTATCTAAAATCCATAAGCTCATTATCATTATAAATTCAAGAAATAAAAGTATAGAATGCAGAATTGGTTGTGCCAAGTAAAGTTTTATATTATTTAGGTTAATCTAAAAACAGATATGGTGAAACTTAATGAGCACTTCCCCTGTAACTATAAATTTGGAATATTTGGCGCACAAAAGGGTTTCACCTACGGAACCCAAGCTAGCATCACCTAGGTACAAGTAGTGCACTTACTGACTTACGGGAAAACTTGTAACCAAAAATGTTAACGAACGAGTCTAGTCACTGTGTTACAACAAGGGTACCGTAATACCTCACAGTAACATAAAGTGAGAGCAGCATACATTCAGCATAATTTTGTGATCTATGATTCTAGCTCCAATAATATTTTATCTGACAACCTGCATCACGATGGTGTTGTTCTTTGACGTGGGTCGACGCTGGCCTCAGCTAGTGAGGCACATAGCCGTGTCGGAACAACAGGATCCTCTCTTCGATGTCAAGTTAAACAACAAGTGCAATATCACTTGTGTTGTGGTACTGTCGATGGCGTTATGTAAGTAAAGTAGATTCGTGCATTTTACCAAAGATAATATAATAGTATTACATTCAGATCGGTAACTCCATGCCGCACCACAGCTGTCAATATAGTTGACGGACGTGTTGACGGAACATATGCTTAGAATTATTGGTCACACGCACACATTCAATCTAGAGTTTCCGCCCTGTGATACTACATAACAAGGTAGGTAGGACTTAGACATTCAAACCACGGCGTCGTAGCTTAGCATATCCGCTTGTTGTAATGCAAGTTTGCACACAAAACAAGTGCAAAACTTTTTAACTGTGTCGACGGAGTGGGAGCTTAGTGTAGACGTGACCGCACTCACACGCCTATGTTCCTTAAGTAAAGGTAAAAACCCGACCCTAATAATGAGACTTCGCTGTCCATCTCTCTCTCTCTCTCTCTCTCTCTGTCTGTCATCAGTATGTCAGTCTCTTCTGGACAGTCTCTTCTTGATGCTAGAGGCTGTTGTGGTTTATAATCTATACATATAATAAAATGATAGAAAAGTCAAAACTGTACATTGGAAATATTTAAAAAAAAATACTCACTGGGTGTTCAGCATAAGATACCGAAGCCGAAAATATAGTTAGAAATTTTTTTGTCTGTTTGTCTGTTTATCTGTTTGTCTGTTTGTCTGTTTGCTTTGCTTTGTCCGGAAGGATCTCGAAAAGTACTCAATAGATTTGATTCAAATTTTGCACAAATATTACCTAGGGGTAGGGTCTTAAAATAGGCTATATATTATCACGCTACATATCCTAGGGACTAAGCAGTGAGCAATCAAATTGGCATTGTAACAATTTTCACGCGTACGAAGTCGCGGGCAACAGCTAGTTCTTAATATGACAAAAATTCCTCTATTGCCAAAAACGCCAATACTTATTTATACTGTTGAATGATAGCACTTGGTAGAACCAGTTTTACATTTTAATGATGAACTCTTCAATAGTTCTAATGTTTAAAAGTTCAAATATTCACATTACATTTTTAAAAATTGTAACTTGAAGTACCTACCTACTTTAACTGACAAACAAACAAATACGAAAGCTAAATATACTAACAAACATTCTACATGCAAGTAATGTTGCAGTTGAACACATACTGTCATTACTGTCGGCGGTGGCTGGTGCTTCAGCTTGCTACGCAAATGATGACATTACTTATGAGGTATTCGTCCGACACTTCTATCCATGGGTATTCAATTATTTGCCGTACTCGCCATACTTAGGGATAATGACTCAGGCAAGTATTCTTTCAATGTAATTTTCTTAAAGATGAACACCAATATCTTACATAATAAGTCACACGATAACGAATTGCTTCAGCTAGTAAACTTTAGATTCATATACACATTGTGTTTTTCGTATAGATGAATCTAAAGTATTTACAGTTTCCGTAGGCTTTAGTTTCTATACCTCCATTATGTTGTTAGTCTTATTATATTCTTCTTAGTAAATTGTAAAGAGAAAACATTATGTTAGAAAATTTGTGAATACGATCGGACATTACCTATTCAATATTATGGCCCTAACCCGTAAACTAATTTGCCTGAAATATTGGTACTTATTCAAAGATTTTACACAGAGGCAGACTACGGAGAGACTGCTAATCATAGGAATAAGTTCCAATGGAAAACGACTACGAGAACACCACGCCTTTGTAGTCGCAAGCATCGACTAATTTGAAATAAACATACAATAAATTATTATATTCTCGTTGATACGCAAAGTAACTTAAGTATTGCTATTTCAGTTTATACATTTTCAATCAACATTTATATGGAATTTCTCTGACCTCTTCGTGATATGCATGAGCTACTACTTAACGTCACGGTTAGAACAAGTCAATCAAAAGCTTCTAGCCGGGCAAGGCAAGGTAAATTCCCAAGTCTTCTTAGATAGTACAGCTGGCACCAATAAACTTTGCATCTATGAAGTTCGTTCGTTCGCGCCGCAATTATGAAATAAACAACTGTTGAGGTGGAACGGGCGCCTCTCCTGCCTTAGCTGCGCAGTAGCTGTTTCCCCTGTGATACCCATCATTGTATAATCACGGCGCAAACGACCGATCTTCATAGAGCAAAGTTATTATTTGGCGCGAGTTGTATGTAGGTCATTTTCTACTACTGTCTGTCGATGTAAACTTCAAGAAACCAGCCAAATACGGTTTTTCCGTAACAAGAAAACAAAAAAAATCTTTTGTTTTATGAGAAGGCCTCATTTATTTATGTTTTGGTTTAATGGCGGCAACAGAAACACATAAGCCGTAAAAAAATCAGCACGCTATCACAGTTCCTGAACTGTGATAGCGAGCTGATTTTTTTTAAAATTAACTCAGGAGATACAACCTGAGTACCAACGGACAGACAGATAGCGAAGTCGGAATAATATGGTCCCATTTTTATCCTTTGGGTACGGAACTCTAAAAACATACTAGTTTGGTAGAAATCGGGCATTTAATAAAGACAGGAAATACAGCAGACGCAGTAGAGGTGTAACTTTAAACCGTGAATAATTCATTGCAGTAAGATTTTAAGCGAGCGATGTCAAATGCTATGCAGATGGAAGTGGTACCCACTTTTCTACATCTATTATTACTAAATGTTTAGAAAACCGACAAAACGTACTTATGTTGCAATGGAGACCTCCAGTACTTAGTTCACAGCTTTTTTAAGGTTCCGTACCCAATCGGTAAAGACCTTAATAGGTACTGAGACTATGCTGTCAAAAAAATCTGATATCTTACTATCATGGATCCTGAAAATGCAGCCTCGTAACTGACATCATGACGTATTTTCATGATCCGTTGCTGAGCAGCAGCTTGAGATTTTTTACAGATTATGTTTTCTAAATACAGAAAAAAATAAAAACAGAAAAATATATAAGGGTGATCCCATACTTACAACGAAATTATTGGCCGTTTCTTCTCTTCTTCTTTGCACTTGACTGGTTATCCAGAAATACCTACTTCTCTATGATTTTGTAATTAATACCTATTATTTTATTTTATTAAAAGCTGAACACCACTTTTTCAGTATCTCCCAGCAATATTTTGGCGAGCTATAAGGGAGGACTACTGCCGCGCTACTCAAATCGTCCGAGAAGTCGATGACGTCATCAACGGAGTTGTCTTCATTTCGTTCGCCAACAACTTGTTCTTCATTTGTTTACAGCTCTTCAATACTTTGGAGTACGTATGTAATTAGGTACTTATTCAGTGTTATTCAAAAGCTTAAGGTAGTCCAACCATAGAGTAACACGGCCTCATGCATGACTTCGATCGCGAGGGGAGCGCTCCTCTAGTCTTTCATAAAAAATAGTCCATTTTTGTGGAAATATTAGCAGTAAAATATTTCTTTTGTTTCTACGACATCAATACCTCCCTACCTATATTAGATGTAATAGTAATAAAATGAACTGAAAGCTATGAAAGTCTTACACAAAAATACCAGTTTTTATTCTTCATGTTTTTTGTCGTCGATCTCAGTTGCATCCAAGTCATTTTTTTTTAATCAGCGCATTGAGAAATCATATTTATCATGATATCATCATTTACAAGTTTATAGGCACCAGAGTGCCTTCGTTTTATTTTTCCTGCAACTACATAATTTTAATGTTACCTATTTAAGTCATTATTTTGGATACAGCTCAAAATATCAGTTTATAATTTCAGTGCTCCGTAATAAATGAAATGTGAAAAGTTTCATTTCATTTATAATGATGTTCCGTATATTCCGTACCAATTTCAAGCCGTACCTATGCAAATGAATGAAAACCTCACCCGCAGTTTATTTATGCTGTTGATTGATGGCACTTGGTGGAACTTGCCACACACTAGTTTGTTTTTCAATATTACACACAGTTTTGGTTAATTTACTGGGACAATTTTTGAAAATCATTTCGACCCCTTATAAGTTCGTTGTGGATACACAATTTATATTTTGTTTGCAGGGATGGTTTGAAAGGCACTGCAAATAATTGCAACGGAAAAACAAAATCGTAAGTATATCCTAAAATTTCCAGTTTACAAAAAAGAAAGGATTACTTTAAAATGTCTCATTTTTATATTGAACATTATAATAGTTTAAAAAACTAAAAAACACGCTTGGATTTAGGTCACGTGATTATTTTTTTTGTATCCCATTCAGCAAACTCTTCAATTTAATACCCATATCATGAGGGTGGATTTCAAACAGCCTGTCCGCCATTTTGGGGAGGCTGCCATATTGGATTTGTAATGACGTTTTTTAGCTAGTCATGTATTGTCATCAGAACTCAGAGCGTGTGCAAAATTTCAGCCTGATCGAAGGACGGGAAGTGAGTCAAATTAACATTCAAAGATTTTCTTACATACAAAGTTACAAGTGACGCTAGAAGCCTGTTAAAAAATGAGACACTTTTTTGGTTGTTACCTACTTGTCCTTTTGTTTTAATCCATTGTGATCGAAAAAAACCCGCGGATTGCCTTCTAGTAGTCGCTCTGCTGTCTTAACTATTCGATTGCACTCCTCTACGTACAACAAAAGAACCTTGATCTGTCAACTCTGCCGTACGCTCAATTTTATAAGAAGAGAACAGTAACACAATTTTGTATTTTCATATCTAGGTCTGGTCCTCTTGGAGGTCATGAAGCGGCAACCTACTTTCTTTTCTCTCTAGTGTATCTACTGTCACGGTCTGTTGCAGTCTCTCTGATAGCGTCACATGTAAATACTGCATCCTCAATACCAGCTCCTGTACTATATGATGTACCTTCGCCTGTGTACTGTGTTGAGGTAGGTTGAATTGTATTAGTTTATCATTCTGATGTAATTTGACACAGATTAAAATTTATATAGGAAAAAAAAATTACTTAACCAAGTTAAAGCCCATTATAATATCGTCGCTGCGCCTGCAAAAGTCGCTATGTGATTTTTTTCGAATTTTGGATTTTGATGCCATTTAGATCCTTATTTCAAGGCGCACAAGGTGCAAAAACCGAAATTTTAAAAAACCTAATATTAACGGAGTTTCAAAAAACAGCTATGTGAAATCAACACTTTTTTGCGCCCTCAAAATAATTATGTGCTTCAAATCACATAGCTAAAAAGTTCACCTTAACTAAAATATAGTCAATTGCGCAGAATTGCGCCCCCTATGTGTTTACATGGCACATAGCGATATTGGTGTACAATATTTGACCTGAAACATTGCGCATTGCACAAATCAAGAGTGTCACATAGCTATCTTTTTCTATGAAATTTGGCAGTCGTTTTGGATATTTATGTCATCGATCCGTACAGGAATGTATTGAAATAATAAGGTAGCTTTGGAGCTAGAATATTTCAGTAAAGTGTAAAAAGTTTATTACTTTTTATATTGAGCTCGCCAAATTGACGTCACGCGTCGCCACCAGCCTGATGGTGCGCCGTGGCGCATCTAGCGATTGGGGGCCACTTCTGACAGTGATCCTCAAGTTGGCGGACCTGTGATGTGCCTCTTCACGCTCCTCTTGAAGAACCCGGGATTGTAAGATAATGGAAACACGCGGGCAGGTCGAAAGAGGAACGATCTTTTGAAACGCTCTGTTCTGGCGAAAATGCTTTCCACTGTGTATGAGTGGCACCTCTGCCCGACACGCGTTGTTCGGGATCGGAAAGGAGAGGGTGGGATCAGGTTGAAGAGCTCTTCAGAACATTCACCGTTATACATTCGGTGGAAGGCAGCGAGGGACGCCATGGTTCTTCGCTGCGCTAAAGGTTTGAGGCACACGCGTTTTTCTGGCATTGAACTTGACCAGGTTGTCCAAACCCCATTGGGCAATGCAGCCCAGGTCCCGGTCGAGATCCGCCACGAGTTGTCGTCTCTTCCCCTCCACGTCGCCTCACCCCTCCGCTGGACAGCCAGAATAGCTTCCATGCAGAGTACTACTATCATCCGCATAACAATGAATGCACCCAAGGGACAGCATGTCATTGATATGCAGAAGAAAGAGAGTTGGGGACAATACCGAACCCTGTTGGTACTCCGGAATTTACCTGCAAAAAACAGGAAGCCTGACCATCACAGAGGACCCGTACACGTCGCCCGTGCAGGAAGCTGGCCAACCAGCGGCACAACTGTGACGATAGACCGTATGCCAGCAAATTGGAAAGAAGCGACGCATGACGCATATATAGCAATGTCTAGGCCAATAGCCAGAGATTCACCGTGCCTCTCCATAGCCTGCTACCTCCCCGCCGCCTCTTTTACAAGCATGACCAGCACACAGAAAGACGCGGTGGCGTGGAGCCTTAATTAATCCCACTGGAGATGATTGCTCACACCATAGTCGAGAGAATATCCACGCCCAGACCTGCAACGAGAACCTGGCACTGCTGCGCCCACGCTATGTACTCCCTAATTGTGGGAAGTGCTGTGGCCTCGCTGAATTTTATATATTCGCCTGAAACTCAAGTGGATTCCTTCCGTCTTCGCTGGATCACTTGAATGTCTATTTTATTCATTATCTCATAAAATCCCAATGTCCCTTACGTAAGCCTGTTTTTCTCATAAAGGATCCTTTCACGTTTCATTCTAAAATTTCTTGCTCAAAAATCCGAGGTCTGCAGTCATTCCTTTTCAGCCATTATTTTTTTGGATCACACAAGTATTTGAGTCTAATCGGAAATCAACCTCCTTACGGGATCTTAGCACAACAGTCGCATACATTTACAGACAAGTATCTAAAACTACTAGTATTATAGGTGGTACGTACATTTGCATACCTACCAGGGTTCCTTAAAAATAGTAAGGTTTTTTGGTTACTATAAAGGAGTTGGTAGAGGTAAATAATTGGGACAGCACGCCTTTTCGTAGTCTCCTTCCCGGCTGTATGTAGCCAGGGATTTTGGTGCACTCTCGAAAGGAAATCCCAGGCACCCTCACCAGCCGTGGTCGCCAAGCTGCGGCGACCTTTCGCCACGGTTGTCGTGGAAACCACGTCTTACTAGGCTGGAAGTATCTCGTGGCAGGTCTGGATGAGGATCTCTCGCTGGAGACCATAGTACGAGCCATGAACCCTAGCAGGAGTAAGTGGGACTGCGCTGCCAGTTTCTGCAAGCAGGTCATGCTCGCGAAAGAGTTTAGAGAGGTTTGGGAACGGAAGAGAACTCTCCCACCCGAGTTCCACAGTCGGCGGGGTAGCCGCCGACATACCTTTGGCCAAGACTATCAGCCTCCATGACCGGCTTCCTGAGGACGGTAAGGGGGCTACCCACTGTCCTTACTGAAGCAGGCCGCCGTCCTTATAGATGTCAGCGTGACGAAGGGATTCACGCACGCCCCCCGTGAGATGCGGGATAGCACCCAAAAAAAGCCCCCAAAGACGCGTGATAGCACCTGACCCCCCCCCCCCCTAGGTGAGGCCGCAGTGGAAGCCGTAGGTCTGTTGGGAGTCCTGGGGTATCTTTCCGTGGGCTTACCCGGGGTTCCCAAACGTAGGCTGTTCTACAGGATACGTGAGGTTTTTTAGTCTGTAAAAGTCTGGCATAGCATTTATGAGGATTTTCCCTCACGTTAAAAAAAAGGAAAGGGTAGTAGCCAGCCCAGAGTGATGGAGATCGTTCTGGGATCTCCGGCGACCAGTGCTTTTGCTGCGGTACGGGAAAGAACTGTTGCTCTCCCGATCCTTCCTCGGCGCCTTTATTGCGTACAACACATCCTCACACATCAAGGCAGCAGAGTTTTATGATAGAGAACACCATGTTTGCCATAGTTTCTAAATAAAATTTGATATTATTTTCAATTGACACCTTTTATTAAATAGCTATGTGTAATTAAACAACGTGAATTATGTTTTATTTGTTCCCGCTATGTGCTTAACAACACATGGCGATATTTGTGACCCAAACAAATTTAGCTATGTGTCAGATCCACAATATAATTTTTTTGGTATTTTCGTTTTAAACGTTATCTTTCTAAAAGTCATTTTCCATAACGTAAATATAATATTTACATTATAAAAAAATTATGTACTTTCTCTATCACAATTATATTTCGAGTAAATCGGTTTTTACTTCCTCCTGAAAAGTTGGTTAAAAATACATAGCGACTTTTGCAAGCGCAGCGACGATATGTAGGCATTATTTTCAACTTTCATTATATAAATATTAAAATTAACTCAAAGACACCAAACGATTTCCCGTTTCATTCATTAAAACATTTATTTTTCCGTTTTTACTTTTTGTTGGTTTTTTTTATATTTTTTTTTATATTTAGCTTGCCAAATTGACGTCGCCACCAGCCTGATGGAAAGCCGTGGCGCATCTAGCGATTGGAGGCCCTTTCTGACAGTGGTCCTCAAGTTTGCGGCCCTGTGATGTGCCTCTTCACGCTCCTCTTGAAGAACCCGGCATTGTAAGATGAGGTAAACACGTGTGCGGGCAGGTCGTTCCTTTTTTTTATAGTTCGACAAAGGAACGATCTTTTGAAACGCTCAGTTCTGGCGAAGATTCTCTCCACTGCGTGTGAGTGGCATCTTTGCCCGGCACGTGTTGTTCGGGATGGATCCGTCTTTTTAACTATCAGGGGCAGCTGTGGAAACGATAACAGGAGAACCTCACTTTGTGCAAAGACCCGCGGGCGTCAGCTCATTCTTAATATTCCATTTGACGTCGTCAGCTAAGCTTAATTTAATTTGATTCGTCGACAACATTCTTAGAACTATAAAAGCTTGTATAATATAAAGTCAAACTTTGCCTCCACAGAATAAGCTTAGTTTTCTTAGAAAAGATTGTTATTTTCTTTTCAGGTGCAAAGATTTTTAGATCAAGTGAATGGTGATAAAGTGGCTCTAAGTGGGCTTAAGTTTTTCTACGTAACACGGGGATTGCTGCTAAGTGTGAGTTCTAACTTGAAATTTATTTCTAAATACGCGCTCTACTCGCGGCTTCGCCCGATTGAAATTTGGTTCCCGTTCCCGTTTCCCATGGGAACTTATTCCCGGAATGGAAAGTAGCCTATGGGTTATTCTAGACTATAATCTACCCGGATACCAAATGTTATCCCGATCCGTTCAGCCGTTAGAGCGTGATTGTGTAACGAACATTCATCATCCAAACATCTTCACAAACTTTCACATTCAGAATAGAATAGAATAGAATAATCTTTATTGCACACCAATACAAAAACATTTATGTAACGAGATTATAGGAGTAAAAATGTACAGAGGGCGGCCTTATCGCTAAAAAGCAATCTCTTACAGGCAACCTTTATAATATGCGTAGGGTACGTTTGACATTATCAATAATCCCGTTTCATTTTATATGTTATCAGGTTGCAGGAACTATAGTGACATACGAGTTAGTCATGTTCCAGTTCAATACATCGTCAGCGTCACCAACATCCAGTCCTACAACTTCTGTGCTATCGAATATGACAACCATAGCTACTCCTTAAGATACTTAGTGTGTTTTATTAAAACTTGTTTAATGTTTATAATAAACATATATTTTTATTCGTTTTTTATTGAGATTAGGTAACTTCAAACTCTTCATTCATCATTGAATATTTACAAAACATTTTTATTGTTTTAGGAATAATCAATATTTATGCAATCACAGAACAATTTTTGTAACTCCATTCATGACTCTGTTCGTTTTTCGCCTCGTTTAGGATGAGTTTCATGGTTCACAATTCATTGCTTTGAAAAATAATTAAATGCGTAGTTAAAATTTCATTCTTTAAATTGAAATAATACCAGTTCATAAGTTACAACAGTTCCCAGTATCTGAAATTCAAAATAATAACATCTTCTTATGTACTTCTTGAGTTAAAGACATTATTTCACGCGTGGAAATTCAGAGAAATGTTATGGACTCTTACTGACTGACACCACACGGTGTCCAATCACTTCCTGCGACGGGGAACCTCGAGTAAGTCCTTGGAAGGATGCAACAGGATTCGGGGCAAAAAGACTAAACCTTGCTGCAAGCTTGGGCACAAGATCAGTTACAGATGAAACTATGATGCAGGCACTATTACAGCATCGTGAACATTGGTTTTAAGCTGTTGCTGTATGGGCAGTAATGTAGAGAAAATCGTAAGTATTCTAAAATATTTTATAAGCGGGGGCCGTTCATTGAATAAACAAACTACTAGGGACTTTTGATTTACATTTTTAAGCTATTGCATAGCTTCTATCGCGGGCCTTGAGCGTGGAGACCGAATCCAGCAATGTCACGAAAATAACCTAACACTCGGCTACCTTCGGCCACGCTCGGCCACGTTCGTGTATCTCGCACTTCATATACCTTCGTGTACACGTGAGCGTTTGCATTACGTGTACCTATGTTTATAAAGTGAAGTAGGGTGAGGTGGGGTGGGGTGGGGTGAGGTTTGGTGGAGTGGGATGCCAAAAGTCCAAAAGGCCAAAAGTCCAAAAGTCCAAAAGTCCAAAAGTCCAAAAGTCCAAAAGTACAAAAGTCCAAAAGTCCAAAAGTCCAAAAGTCTAAAAGTCCAAAAGTCCAAAAGTCCAAAAGTCCAAAAGTCCAAAAGTCCAAAAGTCCAAAAGTCCAAAAGTCCAAAAGTCCAAAAGTCCAAAAGTCCAAAAGTCCAAAAGTCCAAAAGTCCAAAAGTCCAAAAGTCCAAAAGTCCAAAAGTCCAAAAGTCCAAAAGTCCAAAAGTCCAAAAGTCCAAAAGTCCAAAAGTCCAAAAGTCCAAAAGTCCAAAAGTCCAAAAGTCCAAAAGTCCAAAAGTCCAAAAGTCCAAAAGTCCAAAAGTCCAAAAGTCCAAAAGTCCAAAAGTCCAAAAGTCCAAAAGTCCAAAAGTCCAAAAGTTCAAAAGTCCAAAAGTCCAAAAGTCCAAAAGTCCAAAAGTCCAAAAGTCCAAAGTACAAAAGTGCAAAAGGCCAAAAGTCCAAAAGTCCAAAAGTCCAAAAGGCCAAAAGTCCAAAATCCCAAAAGTCCAAAGGTCCACAGTCAAGTAGGTACTTGGTACTTTACTTTGTTGAACATAGGCCTAAATATATTCTTTTGTAGAAATAATTATACCTACTAGCATAGTTGATAAAAAATTCTATGCAATAGCTTTACCGCGGCAGTCCCCGAGTGCCACACGTCTTTTTTATTTTGATTTAGATGGTGTACGCTTCTTTTTGTAATGAATGAATACAAACCGATAAAATCATATTTCGTGTCACATAAAATGAGTTCAAGCCACTCAAAGCAATCTTGACATCCTTGATTTGTGAAATGTATCTTTGAACCTAAAAATTACACATAAAATAATTGATGATGATGCTCGCGGCTTCGGGAACATTTTCCCGGAATGAAAAGTAGCCATGTATTATTCTGGACTATAAGCTATCTCTGTACCAAATTTCAGTCCAATCCGTTCAGCCGTAAGAGCGTGAATAACACATAGGCAACTTTTTATCCCGGGAATAAGTTCCAACGGGAAGCGGGAACGGAAACAAATTTTATATTATAATTAGATTTTTACACTCACTTATGGAGCTAAGAATTATTAATATTCCTCCATCATCGGATATTATAAATTAGGCATTTAGTTAATTAAAAGTCATTCGCAGCTTTGCCCGCATGAAATTCGGTTTATGTACGAAATGAATTTTTAGAATAGGATAAAAGTGATGTTTTAAAATCACGTTGTTTTAAGTGGTGGATAAGGGCAAATAAAAGAACATCAAGACAACAAATTCGCTCATAATATTATATAAGACCCACATACAAAAATACGTAATGCCGGGGATCAAGCACGGGGGTCCCGGACCATAGATAGATAGGTAAGTACCGTGTAATTTTAGTCAGTTCTAATGCGGCATGATATTCGTGAAGACAAGCATGAAATAAATGGTTTCAACGTACCTCTGTGGAATATTTGGAACTAGGTAATTTGTACAATATATGTGTAGGTACCAGAGCATTAGTATGTACTTTTGCACCCAGTTGTACAACAAGCAATGCCCGTACTATCACGTAACAAAATGAATAAGTCGGATATACATATTTAATCACTCCGAATTGTAATCTGTGGAAAAGGTAAAATATATTTCCTCAGTACTAACATTTATTTCTAAAAACAATAATTAAATGATTATGCTGTTCCAACTTGAGGGACAGGCCTTTATACCCCAGGGGGTGAGAAGAGGTATGATATGCCCACATTTAAAAAAAAAAGTGATACGAGTAATTGCTTACTACAGTAGTGATCGTTTACAGAACACTGATTCAGCGGGGCTACGGACCCTTCAAAAACTTAAAGTTATGCAATAGCAAATAATACTCACTTGGAATCTTCCAAATCATTTATTGTGCAGTCAAGAGACAGAAAAAATGTGATTCCACCATCTCTGTAAACATTCAGGATTGTAACTGCAAATTAAGGACAGCACTCGCCACTTTACAATTGTGAATGACAATTAAGTCAACCAGTAACTATTGAGGACTCACTCGTATTACCTTCCATCAAACTATTTTTTCAAGAGTGAACGATTATAACGTTGTTTTTCGCGTTTAAATCTATATTAATAGAATTACAAGGAAATCTAGTATTTAAATAAATAGCTAGTCGAAATAATATGACATAGTTGTTGCTCATATTAGTGTCTAAAATTCATATTCATAACCTTCTTATTTCGACCTTAATCAATCAGGGTGCTGCTAATTAAAGAATTTTCGAATCCTAATTGGAGAATTAGATAGGTAATTTGTAACTTACTTTATAGCATAATACAATTGTATTGCGATCCAAAATAAATTGCCGCCCATTGACGTTATTAAAATTATTCCAAAATAGTCGTTTATTAGTTTTACTAAATGCACGATTCTCATATGTTCCGTTCTAAATTTGGAACTTGAAAATTGGTTCTGAAAATAAACATATAAAATGATATCGTTTTTGTCGGCATAAGTTGACAAAAAATTATTGCCAAAAATATTTTTTTAGTGTACAAGATGTGTACCAAAATAAGGTATTGTTATAAATTGTAAATTGATTGTACATAATGCGTAAAAATATCATAAAATAGGCCGTACATTTTTAGATGAATGCATTTTATGGCTTAAATGTTATCAAATAATAAAAAAATCAATATCTGAAGAGAAAATACTCCAATAACTTGGTTTTCTTCGATTTTGAATAAGTATGAGCATTTACTTATTACGACTAATACCACATTATTTTGTTTGACGCGTGCTGTGTATGCTCAAGGTCATTAACCCTATCCCCAGCCTTAAGTCGGCTAGTTAAGCTGATACCTTGATTTTTCACAGGTTTTTTTTTCATATAATATAAGTTACTCCTTACCAAAGGTCTCTAGTAAGTTTCACGGAAATGGATGCTTAGTTTGGGAGATCTGTCTGTACCTATCTTCCTTTCGCTTATTGTGGCGGGCAACTCAAAATAAACAGACAAGCAGTTAAACTTTGATAATGCGTAATTCTTTTTAGCGTCAGTACTCGAAGTAGATACTAAAACTTTAGATAAAAAGGAAGAGATACTCGCCTTTTGAACAGCTTTATTTAGACGTTCATTGTGTACAAGAAAATATTCAGTCAGATACAAGCTTATTAGTATTATAAACCAGTCAGGAAAGCTCCATATAAATATAGCCTGCAGTCGAAATATCTATAAAATTAACGTCAAAGTTGTAAAAATCTTAATTGAAATTGTAACGTTTATTATAAAACTTCTAATCACTGATGCAGTACAAATATGTTTAATTAGAGCCAGGGGTTACCAACATTTTCGTGGTCAGGGACCATTTTTATATTTTTCTTGTTAACAGGGACCCCTATGAAGGCATAATTAAAACAAACTGTGATAAGCAATCTGAAACTTAAATAACACGCAATAGGAAATTGCATGAATGCGCGCCGCCGACTACAGAACTTGGGAGGCAGATTTCTCTCCCGCTGCATTCTTCGCGAGCATGACTTGCTCGCAGAAAGACGCAGTTATGTCACTCTTTTTCCAGTTGGAGATCATAGCTCTTAACATGGTCTCCAGCGTGAGAATAATCACGCCCAGGCCTGCAACGAGGTCTTGTCGCTGCTATGCCCATGCAGTGCCGTGTCCCCGCTGTAGATACTTACCTAAGCACCCGTGCCCGGTAATCATCTGTGACACTCGGTAGGTGAGACTGCCATGGCGCTCTCCTCAATAGTGGTGAGTTCTTACTTTGGTAGGATACACAAAAAACGTCAGGCGCTGCTTGCACGATCGCATCGGCTCCGTAAATAAATATTGACAAAGTCGAATATTTTATCGTAATAGTGTCCTAAGTGCTGTGAAAATGTTTAACTATACCCAAACCATAAGTGACATTGTTATTCCTTCATAATTTTGTGAATATATCGCGAAAATCGCAATAATCTAACATAACAGTGATATCAAGTAATAATCAGAAATTAAAAGAAAATTGCAATCAACTAATATCATAAGCTACAGTACTATTTATTAGCCTTCGTTTTTGTGGAATCGAACATCAAAATAGTGAGAAACCTAGTAAAAGCAGAGTGTTATATTAAAACTAGTTCGTTTTTTATTTAAACTTTGGTGACATAAACTTCGACCAAGGAAAGGACTACCTACGTTAAACAAAGTTGTATATTTGATAGCGATTATTATAAGAAGACTAATTTCAATCTTCGAGCCATATGTCTGGTTGGTCCAGTGGTTTACGAGTCCGCTTTACCAACCCATCGGCGAGTCGTGGGTTCGAACTTAACTTGACCGGAATCACTTTTTGGAATTTATTTCAATTCCATAGCATTACTAGAATAAACTGAGATACAGAGAGAACACCAAATATTGGGTATATTCCAAAAAATGGATTTGTCATTAGATAACGTTAATACACAAAAAAGGCACCCACAATCTTTGGACTCAGATGACACTGAATATGAATCAAATGTCTCATGCGAAAGTTTACCAAATAGTTGTTTGAACAGGGATGACAGTGATGAAAGAGTGAACAAATTGATGTTAGAGCTTCACAGTGCCAACCATGAAATTGATAAATTGAATTTGGAGAATACCTCACTAAAAAAGGAACTACAACAACTTAAGAAAAAAATCATATTGTACAAATCAGTGGGTGTATGTGATGACATTAACAGAATAGAAAAGACACCTATTAAATTTTACTCGCCTCAATACAAACAGCGATATAGGCACAGTATAGTCAATAAAACATTATTTAGAATGCCTTCACAAAATGCAAATTGCCGAGAACCCGTTCATCCCACGCGCTTTAACACGAGCCTAATAAACCAGCCAGATGACATCCTCATGAAGCCGATGATATCTGCTCAGAGTAAGCTGTCACGTGATGTCGACATGGCAACACTGGTAGAAACCAATAGCAACGGTGATCCTGCTGTTCACAATTGTATTTCCCCTACAAATAGCAGAGGGGCTGGCAGTAACACTGTAATCACGGAAACAAAAAAACAATACAGGTTACTAGTTTTTTCTGATGAAGCCGGTTTCGGTATTAGAAAACTGCTTCAGAAATTATTAGGTAGCTCCTTTAAAGTTGTCTCAATAGTAAAACCGAAGGCCCCAATCTCTGAAATCTTAAGCTCGTGCATTGCTATGTGTAAAGACTTCACCTACAGAGATTACGTTTTAGTATTGGGGGGTTCAAACGACAATAATCCTATGAGTATTTACTCTCATCTGTACTATGTACTAAGCAAAATTAAACATACGAATGTCTTGGTAGGTGAAGTATTTAATAATAAGTATCTTAATGAATATATGTTAAATAATATCTTTAAGCAAATTTGTCTGAGTCATGAAAATTCAGTTTATATGACGCTAAGTATGGAATGGAATAGCAGTAGAAAATTAAAATATATGAACAAATTGAATGCTAGTAGAATTATTCATAAGGAAATATTGCGAATTAAATATAGGAATGATTACAATAATTATATTTTACAAAGACAAGAATTGAATGTATGTCAATGTAGGAATAAGAAAACAAACACTGTGTATGTACAGACAGAAAATATGATTTCTTATATAAATAATATGACTCCAAGTGATCTAGAAAATGGTCACAACGTGGACTCTCAATCTTGTAATGATTTATTTCGTGACTAAAGGCTACTTATATGTGCTACATCAAAATATTAACGGTTTGGCGAGTAAGTCCAATAGGTTAAGTATCTGTGTGGAACAAATGAAGCAAAATATTCATGTAATTTGTATCACAGAGCATAACATGAAGCAGGGAGATGAGTTATATGTGCATATTCCAAATTTTACCATAGCCGCTGTCTTTAGTAGAAATAGTAGACATGGAGGGTCATGTATACTGGTGAGAAATGGAGTACAGTATAGCACACTTTCCTACATAACCACACTGTCAGTAGAAGTTAAATTTGAATGTTGTGCGATCGAGCTTACTAATCATGGTGTTCTAATTGTTTGTATATATAGGTCTCCTGGGGAGGATATGCAGTCACTTATATGTTTTTATGAAAAACTACAAATACTTCTGACTCAGCTATGTAAAAGTAATAACAAAAAGGTTATACTGTGCGGTGATTTCAATATAGATGTTCTAAAGAATAACAGAAAATCCCGTGACTTTGAAAATATAATTTTGTCATTTAACTTGAAAATAGAATTTTATACGGTTACCCGATTTGTGTCTGGCACTTGCATAGACAACATACTTCATACTATACCGCGATCCCTGGGAAGTGTTATGGAGTTTAACTTGTCCGATCATTATGCGCTTGTAATGAACAGTCTAGATAAGAGACGACCAGTAACTGGGTTGTTCCTAGATATGACAAAGGCTTTCGATCACGTTAGACATGATGTACTTTTAGATAAGCTTTATCAATATGGGATTAGGGGAAATGCGCATAAGCTTTTAACCTCCTATTTAACAGGCAGAGAACAACTGACTCAGATTACAAAAATATGTCCCAGAACAAAAACTGAAATAAATTATCAATCTGACATCAGAAAGGTTAAATATGGTGTACCACAGGGGAGTGTGCTGGGACCATTACTGTTTTTGGTGTACATCAACAATTTGCCTTTCGCCATTACGGACAAGATGACGCTTTTTGCAGATGACTGCTCGGTTCTATATACTGGTTTAAAACTGACATATCAGGAATCCTATATAAATGACTCATTGACATCTATTATTAATTGGTTGACTACGCATAACCTTAGAATAAATTTTGACAAAACTAAAATCATTAACTTTAAGCTGAGACCGACTTTAGGCAATCACATATCCCTGAAAATAGGTTATATGGGTTCAACAGTAAAAGAAGACACAAACATAAAATTTTTGGGACTGCACTTAGATCAAAAAGTTAACTGGAAAACCCACGTTGATTATGTTTGCAAAAGGGTTAGTCAATTTGCATATGGTCTATACAAACTCAAACCCATAACTAGCAGAGATGTCCTTATTGCAACTTACCATGGGCAGGTATCCTCAACATTACGCTATGGAATTATCTTCTGGGGTAATTCCACTGATTGGCTACGAGTGTTTCGTGCACAGAAGCGTTGTCTCAGAACTATGTTTAGTCTTAAACGCAAAGAATCGTGTAAGCCTTATTTTAAACAGTATGGATTATTGAGTTTCCCTTGCTTATACATTCTCGAAGTTCTTACATTCGTTAAGCAAAACATGAACTTGTTTGACCTGAAGGCGAGAATGCGTCAAAAAGGAAAGTTGTGTCTGGTGCCCAGTAGAACGGCTGCAAAGCACAACAGTATTTTCTGTAGGGCACCAGTCATATACAATAAACTCCCGATATCTATAAGAAACATAACTGAATTAGCTAAATTTAAAAAACTTACGCGTGAATTACTTTTAGAGAAATGTTTCTACACAATTCAAGAATACCTAGATTGTAAAGACATGGCATAAATAATGTTTGTTTTTTTAAACTATGTAGCTCCCAGTAGGGCTTCATTTTAAGGTATCGACATTTTTATCATAATTAAATATTTATTGACATTAAGAATATAATCTGACCTAATCATATTTGACATTGTATCCAATTATTTTTAATTAAAATTGACATTGACTATTATCATTATTTATTATTAGGTATTCTATTATAATTGTAATGTCTGGAAGGTGTAAATGTTATAAAATTGGTAGTGTTGTTGATTTGTATAATTGATTGGGACATGTTTAACTGATTTTCAATGTTTTATATTAATTATTTACATACCGTTTCTACGGTGAGACATGATGTACCAACAACTTTTATTATGTAACATCTTTTTAACCATGTTTCGTGTAAAATAAAATTATCTTATCTTATCTTATCTTATCTGGTAACTCAAGTAGTACCTTCCATGTCTCCATGAACGTCTCGCCTTTTGCCATCGCCATCTCGGCCATCGCCTTTAGCGGGCTATGCAGTCTAGCCACGTTGCCAGTCGTCAGGGCCTCCGTCCATACAAGGGTCCCGTATAGGGCCATACCCCGCACGACCCCGAAGGTCTCCTGCAGGGAGCGTTGGGTAACAACCGCGAGAGCGCAGCTGTTGCCCCCTCTGTTTTTAGACCAAACTTCGGAAATTGTGTCGCTCTGTAATGATACACTCAAAGAACTTGCAGACCTCGTCGAGCAACACGGACCACTGGTTGGGAACCCATGGTCTAATTAGACCAATCATTGAGAAATATGAGCCATTCAACATCTGAACTTTGTAAATACCGAACGACAAAACCGGTCAGGTTACAAAGAAAAATACCTACAGTGAAAAAGTTTAAGTGTTCCAAATTCAAGACGTTCTGTAAAAGGTCATATCTTTATTTTACCGAAATCAGACCTGGCTTTTAACTTAGAAGCTCAATTTGTTCTAATGACTAGCGTTTGAGCAAAATTGTTTCAGGGGAATAGACCCTTTTTAATAATATTATTTAACCCATATGAACCAATTTCGTTTGGGAAAAATACCCTTCATATGGGAATTGAAAATATTGAATCACTTTTACTGTGGAAGCAGTCAAAGTTACAGTTTTGAGGTTGCGTAGTAATCAAGGAATCTGTCACAGTGTTAGCCATCGCCGTCTGTCTAACGCAAAGACCTTAGAACGACCTTAGAACGCAATAAAGAACGTAATAAATAAATCAAACTTATTAAATTTGTAAACACAATTTTCCAGTTCTTTTACATACCTCAATAAGTATACCTTTCCACAAGGTAACTGAAGTGTAGTAAAAGACAAAATAACTGTTGACCCTAAAATATGTATCAGGGGAATTTTCAGAGTTGCAGACTGAATTTAAAGTGAATGTGTAAATTATGTATAAAATTTCTTCAACTGAAAAATAAAGCAACCATTTTATATAAAAAACTTATCAGCCTGTTATCAAAGTTGGAAATCAAACACAAATCAAGTAAATTATTTTTTAGGAGATACAGAAACTAGAAGCACCAGAGGTTCACATAAAAATATTTAAAAGATTAAAATGAAAAAATGTTTTCCCCGCGGTCCTGTATTATTTCTTTGAACTGTATAATAGGTCAAATTTAAGAAATCAATGATCAAATGACATAATTTGGATAATCATCAAACGGATGAAATAATAAAATTTCAGAAAAATTGATACTTTTTTTTTCTATAAGTAAGTATATATTTTACTATGTAATCAAGAGTCTTACCTCCAGCGGCCACCATTATTAGCACTATAGTTACAGTTTTAGTGATTTTGAAGCGTTTTCGAAGAGGAGGTAGTTGTTTTTCCAGTTTCTCTACAGCACTCATTAGCAATGGCCAGTTTTGACCAATCTTTGTTATAATTAAAAAGGATACAAATGACAAAGAGAAAATAACATAATTGCTGAAAATATACATTACACATGCAAATATTGAGCATTACATAAAAAAGTCCACTATCAATAGAATCATAGGAATTTTTTTTAGCCACGGTCAGGGTCTAAATTGGGACTAAGTGTTTGTTGTTTCTACTTGCCAAATTTCAACAAATCTCTCTCAGTTTTGAATATCAGGGCCCGGACAAGTACCTAACGTTTGATTGGATTAAAACTTCGGTGGCATTGGTGAAATTTTATTCTTAGTTGTAAATGTTTCCGTTGAACATTGAAATGAAACTTTCAAACTAATGATTTTTTTTTATTTATGCCTTTAAAATATAATATTGCTTGTAAATCGTCTTATTGTGGTTCGATCCAAGCACTGCCAATGTAAAACCGCAATGCACATTTAAAGCATGCTAAAATAACTATCGAAAGTACACCGTTTCGGATGATATGTGTCACTTTTAATAATTACTTAAATATGAAATGTGTCACTTTTAATAATTATTAAAATATTTTAATCGTTAAACAATAAATAATGTCAATATTTTAATAAAATTACAAATTCTAAAGTAAGGTTATAAATGTTGGATCAAATGTATATGTATGGTATTTTATGCTTTATTTTTTATAGCGTAAAGTATATTTTACGTTGAAATTTGATATAGTTTTGGCCAATTTTAACAGGATTGCTAATAAACCGATACAGGCATAAGTACCGCAATACGCGACGGTTTTTTCCTCCCTTTTGGTCGTAACCCGTTATCTAGTGTATTGTTGATCGAACATACACATACATACACTTACTGACTAAATAACATCCTTTAGAATTTATGGGTCTTGACCAAAAAGAAATTGCTAAAATATCACTACCTAACAACTTTTTCCGCATATTTTCATTTGCCAAATTATTACTCGGCAAAAAATCTCTCCTTAAATAATTGTAACACAAACGTTACGTTTGGGTAGTGAACGTTTAAACAAAAACTGACACTTACCTACTAGTAATTTAACCAACTTTTATGTTTCGAATGTTTCAGTTGGAAAACATATTTTACGCAAATAAAATAAGGTAAATATTCCATTTCATAAATTTTTAATTTACCATTTCTATTCAGTGAATTGATTGGTCAGTGACAAATTATTAAGTTTCGGAGTCACATTATTACACGTAAAGTCGGATTACTAATCTCAGTCAGTAAAATCAAAAAAGGGTGACCCGCTACAATAGTGATGTTCGACAATCAATAGACTTAGACATTTTAGTCATTCTTTATTTTATTAGGTGTAAAGGTGTTTTTGTATTGTATTTTAAATTTTATATTGTAAATATATAATATCTATCTATTACATATATAATCAATCAATACATATAATAAAATCGTAACAGGTCGCTGTCTGTACATGGAAGATAAATAAGATAAAACATTTTAAGGGGGCTTTATGAACGCAATAGAACCCAAAACAATGAATTTTTGTCTGTTTGTCTGTTTGTCTGTATGTCTGTATGTCTGTATGTCTGTATGTCTGCATATCTGTTTGTCTGTACGTTTGTGCACGCTTATCTCAGTAACCGCTTAACCGATTGCAACGCGGTTTTTTTATTGTGTTGAGGTTTGCTTTACTTAACATTTAGTGTTTATTTCATGTCAATCGGTTGATAAATAAAAAAGTAAACACACACAACAAGTAAAGTAAACACTTTTAAGAATTTATTACATCGAAGATATTTTAAAAATTTTAATTGTAGGGGTTTCTTTGAATGTGATGGTACCTAAATCTAAAATGGCTTGTTGGCTTAATCATAAAAGAGATTAATGATTAAGGCTATTTTAAAATAATTGACTAATTAATTATTTTCAAGGTAAATTGGTGTGAAATGTTTGTATAAAACAAACTATGGTTCCTAGAAAAGTGATTATATTTAAATGTAAGGAAATAATTATGGAGCATTCGAGATCCAAATTGTTTGTTTACTGCATTATTTGAATAAGTTGAAATACGGTATAGGTGGTTTTATGTAATATTTAATTACTGTTTGATATGGAATTAAAAAATATAATCTCGACTAACATTTAATTGTTAAACTCGATTCAACCACATCACTATTTATATGTGACAAAAATCCCGCAACACTGAAAATGTCATTTTACTGACTCGAATTAAAAATCATAGTATAATTAATGTTGGTGTTGAATGGTTATAAAAAAAATAACCACGAAGGTTTAGCCTTCTAACCTAACCTATCCAAGTCGGAGTGCGCAGTATTCGACTTGGAATCGTCTTGTTGTAAGGGTATTAAAATTTTGGTAAAATCTTTTCTATCAAACGGCAGGCTCCCTTATAATAGACACGTAATATTAACATTATTTACTTACTTACATTATCTACCGAGATTCCGTGGTGACCAAGGTAACTCACAGTGGTTACAGCCATTAATCCCTGTCCAAAAAAACTAAAAGTGAAGTAGATGGAATACAGGGATTTAAGAGAATATCTGTGAAATATTAAAATATAATTTCATTATCCAGGTATAACAGACTAAAATAGTCATAGAATTAGAGATAATTTTGAAAAACAATAAGTATGCTAACTAAATCACAAAGTTAATGTAAAAAATTATTGATCTCGAGCAGGACCTGAATCTGTGTCTTCTGACCAGAGGCTCTAATCACTGAATCACTGACACTACTCACAATCAACTCTTACCTCATAGGATAGCATTTACTCCAAATTCTTTATTATTGATTTCAATTTCAAAAACTTTGAAGTACTTAAACTATACGAAATCTTTCGTCTCAATCTTAGTAATCTTTATTGAATAGGGCGTCAATAAAATAACTATCCTATCCTAATCCCGTGACACTAACTCTCAACCAACTATTCCCTTACCTCATTCGATAGAATTTATTCCAAATTCTTTATTATCGATTCTTTATTATCGATTTCAGTATCAAAAACTTTTAATTACTGAAATCATTCGATATATTCTTTCGTCTCAATCATAGTAATCTTAATTGAATAGGGCGTCCGTAAAATTACTATCCTATCCTAATCCCGTGACACTAACTCTCAACCAACTATTCCCTTACCTCATATGATAGAATTTATTCCAAATTCTTTATTATAGATTCTTTATTATCGATTTCAATATCAGAAACATTAAATTACTGAAATCATTCGATATTTTATTTATTTATCTATACATATAATAAAATGATAGAAAAGTCAAAACTGTACATTGGAAATATTTAAAAAAAAGTACACGCTGGGTGTTCAACATAAGATACCGAAGCCGAAAATATAGTTAGAAAAATTTTTGTCTGTTTGTCTGTTTATCTGTTTGTCTGTTTGTCTGTTTGCTTTGCTTTGTCCGGAAGGATCTCGAAAAGTACTCAATAGATTTGATTCAAATTTTGCACAAAAATTACCTAAGGGTAGGGTGTTAAAATAGGCTATATATTAACACGCTTGATATCCTAGGGGCTAAGCAGAGAGCAATCAAATTGGCATTGTAACAATTTTTACGCGTACGAAGTCGCGGGCAACAGCTAGTTTACATATAAAGAACAAGATAAGCTTACAGTAGGAACCAAAACGCTTACATGTTATGCTACATTACACAAATTCATCAGTAATTAGGTACTTAATATTTGGATATATTCTTTCGTCTCAATCTTAGTAATCTTAATTGAATAGGCCGTCAGTAAAATTACTATCCTATCCTAATCCCGAGACACTAACTCTGAACCAACTATTCCCTTACCTCATATGATAAAATTTATTCCAAATTCTTTATTATCGATTCATTATAATCGATTTCAATATCAAAAACTTTAAATTTCTGAAATCATTCGATATATTCTTTCGTCTCAATCTTAGCAATCTTAATTGAATAGGGCGTCAATAAAATTACTATTCTCACCTCAATTTACTACTTTTGCGACTGGTAAGTCCAAACAACGGTAGTAAACCTGCTAGTTGTCCACAAAACAACAACTTTCTTGTAGTATTGTGTAGATTGTGATACTTTCTGTTTTTCAAAAAGAACCTTACTGAGCCAACAGTCCTTTGAGAAAATTTGACCATATTTTTCACGAATATCCAACAAAAAATATAATTTAAGAATGTTATAATTTACAATTTGGATAATGACTACCTACTTTTATTATTCTTGAAACTGTAAGACAACATTATTAGCGAAGGCGTATGAACACATGACAACGTATTACATAATGTAGGTGAAGTTATTGACAACTATATTTTTAAACTAGTCAACGCAACAAATTACGGTAAGTGTTTAAATATTGATTCTCATTTAAATATTCAGTTACTATTCCTAGTTTAGTCAGAAAAGGCTTATCACTAACCTGTCACCCTAACAGTTCTTAGGGCGAGGCCGCACTTGCGGTTATCGCGGCGGTTTCTAACCTCAAAATGTCAAAACATTGACTTGATTTCATTGATTTTGACAGTTCGATGACATTCTGCGGTTAGAAACCGCCGCGGAAAAACGCAAATGCGGCCTCGCACTTAGAAAGTTATAGGTAAAGAAGTATTGATCCATTTAAAAAGCGTGGGTTATCTGAAGGTTTTCCCAACCTTCACGGGATCCAAACTTTATAATTTGAATTAATCTTTCAGAGGTTTCCTTTGGAAAGTACATTATTATTCAAATTCATAGCTGCATAGGTACAACTATGAAAAAGTAAAAAAAAAATGTTTATTTTACTCTAATAATTTACATGCGACATAACATTTTTAGCACTAAAAATTAAACAGATTGTTCACAAAACGTGCTGATACTGTATTTCATACTAAACTTGAGCTTGTATTTTAGAAGGTAGCGTTCAGTGGTGGAAAATTTGGGGGCACTGCAGTGCCCCCGCCAAGTCGAGCGCGAAGCAAACACTGCCGTACCATCCTTTAGTCACGAGGGTTTCGGCCCATTAGGCTTCCAACAATGTTTCCTAATGTAAGTACACCTTATTAGGTCCTTTCGCCATAGTACTAATATTCGGGACCTACGTAAGCCAGTGATGATAGCTCACACGTCTAGCGTCAATATTACCAGCATCTAATCTCCTCAATGAGCCCTGGAGCCTGGATGTGAACACGGAAATTGGCTTCGTAGAAGTGACTTGCCATTTTTTTTGGTGGAGAGGAAGGAAACAAAAATAAAAATTATGGATATCGTTATTAATCCTGGGACATCCTTCCAAGGGCTATCCCGGGGCTCCCAACTATAGGCTGATAGTCGTTACGTGAGGTTTTTTAGTCAGTAGGAGACCGACATAGCATCCATGAAGGATTTTCCCTCACGTTAAAAAAAATCTTTATTAAAAATCACAAATCAGTACATACTCGTGTATTTTGAAAATAATCTACACTGTAACTAGGTTTGTATTTACAACTCTTTATTGTACATTGTATCACACTCAATGAATGCAAAAAATACTGTTCCCTCTATCAAGTTCTATCACAGAATAACTAATAGTTCTCTTTCCAATATCATAATGATTTCGACTTTGGTCTTCAATTGCAACATTGGTGTTTTCATTTTTTTAATTGAAATAGAAAACTGAAATGAAATGGTCATAAGTTACGACAGTTTCGAGCATCTGAAACAAAATATATGCAAATTTTAAATCTTTGCTTTTGTTCTTGAGGTATTCTGCTCTTCATAATTGCCAAGAATATTAGTACCAACCGATAAAATCATGTTTCGAGTCACATAGAAAAAGTTCGAACCAGTCAGAGCAATTTTGATGTCCTTGATTTTGTGAATGTATCTCTGAACCTTGAAATAGCAGAAAATTTCATTAAGATTTTCGAACAAGCATTTTATTAATAAATAAAGAAATAAATATTTGGTGTACACTCTCACATATTGTCATCTAGCCTATATTAAGCTAATACAAGCTATTGAGTATAGATTTCATAATTATGGTGATATTGCGACACTGATGATGTCATACATGGTATGGTACTGCCCCAGATCTAAGAGTGTGGATGATAAATTTTCTTATTTTTGTCACAGTCAATACAATTTGAACGTACAAAGACAAACTTAATACAAAAATTAATTTTCACCTACAAACGTTTGATTGATAATGGAAAAAGGCACACTTTTAAAAAACACTGATTTTATAACGAAAATATAATAGCAGTTACATACCTCCGTATTATATTTACAGCTGGGCAAATTGTATGGTAAGTGTACAGGTAATAAAGCGTTACTTTGCATTCTTGCAGTGAGTTGTACTACCAGCAATGCTCGTACTACCACGTACAAAAATAAATACGGTGGGTATACTAACTGACTCAGTCCAAATTGAAATCTGCTGAAAAAATCTAGAAGATACTCAAGCTGTAATTTATATTGGTAATCTATACTATCTATACTAATACCCATTAAAAAGCTGAAGAGTTAGGAACAAATATTCTCATTTATTGACATGCTAAATGCTATCTAGTTCATTTCGTATTATTTAAATTTCTTCTCTTCTGCAACACATTGAAGAAATTTGAGTAAGACACTAAGAAAGTTAAATTTACAATAAGTACCTGTAACTTATTCAAATTATAATTTACTGGGCTTTGTTCGTTCTATGCGGTTGTACACGCTTATAAATTTCGGAATATCCCGTTTTTAATACGCTTTTGTTAGGTCGTCGTGTATGTAACTACAGTTTGTCTATAAAGTCGTGAAATGAATGTTTGAGGAACTAAAAATAGTTATGTGTGTGGCAACACTGGCAACAAGAAACATAAGTACGTCAGTTGTCAATGCTATCGTCGAATTTCGTTTACTCTCTCACGTAACTTTAATGTTTGGATTAAACTGCAACAAATTGAGACCAAACTACGCATAAAGGTTTGAGAAATGAGTAAAGAAAATCGGAGTGGTGCGCAGGAAGTGATTTTTAAAGTTTTCCAGTGATGTTTCGCGAAGTACCAATCTGGACAATTGTTGTGGGATTTTGAGGATGTTTATGAGCGAACAGCATCTTTGGTGGGTACCGTCGATCGTGGCATCTTTACTTTTCGTGAGCATCTTTACCTAAGCATGCCCTGTACTAGTTTACATTAAATATTTTTTTATCTGTGACAGTTAGCACAAATTTACGGTTATTGGTAGATTTTATAATAAATTTTTGTAACCCAAAAAGTTTTTCAAGCTGGCAACTTTGTCAACTGTCAAAATAGTGTACTTTTTCATTGAGTGTGGTCAATTAAGTTTGCTGTGTCACCGGCTAAAGATTGGTTTTTCTTGCAGAAAATATAGTTCAGATCAGTGAATTACATTAAATGTTATGGGAAATATTGTATCTATGGTGTATCACTATTATTCAATCTTATAAAACTTTTATTTCTGGAGTTATTGGAAAAGGTAATGTTGTTTGAGGTTAGGTAAAGTTACCTCATTTGGCACAAAGGCAACTTTACCTACTACCTATGTGCCTATATTTCATGTTAAATAGGCAGGTAGGCATTTAATTATTTATCGTTTTGGAGAATTGCTCTGTTCCTGTTGCGTGGTTCTTTAATAAATGAGGATCTTAATAAAAAAAAGTTTTATTTTTTTTGACACCCTGATGACTTTCATACATTTTTATAAAATTTCAGAAATTCTTGTGGTAACTTTCCCTATGTATTGGTATTACCTATTTAAACGAAGATGGCTGCTTGAAAATTACATAAATCGCTTTTTTAGCGCCAGGGCTACAAGTAACTTTAAGTCGTGTGCAATCTGGGGCACACATTCCATGTATATAAAGGCTAGGTAAAGTTGACAAAAATGTGTCAATTTTACCCCGCTCATACTTTTGATGACTACAGCTATTCTATGTAGCTTTTTGTAGAATTCAATAATTCAACCAAAAGAGACTGTCCTTTTTTACCAAATTGATCAAGCAAAACTTCCATAGCCAGCTTCATGTTGTAGTAAATTGCATAAAAGTCAAAAAATATGGAAAAGTTGCCACGATTGACGGTATGTAATCGTGTTATTGTTTGTTTTGAATCTGTCTGAAGTTACAAATTTACTGAATTTACGATTTGGAGACAAAAAAAAGGCATTGTTTGCATATTTTTAGGTTAGAATCTTAAACTTACAATCTACCTATAATGTAAGTCAGTGGTTAGAACAACATGGTTATTTTATAGTACGACCTACATTTTTGATACTCAGTTCAATCTGGTTTTCTAACAATTTTTATTTTGAATTAATTGCTTCATGTCAATAGTTTGTTTCCAATATGTAATTAATTTTCTTTTTTTACTCTTTTCAGGAAAATCAGAAAGTACAGTTAGGCGAATAGTTAACGAAGGTTTTAATAATGAAGGAAAGTTTGAAACTCCTGGTAAACACAGAAAAGGTCGGCAAAGAAAGAAATAGACGATTTTAATATTTGAGCACTGCGCCAAAAAAATCCTTGTCAGATGGGGAAAAGTTACAGATAAAACATGTAATTACATGATTGTGGCAAAGCAATTGGGACTGCTAGGCACCTGCTGGTGGATTGTAAGACGCTATTAGACCGGGGCTTCTGGATCTGGTTCAATAACTTTATTCTGGATCTGATTCAATAAAACAGAAACAAAATTAAAAATGTATAATGTGTTTTATTTATTAACTCACTAGCTGATGCCCGCAGCTTCACCCGTGTCGAATTTGTTCTCGTTCCCGCTTCCCGTAGGAACTTATTCCCGGGATGAAAAGTAGCCTATGGGTTATTCCAGACTATAATGTATCCCTGTACCAAATTTCAGCCAGATCAGTTCAACTGTTCGAGCGTGAAAGAGTCTCACATCCACACTCATAAGCTTTCGCATTTATAATATTTGTATTGTTCCCGTTCCCGCTTCCCGTAAGAACTTATTCCCAGAATAAAAAGTAGCCATGGTTATTCCAGATTATAATGTATCCCTGTACCAAATTTCAGCCAGATCCCTTTAACCGTTCGAGCGTGTAAGAGTAATAAACATCCACACTCACAAACTGTCGCATTTATAATATTAGTAAGATTTTACTCGGACTCCTCGTATCAAAATCATTTTGGTCGTACTATATAGGGTTGCATACATGCATTCAGCAGCGCCCTCGTTTAATTTCACGACTTTATAGACAAACTGTAACAATGTAATGGAATCTAAGGAAACTAATTTAACCATCTTCCAAGGATCGTAGCGTCATGAATATTGGCAGATGTATGTAGTTCTGATGACAATACAATAATATGGTACTGTCCAACTGATATGATGATGGAGCCGGAAGATTGGCACAGAAAACAAGTGGAATCTAAGGTAGCTAATTTAACCAGCTTCCAAGGATCGTAGGGTCATGAAAACTGGCAGCTGTATGTAGTTCTGATGACAATACAATAATATGATACTGTCAAACTGGTATGATGATGGAGCCGGAAGATATGCACTGGAACTTCATGATGGAATATCGTATTATATCTGTTTTTGGATTCGTCAGAAAAGTCTTGTAATGAACTTTGACCAGGCTTAGGTTTCAAGGTTATAACAAACCTTTTTTTTAATTGACTTGTAAAAGTATGCAATGGAATCTCAGGTAACTAGTTTAAGCATCTTCCAAGGATCGTAGCGTCATGAAAATTGGCAGATGTTTGTAGTTCTGATAACAATACAATAATAAAGTGCTGTCAAACTGATCTGATGATGGAGTCGTAAGATATGAACTGTAACTTCATGATTGAACATCGTATCATAGCTGTGTTTGGATTTGTTAGAAAAGTCTTGTAATGAACTTTGACCACGATTAGGGTTTAAGGGGCGGTTATTGCGCACAAGTAGGCATTTGGCGCTCCCCTCGCCCCGGGCGCACGACACACCGCGCGCCGGCAGCGGCAGTCAACTCTCATGCCACAGTATACAGTATAGTAGAAAGAAACAGCATGCTAACTTTGTTTGACGTAGTAAATGCATCTAACTTTATTAAGTGTAGTGATTTATTAGTTTCGTAAATAAAAATAAAAGAGTTAATCGTAAATATTATACATTTATTGTTAAAAATTACAGAGAAACATAAATATTACATATCTATATTTACACTATTACTATCTAAACTAAACCTAAATAAGGCCCCCGTGGCATTGTGCCCAAAAGACTAGCAGCATTCCCCCTTTGAATAGCAATACCTATTCGTTGAGCGAGAAAACTGCCAGCCCTTGGGTCACCAGTTGACTCCACAAGGCGCTTTTTCAAATTCTTGAAAAATTTTTGCGCATTGGGACCCCATGGACCTAGGGTTTCGACACCGACTGGACAAAAACGATACGATGAGTCGAGACCCTTATATTTATTAATTTTAATATTTTCAGCCGCTTCCGCTGCGGCACTGGCTTTTAATTTTGTTTATAAATTAATAAATTAATTTTAAAGTTTAATCGTAAATAAATTATGTATATTATACTATTATGTTTAAGCTAAAGAGTTTGTTTGTTTGTTTAGTTGTTCTAACTCTAGAGTCTAAGAGACTGCTAGTTGAATTTCAAGAGTTTCTTAACAGAATGTCCATTTTTGAAAAATACCAAAATATATAACATCACGCTAAGGCGAATAAGAGCTTAGCAGCAACGAAACATTTTTCGACAACTAGGATATTTCATTTCTTTTGAGAGTTTCCGTTGCGTACGTTTGCTACAGTTGCGTAAAAAATGTAAATTACATAATAGCTGGTCATAAAAATTTCTAAAGTTTTCTAAAGTTGGTATGCTAAGTATGAATCACGGGATCATTGTGCAATCCAAAATGGCCGCCGCAGTGTAATCACAAAATTTCATGATGGGTGTCGTTTAAAGGGTTTTTTTGTATGCTGAGTACGAATCACGTACTAATTTTGCAACCCAATATGGACGCCGCGCCGTAATCACAAAATGTCATGATGGGTATCGTTTAAGGGGTTTCTTGGTATGCTGAGTACGAATCACGTGATAATTTTGCAATCCAATATGGGCGCCGCGCCGTTATCACAAAATTTCATGATGGGTATCGTTTAAGGGGTTTCTTGGTATGCTGAGTACGAATCACGTGATAATTTTGCAATCCAAAATGGCGGCCGCGGTGTGATCACAAAATTTCATGATGGGTATCGTTTAAGGGGTTTTTTGGTATGCTGAGTACGAATCACATGATAATTTTGCAATCCAATATGGGCGCCGCGCCGTGATCACAAAATTTTATGATGGGTATCGTTTAAAGGGTTTCTTGGTATGCTGAGTACGAATCACGTGATAATTTCGCAATCCAAAATGGCCACCTCGGTGTAATCACAAAATTTCATGATGGGTATCGTTTAAAGGGTTTTTGGTATGCTGAGTACGAATTACGTGATAATTTTGCAATACAATATGGCCGCCGCGCCGTAATCACAAAATATCATGATGGGTATCGTTTAACGGGTGTATTGGTATGCTGAGTACGAATGCTGTCATAATTTTGAAATGCAATATGGCCGCCGCGCCGTAATCGCAAAAATCCATTATGGTTATCGTTTAAGGGGTTTTTTGGTATGCTGAGGACGAATCACATGATAATTTTGCAATCCAAAATAGTCACCGCGCCGTAATCACATAATTTTGTAAGTACGAATTACATGATCATTTTGGAATTCAATTTGGCCGCCGGCTATTTAGGCCTACTTACGTGGACAGTCGAGTTAAATATATAAATATAGAGTTAGTAAGCTCTGAGTTAAATAAATAACTTCTTAACTCTGACCACGTCTTGCACAGTTGCAAATTGGCACGCGGTTAACTAACTCACAGTAAACCAAACAAGTTTTTTTAGTCTGTCGTTCCATGCAATCCAACCACACACAAATGTTAGAACGAAGAATGGAACATGTGTCTCTATCTCTTTTACACTACAGTCTGCTACGTATGATTTACGATACTACCATACTTACGATACTACCATTTACGATACCAATCATAAAATTTTGTGATTACGGCGCGGCGGGCATACTGGATTGCAAAATTATCACGTGATTCGTACTCAGCATACCAAAAAACCCCTTAAACGATACCCATCATGAAATTTTGTGATTATGGCGCGGTGGCCTTTTTGGATTGCAAAATTAGTACGTGATTCGTATTCAGCATACCATAAAACCCTATAAACGATACCCATCATGAAATTTTGTGATTACAGCGCGGCGGGCATATTGGATTGCAAAATTATCACGTGATTCGTACTCAGCATACCAAAAAACCCCTTAAACGATACCCATCATGAAATTTTGTGATTACGGCGCGGCGGCCATCTTGTATTGCAAAATTAGTACGCGATTCGTACTCAGCATACCAAAAAACCCCTTAAACGATACCCATCATGAAATTTTGTGATTACGGCGCGGCGGCTATATTCGATTGCAAAATTATCACATGATTCGTACTCAGCATACCAAAAAACCCCTTAAACGATACCCATCATGAAATTTTGTGATTACGGCGCGGCGGCCATCTTGTATTGCAAAATTAGTACGCGATTCGTACTCAGCATACCAAAAAACCCCTTAAACGATACCCATCATGAAATTTTGTAATTACGGCGCGGCGGCTATATTCGATTGCAAAATTATCACGTGATTCGTACTCAGCATATGAACAAACCCCTTAAACGATACCCATCATGAAATTTTGTGATTACGGCGCGGCGGCCATATTAGATTGCAAAATTATCACGTACTTCGTACTCAGCATACCAAAAAACCCCTTAAACGATACCCATCATGAAGTTTTGTGATTACGGCGTGGCCGCCATGTTGGATTGCGAAATTATCATGTAATTCGTAGACATTTTAATGCATTAGGTAGCTGGTTACCATGTCGTGAAAACACTTAAAAAGTAAAAGATCACCACATTTTTACCATGAGTCGCGTATGTATTTGTAATGGTTAATCTAATTACATTTTGCCCATTACTGATATTTTTATACTGTGGCGCGATTTCAACGTAATTTGGCATAATAATTACGAAATAGTTGCGAAAAAAACTGACACAGGTCCTGCCTCCACAAGCGCCAGGGCGAGACTGATCGGCCGTCAGCGGCGCAATTCTATTGCGTTTGGTAGATATTCGTACATGATAACTATGTAAATAGTTGTTTATAGAAAAACGCTCGGAAAATGTGTATAAAAACTTAATACCTTTAATTGAGTGCAAAAAAAATATATAAAATGTTAATAGTTTAGCCACAGTTTTGAAAAAACTTTTCTGAGAGAGTCAACTTTGGGATTTTTTTCTATCTAGTGAAATTTATTGGATCGTGTAACGGGCTCGGAATATGTTTAGCTTATATCCTTAACTATTATATATATATTTTTCAGATTTAAAAACCCTTTACTTTTTGACTAGGATTGTTTCAAAAAAGTCAAAATCTGACCCACGCGGCCTTAAGGTTTTATCAAACCTGTTGTAAATTGAAGTTAATATTGAGTGTAAATATTGAGTGTATGTATTGACATAGGTACCAGCATAAAATGTATATGTATTAGAGTAATAATGAAATATTTTCACATTAGTCGAACTCAGACAAAACACCATGTAATACAGAAAACCCTACTAATATTATAAATGCGAAAGTAACTCTGTCTGTCTGTCTGTTACGTTTTCATGCCTAAACCACTGAACCGATTTTGATGAAATTTGTTATTATATAATAGTTTGAGTTTAAGGGAAGGACATAGGCTACTTTCTAACTGACTGCGCGAAAGGAGGGTAATGATTTTATGCGATAACGACTTCTACGCGGATGAAGCCGCAGGGAACAGCTAGTAAAGGTATAAATGTTGTGACTAAAAAGTATAAAATAAATAAATGGTTTAAAAAACCCTAGAAAAATACGCTTTTATAATGCACGAAAAAACCAAAAATAAATTATGGATCGTTCAAGTTGCCTCTATTTCTGGGCTGAAGTGTAAACTATGTGCTTTTAGTTATAATATTTGATTGTAAAAGCGTGGGGCGCTAGAACAACAAAGGCTTTTTTGTAAGCAAATTCCTATTAATACTAATCCTTATATAATAAAAATCCTGGCGAAAGCTGCATGAGGTGACACAAGAGCATAACATTTATGCTGCCAAAGGGAACGCCTCTTCTTTCAGGCAATTAAGTAGATACATGAGGGGAATACGTTAACAGTGGCAAAATGTAGAGTTTTGTTCGAGAACGAGATATCTTTGGTTACCGTTAAAAAACCCGCTTGGGGATATATGCGTTTGTATTCTTATTACATGATTACTACATATTTGTACAAAATACCTCGGAATGCCGAAACTATTATATATAATATTTAAAAAACACGAGAAAAACACGCCTTTATAAATGTGACCTTATCCTTAATCTGACAAGAGATCATGCAGCTTCCGCCGGGAAAGTCTTTCCTGTTCCAGCGCCCTACGCTTTTGCAATCAAGTATTATAACTAAAAGCACATAGTTTACACTTCAGCCCAGAAATAGAGGCAACTTGAACGATCCATAATTTATTTTTGGTTTTTTCGTGCATTATAAAAGCGTATTTTGCTAGGGTTTTTTAAACCATTTATTTATTTTAGTTTCAGGAAGTATCACGCCGAAACTACTGAATCGATTTGAATTAAACTTAGTACAATCAGAGCTAATAATCTGAGGAAGGTACTAGGATACCTTTGATTCCGATATTTTTCGCGGTTCCTTTGGGAGAGGGGATGAAATTCAAAATGGTTTTTTAGATGTAACTTCTCAATGCGTTGTCCGATTCCATCATTGTGAGTACTTTAAGGATTGTTTCATACAATTTTAATGGTGAGGGTTGTGTAGTTCAGGAATTAGAGACATTTCAACTTTCGCAAAATCAAGAATTCAAGTATTCTTTTGAGAATGAATTGTTTTAGAATGAACTTAATCTTTAAGCTCTTTTATGATTGATTTTAAATGAATAATTTTATCTTTTTAATCTCTCACTATCTCTAAAAGCATTGGGATCCTTGGCGTTGACATCTCCAGAGAGGTTCAATTCCGGAGTCATTTGGAGGACAAGGCTAAGCTGGCGTCCTAGAAGCTCGGTGTGCTCAGCAGAGCGCGGCAGTACTTTACTGCGGCGCAAACACTGCTTCTGTATAAGTCACTGCAGAGTAATGCTGTCACACCTGGGCAGGGGCACCTGAATATCAGCTTCGGCCATTTGACTGGGTGCAAAGGCGAGCTGTGAGAGTTGTCAACGATCCTATGCTTACAGGTGATGTGGAACCACTTCGCGACAGGAGAGACTTTGCCTCCTTATGCGTGTTCTGCCGCCTGTACAATGGTATGTGCTCTGAGGAATTGTTTGAAATGATGCTACAACGGCTACGTTCTATCATCGCACCGCTCGCCACAGACAGAGAGTTCATCCTCACACTCTACGTCCAGAGCGTTCCAGCACGGTTTGATCCGATAGGGGTTTTCTTCCGCGCATGCTTAGGTTGTGGAATGATCTCATTGCCTCGGTTTTCCCAAACGTCTACAGTATGGGGTTCTTCAAAAGGGATCTTAGAAGGTTTTTACAGGGTCGGCAGCGCGAGAGTATAGCGCCTCTGGTGTTGCAAACTTTCATAGGCTGCGGTGACCACCGGTCTTTCTGGTGGGCCGTATGCTTGTCTGCCACCTTGGTGGTATATAAAAAAGATTAAGCAAACAGGGCAGTTTCATACGCTCCCACGAGTCTGTTGAAAAAATACCTGTCCTGAGATATGTTACCGCGGTCAAGGTTTTTATTAAAAAAAAAAATATTTTCAAAAATACAAATGTTTACTCGAAGGAAGCGATACAAAGTCTAACTTAAATTATACAAAACACACTTTGTACAATTTTAAACGCAGATTTGAATGACCGAGCGTGACTTCAAGCGTCTTTACCAATACGCTTGGGCGGCCTCGGCGTTCGCAAAATTTCGGATGTAAGTTTACCAGCATTTTTGTCTTCAATCCATGGCACTGAAGAATTGACCAGGAAAATCTTGTTACCTACACTGGTTAAATCTGAGGTGCCAGGTAAGATTAAAGCCATTAATGCTTGGAAAATGAGTTGCCCAGATACTGTTTTGCCAACCTACCCATGCTCCCAGAGACAGTGGGATAGGCCCCTCTGCAACAGAGTCAGAACTCTTTTACTGAACACTTGCTCAAACGTTGCAGAGCGCGCTCGCCTATTGGCTGTGGGAGAATGGGAATCAGGTGTCTGGCTTCAGGCTCTTCCGTCGCCCAATATAGGTACTATGTTGGACGACACTACTTTCAGAATTGCCGCCTACCTTCGTTTGGGTGCTCCTTGCGTCTCGTCTCACCTCATCGATGTCACTGTGGAGAAGCAGTTGACTCCCTTGGGCACCACGGGCTTTCGTGCAGCAGAAGCGCAGGTCGTATGTCACGTCATGCACACCTTAATGACATTCTCCGCCGCGCTCTTGCCACCGCCGGCGTTCCAGCTGTTCTTGAACCAAATGGTTTTGCGCGCGACGATGGCAAGAGACCGGATGGAATGTCATTAGTGCCATGGAAGATGGTAAGACCTTTGGTGTGGACGCAACTTGTGCCGACACCCTTGCGCCTTCTCATCTTCCTAACACGGCAGGCTGCGCTTGTGCTGCTGCTGCATCTGCCGAGTCTCTCAAGCGGCGCAAATATAATAATTTAGTTGCAAATTATATATTTGAGCCGTTTGGAGTCGAGACACTGGGCGCGTGGGGCCCAAGTGCGCATGTGCTATATAAAGATATAGCAAAGCGTTTGGTCGATGCTTCTCGTGACCATAAGGCTGGCCTCTTTCTCGCTCAGAGAATAAGCATTGCCATCCAACGTGGCAATGCGGCCAGCCTTATGGGAACCTTACCAGTCGATTGCGATGGGGAGGAATTCTTTGACACCTAGACGAGGGTTGCGACAGTCTTGCACATTGTTTTTACTCCGCCTCCTCCCCCCTCTTCTTTTTCTGTAAATATTTTTAATTTAATTGTTCAATTATTGTTACTTGTTAATATACACGCACATCAAAAAAAAAAAACTTTTAATTACTTATAACTAAACAATGACAAATACGCGGTCAGCGGTTTGCGTCTGCGCTTCGTTGCAAGTATGCAGTGGTGTCAGCTTGAGAGCCATGGTTATGCCATGGTAACTCCTCCCTCCTTAAGACGGAAGCAGGGACTGCTTCTGGTAGCGTCCTCGCTAGTTTTGGTATCCTGTGATAGTTTTTTTGTAACTTTCAGGGTTGCTGCGGATCTCCATTTCCAGATTTTCCAGATTGCTACTGCTATCAACATGGCATACAGGAACAGTGTGGTCCAACTTGGTGTTGCGGCAATTAATGGCCAATCAACATCTTCGGGTGTGGTAATCTCTGCTGCACGGTTGACTAGTTCATGGATGCTGTCTAAAGATACGTCGTTCAGCTGCAACTCGTATTTGATAGTTTCTCTCGGTAGCGACGGCTCCTTGGGCAGTGGAAAGATCTCTTTGATTACTAGATTGCTTGTATGCGATGATAGGCTGGTGTTCATCACGAGGATCTTGCAGTCTTCGGACAGTGACACTAAGAAGACTCCTGTTGCTTTTCTGTATTCTGTCTTGCTGTTGCACTGACTTCTAATGACTTCTTCTTATTTCAGGACGAGTAGCCAGTTGTTATCTGCAATCTTTTGTATCTTTCCGCTTGAGAGGTTCATCTTAGCGTGAGTGCAGTTTGCTGTTTTGTGTTGCACTAGGGATACGATGCAGTCTCCGTCGTTTTCTATTTTTCGTGTTTCCAGCATCTTGCATAGGTAAGTGTCGTCGGCAAGGGGTTCGCAGACTTCTTCCAGGTAGGCGTACTCATCGTTACCAAGTGCAAGGTATTTGGACTTCGGGATTATGGTAAGGTTATGTTTATCCGGGATGGAATAGAGGTGTAAGAGATCATATCGCTTGCTTACTGCAAGACCGACATATCTCAAAATCACAAGATTTTCAGATTACAATAAAAAAGAAGTCTTTTATTAGCATATTTTTCAGTACTAGAACGTCAGAAAGATAATTTTACTCGATGCCGCTAGGTGGCGACAAATGTCGTTTTTGCACGCTGTTGGTGGCGGCATCGGCTTGTTTCAATATAGTGCTATCTCAGTTACGCCAAAGTGGTCGACGCGGGCGCACGCGTCTTGTTCCTTAAGGATGTCATATTTGGAGTTAAAATGTTCTTGCAAAAAATGGTAAGAACTATTTTCCGATTAATCTTTTAGTACAATATATAATTATTTTGGGTTATGACGTTATTACAATAAAGAAATAAGTTTAAATATTTGTATTATTAAACAATATGACGTTATTGCTTGTAAAACTAAGGATGTGTTTGTAATATTTTATGTTAAGTCATTATTGTAACTATGACATTGCATTTTGTAATTTAAAACGAAGTGTCACATTTAAAATTAAACCGTCCTAGCAGAAAATATTCAGATTTTATAAGTATTATGTAAAAATATGTTACTATAGCAGGAAACGAAAAGTGTTTTTTTCAGTTTCTTATTGCTCTTTTTTCATTCTAGGCGTCTCGCAAACAACTACAGTTCTCAACACTACACTACCCAACGACAATTTCTATTAGTCCTGAAAAGAAGGTAAGGAAGCTGGCTAGGAGAGAGGATCAATGGAGGCAAAATATTTTGACAAAATCCAGAAATATATAAAATTCTTTCATTTGTTTTCAAAACTGTTTAAGATTGGATGCGAATGTTACGAAGAAGTTGAAGTCGTGGCTAGGGCTAGCTCAATCACCCGACCCGTCGGCACTATACAGAGCCTCTAATAACTTCGGAATGACGTTTAAGAAGCCGTCGGAATTTTATAATCATCTAAGAGTTACTAAAATGCATGTCCAGCAAAATCAAAACACGAAATCGTTCAAACTCTTCCAAAGGATAAAAATATAGCAGAACTTGAGTCACTCCTCCAATTATACAAGAAATTCATGATGGGTTCGCAGACTGGTAGAGTGGGTTTGAGTAGTATCCGGGGACAAACAGATAAAGTCGTTACAAAATCCTTTCTGGAGCAGGATGCGAATGACGCCTATAAGGTGCACGCGATGAACCTAGAGATGCAGAACGAGTGGCTTACTCTAGGCGAGTTTTATATTCCCATGGCCTTGCAGTGGCGTAACTTGTTCTACGACTGGTCGCCGGGTTTGCTTAGATTCTATCTGAACGCGTTTCAGTTGACCCTCTCTAACCAAAGTAATCTGGTCAGGTGGGGGAAAGCCACAGATAAAACTTGAGAAGCAATTGGAACTGCTAGGCACCTGCTGGTGGATTGTAGGACGCTATTAGACATGGGTTATTACTCACGCCAACAAAAGGGTATTGGAAATCATACGTGAGGCTGTCAGTTTGGCGGTAGCTAGAGCCACAAACATAAGAAATAAAATTTCGTTTGTAAAGGAAGGCTGTTCAAAGAAAGTACCTCAAAAGCCATACTCAGTTTTGATGGCTGCCGCCGATTGGACCATACTCGCAGACACGTATGAAAAACACTACAAAATCCTGGAGGATGTATGTACCTCGCCATCCAGACCCGACATATTCTTGTTTTCAAGGATACATAAGCGAGCAGTGCTCGTAGAGCTCACGGTGCCGTGAGAGACCAACATACCGAAGGACAACGCCATGAAGATAAATAAATACTTTGACTTGACCAATGAGTTAACAAAAATGGCTATGCGGTTAAACTCTATTCCATAGAAGTAGGAGCAAATGGAATTCCAGCTAAAGCCCTGTATAATTTATTTTAAGACCTTGGATTGCCAAGAGCTTCAGTAAGCTCTTTACTGAAACGAATATCCAAAGCGGCATTGATAGGGTCTTACCAAATCTGGTTGGGCAGGGGAGGGAATAGTAAGGTGACAACTCTAAACCTACTCAAATGGGTCGCAAGTTCCAGACGCTGTCGGGGTGTTCCCCCCTGTGCCAAGCTATGGACCCGGCGCCCGCACTTAGAATCCATGAAATGATAAGGATAAGGTCTCTAACTGATTATAGACTGAAATTACGAGACTGTTAATGATGAGTACCTGAGATATGGTTCACATTTGTGTTAAGAATTGTGTTTTTAAGTTTAAGCTTAAAGGGTCTATGTTACTTTCTTTTTCGAATATTTTTTTTATATTTTAAAGATTTGATTATGCTGATTTTATGTTTATAAATATTACAAAGAATGTGCCTGAGGTATTTGCAGTAAGTAGTTAGTAAGTAAAGAAGTTTTATTGAAAGTTGATTTAATTTCGTTATTTTTGTATTTGAAAATAAAAGTTTAAACCTGCAGAGGCTGTCTTATTTCAAGGTAACGAATTCAACCTTTTTTTGCAATACCGTCATTATTTGTTTTAGATCGCGAATTCTTGCGTATTTTGTGGTGTAATAATGACTTATTTTGAGAAAATACTTTTAATATTTAGCGTTTTTCCGCAACAATGACACATGTGAGGACTATATTACTATGTTTTAAAACTACTTATAATAGGTAATATTTATTTACTTTTTAATATACTATTTTTAAAGTACAGTAAAACACTAACACATTACATATGGTTTCCCAGTATTTTATTTGTAATATAGACGAATAAATCAAATTGATACTTTAAAACCGCTCTCCTGTAAAACTTAATTTTTTTGTTATGACATTCTTGCAATAAGCAAGCGATATAAATAAATAAATAAATATAAATAAATAAATAAATAAATATTCACGGACACTTGACACAACGCTATCTGATCCCAAAGTAAGCTAGGAATAACCTGCTTGTGTTATGGGTACCAGACCACGGATATTAATACTTATATTCTTTTTTTAAATACATACATATAATACATACAAACACCCAGACTCTTGAGACAAACATTTATGGGTCACACAAATATTTGTCTCCGGTGGGAATCGAACCCACGACCTCCAGCGCCGCAGGCGGTATCACTACCGACCGCGCCACAGAGGCAGTCAAGTCAAGATATGTATGAGATGAAACGGATGGGATTTCTAATTTAAAATTTATGGAGTGTACTGTACTATAGGCTTTTACTTTAATTGATTTCTCTAATTTATGTATATTACTAATATCTATTCCAGCTACTGCTTTTAAGGAATACAGCTTACTTAATTTGTTTAATTCAACTATAAGGTTCTGGGGGCTAATAATACTAGGATGCATTATACCTAACTGAGCGAACGTCATTGCGTCTTCTAACAACATTAATCTATCTATAATTATTTGTAAACTAAATTCTATTTGTACGTATACGTCTAAGAAGTGTAACCGACCCTCTATGCTATTGGCGTTTTTAGTGAGGTTACTGATAGCTTCAACTAAGTGTTTTTGATTTTCGCCTAATCTGCTTAACTGAAGGCTGAACTCGTTTATAACTTCTTCTGCTAGTACTAGGGATTTCTTTTGCGAGATGTTAATGCTGTTTACTTTATTGTTAAGATTTGAGATTTCTTGTTCATATTTAATCGCGTCCTCGTGGTTCAGATTCCCTGTAATGGCTTTAACTATGGAACCTAAGCCGTTAATAATTCCACGTTTTCTCCTAACTTACGGAGTTAGGAACGACAATTTTTTACTAATTAAGAAAAGATTATACTCTATCTGACTTTTGTAATTTTTATGTAGTTCTCTTAAGTGTATACCTTCGGCTGCCCTAGTAGCTGCAAACATGGATGTTAATTTCATAGACGTAAGACGTAAATTAGTTATATTGTAACTACAAACTAAGCTTAAATAACTATCCTGCTTTAGGATTTGACCCTCTTTCAGCACAAGGATCCCGTTTTCGTTGCTTATGGGATCAATTTTTACTGTGGCGACGGTGGCCCTGTAACAAGATGAGGCCTTCGTAATAGTTTGAAGTGTACCCTGATAGACTTAGAGTTAGGGTGATTACCTATTATTTCGGCAATAGTATTCGGGTGTAGGTGAATAATTTTGTAGGGTCCTTTAAAGACGGGTTTCGTTTTGTCACTGCGTGCGGTCTTGGCTACCTGTTTATAGACAGTTTCACCTACCTTGAACTCAATGTCTCTGGCGTCCTGATTCCGCTTTGCTATGACTTGCTCCTTATTTTTAGACATGAATGCTGCAACGCATTCTTGTACTGCTTCTGCGTTCGACTTATGTTTGATGACATAATCCTGGTAAAATTCTTTCGGGTAGTAAAGTTCTAAAGGGTTTCTAGAGGCTGTGTGACCAAATAATAATTCATGTGGTGAATATCCTGTAGCTGAATGAATGGCATTGTTATAGGCTAGGACAGAGTATGTCATAATAGTCTGTATTGGGTCATCTTTGTTGGTCATTCTTTGTATGCGGATTATTTCAGCTATTGTCGAATGAAAACGTTCTACAGGTGAGTTCGGGTTATAAGGGGTAGTAAAATGTAGGTGGATATTGTGTAGTGCACAGATCTCTTTTATTACGTCGTTGTCAAACTTACTATCGGAGTCTGTAGTAATCTTACAGGGAAGGCCTAGTACGGAAAATATTTTTATTAGTGCCTCTGCTATGTGCACGCTGGTACATGCGCTCAAGGGAACCGCCTGGGCAAACTTGGAAAAATTGTCTAAGATAGTTAGGAAAGTTGCTCCTCCAGTGGAATATAGGTCCATAAATAGATGTTCCATTGGCTTTGTTGGAGTTCCGGTTAGTGCTAGAGAAGGTCTTAATGGATTACGTTCGTAATTAGCCTTCAAGCATGTGTCGCATTGGTTGATGTAGATCTGTATAGTTAAAAGCATGTTCGGCCAATGATAATTCCTATGAATTTGTTTGTAGGTCTCTTGGATACCGCGATGGACAGTTTTACCCTCGTGGTATTTTTTAATAGTGTCATTTTGCTCCGACTTATTTTCGACTAATGTAACCCGTAAAGTGCATTTCAATAATTTAGGTCCTCGATCGGTGAAGATTGTGGTGTATACTCTTGAAAAGGCAAGGTATAGTTCTTCGTTGTAAAAGTAGCAATGGAAGACACGATCTGCTATTGTATGTTCTTTTAGGAATCTAACAATCTCTGATTCTGTATTATTAATTGGTATGAATACGTCCTTAATAACGGTACGTGTGTTTGTGGATCTGTTATCTACTCTGTATGTTGACCCGGGAGTTGAGCTAATGTGGAACTGTTTTAACTTTCTATATATAGCATCAGTTATTATGGGAATCCCTTGGGTTTCGTTGTCAGGTTGAGTATGGTTAGTGGAGATTAGTTCTTGATTTCCTGTTACGATACTCATGCCGTCTGATATTGTGTCAGCTTGTGACTCGGGTATGCTGGGATTCATAGGTGGAGGTGCATTTTGCGAGGTACTAGCTTGGATCTCAGCTTCCACTTCAGTCTCGATCTCAGCGTCGATACGTGCATTCTCAAAAATCCTGTTGATTATCTCGTCATCGTTGTTATTGTCTAAGTTAACGGCTAGTGAGTCTATGGTGGAATATCTTAGCGCGGGATAATGCGTCTGCGTTTGTGTTCTGTCTACCCTTTTTATAGATGACCGTATAGTCATATTCTGCCAGTTTTAATCGCCACCTTTTTAGCTTTGAGTTGGGATCTTTTAAGGACATCAACCATGTTAGGGGTCTGTGGTCAGTATAAATGGTAAACTTTCTACCATAAAGATAGGGTCTGAAGTATTTGACGGCCCAGACTATGGCCAATAATTCCTTCTCAATGGTAGAATAGCGTGACTCGGTTTTGGACAACGTTCGAGATGCAAACGCTACCGGTTTATCGGAACCGACAATGCCTTGAGACAGGACTGCGCCTAGGGCAACATCCGACGCATCTGTCGAGAGTATGAACGGTTTAGAGAAGTTCGGTTATTGTAGTATCAGTGCGTTTGTAAGTATGTGCTTGCATTTACTAAAGGATTCTAAAAATTCTGGGGAGTAGATTATTTTGCTATTTTTCTTTAAGCACATAGTCATTGGCTTTGTTAATTTTGCGAAGTCTTTGATAAATTTCCTGTAATACCCTACCAGACCAAGGAATGCTTTAATATCCTTCTGAGTTTTGGGTAGCGGGAAATTTAAGACTGCCTTGATTTTATCTTGGTTTGGTTTGAGTCCTTCGTCTGTTAGCTCATGGCCTAGGAAGGTTACATGCCTCTGAAGGAATTGGGACTTCTCTTATTGAATTTTAAGGCTGTGCGTCTTGAATCTCTCAAAGACTTGTCTTAATTTCAGCATGTGGTCCTGTAAACTGGTGGAAACGATGATTACGTCATTGAGGTATGTATATACGTTATCTATGCCTCTCAGGATGTGGTCCATAAGGCGCTGGAACGTTCCTGGAGCATTTTTGAGCCCGAATGGCATCCGGAGGAACTCAAAATGGCCTCTTTCTGTGGTACAAGCTGTTTTCTCGACATCGTTAGGGTGTATTTCAACTTGGTGAAAGCCACTAGCTAAGCCGAGGGTGGTGAAGTATTGTGCACGGCCTACTCTATCCAAGATGTCGTGAATATTAGGCAAAGGATACTTGCCTTCAACTATGCGGTCATTCAATCGCCTATAGTCTATTACAAGTCTCCATTTAACCTTACCAGAGGCGTCTGCCTTTTTAGGTACGATATGCACGGGATACGACCAAGGGGATAAGCTCTCTCGTATTATGCCTTGTTGTAGTAACTTATCCACCTGCTTGCGTATCTCATCACGCTGTTGAGGGGCCTGTCTGTAGCTACGAACGAAGATGGGGTTATTATCAGTGAGCCTGAGTTCGTGTTTGACTGCGTGAGTAAATGTAAGTGGTAAATTTTCGGAATAAAATAAATCTCTACATTGATAACATACTTTGGTTAACTCGCGCTTCTCCTCTTCGTTTAAATGATCTATGCGCAATCTTTTCAGATTATCGCAGAGCTCTTTGTCGGTGTCAATGTTATTAACCTGTAACTTATTTAATTTCGATTTATTTTCTGTTACAGGCTCTGAATAGGTTTCAAACTCTATTAGCGACTTGTTGGGGATGTATTTTCTTTCGCTACAAAGGTTAATCACGGAAGTTTTGAACAGGCCGTTAGTAACTGTAACCATTGCTGCCGGGGAAACTAAGCGATAAGACCATAGAAAGTCCTCGTGGAGATATTGCCCGTCAGCATAGTGAGTTTTTAGCGTTACAATCTGTTCGCATGCGGGTTCAACGCGAATTCTCTTCACGGGGTAATTAAAGTGGAGAGGTATCTCGGTGTCGGCTGTTCGTAAGACGTTGTTGTTGAGATCCACGTTACATCTAAGCAATTTTAATAAATCGCATCCTATTAGGCCTTTTTATTTAGGGTCGAAATCGAAGAGTAAGAATTTATGATTTATTTTGCAGTTGAATATCGGTGGCAACGGGAGATAAACTACGTGATTATGAGTGGAGGTACCGTGAGCTGTTAGTATTTCAAACGGCTCTTCTTGTACGCGGCTTTCGAAAGACGTACCCATTATGACGTCGGGTGCTATGGATGATCGACTGGCTCCCGTATCGATAAGAAACTTACAGTTGAACTCGGGTATTTCGATATAGGGCAGATGGTCTATTACATGCAGGTTAACTTTTCCTAACTCTGGTCGCTCTGGTCGGCGCCTGGCGTAAAATCCTGGCTGTATACATCTGGTTCACTTACGTCCTGGTCCGGCTCTACTGGATCTTCATTTATGTTTGAGTCGTCGAAATACTGACCTCCGTCGTAGTAAGGCTGTATTTGGTCTAGGGGGGCTGTGTAAAACATCTGTTGGGGTGAGAACGGTTGTGGTGTAGGTCTATCGACAGACCTCATGGTGATGTCAGATGATACCTTCGGAGTAGGGTTTGCTTGCGGCTTGGGAATGTTCTGTTGGTTCCTAAAATTGCCACTATTGTTCCTAGATTGGTTAGGCCTAAAATTACCTGAGCCTGGATGACTACTCCAGGGTTGCATTTGTTGTAGCCACGGCGGACGCTGGTTAGGTACGAAGGTATCTTGCGGGTTAAAGTTGTTCGCACCGTAGGACTGACGGAAGCTGTTGGGTACCATATTAAAACTAGGTGGTTCCCTAGGTGCGTTGGTCATGAATTGGCGATAGTGGTTGCCATTAGTATTACTTTGCCTGGGTAAATCTCTGGGTTTTACCTGAGACGTAGAAGGCATGCTAGCAGCTAACGATCGATTATACGCTAACATATTTTCCTCCTGCCTGGCGGCTATTATAGCTAATTCTAAAGTTTCTGGCCTAGCGATCCTAACGCCTAAGGAAACCTGGAACTCGAGTTGGTTTATATATTGTTCAATGACCATCTTTTCGTAATAAATTTTGTTAGAGTGTTCACCTACTGAATACAACGTGTCGAGGACGTCCCTCAAACGCTTACCGAAGCTTTCGGCATCCTCCGCCTTTTGACGCCTCGTTCTAGTGAGCTCCTGCATAACCTGGATCTCGTTACGCGGCTCCCTAAGTCGTCTAATTAAGGCGTCCTTAATTAAAACCCAAGTACTTAAATTTTCGTCATACGCGACCGCATCGATTGCTGAACCACTTAACCTACTTTTAATCAAACATATCAAAGCTGGATGGGCGCGATCTGTCTCCTCCATTAGATTTAAAATGTTATCTACTTTTCTAATATAATAATTCAATCGCTTCGGGTTGCCGTCATACTTCGGCATTAAACCCGTGACGATTTTAAAATAAGCATTATCGCAGTCCCTAAGAGACATGTTTGTAAGTACTAATTAAACAATGGATAGCTCGAGAACAATGGGAGTGTATTATTTCAGATAACTCCAAGTCGAGTGTGTCACTACGTTACTTTAATAATTATCTTATAAAACTTTAAATGTAATTTTACACCGCTATTGTTTTGAACGAATACCTAACGCGATTTTAGCTTATAGACAGACACATATAAGGTGCAAAACACACAGAAAAATAATGAGGTAGGAAATAGAGCAAGGAACTTGGTATTACGAGAGCACTTACCAGAATAATCCTTGCATCTCCTGTCGAGTCTTGTATGCTGGTCTCCTTTCGTTTCGGAAGCTCTGCTTGGTGCCCGACCGCGCGTAGGTTCTCAATTACCGATCGCGTGGGTACGATTTGAGAACCGTCACGATTTATCTCGAAGAGTTTTACCCGAAATAATCGTGTCGCGATCCTACCGACTGCGCCAGATATGTTACCGCGGTCAAGGTTTTTATTAAAAAAATATTTATTTTCAAAAATACAAATGTTTACTCGAAGGAAGCGATACGAAGACTAACTTAAAATTACTTATAACTAAACAATGACAAATACGGGGTCAGCGGTTTGCGTCTGCGCTTCGTTGCAAGTATGCAGTGGTGTCAGCTTGAGAGCCATGGTTATGCCATGGTAACTCCTGTCCTACACTTTATGTGGCGTAAACTAAGTTGCGTGGGTCAGCTAGATAAAATATATTGTTAAAAAATATAACGTGTTTTAAACTGAAATGTGTGTAAATTGGAAGGGGGATAGTCAGATAAACTCATAAACTTCACGAAAAAAGGTAAAAATAATAATAAATATTCATCAAAATTATAATATAATTTTGAACATGCGACTTTAGACAGACATGTTTAGATTATAAACATGATATCGTGTTGATTTCTTGAGTCAACATGAACCGTTTAATGTTATTTTTGATTATAATATGCATTATGACACACTGACATAGGAATGTCGTACGACAAGCAATGTTACATAATTGATGTACTGAATAGTGTATTTATATTTGTGGTTATGTACCAAATAAGTTTTTACATTAATGAAATCTAATAGTCATGGTTAAATTACCCAGGAAAAGTCTGAAAGTTAAACTCTCACAGAAGCCAATTAAAAGAAAGTCAGGTAATCTACATAATACGACACGAATTTTCTTGTTCTGTGGTCAAGTTTTCGGCTTTCTACCTTTGTATGGACTGACTAGACACACTAGTAATTACTTGAGGTGAGGATTATTAAATTAAGAAATACTGATTGTAGGCAAGTATTGCAAGTATTTGAAAACTTCGCTGTTTTCGTTTTCCCGTAAAAAAACGAAAACAGCGAACTTTTCAAACAGGCTAGAATTACAGCCGTCGACAATGTAGCACTGGATGTCTTTTCGGGATGCCACGATGCATATACTACGTCACAAGGCATCACCCCTCGTATTTCCGACACGTAGTCCCACAAACAATTTAGTAGTCTTCGTGTTGTGTTCCCAGCAAAGCAACTGATGTAGTACTTTACAATCATTATAGAGCTTACAATCACCATTATTTGACATGCAGATACAGTTTGACAGTGGAGAAATGTTTTGAATTTTAGCAATACATTTTAATGGAAACTTTGATATTAAATTCAAAGCGAATCTCATTATTCTAATTTCATCTTTTTGGCTGTAGATTACTTACTCTCTCTCTCCTTAATTGGGGTCTAAATTGTTTTTTAATCTTAAATTTGAATTCAATTCTATGTTGTTTGTAAATTAATTATTTTAAATTGATTAACAGGTATAACCTGCAGACACCGTATACTATTTATTTCGCATTTAGCCTTTTAGGACAGCTGTTCATGTGCATCTCTACAATATACCATCTCGGACAAAAAGGAATGTCGCTAAACAACCTCAGTAAGTAACAGATGCTGAATAGAACAGTAACATTTCTGTTGGTTCAATTTCTCAAATGTAGGCAACTAGGTACCTACGATATTTTTCTGCCTTGCTAGTGGGAGCCTTCTATATCATAACAGCTATCCTCGAGTATATTATGCCTAATTTAGACGATATTTTTGTAGCAGCTTCAGCCTTAATATTAATGGTCATTTACGTTTGCCTCTCTATATAAAGTTTGCTAAAATGACGCATAATGAAAAACCGTAGTAGCATCTAGCGATTGAGGTCTCAAAGTTCATAAGACTATTGATTATGCCTCTTTACGAGACCTTCGTTGCGCAACTTTAAGCTTATTAAACTATGACAAACCCGATTTTGCTTCCTAAAGTACCTGGATAAATACACGGTGTTTCTTTTAGGGTGTCAAGCCGCCACTAGCTGGTAGCAGGGTTCCATACCTATCTATTTAACCCCCATGTATGTTCTACGATTTTTTGTAGTTTTCGAGATATAATGTTCTGCATAATTCCCTATTTTTTTATTATCGATTAAAATTTTTACCTCTTGTATCAAAGTACGGAAGGAGATTATTTTGTCCATAATACTGCAATCAATAGGCATAAGAAAAGTCGAACCAAAAAGAAGAAAGCCACGTGGACACGTAATTATAAAAAATAACGAAAAAAAATTATATCTCGAAAACTACAAAAAATCGTAGAACATACATGGGGGTTAAATCGATAGGTATGGAACCCTGCTACCAGCTAGTGGCGGCTTGACACCCTAAAAGAAACACCCAGTATATTTAAGAATCCATAAAACCATATGAAAATATAATATCAATCAATGTTTATATGGCGGCCTTGATATCTCCTTTTACATAATTTGCCTTTTTTTTACACTCTGTTTCTGTTCCAGATTATGTTGTTTTCTACTCTTTGAGCTTAACATTTTCTCTACTCCTAACGAGGGCTGGTCAGCGCTGGGCTTTATTAGTAAAAACCGTTGAAAAAATGGAGAAACATCTACCTCCTTTTAGGAAAAAATATTTTGTCACGGTAGCCACAGTTATTTTATTTATATCTGCCGCTGGTACAGGTGACTTTTTTTATGTTTGTTATTCCACGGCTACGTTCTAGCGTCGCACCGCTCGTCACAGACAAGGAGTTCATCCTAACACTCTACGTCCGGAGCATTTGAGCTCGGTTAGATCCGATTGGGGCTTTCTTCCGCGCACGCTTAGGTTGTGGAATGATCTCCCTGCCACCGTTTTCCCAAACGCCTACAGTATGGGGTTCTTGGATGCCCAGTCGTTAGTGAGCCTGACTACGAATTCGGAGGTAGTAGTTTGATTCCCACCCATGACAAATCTCTTTGTGAAATGAGCACATTGACTTGTTCAGTGTCTGGGTGTAATTTATCTATACTAATTAATGTATTTAGAAATTATATAGGTATGTCTACCAGTCGTCCAGGTCCCATAGCACAAGCTTAAATTAGCTTGGTTTTGAGAATGTACACAAAAAAATATTTATATCCTCAACTTACTTAATAATATAAATGGAAATAAAAATATTATTTTTACAATGTTACAATAATAGATAATCAGTATTCTCTAGCACAATTTATTTGGGATCGGCGCAATATGTTTTGTTTTTACATTCCTTTCTATTAATCGTTATCTGGTCATTTACTCCTTTTACATTCATATGATTTTTGAAACAATTAATTATTTTCATTTGCCTTCCTCTGGTTCTCCATATCCTCCATTTAATTTACTGCTCTTTTCATTACAATACATGAGTTTCGTCCCTTCTTATCACATGCTCATAGCAATACAAAGTCACGAGTGCCACTTTCAAGCTCCCTTGGATATACTTATTTCGTATTTTGTTCATCCCAAGCACACCACTTAATCTTAACGTTCTTGTTTCTGATACATGCATCCTTTCTCCTCTTCTTAACGGCCCAACATTCTGGACCAAAGCTTTTTATTAAAAAAAATATTTTTCCAAAGATAATTTATTTTTTATAATCTCTATTAAACCAATTTACTGTCTATTTAAACGTACTGCTTTCATTTCAGCGGAAGACGTTCTCTACATACTTTACAAATCCAATGTAGTCTACTCTTGCAATCCATACAATGTAACTCTGAATTATTTTAAAGTTCACAGCGCGTGGGTCTTTGAATATACTCCGGTTAATTTGTGGAAAGGTTTTATTTGTGAGGTAGATATATTATTTGCATATTACGTAGGTACTTTATTTTTCTAAGTTGTTTTAAATTTCTCAGTACTTACTTATAATATAAATGAGTAAGTTTGTGAGTGATGTGGGAATGTGTAAATCCGTAGACGTCAGGACGTTTGTTACTCTTACCAGCTCTAACAGCTGAAGGGAAGTAGATGAAATTTGAGACAGGCATTGACTTATTGTCTAACATTACGAAAAGCTTACTTAATTTTATTCTTAAAATAAATCTCTTAATTTATAAATACAAACAGGATGCGGCAACATGAACAAAATTCCAGGCTGGCGAAGCCACGGGCGCCATTTAATAAAAATATAATAATTTTCAACCGAAGTCACACTTCATATTCAAATCATTTTCTTTATTTAGTTGTTTCCGTTTCAATCCTCTTGGTTTTTCTGTTGTTTTCTGTGATAATGTTCATTAAGAGGGGGTAAAAAGGTAAATTGTCGATCGTAGAATTGATTTTTATACCCGAAGGCAAGCCACAAATGAGCTGATTTTTCTGTAGTAGAAAAAAACATTATATTTGAAAAAATAATAATATTTTATCGATAGAATAGACTCACAATTTTATGCCTAATTTTCGACTAAAATCAATTTATTTTCAAGATTATGCATATAACTGAGTCAATATTTGAATACAAAGTATAAAATCATATAACCTAGTGACTCAATTTTTCACTTTTAAAAAATAATGTAGATTTTACGAGTAATTGAAAAAACAAATTCGGCGCTTACGACGTTCTTATTCCGCGCATAACGCTCTCTTTCTATCGCACCTCACCCGAGTGCCGGCCATCTGTTGTTTCATCAAATTAGTTGTGATCGCTCCGTTGAGACGAGAGGACTGTTTCTGTTTTCCGTGTCGAGACAGTCCGTCTACGCCTCTACACCAGCCTCTACGCCAGCGGCAAACTTAGAGCGAACGGGTATTGTATATGCAAAGCAAATAGATGTTTTTAACCACTCGCTTGTTATGTATGTAATGTTATTTTTTACAGCACTAGTATATTATTATACATATTTAGCGAAAGTATTTATACATTGTATTTTCAATTTAAATGCATTTCAAAGTTGCTTTAGCTCGTAATATCACACAAGCTGATGAATCTGATTAATTCGACCCAACTACGTTTTCAAAATAAATCGTAATTTATTGCAATGGAAGATAAAAACTCTGGAGCAGATACCTGCCAAAAACCCGATATGGCACCATATGTACGAAATGGCCAGACATAGTACCTAATATCTGGAAAAGACTGACACTGAACGATCTAAAATCGCAAGAACTACAATCTTACAAAGGATTTCAATTAAGAGGGGGTATAAAGGTAAATTGCCGATCATGCCAATCGAATGAGCAGATTTTTTTAAAATGGAAAATACTTTATACTGGTACAATTTATAGTCGTTCTGGACACAGTTTCGATAACAGAACCGATCGGAAGTGTCAATATGAAAATCAACAAAAAAAAATTACGAAAATGTCAAAATCTATAATCGTTTGCCGAAATCAAAATGAGAACTCGTGGCTACTCTTTTATATTTCACGGAATACGCTTGAAAAAATCTTGCGTGATGATAACTTCTGGACAAATAAAATGGTTGATAAACTGACTGAATTTTACATGGATCATTTATTGCCTGTGCTGATTGACCCACGACAGACCCTATTCCGTTTTCTACATATTATATTGTTTGTTTTTTAAAATAAATATCTATTACTCAGAGATAGTATCTGAACAGTATTAAATAATGTAAACGTAGCAATTCTTATCTACCTATAACTTGCTTTTTCATATTATTTATGCACTACCTGAAAATTTATTTAGCAAATCTTCAGAGCACTTAGGGAGATTTCATCTAAAAAAACAACAAATGAAAATTAACAATACACAGAAAATTTATTAAAATTTTATTGTATTTTCCATTTTATTTGCCACCAACAAAAAGTAATATTTCTGTTTGAAGTACAGTTGACTGACTCGACTCGCGAATAATATTAAATTAATTGAATTCGCAAAATAAAAATCTGGGTAATTTATCCCATACCTATATAGGTATGGGATAAATTACCCAGATAACTACACTAGATGTGATGAAGTATATACTTCATCACATCTAGTGTAGTTAAACAAAAAATAAAAGCATTGTTTTTCCCAAATCGTCAAATATAAAATAATAACAAAAAAAACTGGAAGGATTTTTAGGCATGTTATTTAAATCGATATCTGTATATTCCGTTCTAAATATATGAACTAAATATTTCAAAGTTAAACCAAAAATACTGACTTGCACACTAATTATGCAGACTAAATAAATCAAATTCATTATACTGTTTATGGTATTTGCAGAACTGTTTTACTGAACGAATAACTATTATCAAAATTGTATATCTAATATTGCCTTAGTTCAACAAAAATAATAAACCTTTTTTAAGGAAAACCATCGCCTAATTTACTTTTAGAAACATCGTTTATTTTAAGTAAAACGTAAATTTAATCAGTCACCTCTACAAAATTAAATTTTATTGATCAAAAAAATAAAAGTCTGACCTAACCTTACCTATTCCATTAGAAGATTGTATAATTTAGAGTGCAAAATAGTGTTTTTGGTGCACAATTCGTATTTCTGGTTTACAACTCATATTTTCGATGTACGAATCACATTTTTGGTGTGAATTCGATTAAAAAGGTCGGTCTGAGTAACATATAAGTTTTTTAAGTAGGACATGTTTAGTTAATGAATCCGTTTTTTTGCACCTCATTTAATTTTCTGGTTTGCATTCAGTAAATTAGTGGAGTTACCTAGTGTGCAGAAAAATTAAACAGATGTGCATTTAAAAATATCCCATTTTTTTAAATCGTATTAAAAATGTCTTAATATGAATACCAAGTTCACGATTTAAAAAATATGCATTCAATTTTTGATGAAAAACCACTCTATTTTTAACTAATGATTATTTTACTTACTTTTTCATTTTATTTATCACCAAAAAGAAATTTATTATGTGTTCAAAGTATAGACATGATCCAATTTGCATTTTGTCAATTTTATCTGATTATTTTGGGTGTACTGTGCGCCTTCGTACTAAACATGGCGGTAAGGGGCCATATAAAATAGATAGCAAACTTGCCCGAGCGACGACAGACGAGAGCGGGACGTGTGAGGTGTGCGGGTGAAATCTTACTTTTTTCTAGCTTTATGCCCACTCTTAAATAATGTTTTTAACATCACACGACTTGTGTAATTATAATTTTGCGTCGAAACTAATTGTTGAGTTGAAAATAAATTGAACGGCGGTAAGCACAAGGTGGTGACTCCCATCGCTTTCCACAGTCTTCTCATGGCTATTTTAATAGCCCAAATTTGAGAGGTGGGCATACGCAAAATGACCAAAAAAACAATAGGTAATGCACTGATAGCACTACCAGAAAATCACTAATATAATAAATTAATTATATGAATCTACAAGATCGACAGCATTTCCTAAAATATTTTGTGTGTTGTTTTTAGATTTTTCACGTGCAATCTACTTTTCTATGGAACTACGCTGACTGGTTTATTATGCTAATAAGCTTATACCTAACGGAATATTGTGTTGTTCATAATGAACGTCTACGAAAAGCCGTACAGCAGGCAAGTACCTTTTTCTTTATGTATAGACATTATTACCTACTGCAAAAAAGTAATTTTTCACATTTTATGAGTCAGCCCGTTTAAGATTATGATTAAAGAAAATACTCTTGTTTTTGTTTTCAGAAAAACTTTTCGTGTGTCAAATACCGAACAGAATATTTAAGGATTTTGCGTCTAGTTAAATTAATCAACGATCGCTTTGGAAATCTTGTTGTAGTGGCAATTGGTGGGGATATTTATTGGATATGCTTAAAATTATACTTTGCGTTAAAGTAAGCTAACTTCGATTTAAAATTTGTTATCTGTTTTGAAATATCGACACTAAATTCGTGACTGTACAATACAACAATTCCGCATGGTGAAAATTTAGGTCTTCTCTCGTTTTTCATAAATTCATTTGCACGAATATTGTTTGCCATAATCATCCCCGATCATAATATTTACTTGCACTATAATCATTTATACTAATAACGTTTGCCTTAACAACTCAACAGTGATAACTATTATTTGCCATAAAATGACTTTCTATAACAACATATATCATGACTGCCTCTGTGGCGCAGTCGGTAGTGATACCGCCTGCGGCGCTGGAGGTCGTGGGTTCGATTCCCACCGGAGACAAATATTTGTGTTAACCATAAATGTTTGTCTCAAGAGTCTGGGTGTTTCTATGTATAATATGTATGTATTTAAAAATCTAAGTATTAATTAATATCCGTGGTCTGATACCCATAACACAAGCAGGTTATTCCTAGCTTACTTTGGGATCAGATAGCGTTGTGTGAGATGTCCATGAATATTTATTTATTTATTTTAATCATAATAATTAGTTTCCATAAGTAACACATCTCATAATCGACTCTTGACATAATCAAAATTTGATATAATTATGAATGTAACACTTAATATTGTTAGGTCGAAATTAATTATTGTTAACACCCCGACTCAGTGCAATTCGACTCGGATAGGTTAGGTTAGAAGACTAGGGCGGGAGCGAAGCGAAGCGGAGCTCCCGCCTTAGACTTCGTGGTTTTTTTTTAAACCACCCAGAAGTATATTATGGTGAATAAAAGTTATGGAAAATGGCATTATTGAAAACGAAAATTATGGCAAATACATTTATGGATTTAAATTATTATGACACTTGATCGATTATGACCAATGGAATTAGTGAAAGTCATTTTATGTCATTTGACGATTATGGCACTGAAGCGTTATTTCTAATGAAATTATGGCAAATACCAGTATGGCATATGAAATTATGACAAACTTTAGTAAACCGAAAATTTAATGTGTTTTAGCAATTATCATACCTACCTATTGTGGTCGCAATGGCAAATTTAAAAGAAGTACTTACCAATTATACTCTGTTTCATGTATTTTCATTATACCTTTATAGCAAGCGTCTAATATTTTTCATCTGAGGGACTGTAACAATACTCGTGCGATTTTAATATTATTTGGTTATTTATATATCTTCCATTAAATAAAAATTAATCCTTATTTCCTTGGTCACGACATCACGCGTGAACGGCTGGACCGATTTTGCTAATTATTTTTTTGTTGTGTTTGTTATTGTCAGGGCATGGTTATTATGGAAAAAAATTAAGAGAGTTGCGTGAAAAATTAGAAAATTTGCAATAGCTGTCACTAGCTCGAACTGTTCAATGAAATAGTTTCTATTACGATTTTGGATCGGTTCTTACTCAGAACTTCGGATACCGATTACCATATTCATAGTTATTGCAGGACAAAGTCTGTCGGGAAAACTAGTTATGTTAATAAATATGGATCATTATTTTACAGGGATGGACAAACCACACCAAGTCTTTATATTAACTGTAAATATAAGGATGTCCGAAAGTCAAAGTAAGTATTTATATCAGGCTTCCTCAATTTTTTGGCGTTTACTAATTATAACGAATACAAGCCACATAGTTTTGGTCTCTACCAATGTTTCAGTACAGAACTCAATGTATATTTTGTTTTTTCGTATTGTCTATGATTTTGTATAACCTGTTGAGTCATTTGGCCAGTCAGTATCATACTGATTCAGAACATTTCTTTTACAAAGTTACGAATAATCTGAATTTATCGGAATGTTATGTACCTACCCGAGTTAGATGGCAATTTTCCTATAGTTTACCACAGTGTATAATATAGTAATATATTTACAGCCCTATTTCACTGTATTTTTTATGTAAAAATGAACCGTCTTGGTAATGGTTACATGACTTTCCATTTTTTTTTAAATTGATAATGATTTTATTTTTCTTAGAGCAAGCGATTTCATAATTTTTATTTTCATGTTGGAAATTAAATGTGTATATTTTACCTACAGCTACCCATTTATTGGACATCAAAACAATAAATATCAGACTTATTCATTCGTTTACTTAGTATTACGATTAATGCTGATTCTGCAGTTAGCGTCAAGAATAAGATCCAATGCTATTGTACCACTACATACTTTGTATAACTTTCCCGACTTAAAGTTTAATATTGAGGTAAGTAAAATACTAGGTATTTTTGTGCTCCTCTTGAGAACGCTTTTGTCATTTGATTTTTATGGAAATTGGGAAAATATTCGTTAAATATACGTATTTTTTCGTTATTGGTGCTTTTTGTATGAGCAAATATTTGTATGTTTGTATTTTGCATCGAATAGGCTCCGAAACTACGGAACCGATCTGAAATCTTACTCTAGTAAGTAGTAGTAGTAGCTAGTAAATTACTCTGTTGAAATGATTACTTTTAACAAAATTTTAATCTTTTAACTAAATGATTACAATGTTGTTAAAAGTTCCCCCGCATGGAATAAATACTCTTAATACGTGGTGATACAAAGGCTCTTAACTCAAACCAAGCGACCGTATAAGTTTTGTCTTTTGCGAAATTTACAATCCCTGAAAATAGAACAATAATTGAAATTATTTTCTTAAACAGGTTCAAAGTTACATATCGTTGATTAAACATTGTAAACTGGCTCTGAGTGGTTTGAACTTCTTTAAAATAACACGTAGCATGATTTTAACGGTTAGTATAATTTCTAGAAGAGTTGCATTTTATGCAAGTATCATTTGTAATGTTATGAAAAAATTATAAACAGTTTTGGATGCACGAAAACGTGCGCAAATAGCAAAAGTTGCTTACTGCAGTATTCTTTTACAGCAGTGTTCTAACAGCATGGCTACAAGCACTTCTCATTTCTAAATATTATTTAATGTAATCTTAATAGGTAGGTACATAGGTTTATGATTATGTTCATGTATTGATTACTTTGTTACAGTTACTCGGAACTATTTTAACTTACGAATTGGTACTATTTTGAAGCGCTCGTGGCCCCGCGGACTCAGTGTTCTGTAAACGATCACTGCAGTAAGCAACATTTACTATGGCCGGATATGGATGGGTGACCACCACGTGGACCACTTTGTGACATTTATTTACGAGCGTTTCCGTGCTTCGGAAGGCACGATAAGCCGTTGGTCCCGGTTGTCAGTAAAATGACAGTCGATAAGCCAAGTTCAAGGCCTTACGGGCGGCTTGCAAAATTTCAACTGTGGGTCGTCACAGCCTGCACCCGGGTCGGCAGCGCGTGTGTAGCGCCTCTGGTGTTGCCTCTGGTGTTGCAAACGTCTATAGGCTACGGTTACCAACCTTCCGGTGGGCCGTAAGCTTGTCTGCCACCTAAGTAGTATAAAAAAAAAAAAAAAAAAAAAAAAAATATTCCAATTTAGGAAATCTGTTTAGGCTGCACTTTTTCATTTCTCAAAGGTATTATGGAGTTGTCCATTTGCAAAATCTCCTGCACGCCGCGCGCCGATCAACTCGCGAATTAAAGCTCAAAACCGCTAAAATAGCGCAACAAAATCTGCGGACTTAAAATTTCTCGCTGGCTCTTTGTACATTCTTGGTAAATCCATCTGAGAGCTAGCCATGACTTCATCACCGATGAGTACTGTTTGATGCGCTAATGAATCACGCCAGTCGACGAACCTACGGTCAATAATTAAGATCATTAGGGTGTAAACTCACCGGTGGGTGATTGCCTATACAAAAATAGTGACGGCTACCCACTGTCAACTAATTCATCAAAAGGTACGCTGCGCTACGCTTCGAAGAAATGAATCATGTTCTATTGTAATGATGTGTAGTGCTAGTGCTCTTAATTAAAGTGTTTCTTAAAAGACATCAATATCTGTATTTTTTATATCTACTTCCCATAAGATTGGAAGCATTTGCTTTTTGCGCCGTGGGTCCGCTCCGATGGGTTCACGAAAGTGTGCCCAAGGGTCCCGATGCTGCAGTGCGCTGCAACAGAAACAGTTATTCCTTCACATCGCAGGTGCCCCTGGGCCCCCGCCGTCTCTTGAAGTAGTTCATTGAGCCTTTAGTAGTTTCGATATACTTATATAGCTAGTTACAGGGAAATGTGCCTTGTGATGTTGATTGAAAGTAGTCACCTGACCGAAGTAGCGTATAGAAGTTAGCATTGTATTGCACTTTAAGTTCAGAACAGGTAATATGTAGTACCTCGGCCTCCTTAGACAAGTGGCACAAGCGTAAATCGCAAATGAAAGGATAGAATATAATATCGACCAATCATACCTTGATTTACGCTTGAGCCACTTATTTTAGGGAGATGTTGTTGCAAACGTTCATAGACTAGGAAAACTCTCAAGCAGGTGCATCTGCAAGCTGTCACTTTTGTAATACAATTCCTTTTCTAAAAATACCTACATCAAATAGACTTTACTTAGATTATTGATACGAACTGTGTTGGCAAGGTGGCATCTCAGCCTTGCGCCGATTTATCTTAACTAGTAGAAGAGTTAAAGGATAGTCTTCGGCACAATGACATGCTATTGTAGGATTTTTTTTACACTCATAGTTAACTTGGCCTTTACAAAGAACATAGAAAGTACAAAAGTTAACAAAATTAATATAATAAAAAAATTAATTCACGGACATTTCACACAACGCTATCTGATGCCAAAGTAAGCTGGGGATAACCTGCTTGTGTAATGGGTATCCGACCACGGATATTTATACTTATACCTATATATAAAAATAAATGTTTTACTTATATAAGAACAACAATGAATTTTGTAAGTACCGCCTGGTAAAAAAAAAAGTCGTTGAGATTATTATTACATGGTAATAATAATCTCAACGACTATAATACCATGTAAGGCATATTTTCAAGGCAAATTCATTGAATGCTCTTTACTCGTGGCTTCGAACGCGTGATAATATATACTATGTTCTCGTTTCCTGTCATATCAGTGGTAAGTAGCAATATTGTTTAGTTGGGCAAAAGCCACCGCCGCACCGGTTAGAATTTAGAAATAAAAAAGTCTAAATCGGGGTTTACCAAAATGAAGTTAAGAATGAATAGAAATATAATAGATTATTAAAATAAATACCTAGTGTCACTCTTTCGTCATTTTTGTTGACACGATCGGTGGAATTACTGCGACGCAATGCGAGGTGCCCTTCAACCTCTTAGTTATTTTGCTCTATGCCTTCAACAATACAGTGCTTTTAAGTTGGAAATCTGTAAGTACTTAATCTTTGCCTAACGATTCATTACAACTGTTTAGTTTTTTATTATTACAAACTCAAAACGCCTGTTCTTGCATTCTCAGTTTGTTTGTCTTACGCTAAGAAGAATATGTGAATCAGTTCCACGTTCATGTTTCTCGTGTTTATCTTTCATGCTTGCAAGATTTTTGCGTTAATGTAAAGCGTCCATAAGGATTTCTTTCAGAATACTGTTATAGTTTTTGTTTTGATTCAATGTCAGTCTATACCAGTAATTACATGTAAGTGTAACTTTTATTGACTGATCCACGGTCTAGAGTACAGTGCTGTGTGGATTGCTGCTTCGAAAGACATTTACTTCTTCATATCTTATTTCATCTTTCATATCCTCGTCAGTAACGGCTCTTGGAGGAAAGGGGAGAACAAACCGGGGTTGTCCTGCATCCTTTGCCCCATAACTATGTGATGGTTCGGTTACTCGGTATATTGCAGGGAAAACATTACCTACTTATAAATTCCATAGTACTACACTTGTTCAGTAGGTTCGTCCAAGATAGCACGTTGGGTTTTCTGTACAATGTATTTATTATGAGTAGGTTGGTTGGGAAGAAGTGATTTATGTCTTCGACCAGTAACGTGGGTTAATTTTTCATTTATTTATAAAAAAATTTTTCATACTAGAGAATACTTTTTTTATATCAGGCTTTTTTTTTTTTTGTTTAACGTGAGGGAAAACCCTCATAGGATGTCATGCCGGACTCTTACCGACTAAAAAAAACCTCACGCCTAACAGTCTATGGTTGAGAGCCCCGGTGTAACGTTGTGCAACAACGTGTGCATAAATTAATAAAATTAGATGATTAGAATTGAAATTTAGATCAATATATGAAAGCGCCATCTGCCGACAACTAGTCACATCAACACAGCACTGACGTAACCAGATTGACGTCAGACGTAGGGACGCGACTTGCCGCCAGAGGCGCTGTCCAAAGCTATAAATAGGACCGCGCGCGAAGTTCAAGAAACCATTTTCATAAATTTAAATCATACTCGTCGCGAAGGTGTCTGTGCATTTTTATAGGGAGCGAAATTCTCCCTGAATGAACAGTTGTTTAGCTGCAAACGTCAAGTACCCCATCATTGGGTGAGTTAAATTATTTATAATGTAATCTAAATTTTAAAACAGTGAAAATTAACGGCTGTTGGTCAACCCTGTTATAGGAGGGTAGTTTACAGGGGTGTGAAAAAACATATCTGTAAAATTAGTACTGTAAGCAGACAATGTAAGACTCCCGACTCCTGAAATGGTTAACAGGAGTCGGCTGTCTTTGGGGAATGAGCGGGAAAAAGGGTTCCAGCTAACCCCTCATCTGGAACATTCCAGGGTCCACCCTACGGGTTCCAGAAATTCACCCTACGGGTTTGAAGAAACAGTCTACCCTTCGAGTTCTACGAGAACCTTCCACCCTACGGGTTGTCAAGATCTACCCTGCGGGTTGCGGAAATCCACCCTACGGGTTGAGAACACCGTGCCAGCCGAAGTTGTGGACGGCACGGCTACGTCGCTGACGGCGTCAATCCAAGAAGGCCAACCCAAGATAAGTCGAACCCTGCGAAGTCCTTCGGGAATCGCAAAAACCCTTGCTGCCTGAAACTGCCACACCCACGACCCCCAAGTGCTTAAATCTAATTCAAATAAATTATTAACTTTTTATGTTTTAAATTCTATCTTTTCATTTCTCTCTCCTTTCCTGAAAGCTACAGCTTTTCAGTGGCGCCCATATCGTGGTTTCAGGTAGCGAGAAAGCGATTTCCGACGGGAGTCGGGAGGTCATAGTTATAAGAAATTTTAAGTTGTGCAAAATAGTTTTAAGAGTGCCCGTTAGCGGGGTAGTTTCCCTCCAAATTATCACAACTACCCAGGAATTTGGCTCTCCTGACCTCTGCTGCCAACTTGTTCTTTCCGGCTTATTTTGTGTTTTTTTATTAATTTTAGACAGATTTCGGCAAACTCAAGAACAAGGCCAAATTTGAATTTTTATCAACATAGAATTGTAATTTTTCCAAATTTTAACGGTCCCCATTTTTATTTTTTCACACCCTCAGATATTTATTTTATGGTGGAAAATTTTTAAGTAAATTTAAAGTAAAAGTTTTTTCAATTTTAAATATTACACTTGATAAAGTTCTGAAGTAAAACTTCTAATTTGAAACGCTTACATTAATTTTCGTAAGTGAGTTGTATAGCATATATTCATCATAAAAAGTAGTCAAAGGATATCACCACCACAATTTTTATTTATTTTTACGGCGTCAAACCGCCTCAATTTGGTATTATTTTGTTGTATTTCCTATATGTGAATTTACAGCGAGACCAACAGCCGATAATCACACTTCTGGGTAACAATCCCTATTGAATTTCACTTTAGTAAAACGGTAGAACAAATATTTTACGAATTTGCACTTCACGTAAATAATAAAAGATTTATAATTGTTTCACTTTTCGAATTACGTAGAATTCGGATACACTGAAATAAAACTGTAAGAAAAAACATTCCAAACGTAGATTACGCAGTGAAAACATTCTTGCCAAAAACAATTTTAAACTAATAACTTTGACTCGTGTTCTGAATAAACAACGGCAGATTTTGCTTTCATAACGTTTACAAGTAAGTTGATTTACTAGCTCGATAGTAGCGGAATTTTTTTTTTTTTTTCATATAAACTGTGGGTGGAAGTGAATTAAATACACTCCTGACACCAACAATCTGATACAAAATATTTCCAGAATCGTCCAAGTACGAATCGGTTTTTCAAACAATTCGAAATATTCAAGGGTTCCGTAGTGGTAAGGAACAATTTACATAAAAAGTTAGTTACTACTATTTAGTTTATTTCAAGAACCGTCCAAGTGCGAATCGTCTTTGACACAGTTCGTAATAATTAAGGGTTCCGTAGTAGTAAGGAACTATTTTAAAAGAAAAATTAGTTGGAACGAGTCTATATACGATTAACTCTTGGCACGTTCATGGGAATTGTTACATTTAAATAAAAACAAGATTAAGGTCAAAACTTGCATCAATCCATTAAAACTGTCAAACATTTAGCTAACTTCATCAACCCATCATCATACACCTCACTTTCACTACTTACTGCTTCGGATTAGATTACATTTAAACACAGACAGACAGATAGACAATATCTAGAAGGGTCCAATTTATTATTTGAGTGAAGGAACCCTAAAAGGTAATATTTCCAAACTTAAGTATTTACTAAAGCAAATACTAAGTTTTATAAAGGTTCAATTTATAATTCGGTTCAACGAACCCTAAAAAGAACAAATTTATTTTCGTTATTCCGCGGGTGGGTCGAAAAATAGACACATTCTGCCAACATTCAAGTACGTAAACAGACAACGGTAAGGGCCGTCGTCCACTACAACAGAATTCGTTAGCGAATATAGCGAACGTTCGTTGTTTACATGAAATTAAATAAATAAATAATAAATAAATAAAATTCATTTATTTCAGGTACTTATTCATTCACCCATATCATTACAAAAACAAATTATCTAAAAAAAATTACCTAAAATATTGCATTGAGAATTAAATTAAAATTAGGTGCATTACGCTTATAAACATAATTTATAGGTCAAAAGGCACCCTAACACAATTAATAAATAATATTATAATGTAGTATTACACTATAAAATCAAAATTATGAAATTATGAAATATAAATTCATTACATTACGTTAAATACAATATAAAGATATACATCATTACACTATCAATTAACTTTTCACATAGAATAAACAAACGGATTAACAAATTAAAGTGTGTCATACACCAGTAGTGGATTTCACTACGCAGGTGGCACAGTAGGCACCACAGTTCAGCACACATTACAGTTATATACATATTTTCATACGAAAGTTTTCACAATTCATTTGATACAACTAAAGTAGCAGATAAACACACAATACATTGGAAAATAATAATCATCACTAAAGATTCCCGGTAATAGTAATTGAGATAGTCATTACAATGGCATTCAAATCAAATTTCACATCACTCCCAAAGGCGGAACTTGCATATGAAGTAAAGATCCGGGGAGAGGAACCTGGTTCAACGGTGGCAGCCCTCAGGCAACAAATTAAAAAATTAAAGATAACCACGGACGAAGAGGACTTACAGGTCTCCCCTTTAGAATTGGAGGAAGACTTAGTAGGGTTGTATTCCTCGCTGGCCGTGTTGGAGAAGAACGTGGCGTCCCTTCAGGACAAGTACAAATTGTCATTGTCTAGCTCCAAAGCCTTATGTGCTCACATGGAGTCTAGGTTTGCTAGAATCATTCCCCCAGAGGAATCAGATCTAAAGGAAAGATACGACGACTTTCAACTCACTTTCAAAACTACATACAAGAGATTGAAAGCCATATCCGAAAGTTATTCGCATGCATCAAACACCAGCGAATTTGATGATGCGGACGAGAGCATTGCTGCCCCTACCAATGAAGCGCATGAGGCAGAAACCCTCGCGGACAGGAAAGAGAAAGCAAATAGCAACAACCTGAAAGAGAGTCACTTTCTAAGTCTTCCCGTAAAATATGAGCGATGCTCTCTTACGGAACTTTCCAAATTTAAATACGACGGTAATTCGCAGGTACACTCTTTCATTGAACGGGTGGAAGATTTTAAACAAGCCCGAGAAATCGACGACAGAGATTGTTAACAGCAGCCTCTGAACTATTCACAGGCAACGCTAGGCATTGGTACCGCAGTAATCGCGATAAATTTGCGTGCTGGCAAGACCTAACGAATGCGCTAATACAGGATTTCGGAGTCAGCAACTACGAAAACCGTCTATGGCAGGAAATTCGACAACGCACTCAAGGAAACGGAGAAGGAATAGTAGTGTACCTGGCCATTATGGATGGAATGTTTGCTCGACTAAGCAACAAGGTGTCTGAAACGGAAAAGCTACACATTATCTTAAACAACATCAGACCCGTCTACGACACCATCCTAGCAACCAATGGAGACATAGTCTCATTGGAACAATTAAAAAATATATGCAAAAAACATGAAGACATGGTGGCACGCAGAGCGTTCTTTACAGAGCCTCCAACAGCATCTGAAGGGATGGTAGCAGCGGAATTCCCAATTAACAAACAGGAAGACTGCGAGCAAGACCTCAACATCTACAAGGCAAAGTTACAACAACTTCAACAGAAACGGCAGTAACTTCCCAAGCAGCAGAATTGCGAACAATACCAACGGGAACAGTAACGCTTACAGCACAGGTTACAGCCGCGACAGTCGTAACTTCAGATCGCAAAACACTGTGGCGGCGACAACATCGGACGACACACGGCCATGTTCGAAATGTGGTTCCAGATATCACTCGACCATGGCATGCCGAAATAGTAATGAGCTATATTGTTACAAATGTGGAAAAAAAGGAGTAAGGGCTACAGAATGCACATCGTGCAATGACCGACAAGATCAGGCACACAGAAACACATATCACAACAAAAACTTCACTCACAACTTCAATAAATCAGCCACTCAAGGTCGCCGTAATAATTCGGAAAACTAAGAGGGAGATATGGAAGTCTGAATCAGCAAGACGGGGTCGCTGAGAAAGCCCTTCTAAATCAAGAAAACGAACTTACAAGTCAGAAGGAATCTTCTATACTCTCCCCATTACCTACAAATGACCCCAGGCCTTACGCCAAAATAAAAATAATGTCAAACCCACAGTTAGAAGCATATGGATTGTTGGACACAGGAGCCGCAATCACAATTTTAGGTAACAACTCACACAGAGTGTTACAAAATATAGGATATAAGATAGAGGAAGACATAAGTACAACGGTTACAACGGCCGGCGGACACACAACCGTAGTACAAGGAAAGGTACAATTACCCATCAAATTCGAAGACAGAACTCACATAATTACGGCGTATATAGTGCCTAACATAACCACAAACCTAATTTTAGGTATAGATTTCTGGCTCAGATTTAATCTATGTCCCAAATACTTCGGACATATACCCATATTAGTAGACGATGACCCTAAACTGTCATTAGTATCCGAAGAGCAAAACAAACTGTATGACTGGCGTAGTCTCACGCAACAACAACGCTTAATAGCAGAAAAGATGATATCCAAATGTGCAGAAATATCATATGAGAAAGTAGGGCTAGGCAGAACACATCTAATACAACACACAATAGATACGGGAGACAGCAAGCCAATCACACAACGAACCTATAGAATGTCCCCTGAAAAAACACGAATAGTATCAGAACAAATAGACGAGATGCTAAAGGCTGACGTCATCGAGCCTAGTCAGAGCCCATGGTCAAGCCCCGTACTAATCGTGAATAAAAAAGACGGCAAGCCCCGGTTCTGCCTGGACAGTCGCAAGCTCAATGCAGTCACAAAAAAGGACGCATACAGCCTGCCATACATATCAGAGATATTAGACAACTTAAGAGAAGTGAAGTATCTAACAACACTGGATCTCTCCAAAGCCTTCTGGCAAATTCCTTTAGCACCAAAAGACCGGGAAAAAACAGCCTTCTTCATCCCAGGACGAGGAGCATACCATTACAAGGTTTTGCCATTTGGACTAAGCAACTCAAGCAGCTCACAACAAAGACTAATGGACAATCTATTTGGGCCACAGTTTCAAAACAAGGTGTTCTGTTACATAGATGACATAGTGATAGCGTCATCTACATTCGAAGAACATGTGTCACTCATTTCAAGGGTGCAACAAATATTAAAAAGGGCAAATCTAACCATCAATCTAGAAAAATCCAACTTCTTCAAGGACAGGCTAAAGTTCCTAGGGTACATCGTGGATGGTCTGGGTCTCAGAACAGATCCGGAGAAAGTCAACTCAATCCTGAAATTCCCGGTACCAACAACAAAGAAGGACGTTAACCCTAGAGTAGTCGCGCCTTTTTGTGGAACGTGAGTGGTCGCGAGTGTAGCATTTTGCCGCGCTTACAATTAGGTGAATATTTTACCTAATTTACACATTTTTCTAAAATTATTGATATTGTACTATTCAATGAAACATCAGCTTTAGGAACAACCAAACAGTTTAATTCAGTCTTATAATCATACTCAGAAAAAATAAAGAAACAATAAGTCTAGAAAAAAAAATCTCAATTTGGAACTTCTTCACATAATGTCTTATAAAATAAAAAAAAATGTAACAGTCAAACAAAAATTAACTTTTTAGTCATCTTGACCATATGCTTCACTAAAACAACCCTGGCACATGTACACACAATGTTCGTTGCACAGTAACTTTGAGCATACATTGCACCCTTATTTTGTCTGTCGATTTTTACTAGATGGACATTTCGTACAAATTTCCTCTCGTTTTTCAGCAGTGCTCTGATTTTCTGATGATACAAAGCGAGCAATTTGGCTTTTTAATGGCATCTGTTAAGTTTTAATACAAGATCTCTTCATTATATGTGGTCTGGAGGTGTTCTCTGGGATGTTGTAGGGGAAAGACTGCGGCTGCGGCTCGCTGCGGCAGGCAATGAGTGCTGGATACTTATTTCCATAGAGTCATCCCCGGACTGCTCTATACCAGTATTATAGTTTAAGACATACTTTCGTCTAAGCTTTGCAATGCAGCTTCCTCCAAATTTGACTCCTCCAACCAGGACATAGTTTGCGCGTCTTCTTTATTCATTTTGATAGATCTGAGAAGTGAAAAAACACAAAACATCTGTAAATATAATTAAAAAAATAGGATATATGTATTTATAGTATCTAAAGAAACAAAATATAATAATAATAACCGATAAATATTGTGAAATTTCTTAAAAAACAAAACCAAAATCATATCAATTTTACTTACGTAAGTGGTCGCGCACTTAGCAATTTGCCGCATCACAGGTCACCCGAGCAACAAACACTTCGTCCTGCAATCGCCTGCGCACTGATTTGTTTGTATTTACTACCAGGGGCGCGGGAGGAGTGGGCGCGCAGCTACTGAGACGCACAACCTAGAATAGGTAACTAGTAAAAAGTTATGAATCATTTTTTGACACGGACGGCAAAATGCTCATAGCGCGACCACTCTAGGGTTAAGAGGTTCTTAGGCACTGCGTCATGGTACAGACGGTTTATACCCAACTTCAGTACGATTGCTGCACCTCTTAACAAACTGACTACAACAAAGAAAGGAGCCCCGGCATTTCATTGGAACACAGAGGCGGAAAGGGCGTTCATGGAACTAAAAGCACACTTAATAAAAAGCCCGGTACTACAATGTCCAAAATACGATCAACCATTTCAGGTACATACAGACGCAAGCAACTTTGGCATTGGCGCCATGTTAACACAATTACACGAGGGAGTAGAACACCCAATAGCATATATGAGTCGGTCACTGAGCGGTCCGGAAAAGAATTATAGTGTAACAGAACGAGAATGCTTGGCGGTGATAGCCGCATTAGAACATTGGAGATGCTACCTAGACAATGGTCACAAGTTCACGGTGTATACCGACCATTCGGCACTAAAATGGTTCATATCATTAAACAATCCAACCGGCCGGTTAGCTCGTTGGGGCATACGGCTTAGCTGCTTCAACTTCGAATTAAAGCACAGGAAGGGCAAAGACAACATAATACCAGACGCATTGTCACGAGCTGTACCAGTATCTACCATATCCACGAAACAATGCAAAGTCACCGACAGCAAGGACGAATGGTTCATTAAAATATGCAACGGCGTGACTAGCTTACCGCAGGCATACCCCAATTTCAAGATAGAGAACGACGTACTATACAGACGAACTGACATAAAAGATTATGTAAACAATGAGTTCGAGTGGAAAACGGTAGTACCACCCGAAGCGAGAAACGCAGTATTTCAAGAAAACCATGACTCACCTACAGCCGGACACTTCGGAATTTTTAAAACATACCATTAAATAAAGTTACGGTATTACTGGCCGGGGCTATATAAGGACACTGTAAGCTGAACACTCAAGCATCCATAGGTAAGATGGGCCGTCCCAAACAATGCTCTCGCCCGTTTCAGACAATTTCGACTGATCTTGTAGGACCCTTACCGGTCTCTAAAAAGCAACACGTCTACATTCTCGTCGTCACGTGTTGTTTCTCTAAATACTGTTTAATTTTCCCACTGCGCAGAGCCACCGCAGAACCAATAGCCAAAATACTAGAGGACAATGTTTTCATGGTACATGGCATACCACAAACGGTATTAATGGATAACGGTGTCCAATTCATAAGTAAAGAGTTGAACACATTATTTACAAAATATAAAATTCCCAACATCAACTTCACACCTAAGTACACACCCCAAGTAAATACCGTAGAACGGTACAATAAAACTATTATGACAGCCATATCAATCTTTACCAATAATGACCATCGGTCATGGGACATACATATCCCAAAAATCCAATTTGCGATCAACAACTCGATCAACGCGTCCACCGGTTACACACCAGCATATTTGGTTCATGGTAGGGAATTGGTAACATGCGGGTCACATTACTTACAAAATGATGACCCAAGCGAACTTAACCTATTGCCTAGAAACATATACGCGGAGAACCTAGGATATCTCGCAGAGGTGTTCAACACAGTCCAAGAGAACCTCTGGCGTAGGCATCTAAAGTACGCACACCATTACAACACGAGACACCGACACGCACAATTCGAAGTAGGCGACATAGTGTGGAAAAAATGCTATTTCCAAAGTGATAAGGACGCATATTTTTCTAAAAAACTGGCCCCCAAATTTATCAAATATAGGGTCAAAGAGAAACTATCGAATTTGGTCTACATCCTGGAAGATATGACAGGAACAAACCTAGGAAGTTGGCACGTTAAAGACATAAAACAACATTCGGTATCGTACATTGCATCTGTGAGACGAAAAACATAAACATTCCTCAACGATGCGTGTACGAATGCAGATAACGGTAAAGGCCATTCGCATACGCATCTTAGCGCAGTGTGTTACACACTGCGCTAAGATGCGTATGCGAATAGCGTATATAGTACATCAGTACAGTTACACAATAGTGTTGTAAATAATTAAACTTTTGAAAAATATAAGGGTGTTAGCACACCGTAATAGAATATTAATACTTAGGTGGGCACATAAGGTACCACATTTCTTCACATTGTACAACTAGGTACACTTTCATACGGAAGTTTCACAATTACACTTACATAATAATTAGGTAGTATATAGTCATCACACATTCATCATATTTATCTTCACACACAATTCCCAACACTTAACAAGCAGTTTTTTTTTTTGTATTGACATAGTGACACTGGCATTTTATGTTGTGTGACTCCCAAAGGCAGAAGGAGGGGGCACACTAGCTACAGGCGAGTCACATTCGTAGATTAAAGAAAGTGACTCAAATGTCCTAAGTTTTGTTTCCCGACTAAAGCTGACGGGATAATATAGCATGACATGTAGTGTAACACTAGCCTTAGATAGAACATAGATAACACGTTTACATCAACATTATTACGTCAACATTTTACTCGCAAACAAAACACAACTTACACAAGGGTGATTTCTTTCGTACACACATACATACTATACAATGATGGACGCACATACATTTTATACTACTATGGCGGCACACAAGGGTCCCATTTTTTTAATATAATTGGCATAATGGCCAAAGATCATGTATCTTCGTTATTTATTAGGGTTGACATAATAGTCATAGTCAACAGTTTACTACTAAGGTTGCGAATAAGCACTTAGTTTCTGTTATTACTGCTAAGGTTGCGAATAAGCACTTAGTTTTTTTTATGTTATTTTGTTAAAGGGCTAAATAGCCTAGTAATTAGTTAGTGACACTACACACTACACATGACTTACAAATAACTACATATAACAACGTGACAAACACATGCCGTGTTCGTCATGGAGACATAGGGGTTAATTAGCATCACGAAGGATTCTGCAAGTAATTTATTTTCTATCACTTTTCTGTTTCTTGGTTTAGTTGGGAGTTACTGTTAGTTGGAAGCATGGGTCTATCCCTAACAGAGTTCGTCGTTTGCTGTTAGTTGGCAGAATGGTCTTGCCCTAACAGAATTATGTTGTAGGTTGTTACTGTTACGAGGAAGCATGAGTCTTACCCGAACAGATATATGGTGTACTGTTATTTGGCAGCATTTGTCTTGCCCTAACAGTCTTAGGTGTAAGTCACCTTTATGTTTATTTTCGTCATATGGCTACTCCTACCACTCGGAAGCTAGAGGCTTGCCCTGGGGGATAGTCCATCCTATGAGTCGGAAGTGTTACACGAGCCCTAGTAGGATGTTCTTCTCTGGGACGGTTGTATAAATCCCAGCCTTCAGCAAAAAGCCTTATTATACACACCCCACTTTCAGGCGGTGCGTATTACCTGAACCTTCAACCCAAAGCCTCAAATACGTCTTTTCTCTTTCTGTCCCATAAAGTTCTTCAGAATCACCTACATACAACCTGCCAGTTGGTTTCATTAAGGTTAAGGCCGACTCTTCGCTATACCCAGCATCACCTCATTCACACAGCACACTAATATACACACACACATAGACGAGTAGTAGGTCTTAGGTTAGGGGCGTTCGAGGACGAACGCAGCATTTGACGTGTTAGGGTACGTCAAACGCTCACCGGAGCGGGGGAGTATGTAACGTTGTGCAACAACGTGTGCATAAATTAATAAAATTAGATGATTAGAATTGAAATTTAGATCAATATATGAAAGCGCCATCTGCCGACAACTAGTCACATCAACACAGCACTGACGTAACCAGATTGACGTCAGACGTAGGGACGCGACTTGCCGCCAGAGGCGCTGTCCAAAGCTATAAATAGGACCGCGCGCGAAGTTCAAGAAACCATTTTCATAAATTTAAATCATACTCGTCGCGAAGGTGTCTGTGCATTTTTATAGGGAGCGAAATTCTCCCTGAGAGAACAGTTGTTTAGCTGCAAACGTCAAGTACCGCATCATTGGGTGAGTTAAATTATTTATAATGTAATCTAAATTTTAAAACAGTGAAAATTAACGGCTGTTGGTCAACCCTGTTATAGGAGGGTAGTTTACAGGGGTGTGAAAAAACATATCTGTAAAATTAGTACTGTAAGCAGACAATGTAAGACTCCCGACTCCTGAAATGGTTAACAGGAGTCGGCTGTCTTTGGGGAATGAGCGGGAAAAAGGGTTCCAGCTAACCCCTCATCTGGAACATTCCAGGGTCCACCCTACGGGTTCCAGAAATTCACCCTACGGGTTTGAAGAAACAGTCTACCCTTCGAGTTCTACGAGAACCTTCCACCCTACGGGTTGTCAAGATCTACCCTGCGGGTTGCGGAAATCCACCCTACGGGTTGAGAACACCGTGCCAGCCGAAGTTGTGGACGGCACGGCTACGTCGCTGACGGCGTCAATCCAAGAAGGCCAACCCAAGATAAGTCGAACCCTGCGAAGTCCTTCGGGAATCGCAAAAACCCTTGCTGCCTGAAATTGCCACACCCACGACCCCCAAGTGCTTAAATCTAATTCAAATAAATTATTAACTTTTTATGTTTTAAATTCTATCTTTTCATTTCTCTCTCCTTTCCTGAAAGCTACAGCTTTTCACCGGGCAAGCCCTCAGGAAGGATGTCCCGTGACTCCCAACAGACCTACGGCCGCCAATGCGGCCTCGCCCAGGGGGTGGTTCGGGTGCAATCCCGCGTCTATGGGGGGGTTTCGGGTGTGACCCCGCTTCTAAGGGGGGGGGCGTGCGTGAGTTGCTCACGTCACGCTGCCGTCATGGGCCTGCTTCTGTAAGGACAGTGAGCGGCCCTCTCACCGTCCTCAGACCCCCGGTCATGGAGGCCGATAGTCTTCGGCGAAGACACGTCGGCGGCGCCCAGGGCGCCGACTGCGGAACTCGGGTGGGAGAATTCTCTCCCGCACCGCCTCCTTCGCGAGCATGACCTGCTCGCAGAAAGAGGTGGCGCAGTCCCACTTACTCCCGCTGGACAGCATGGCTCGCACCATGGCGTCGAGCGAGAGAGTGTCCACGCCCAGACCCACTACGAGGACCGGGCGCTGTTGTGCCCAAGCCGTGCACTCAGCAAGGGCTCTCGCTTCCAGGTCCCATGGAGGGGTCCCGGCTAGGAGACATGCTGCCTCACCGGAGATCGTGCGGTATCCTCTTATCACCCTGACGGCCATCACTCTCTGCGGGCTCAGCAGTCTAGCCTCATTGCTGGCCGTCAGGGTCTCCGCCCATACGGGAGCCCCGTACAAGGCCATGCTTCGCACGATCCCCAGGTACAGTCTCCTGTAGGGAGCGTTGGGTCCCCTGATGTTGGGCATCAGCCGCGCGAGTGCGGTCGATGCTCCCCTCAGTTTTGGGACCAAACTTCGGAAGTGATGTCCGAAGTTCCACCGGCCATCGAGTACGAGCCCCAGATACTTCATCGAGGGCCCGATGCCGATGCTGACGCCCCCTACCTGTAGGCTGGATCCCGCAGGTGGCCCCATCCGAGGTCCGTGGAAGCACAGAGCCTCGGATTTGTGAAGGGCGACCTCGAGACCCAGCCGCCGAATCCGACCCACGACCTGAGCAACCCCTGCCGTGGCCTTAAGTGCTGCGGCACGGTGCGTTGCTCCCCGCACCGTAACGAGGGTGTCGTCGGCGTAACACGTTACGCCGACCCCTCTGAGCAACGGACCACGCAGCACCCAGTCGTAACCGATGTTCCACAGGAGCGGCCCTAAAACCGATCCCTGTGGAACACCGCACGACACATCTCGCCGACCCGGCCCTAGCCAGCTCGGGTAAGTTATGGCTCTCTCGGAGAGATAAGCCCCGGCAATTCGACGGAGGTAGGGAGGCACTCCATGATAGATAAGCGCCTCCCTGACGCAGCTCCAGGGCAAGGTGTTGAATGCGTTGGCGATGTCGAGAGACACCGCCACCACCACCTCACCCTGTGAGACTGCTTCCTCCGTCAGGCCTCTAATGCGCATGATCGCGTCCACGGTGGAGCGTCCCTGACGGAAGCCAAACTGGCTATCCGCCAGATCAGGCCGTGTGAGAACGCGTGTGAGATGCCCGACGAGGCGTTGTGCAATAACACGCTCAAAGAGCTTGCACACCTCGTCGAGCAACACGATCGGCCGGTACCCTGATGGGGAATTTGCCGGCCGCCCCGCCTTTCGAATTAAGACCAGTTTCCCGGTCTTCCAGACCTTAGGAAACTGGCCTTTCTCGAGGCATGCGCTGAAGAGCCCAATTAGTCGAGGCCCAAGCTCCTCGAGAGCCAGGACCCACGCTCGGCCTGGAATGCCGTCGGGTCCAGGGGCGGTGTTTTTGCGGGATTTAAGCCGCAGAACAGCCGCTCCTAACTCACCCTCGGTGACTACGGGCACGTCGTTCTCGCTGCCTTCCGCGTTGGGCACCTGAGACGGAGCCATGCGCGGAGAAATGTGTTCCTCCGCTCTCGACGGGAACAAGGAGTCCAGGACCTCCTCCAGCCGCTCCGGCTGGAGACTTTGAGTCAGTGGGGGCGCCTTAGGGCGTAATTTGCCCCTTACCATTAGGTACGGGCGCCCCCACGGGTTCCGCTCCAGAGTCTCCATCAGCTCATCGCGGCCCAACTTTTTGGACCGCTTGATGGCCGTCTGGAGGGCCCTCTTGGCCTCCTTGTACCCATCGTAAAGCTCCGTCTCTCGGGCTGCCGCATCGTCTGGGCGGCGACGCCTCCGGCGGAATCTGGTGTACCGGCGGCGCGCGGTAACGCACTCCGCGCGCAACTGCGCGATTTCCGGCGTCCACCAGTACACCTGCTTCCTCGCCGGTATGGGCCTAGCCCTGGGCATCGCCGCATCGCAGATGTGCGACATGGCTCTCCCGAACTACTCCACTTCGGCATCAACATCGGCAGGCCCGCCCGCTGTCGGAATCCAGGCCTGCACGATGGCCGCCTCCAGGAGAGCCTCCCGATCCAGGCGATGGAGTGCCCAACGCGGTTCCGGGGGATTCGCGATTGTTGGCAGCAGGTTAGGTGGAGGGGAGACGTCGAACCGAATATATCGGTGATCTGACGACGTCTCCTCCTCCTCCACCACGCGCCATCCCTGGACACGGCGGGCGAGCTCAGGGGTCGCAAACGAAACGTCTATGACCGAGCTGAGCCCCCGCCGCGTCCAGGTTGCGACATTCCCCCGGTTCAGGATGACTAGGCCACGTGTAGTGACCCAGTCCTCCAGTATCCTCCCCCTGCCTCTGGTTTCCCGGGAGCCCCAAGCCTGCGACCAGGCATTGAAGTCTCCCAGGACCAGGACAGGGCGAGGCCGGCATGCAGCGAGAACGACGTCCAGCTCAGGGAGCCATAGCTCAAACTGATGCTGGTCGAGGCTCGGTGAGATGTAAACGGCCACGACAGCGACACCCTCATATTCCGCCGCGACGCAACCCGGGCCCCTAGCAATAAGCGCTAGGCGCGAGTCGTCCGCGCCGGTCCCCCCAAAGATGGTCGCCAGGCCGTCCAGATCCACCGGGCTTCCCGGGTGAACCCAGTACGGCTCGGCGACAACTACAATATTAATGGACCACTGACTGATGCTCTGGTACAGAAGGTCGTGAGCACCAGTGCAGTGGTTCAGATTCACCTGCAGGATGCGGATATGGGTGTCCATTAATGGACGTCCATATCCGCACCATGCCGCGAACGTGCACCCACACCCTCACCCCCCCGTGCGGACGGACGGGGCTTCGGCCTTGAGGCACCTGTCTTCGCGGGGCTGCAGGAGATGCACCTGCGCCCTCAGGAAGCCTCCAATAAGGAGGCTCCGTCCGTCCACCACTTTCTGGGCCGCCGCGACGGGACAGCTCACGACCGCCGACCCGTGACCAGTGGGGCCAAAGCGAATTTCGCCTGACCTCACCTGATCACGGGGGCAGCCACTCGCCTCCACGACGGCGGAGATTATCTCCTCCGTCGTGGCTCCAGACCCGAAATGCGCAGCGCGGCGCATTTATTGGGTCTGGTGACGCGGACGTCACCCTTGTCCAGCGACTCCCGCAGCTTTGCCGCTAAGGCATCCGCTTTGGGGCCGCTGGTGGCGCCGGAGACCTCGAGGAGGCGCGCTCCGGTGCGCGTCACCTTGCACCGGAGCCCCCCTCAATCTCGAGGGCCTTGAGGTCTACTGAGGCTTTCGCCTGCCTCAGAACCTCGGCGTACCGCACGCCCTTCGCCTTGCCCTCTGTCGTCACCGTAATGACGACGGCAGTGGAGCGAGGAGCGCGAAACCTCTTCGGCGCCTTCGCCGCGGCGGCCTTTGCCGCTTTTACGGCGACCTTTGCCGCCTTCTTGGCGGCCTTCGCCGCCTTTTTGGCGGCCTTAGCCACCTTCTTCTTTGCTCCCGCCACCTCCCAGATCCCCTCTCTAGAGGGAGTCTGGGGTGCGGCGGGAGCGCTGGCTGTGCTGGTAGAGGCGGGGTTGCCACCTACACCAGGTGCCGTCTTCTTGGGGGCGGAAGCCTTCCGCTGGAGACCGGGAGCCCCACTGGGTGCAGCCGTCGTCGCGTACGACGTGAGCGAGCGTGAACTGCTTGCGGTCCTCGAGGACGCCGAGGCGCCGCTCGATGGTCTCCAGCAGTTGGACCATCGTTGGGGTTGCCTTAGGTGCACGTGGAGCGGGGGCTTTCGCACCCCGAGCCTCCCCGGCCCCCTGGACGAGCTGCGTAAGCCTGCCGATTTCCTCCCGCATCAGCTCTTGCTGCTTGCGGGAGTCGGCAAGCTTCTTCTCCAGGCTCGCTACCCTAGCCCGGAGCTTCTCCTCCTCGCTGGAGACACTCCTCTCAAGGAGCTCCTCCAGCGCCTTGGTCGCCCCTGTGACAGCTTCCGTCACAACTTTCTTTTTGCCCGCAACGTTCTTGGCGCCCTTTGCGGCGCCAGTAATGCGGGCAAAAGCCGCCATTATTTCCTTCGCCGCCGGCACCTCCGTGACCCTCCCGCTTGGCAGCGGGGGCACAATCGCCGGCGGCTCTGCCACCCTCCCTCTCGCTCTGTAGAGGTTGGCTTTCCGACCTCTACCCGCGGTGGTAGCAGCTACCTTCCTCCTCACTGCTGGAAGATTCGGACCCAGGCCGACAGGCCTTTGCCTGGTCCGCTTGACCTAGGTCTCTTCCGCCTCGCTTCTTCGGCATGGAGACCGAGGGTTTCCTCGGTCTCGGTACCCATATCAACTGACGACTCCATCTCGGAGCCGGCACGGGTTGACGCGACCTCCGCGTCACTGGGGGTGGTTTTGAGGCACACCCCTGGGCCTGAACTATTCGTAATAATTTGCTCCATAGTTAGTTTTGCGTTTTGCGTCCGCCGACGTAAGGGTGGGAGTGGGGAAGTTGGGAGAGGATGTGAGGATGGGAAGGGTGGGAAGGTGGGAGTGACGCTCTAGGCACTGAGTTCCCCCCAGCGATGCATCAAATTGCCGGGCGTCAGAGCGTGAGATTCGGGTTATTTCTTATAGAGGTTTTCTTCCTCGCAACTCCAAAGAGCCACCGTGCCCATCTGTTGCCAGATGGGGTTACGGCTCGGCCGAACGATGGTCCCCATGGGTGTACTTCGCCACTGATCGCTCAGTGGCGAAGTACTCGTCGCTCTGAGAGCTCTCCGCTAAGTACGCTCTGCATAACAGAGCGCATGCGGAGAACTCCAAACCGGCCATGAAGGCCCCTCCTTGGTGGACTATTAGCCGTGGGCGACGACGTGCGCCTCGCGCGAAGCCCACATCGTCGTCCACGTTACCAGGATGCACCACGTGGAGGTTGTCCTACCCAGCACCCCTTTTATATCAGGCTTTGAATGCATTTCTCAGTAACCGATACAGTAATGCAAGAGGATGGTTCACCATGCGTTAAACATAATCATGTGTCGTAGTCGCCACCAACTTAAACGAAGTTGTGCTGTGCGTGTTAGCTAGTTTCACGTACCATGATCAAAATAATCTTAAGTTTTTTTTTTTTTTTTTTTTTTTTTATACTACTTAGGTGGCAGACAAGCTTACGGCCCACCGGAAGGTTGGTAACCGTAGCCTATAGACGTTTGCAACACCAGAGGCGCTACACACGCGCTGCCGACCCGGGTGCAGGCTGTGACGACCCACAGTTGAAATTTTTCAAGCCGCCCGTAAGGCCTTCAACTTGGCTTATCGACTGTCATTTTACTGACAACCGGGACCAACGGCTTATCGTGCCTTCCGAAGCACGGAAACGCTCGTAAATAAATGTCACAAAGTGGTCCACGTGGTGGTCACCCATCCATATCCGGCCATAGTAAATGTTGCTTACTGCAGTGATCGTTTACAGAACACTGAGTCCGCGGGGCCACGAGCGCTTCAAAACACTAAGTACACAATTTTGAATTATCGTGTTTCAGAACTTGCTAGAAATATGGGAAATATTTATTTACGTAAATTCATCACCCTGTACAATCTAAAACAAAAAAAACCGGCCAAGTGCGAGTTGGACTCGCCCATGAAGGGTTTCGTAGCAGTAAGTTACATAATATAAAAGTTCTTATATGTAGTTCGTTGTAACTTTGATTGATGTTTTAACACGTTCGCAGTGGTAGTGATTTTTCTTGGCGAAAATTGCGGCATATGACGTATTAACTTGACGTTCAAACTAGTTTTCATTGGTAGTTTTTATGGCAATGTACATCGTATATTTTTTTTTAGATTTATCATTATCTTAGTTTAGAAGTTAGAGAGACACTTCCGATGTGTAAAAATGTGTGGCGGAACGACACACATTTTTCCACTTTGGAAGTGTCTCTTGCGCAAACTATTCATTTTAGAAAAAAATGATGTTAGGAACCTCAATAGCATTTCTGAAGACCTATCTATAGATACCCCACACGTATGGGTTTGATGAAAAATAAAATGTTGAGTTTCAGTTCTGAGTATGGGGACCCCCAAACTTACTACTTTTTTCTAGTTTTATATAAGAATCATAATGCGGTTCACAGAATACATCTAGTTACCACGTTTCAGTAGCATAGGCCTTATAGTTTCGGAGAAAAATGGCTGTGACACACGGACGGACAGACAGACAGACATGACGAATCTATAAGGGTTCCGTTTTTGCCATTTGGCTACGAAACCCTAAAAAGGGAATACCTGGTACTTTACATTACAGCACGAAGAACATTTTGTTATGGAGTCGCATTTTAGAATTTCTGCCACTATTTGGACTGACCAGCCATACAAGTGATAATTTAAGGAAAAATAAACATTTAGCTACCAAGGTTATTTTTGACTATCGACTTAATCATACTAAACTAAAATCTACTGAAGACAAACAGTAACGTATTGGCACAGAATATATGAATCTATTTATGTGAATGGTATGTTGATGATGAAAATTCCATATGGATTATTTTGTTTAAAAATTTTTCAAAGTATGTTTTAGGTCGAGTGAAGACCCTGGAAATGACTAAAAATCATAAATTGTGTAATGTTATATAGTAACATTTTAATGCGAAAGTTTGTGCGTGTAGGTGACTGGATGTTATAAATCTTTCATGGTGTAATGGCTGAACGGAAATTGGCCTATAAGTACCAAATTTGTCTGTACCGGTGGATAGATTACAGCCTGAATTCACATTTACTTTGCTAGTGTTTATCCCAAAGAAAATGAACGGGATTAGCGGGCAGAACCGCTCGCCCTACTTTGTTGTATAATAGGTATTCATAAATAAATATCCTTATGGATATCAGAATGATCCTTATGGATATCAGACCACGGATATTAATACTTAAGTATATACTTTTTAAATACATGCATATTATATTATAGAAACACCCAGACTTGAGACAAACATTTATGGGTCAAACAAATATTTGTCTCCGTACTAGTAACAAATATTTATAGCAAATGTTTCGTTTACAGATATACTCCACGGTCTTTTTATACGATATACAACCTTTTCACCTTTTTTGGACAAGTATTGATGTTTCTTACGTCTTGGATTTTTATTTTTCATGAAATCTCAATAAAGAATTTAAGTAAGTAATGAATCCTGCTGATATAAAAAATCGGCCATTGTTACTAAGTATATTAGGCGGGAAACGTGAGGTTTTTTAGTCGGTAGAAGTCATAGTATCCACGTAGGATTTTACCTTATGTAAAAAAAACACTTTTTACTAGATTCTCAACATTTGAACGCTTTGCCTTGCCAGGCGTTAAAACTATTCCAGATCATAATCGTGAACACGCCATGAACACCAATAGGGCTTGGTGTTCGTTAACGTCAGACAGCACTGCAAATATTATAAAAATATGATAGTTTGATTTCTTTCTATAATATGATGGATTTTTTGGTAGATCGTAAAAAAGTTGTGATCGTCATTATAGGTTTGCCGCCGCGTAGGATTAACTTAACTATCGGCGGAATGTAAATCGGCAAAATGTCTGTAGAGTTTGCCTTTGCTTGTCTCTTTGTTTCCGTTTTTGTCTTTTTTATACTAATAAGATGGCACACAAGCTTGCGGCCCCACTGTGGGAACTATACCCTATGAAAATGCTCCACCGACCCTACAAGAACTTTCTAAAATCCTTTTTGAGTCACCTTTGGTTAATGTAAATAAATAAATTTTTGACATGGATACATAAATGTTGTTGCAGCACATGTAATGTGTTACACATCGAGTTTACTTTCGTTTCTGTTTGCGGCGAAGATCAGTAAGAACTGGCCATCATTATTGAGAACTGTAGAACAATTGGAGAATCGCTTACCACCTACCAGAATAAATTACAGACGCACTATAAGAGTAGTTACTGTGTTCATAATTGCTGTAGAATCAGGTACAGCATTTTTTAAAGTTCACTATGAAATTCTCATTTGTATGGTTTGTGAATTTTTAAGGTGTTATAAGTTCAACCTGTATTTAAGTGTGTCTCTTTATCTGTCTGTGGCATCATAGAAGCCCAATAAACCGGCCAAAAACCGATATGATGGATATGGTTCTTAGCTATATGTATATTTTGAAAATCTCTGATTTACTAACTGTCTAGTTATTGTAACGAATACCTAGACACTTCATTTGCTATGATAAATGGTATGGCAACGTTTAATTTTTCATTCCAGTGAGAGAAATTTCATACATAATCTACAATTTCAATATTGTGTACTCTTCTAATACCCATGATGCAATTGATATTTATTTTAAGGAGAAGAGCCCTTGGATATTTGACTACACACCGGTGACTATAGGAAAGTGTGTAATCAGTGAAGTAAGTTTGCACAACTCTTTTGTTGGCTTGGTAAGTACTTAGAACATAAAAAAGCTTGGTATTCACATAAAGTTTAGAACTTTTTTATTGTTCAAAACGTCTAATTATTTTGAAACTTTGCACAGATCATGGACCAATAACGATACAATTTTTAGAATACTTTTCCTACTTTTATTACCACGTTATTCTGGATTAGTGATTTTTTCATTTCCGATACCTACCTATTGATGTCTTTGTGCAAAAAACACAGCAAGGTAAAAATAAAACGCAGTTTTGAAGGTAATTATTGATTCTTTTGCGTTGAATGCTTCACAGCTAGAAAGTTATAAATTTAATATTCTGTAAACAAGAGATCAGTTAAACTTGTATGAAGCTACTATTTCAAGAGACTAGGTAGATCGAAATTAAAATTTCTGTCTGATAATTCCGACATAATCGATTTTTCAAACAACAACAATTAAGTATGTAGAGTCTACAAGAATGTAAAAGATATGTAAAAGACTAATATAGAATGTAAAAGAATAAAATTCTAATATTTACCTCTTTGTCTATACTAATATTATTAAGAGGAAAAATTTGATGGTTTGTTTATTTGTTTGTTTGCATCGAATAGGCTCCGAAAGTACTGGACCGATTTGAAAAATTCTTTCACTTGTTCTGTAAAATGCCACTCAGTGTTTCTATCAAACTATAGTATTGGAGGACTAAGTTTAAGGACTCCAATCTCAACAGCTATTTTATAAAATACATCTTAATCCCAAATGTCAGATATGTAAGCGCTCATATCTCCCAGTCCCTCAAAAAAGTGCTCGTATTCCGACGGTTCATAATTGCCAAGCTCTTGCTTGGCCTATGTCTTGCTATCGGTTATGACTCACGGTGCCTAGACGTGGACGCTTACGGTGGGGCTAATCCATAACTCAAAGTTGCGCAACATGCTTGAAGTATCTTCAAAGGATTAGCTCCGAAATGAGGGTAATCCGGTGAGGAACCAGAGTGGTTCGCATCTCTCGCAGAATAAGCACATTAATGTGGCAATGGGTTGGCCATATTATGTAGAAAAAACAACAGCAAACGAGTTCTTAAGCAGAGACCGTGATTCGGCAAACGTGGGGTAGTAAGTCCACGCGACAGCGCCGACATGGAAAAAGAATTCCATGTCGTCACACAGGCAGAGACTGGATGCAGAGGGCGCTGGACTGTGTATTGTGGCGTGAACTGCGAGAGGTCCACGTCCAATAGTGAATTGTTATAGACTGATCTGATTGAAGCTCTTGCTTGAAGAGGGCGAAAATTTTCCTAGCAGCGTCAAGCAATGCTTAGGAATGAAGACTATGTTTTGCAGAAAGCGGGATTCAAACAAAGCCTGGAAGAAACTGTCAGAACATTAAAACTAGAACACTTGAATTATAAAAAAAAATCAACATGTTTGCTGCCACATTCTATGAATATATTAAATCAAACTTCCCTATAGATTTACATCAAATTCATTTCCATTAATACTTTTCAATAGCTCAGTATGGTGGATTTATTTAACCTTCTACACAATCCTGACAGCTTTTGTGTAAGCAATCTGTAAAATATAGAAGGATTTTTACTGAATTACTCAATATTATGTGAGTATTGAGTATTAGTATACTTAGTAGGTAAATACCTACTTTGCGTTTCTACCATGTTCTACATTTTTCAAATAATACGTGTACTTCACAAATTCAGTACTTCGTAAAGTGTTTGAGTATCTATTTCTGATTCATGTGATCTACTTGTTTCGACAGGGCGTTGACGTGATACATTACCTTTATTTTCAGCTTGATTTTTGATTTCAGGTAAACACTTTGAAGTTAATGCTAAGTAATATAATTATACAACGTTTAGACCGTATTATTTATACTAAAATATGTTTTTTATGGCACCTGTTGGGCGAGGCCATTAGTATCTCTCTAGAAAATATTCAATGTATGGACGTTCCTGTCTATCGGTAGAATATATGTCATTGTTTAATTTTAATTGATTTAATTCTGACTTGGTTGTATTAGTTTAGTTTAGTTAGACTACTTTATTAATAATTTTACAAGCAGTGGCTACCTTGAGAGGTTAAGTAACTACCAAATACAGATTATAAGCAATTTTTATGATGTATGGTAGTATTAACCAATGGCGGTACTTTTAAAAAAGAATTCGTTGGTTACTCATCAAGTTTGTGAAACTTATCACTGTAATAATGATAAACTGGCTAGCCGTACTTAAATAGTGTCCACATTTCATTAAAATGAATATTGATAATTTTATCCAAAACAAACCCTCTCTACTATCGAATATTAACGTCCAATTTAGTGAAAGCCCTTCTTCAATACCTACGTCAAAAGTTCCTCTGTAATAAAACACGTTTATTTATCAAACCAGTGCACAATGGCTACACACATTTTTTGAACTCCACGAAAGTAATACCTAGTCACATTTAGTAATGTAAACTACAGGTTGTCACTTGTATGCCTGAATTGTTGTTGGAATATAAAAGTGATAAATGTAATCCATAATCAGATAACCAGCCATGGTTACTTTTTTCAGACGTACTTGAAAAATAATGTACTCACGGAGGTCTCTCATCGTTCCCAGAAGACTGAGTTACAAGAGTAGAAAAACATGTCATTTACATAATTCTACGAGAGCAATTCTATTCTTTATTCGTATTCTTGGATTGCTTCCTTTATTTGGACTGACCAGTGACACTAGTGACAAATTAAGGTGAGCCCAATGTGCACGCAAATCATTAATGTTGATTACAAAAATTCTATCAACACTGCAAATAAGTAATTTAATACTTACCTATCACATCATACATCCGTATGCCTAGTAGAAGTAAGACTTTTTATTTACAATATAATAATATGAAAAGTTAAGACGTATATTTAATCATCTAAAACCATTCTGTTTAGTACAATTGATTCATATTCACCAAGATGATAGTTTCTACATTCTTTCTCATGAAGTAAAGTTTCATGCGATTCATTACACGCTAGCCGCTTTTTATATACGTTATGTTTATTATTATATTATCCTGCATTATTTACAGATTTACACTTTGTTCGCCATATACAGTATATTACGTTATAAGCTTTCTTGGACAAATATTGATGTTCATTACGTGTTGGAACTACTTTTGTCGGAATGGTATCTCGGTGGACAATGTCAGTAAGTATTGCATGTCTCAGAAACCTAAGCTTAAATATCAGTGTTTTCTTTCTTGATGTGGCCAGTCTCTACTTTTAATAGGTTTGCAAAAGTGGGACATTGTGATCTGCATTTTGTTTCAAGCTGCTGTTTAAAATCATATTCTTAAAAGTGCTATTTGAACGTCTATTTTCAGCTTGTGTTATGTTATACACTTCAAGTTTGACAACGTTTTTATTCCTAGCAAAGATTGGCCATAGCTGGTCATCGTTAATGAAAACTGTGGAAAAACTAGAGAACGAATTACCATCTTTCAGAAAAAACTACAGTGTTACTATAACTTTTGCTATAGTATTGATAATAGTGACTGAATTAGGTATAGTATTAAAATGAGTCATATTTATCAGTTTTTTTTACATTGATATTCCTCATTATTTTTATGATGCTGGTATAAATATCACATCTGCATTATGAACATATTATACTATTTTTCAGTGGAAGCAATCGCTTTCATTATTTACAAGTTTACTCTGGTATACTCTTGTGGATCCAATGACGCCATTGATAACTACTTTAAGGTCAACACCCCTTGGATCTTCGACTACACACCGGTAGCTATTTGGAAGGGTGTGATTAGTGAGGTTAGCTGATTTTGACGTTGTATTGAGTCTTACTTTGATAATTATTATTTATTGATTTGTAACTGAAAATATCGCCTTTGTTTCTTTGTTGTTGTTCCATGCTTGAATTTACTTTCTTTGTGAAATAATTATATTTTAATCTTCATTGCCTATTTTAATACTATGTAATACGTATGTATTTAGAAATATATAAGTATATATATCAGTCGTCTAGATCCCATAGCGCAAGCAAGATGATGTTGTGTGTGAATGTCCACAAATGTTATTATTATTATTGGTGTGTGTGTAGTATAAATATCCTTAAAATCTGATTAAGCAGAACATTATTAAATTAGTTTTCAACTTCAATATCTTTATATCTCTGATAGATGATTAACGTTCAAGCGGGATTTATAATTGACTGCAATGACTGGCTGATCATGCTTACAAGTTTGTACCTGACCGAGTATTTTCTTGTGCATAATGAACGTTTGAAGAAAGCTATACAACAGGCGAGTTATTTTCTCAGGTAGTACAAAAGAAAGATCAGCCACTTTGAAATCAAGGTTGATTGGTTGTAGCAAGACTGTCCAATGTGATAATCTTTTTCTGTTTAATTTTCAGAAACATTTATTGAGTTCTAAATTCCGTGCAGAATATTTGAAGGTGGTACAATTAGTGAAGCTTCTCAATGCTAAATTTGGAGTTTTTCTAATGATCTCAGTTGGAACTAGCTTGTACTGGATATGTATCGAACTATTTTATGCTCTAAAGTAAGTTTTCTTTATACAACACAAATTCGATATACCTTTGAAAAAATTGAATCAAGTTCGTTGAGCTGAACATCAATTTTATTAGATTTATTAGACTGACATGATCTATTTGTACGATAGAAAACGTGAACAGCAAGAACTTAAAATTTGTCATTTATTTATCTACTTTTGTGTATGTACAAAATCAAGTTATTTTGCAGTGGTGGTCAAATTGTAGCTCCAACTCATTCAACTATGTGCGAATTTAAAGATTTGGAACAGACACAGTGAGTCCTTTTTTTGTAGTGTAAGTAGTTTCAGAAATAATTATTAGTGTTTGTATGTGACGTGGATACAGATATCCCACAAGGGCACAGTATACACCCACAGTTCACCTTTGTGTTTCACTCTATAATGTAGGTATTAAACACAGCGTCCTTGCACAACAAAACATCATCCATAGCTTCTATCTATCTATCTTCACGCCAAATCCCTTGCGGGGTAGGCAGAAAGAACCGAGCGCCACACGGCACGGTCCATACACACCTCACTTGCTTCTTCAACTTTCATTTTTCTTTTCATGCATGCACGTCGGTTCCTACGGCTCTTGACACCACCTTCAACTAACACACGATTAATTTGGTCGTGGTAGGTGTGTCGTGGCCTTCCCCGACTCCTACGTCCATCCACTTTCGCGTTGTATATCTGTTTTGTCATTCTTTCATCTCCCATTCGTTCCACATGCCCGAACCATCGTAGCATGCCCTTCCTTACTTTAACACCGACACTGTCTTTCAGACCAACTCTCTTTCTTACATCTTCATTCCGAACGCGATCTGCGAGCGTTACTCCGCAGATTTTGCGTAGCGCGCGCATCTCGACCGCGTTTATTCTACTTTCATGCGTTTCCTGCCATACCCAACTCTCGCTTCCATACGTTAGCGTAGGTATCAGCACCGCATTGTGTACTGCGAGCTGGGCCTTTTGACTTAAGCCCTTGGTACCTAAAAGTTTGCCTAACGCTCCATTCACACTATTGCCCGCAGTTACCCTCTTTTCTACATCAGCGGTGTACCGTCCATCCCTGCTAAATGCACATCCAAGATATACAAACTCATCCACCTGTTCCAGCACTACATCATTTACAGTTATCCTGGCATTCGTTCTGTCCTCTTCTCTTTCGAATACCATCACTTTCGTTTTAGTCGCGTTCAAATGTAAGCCTCTCATTAGACAATCATCTTTCATCGTTGTGACTAGTGACTGTAGTTCTGATGGCGATTCGGCTATGAGCACGGCATCATCTGCATACAGCAAACAGTTAACAAGTACGTCACCCATTCGCAATCCAACATTCATCGATCTTACTCTCTTAAGACAATCGTCCAGGTACAGGACAAACAGCAGAGCCGACAGCACGCAGCCCTGTCTGACGCCAATGTTGACGTCAAACCAGGGAGACAGGCTGCCGCCCACCCGCACACATGCCGTACATCCCACATATGTAGACTGCACAGCAACGAAGCAGCGCACCATCAATCCCGTATCCTGGCAATATATCCCAGAGATCCTTCCGTACAACTCTGTCAAATGCTTTCTCCATGTCCACAAAACCGCAGAAAACCTTCCGGCCTACAGCCAGCTGCTTCTCTACAATGTTGCGGAGCGAGAAAACTTGGTCCATACATCCCCTTCCATTTCGGAAACCACCCTGCGCCTCCCACAGTAATCCGTCAGATTCCACCCTCATTCTCCTTTCAATAATTTTTTCATACACTTTAGCTGCTATACTGATCAAACTGATGGCCCTATAGTTGGCGCACTCTATACGTGAGCCCTTGCCTTTATACAGGGGCACGATGATAGCACGCCTCCAGTCCATTGGGACCCTTCCAGTCTTCCAGCATAGATTGCTCAATGACCAGAAGGCGTCCCGGACGCAAGGACCACCTAATTGGATCATTTCAGCAGATATCCTACCAATTCCCGCACACTTTCCGTTTTTCAAGCTTCGTATCGACCATTCAATCTCTTCCAAAGTAATATCTCCGCTTGATGCTTGCACCGCAAGATCAGTCATCGACTCCCTCGCAGTGCCCGCATCCGGGAGATATTCATACATTTCTCCAAAGTACTCATTCCACCGCTCTAACACCTCTAATGGGTCCGCAAGAATGTCCCCAGCTTTACTTTTTATCTTATCCATTCTGGAAACTGACGAACAGCTCCGAGACTTCTTGACCTCCCTCCAAAAGAGTTTGGTATTCGTCTCGAAGTTCCTCGTCAGCTTCTCTTCCGCAATCATATTTATTCTTTCACGCTTCTCTTTCACTAAAGCTTTGGCTTCATTCTTGCAGAGGCGGTAAATTTCTTTCTTCGTGTCTTTCATACTGTCATTCAGTTGCAAAGACGAGACATAATCCAACCACGCTTTCTTCTTTCTTGCTACGCAGGATTGAACTTCTGCATCCCACCAGGCATCACCTTTCGAATGTTCATGTCTCTTTGCACTCCCACATGCTTCTTTTGCACTATCCACTATACTTTCTTTCATAATTTTCCAGCATTCATCCACATCTAAGCCGGAAAGGCTCGCGTTTGCAAGCCTTTCACTGACTAAGCCTACATACATACTCCTTACGCTTTCATCTTCCAGTTTTTCACTCTTTATCCTTTCATAGTCTCCGAAAGGGACACGCACTCGCCAGTGCCTCCACTTCTTGAAAAGACCAACAAACCGGCTTACCACCAGGTAGTGGTCAGTTTCAAGAGTGGGGCCTCTATAGGCTCTTGTATCATAAAGCATGTCGGAGACGACTCGTCGATCCATAGCTTATTTTGGATAATCAAGAATCTTTACAATTGAAATAAATATATTTGTCTATGATTAAAACATATCTTACAATGATGTTTTCTTGCTAACAGGCTCCTGTTGACTATAAGTCACTACACATACTCCAGCTTTTCATTCTCTTCAGAGGTGATACGAGCTTTGGTGGTACTTCAACTTGCTGCAAGAATACAATCAAATGCTTTAGTACCAATTTACTTATTATATGATTTGCCAAACTCGGAATTCAACTTAGAGGTATGTACCTATCGTAACAAATTACTATCTATACTAATATTATACAGAGGAAAGATTTGTTTCTTTGTTTGTTTGTAACGAATAGGCTCCGGAACTACTAGACCGATTTGAAAAATTCTTTCACTGTTGGGAAGCTACACTCTTTGCGGTGAACATAGGCTATATTTTATTCCCGTATTCCCACGGGAACGGGAACTACGCGGATGAAACCGCGTGACGTCCGCTAGTTTATTATATTCTTAAACAGTTACAGTTATTCTGCAATTTTCTGAATAACAACATCTGTAATGTGCATTTAGTAGGTACTTGTTTTTGTTTTTGATTAATAAGTACCTTCTTTTTAAAAGCATTACTAAACTACATTGGAATTTAAATTAAAGCTTTAACCTTTCAACATACAGTGATAATAATATTTTTTAATATCCTAACTTTCTTGCTATTTTACAGGTTGCAAGATACATTTCACAAATTAAAGACTTGAAAATCTCAATAAGTGGTTTTGACTTTTACCACGTCTCAAAAAAGATGATTTTAACGGTTGGTATACGAATACAATTATAAGATATAGGTATAAAAATGGGGAAACTACGTTTTGTAACCTCACAGATAAGTTTCACCATAGGAATAAGTTATATTCCGGGTTATAATCTAACAGGCACTTCCCAAAATTCAAAAAAAAAATCTCGTTACAAAAATCAACAAAAGCTATTCTATTCTTAAGCAATGCTGATTATTGTTAAACCTAGTTAAGTCACAAAATTTCTGCGTCTTTTTTATTCCAATTTCTGTTTACTTTGTATTTCAGTCACTAGGAACTATCGCAACTTATGAAGTTATGCTATTTCAATTCAACAGATAAATTCAGATTTTTAAATCTACACGTTGCATGATTATTTTCTTAAGGAGAAAATACCTATGAAAGCTTTTACCAGACAAATGACTATAAAGTTATAAACACAGGATCGAATAAATCCCAACAATTTATCGGTGAGACACGAGGGAAAGGAATCCTATGCGATCGCATAAGACGGACAAATTGATCGCGGGATCAGAAATAAGAGCAAGATTGATCGCATTCTCCTAACTGATTAGCCTGAACAAGATTGTGTTATTCATGTTTAATTTATACTAGCGGACGTCACGCGGTTTCACCCGCGTAGTTCCCGTTCCCGTGGGAATACGGGAATAAAATATAGCCTATGTTCACCGCAAAGAGTGTAGCTTCCCAACAATGAAAGAATTTTTCAAATCGGTCCAGTAGTTCCGGAGCCTATTCGTTACAAACAAACAAACAAAAAAAAACAGATCTTTCCTCTTTATAATATTAGTATAGATGTTGGTATACTCACCACACTCACAATTTGTATTTGTATTTGTTGTTATATTATTGTTATTTGACTGCTTCTCAAAATACAGGCATCGTAGCTTAGTTTAAGATGCAGTTTGTTCATAATATGGTACAAATAGTTGTTGGATAAACCTAAAGATAAATATTTTGTTATCACTATGGTTGTTAATAAATAATAATTATTATTTCTGGTTGTTTTTGAAGCTCCAAAAGCTGTTAAACTTTATCCGCATCTTGACAGCTGATATCCCTACTTGGTCTTGCATTGGATGAGAAAATTGCAACGAAATCGAAATAATGTTATGCTCGGAAGAAATAAAATCGTCACTCTAAGGAAATTAGGGTGAAATTATTGGATTAACATAGAAAATAAAATTACACTCCCACTATCTTCTTCTAATAGCTTTACTGGAACACACGCTATCGGTATTGACTTTGCACGTTATGCGAAAACCACACTACAGATTTGCTCCGATTAGTGCTAAGAGCCAATTGATTCGCGGCGCTATTCAGGAACCTAACTAAACACATTCGCACGCATTCTGGCCATGTGGTAGTATGCAATGCGTCTGTTCGCTAGGATCGAGTCACTGAGCGGTTCGCTTGACTCTTAGCAAGTCGCGAGGCACGTTAGTGTGGCCTAGGCTTTATACTTCCAGAAATTAGCAGGGCGCCGATTCTCGACCACACGACGGGAATGCGTGGAAGCAAATTTACGGGTGAAACGTCGTCCGTCTCATGTTCGCCGTTCCTAAATACGAGACAGGCGACGCGTCACCCGCCGATTTCCGTCCACGCATTCATGTCGTGTGAAGCGAGAATCGGTGCCCAGAGCAGTAATTATTTTTTGCACTTTTAAAACGTTCTGGTACTATGGCGTAGTGCCACAGTTTTTATTCTGACGATAAGAATTACATGAATATCGTTTTATTTAAGGCAATTCTTCAAACCTATATAGTATGAAGTGATCACTAATTTCCCGTAACCTGAAGACCACACGACTTGAATGCGTGGACGGAAATTTACGGGTGAAACGCCATCTGTCTCATAGATTTAGAATTTTTCGCTACTCTCAATAGATATACCTACAAAGCGTGCGAGCGAGACCTCATTATCCATAGCACTTAGCTCGAGAGGAAAAGAGAAAGCAAATTGTGTACTCATATGTCAGTATTTTGAATCGCTGAGCCCGCTGGGATCCTATGGCGGCTCTATGTTATTCATAATATCCAATAATCCGTAGTGATCTTACGATTAAAATAGAAAATTTTATATTTTCAACAATATTGTCGTGTTTAGTGTGTGAATAGGATATTACAAAACGCAATTATACGAAGATAGACTCGTTTAACAGGTCATTTGTGACTTCGTTCATTCCATTTTTGCCGTACATATTTTGCCAAATTGGATGTAAAATTTCACTGAAAGTTCAACTCATAACGTAGATTATGCATTTTCCTTCATACATAACACAATATTTAATGTGTAAATGCATTTTTGGAGGATATATAAGGCAGAAATAGAAAGGACTGTTTACAGTAAAATAGTCATGGGTAGGTATTGATAAGGATGTCGATAGTTCATTATAATGACATTGCTACAAACAAACTTATCTGGATTTAATTTACTATAAATATGATTGATTTTTACTCGAACTGTGTTATTTAACCTTTTTTTTAGGGTTTTGTGCCTATTTTAATATAATATTTCCAAAATTTGTGATCCATTTTGAGTTGAATTTTTATAATTTTACTTCACTTAAGGTACTCCACGCCACACCGGGATGTTTGCTGTGCAAGGCGCAGATTAGCCTCTGCGTCGAATACTGTTCTCACCTTTGGGATGACTGTGCGAGGTACTTACTGGACGCGCTTGGCGCTATGCAGAGACGTGTTATCCGATTTCAATTATAGGTTGTCCTAAGATGACGGTAAGCCTCGAGCCGTTAGCGCAGCAAAGAACCATAGCGTCCTTGGCTGCCTTCTACTAAATGTATCATGGCGAATGTTCTGAAGAGCTCTTCAACCTGATCCCACCATCTCCTTTCCGATTCCGAACAACACGTCGGGCAGAGGTGCCACTCATATATAGCGGAGAGAATCCTTGCCAGAACTGAGCGTTTCAAAAGATCGTTCCTCTGTCGAACTACAAAATCCTGGAACGACCTGCCCGCACATGTGTTTCCCTCATTTTACAATCCCGGGTTCTACAAGCGGAGCGTGAAGAGGCACATCATAGAGTCGCCAACTTGAGGACTACTGTCAGAAGTCTTGTGTGCTGTAAGCATGGCCCCCATTCGCTAGATGCGCCACGGCTTTCCATTAGTTTCCATCAGTGGCGACGTCAATTTGGCGAGGTTAATATATTTAAAAAAATCTACGAGTAATATCTTTTATTGTTACTAGGGTTCAATAATAAATGAGTTTCTAGGTTTCGTATTACGATAAGAGTTGGATTTTTAGTAAAATTTCAAATTCAATTGGCAAAATATATATGTACGGCAACAATGCAATGTACGGTGCCATAAATTACATGTTAAAAGTATATTTTCACATTCACACACTGAATCAAATTTCGTAAAATCACTACAGAATTTCTAATATTACGAGTTACCCCATATAATCCCATTTTTACTTTTTCATAGTCGATTACATTCAAATTAACAATTTATTCCCCAAAACAAGAAGTTGGAGATGAAACTTCTAAGCACTTTGTGTGCTTAGAAGTTTCATTTCCATTCCATCCATTTATACAGATACTTTTATCGATAACATAGGTGTGACCATTCAACAACACTATTTAACCCACTCATAGATCTTTCATTTTTTGGTCTCGTCTTCAGTTTGACACTGTTCATCTTGTACATTCTAAATCTATGATCTGTCTCATGTTTTGCCACTGCTAAATATATAATGAGACTGATAACGTTTCACCCGTAAATTTCCGGTATCGCATTCATGTCGTATGATCCGGCTAATTTATTTATCCGAATTGGCTAAGAAAATAGGCAATTAGAATATAACTTTTCATTATGTCCTTAGATTCTAACCACAGGATGCGCCTTACTTAAGCATTGTATTCTGCCAAGCCACATGACCATTTGGTCTTTTGGCTTTATAAAAAGCACTGTACATCATTACATCATTATAAATGATTGAACTAGTACATTTCATTGTAGTTGACTGTACAATAAAAATTAACACACAACAGCCGTTACGCGTTTGTCGATTAATACATTTTTAAATGCAATGAAATTTTATAATGTCTTTGTGTTTCCCCCTTCACTTGTATGAAAACTGGCAGAATATTTTTGTATGCGGTGGTTCGCAAAGGCTGGTCCCGTGATATATGGTCTAAGATTATGTCACATGCAATTCCGCTTGCTGAATAAAGATCATCGACTGTAACTGTTTTAAGTAGGGTTCCGTGTCCTAAAGTTATAAACAGCACCCTATTACTAAGACTCCGCTGTTCGTCTGTCTGTCTGTGTATCACCAGGTTGTATCACATGAACCGTGATAGTTAGACAGCTGAAATTTTCACAGAAGTTGTACTTCTGTTGCCGCTCTAAAAACAAATACTAAAATTAGAAAAAAAATAAGTAAACTCGCAAACTAAATTTGTTTATTTTTTTATGGTACGGAACCGTGGGCGGACGAGTCGAGGCAGATTTTTGACGTATTACAAGGAACTTTTAAAGATTTTAACTTAATAATTTTAATCCAAATTATTACTTTCAATAAAATTCAGTCGGTCCAATTTTCACTAAAGACAACTAGGTATCTCGCCGAAATATCTCCAAAGTCTTTATCAATGTTCTTACTGACAGTATCATTTGACAGAGTAAACTTATCGTTCAGTCAAAACCTGGCAGAGAATTTTTTTATAATTTTTGAACTTTCTCAAACAATATAATCTAACCCAATTATAAGCTTGTGTTATGATATCTAGAATCTAGACAACTAATAGACATACCTACTCTAATCGTTAAAATTTCATATTTTGTTGCTTTTTTACCACGAAAATTGCAGACAAAACCCTCCTCATAGAAAGTGGGTACCGTAGCCTGTGGTCGTTTGCAACACGAGGTGCTTCACTCACGCAGCCGACCCTGCTAAGACCTGAAGAGAAGAGAAGAATTCTAAGACTCGATTGGAAGAATTGGAACTCTATCAACTTTCCTGCTCTCTCAGAAGCAATAGTTTGGGCAATACGTAGGTAATCATTGTGTGAAATATGTAAATATGAAATACTAGCGGACGTCACGCGGTTTCACCCGCGTAGTGTCCGTTTCCATGGGAATACGGGAATAAAATGTAGCCTATGTTCACCGCAAAGAGTGTAGCTTCCCAACATTGAAAGATTTTTTTAGATCTGTCCAGAAGTTCCGGAGCCTATTCGTTACAAACAAACAAACAAAAAAAACAAATCTTTCCTCTTTATAATATTACTATAGATGACGTCTCCTGTCCTTCATTCCTTCATCACCTCTCAGGTCAAACCGCTAAACAGATTTGGTATTTTGGCACATCGATATGTAAGGAAGACCTTTCAGAACTCTGTTTAAGAGCCTACCAGACGCCAAATTGTTAAAAGAAGATAGAAAATATACATTTTAGCGTGCAAGACAGAGAGAGATGCGATCGGTTTTTGTGCGTTTTTAATGAAATAAATTAATTATAAAAAAACTATAACCAATATTAAAAAAGTGGTCTAGTGCAAATGAAGATTTTACTATTGTCTTTCTTGTAAATCTATACTTCTATACTAATATTATAAAGAAGTAAAGTTTGTGTGTTTGTTAAATTGTAATGGGTAATCTCGGGATCTACTGAACCGATTTCAAAAATTCTTTCACCAATAGAAAGCTACGTTATAGTGGAGTGTATAGGCTATATAGCATCACGCTACAACGAATAGGAGCGGAGCAGTAATAATAAAATAAACGAGGGAAAAGTTATTCCTTTTGAGAGCGTCGTTGCGTGAGCTGCGTAAATAGTTATAGTTAAGTAAAAAATATGTACTACAAAATTGTTTCTCTTAAAAAAGTTCCAAAAATTGCGCGATAGCATGTGTCTATCTTTGGGTTGGTGCACAATAACCATTTTAATGGCAATCAATTTTTTTCTACAATAATGCCACGGGATACCTCTTTCATAAACGAAATTGTTCTTAAAAATAATGCGTCGGGAATACAAGCGCCGAGAAACCTTTCTCTCTCTCTCTCTCTGTCTCACGTAGTATTGAATATTAACGACGTGACGCTACGGGAGTAAACGCAACGCGACGGGAGTAAATGCGACGGGAACAGGTAATACTCTCTCTTATGTGGCGCAAACGAAGTTGCGCGGGACAGCTAGTATTTTATATTATAAAAACAACTTAAAACTTGTGAGGTTAAAATTTCAAGAAATCGAGGTATTTTCAACACAAAAATCTATCAAGGATTTTATCAGCAATCGTGTTTTTAGCCTAGTGCGTTTTTAGTTCATGAACTGAAGTTGTCTGTGTTAAAATTTTAATGCATTAGACCTCACGAGTCCTGAGATCTAGATCAAGGTAATAGTCTATTTGGCGTCATACAGACTCTTAAGTAAACGTAACGAGTTTTGTCAGCGATAAAAAGTTTAAGGAGTATATCTCAAAGAACTAGTATCATTTCTACGATAACAAGGTGGATCTCTGTTGTAAGCTGCGATTAATAAACATAGGCACAGACGAAACTTTCAATAGGAGAACATAAGAATGATCTTTTAAATACTACTACTACTGAAACAATATCTATTTCATTACGGCAATGCTTTGAGTAAGCCCCGTCCATTTCCATCCATGTTCCTTTTCTCTCGACCTTTCAAACTCTGTTTTACACTCTCTTTCTCTCTCTCCCTTTCTCTCTCTCTCTCTCTCTCTCTCTCTCTCTCTATCTCTCTCTTTCAAACACACACGATACACAGTATATTCGCAGCTTGCGAATAATAAAAGTACGGACAGTCAAAACATAAATGTTATAAAGATTTAAAATATTGTCATGGAGACGTTCGATTTAGATCTAAATGTTGACGGACATCGTAATCAACGACATCGTTGAACAGATGGGTACTTGAGACATACTAAAGTGGAATTCTGGTAATCTGTATTAATAAAATTATGAGGCTACCCTTATATTCTCACAGGGAGGGATCGAATGCTAAAGGCATATTTCACAATTCAACAATAACAACATATATATTAAATAAACATTAAAACATTGTGTTTGAAATGATTACAAAAAATGCATTATTAAACGAAAATAATCAACATTCAAAATTATATCTTTTAATAAACCGGCCAAGTGCGAGTTGGACTCGCCCATGAAGGGTTTTGTAGCAGCAAGTAACATAATATAAAAGTTTTTATAGTTCGTTGTACCTTTGACTGATGTTTTAACACGTTCGCAGTGGTAGTGATTTCACTACCGGAAATTGCGGTTTATGACGTATTAAAAAAAAACTACCAGCTCTATCTCGTTCAAACTAATTTGGAAGTGTCTCTTGCGCAAACTATTCACTTTAGAAAAAAATTATGTTAGAAACCTCCATAGCATTTTTGAAGACCTATCTATAGATACCTCCATAGCATTTTTGAAGACCTATCTATAGATACCTCACACGTATGGGTTTGATGAAAAAAAAATTTAGAGTTTCAGTTCTGAGTATGGGGACCCCCAAAATTTACTGCTTTTTTTCTAGTTGTATATAAGAATCTTAATGCAGTTTACAGAATACATCTAGCTACCAAGTTTCAATAGCATAGACCTTATTGTTTCGGAGAAAAGTGGCTGTGACACACGGACGGACAGACAGACAGACATGACGAATGTATAAGGGTTCCGTTTTTGCCATTTGGCTACGAAACTCTAAAAATGTACATGTTATGAGATTAAGTATAGGATCATTTGTGATAAAGCGAGGCTAAGGTGAAGCCTTGGTCCTGCAATGAGTTGCGGTGCGCTGATTTGATTCATTGATCAATATTAGATTTAGTTAGTAGGTATACATTCTTTTGTATAAAGCTTTGGTCGGGGCATGGTATGTCCATCACACTTTCCGTTTAATAAAGGTAAATATTTAAACAAGAACGTATGATTTATTATTATAAGACCAACGATAAAACTGTCAAGATTTCGAATCGTGACAAATTTACTTTACGAATTATAAATGATTGTTGTCAAGTACGTCAAACCGTTTTGTCAAGTATGTACTGAAACTTTCTAAGTGTTTTGTCAGTCAATACACAGGTAGGTAAGCGTTTTGTATATTTGATTTGCTGTCGGTGCTCGATCGATGACGTAAGCTGATCTATTGTTACATTTAAAGTAAGTCTGAGAAACAGTTGAAGTCATACAATTATTTATTCTCTTCCAAGTAGGAACTGATTAATCAATCCTTCGATACTTTAAGGTTTCTTTTTGATTTTCTCTCTTACACAGTTATATTCTTAAATTTGTCATTACAGTAAGCAACTTTTGCAGCGGTTGGTTCTGCTGGACAGTTCCATTTAAAAGAGTTCCAAGTTGAAGGCCTTCCTTAGAAGATTAAAATCATCGCATGGGACTATAGAATAACAACTGAATTATGCCGTTGATGACTGTGTCTCAAAAAGAACCGACACTTGTAAAACCTAAGAATGAATTACTATTCGAAGATAGCTCTACCTATTACAGTTTTGTTAGACGAATACTGGCTGTATATCGGTATACTGGTTTTCTTCCTATCCGTGGATTAGGCAACAAAACCAGTGACTTTACAAGGTTCGTATAATTTATTTTAAAGATTTAATCTTAGAAATCTACAATCTTTGTACATACTCTAATCGTATACTTAGGAGGGCCCCAAGTAGACCAGTGGGTACAAAGGCATCTCCTGATTACCGGACGAGAAAATGACGCACCTATAGGACCATAGCGGGGTTTTTGAGGACAGATGGCAGCTTTTTTGTCAAAATTAGTGTCCAAAAGGCTGCAAGGTTGTTTGTTGAAGGCATCCGGGACATTAGACTAATTTGCAAGGATATAGTTTACCTAACCCATAAGGTATGCACATGTCCACAAAGATTTGACTGAGTACAGGCAAAGGCTAAATCTTTTATTTTAAAAATGTAGTTAAAGGTTCAAAGATCTCCACGACATTTGTGTAAGTGGACAAAGAAAATATTGCGACTTTTATGTAAAAATCTGGAGCATTGAAACATTTGCTCACCAGCCTTTCAAATATAATTAAACAATACTGTTGTTCCAGAGGCTCATTGAAGTCATGGTATTTACCTATTCTTTTATCTGTTTTACTTCTCCAAGGAATAAGGCTTATTTTAATGATAATGGACATATTTAAATCAAAAAGCCGCGTTGAAACAATGGATAAGTTTGGTAAGATATTTCTTTGTAAGAAGAATATACCAAAAGTCGTAAAGAATTTGAAGATTAAGATGATTATGGTCGATGAGTTTGGACCTTCATCATCATCATCATCATCGCAGGCGATTAGACGCCTACTGCTGAGCATAGGCCTCCTGCGAAATAAAATTATTGCTATACTTGTATACCTTATCTATGCGATTAGTCATTGAAAGTGGTACAGCAGAGTTCGCAGTATGTAAGACTAGGATGAATCCCATAAAATCCAAAAATATGGATAACAAAAGCATAGTAGGTGAAGCCTGGACACAATAACTAGCACAAACATACAATTTATAGCTAAACACTAATGCCATACTACTAATGTTCCTTTTTCAGTAATAATTTTGATTACCATGGCCAATTACTTTGAATTGCTATTCATGCTGCGGTTTAGCATCAGATGGGAACAGTTCATGAAACAAGTCGAATCTCTGGAAAAGCTACTGCCGACTACGAACCATCAGAGCACTATTACTTTCACTCACTATATAATTGCTATTGTATTAGTCATTTCAGTCGGTAAGTGAAAATTTTGTGCTCAGAAAACGTGGCAGATGTCATAAGCGGAGGTAGTTGTCAAAACAAATTCAATCCGCCATTTTTTAGCGCCGGCCATCTTAGATTGATAGATGACAATGCAAACTTTAACAATACATGTTATATTGTAATTAAAGGTCCAAAAAATAGGAAAATACTATTGCTATGTTCAATAAGAAATGATTTTATATTATATATTTTTGACCACTTACTTATCTGATGACGTGCAACAACGTCGTCAGAAAAGTAAGTGGACAAAAATGTATTTCACCATCTCTTACGATGAACTCGCAACTGCTGGTCAAAAACTGAACATCGCAGATACGCAGCTCGTCAGACACGCAACCCAACTTTTACACTATTTGTTAAGATTTATTTTGTTATTTTGTTATTGATTGTTTATTTGACTATCTTAGTGTCGCAGCAATTGTGAATAACGCAGCGACTTTTTGATTATGAAATGAAAGACTATATACCAAAGTTTTTCCGACTCTAGGTGTTTCCTATGTGGGTATATTATATATATGAACACTTTTCTTACTTTCTTTAACAATTTATTTAAAGAATGTTTACAAAAAAAAATTGTATTTCAATTTTTACAGTCGATTTCACATTTTTATACTATGTCATTGGGAAAATAATTGGACAATGCACACAAAGTTCTGATAAATATGTGAACTTTGCATCACTTTGCCAAGTAACCTACAGCTGGTTGTTTCAACATATCTCCTTTCACTACATTTGGACACCTTTACTTCTCGTAAGTATGCTTTTATGACTAACTAGCGGACGTCACGCGTTTCCCGTTCCCGTGTGAATAAGGGAATAGGAATAAATATAACCTATGTTCACCGCAAAGAGTGTAGCTTCCCAACAATGAAAGAATTTTTCAAATCGGTACTATTTTGGAACCTATTCGATGCAAACAATCAAATCTTTCCTTTTATTCCTAATATAGATAACGTAATTATTTTTGACAAATCCTTGATTTTTAAATGAACTTGTATGTATATTTTTTACATTTAGCTCGCCAAATTGACGTCACCACCAGCCTGATGGTAAGCCGTGGCGCATCTAGCGATTGGGGGCCAGTCTCACAGTCCTTAAGACTTTCGACAGTGGTCCTCAAGTTGGCGGCCCTGTGATGTGCCTCTTCAAGCTCCTCTTGAAGAACCCGGGATTGTAAGATGAGGGAAACACGTGTGTGGGCAGGTCGTTCCATGTTTTTATTTGAATTTACCAGCCAGCGCAAATATGTAGTCTGTCTTCCTTTAAATCAAATTTTATTTGTTTGTTTTTTTTAAAGACATCTGGTTATATTCGTTATTATACATCTACGTGATATTGTACTTAATATGTATATGGCGAGACAACTCATAAAAAGTATTAGTAAAGTTGTGACTTCTAAGTTTGTGAGTGTACTTTCTGTCTGATTGTAGCGTTGTAAATGCAGGTCTCATATTACAGTGAATTAATATCTAAACATTTTACAGTTTCTACATTTGCAAATGCACTTTTTGTGGAGCTACGTCGATATATTTATCATGATTGTGGCAATCTATCTCAGCTGCAGGTTTGAAGATTTCAATAAAATTGTTTTACTAAAACTACACAGCGTAAGTATTTGTTTTATATGAATCAATTAAACCAATAATTATGATACTATTGATAAAGCCTGTGTGGCGACGGGAAAGAGTACAAAATATCGCCACCCCAATTAATCCCGAAGGTTTCGTAAAAAGTTATTAAGGGAACACTTTCCCAAAACGCTCCATTGCGTAGAGGAGAATATCCTAAATATGAAACCCGTTTGTCAGTGAAATTACAAGTCAAGTTAAAGGCCTTATGGGCGGATTAGAGAAGTTAAAGTACTTGCAATCCAGTGCCCAAAGATTTTTTCCACCGCTAATATTTATCTTATCAACTTTTCCACAGGGCTCAGGGCGAGGAACCGCAAGCTGGGCTAAACTACAAGTTCATTACACGCAATTATCGAGTCTAGTAACACTTATAGATGACAATATCAGTCCCACGGTCTTGCTTTCTTATTTCTCCAATCTCCTTTTTATTGTAAAACAAATATTTTATGCTACTAAGTAAGTTTAAAATGTGTGGGATCCTATTGAAATGTATCCAAAAATTGATTCTAATAAGTCCTACTTTACATACATTTCAGAGATACAAAAAGGTCTATAATAGTAAGCAGCATTACCTGTCCAGTTTCAAGGTACCTATGTTAAGTTAATAAATACACAGTACCTACTATAATAATAATTTATTTCTCAAAAACAGGATTATTAACCCTTAAGCCCTACACCTATTTTGCGAACCGATTTTCCTACAGGGGGTGCTGGAGTACCTACCCCAAATTGAAATTTCTGTAATTGTTGAAAAATGCATCAATTATTAAATAGTATGTTTTAATAATATTAATTAGGAACATAAGATATCAAATTAGTCTTAATATATGAAATCAGTCTTAATTTGAGCACTTTGTGGCAACTTTGATCTGATGCTCTAAGAAAATTAGTATTTTGCACCTAAGGCACAAAGTCCTGATTTTTGTGTCCTTGAAGCTTGGACAAAGGGCACAATGCCCTTGGCTTGAAGGTGCAGTAGTAGGATCTGAAGATTCTTGAGATTTTTTGAGGATAGCTCCAATAGACTTTTTCAGATCCCGCCTCAAAGATGGTACCCGGTAACGCTTTTGCAAATGTTCACAATTGAGCCTAATTGTTTTAGAAATGTACGTCTGAACTTTGTATTTCCTGTTGCAAAACTGTTGGGTACTTAATGAATACCCACAAGTTAATTCCAGGAACAAATTTAGTAACTGGTGAAATAAACACAGTGGCCAATGTCTGTTTTCTCTTTCGACGGAACATTTTTTTGCCAAAGCATTAAAAACATCTAAATCACCTTTAGTTTAAATGTAAAAATGAATTATTGCTGTCAATTGCACTTATATACATACATACAATATATATACATGCGTGTATACAAATACTTCAACAAAACCAAAACAAGTAGTGAATAAAAATACTACCTACACTTATTGTCTATTTTCCTACACTGGGGTGCAGACGCACCCCACAGCACTTGTACAGGCGACCATACTATACGACTGTCGTCGCGGCGTTGATTAATCGCAAGCACTAATCACCAAACTAAAGTACTGTAACGCGCAAATCTGTGGTTAGTAAGGTAACTGAGATATTCACAAAACAAATCGGTCTGGGGTTCACCAGCACCCCATGTAGGGTTCCAGGGTTAATACAATATATAAAATTATGATTCTAGTAATCCTGTCGCGCTTTGCCCCGAATTAGAAACAGGTTTTAAAGAATAACAGATTACTGTTTTTCTTTTTCTATGAGTCTTGTTCGGACCAAAATCAATCAAAAAAATCAAGGATCATTAAATCTTTTATTTCATGTCACTGTCTAATAATTGTAAATAGTTTAAAAAACTAAAAAACACGCTTCAAACCCTTTTATTTAATACCCATATCATGGGGGTGCATTTCAAATAGCCAATCCGCCATCTTGGATGTCCGCCATGTTGGATTTAATTCACGTGACAATTTTTTTCGTATTCCTAACAGCAAACTCTTTCGTTTGATACCCATATCATGGAGGTGCATTTCAAATAGCCTGTCCGCCATCTTGGACGTCCGCCATATTGGATGTGAGTCACGTGACTATTTTTTCGTATTCCTGACAGCAAACCCTTTCATTTGATACCCATATCATGTGGGTGGATCATTTTGGGGAGGCTGCCATATTGGATTTGTAATGACGTTTTTAGCTAATCATGTATTGTCATCAGAACTCAGAGCTTGTGCAAAATTTCAGCCTGATCGAAGGACGGGAATTGGGTCAAATTAACATTCCAAGATTTTCTATGTACATACATAGTTACAAGTGAAGCTAATAAAAGCGTGTTAAAAACATGAATTTTCTTTAATTTTCAGTAACGATGTAGCCACTCTAGCATACTTTACGTTTTCCTGTTGCTTTGTGATTCTGAGAACGGGATTGATATCTTACTTCGCTTCGAGCCTCCATTCAGCAAGTCGTGAACCTTTGCAAGCGCTGCATACTTTCCCGGCTTCAGCATTTAATGTTGATGTAAGTATGGTTATAAGCATTTCAGTCGAAAAGTCGAATAAAACCCAATATTAACAAAGAGGCCGCGATGATCAGAGTCTGAGTCGGTCACCCTCAGCTTTTCCTTCTGAGGACGTAGCCGGGACTTCCAGGCGTAGGTTGGTCGGTAGGGGAGAACCACAACGAGTTTGCACATGTGCTGCTTACGGATTATTCTGCTCTAGTTTTTAGGGTTCGCCCAGCATACAAACTTACAAGGCAAACAGTGAATACATTTATAATAACGAAATAGTGACGACGAGACAAATAGTGAATTAATCAGTCTCTTATGGTTCTATGAAAGCATGATGGATAACATTGCCTTAAGCATGCATCTTTATTTTAGAAGACGTTATTAGATCACCGATGCGAACTCACTCTTTCCACAATCAATTTAGTTTAGCTGGTGGGGTTAGCTCTACCTATATACAGAAGACTAAAAATACTCTTTTCTGATGAATATTATTTTTCAAAACAATTACTCTTTCAGATGCAAAGGTTAATGACGCAAGTTTACTACTCAAGGGTCTCTTTGACTGGCTATACATTCTTTGGCATTACTCGCAGAATGATTTTAGCAGTAAGTATCAACATAAGAAGCCGCTGAATCGGATTAGGTACTAGGACTTTCTTGAAGTAGGCTAAGGTGATGCTTGGTGGAGATCTAAACATAGAAGTGCGCGTCAATCAAAAAATAAGTACTTACAGCCTTGATTTCATTGCAGATGGTGGGAACACTTATCACGTATGAATTAGTCTTGTTTCAACTGTAAAGATTTGGTATTATAATTGATACAGCTTAACTACAAAGAATGTTTGTACAGTGTTACGATTTATTCTTACACATTTAATATAATTTATACCTACAACATATAATAGGTAATAACCAAAGTAGTCAACAAAGCTCGCTGAGTATCCGCATTATAGCCGTGTCTGTTAAAAAACCGATAAGCAAAGACGAGTCCTTGAAACTGGCACGGAGACCGCAACTCGTCAAAGTAAGACAGGACGTCCACCAGCAAGATGGACCGAAACAAATACGTTGCAAATGTCACGGAGAGAAACAGCTGGAGGCGTAAAGCACAGAACATTTGTACCTAAACCTTCTGATATTTATTTCATTGATATTATTATTTCAAATTAAACAAATTTTGTGTCCAGTGATATTTTATTCAATCCATTTTCTTCCTGACGTGGCCTTGCCTTGTTCTGTCAGAGTGTAATAAATGAAAATCTACGTACTATATACATTAATCAGCTTTCCTGAGATCATGATTTCCTAAATTTATTTCATCGTACATTATTTTCTACCCATAAAACCAGGAAGTCTTCACTTACATACCTACTCACAAAAATAATGCCACCCGCATAGTAATAAACAATGACGGCATCCAGAAAAATTGTGAAATATCCAGAAAACTTTTTAAAGTAGGTATTCATTTAGGCCTTTTCAATCGAGCTTCAAATTCCTATTTTACGGACGACAAAAAACCTTGTCAGATCTCTTGATTGAAGTCATTCGATCCATTGCTGTTCCAATGAAACATAATGTGTAAACCCTGTAGTATGAACAAACGAACGAAAGGTATTGAAGCGCTTGTGGCCCCGCGGACTCAGTGTTCTGTAAACGATCACTGGAGTAAGCAACTTTCACTATGGCCGGTCCATGGATGGGTGACCATCCATGTGATCACTTTGTGACATTTATTTTGAGCGTTTCCGTGCTTCGGAAGGCACGTTAAGCCGTTGGTCCCGGTTGCCAGTAAAATGGCAGTCGTTAAGCTAAGTTGAAGGCTTTATTTCAACAGCAGGCAGTCACAACCTGCGCCTGTCCTTTTAAACACGGCAATACGGCTCACCACCTTTTACGTGGGACAAATTATACAAAAAGGTGAAATGTGGGCATATAATATGCCTCTGCCTAGCCCTTCGGGGATAAAAGGCGTGACCATATGTATGTATGTGTATGAACAAACGAAACGAGAGAATTTTGTTTTATTCATTCTGTTGCGAGAAGGCCTCTTGTTACTGTTGCATCGTACTACTGAAGAGTCGCATGTTTGATCAGCATTTCGAACAAGTAATATTCGTTTAATTCTTTAAAAAATCTGCCAAGTGCGAGTCAGACTCCCGCACGGAGGGTGCCGTAACAACAAAACGGCAAAGCTCACGTGTTGTATGGGATCGCCCATTAATCCCCTTTTTTCTGATTTTAGTATGTTTTGCTATATATACAGAAATTCATCACCTGTGAAAATTTCAGCTTCATAACTATCACGGTTTCTAAGATACAGCCTCATGACGAACAGACAGACAGACAGTCATAAAGACAGACAGACGGTGAAGTCTCATGAATAGGGTCCCTTTTTAGCCTTTGGGTACGAAATCTTAATAGAAACTCAATTTGGCCCTTCTGCAGAATATGCATCACCTGTAGAGCTTACAACAATAGACACACTGTTATCCCTACAATTGAACACAATACTGGAGTCGAACCTCAAGTGCTAAAGACAACGTCGCCTGCAAACGGCGCCTATTGTATCAAATAAATTTCCTATGAATAATAGATGCTGTGTGATGCTGATGTATGTATTGACCTTCAATAAATATACATATACGGAAATCCATACGATTTGAAGAAACCGTCAATTGATTTGATGTTATCAATTCTAGCGTTAATGTGAGAGAGACATGTTTTTTATTTTTATTTTTATACACATTCTTCCTTCCGCACCCTTTGGGAGCGATTGGGCGTGACTATGATTTAAAAATTTTGTGAAATTTGTTATCAAGTAATGAATTTTGAAAACAGTTGCATTATTTTGTTATACTTGAGATAAATACCTCTCTATTAATCAGTTCTCTAGTAATAAATCATAGAAGTTAAGTTTCAAAACAGGGCTAATTAAACAGCTTAAATACCTATATTAGTGGTGTGTTAGCTGGGTGCCGATTCTTGATTCATAAGACATGAATCAAGATCTGTCTCATATGGAATGGCAGAACATGAGACAGATGACGTTTCATCCGTAAATTTCCGTCCACGCATTCACGCTGTGTTATCGAGAACTCGTACCATTGTTAACGGCACTGAGACGTGGCCTTTGAGAATGGTCCTCACTGAGATGAGAAGCCTTAGTACACAGAGGGTAATAGTATAGAGCTATGCTCAACGTGTTATTTCGTGTTACAGTTGGGAACGAGGAAATACTAAGAGAACGCGCTTCGGTGACAAAGTCCAAAGAATCTCCTTGCTAAAGTAGGTGTAAGAGAGATGGGTCACATGGCTCGTAGAATTGAGAACACAAGTGTATATAATTATGCTAAAAGATGGCAGTATGTAAAAGAAAATCGGGTAATATTTTGAAAAAACTGCGTGTCAAAGTAACATGCCACGCAGTACATTTTTGTGTTAAGTTCAAACTCAGTATTTTATGAGTGCATGCGGGAATGGATGCGGGGTCCTATTATCATCTCGAGGACTCCAATGATTTGGATCCTCCTCGTGGTGCATCCTGGGCAACGGAGTAGTAACCACTCCTCTTCCTCTGTTGGGCAGTGGTGCTACTCTGGCTTATTCCGGCCGAGGCGGGCGGGAGCATGTGTTGCTCGGTGATGTGTGCTTCTGCCGGCTGTGATTAACGACACGGCCAGCAGCAGCTGTGCTAGGACGCTTCTGCCTCGTCAGTGAAATTACCCGAAATAAAAGGGCGCCCCTAGCCGGGTCAACGAGAATAATCTTCTTGATATCCCTCGACTTGACTGTAGGGTTAGGAGGAACATCACGGGGTTTAGTAGGTAGGGTGGTCCCCTTCTGGTCCTTTTCCACACACGGTTCTAATTGCCCCTGCGGCTGGGATGACAACGCGTAATTGCGTTACCCTTGTCAAAAAAAACCTAGGTATGTGAATTTATCTTATGAAATCGTATAGGTACCTATTATGTAAATAATTACATGTAACGTATTATACTTATCTTTAAAATTAATTGTACAAAAATGAAACACAGATTTTTTGAAGTCTTCGTAGTTTGCAGGCCCAATGATAATATGAAACACTGTATCCCAGCATTTCATCTAATTCTCTATTAAAAATGTTATTATTAAAAAATAAATGGTCACAGAAGAATGAAATCAAACAAAGATTAGTTCAGATTCTATGTTTATTTTTCAAGACTTCAAAAAGTAGTTTTTTTAACAAACATAATGATCATTTTATTTAAACTATGGGTAAGAAATACTGATTGCTAAGTATGCATCTGTCTGAGTGAACCATGTGTAGAACTGTAAATAAATTGCTAACATTAGTGTCACATTTTAATTTCCTGTAAGTCTGAATTTAGTTTAGGACATTGCATTGAGATCTCCTATCGATTTATTTTTATAATTTCTTGTTCTACTTTCGAGAGGAGATTTCTTGGATCACACAAATGCCAAAATTTTGCATAGATACATACATTAATATTACAAATGCTTTCAGTAGATTCAAATACTGAAGTCATCCTAATCTTTACTCCTGACAGGAAATGATTCTTGCAATTTAAAAGTATTTTACGGAGTACTTCATTCAAAAATTAGTCAATTTCTCACAAGAAAAAAGGCAAATTTTGAAGCGCTCGTGGCCCCGCGGACTCAGTGTTCTGTAAACGATCACTGCAGTAAGCAACATTTACTATGGCCAGACATGGATGGGTGACCACCACGTGGACCACTTTGTGACAATTATTTACGAGCGTTTCCGTGCTTCGGAAGGCACGTTAAGCCGTTGGTCCCGGTTGCCAGTAAAATGGCAGTCGTTAAGCCAAGTTGAAGGCCCTACGGGCGGCTTGAAAAATTTCAACTGTGGGTCGTCACAACCTGCGCCCGGGTCGGCAGCGCGTGTGTAGCGCCTCTGGTGTTGCAAACGTCTATAGGCTACGGTTACCAACCTTCCGGTGGGCCGTAAGCTTGTCTGCCACCTAAGTAGTATAAAAAAAAAAAAAAATAATAATTCGATTCAATAGATCACTTTGGGGTCCTCAGTTTTACTGTATGATGTTTGTGACTCTTTCGCGCTCTAACGGCTAAATAGATCTGGCTGAAATGTGGTACAGGGATAGAACCCACCACCATGAGATGCATGGCGTTCTTGCGTGTATTCTTTCGGGCATGCTCTTCTTGACGCCCACAATTTCCTATCCCAAGCACTCCTTCCATTTCGGGGCTGCTCTGCGTGTGTTATGCTGTAATATCGCCTCTGTGACTGACGTCACACTTTACGCCTTCATCGTCCACCAATACTCGTTCGTGGTACAGAGATAGGTTATAACCTGGAATAATACATATGCTTATTTTTATCCCCGTAGGAATCGGGACCGGGAACAAAACCTCGCGGACTGAGCCGCGGTTAAAGAAGTAATTAGAACTCACCTAAATTCTCTTTACAAATAGCTTTTCTGGCGTGGCAGAGATTCACGAAGAATTGGTAACCCTTTTTATACCGACTGTACATCATGCATATTGGTTCCATGTCGTCTTTAGGAAGGTCATCACATACAGTGTCACAAGATATTTCTGAAGGAGGTCGAGAAGCCATTAGGGGGAGTGCGCTCCATGAGGAAATTCTTGGTACTGCCGACACTGCAACTAATCCTACTAATATGAAGATGTTTGGATGTTTAGATGTTTGAATGTTTGTTACTCAATCACGCTCTAATGGCTGATCGGATGGCGCTGAAATTTGTTACAGGGATAGCTTATAATTTGGAATAACACATAGGCTACTTTTCATCCCGGGAATATGTTCCCACGGGAAGCGGAACCGGGTACCAAATTCAACGTGGGTGAAGCCGCGAGCATCATCTATTAATAAGATAAATAAATAAATATTTGTGGAAATTCTCACACAACATCATCTAGCCCAAATCAAGCTAATAATAAGCTTGTGCTATGGGATCCAGATGACTGATAGACATACTAATATATTTCTAAACGACGGACACGACTGCTGCGAGGACGTAGTTAGTTACCTTTGTTGTAATAAGGCACGGGCGGCTGCTCACGTCGTTTCTAGGGTTTCGTATCTAAAGGGTCAAAACGGGACCCTATTCATGAGACTCCGCCGTCCGTCTGTCCGTCTGTCCGTCACGAGGCTGTATCTCAGGAACCGTGATAGCTAGAGAGCTGAAATATACCTACACCGATTATGTAGTTTTGTTACCGATATACATAATACCAAATACTATAAATAAAGAATATGGGGACGCTTAAAAATTTGAATAAAATCTGCTGGAAATACCCAGTTAGCTTAACTTACCAAGAGTCAGATATATTCGATAAATAATAGTTACAACCATTACCAATTGCAATACCTATTTCTATTTTGTTTTACTGTTTTATTTTTATTGGATTTTAGATTATTCAAATACATTATAATGTAAATGCCAGAAAATGTCAGGTGTAAACTAAATTAAATTCGTGGAATATGAGCACTTATTAGAAGTGGCGTTGTTCAATATACGTGTATGTTTCTTCAGATATTGACATTGTTTCCGTCGATAAAAGTTTAAAAGTCATAAAGTGCATTAATCTAAAAAATTGGGACTGATTCTACAATATTTTTACACATTATTTAGAATCAATAAACAATTTATAACAGATCCATATTTTGTTAGGTTACACATCCTGTAGATAAAAAATATATTTTTACAATTATTTTCGTCTACTTATGTAGACAAAGACCTCTGACAGAGACATTTGCACATCTTTTTCGTAATTTTATGAGACATGCCCCTTTGAAAAACCACCCTCTTTATTTGATCAGAGTAAAATGTTGATATACCGTATGTAACATCAACAAATCACAATAAAGTACATGAGCTGTAATGGTATCAAGGTAAAAGGTTATTGGTACCTATCCTGTTACGAGATACGATTATAATATAATCTCCATGAGGAAAACAGATACATCATGCTTAGTTACAATAAGAACAAAAATCAGGCTTAAGATTTCAATACACGCTTATATTGATTCTTGAGCACAAAAATCAACATACTTATTTTTGTCAAAATAAATAACACATCGACGGTGACGGTTAAAAGGTATTTTGGTATAAGCGAAAAAAAACTAAAAGGCGCGAGTCTGTTAGTCACATTTAGTATAAATATTACACAGTACTAGATTAGTAAAAAAAAGTTATCGTAGTGCCATGTAAGTAAGCGTTTTCGAGTAAGAAAATTCGTAACAGATTTTCGTTTTATGCTGCCTTTTATCCTTTTAACCGTTAGTATATAAATCTTACAGCAAAATATCAAAATCATCACCGTCGATTTGCCGCCCACTACTGTACATAGGTCTCACATTTAGGTTGCGTGTGCAGACGTGTCTTTGAGGGAGGTGTGGGGTCTCCTCACCGTCTTTAAATAAGCAGGCTCTAGACGACAGCGTGACGTTACACGCACGCCAACCCCCCCTCCCCCCCCCCCCCCCCAGAAGCGGGATAACACCCGAACAACCCCCCCAAAGACGTGGGATAGCACCCGAACCCCCCCTAGGTGTGGTCGCAGTGGTAACCCTAGGTCTGTTGGGAGTCCTGGGGTATCCTTCGGAGGGTTTACCCTGGGCTCCCAACCGTCGGCAGTTAGGTGAGTCCGGCATAGCATCAATGTAGGATTTTCTCCACGTTAAAGAAAAATCGGTCAAGTGCGAGTTGAACTCGCTTAGAAGTAATTTTTGAAGGGTTCCGTAGCAGCAAGTAACATAATATAAAAGTTCTTGTAGTTCTTGTAGGTCGGGGCAGGTCCCCAAGTGATACGCGAGTACGTCCCCGTCGTCTGCCCTGGACCCCAACTTGACCACCGTAACGGAGTGGCAAGTTGGGTGACCGAAGCTCGCTATCTATACTTGTGGACGAACCAGCACTGTGTTCCCAGTGATCTCTGATTTCTTGAGTTCTCGCTGTCTCTAAGCGATCTCTCCATCCCACTTGGTGCGCGGTAACGCAGTGGCCAGTGGGTGGCGATATATTCTGAAACCATCTTAAGGTTCGATTACTTCTTTCGATTCTTATACTGACCCGGCTTTTCTTTGGACTTTTGATTCCTTTCGTTTTGTTTTTGTCTTCTATTTTATATAGAAATGGAGTTAGTGGATGTTACCAGCTCAGAAGAAGTAGAGGAGAGGTCACCGCGAGTAGCCGCCGCTTCCAGCAGGAAGAGACGTGAGCGCAGTTGGCGCTACATTGAATCTGGCCTTTCGTCTGGGAGCGACGACGAGCCGGTGAAGAAGGAGCGCGCTGTGACTCCGTCCATGGTCCTGCGATCCGGTAAGGGTAAGGGGGCATATCTGCACAGTGTGGGGCTGGCAAAAGCCCGTAAGGAGTTGAAGGGGTTTGAGTCGGCTTCTGAGGACGAATCCGACGCAACGGTCCGGAATCGCAGCCGTTCCCCAACCTCAGGGAAGAAGTCCCCAAATTCGTCGTCGGTGGAGGAGCTGATGCAGCGGGCAGAGGAAGAAGCGGGTCTGCTGCAACAGCTGGCCTCCAAATCAAGAAAGGGCGCCTTCGTAAAGGAGGTCAGAGAGCACTCTGCATCGCTGCTCAAAATTGCTAAAGTTCTCGCGACCCGCAGCGACAACAGTGAACTCAAAAGGCTCCAAGCCGACAACAAGCGCCTGCGTGGACAGTTGTCGGCGGTGCAGACTGAAGTGGCAGCTCTAAGAAGAGAGTTTGCGGAAGGCCGGCGACGCTTTAGGAGCCCTGTCCAAGGAGAGAGACCAGAAGAGGTGAATCCCACCGCTGAGGAGTCACTAACTAGGGGGGATCTAACCCTCCTTCTTAGCAACCTCCAAAAGGAGCTCATGAACCAGCTAGGGGGCGTACTTAACGCGCGTTTTGAAAGCCTGGAGGTAGATGGCCGCCTCCTTCCCTCCCAGCCGCAACTCCACGCCACCGCTGGCGGCAGAGAGTAGAAATAACAGCTCGAAGAAGACGGCCCCAGCGGCACCAACCACGTTGACTCCCCCAGTGAATATGCCTCCGAAAGCCAGGCCGACGAAGACAGTGGCCCGGGCGGCCGAACAGGTGGCGGGCCCCTCGCATGTCGAGCAGCCCGTGCTTGAGGATGCCTGGACCACTGTCGTCAAAAAACGACAGCGAAAGGCGAAAGCTGCAGCGCCTCTGGCTAGTAAGCCAAAGCCGAAGCCAAAGATGCCTAAGGCGCCTAAAAACATGGCCGTAGTTGTCACTCTGAAGCCTGAGGCTGTGGCGGATGGCGTCACCTATAGGGACGCCATCGCCAAAGCAAAGGCGTCAGTAAGTTTGGGCGCCATAGGCATAGGTCCGGTGAAATTCCGTGCTGGGGTAACGGGAGCTCGGATCATCGAGCTTCCCAAGGAAACCACGGTGTCACAGGCTGACAACCTGGCGGCCAGAATTGGTGAGGCGCTGGGCAATGAAGCCAAGGTGACCAGGCCTACCAAAATGGCCCAGGTACGGGTATCAGGTCTGGACGATGCTACATCGGCGGAAGACATAGTGTCGGCACTATCGGATAAGACAGGATGTCCTCCCGACCAACTTAAGGTTGGAGTCATTTCGCCTGGCTTTACAGGTATTGGCTCAGTCATAGTATCTTGCCCCATTGGTATAGTCGCCGAGTTGGCGTCGGTCAAGCGCCTAGCGATTGGATGGACCAGTGCCACCATCACAGTGATGGAGCAACGCCCAATGCAGTGCCATCGCTGCCTCGGCACTGGCCATCCAAAGACGCTCTGCCCCTCTAAAAAGGATCGCAGCGGACTGTGCTACCGCTGCGGTCAGGAGGGGCACACACTGTCTTCCTGTACGGCCCCACCGCGTTGCAGTGTTTGTGCTGACCGAGGGCTACCCTCTGGGCACCGTATGGCCGGAATGAGATGCAACCCTCCCCCGGTCAAGGGTCGCCGTGCTCCCTTGATAGATTCCTCCCTTCGCACTACGGCGGCGTCGGCCGAGCCTGCAGTCACGCCTATGGACACTAACAATGCCAGTTAGACCCATAGGACGTGTACTGCAGGCCAATGTCAACCACTCGCCCCCCGCCCAGAACCTCCTGTTCCAGGCGGCGGCAGAGGGTGACATCGATTTATTAGTAATTTTTCGAGCCCCACAAAGCCTCCTTGCCTGCTCGGTGTGCCGTTTCATCGGATGGCCTTGCGGCGATCATGGTGGCCGGCATGTGCGCCCTCCCCTCTTGTCATTGCAGAACGAGGAGTAGGATACGTTGCTGCAAGATGGGGGGGCGTCATGGTGGTATCCAGGTACTTCTCCCCCAACAGTACGCTATTGCAATATGAGCGCTACCTGACTACGGTGGAAGCCGTGGTAAGGCGGGCAGCTCCCGGTCCGGTACTGTTGGCGGGCGACGTAAACGCTAAATCGTCAACGTGGGGGTCTCGGATCACGGACACGAGGGGTGTTGAACTGGAATCCTTGGTTCATTCCCTGGGGCTCCAGATCCTAAACCTCGGCAATACTCCAACGTGCGTACGGTGGCAGGGCACGTCTGTGATAGACGTGACCTTTGCCACTCCACAATTGGCTGTCAGTATTAGGGATTGGAGGGTAGTCGTAAACCCTGAGAACCTGTCGGACCACAATTACATCCGTTATGATGTCTCCACAGGAAATGTCCCTCTTCGGCTGCCCTCGATGGGGGGCACGTCTCCATTCCCTAAATGGGCGATCGCCCAACTACGGGGTGACGTTGCGGAGGAGGCGGCGCTGGTGCGGGCGTGGGCAGACGTGCCTGACACAATTAAAGACGATCCCGACGGCATGGCGGAGCTGTTCGCCAACGACCTGCGGGCGGTGTGTGACTCCGCCATGCCGAAGCAACGTGTTGGCCCTCGTAGGCGTGGGCAGATGTACTGGTGGACGCCGGAACTTTCCGACCTGCGGGCCACCAGTACAAGAGCCAGACGCGCCTACCAGCGATGCCGTAGACGAGCCCGCCAATTGCCTGGTGAAGAGGAAGCTCTCCACCAGACATATAAAGTGGCTCGGAGTGCCCTCAGAGAGGCGATTTTTAGGGCCAAATCTGATTCGTGGGCACGATTTGTAGAATATCTTGACGCCGATCCGTGGGGAAGGCCATACAGGACGATAAGGCGGAAGTTCTCAGAGAGAGCCCCGCCTACGTCTTGTATGGAGCCCACACTTCTGCAAAGGGTTCTGCAGAAGCTCTTCCCCAACAAGGGATCCTTCGCATTACCACGCATGCTGCCACCTATTGCCGCCTCGGAAGGAATGAGTGTAGGGCCACCGGTTTCTGACATCGAGTTTGGTGTCGCACGGGAACGGCTCCGACGGAATAATAAAGCTCCCGGCCCAGATGGGGTCCCAGCCAGGGCGATGGTCATCGCTTTGGGCCCTCTGGAGGACCGTTTCCGTGCGGTATTGGATTTATGCCTGGAAAAGGCTCGCTTCCCCGCTAGATGGAAGGTAGGGCGGCTCTGTTTGCTCCGCAAGGAAAACCGTCCAGCGGATTCACCGGATGGGTATCGGCCGATAGTCCTGCTCGATGAGGCGGCGAAGGCCTTTGAGTCTTCTCAAAGGCCTTCGCCGCCTCATCGAATCCTTGCCTCCCGCATCATCGAGCATCTCGAGAGAGTGGGACCAGATTTGGCCGACAGTCAGTACGGTTTCCGGACTGGACGGTCGACCATGGACGCAGTTAGTCGCCTTAAATCCTGGACCAAGAGGGCAAATTCGCGTGGGGAGATGGTGGTGGCAGTGTCGTTGGATATTGCCAACGCGTTCAACACCATCCCCCACGAATGTATAATGGAGGCACTACGCTTTCACGGAGTACCCTCCTACCTCTGTGTCATTATAAATGACTACCTGGGGGATCGAAGCGTAGTTTACGAGGACGAGAACGGCTTCATTCAATCTTGGAGAGTAGCAGCAGGTGTGCCCCAAGGTTCCGTGCTGGGCCCGTTGCTCTGGAACTTTGGGTACAACTGGGTTCTGCGCGGCGTGCTGCTGCCAAGGATGGACATCATGTGCTTTGCGGACGACACCTTGGTAGCAGCAGCCGCAAAGGAGTGGGAGGATGCAGTTCGTCTGGCATCGGTTGGCACGTCTCTGGTTGTTCAGCGCATTGGTCTTCTGGGTCTGGAGATAGCCCTCACGAAAACGAGGGCTATGACATTCCATGCTCAAGGTCGTAGAGCCCCACCTGGTCTCTTTGTCCGGATCGAAGGTGTCAGCGTACCGGTCGAGGTGCACATGAAGTACCTCGGCCTTACGTTGGACCCTCGATGGATTTCGAGGAGCACCTAAAGCTTCTCGCTCCCAGGCTGCGTAAAGCAGCAGCCTCGCTCGGACGCCTACTCCCCAACATGGGGGTCCCGGTGCGCCCTGCCGTCGGCTGTACCACGGAGTGATACGGTCGATGGCCCTGTATGGGGCTCCAGTGTGGGCGGAGTGTCTCGCCCGACGGACGCAGGCTCTCTTGCCTCAACCGCAGAGGATGATGGCGACCCGGGCCGTGCGTGCTTAACGCACGGTCAGCCACGGAGCTGCCTGTGTTTTAGCAGGCACACTACCGTGGGATGTCGATGCACTTGTGCTTGATCAGGTGTATCGGCATCGGGTCGACACCAGAACTCGGGGTGAGCGGCCTGATCTAGATGATATCGAAGAGGTTCGCTCACAGGCGCAGAGGGAAGCCTTGCGTCGGTGGACGCTCTCTCACCCGGTTGCCGGTCATAGGACAATCGAGGCAATCCGCCCAGTGTTAGAGGAGTGGGTGAACCGAAAGTGGGGTAGCCTCACATACCACCTGGTGCAGGTACTGACCGGACACGGTAGTTTCGGTCACTACCTGTACCGGGTCGCCCGACGGGAGGAGACGCCAATGTGTCACCACTGCGGCGCTCCCGACGACACGACCGAGCACACAGTGGCTGTGTGCCCGGCCTGGAGTAGCGAGCGCAGCGAGCTCAGCGCTGCGCTCGCCGGGCGGGGCCTCGCGCTGCCGGACATAGTATCTGCTATGGTCGGGAGCGCGGACGCCTGGGAGGCGGTTGTCAACTTCACCGACACGGTCATATCGGCGAAGGAGGCTGCGGAGAGGGTGCGGGAAGAGGATGCTCTTGCCGCTCCCATCCGGCGTAGGCGGAGGGGTAGGAGAAGGCAAGCGGCTTTGGCCGCGAACCGTCTCTAACCCCGGGGTTGGCCTGCACACGTCGAGTGGCACTCACGTGTGCATTGCACAGGTCACCACGTCTGAGGATTACTTGGCACCTACCGGGGTAATCCTCCATCGGCGCAGTAGCTCAGCTACCCTGAGCCGCCCGGCGGTGTTCTGGTGAATTAGGCAGATCCCAGAACACTCCCACTGGGGCAGATAGGTGTCAAGGAGTTTTAGTGAGTATTCCCAGTGCTATTGTGATCAGGTGCTGGGCGACCCTCACACGAGCCCATGCCTCGCCAGCATGGGTAGTCCGTAAGCGGAGCTCTCCTTGTAAAAAAAAAAAAAAAAGTTCTTGTAGGTCAAGAGTACCCTTAACCAAAGAGCATGTATGAAGACACATAAGAAAGTTGAAGAAGTGAAAGTTGTTTGCCAGGATCGTAGCAAGTGGAAAGCCATAGTCTATGCCTACCCCGTAGGGAGACAGGCGTGATGTTATGTATGTATGTAGTTCGTTGTAACTTTCATAGTTTTCGGCGAAGACAACTTGGGTGTGGTAGTTCTCTCCTGCTCCCGCGCCGCATGTCACCTCATTCACAAGCATGACCTGCTCGCAGAAAGAGGCGGCGCAGTCCCACTTACTCCCGCTGGAGAGCATGGTCTCGAGCGAGAGAGTGTCCATGTCCAGACATACCACGAGGACCTGGCGCCGTTGCGTCCACGCCGTGCACTCCACCAGCGTGTGGAACGATGTGTCATCCCTGCGGTCCTCGCAGTTGTTTCCCGGGGTCTTCGCTACAGAAACTTACCGAAGCTAGCGTGCATGGTAAGTATCCATGACAACCGGTAGGAGAGAGCACCGTGTCTCCTCACCAGCCACTCGTCCATGACCGGTTTAACGGCCGTGATTGTGGCGAATTCCCCCTTTGATTACTCAAGTCGGCCTTTGGCCCCGCCCCAGCGCCTCCTTGCGCCATATTATTAGTGACGCAAGTTCTCTCGCTTCCTGGTTCCATGGAGGGTCCCGGCTATGAGACATGCCGCCTCACCTTAGATTTTGCGGTAATCCCTTATCACCCTGACGGCCATCACCTTCTGCGGGCTCAGCAATCTAGCCACATTGCTGGCCGTAAGGGTCTGTGCCCAGCCAACACCCGACCTACGACTTAAGCAACCCCTGCCGTGGCCTGTCTTTCTCACTCTAATGTGACGCAATCGAAATTGCGCGGGGGTCATCTAGTACCTTTTATATATTGTCACTTGCAGCACATGACTTTTTGGCTGAACTAGCTTTTCAGCAACTTGGATCCACCGAAAGCGGCATGATGCAAAACGAGCCTTCGACTTACTAATCATGAACAAAAAAAATGGACCGTTTAAGATTTAAGTGAGCAGTTATAAAGTGATTCATCTTTATGACACGCATGTCTCAGCTGAGCGTCACGGATAGAAAAAGCGTAAAATATCAGCTATACTAATACCTACCCTTTAAGCATACTTAAACAAATACTCAGGACCAGAGTTTCCCATAGTTAGCAATAACATAATGCATATCTGTAAAACACAATGATGGTTTTACACATATTATGACATGTGTCCTATAACGTATAGGACAAATAATCATTGTGATGAGTAGGATTTAGGAAAGACATTCGTACGTAAATTCTGGTGTTAACCCGAACAAGTTAAGTATGAATTACAAAATATTCATAAAATCAATAAAACTATAGAAATATTTCCAATGTATTTTCTTTACAAACTTTATCAGTAAATAACATCAATAGACCCGCTCATCAAATATTTAAACACGTAAAGTGTTTCAACATCAAACATACCAAAGTGTCAATAGAACCAGCTATCTACATAATAAATCATAATTATTGTACCTGATCAAGTCGTGCCATATGATAGTATATTATTTTCTAACTAAATTGTTAGAAAAATAATACAGCACTCGATTATGACCTGTAATTTTAACGACTATAGAATCTAAAATGCTGCGTACTGTTTTCCAGAGTAGAAAACTTTTGTTTTACAACTTGCCAATAATTGACTATATTTTTACTTATAGAACTATCATTTACAGCAAAATTAATACTTTTAGTGCCTCTAAATAACATAGAGAGGGGAAGGTTGGACAGATTTATTTTTTCGTTTATCACCTGAAGGTAAACCCCTATTAGGCCGTATTGTACGTGCGCTTATGACGCAAAGTTAGAGAACGAACGAACACCCTGTCTGTTGCCATACTTAGTTACATTATTATAATAAAATAAAAAGCCGCCAAATTTCTCAACAGTAATCCTTTTTTGTATAAAAGGCAGTCGCCTCGCAAGACGTAAACTAACACATAACTATAGAGTCTAGTGTTGGCAAAGAAAGAAACATCGATACCTGAAGCTTTTACTCTCTCCATTTCAGGTTAGCTAATATCTTGACGATTTAATATGAAATTGAAAACATTTCCGACAACCGATGGAAATAAAAAGTATGATGTAAGACCTTTTCATTGCTTGATTTGTTATACCGCATAATATACCTTGACTGCTGATATAGCATTATTGTTACAGGATTTTGTACCTACGATATCCTCTATCTTCAAAAAAGCCCGTTATTTTGGTGTGACTACTCATGGTTTTAATGTAGCCTTCGCTTGGAGTGCCATTTTGTTCGTAATGTTATTTGCACTAGAGGCTTGCGCAATTTGGAAACTGGTTCGACTTTTAGCCGAATGGACGTCCAAAGCCAGCGGTGGTATGTGTGTAACAACCTCACAGTTAAAAATAGCTTATAGTTTCCTCGTTGATATTTAAAATAAAAATTGTATAAATTTCCTTTTTAAGGAGTCTATGGAAAGTATTAACTACTAGCAAAAGTCACGCGTAGGGATACGAGAATCCCCGTCAAAGACGCGGGATAGCACCCGAATCACCCCCTGAGGCGAGGCCGCAATGGTAACCGTAGGTCTGTTGGGAGTCCTGGGACATCCTTCCGAGGGCTTACCCAGGGCCCTCCCAACCTTAGGCTGTTGGGCGTTACGTGAGGTTTTTTAGTCGGTAGGAGTCCGGCATAGCATCCATGATGGATATTCCCTCACGTTAAAATAAAAAAAAGGGGTGCTCCCATGCAACAAATAAGCCTTTTTCTTGTTTTTTCGTTCGGAACCCTCCGTGCGCGAGTCCGACTCGCACTTGGCTGGTTTTATTTTTGTTCTTGAATAGTTAGTAGAAGGCATGTTTTGCATCATGCCGTTTTCGTTGAATCCAATTTGCTGAAAAGGCAGTTCAGCCAAAAAGTCATGTGCTGAATGTGACAATATTTAATAGGTACTAGATGACCCACGCAATTTCGTTTGAGCCACATTAGAGTGAGAAAGACAGAACTCGGCAGCGATTGCTCAAGTCGTGGGTCAGATACGGTGGCTGGGTCTCGAGGTCGCACATCACAAATCCGAGGCTCTGTGCTTCCATGGAACTCGGATGGGGCCACCTGCAGGATCCAACCTACAGGTAGGGGGCGTCAGCATTGGCATCGAGTCCTCGATGAAGTATCTGGAGCTTGATGGCCGGGGGAACTTCGTACATCAGTTCCGAAGTTTGGTCCCAAAACTGAGGGGGGCATCAGCCGCGCAAGTGCGGCTGATGCAACATCAAGGGACCCAACGCTCCTTACAGGAGACTGTACCTGGGGAAGTATGCGAAGCATGGGTCCCCGTATGGGCGGAGACCCTAACGGCCAGTAATGTGGCTAGATTGTTGAGCCCGCAGAAGGCGATGGCCGTCAGGGTGATAAGGGGATACCGCACGATCTCAGGTGAGGCAGCATGTCTCCTTGCCGGGACACCTCCATGGGACCTGGAAGCGAGAGCCCTTGCGTCACTATTTAGATGGCGCAAGGAGGCGCTGGGGTGGGGCCAAAGGCCTGCGTCTCGAGAAATCGAGGCCCAGCGGTCCCAGCTCCACCAGGAAACCGTGGAGACATAGTAGGTGCGACTTGAGCAACCAAAGGGGGAATTTGCCACAATCACGGCTGATAAAATGGTCATGGATAAGTGACTGGAAAGGAGACACGGTGCTCTCTCCTACCGGTTGTCACAGATACTTACCGGGCACGGTAGCTTCGGTAATTATCTGTGGCGAAGACACCGGGAAACCAAGGCCGAGTGTGAGCACTGCGAGGACCGCAGCGATGACGGTGTCTGGTGGAGTGGAGGGCTTACCCAGGGCCCTCCCAACCTTAGGCTGTTGGGCGTTACGTGAGGTTTTTTAGTCGGTAGGAGTCCGGCATAGCATCCATGATGGATATTCCCCCACGTTAAAATAAAAAAATTGGATACGAGAATAAAATATATAAACTATGTTTTTATATTTTATTCTCGTATCGTCATCCTCATTTCAAGTCGGTTCAGTAGGTTTGAAGCCTATTTGATGCAAACAAACCATCAAATCTGTTCTCTTTACAATATGTTTGTATCTTCATTTTTTTTTTTGTAACTAATTGATGTTTTATAATATTAATACACATTATATTACAGGTGGTATGATAGTGGCGCGACTCGCAGGGTCTGTGTTCTATGGCAATGCCTTAATATCTCTGATACTATCATATAGATTTATCCACTCCTGGCAGACGCTTTCTTCTTCTTGGCTTAGTATGGAGAATGCAAAAGGATTAGTGATTGCTCCAGATATAAAAATTAAGAAGAGAACAATTTTTGTAACTGTTATGGTTACTTCGTGCGCTTTAAGTTAGTATTAATCTCAATATTTCTTTTCTTATTTGAGGCAATAAAGGTACTTATGAACAGTCATAGAAATGCATTTCGGACATGATCAATTCAATGATGTTTTGTTCCAGTTTTTGACAGTTAAAAACTGAGTACAAACATACCTATTTAATAAGAAATCATTTTATTTTTCGACATCATCGTATTTTACAAATAAAATTCATTGTTATCTTTGCTTACGCAGTGCAAAATATCAGCTTCTAACTTATTTTTTTAAATATCTAGCTCGATTGAAGCAAATTAAAGTTTAATTAAAAACTCTTGGGATTTATATTACTCAATATTCAATATACATACATACACGTAGTCACGCCTTTATCCATGGTGGGGTAGGCAGAGGCATAGTTTACGCCCACACTTCACCTTATAGTTTTATATAACTCTCTGTCTGTTATACTCTTTCCTGTCACCACTTGGGGCCCATATGCAATTTAAAAGAACATTTTCCATAACAAAATTAGATACGATATATAACATGTATAGGTACAATACAATAAGTACATGGTGAAATGCTTACTATAAATTGCAGATCTTAAATTAACATTTTATGTGTCAACATGTTTAACCAAAACAAAATTCGTAGGTATACAAATATGATGGCATATATTTTTTCATTTATATTTTTTCAGTAGAGCATATCCTGAGTATGATATCAGCAATAGACTTTAGCATACCTCCTCAGGAATATTTTAAAAGCTACATTTTAACATCCCATGGATTTGTGGTCAAAAAACGTAAGTAATTTATTCTTTTTACGATTTTCTAAGGTTACATACCTAATTATATTAAAAGTTAAACACTATGTAAAACCTAATTGTTTTTGCGTAAAAAGTTTCATAAATCCAAGTTAGTGGGTACGCAATACTTAAGGAATTTGTAAGCATCATTAAATTGGTTATAACACTTAAGAACTACATTTAAGAATCAACAGTTACAAGTATCTAGAACTATGCTGGGAAAAAAATCTTTTTAGATATCTAGAACCAAAAGTAAATCCTACTATATTATCTAACACAATCCTACACCTACACCTTTTGTTGTAACATTTGAGGATCATTAAAACCGCTTCAAATCACCAAACCATAAGAAACTGACTGCGAGGGTTACAAATTTAGTGTAACATTTACTTATTTCTGCTAGTGTTTAGAGAAATGAAGATTTCAGAGAAGAAAACTCTACTGTAAAACAAAGTCAAACAAACAACTCGTGAGTCAAGGATGTAAAATAATTTAGTCAACGCCATTTTTGTAAAACTGCTATCAAAATTATACTGAGCTAGATAACTTTTACTCCCTCATAATATTTTAATTATAAAGTGAATAAAAGACAACCTGAGCCGTAACCTTTGTATAAATCAGGGCAATGTTCTAACCCTAGCTAGGGAGCCCTACTGAAACAAGTCAAAATTCTAGCCTATTGTAATCGCCACATAAAAGTATGTCACAGAGCCATCTATCGAGCTACTTAGCAACTTTAACTTCTATAAACACTAATTTCAGATGAATACAATTTATGGATTGCTATTCCAATATTTATTCTTAGTAAACTGGCTACGGCATTATGGAATTTTCAAGATTTGATTATTATTCTAATCAGCATGGGACTTGCATCTCGGTATCACAGACTAAATTTGTACGTTTATCGTGTTGTACAAATTGAAAAACGATTTAAATATTCTGAAAAGGTTAGTTATTCAGTTAATATATTTATATTATCAAGCAAGCCGTAATTGATGCATTTATTAAGAGAGATTCAAAGTTTGGTGACTTACTATCTTATGTAGAAGCCAAGGTTACATCCAATAGGGGCTTCCTCCCGCGCACGTTTAGATTGTGGAATGTACTCCCTCCCTCAGTTTTCCCTAACGCCTACAGTATGGGGTTCTTCAAAAGGGGCCTTAGGTCGGCAGCGCGAGTGTAGCGCCTCCGGTGTTGCAAACGTCTATGGGCTGCGGTGACTACCAGAGCATCTGGTGGGACTTATAGTTGTCTGACCTTAGTTGTAAAAAAAAAATAAAAAAGCCAACAACTTCGTCTATCTTGGAGACAGGGACTTTTCGTAGAGAAAATGCAAAAAGATTTCTAATGTCGTATCATTGCCATCTTACTGTCATGATTGCAGAGAGCGAGTATTTGATTAGATATTTGGAAAATATATTTTGACTAGCTGATGCCCGCAGCTTCGCCCGCGAAAAATTTGTTCCTGTGGAAACTTATTCTATCCTTGTACCAAATTTCAGAAAGATCTGTTCAGCCGTTCAAGAGTGAAAGAGTAATAAACATCCACACTCACAAACTTTCACATTTAAAATACTCGTATTAGTAAGATGTCTATACTTGATCCCACTAAAAATATTTTTAAAATAAATATATAATCGCATATTTACATGCTTTTATACTAAGTTTATTTATTCATTGTAAATTTTACAGTTTCGAACGGAATCTTACCTCAGAGTACAAAAGTGGCGTCGAGTTCGAGAAGCTTATGTTCATCAAGCAACTCTTGTGCGGATGGTAGATCGTCATCTCGGCCCTCTGGTGTTGCTATCTAACATTAATAACTTGTTCTTTATCTGTTTACAACTCTTCCTTGGTATTAAGTAAGAAACCTCTTATTTTTATTATTTAAACGTTGTTTAAGACCCCGGTTATTTAAATCTCGTAAATGCTTGAATCATCAGCCGATTCTGCGCCCACTGCTAGCATATGCCTCCCCAAGGATCGCCACAAACACCCAGTCTTGTGCTGTCCGCATGCAGCAGACCCCGTGACCTTTGTTAGGTCATCAGGTGGCAGCTCGGATAGCATTTCTTTTTAGAAGTTAGTTGTCTCTTAATTAACAAATGTGAAATTCCTATCAATTATTATTCACAATCTCAATAATATGCTATAACAATACTCATTTCTCAAGCTGACAGTTCTCTCACGCCATGCACTCAATGAAGCGGTGTTGTAAGAGACGCAACACACTTGTGCAGTTGGTAATATTATCCAAGCCTTCACTTGTTTTTATGACTGGTTCGGATGCGGACCACGCAAAGTCCCTTACATACTACATACTTTCAGTAGATTAGTTATATCTAAGGTGTTTTACCGTAATATTTTTTTTGAAGCAAAGAGAAAGATAGTATCATCAGCAGTGTTTACTACCTTCTATCGTTAAGCTGGTTGCTGTTTAGAGCCTGCAGCGTAGTAATGGCAGCAGCAGATGTACATGTACATTCGCAAAGAGCTTTAACATATTTATATTTATGTCCAGGCGATGTTTATAATGTGGAAGTAAGTTTTTTCAAAGTACAATATTCTAATTTGTTGACAGAAAGCTTTGTAGATTTGTATTCTTATCATTCGATTTTTAAAATCCTTATTTATTACTAGCTGATGCCCGCAGCTACGCCCGCGTAAAATTTGTTCCCGCGGGAAGTTATTCCGGGGATAAAAGGTACCTAGAATATGTGTTATTCCAGACTATAATGTATCTCTGTACCAACATCTTAATTTATTTAAAATTTATGTACACATAATGCTCACACAGGTAATACAAATCAAAGGAAAAAAAGTACAATGGTACAATTTACATTTAAATACTTTTAACGCGATGTCGGCTGTATGATTTTTGTGAAATTTTTTCCCGAAATTCCGAATTGCAGAAAGCATTCGTGTATTATCCAGGCGCCATAGCACAAAGCTCTTTTAATTAACAAGATCTACAATAACGACGAAACTGAAAACAATTTTATATTTCTAGATTAAACGACTACAGTATCAATTGAGGCATGACTTTGTTGCATTGACAGGAATGGGGTTCTTTTCAATTAGAAGGCAGCTATTACTAGAAGTAAGTATTCAAAGTCCGAGAAGTTGTAATGTTTTGAAAAGATTCTTTTCATAATAATAACTTTTTGTTCCAAGAAAAAAATGTACTTTGTGTTGCATTCCTATAAGTACTGTCACAGTTTAATAAGCGTGCTTGTAAAACTGTGATACTGTCGACTGATGGCACCATTTGAAACATTTGAGAATGTTGTGAGTTGATACCGATCAGCTTCGTAAATAAATATTGTGGAACAGTACAAGTGGCGTTGTTCAATAATTACCTACTGTGTATTTGTGTACCTATTATGTATTTTCATTTTCTTATTTTTATTTCAGGTGGCAGCCACAATTTTAAAGTACGAGTTAGTCTTATTACAAAATGATACATAAAGTTGTTTTTTCTGTCTGAATTGTACATAACTGGAATAAAAAAACATTGTCAAAAGTTTTCCTTATTATACCCACGCCTTATTAAACCAACAACTAATAAATAAATGGGAAATTTTATTAAGATACTAGCTGAGCCCGCAACTTCATTTACGTCACATAAGGTGTATGAAAGAAAAGGTATTTCTTCATCAGAGTCATCAAGCAGCGTCTGAAACTGCGCTGTTTCAGAAAAACAATTCAGTCCACGCCTTCGGCGCGGACTGAATTGTTTAAAAATAGTCTTAATCATTAAGCTCTTTTATGATTAAGCCAACACGCCAGTTTAGGTTCATACACATTCAAAGAAACCCCTACAATTAAAATTTTCAAAATATCTGATTCTTAAAAGTATTATAACTCTTTTATTTCTAAACCGATTTACATAAAACAAAATGTTAACTGGAGCAAACCTCAACACAATAAAAAAAACCGCATTGCAATCGGTTGAGCGGTTACTGAGATTAGCGTGCACAACCGTACAGACAAACAGATATACAGACATACAGACAAACAGACAAAAATTCTAAAAATCATTGTTTTGGGTTCTATTGCGTTCATAAAGCCCCCCTATAATATTTTTTCTTATTTATCTTCCATGTACAGACAGCGACCTGTTACGATTTTATTATATGTATATATTGATTTGGATGTTTGTTACTCAATTACGCTCTAACGGCGGAACGGACCTGACTGAAATTCAGTACAAGAAATTATTTAATCCGAAGGATAAATCTAAGGATACGTCCGGAATAACACAACTAATTATCATCATCATCATCATCATCATATCATCATCATCATATATCATCATCACTCACATCACAGGTCGCTGTCTGTACATTGAATATATATAACAAAAAACTTTATAGGGGGATTTATGAATGCCTTTTTTTTTTTAACGTGAGGGAAAATCCTCGTAGTTTGCTATGCCGGACTCTTACCGACTAAAAAACCTCACGTTACGCCCAACAGCCTATGGTTGAGAGCCCCGGGTAAGCCCTCCGGAAGGATGTCCCGTGACTCCCAACAGACCTACGGCCGCCACTGCGGCCTCGCCCAGGGGGTGGTTCGGGTGCAATCCCGCGTCTATGGGGGGTTTCGGGTGTGACCCCGCTTCTAAGGGGGGGCGTGCGTGAGTTGCTCACGTCACGCTGCCGTCATGGGCCTGCTTCTGTAAGGACGGTGAGCGGATCTCTCACCGTCCTCAGTCATGGAGGCCGATAGTCCTCGGCGAAGACACGTCGACGGCGCCCAGAGCGCCGACTGCAGAACTCCGGTGGGAGAGTTCTCTCCCGCACCCTGCCCGCCGCCTCCTTCGCGAGCATGACCTGCTCGCAGAAAGAGGCGGCGCAGTCCCACCTACTCCCGCTGGAGAGCATGGCTCGCACCATATCCTCAAGCGAGAGAGTGTCCACGTCCAGACCCACTACGAGGACCTGGCGCTGTTGTGTGGAGCGCCGTGTCATCGCTGCGGTCCTCGCAGTGCTGACACTCGGCCGTGGTTTCCCGGTGTTTTCGCCACAGATACCTACCGAAGCTACCGTGCCCGGCAAGCATCTGTGTCAACCGGTAGGAGAGAGCACCGTGTCTTCTCTCCAGCCACTCGTCCATGACCGGTCTGACGGCCGCGATTGTGGCGAATCCCCCCTTTGGTTGCTCAAGTCGCACCTTCCATGTCTCCACGGTTTCCTGGATGCAGGCCTTTGGCCCCGCTCCAGCGCCTCTTTGCGCCATCTGAACAGTGACGCAAGGGCTCTCGCTTCCAGGTCCCATGGAGGGGTCCCGGCTAGGAGACATGCCGCCTCACCGGAGATCGTGCGGTATACTCTTATCACCCTGACGGCCATCACTCTCTGCGGGCTCAGCAGTCTAGCCTCATTGCTGGCCGTCAGGGTCTCCGCCCATACGGGAGCCCCGTACAGGGCCATGCTTCGCACGATCCCCAGGTACAGCCACCTGTAGGGAGCGTTGGGGGACCCAACGCTCCCTAGAGGATGTTGGGCATCAACCGCGCGAGTGCGGCCGATGCTCCCCTCAGTTTTGGGACCAAACTTCGGAAGTGATGTCCGAAGTTCCACCGGCCATCGAGTACGAGCCCCAGATACTTCATCGAGGGCTCGATGCCGATGCTGACGCCCCCTACCTGTAGGCTGGATCCCCATGGTGGCCCCATTCGAGGTCCGTGGAAGCACAGAGCCTCGGATTTGTGAAGGGCGACCTCGAGACCCAGCCGCCGAATCCGACCCACGACCTGAGCATTTATGAACGCCTTATAACCCAAAACAATGATTTTTTGATTTTTTGTCTGTTTGTCTGTACGCTTGTGCGCGCTAATCGCAGCAACCGCTCAACCGATTGCAATGCGGTTTTCTTTATTGCGTTGCGGTTTGCTCCACTTAACATTTAGTGTTTCCTTGATGTCAATCGGTTCATAAATAAAATAAGTTATATCAAGCGAAAGAATCCCAAATAAAATGGAGCATACGAAGTTGCGGGCACCAGCTAGTAAATCATATATTTCTAAACTAAAACAACAACTAAATGTAAAACAAACAACTAATGTTTGTTGTATGGAAAGCCCCCATTTTTTTTACTTGAGTGAAAATCCATCATGGAGGCTATGCCGGACTCCTACCGACTAAAAAAACCTCACGTAACGCCCGACAGCCTATGGTTGGGAGCCTCGGGTAAGCTCTCGGAGGGATGTCCCAGAACTCCCAACAGACGGACAGCCAACTTCTTTTTTTCTGATTTTAGCATTTTTAGGGTTCAGTACCCAAAGGGTAATAACCGTAGTAACTCTATTGATGAAACTTCCCTGTCTGTCTGTTTATTCTTTAGAAACTGTATCTCAGGTACCGTGACAGCTGGAGAGTTAAAATTTTCATAGATTTTTTTATACGGCCAAAGACCAGCAAGCATACGGCCCACCAGGACTGGCGGTCACCGCAGCCTATGAACGTTTTCAACACCTGAGGCGCCACCCTGACTCTGCCAACCTTGTAAAAAACATTCTAAGACCCCTTTTGAAGAAACCCATACTGTAGGCGTTTGGGAAAACTGAGGCAGGGAGATCATTCTACAACGTAAGCGTGCGCGGAAGAAAGCCAAAACTTATGTATTTATGTTTCCGCTAAAACAACAAATACTAACTAATAGAGAAAAAGGGAGCTCCCATGCATGCAATAAACATGACTTTTTTCCAGTTTTTGGTACAGAGCCCCTCGCGCGCTATAGGCAGATTTTTATTATAATGGCAATAGAAATAGATCATCTGTGAAAATTTCAGTTCTCTAGCTATCGCGTTTACAGAGATACAACCTCGAGACAGACGGACACACGGACAGCTAAGTCTCAGTTATAGAGTCCCGTTTTTACCGTCGGGTACAGAACCCTAAAAACGCAAGTCTAATAAGTATGGATAGATGAATAAATGTTTGTTTCTCTTTCAGGCTCTAAACGACTGAACGGATCTGGGTGGAATTTGGTGCAAGAATAGAAAACAGTATTTTTTACGTGTGTAAAATTGAAAATGCTACAGGAATGCTATGCCAGACTCCTACCGACTAAAACCACACGATACCTTACAACTGTTTACGGCCGGGTTGGAATAGCATTAGCTACTTTATATCCCTGAATTTATGTTATAAAAGGCTTAGTTTTTAGTCGTATATATTTTCTACTATAATCGTTTACTTTCTATGCCTCACCACTCCAGCGGCTTATGTACAATGATTCACACAGGGACTGTCAAGTCTTATCGCTATCATAGACAACTTAAATAAATTAGCCTAACCAGCAAAAAAAAACTAAAAAATGATATTTAAAAATATTAGAAAGAAATCGTTATTTTACACGATGTCATAATGACGTCATCATCGAAATATCCAATCTGACATATCTACTCCAAATAACAATCAATGTTATTACTACAAACAAAAACAAGTATCATGAAAAGTGACACACCGGTGCTTTTTCAACAAACATTTTACTTAGCAAGTTCTACTTGACATGTAATTTGGGAGAACTTCATATAATATTTATAGACCTTAATACGACTCGATACAAGTGTTGATGTTTCATGTAAACATCGCCATCGGTAGTAAACCAGTACAATATTTTGTTTGTTAAAATGAAAATACAGGAATTGAATAGTCAAAGGCTTTTAGGTAAGTTATACGTAGTATTTTGTTTCTGTGATTTATGAGATGACACGGAAATTACTGTAAAGATATTCTCCTCAGTATATGACTGTATAATACTACTAGGCATCACTTTACATATTTCTGTGCTTAAACATCAATGTCAGTGTTTAAAAGAAACTGCATTAGTATGACAGAAACTCACTGTAGAACCAAAATTAAACTGGAGCGCGAAGGCTTTTGTTAATTTTGTTTGAATGTTAGAAAAATGTAATGTTGACTATGGCATTCGCAAGAATTGGAGCTGTGAAGGTGTATGGCGGGTTATATCCTTCCCTTCCCTCTTTTGCCAAACTAATTTATAATATCTACCTTATTTTACTATGGTATAATAGTAAACCTGGGCGCAACAACTATTTACCTTTTAATTAATTTTTATTCGAAAAATAAACAAAAAATAATTTCTAATGATGAAGTTAGCACATTCAATTGTAATATTAATCACAATTAGAAATTTGGGAAAGCTATTTAGCTAGTTTATTTGCAGAAGCTTCACAGGATTTGGACTACCTTAATTTCCGGTTACTACAAGAAGTGCCTGAGTAAGTTTCAAACTGAATAAAATACACGCAAAATTTATTGAAAATAAGGTCAAAGATTTCAATGGATTTTTTTATTATTTTAGTGGACTTTATTTTAAAAGCGATCGCAAAAACTGGATGGAAGAAGATAAAAGTCTTAATAAAGTCAATGTTGATAAGGATACTATAGAAAGTATAGACGGAAATGATAATCGTACTATTGGAGAAAACACTCAATTCAAATCGTTCCAAAAAGCTATGAAAATTTTGATTACATGTGGAGTGGTGGTGGGTTTGTATCCAGTTCAAGCAATAATGGGTGACGATGCTTCAAAAATGAAGTAAGTTCTTATGAGGTCATAAATTGATATTTTTAAATCGACTCTGAAACAATTACCATGCATATTTTGTGAGACATCATCTATTCTATCTCAAAGTATATCATATTTACTGTATATCATATTGATTATCATTGAGTTTTACGTAGGTAGCTAGATACCATTTCGCTTTAAACATATTTCTTCTTATCTGCTCGATGGTAAAAAATATTCATAAAATAAAATCTGTTAAATAGTTGGGCTGTAGTCATTGCAAAGCTTAAAACACTTAATTAATTTAGTTTATAACACAATGATGTTAGTGTTACTCACCAACTAGCGCGAGGTAGCTATGCAGAGAACTCTTTCCCAGGGCGCCTTACTACAGAGATTCCAGTGTGCGTGCAAAGGTAGGCTAGGGCTCTCACGAAAACAGCCAGGTAGGGTGTACACACATATATTTATATAACACACAGTTCACTACAGAGACAATGAGAATCAGATAGAAAGAACAGACATACATAAGAACAGTTATACTAAAAAATAGTACAGGTTTAGGTACTAGAGTTCGGCACTAAATTATTTCCGCGTGAGCAGGTACCATAGGTGAGGAAGTAAGCGGCTAGACTACACATATATAAGTGGGTGACATGTACTGGCCTTCGAGTCGGGCTGAGAGCGACCCCGTACGCTGTCAAGTCCAGGTGAAGTTGGCAGGCTTCTCTCTCAATAACCTCGCTCTTGTGGTCCACGTGTTCTCGGGTGTGGCTCAGAACAGCGGCTGACCCACTTTTCCCCGTACTAAAAAACCCTGTCATGAAAGAAACGACAAATTAAGATACTGGCTGCGCAACAAACGACAATCGACCCGCTTTGCAAATACTTAATTGAAACTTACCAGAATCTGGGTAATGGATATCACAGATTTTACTTCTTTCTGAGAAGAATAGGTGAAACGCAGGAAATTCTCCTTAACAAGTAACAAGTAACAAGGTTAGAACTTATAACCTCTAAAGCGAAATTGAGGTGTGCTACTCAGAGTTGTTTCACAATTAACTAATGCTTAGAGGATAGTAAAAGAGGCTTGGAACTTCATAGCAGGGCTATTTATACCCTCACTATCGAATACTCTAGAAAATTCTTTCTTAAACCAGTTTGCTGGGCAATTCCTACGTACATGAACAAAAAACCCATAGACTTACGTCCGTTTCCTTGAGACGGCTGTTGCCACAGGAAAAAAACAATGAATCGATCATGGCGCTCTGACACGCTCAATTAATATCGTCAAGCCCGAGACCAGATATTGCTACTCATAGAAAATAAATGTTACAACCTCTGATTTCACATGTAGATGATTGAAATAGAATTGTTTTATTTTTTTGTAATAACTTTAAAATTCATATATTATAATAAGCATTTGGTACCCATGAAAATACTTTGCCTAATATTTTGTTTCAGGTTCACAGTATACTCATGGCGGTTTTTATACACTGTGCTTAGAGCTATTGCTCAAACTATTGCAACTTGTATTTCTTTATATGCGGTGTATATTTCACCTGGAATATATACATCATCACTGGGTAGGTAATTCTAATATTCAATACAGTACCTTGGGTAAAAATTCTCTTATAATCCGTTATGAAGAAACTCACCAAGATCACTCCACGCTGCTCAGTAAATAGTGTAACGTAACGGGAGTCAAGGGTGTCGGTGTGGACTTCCCAAGTCCCGTGTTACAATAGTTTGATTTGTAAAAGAAGATTACCTGGATAACAGCAGCCGGAGATACAGTGGACCTTTTAGGTTAAGGGCCGTGTTGTCTTGCTAGTAAACCCCTGTTGCAGTGAGTTCGTGAAAGAAAAACCAGTGTATATTATTTTCACCACGTTTAATGGTCTACAATACAAAAACCACAGGCCTTGTGGTATATCAAACGCACTACTTAGCCTATATATATATGGCAGGATGTACCAGTATTACTCCAGTTAGAATACTTATATCTACACACACTTTACTTACTTGCTATAAACTTATATCAGATCTATTGACCTGGCCGGCTCTTGCGCCGATGCGATGAAATTATTTCATTTGACACAATTAACTAAACATCACCTTGTGACGTGGCTAACAAAATATACTTTAATCTAGCGACCTAGAGATGGATCCATTCTGGTTAACATTATTATAATCTATGATTTAAAGGCTAAATAAATCTAGTTACATTCTCGGATCGTTATGCAGCCTCCTGAAGGTGAACTACGTTGTTAAACTGTCGGTGGACTATCGCGTAGGCACCGCTAACCAACGAGATGCAGTAATCAACCTCGCGTATGTATGTATAAGAAGAATCCTGGTGGCCCTCCTTGGTGCCAAGTAGTGAAAAAGAAATGCACGTGGCGCAAAAAAGAGAATAAAAAATGCCGGTGCGAGAACCGGTTACCGCTACAAAGCTGGGCTCGTCAGCGGCGCGCAGTCCCGTCTGTGGATCACGCGTCCCACGCTGATGGGTTCACGGGGAAGAATTCCTCCGTGTTGGGATTCCGCCAAGGGACGGGCAGGTATTCCCAGCAATAATAGGTAGGTACTCCAAAGACCCGCTACAACAAAAGTTACGCGTCATTAGCAATCAGCACGCACTTCACAGACCGCGATTATTACAAGGTCTATCTAGCTTATAAATACCTTTTTGCGGGTCCTGTGATGGTACGAATTGCTCTTGAAGAGACACCTTACGGGTCTTCTCGCTCGAGAGAAAAAAAATGCCGACTGCCTCCATCTTTGCTTTTCGTCTCTTCCCCTTCCCACCAAGCCAAACCCGCTTGGTCAGTTACATCTACGGTCCGTTTCATTTCACTCATCCCTCACGTTCCGTTCGTGACTTTTATTCCTCCACCTCTCATACGCCATACACGATTAGGGCTTTATCGCATTAACGCCATGTCATTAACTGAAGCTAAAACTATCCTGTACATTAACCATCCTATCCTCTTAAGCGAATATTTTATCCACTATTTGACATAATGTTCTACGTTACGCGGAACGTGAATTCTGGTGTGACCACTCCGAAATTGATCCGCTCGTAAACTATATATAAATTATCATTAGTTCCAAATCTGTTTACTAATTTAATATACCTATTATTTATTCTAATCTAGATTTATTGTACACTAAATAAAACTATTTTTTTTTTATGTTCTTTTTTTTTTATTCCTAAACTATTTCGTTGACAAGGATCAGTCATTGTCACTGTCAAAATGACAATGTCAGATTCACGACGTCTAACCTATGTGTATGTGTAGTATTGTGACTGGATGTAAACACGGAATAAAACGACAGAAAGATATCGAGTTTAATATCTTTGTGTTAATGTGCTTAATGTATGAAATCCTCGTTATCACGAGACAAAAAGAGAGTATTATACTAGAACGTATGGATAATGTGTTGGTGAGTATTGCAGAGTGTTACAATACCCCCTTTCTCGGGAAAAGAGGTAAACCGACAGGTTTACCGAAAGAAACAGCCGGGGTAACCGGGAAAAAGTGGTTACTTAACCGACTCCAAAAAGGATTAAAAAAATACCGAGAAATAAAAGAATAAAACTTCAGAACGCTGCTAGCAATAGTTATTCTTCTGACTGCCCTTTAGAATGATCACAGCTGGATAGGTATTCCTTTCAAAACGCGTACTTCACTCTTCCATACCTCACACAGTATTTCATATTTATCTATGTACATTCATTCGTCATCCTTTCCATATTAATAATAATTATAATAATACATATAATAATATTTAAAGCTTATTTTCCACCTATCATTCAGTCATGCACTTATCCTTCCCTTTCTTATTTGCTCCTATCATTCCATAATTATTTACATGCTGTCATTCATCAGTCTTATATTCTGTAAGAGTTTTTCATACTTTGGCCAATCGTACTGTCGGTCAATCATTTGACTGTCAAGAAAAACAACTTTTTTGCTCATGCGTTGTTAAGTATCATATCATATAAACATTAACTGTAAGAATAAGAACACAATGTAAAAACACAAACGGCAAAGCAATTATTAATTGCATACATTAGTTTCGATAAATGCTTGCCTAGCCCTACGATCAAAAAAAAAAATCTTGGGTTCGGAGTAAATACCACTAGACAAGCAACAATATCGGACAGGGTGTGTAAATAATTTAATCTACACGCAAGATGTCCTTTACATGAAATTTACCAACAGATCCTGACGATAACTCGCGTAGCTCATACACTACATCTGACAACCTCCTTTCAACCGTGCACTTCACAAATTTCGGCGCCAGCTTGGCGGAGAAATACTTCGCTGCGTTAGATTGTACGAAGTTCCTTCGCCAGACCACATCGCCTATTTTCGCTGTGAAGTGTCGTCGTCTTAGGTTATAATGTTGTGAATTTTTCTGGTACGCCTGAGTTAATGCATCTACTACCTTGTCAAAAATTTTTCCCAATTCCAACAACGATGATGCCGCTGCGCTTCTATCGCCTATGGTCAGATCATCAGCTGATGTTGGTAAATCCCTAAGAATTGAATGGAATTGACCGTCAGTGACTATTTCACGACCGGTGGCTAAGAAGTACGGTGTGTATCCCGTTGCTAGGTTCACCGTGCTATTCAGTGATAGCTGAATTTGCTGAAGGTATTTGGACCAATTACGTTGATCTTGTTCAACTAGTATGGATAAACAGACTTCAGCGGTTTTGTTATACCGTTCGACTGTATTCGCTTGCGGTGCATAATGCGCCGTATAGAAAATTCGAGGGATAGAATATCCATCGCAAAATGATTTAAACGATTTGCTTTTAAATATGGTAGCGTTGTCACAAATAAGAATCGCGGGGGTTCCCCATTTCAAGATCAATTCCTTTTCCAAAAATGAAGTGACCGTTTGAGTGGTTGCAGTACGGAGGGGGTGAAGCCATACAAATTTTGAGAAAACGTCTACAACTGACAGAATGTATATATGACCCGAATATGCTTTAGGTAATGGGCCTATAATATCTATTGACAACGTGTGCATCGGAACGTCCACCTCTTTTTGATTTGTCATGAGTCCGTGAGGTGGTGAATTTGAGTGTTTATATGCTTTACACTTGTCACACCGTGTGACAAATTCCTTAACATTTTCAAACATATTTGGCCAATAATAATGTTCCCTAATTTTCAAATACGTTTTTTGAACTCCTGGGTGTACACTACAGAAGGAGTCATGGTTTTCCTTGATGCATTCATCGACCAGCTCTTTAGGAATTACTAACCTCCAATTGTTTTTTGAAGTACAAGAGCCACCTTTGCAAAATCTAAACAAATTGTTGCCTAGGATCTGAAAATTTTTGAAACGAGTAGGCTTAGTTTTACAGCCGTTATACATCTTCTTATACCACTCATCAGAAGTTGAAGAAAGTTCTTGATTGAAAGTAATAGCATCGACCGAAATTCGGGATAGTGCATCTGGTACGACATTAAGCTTACCTGCCTTATGGCAAATGTCAAAATTAAAAGTGGATATCTGCATTGCCCATCTGGCCAACCTGCCTGAGGGGTTATTTAAAGACTTAAGCCACTTTAAACTCATATGGTCAGTGATGACCGTGAACTTAGTACCTTCTATGTAAGCACGAAAATGATTTATGGAATCCACTACCGCGAGCAGTTCACGCTCTGTTGTACTGTAATTTCTCTCAGGTTTTGCCAGTAAACGTGAAAAGAAAGCCACAGGACGCTCGATTCCATCTATGTCCTGCGTCAAAACACTACCAATGCCTACGGATGATGCGTCGCAATGAAGCACGAAAGGTTTCGAAAATTCTGGCGACGCCAAAACTGGAGCTGTTATTAAAGCATTTTTAAGGGTATTGAAAGAATCCTCAGCTGCTTCGGACCATTGGATGCCGTCACTGCCTTTCTTCTTACCTACCAACGCTGTCATAGGTGCTATGATGGTGGAAAAATCCTTAACAAACCTACGATAGTATGAACATAGACCTATAAATCCTCGTAGCTGCTTGGCAGTTTTAGGCTGTGGGAAATTCTGAATGCTGCTCAGCTTCTCTGGGTCAGTGCGCAAACCTTGTGTATTGATGATGTATCCCAAGTATCTAAGCTCTCCTTTGCAAAATTCGCACTTTTTTAAGTTGATAGTGAGACCAGCGTCACTAAGCGACTTCTTTACAGCAGCAAGTATCTCCATATGTTCAGAAAATGACTCTGTGGCAATCAGAAGATCGTCCAGATAACAAAAAACTTTTCCGTCAAATTTGTGCAGAAATAGCGAATCAACTAGCCTTTGCATTTCAGCTCCCGCATTGGATAATCCGAATGGCATTCTTTTAAAATGAAAAAGACCTCTATTAGGGACTACGAAAGCTGTTTTCTCACAAGAAGTACCTTTGCCGTCTATTCCATCCTGACTTGACAAACTGACCTGCCAAAAACTCGATGATAAATCAATTGAACTAAGATAATGTGCTCCTCGCAGATTGTCCAAAATCGAATTTATATAAGGAAGTGGGTACGAGTCTTTAACCGTGACATCATTGAGCTTACGCGCGTCGAGGCAGAATCTCCATGATCCATCTTTCTTTGGGATCATGACAACCGGGTTGGACCATGGTGACCTCGACGGTTCGATGACATCGAGCCTCAACATCTCGTCCACCTCCCTATTCAATGCTGTCAACTTAGCAGGCGATAAAGGGTAATATCTTTGTTTAATAGGCTCTCCCTGTGTAATAATTTTATGTGTAACGATATGCGTTTTCCCTAAACCTTTTTTTTCTGATGAAATTGACTCAAAGTCATTCATTACTTTTTGTAGATGTTTGGCTTGTTGAGATGTTAGATCATCTCTGGGTATTAAAGCTTTCACCTCACACAACGCACTGCAAGCACTATAACTTGTGGAGTTGCCTCTCCTCACGACATCTCCAAACTTAAAAATGTCCACTAGACCAAATGCATCAGCGAAATCCATACCGCACAAGATTTCGTGATGTATGTCAGGGCAAACTAGAAAATTAAAGTGGGCAGTTATCCCATTACAAGTTATTGGCAAAGACATTATGCCAATGACTTTAATTTGTGATAAATCCGCTAAAAATACTGCTGGCACGACTGAAGCATCCCTAGCATGTAATGTCCATCCAAGTCTTTGAAAATATCGATGCTTATTCGCACCTAAAACTGATAAATGTGCCCCAGGATCGAGCAATGCTTCGAAATTACGGTCCTTTATTGTGAATTTAACAAACAACCGATTATCCCCTACGAATGACGATATTTCAGGCGAAGAGACTGTTTGTGTGTGTAACGACTTGCTCGGGGGCCCCATCAGTTTTTTTTATTAAGTGTCTGTGTAGTAGACTGCGAGCGCAAGCCTGTGTTACATTGGGTGCAGTTCCTAATCGACACCCTCTTAGCACCGCACTTGAAACATATTATGCCTGGTATTGACCTACACACCTTATAACTATGGCCGACTTTTTTACATTTAAGGCAAGTAATAGGTGAGCCGCGCCTGTCAGGTAATTTGCCGACGCTGACTGCATTGAGTTCGCGCTTGCCAACCGGTTTAGATTGACATAAAACACCAGAATAAGCCTCATAATTCTTGGACACGTTGACCAATTGGTCAAAGGTAGTAATATCATTGATGGCTAATAGTTGGGCGTATGTAGGTAGCAAATTGTGTTTTATAATTTCAAGTAGGTTGTCGCTTGCAATAGGATATGTTAGTCTATTGTTTAAATCCTGGATATCTAAAATAAAGAATGATACAGACTGACCTAGCTTCTGCTTTTTTTCACGAATTTGTCTCTCTATGTTGTAGTTGTAATCCTTTGATTGAAAGCATTTTCGAAATTCAACGCAAATATCAAACCAAGAGTTAATTTTATGTTGGATTGTTCTATGAAACTTGAGTGCGGTGTCAGATAACAGTTCTGAAAAACCTCTTACTAATGTTGTATCGTCAATCTGTCGTGCGATACGTGTTTCATTAACCCTAAGGAGGAAGTCGTCAATATCTGACTCTCCGTTATACTTGAGTTTAAGGGAAGCTAAATTCAATGATTTGTAGTACACATGCGCACTGGGGGGCGGTGCAACCACTTGTGTTATACCATTACCTTGGTTCATGTTGTCAAAAATTTCGCTAGTTTTAATGGGGAATGTCTTATGTGCGTGTGCTATCGGTTCTTGTGCCACGTATGTCTCTTGTGTGTTGCTGTGAGAGGCAGCATAATGGGTGGTCGTATTAGAGACTATGGATGTCGTAAACGTTTCGGGAGCCAAAGATGAAGTCCGGTTCACGTTGACTCGGGGACGTGTATTTACGGTATCCATAGGTATGTGTACCTCTAAAGGTCGTGTATACGGGCTAGAAGTTACCTGCATAACGTTCCGACTATGCACCGGTGAAGCAAATTCACTTGCATCAGTATCTGGAGTTTTTGACATTTTTTATAAATAAGTTCTTAATATCTAGTTTGTATTTAGCCTAAAATGCTCTAGTCGTAGTAGTAGTAATGGTATAATCACTGTAGCAATGCCACAGACACAATAACAACAAAGTTATGTTTCAAAAGTATGTTCGTAAAAATTACTATGAAAAAATTCAATTTTGTTAATAAAAACAAAACCTGCAACTATTTAGTCCTGATCCTTGTGTATTTAAGCTCTAAAGGGTGTACAAGATCAGATAAAACTATAAAAACAACCAATATGTTGATATTTAAAAAGTTGATTTTTGTCGGGAGAACGATAAGACAAAAAAACTCAAATTTGCTCACAAAATCGAAAATTGACACAAGACTTTATCTGGTCCTAGTGTTTATCAATGCAGAATGGTGCACCGAATCAGATAGAAGTTTAAAAATCACCAATATGTTGATACTTAAAAAGTTGATTTTTGCCGGGATGAGAACGACAACTCATAAAACACAAATCTGTTCACAAAAACAAAATTTGCACATATTTTGGTTTGGTTTCTTACTGTCATTAACTCTAAGCAGTGTAAGCAACTATATTAAACACTTAAACCATCCAGATGTCAATATTTAAAAAATGTTGTTAGTTCTGGATGAAACTTTTGTTAAAGAAAAAAAACTTAAATTTGCATAAAAAAGTCAAAATTTACACATTTTGTGGTCTGGTCTTCACGGATATGAATTCTTAATAGGGTGAGTGACCAGATTCAATATCTATAAACCATCAATATGTCAATATTTAAAATTTTGACATATTCCTGAGGGAACGGTGAAGTATGAACTATTAATTTTCTTAAAGTAAAGCTACTGCTTTCAAGCCTAGATACAACAATAAAAATTGTATCCCTCAAAAGATAAACACAAAGGAAATTCCCCCCCGAAGCTCAATTGCAACAATGGTTACCAACTAATTTCAATTGAATTCAGGCGCTGTACATGCAGCACTTTAATAGGTAATCACAATAAAATAAAGTTCGGGCGCCATGTAACGTAACGGGCGTCAAGGGTGTCGGTGTGGACTTCCCAAGTCCCGTGTTACAATAGTTTGATTTGTAAAAGAAGATTACCTGGATAACAGCAGCCGGAGATACAGTGGACCTTTTAGGTTAAGGGCCGTGTTGTCTTGCTAGTAAACCCCTGTTGCAGTGAGTTCGTGAAAGAAAAACCAGTGTATATTATTTTCACCACGTTTAATGGTCTACAATACAAAAACCACAGGCCTTGTGGTATATCAAACGCACTACTTAGCCTATATATATATGGCAGGATGTACCAGTATTACTCCAGTTAGAATACTTATATCTACACACACTTTACTTACTTGCTATAAACTTATATCAGATCTATTGACCTGGCCGGCTCTTGCGCCGATGCGATGAAATTATTTCATTTGACACAATTAACTAAACATCACCTTGTGACGTGGCTAACAAAATATACTTTAATCTAGCGACCTAGAGATGGATCCATTCTGGTTAACATTATTATAATCTATGATTTAAAGGCTAAATAAATCTAGTTACATTCTCGGATCGTTATGCAGCCTCCTGAAGGTGAACTACGTTGTTAAACTGTCGGTGGACTATCGCGTAGGCACCGCTAACCAACGAGATGCAGTAATCAACCTCGCGTATGTATGTATAAGAAGAATCCTGGTGGCCCTCCTTGGTGCCAAGTAGTGAAAAAGAAATGCACGTGGCGCAAAAAAGAGAATAAAAAATGCCGGTGCGAGAACCGGTTACCGCTACAAAGCTGGGCTCGTCAGCGGCGCGCAGTCCCGTCTGTGGATCACGCGTCCCACGCTGATGGGTTCACGGGGAAGAATTCCTCCGTGTTGGGATTCCGCCAAGGGACGGGCAGGTATTCCCAGCAATAATAGGTAGGTACTCCAAAGACCCGCTACAACAAAAGTTACGCGTCATTAGCAATCAGCACGCACTTCACAGACCGCGATTATTACAAGGTCTATCTAGCTTATAAATACCTTTTTGCGGGTCCTGTGATGGTACGAATTGCTCTTGAAGAGACACCTTACGGGTCTTCTCGCTCGAGAGAAAAAAAATGCCGACTGCCTCCATCTTTGCTTTTCGTCTCTTCCCCTTCCCACCAAGCCAAACCCGCTTGGTCAGTTACATCTACGGTCCGTTTCATTTCACTCATCCCTCACGTTCCGTTCGTGACTTTTATTCCTCCACCTCTCATACGCCATACACGATTAGGGCTTTATCGCATTAACGCCATGTCATTAACTGAAGCTAAAACTATCCTGTACATTAACCATCCTATCCTCTTAAGCGAATATTTTATCCACTATTTGACATAATGTTCTACGTTACGCGGAACGTGAATTCTGGTGTGACCACTCCGAAATTGATCCGCTCGTAAACTATATATAAATTATCATTAGTTCCAAATCTGTTTACTAATTTAATATACCTATTATTTATTCTAATCTAGATTTATTGTACACTAAATAAAACTATTTTTTTTTTATGTTCTTTTTTTTTTATTCCTAAACTATTTCGTTGACAAGGATCAGTCATTGTCACTGTCAAAATGACAATGTCAGATTCACGACGTCTAACCTATGTGTATGTGTAGTATTGTGACTGGATGTAAACACGGAATAAAACGACAGAAAGATATCGAGTTTAATATCTTTGTGTTAATGTGCTTAAATGTATGAAATCCTCGTTATCACGAGACAAAAAGAGAGTATTATACTAGAACGTATGGATAATGTGTTGGTGAGTATTGCAGAGTGTTACAATAGGTATTATGTAAAAAGCTACCTAGGTTACCACTATCTACTGTTATGCTAAATTCGCATACGTTATTTACTAACCCTGGGTTCCCAGACGACACGATTCAGAAATGTCCCATGAAACCACATAACGTGAGACCCGGTTAATAAGTTAATCGGACAAAAATATAATATCATCCTGATGGAAGGACATCATGATTGTGATCCTAGTCGGTAGGAGTTCGGAATAGCATCTATGACGATTTCGACACAATAAAACAAAAAAGCTTTCTAAGTTTCTCAGCTAAAGCAGACGAATTTCTTTCAATAATATTTTTGTGAATGGTTTTTATTCCAGGACAGGCATCTTTTTGTATTTCAACATGGTGTTCCACTTTCATTTTCATCCGAATCGCTAGCAAATGGAGTAGACTTGCCATGGAGATATACAACTGTAATCTGGATAGATACGTTGATCCGAATTTGACACTTAAGTGCAGTGTTACCTGCATTGTTTTTCTTCTAATGGCTGCAGGTTAGAATAAATTCATATCCACATTGTGCTTTGGTCCGTGTAAATGCTACTGGAGGCTATGAAGGTACTCCAGTGGCATGGCCAGTGGCTGATAGGAACTCAGTGGCTCGAGTTCAATTACAAAACCTACAGCAATATCAAAATTATTTGAATCTTGAGGTCTTTTGAACGTGGATAATATTTTATAGTAAGAGCATTTCATTACATTAATAAAAATAAAATAAATAAATACTTTATTGACATTCAGAGTTGCACATGTTCCTAACTACATTTAGTAAAATATAACATAGTAGACACAGTTGACATAATTTATGTAGCTATAAGTCCTGTCTCCCAAACTAGGTTATACCTGTATCTTGAGAGACAGTCTTCGGCCATTCGATGTACATTACATTAGTCAGTGGGTGTATTTTGTTTGAGCAAGTCTGTTGACAAGTTTATAACTACTAGTTAAGTGCGCGTTAGTATGTGGTTGTGTGTGTGTGTGTGTGTGTGTGTGTGTGTGTGTGTGTGTGTGTGAGTTGTATACGTTTATGTAATAAATTGTATCAGAGATTCAGTAGTTAAATAATCTTTCTGTAGCAGCCATTCAGTTAGTCTGACTTTGACGTTATATCTACACAATCCCCGAATATTTAACATTCCATACGTTCTATTGACAATTTGTATCAATCTTTCATATTCAGGTTTTCGCATCTAAGGACTCGGGCCTTAGTATGGAGAAGCAGTAAAAGCGCTAAGTCAATGACATTCTGTCCTATCTCAGACAATGTAGGTGGTCTAAAAACGCTTCGATGTAGATATCCTGGGTTTAAAAGTAAAAGTAAATTTTCTGTTTAATATCAGGCTACATGAAGACATAATGTTAGTAAACTAATTTTCCCTCATGATGATAGTTCCAAAACATTTGCTCCCAGTTTAAATAACCCAGGATTTTAAAAATAGGTAATGTTTACCTACTGATTGATACAGAGGCAAGTACAGTCATATCTAAAGTAGTATGGTATGACTGACCCAAAATAAATTGAGTACGTTATTCTACGTTAGTTCAATAACTAACAGAAAATATGCTTATTCCAGTAGAGTACACGTTTTCATCCTTAAGGGCTGTAGCTGAAGTACTGGACTGCGCTTCGGAGTCCAACAGCCTATATGAAAGATTTTTGACAACGCCTTTCTTTTTATCGAGTTATGACGATACATCGTACTTTGTACCAGTGGGTTTTATTCTACAGGTATGTACAAGTTTCCTGCCTTTAGGTAATTTTGCAATAATTTTCATTCCAATGATAGCATTTCTTTTTCTGAAGATTATTTAACCTCAAGATAATTTTTAACCGTAAGTGATCTTAATTTGCAGATTAATCACATGATTATGGCAGCAATTTGGACTTATTCAGACATATTCATAATTTGCATAAGCCTTTATCTTACGTCGATTTTGGAGCAAATCAATAAGAGGATCGTTTGGGCTGCTGAGAAAGTGAGTCTTAATTCATATAAATAATACATTACGAAAATCAAATTAATATTCAAATCCATAGTGGGTATATTTGTCAAGTAAATAAATCACATCGTAGCTGGTTTCCATCCCTGAAAAATAAAACCTTTTCGTAGCTGAATACGAATTTAACTACTTTCGCTATGGCTCTTAGACGGGGGTCCACCACGTGACCACTTTGTGACATTTCATTAGGTGTGAAGCCGTTGATACCGGTTGTCAGTAATATGACAGCCGTTAGCTAAGCCAAGTTGAAAGACTACAATATCTCTACGATTGATCATCACACACCTGTGCCTGTTCATTTCAACACGCGGCATCAGGCTCACCACTTATCATGTGACAAAAAACTATAAAATAAGATGTGTTCATATACGAAGTCTCTGCCTACTCCTTAGGGGATAAAGGTATGTGTGACTCTAACTGTGTTTGCATAACATAATATTTACTTTCTAGACGTATCTCCTACCTTCAATATGGGGAACACTGCGACAGGAGTACAGTCGAGCAACTCACTTGGTCAGACAATTTGACGATGTCTTCAGCGGACTCATCCTTGCATCTTTTGCTATGAATCTCTTTTTCATATGTTTGAAATTTTTCAACGTTCTAGAGTGAGTATGATGTATGACAAATATTTAAAATTATATGCTTTTAAATACTATTTGATTATAACCAACCATAGAGCAATACGATCTATGCTTATGAGAAGCGCTATACGAATACTTTCCCCTCTGTATTTACCCTAAACATGGACTACGATGATGCCGGTCTTTGCAGATTTTCGGTGATAGATATAGTTCATGATCACATGAAATAACAACGAGCTTATACTCCTCCTGTATTCTGGATCTCTGTTGAACACCGACAACCTTTACTCTGTCTTAGTGGTATAGATCTTTTATTAGGGCTACGTAGTGTTCTGGAACGAATTGTGCTCTTAAGTACGCGATCGCCTTGTCTGGATCGATAAAATTAAATATTAATTATATTCGATCCTTTTCACTATTTTTTTTCGTGAGAATCTTCATCCTATGTATCGCATCGATCGTCCATAGTCCCTAAGTGAACGCGCATTGATTGCGAGTATTTTTTATTATTTTCTTTTCCTCAACGCGTCCTTCTGTTACTGGTTATAACTTCATGAGGAACTCTTCGTTTAGCAGCCGTTGGTCTTGCCATCTTGAGTTTATATCCTCGTTTCAAACCAGCAATTTGCCAGTTTTATCCTTTACATAATATTTATTACGTTTTATGTTTTTAGTTTGATTATGAAGAGCCTTAGCAAGTTCAAATATCCCGCACTCCGATGTTGCACTTTCAAAGTTCTCGTAGAAGGAACTTGTACTTTCCACTCTTGCAGTCTCCACACAAGTTTTCACTACTTTCTTAGCTCTTTTGTATTTGAAATTTTTATTAGCTTTGTGAAGGCCTGATGCCGAGCATTGTCATTTTTTGAAAGCCATCGTTTAATCCCTTAAAGCTGTTTTTACTTTCTCATGCCACCATGTTGGGTCTTTGTTTTCAATCTTTCCTTTGATAAATCCAAATGTTGTTAAACAGCTTAAACAGCTGTTATTAAACATAATAAATTGAGGTTATTCTAGCCTCTCAATTATAATATAAACAAATTATACCATTTTTGGCAAGATTTAGTCCAGACTGTGGTTTAAAAACCATTAGGTGGGTTTTAAGCAAATAAATAAAAGTCTATGTTGGGAAGTGATACCCTCTCCAGGTATAATCTTGCATCGCTCCGATGTTCGTGTTACTCATATTGCGAGCAGCCTGTTTGTGGCGTTATCGAGCGCTATCTTCACACTGTTAATTCTGTCACTTTTCCTATCAAATAAAAAGTAGTATCGTTACTGCAGTACCGTTATAAAGAAGTTGAAACTCTCTGCCGATATCTCTGGACTTTGCGCTATCCATTTGGTTTCCTGCAGGCAGCATAGCAGGTATTAATACTACGTCTATGAAGAGTCTCGGCCAATTATTGGCTGCGTCTGGTCAGTGATTCGATGTTCCGTGAAGCTTTGCGCATATTATTAATAGCGCCGCTTTTAGTATCGTCGCTTAGGGGGGGACACTCTCGTATTCTATGTTTCCTACCATCCTATGCACGATTAATAGAAGTAGTTTTATAATATTAATTAACTTACCGTACTTTTCTACCGTACCAGCAGCTCCTAAAACTCGACATATAATTTCCATCAATTAGGTATTTACTATTTCAGAGTGCATTAGTGCCAGTGTCTTTTCTCTCCGGCTCCACTATAGCATTGCGCATCTCTCAGAAAATGTAAATGTAGAAGTAATAATTTTCAAGTTCATAATGTTACATTGTGACCTATTTGAATAAATATATTTTAATATTCAGGAATGGTGTGGAACAAAAAGTAATCGCTTCAGAAGTTTGTCCTAACTATCCAAGTGGGTGAGTGTCGTTATTGTATAATTTATAATAATATGTTACATTGTACTATCAAGCTCATAACTGCAGTAGCAATCCTACGTAACTATGGCGTCAACATTCTAGCGCTACTTGTGACCTTATTCTTTTAAGACAATTCACACACACACACATATTAATTTTATTGTTCTTCCGTAAGAATGTTAACGATAACTTCGTTGTTACTACTTAAGCAACCCGTGGTCGAGTGGTTCTAGTATGGAATGGAAATGCAAAGGTTGATGGTTCGAATCCTACGATCCTGCAAAAACACTTTTTGTGTTTCATTTATAAATGAAATATCAGGTTGATTAATAAAATATGTTTTTAAGTAGAATTAATATTAGAAACTCCTTGCAAAATTACGTTATCAATATTTATAATTATATTTTTGTTCTAAATACAAAAAAAATCGTTATAAGCTGGAATCGAACCACCAATATCTCTAATCACTGTGTATTAATAGCATCTTGCTTCAGCCACTTAGCTATCAGTTGATTTACTAGGTTGTTAAATTACTGTTTTAGTATCTAATGACTCACATCAGTTGTAAAGAATAATACAGTTATGAAAACGAATGTATTATTATATCGTTATCTTTGTTTAGCACGAACTAATCATATTTTGCTGTATGGTAGCATTGAAACATTACGCACACACACACACACGCACACACACACACACACACACACACACACACACACACACACACACACACACACACACATATGTAAACGCAAAACCAGCCCGAACGCACGCCACGCCATAATGAGCGTTGTTGTGCTATTGCACTTATGAGCTCGATAGTACATATAAGCCCCGTATCATGTGTCGAAAAGAAAGAGTTCAGAATGTCGCCACCTTAATTTATCCAGAGGGTGTTGCTCGTAAGAGGCAACTAAAGGATTACTTTCGCAAAACCATCCATTGATTGAGTAGAGAAGAAAAACTCAAAATGAAACCCGGTTGTTAGTAAAATGATAATCAATATGCCAAGAAGAAGACCTTGGGCAATTTCAATTACCTGGTCGTCACGATCTGCGCATATCCATTTCAACACAGCAATAGTCTCACCACTTATAACGTGGGACAAAACACTAAGGTGAAGTTTGGGCGTATAATATGGTACCTGCCTACTCCTTCAGGGATAAAGGCGTGACTGTATGTAGTGTGTTTCGTTCATAATACATTTTTATGTTCCAGGCATTTATATGGTTATGAGTATCCCACAGATCAGATATATTGCCTGCTTTTCTTGATCGTAAGGTTTCTAACTGTATCACTGGTGGCATCTAACGTGAATGTAGCGTCATTGATGCCAACCTCTTCCTTGTACAAAGTACCTTCGTGTTCGTATTCTATAGAGGTTTGTAATAGTAGTTTATGACACTGTTGCATAATAAGGGTTCTTATAACACGAGTGTGTTTTAAAAAAACAAGCCGTAGTCGAGTTTTTTTACAGTATCACACGAGTCTTATAAGTATGTATCCGAGTTATGTACAGTGTCATACACTTCTTTATCTACTCTGATTTCATTTTGTGATAGTTGCTCCTTGATTTCGCCGGTAACAGGTTCATGGTCATCTTTGACGCAGTTTCCAGAATGTCTGGTGGTGTACAATTACCACCATCTTCGTTTTAAGACATGTTTTTACACAAAAACTAATTTATTTTACAAACAAAACCAAACTTTGTTTAATTTAAATGTAAAACGTTGGCGCCAAGGCGCAAACATCGATTGCGCATGCGTGTTTCTTTTTTGTTCAGGCTACGGAGGCACTGCCTCTTTTTAAAGTAGAGGTTCAAACTTCTTTATCGAGCTGGAGGTTGTATAGGTGTATGGTTATGATTAAAAAGTTATATTATGATATAGGAGCCCTCATACAAGACCTGTATCGTAATAAAACTTTTTTTTTTGGCCTGTGCGTAATGTTTGTCATAAGAGTATTGATTTCAATTTTATAATCTTTGTAATATAGTATCAGAGTAGATAAAATTACATTATATTCGTACGTATGTATGTGTTATTAGTTATTTATGCAACTGTGGTATAATGAGGGGTATTAAAACATGAATGTGGGTTCGCTTCGTGTGATAATAGTATCACATGAGTGTTTCAATACCTAATTAAACAGTTGCATACAAGACTTTATCTACACCCATGATGTGTCCTCTATAAAATATTCTAAAACCATGAGGCGATCTAAGGAGTTAAAATTAATGAAAAGTTTAATTACAGATGTGGTAGTGCAATGCAACGCGCGTGAATGACAGTTTTTTTTTTGAAACTCATACAGATTCCACGAATCGAGCGGTAAGAATTTGGCTGTCTGATGTGTAACCCTTTGCGCGGAAGAGATTGAAAAAGTGAAAGGAGTGTTGTTATGAAATTTCATACAACATAATAACACCCGTTCGGATGATATTATGGTTATTAGGACATTGGATGTTTTAATGTTGGCAATAAGCTAACTGTTTTAGAATCTTTTGTAGAAGATTCAAAACATGGGTGTAGATAAAACAATAAATTATACTCGTGGTTGTATCACAAAATGTTTTAAAAAGAAGTATTTTACATTAATAACTTCATTGTTAATTTTAGTGTATTAATCTTTACATAATAAATAATTTATATTGTTGGTTATTCTCACACAACATCACCTAGCCCAAATTAAGCTAATAAAAGGTTGTACTATGGGATCTAGACAACTAATAGACAAATTATATATATTTCTAAATACAATCATATAAATATACATAGAAAACACCCAAACTCCGAAACAAACATTGGTGGATCACACAAAAGCAATTATACGTAAAGCTCAAGTGTTTGTTCGGTGATATTTGAATAATTGATTAATTTATTTTATAAGTAGTTAGTTTAATTACAATACTATGTACTCTAAGAGTACTCCATAATAGCTATTTTCTATTTTACTTAAAAATCCTTACTTTGCAACAGGTGCAACGTTTCTTGGATCAAGTACACGATGACGTTGTTGCTCTCAGTGGAATGGAGTACTTTTACATCACCAAGGGCTTAGTTTTATCAGTAAGTTAATTAAAAATCAAAAGACAAATATTTTGAAACATAAAAAAAATTACCTTTGTAATATATTTACGTACTAGATGATGCTCGCGGCTTCGCCCGCGTGAAATTCGGTGCCCATTCCAGCTTCCCGTGGAAACATTATCCCGGGATAAGAAGTAGCCTATGTGTTGTTGCAGACCATAAGCTATCTCTGTACCAAATTTCAGCATAATCCGTTAAGCCGTTAGAGCGTGATTGAGTAATAAACATTCAAACATCTTCATAAACTTTCACATTATTTTATAATATTACTAGCTGATGCGCGCGGCTTCGCCCGCGTGAAATTTAGTTCACGTTCCCGATTCCCGTGGGAACATTTTTCCGGGATAAAAAGTAGCCTATGTGTTATTCCAGACTATACTCTATCCCTGTACCAAATTTCAGCCAGATCCATTCAGCCGTTAGAGCGTGATTGAGTAACAAACATCCAAACATCTTCACAAACTTTCACATTTATGATATTAGTAGGAAGTAGGATATTAGTAGGAATAAATAATGGATACTAAATTCCGAGTGCTTTGTGTTTTAGTGGAAAAGAACCGAGTCAAAAATCAGACAGAATCGTAATAAAATCATTACATTTTTTTACAGGTTGTCGGTACTATATTCACCTATGAACTTGTGCTATTGCAATTTAATAGCGAAGAATTAAATACTGCTTAATATTTGCAACACTTAAAATATAAGTATATTGGAATTTAAAATGAATAAAAATGTTTAAAATTACACTTTCTCTTTTTTCGTCTATGTCATTTTAACTTAAAGTACGATTATTAATCTCAGTCAGTAAAATGACAAGTAAAACTGTCACTTATACTGAACTAGCTGACCCGCGCAACTTCGTTTGCGTGATAAATGAAGAACCGCTCGACAGATTTTGTGCAAACTTCACATAAACCATCTACTACATAGTCCAAACAAAGCCTTAACATTTGGTTTGAATAAGTGAGCCCGTTCTTGAGTTATAAAATTACAACGAAAAGTGGCACTGATTTTTATATATATAGATTTAGTACTAAAATTTCATTCAAGAAATGTCATTTTACTGACTGAAATTAATAATCATAGTATAATTAAAAATGCGAATCTAATTAAAAAGTCTGGGAGGCCAGCAGAATTTTTGAATCTCCAATCAGTAATAATTAATTTATTTCCAAGAACATGGTTAATTACAGGTCTTATCTATACATATAGGTAATAAAATGACTGTACATTGGAAAAATCAAAAAAAAAATATTCGCTGGGTGTTCAACATCGTAACTGAAGCCGAAAATATAGTTAGAAAAAATTTTGTCTGTTTGTCTGTTTGCTTTACTTTGTCCAGAAGGATCTTGAAAAGTTTTCAATAGATTTTATTCAAATTTTGCAAAAAATAACTAGGGGTAGGGTCTTCAAATAGGCTATATATTATCACGCCACATACCATAGGGGCTCTGTGCTTAGGTGTGGCATTATAACATAATTTACACGCGAACGAAGTCGCGGGCAACAGCTAGTTTACATATAAGGTACAGCATTATTATGCCACGTAGGGTGTGCAAATAGATAATTATTCATAAATCTAATAAAATATTCTAGGATCAATTAACTAACACAGTACATGCAGTTTGAACACAATTAATTTGCTAATACTTTATGTTGATTTCAGACCAGGTAGCTTGACGTGTCGTACACAGTTTCACTGGTTTTTCAATCAACAGAAATGGAATGAGAACAGCGGGCCTAAAAAGACAACATTATGTTACATATTAATCTGATCATAAAATGTTTCATTGCACTGCATTTAATAATGTTTATTTTTCGATGCGTCCCCGTATATTTTTCGGAGTAGCAACATCCACAGCATATAATATGAGTAGGTTAATAAGTTACCTAATTGCAAATGATTCATTTAATATATTAAAATTTTACGATCTTTAAAGCGTTTCTTGAACGAATCTGCAAATAGAATTTGAATGAAACGCGCTATGTTGGCTTTTTAGCCCCTCACATTGTGGTCACTGTGCATCCTCAACAGAGTTCTAGTAGTCCTTGGTTCCTATTCAAAGTTCAGTAAGTAGATTTCCATCACTAGAAAAGTGGTTTTATATACTACTATGTTAGCAGACAAGTTTAATGCCCATCTTAAATGAAATGGTCATTGTAGCCTATGAACGTTTACTATACAGGCACTACACTTTCGCTGCCGAACCTGCAAGAACCTTCTTAAGACACCTTTGGAAGAACTAATTTTGGAAAACTGATTTAGGGAGATCATTCAACAAACGCGCGGATCGATTATTTCTATTGTTTTTCTAACATCTGTAAGGTTGATATCCTCCCCGCCTTGTTGCCCGTTATCTATATCTAGGTAGAACAAAACTGTAGACTCTTATACAGCCTCAAAATGGCACCATGTCATTGTGTTGAGATAGGATAGCGTTTCCAAGGGTATTTAATCATTAACTTCATGAAAAACTACATAATGTGAATAAAACTTTTTTTAACATAAATTAAAACGGTTGAAATCTGCTATTATTCACATTTCCGGGGAAAATTTATTTCAATTTTCAGTATGTATTATTGTTGTAAAAGATTGTAAATAGTGTAACAAAATAATATGTGGTGCCCTCTATAGTTGTTAATATATTGGAGTGCAATTAGTCTAGGCTGTATGCAGTCATTATCTGTGCCTCACTAATGTAGTATTATAAAAGGGTTTGTCACTTCCTGTACTTGTGTGTAATGGCGAATACAGTGTTCTTTAACTCGCATCACGTCGTTTACTTTTACTGCAGTTTTCCCTAGTTTCCCTATTAATATCCTACAGGTTATGGGCCTGACGTTTTCTTATAAGAAGTTGAGTAAAAATAGTTAAATATGTCCGGAAATATAAAAACAAGTATCGCGAAATTAAAAGGACGAGAAAACTATGAAGCGTGGGCGTTCGCTGTCGAAAATTATCTCATCCTAGAAGGTATGGAACTTTGTACCTATTAAGAAAGAAGGTGAATCTACGGATGCCAAAGCACGGGCTAAAATAATTCTTACAATAGATCCAGCATTATTTGTACATATCAAAACCGAAAGAACCGCTTTGGGCATGTGGACGAAACTTCGAAAAATGTTCGACGATACCGGTTTCACGCGAAGGATTGGGCTGTTAAGAAATCTCATTTCAGTTCGGCGTGAAAATTGCGAATCCATGGAGCAATGTGACTGCAATAGTGGAAACAAGCCAAAGGTTAAATAATACCGGGTTCATAATTAGTCAGGAGTGGGTAGGATCTTTACTTTTGGCGGGTCCACCCGAAAAGTTTGCACCCATGATTATGGCTATAGAACATGCAGGCATAGATATCACGGCTGACGCAATCAAGTCAAAACTTATAGACATGGATGACTCGAGTGAAGTTAGCGCCGGAAGTAACCAGGCCGCATTTTATTCCAAAGGTTGGCAGAATGCAAAATATGGCGGTGGTGCAAGCGCAAATGTCAATGTGAATAAACCCGAATCATCCAAAATGAATGTAAAATGTTTTAAGTGTAAACAGCAAGGGCACTACAAAAATCAGTGTAGATTTAAAGAAAATAAGAAGAAATTGAATGCATTTTGTGCTGTATTTCTTAGTGCAAAGTTTAATCCTACGGACTGGTACATTGATTCAGGAGCCAGCATGCACATGACAACTAGAAAACATTGGTTGAAGAATGTCTCAAATCAACCACTTGTGGAAGAGATTGTCATTGCTGACAAGTCGAAAATTGCAGTAGATTGTTGTGGTGATATACAGATAACAACAATAGCAAGAAATCAACAGTTCGAAATATCAGTCACGGAGGTGTTGTACGTGCCAAGCCTTGCTACAAACTTATCGTCCGTCAGCCAAATCATTAGCAAGGGAAATAAAGTTAGATTCACAGACAAGCAGTGTGTGATATATAACAGCAGTAATGAATTAGTAGCGACAGCAGATTTAGTGGATGGTGTTTATAAATTGAATACAAAGCAAGTGGATTGTTTGTTTACACCGGTGTCTGGCCGTATATGGCATCAAAGGTTCGCGCACTTGAACAGTGCTGATCTCGATAGAATGAGAGATGGTGCAGTTATTGGCATGACATACACCGGGAGGTCTAATGTAAATCAAACAAACTGTGTAGTGTGTTGTGAAGGGAAGCAGGCACGGTTACCATTCACACGCATCGGTAACCGAAGCCAGGAACTGCTGCACACAGTTCACAGTGATATTTGTGGTCCCATGGAAACCAGATCATTGGGGGGATCCAGATACTTCTTGTTGTTTGTAGATGACAAAATCAAAATGGTCTTTGTTTACTTCCTCAAGACCAAGGATGAAGCTTTAGAGAAATTTATAAGTTTTAAGAACATGGCAGAGAACCAGACAGAAAAAAGAATAAAGATTCTTAGAACTGATAATGGGTTAGAATTTTGCAATAAGCAGTTTGCTAAACATTTAGATCAAGCAGGAATATTGCATCAGAAGACAAACCCTTATACGCCAGAGCAAAATGGGTTCTGTGAGCGGCTTAACCGAGTTGTGGTAGAAAAAGCCAAGTGTATGTTGTTTGATGCGGGATTGGACAAAAAATATTGGGCAGAAGCATTGAGTACTGCAGTATATCTGAGGAACCGATCTATCGCTACAGGATTAAACAACATAACCCCATTTGAAGTGTGGACAGGTGAAAAACCAGATGTTAGTCACCTACGCATATTCGGTAGTAAAGTTATGACACATATACCGAAGGAAAAGAGACTCAAGTTGGACAAAAAGGCAACGCAATGTATATTGATTGGCTATCCCGATGATGTCAAGGGTTACAGGATATACAATCCTAACAATAACAGAATAATGACCATCCGGGACATTGTTGTGATTGAGGAGGGGAATGTTGTATCAGAAGTTCCAATCAATATAAATGAGTCGAGTACGGAGCTGTCAGTGAAGACAGAAATGCCGGATGTAATGACAGGAACAGTAGGAGACACCAGTGATAGTGGACCAGAGTTGTTGACTAAACTAGAGTCTAGTCCTAGATCAGACAGGGTTGCAGTAAACCAGGATTCAGGCAGCACCAGTTCTGAGGAAGATGAGTTTGTAGATGTTACAGAAGCTCAAGAACCCACCGTATTGCCGGAGGACCAGGAACCGAGTTGTGAAGCTCCAATAGCAGTCGGTAAAGAGGTTCGTGCTCGTAAAAAGCCAGATCGGTACGGCTTTAGTGTCAGTGCATGTAGTGAAGTGGACTATAGTGAACTATCAGTGCATGAGGCCTTAAATGGACCAGAAAGTGCTCAGTGGACTCAAGCTATGAGTGATGAACTTAAATCATTCGAGGAGAATGATGCTTGGGAGGTTGTGGACTTACCAGTCAAGCATACTGTCGTGCCCTGTAGATGGGTGTTTAAACGTAAGTTAGATTCTGATAATAATGTTACATATCGAGCCGGATTAGTAGCTAAAGGTTTTGTTCAGAAACCTGGCATCGATTTTGATGAAACCTTCTCTCCTGTGTTAAGGCATTCATCCCTGAGACTGCTATTTGCCCTGGCAGCTCAGATGAAGCTAGATATAACTCACCTTGATGTTAAAACAGCTTTCCTTAATGGTTTTTTGAAAGAAACTGTTTATATGCAATTACCAGTAGGTTTTATTTGTGACAGTCAAAATAATAAGGTACTGAAACTTAAGAAAGCTATTTATGGCTTGAAACAGTCGTCTAGGGCTTGGTATCAAAGAATTGATAGTTTTTTGGAGACCCTAGGTTTTAAAAGGTCTCAGTTAGAACCTTGTCTTTATACCAAGATTAATGGTATCAATAAAATATTCATAGCTTTATATGTTGATGATTTTCTTGTTTTTTCAAATAGCTCAATAGAAAGTAACAGACTTAAGAAAGATTTATCCTCTATGTTCAAAATAAAAGACCTAGGTAGTGTTAGGCAGTGTTTAGGTATGAGGGTGAATGTAGATAGAGAAAAAGGCTTAATAACTTTGGACCAGGAGCCGTATATTGATACATTGTCAAAGAAATTTAATTTGGAAAATTGTAAAGCTGTGCACACACCTATTGAGACTAGATTAAGTTTAGATAAAAGTGTAAGTTGTAATAGTCAATTACCTTATCAACAGCTGATTGGCAGCATGATGTATTTAGCAGTACTTACCAGACCTGATATAGTATTTTCTGTAAACTATCTAAGTCAATTTAATAACTGTTATAGTGAGGAGCATTGGGCATATGCTAAGAGAGTTTTAAAGTATTTAAAAACAACTAAAGGTCTTTGTTTGAAATATATGTATAATGGTAATAGCAAATTAGAGGCATATGTGGATGTCGATTGGGCAAGTAACGCAATAGATAGGCGCTCCTATACAGGATATTTTTTTACACTCGCTGGTGGTGCTGTATCATGGGAAACCAGAAAGCAAGCCACCGTAGCCTTATCCAGCTCGGAGGCAGAATATATGGGGATTTCTGATTGTGTAAAAGAGGCCATATATTTAAGAAGTTTGCAGTATGAGATCACTAATGAGCTATATGTAATATCTGTGTTCAATGATAACCAGTCTGCACAGAAGATGGCATTTAATAATTGTTTACATAAAAGGTCCAAACATATTGATATCCGTTATCATTTCTTTAGAGAACATTTGAATAATAATGTTATTAGCTTGAAATATCTGCCAACTTCAGACATGCCTGCTGATTTATTCACCAAGGGGTTGAATACTATAAAACATATTAGATTTGTAAAAATGTTAGGATTACATTGATGGTACCTATCTAAGGTTATTTTGTTAAGTGGGAGTGTTGTAAAAGATTGTAAATAGTGTAATAAAATAATATGTGGTGCCCTCTATAGTTGTTAATATATTGGAGTGCAATTAGTCTAGGCTGTATGCAGTCATTATCTGTGCCTCACTAATGTAGTATTATAAAAGGGTTTGTCACTTCCTGTACTTGTGTGTAATGGCGAATACAGTGTTCTATAACTCGCATCACGTCGTTTACTTTTACTGCAGTTTTCCCTAGTTTCCCTATTAAAATCCTACAATTATAATAGCCACGTAAAATTAGGGAAAGGTAAGAAAAAAGGAAAAATACACAGGTCTCATAAATTAACACAAAAATTAAATGAAACCACTTATACTTTTTAAATTTACTTTTTAAACCCGACTGGTTACTCGAACCATAATAATTATATAAAGAGAAATTTGTACAATAATTCAATGAAGCTTATTGCATACAATCAGCCTATTGCAATCCAATACTTTTGCCATTGCCTTCCAAATCTTATAACTGCCTGAAATCTTTTCTATGTCTTCGGTTTATCTGGCTACAAGCCACGGGTTTTACTTTTAGAATTATTACAAAAACATTCAAAAACTCGTACCATAGATAATAATTGCTCATAACTCATCATACCAACTATACGGTGTTCATAATTTTTTTTTATTATGCTTCTAAAATTTGGGTTTAAACTGAAACAGCACTATTATGTATGTCAAGATAGCCCCAAGTAACTGAAACAAAAATACGTTATATAAATTATGTATTTGTGGTTTTATATGTACAATTCATGAAATTGATCCCTTCGTTTCACCCTGATATGTCCCCCAAAATATCCAAGAATTCAGGGAAATTCTCATACATTGTCAGACACTTCACACTTATAAAACACCCTTGATTGTAGAAATAGGTAAACTCGTACTTTGGTAGAGCATTTTAAGTTTCTAAATACGTGTTGTAGAAAATCCAACGGTTCGAAAGACCCTCTCTCTCTCACTTACTCTCTCTCTTTATTACTACTAAAACAACCAAAAAATAATTTGAATTTTATTTGTGACACGACACCGTAATTAAAATTGCGTGCTTATTTGTTCTATGTTCAATGTTTGTCATAATATATAACCTGGTCTTCTCTCGTTTTCCATAAATTCATTTGCACTAATACTGTTTGCCATAATCATCCCCGACCATAATATTTACTTGCACTATTATCATAATTATATACTTATACCGTTTGGCTTAACAACTCAACAGTCATAACTTTTATTTGCCATAAAATGACTTTCTATAACAACATATATCATAATAATTAGTTTCCATAAGTAACACATCTCATAATCGACTCTTGACATAATTGAAATTTGATATAATTATAAAAATAATACATAATATTGGTAAGTCGAAATTAATTATCGTTAACACCCCGACTCAGTGCAATCCGACTCGGATAGGTTAGGTAAGCGGAGCTCCCGCCATGAGTCTTCGTGGTTTTTTTTAAAACCACTCAGAAGTAGGAGCCCCGCGGAGCAGGGCTCCGTCGGGTTTAGTAAGTAGGCGCCATATGAGGTTTAGTTTTAGGTTTAATTGTAAATAAATTATCTGTGTCGTATAAATTATCTTTATTTATATTATGGTGAATAAAAGATATGGAAAATGGCATTATTGAAAACGAAAATTATGGCAAATACATTTATGGATTTAAATTATTATGACACTTGATCGATTATGACCAATGGAATTTGTGAAAGTCATTTTATGTCATTTCACGATTATGGCAAGTGAAGCGTTATGTCTAATGAAATTATGGCAAATACCAGTATGGCATATGAAATTATGGCATTTTAAATTATGGCAAACATTAGTAAACTATATAACCTACATCGTAAGAGATGTTGAGTGCTTGAGTGTTCTATGTCCACCCAAGCGACCAATCACAGCCCGCGACGCCATATGCGCCATTTTCTTTGACTTGCCATTGTGGCTGGAGTCATTAGGGAGTCACTTCGTCGCTCCCGGAAAACATCTAAAATACTTATAAATTGTTGTGTATTCATCATCAAATTTGTTCAGACAAATACCATAATGTCAAAAACAAGATTTAAAACACCAAATAATAATCAGACGCAGCCGCAAAATGAGCAGTAAGTACTTTTTAATTTACACTCGAATCCGTTATGAAATTTAAACAGGATGATGTTTTTAGCAGCCATCAATATGGAGGACATCAAATCAACCTGTGACTATCTATGTATATTCCAAGAATATTTCAACTCTTGAAATTTCAAATTGTCCACAAATAAAAAAAAGAAATTATGTTAGGAACTTGGACTTCTTAACATGTATGTCAGGGTAAGTAAGGATGTAGGTATGGTTTGTATGTAGGTATTAATTTATTTTGAGTTCAATTGAAAATCCAAACCAAGCGAATAGCCTAGCTAGCTTCGACGTACAAATAATTTGTACTACATATTATTTGGGTGCGGCCTATTTGGTAGAAACTTGATACTCCGAAACCTATTTGGGATAACTCACTTCGCAGAAACTTCTTTAATCGATCATTTATTAGGCATAAAAAATATTTGACATAAATATTTTTAGGCATAATGTGCTTATGACCGAATTTAGAATGGCATACATTTAAGATAGTAGAATTTTATTTGGCTTAATTACCTTTGGCATAGTTAAAATTTTGTATAACTTCATTTAGCATAACGTTCATTAATGCTGGGTCCACATTTGTGTCATATCATCGACTAGTGTAGTGTGTAATCGTGTCGAACATGTAACGCTCAATGTGGACGGGCCTAGGTTATGCCGCCTGGTTGTGCTGTCAGTGTTAAGCCTGTCACAGACGTAGCTATAATATATTAACATATCGAGATACCTATACTAATATTATAAAAAGAAAAAATTGATTGTTTGTTTGTATGTTAGTTTTTTTGCATTGAATATGCCCAAAAGTACTAAACCGATTTGGATAATTCTTTCATTGTTTTGATGAAAGCTCGGGTGACTTATGCTATATTTTATTCCCGTATTCCCACGGAAACGGGAACCACGCCGGTGCAACCGCGGGACATTGACTATTATATTATATTATAGCAAGTAATACACACGGGAGTTAAACTTTAATATATTTTTAATCTTACTCGGTCTACACAATCGCCTGTAAAATATATCGAGATATAGTCTGTCGACATATTTTGTTGAGCGCATAGAAATTTGTTATAGCTCCGTGTGTGGACTCACGTTAATTTAGTTAGAAGATATGTCGTAATTTGCCTTGCTATGTTTCATATTCATTAATATTACAGTTAGGCACATATGTGACGGGCTTTATATTGTGCTGACAGGCTACTGCAAGTTTTAAATATCGAATGCAAGGAACGGGTCATGGATCTTATCTTTTTTTAAAAATAAGTACATACTTCCCGTTCGCTCTAAGTTTGCCGCCCGCTTTCCCCACTACGCCTGTACACCAGCCATAAAGCCAACAGCAAACTTGGAGCAAACGGGCTGTAGGCATTATCTCATTGGTAGTACTATGCATTTTTTTTTTTTTTTATTTATTTAAGTAGGTACATACAATGATTTATATACAAGTTACTTGCCAAACTGCTGCACAGTTTGTTGGCAATACACGCATTACAATTTTAAGCTTTAGTTATACCTACACACATTACCATATATTATCATGCATTAACATTTTTTGTTTTTTTTTGTTTTTACAGTACATGGCACACAACTACATAATTGTGAGCCTTTCAAAGTTCAAAGAATATACATCTATATATGAATAAAATATACCTATACAATATCTATACTTACATAATATACACACAAAACACATACATATTATAAATTGAATGAATATAATAATATATAATTTGGTTATACATACTTACATAAATATATTGGTTCATCTGCCATTCTCTCACTAGTTTAACAATGTTTAGTTTCATTATATCTATTACACAATAAAATCTATAAATCACTGGAAGCTTTTTTTTAATTTGGATTTTAGTTGACCTTTACTAAGCATCTCTTCTGTACTTAAGTCTTTTATTTTATTAAAAATCTTTGGAACCAGGTATTTAGTGACTCTTTCTCTATAGTAATTGTTGGCTTTTGGTTGGACTAACCTGTTTTGTCTATGATGTCGCACAGCGTATCTCCTAGCTGTCTCTTTAAAGTCTATACTGTAATATTGTTCAAGAGCTATCTGATATTTAACTTTATTGTGCACTGTAAGCATTTTGCAAACAGCAAATAATTTTTCATATTCACCCCTACATGCACGTTTAGTTTTCTTATCTACTAAATACTTTAGCAAGCGTATCTGTAATAGTTTAATTTTATTTAGGTAAGTATCAAAGGTGCGTCCATAAACACTGAGTCCATAACCAATCAAAGACTCTGCAAGAGCATAGTATACAATGAACAATGTATGCCTGCTCAATATCCCATGTAATTAATAAAATTTGCCTAATATGCTTCTGAGCTTATTACATACATCTTCAACATGCAGTTTCCAGTTGAAATTACTGTCCACTATTAATCCTAAGTATTTATAACTGCTAACAAATTCTAATTTAGAGCAGTTACAATTATTCCTCCCACTGTGCAAACATTCATATGTGTGTCCAATTATGCTTATATTATGTTTCACAAAATCTTTATATGACCTACAATGCGGCGAGTAAATATGCATACATTTTGTCTTAGATTAATTAATAATTATACCATTATCATGAGCCCATTTTGTGATATTCTCAAAGTCTGCCTGAACTTTTTTTTGTATTTCAAATATATCTTTAGACGCATATATCAAACACATGTCATCAGCATACATATATGCCCTACATGTTTCAAGTACATTAGTGACACTATTTACATGCATAATATAGCCAGCAGGAGCATAAACAGATCCGGTCGGCACCCCAAGGGTAACCTCCGCCTCAATTCCCATCTCCCCAGCAACAGCTGTACGGATAGTTCTCTTAGTCAAATATGTTCTAAACCAATCGTTTGTTGGACCTCGTATACCACACTCTGACATTGCCTGGAGCAGTATGTCATGATCCAAAGTGTCAAAAGCTTTTTTATAATCAATGAATATGGCCAATACTTGTTTGCCACTATTAAGACTAACATTAATATCATCCGCAAACCGTGTGAGTGCTGATACAGTACTACGTCCCTTCCTAAATCCGTGTTGAGAGTCGGATAGTACATTGTTATGCTCAAGAAATTCACTTATTTTATTCACAATAACCTTTTCTACAATTTTATCTATTACTGACAATATAGCTATTGGCCTATAATTTGTGTATTGTAAATGAGATCCAGATTTATAAAAAGGCCGTATGATAGATTTTTTCAAATCTTCAGGATACAAATTCCTTGATAAACACATATTTACAAAGTTTGCTAATACAGGACACAACTGAGACTTCATAAATTTTATATCTACCATTCTAATTTTATCTAAATCTGGAGATTTTCTATAGGACAAATCATTAATAATTTTTTCAATATCACAAGTGTTAACTTTTCTGTACCTAAAACTAAATTTACTTTCTACAATATAAGATTCTCTATTTAAAAATTTCTGGCTACATACATGTTTTATATTTTGTATCTCACCTGTAAATGTTTTGGTAAAATTACTACATTACTTTGCAGATCGTTCAACTTACCCAAGTGATTCATGATTGTTTCGTCTACATTCGATTTACTTTGTCCCGTCCATGAGTTCACATGTTCCCAAACCTTCCTGTAGTTCCCATCACATTTCTTACTGTGACTGGTATGTACTGTAGATAATACGAGTACATACATACATATGGTCACGCCTTTATCCCCGAAGGGGTAGGCAGAGGCATATTATTTGCCTACATTTCACCTTATTTTTGAATTTGTGCCAGGTAATAGGTGGTGAGTCGTATTGCCGTGTTGAGATGGAGAGGCGCAGGTTGTGACTGCCTGCTGTTGAAAGTTTTCAAGCTGCCTAAAAAGGCCCTCAACTTGGCTTAACGACTGCCATTTTACTGGCAACCGGGACCATCGGCTTAACGTGCCTTCCGAAGCACGGAAACGCTCAAATAAATGTCACCAAGTTGTCACATGGATGGTCACCCATCCAAGGACTGGCCGTAGTGAAAGTTGCTTACTGCTGTGATTGTTTACAGAATGCTGGGTACGCGGGGCCACGAGCGCTTCTTGTCTCGTAGATATTAATGATATAAAAAACCGGCCAAGTGCGAGTCAGACAGTCTGACTCGCACTTGGCCGGTTTTTTTTCGCACGGAGGGCTCCGTTGCGGAAAATCACGTCTGTTATATGGGAGCCCCCCTTAATCATAATTTAACTAGATGATGTTCGCCCGCGTGGAATTCGGTACCCATTCCCGCTTCCCGTGGGAACATATTTCCGGGCTGACAATAGTAGTCTCTGTTATTCCAGACTATAAGCTATCTGTACCAAATTTTAGCCCAATCCGTTAGAGCGTGATTGAGTAACAAGCATCCAAACATCTTCACAAACAAACCAGGGAAGTAGGGTGTATTTGTTATAACAACAAGTACTAAAAGTAATTATTATTAAAGCGGCAAAACTAAAACCTACATCATCTGTGAAAATGTCAACTTTCTAGCTATCACGGTTCATGAGATACTGCCTCGTGATGGACAGACAAACAGACGGACGGAGAAATCTCATGAATAGGGTCCCATTTTTTTACCCTTTAGGTACGGAACCCTAAGAATCGTAAAATTAAATTAGATCTTAAAATCGGGCACAGCGATGAATTATAAAATTATTGTCACAAAGTAATCAGGTGGTAATCACCATCCAAAGAATTGCCATAGCTAAAGTTGTTTGCTTCAGTGATCGTTTATGGAACACAAAGTCACCGGGGCGACGAGCGCTCCAAACTCCAGTGGTTCACTCTGTACCCCGTCTCTGTGTTTGTCCCGTTCAGTGTTCCTCAACGCGGGTCATAAATGCAAGTGCGGACGTCTCCCGGTGACGCGGACATTGAACAGCACCGAATACCCTATGAAAGTACACACCAAAACCCATTTTCGATTTCACGACCCGTTCCACGTGTATTTGATGTGTGTCCGTATACAAACAGCGTCTACACTGGGCATGACTACTCGTTAGTAACGCCATAAATCACCGTGACGTTTATTCTATGTCAAGCATTTTCTTCGCGTGTTCGGCATGGATAGCCCCGAAACTGCAGTTTTCATGGTATCAAAACGCAAGTCTGACACAGTAGTGGAGAAACGTGCTGTCCAAATGTAACAAATGTGGACGCAGCATTAGAGTACAGATTTTCGCAGCGTTTCATTTCCCATAAGAATCTTTAGCAAATTTACATTTCGCATTTTAATCACTTCGTCAAATATTCATTTGGCAACTTTTTACTTGCTCAATTTTTATTTAGTCAAATATACATTTACCAAATGAAGTTTCGCAAAAAAATATATTCCAAAAGTAACATCCCGACTCGAGAGTACCCCGACTTGGATAGGTTAGGTTAGAAGGTTAAGGCGAGAGCGAAGCGGAACGGAGCTCCCGCCTTAGCCTTCGTGGTTATTTTTTTTAATGCAATGAAGTAAATCATATGATATGTAATATTTTGGGTTTAAATAGTTATTGATAAGAATTATATGTATACCAAACGATGAATCTGGTTTTGAACTTTCTGCGATGTGATGATTATACATTGTTATTATTATGGATATAAAAATTATGCGTACAGATGATTCTGACTTACAAATTTATGGGTTTCAATGTATGCTAAATGAGTTTATGCCAAACGATATTCTGCGAAAAGAGGTTTATGCTATTAGTTGTTATGCAATATAAAATTATTACTTAAAAAGTTCTACTATATGAGGTGTACCCATATTATTTTATACGGGAACACCCAAAATTCCGAAATAAGTAATTCCGAATTTCGATATTCCGACGTTCAAAATTCCGAAGATCATGATTCTTAAAAAACAAAGCTCCAAATATTTAAAAGCACAATATTCATTTATCCGAAAGTCATAAGCACGAATTTTAATTTTTGACGTGACAACGTCATAGAATTCGATGGAGTCGGCTGCACTAACAAAAAAATATGACGTATGCGGCGTTACCTCGGGTTACCTCGCTCTGAGGTGTCCATTTATTTTAGTACAAATGTTTTCATCAGATAGCGCTATAATCAATTGATTTTATTTTTACATTTACATTTAGTTTTATTATCATTGGTGTACAATATTATTATTATTATTTATTTTTGTCTTCTTCTATATTCGAACTCAAATCTTAATTTCAAAGATTTTTTTAATGGTTATTGACAAAACATTATCAACTTCCATAAGTTGGACACTTTTGTGTTTGTTACGTATAACTAGGTATTACGGTGAAATATGCACCATCCTGTATTCATAATCTGGGAGATAGCACAAATAAACACGCAAAAATAAATCAGTTGAAGCGCTCGTGGCCCCGCGGACTCAGTGTTCTGTAAACGATCACTGCAGTAAGCAACATTTACTATGGCCGGACATGGATGGGTGACCACCACGTGGACCACTTTGTGACATTTATTTACGAGCGTTTCCGTGCTTCGGAAGGCACGATAAGCCGTTGGTCCCGGTTGTCGGTAAAATGACAGTCGTTAAGCCAAGTTGAAGGCCTTACGGGCGGCTTGAAAAATTTCAACTGTGGGTCGTCACAACCTGCGCCCGGGTCGGCAGCGCGTGTGTAGCGCCTCTGGTGTTGCAAACGTCTATAGGCTACGGTTACCAACCTTCCGGTGGGCCGTAAGCTTGTCTGCCACCTAAGTATTATAAAAAAAAAAAAAAAAAATCAGTCACTTTGTTCTATCTTTAGTGCAATAACGTTCCAAGTCCGTATTCGTAATATAATTTGTGCATCTTTGTTCTATCTGCACGTAAAAACAGTGAAATAAGGTATTATTAATTAGCATCTGCAGATAAAAATGAAACCATTTAATTTGTAAGCAACAGGAAAGACCTTTAAATCTAAAAATAAACTGTTTTATATTAAAATAAAGGAAAAACGCTTCTATTGTAAAAAGTGACCGATGGTAAATAGAACAAATAAGCACTGAGGCGACGGTTTCTTAGACAGTTAAGACTCAAATGATTTATAGACCTGCCAAACGATTCCAAGTTTTATATCAATACGGTAACTTTTGGCAATCACGTAATAGTAAATGACGATACCGGTCAACACATTCTCGACTTTTCTCGACTTCCAATCATAAACAGTTGTTCTATGCTACCAATAGACAATTTGCTGTCAAACCGGATGAATACAGTAGGTACTAAATATAGTCTGGTTAATTATACGCACCGATAATATCATGGGCCGTGTCACACTAAAGAAATTCCAACCACTCAGTGCTATTTTGATATTTTTGATTTGTGATGCGTATCTTCGAACCTGAAAACGCCAAAACATTTTATTCGTTGATGTGCCATTTAACTTCAAGGTATATTTTCGAGTATAAGAGTATGAACTACGAATATATTCACTGATACCATCCAGCACCTGATAAAGCTCAGAGTTATAAAATGTATCCTTAACAAAAACTTTATACTAGAACTCAAGAAGGTGTACTTTAAACTTATTTTTATTGTGAAACAAAAGGACAATATTGGTTCAGCTGGTGCTTGAAAACTAGAATTATCATACGCACCTCAACACTAAACTCAGAGCTGGGCAACTCATACAAAATGAAAACCGTCACTGAAGCGTTCGAATGTATTCTTGAAGCAAGTCGTAGTACTAACAACGCTCTTATTACTATTGAAGAAAATGAGACCGTGAAATAAATATAATGATTTATAATCAACAAGGACCTGTTGGAAAAAGAAGCAAATTATTATTATTATTGATTTGATCAAATTATTATTATTCTTATTGATTTGATCAAATTATTATTATTATGATTGATTGATTGATTATATTATAATGTCGTTGACATGTGTTATGAACTTTATCTAGAGCTACGATACGTTTTTTGCAGCCATAACAAACATTTTTAACCGACTTCCAAAAAAGGAGGAGGTTCTCAATTCGTCTGTATTTTTTTTTATGTTTGTTACCGGCAAATCGCTTGTAAGAGTTATCCGATTTTGATGATTTTTTTTTATTTGAAAGCTGGTGCTTCCCATGTGGTCCCATTAACAGGTAGTCAGAATCTGATGCTGGGATCCTGGAGAACTCGGACCCCTAGACAGATATAATTTCAGTCTACCCGACACTAAAAATCATAAAAAAAAAATTAACAAAAAATACTTCAAGCAAAAACTAAAAATTGAAAAATAAAATTAATGCACAAAGTAATAGGTAGTATATTTAGTTTTATCAGATATTATTGACTGTAATACTGAAGTCGGTGCCAATATTTCTATGAGAGATTAATAATATCTACCTAAACCTATAGTTTTACTTGGCGCCGATTTCAGTATTACCTACATTCAATAATATCTGATAAAACTAAATAATACTACCTATTACTTTGTGCTAAGTTAATTTTATTTTAAAAAATTTTTAGTTTTTGTTTGAAGTCGGTTTTTTTTTGTTAATTTTTTTTATAAAATAAAATAAAATAAAATAAAATAAAATTTATTCCCTTTGAAATTTTTTAAAAAATTATTTAGGTTTGTCAAATTTTTTGTGACTCTACCGGGGGTTCGGAAATACTACAGACTGAGAAGAACACCCCAAGAAACTCAGTCCGGTCCCTTCTCTTCTAGTATCTTAGTATCTAATACAGTTTTTTTATGTAGAAAGGAGCAATTCGTGTCACTGCCAGGCAGCCTTGTCTTCTAGAAAGTCTTTAATGCTATAATAAGCTTTCTGGCACAATTTAAGTTTTATTAGTTTTTTAAATTTATTAATTGACAAACCTGTTATGGCTGTCGGCAATGTATTGTACATTCGAATACAATTGCCCGCAAAAGAATTGCTTATTTTATTAAGCCTAAATCTAGGTACAGCCAATTTATTCTTATTTCTTAAGTTTAGGTTATGAATATCACTATTTTTAATAAATTTACTGTTATTTTTATGAGTATATAATAAGTTTTCATATATGTACTGTGAATACACAGTAAGGATGTTGATATCCTTAAACTTTTCTCTTAATGACTCCCGAATCCCCATACCATAGATAGCCCGGACAGCCCTTTTCTGCAACACAAAGATACATTCGATGTCGGCAGCGTTACCCCATAATAGTATGTCATAGGTCATGACACTGTGGAAATAGCTAAAGTAGACAAGACGCGCTGTTCTAATGTCTGTCAGTTGTCGGATCTTTTTAACGGCATAGGCTGCAGAGCTCAGTCTGCCCGAGACTTTCTCGATATGAGGCCCCCACTGCAAGTTGGAGTCTAACTTTATGCCCAGAAAGACAGTTTCATCGACCAATTCTACTTGATCATCCCTAATCCTAATACTGGTGTTAACGAGCCTAACATTTGGCAAGGTGAATCTAATACATTTTGTTTTAGTTTCGTTTAACAATAAATTATTTGCGTTAAACCAGTGGACTACCCTAGAGAGGGCATTGTTTACTTCGTCAAGATCGCGTTGTCCACGTTCAACTTTAAATATTAAAGATGTGTCATCAGCAAACAAAACTACCTCGTGATCGTCTCTTATAAGGTGAGGGAGATCATTTATGTACACTAAAAATAGAAAAGGTCCCAGAATTGAACCCTGAGGCACCCCTATTGTTACAGCAGAACCATTTGACTGTTTGCCATTTATAACTACTCTCTGTACTCTATCTCTAAGGTAAGAACTAATTAAATCCAAGGCCGTCCCCCGGATTCCATAATGATCAAGTTTTTGAATTAAAGTCTGATGCTGGACGCAATCGAAGGCCTTAGATAAGTCGCAGAATACACCATAAGCATCATACGACTCCTCCCAGGCCTCATATATACACTCTAACAATTTGATTCCAGCATCCGTGGTAGACCGACCGCGCGTGAAACCGAATTGTTTGGTATGGAATAGTTTATTTGTATTAAAATGATTTTGCATTTGATTAAGCATAACCTTTTCAAAGATTTTACTAAACGTGGGTAGTACAGAAATAGGACGAAAATTGGACGGATCTGAGGTGCTACCCGATTTAAACAGAGGAGTTATTTTACTAAACTTCATTAAGTCAGGAAACACACCACTATCAACACAATTATTAAATATTATTGATAATTCAGGGGCAACCATTTCAATTAACGAATTAACTAAATGTACAGAAATTCCCCAGAGGTCAGCAGTTTTCTTAATATTTAAAGATTTAAAAGTTTTTATGACAGTGTGTATACTAATTTTACTGAATTTGAATATTTCATTACAGCAAGGAACATTTGCTTTTAACAAGGATTCTGCTATTGGGGTAGAAGAACCTAGGGCTCTGGTCAAATCTACTGGAATTCGAGAAAAAAATTGTTCAAATTCGTTAGCGACTTCGGCATCTGTTGTAATTATGTTACCATTTACTTTAAGTTTAAAATTATTATCATTCGATTTTGCTTGACCTCTTTCTGCGTTAATTATTTTCCAAGTAGATTTAACTTTGTCTACACTATTGAGAATTTTATTACTTATATACTTTCTTTTGGCTGCTAAGCAGTCTGCTTTAAACTTTTTTGAATAAGTTTTAATATAATTTAGAAATTCATCTGTTCTATTAAGCTGTCTTTCTGAGTATAGTTCATACAGTTTTTGTCTACTTTTATGTATATCCTCAGTGGCCCATTCACTGAAGGCTGGCCTATCACCGATAGTGACTTCCTTAGACTTGAATACGGAGTTGAACTCATTGTAAAAGGAATCAAAAAATAACTTATACATTACATTTGGATCTAAGCCAGTGTCTAAAAATGGAAGTTTATTGCAAAGTCCAACTCGCATACGTTCCAAGCGGTCACTAGTTACTGGTCTACATAATATTTTACGTCTTTTAACTTTTTCTCTTGTGATCTTGAAAGATGCTATTTGCCCAGTATGATCTGATTTTATCTTCATACTGGGCAAATAGCATCTTTCAATTATATAAAAGCAAATATTCTTAGTATGCCAATATTAGTATACAATATACTCACCGCGAGTCTTGACAATGATCTGATTTGCAAACTACAGAATCATTTGCTGGTGCTTCACTGTTACTGTAAAAAAAATATTTTTTAATAAACACACTGAAATTTGGTACAGTGAGTAACACAATGGCTTATCTCTGGAATATGATCCCATTGGATGCGGAAACGGGACCGCCATCTAGAGAGATAAGACTTTGCATATTATGGTCACGCCTTTATCCCTGAAAGGGTAGGCAGAGGCATATTATATTCCCACATTTCACCTTTTTTTTAGAATTTGTCCCACGTAATAGTTGGTGAGCCGTATTACCGTTATGAGATGGACAGGCGCAGGTTGCGCAGACCTTCAACTTGACTTAAACTAGTCAACAGAACAGGTGGGAGTAGACACGCTCAAATAAATGTCACAAAGTGGTCACATAATGGTCCCATCCAAGTGACTCATCCAAGGACTGGCCATAGTGAAAGTTGCTTACTGCAGTGATCGTTTACAGAACACTGAGTCTGCTGGCCCACGAGCGCTTTATACTTTGCGACGTTTCTAATTATGCAAAATGTATAAGTTATGATGTTACTCACAGTAATAAAATTAAGTAGGTACATGTACCTACTTAATTGATTCGACTTCCACTCGAGAATATGAGGTTTTAGTGTGTTTACGTTTGAACATTATTAACAGATATGTAGATGGGAGCACTACTGTATCATGACATTTTAACGCTTAGCATATTCATCAATAGTAATCAAACCGTTAGCATAATTTATGTACCTACAATTTGCATGTATCAAATAAGTCACAAATGAATGTCACTAAATCTCATCTCTACTTATAGACCTTTGAAAAGGTATGGGCTACCTCTCTTGAAAAAAATTATTGAACAGATAAAATTAGGGGATGAAAGTTTGTATCGAGACAGAGCATTCAATTTGTAGGAATACCAAAAAAAAAGGTGCAACTAAAATCTTGATACTTATGTAATGAAACTACAAAATTAGTATCGTTAATAAGAAAGTACTCACTTTAAAGCAAAGAATAATCAATCAATATACATATAATAAAATCGTAACAGGTCGCTGTCTGTACATTGAAGATTTATAAGAAAAAAGTTTATAGGGGGGCTTTTTGGACGCAATAGAACCCAAAACAATGGTTTTTAGAATTTTTGTCTGTTTGTCTGTACGTTTGTGCACGCTAATCTCAACAACGGCTCATCCGATTGCGATGCGGTTTTCTTTAATGCGATGCGGTTTGTTCCACTTAACATTTAGTGTTTGTTTCATGTCAATCGGTTCATAAATAGAAAAGTTATATCAATCTAAAGGTTATGCAGCGTACGAAGTCCGCGGGCTACAGCTAGTTGTTAATAAGTACGTACTCACTTTAAAGCAAAGAATAATTGTATGCAAATCCAATGTAAGTTGCCTCCAACTGACGTCAATAGAAATATTCCAAAATGAATGTTGAATAGTTTCACTAAATTTACTAGTTGTAAATATTCCGTGCGAAATTTTAAACACGAAAACTGTCCCTGAAATCAATTAATTTTAATGCAAATTCAGAATGTGTAAGTAATTCACTACTTAATATATTTAAATGTGAAATGAAAATGTTTAAATCATTATTCCTCAATCGCACTCAAACGGCTGAACGAATCGAAGTCAAATCGGTTTCAAATATTTTAAACTGAAACTGATTACAGTCTGGAACAACTCAAGTATAGGCTACTTTTTAACCCGGGAATGTGTTCCCATGGGAAGCATCATCTCGTAATAACAGAAATAAAGTCTACGAGTACATACATCTCACCTGTTGAATAGCTCTTTTCAGACGTGCGTTATGTACAATAAAATATTCTGCTAAATATAAGCTTAGAAGTATCATAAGCCAGTCGTTACAGTTCAACATAAATTCAGCCTGTATATTAATAATCTAAAAAAAAAACAAATACTATGTTATTAGAGAGATATAGAAAAAGAACCAGGCATCACTGCATCACTTAGTGCTTTTCTATACTAATATTATAAAGAGGAAAGATTATTTTGTTTTTTTTTGTTTGTTTGTTTGTAACGAATAGGCTCCAGAGCTACTGCACCGATTTGAAAAACTCTTTCAGTGTTGGAAAGCTACACTCTTTGCGGTGAACATAGGCTATATTTTATTGCCATTTTCCCACGGCAACGGGAACTACGCGGGTGAAACCGCGTAACGTCCGCTAGTCTATTATAAAATAGAAAAGCACTAAGTGATAAATTATTTCCAGGCATGTATAGTATCAAGCGCTTTTTTATACTATCTTACACTACAATGGGTCTTGAGACGGGTTTATGTGGTTTTGGAAGGCACATTACGCCACGCAGCCGTTGGTTCCGGTTACCATGTAGTAAGTTAGTCATCAGGTCAAGTTCAACCCCTAAATTGGGAACTTGACAAATTTTAATGTCAATAACAGATAACCAGTTTAATTTACCATTTACTATATGTGTCAATATCTTCATATAAGTGTTATGATGGGAAAAATATACCTCACTGGCAATACCCTTCCATAAGGTGACAGGCGTATAGTCAAAAATCCAAGGACTGTTGATCTTAACGTAATTTTCAACGATATTGTTTGGATCGCAAATGTACAGCATGTTTATTCTGTAGATTAAGTACAAAATTTCTTCACCTGAAAAAAAGTAATCAACTAAGTATTTTAATCAACTATCATCTATCATATATCATATATCAACTAAGTAATTTAAATGTGAAAAACTATTATATTCACATTCAAATTTGAAATTAATTGCATTACAAAATTATTTCTAAATACAATCTTCAGACAAATTGTAAAGTAAATTGTATTACAGAAGATTTTACCAGTGTCAGAAGCTATAATGAGTACTGTAGCTACAGTTATTGTAGGAATGAACCTTTTTCTAAAAGAAGGTAATTTTGTCTCCACTTCCTCGACAGTCCTTATTAGCAACGGCCAATAGAAAACAGTTTTTGCTAGATTCACGAACGATATTAAAGTAGTGGTGTGCAATATTATGTAAGCTGGAAATGCAAAGAAATAACTATTAAGATAAATAAATAAATAATAAATACTCACGGACATTTCACACAAACCATAGACAGGGTGTTCATCCTCACACGTTGCGTCCTGAGCGCTCGAGCACGGTGAGATCTAATAGAGGCTTTCTTCCGCGTAAGCTTAGGTTGTGAAATGATCTCCCTGCTTCGGTTTTCCCAAATGCCTACAGTATGGGGTTCTTCAAAAGGGGACTTAGAAGGTTTTTACAGAGTCGGCAGCGCGATTCTGGCGCCTCTGGTGTTGCAAACGTCCATAGGCTGCGGTGACCACCGGTACATCTGGAGAGGCCGTATGCTTGTCTGCCACTCTAGTGGTATAAAAAAAAACACAACGCTATCTGATCCCAAAGTAAGCTAGGAATACTCGTAATCTGCTTGTGTTATGGGCATCAGACCACGGATATTAATATTTATATACTTTTTAAATACATAGGTACATATTATACATAGAAACACCCAGACTCTTGAGACAAACATTTATTGGTCACACAAATATTTGTCTGCGGTGGGAATGAGCCACAGAGGCAGCCAAGATAGAGTTTATTGTATCGTATGTGCCTATCATCATAGATTTTATATAAGTAGTACTCAATCTATCAATCACAAGCCTATAGCAGTCCACTGCCTCCAGGGCCTCGTCCAAATTACGCCACAACACACCGTCCTGTGCCTTCTGCATCCATTCAGCCCCTGCAACCTTCTCCAGGTGGACCAACCTTCTAATATGGAACAAGCACTCTAATTCCATGTCAAATATCTCAATACACTTTCCGTCACTAACCTACCTCTGCATTACCCTGAGGTTTGTTTTTATAATTAATATTAGGTATATAAATGATAAAGTAATTCAAAACCGAAAACAACTTATTTAATACTAAAAAATACAGTTGTAATCTTTGTAATAAATATGAGGAAACTATCTAACTTTCAAAGCACGTATGACCAAAGAATAGTAATTCTGGAGTTACAATAGATTCAAAGCTATCTTAATACATTACTATGATGCATACAAGAATGGAGGACTATCACATAGAACAGCTTTTTTTTATTATTTTACGTGACGGAAAATCCTTCATGGATGCTGTGCCCGATTCCTACCGATAAAAAATATCACGTAACGCCCAACAGCCTACGGTTGGGAGCCCCGGGTAAGCCCTTGGAAGGATGTCCCAGGACTTCCATCAGCACATAGTACAGCTGTAAATAGTGTAAATTATCTTTTTAATAAAATAAACAACAATATTAAATACTCACTGCCATTTTCTAGTGAAAATCCTTTCTGCCCAACGTGGTACCACGTTATGATGAACATAAATATCTGCCCAAAAAAACTTAACGCGTAGTAAATTATATATGGGAATGAAAGAGAATATCTGAAAAATAAAAGGATACTTAATATCTACACTCGAGAGCAATGAATCCGGGTCACTTAAAGAATGTTAAAAATCTCGGAAACTAAAAATGATAGGTTAATGCAATAAATTGTATTTAATAGACAATGTAATACTCCTTAAATGAAAGTAAAAAAAATATGAGTCACCATACATTTTATTAACACAAAAATACATAAAGAAAAAACTGCCGATCTCTCCTTAAAACAAAAATAGGAAACATGAAATTTTTGAACTTTATTACGATTTTCTTGAATTTTAATACTTCGTATTGCCTCCTCGTGCTTCCATTACTGCGTTTACGCGGTTTGGCATGCTGTACACCAAGTTCCTTATACGATTTTGGGGAATATTCTCCCATTCCTCTGTGAGAGCAATTTTGAGCTCACGAAGCGTGATTGGGGGAGGGTTTCGTTGTTTTACGCATCTGCCTAGCTCGTCCCAAGCATGCTCGATCGGGTTGATATCCGGGCTGCGCGCTGGCCACTCCATACGAGTAATGTTCATCTCTTGAAGGTAGTCATTCACAATCCTACCTGTATGAGGTCGGGCATTGTCATGCATAAATATTGCATCCTCACCTAAATTGACCATAAATGGACCAACGTGATCATTGAGGATTTCTTCCACATATCTTACGCTAGTTAAAGAGCCGTTTTCTATGATCACCAGCTCTGTGCGACTTTCAGAAGAAATTCCGGCCCACACAAGTACAGACCCACCACCGTAGGCTACTTTTTCTTCGATGCATGCTTGCTTGAATCTTTCCCCTGGTCTTCGATACACTCTGTGTCTTCCATCGTGCTTGTAGAGCATAAATTTTGATTCGTCGGAGAACATAACTTTTGACCAATCTTCAATACTCCAATTTACGTGGCTCTGGGCATACCTTAGTCTCGAAATACGATGCCCACGCTCCAGTTTAGGGCCGTTTGCAGGTCTAAGGGGTTTTAAGTTAGATTCAGCAAGCCGACGTCTTACTGTCCATGCACTTGGGTTACTTCCTCCGAGGCGTCGAAACTGATTGGTGAGTTCAGTTCCTGTGAGAAAGCGATTTCGAAGCATGGTGTTCACCAAGTATCGGTCTTCTCGTGCTGTGGTACACCTGGTTCTGCCCGTTCCTGGTCTGCGTAGGTTAGAACCAGTTTCTTCGTAACGTCGGAGAACTCTTTGTACTGTTGACAGCGACACACCGACAGTCCTGGCTGTATCGCGCTGACTCCGGCCGGTTTCCAGCATTGTAAGTATTCTGGTGCATTCTTCAGGCGTAAGCGACATTATTTCAGCTTGATTAATGAATATAGAGCACTATCAACATGGTTTATGTACCCACATAAATGACAGATTACAAACAAAAGCAACACCAAATGCTGTAATTTCGTAGTTCCATCTTCGAAAGTGGCCCTTTTTCAAATTTGATTTTTTTATGATATAACTTTACAATAACTAAGAAGTTTTAATACCTTCATTTAAGGAGTATTACATTGTCTATTAAATACAATTTATTGCATTAACCTAGCATTTTTAGTTTCCGAGATTTTTAGGATTCTTTAAGTGACCCGGATTCATTGCTCTCGAGTGTATTATATACCACTGAGGAGGCAGGCAGGCAAACAGTCTGCCGACGCTGTAAAAACCGTCTAAAATCCCTTTCAAAGAACAACGTTCTGACTTTACCACTTTAACCATTAGGTTATATATATATATAGGTATGGGAAGTAGTAGACATCAACGCTTTGGCCATCATTAGATGGCCAAAGCGTTGATGTCTACTACTTCCCATCAGGTAGACCGGAATTCATCTCCCATTTTAATAATTTAAAAACGAGCTTTGGAACATAACATTTCAATTCAAGCTTTTGCATTATCTTTCCTCTCACTTTTCAAAGTAGATTCATGAAAACCGACAACATTTTCAATGCACAACTTTGTAACATTACAGAAAGTCATATCGAAGCAATATAACTTGAGCACGTAGCACCTACCGTGTTTTCTAACACCTCAAACTTTTCAAATCAGTTTTTCGTTTCAGCAAGATGCCTGTTATTATTTTAATGTCTAATACATCCTTGTTATGGAACATTGTGCCAATCGCTCAGCTTAATCTCCGATTAGATAAATAGAAACTTTATGCTCGAAGTCGCATAGTTGTCAGAATTATTGACGACTAGCGGACGTCACGTGGTTTCATCCGGGTACTTAAAATAGCCTATATTTCCCGGGAATAGTGTAGCTTCCCACTGGTGTAAGATTTTTTCAAATCGGTTTAGTAGTCTTGGAGCCTATTCGATGCAAACCAACAATCAAATCTTTCCTCTTTAAAATAATAAGTATACACTACGAGTAGATGGCGGCCGCGTGGAATATTGTTCCGTTCCCGCTTCCCAATGCAGCGAATTCAATTTTTTCCGTCTTTCTAACTTAGTGGTACATAAAAAGTGACCTGTACCAAATTTCAGCCAAAATCGTTCAGTCGTAAGAGCGTGGAAGCGTCACAAACAACCAGATATCCACACGATCTCGCAAACATTCGCATTATTAATATTAGTAAAAAATAAGGTTGGTGATCGTGTGAATTTTAGAAGTAGAAGTATAAACCACTTGATTATCAACCTAAGCAGAAGGATGGATTGATAGAATAAAGGTAGGTATGTAATGTATCTTTTTTTTTTGATGTGAGGGAAAATCCTAGTAGGATGCTATGCCGGACTCTTACCGACTAAAAACCCTCACGTAACGCCCAACAGCCTATGGTTGAGAGCCCCGGGTAAGCCCTCAGGAAGGATGTCCCGTGACTCCCAACAGATGTAATGTATCTGTTACATATTTTTATGATTACTGACTTGTAGCTCTGTATATAACATTAGATAATGATTTTAAGATAAAAATAAAAGGAAATATGATTGAAAATCTTATTCTCACCTTAATGTATCACTGGTCGAACTGGCTAAACCATGCAAGGGCAATAAACCGACAACGCGAATGAAAAGTAAAAATATTCTTGTGGTATTGTGTAAGTTACATGCTCTTTTCTTTTTGAGATTCAGTCTTTTTACGCGCGTATATCTTTGAGAACATGTATTTTTTATGTCTATATGAAAATTTAACAAAAGATCTAATTTCATATTTATGTTTATGTTTATAGATATTGAAGGTGATATCGAAAATATGTATTTTTGACAATTTATGAAACAATAGTACAGCGGCATGAAATATGGATTTCTTTGATATTGTAAGCGCTCATAGCGCAAGAATGACAATTTTAGTTTCCTCATGTTATGATTACTGTAGATACTCTGTTGTGTTAAACAATTAAGACCCTTGTTTATAACTTCTAACACCTCTGTTTTTATTTAATATCAAAATTATCAAAGTCTGTCGGTACGTCAATAATATTGACTTAACCTTTAAGAATGTCGAGGGAAAGTAATTATTTGGTTTTATATCACACGAATATGTTACCAACTCATATAAAACAAAAATACGTTCTAGTTAAATAAACAATACTATGTTGAACCAGAATAAGCCCGCGTCTTCGCTCGCGTGAAATAATCCAAACTTACTCAACTTTAGGTACATCGAATTACACTTTAATGTACGCCAGACCTATTTTATAAAGTGTATAAATAACTAGCTGTGTCACAGCCAACGGCCCCAAGACATACTTCTATAAATTTTGGACTATTTACTTTTATCCAAAGTTACTCAATTTTAGTTGTGATTTTTCTAAAACCATTCAGTTTTAAGTAGTAATAAGTTATTTTTGTGATGTCAACACCGCCTCATAGTAGAATGATTAGCCTGTACATAAAACATTTATTGATTATTCGAAAATAGTGGGTAGTTGATTTGACATAAAAATGTTCAGTATGAGGTGGTAGTTGGTGAGAGGCGATAAAAAGTGAATATTCTGGAAAAAGAACACATTCTGTTTCCTGATCGAGTTCAGTACAGTGCTAATTAGTTAAAGTAGAATATTTGTTTTAATTAATAGTTAGTACTTAGTTGTGCAAGTATTAGTTAGATTGTGAAAATAAAAATGTAAAGAATCTACAATCATAGGATTATCATTTCGTAATACCATTAAGTGGAATGTAGGAGTAATATCTATTATTATACGAAGAACAGAAGAATAAATAGCTATGTAAAGGATCATTGGAGTATCATTTTCTCAATAGTATATATGAAATACTATCTTCATATTTATTTATTTATTTAGCCCACCAACAGTTAATACAATGAAACATTTGTATAATGAAAGAGATACAATAAGCTTACAGACTAAGAACAGAAACGAATTTCATACACAAATTAGAGTAGAGGATAATTGTAAGCAATTAACTGAAAGCTCAACCTCTTACAGGTAGGCATGGCATGCAAAATTAACATAATTATATTAACATAACAATATTATATACTTAACCTAACGTAGATATCTAATTTCTAAAATCGAAAAATGAAAAATAAAATTAAAAGTTTATGCAGTCAGTGTGAGTTCATGGCAAGAAGTGCCACTCTGCTTGCCCTTCAGCTTATATATTCTATACTAGCTGACCCGCGCAACTTCGTTTGCGTGATGAATGAAGAACCGCTCGACCAATTTTGTGCAAACTTCACATAAACCATCAACTAAATAATCCGAACAAAGCCTAAACATTTGGTTTGGATAGGTGAGCTCGTTCTTGAGTTATAAAATTACAACGAAAAGTGGTATGGTTTTTTATATAAATAGATTTGTTGTTATGCCGGCAACAAAAATACATCGTCGAATTCATAATGCATAAAATATGAGCCAAGTAAATGTATTTATTAAATACATTTCTTAATTCAATGGCTAAACTACTACTTGACACAACTTCTCTACATCGTAACTTAGTTGCTTCTTCAGGTAGTCCCAGCCTACGACGTTTAAACAAACCGAACTACTATGGGCTTTGTCCTCCTAATACAGATGGTCCAACCAAGACCTGGTAACGTAATAACAATGTAAATTTCATCAGCTGAGCGTTCACGTTCATGTAATGGCCCTTTTCAGTCCTGTCGAATGTAGTCTTCGTAGAGGCCATTCCCGTGTTTTACAAAGACTTAGTGAGTCTGTTTCCTGACAGAATGCAGTCAGCACTGATGTTATACCTCAGAAGAAAACACGGAGATGGCAGCACACTCGTTTATTCTCAACTATACAAATAATCAATTTAAGAACTAGGAAACCTAATACCGCGTGGCACAAGGAGGAACATTGCAACAGCGTCTGGGACTTGCAACCCAATCTGTAGGTTTGAGGTGGCCACCTTTTACAATGCGCATAACGCTCACCTTCCACTGCTAACAATGCTCCCCATTGCCCGTATTATTATACTTTATCTACCGACGTCTAGTTTAAGACTGAGCCCCACAATATGGCGTAACATTCCCCACCCGGTCATTATTTAGTGTTGCCACTGCAGAAAGTAGCCGGACCTTACATATGCTAATAATTCTGTAACAGTCGGCCATCCTATGGGAACGAGTCCCTTCGTTCTAATTAACTATAATTTATATTTCTATTAAACATTGTTTTGTTAAATAATTGAACGTATCACTCGCATCACTCTTATAATCATCTATATTAAGATTTTTACTGTACGTGTATAATTACATACACTTAAACTACTACAGATTCTTCGACTATGGTATAGCTGCATGCCGCAAAGGTTACTTCTTTCACCAGAACGACACACAACTGCGATGTCTCTTACCAATCGTGGGCGGCGAGGTCGTTTACGCCAATCTTGCCCGGCTCGAGAACACCCGTCACTACTATGGTATAGCCGGCCGCAAAGGTTACTTCTTTCACCAGAACGACGCACAACTGCGATGTCTCTTACCAATCGTGGGCGGCGAGGTCGTTTACGCCAATCTTGCCCGGCTCGAGAACACCCGTCACTACTATGGTATAGCTGCATGCCGCAAAGGTTACTTCTTTCACCAGAACGACACACAACTGCGATGTCTCTTACCAATCGTGGGCGGCGAGGTCGTTTACGCCAATCTTGCCCGGCTCGAGAACACCCGTCACTACTATGGTATAGCTGCATGCCGCAAAGGTTACTTCTTTCACCAGAACGACACACAACTGCGATGTCTCTTACCAATCGTGGGCGGCGAGGTCGTTTACGCCAATCTTGCCCGGCTCGAGAACACCCGTCACTACTATGGTATAGCTGCATGCCGCAAAGGTTACTTCTTTCACCAGAACGACACACAACTGCGATGTCTCTTACCAATCGTGGGCGGCGAGGTCGTTTACGCCAATCTTGCCCGGCTCGAGAGCACCCCCACTATAACTATATTTCAATCACTCTAAAATTATGCGTTCACTCCGTTTTACAATCATTAATGTTTGTCGTTCTAAATCTGTAACTATTCAATCTCATAATATCAAATTACAATTACTCATTGACACTGTTTACAGTTGAAGAGCAAGTAGCAGTGCAGTGTCTTCGCCAAAATTAGATGATAAGTAAATTACTCAGGCTCAATTCAATTTTATGATTTAAATCCCTCATCAATCACTTATACACACGCATACGTATGTACTCGATAATTTACAATCATTTTTCACATCCTGCCTACATACATCACTATACTTAAATCACTAAAATTATGCATTCACTCCGTTTTACAATCATTATTGTTTGTCGTCCTAAATCTGTAACTATTCAATCTCATATCATTAAATTACAATTACTCATTGACACTGTTTACAGTTGAAGAGCAAGTAGCAGTGTCTTCGCTGAAATTAGCTAATAGGTAGATACATTATTCAGGCTCAGTTCAATTTTATGATTTAAATCCCTCATCAATCACTAATACACACGCATACGTACCTATGTACTCAATAATTTACAATCATTTTTTACATTCTACCTAATACATCACTATACTTAAATCACTAAAAACTACGTTTTACAATCTTAAATGTTTGCCGTCCTAAATCTGTAACTATTCGATCACACTATCTATCTGGACAGTGGCAAAACAAATTATATCTGAACAATGGCAAATCTTTTAAGCAATTCGCTTAAACAATACCAAACTATTTAGGTATCTGACCAGTGGGAAATCTTAACTTTCGCTTGACTACGCGTGGTAACCAGGTATCAATCTTAACAACGGTAACCATTATGTATTTAACAACCAACAGTACTGCTGAACCACTGAACATTATAACACTTTAACACTGTCACACTAAACATCGACATAATAACCAGTTAATACACAAAACGATTATCATCTAGAAACCCGTCGACAGATTGCTCAAACTTAACCAATATCCATGGAATATCTGCTTATTTAAACTCTAACTAATGTATTTACTATAGAAGAACTGCAACTATTTAGTAACTCGCCAAACAGTTACGCAAATGTGTGAACGAAACCATATCGCGGTTCACAAAGCCGTACAACGCTATCTATCGACGTTGAGGAACATAATTTTAAAGCAACTTAACTAAACTGACTCTTTAACTAAAACTGCCTATTACTCGTATCTGTCATCCAGGGATCTCATCCAATCCGTTTCCATTTCCGTCCAAAAAAACCAATCCGTTTCTCAGGGTGGTTTAATGTCAACCAAGTCTTCGACACAGTTTCATGTAATATCTTGACCTGAAATCAAAAGATAAACCAAAAGAGAAAACCATGTAAATTCGTGCAATAAAAACATTGTTATCATTCATCAATTTGGATCTAGGTACTCGTCCAAAATTTACCGAATAACTCGATTATTAACTCGTAAAATGTTGCTTTATGTGTACGCTAACTTCGAGGGTATAATTTACTAGCAAAAACGAAATTTGTTTCTTTTTCTTTTTTTCTTTACCTTTACGAGGTGTGATAAATACTAATATCACAGACAAAAATACAGCCGACACAACAGACAAATCCGATAACTAACCGACATGACACCTTTAGACCCAACCAGTTTACCTAACCGTCAAACTTCTGTTCAAACTAGCGAAAAATTCTAAATCTATGGTTAAAACTACTATCTCGCGACTCTATCAGAGTAAAAATTAGTAGGTATTTTTGAAACAAATGTAATGCAGCTTATTGGTGGTAGTACCATTTTAAACCATTTTCCACCAAGTAACCAATTTACAGCAAGTTTCTTTAATCCATAGAGGGTAACACGCCACTGGACGCGATGGGATCCTTGAGTTGCAACAAAGTCAAATCAAATCTCGCATCCGTGTGAAATTTCAGTCTCCCATAAGTCCGTCAAGCATAAGAACAAGTTTATCCACGAGGTTAGCCCATGGTATTAGGAATCTTGTTTCAAACACTCCGTTACTACTAACAGACTAACTCAGTAACAGAAAGCGAGCTACGCTCTACCCGCAACAATCATGTGTGATGAAATTGTTCACCCGAAAAGCTCCACAAAGTAATCCGTGATAGCATTAGTCTATTCTTAAACGTTTGAACACAATAATCCCTCTAGTAGAAATCTAATTTGTTCCAAACTAATACAAATCTTTTAAAACTTAATAGCTGAGATGGTAAAGGGTCTAGGAACTTCATCATCTGAGTATCCCACTTAATGGAAAAAGACTACGTGACCTGTAATGTCCAATGTCCATCATCGTAGCACGTCGATTTTCATAACTACTCAGCAGCTCAATGACGGTACTCCTCTCGTAGCTCCGACACAACGCGTGACCACGCCGGCGCCGTTGTGCTCACGCTGTGAATCCACAGCGCCCGCGCAAGCCGCCGTCGACCCGCGCTCTGCTTCTCCGCTACGCCGGCGATGGAGTACCCACAGCGGCTACAGCACAACCGCTCACGGTGAAGGTTACCGAGGCCTCGGCACTCTCCAGATCATTTTTCGGAACTCGTCACATGAAAGTTTACAAAATTCAGAGTTAAAGTACACCGGTAGCTAGTTACTGTACATGTCTTCCACAAAAACATTATGAGGAATGGCATGGCAGTGGCCACACCATTCCCTGAACAGATTAATCACGTCCATGATATAAGCGACGGTGGCTCATACCTACATTTCCTATCTGTACCCAACAACGTTACAACTCTAATCACTACTTAGTCTGATATCTTCTAACCTAATGAATTATATTATAATTTTCTAAGGGAATACGATTAGATAACATCAGTCATTCGAGGATTGCCTTCTGGAGTCCATCCCAATCACGTTCGGTCAATAAAAATGTAACCACAATTAGAAAACTCTAGTTAACCTGATCAACCTCGTCTACATCAATAGACAACCTAAATACCGACTGCAGCACCATCCGCCGGCGCCGGGCTGAGACTTATTCAAACCATCGAAGGCCACCCAATGTTAACAAAAAAATATCATCACGCAGGTATCAACGAAGATTTCGTCGGTAGGTAAATTTGAAAAATTCACTTTTACTTCCAACTTAACTGAAATTCAACAATTCTCACAAAATATGATCACATACACACAGACACACTCATCACAGCCGAGATTAGTTATCGCATCGAATTACCTCCTGATCGTTTGAACCTGAAAACGTTTAAGCTGTCACAACCAGAACCACTTTCATATCAGTGTAGTACAGGGTAACTAACGGACCTTTTCATATCCCCAACCAACATACGTAGGTAGATATATATTCTTTTAACCAAAACCTTTAACCGAACCATAGATCTAGACCTCTGGCTGGATCTCTTAATCTGTTGCAAAACTATACTTAAAACCCGGACTTGGATGCACCCGTTCTAGAACACTCATCTACATTGTAGATCATACTAATTCTAACTGGTTTTCGATTTAATATTATTATCACAAAAACTGCACGGGATCCGTTTATTTAATATATTTAAATAACCTGTAACTGAGCTTTCACTTTCCCGTATAGCATTCATACCAACTAAGTTAACCCTCTTTTCTTTTATATTACAAATCTTTCTAACGACTGCCATCAGTATCCCAATAGGTCTGACAAAGCTAAACTAGAAAAATCTCATTATGATTTCGAACAGTAGGTACTAGCGTTCAGAGCTATTTATTTTGCCATAGTCACAATCTTGTCAACCATCTACACCAACAGCCCAATGAAACACCACAGTGAGAAATATAAACACGTGGGTCACGGTCACGCTCACGCCTTAACAGTCACACCAAAAGCACAACTACAATAGAACCCAATATAACGAAGTAGGAAAACCTGGCACGCCGTTGTATTACTCACTATCCGACCAATCAACGACATGGCGCTAGCTAACCAGGATCACCTATGAACCCTGTATCATACTGTACAAGAGGAGCCTCTCAATGTCGTCGTATAACACGGCTGGCTGGCCCCCTGAACCTTGGTTTGCAATAAACACAACCTTAACAGGGCGGATGCCTACTTTTAACCAGTCACATTATCAATAAGATACGTATTTGTTAGCCTCTCAACGCAGTAAAGTTGTTTTCACACTCCCTCCCGATACTATAACGCTTGACCTTCATACACCCAATACACTCTTAAACAACACTAAAATTACAAAAAAAAATCGTGAAAGTGTGACCGAGTACTAGGCGAATCCATTGTAGAACCGAACTTTTACACCAAACACCCAACACAAACCAATTAAGGATCTGAATATTCACTTCATGATTCGATAATGTATTCAATTTCATTAGTACCGAATCTACACAATAAACCTAATCAGTCAACTTACACTTTTTTTTTTTACCCACCTGTTCCTTTTTTTCTTTTATTAACAGGATCGCGACACTTTTTTTTTAAACTACTAGCATAAAACAACAAGGTACAGAACGCAAACTCATGTATGTACCGTTTCTTACCTTTTCCAAACCTACCCTCGGCTTTTTTGCACTGGCGTACAAACCAGTATCGAAATTACTTTGCAAATTCTTTGACTTCATGTCTGTGAAATCTGTGCTACCATGTAGGTAAAACCTAACGGCCCATTTTCCCATCACTTGGCAAAACTCAGCATACTGTTAGATGAAAAGTACTAATTGAATTAACCAGCAATATCTTTCGCCTTACTAATCGTTAACCAGCATTATCTATCCTTCATTATTAAATCTTAACCAGCAATATCTATCCTTTTTACCAAATCCAGGTTATGGCAAGGCAGATACCTACATAGTTTTATCCTACTAGTTAATTTATACGAAATTATGCGTGTACTTACATGGCGTGGGTTATAATGCCACTTCTGAGATGTTATACCTCAGAAGAAAACACGGAGATGGCAGCACACTCGTTTATTCTCAACTATACAAATAATCAATTTAAGAACTAGGAAACCTAATACCGCGTGGCACAAGGAGGAACATTGCAACAGCGTCTGGGACTTGCAACCCAATCTGTAGGTTTGAGGTGGCCACCTTTTACAATGCGCATAACGCTCACCTTCCACTGCTAACAATGCTCCCCATTGCCCGTATTATTATACTTTATCTACCGACGTCTAGTTTAAGACTGAGCCCCACAATATGGCGTAACATTCCCCACCCGGTCATTATTTAGTGTTGCCACTGCAGAAAGTAGCCGGACCTTACATATGCTAATAATTCTGTAACACTATATGCAGAATAAAGTTCATGCCTTCCATGATCAGTCTGCTGGCAATCTTTGTCGTAAGGATTGAGCGATGATGGTAACATGCGGTGTTATTTTATTGACCAGCGGATACTACCTGAAGCGTGGTCTTTCATTTTTTCTGGCAAGCCATCTTAGCATTTTCTTCTTCTTTTCACAAATGTATTTTTGTCACAAAAAACTTCCTTATAGCGTATTTGGTTAATATTATACCAAAATAGCGCTTTTTATTTAACTTTATGGCTTTGTAGTTGTAACGTCAGGTAGTTGTAAAATGTTTTATACTTTGTACGAAACTCCAGTATTAAACCAGTTTAGTCGCTAGCCACCGCCTTTCATTGACGCCTCATTGGCGACGAGGACTTTTTTTTTACGTACCTACCTAGTTTCGCGCGTGTCGGTAATTGTAATTTTAATATTATTTGGAAAGTAATTTCTTTAGTGAATTTATAATGCCTATCGGAAAACTAGAATCGTTTGACCTAAACTCAAAACAGTGGCCGGCGTACATACGGCGCGTTAAGCAATTCATTTTATTAAATGAGGTGAAAGACGAGTTAAAAGTATCACTTTTGGTTACGGTTGTGGGTGAAGCGACTTACGCGCTTATGTGTGACTTGTGCGCGCCGAGTTTCCCGGAAATTAAAAATTTTGACGAACTTGTGAAATTAGTGACGGAGCATTTAGAGCCACAGAGGTCCGAGGTCGCCGAACGACACTTATTTAGGTTGCGCAGGCAGCGCACAGGCGAACCGCTCGCCGAGTACCTACAGTCGTTAAAGCATCTCGCAACGACCTGTAATTTCGGCAAATGTGGGAAATGTTCTACGCTCGAAGAGAACCTGAGAGATCAATTTGTGTTGGGTTTAGCAAACGACGCGATGCGTTCCCGAATATTTGCGGAAAAGAACATCGAATACAAAGCGGCGGTGGAGCTGGCGTTGGCGCTCGAGGCTGCGGAAAAGCACGCTGAAGTGAGCGCCTCCACCGGTATGGCGGCGACTGACTCAACGGGCGCGAGCGGCGCCGGCGCGCCAGGCGAGGCGCTGCACTACGCGCACGGGGCGCGCGGTGCGGGCGCAGGCCCGAGCGCGGGCCCGAGCGGCGCGCGCCGTGCGGCGCGTGCTGGCGGAGCGGGCTCGGCGAGCCCTGCAAGCGGCGGCCACGGGCCGTGCTGGCGGTGCGGCAAGCCGCATTCGGCGGAAAAGTGTCGCTTCAAAAACTACTCTTGTGATCAGTGCGGGAAAAAGGGCCATCTTAAAGTTATGTGCAAAGTGCGGTCTAACGTAGGGAGCGGTCATAATTATGTGAGTGACAGTGAGGAAGACTTGTTCAACATGGGAAGTAAGGACTCGTCGGCAGGTAACGACCCATACTTTATTACTTTGTCTATCGATAGTATCCCGTTAAAGTGCGAAGTTGACACGGGAAGTCGCATTTCGGCAATAAGTAAACAAATGTACCTTAATTCTTTTTCTCACAAGACGATCATTGCAGACAGTTTATTATTGCGTAGTTATTGTGGATCTAAGATTGAGTCACTGGGATACATTGAGGTTGACGTCGCACTGCGTGATACAGTAGTCAAGGCGTTACGGCTGTACATTATTAAAGGGGGGGCCCGGCCCCTACTAGGAAGAGAATGGTTGCGGGCTTTAAGTATAAAACAGATCAACCTCAATGAGATCACTGATGTCACTTTTGTAAACAATTTATGTAAAGAATTCCCAGAGGTATTTTGTGATAAGTTGGGCACTTGTAAACGCCCCATATCGTTAGAGTTAGCGGAGGTGTCCCCTGTGTACGTGCGCGCGCGCCCTGTCCCGCTGGCGCTGCGCGAGCGCGTCGAGGGCGAGCTGGCTCGGCTCGAGGCGGACGGCACTATCTATCGGGTCGACTACTCTGACTACGGCACGCCCATTGTCCCGGTGGTAAAACGGAATGGAGACATTCGAATTTGCGGCGATTATAAAATAACTATAAATCCTAAATTAAAACGAGATTATTATCCCTTGCCGCGAATTGAGGAATTGTTTTCGACTTTAAGTGGGGGCAGAAAATTTTCAAAAATCGATCTTACACATGCCTATGAACAATGTCTTTTAACGCCGGATTCCCAAAAATATACAGCGATAACTACGCACATAGGAACATTTGTCTATAGACGCACTCCGTATGGTTTATCTTGTATTCCGGAAAAATTCCAGAAAATGATGGAAGAGACCTTACGAGGGGTGCCTAAGTGTGTCGTATTTTTAGACGACATATGCGTGACTGGGACGGACGATCGGCAGCACTTATTAAATTTAAAGGCCGTCTTACAGCGATTACGCGATGCAGGGCTAACTGTTAAATTAAGCAAATGTAGCTTTTTACAGGATAGTGTAAAGTATGTTGGGTTTGTCATCAATAAAGACGGATTAAAACCGGACCCAGACAAATTAGAGGCCATATCCAATGTACGGACACCAGGGAACACCGTGCAACTAAGAAGTTTCTTGGGTATGCTGAACTACTACGGACGTTTCATTCAAAACTTAAGCACTATGCTACATCCTTTACACAACCTGCTAAGACGAGATGAAGAGTGGAAGTGGAATAATAAGTGTGAAGAAGCATTTAAGCAAGCAAAACGCGCACTCCTCAGTTCACAAGTATTGGCACACTACGAGGAGGGGCGGGAACTGGTACTGTCAGTGGACAGCAGCGCGTATGGGCTAGGCGCGGTGCTCGCGCACAGGTATGAGGACGGCAGTGAGCGACCAGTCAGCTGCGTGTCCCGCACGCTTAACGCCGCCAAGCGGAACTACAGCCAGCTGGACAAGGAGGCGCTGGCAATATTGTTCGGCGTAACCAAGCACCACCAGTACCTGTTCGGAAGAAAATTTATGCTTCGTACCGATCATCAACCCCTAACGCATATCTTTGGACATAAGGGCGGCATCCCACAGACTGCAGCGAGTCGACTGCAACGCTGGGCGGCAAGACTGGCTGCATATGATTTTACGATAAGTTACATTCGTTCAGCGGACAATGGGCCAGCTGATGCATTGTCAAGGTTGCCACTGAACTGTGAGGGTCGCAGTGAACAAACAATAGATTATTTAAATATAGTGGAAGATGCGTTCCCAGTTTCGTTTAAAGAAATTGCGCGAGAAGTTGAACGGGATAGAGTCTTACACAAAATTAAAGGATACCTTTTGTTCGGGTGGCCTGGCACTCCTGGCTGTGAGGCGGAGAAACCCTATTTTGACAGGAAACAAGATATGTCTCTAGACCAGGGCTGTTTAGTTTACAGATATCGCATAGTTGTACCCCCTACTTTACAGAGAACTGTACTAAGTGAAATTCATGAAAGCCATTTAGGGATAAATAAAATGAAAGCCCTATCAAGGAACTATGTTTACTGGCCCAGTCTAGATCAAGACATAGAAGACATAGCCCTTAAGTGTCAGGCGTGTAAGTTGGTGCGAGACGCTCCCCCGCGAGCACAGTTGCACCCGTGGGAATTTCCACTTCATCCGTGGCAACGTGTGCATGCCGACTTTGGGGACTGTGGGGGTTTCCGCTATTTGATTGTAGTGGACGCCCATTCTAAATGGATCGAGGCGTTGCAGATGCGAGGCACTGACGCTCAGAAGACAATAAATGCTTTTAGAAGCATATTTGCCAGGTTTGGGTTGCCGTCACAGTTAGTGACCGACAACGGGCCTCCTTTCTCATCCCGGGAATTTAAAGAGTTCTGTATTAAAAATTGTATAAAACATACTACTTCAGCGCCCTATAGGCCACAAGCCAATGGGGCTGCAGAAAACGCCGTTAAAATTATAAAAAAAGCGATTAAAAGAGCGCAATACGAAGGTGAAGATATTACAGCGGCATTAAACAAATTCCTCATGAAGTACCGAAACTGTCCGCATGCTACCACAGGTGTCTGCCCGGCGGTGGCATTACAAGGGCGGCGCCTGCGCAGTCGACTCGACGCACTGCGCCCGGACTTAAAGGCCGTAGTGAACGCCGCGCAGGAGCGCCAGGTGCGCAACGGACCGCAGGCCGTCAGAGATTTCGAATTAGGAGAGCCCGTGCTAACTCGTGACTACTCGGTGAGGGGAGAAAAGTGGGCTACAGGCACGGTGACTAAAAAGACAGGGCCCGTATCGTATAACGTTGATGTAGGGACCGGCGCGCCGTGGCATAGACATGTCGATCAGATAATTAAGGCTACTAACAAAAACAGATATTCGTTATCGCGTGCGAGTTCTAGCGCTACAGCGAGACAGGGTGAGCCGCCAGGATTCGAAGAGTGTAGGGATGAGAGGGACGTGGTAGACGCCACGACGGGCGGTGGAGTGCCATCGGTCTCGCCAGGCTCCCCGCGGGCCGCTTACGATGAGCCAGAACAAACCGTGGCGACACCGTTGCCATCGCCACCGCTTGCCGCATCGGCCCGAGCGCTGCGAGCTTTGGACAGGGCAAAACGTACTGTACTAAATTTTATAGAATAGGTAGTAGTTTTTGAGTGCCATGTAAAATCACTAGGTATGATAGTTTAATATTGTTTTTGTTATTGTAACTGATAAGTTCTAGTTAAGTTAGTAATTAAGAAGGGAGAAGATGTAACGTCAGGTAGTTGTAAAATGTTTTATACTTTGTACGAAACTCCAGTATTAAACCAGTTTAGTCGCTAGCCACCGCCTTTCATTGACGCCTCAGTAGTAAGATTATCTCTTTGAAGTCTGAAGTAAAACCATATCCCTAACATAAATGACAACGCTTTCACAAATTATGTGTCAAAATAAAAAGTAATTTAAGTATAAAATAAGAGTATTTAAGGAGTATTGATATCAACTCCGGAGAAAATCGACCCCAAAATAATTTACATTCCCTTTTTAGCTCGTTATAGCATAAATTTCAATGAAATACGAAACACAATACTTCAATATATTATGTTAATAATGGTATATATGCCTGTACGGGCAAGCCCGTACATGCCGAGTCAGCAGTATTGCTGACTCGATTATTGAAGAAATTACTTTAATTGTTAATTCAGTTCGTGAATAGTTTTCAAGTACACTACACGTTCTCGCATTTCCATCATTATATAGACATAGTTAGATTTAGGACAGATTGTTCATTATTTCTATTAAATACAGTTATTCTTACATCAAAACATTCTTTTTATGGGATATTCCCGTACATTGGTCCTTCGAGTTATACCGGTATAACGGGATCATACGCGTGTGTATAGCTTGCCAATCGAGCGGGACACGTCGGTGGTTTCGTTAGCTGGCCTATAGAGACATAGTGCATTGCGTTCGTGCGGACTTGGTGTTCCTGTGCTAACAAGTGGCTACGCGGGACACTACCGACGAGGACATCAGTGAAGATCATCAGGGCAGCAAGGGCTCAGGCGATCGTAAGCGAGCAGCTGGTGTACGTCGCGGCGCAATACAAGTAAGATCTGTCCAATATTTTATCTGTAACTATGCCTTCAGCAAACGATATTCTAGCTACACAGCAGCAGATATCGGGAGCGATTGATACCTTGCTCTCTAATTTCAAGAAAGATGGGCAGGGTAGAAAAACTTCAGAATATTTGAAGAAAAAGCTAGATATATTAGACGGTTATTGGTTTGAATATGAAAGGAATTTTTCTCTGCTGTCTTCCTTCGACATTGACCAAGGGTTGAGGGAACATATCAATCAGGATATGGAGAGAGTGAGGGAAAAGTATGATTATTTCAGAGCTCAAATTCAAAGCTGTCAGGTCGACGCTGGAGACAGGTCGAAGTCTCCGATGATAAAGCCTCCCTCGTTTGTACCTAAGTTGGGTGAGCCCACTCAAGGTGGTTCACTGCCGTCGGGTACACAAGAGGCCCCGGCATATAAAACGAGTGCAACGGTAAGCAAAACAGAAGAGATGTTTCGAAAGCAGTCCAGTAATTTTAAAGCTTTCCATCACACAATACAAAATATTGACTTGGATTCTATTCAAGACAAGTGGGAATTCGAGGATATATTGAAGTCTGTGCAAGCTCGTTGGACAACAATCGACGCCTTGCATTGGGAGTTGGACAGCCAGACGGACCTTTCGAATGTAGAGTATGAGAATACTTTCGCTTCCTATGAAAGAAAGTACCAGGCTATCAAGAAAGCCATTAATAAGAAGATGTGGTCTGTAGCTCACGTCGAAAAATCTACCCCTAAAATAGAAATCCCTACCTTCAATGGGAGTTTCAATACTTGGGTATCATTTAAGGATTTATTCACGGAGACAATCCACAAAAATACTTCCCTATCAAGTGCACAGAAGATGCAATACCTCAAGTCAAAGGTGAAAGGGGAAGCAGAGCGTTTAATCCAGCATCTGTTAGTCAGCTCAGATAACTATTCGGTCTGCTGGGATATCTTAAATCAAAGATACAATAATCAAAGGCTGCTATTCACGTCACATATGAACATTCTAACAGGTTTGCCTGTAATGCAGAACCAGTCTGTATCTTTGATGAAACGTATGCATGACACTACTCAAGAGTGCCTCAATGCTATGAAGAATTTAGGGTGCGAAACCAGTTCGTGGGACCCCATGATAGTGTATCTTTTAACACAGAAATTAGATACACTGTCCTTTACCGATTACATGGAATCAGTAAAGAATCCTAAAGTGTTGCCTGTTCTAAAGGAATTTTTAGACTTTTTAGAAGCTAAATTCACAGCTCTAGAGTCATCGCGTAGGAAACAAGATACTCTAAATATTGCAAAAACTCAAGCATCAATAAAATATCAGAACGGTAATGCTACGCCGCAAAAACATAATAATTATAATAAATCGTCATTTGCAAGCAGCAAAAGTGTGGCGAAATCATACAAAGTCAAAACAAACGATGTTTCTTCGTCAGCTAAATATAGTTGCGCGTTGTGCAACGATCATAAGCATAAAATTTACTTCTGCCCCAAATTTTTAGAAATGTCATCGTTTGATCGATTGAAAACGGTCAATAAACTCAGTTTATGCACAAATTGCCTGAATAATCATCAAGACAAGCCATGTTTGTCGGATAAACTATGTCGTGAGTGCAATAACGATCATAATCGCCTGTTGCATGAAGCGTTTACGCAATCGTCTAATTCACGTACAAAAGCACAAGATAGCAACAACGGCGAGGGCAGCGGAATAGCCAACGCAAGCAAAACTGTCCGAAGTAGCTCACACGTGTCGCTACCGGACGACTACTGCTCAGAGGTTTTGTTGCCAACCGCGCTAATCAAGGTTCAATCAAGCGATGGTTCATATCAAATTTTGCGCGCTCTATTAGATCAGGGTTCCCAAACTTCGTTGATCACGGAGCACGCGGCTCAATTTTTAAGGATACCAAGAAAGAAATGCTTGGGTGTAATTTCCGGGGTAGGAGATAAGGAGAGTAGCAGCAAAGGAATAATTACGATACAATGTGCATCACTTTTATGTGATTTTACATTTAATACGGATGTAATTATTATGAAGAAATTAATTAAAAATTTACCTACTAATTCTTTCTCGAAACCGAATTGGTCATATTTAGAAAATATTAATTTAGCTGACCCACAATTTTATATGAGCCGTCCAGTAGATATGTTGTTAGGTGCAGACATATATTCTGTACTATTGATGGATGGAATTTGCAAAGACAGCACTGCGATCCCGACCGCTCAACAGACGCGTCTCGGGTGGATATTAAGTGGTAACGTTAAGTCCTTCCAATGCAACGTAGTACTACATAATATGGATGAAATTCAGAGGTTTTGGGAGATCGAGGATATTTCGGAGCAATCTGATCTGTCGTCAGAGGATAAAGAGTGTATTGCGTACTACGAGAAAACCACTAGGCGATTGAAGGACGGACGCTACGAGGTCAGATTGCCGCTTAAATCAAATTATAAGGAAAAATTAGGCTTGTCCAAACCCAAAGCAACCGCTCAATTTTACAGATTAGAGCAAAAGTTAAAGAAAAATCCTAGTCTTGCTCAGAAATACGTTGATTTTATCAATGAATATTTATCGCTCGGACACATGACACCTGCCTCAAATTACAATAACAAACTCCAGTGCTATTTGCCGCACCATTGTGTGTCCACTTCAAATAAACTGCGCGTAGTTTTTAATGGTTCCCAACGCACGTCATCGGGTCTGAGTTTGAATGACGTCATGCATCGGGGACCCAATTTACAGCAGGACTTGCAGGGTCTTATTACCAAATGGCGACAATATCAGTACGCGTTTACAGCGGATATAGAAAAAATGTTTCGCCAAATTTGGATCCATCCAGAAGACCAAGACCTGCAGATGATCGTTTGGAGAGATAATGAGAAGAAGAGATTAAAGGAGTATCATCTCTCCACAATAAGCTACGGGACCAAGGCGGCTCCGTTCCTCGCGATGATGACCCTCAAGCGTCTCGCTCGCGACGAGAAAGGCCGTTACACAGACAGTTTGGCCCCTCGTGTACTTGAGGAGTCATTTTATATGGATGACCTTGTCCATGGAGGTCATACCATTCCGTCAGCAAAGAAGTTACAGTCCGACATGATAACTTTACTGAAATCAGGCGGATTTAATTTAACAAAGTGGAAGTCAAATGTACCCGAGTTACTCCAGAACGTCCACTCCTGTGTTCAAGATCAGGAGACCTTCGACTTCAAACAAGTAGAGTCTACTAAAGCGTTGGGTCTCGGGTGGAATCCACAAGAAGATCAATTTATTTTTCATGTAGAATTTTCAAACAATACCCGGCCTACGAAAAGGTCCCTGCTCTCAGAGGTATCGAGACTTTTCGATCCTTTAGGCTGGCTCTCACCACTCTCCACTAAACTTAAATTAATATTTCAAGACGTATGGAGATCAAAAATACAATGGGATGAATCTGTACCACAAGATATACTGACCGAGTGGAATAAGGTAAAGCAAGATATCGATTCTCTCAGTCAGATCAGAGTATCAAGATGGCTGCAAACCCGAAATCAAGATCAAGTTGAATTACATGGGTTTTGCGACGCAAGTACTAAAGCTTATGGTGGCGTTGTGTACTGCAAAATAAGACGAACCGATCATACTTCGGTCGTACTTGTAGCGGGTAAAACAAAAGTTATCCCAATCAGTAAAAAATGTTCACTGCCCCGCTTAGAGTTATGCGGGGCTGTTTTACTCTCTAAGTTAATGTCAAAGGTCAAAGAATGCCTTAAAAATTATGACGTAACTGTCTACGGTTGGACGGACTCTATGGTGGCGTTGGGATGGCTCCATGGAGAAGCAGATAAATGGAAGCCATTCGTTGCAAACAGGGTCAAAATGATTACGTCAGTCATGCCGCCTCAATGTTGGAGATACGTAGCCTCAAAGGAAAACCCAGCGGATTGTGCTAGTCGCGGCATTACAGCTTCGCAGCTTAAAGACCACTCTCTGTGGTGGGAAGGACCGGCTTGGTTACCCTTATACGTACCGGAGGCAGAAAAACAGAAAAAATATACCACAAATGAAGAGGTCAAGCAGATAAAACAAGTTCATGTTTTGCTACTAAAGGGAAATGAAATAGTAAAACAATTATTCGAAAAAAATAGCTCATTCAGTAAGGTGGTTAGAGTATTAGCCTGGGTGTTGAGGTTTTGTAAATTAAATAAAAAACAAAATCATTTAAGTAAAGAAGACATCAATGAATCCCGCAATTTAATAATAAAATGTATTCAAGAAGAAGAATTTGGTGATGAAATCAGTTGTTTACGACAAGGTAAACAAATCAGCAGTAAAAGCAAGTTGCTTAATTTGAATCCATGGTTAGATGAAAGTGGCCTCCTTCGGGTAGGTGGCCGACTTCGACATGCATCTATAGATCCTGAAATGAAGCACCCTGTCATACTGCTGAGTACATCAAGATTAGCAAACCTCATTATTGACCAAGCTCATGAGTTTACCTATCATGGGGGAGCTCGCCTAACCTCAGCCTATATTCGTCGTAAGTACTGGCTTATTGGAGGAAATAATGCTACGAAACAACGGCTACGGCAGTGCGTTACATGCAAGAGACGCGATCCCCAACTACTACATCAGATAATGGGTGACTTACCATCAGCTCGGACGAACCCATCTCGGCCATTCCACCACTGTGGAGTTGATTACACAGGACACGTTAACCTCAAGGCCAGTAAGGGCCGTGGCACCAAGGTCACAAAGGGTTACGTGGCCGTATTTATATGCATGGTCACTAAGGCGGTACATCTCGAACTCGTCTCTGATCTGACAACGTCTGCCTTTTTGGCGGCATTGCGCAGAATGATAGCTAGAAGGGGATTACCCGGACATCTTTATAGTGATCAAGGTAAAAATTTCATAGGAGCCGACAAAGTGCTGAGGCAGCACTTAGCAGAATTAAGCAAGGTATTTAACCAAGATCTTATGATGGAGTTATCAAGCATGAATATAGAGTGGCACTTTAATGCACCGTCTTTCCCATCAGCAGGTGGTTTGTGGGAATCAGCCGGCGTAAAAAGCCTGAAATGGCACCTGAAAAGGGTAGTAGGAGAGCAAAATCTCACATTTGAGGAATACGCCACGCTTCTCAGTTGTTTAGAAGGATGCATGAACTCGCGCCCACTTTGTCCTCTCACCGAAGATCCGGAGGACTTAAATTATCTTACTCCATCCCATTTTCTGTCCAGTGGTCCTATGTTAACTTTATACGATACGGAGCAAGATCTACGAACAAGGTGGCATCTTACTCAGAAACTATACAACGATATATGGCGACGTTGGCGCGAAGAATATTTAACACAGCTTAACATAAGAAGCAAGTGGAAAAAGCCACAGCCGAATATAAAACTAAACGATCTTGTCATAATCAAGGATGACAACCTTCCGCCCGGGAAATGGGCCATGGGTAGAGTCGTACAGTTGCACCCCGGAGCTGATGGCTACGTGCGAGTTGTCACGTTAAAAACCAAGAACGGTTGTATGCAACGACCTGTTGTGAAATTGTCCGTTTTACCGGTTCATGAAGGTAAAACAAATACGGAAGAAGATTCTGAAAATGAGACGGTAGCCCGCTCTCCGAAACAGTCGGCTAAAATTAATTGTATGTTCAATCTCAGCACAATGATAGTATATTTGTTATTGCTTTTGTTTACATCTGTTTCAGACGTAAACTGTTCATATAATGTTAGCCCAGTAAATGGAAATAATAGCCTCTATTTCGATCGCATTAAGGATATGCAATTAATACGAGATGATTGGCGCTTAGTAGTGTACTACGATACCAGCCCATATCAAGACGGCAATAAAGCGCTGTTAAATTACGTTAAATACCTGGAACACCTATGCGATAGCGTTGCGGCTCATTCGCACTGTGAGGGTGTCCTGTGGCAGATACGTCACGAGGTAAATGAACTGCAGTACTATAATGACATACTTATGAATCATAACAATAAGAATCATATGTTACGTCGTCGCCGAGGATTAATAAACGGAATAGGGTATGTAGCCCATAGTTTATTTGGCGTTTTGGACGATGAGTTCGCTCAGAAATATGAAAAGGATATTCACCTCATCAGAGAAAACCAAAACCACTTAGCTGCCCTTTGGAAAAACCAAACCTCTGTGGTCGAAGCAGAGTTTAACCTGTTAAAGCGCACTGAGCTCGTCGTTAACAAACAAAGCAAGTTCATCCACCAGAAACTCAATATAGTGCAGAACTCAATAACTCAGCTTCAATCTGAATTCGAAATCGAGTTTGTTGTCAGCGATTTTTTAACAACAGCCATGATAGCCAACAGCCTTTTGTACAGTTTGAAGAACATTCAACAGACATTACTCGATGCTGTTACCAATATTTACAACGGAAAGTTTGATTTTCATCTGCTCTCTCCCAATCAATTGAGGCATGAGCTGGGTATAATAGCTGACGAATTACCGAAGGATTTGTCATTACCTATCAAGAAATCCGACAGTTTAGCGGAGATATATAATCTATTACAAGCCCGGGCCAGTGTCACGGCCAGATATATTCTCTTTGAGATTAGGATTCCCTTGCTATGCGAGGATTTGTTCGAGGTATTGAGAGTTATTCCAATCCCAAGACTATTAGGCAACGGCAATTATATGGAAGCTATTCCAGTTGCAGAATACGTGGCGGTTAATCTCCATCATGACATGTTTATAACTGTGACACAAGAAGAGTTAAAGTCTTGTTTCCACAAGGGTCCCTACTTGAGTTTGTGCCACGTTCCCGGACCCATTCATTTGATCAAGGACGATCACAGCTTTTGCGAAACAATCCCGGAAACAAGGGAATGTGTAAGCCAAACCAAGTCATGTAAACACCAATGGCTGGAGTTGAATAAAATTAACACTTACTTCTTCCTTTGTTGCAACCAGTGTCAAGTTAGACTTGAATGTAACAACGAAATCACTCGGGTTTCTTTGACAAACACTGGATTTATAAGTGTCGACTCAGGATGCACCATACGATTTGAAGATTCGATCATCTATGCTCACCGGTTAGAAGCCCTCAGTAGGTTGAACGTGAGCCCTTCTATTCGTGGGCCAGAAGTCTCACCATTAAATAGCATCATGAATATTTCCCTCCCTGACATGCCGAATAACCCCGAGGAAATATCTGAGCTTATTATTAATCATACTACTCAACTCCAAGAAATTGAAAGGAGCCTAGGTATTATGAAACAAACCGAGCCTTTATTAACGGACAGTGTTTCTTACCATGACGTACACCATTATGTAGCGATATATGTGCTGTTCGCACTAATAGGCTTAGCTGCTGCTGCATGGGCATACAGACGTTGCAACTGCTGCCCCAGACGAGGCAGTGAGCAACCTCAGCCCTCGCGCCCTGCGGTTCCGGAGGAGATACCTCAAACTCATAGTGAAAGTGTCAGTGAAGTGCCCAAAACGGTGTCTTTTAAAGAAACGGGGTCGTGCCCCGTAGTGTTTAAATCCGATTTTAAAATTCCCAGTGAATACGCGGAAATACAGTGAAAAAGGACACTCCCTAGATATAAAGTTTTGGTTTATATTCAGTAGTTGTATTTGATCGTACTAACGCAACATTGTTCATCAACTTGTAGCACCTCATTACTACTACTAACCCCACTTTTCCCGCCCGGGAATATGTACGGGCAAGCCCGTACATGCCGAGTCAGCAGTATTGCTGACTCGATTATTGAAGAAATTACTTTAATTGTTAATTCAGTTCGTGAATAGTTTTCAAGTACACTACACGTTCTCGCATTTCCATCATTATATAGACATAGTTAGATTTAGGACAGATTGTTCATTATTTCTATTAAATACAGTTATTCTTACATCAAAACATTCTTTTTATGGGATATTCCCGTCCAATGCCAAATTTTAAGTAGATCGGACCAAGGAATCACGCTGTCCGATACAAACTTTACCCTCCTTTTTTATACCTTTGGAGGTGGAATTCGCAAAAATGTTAAAATTACTTTTTTAAATTGTAACAAACAACGCTCATGCTTAGTTTCATCATCGTATCCCTTTATTCGTTCGTAGTTTCGTAGTAACCTTTTAAGCAATAATTGATAATAACTTTGGGTCTAGGGATCGAACTGCAAAATTAAGTTTGCTTTGAATTCTATATACTTTTCCGGAATAAAAAGTACCCAGTGTGGTGCCCAGGCTATTAAAGAATAATTATACTAAGTTTCATCGTAATCGAATCGGTAGTTTTTGCGTGATGCCTGAACAAACAGACAGACAGACAGACAGACAGACAAAAAAATTTTTAATCACATTTTTGGGTTCGGTGTCGGCCTAGTAACACCCCCTGCTATTTATTTTTTTGATATTTTGAATTTATAATTTTCACTTCTACAGATTTATTATAAGTATAGAATAGATTATTCGAAATAACAGTAATATTAAATCTGCTGTGTCACAGAATAATTATGTCCCCGCCAGCGTCCCCGTGACACACTTCAATAATTTTGGAAGTATTTTTCATAATTCCTCCCCAAAAGAGGTTAAAGTTCGTCCTACAAAATGTATATTACCGAAAATGTAAACCGCGAGTGTAGCGCCTCCGGGGGTGCAGACGTCTATGGGCTGCGGTGACAACCAGTGCGTGTGGTGGGCCGTGTGTGCCACCTTATTGGTATAAAAACAAGAAAGCCGTGAGATCGTTCTCACCAGACTACCCCTCTCTACTACGTTTATTGTGAAAGTGAAAGTTCAATCCGATTGACGTTGTCATTTTTGTTTCATTTCAAACTTTGAACAGATGATCCACGTGACCTAGTGACGTAGTTTAATGCGACAGGGTCACAGCTACAGACAAAGTCTCACCAAAAGCCCCTCTGCACTATATTTTATAGAGAGGGGCTAAAATGAGTATCTTTATGTCAAATAACGTCTTTGGCAGAGACAGTGGAATACGTGCTCCTAAACTTGCCAAGACGCCTACTGCAAATTTGGCTTTCAATATTGGTGGTGCACCTAAGACTTCGCTGGTCCCCGGTACCCGCAAATTTCGTGATAACCTAATATATTAAAAATTAATTAAAATACTGTATATTATATACTTAATTTCGGGTAATGTTTATGCTATAACTTGTTATATATTATTGCAAATTGTTGTTCACCACTTTCACTCTCTATAGTCACAGTAATTTCACTTTCTTTATTTTATTTTCCAAACACCGACGACTATAGAAACAATAATTTTTGTTTATTCTGCTATCATGTCACTGTCTCTTGTAAATCTCTTGTCATTACTGTCAATTAGTTTATTAATTTTCAACCATCTTGGAATCGGCAAAGGCAATTGGACGGATACAGCCTAGTCTTATAATCAAGTCAATAATGTTCTCATTACGTCAAAACCCTGAATATGAATTTATTTATTTTCTTTTTTTTCTTGTTTATAATAATGTATTAATTTGTATTTGCACTCAGCTGGTAGGTGAACCGGACTGTGAACCTAACCCTTTCATTTTATATTATTTTATTATACTTATATATAATTAATATTTATTCTATTAATTGGTTTATTTTATTTATTTATTATTATTATTATTCATATTATTATTTTTACAATACAAATATAGATTATGTCAGAATCGGAAGGCAATGATGACAGTTTTCTTATTTGCTCAACACGTACACTAAATAATAGCGCAGTGGTTACTCCTTCGCTTGCAGAAGTGCTCGAATCGCACTTCTCTGATGTGCCTCATAACTTCAATGTTTTGCATATTAATGCTCAGAGTATTTCCGCCCATTTTCCTGGTATGCTGGCTAACCTCAACAATAAACATATCGATGCAATTTTTGTATCAGAGACATGGTTGACTCCAGATTTGCCTTCTCTTCCTGTCACTTTGCCAGGATACCACCTAATAAGGAATGATCGCTCGATGGGCCGTGGTGGCGGTGTTGGTATTTATTTAAAATCGCATATCCCTTACAATATTTTACGGGTATCAGCGCAGCCACCGCCGTCAAATTCGGGCGAGTATATTTTTATTGAAGTCGAACTCAATCACACTAAGGCACTTCTTGGTGTTTACTACAGCCCCTCCTACCGAGTGGATTATTTCTCTTCCTTCGAACTTTTGCTGGAAAACCTAGTGCCATCTTATCGACACACTATAATACTAGGAGACTTTAATACTTGTCTTGTTAAGAATGACTCTCTTTCTCTGTCTCGATCTGTTAAGCTATGGAATATTTTAGAAGCTTGTAATCTTTCTGTTCTTCCTTTGGATACTACCCACCATTTTCCTGACTGTGCTCCTTCCCTTCTCGACATCATTATAGTTTCGTCTCCTGAGCTTGTAGTAAAACACGGCCAATGCACAGCTGATATCTTTTCCTTTCATGACCTTATTTTTCTCTCTTATAAAGCTCGCCCCCCCCAAGGCAAAGTCTAAGGTGTTAATGCAGCGTAACTTCAGTCGGATGAATGGTGAAAAACTTAGAGAAGATGCAAGTAGCATAGATTGGGCTTCGTTGTACAATTGTGTTCTAGTTGACGACAAGGTTCGATTTTTAACTAACAAATTGGTCAGCCTCTACGATATTCACGCACCTATCCGTCCAGTAAAAATTAAACATCCTCCATCGCCGTGGCTCACTAATGAAATAAAAGATTTAATTAATAAATAAACCGGCCAAGTGCGAGTTGGACTCGCCCATGAAGGGTTTCGTAGCGGCAAGTAACATAATATAAAAGTTTTAACACGTTCGCAGTGGTAGTGATTTTTCTAACCGAAAATTGCGGTTTATGACGTATTAAAAAAAATCTGCCAGCTCTATCTCGTTCGAAACAATTTTCGTTGGTAGTTTTTATGGCAATGTACATCATATAATTTTTTTAGATTTATCATTCTCTTAGTTTAGAAGTTAGAGGGGGGGGGACACACATTTTTCCACTTTGGAAGTGTCTCTTGCGCAAACAATTCATTTTAGAAAAAAATGATATTAGAAACCTCAATAGCATTTTTGAAGACCTATCTATAGATACCCCACACGTATTGGTTTGATGAAAAAAAAAATTTTGAGTTTCAGTTCTGAGTATGGGGACCCCCAAAATTTACTACTTTTTTTCTAGTTGTATAAAAGAATCTTAATGCGGTTCACAGAATACATCTAGTAACCAAGTTTCAATGGCATAGGCCTTATAGTTTCAGAGAAAAATGGCTGTGACACACGGACGGACAGACAGACAGACAGACAGACAGACAGACAGACATGACGAATCTATAAGGGTTCCGTTTTTGCCATTTGGCTACGAAACCCTAAAAAGGTCGAGCTAAAACAAAATTTAAATATCAACCCACCGAATATAACCGCGAAAGCTATGTTAGGATACGAAATCTCTGCAATAAGGTGTGTAGGAACGCACAACGCCAGCACATTCAAATATCCATAGAAAACGGAGATCCAGCTAAAATCTGGAAATTTCTAAGAACCTTGGGAGTTGGTAAGTCGAAACAAGAAGTTAATTCCAGGAATATTGACCTCGACGCTTTAAATAAGCATTTCTCAAATACATCGAGTTTTGACGCTAGTACCAAAACTAATACTATTACTCGCCTTTCACAGCTACCAACTCCTAACTATCAATCCTTTAATTTTAATCAATTCACCGCTTGTGATGTTAAGAAGAGCATAATATCTATAGCGTCTAATGCTGTTGGTAATGACTGTATTAGCCGCGGGATGATCCTTCCAATTCTAGATGTCTTACTACCAATTATCTGTAATATTCTGAACCATTCCATTTCCAGTGGCATTTTTCCATCGATGTGGAAAGAAGCCCAAATTATACCTTTACCTAAAAAATCTAGTCCTTCGTCTTTCTCTCATTACCGTCCTATCTCTATCTTACCGTTTCTATCTAAAGTCCTTGAGCGCCTTGTTCACACTCAACTTAACTCCTTTCTCAACAAAAACTGTCTTCTAAATTCCTACCAATCGGGTTTCCGCCCGGGGCATAGCACTGTTACTGCCCTTGTTAATATTACAGATGATATCAGAATGGGAATGGAGAGTGGAAAGCTTACATTGCTGACGTTACTGGATTTCAGTAATGCTTTTGGTACTGTGGATTTCCGCATTCTGCTTGAGATTCTACGCTCTATTAACATATCTCCGCCAGTGATTGATTGGTTTCGCAGTTACCTGACTGGACGCCGGCAACGTATTTGTATTGATGATTCGGTTTCTTCTTGGAACAATATCTCGGTTGGTGTACCGCAGGGTGGCGTTTTATCTCCTCTCTTGTTCGCAATATTTATTAATTCCATCACAAAGCAACTAGTTTCATCCTACCACCTTTATGCAGATGATTTACAAATTTACTCACAGGCTGCACTCAGTCACATACATGAGGTTTTTAGCGCGACCAATAGTGATTTGGAACAAATATGTGCATGGAGTAATAGCTACGGTTTGCAGGTGAATCCAACAAAAACTCAGGTAATTCTTATAGGTAGTAACTGGATGATATCTCGAGTTCCCTGGCCTCAGTTACCACAAATTACCTTCAATGGCATGCCGTTACCTGTCAGTGATACAGTGAAAAACCTGGGTATATTTATCGATAGTACTCTGTCCTGGGGGCCTCAGCTACAGGAAGTCAATCGCAAATTGTTTGCTTCGGCAGGCTCTTTGCGAAGATTGCGTGACCTTCTCCCGATACCGACGAAGATTTCGCTTGCACAATCACTACTACTTCCCATATTAGACTATGCCGATGCCAGCTACCTTGATCTCACGCAGGAGCAACTAGATAAGCTTGAGCGCCTTCAAAATTTCTGTATAAGGTTTATATTTGGTTTACGCAAATATGACCACGTTTCTGAATACCGCAATCAACTCAAGTGGCTCCCAATTCGCTTTCGACGAAATACTCATATTCTTTCTTTGCTCTATACTATTTTATTTAACCCACTAGCTCCTTCCTACCTCAAGGGACGCTTTGAGTTCCAGTGTGATACTCATTCCAGATTCCTGAGGTCTTCAAAGAACTTGCGATTGCATATGCCAGCACATTCGACAAAATTTGCCAATAAATCCTTTACTGTTGAAGCAGTACGGCTGTGGAATACACTACCGGTCCATATCAGGCGTGCACAAACGTTGGGCGCATTTAAGGTAAGGGTGAAAGAATACTATCTTTCAATTTAAACCACCGGTATACTGAGTTTTTGTGCGTATATTATATGTGTAGGAAGTGTAATAACATATGTATAGTTGTATGTCTGTATGTATATATGTATTTAAGTATGTATATTTTTGTATTTATGTGTGTATATGTGTATGTATGTATGTATTTATGTAGGTATATATTGATCGATTTTATTTTATTTTAGTTTGCTAATAAGTATTATGTAACACCAAACCTGAAACCCCATTATTAAAGTATAACACAGTCCAGTCCATCTAAAGGTTGCCTGGCAGAAATTGCTTCTAGCAATAAGGCCGCCCATTGTACCGTAGAATACCTCCTATATTGTGTTAATATTTATAAGCTTTGGTGTACAATAAAGAATATATTATTATTATTATTATTATTATTATTTTTTAAACAAAATGTATTTTATTAACATTACAAATATATCATCAAATCAATCACTCAAACAAGTATTTGTCAACTTATGTATTTCAAATCAAATCAGTGTCATCAACGTCCTGTTACATTTATAATTCATTTTATTTACAAATACTAAAATCACATCGATCAATCAAAGTTAACCAGACACGCTGTATTTGTCTAATAATATTAATATAGGTAGAACTGTCAATCAATGCAATATAGGAAGTTTTACGTGGAAAAACAAAAATGTATGAGAGTTGACAGCTTAGATAGAACGTTGTCTACGTGACTAAAATTTTTATTTGGTTACTAGAAATTTCTACATACAGTCTATGGTAGAAATAGGATTTATAAGCTGGTACGTAGTAATGTTTTGTTTTTATTGTAATTGTAGTTCGAAATACTATTTGAAATAAGATTCCAAAGCGGGTAAGTAGGTATTAATGGTTATTTCGCCAAAATGAGACCGCCTACTCATGGAAAACCATCCTTATGACTTGAAGGTAACTATTGCATACCTCAAGACTCTGACAGTGGTCCTCAAGTTTGGGGCTCAATGATATGATTCTTCTCGCTCTGCTTGAAGAATCCAGGCTGTTAAGAGAAGGGAATACGTGCGGTAAGCCCTTTAATAGCATGTTTCCCTGTTTTTTAACCTCTCCAAAAGACGGGCATTATTTTCTCAGCAATGTGTGTGTGTGATGATTTATTTATGAGTACGACAAGGCGTGTGTGTGTGACAATCGGTGTAGGCAGTAGCTCACGTCTCGCTTTTGATAGGGGAACTTCCTGAAAGCTGACGGACGAAGGTCTGCTGCCTTATTCACAACCATTCGGTAAGTCTCCGACTGCAAACAAGTCATTATATATATATATATATATGGTCACGATCTATGAATGTATTTATGCTCTTAGAACCAAGTTTCGAAATCTGATTAACATTCGGATGGCTTGTTGAAGTTTGAGAATGGCCGACACCTTACTGAAACTTGACATGTCTTTCTAGGGTCTTTACTAATGTTAAAAAGAGAAAAGATTTGATTGTTTGTATGTTTGTTTGTATTGAATAGTCTCTGAAACTACTGAACCGATTTGAAAAATTCTTCTCCCTCTTTCTCAAGCTACACCGTCCCCGGTTGACATACGCTATCTTTTATCCCTGAAGTCCCACGGGTATGGGAACAACGCAAGTGAAAATGCGTAACATTCGCTAGTTTACAATATTTACATTGATGCCATCTTGCACTTCTAATATTTTGTCTATGTTCCAGGTAAATTATGAAGGTCGTCGACATAAGTGTAAACAGAGGTCCATGTGGCCTCCATTCCTGCTTACGTCATGTGATGAAGCTGGCTCGTTGGACTGGCTACTTCCCTATCCAAGGCCTCGGTCAGCTTGCTAATGATGAAATTAAGTACGTAGGTATATACCTATTTTATTTTTGAAGTAAAACTTCTTTCGGCGCGACTAGGCAGTAACTCAGATTTTTTTCTGACGGAAGTAACGCGTACTATTTGAACGTAAGTCACACTCCAACACCATATTCCGCCTTTTGTACCACGCTACGGACCCGTTACCTGCACGGTGAATTAATGAAATGCACAGAATTTGGTCTGAAATATAATAGGTTGCTATGAGGCTCTACCTACTGAGATATTTAGGGCCCATGCCAGCCTCACCTGCCTCATTGCAAAGAGAAGTCTTGAAAGAAGTCCAAGTTGACAAGAGATTTTTTGTAAAATATTTGAATATTTAGAAAATACTAGCTGACCCGCGCAACTTCGTTCGCGTGATAAATGAAGAACCGCTCGACCCATTTTGTGCCAACATCACATAAACCATCTACTAAATAGTCCGAACAAAGCCTAAAGATTTGGTTTGGATAGGTGAGCCCGTTCTTGAGTTATAAAATTACAACGAAAAGTGGCATTGATTTTTATATATATAGATATTATGTGAATTGTGATTGAAGATGAAAACTAAACGCGAAAAGTAAAACAAATAGTAATATGTTTTTAACATTTGCAGATTCCAAGTCAAATGTGTTTACAGCATTTACTATTTTGCCACAATCATTGGACAAATAGGGATGATTGTGCTAAGTATAATATATGTTTTTACGCCTGAGATTTCATTGATGTCAATTAGTAAGTAGTTTTAAAACCAGTTTACACCTTGCATGAAATATTATTTTAACGAAAACAAAAAGAAATTAATTTATTTCCTGCCGCCTCGTTTGCACACGTCACCTCACCACAAAATTAAAAGTTCCGAACTCTGCTCCCTTTAGGGACCTAGTTATATTTAATGGGATAAACTGCTTTTACGCGAATGGAGCTGTGATGGTTTTTTAATTTAATTAACATTCTTATACAGTGTTAGAAAACTACCACGACTATTATACGAAGTAGGTTCATAATATTATGTACTTTAAACGCCCATGTAGTGTCAACTAAGCCTCACTATGCTCAATACTCAAAACTATCAATTTTCTGTGACTAGTATAGATTTTTTTATACGACTGGAAATCCCTCATGGCAGCCATGTCGAACTCTTACCGACTAAAACCGACGTTGCACTACAACCGCCTACGGCCGGGTGGGAGCCCCGGGTAATAAAGCTCTTGGAAGGATGTACCAGATTCCTAACAGATATTGGTAAACTCACTCTTTTCTTTCGTTCGTATGTCTGTGTGTATGACTGTAAGTTCTGTTCTAAAGAACGCATTTCTTAACTGATTTTCACCAAACATGGCACAGCTGTTCTTTGATTTAAAATACAACTTTCGCTCAATTTCTTATAAAGTGGGGAAATTGTAGGAAAAGAGGCGTAAAAATTGCTGTTGCGTTATTCATGATCTTGATGATTTTTGGCTGAAACATAAAGGATATGATTCCTTACAGGTTGTTTATTTCCTATGTGCTCGCAAGGTCTACTCTTTGCAGAAGACTAGTATAGTATTATCTACTCTTACTTTTCTCTGACCATTTCAGATCTTATCGTGTATTACTTGACGGGTTTTATTGCCGCCATGTTTTTGCTTCGACTAGCTTACCGCTGGCCCCAATTGATGAAAATGGCTGATGAAACTGAAAGAAGCTTATTAATGTTAAAAATTGACAAATACACAATAAATAAGTGTAGTGTAACAGCTTACATGATACTGGTGCTAGCTCTTGGTATGAACCATAGATACTATCTTCCATATCAAGTATTAAGCCGCGGCTCAGCCCACGTCAAATTTTGTTCCCATTTCCGCTTCCCATGGGAACATTTATAATATTAGAAAAATATGTCAAACCTTTTAGCCCGTTAAAGGCTTTAAAACTTCCCATGTGAAAACGAAACGAAAACAGAGCTTTGCACGGGCGAAGCCGCACGTATCGTCTATTGGTAGTTATTAATTAGAATCGAAATCTATTCTTCGCAGCGTTTCATATACTTGCTATATAATTTATTATTACTGCTATATTTTAGTGGAGCACCTCTTGTGGGTCATATATTGCGCTAAACTTATTAATGAATGCCGACACTCACCTGGCCTTCACATTAAAATCATGGAAAATTTCAGTCGGAGGATGCCATATGTATTTGATTATATTCCTTACAATATTTTCAATGCAATTGTAGCTGAAGTAAGTTTCTATTTGTTTGTATTATGAAATGTATCATTTTTAATGGATCACTCAAATTATAATACTAAAGGCAGATGCGGCTTACCGAACAAGAAAGTAAGGCCATCAAAGCAAATACTAAATTCAAAAGTGAGTGGGTACTGTAACGCGATAGTGCTTTCTTATAACGTGTGGAAAAATCCTCCTGGGATGCTATGCCGGACTCCTACCGACTAAAAACCACACGTTTCCTACCTATTGCCTACGGTTGGGAGCACCGGGTAAACCCTTGTAATGATGACCCCAGGAAACCCAACAGACCTACGGTTGGGGTGAGCAGCCCCCTCACCGTCCTCAGGCCCCCGGTCATGGAGGTCGATAGTCTTGGACAAATGCGGCAGTGCTTAGCACTGTACTTTATTATTTATCTTGCAATTTCTCATTTATCGTAAATCGTCAGGTTATGACAACATTATTCGCGTATTCACTTCTAAATCTTGAGAGTCTATGCAGCAGGTACTCACTTTTGGATTTAGTATTTGCTTTCTTGACCTCACTTTCTTGTTTATTATCTGCCCTTAACTGCAGGCATCTTTTATAATATGTACCTAGACAGATGCGAATTTTAAAATTATGTCCATGAAAATATGAGTAAGTTTATCAGTTATTTAAACCCGCAGGCATACTTTGGACAACATAAGTGGCACTGCTTAAAAACGACCCTCATATTATTTTAATCTAAAGATGTTTATTTTTCAGATATTAAATTTTCAGGCAACTTTTATTTGGAGTTTCACCGACGTTATGATAATTTGCTTCAGTATTTACATCACGTCATATTTTCATAGTCTGAACAAAATTATTTATGCCAAAAAGGAAAATGTAAGTACAAAAATATATTTAAAATACTCAAGTATTTTAAGAAATATTTTTATATTTATTATTATCAACATTTTGCTATTTATTTTTTCATGCAAATAATAAATATTTGCAAATTTTATTAATTCCTTGGTTGAGAGATTTGGCAATAATAATTGTGTATTCATTTACTCGGAACCTTATAGTTTAACAGTCGATTACACAGAATACTTTTTAGAGTTATTTTTAGCGAAAATATATATTTACACTTAGTGGATATTTAACTTAAGGTTCTTTGGTAGTTTTTTTTTTTTATATTTAGAGAATATAGACTTTTAAAAGAAGAAAAGTGGAGTGAGCTCCTACAATTTTACTTTGAATCATTTTCAATGTGGGTTCCATGACATTTTAATAAATATTTCCTGAAATAGGTGTATGCTGAATTCGAACAAAGCGTCTTTGTTTGTGTTTTTTTTTTCGTTTTGTGCATGCATGTGTAAATCTTAGTTTACAAGAGTGTCACAGCAATGTGAATGCTGGTGGGAAAATCTCATTTATTAACATTTTCATATTTCAGAGTACACTATCATGGGGTCAACTCCGAGAGAACTATTCGAAGCTGGCAATCCTCGTGAAGGAATTGGATAATCAATTGAGCTGTTTCATACTATTATCTTTCTTCACGGATCAATTTTTCATCTGCCTTCAGCTTTACAATTCTTTACAGTAATTTACATTTGAATCTATTTTGTGAATTTAGCACGTAGTAGTTTAAAATATAATCTGGATATGAGCTATTTTTACAAAGAGCCTCGGTGGCGTAGTGTTAGTGTATTGTATTCGACTGCCGTACAGAGGTGTGTGGTACGATTCCTGAGTCAGATCAATACATATAATAAAATCGTAACAAGTCGCTGTCTGTACATGGAAGATAAATAAGAAAAAATATTATAGGGAGGCTTTATGAATGCAAACTACCTAAAACAATGATTTTTAGAATTTTTGTTTGTTTGTCTGTATGTCTGTATATCTCTTTGTCTGTACGTTTGTGCGCGCTAACCTCAGTAACCGCTTAACCGATTGCAATGCGGTTTTCTTTATTGTGTTGAGGTTTTTTTAGAATAGACTTAATCGTTAAGCTCTTTTATTATTAAGCAAATAGGGTAGTTTCACACGCTGCTTGATGAGTCTCCTTTCATACACCTTATGTGACGTAAACGAAGTTGCGGGGTCAGCTAGTCATAATTATATCTGTGAAATCCGCAAAATGTTTTCTTCGAAGGTTGAAATATAGTTATATATATTTTTTTTAGATTTATCATTCTCTTAGTTTAGAAGTTAGAGGGGGGGGGGACACACATTTTTTCACTTTGGAAGTGTCTATTGCTCAAACTATTCACTTTAGAAAAAAATGATTTTAGGAACCTCAATAGCATTTTTAAAGACCTATCGATTGATACCCCACACGTATGGATTTGATGAAAATAAAATTTTTGAGTTTCAGTTCTGAGTATGGGGACCCTCAAAATTTACTGCTTTTTTTCTAGTTTTATATAAGAATCCTAATCCGGTTCACAGAATACATCTAGTTACCAAGTTTCAACAGCATAGGCCTTATAGTTTCGGAGAAAAGTGGCTGTGACACACGGACGGACAGACAGACAGACAGACAGACATGACGAATCTATAAGGGTTCCGTTTTTGCCATTTGGCTACGAAACCCTAAAAAGTATGTAGGTACTTATTTAAAAATATGTATGCATTTGAAAATATGTATTATAATATTTGTGTATAGGTAATAGTCTACAGTCATCAGTTGTCTAGATCCAAGCTTATTGGAGCTAGATAGCACTGTATTTTTTATACTACTTAGGTGGCAAACAAGCTTCCGGCCCACCGGAAGGGTGGTTGCCGTGGCCTATGTAAATTTTCCAAAAATACTATTTGAAATTAGTTTTATTTCATTCTCACACATAAATTTAAAACTTGTGTCTTTTTTTACAGTCCAAATAACTCCTTTATTGGAAATTGTGGGGTTGAGGAGTCAAAGACGTGAGTATCAAAGAGACTAAAATAACCGACAGTATTCTATAGGTTCCTACTATAATAGTAAATTTGTAATGAGCATTACTATGATGACGTTCTAATAGGCATTATAAGCCTAAGTAAATTAAATGATATCTTGTTTTTAAATCGATTGTCGACATGCATTCAACAGTAGTGTTACTAGCAAAGATAATATAATAACTCCCTGCCTCCCACTGAGTAAGCTTCCTCATCCCCCCACCAAAGTTGATGTGTCTGTTGCCGTGACAGTACTTGAGAGAGTGTCACTGCGTTGCATTACGTATTACTACCTACGTACTTTGTGCTTTTGCTTTGGTTTAATTTGTGATTAGCCGAGGGTAGATTTGAAAAAAAAGTACCTACATGAGATTGCGTTTTGTTCCTTATTATTTTGTTTCCATAGCTAGTGTCCCTAGTATACTCACACACACATTCAAGCTTGATTCAAGCATTCACATTACGTGTATATATTAGTGTGGGTGAAAACGAACATTTTTGTATGGAGTTTCCGCCCTGTGGTTACTAGCTAGATAGACTCAACGGATTATTATACCAAATTAGGTAAATTATGACGGGTCGGGCATTATAAAGTAGGTTTCTTCATTTTTTTACTTTTAGAGTGCTGTCATCTCCAGAGTATCTTCTATACTACCTCAGCTCCTTCTTGTTTCTGGCGTTTAGAGCAGTGTCCTTAGCCCTGTATGCCGCCAGCGTTCATAGTGCCGCGCAAGAACCAGTCACTTCTGTCTATGACATACAGTCTTCAGAGTTTGATCAGGAGGTAAGACTTGCAACTTTGATTGAAAATTGGAAATTGTTCAGTATCTAGCGACTAAAACCAATAGGTTCAAGGGTAAAACGTAGATAATGTAGAAAACAGTAGCCCGTTTATAATTGAAACTGAATCAACTTTTCTTTCAGGTGCAAAGATTTCAATTGCAGCTTCGTTTCACAGAAGTAACGCTCACTGGAAAATTCTTCCACGTAACTCGTAATATGGTGTTAAAAGTAAGATCGTTACCAGATGCTTGTAATTTATATTCTTTTTATTATTTTGAATTGTTCTTGACTTTGGTGGTAAGAGGCCCACCAATATCTTCGGGGCCATAAGGTTAGGCCTAACCAGTGCTAACTGCACTTGCTGACCAACGGACGAGCCCACGACGCCGATGCTCTTACGGTTTGGGAGGTCAAAAGGCAGCCACATTTTAAAATAGAATCTCTAACCCCAACTTTCCCTAGTAGCCAATAAAAGTGGACCCCTTCTCGTCTATGAGCGGACCCTTTTCTCCAAATCCAGGTAGCGTTTGCAAGGAACTGGAAATACGGTAATAAAATGAAGGCTTCCTGGTTCTCTGTGGTAAATCTGTTTAAATCCTTAGTAATGTTATAAGATAAGAAATGAATAAATGTACATGGATGTTTGTTTCTCTTTCACGCTCTAACGACTGAACGGATCTGACTGAAATTCGGTGGAGGGATAAATTATAGTCTGACAAAGCTCAATGCTACTACTGTTGCTTTTTTACCCTCGGAATAAGTTCTCATGGGATGCGGAGCTACGGCTGCCATCCCTTTTTTTTAACGTGAGGGAAAATCCTCATGGATGCTATGCCCGACTCCTACCGACTAAAAAAAACCTCACGTAACGCCCAGCAGCCTATGGTTGGGAGCCCCATGTAAGCCCTCGGAAGGATGTCCCAGGACTCCCAACAGACCCACGGCCGCCGCTGCGGCCTCGCCTGGGGGATGCTCGAGGGGGGGGGGGGTGAATCCCTCACGTCACGCTGCCGTCATGGGCCGGCTGCCATTCCTAGTTGTACTATTTCTGATTTAAGTCTCAAACTCGCTTTCTTTTCTCTAATGGTATTATTCTTTCAGGCGGTTGGTACAATAATAACTTACGAATTGGTGTTGCTACAGTTCAGTATAACACCACATCCAGGCACCGGACCACAAATGGTTCATAACATCACTACAACTACACAATCACATTGATTAGATAAAAAGTATCATTGAAAATAATAGATTTATAGTAGGTATGAAAAAGAGAAATTTTAGGCCTTTTATGAAATAAATTCCTAAGAATCTATGAGCATTTTAATTTAATACAGATATTATAAATATGAGTTACAACATAATAAAACCTGGTCAAATGTCAGGTCACGCTCATCATAGTTTTCTGCATGTTGTATGATTCGAAATTAGTCATTTAACATAGATCGATAATATATGGTACATAATGTGATAATCCATGTCAAATTACAGTATTCTAGAACTAACTGTCTATGAGCTAACCTCAGTACAGACGTATACTATAATCAAAGATAGTATAAAAGTATCTATAATTTACGATAACTGTGGTATTTTCCGTACCAAACTGACCTTGGTACAGGATTTTGTTTCGAGTTTCCCTTCTCTTTGCAATAGTGGCTTATTTTATCCCCAAAGATTTTTACTATAGTCTAGCTAGTACATAATAGTAAACTCATGGAACAGTTTATTCAGCGGAATCAGTCACCAATACGATGACTCTCAGGGGTTAAAACGTGTTACAGTCAAGAACGTAATCCCAACTGTTTTATTAGAACGATAAAACACTACGTTTCATAAAACTTGCTTGCTCGAAACAAGTTTATGGACCAAGAGATAGGGAACGAACTGCAGCTACAAATAAGACTTAATAAAATACAATGTACGAACTGAAGTACACACATAAAATGACGTCAAAATGGTTGCAATGTAAGTAAGCCATTAAATTGAAGTTTAAGTAGCAATTTCTAATTAATTAGTCATTTTTATGAACCAGCTGCTTTATTCACAACAAGTCCTAAAGTTTCAGTATTAAAAAAGTCGTTGAAATAACTGTTGCATTCGAAAACACGATACGCAGAGCTTAAATCGTTTACCAGATGGTAAAGGATATTGAATCTGCGTTTTTTGGATGGACATTCGTACGGACGGAACTACGGAATCAGTGGTGGCCGAGTCCGATTAGCACTTCTCGGGTTTTATTAATTGTATCGATATTCGGATGACCCGTTGCTTGGTCATTTTATTGGTGCCTTAAAATGCCAAATTTGTGGGCAAAATTTGAAGACAGACGTCTCCCGATAATACTATAATAGCTAGCTAGGTTATTGTACGTGTACAAACTATTAGTTTGTTATTAAAGATCAGAAACCATTAATCCATCAGAATAGTTTGTGATGTATTATGTGGGATAGAATAGAATAGAAATAGAATAAAACTTTATGGACGTGACTGTGGGATGTGACTTATGGTTGAAATCAAGCATTCCTACATATTTATGTTTTATAGAAATTTTAATATTTAAATACATTGAATGCTCTCCAGTTTCGCTTAAGAGAAGAGTAGAAAAACATAGGTAAGTACTAGAAGTATAAGATGTAATTGAGAAAACTTAGATAAATAATATTTTATAAAAATGTTTATGGACAATCTCACACAACATCATCTAGCCCAAATCAAGCTAATATAACCTTGTTTTATGGGATCTAGCCGACTGATAAACATATTTATATATTTCTTAATACATACATTTTATACATAGAAAACATCCAAACTTCGAAACAAACATTTGTGGATCACACAAATGTTTGTTTTGAAGTACGAGAGACAATATTTGAACCGACCCAGGAATCGAACCCAGGACCTCCAGCGCGGCAGGCGGTTATACTACTAACTGCGCCACAGAGGCAGTTTTCCCGTTTGCGATAAGGGATGAACTGAATAAAATGCTAAACTATTTACCTAAGTATATACAAAATAAGATACCTACCCTACCCTTAACGATTCCCATCATCAGTATTCCACGAACGGAAACGATCACATCGCAATAGCCCTTCTTTAATTAATTGAGCTTTTATTATTTCGCTATAATTAATTGAAATTCTTCACTACATTGTAATTGCCTTTCGAGAGTAAGGCTAGATCCCTCTATCACGCTCGGTACCAACAATTACTAAATCGATGATTATTGTTACAATCTTAACCCTGAAAAGGCAATAAAAAAATATACTGAAGAATTGTAAGTATTAAGATATGTTTCTCTTAGGTTTTCTTAAGTCAGCTGACCATAGCGTTACCCTTGTTAGGCAGAGGTTCAAGTTCTGTCGAACTGCGTGCGAATAAAGGCAACCTGTTTTTACTAAACATAAATATTTACATTCCTTCAATTAGCCACTTTCTTACATCGCATCGCTCGCTACAGTCAAGGTGTTTATGATCACACTTTGCGTCGGGGACATTCGTGCATGGTAAGGTTCGATAGGGGCTTTCTTCTGCAAACACCTAGTTAGTGAAAGCTCCTTGCTTCGATTTTCCCAAACGCTTACAGTATGAAGTTCTTCAAAGGGATCTTAGAAGATTTTTACAGAGTCAGCAGCGTAGCACCTATGGTGTGACAAACATCTACCAACCGCCCGCAAATTTTTGGTGGGAACGGCGGCTGCGTGCCAAGCTTTGGCAAATTACTTAAAAAGGCTTAACTACGGTGACCACTTTCCGTTACATGGGCCGTATGCTTGTCTGCCGCCTTATTATTTAAAAAAAATATTAGATTAAATCTAACAGTGCAAGTTAATGACTTTTTAAACTAATCAGATCAAACAAAACAATTTGTCATGTCATTGTCTAGTGTAGGTGTTTGGATAAAATATTCAAGAATTAATAAGCACAAAAATATACAAACAGTTTTTAATAATGTGATGGAATAAAAGCCACAACATTGGCTTTATGCCGAGAAAAATATACGTGAAGATAGCAATAATAAGGAGAGTATAACAATGAAAACCAAGAAGGCAAATATTGTGAAACTTAAAGGTATTCGGTTACCTTGAATTTGTACTCTTTTTTTTTCTCTTTTTATTGTATGTGTGCCAGAAACTCGTGCTTTTTAGGGTTCCGTACCCAAAGGGTAAAGAACGGGACCCTATTCATGAGACTTCGCTGTCCGTCTGTCTGTCTGTCTGTCTGTCCGTCTCGAGGCTGTATCTCATGAACGGTGATAGCTAGAGAGTTGAAATTTTCACAGATTATGTGTTTTTGTTGCCGCTATAACAACAAATACTAAAAACAAAAACATAATAATATTAAAGGGGGGCTCCCATACAACAAACGTGTTTTTTCGCCATTTTATCTTATTTATTAATTAATAAGGTATCCTTCTCAATTTAAATACGTTAGTTGGCCTAAACATATAATCGAGATCATTCATTCCCTTTACACCATACAAATTAAATGAATACCTTAGGAGGTATAGCACCATCAAATATTGCTCAATGAAATTAATTTCCTGTCGCCATGATTGAACATTAAACGGGTCACATACTAATTTATTTTTCGACTTTCATCGTAAATATTTTTTATAAAGAGTGAACAACGCTTTCAGCAGATTACTTTAGGTAGGTGTAATATTTCAAAGATAGCAATTTCATAGGAAATAGTCGACAAAGAGCCCATATTTTAGATTTTTCTCCAGTATAAACAATGTACATACAAACACACAATTCAATTACATGCTCGGTGCATGAGACTGTTGAGACGTTACGTATTTATATTGTCATCATTCATATGTCATCAATATTCTGAAAAAGAAATTAAACATAGAGTTCACAAACTCTTTTGGAAATATATATACTGTACCTACCGTAGAGGATCTATATGTATAACAGGATAGTTAACACTAAAGTGCTATAGAGCAACGCGAACTGTCTAAGGTGCGCGTTGCTCTGTGGTTAACAACCACCACAGTGCAATACTTATTTTATAATATGTAGTGTTAATAGGTAGGTAATAAGGGCAACCAGTAGACGCTTGAAATACTTTGAGAATATCGAGCAGGGTATTTTCATAAAAAAAATATAATTAAAACAAAATGGACATTTACTGGGACATCCTTTCGAGGGCTTACCCGGGGCTCCCAACCGTAGTCTGTTGAGCGTTATGTAGGATTTTTAGTCGGTAGGAGTCTGGAATAGCTCCATAAAGGATTTTCCTTAACGTTAAATAAAAAGAAAAAGGGGGGCTCCCATGTAACAAATAAGACTTTTGTTGTTTTTGGTACGGAACCCTCCGTGTGGGAGTCCGACTCGCACTTGGCCGGTTATTTATGAACCACTGGTTTTCGAGTGTGCGAGAAGTTATTTTTAGTCGCTGTACCCCAGACATGGAAAATAATCAATTCCAATAACTGGATAGTAAAAGTTTGGTACTTAGGTACCTTTATCCCCGAAAGAGTAAATATAAGGAGCTAGATATAAAAAAAAGTAGGCAAAGGCATAGTATACGCCTACATTTTACCTTATAGTTATTAGGATTCCGTGCCCCAAGGGTAAAACGGGACTTCATTGACGAGATTTCACTGTTCATCAGTCTGTCTGTCTATCCGTCACAAGGCTGTATCTCAGGAACAGTGATGACTAAAGAGCTTAATTTTTTACAGATGATGTATTCCTATTTTTTATATACCAGTAGAGTGGCAGACAAGCATACGGCCCCACCAGATGTACCGGTGGTCACCGCAGCCTATGGACGTTTGCAACACTAGAGGCGCCACAATCGCGCTGCCGACCCTGTAAAAACCTTGTAAGTCCCCTCTTGAAGAACCCCATACTGTAGGCGTTTGGGAAAACCGAAGCAGGGAGATCATTCCACAACATAAGCGTACGCGGAAGAAAGCCTCTATCGGATCTCACTGTGCTCGAGCGCTCAGGACGATCGATGCGATGCAACAAATACATTTATTCTTTTGCCGCTAATAACAACAAATACTAAAATCAAAAATGTAATATTATTCTAAGGGTGTCTTACAACCCACATAGTTTTTTGCTGTTTTCCACCTGCTGCTGCTTCTTCTCGCATGCCGATACGCCTTAAGAGTCCATATGACGCCAAATAGACTATTACTTTGATCTAGATCTCAGGACTCGTGAGGTCTGATAAATTAAAATTTGAACACAGACAACTTCAGTTCATGAACTAAAAACGCTCTAGGCTCGAAACACGATTACTGATAAAATCCTCGATAGATTTTTGTGTTGAAAATACCTCGATTTCGTGAAATTTTAAGCTAGATCTCGTATGTTCTATGTTGTTTTTATAATATAAAATATTTATGAGAAAGACAATAGTAAAATCTTCATTTGCACTAGAGCATTTTTTTCATATTCGTTATAGTTTTTTTATAATTAATTTATTTCGTTAAAAGCGCACAAAACCGATCGCGTCTCTCTCTTTCTTGCGCGCTAAAATGTATATCTTCTATCTTCTTTTAATAATTTAGCGTCTGGTAGGCTCTTAACCACTCCGCCACTAAAACATTTTTTTTTATGTTAAAGTTGGAATACTAATTCCTTTTCAAAATTATTCCAAATATTTTAAGACTTTTTTCTGTTTAATCTTAAACTGATTCTTTGTCTCTTTTCAGATAATACAAAAGAATTAGACATTTTGAGTATCAAAGCTTTACGTGAAATATCCGGGTAGGTTTATAATTTATCATTATGACCCGGTGCATTATGACCCCTGCCGAGACCTTCGGGGTGGATGTCAGCCTCATCTTCAAGTGGTGACCATCGCTAAGCAACAAAACCCAGTAACATTCCCTAAATTCCCTAACTGACAAATAATTAAGAGAAGCCTACATCTAAAGTGTGTGATCATATTCTACTAAAGTAGTAGTAGAAGACGTGTATTGCTCAATCACGATCTAACGACTCAACGGATCTTGTAGGGAGTGCGACCTGCGTGGTACCTGATGGGATGAGACTTTGCTACTTTACACATACATACATATGGTCACGCCTTTATCCCCGAAGGGGTAGGCAGAGGCATATTGTATGCCCACATTTCACCTTTGTATAATTTGTCCCACGTAATAGGTGGTGAGCCGTATTGCCGTGTTTAAGTGGACAGGCGCAGGTTGTGACTGCCTGCTGTTGAAATAAAGCCTTCAACCTAGCTTAACGACTGCCATTTTACTGGCAACCGGGACCAACGGCTTAAAGTGCCTTCCGAAGCACGGAAACGCTCAAATAAATGTCACAAAGTGATCACATGGATCGTCACCCATCCATGGACCGGCCATAGTGAAAGTTGCTTACTGCAGTGATCGTTTACGAACACTGAGTCCGCGGGGCCACGAGCGCTACACAGAAAGCACTTTAATTACGTTAAAAGGTTTATTGCTGCTAAAATTATGACTAAAATATGACAAAATGGGAATGAATGCACCCAGTTGCTATTCGACATGCATTGAGCTCGTGGCGCAGTTAGTGCGGCCACATCGTATTGCTGGATCTGCAATACGTGTTCGGTTGCAAGTAGGTAGGTATAGCATCGAACAGATCTGACTGAAATTTTATACAGGTATTGGTTTATAGTGCAGAATAACACTATTTTCTTTGGAATATGATCCCATGGGATACAGGAACTAAATTTCACGCGGGTAAAGACGCGAGCATCACCTACTGTCCATATCCATGATAATATTATAAAACTGAAGAGTTTGTATGTTTGTTTCAACGCTAGAATCTCAGGAACTATTGGTTGGATATCAAAAAATATTTTACAGTTCGATAGTTCATTTGTTGAGGATGACTATCTATGTAATTATATAAAAATCAATTCCACTTTTCGTTGTAATTTTATAACTCAAGAACGGGCTCACCTATCCAAACCAAATTTTTAGGCTTTGTTCGGACTATTTAGTAGATGGTTTATGTGAAGTTTGCACAAAATCGGTCGAGCGATTCTTCATTTATCACGCATACGAAGTTGCGCGGGTCAGCTAGTCTATATATATAAAAACCGGCCAAGTGCGAGTTGGGCTCGCCCATGAAGGGTTTCGTAGCAGCTACTAACATAATATAAAAGATCTTATAGTTCGTTGTAACTTTGATTGATGTTTTAACACGTTCGCAAAAATTGCGGTTTATGACGTATTAAAAAAAAACCGGTCAAGTGCGAGTTGGACTCGCCCATGAAGGGTTTCGTAGCAGCAAGTAACATAATATAAAAGTTCTTATAGTTCGTTGTAACTTTGATTGATGTTTTAACACGTTCGCAGTGGTAGTGATTTTTCTAACCGAAAATTGCGGTTTATGACGTATTAAAAAAAAACTGCTAGCTTTATCTCGTTCAATCCAATTTTCGTTGGTAGTTTTTATGGCAATGTACATCATAGAATTTTTTTAGATTTATCATTCTCTTAGTTTAGAAGTTAGAGGGGGGGGGGGGGGACACAAATTTTTCCACTTTGGAAGTGTCTCTTGCGCGAACTATTCATTTTAGAAAAAAATGATCCCAGGAACCTCAATTGCATTTTTGATGACCTATCTATAGATACCCCACACGTATGGGTTTGATGAAAAAAAAATTTTGAGTTTCAGTTCTGAGTATGGAGACCCCCAAAATTACGTTCGTTTGGTTGGCCCGGCCCTCCAGGAATTTACGACTTCGGAGTATAGCAATCTACTGTACTCATCACCAGAAACATATGTACCGCTTTCTTTTTCAATGTAACTCTGTATTTTTGGAGAAAAACTCATGAAAAGGGGGCCGGGCCAACCAAACGCTTTCAGCTCGGCCCCCCTTGTAACTCGAAAAATATACAGCCAATTAAAAAAACACTTGAGCTTGAGTAATGTACCCCGGCATCTCGTTATACGTTCCAAAACAGATTTTGTATATTCGTAATATCAAACGATAAATCGATGTAGAAAGGGGGCCGAGCTGAAAATTTTTGATAAGAAAATTCGTACAGAAGGACAAAAGAATTTTATTAAAAAACTGTAAATATAGAATCTACACATGGTAAATATCATATGTACCGCCTTAGTTTCTAATAAAACTTGCTAAATTTAAAATAAACACCAACCTCAGTTCGTTCAGCTCGGCCCCCTTTAAACGTCTATAGCTTCTAAACTATGACATATTTCATTACAAAAAAACTATTTCCTGACTCATATATAGGAGTACACTCCTTCTAAATGAATTAAGATTCTGTGAAATTAGTATTTTAAAAGATAAATGGGATCGAAAATATCATATTGTATGTGTAGGGTGACCATGATTTCAGTGAAAATTATTAAGAAAAAGCTGTATAATTTGAGTAAACCTTTAAATGAATAAACAACTCAACAGCTTCATTTTCCCATGTATCAAAATTTCCGCAGCGTCAAAATGCCCAGTTTTACAAAATGTCCGCAGTGTCAAATGTCCAGTTTTAAAAAAATGTCTAGTTTTACAAAAAGTCAAAATAAAAATTATTTATTTTAAGCTAACTTTACAAAAGTAAGCGTAACTACTTATTTTTGTACTCATAACATTTTTTCTACTCAAATTATAATAAAAATATTTTGATAATAATAATAATATATTTATTCCACAAGTAACTAGACTTGTTATGTTAGTAACAATATTTCTTATTCTATGTTAGTATTCTTAACCTAAGCACACAAAATAACATAAACAAAAGCAACTACCTAATCTAAAAATAAAATAAATAGGTAGCCGCTGGTATGCAAATCACCGCCACACGTCTATCAACGAGGTGGACAACTTGCAGCAGTGATTTACATACAGGCAGTCCAATCTGCTCGCGACGCAGCTCAGGATGACTCAGATGACTCAGGATGTTTTTATTGAGTTGAAGTTTGCTCCATTAAACATTTAGTGTTAATTTCATGGCAATCGGTTTATAAATAAAAAAGTTATATCTCTCTTAAGAGGACGTATGACGCCAAATAGACTATTATCTTGATCTAGATCTCAGGACTCCTGAAGTCTAATGAACTAACATTACAACACAAGCAACTTCAGTTCATGAACTAAAGATCTACTAGCCTGAAAACACGATTACTAAAAAAACCTCGATACTTTTAATTTTTGAAAACACCTCGTTTTAGTTAAACTTTAGGCTGGATCTCTATAATTATCTATTATTTAGATATTATTTTTAATGTATAAGAAAAACAATACTAAAAACTTTATTTACACTAGTCGGTTTTTTTAATATTTATAATAGTTTTCTTGTTATCTGTAATTATCTGATTTTTAGCTTTCACATCATTTCGCTAAACGCGCTCCAAACCTTCTCTCTCTTTCTTTCCTCGCGAAATCTGTATGCGCTATCCTTTACCGATTACGTTTAGTCTGTAGTCTGTAGTTTAGATTGTAGGAAGCGGACCTATGCCCGATTGCGTCACACAATGCTCAATTACGACATCGATAGATCGATTAAAAAGCTTTTGAATTCCTGAAGTTGGGGTGGGGGGGGGGGCTGTAGGTGCATAAAATCTTAATTTGTGTAAATAATAAATGTCACTAATTATAAAAGTTATACATATAAAGACCAAAAAATGACTACAAAGGAACATAAAAAACGTTTTTCGCTCGTAGAATGAAAGAAATAAAAAGATAAGAACCGTATTGATTGTTTAATATCCGATATAAATTTTCTTCATCTTACTTAGTTTCTTCACGATGGCTTGTAGAAACTGGGGTGTTACTTTTGAACCTAGGTCGGTATGATTTGGCATATTATCTCCTCGATATTGTTGCCACCGAGAATTATCCGAGTTCTCAATGGCGTTACGGAATGCCTGTACCAGGACCTCGTTCGTTGGTCAGCACCTGCACTGCTTCAAGTGACGTCGGCTTGGGCCTAGAAGATCTTCATGGGGCCCAGACCTTTTCTGCATATTAGCATCTGCCCAGCTGCCTTCAAGCCCAACCATATTTCAAACCCGACGCAGCTTTTATTGGCTGCCAGGAGCAGCAGCTATGAATTGAATTTTCATCCCCATTGGCAAAGTTGAGAGCGACTGCTGTCTTACCTCCCCAAGTCCGATAGGTTGCCTAATTGAACTGGACGCTTTCTAGGAACAATAATAATAAACCGGCCAAGTGAGAGTTGAACTCGCCCATGAAGGGTTCCGTAGCAGCAAGTAACATAATATAAAAGTTCGTGTGGTTCTTTGTAACTTTCATTGATGTTCGCAGTGATAGTGATTTTTCTCGGCGAAAATTGCGGTATATGACGTTTAAAAAAAAAGAACTACCATCTTGATTTCGTTCAAACCAATTTTCTTTGGTAAATTCTATGACAATGTACATTATATATATTTTTTAGATTTATCATTCTCTTAGTTTAGAAGTTAGAGGAGGGGGGGGGGACACATTTTTCCACTTTGGAAGTGTCTCTTGCGCAAACTATTCACTTTAGAGAAAAATATGTTATAAACCTCAATAGCATTTTTGGAGACCTATCTATTGATACCCCACACGTATGGGTTTGATGAAAAAAAAATTGAGTTTCAGTTCTGAGTATGGGGACCCCGAAATTAACTACTTTTTTTCTCGTTTTATACAAAACATTTGATGCGGTTCACAGAATACATCTACTTACCAAGTTTCAACAGCATAGGCCTTATAGTTTCGGAGAAAAGTGGCTGTGACAGACAGACAGACATGACGAATCTATAAGGGTTCCGTTTTTGCCATTTGGCTACGGAACCCTAAAAATGTCATACAAAACCCAGTAACGGCCACTACTAGGAGTGCGAGCGAGTCGGTGCCGGAAGTAATTGCACGGAACATAAAACAATGGAGTCGGCTAATTCAAGTACAAATTTAAAGACAGTGTAAGTATTTTAAAAAATCTTTAAAATATAACACTGTCTTTAGGCTTTCGATTTAATAGTAGAAAATTGCCGGTGATATTTTCAAAACAAATTTATTGTTTAAAAATACTTGTTGATTCACGTTAAAGAATAATCATTTTACTGAAGGTACTAATGAAAGAAAAATGAGTTTTTACTGAATGATGATGCTGTTGGGCGCAACAGCGCCAGGTCCTCGTGGTGGGTCTGGACGTGGACACTCTCTCGCTCGAGACCATGGTGCGAGCCATGCTCTCCAGCGGGAGTAAGTGGGACTTCGCCGCCTCTCTCTGCGAGCAGGTTATGCTCTTGAAAGAGGCGGTGGGGCGGGTACGGGAGAAAACTTTCCCACCCGAGTTCCGCAGTTGGTGCCTAGGCATCGGCGATAGGTCTTCGCCGAAGACTATCGGCCTCCATGACCGTGGGCCTGAGGACGGCGAGAGGGCTACTCACTGTCCTTACAGAAGCAGGCCCATGACGGCAGCGTGACGTGAGAAATTCACGCACGCCCTTAGAAGCGGGATCACACCCGAAACCCCCCAGCACCCGAACCGCCCCCTGGGCGAGGCCGCAATTGTTGCCGTAGGTCTGTTAGAAGTCCTGGAACATCCTTCCGGGGGCTTACCCGGGGCTCCCAACCATAGGCTGTTGGGCGTTACGTGAGGTTTTTTAGTCGGTAGGAGTCCGGCATAGCACTCATGATGGATTTTATCTCACGTTAAAAAAAATAGTATTATTAGTATCTTTTTCTGCATTCAGTCTTTTCAAGAAGTGGAGGCACTGGCGAGGCACCTCTCGGAGACTTTGAAAGGATAAAGAGTGAAAAACTGGAAGATGAAAGCGTAAGGAGTATGTATGTAGGCTTAGTCAGTGAAAGGCTTGCAAACTCGAGCCTTTCCGACTTAGATGTGGATGAATGCTGGAATATTATGAAAGAAAGTATAGTGGATAGTGCAAAAGAAGCATGTGGGAGTGCAAAGAGACATGAACATTCGAAAGGTGATGCCTGGTGAGATGCAGACGTTCAATCCTGCGTAGCAAGAAAGAAGAAAAGCGTGTTTGGATTACGTCTCATCTCATCATCTTGCCAGGATTTGGGATTGATGGTGCGCTGCTTCGTGCTGTGTAGTCTGCATATGTGGGATGTACGGCATGTGTGCGGGTGGGCGGCAGCCTGTCTCCCTGGTCTGACGTCAACATTGGCGTCGGAGAGGGTTGCGTGCTGTCAGCCCTGCTGTTTGTCCTGTACCTGGACGATTGTCTTAACCTCTCAACCGGTTTGTGCCGTATCCGTCCATACCCCACCATCTGGGTTGTCCCGTATCCGTCCCAAGAATACCGGCTCTAAATTTACGCAAATAAAACGCTTATGCTCTTAAAAATAAGTTCTTTTATTGCTTGATGTTGTATCTATGATCATGAATTTTACCATTCAGTAGTGCCATCGTTAAAAAATATATATATATCAGTCAAACAATTCACTTCAAAATTTTCATTGTGACGGTTAGCGAGTGCGCGTACGTGTCCTACTAAAAGTTATAGAGAAAAATATTGTTATTTTGTTTTCTTTTGTAATTTTATCATCTAGGAATGTGTAAAAATAAAAATAACCAAATTCTGTGAACTAATTTATTGACAAAATCGTTCATGTTTTGCAACAGGTAATGTTCGGACGGGGTCGCTGTTTACAAAGTCTATACTATAAAAAAAACATGACTTTATAAATAAATGTTCATGAATAACATTATTCACTTATTTATCTTCATAAAACAGTCATTGTTCATATTATGATTCATATAATATTTTTTTGAATTTTGAGAAATTCGAAGAGCAGTCGCGCGCTCCCAGCGGCCTGTGTAACTTGCCACAGACGCCTGGTACAAGTTCGTTGCCCCTTCCACATACGAAAGGTTAAGAGAGTAAGATCGATGAATGTTGGATTGCGAATGGGTGACTTACTTGTGAATGTGAACTGTTTGCTGCAGATGATGCCGTGCTCATAGCCGAATCGCCATCAGAACTACAGTCTCTAGTCACAGCGATGAAAGATGATAGTCTAATGAGAGGCTTACATTTGAACGCGACTAAAACGAAAGTGATGGTATTCGAAAGGGAAGAGGACAGAACGAATGCCAGGATAACTGTAAATGATGTAGTGCTGGAACAGGTGGATAAGTTTGTATATCTTGAATGTGCATTAAGCAGGGATGGACGGTACACCACTGATGTGGAAAGGAGGGTAACTGCGCGAAATAGAGTGAATTGAGCGTTAGGCAAACTTTTGGGTACCAAAACCCTAAGTCAAAAGGCCCAGCTCGCAGTACACAGTGCGGTGCTGATACCTACGCTAATGTATGGAAGCGAGAGTTAGGTATGGCAGGAAACGCATGAAAGAAGAATAAACGCGGTCGAGATGCGTGCGCTACGCAAAATCTGCGGAGTAACGCTCGCAGATCGCGTTCGGAATGAAGATGTAAGAAAGAGAGTTGGTTTTTTTTTTTTTTTATTCTACTTAGGTGGCGGACAAGCTTACGGCCCACCGGAAGGTGAGTAACCGTAGCCTATTGACGTTTGCAACACCAGAGGCGCTACACACGCGCTGCCGACCCGGGCGCAGGTTGTGATGACCCACAGTTGAAAATTTTCAAGCCGCCCATAAGGCCTTCAACTTGGCTTAACGACTGTCATTTTACTGACAACCGGGACCAACGGCTTATCGTGCCTTCCGAAGCACGGAAACGCTCGTAAATAAATGTCACAAAGTGGTCCACGTGGTGGTCACCCATCCATATCCGGCCATAGTAAATGTTGCGTACTGCAGTGATCGTTTACAGAACACTGAGTCCGCGGGGCCACGAGCGCTTCAAAATAAAAATATTATGCTTCAAAATAAAACTATAATGCTTCAAATTAAAAATGGTCTGGAAGAGAGTGTCGGTGTTAAAGTAAGGAAGAACATGCTACTGGCCTTCCCCGACTCCTACGTCCATCCACTTTCGCGTTGTATATCTGTTTTGTCATTCTTTCATCTCCCATTTGCTCCACATGCCCGAAGCATCGTAGCATGTCCTTCCTTACTTTACTACCCACCACGACCAAATTAATCGTGTGTTAGTTGAAGGTGGTGTCAAGAGCCGAAGGAACCGACGTGCATGCATGAAAAGAAAAATGAAAGTTGAAGAAGCAAGTGAGGTGTGTATGGACCGTGCCGTGTGGCGCTCGGTTCTTTCTGCCTACCCCGCAAGGGATTTGGCGTGAAGGTAGATAGATAGATAGTATCTTTTTCATCATTGTTCTTTTACAGTAAAAAAGGATTATTCGTTCTTCATAATTCGCCTTGATGCGGTGGTGCATTCGGTAGTATAACCGATGGCCGTGCTGAGGCCCTGATTTTATTCTGGGGTCGGGCCGAATATTCGTGTGATCCACAAAATGATGTTTCGGAGTTTGGGTGCTCGATAGTCCGTTTGTTGAGGAAGGTTTATAACATTACACTTCAACGAATAGGAGCAACTATGAATAAAGTTTCGAAAACGGGAAAATTTATTCCTATTAATTAAAGTTACATAAAAATTGTGAATTGCGAAATTGTTCATTTTAAAGTTCTATAAAAATTCTCCTCCTATTTTATAAGTAATATAATACGGTCAATTTTCAAAAAAATAAAACCAAAAACCGAGTAAAACTATTCACACAAATATCTACTCCATTCTATTCATTGTTCGCCAGTGCGTTGTGATCCGCCCCTACCTGCGTTACTATCATAATCTGTAACCGACTGACGACGCGGCGCGGCGCCGCGTGAATATGGCGCGCGATCTGTAGCAAAGGGGCGCGGGGGTAGCGGCAGTGAATCATGCGATTTGGTTAGGGTCAGGCAAGCTCTTAAGAATATATTACATAGATATTTTGAAGCGCTCGTGGCCCCGCGGACTCAGTGTTCTGTAAACGATCACTGCAGTAAGCAACTTTCACTATGGCCGGTCCATGGATGGGTGACCATCCATGTGATCACTTTGTGACATTTATTTGAGCGTTTCCGTGCTTCGGAAAGCACGATAAGCCGTTGGTCTCGGTTGCAAAATGGCAGTCGTTAAGCCAAGTTTCACCTTTATTTCAACAACAGGCAGTCACAACCTGCGCCTGTCCATTTAAAAACACGGCAATACGGCTCACCACCTATTACGTGGGACAAATTATACAAAGGTGAAACGTGGGCATATAATATGCCTCTGCCTACCCCTTCGGGGATAAAGGCGTGACGATATGTATGTATGTATGTATGTTTTAAGAATCTATTACATAGATATTTTGAAAATTTTAGTTGTAGGGTTTCTTTGAATGTGCGGTAAATATAAACTGTTATAACTACTGATTAAGGCTTTTAAAATAATTCTGACTGGATTGTTTAAGAATAGACTTAATCTTTAAGCTCTTTTATGATTAAGCAAACAGGGCAGTTTCACACGCTGCTTGATAAGTCTGATGAAGAAATACCTCTCTTTTCACACACCTTATGTGATGTAAACGAAGTAGCGGGGATCAGCTGGTTTTAGAATATTAGTTAGAAGCGAGATGAAAAAAAAAGCATGACTAAATGAAGCGAAATATTTACGACGCGACACGACATACTTACGAGTAGGTGCTTATAACACGACTTGTAGCGAGTGACGGAGGCCTGGTTGGTACTACTAGTTGAGTAAAGTTGAAATTGATGGATACGAGTAAACTTGGTAGTTATATGAAGTTCATGAATCATGATAAGATGTGTACGCTTGGGTTTTAAACTACTCTCCAGGAGGTAATTTTTTAAACTTGTCATGTCCACTTTTGTACAAATAGAAAAATAAAATTAGTTTAAGAGGATCGACTGCAGTGATGTCCCAATGCGAGTATATTGGTAGTGTCCAAGGTAGTAATGGTTGTCGAACGTTGGACCGCGCCGATGGGAGGCCATCCCCGCGCGCCGCTACTCCGCCTGCCGATGGCAGTGGCACAACAACCGAGTTGTTCTACTGTTCGGATAGACTTTATTACCGTAGTTGTAATATATTTTAACATTTTCTTCTTATTTAGGCGTCATCCTGCCCTATGGGCAAAGAGTTTAATAGTAAGCTATAGAAAATAGTTTATTTTCTATAGCTTACTATAAAACTCTTTGCATCACTGTCCGTATGAACCTCACCTTTTTACAGGAAGCTTACATCCTAGGCAATCGGAAAATGTGGAGGTTAATTTTTGGAAAAAGTTGGTAAATGTATACTAATATTACAAAGGGGAAAGGTTTAATTGTTTGTTTGCATCGAAAGGGCTCCGAAGCTACTGGACCGATTTGAAAAATTATTTAACTGTTGGGAAGCTATTCTCTTCCCATTGAACATAGGCTACATTTTATTCCCGTGATTCCACGAGAACAGGAGCTAAGCGAAAGAAACCGCGTGACATCCGCTAGTAGCTTATAAGTTACATTTATGAAGTGGCTCCTCAATCTAAACATCTGGATTCGGGAGTTTTTTGAAGTTCTTAACGAAAGTGATTTATTTTATTGATTTTCTTTTTGCATCATTTAGTAGGCATTGTGTAGGGTTAGGTACTTTACATAATGCATACTAAATAACTAACGATTTACGCGGTTTACTTATGTTTGGCAAAAACCGATACCCAAAGTGTCACATGCCAAAGCATGTTTCCCAAATTTTCATTTGGCAAAAAAACATTCGGCTAAACAACTTTTCGCAATTTTACAGTTAGAAATACTATTTTCTAAATCATGGTCACCTTATCATTTATCATGTATGATATTTTCGATCCCATTAATCTTTTCAAATACTAATTTCACAGAATCCTAATTCATTTAGAAGGAATGTACTCCTTTATATGAGTCAGGAAATAGTGTTTTCGTAGCGAAACATGTCATAGTTTAGAAGCTATAGACGTTTAAAGGGGGCCGAGCTGAACGAACTGAGGTTGGTGTTTATTTTAAATTTAGCAAGTTTTATTAGAAACTAAGGCGGAACATATAATATTTACCATGTGTAGATTCTATATTTATAGTTTTTTAATAAAAAATCTTTTGTCCTTCTGTACGTATTTTCTTATCAAAAATTTTCAGCTCGGCCCCCTTTCTACATCGATTTATCGTTTGATATTACGAATATACAAAATCTGTTTTGGAACGTATAACGAGATGCCGGGGTACATTTCTCAAGCTCAAGTGTTTTTTTAATTGGCTGTATATTTTTCGAGTTACAAGGGGGGCCGAGCTGAAAGCCTTTGGTTGGCCCGGCCCCCTTTTCATGAGTTTTTCTCCAAAAATACAGCGTTACATTGAAAAAGAAAGCGGTACATATGTTTCTGGTGATGAGTACAGTAGATTGCTATACTCCGAAGTCGTAAATTCCGGGAGTGCCGGGCCAACCAAACGAACGTCCAAAATTTACTGCTTTTTTCTAGTTTTATATAAGAATCTTAATGCGGTTCACAGAATACATCTAGTTACCAAGTTTCAAAAGCATAGGCCTTATAGTTTCGGAGAAAAATGGCTGTGACACACGGACGGACAGACAGACAGACAGACAGACATGACGAATCTATAAGTGTTCCGTTTTTGCCATTTGGCTACGAAACCCTAAAAATCAATGCCACTTTTCGTTGTAATTTTATAACTCAAGAACGGGATCACCTATCCAAACCAAATTTTTAGGCTTTGTTCGGACTATTTAGTAGATGGTTTATGTGAAGTTTGAACAAAATCGGTCGAGTGGTTCTTTATTTATCACGCAAACGAAGTTGCACGGGTCAGCTAGTAGGCTATATAACATCATGCTAAGACGAATAAGCGCGGAGCAGCAATGATTAATGTTTGGAAAATGGGGAAATGTTTTTCGTTTTGAGAGGTTCCGTGGCGTACGCTGCGTAAATGGTTAAAGTTACGTAAACATCATATATTTCAGTTCGTCTTATAAATAATTATAATACATTTCTATTCAATATTTTAATGCATTTTAATTCTTAGAGGATTATATTTAAAACAAGATTTAAAAGACTGGGCTCAAGATGAGTCTAAGCTTGATGAACCTCAACAATTTAATGAAGATCAGTTTGAAGAACACGCAAGCAATGAAAATCAGTTCTTATCATTTCAAAGGGCAATGAAAACTTTATTAACATTCGGGCAGTACTTAGGACTGAATCCTGTAACAAGTATTACAGATGCGGATATTTCAAATATAAGGTAATTATAATAGACAACGTACCATAGGATAGATTTAAAGTGCTCATTTGCTTGTTACACATTCACAAGATACAAAACCTGCTGAGTTGGAAGAACCAAGAATATTGTATTTTTTTATTACAGATTCACCATATGGTCTTGGAGGTCATTCTATACAATAATAGTAGCAACAGCTCAATCATTTACAACGTGCTTATGTATCTATAAATTATTAAATTCGGCTGTGACCATGAAAGCATTATGTAAGTGCAACACAACTCGTAATTTTTCTCATGCAAGATGTAATCATATTGCATTAAGTTTTGTGTGTGCTATTGATGCACGCTTTATGAAGAGCTGAGTATCTTGTCGGTGTAAACAGTGACTTAGTTCATAGCTTCGCTTTTACATTCTCGTAGCATAGCTGCATATTATGGATATGCACTACTCTGCAGGTGCAAAAAGCATCCTAATGACGCTACAGCGTTTCAAGACGGGTTATATGTGTTTCATTACATTACATACTAGCTATAAGTAGGTACGTATTTATTGCATGATCAAAGTGTCACAACTTTATGATTGAACGAATCAATAAAATTCAAAATTTGCTTGCAGCGATCGCGACGCTTTATTTCTCAACTTGGTGCACAACTATCATTTTCATCCGGATCGCAACCAAATGGAAAACTTTGGTAAAAGCAATCTTCGACTCCAACTTGGACGAATACGTTGATTCAGGCGTAACATTTCGATGCAATCTCACTTGTATTGTCGCTTTGATATTGACCTTGAGTATGTATGTCTGTTTATAATATTTTGTATGTTTTTTTATTTAGGTCTTTATCCTTTTGCGAGATATTCACTTTAAATGTTCAATCCCAATTCTACGCGTGACTTGACACTCTTGACAGGCACTTGGGTGTTCCCCAATCGCAATGTTCTTTTGAATTGTATAGCAGGGTTAGATTTGATTTGACATTTCTTCGGCAATTTGTATTTAAAAAAATATAAGATACTTATACCTACTCTTCTCTTTACATTTCCTAAGTTTAACGACTTATCTATTAAAAATTTCATAATCACCTAATAATAATGGTTATTACAGCGGAATACTTTTTGTTAGTTATAACAAGAATATCAGAAATACTTGACTGCATCACAGGGCAATATGATTTTTATGCAGAATATTTTAAGAATCAATTTGCTTTGCTGTTCGATGCCGGAATGCCTTACAACATACCCGTAACTCTATTTTTGCAGGTATCTAAGCGCACGGCAGTGCGCAGGCCAAGTTCCAGCAACAGGCCGAGCGCATGCCGTACTCTATTTACACGAACCGCTTCGACCCACTTTTGACCCCCCTGTAGCTCAGTGCCTATTGCAAGTACAGAAATAAAATTGTACGTACATAATCATATACTAGTACTAAGGCAGTGTACCAAATTTCATAGATGTAGCTTTAGTAGATCCTGAAATATGACCCTGTGAATATAGCTAATTTTGGCACTGACTGACTCACTCACTCACTGACCGGTCATCAAAACCTCTAGGCCACTTCCAATTGTCCTAGCGTTATGAAATTTGGCACACAGATCGGGTGTTATATGTAGATTACCGAAAAATTGAGAAATTTGAGAAATCGGTCAAGCGTGAGTTGGAAAAGGGTTACAAAGTTTGTATGGGACCACAGGATTCCTTGGTCGGATCTTCTTCAAAATTTGCATAAATCATCTCTAACATAATTGAGGGAAGATGTGTTTCGTATTTTATTGAAATTCATTCCAGAACAGGCTAAAAGGGGGTAACAATTGTTTTCTTCGGGGGGTTTCGATTCGAATTTGTATCAATACTTCTTAGTGATGAGAGGACTCTTTTGATTTAATTTACTTTTTATTTTAACACATGTCATGTTTAAAAACTCAATCAGATTTGAGAAAGATGTTGTAAATGTTTTGATTAATGTCAATCAAATTCTCTATACATAGGTACAAATTATGGAAAAGTCAATACTGCACATTGAATATTGTTATTCATATTTGTGAAATATTTGGATCAAATTCGTCCAGTAGTTTAGAGATCAGCAAGCATTCTAAAGGATGACTCACGCTAGACCGTGCCGGGTCCGAGCCGAGTGTCGGCCGTAGCACGGTCACCGAGCCGGTTGCATTCACGACTGCTCGGGCGAAGCTCGGTGGCACTGTATTCATGCAACGGGCCGTGGCCGAGCCGAGGCGGGACCGAGTTGTTTATGAGCGCTTTCCGTAGTTCGGCTGTCACTCAGTTGCCGCTCGGTTTAACGCGTAGATTTAGCGCGAAAAATTCTAAATCTATGGTTTAACGTGAGTTTGTTCACACAAAATATATATAATATTGACCTTGCTGCGGCCGGCACTCGGCTCGGACCCGGCACTGCGCAGCGTGAGTCATCCTTTTTAGGGTTCCGTACCAAAAGGGTAAAGAACGGGACCCAATTCATGAGACTTCGCTGTCCGTCTGTCTGTCTGTCTGTCTGTCCGTCAGGAGGCTGTATCTCATGAACGGTGATAGCTAGAGAGTTAAATTTTCACAGATTATGTGTTATTGTTGCCGCTATAACAACAAATACTGAAAACAAAAACATAATAATATTTAAGGGGGGCTTTCATACAACAAACGTGTTTTTTAGCGACTTTGTCTTATATATTCGGTAATAAGGTATCCTTCACAATTTAAATACGTTAGTTAATTTGACCATTTCATCAAGATCATTCATTCCCTTTACACCATGCAAATTAAATGAATACTTTAGGAGGTACAGCACAATCAAATGTTGCTCAATGAAATTAATTTCTTGTCGCCATGATTGAACATTATACGGGTCACATACTGACTTATTTTTCGACTTTCATCGTAAATATTTGTTCTTTAAAAAGTGAACAACGCTTTCAGCAGATTACTTTAGGTAGGTGTAATATTTCAAAGATAGCTATTTCATAGGAAATGGTAAACAAATAGTCCATATTTTAGATTCTTCTCCAGTATAAACAATTTACGTACAAACACACAATTTATGTTGTAGACGTAGATATCGTGTTTATAATGTCATTATTCAAATGTCATCAATATTCTGAAAAAGAAATTAAACATAGAGTTCACAAACTCTTTTTGAAATATTTACTGTACCTACCGTAGAGGATCTATACAAGGATAGCTATAGTTAACACTATAGAGCAACGCGACCTGTCTAAAGACGCGCGTTGTATAACACTATAGAGCAACGCGAACTGTCTAAAGACGCGCGTTGTATAACACTATAGAGCAACGCGAACTATCTAAGGCGCGCGTTGCTATGTGTTAATAGGTAATGAGGGCAACCAGTAGACGCATTTGATTTTATTTACGCATTTTATTTTTTATTCATTTTTGACTTGGATTTTTAGATTTTTTTAAAATGGAAAAGATAATGACGATTCGTGGCACTTTGTGTCCGACATCTAGCCCTAGTCATGTAAAATGCGATAGTATTCCGGAGGTATCCCGGACTGCTGTTGTCGTTGCCAATTTTCGTAAGTTCCCCTCTGGTTGAATGCGTTGATGAAGTTGACTGGTAACTTTATTAGGAATGGTTAAACATGAGACATTTCACCAGGAGTACTTTCGAGAATTTGTTGCCTGAATTGATTCTGATTTAGGCGTCAGCGATATTCATAGTCATTTTCGCGTTTATTTTATACTAGATGACGCTCGCGGCTTCGCCCGCGTGAAATGCGGTACCCGTTCCCGCTTCCCGTGGGAACATTTGGCCGGGATGAAATGTATGTGTTATTCCAGACTATAAGCTATCTCTGTAACAAATTTCAGCTCGATCCGTTCAGCCGTTGCAACGTGAGTAACAAACATCCAAACATCGAAACATCCAATCATCTTCACAAACTTAATATTAATATAGGATTAATATAGGATTTCCCATGGCAATTTAAGTACAAAATCAGTTGATATGGTTTTAAACACACCTTTTCAGTAGCCCAACAGACTCGTTTATTGATCTCGTTCAGCACAGACGTCAAATACATACTCATACAAATGATGAATATATCCAAATACGTCCAGCTCGCTGTTATAATCACCAAGTTTACCTGTAAAATAAAATAACTAAAGTCCCGATTATTATTGTTATTTTTTAAAAATTATAATCCTCTAAAAATTGTTTAAAACCATGTTAGTTTGGTTATAAACGATTTTTAGAGGATTATAATTTCTAATATAAAATAAGCCTCACGTTAGTTTGAGGCTGCTCACCGCTCTTAAAGAAGCAGGCCCTAGACGACAGCGTGACGTGAGGGATTCACGCACGCCCCCTTAAGAAGCGGAATACACCCGAACAACTCCCCAAAGACGCGGGATAGCAGCTGAACCCCCCCTAGCGAGGTCGCAATGGTAGTCGTAGGTCTGTTGGGAGTCCTGGGGTATACTCTAGAAGGCTTCATGTAGGACATTCCACACGTTAAAAAAATAAAAATCCCGCTCGTTTAGTGATATGTAAACTGTAAACGATCACTGATTATACCCCGTAGCTTCTTGGCTTAAGGATAAGACACTACGGTGAAGCCTACGACTTAGATAACGACAAGTAGAACGGTTAGTCCTGAAATCAGAGCTGCGTCTATATTACCAGTCACTGTAACCAGAAGCCCTATCATTACAAGAATGCATCATATACTTAGATACAGACATACCTATGCATCAAAAAATATAAAGTTAAATCAAGAACTAAGATCTTGACAACTAGATGGCGTTAGAGGCTCCGCCTGCGGGTACTGGTCTGGCTGGCTGGAATTCTGTTCCCATATACCATGGAAACTTATCGCAGAGCTATGTGTTATCTCCGACTTAAATTTCAGTAAATTTCAGTCAAGTCCGTTCATTGTAAACTTTTAAAAGAAAAGAGTAACAAACATCCACTTATGCTCACAAACTTTATCATTTAAGGGATTTTTTCGAATGCTGAGTACGAATTACGTGATAATTTTGCAATCCAATATGGCCGCCTAAGCTATTTACAGTAGTAAACTAAAAAGATTTGCTTGTTAAGTTTAGGCATTCTGAACTAGCAATGTGAAAATACTATAACAAAAGATTTTTATTGTAAAATTAAGGCCAATTACATTAAATTGGTACTTAGCATACGAAAAAACCCTTAAACGATACCCATCATGAAATTTTGTGATTACGGCGCGGCGGCCATATTGGATTGCAAAATTATCACGTGATTCGTACTCAGCATACCAAAAAACCCCTTAAACGATACCTGGAGCATGACTTGTAGCTCACAACAAGTCATGCTCCAGGAATGTCACGGGTCAGTAGATGCGCACGTCTGTGTGAGTGAGCCGTTTCGCACGTTTCTATGAAGTTACTCTACTGTTGTAAGTATCTGTATATTGTGACCGCGCTTTGTATCGTCACACGATATCGTCACGACAGTAAATATCGTCCACGATATCGTGCGATATCGTGACGATATCGTGGCAGTGTGAAAGCGTGTAGTAGTAATTGTATCAAAACACCGCTCCTACGATATCGTACGATATCGTGTCGTTACCGGTATCGTGGCAGTGTGCAAGCGCCCATTGGCAGTTCAATTTTGTTGAGGGTATATAAATCTTGCTTACCGTGGCGTGACTCTGAATCATATCTACGAAATAAATATAATGTACGTACCTACCTGTATAAAACACATTTCCATTAGAAACTTAACGGGTTTTCAAATAGAAGAATAGTCAGTCATTTTCATATACTCATGCCTTTCTTCGCAAGTTTTATTTTGATTACGTGGTAGCAAAGACAATATATTATTATAATAGTAGTACATACAGAATGATAGGCAACTCCCTGCCTCCCACAGAGCCAGCTTCCTCACCCCCGCCACAGCTGTCAAAATATTGAAGGGTGTTTTGAAGGGATAGTTCTGTTGTTCTGCTTAACCTTAGTGGTCACACACACACATTCAAGCTCTATACAAGCATAAAGTGTTTATTAGTGTAGGTGAGGGAGTTAAAAACGAATCATTTGTATGGAGTTTTCGCCCTGTGGTGATATCCATCGCCCATCGCCGAAGTGGGCACGTTGAGACTACTTGATGTCGATATTTACTAGCTTCTTTTCTATCTAGAATAAGAGTATTTCAAGTCCTATTTCTGTTACAGACGCGGTATTCAGTCTAGTACATTACAGTCTGACATGTGTCAGAATTTTGCCAGCGGGTAAGTACTTATGGTACAATTCACAGTATCGTGTATAAAGTTCATTTTTCTATCTCCATACAAGTTTCACCAGAATTAGTTCGGTGATTCAGGCGTTAAAACGTAACAGATAGATTTTTTTCGCATTCTCCCCTCCCTTTCGCTTGAATTTCATTAATAATTTAACCTTAGTGTATGCCTGTATTTAAACGCTGTTGTGAGTATTAAGAAAAGGATTTTTAAAATTCCATCCCAAAAGATGTACAATGAGTGGGGAGTCGGCTGTCTACAAGTATTTTATAAAATTTTACAGACCTTTCCATGGCTACGAGTACCCCATATATTTAATGTTCTCGTTGGCGTTCTTGATCGTGAGGTTCTTAGGAGTCGGACTGGCAGCAGCTAGCGTGAATGTAGCTTCTTTGGCACCCACTTCGGCGCTTTATCGACTCCCATCTTATTCTTATACTGGAGAGGTATTTTCAAGTATGCTTATAATATATTTTGTATTAGTGTAGAGATCAGTTGTCAATAAATTGACAATCGTTAACCAAAGTTGAAAGACTGATGGACAGCTTGAAGAATTTTAACTCCGGGATGTCACGACATGCGCCAGTCAATTTCAACACGGCAATAGGCTCACCACCTATTACGTGGGACATAAATCTATAAGGTACAATGTGTCGTATACTATGCCTCTGCCTACCCCTTATGGGATAAAGGCGTATGTATGTATGTATGTAGATACATTATTCAACCTAACAAACCGTTACGCCTTTATCCCCGAAGGGGTTGGGAGAGGTGAATTACCTGACTCCAATTTCCTTGTCGTTTTGTTGAGGGCAAGAAAAAATGCGAGTATTTACCATTCTCTAATCAAAATTCTATCAAATATGGTAATTGACAAGTATAACTGAAAACGACAGACGCAAATAAAATTCTAAAACTAAAACCTTTGTTTTCATTTAACAGGCATTTTGACTAAAGAAAAAATAAAACCAAGTGCGAGTCGGTCTCGCGCAAGACGGGTTCCGTTCCAATAAACGGGAAAATAAACCGTTCCTCGTAAGGGGGGCTTCCTTACAACGAACGGTTTATTTATTCCTTAATCGCCCCTTTTGTTCGATTTTAGCATTTGTTGGTATATTGGCAACAGAAATACATCATTTCTAAAAGTTTCAGCTCTCTACTTAGCAAGGTTCCTGGGATGCAGCCTCGTGACGGACTGACAAACAGGCAGAAAACGGTTCCATTTCCACCCTTAGGGTACGGAACCCAAAAAAAAAGTGATTAACAATGTACTTTTACTAAGCTCTCAGTATTAGGAACATATCAACGTGTGCTTCCCATATTAATTAATATTTATTTACTTTTTAACAGGTGCAAAGGTTTTTGGATCAAATACACGATGATGTTGTGGCGCTTGGTGGTTTGGAATACTTTTACATAACTAAAGAATTAGTTCTCTCTGTAAGTTTTGAATGGTTCTACATTAGATTTTCAGGGGTATTATAAACTTATTTTTCTTATAAAAAAGTTAGTTTTCAATGAATCAGTCCAATCTGCCTTTCACAGCCCACTTCTGTACCAAGTCTCTTCCAATTTTCATATTGAAAGGGTCATTTTCTAGCTAGACAGGTAGGCAATTACTTGGTAGTCAGTAAGTGCGCCACTTGCAAATGAGACTGGTCTAATTCCATTAGGTTCAGTAGGTACGAATAATAAAATCACTATATTACATGGTCACTAACAAGTACACATATGTTTTTTTTTATATTATCAACTAAAATATAAGAAAAACATGTGTAGGTACTGTTTGGTCCATCGAACCAAAATGTGTTCTTTTACGAACTTATTTAAACTAGAACATTGTTTTTTTTTACAGGTAGCAGGTACCATAGTAACCTATGAACTAGTGCTGCTTCAACTGAGAACTCAATAAAATGATAATCACTGAATTTATTTAGTTGATATACCGTTTTGTCAAAATAATAACGCTTATGTCATACTAAAGCGTATCACTGTGTATGTGAAATAGAATTTATTGTAATTACGAGATTGTGGCGCCTCTGGTGTTGCAAACGTTCATAGGCTGCGGTGACCACCGGTCCTACTGGTGGGCCGTATGCTTGTCTGCCACCATAGTGGTATATAATAAAAATTCTAAGTTTTGTATGCAAAGATAGAGTTTTAATTGGGATTATCAGTAAATTATTTGTGCATCGTTTTCATTAAACATTTAATTATTAAAATTCTTGTTTTTATTTGTCCAGAAGTAACAGCCAAAGACAAAATATTTGTTAAAACAAGTTGAAGTATACGAGAAATTTTACACTTCGATATTACGTTTAGGAATAACAGATCACCTGAACTTGCATGTAAGTTGGCCGCCTTATATTTACTGAAATAGGTGTCCTTAAAGTAAGTAGTAGTGAGAGGTAAGATATCAGGCGTTTCTAACAACGACGCAAATTTTAATCCTTTAGTTCCTAATGAAAGAAAAGATAAAAATCATTTGGCTTCTGACATCCAATATAGATTAGCAGATCTGATCAGAACTCTAAAGAAAACCTTTTGTAACAATTGTGATTGAACGCTTAGATTTTATTCATAAAACCTAGCCATAAAAATATATTTTAGTGCCCGACCAATATAAAATAATAGTAAAATATACATTGCCTTAATTTTAAAAGAAAATTCAATAAAAAGAAAATGATTTGTATGAGGTCAACAGTGATACATTATTTTTAAACTATATTTTTCTTCAAAAGTTGGGTGATTTAGCGAATCGTACCAAAAAATACTTTATAACAAAATGTTCTATGTCTATCCTTTGTCACTATTGTTCTTTGTAAATGTTGTTGCCACTCAAGACCTATATTCTGACAATCTTGTGATCGGTAATCTAAGAAGGAGAGAAGTGATCCCACTGGCACACATTAATAACCCGTTTGCCTTTAGCAGAAGGAGATTTTACAACGGAAGGCCTAGTGGGGATCTTAAATACAGAAGATCGAAAAATATTCGAGATTCTTTGCCGCCTGACCGAACTTTTGAGGCAAGATTTACAATTTATTTACTTCCATTTGTACAGTATTCTGTAAATAATCACATGCGTTGAGTTTGGCGACTAATGTCTTTATTGGAAAATGACTAAGTATAAAAATGTCGATAACATCAGCATGGCATCAAAGTGTAGAAAATAATGGAGGCGCTTACTGTGCTGTTTACATGGTAACTCGTAAGAAAGGACCTATATATTTTGCGGTGAAATGTGGTACTTCATTTATTAACTGACAACTCTTTGACAATGTTACCAACATGCAAAGCCGTTTCTAGACATTTTTGACAAGTTGTATGGTATGGGTAGAACTGATACGTATTAATGGTTGTGATCGTTTGTGGCATATTTAAATTATTGTGAAATAGTACAAGTGACAGTTTTAATTATATTTACAGGCTTTTACGAAAGCTGCATTAAATCAATTGGTCTCGGCTGCTTTCCTTGAGGGCCAGTCCCAGTCCAGTTCCTAACATGTTACTACGTGCAAAATACACCAGTGAAACGTAGATGTATACTGTACCTATGCCGAACCTAAATTTTGGGGGATAAGGAATGTTTATTGATGTGTATGCATGTTACTGTTATAAAATAATAAGACTTTTTATAGTTTTCTATTCGGTCTCACCATATACTTGCAACAACGTTTTAAACTCGTCGAGAGTTATATCCAACTTAATATTTTATTTCGTTTTAATTAATACTTTTTTTTTAAGATATGCTGTAACTTAATTTTCAGTGAGCTTGTTAATTATAAAAAATCTGTTTAATTTATTTATTTTAGATGAGTGAGTCACAACTAAGTGAAGCTAAGATAGCTGAAAATAGAGAAAACATAGAAAATTTGGAGAATCAACTGCGTTGGTTGACTATAGACACAGACGAAGGCATCGGTAACATCATATAACTTACTGTTACGTATGTATTGAACTGCGCCACGTGTACTGTTCCACAATATCCTACTCCCTATTAATATTATAAACTAACTGCTAGTTTGCATCAGCTAGTTTGTTCCGCGTAAAATTTGTCCCGCGTAAAATTTGTTCTCTTTCCCGCTTCCCGTGGGAACTTATTTTCGGCATAAAAAGTGGCCTATGTGTTATTCCAGACCATAATCTATCCCTGTACCAAGTAACAACCAAATCCGTTCAGCTGTTCGAGCGTGAAAGAGTAACAAACAGCCATACATCCATACTCACAAACTTTCGCCTTTGTAATATTAGTAAGATGTAAAAGTTTGTGAAGATGTTTGTTACTCAATCACGCTCTAACGGCTGAACAGATTGGGCTGAAATTAGGAACAAAGATAGCTTATAGTCTGGAATAACACACTTCTACTTTTCATCCCGGGAAAATGTTCCCACGGGAAGCGGGAACGGGTACCGAATTTCACGCGGGCAGTTTATCCATATACCTGACCCATTGACCATTGACAAATGGTCCAAGATGATCATCTAATTACAGTCAAGAACAAAACTAGCACTCAAAAGTGTCCGCAAGTTTACGGTAGGTAGGTAAAAAAAGCTTTTATATTAAAAATTCAAATTATAACAAAAAAAATTACTGGCGGGCGTCACGCCGTTTCACCCACGTAGCTCCCTATATTATTTTTTTTTTTTTTAACGCGGGGACTGCAGGTTAGGCACTTCGCCGCCTTGTTTCGGGGGAGCAAGGCGGCTTTGTGTGGGACTCACGGTCAACATGGGGCTCACGGTCAACATGGGCTCACGGTCAACATGGGGGAGCTCCCTATATTACCCGGGCATAATGTAGTTTCCCAACTTTTTCAAATCGATACAGTAGTTTCAGAGCCTATTCTATGCAAACAAACAAACAATCAAATCTTTCTTCTTTATAATATTAGTATACATAAATTCAAACGTACCAAGCGTGACTTAAAATTTGTATTTTTACAAAAACAGCCAACTAAAAGCGATAAAGGTTCCTACTTTAAAAAAAATCCATTGTAACTATTCGTATTAGACTTACATGCACACTTTTTATGCGGATGTTTTTGACCAGTGATTGTGTATTTTGGATTTTTTGATTATCAAATTGATATGCAAAACCAGTCAGTTTCGCCACACTACATTCTCATTTCAGTTTTGCCTACATTACATACAGAGTACAGGCGAGGTTTATACATAAACCTTGTAGAACAGTGCTAGTGGCGTTGTTCAATATGTGCAGTAGGTTCTACCAAGTGCGATCTTTCAACAGTAGATAGGTATAAAGAATATGATCTAAGTTCTATCCGTATCAGTGAGGGATTATTTTTCTATTCACAGATCAGCCAGGACACGTGGTGTATATCGGACCTCAATAGATTATAAATACCTTGCACGTTTTGATTAACTTCAGTTGATCTGATCTGAAGATGCATGTAACGAAACTTGATAACGGGTCTACCATAAGCAGAACATTTCATATCTTCATAGTATTGACTTCATTAGGCAGAAAATTGTTTAAAACTCATTTATCATAGATTCAAAGCTCATAATTTTGTAAATCATAATCATCTTTTACAGTCAAAGCCTACCCTGGCTCCACGAACATAGTGTATCGACACCAAACGCTCAAATATATTTGCGCCATTTGAGTATCTCGGCAGATGCAGCAGCAGAACAGGTGCAGCACGCCGTGCTAGGAAGATGAGAAGAGGCAAGGGAAGAAAATTAATTCTTTTATTTAAAATAATTATGGATTAAAAATGAACCTTACGCCACATATGATTTTGAATGTAAAAGATGATTATGATTTACAAAATTATGAGCTTTGAATGTACGATAAATGAGTGCACTTGCGCTATATAAAGATATAGCAAAGCGTTTGGTCGATGCTTCTTGTGACCATAAAGCTGGCCTCTATCTCCCTTAGAGTATAAGTATTGCCATCCAACGTGGCAATGCAGCCAGCCTTATAAGAACCTTACCAGTCGATTGCGATGGGGAGGAATTCTTTGACACCTAGACGGGAGTTACGACCGTCTTGTGTATTTTTCCTTTCTATTTATTTTTCCCCCATTTTTCTATAAATATTTAATTCCTAGTTTATAATTCTAATAATAAATGATTGTTGTATGCATAACAAATAAAAGTATATAATTATATAAATAACACATTTAAAATAGTTGATTGTGAACATTATGTGGTATTTATTTCTCTACGTTAAAAGTTTTCACTTTCCACGAGGTGTGTCGTAAGCTTGTCTGCCACCTTAGTAATATAAAAAAGGCTAATTTTAATATAAGGGGCAAATGTTTTCAGTCTTTGCCCCTCCAAAAAAATTTTAAGCCCAGGGTGCCTTACCAAGAAATTTTCCAGTTTCTGAATACTACTTACAATAAAAGCTTAAACAGGCATCTCTTCCCGATAAACTAGCCCTTTAAACAAACTTTTCAGTGTGGCTTTGCCAGCATTTTTGCCATCTGTACACCCATTTCAAGTCTCGTAGGTAAAATTCTGACGAATTGTCCTACAAAATATGAGATGACTAGCCTTACAGATGTCAATAATGCTTGGCTTATCGCTTGTTCGGGACAAAATTTTCCCAACCATCCAAATTTGCAACGGAGCTGGAATGGCGCTATATCAAAGTTTTACCTCTGACTCCTTTTTCAACGCCGGCTTAGGCCCAGATCGAGCAAGATTATTAGCGCTCAGTAGAAAGGAATCCGGTGATTGGCTGAAAGCATTCCCTACAGCCAACATCGGAACTTTTCAGAGACCGGACGGACATACCTACTCAGAATTTCAGTTGGTTTGAGACTTGGCGTCATGCTTTACGCTCCACATCGATGCCCCTGCGGTTTTAACGTTGACTCTTTGGGGCATCATGGACTTTCGTGTTTATGAGCTCAGGCCCCTTCTAACGCCACGCTGATGAAATGCAATTATTCGCCGTGCTCTTGCCACCGCCATTGTGCATGCGCTCATAAAGCTGAACTGAGCGATATTTTTAAGGAGGATAGCAAGAGACCGGATGAACTTTAATACCGTGGGAGATGGATCAAGTGCTGGTCTAGGATTCAACTTGTGCTGACACTCTAGGCACGTCCCATCTTCCTAAAACAAAATTAACAGACAGCGCAGCAGCAGCGGAAGCGGTTGAAAATATTAAAATTAATAATGTCAATTTTCATGGGGTTCCCATGCGCATACGTTTCTTAAGAAATTATAAAAGCGCGTAGTAGAGTCGACTGGTGACCCAAAGGCTGGCAGTTTTCTCTCTCAGCGAACAGGTATTGCTATAGCCATATTGTTACAATGCCAAGGGGGACTTATTTAAGTTTGGCTTAGATAGTGTAATAATGTAAATAATGATTCACTGTAATTTTTATCAGAACCAAATGAATTTACTTATAAGCTTTGCCTGGTTGACAAGTGAGTGAAACACTCCGTAATTTCATCAATACTGAAGTAATAAAGCTTCTTAGTCACTTTGAGTACTCGTAGGTACTAATTTACATAAAATTTCACTTTCATACGTTCATATTGTGTGACAAATGAATTAATACCTTGAGACCGATGCCGGGAGCTTGCAGAATAAATTATGATGACAATTCACAAAGTTACGAGTATTCAACGAGCGAATGGAAATAATGGATGTATTTTCAAATTGGAAATTATGTTACATCAATGAATTCGTTTAGTATTTATGAATCTAGAGGATAGATAGTTCCTAGTTTGTTTGTTTATTTATTTGTTTGTTTGAGCGCTAGGATCTCAGAAACTACCTACAGATAAAAAATGTAATAATTTATTCAATAAAATATTAAACAATAAATGGTATGGTATGTACATTAAAGCGTAATAACTATTTACAAAATAAATAAAACTAAACTAAATCTAAATAGGGCCCCCGTGGCATTGTGCCCAAAAGACTGGCAGCATTCCCCCTTTGAACGGCGATGCCTATTCGTTGGGAGAAATAGCTGCCAGCCCTTAGGTCACCAGTAGACTCCACAAGACGCTTCTTCAAAATTTTGAAGAATTTATGCGCCTTGGGACCCCAAGGACCTAGGGTCTCGACACCGACTGGAATAAAATTGTACGACGAGCCGAGACCCTTATACTTGGTTAAGATTGGATTGGATTTCAAAAATTATTTTCGCAATTCGATGTCCATTTACTGGGGAAGGTTATAATAACATCAAGACGAATAGAAGCGGTGTTGCAAACAAAAATATTTCAAAAACTGGGAAAATTCATAATATGTGAATTTTCCCAGTATTTCCCGCTTTTCCCCTTTGGGTACAGAACTCTACAAATCATGATGTGGTGCGACTGACTGATTGGTCAAATTCTTACATCAATACTACATTGAAATAAATTCACAGTATCCGTCAACTAGGTAGGTGGCGGAGAGTGTACTAATATTAATATCCAATGAAATTATGTCCTATCTCAGATCTTTGAGATAAGATTATAATTTCAAGTTAACATGGTACTAACGTATTAATTAGGTGCATCGCCTTAGGGCTTCATCTCGCATCTCCTCGTCTTCACAATCTATGCATCTATATACCTACTATACTATACGTCATGTCTTTATCGAGGAATATTATTGCGTTCGTATCCTCACTTACTTGGTGTATAGTAAATTATCACTACTTTAAGCATAGAAGGCTTATTTTTTTTTTGTTTTTTTTTCACGTGAGGGGAAATCCTCATAGATGTTATGCCGGACTCCTACCGACTAAAAAACCTCACGTAACGCCCAACAGCCTATGGTTGTGAGCCCCGGGTAAGCCTTCGGAAGGATCTCCCAGGACTCCCAACAGACCTACGGCCGCCACTTTGGGGGTTTTTCCGCTTCTAAGGGGAGGCGTGCGTGAGTTCCTCACGTCACGCTGCCGTCATGGGCCTGTTCAGTAAGGACGGTGAGCGACCCCCTCACCGTCCTCAGATCCCGGTCATGGAGGCCGATAGTCCTCGGCGAAGACACGTCGGCGGCGCCCAGGCCGCCGACTGCGGAACTTGGGTGGGAGAGTTCTCTCCCGTACCCGCCCTGCCGCCTCCTTCACGAGCATGACCTGCTCGCAGAAAGAGGCGGCGCAGGCCCACTTACTCCCGCTAGAGATCATGGCTCGCAAAATGGTCTCGAGCGAGAGAGTGTCCACGTCCAGACCCACTACGAGGACCTGGCGCTGTTGCGCCCACGCCGTGCACTCCACTAGCGTATGGAGCGCTGTGTCATCGCTGCGATCCTCGCAGTGCTGACACTCAGCCGTGATTTCCCGGTGTCTTCGCCACAGATACCTACCGAAGCTACCGTGCCCGGTAAGTATCTGTGACAACCGGTAGGAGAGAGCACCGTGTCTTCTCTCCAGCCACTCGTCCATGACCGGTCTGACGGCCGCGATTGTGGCGAATCCCCCCTTTGGTTGCTCAAGTCGCACCTTCCATGTCTCCACGGTTTCCTGGTGGAGCAGGGAGCATAGAAGGCTAAGGCGGGTCCAGAGGTCACGCATTAGTTTTTCTTAGAAAACTATTTCATAACTTTCATTTAAAATTCTAGACTTAATTTACTCATTTTACATTCGTATCAGAAAATTGTGTCTGTGTAAATTCCACTCACACTTCCACACACACCTTTCCAAAATATCCACGAGTAATCCTGCATTATAAAGGTTAAATTTATGTTCAACTGCGATAACTCTTTCTATTATCATCAGAGTAGTAATTTTCGTCTCCAAATCCCGTGATACGGAGTTCGTAGTTCGCTTATCTACCTATCTCACTCACTCTCTAAATAAAACAAGAAAAAAAATCAACAATTTTACTTTTAATGTTCCTCGCGTTCCTCAGCCTTATAATCTTAAAATGTCCTGTCATTGTGTTAACTTTGCACGTCTTATTCATAATGTTTGTTAAACGTCTGTTATTTCTGTGGGTTTGTTCCCTTAATTATTTTCTTTCTTCCGCGTCACGCCCGCTTCTAATGTTATCTTTCTGGCACGTGTCGCCAAAGCTTAATAATGAGTTTTTCGCACTTTGTAAGTTGTAACTAGGTGTAGTTTAGATAATGCTGGCTAAATTATCGACAATATTGTAGTCGATTCGGAAAATTCGAATACTTGATAACAGCAAGCTTTTTTGTTCGTACGTTAAGGTAGGTAACCTTAACTTACGGACTCGGACAAAAACAACAACACAGATCAAAATAGTAGATTGTATCACAAGGGAGCAAAATAGTATTATGGCGGTGAGGGCGCTTCTTTGAATCACGAGCGAAGCGAAGGATTCTATAATAGAATCCCGAGCTTAGCGAGGGTTTCTAACCTAGAAACCTGAGCGAAGTGAGGGATTCAAATTACACCGCCCGAGGGAAAAATAATTTGCTCTCGAGTAATATACTCTAATTTTCATTCCCTTTCTATGAGAAAAAATACTTTGTACGAAGTAGTTAGCTTCTAATAATTAGGCCCATTCCATATCCATTAAGGAGAACAGGAGAGAGGAGGCATTGTCACTTTCATAATTTCACGTAGTCTATTTGCAGAATACAATAAAATACTCCACCAAGTAAAGTTCACGAACGCGTGGAATGATCCCTTGCCGTCTGCACCTACATCAGGTACCAGAATCACCTTAGTACCGTCGGCAAGAATGCAGAGTGCAGACCACGCTCACGTATCCGTTTTCATAAATTTAGTTCAGGACAAAACAAAACTCGTTGGATTAAAGAGATTTTTCGTAACTTCTGAATCGTCAACTTCGCTTGGTGAAGTAGTACTGATTACTACAAGAGCAGAGAGATAAGTAGTAGTAGTTTTATTTATCCATTTTCGGATAGGTAAAGGCAATTTAAGCCATACAGCCAAGTCTTGTATATTTATTATCTCTTCATTTTACTTTAATAAGTCACAATCCTCATCCTCTAAGTCCAGTCAAAGTCAAGTACAGCCCTAAGTCAAAGTCAGTCTTCCTTCAGAAAACTGCCCTGATAATTGCACTTGCAGTAATCGACATTTTTGAGATTTTCACTTTTTTGCAGAAATGGCATCCTAAGGACATAATCTATACGTAAAAAATATATCTATAACTTTTTTTCTATTACAAACGTGTTTTTTAGGTACTATGAAACGCAGTACTTGCACCTAAATGTAACTTGTGCTACAAAAATTTGAAGCATTAAGCATATGCTATAAGTTTATGCAGTACTTGCTACGATTACTGCGTAAGCTTGTAGCATAAATTTTTCTGAAACGAATGTTTACTTAGCCAATCGTAGTATTCTACAATCCAGCGTTTACGAGAAGCGAGAGTGTACCGTAACTCAAACCAACCATGTCATAGTCAAAACCGGAGTAGTTTTGACTATGACAACGATGCATGCTAACATGTGCTAATACGTTTGAACTCGTCAAACGTAAAAAAATTAAATAAATACAAATTACACAAATTATTTAAATAAATAGTGAAGATGCCACAAATAATTCACTTGAAAAAAGCGCCAAAGAACTAATACAGCACCTTAGTAGCAAAATGTGTTACACATAATCCTTACTGAAGATCTACAGACTCATTTCACTCCTGAGCTGAGCCATGTCTACAAGTTGTTCTGGAGAGTAGTCATAAACCGCCTCGCTGGGAAACTCGACAAGTTCCAGACCAAGAAGTAAGCCGGGTTTCGAAAAGGCTTTAGTACAGTGGACTATATCCATTCTGTTCGGCAAATTGTATGAAGTCCAACTAGCACAATCAGCCGTTGTGTATGGATTTCGTAGACTACGAGAAAGCCTTCGACTCTGTCGAAACCTGGGTAGTCCTAGAAGCTCTGCAGCGGTGTCATCTTGATTGGCGGTATATTGGGGTGTTGAGGGGCTTATATGATACCGTTACCATGACCGTCCAGTTGGAGGATAAGAAGACCAATCCGATAGCGCTGCGCAGAGGTGTGAGACAGGGAGATGTCGTGTCACCTAAGCTCCTCACTAATGCGCTTGGGACGTCTTAAAATCGTTGGCCTGGGATGGAAGGGGCGTGAATATAAGCCAATGACATCGTCATAGTAGCAGAAAAGCTGAAACCTTTTAGCGGGGTGCTGCACAGTTTAAGTGAAGAGTCTCGACGTGTTAGCCTCGGTATAAACTTGAACAAAACCAAGGTCATGTTCAATGAGCATGTCATGCCGGGACCAATAGCTGTCCAAGACTACACTTACCTTGGGCAGGACATTTGAAACGAGTAAGCTGGATAAGGAAATAGCGAGAAGGATTTGCTTGGGCTGGGCAGCATTCAGCGAACTGCATCGGGTTTTCTATTCGCCGATACCGCAATGCCTGAAGATGATAGTCTTCAGCCAGAGCATTCTACCAGTTATGACCTACGCCGCCGAGACGTGGACACTCACAATTGGGCTAGTCCACAGTAGGGGTGTCTCTGAGGGATAAGATCCGAAACGATGTTATCCGTCAGAAAACAAGAGTGGTCGACATAGCTTGCAGAGTATACGTTTCGAAGTGGCTGGCCACATTTGTAGAATAACTGATGCTCGATGGAGCAAGCGTGTTCTGGAGTGGAGACCGCGACTTGGTAAATGTCGGGTAGGATGACCCCCTGCCAGAAGGAGCGACGATCTAAAGAAGGTTGCAGGGATTGACTGGATGCGAAAAGCGCAGCACAGGTTGTGGCGAAATTTGGGAGACGCATATGTTCAGCAGTGGACTGCTATAGGCTAGATTGATTGATTGACTTTTTAAGTGCCTTTGATTTCGGAAGATTAACTTTTTTTTAGTAATTATGAACATGAAAACGAAAGATGAAAACTTTACCATTATATTTAACCTTTTGTTTTACGGTACACCTGTAGTCAGACCAATTTCAGGTAACTTATAAATAACCGAGTTTTGTATAACTCCCCCAAAAGGACTTATCACAGCTAACTCTTATATCTTAACATACGGGGCATCGCGTATTAGGTAATGTATGGTAGGCTTGTCATGCCTATCTCTGTTATTGAGTTTATTATAGTAAATATAGCTACAATAAAAAAAATGCTACTTCCTGATATCCGTCACATTAAAATATGTTACATTTATTAAAAAATCTCATATTTGTTTGCATTAAATTTCTTTAAAAACGCAAATATCTGAAAAAATCTTTAGGATGCAATTTCTCAAAACTATGATTTTTAAGTTAACGTAGATAGGTCTGACACGGCAGTACAGTCTGTTTAACTAATACCAGAAGAGGTATGTAATATATTCAATGATTAATAATTACAAACGCAGTACTAAGCACGTGCTAGGTGAGTTTGCAGTAATAAGCACTATTACTGCATGTGATCTTAGTGATACTGTAATGCTCGCAAGCCCAGAAAGTTAATGAAAACGCAGTACTAAGCATTTTATCTAAATAAGATAATAAAATAAGGAAAAAAATATATCAATAGAAAGATCGATTTTTTTACTATTTTTAAGTTACATTTTAAAAGTTATAGCACCGATATTTCTTCCTTAGATATGACGAAATATGTTTTTCGCCCTTATCTCGAAACCGCAATTTTGCAAGTACTGCGTTTGCAATAACGAGGGCAGAAAAGCGGTGGATAAATTTCTGAAAGTTTCTTTGGTTTTTTTGTCAGAAACTGCAAGGTTGCGATTCACTGCGTTTTATTACTTCCCAACACTAGTGCACGTTGTCGAACGTTTATGTTTAAGAATCCACCATTGATACACACAAGACACTCGAAAATACACTAATTTTTCAAATTTATAAAACGACGCGACACGATTCCTTCCAGCTCCCGCCAAAAAAGCCGCAGAGAGATAAATCGCGCTCTTTATTCTAGTAAGCACAGGTCACCGCGGTTATGTGCAGCCAACATCTACCAGCCAGTAATTCATACAATTTGCGTTCGATTTCTATGAATGTTTTAAGTTCCAAATTCAAATCACTTTGCCAACCGCTAAAAAGCTCTTAACAGAAAAGAGCTATTTTGCGCCCTGTTATCGAGGTACAAAGCGATTCTTTTCGAATAGAAGGAATGAAATAGTACTTAGATTGTATAACAAGGGGGCAAAATAGTATTTTTACGGCGAGGGCGCTACTTTGAATCACGAGCAAAGCGAAGGATTCTAGAATAGAATCCCGAGCATTGCGAGGGATTCTAACATAGAATCCTGAGCGCAGTGAGGGATTCAAAGTACACCGCCCGAGGGAAAAATAATTCCCTTTCTATGAGAAAAAAATAAGTTTTATACGACGTAGTTACCTTCTACAGTTATTGTTCCAGGAGTTCATGGATTGTCACTGTCATAACTTGAAGTAAAACTTATTATATTTGCAGAATACTAACAATAAAATATGTTTACTGATTACAAGAACATTAATAATGACGAACACGAACAGATAAATGGCGCTCTTTAGTTTTTTTAGTTAGATCAGGACACCGCGCTGTACAGCCAACACTTACCAGCCAGTAATTCATACAATTTGCGTTTGATTTCTATGAAATTTTCAAGTTCCAAATTCAAATCACTTTGCCGCCCGCTAATAAGCTCTTAACAGAAAAGAGCTATTTTGCGCCCCGTTATCGTGGAGCAAAGTGATTCTTTTCGAATAGAAGGAATAAAAATATTATTATATACCTAGGTATATATCGATCGAAGAAATACGAGTAGAAGTACCTACAACTCTTGAAGTCCATTCGATTAATAGTGTATCAAACCGGCCAAGTGCGAGTTGGAATCGGTTTCGCATCAAATAAAGGAAATTTTTCACGTTTGTTGTATGAAAGTCCCCCTTAATCCCCCCGTTTTTTTTCTGATTGTAGTATTTCTTGTGAAAGCGACTCGTTGTCGACTTATTGCCATATACCTATATCCTCTGTGAAAATCTCATCTTCCTGGCTACCACGGTTCCTTAATATAGCCTCATGACGGAAAGACTGTGAGAGAGAGACAGACAGACAGATGACCAGCGAAGTCTCATGGGTACGAAACCCTCAACGTGTTGGCCACATAAGAATCACAATAAATTTTGTATATCGAACTATACTACCTAGGTACCTACCTAGTTAGTTAATGCAACCACTTCAATTCTACTGAGTACCTTATAGGTACTGGTTGACACAGAGTTTTACCAAAATTATTCTGCTTAATAGGTTTTATTGGAATAAACAATTTTAGCACATCGTAGAGACTAAAAAGTAAAAAGCTCTGAACCTTTTCTAAAAATTCTGTCACAACCTGAAAGAAAGCTCGATTGCCAGTGAGCAGCCAGAGTTCAGTTCAATGAGGATCATTAAAGGTAGGTACATCAAATTCAATAAAATTTGTATTCACGTTATTCTCTAGGACATGAGAATGATATAGGTATTTTTTGAATTATCTAAATCGGACTATTACTTACGGAGATATTTAGTACTAAACTCAGGCCGTTTCTATCACTGGAAGTCAACCCACGCAGGTGCGTGTGACTTTATAGTGCGCGTTAGCCGTAGTTGCGGTATTGGTGCTTAGGATTTTGTTTGATTTTTGTAACTTTGAAACAAATTAAGTTTCCGATTAGTGTCTACTTCATATTTTTAAGTATTTCTAAATATGGGATCCATATTGGCTCACATAAAATTCTTAATCCTATTATTTGTCTTACTACCGAATGCTGCTCCGCTCCTATTCGCCTTAAAGTTATGTTAAGTAGCCATTCTCTAAATATGTAGATACCTATTTACTATCCAATTGTAAAATAAATTTTCAAGACGTTGTAACGTGCTATTCCGTTACATGGGCACTTTATGATTAAATAAATACATAATTTCGAATTTCATAGTTAAATAAAACTAAAGAAAGTTCCTTTCTTTTGTTCTGGTTGGGGTGTGATGTAACGTGCTATTCCGTTACATGGGCACTTTATGATTAAATAAATACATAATTTCGAATTTCATAGTTTTATTTACTTTTGTCGTGCATAGACACGCTAAATTTGGACTCATTTTCATTCACTGCTCTAGGCTGTATGGTGCAAGACCTAAACAGTGCGTTTCAGGCCAAACTTTAAAAAAACTTAGTTGTCAATGGAGGGAGCTGTCAAGCGAAAGGATTCATTCGTCCGGCCTATCGTTGTGGAGTGATGTCTCCTAATTTTTAATTTGTTTTAATTTCGGCCATCCATGTGCCAAATTTACTGGATGTTGTAAGGGGATGTTCAGCCCTACATCCTGACCACTTTATTGTATAAATTTTGGTAAGTTTTGGTAGTTTTTCGATTGACTTATGGACACATAGCGTCGTGTTCCAAACCTTCATGGATTTTGTGTTTTTTGCAGGTCTTGGAGATTATTTTGGAATCTTAATTTCTCTGCTTATCCGCCCTGGAGTTCCTATTGTGTAATGCGGTACGTAATTTTGTTATTTTGATTGAGGTTCATCATGAGTGTAACATGTGCTCCCATACTGATGCGTGTTTTGATGTTCCTTTCAGCTTATTTAGCGCCGTACCCATGGGGGACAGTGTGTGTCCAGGAATGTGAATCCCATTGTTGGTTTCTTCTCACCGTCTTGATCGTGGGACCCATGTGCGGAAAGAGATTCGCGTGAGGTAATCTACCGGAACGCAGCAGGTACCTCCGTACACATAATAAACCTATTATAATGTAGCTAACCGCTCTAATTACCTAACGACTAGCAGGATGTCGTGATAGCTGTCTCTGAGAAATTTTAATTGGTAGAAACCCAGATATAGAATCATTGTTAAATTTATTGCGGCTAGAACCTAACCCAGACTGTACTGAGATCCTTCGCTAGGAATAAAGTGTGGAACTTTAACTTAGAGTTTCCATCCTGAGTTCCAGCCCCAGGCTTGTGATTAGAAGTTCCGGGGCCCTGCCGCTGACTATCTGGCATATTATGGTTGATGGACCTATAACCATCTGGCGCCCGAGAAAGCATCATTCATTTTCTAAATACATTTATCACATATACCCCTATATATTTTTTATATTACAATTGGCGCCCGAACAGGGACTTGAGTTGGATCTGAGTACATTCTAACAGCTAATCATGACATCGTGCAACCCATTAGTTTGTTTGTTAATAGTTTGTTTGATAGGTACAGTAATTTATTAGTTGCAATTGTGAGAAACTACAAATTATTGTATTCTTTGTTAAAATATAGAATCTCAACAATATTTTATAACTATCAAGTCTTGCAGTGTTATATCTCAGTCTAGATTGTTATTATCTATGTATATTAAGTAATTCTATGTGAATTATGGACATATTTGTAATTCATAAGTATTGTTAGAAGTTATTTCTTGTGACACAACCTATTTCAACTTTTACATACAAGGTTATTGTTATTCTGTGACCTTGAGATGTTTTGATATTTAATGAGAGATAGATTTCATTACATTCTTGTTATTGGAACTTAATAAGACGGTTTGTCTGTATGTTTATGAAACACTTAATGATAACATTAGTTATTTTATAGTTGTAATTGTGAAAAACATGTAATATTGAGAGACAACTTAAAGACATTTTTCTAGTAATGATAGTATTGATAAAATAACTTTTGAATTTGCATTATTCGGTTTGCACTTGCTATAGTACATACATTATTGAAATATCATGGCTTTTTGAAACTTTTACATGAAAATATTTTGCTTTTTGACATTCATCATTTGAGCGTCAAGCTTGGTTGCACTTCAACGTTTCCACTATTGACTTGTCAATACTTTTGAATTTTTTTTGCTTTTGAATGTTTATCGGTGTGATGATATCTTGCTATTGATCATCCTCATCTGAGCGTGCGGTCCGGTTGCATTTGTGCATTTGACTATCCTTATACTTGAAGGTTCAATACTTTTTGAAACTTTTAGCTTTTGTGTGCATATAACTTACTTTTTAGCTTTGCATCTTCATCTTGGCGTTAATCCCAGTTGCTTTTGCAACATATTTATTCTGGTTTTTGAATTTGTTTAGTACTTGTTAGCCATGGACAAGAGTGTACAGTTTCCACCTTTTTTGGATGATAAGGAGGAGCGAGTTGCTGATGATACTTTGATTACTATTGATGAGACAGGAGGTGTTACTTCTGGATCTTTTCTTAAAAATATGAATGCTACTCATAGCTCAGCGGCTTTGTCTTATTTTGGTTCTTTGAACATAACGCTAAATGAGAATATTAGAAAACATTTACCTTCGGTTACTAAATTACCTGATTTGAAGCGTAGTAGGATTAACTATGATGGTAAGTCATGTGTTAGAGAATTTATAATTCAGATAGAGGAATATTTTCTATTTAAAAATTTTAATGAACATTTGTTAGTTGCTTCTTTCACTGATCTTTTGTCGGGTATAGCGATCAAGTGGTTCCGTGGTGTTCGCATCCACATTTCTTCTTGGCAGGATTTGAAGGCTGCTTTGTTGAAACGCTTTGATAAAAATGAATATGACTTTCTTTTGGAAAGTGAGCTTCGCACTAGGAAACAAAAACATTTTGAGTCTCTTCCAGATTTTATTACTGAGATTATGGACATGAACAATAAGTTGTCAGTTCCTATTTCAGATCATACTTTGATAATAGTTATTAAGCTTAACATGTTAAATATTTATAAACCATTTCTTTTTGATAAACAGATATATTCTATTGGTGAGTTTCTTTATTTCAGTAGGGAAATTGAAGATTTTGTTGAACATAGGTCTGCATCTCCTAAAGATGTTAAACCAGTTAAGAATTTTGTTGAGGTGAATGCTGTTAGCTACAACAGTGATAAACCTTTAGTTTGTTTGAAATGTAGGAGTTCTGGTCACACTTTTAAAAAGTGTTTGAAATTTCCTGGAATTATTTGTTTTAAATGCCATAAATTAGGTGTCACTTCAAAGACTTGCGATGTTTGCAACTCAGAGAAGAATAATATTGCTTCTAAGAAACAGTTTAGGTCTCATCGAGCACAGGTTTGTGAGAAAACTGTAGGTGACTCGGTTTTGAAGAAATCTAGTTTTGCCCCTGATGCTGCAACTATTGAAAGAGAACGCAGTCATTGGTTAAATTATCTGAGAGTTTATTTTCAAAATATAAATTCAGCTCCTGTTTTGTTTGTTAAGAATAGGGATACTAGACCTTATTTAGAATTTCTCATACATGACCAAACTTTTTCTGGATTATTAGACAGTGGTTCAACCGTTAGTATTTTGGGTTCTGATAGTCACTTGGATTTCCTGCACTTAGGTTTTCAAATAAAACCAATTGTTGGTTCAGCTAGTACAGCTGATGGAACGCCACATAGGGTCGTTGGATCTATGGTGTTGCCAATTACTTGTGATAATGTAACTAAGTATTTTGAATTTTTAATAATACCTTCATTTAAATCTTCTATAATTTTGGGTTTTGACTTTTGGTTAACTTTTAATGTGGCTAGTGACTTATGGAAAAATATAACCTATAGACACTCGGAGCAGGTACAGTGCACTAGTATTGCTTTTAATTCTGAACTTTCCCCTTTAGGGAAGTCTGAAAAAGATTCTATTCATTTCACTCCAGATTGTTTGTCTCGAAGTGAAATTAATTATATTAATTCTCCTTCTCGTAATATTATCATATCTCCAAAGATCATCAATATCTTCATTGATGATCTTTGGTATAGGCGTGTTTTTGTTAATTGTCAAAGGTTTCCTACTAAATATAAACATTACAAAGTAGAGAATCTTACCTTGTATAGATTTTGTAAGGATAAATTTGATCCTTATAATAGTTTGAATTGGAAAATAGTTATTCCTAGGGAACAAATTGTTGATACAATTAGATCTAATCATGATGATCTTAATTCTACTCATTTGGGTATTCATGGGACTATAAGGAAATTAAAACAATGTTATTTTTGGAAGGGAATGTTTAATGATGTAACTAAATTTATTAGCACTAATTCTGATGTCTGTATGGCATATAGGTCTTCAACTGGTTCACTTCATGGGATAGTGGTTGATCCTGAAAAGTTTGATAAGCCTTTGCTTTCACTTTCGTTTGTAGAGGTTCTTGCTAAATTTTATTGTTGGTTAATTCTTATGATAGGTGCAACTATTAGTGTAATCAGTATGCCTTCTCTTCAATTTGGAACCCCTAATATATTGGTTTGTGACAGTGGTACTCATGTTACTGCTAGGCACTTAGTGTCATTTCTGAAAGAATTTGATACAAACAAAATATTTTATAGCTTTTTATACACTTTTCAGATTGATCTGATTGAGAAATACAATAAAACTGTGAAGATTTGTTTAGCTCATTGTGTTGGAGATTATTATAGATCTTGGTTGAAGTTTTTACCTTATGTTCAACTAGTTTTGAGCTATAGAGTGAATCTTACAACATATTTTGTTTTTTGATGTTCGTTAGGGAACTTATTATGATTGCATTCTTGCATCATATTATTGATACTTCAATTGATAGCATAGATCAATTTGAAGCAGGAGTATAGAAGTTCTTCTAAAACTTCACCCCTTCACTTAGTGAAATCTTTTGAGGTACCTGTTTTTCTGTCATAGTTTGTTGGGAGTAATTAACGTTACTTTATTATAGTATATATAGGCTGGTGAATCATTTCTTTTGGTGTGGTTGATACTGTGTGGATAGGGAGTTGTGTGCAGTCTCATGCTTCTGCATATTGTTCTGCTAAGTTTGCTTCTAAGTTCGCTAAGAGTAATATGGTTTCTTAAGTTGCATTTAATGCTTACCTTCTGTAGGACCCAAATAAAGGTACCACAGGTTGTTACCATGTTATGGAAATAAATAAATAACTTATCTTGTTTTGATATTAGACTTCTTTCTTGGTTTTGGTATTGGTATAGGAGATTCTGTGTTTGTTAGTGTGATGTATGAAGTGAAGTATGAGAGGGAATGACAGTTTGAATGAGATGAATGTTAGGTTCCTTCACAACCTTTTATTGGAATCAAGATCTGAATCTTTCTAAAAAGAACTTAGGATATTTCTAATTGATTAAACTTTAATCAATTTACCTTTTGGAATTATTGAAAATTGCCTTTTGAATAATTGAAACATAACTTCCTCACATGAATAACTTTCACCCACATCGAAAGATCTTATCTAATTGTTTGTTTGTTGAAACCTTAATTGGTTATTGGAACATTATCATTCTCTACTGATACTATGGAATGATAATATTCTAACTTTGTAGATAATTATCCTTTTTTTGGGATATTATTCTTGTGACTTGATTTGGTATACTTTTATTGTGTTCTTATGTTAGCCTAATGTAATCTTGGGTATGACTTTTATACGTGCGATAGTAGGTTAGTGGAAGTAGCTGAGCTTCAGCGTTTCTGATCCCGAGACTAGGTCGTAGGGCTAACCTTCGTAAATTATTGTGTTAGAAGTTAGGACTACTTGCTCGGTAGAGTATTAGTTCCTTGTATTGATTTCTGTCTCCCAGAAGTACAGCATCTCATTTTTGGTTGTACACTTGTGTTCCCTAGATGGCGGCACAACTGTCATAACGATTGTAGATATGTATTTGCGTTCCCGTATGGCGGCACAAATATCGTATCATTATATTAATATGCTTTGTGTTCGGAAAGTCGGTAGGGTGGTGCCGGTCACAATAGTCATATTGTAGGGTTTGTGTTCGGAAGTTCGGTGGAGTAGGGCCGATCACATTCTTCTATTTCTTTTTGACATCAAGTTTTGTTGGAATGTTTTTAGATGTCACAGTACTATAGAGTTAATGTTTGACAGTTGGTGGTTACAACATATACTGTACTGTACTGTGTGTACTCTACTTTAATATTGTAAGTATTCTGGAATGTAAGGAAAGAAGTCGGTGGTGACGGAGCTCAACCGCATCTTCAGTATATATAAAGGTAAGTTGGTAGGTAAGAATCAGTGGCCAGGTGGCTTAACTGATCTCAAAGGTTCGATAATTATTGGTTGGATATATCTTATAGTTGGTATAATTTAATATTCTAGTTGCTTTAATAAGCTGTTTCTTTTTGTTCTTTGCATTCACCGTTGGTGTTGGGAGATATATTGGTGTTTTTGTGAAAAGAGTCCGTGGCCAGTAAGGCTTAACAGGATCTCTAAATTTGATATGACTGGTTTTCATTGATATAGTTGAACTTGATAATTAAGTTAGTTTTTGTTTAGCATTCTCTTAATTCTTTCAGACCGTTGGTTCGGGTCTGAAGGTTAATAAATATTTTTGTATGAAGAGTCCGTAGCTAAATAGCTTAACTGATCTCTAGGTATGTGAGTTTGTTACTTTGTGTTTATATTTGATATTCAAAATTCGTATTTGGTATTAAGTATTCTTTTGTCTTGTCGACTCTAGATACTTGTGTTAGTAGAGTGTTGGTTGTGTTACAGAGTCGGTGGCCAGGAGGCTTAACCGCACTTTAGTATATATATTGGAGCTGGTGGAGTTAGTCTTAACTCGTGGTTTGTGAATTGGAATGTCTACTTTAAATTCATGTTAGAGTTCGCTCTACATTTTGTTTTTTTTCTAAATCTTATTGGAGAGATTTGCTTCTTTTAAGATTTTAGTTCTATTTCATTTTTGGATCATTCTGTCTTGGAATTATATTTTCCTTTAGACATGATTGTTCTAAGGGGAGAATTGTTCTAAAAAGAAAGTTCCTTTCTTTTGTTCTGGTTGGGGTGTGATGTAACGTGCTATTCCGTTACATGGGCACTTTATGATTAAATAAATACATAATTTCGAATTTCATAGTTTTATTTACTTTTGTCGTGCATAGACACGCTAAATTTGGACTCATTTTCATTCACTGCTCTAGGCTGTATGGTGCAAGACCTAAACAGTGCGTTTCAGGCCAAACTTTAAAAAAACTTAGTTGTCAATGGAGGGAGCTGTCAAGCGAAAGGATTCATTCGTCCGGCCTATCGTTGTGGAGTGACGTCTCCTAATTTTTAATTTGTTTTAATTTCGGCCATCCATGTGCCAAATTTACTGGATGTTGTAAGGGGATGTTCAGCCCTACATCCTGACCACTTTATTGTATAAATTTTGGTAAGTTTTGGTAGTTTTTCGATTGACTTATGGACACATAGCGTCGTGTTCCAAACCTTCATGGATTTTGTGTTTTTTGCAGGTCTTGGAGATTATTTTGGAATCTTAATTTCTCTGCTTATCCGCCCTGGAGTTCCTATTGTGTAATGCGGTACGTAATTTTGTTATTTTGATTGAGGTTCATCATGAGTGTAACATGTACTCCCATACTGATGCGTGTTTTGATGTTCCTTTCAGCTTATTTAGCGCCGTACCCATGGGGGACAGTGTGTGTCCAGGAATGTGAATCCCATTGTTGGTTTCTTCTCACCGTCTTGATCGTGGGACCCATGTGCGGAAGGAGATTCGCGTGAGGTAATCTACCGGAACGCAGTAGGTACCTCTGTACACATAATAAACCTATTATAATGTAGCTTACCGCTCTAATTACCTAACGACTAGCAGGATGTCGTGATAGCTGTCTCTGAGAAATTTTAATTGGTAGAAACCCAGATATAGAATCATTGTTAAATTTATTGCGGCTAGAACCTAACCCTAATTCTAAGCCCTTGTTAGTTAAGACTGTACTAAGATCCTTCGCTAGGAATAAAGTGTGGAACTTTCACTTAGAGTTTCCATCCTGAGTTCCAGCCCCAGGCTTGTGATTAGAAGTTCCGGGGCCCTGCCGCTGACTATCTGGCATATTATGGTTGCTGGACCTATAACCATCTGGCGCCCGAGAAAGCATCATTCATTTTCTAAATACATTTATCACATATACCCCATATATGTAGTTTCAGTAAGGCGTGTTTTGGTATGCGATCATGGTCCCTTCGCAGCGTGTGACCAATCCAGCTACACTTACGGCTTTTGATGTGTTGGTGGATAGGGGTCTCACTACACACATATTCGGGACATTTTACAAGTGCATCTGTGTATGCCTAAGTGAAAGAAATGTATTATCTTTTTTTTCTTTCTTTCATTGCTTCGGCCTTTGTGACTTTAGGAACGATGTCCTCTTCGATCCGATCAGTTTCCGACACAACGCTCCACATCTTCTGTACCAATGCCCAACGATATAGAGCTCGTTTTCCCGAGCCGTCTGATGAATCCTCCGAGCGTTTATTTTTAGTCCCGCATTTGCTGCTTCATCCTACATGTTGTCCTGCAGGCTTGCATGTCGCTGTGTGCGTGACTCAGCAGGCACAGGTCATCGGCGTGATCTAAGTCCTCCAGGATATCAGGATAGTCTCCATTCCATGCCTCGCCGCCCGTAGAAAATAATTGAGTCATAGTAAATGTGATATGCTAAAGTCACCCCTATTTTTATGTATCGGCCTGATCAAGTCTCATGGTAGTTGTCACAGAGGAACACTGAAACTTCACACTTATAATTATTAGTAAGAAGTAAGGTAAATGAAATACCTACAATTGATTTATTTTATTTATTAACAAGTAACAATAAAAATACATTGAACAATTAAATTAAAAATATTTACAGAAAAAGAAGGGGGGGGGGGGGAGGCGGAGTAAAAACAATGTGCAAGACTGTCGCAACCCTCGTCTAGGTGTCAAAGAATTCCTCCCCATCGCAATCGACTGGTAAGGTTCCCATAAGGCTGGCCGCATTGCCACGTTGGATGGCAATGCATATTCTCTGAGCGAGAAAGAGGCCAGCCTTATGGTCACGAGAAGCATCGACCAAACGCTTTGCTATATCTTTATATAGCACACGCGCACTTGGGCCCCACGCGCCCAGTGTCTCGACTCCAAACGGCTCAAATATATAATTTGCAACTAAATTATTATATTTGCGCCGCTTGAGAGACTCGGCAGATGCAGCAGCAGCACAAGCGCAGCCTGCCGTGTTAGGAAGATGAGAAGGCGCACCTACTAGTCCAATATCTAGTTAAATACACATACTGAGCTTAGAAATTTCAGGTGATTTTATGTAGAAGGTAAGGTAGATATATTGATCTAGGTTCTAGGTACTGTAATTTACTAAGTACTGAAATCAAATCGAAAGATCAAAGCACAAACAATGTTGATTTTGATGATCTCCGTTTTATTGAATAGACGCCTCATTGGTAAGAAAAAAAATTGAAAACTATATTAAGCTCAGCATTTTCCTTCGAACTCATCATACACCTTTGCAGTATTTACAGAAACAATATTATCAGAGCAATTTTTAGGGTTTCGTAGCCAAATGGCAAAAACGGAACCCTTATAAATTCGTCATGTCTGTCTGTCTGTCCGTCTGTCTGTCCGTCCGTGTGTCACAGCCACTTTTCTCAGGCCTATGCTATTGAAACTTAGTAACTAGATGTATTCTGTGAACCGCATTAAGATTCTTATATAAAACTAGAAAAAAAAAAGCAGTAAATTTTGGGGGTCCCCATACTCAGAACTGAAACTCAAATTTTTTTTTTTCATCAAGGCATACGTGTGGGGTATCTATAGGTAGGTCTTCAAAAATGCTATTGAGGAACCTAAAATCATTTTTTCTTTAAGGGAATAGTTTGCGCAAGAGACACTTCCACAGTGGAAAAATGTGTGCCCCCCCCCCCCCCCTCTAACTTCTAAACTCTTAGTTTAGAAGTTAAAGGACATACATGATAAATCTAAAAACTATAATATGATGTACATTGCTATAAAAACTACCAACTAAAATTGTTTTGAACGAGATAGAGCTGGTAGTTTTTTTTTAATACGTCATAAACCGCAATTTTCGTTTGGAAAAATCACTACCACTGCGAACGTGTTAAAACATCAATCAAAGTTACAGCGAACTATATGAACTTTTATATTATGTTACTTGCTGCTACGAAACCCTTCATGGGCGAGTCCAACTCGTACTTGGCCGTTTTTATAATTGTAGGTCTGAAGATTGAGGTAATAAAATGGATGGAATGTCAATTAAAACAAAAACAAATCAACAGTCTTTATAAAACTACTACGAACATTTAGGTAGTCATTACGTCATCAAGTGAACGTAAACGAATTTTAGAGTAGAGACCGCGACTAGATGACAAAAGAAGAGTAAGGTAGAACGTCCAACCGCCAGATAGTCTGGGGCTGGATGCGGGAGGCACAGGATCGTATGTTATGGTGTAAATTAGGAAAGGTCTACGTCCAGGAGTGGACTGCTAAAGGCAGATTTGGTTGAACTTAAATCCTGATTATAGTACGACCATTGCTATGCAGTCCTTATTTCATAACGTTAAACTTAGAGCGTTGAGTCTACCGTCCCTGCTACAAGCCAAAGCCAGTAGGGTGGTATGGTCAGATATTTTCGCCACTTACAAGGAACCGGTGTAGGCTTAAGCTTACTATTAGATGCAACACCTATCAATAAGATTTAGCTATCAGAACGGTTTCTAAAACAAAGATAAAGAGTTATGTCACGTAATAATAATTTAACTAAGCTCGTACAAATACTTAGGTGGTATATAAAGCATAGAAGGTGGTAATGCTGCGATGCTTGAGGGTTCGAGTTGAAGGAGAGAATTGAGAACGTAGACTTCTTGATAAATGAATATAATTGAATATAGATTTATGTACAGTAAAGAGTAGATTAAGTATAGGTTATTAGTACAAAGGTTCAGATGCGAGTGTTTGACGTTGGTAATTTTGAGTAGAAAAAAGCTTCGTAGTATGGCCGTAAATCAAGCGCTGTGATTGGTCGCCGATGACGTGATATCTTGATGCGATTGGTTTAATATCACGTCATATATGGTAGGTGGTTATGGTCGTCGCCGATCTTTGCGACCTCTGGTGTCGGTTACGATGTACTAGGTGCTTGTCTTAACATACTCCCCGCCTTGGAAGAGGTGTCTTCCAATTAGTCCACATTGATTGGCAGAGGACAGATCTTCGAAAATGCTCGACGGACCGTGCCGTTCGCCGTTCTGATGTCAGCCACTATGGAGATCCTTGCCAGGAAATGTTTTTATGATGCGGCCCAGTGCCCATTTCAAAGGAGGCAGGTTGTCGTCCTTTATTAAAACCATCGTGTTGATTTGTAGGCTATCTGCATTCTGCTTCCATTTTAATCTGGTCTGCAGCTCGGAAACATACTCCTTCGACCATCTATTCCAAAAATGCTGGCGTATCTGTTCCACACGTTGATACCTCGTTAGGAGATGCATTGGCTTTTTGGGAACGTCTTCGCATACCGGAGCAGTCAGGGGCCGCCCGACAAGAAAATGCGCTGGACTGAGGGGCTGCAAGTCGTTCGGATCTGTTGACATAGGACTGAGAGGACGGGAGCTCAATACGGCCTCAATTTGCGTCAAAACCGTATAGAACTCCTCGTACGTTAAGTGTGCGTTGCCTACGACGCGCCGCAAATGATGCTTGCAGCTTCGGACCCCAGACTCCCAGATCCCGGCAAAATGACTTGCATACGGTGGTAGAAATTTAAATTGAATGCTTTGAGAAATCGCGTACTCTCTAATAGCCTCTGAACAATCTAATAAAAATTTTGAAAATTGATTCATCAACCCTACGAAATTTCTCCCGTTTTCTGAGAAAATAGTAGTTGGTTTACCACGACGAGAAATAAAGCGTTTGAGTGCCATTAGGTAAGCCTCTGTTGACAGGTCACTTACCAGTTCAAGATGAACCGCACGCGTAGTAAAACATACGAATATGCATAAGTATGATTTAACAGTTTTCGCTCCCCTACCAATGCGATTTAATATGAAGAAGGGCCCTGCGTAATCTACTCCACATTTCATAAAGGGAACACCTGGTTGCAAACGTTCTGGTGGTAAGTTACCCATAAGTGGCGTTAAGATCTTAGCTCGCTGGCGTGCGCAGATAATGCAGTTATGATTAACTGTTCGAGCCAAGCCTCTTCCACCCACCGGCCACCACATTTCCCTATTTGAATATAGAAGTAACTGTGGTGCAGCATGTAGCAGTATTTTATGTTGATGTCTAAAAAGTAGCAATGTGAAATGATGTTTGTTTGACAACAAAATCGCATGTTTCTTATCATAATTAAAATTTAAAGAATTAGATAGACGACCACCCACTCGAATTAATTTACTATTGTCGATAAATAAATTAAGTTTAGTTAAATTATGTTTCGTGTGTAATTGTGCATCTTGCAACAACGCCTCATATTCCTCAAGATAAGACTCTCGCTGTGAAATGCACGCGAGCAACAACACAGCCTCGTTCAGTTCGTCAGCAGTCAGCTCGCCGGACCGACGCGATGCTTTGTTACGTAAGTTATGTACAAAACGAAGTACATAAGCGGCCGCCCGCTGCATACGAACGAACTGTGAGAATCTATGAAAGGGAAAAAATGAATTCGTCGTCACTTGGCTAAGCAATAAAAGTTTAACAGCATTAGATTTTACTTCCGTTAAATTAATAACATTGGACTCCATTTCTTTGTACGTACAGTCGTAGTCCAGGTCGTGAAGGCACTCAGGACCGTCCCACCACTTACATGAGTCACTCAAAGCGTCTAAGTGAAGGCCGCGTGAAACTAAATCAGCTGGGTTGTCCCGACCCTTGACATGTCGCCATGGGAGGTCCTTCGACAGTTCATGTATTTCAGAAACCCTGTTCTGTACGTACGTTTTTAATAAATTAGGTGACATATGCAACCAGCCTAGTACGATCGTTGAGTCACACCAGAAAATCACTTTATCAAAATTACTTCTGAGTGACTGTGTGTGATGATAAAGTCTAGCCCCCACTAATGCTCCACACAACTCTAGTCGCGGTATAGTTGTGGGAGATAGCGGCGCGATCTTACCCTTCGCACATAACAGTTGAACCATAACAGCTGATTCACTTTCTATACTACGCACGTATACGCACGCGCCGTATGCCACCTGTGACGCGTCTGTGAAAATATGTAATTCTCGTTGAATAGAACTGTCACAGAAAACATACCTAGGAATATTTATATTACGTAGGTTAGATAGGTTCTTTAGAAATTCATAATAGGTTTTTGCTATGTCTTTAGGAACCCTTTCGTCCCAGTCCAAACGTAAAAGCCACAATCTCTGCAGTAATACTTTGGCTATTACTATAGTAGGGCTTAAAACACCGATCGGATCGAATATCTGCGACACTACAGACAAAATTATGCGTTTAGTTGGATATTGATCATTTATATTAAATTGTGTGTGAAAATTCAACTGATCCGATTTATTATGCCAGCCTAACCCTAGTGTTTTGTTGTTAGCGTGTTCGCCCATTGAAAAGTGTTTCGTGTGACTTATGGAAATTGAATTTTCATGATCAAAGTTGAAAATCCATTTACGGAGGGGAAAACAGCCCGTCCTTAAAGTGTCGGTGATTTCAGCACAAGCAGATAATAAGTCCTCGATGTTGTCCCCACCGAAACACAAATCATCGACATAAAAATCATTTTTTATGACATTAGCAATCAAAGGGGATTTGCTGTCATGTGCTAACTGTTTTAAACACCTACAGCTAAGAAACGGAGCTGAGCTGGTTCCGTACGTAATTGTATTTAGACGATAAATAGATAGTTCATCCGATGGATTATCGCGCCATAATATAAGTTGCAGATCTCGTTGATCTGGTGTGACGAGTACCTGTCGGTACATTTTTTCAACGTCAGCGCAGGCGACATATTTATTTTCACGAAATCTTAACAAAATAGCAATCAAATCTCCTTGCAACGGTTCCCCCAATAATTGTAAGTCATTGAGGGACTTACCACTTGACGTTGCTGCGCTGGCGTCGAATACCACTCGCAACTTGGTAGTGGTACTATGCTCGCGAAATACACCATGATGTGGCATGAAGTAATGCGGGTTGCCATATGATGTTATGCGACTCATATGACCTAGTTTCATGTATTCGTGTATAAATTCTTTGTATAGCTGTCGGTAAGTGGGATTGCGTTCTAAACGTCTTTCTAACGAAAAAAAAACGTTTTTCCGCTTGCGAATAAGACTCACCTAAAGCGTCAGGTGACTGCTTGAAGGGAATGCGCACGCAGAACCTTCCATCTGGTAACCGCTTCGTTGTTTGAATGAAATGGTCTTCGCACTGACGCTCCTCCAAGCTGCGCGTGTCACCGTGATAGTGGTTGGATAGTTCCTCTATTTCCCAAAACATGCGTACTTGCATATCTATATTTTGCGATTCTATAGTAGTAAAATTACAAGAAACATTATGCGAGAATCTTGTATTGTTTTGGTAAATAGGTCCGGACACTATCCAACCCAGTTTGGTATTCTGGAGGTAAGGACCATTAGAAAGACGTATTTTACCTTCCTCCAAAATATCCCAAAATAGGTCAGCCCCGATTAACATGTCAATGTGATGACATTTGTAAAACTCGGGATCAGCTAACTGTATGCGTGTAGGTATATTAAAAGAATGTTTTTTAATGGTGAAAGTTGGTAAGTTTAAAGTTATTTGAGGCAAGATCAAGCAGGAAACACGCCTTGAGAACGTGCCACAAATAGATTCAAACCCAATATCGCATAGTTGTGTGGTTTGTGTTACAACATTACCAACTCCATTTATTTGTAAAGTGAACTGTAAAGAATTTAATTTTAGTTTTTGAAATAATGACTGTGTTATAAAACTACGCTCGCTACCACTATCCAATATCGCACGACAGTTACGATGAGTGCCATTCTTATCAGCGATCCTCACAACTGCGGTCGACAATAGAACAGGTTGGTTATTTGAATGTGTGAATAATGAATGTGCATTATAGGTATGTAATTGTGACCCTTTGTCTATCTGCGGCGAGCGGGGCCCGCATTCCAGTGACGCCTCACTATTCGACACCAGTGATACAGTGCACACCTCATCGCGCTTCTTATCACAATCCTCACGACAAACTACAGTATTATGTTTTTTGCCACATTTCCTACAAAGACCGTATCGACAATCAGACAGTGTATGACCGGAATGCAAGCAGTTTTCGCATGAGTGGTTATCGTTTATAAATTGTAGCTTATCGTGCAAATTAAGATTTAAAAATTGTGAACATGAATACAGCGGATGGTTCACGTTACACTTAACACAGCTTTTCGTGCGTGTATTTCTTAGTGCCGACTTAGATTTGTTTGGTACTACGTTACAGTGTACCTTAGAATGTGTGCTAGAACTAGAAACGTTCCGCTTGTGATCGGATGAATGTAGGGAGCTAGGCTTTGAGTGAGTTAATGATACCGTTTCTAAAATATCGGCTTTGTCTTTTAAGAATTTAATTAAGTGTTCTAATTTAATTTTGTGAGATGAATCGTTGGAAGTACATAATAATTTTTTATGTTGCTCCCATTCGCGCTCCGTGGCCGTAGGTATCTAACTTAGTGACTACTAGATAAATAATAAGCGTATCCCAGTGCTCTGTGGGTTCACCTATTAAGAGGACGTATGACGCCAAATAGACTATTATCTTGATCTAGATCTCAGGACTCGTGAGGTCTGATGAACTAACATTACAACACAAGCAACTTCAGTTCATGAACTAAAGATCTACTAGCCTGAAAACACGATTACTAAAAAAAACCTCGATACTTTTAATTTTTAAAAACACCTCGTTTTAGTTAAACTTTAGGCTGGATCTCTATAATTTATCTATTATTTGGATATTATTTTTAATGTATAAGAAAGACAATACTAAAAACTTCATTTACACTAGTCGGTTTTTTTAATATTTATAATAGTTTTCTTTTTATCTGTAATTATCTGTTTTTTAGCTTTCATATCATTTCGCTAAACGCGCTCCAAACCTTCTCTCTCTTTCTTTCCTCACGAAATCTGTATGCGCTATCCTCTACCGATTACGATTAGTCTGGCTGCGCGCCTTGTAGGAAGCGGACCTATGCCCGATTGCGTCACACAATGCTCAATTACGACATCGATAGATCGATTAAAAAACTTTTGAATTCCAGAAGTAAGCTGGGGGGAGGGGGCCGTGGCTGTAGGTGCATAAAATCTTAATTTGTGTAAATAATAAATGTAACTAATTATAAAAGTTATAAATATAAAGACCAAAAAAATTACTAAAAAGGAACATAAAAACGTTTTTCGCTCGTAGAATGAGAGTAACAAAAAGCTAAGAACCGTATTGATTGTTTACGATCCGATGTAAATTTTCTTCATCTTACTTAGCTTCTTCACGATGGCTTGTAGAAACTGGGGTGTTACTTTCGTGTGGAGTTGTGGACTAGGTCGGTATGATTTGGAATATTATCTCCTCGATATTGTTGCCACCGAGAATCATCTAAGTTCCCAATGGCGTTACGGAATGCCTGTACCAGGACCTCGTTCGTTGGTCAGCACCTGCACTGCTTCAAGTGATGTCTGCCTGGGCCTAGAAGATCTTCATGGGGCCCAGACCTTATCTGCATATTAGCATCTGCCCAGTTGCCTTCAAGCCCAACCATATTTCAAACCAGACGCAGCTTTTATTGGCTGCCAGGCGCAGCAGCTATGAATTGAATTTTCATCCCCATTGGCAAAGTTGAGAGCGACTGCTGTCTTACCTCCCCAAGCTCGATAGGTTGCCTAATTGAACTGGACGCTTTCTAGGAACAATAATAATAAACCGGCCAAGTGCGAGCTGAACTCGCCCATAAAGGGTTCCGTAGCAGCAAGTAACATAATATAAAAGTTCGTGTAGTTCGTTGTAACTTTCATTGATGTTCGCAGTGGTAGTGATTTTTCTCGGCGATAATTGCGGTATATGACGTTTTAAAAAAAACTACCATCTTGATTTCGTTCAAACCAATTTTCTTTGGTAGATTTTATGACAATGTACATTATCAATACATATAATAAAATCGTAACAGGTCGCAGTCTGTACATGGAAGATAAATAAGAAAAAATATTATAGGGGGGCTTTATGAACGCAATAGAACCCAAAACAATGATTTTTAGAATTTTTGTCTGTTTGTCTGTTTGTCTGTTTGTCTGTATGTCTGTATGTCTGTATATCTGTTTGTCTGTACGGTTGTGCACGCTAATCTCAGCAACCGCTCATCCGATTGCAATGCGGTTTTTTTTATTGTGTTGAAGTTTGCTCCAGTTAACATTTAGCGTTTGTTTTATGTAAATCGGTTTAGAAATAAAAGAGTTATAACACTTTTAAGAATTAGATATTTTGAAAATTTTAATTGTAGGGGTTTCTTTGAATGTGAGTGAACCTAAGCTGGCGTGTTGGCTTAATCATAAAAGAGGACTGAATTGTTTTAAAATAGACTTAATCATTAAGCTCTTTTATGATTAAGCAAACAGGGCAGTTTCAGACGCTGCTTGATGACTCTGATGAAAAAATACCTTTCCTTTCATACACCTTATGTGACGTAAACGAAGTTGCGGGCTCAGCTAGTAGTATATATTTTTTAGATTTATCATCCTCTTAGTTTAGAAGTTAGAGGGGGGGGGGGGGGGACACATTTTTCCACTTTGGAAGTGTCTCTTGCGCAAACTATTCACTTTAGAGAAAAATATGTTATAAACCTCAATAGCATTTTTGGAGACCTATCTATTGATACCCCACACGTATGGGTTTGATGAAAATAAAAATTTTGAGTTTCAGTTCTGAGTATGGGACCCCCAAAATTAACTGCTTTTTTTCTCGTTTTATACAATCTTGATGCGGTTCACAGAATACATCTACTTACCAAGTTTTACCAGCATAGGCCTTATAGTTTCGGAGAAAAGTGGCTGTGACACACGGACGGACAGACAGACATGACGAATCTATAAGGGTTCCGTTTTTGCCATTTGGCTACGGAACCCTAAAAATGTCATACAAAACTCAGAAACCGCCTCTACTAGGAGTGCGAGCGAGTCGGTGCCGGAAGTAATTGCACGGAACATAAAACAATGGAGTCGGCTAATTCAAGTACAAAAAGACAGTGTAAGTTTTTAAAAAAAAACTGTAAATTATAACACTGTCTTTAGACTTTCTATTTAATAGTAGAAAATTGCCGGTGATATTTTCAAAACAAATTTATTGTTTCAAAATACTTGTTGATTCACATAAAAGAATAATCATTTTATTGAAGGTACTAATGAAAGAAAAATGAGTTTTTACTGAATGATGATGCTGTTGGGCGCAACAGCGCCAGGTCCTCGTGGTGGGTCTGGACGTGGACACTCTCTCGTTCGAGACCATGGAGCGAGCCATGCTCTCCTGCGGGAGTAAGTGGGACTGCGCTGCCTCTTTCTGCGAGCAGGTTATGCTCCTGAAAGAGACGGCGGGGCGGGAACGGGAGAGAACTCTCCCACCCAAGTTCCGCAGTCGGCGGCCTGGGCGCCGTCGACGTGTCTTCGCCGAGAACTATCGGCCTAAACGAAAACTTACCCCTAGAAAAGTGATGGTCACTGTTTGGTGGTCTAGCGCGCCGGTGTGATTCATCACAGCTTTTTACCAAACGGGGTGAGCATTGATGCAGATGTGTTCTGTGAAGAACTGAACACAATGATGGAGAAGCTTGTCGCTCGTCTCCGCTGCTCCTGCACAACAATGCGCGACCTCATACTGCAGACGGTCCCCAAGTTGCAAGAACTGAGGTTGAAAGCTCTCCGTCATCCGCCAAACTCACCAGACCTTGCGATACAGACTATTTCCAGAATTTGGATAACTTTTTGGCGGGAAAGAAATTCAATACCCAAGAGGCAATACAAAATGCCTTTGAAGAATTTATTTGAATGACGGCAATTTTATTTAATATTAATTTTATTTAATATTAGTCATAGGAAAGAATGTTTAATTTCTACCTGGTCAGGTGAAAATCGCCCCATAAAAATAGAACGAAATAAACGAAACCAGATATTGTAGGAAGATTTCATGGTCCTCAAACTCTAAGTGTTCTTATCTCGATTGTATCCTTACTGGCTGAATTGTTGGATCCCAGACATTCACGAAACATGCCCCTAAGAGAAATTGACGTGGTTATTAAAAAGAGCACAGTGATGTGAAAAGAAAGAACAATTATTTAACACCTGATTCCAAAAAAACAGCAATGTATCAAAAAGTACTTTTGAAAATACGTTATTTATATGAGCCCCATTACCCCACTGGACCTAAAAGACATTATAAACGTGTCAGACTTGAACTGATTAAAGCCATGCACTGTTCTTATTAGCTGTAGTTTCTATCGGCCTAATGAAGTCATTTCTAATTTTTCATAGATTCATCGACAGCCTATTGATGAATCCATGAAATTTAAAATTGCTAATTATTTGAATAAATAAAAAGATTTTAGAGTTCTTTTTTGTTTTTTATTTCATAAAAAACGAAATTGAAGTCTTTATACACGGTTACATTCCAAAAGTATCACTTGGTCCCACGTAATACATTGAAGTGAACAGAGGCAGGCTATGGAAACCTGCTTAGACAGGACCTTCAACATGGCTTCATGACGACCTAACTCCTGGATGCCAAGATGGATTACTAACAAAACTTTCGGCCATCACGGGCCCAACCAAGAAATCCATTCTCGACGTAACTACTCGAAAGCGTAAAAATGAAAATTTACTGGTGAAATGTCTTCTATCTCAAAATTTGTCATTTTTAAAGACAAAAGATATTTCGCAAATAAATTTCTGTCGACGTTTTCATCTCACATGATTTCGCCCTTATCTTGATCGATTACACAGAACAATAAACAAGTGTCAAGAGTTCCATTTGTTTATCCTCTGAGTAACAAAGTTCACGTTAATAGTATTATTAGTATGGGCGGAGACCCTGACGGCCAGCAATGTGGCTAGATTGCTGAGCCTGCAGAGGGCGACGGCTGTCAGGGTGGTAAGGGGATACCGCACGATTTCAGGTGAGGTGGCATGTTTCCTAGCCGGGACCGCTCCATGGGACCTGGAAGCGAGAGCCCTTGCGTCACTGTTTAGATGGCGCAAGAAGGCGCTGAAGCGGGGCCAAAGGCCTGCGTCTCGGGAAATCGAGGCCCAGCGGTCCCTGCTCCACCAGGAAACCGTGGATACATGGAAGGTGCGACTAGAGCAACCAAAGGGGGATTTGCCACAATCGCGGCCGTCAGACCGGTCATGGACGGGTTGCTGGAGAGGAGACACGGTACTCTCTCCTACCGGTTGTCACAGATACTTACCGGGCACGGTAGCTTCGGTAGGTATCTGTGACGAAGACACCGGGAAACCACGGCCGAGTGCCAGCAGTGCGAGGACCGCTGCGATGACACAGCGCTCCACACGTTGGTGTAGTGGACGCAACAGCGCCAGGTCCTTGTAGTGGGTCTGGACGTAGACACTCTCTCGCTCGAGACCATGGTGCAAGCCACGATCTCCTGCGGGAGTAAGTGGGACTGCGCCGCCTCTCTCTGCGAGCAGGTTATGCTCTTGAAAGAGGCGGTGGGGCGGGTACGGGAGAAAATTTTCCCACCCGAGTTCCGCAGTTGGGCGAAGACTATCGGCCTCCATGACCATGGGCCTGAGGGCGGCGAGAGCGCTACTCACCGTCATTACAGAAGCAGGCCCATGACGGCAGCCTGACGTGAAAAGTTCACGCACGCCCTTAGAAGCGGGATCACACCCGAAACCCCCCAAAGACGCGGTATAGCACCCGAAGCGCCCCCTGGGCGAGGCCGCAATTGTGGCCGTAGGTCTGTCAGAAGTCTTGGAACATCCTTCCGAGGGCTTACCCGGGACTCCCAACCATAGGCTGTTGGGCGCTACGTGAGGTTTTTTAGTCGGTAGGAGTCCGGCATAGCACTCATGATGCATTTTATCTCACATTAAAAAAAAAATATTATTAGTATCTTTTTCTTCATTCAGTCTTTTCAAGAAGTGGAGGCACTGGCGAGTGGGTGTCCCTCTCGGAGACTTTGATAGGATAAAGAGTGAAAAACTGGAAGATGAAAGCGTAAGGAGTATGTATGTAGGCTTAGTCAGTGAAAGGCTTGCAAATGCGAGCCTTTCCGACTTAGATGTGGATGAATGCTGGAATATTATGAAAGAAAGTATAGTGGATAGTGCAAAAGAAGCATGTGGGAGTGCAAAGAGACATGAACATTCGAAAGGTGATGCCTGGTGGGATGCAGAGGTTCAATCCTGCGTAGCAAGAAAGAAGAAAGCGTGTTTGGATTATGTGTCATCTCATCATCTTGCCAGGATTTGGGATTGATGGTGCGCTACGATTTGGGATTGATGGTGCGCTACTTCGTGCCGTGTAGTCTACATATGTGGGATGTACGGCATGTATGCTGGTGAGCGGCAGCCTGTCTCCCTGGTCTGACGTCAACATTGGCGGCAGACAGGGTTGCGTGCTGTCGGCCCTGCTGTTTGTCCTGTACCTGGACGATTGTCTTAAGAGAGTAAGATCGATGAATGTTGGATTGCGAATGGGTGACTTACTTGTGAATGTAAACTGTTTGCTGTATGCAAATGATGCCGTGCTCATAGCCGAATCGCCATCAGAACTACAGTCTCTAGTTACAGCGATGAAAGATGATAGTCTAATGAGAGGCTTACATTTGAACGCGACTAAAACGAAAGTGATGGTATTCGAAAGAGAAGAGGACAGAACGAATGCCAGGATAACTGTAAATGATGTAGTGCTGGAACAGGTAGATAAGTTTGTATATCTTGGATGTGCATTAAGCAGGGATGGACAGTACACCACTGATGTAGAAAGGAGGGTAACTGCGGGAAATAGAGTGAATGGAGCGTTAGGCAAACTTTTGGGTACCAAAACCCTAAGTCAAAAGGCCCAGCTCGCAGTACCTACACAGTGCGGTGCTGATACCTACGCTAATGTATGGAAGCGAGAGTTAGGTATGGCAGGAAACGCATGAAAGTAGAATAAACGCGGTCGGGATGCGCGCGCTACACGGAATCTGCGGAGTAACGCTCGCAGATCGTGTTCGGAATGAAGATGTAAGAAAGAGAGTTGGTCTGGAAGAGAGTATCGGTGTTAAAGTAAGGAAGGATGTCCTTCCTTAGTACGATAGTTCGGGCATGTGGAGCGAATGGGTGATGAAAGAATGACAAAACAGATATACAACGCGAAAGTGGATGGACGTAGGAGTCGGGGAAGGCCACGACACACCTACCACGACCAAATTAATCGTGTGTTAGTTGAAGGTGGTGTCAAGAGCCGAAGGAACCGACGTGCATGCATGAAAAGAAAAATGAAAGTTGAAGAAGCAAGTGAGGTTTGTATGGACCGTGCCGTGTGGCGCTCGGTTCTTTCTGCCTACCCCGCAAGGAATTTGGCGTGAAGGTTAATTATAATGTCGATTTATTCACGAGATAAATAGTCTTGACAGACAGACGATGAAACGTCTAACCAAGTATACTTTTTAAAATTCAGATACATTATTAAGTAACAAGTTTTTGCCTACCCCGCAAAGGATTTGGCGTGAAGGTAGATAGATGGATAGTATATTTTTCATCATTGTTCTTTTACAGTAAAAAAGGATTATTCGTTCTTCATAATTCGCCTTGATGCGGTGGTGCATTCGGTAGTATAACCGATGGCCGCGCTGAGGCCCTGATTTTATTCTGGGGTCGCGGTCGGGCCGAATATTCGTGTGATCCACAAAATGATGTTTCGGAGTTTGGGTGCTCGATAGACCGTTTGTTGAGGAAGGTTTATAAAATTACACTTCAACGAATAGGAGCAACTATGAATAAAGTTTCGAAAACGGGAAAATTTATTCCTTTTGAGAGTATACGTTGCGTGCGCTAAGTAAATATAATTAAAGTTACATAAAAATTGTGAATTGTGAAATTGTTCATTTTAAAGTTCTATAAAAATTCTCCTCCTATTTTTATAAGTAGTATAATACGTACGGTCAATTTTTAAAAAAAGTAAAACTAAAAACCGAGTAAAACTATTCACACAAATATCTACTCCATTCTATTCATTGTTCGCCAGTGCGCCGTGCGTTGTGATCCGCCCCTACTTGCGTTACTATCATAATCTGTCACCGACTGACGCGGGCGGCGCCGCGTGAATATGGCGCAAAGGGGCGCGGGGGTAGCGGCAGTGAATCATGCGATTTGGTTAGGGTCAGGCAAGCTCTTAAGTTTAATGCGCGAATATTTTTTATGAATGTATCAATAAGTTTACGAATCACGGCGGGCGATTCTTTGTTAACGCTAGGAATATTGAACAATGACTTAACATGATTATGCACCAGAAGTCTATTGTTGTTATAGCGGTTAGTTAGAATTTCCCAGGCAATAGAATAGTTAGTGGCAGAGAATTCAATAGAATCTATAACTAGTTCTGCACTACCCTGTAATGAAGATTTAAGATAGTGGAACTTTTGTATATCTGAGATTTCTTTAGAATTATGAACTAAAGCCAGAAAAGTGTCACGGAAGTCTAACCACTGTTCATATTTACCGTTGAAGGTAGGGAGCGAAATGGTAGGCAATTTTACAGATTTATGCGAATTATTACACTTTACATGAGGTTCATCTTCAACGATCATGCACTCAGCCTGAGCTAAAACACCGTAATAGTCGTTTTCGAATGATTCACGAGCTACTAGTTCCTCAGACTCTGATACCAACGACTCAATTTCAGTCTGAACTTCATTGAAATCCTTGTATAAGCTTTTAGCACCTTGTAGACGTAACTTTAATTCTGCGCGTTTAATATGATTGATTTCGAAAGGCACCAAAGAAGTAATATAATTTTTAAAAACTGTTAATCTACCCTTGACCGAACCTCTGCGTTTTATGAGATCTTTGAGAACTGCGTTACTACCACTTTCAACCACCGTAGGCTTACACATTCTGGGGGGATAAGAATGATGGGGTACTCACAGTTGCAACCACCAGCCACGACACGACTCAGACAACGACACCCTCGTCCACGATCCAATCTTGCCACTGCGCTGCGACTTGGAATCACGTAGCGGATGCTCAGGGTAGTCTGTATGCGATCTTCACGTGTAGGTATACTTTTACGAAGTATAGAAGGCAGCTTCTGCGTTTGGGTATCTCAGCCAGGTACTGGATCTTCTCTCCTTGTGAATCCGGCACGAAGGACCAAATTTATGGTAATGCTGCGATGCTTGAGGGTTCGAGTTGAAGGAGAGAATTGAGAACGTAGACTTCTTGATAAATGAATATAATTGAATATAGATTCATGTACAGTAAAGAGTAGATTAAGTATAGCTTATTAGTACAAAGGTTCAGATGCGAGTGTTTGACGTAGGTAATTTTGAGTAGAAAAAAGCTTCGTAGTATGGCCGTAGATCAAGCGCTGTGATTGGTCGCCGATGACGTGATATCTTGATGCGATTGGTTTAATATCACGTCATATATGGTAGGTGGTTATGGTCGTTGCCGATCTTTGCGACCTCTGGTGTCGGTTACGATGTACTAGGTGCTTGTCTTAACAGAAGGTTTCACAAACAAGTCGTATGATAGCAACACTAAAACCTATCAGGTGTTTTGTCGGCCCCACCCGATCAGCCAGCATTCTAAGGGTTAAATAATAGTAAACGGCTCCTTGGTAGGGATTAACCCGACGCGTACGTATGGGTATGCTTGTTTCTAGACATGTGGCATGTTCTAATAAAAATTCTTGAGGGATAAGTAAACTTTAAGAGCCAACCAACTGAGAATACATAGATACTTCTTTGAAGGAAGTACAAGAAACCAGGTTTATAGGTCCATGAACTGCAGCTAGTTCTTTCAATATAAAACTTTTATGCGTGAGAGTTGTTGGTCTGTAAAATTTGATAGTGCAGTGAAAACTGTTCAAGTTGAAATTTTATTGAAGCTAAAAAGCACGCACATAACACTATTATGAGTGCTGAAGTTTGATGGTTTCTTTGCCACGCTTGGCTAGTTTTCGTGAACGAATTATATTATCACTTTCGCAAGTTCTAAACCTGGTACTTGGCGGATCTTATTTTATTATTGCGAAAATATGACTTGCTGGCAGAAACTGGCCATCGAACATAATAACTCGTATATGAGACGCCAAGTCAGACCTTAGGCTACAAAATATTATCCTAAGTTATAAGAAGAAATGACATTTTATATTTTTATAAATAAATTTCAGGACTGACAATTTAACTTGGCACCCATTCAATTTCACTTTTTTAAAAAACTTTTGAACCTAATAGTAAACTCGATCATGATTCATAAAATATACAAATTTAGTTTTTGAGATAATTATGGAATTCATCGATAAAATCCATTACTTGATTACGTCCAACTTTCCGTCATCACCGTCGCCGCGTCGTCCAACAATAGTTCAGTCAAATGAACGAAATTGTAACACAAATACGTTTCAATGAATAAAGGACCATCAAACATTCGATACATTATTTACAACCTTGACCCTACGTGTTCGAGAGAGTAGGTATGGAGACGTGAAACAGTAAACAACCATTTACTTCAACAATAACAATAAGTATGTCTTTTATTTATTTTATCAGAACTTGAAGTGTTATTGCAGTACCCTAATAAAATTTTCAACTTGTTTTCTATCATAATATTTTTAACTGTGCATTACAGTAAAGTCGTGTGAAGTATCTATCGAGTAAAATACAATGAAGGTTGAATATGAGTGGCGCCATGATGAAATTCTGGTCACTCACCTGGTTTAAAAAATATAAGAATGATTGGAGCTGTAAGTATCTATTCTTGTTTTTGGAACGTAGTTCCTTAACGCGCGTTGCGAAAGGGGGCTAGACGGAAAAATTATCACCAAAAGTAGGCACGACACTTTTGGTAGTGGTAGTGGTAGTGAAAGTGGTAGTTAGGCGCGACTAGGGAGTAACTCAGATTTTTGAAGTAAAACTTCTTTAGTCGCCACTAGGAAGTAACTCAGATTTTTGAAGTAAAACTTCTTTAGTCACGATTAGGGAGTAACTCAGCTGACGGAGGAAGCAGTCTCACAGGGTGAGGTGGTGGTGACGGTGTCTCTCGACATCGCCAACGCATTCAACACCTTGCCCTGGGGCTGCGTCAGGGAGGCGCTTATCTATCATGGAGTGCCTCCCTACCTCCGTCGAATTGTCGGGGCTTATCTCTCCGAGAGAGCCATAACTTACCTGAGCTGGCTAGGGCCGGGTCGGCGAGATGTGTCGTGCGGTGTTCCACAGGGATCGGTTTTAGGGCCGCTCCTGTGGAACATCGGTTACGACTGGGTGCAGCGTGGTCCGTTGCTCAGGGGGGTCGGCGTAACGTGTTACGCCGACAACACCCTCGTTACGGCGCGGGGAGCAACGCACCGTGCCGCAGCACTTAAGGCCACGGCAGGGGTGGCTCAGGTCGTGGGTCGGATTCGGCGGCTGGATCTCCAGGTCGCCCTTCACAAATCCGAGGCTCTGTGCTTCCACGGACCTCGGATGGGACCACCTGCGGGATCCAGCCTACAGGTAGGGGGCGTCAGCATCGGCATCGAGCCCTCGATGAAGTATCCGGGGCTCGTACTCGATGGCCGGTGGAACTACGGACATCACTTCCGAAGTTTGGTCCCAAAACTGAGGGGAGCATCGGCCGCACTCGCGCGGCTGATGCCCAACATCAGGGGACCCAACGCTCCCTACAGGAGGCTGTACCTGGGGATCGTGCGAAGCATGGCCCTGTACGGGGCTCCCGTATGGGCGGAGACCTTGACGGCCAGCAATGAGGCTGACTAGACTGCTGAGCCCGCAGAGAGTGATGGCCGTCAGGGTGATAAGAGGATACCGCACAGGCGGCATGTCTCCTAGCCGGGACCCCTCCATGGGACCTGGAAGCGAGAGCCCTTGCGTCACAGTTGAGATGGCGCAAGGAGGCGCTGGAGCGGGGCCAAAGGCCTGCGTCTCGAGAAATCGAGGCCCAGTGGACCCTGCTCCGCCAGGAAACCGTGGAGACATGGAAGGTGCGACTTGAGCAACCAAAGGGGGGATTTGCCACAATCGCGGCCGTCATACAGGTCATGGACGAGTGGCTGGAGAGAAGACACGGTGCTCTCTCCTACCGGTTGACACAGATGCTTACCGGGCACGGTAGCTTTGGTAGGTATCTGTGGCGAAAACACCGGGAAACCACGGCCGAGTGTCAGCACTGCGAGGACCGCAGCGATGACACGGCGCTCCACACGCTGGTGGAGTGCACGGCGTGGGCACAACAGCGCCAGGTCCTCGTAGTGGGTCTGGGCGTGGACACTCTCTCGCTCGAGGCCATGGTGCGAGCCATGCTCTCCAGCGGGAGTAAGTGGGACTGCGCCGCCTCTTTCTGCGAGCAGGTCATGCTCGCGAAGAAGGCGGCGGGCCGGGTGCGGGGGAGAACTCTCCCACCCGAGTTCCGCAGTCGGCGCCCTGGGCGCCGCCGACGTGTCTTCGCCGAGGACTATCGGCCTCTATGACCGGGGGTCTGAGGACAGTGAGAGGGCCGCTCACCGTCCTTACAGAAGCAGGCCCATGACGGCAGCGTGACGTGAGCAACTCACGCACGCCCCCTCTTAGAAGCGGGGTCACACCCGAAACCCCCCATAGACGCCGGATTGCACCTCAGATTAGTAGTCAGAGTTACTCAGATTTTTGAAGTAAAACTTCTTTGGGCGCGACTAAGGAGTAACTCAGATTTTTGAAGTGCGACTTCTTTAGGCGCGACTAGGGAGTAACTCAGATTTTTGAAGTGCAAATTCTTTAGGCGCGACTAGAGAGTAACTCAGATTTTTGAAGTAAAACTTCTTTAGGCGCGACTTGGGAGTAGCTTAGATTTTTGAAGTAAAACTACTTTAGGCGCGACTAGGGAGTAACTCAGATTTTTGAAGTGCAACTTCTTTAGGCGCGACTAGGGAGTAGGTCAGATTTTTAAATTAAAACTTTTTTAGGCGCGACTATCAGATTTTTGAAGTAAAACTTCTTTAGGCGCGACTAGGGAGTAACTCAGATTTTTAAAGTAAAACTTCTTTAGGCGCGACTAGGGAGTAACTCAGATTTTGAAGTAAAACTTCTTTAGGCGCGACTAGGGAGTAACTCAGATTTTTGAGGTAAAACTTTTTTAGGCGCGACTAGGGATTAACTCAGATTTTTGAAGTAAAACTTCTTTAGGCGCGACTAGGGTGTAACTCAGATTTTTTTTCCGACAGAAGTAACGCTTACGATTCGAATTTTGAATAGCGGAAACGCGTTTTCGCTATTCAAAATTCGAATGAATGATATTAATAGAAATCATCATCATCAATAAGTGTCGTCATTGTCGGAATTCAAGAGTGCAAACTAGGTTTAACCACTCCTGGACAAGTTTTACCCCGCTCTATGGTCTCTGGAGGTTGAACTGGAAAGGGGTTCAATAAAACGCCGACATTCCATATCAAGGTAAAAAGGCAATTTTATTAGGTCAAATACCTAAAATCGTCCTACTAAACAGAATCTTAACATCGCGATATACAATGACGGCAGAGCGCCATCTAGTTGCGTAATAGAAAACAACACAAGTAAACAACAAACTTAGATAAAAATATACAAGTATACTATGGTATGATGCTTAAAAAGTCTTTTAAATAACGGCTTTATTATAGTTTTATTTAGTTATACATTATTTGAGTTAACTTTCTAGTAGTAAACCAAACCAAATTTATACCGCTCCTAAATAAAAACAGCTTACTAACCTTTACGTAACATTGTGATTTGCAGATCCAATCCAAGTCAAACATCGGAAGCAAAATGTTATTCCAGACACGAAATACTCTAATTTCCAGTCGTCAATGAAATTCGTGATTATTATAGGACAGTGTTTTGCTTTGAATCCAGTGCTGGGTGTTTGTGAAAAAGATGCAAATCAATTACGGTAAATATAATTTTACAATTATAAGTCTGTATAGTAAACATGATGAACTGGGTGGCACCCGCGTCTCCGCCTGCATGGAATAAGTACCCGTTCCCGCTTCCCATGGAAACGTATTCCCGGGATAAACAGTAACCTATATGTTTGTTCAGGCTATACTCTATCTCTGTATCAAATTTCAGCTCGACCCGATCAGCCGTTAGAACGTGATAAAAAACCAAAATATTCATACATCCAAACATCTTTACGAGTGATTTCGGGATTAGGCTAGCACGTTAAACAGTTGATACGAGTGCTAATAACATGGTACTTCTTAAATCAAGATGAATACTGAGCTAAGGGGATTGAAATAAACAAAAGAGGATAGTCATAGCTTTTTTTTTTATCGTGAGAGAAAATCCTCATGAATTTTATGCCGGACTCCCACCGACTAAAACACCTCACGTTACGCCCAACAGCCTATGGTTGGGAGCCCCGCGTAAGCCCTCGGAAGGATGTCCAAGGAGCGTAGTCATAGCTTATTTGAGTCCGTTTAAGCACGGCAAGATCATCCCCTTTGATGAGGTGTATTCTGTGATGGTTCTTTAATGATTACGATGGTGAGGTGTAGTCTTTTATCTGACCTTTCTATTATGGGTAAGTTTTTATTATACAATTAGTACCGTAATTCTTTTCTTACTATTCCAGTTTTAAATTCAATTCCTGGCGTTGTCTGTACACGTTATTATCCATGATAGGACAAATTGGGATGGTTTGTCTACTCATAATTAGTTTATTCAAAACGACTTTCTCCACTGTGTACTCTGCAAGTAAGTTTGAAGAAAAATTAAAAGATAAACACCCTTGCCCTTGTAGTTTTTTGTCGCACGTAATAGGCGTTGAAGGACAGGTTGTGACGACTCACTATAAAAAATATTCAATCCGCCCGCCGCCATATGAAAGCCGGGACCAACAGTTTTACAGAAACGGTCACCAATGACATGCCACAAAGTGGTCACGTGGTGGTCGCCCATCCAAAAACCAGTTATAGCAATAGTTGTTTACTCCAGCTATCGTTTATAGAACACTCAGTCAGCGGGAATGTAAGCGCTTCTAGTAGCGGACTGCAATACACTTCAAACAACCCCTTATCTGTCCAAAAAGCATTGCGACAACTTTCACCAGCATCAGACTATCACTTTCACCGTTCTATTTTACTCCCGGGAACGATCGGGAATGACTAAACTAATCCAGACTGTGATAGGACAAAAGAAAATAATAAAAAGTAACTTACTAAAATGGATCTAAACAAACATACATCCTCACCACCCAAACGCATATACCGTCTCTGTTCCGTCGTGTGTAAAAATATAAAAATCAGTAAAAGCTTCAAACGCTTGCAATTTTTACCTTACTTTCACTTCTGCAAAAAAAAAACATTTTTTCCAAAATTAACATTTTTAAATTGGCATACATAATACGTAAAGCACAGATCTTCACTATTACATTGATATGTAATTTACTTAGAAATAATATGCAATTAACAACTTATAGTACCTACCACTATTTTCGCAAAAATTTGCACCCTTATCTGCATTTCCGCACGCAATCGAACTTGAAAAACCTGTTCCTGGTGATGCACTTGCAGGACCTGTTTCTGCTCGTCCCCGAGGTGGAAGAAACTGAACTGCCATTGTAGTCGTGCTTTCCTGACCCACACCCTATTTATATCACATCATAATCATTTATTTGGTTTATGGTATTACTACAAGAGCTGTCGAAGAGACGGTGTCATAACCTTTGTTATATTTAATTGCAAAATTCTCGTTTTTGTATATCTAACTAAAAAATCTTGATCTATTTTTGATACCACTTAAAACAATACGAACAAAAAAAACACACTGCAAAGAACAGCAACTGACTCACGAACTATAAATTAAGAAGGTTTGATCTAATTACTTTTTCGATCAAGAATAACATTCTTGATCAAAGAATCACTTCTATTCAGCTAGATAGGCTAACCATGATGATTGGACTTTATACGAAGATGGTCAGATTTTTTTTTATTTTCTTCATTTTTATAAAAGAGGCACGTCTTGGTACCAAAACTGAGGGGGTCATCAGCCGTACTCTCGCGGTTGATGCCCATCATCAGAGGACCCAACGCTCCCTACAGGAGACTGTGCCTCGGGATCGTGTGGAGCATGGACCTATACGGGGTCCCCGTATGGTCTAGCATGCCAAACACATTAGAAGTATTCTTGCGAGAGCTTTAGAGGGGCCCATCTCCTTTTTTTATGACTTACATGGCATCCATATCGGTTTGTATAAACTATATTGTGATCAAAAAATGGAACTCCGAAATGTATGTACGCTCATAACTTCTGCTGAAACGATTTCGCTAATTCTTTCTTTTCTGTATTAGTTATAGTCAGTGCTTTTTTTTAACGTGACGTAAAATCCATCATGCATGCTATGCCGGACTCCTACCGACTAAAAAACCTCACGTAACGCCCAACAGCCTATGGTGCCCAGGGTAAGCCCTCGGAAGGATGTCCCCGAAAGAAAGAAAAATTACAGTAACTGTAACTGGCTCGAACTGTTCAAGGAAATGGTTTCAATTGCGATTTTGGATCGGGCCTTGAAAATCGAAGCACCAAAATGGGAACCGGGAATAGAAAAACGGACTGGGTAATGAAAATCAGGAACCGGGAACAGGGATCAGGAAACCAGGAACGGAAACATGGGACCGGGAACTCAGAACTCAGGATACCGATTTCCATATTCATAGTTATGGTAGGACAACGTCTGTCGGGTCAGCTAAGAGATCATCGTCACATAAGAGAGAGTAAATCACCCGTTACCGTCACATTTACTCTGAGTGACCAAAAAAATCGCATAAAAAAAGCACGCTGAAATGGGATAAAAAGTCCTATGTCCGTCTCCTGGTTCTAAGCTACCTCCCCACCAATTTTCAGCCAAATCGGTAGAGCCGTTCTTGAGTTATAAATAGTGTAACTAACACGACTTTCGTTAATATATATAGATATTGCGGGATATGCTCACACATCACCATTTAGCCCAAATTAAATTCTATATGAGAAAAGCAATTTCCATGAAAAATTACTTTAATATTTTATGAAAGTTGTCTTTTTGTTCTGTCAATATTTATGTTTTGCATTTCAGCAGCTATCATATTCTACTCTCTAGGCGCTCTAACTACATCATTATATCTGCGCATTGCAACAAAATGGCCCAAATTGTGTCAACTGATATCAAACATGGAAGCGAATGATCCCACTATAGAAAATAACCTCAGGATGAAGTTAAATGCAGTATGCTTTCTCGTCCTGGCACTAGCATCCAGTAAGTGTGTTGTACCGTTAAGTGCACGCTAAGATTAATAATGTGCTGTTTTATCGTTCACTTCATTCTAATATTAAAGTCCAGTTACATCTTAGAGTTACACTGTGGAGTGCGATATACAAGCTGATTGCGTGAAAACGTTTCGTCATTCGTCATTCAGTAGATGCATTATTTTGTAAGTAATGCATGCCTTCAATATGTCGTTAATTTTTCTCTGTGCTTAAATATAATTAGACTTAGGTATTCGTTTAGGGGTTAAAGTATGAAATTGCCGATTAGTACCGAAAATCTAAATTGTTTATTTTTTTGATTTTTAACAAACTTATTTATTCAAAATAGTTACCATTATTATCTAGACATTGCTGCCATCTAATAGGAAGGTCATTTATGCCTTTGCGATAGAACTCTAAGGATCTAGACTGCACAAACTCTGTGAAAGTATTTGTACTGCCTCCTGGGAAGAAAACTTCTTGTCACGTAGATAATTGTCCAAATCACGAAAAAAATGGTAGTCCGTTGGAGCCAGGCCTGGCGAATACGGAGGATGACGAATAGTTTCTAAGCGCAGGTCCAATAGGCTTAAAATGGTTTCTCGTGCTGTATGAGGTCTCGCGTTGTCATGGAGCAATAATGGTGAAGATCGATTCATGAGTCGGGGCTGTTTTACTGCTAGTTTTACCAACATTGTACGGAGTTCGGCACAATAGACATCTGCCGTTATCGCTTGACCAGATCGGAGAAAACTATAGTGAATAACACCATGCTGAGACCACCAAACAGTTACCATTACCTTTTTATTGGTAAGTTTCGCTTTAGGACACAATGTTGCAATTCATATATTTGAAAACGGAAGCTCTGGTAAGCATCGAAATGCGTAATTTTTTATTTAGTTCAATTTATTCAACTAAGTGTGGGTAATTTCGTGTACAAAAAAAAATATTTTATGTAAATTTATTATATTAGGCAGGCGTTTGTGAAATTTATGAAGGGGGTAACGTTTTTTTGTTATATTAAAGGTTTTAAAACGGGGAGTAAATATTAATAGCTAAAGGAAAGTTTAGGGAATATCTATAGGTTGAAGAGGGTGTTTATAAAATATATATTGTTCTTTACAGAATGAGCTTCCAATTTTGGGTTTAAAAATCCCTGCTTATACCTTATGGCAACAGTCAGTTAAGAACAGCTGTTGTTACTGAAAATACAGGCGTAAACCTTATATTATTTGTATCGTATCGTTGTCGTATTATTGTAACGTCCGTTATTCCTGGAAGAAGGAAGTCCCATCCCCAGAATCCGGATGAGTACCTAGTTTTAAGTTAGATTTAAGTATTATTGTAAAAAATGCAATAAATTGTTGTATTTCAATCTGTAATCGTTGCGTTATTGACTCCAGGTTAAATTATCTTACCTTACCTTAACTACTGAACCACCTGGGAACTCCTGGGATCACTCCGGACTTCCCAGAAGCGTGTCATCGGTTATCATAAAGAATCCACTTTTCATCACATGTCACAATTCGATCCAATATTCCTTCATTTCTGTACCGATTCAACAAGGCAACACAAGTTTCAACACGCGTTTCTTTCTGCAGATCGGTCAAATCGTGAGGCACCCATTTTTCGTATTTTTTTATTTTATTGATTTGATGCAAATGAGTCAATATTGTGCGTAAGGTAACGTTAAACCATGCCGCCAATTCCTGGGTAGTTTGACTAGGATTGGCTTCCACCATCTCTCTTAATTCATTGTTATTCACCTGTGTAGGCGGTCTTCCTCGTGGCTCGTTCTTTAAGTCAAAGTTTCCTTCACGATATCGTTTAAACCAAAATCGCACGGTGCGTTCATTAGTAGACCCCTCTCCAAACGCAACATTGATATTGCGGGCTGTTTCTGCCGCGTTACTTCCGCGTCGGAACTCGTATTCAAAAATTACTCGAATTTCCGCAGTATCCATCTTTCTTGTCTAAGTTAAATATCAAAAACAATTGAAAGTCGATATTCAAATGTTTCACATTTTTTAAAAGAAGAACATCATAAAAACTATAATAAAAAGTTTCATTCGAAAACCTCAAACCACGAAGATTCCATGTCAATTCAAAGAACCTATTGCAATAAAACGGCAATTTCATACTTTAACCCCTATTATTTTCGGGACCTTTTATTTTATGGTGTAACTAGCGGTTTACTAATGTTCAACTGATATCAAACATTTTGCCATAATTTAAAATGCCATAATTTCATATGCCATACTGGTATTTGCCATAATTTCATTAGATATAACGCTTCAGTTGCCATAATCGTGAAATGACATAAAATTACTTTCACTAATTCCATTGGTCATAATCGATCAAGTGTCATAACAATTTCAATCCATAAATGTATTTGCCATAATTTTCGTTTTCAATAATGCCATTATCCATAACTTTTATTCACCATAATATAAATAAAGATAATTTATACATACATACATACATATGGTCACTCACACCTTTATCCCCGAAGGGGTATTACATTTATATATTTTATACGACGCAGATAATTTATTCACAATTAAACCTAAAACTAAACCTCATATGGCATCTACTTACTAAGCTCGACGGAGCCCCGCTTTGCGGGGCTCCTACTTCTGGGTGGTTTAAAAAAAAACCACGAAGACTAACCTTCTAACCTAACCTATCCGAGTCGGATTGCACTGAGTCGGGGTGTTAACGAAAATTAATTTCGACCTAACAATATTATGTATTAGTATAAATGATAATAGTGCAAGTAAATATTATGATCGGGGATGATTATGGCAAACAATATTAGTGCAAATGAATTTATGGAAAACGAGAGAAGACCGTAACTAGCTCTAGTTACACTGTTTTTACACTATTTACTATTGATTCCCCTTAATCAACTTGAAATTGTAGAAGGAGAGAAAACATAATGTTCCAACTTTTCTGTAAATAGCAGAATATAAGAAAACCATCGGTGCAAAGGCGAGCCATGAGTTTATTGGGCTTGGAGTCCCTTAGCGATAGGAGAGACTGTGCTTTCATATGCGTGTTCTACCGTCTGTATAATGGTTCGAGCCAAGTAATTGTTTGATATGATGCCCACGGCTACGTTTTTCCAAACGTCTACAGTATGGGGTTTTTTAAAATGGGTCTAGAAGGTTTTTGTAGGGTCAGAAGTGCGAGTGTTACACCTCTGGTGTTGCAAACGTTCACAGATTACGGTGACCACAGTCTATCAGGTGGGGCAGTAAGCTTGTCAGCCACCTGAATGGTATATTTGGATTTAACGTATTCTTTTTAAAACAACGGAATAGAGTGGCGCTCGTTACATAATTATAAGTAGTGTTTCGTTGCCGAATATATTATGTGGATTTACATTTTATTTTGCAGTGGAGCATCTGTTCGCGGAGTTACACGGCTTATCTATAACTGTTGACTGCGAACCAGATGAAGCCATCTTCGAAAATAACGCTCGCCGCAGTTTCCCATGGGTCTTCATTACTATTCCATACAGTGTCTTTGTAACTGCAATATCACATGTAAGTAACTTACTGCAATGTTTGTTATGGTATATTCTCTAAGCCTAGAGCCCGTGTGGACGAACGTTTCCTTTCTTGGAAGGTACGTTCCGTCGTTGGTCTGGTTTGCCAGTAAAATGGCAGTCGTTAAGTTGAAATCCTCGACAATTGCAATACAGACACTACATCGAGAAGTGAAGCAAAGTATAAAAATATTGGGTATTAAATGCGAAAATGTTCCACAAAGTCTATGGAACAAACCGTGTGCGTAACTAAATTCAAGACTATTTCTAAGTGTTACACGTGTTCCATAAGTTGAGGCAAGCTAGGGAAGAAAATGTTCACAAGTGTGCCTTAACTTATCGCACACGCGTAGTATAAATAATTTATATATTTTTTAGACAGTCAATATACAATGTACGTTCAATTGGAATTTCACGGACCTGTTTGTAATTTGTATGAGTTTGTATCTTACGTCAAGATTAGAGCAGATCAACCGCAGAGTGAATGCAGCGAAAGATAAAGTATGTACTCAATTGAAAATATTGTAGTAAAACTAGATGTTGCCAGCAGCTCCAACCTCGTGGAAATTTGTTTTCGTTCTTGCTTCCCATGGTAACTTATTCCCGAAAGAAAAAGTACCTAGCCTATGTGTTAGTCTAGGGCAGTGGTGGGCAAACTTTTTTAACGGGGGGCCACAAAAATTAAGAAATATCAGGTGAGGGCCAGAATTACAGAAAACCGGCCAAGTGCGAATCGGACTCTTGCTCAGAGAATTCCGTACAAAAAAAAACTAAAAAAAACGCATTTATTGTACGGGAGCCCCCTTTAATTTTCTCCTTTTTTCTGATTTTGGTACCTATTTGTTGTTATAGCGGCAACAAAAATACATCATTTGTAAAAATTTCAGCTCTTTAGCTATCACGGTTCTTGAAAAACAGCCTCGTGACGGACAGACGAAAAGATAGATGGACTGCGAAATCTCATGAATAGGGCCGTTTTTACCCATAAAAAAATATAGTAAACTATCACACTTGGACAAACGTTAAAAATTACATTTAGCTGGTTATTTAGAATTAACTGGTATTTGCAGGGCCCTGCCATGCCATGGTAGGCGTGTAGGACGTAGGAAATTGCTTCTTATGTGCCATATTTCAAATGCAAGTTCGTGTTGTAACGAAGTAACTTTAGCAGCGCTAAAAGGTGTTCAACAGAGTAAGTCGGCTTGCGATTGAGTTGTTCAGCTATTTCATGGTCTAAAACGTCTGTTCACGTCACCGTCTTCACCTATGTGTTTATTGCTCTACAAAGTAGAATCTACATAATACTTCTGTATCGTCAAAATGTAATTAGGGCGGGCCATATACCAGGTGCCGAAGGACCGTCGGCGGGCTGGATTGAATACTTCCGCGGGCCGTACTTTGCCCATCACTGGTCTAGGGGAACACCCAAAAATTCCGAAATATGTTTTTCCGAATTTCAATATTCCGATGTTCAAAATTCCGAAGATTTTAATTCCTAAGAAACAAAGCTCCGAATATTCAAAAGGACGATATTCATTTATCCGAAAGTCATAAGTACGAATTTTTATTTTTCCTAATTTCATTAGTACGAATAATCAAAAGACCGGACTGTTATTTTTCCGAAAAACATTATTCAGAATTTCAAATATCCGAAAATTCACTTAAAGTTAAAGTTTTTTTAATAAAGTACGGTCAAGTCTAACTACCGAAGATATTATTTCCAAGTGAGTGGAAGGCAAACGACGACTCGGATGGGTTAGGTTAGAATCTAAAATCTCCCGCCTTAGCCTTCGTGGTTATTTTTTTTTGTTTTGTCGTTTGCCTTCCACTCACTTGGAAATAATATTTTCGGTACTTAGACTTGACTATACTTTATTAAAAAAACGGGTGGAATCGGGAACATAAATAATCGTCTTTAATGTTAAGTCTTCGGGTTAAAACAGGAACGGATGGAAACGGACATTCACCCTTTGCATTTATGATATTTCGGATTTTTGATAATCGGAGTTCGTATTTATAATATGGCGGATTTTCAATGATTCGGAATTCAACGGTTCGGTTTCTTGAAATTCGGCATTCTGACAGTCGGAATTGTAAGCATTCGGAATTTTACAATTATTTCTTTTAATAAAAAGGATTTATGAAACATCGGATTTTTTACTTTCGAGATTTCGAATCATTCGGACTTATGAAATTCGGAATTATGAAATTCGTTATTGTGACTTTCGGAATTAAGTTTTCGTATTAATGTAGTGTACCCGTTAGTCTAGACTATAATCTATGCCTTTTCCAAATTTTATCCAGATCTGTGCAGCCGTGAGAACGTGAAAGAGTAACAAACTTCTAGACATTCATAATCTAAATATTCGTACCATTTAAACTCACAAACTTTTGCATCTATAATATTAGTAAGATTATAGCTAAGAGAATAAAAGTTTGGTTAAAAATTTCCATGAGGATTGAGCCATTTGTATAGATATTTATCTAATGCTTTTAGCGAATCTAGAAAATCTTTGGCTTCACTTTAAAGAAGAGAAAATTGTTGTTTATTGATATCTTTATTTATTTTGCTTTTAGATATTGTTCTCTAAAGCACAACTTTACTCGTCATATATCCTAGAAATTTCTAAACATTCCAGTACTCATCACCATCGTTTTGGCGTACAATGCGAGAGGATTATAACAGAGCTACTTACCTAGTACGTCAAGTAGACAGTATCATTGGCGGTGTTATATTTGTATCCTTTGCAAGTAATCTATACTTTATCTGCTCACAATTGCTACATATTTTGTCGTAAGTTTGACTAAATACAAATAAATACGACATTTTTTTAAAATAATATCCATTAATGAAACACGCATTTCATTTTCAGACAAGGGATTCGCACTACCAATAGATGTAAAACTGAAGAAGATGTTGACAAAAGGTAGGATAGGAGAAGGTAAATTACTTTTGACTGAATAGATATTTATTTACACTGTCAAATTAATATAATATTATTGTACTTAAAAACTGCTCAAACAACTCGCCCTTGACTATTCCCGGCGCAAAAGTGACCGCTGCGTTTCCACGCTGAATTGCAACAGCCAGCCTCTGTACCAAGAACGATCCGGATCGGGAGTCACCAGTCGTCTCTGTGAGCCTTTGTCCTATCTCCCTTACAAAATCTTTGGCATCCTTGCCCCAGGATCCAAGGATCTCCACAGCTACGGGCACGAAGGAGTACAGCGGCTATAACTCGGCATACTTAATTCTCTTCTTTGAGCTGGCCTCCGCCGCTACGGCAGAAGGGGAGTGGACGGTGCGACCATGATGGCCGGCGGCGACAGTGATGACGCAAGTTGCGTCCCAAATAAGCCACCTGCCGTTCTTCCATGGGATCAACGTGCGCCCATCCGGTCTTTTACCGTCCAATTTGCTGCGACCTGGAGGTTCAAGCACGCAGGGTACGTTCGCCAACAAAAGGGCCCTGCGTATTATATCATTCAGAGCGTGGTGTCTCGGAAATCTCCCACTGCACCGCCGACAGTTTAAAGCATGATGGCCATCAGCTTCCACCATTGAACCTCAGGTGAATGTATGAGCTTCGCATACCTTACAGCCCAGCCGTAAAGCTGCTGCCACACGCAGTGACTCACCATCGAGCAGGGTGCTCGGGTTAGGAGAGGGCAACTCCTGTAACCACGCTCCAGATTCAGGTTACGTCACCCGCAGTCTAGCCCTATCGGCCCCCGTAGCGCCCTCGAATAATAGAACTTGAAGTGGTCTCACATCCACACCATCCCTATTCCGCTGAAGGTGATCCGCTCCGAGGATCGACACACCCATGATGAGTACCGACCAAGCTGTCACAGCATTCGACACAAAAGGCATGTTCCCCCAGTCACCATGAAAGCCAAGTTAAATAGTGACGAGGTTTGCAACCTCATGCGCAGATACCAGGAAAGCCGGCAGGCTCACTTCACGTGCACATCGTACTCCAAGACCACATAGTATTGGCAGACTAGCCTGACCCCACTGGGCTCCATTCAGGGAGACATTAAGGATTGCCTCCGCCATTAACCTCAATTGCTCGTCGAAAGAGGATACTTCCTCGGGACAGAGCCAAGTTGGGGTGGTCTTCAATAAGTAGTTGACCGTTGGAAGGGCGAGGCACGTGCGCAATAAGACGAGCGCAGCAAATACCTTTCAGACGTTCGTGAGCGGTAAGGAGAAGCTGCTTTCGCACAGTGATGGCCTCCTGAACTGCAGAGAGAAAAATGGGCGATCCTAAAAGGTTGAAGTCGGAGGAAGAATGTGCCTTGAGACCAAGGAGAATAGAGCTGAAATCAGAAAAGTGGGTTCAAACCGCAGTGCTACACGGAAAAACACGCATTTCGCAAAACTGGAATTTGTCAGTTCCCCATATATTTTGCAACGATTGTATTAGTTTGATCTGAATAAGGTTTTTTTTAGGATTAAGAAGTTTTATTTACGTTTATTATTATTTACGTTTTGTAAAAATCTATTAACTTGATCTTATTCTCAACAATTTCAGATTTATGTATGGTTATGAACATTCAGTTTACTTCGTGTATTCGTTCATATTTCTAGTTGCAAGGTCATTAGCAGTGTCATTGACTGCTGCACGAGTTCATTCGGCGAGTTTAAAGCCTGCTTATGCCTTGTATGATGTCTCATCCAGCACTTATTGTATAGAGGTACGTATTTGTATTTGATTTGATTTTTCAGATAAACCTACATACCCTTAATCAATGAAATCAGCCTATGATAGTTCACTGCTGGACATAGACCTCTCCCAATCCACGCCACAACACAAGGTTGGATGTCGTAGATGGACCGACGACCAGGAAAATGTCGCAGGCTGGGACTGGATGCGAAAGGCATAGGACCTACCTACCTATTAACAATTTATTATATTCTGTTTAAAATATAATATTCATATATCCTTCCGAGGGCTTAACCGGGGCTCCCAACCGTAGGGTCTTGGGCGTTACGTGAGGTTTTTTAGTCGGTAGGAGTTCGGCATAGCATTCATGAAGGATTTTCCCTCACGTTAAAAAAGAAAAAAAAAGAGTCATGCGATTTGCATTACAGAAAGTTCTAGAACTCTATTAAAACGAGTAAAATTTAATTTCACCTAAAAAATGTTTCGCAATTTCTGACAGACTCTCAACCTAACTGGAAGACTAATAAATGAGGGGATTACAGTATCAGTGAAGATTGGTCCTCTAGCGGATCACTAAGGAAGGATAAATTTGTACACGTAGGCGTTGACATTAAAGAATTTTGTAAAAAGATGACCAGCAAAATCGTTGGATGTGACGGAAATTATAAAAGTGAAATATGTGAACTTAGAGTAAATGCTCTTTTGTAGAAATTATACCATGAGCTCCAGTATATCTGTTCCTGTTCCCACATCCCATGTGAATTTATTCTGGGGATAAAACATCTATCAGAATAATGTTGTTCAAGACTATAGATATTCTCCTCCTGTATCAAATTTCAGTCAAATCAGTTCTGCCGTTAGAACGCAAAAGAATAACAAACATTCATAAAAAACAAACCTTTGCTCTTAGAATATTGGTAAGAATTACAAAGAAAGTTAACAAACCAAAATAATAATAATAATAATGTACTTGTAAGGTTTGCCACCTTAAAAGTACAATGAAGGTAACATTATTATTTTGGTTTGGTAACTTTCTTTGTAATTTTCACCATTCATATATTGTTAGCGATTTGTTCATCTACTCTTCCTGGTCTATGGCATTGTTAATATAATATCTGGCACGCCATCATAGTTAAAAGAAAATTATATATTTTATTACATTATTTTAGTAGTACAGTGTTAAGACATATTGTGATCAATATACAAATAAAATCATCTCTAGACACTACAGTAGTATTATTTACAAGTTACTTACTACAAATATAATTAAATCTTTAACCGTTTTTTTGAGAGGGAAAATCCTTCATGGATGCGATGCCGGACTCCTACCGACTAAAAAACCTCACGTAACGCCCAACAGCTTACGGTCGGGAGCCCCGGGTAAGCCCTCGGAAGGATGTCCCAGGACTCAAACTTTTAACCCTACCCTAAGCAATTTGTAAGTAAATAAGAGTAATTTCAGATATCGAGGTTCCTGGACCAGATACATGGGAATACAGTTGCTTTAACTGGTCTACAGTTCTTCAGTGTAAAAAAAGGACTTCTATTGACCGTACGTATACCCTTTTTGCGATGGATCGTAATAGCGATTGATAAATTAAATCAGCCAGGGCGTGGACTGGTTAAGGAAACAGTCTTTTTAAGGTTCCGTCGTAAACAAGAAGCCGTGAGACAGTATCAACCGACTACCCCTCTCTAAAACGTTTATTGTGAAAGTGAAAGTTCAATCCGATTGACGTTGTCATTTTTGTTTTTTTTTCAAACTTTGAACAGATAATCCACGTGACCTAGTGACGTAGTTTAATGCAACAGAGTCACAGACTACAGACACAAGTCTCGCCATAAGCCCCTTTGCAATATATTTTATGGAGAGGGGCTTAAACGGGACCCTATTCATGAGACTTAGCTGTCCTTAGTCCCGTCTGTTGTATGTCGCGTCTGTATCTCAAGAACAGTGATAGCTAGAGAGCTGATAGTTTCACATAAGATGTATTTCTGTTGCCGCTATAACAAGAAATACTAAAATTTGAAAAGGGGGGGATTAAGGGGGTTCCCATACAATAAACGTGATTTTTTGCCGTATTTTGGTACGTAACCATCTGTGTGTGTCAATGAACTCATCAAAATGACATTTTCAGTGTTGCGGGGTTTTTGTCACAAATTAATAGTGATGTGGTTGAATCGAGTTTTACAATTAAAGTTAGTCGAGACTATTTTTTTTTATTGACTAACAAACAGTAATTAAATATTACATAAAACCACGTGGCCCTACCAACACCTTCGGGCCCAAGTCAACCTCACATGCAAGCTCGTGCACCTGCTGAACAACGGACGAGGCTCTGACGGCGGGCGGCGGTCCATTTCAACACGGCGATGGGCTCACCACCTGTTACGTGGGACCGAATTGTACACGGCGAAATGTGGGCCGGTATAGGCCTCTGCCTACCCCTTCGGGGATAAAGGCGTGAGTATATGTATGTATGTATGTATAAAACCACGTATACCTATTTCAACTCATTCAAATAATGCAGTAAACAAACAATTTGGATCATGATTGCTCCTTAATTATTTACATTTATTTATTTATTTGGAACAAATAACAGTTACATGTTGTTGTAGTACAGTAAGACGTTTCAATACAATTGTTAAACATATAACCCACACCATTGTTCACGAATTGACATAAAACACATGAAATGGTCAGTAAAAAGAGAAAAACAAAAAAAGAACCTTAGGGTCAAGTGTTCAACAATGAAACAGTGGTACACAATAAAACATAGTAATATTTCCAAAACGCGTCGTTGGCAGTTAGTGCAATATATCGCGTAAGGAAACTCAATAGATACCACTGGCACAGTATAAATATGTTGTTTAACCACTGGCGCATCCCAGTTTGCGGCGGCACCGCGTGAGAAAAGACGCGTCTGCGGCTCATTTTTACTATTTTCGTCAAAAATTGAAGTATTTTTGGCTGTCTTTAAAGATTTTTCATTATTTAATGGTTAGGAATATTATATTTTTTATGATTATCCTGCATTCTACATGTTTTGTAGATTATTTTGGCATATATCATTTGTTTCAAAGTTACAATTTGTTACAGTTTAAAAAAAAAGTTTAAAAAAAAAGTTTAAAGTTTGTTTCATTTTTAAAGTGATTATATTGCAGACCATTAGTGAGAGATAGAAAATTTAGCAAATTTCGAGCGACGTTATCCAAAGATGAGTCTATACAGGCAACGACATGACTCTCGTTCGGGACCCAGTTTATGCATGGAATGTTAAAATCACCTACAATATAAAAAGAGTCAACCGTTGAGTCATTAACGATACGTTGTATATAGCATATCTAAGTACTGACTATACACGTCATGCGGGGTACCCGGTGGAATATACACGTTGCTGATGATATGACGTTTGTTGACTTCAGCCGCGGCAGCTGTACTATAACCTGCTCTATAAAGTTGTCATCAAATTGCGTAGTCACTTCAGTTGGTTTAAGGTCGCGACGTATTGCCACCAAGACACCCCCTCCGTCACGCTTTCCAGAAGTAACTCTGTTTCTGTCGCATCTAAATACAAGGTAGCGGTCGTCAACAATTTCACTGTCAGTGTTATCCGGCGTAAGCCACGTTTCGGTGAATATCAATACATCATAGGAATTAGCCAAAACATTCCTATGTAGTGCCTGCAGCTTTGAGCGGAACCCACCACAGTTCTGGTAATATATTACTAAATTATTAAAAGCCATTGATTGCAATTAAATAACGAATACATACTATTTATACGATATGTTGCAATACACGACAAGCACACAGCATTTTGGAACCGCAAACACCTTAAAAATAACGGTACAGTAACAATACAATTAACAAAATATTTAAGAGTTTTCAGTTTACATTTAAATATAATCACTTTTCTAGGAACCATAGTTTGTTTTATACAAACATTTCACACTAATTTACCTTGAGAATAATTTCATGAAAAATACTTTAATGAAAAAAATTTAAACCTGGCATTTTTCCTGGTCCTTAAATTATTTTTTTCTACGACCATTTGGTAATTTGCTTAATACATAACCACAACTCAAATCTCAAAGTACTCATTCCTGTCAAGTCGTGTTAAAATGACCATTTCCACACGAGTAAACCGTTCTACAATAAAACTTTTTTTTATGGGTATGGCATCAAAAAATCAACATAATGATTATGCCAAAAAGCGCGCGTATTTGCGTCACGACTAAACATCGTATGTAATTAGGCTGTATGGATGAATTGCCTTTGCATTTGACTTGTGGGATTTACAAATGGTCACAATTTGTAGGGAACCAATCTTCTTCAAATTTGGCATAGGTACAGCATCCTTGACAGAATTGATAGGTAACGTGTTTTGTATTTTATTGAAATTTATTTTAAAAGATTTATTTATTTATTTATAACACAATTACAACATCCTTACAGCAACTTAACACCAAGGCGATATTGTAAGCAACCAGTATATACGGCGATATAAATCTAAAGAACTTGTTTAGCCATTAGAAAAATAGTTCTGTACTAAAGAGATTCCATGCTAGCATTACTTATACAATAACAATAATCTATCCATTAGTAGGCGATAAACATGCAATAGTCAATACATTCAATCGAATTACACAATGATACAAAGCAGCGAAGATAGTATTTAACGCCGGTAACATATTAATTAATAACGTAAATTCAGCAGAAAGAAACAAAACATAAATTCAGATAATTTCATAATGCAGTAGATGGTAAAAATAGGGTAGAAAAATATTTTGGGAGGGATTTGCCGCATAGTTTATATTGATACTCATTAGCCGGTACTAATTGGATATATTTTTTTGACACATTCATGTTTGAAAGCTCAATTCGATTTAAAAAATAGTTTTTTAAAAGTAAGTTTTTTTAAAGTAAGAAAAAAGGGGGATTAAGGGGGGCTCCCATCCAACAAAAGTGATGTTCCGGTACGGAACCCTTTGTGCGCCAGTCCGCCTCGCACTTGGCCGGTTTTATATACTACTAAGATGACAGACTTACGGCCCACCTAATGGCTGGTCACTGTAGCGGACTAATTTACATAATGAACGTTTGCAACACCAGTGGTGCTGCTGCATGTCGACCCATATTTCCCTTGGCACTACCAGCATAGTCATGGAAAAGTAAAATATCCCGTAACCCTAATGGTAGTAAGCTAAGGATAATTGTACTTTTATCTTGACACTACTGTTTGCCAGTAGTAGTAGTATTAGTACATAGTGTCCGTATTAATTAAGGAGCCACCTTACACCCTTTTAAATTAAGTTCAAGTCCTTATTTTTAGTGAACAATCAAAAAAAATTAGGCCAATTTTAGGAATTTCTAGGCCAATAGATATAAAACGTTATATTTATGCCGAATTGGCTCCGCTAATTTTCATTTTTATTATTCAATTTCATTAAGGAGTTTCTTGAATCTCTTGACGGAGCCGACATACCTATTTTAGTGTTTTTTTGGAATTCAAGAATTTACAAAGAGTTTTATTTGGCTCCTCAATCTTCAAATTTGTGCCTAAATAATGCAATGGGAATACACGCGACAGGAAACCACGCGATAAGAATAGAAGCGACAGGGAACTTTTCTATTTCTCTCTCTCTCTCTCTCTCTCTCTCTCTCTCTCTCTCTCTCTCTCTCTCTTACGCAAACGAACGCAATTTGTTGTTTAGTTAGAAACAAATGGTTCTCAATGCATATAATTATGTATGGAATCAAAATGCAGCAACACCTGACGTAATATATACCTAATATAATAGAATAAATGTAATAGATAAAATAATAAATGTAATTTACAATATCAAATTTTAGAATATCATAAAAAACGCTTTCACACCTAATAAAATAAAGAATGACTAAAATGTGTAAGTCTATTGATTGCCGAGCATCACTATTGTAGCGGGTCACCCTTTTTTGTATCAGTGACAGTTGCACTTCTCATTTTACTGACTGAGATTAGTAATCCGACTTTAATAAAGTAGTTAAAATTATTCATTATGTATCCTTGTCACGCAATGACAGTAATATGTTAGCGTCAAATGCCGTCTGAACCATAAAATATTTAAAATAACATTGTGCTTTGTTATTTTTCAGATCGCAGGGTTTATAGTCACTTATGAACTGGTATTGATGCAATTCACTGGTGTCACTCCTAAATCCTCTTCGCTGCCGTAAATTCCATGCCATTCCATGCATGCATAATTATTTATTGAAAGTGAAAAAAAATATTTTTATGTAAACTTGTATATTTTAATATTAATTACTTACCTATAATTTTTCTCATTATTTTTATTATATCCCGTGTTTTATGAAGCTTTTTATTTTTGAACTTGTAAGCCTCTTTCGAGGCCCTATTATGTAATATTAGTGACCGGGAAAACCCATGGAAGGAAGCAATGCTTTTCAATGATAGGGTCACATTTTCAAATAAAAATATACCTACATATTGCATGAATGTGCACAAAAATGATATACTAGACGTTTAAACGACAGTCAAGTCCATAATAAACAGCTACACAATTACAACAAACGCGTGGTGATGCTTAAGTGGAGTTTTCTTGACGAAAAATTAATGCACGTGTATCGAAAAGGGAATGATCTACAAATCAAAATGAACTACAAATAGCAGTTTATTTTGCCAACATATCTTGTTCCTCAATATCTCGCATTGTCGAAAAAGAACACTTTTGATGTTATTCTCAGAATCAGTTCTGTTTTTTTCATGATATTTATGATTTTAATTTAAAAATACTATCTTAAGGTCTTAGTTTCAAAGCTGTATCTCTTACGAGATAAGAGATACCATAATAATTATATTAGCCTTAAATATTAGCCTTATGCTTTGAAATAAGCAAATCTTTCGAATTCACTACTAATAAAAATAGCGTTAACTTTGCAGTAAGGGCTTTTCAGTTAAGTATTTTGGGAGATTTGGGAGGGGGCCGCTTAATCTATCTGTCTGGTGTTTACTTACACACGTCTTCTTACATGTGACCAGGGTGTACCACTTAGAGGTTGTCTTACCCCACATCCGTCAGTTAAGCCCTTTAACATAAGCATTTCCCATTTTTAGGGTTTCGTAGCCAAATGGCAAAAACGGAACCCTTATAGATTCGTCAGGTCTGTCTGTCTGTCCGTCTGTCTGTCCGTCCGTGTGTCACAGCCACTTTTCTCCGAAACTATAAGGCCTATGATATTGAAACTTGCTAACTAGATGTATTCTGTGAACCGCGTTAAGATTCTTATGTAAAACTAGAAAAAAAGCAGTAAATTTTGGGGGTCCCCATACTCAGAACTGAAACTTAAATTTTTATTTTTCATCAAAACCATACGTGTAGGGTATCTATAGATAGGTCTTCAAAAATGCTATTGAGGTATCTAAAATCATATTATTCTAAACTGAATAGTTTGCGCAAGAGACACTTCCAAAGTGGAAAAATGTGTGTCCCCCTCTAACTTCTAAACTAAGAGAATGATAAATCTAAAAAGAAGATATGATGTACATTGCCATAAAAACTACCAACGAAAATTAGTTGGAACGAGATAGAGCTGGTAGTTTTTTTTTAATACGTCATAAACCGCAATTTTCGTTTAGAAAAATCACTACCACTGCGAACGTGTTAAAACATCAATCAAAGTTACAACGAACTATAAGAACTTTTATATTATGTTACTTGCTGCTACGAAACCCTTCATGAGTGAGTCCAACTCGCACTTGGCCGGTTTTTTAGTAAATACATTTTGCTTAGATAAAAGTGAAAATGTTAAATAAAAAATATACACATAATTAAATTTAAATATTGCTTTTATTCAAAATAAAGCCTGTATTTTTTTACCTCTAATAAAGTAAGAATCATTTACTTAATCCATTTAGTAAATCACGGGCTATCGTTTTAGACAAAACTTCAGTTATCGCGAATCAACTTCATTGTCATGTTGAGGTACTTAGGGCCTTTTCTCTTATGACGGCAGCATTATGAGCGGCTTCCGTATGAACTAACAACCCCGTAGAGATGTATGCGCAAGAGACTTGTATGGTAATAAGTGCCAATGCTTCTTGAAGACGTAGAATCGTTGGTGACTCCATAGTGAATCTTCATCCTAAGCAATTGTAGTTTGCTTATTTATACTGTTGGTTGATGGCACTTGGTGAAACCTGCTGAACATATTGAATAACACCACTTGTACTGTTCCACGACATGTGTTTACTTCATACCTTACCGGTTTCACCTCTCGGCATTCTCAAAGTTAAAACTAACTTGATGAGTAGTGATCATCAAGTTAGTATCATGTAAATACGTCTAAACTACTTGCATTATTTTCAATGCTCAAATATTTTCGATCTCGGTATATAATCCGGTCAGATGTGAAGTAAATAAATGTTGTAGAACAGTTTTTTTTTTTTTTGTTTAACGTGAGGGAAAATCCTCATAGGATGTTATGCCGGTCTCTTACCGACTAAAAAACCTCACGCCACGCCTAACAGCCTATGGTTGAGAGCCCCGGGTAAGCCCTCAGGAAGGATGTCCCGTGACTCCCAACAGACCTACGGCCGCCAATGCGGCCTCGCCCAGGGGGTGGTTCGGGTGCAATCCCGCGTCTATGGGGGGTTTCGGGTGTGACCCCGCTTCTAAGGGGGGGGGGGCGTGCGTGAGTTGCTCACGTCACGCTGCCGTCATGGGCCTGCTTCTGTAAGGACGGTGAGCAGCCCTCTCACCGTCCCCAGACCCCCTGTCATGGAGGCCGATAGTCCTCGGCGAAGACACTTCGGCGGCGCCCGGGGCGCCGACTGCGGAACTCGGGTGGGAGAGTTCTCTCCCGCACCCGGCCCGCCGCCTCCTTCGCGAGCATGACCTGCTCGCAGAAAGAGGCGGCGCAGTCCCACTTACTCCCGCTGGAGAGCATGGCTCGCACCATGGCCTCGAGCGAGGGAGTGTCCACGCCCAGACCCACTACGAGGACCTGGCGCTGTTGTGTCCACGCCGTGCACTCCACCAGAGTGTGGAGCGCCGTGTCATCGCTGCGGTCCTCGCAGTGCTGACACTCGGCCGTGGTTTCCCGGTGTTTTCGCCACAGATACCTACCGAAGCTACCGTGCCCGGCAAGCATCTGTGTCAACCGGTAGGAGAGAGCACCGTGTCTTCTCTCCAGCCACTCGTCCATGACCGGTCTGACGGCCACGATTGTGGCAAATCCCCCCTTTGGTTGCTCAAGTCGCACCTTCCATGTCTCCACGGTTTCCTGGTGAAGCAGGGTCCGCTGAGCCTCGATTTCTCGAGACGCAGGCCTTTGGCCCCGCTCCAGCGCCTCCTTGCGCCATCTGAACAGTGACGCAAGGGCTCTCGCTTCCAGGTCCCATGGAGGGGTCCCGGCTAGGAGACATGCCGCCTCACCGGAGATCGTGCGGTATCCTCTTATCACCCTGACGGCCATCACTCTCTGCGGGCTCAGCAGTCGAGCCTCATTGCTGGCCGTCAGGGTCTCCGCCCATACGGGAGCCCCGTACAGGGCCATGCTTCGCACGATCCCCAGGTACAGCCTCCTGTAGGGAGCGTTGGGTCCCCTGATGTTGGGCATCAACCGCGCGAGTGCGGCCCATGCTCCTCTCAGTTTTGGGACCAAACTTCGGAAGTGATGTCCGAAGTTCCACCGGCCATCGAGTACGAGCCCCAGATACTTCATCGAGGGCTCGTTGCCGATGCTGACGCCCCCTACCTGTAGGCTGGATCCCGCAGGTGGCCCCATCCGAGGTCCGTGGAAGCACAGAGCCTCGGATTTGTGAAGGGCGACCTCGAGACCCAGTCGCCGAATCCGACCTACGACCTGAGCAACCCCTGCCGTGGCCTTAAGTGCTGCGTCGCGGTGCGTTGCTCCCCGCGCCGTAACGAGGGTGTCGTCGGCGTAACACGTTACGCCGACCCCTCTGAGCAACGGACCACGCAGCACCCAGTCGTAACCGATGTTCCACAGGAGCGGTCCTAACACCGATCCCTGTGGAACACCGCACGACACATCTCGCCGACCCGGCCCTAGCCAGCTCGGGTAAGTTATGGCTCTCTCGGAGAGATAAGCCCCGACAATTCGACGGAGGTAGGGAGGCACTCCATGATAGATAAGCGCCTCCCTGACGCAGCTCCAAGGCAAGGTGTTGAATGCGTTGGCGATGTCGAGGGACACCGCCACCACCACCTCACCCTGTGAGACTGCTTCCTCCGTCAGGCCTCTAATGCGCATGATCGCGTCCACGGTGGAGCGTCCCTGACGGAAGCCAAACTGACTATCCGCCAGATCAGGCCCCACGCGTGTGAGGTGCCCGACGAGGCGTTGTGCAATAATGCGCTCAAAGAGCTTGCACACCTCGTCGAGCAACACGATCGGCCGGTACCCTGATGGGGAATTTGCCGGCCGCCCCGCCTTTCGAATTAAGACCAGTTTCCCTGTCTTCCAAACCTTGGGAAACTGGCCTTTTTCGAGGCATGCGCTATAAAGACCCATAAGTCGAGGCCCAAGCTCCTCGAGAGCCAGGACCCATGCACGGCCTGGAATGCCGTCGGGTCCAGGGGCGGTGTTTCTGCGGGATTTAAGCTGCAGGACAGCCGCCCCTAACTCACCCTCGGTGACTACGGGCACGTCGTTCTCGCTGCCTTCCGCGTTGGGCGCCTGAGACGGAGCCATGCGCGGAGGAACGTGTTCCTCCGCTCTCGACGGGAACAAGGAGTCCAGGACCCTATCCAGCCGCTCCGGCTGGAGACTCTGGGTTAGTGGGGGCGCCTTAGGGCGTAATTTGCCTCTTACCATGAGGTACGGGCGCCCCCACGGGTTCCGCTCCAGAGTCTTCATCAGCTCTTCGCGGCCCAATTTTTTGGACCGCTTGATGGCGGTCTGGAGGGCCCTCTTGGCCTCCTTGTACCCATCGTAGAGCTCCGTCTCTCGGGCTGCCGCATCATCTGGGCGGCGACGCCTCCGGCGAAACCTGGTGTACCGGCGGCGCGCGGTAACGCAATCCGCGCGCAACTGCTCGATTTCGGCGTCCACCAGTACACCTGTTTCCTCGCCGGTCTGGGCCTAGCCCTGGGCATCGCCGCATCGCAGATGTGCGACATGGCTCTCCCGAACCACTCCACCTCGGTATCAACATCGGCAGGCCTGTCCGCTGTCGGAATCCAGGACTGCACGATGGCCGCCTTCAGGAGAGCCTCCCGATCAAGGCGATGGAGTGCCCAACGCGGTTCCGGGGGATTAGCAATTGCTGGCGGCAGGTTAGGTGGAGGGGAGACGTCAAACCGAATATATCGGTGATCTGATGACGTCTCCTCCTCCTCCACCACGCGCCATCCCTGGACACGGCGGGCGATCTCAGGGGTCGCAAACGAAACGTCTATGACCGAGCTGAGCCCCCGCCGCGTCCAGGTTGCGACATTCCCCCGGTTCAGGATGACTAGGCCACGTGTAGTGACCCAGTCCTCCAGTATCCTCCCCTGTCTCTGGTTTCCCGGGAGCCCCAAGCCTGAGACCAGGCATTGAAGTCTCCCAAGACCAGGACAGGGCGAGGCCGGCATGCAGCGAGAACGACGTCCAGCTCAGGGAGCCATAGCTCAAACTGATGCTGGTCGAGGCTCGGCGAGATGTAAACGGCCACGACAGCCACACCCTCGTATTCCGCCGCGACACAACCCGGGCCTCTGGCGATGACCGCCAGGCGCGAGTCGTCCGCGCCGGTCCCCCCAAAAATGGTCGCCACGCCGTCCAGATCCACCGGGCTTCCCGGGTGAACCCAGTACGGCTCGGCGACGACGACGATGTTAATGGACCACTGCCTGATGCTCTGGTACAGAAGGTCCTGAGCACCAGTGCAGTGGTTCAGATTCACCTGCAGGATGCGGATATGGGTGTCCATTAATGGACGTCCATTTCCGCACCCTGCCGCGAACTTGCACCCACAGCCTCACCCCCCCGTGCGGACGGACGGGGCTTCGGCCTTGAGGCAGCGCAGGCTTTGCTGCCCGCCCGGTGGTCGGCCTCCTTGCCCTCCGCCACGCATTTATAACAGCGTGGCGGAGCGTCACAGGCAAGGGCCTTGTGACCGGGCTGACTACAGCGGAAGCACCGATCTCCTACGGTGACTTCCGCCGTACACTGCACCACCACATGCCCCACGACCAGGCACCTGAAGCACCTGTCTTCGCGGGGCTGCAGGAGATGCACCTGCGCCCTCAGGAAGCCCCCAATTAGAAGGCTCCGTCCGTCCGCGACTTTTTGAGCCGCCGCGACGGGGCAGCTCACGACTGCCGAACCGTGACCGGTGGGGCCAAAGCGGATTTCGCCTGACCTCACCTGATCGCGCGGGCAGCCGCTCGCCTCCACGACGGCGGAGATTATCTCCTCCGTCGTGGTCGCGTCATCCAGACCCGAAATGCGCAGACTCGCGCATTTGTTGGGTCTGGTGACGCGGACGTCGCCCGTGTCCAGCGACGCCCTCAGCTTTGCCGCTAGGGCATCAGCTTTGGGGCCGCTGGTGGCGCCAGAGACCTCGAGGAGGCGTGCTCCGGTGCGCGTCACCTTGCACCGGAGACCTCCCTCAATGTCGAGGGCCTTGAGGTCGACTGAGGCTTTCGCCTGCCTCAGGACCTCGGCGTACCCCACGCCCTTCGCCTTGCCCTCTGCCGTCACCGTGATGACGACGGCAGTGGAGCGAGGAGCGCGGAGCCTCTTTGGCGCCTTCGCCGCGGCGGCCTTTGCCGCTTTTGCGGCGACCTTTGCCGTCTTCTTGGCGGCCTTCGCCGCCTTTCTGGCGGCTTCTTCTTTGCTCCCGCCACCTCCCAAACCCCCTCTCTTGAGGGAGTCAGGGGTGCAACGGGAGCACTGGCTGTGCTGGTGGAGGCGAGGTTGCCACCTACACCAGGTGCCGTCTTCTTCTTGGGGGCGGAGGGGGCGGAGACCTTCTGCCGGGGACAAGGAGCCCCACTGGGTGCAGCCGTCGCCGCGCACGACGTGACGACGGGTGCCGCCAGCGGCGGGCGGTATGCCCGGTCCTCGAGGACGCCGAGGCGTCGTTCGATGGTCTCCAGCAGCTGGACCATCGTTGGAGTCGCCTTAGGAGGTGCACGGGGAGCGGGGGTTTTCACACCCCGAGCCTCCCCGGCCCCCTGAACCAGCTGCGTTAGCTTGCCGATCTCCTCCCGCATCAGCTCTTGCTGCTTGCGGGAGTCGGCAAGCTCCTTCTCCAGGCTCGCAACCCGAGCCCGGAGCTTCCCCTCCTCGTTGGAGACGCTCCTCTCGAGGAGCTCCTCCAACGCCTTAGTGGCACCCGTGACGGCTTCCGTCACTACTTTTTTCTTGCCCGCTACATTTTTGGCGCCTTTAACGGCGCCAGAAATGCGGGCAAGAGCCGCCATAATCTCCTTCGCCGCTGGCACCTCCGTGATCCTTCCGCTTGGCTGCGGGGGCACAATCGCCTGCGGCTCTGCCACCCTCCCTCTCGCTCTGTAGAGGTCGGCTTTCCGACCTCTACCCGCGGTGGTGGCCACTACCTTCCTGGGAAGGTCCTCCTCGCTGCATGTTGTAGAACAGTTATACAAGTGGTGTTATTCAACACATTATTGTAGTTTGTCTTTCACGTGTTTATGGGTTGGTAAAAATAAAACAATAGATCAATAATTAGTTGTATTCAGATGAATGTTGTCAGTATTATCAGTGCCTCTGTTGTCGAACTGAATGAGTACAAGTTCGTATGTGATTATTGCGCCGACCATCTGTAAGTGCAAGTTTAAAGTTGGTTAGATAATATTTAAATTCGTTCATCCTTCTGTCAATTGAAATGAATATTTTATGACATCGATAATAATTAACTCCGAAATTCACGACAAATCCCCCGTAGACCTAATAATAGAAGAACAGATCCCATTCCTGTACCACTGCATTACCGTTAAATATCGTCGCTGCGCCTGCAAAAGTCGCTATGTGATTTTTTTCGAATTTTGGATTTTGATGCCATTTAGATCCTTATTTCAAGGCGCACACGATGCCAAAACCGAAATTTTAAAAATCCTAATATTAACGGAGTTTCCAAAAATAGCTATGTGAAATCAATAATTTTTTGCGGCTTCAAAATAATTATGTGCTTCAAATCACATAGCTAAAACGTTCACCTTAGCCAAAATATGGTCAATTGCGCGGAATTGCGCCCCCAGCGATATTGGTGTTCAAGTTTTGGCCTGAAACATCGCGCATTGCACAAATCAAGTGTCACATAGCTATCTTTTTCTATGAAATTGCCATCGATCCGTTCAGGAATGTATGGAAATTAATAAGGCAGCTTTGGAGCTAGAATATTTCAGTAAAGTGTAAAAAGGTACGAATCAAATGATACAGACTGAATTACATCACTCAACAAGCAAAGAGAGTGGTGTAGCTAGTTGCTCGGGCAGGTATGTTTATTTGTTAAAAGATGCCTAGCAAGATGGAGGGTCAGCTGATTGTAGCTTATAATTTTGTTCGAGGACGATCTTTTCAATTCTTCTTTATTTAGTGACGGTTTCTAGTACTCTTCTTTAGTAACTTTCCTGAATCCTATAACAAGTACCAATGCAATTCTTTATAGCGATATGATTTTTAACCTATTACTATTCTACACTTTATTTCTCCAAAATCGTCGAGCGTATTGGCGATCGGCAACTATGTATTCTTTTTTTTGTCTTCCAACAGCAGTCTTAGTTCCTTCCAACCAGAGTTCTGCGCCGGCCATAATCTTATTTCTGCCCTCATTAAACAGTTGAAATTCGTAAAGCTACGGAGAAGATTGAACTAGCCTTAATTATTAGTATTACTAGACGTTAGCAGCGCATTTAATTCTGTCAATTTTGATATGCTAATTAGTCCTCTGAAGTCTAAATATTTTTTCTGACATTTCTTGGGTTGATTCCTTTCTTTGGGAGTGTTTGTCAGTGTGTGTGTGCTTATATGAAAATGTTTTGAGTCTGATTACAGCTCTTTGCAGGCGTACATCACAGTGGTGTTCCCTCTTCTCTTTTATTCTCCTTTTTCATGAACTCTGCCTCGAGTCTAAGTAGTATTTGGCAATTTAAATATCTATGCTGACGCCCTACAGGTATAACATGTTTTCTTGGATTCAGATGGTTATCTGGCTTATCCAACCTGAATCAGGAATTAGTACGTGTTAGTAACTGACTGGGTCCGATTAGATAGTGCATCGACCCCCGAAGGTCACAGGCCTTTACCTTGAATGCTCTGAAATTCCTTTAGAATTTATTATTCTTAAGAACTAAGACTCTCATTCTGCCCATTACTAACTAATCAAACGGTTGCTATTATATTTCAAGGCCACCGAAGAGCTCCTAAATAAACTTGAAAGGCTTCAAAACTTATTTATCGACACCAGAAGTATCAATTAATGTAAGGGACAAAACACGGTTTTTCAGGAGAGCCAAAAAACGATTTTATTTTTATAAATCTGTCTGTAACTTTTTACTGTCTGGTCCGATTTTAATTGTGTCAAGAGTGAAGTTTCTTAGAATTTCTTCTTCTTTCATGCTATAAACTCAAGATTTAGAAATGTCTACTGGTTTCCAATATAGCGTGTCCGTTACATTAAAAAAATATGTTTAGTTGTACCTTACGTTACTGATATTTTATGTATAAACAAATGACTAAAGTGTAAGTAGCAAGAGACTATAGAAAATCACATGCAAACGTATTGTAAAGGACTTCACTTTAAGACTTTTGATGATATTTGATGTAACTTGGTACTGAAGGTTATCGAAAAGAATTTAAAAAAAACCGGCTAAATGCGAGTCGGCCACACGCACGGAGGGCTTAGTACCAAACAACAGTTAAATATCACGTTTGTTGTAAGGGTGCCACCTTAAATATTATTATTTTTCTGATTTTAATATTTGTTGTAGACCCGAAAAATTACTTTGTGGTATTTTTACTATAGGGAAATATTTTTTGGATGATTAATATTGGTATGAATGATAAAAACAAAAGTTTTCGCACTAAGGTGCCACGACTAACCCAGCTGGAGAGGGTCTTGGTCTCCTTGTTTCCATCAGGAGTTAAGGGACATGTTGCTCCGTTTGGCTCCGTCTCAGGCACTGGACGGAGAGTACTGTTAGAACGATGTGCCTTAACTCACCAAGAGCGTGTTAGGGGCACCTGTGCTGCGACTAAAAAAAGCACCAACCCCGAACTCGACGGCATTCCAAGTCATGCATGGGTCCTGATGGCTCTCGAAGAATTTGTGTCTTGACTGATAGGGCTCTGATGCTGATGCGCTAAGCATAGCTCGAAAAAGGTCAGGGTGTAGCATATTATTGCAGAGCGCCTTGTTGGGCACTTCATACGAGTGGTGCCAGATTTGACGGATAGCCAGTTTAGTTTCCGTTGGGGGCGCTCCATCATAGACGCGATCATTTGTTGCTGGGGTCTGACAGAGGAAGCGATATTGCAGGAAAGGTGGTGATGGCGGTGTCTGTTGACATCGCCATAGCTTTCAACCCCTTTCCCTGAAGCTGCGTTAGAGAGGCACTCATTTATCATTATGGAGTGCTTTTCTACTTACGTTGGAGTTTCAAGGCTTATCTATTCGAGACATGAATAAGCTACCGGCTAAGGTAAGGGGTATCGTGCGTTATTTTGGAGGAATCGGTTCACTTCTGTAGAACCGCGGTGATGGTGCTACTCGGTCATTTGCTCGAAGGGTTCGACGTACCGTACTACGCTGATGACACCCACGTTACGACGCGAAAATCTACTCACCGAGACGTGGCCCTAAAGGGAGTTTCTTCAGTTCTGGGTCGAAGATGGCGACTGGTTCTGAAGGCAGTCTCTTACAAAATTCAGATCCTGTGCTTTCAAGGACCTCGGGAGGAGTCACTCACGTAATCCAGCATACAAGTAGGGGGAATAAGCTTCGATATCTAGCCCTCTATAAAGTATCTTGGAGTCGTACTCGAAAGCGGGTTGAACTTCGAATACCATTTCCGAGCCATGATTCAAAACTGAGGAGGGGCAACGACTGCACTCTCGCAGTGGTTGACCAACATTAGGGAACACAATGCGTCCTGCACACTGTCAGGAACTCATGGAGACATGGAAGGTGCAAACTGAGCAACCAAGGTGGGAACTGCTGCAATCGGGGTGACCAGACTAGGGGGGGGGGGGGAAGATGCATGATGTCCATACATAAGTAGGCCCAAAACAGCATAACGACAGAACCTCCAAAAACGCGGATTAGCACCATTCTAGCTGAGTGCTGAGCCGCGGTGATGACCTCGTCTGCATGGGACCCTGAAACTTTCTTCCGAGGAGTTACCCGGGGCCGCCACCCATACACTGATAGGTGGAACCAAGAAAACATTTAGGTTTTCACACAAAATTGTAGAAATTATGTGAGATAAGTAGTAATGTATACACGGTGTTTCTTTTAGGGTGTCAAGCCGCCACTAGCTGGTAGCAGGGTTCCATACCTATCGATTTAACCCCCATGTATGTTCTACGATTTTTTGTAGTTTTCGAGATGAAAAAATAGGGAATTATGCAGAACATTATCTGCATAATTCCCTATTTTTTTATTATCGATTAAAATTTTTACATCTAGTATCAAAGTTAGGAAGGAGATTATTTTGTCCATAATACTGCAATCAATAGGCATTATAATAATAAAAAAATATCCAAGAAAAGTCGAACCAAAAAGAAGTTGTAATTATTTAAAGCCACGTGGAAAAATAACGAAAAAAAAAATATCTCGAAAACTACAAAAAATCGTAGAACATCCAATCGATAGGTATGGAACCTTGCTACCAGCTAGTGGCGGCTTGACACCCTAAAAGAAACATCCAGTATGAATATTACCCCTAAAAGGCTCGAAAAATGAGTTAAAGTAAGGGACATGTTGTATAAAATTACCGATTTGAGGTCTAAGGTAAGGGTCAAAGTTTTTTTGTATGATGAGTTACTTTACTTGTCTGAGAAGAATAAAATCTAAATGGCCCTTAAATCAATTTTTTCGTTATAAATCGTTTTAGACAGTCCTAAAATGTGTACTGTAAGGGACATTTTTTTAACGATAGATACATTTTGAGTATACCAATCGATAGAGCTCGAAATTCTGAATCCAATGATATATATAACTCATTTTCGCCAAAATGTCCCTTACGTTAATTGATACTTCTGGTGTCGTTATTTGTGGCATAGGTTTTTGATCTCAAAATATATTTATACTTAAGGGAATTCCTCATCGATATCCCCAACTCTTACCGACTAAAACCACAAGTTGTTCTGACCTGACTACAGCTGGGAGCCCCGGGTGAGCCCTCGAATGGAAGTTGCAGCATTCCCAACAGACCTTGGCTACCACTGCGGCCTAAAAATGCGGGTGCGAGTGCTGGTTCGGAAACAATCGCGCGTTCTTAGAGGTTGTTCGGGTATTGTCCCGCTTGGGGCATGTGGCATGAGCTAAACTCTCACCTCACGCTGCCTTCTTGGTCCTGCTTCTGTAAGAACGGTGAGTAGCTCCCCGCCGTCCTTATGGAGGCCGATAGTCTTAGACGAAGACAAGTCTACGGCCCCTTTTCACTGACTGCAGACCTCGGGAGGGAGACTTATCTCCTGCTACCTCCCCGACGCCTCTTTCACAAGCATGATCTGTTTACAGAAAGACGCAGCGGCGTCCTAATTTATCCCACTGGAGATGATTGCTTACACCATAGTCGAGAGAATGTCCACGCCCAGACCTGCCACGAGAACCTAGCACTGCTGCGCCCACGCTATGTACTCCCTAATTGTGAGAAGTGCTGTGACCTCGCTGAATTTCATATTTTTGCCTAAGACTCAAGTGGCTTTCTTTCCGTCTTCGCTGGATCACTTAAATGTCTATTTTTAAATACTTCATAAAATCCCAATCTCCTTTACTTAAGCCTGCTTTTCTCATAAAGGACCCTTTTACGTTTCATTCTAAAAGTTCTTGCTCAAAAATCCGAGCTCATTCCTTTTCAGCCATTATTTTTTGGATCACATTAATATTTGAGTCTAATCGGAAATTAACCTCCTTACGGGATCTTAGCACAACAGACGCATACATTTACAGAGAAGTATCTGAAACTACTAGTATTATGAGTGGTACGTACATTTGCATACCTACCAGGGTTCCTTAAAAAATAGTAATATTCTTTGGTTGCTTTAAAGGAGTTGGTAGAGGTATATAATTGGCACAGCACGCCTTTTCGTAGTCTCCTTCCCGGATGCATGTAGCCAGGGATTTGGGTGCACCTTCAAAAGGATCTCCCAGGCACCCTCACCAACCGTGGTCGCCAAACTGCGGCGACCCTTTGCCGCCACGGTTGTCGTGGAAACCACGTCTTTCTAGGCTGGAAGATACCTCGTATCAGGTATGGACGTGGATCTCTCGCTGGAGACCATGGTATGAGCCATGAACCCTAGCGGGAGTAAGTGGGACTGCGCTGCCTCTCTCTGCGAGCAGTTCATGCTCGTGAAAGAGGCGGCAGGTAGGGAACGGGAGAGAACTCTCCCACCCAAGTTGTAGATCTGTTGGGAGTCCTGGGGTATCTATCCGAGGGCTTACCCGGGGCTCCCAACCGTAGGCTGTTGGGCGGGATACGTGAGGTTTTTTAGTCGGTAAGAGTCTGGCATAGCATTTATGAGGATTTTCCCTCACGTTAAAAAAAAAAGGAAAGGGTGGTAGCCACTCTAGAGTGATGGAGATCGTTCTGGAATCTCTGGCGACCAGTGCTAGCGTCTGCGGTATGGGAGAGAACTGTTGCCCTCCCGTTTCTTCCTCGGCACCTTTATTGCCTACAACACATCCTCACACATTAACGCAGCAGAGTTTTATGGCAGAGGACACCATGTTTGCCATAGTTTCTTACTAGAATTTGGTATTATTTTCAATTGTCACCTTTTATTAAATAGCTATGTGTAATTAAACAACGTGAATTATGTTTGTGTTGTTCCCGCTATGTGCTCAACAACACATGGCGATATTTGTGACCCAAACAATTTTAGCTATGTGTCAGATTCACAATATTATTTTTTTGGTATTTTCGTTTTTAACGTTATCATTCTAAAAGTCATCTTCCACAACGTAAATATAATATTTACATTATAAAAAAAAATATGTACTATCTCTATCACAGTTATATTTCGAGTAAATCGGTTTTTACTTTCTCCTGAAAAGTAGCTTAAAAATACATAGCGACTTTTGCAAGCGCAGCGACGATATATATATACTGTGCCTGTACTAAGCCGTAAGTAACTTTGTCTAACATTACCAACAATAATAAAACAATTACAATTCATGACGATTGATCTTTACCAATATGTCTTACTACTTGATGTAGCAGCCCACTGCTGGACGTAGGCCTCTCTGAGTTCCCGCCACAAAAGTACTGCGCCTTCTGCAGCCAGTCACTGCCTGCAACCCTTTCCAGATCTTTATGTATATACTATGTATAATATCTATAGTACAAACCTGAAGTAAGATAGTTTTGTTAAGATAGAAGAATCCCATTCCACTGAGAGCTACGTAATCTTTAGTGAGTTGGTCTTGAAGCCTTTCTATCTGAAATGAAATGTACGATTGAGGTGAACTGATACTTTTTAAGTTAAGCGGGACTAAAATATTATGATTATTTAACTGATTCCAAATTTTTAAGAATGTCGTATTGTTACTATAGTGCATTAGTTTAAGTGTACATATTAATAGGCTTAGCATCCTACTTTCTACTTACTGCTATGGTACTTACTTAAGTAAGGTACTACTAAGGGAACACTTTCGCAAACAGAAACCCGGTTGTCAGTGGAATGACAATCGTTATGCCAAGTAGAAGGCCTCATGGGCGGCTTGAAAAATTTCAACTGCGGGTCATGGCATTTCAACACGGCGATGGGCTCATCACCTGTTACGTGGCACAAAAAAACTATACGGAACTCTTACTGCAGTAATTGTTTACCTCAACATTATAACCATACGTGTCGTAAGTATAGATATGTTTGAGAGCCAGTTGCGAATGAGTGTTGATGTCCGAAGCCGCGAGTACTACACTGGTGACCCTCGTACAAAGCCAGGCTAATGATACTACGTAGTACGCTTTCTTGATTGGCGTGCTGACTGGGCCTTGTCTGAAAAAAAATGTTATTGTTGCCATGACGATGTAAGATCGCGTAAAAATGTAGAATGACGTCAATCGATTTTTTTTTCGCGTGGAAATTCTTCATAGATGCTATGCCGGACTGTGCCCTACAACAACTACCTATGGCAGCGAGCCCAGGGTAAACTCTCTAATGCATTTTTCAGGATTCTTATCATCCAATCCAATTGCAAATTAAAAAACGTCAGAGTCGTGTGATGACTTTTTGGAGTAGGTTTTAACTTGCAATAAGCGCTCGGTGGCCTATTCTCACCTCTATCTCATTACCATACACTAGGCATTAATTTGATGTCCTTCTCAATACGCCAATAGCCTCATCAACTATTACGATGTATGTCATCATCATCATCAATCATGATATATGTGTTAATTATTTTTATGGCACATACATAATATGTTTTCAACTAAATTAGGACGATAGCGAGGATAGGAGAGCGTGAAAGAACCCACAGCATTTAACTATACATAATATTCTATTCGTCAATCCCAACGTAAAACAGCCTAAGACTGACCCAGATAAATTGTAACTGGAGTGACAAACCAATCTTCTCATAGATATAAGACAGGCAGTGTAGGTACCTTAATCTCATATAAGTAATGTGTCAGTTTTTCAATGAGTTCCTAAGTTGATACGTGTTTGGCCTTTACACGGGAAATCCTCTAGAGTGCTTGGCGGGAAATGAGCTTTGCGCACTGTGCTCGGCCTTTTATTTTTATGAAACTTTAGATTCCATTGCTTATTTCAATATTCAACTAGCTAATATAACTTTAAATTTACTGAGAAATCCTTATTAGGAGTCTGTGCCCTTGGGAGTCCTGAAGTATCCTTCCCAGGGCTTGCCCGGGGCTCCCAACCGTAGGCTGTTAGGTAGGATACGCGTGGTTTTTAGTCGGTAGGAGTCCAGCGTAGCACCACTGTATCTAGGATTTTCCTCATGTTAAAAAAATAGAGGTGTGCCCAAACAGTAAAAGCGGTACACTATTACTGAGAATCCGCTGTTCGTTTGTCAGTCTGTCTCTCCGTCACCAGACTGTTACTTATGAACCGTGATAGCTAGACTTGCGGTGACTTGTTTTGACATGGTTAGGTTGACATTACGTGTTAGTGGCAACACGGGGTTGCTGAAGACAGTTCGAGCCCATTAAACGGAGTAAAATGGAAAGGTACACCATTGACTCTCAAGCGAGGGTTGCGAAGTTCACTGCTAGATCAAGTCAAGCTTACATGCAAACTGGTGAACTTGTTGACTTTAAAAAGAGGCTTCCTTTCCTGGGTTGGGAGCTCAGATAGCAGTAGTAGTAACAGTAAATTTTCTTTAACTGTTTTAGATTCATATTATCATACAAAGGTTCCGAGTTCCAAAAGCAGATTTTCCACAAAAATTATATGATAAATATACTTACGTAATACCCATGAATAGCTGTAGACATATAAAGTAGAAGTTACATAGACAAGAGAGAACTATGATACCACCTAGAGCTACGTCCATTTTTCTTACTAACATAGCCTGTTTGACGTAAGCTTCTCGTAGTTTACGCCAAGTAAACTCGTTTGTCTTTGATGGCTTGGCATTCTGCAAAACAATTTGTTGATTGGTATAACAACATTAGAAAAAAAATAGTCATGTAACTCATTCGCGTACTACCCGATCAGAAATCTGGTAACAATCGGACCCTACCCTATTCATGACACTTCGCCGTTTTTCTGTTTATCTGTTCGTCCGTTACTATAACAACTGTATAACTAATCAACATTCTTTTCACTATAATAGCATATTACATTCCTAACAATTTACGATTCATAACTAATTCACCAAAAGAACTATTTTCTTTGGATTTTGTCATTTTAAATAAATCTAATTTCACATTCAAGTTTTTCACATTCATGTTCTAATTTTTGTCATCCACTTTATTCAAAGATGTTTACGTTACAAACTGGGTACTACTACGATGTATTGGGGTGGTGACATTTTGTACTCTTACCCGTAGCAACAAGGGGCGAGTAAGATTTGATCTGCTAATAATATATCAAAAAGATTATATTATGAGGTATCACGTAGGTACTTACTTCATGCCCTCCATTTTGTTTTTTCTCCAGTTCACATAGTCTAGACAGGAAGCGGTTTAGACGAATATACCGTGACGTCAGGCCAATACTGATTAATACTATAATTAGGTCTTGAAAGTTCCACAAAAGGCTGGCCATGGTACTTATGAAGAGTAAAGGTATAGCAAACCATTCTGAATATTCATCTGAAATAGAATTATATATGCTAACTTTATAGGCACTTCCAAGACGGCGACTGTTTACCGAAACACACCGCGCGGACCTCTTGCAAAGCGGATAATACGATTTATCTAAAGGTCTAATACACGTTTGTGGTGATCTTCAGTTTAAGCTATGCCTCAAGTAGACCTCAATCGGCCGATTAATTAATATCGATACATATAATAATATCGTAACAGGTCGCTGTCTGTACATGGAAAATAAATAAGAAAAAATATTATTGGTGGGCTTTATGAACGCAATAGAACCCAAAACAATGATTTTTAGAATTTGCTCTGTTTGTCTGTATGTCTGTATAGCTGTTTGTCTGTACGTTTGTGCACGCTAATCTCAGTAACCGCTAAACCGATTGCAATGCGGTTTTTTTTATTGTGTTGAGGTTAGTTCCACTGAACATTTAGCGTTTATTTCATGTCAATCAGTTTGTACACTTTTTAAAATCTTTCAATGTGAGGGTAAATCTAAACTGGCGTGTTGGCTTAATCATAAAAGAGCTTAATGATTAAGGCTATTTTAAAACAGTTCCTTCGGCGCGGACTGAATTGTTTTCGGACTAGACTGAGTCTTTAAGCTCTTTTAAGATTAAGCAAACAGGGCAGTTTCACACGCTGCTTGATGAGTCTGCTGAAGAAATGCCTCTCCTTTCATACATCTTATGTGACGTAAACGAAGTTGCGGGTTCAGCTAGTATAAAGTAATATAATTTCTGTAAACATATCTATGTAGGTATTAACCCGGCGTCAGCAAATAGGTACAGCAACTGCATGGTGGGTCATAATTACCCAATTTTAAACCGTAGCTGATTTTTACCATTTCAATGACATTTAGAGCAAATTTATGTTTAACTTGATGAATAGTTCTTAAATTATAATATTTTAGAGACAAAATAAAAAAGAAGTTATTTATAGATCTTTTTATGTATTCAAGAGATCAGAATTAAATTTAAAACAAAAAATTAAACTTTTAGAAATTTACTAATAAAATAACAAATGATAACTAATTGACACTTGTTTTTAACTTTTTGGAATGACAAATGTCAAATATTTAAGAAAATATATGTAAAAATCATAAAGGATCTTAGTGTTAATCACTATTATAGCTCCGTCATCTGCGCAACCGCCACAGAAAGAAATTGTCTTCAGGGCAGATGATTTTGTTGAATCTCTGACAGGTATGGGTAGTTTTCCTCTCTTTTATAGCGGGACATTATCTGGCATTTGTTTACAAACACCACGGCATTTAGCAGGGTGCTCTTCTGATGTTTCTCGCTAACGTGATCATCTTCCTCTTATTCTGAAGAATTTTCAACTTCTTCTGAGCCGCTTTCTTCTAATATTGATATATTCGCTGCATTTCGCGTTTCTGTTTATCCATTATTCAAATATAACCTAAGAATAACAAAATATAATGCAATACGTAATGACGGTACAAATTAATAAACGAAATAATCAAATAATGAACTCAACGCTTAGACCATATAACACGGGACTAGCCTTTGCGAACCATCGCATACAAAAATATTCTGCCAGTTTTCATACAAGTGAAGGGGGAAACACAAAGACATATAAAATTTCATTGCATTTAAAAATGTATTAATCGACAAACGCGTAATGGCTGTTGTGTGTTAATTGTTATTGTACAGTCAACTACAATGTAATGTACTAGTTTAATCATATAAAATGATGTACTGATGTACAGGCTTTTCATAAAGCCAAAAGACCAAATGGTCATGTGCAATGGCAGAAAACAATGCTTAAGTAAGGCGCATCCTGTGGTTAGATGATCTAAGACTCAACGTAATTGGCACGAAATGGTATCATCGAAAGTATAGTTGGGTCATATTTACCTTTTTGTTATTTGACCGCGTCTATCATCCTGCGCAGGCGCACACCGTCTAAGTTGACATAAGAAACGAGGGAGACGGGGCGCTAACCGCAGCTACTGAGAAGCGTGATAACGTTACACTATTATTTTCATAAATAACCGCATTTAAAAACATCACGGGTCATTATGACCCAACCTAGCAGACGCCGGGTTTAATGTTCAGCGCTTCAAATAAGTTTTAAAAGTAAAGTTACAGGAGAAAAATGTTTTATATTGTCAAAATAAATTTCCAATGTTTTTCTAATTTAAGTAGGTATATCAAAAAAGCTATATTAATAAAATACCCAAGTTTATTGTGTAATTAAGTTTAATAAGGTTAATTGCTAAAGATATTGTTTACACAGCCTAGCTTTTATTTTTCTAATAATACTTTTATGTTTAGGAATGTTAAGAGTCCATTTGGCAATACTTACGTCTTAGAATCATGAAACCGTGTGACAGTAATACGTATCGTTTTAAAATCAATTCAGGTGGGCAGTCCAAACCAATGTGAGAGATAATACTCATTATGTGTTCAACTGTAATGAAAAAATTGTCAGTAACGAGATATTTCGGTCACTAACTAGGTGCGAGATACAGACGAATTGAGAACCTCCTCCTTTTTTTGAAGCCACCAGGCTGCATCTCATGAATCGTACAAGCGAGACGGTTGTAATTTTTACTGATGATGCATTTTTGTTGCCACTATACTTAATACCTATTTCATGGAAACCAGTTACGTAGACGTACTAAAAACTCCTTCATGGTAACCAGTTACGTAGACGTATTAAAAAATCCTTAATGGAAACCAGTTACCGAACTCCGGTTTCCTAGGCGGCCGAAGCGGCGAATTACGTTAAACACTGTATTAACATCGAAGTTGAGGGTGGTGTGAATTTCATTGATAAAATATAGCACTCTGTAAGGATAAGAAGCGCTTGAACCCCTTCCTACTGTACTTTGTTCTTACGTGTGCAAACCCTACATGAATGCTATGCCGGACTCCTACCGACTAAAACCACACCACGATGCCTTACAACATATACGGCGGGGAGTCTTAGGTAAGTCCTCGGAAGAAAGTCTAAGCAATTACTGGATTAAGAAATGGACGTTACGGTCATAGATGACTGTTTGTAGCATTTCCGTTCGAGCATATCCTTACTCCAGAAACCATTCGTACTGGAAACCAATAAAATGTTAGTCGTAAAGCCAAGTCGAAGCTCTCAATGCTTGTTCATTTGAACACGACAATAGGCTCTACCTAACCCTTCGGGAAAAACCGGCCAAGTGCGAGTTGAACTTGCCCATGAAGGGTTCCGTAGCAGCAAGTAAGTTCGCAGTGGTAGTGATTTTTCTCGGCGAAAATTGCGGTTTATGACGGGTTAAAAAAAAATACCAACTCGATTTCAAACCAATTTTAGTTGGTACATTTTTATGGCAATGTACATTTTATATAGTTTTTAGATTTATCATTCTCTTAGTTTAGAAGTTAGAGGGGGGGGGGACACATTTTTCCACTTTGGAAGTGTCTCTTGCGCAAACTATTCACTTTAGAAAAAAATTATGTTAGAAACCTCAGTAACATTTTTGAAGACCTATCTATAGATACCCTGCACGTATTTTAATTGGTTAAAAATTTTTTTTTGAGATAGATTTCTGAGTATGGGGACCCCCAAATTTAACTGCTTTTTTTCTAGTTTTATATAAAAATCTTGATGCGGTTTACAGAATACATCTACTTACCAAGTTTCAACAGCATAGGCCTTATAGTTTCGGAGAAAAGTGACTGTGACACATGGACGGACAGACAGACATGACGAAATATAAGTTCCGTTTTTGCCATTTGGCTACGGAACCCTAAAAAGGCGTGAAACAATGTGTGTTCTAAAATAATTGACCGGTCGTGCGAGGACAGTACGGACTCTGTATTGTACCGTCCATATATGTCAGTGTGTATGTATCTCAGATCTGGTCTAAAAGACACATTTCTTAACCGATTTTCATAAAACTTGGCACACGTGCTCTTGTTTTTAAATACCTAGAACCGTTGTGCCGAGAGTTTCTTTTTTGATAGGGAGGAAATGGGGGAGAAAAGCGGTGTAGGTTGTTGTCACGTTATTTAAGAACAGACCTTGATGATTTGGACTGAAACATAAATGATATGATTCCTCACAGATTGTTTTGTTTTCTTTTTCCTGGGTCCTGGCGATTTATATTATACTAAAGTATTTTATATAAATACTAGTACCTACATACTAAAGTATATTATTTACTTACAAAGCGCAAAACATATCATTAAACCAGCTATGGTATACAGTCGTCTGTTCAATCTTCTATCAGCTGGTATGTTCAGAGCCATGCTGCGTTCTGCTTTGGTCCACGCAGCTGCCAAGTCTTTCCAAGAGAGTGATAATCTTGAAGCTAATATCATGGATGTTATAGATATAGAGTAGAATATAGTTCCAGCAAATCGAGCTGCTACACTTCCTTTACAAATAAAAATATATTTTATTAAATTGTCTAAAGGTAACATTTGAGTGTTCTTGACTACATTTTATATAATCATCCAAAGTGCTCTTGAAATATACGACGAATTTTTAAAAGCTCTTGAACTCGATACTTTTCTCTTCAATCCCAAACCTTCATTATTTTGGCGATACTGCACAACAAGCATTGTCGATAAACTGAGGTGTCACCGTCAAAAAGTGGCGAGAATCATTGCCAGATTGAAGTGATTGAAAGAAAAGAAAGAAAAAGAATTTTATTTCACATAGGCATTGTATATGCTCTTGTAAAACGTCCAGAATATAATTCAAAATTTTTACCACCAGTTCACAACCCACCTCAGAAGAACTGTCAAGAAACTCAGCGAGTTATTCTTTTAGTGCTCTATTTACAAAATGAATCTAAAACTATGCATTTTAACAATTTTTTAAGAATCCAGCAGAGCACGTCATTTCCAGGCTTCTCTGTCCAACAAATAATCACCTAGTAGCACCTACCAGTACAATTTATTCTTTACAACCTTTTTAAATTTATTAAGGGACATACTTTTAATTTCGTCTGGTAGCCTATTGTAAAAGCGTGTACTGTTACCCATGAACGAATTGCTGATTTTGTGCAATTTGCTATGATAAACAGCAAGATTACTTTTATTTCTAGCGTTGACATTGTGTTTATAACTTAACTTAGCGAAACTTTGTAAATTTCTTTGTACGAACATAAGATTTTCAATTTTTGAAAATCTTATGTTCATCATCATCACGAAATTAAAAGTATTGTCATGCTACTGTAAGAATTTGAATTCAAAAGATTGTTTCTCTGTCCATAAGTAAAATCTTATAACGCTCTACCCACGCATTTGTTTTTCTCCTTTTACAACATTAAGTTCATAATACGGAGTGGGAAAAGGCACATCATTCCGACGGAAAACTAAGAGTTAATGGCAATAGTCTTGCAGACTGTGATACTGACTCTCAATTTGCTTCAAAATTTCAATCAGGCGGGTCTCGTTATTTTGGCAAGTAAAATATGAACCTTGATACTTTTGTCTAATGAGGATTGGTTTCTAATACCTCTTTAATAATAAGACTATCAATAAGAGCAACTAGTGTATCAAGTAGGCAAGTACAATTCATTTCGAAGTCAATATTTCTATGAAATCTTTCGAAGGGGTCAAAAATATTATATTTACAAAAAGTTTTAATAGACTCACTGTGTCCCGCAGTATCTATCGCCCATCCAGCCAATGCTTTTATTACCTTCCAAATAGCCATGACTTCTATGTAGAGAAGTATACACATTACGATAAAACTCCAAATATATGAAATGTACTTTCTGGTTCCCACAATGCCGATGATACACGAAATACGGAGAACGTTCTGAATGACTTCGAAGAATTCCTGACAGTTGAAAAATAAGAGGTTAATATTTATGCCAGTTCAAATTAAAAGTACCTACCCTTAACCGGCAACCTTGTATGAAAGTAGACGAAGCGAATCTCAAATATGTTATATGTCTCTAAATAGAAATTCTTGACACGTCCCAGCCTTGTATATGTTTATAAAAACCTTTTCTTGACAATAGAAATAGGAACAAAAAAAAATAAGCGAAATCGATTCAGCCATTCACGCGTGACCAAAGGGAAATGGGGATTATATATTTTTATATGAACAGATTTTTTTTTTAAACACTTAGGTAGGTATATTAATACTTACATCGTGGTAAGGTTGATTTGGTAAAAGCAACTTGCTCTGCGCCACAAATGGTCTATAGTCTTGCTCGAACATTGTTATTATTTCAAAATCAATTTCCCCTTATATATTCCGCCAGTTGCAATTAACTTAGGTTAATAACATAATAATTATGTATTTGCTGACTTAGTATTGACCAGTAATGATTGAACTGCACGCGACATTGTTAGTTTTTTCATAAGTTTATGAAGCATGTTTTCAGAAAAAGTTATTTCAAAGTCGAGCACCGTTGATTAAACCACCTTCTCTTCTGATAAGGTAATCTATCTAATCATATTTTTTAACTAAAGCCAAGAGAGTAAACGTTATGTAAACCCTAGACAAAGGACATTCGAGTTAATCTAATCTATCTGTGCAGGAGGAAAACATTAGATGGTAGAGGTTGACCTACCTCCATAGACCTACTATTGAGGTCCTTAGTCATTTTCAATAATTTGTATTGCCTGGGTCTTCATCATTGCACTGTAGAATCTGCGGGCCGGTGAGGTAAATCCATGAAATCTTCTAACATTTTGGTGTAAGTAATAAATGAGAATTCCTTAGTTGTGAATTCTCAATATTTGCATGCAGTCTTTTTTTTTGTCTATAATTTACGAGTAAAATTCTTGTGATAAATATTGGGAGAATCACGAAACACAGTAACATTTATTATTAAAAACCTATTGTAGTGTGATGTTGGCAGACTTATTTTGCACAGTTAAGCTAGCAAGTTGTAGGTTTCACTTTATCAACACATACTTAGCAAGGTACTCCATTAGTTAAGCATTCATTAACGAGAGTATTTCGTATATAATACAGAGTCAGAGAAACTCCACGTATCTCGTAAATTGTTTCATAAGAGGATTCTAACCACAACAGTATCAAGGCTGGTTTTCACCGCAAGCTGAGCGGGTTCATTAATAAATTCGCTGAAGTCGCGCCAGTAATCTTTGGTACGGTGACTGGAAAAAGTATGCAATTTACTATTATTACATGTTAAACAGATTCATTTTGGGCCCGCTGAACACGCGGTGGAAACCGGTCTTTACACGCGACGAAATAGCATTTACTTAGCTGTCTAACTTACTACAACATAAAATTTTGTACGTTTGAAATCATTTCAAGGACAACAAACCCGGGGTTCTTAATATTCTAGTCAATTACTATTTGCAGTGTAACACGCGATGCAATCATACAGGCCGTTCTTATCAATGATCAGATCTCTTGAACACATGTTTGAGTTTAAATACAACAAACAATCTGTTTGTGATTATGAGATTAACTTTTCAACTATTTAATTAGGTACTTTTACTACTGTACTATTATTTTAGTTTAGGCTTTAGTAATAGATAGCAGCTGAATCAAAACGTTTGTTACCCAATACAAAAAGCTCGACACACCTTTTATATAAAGCTCTAAATTGGTCAGTGCGCTCTATGGCCCTTCGCTAAGGGTCTTCAGTATGGCCAGAAGACCTGCTTGTACTGGTAAATGTCATAACTTAATCACCTCTATAACTATTACCTGTGCACAGATGCACATGAGCATTGTTTAAGGAAGAAATCGAAGCGTAACAATCCTACTGCCAATATGGAAATAACCACTTAAGCTATTAAGCACTGGTTTCACCAAAATAAGGCTGATGAGGGTCATTATGCAAGGAAGTAAGAAAGAAACCATGATAGCCTTTTCTACCAGCGAGCGCACAATAACAATCAGTAGTGGTTAGGCACGGTCAGAACTAATGCTAATGACCAAATATCACAACTTTTGAGAATACTATTTTCCATAATACTTACAGAGTTCTAAGCATTAGACGATGTCACCTCGTAGTAGTAAATCTCACACTACCTACCTTAACACAAACTTTTTACTGCTCTACTCTCCATGAGTCCATTAGGTAGTCATGAATGTATTTTGATAGAATCGCTTTTTGCCCGTATTATTACTTTAAAAGGAGTTTAATGGGAAAACGATACAATCTCGAAGTTATAGCTTCTATAAAGTTGAAGCAAAGTGGTCAAGTCAATTAACAAAGGGTGAACTGAACTAACTGTAAAGTTTGTAATTACTTCGATTATAACATTAACTTCAGATAACAAGCGAGGGTTCTGGAAAAGGTTTATTTCGGAAGGTCTTTAGTTATCAATATTGTTTGATATCTTTGCAATAAAATTTCCTTTGTATTCAGTAGTGCTTTACATTCATGGAATCAATTTTGAAGTGGAACAAAACTTGTATTACTGAAAGTTTTCTCAGTTAGATCAGAGACTATTGATGGAACCCCAAACAAAAAATTATTTTTAAGAATATGAAGACCTTAAAGTCGTCAATATCAATGTTCAAATATCTGCGCTGACATTCCTTGCCTATTGTATAAATGCTGAGCCAGAGGTAATAAAGAGCCAGAGTACCTATGTATGTAACTAATTTAATTATATACCGAAATAATTTAGTATTAGTAGTAACATACTTCCTTAAACTCGGTAATATACTTAGTTACAATATCAATTGTAACTAAATAAGTATACTTACCTAACCTTGTTTTTAGTAAAAAGGTATAATTTTGTCATTGAATTTTCGGAAATTTGATATTTGAAATATTGTTTTCCGGGAAAATAGCAGTTCGGTCTTTTACATTATTCGTACTATTAAAATAAATAAATAAATAAATATTATTTTAGGCATGATGAAATGAGGAAAAATAACAATTCGAACTTATGACTTTCAGATAATTAACCCGGCGTCTGCTAGGTTGGGTCATAATGACCCGTGATGTTTTTAAATGCGGGTATTTATGAAAATAATAGTGTAACGTTACCACGCTTCTCAGTAGCTGCGGTAAGTGCCCCGCCTCCCTCGTTTCTTATGTCAACTTAGACGGTGTGCGCCTGCGCAGGATGATAGACGCGGTCAAATAACAAAAAGGTAAATATGACCCAACTATACATTCGATGATACCATTTCGTGCCAATTACGTTGAGTTAATTATTGGATTATTTCGTTTATTTATTTGTACCGTCATTACGTATTGCATTATATTTTGTTATTCTTAGGTTATATTTGAATAATGGATAAAGAGAAACGCGAAATGCAGCGAATATATCAATATTAGAAGAAAGCGGCTCGGAAGAAGGTGAAAATTCTTCAGAATAAGAGGAAGATGATCACGTTAGCGGGAAACATCAGAGGAGATGCCTGCTAAATGCCGTGGTGTTCGTAGACAAATGCCAGATATGTCCCGCTATAAAAGACAGGAAAACTACCCATACCTGTCAAAAATTCAACAAAATCATCTGCCCTGAAGACATCATTTCTTTCTGTGGCGGTTGCGCAGATGACGGAGCTAATAGTGATTAACACTAAGATTCTTTATGAGTTTTACATATATTTTCTTAAATATCTGACATTTGTCATTCCAAAAAGTTAAAAACAAGTGTTAATTAGTTATTTTTTGTTATTTTATTCGTAAATTTCTAGAAGTTTAATTTTTTGTTGTAAATTTTATTCTGATCACTTGAATACATAAAAAGATCTATAAATAGCTTTTTTTTTTATTTTGTCTCTAAAATATTATAATTTAAGAACTATTCATCAAGTTAAACACAAATTTGCTCTAAATGTCATTGAAATGGTAAAAATCAGCTACGGTTTAAAATCGGGTAATTATGACCCACCATGCAGTTGCTGTACCTATTTTCTACCATGCTGACGCCGGGTTAATGTATGTCATGCTTTTAAATAGTCAGAGCTTTGTGGTATCTTAGGAATTATATTCTTCGGAATTCAAAATTCCGAAGCATATAGGATTTATCGGAATATTGAAATTGCGCATTAGGTACATATTTCGGAATATTTAGCTGTTCTCTAAAACAGTACCTAGTTGTCCGAAATCTTTATCGTTTGATTTCAGTAAACAGTAGCTATTAGCACAGTATAAAGAGAAAAACTATGAGTCTAAACATAATTGGTAAAACGCTGCTTTTCTGGGCAGTAATGGAAGTCAAACCTCTAACTATATCTAAGTCTATTCATTTGGGTAAGCCTCCATTCACTGCTATTCGTATTAGTGGCTGCAATCTACTTCCAATAGGAATCTTACAACAATTGATCATTTCCAATTACCACCCATTCTGAGGACTATTGTATTGTAAGATGACAATCGCGTGGGGATCCAATCAATGCGTAATTGTGTTCTAACTGATTTATACCTACCAATAACTACTTAATAAGCTATTTTAATCAACATTAAGTAGGTGTCTGCTACGTAATGTGTGTAAAAATGCGTACAATAAAGAGTATAATAAATAATTAAATATTCAAAAACTTCACTAGTCCTGTTGCGCAATATTCTGGAACATTAAAATTGGAGTATTTTAATGGTCACACACAACATGATCACGTCATTATCCCCGAAGGGGTAGGCATAATACATGCCCACATTTCACCTTTTTTAGAATTTGTATCACGTACTGGGTGCTGAGCCGTATTGCCTCGTTAAGATAGACAGGTGCAGGTTATGAAATGATGAAATTTTTCAAGCCGCCTAACAAGGCCTTCAACTTGCAATAACGACAGCCATTTTACTGGCAACCGGGATCAACGCAACGGCTTAAATGCCTTCCGAAGCACGGAAACGCTCAAATAAATGTCACAAAGAGGTGACATGTATGGTCACCAATCCAACGACTGGCTATAGTGAAAGTTGCTTACTGCAGTACAAATAATAGTAAATAAGTATGTAAATAAATTTATAAGGATGTCACAGGAAAGTAAGAGTATCTACATACTATTTTCCTGGGATATCCAGTAAAAGGCTTACACTGGACTCTTGGCAGCAGGCAGTTGCAGGATACTGTGTGGTTTTAGCTGGTTGGAGTCCGGCATAGCATCCATGAATACTTTCACACGTATAAGGAAGGTAGGTTTGCACCTATTAATCCTACTATACTTCTCTCCATTTCGGTATAGATATAATGTAGATGTTACCTATAAAATTAGGAACTTTACAATATTAATCCCCCGTGAGCAGGGGGTCCCGTGTGCTATGGGGAAAGAGTACAAAATATCGCCACCCCAAATCATCCCGAGGGTGTCGTAAGAGGCGACTAAGGAAAAACTTTCGCAAAACAATTCATTAAGTAGAGAAGGAAAACTAGAAATGAAATTCGGTTGGAATCCACTAACCTGGAAAGACCTTATGGGTGGCTTGAAATTTTTCAACTGCAGGTCTTCAAACCCTGCGCTTGTCCATTTCAACACGGCAATAGGCTCACTACCTAATACGTGGGACATACCTAATACGGTGAAATGTGGGCGTATACTATGCCTCTGCTTACCTCTTCGGTGATAAAGGAGCGACTATGTGTATGTATGTACAATATTAATTCAATAGCATGCCATTGATTCATTAAATTCAGAACACCTCACTATATTCACAATACAATACGTTTCATTAATTGCTTCGAATACAAAAACTATCGACAGTGCTTCAGTAACACTAGCAATTAAAACTTGTAGTAGGTAGTATTGTTACATGCTATTAATTTATTGGAAGCAATCCAATCAACAAGAACTTTATTAATATTCCATTTTTTATTCAGGTACCTAACGTATTGAAATGTTCATTGTGATTTCAATGTCATATGCAAAATTCAGTTTTGTCGGTTTTGCGTATGACATAGGTAGTTACCTCCTACTATCCACGTAGCACCCATTTAACCCAAAGGTAACTGAGCGTAGGTATTGTACCCACTTAGGTGTATACCTATAGGTATGGATTATTTAAATAATTATACCATATTTATACATTTATTATTACTACTCCGCTCTTTTAGGTACCAGCCTGATGCTACATTAAGCCATGTTATTTTTTTTTGACGCGGGCAATACTATTACGCGCCATCATCCCAGACACCATCTAAGACGGTGTGTGGGAGTCCCGACCCCAGAATAGGACCGTCCTGCTCATTACACCCTGCGGAGTTCCTCCACCATGTGACCGTCGTCGGTGGGTAGGGTCCACCGACCTTACGCCCACGGTCAACAAATATTAGGGTGACGCGCGCTAGCTCTTAACGCCGGCACCCCCGAACTGAACGGCGGCCGCTGGGCGGGTGCATCTACCCATGCTCGGCACCCTATTCATGAGACTTCAGTGTCCGTCTGTCTGTCTATCTGTTCGTCACGAGACTATCTCAGAGTCAGAATCACAAGTTCTTGTTACGAAACCCTCCGTGCGCGAGTCCGGTTCGCACTTGCTCGTTGTTTTTTCCTTAAAAGCATTCCTGTTATTGCAGAGTTGATGTTGTAGAAGGCAGCGTGCCAGAAAACTGCATTTAACCGATTACCTTACTCTTTATGAAATAACCTTCGTCACCTAGATACCTATTACCTATGTTTTCTTGGCACTGAATATAATTCGATTTAAACTTGGCTGATAGATTTACGACGATTGAACTCAATGCTGCTCACTGGCAATCGAGCTTTCTTTTAGAATTTTTAGAAAAGGTTCAGAGTTTTTTAGTCTCTACGATGTAAACAAACAACTTTTGTATTCCAATAGAACCTATTAAGCAATATAAGTTTGGTAAAACTCTGTGTCAGTCAGTACCTATTGGTACCTACTCAGTAGAATTGAACGAACTAGGTATTAGGTAGTATAGATATAAAAAGTTTATTGTGATTCTTATATTGCCAACATTTTTAGGGTTCCGTACCCATGAGACTTCGCTGGTCGTCTTTTTTCTGTCTGTCTGTCCTCTCAGTCTATCCGTCATGAAGGTATATATCAGGATCCGCGGATCCTGATATATAGCTTCTGAAAGCTGACACTTTCACAGAGGATGTAGGTAGATATATATTAATAAGTTTCCGCTTTAAAACAACAATCGCACGTCCTCTGAAAAACTGTCATGACACAGAAATATTACATTTTTAGATATTGCTATACTTAAGTTCAGTTTTCCATACTAAATCATTCAATAAAACCGCCACAACGATAACGTTAAAAAAAGTCGCTAAATGGCACAACTGACAGTTTTTTAGGGAACGATAATCGACTTGACCCAATCCGCAACAGTGCCGCATCAATGCTTGTAACAGGTGAACGCGTATGCTGTGATACAACTATATTGAAGGTAAGACTTTTGGCAATTATTTTATTTCAAAGGGAAAAAAACTGTCGTAAGATAAAATAATTTTGTCTTTTTCTACAAACACAATTGAAGTTATGTTATTATGTAATGTGAAAAACTGTCATACCACAAGTTATGGCAATATCATCGTCAAATTATTTCCACGTTCACAATTTTGATTATCAGAAAACAGTTGTAATATAAGTAATGTTACTTTTTTTTTTTTTTTTATATATTATTTCTATTCAGTTATAAATACGATGCCATAATACGACTATTTTTCGCAATATTTATTTGTTATATCAAATTGACAAATGAATGAATAACAGTTGTGTGGCGTCTAACCTTCTTATATTTTAATACTTTAATTTAATATAATTTAATAATTTTGTGTTCTTATATTTGTGTTGTCGACTGTACTTTCTTGTCTTGTATATTTCTGATATCGTAATAATGTAATTTCTCTTCCTTTATAATTTATTAGTTTATTTCCGTCAATGTGCCGACGGACAACTTTATGCAAGTTCTTGTCGTCGATATATATATTTTGTGTACGGCCGCTCAGCTGCGCGCGCGCACCGCGCACCGCACAGCGAGGTGATGAGCCCCGCTCCGACCGTCACGTTGACGTTCAGTCGAGATTTATTATTCGTACTGACCTGTTGTTACCGCGTGCGCTTAGTTCAGCGCATTTCGATACGTGTTTAATGTTCCTAGATTTTAATAGTTTGTAATATTGTGCTTATCCTTGCTTTCCTCTATTTCGCGCTTAAGACACTATACTTTCGCCTTCTGTGTTACTCTTGTGCCAATTCTATAAACTGTTAACTATTGCTGTGCTACAATACAATTTCTATCTTCCAAGAACTGTATGCTGTTTTATTTCATAGCAGATTATAACGTAAGTGCCAAGAGACTTATAATTCCTGTAGGAAACCCCTACAATTTGGTGACCCGAAACGTGCACGGAAAAAAAATAGTGTCGAACATTCGCGAACTTTCTCGAACATTCTCGAACCGTCTCGAACTTTCGCGAAAATGACAGAAGGCCGAGATACCCTCCAACTTACCGGCGAGTCATGCCGGGTCAGAGTTCGGGTTCCACCGTTTTACCCAGAGAAGCCAGCGTTGTGGTTCGCTCAGCTGGAAGGTCAGTTTGTGTTGGGAAGCATCACAAGCGATACCACCAAATTTTACCACACCATCGCCCAGCTGGAGCCACAATATGCAGCGGAGGTAGAAGACATCATCACCTCGCCTCCCACCACCAGCAAGTACGACAAGCTGAAGGCTGAGCTTGTCAAGCGCCTCTCAGCGTCGAGGGAGAAGAAGGTGAAGCAGCTTCTGGTCCACGAAGAGCTTGGCGACCGGAAGCCGTCGCAGTTCGTCCGCCACCTGCAGAACCTGGCCGGCCCAGGTGTTCCCGAGGAGTTCCTGCGTACCATCTGGACAAGCCGTCTGCCGCAGGGTACGCAGACGATCATCGCCTCACAACCCAATGCCACGCTTGAGGAGCTGGCAGAGCTGGCAGACAGGGTACACGACGTGGTCACGCCCTGTATGCAAGTTGCAGCGACGTCTTCGAAAAAAACGCAGGTACCCCCACCACAAAATAATATAGTCGCGGCTATGGAGCGGCAGATGGCCCCCCTTACCGAGCAGGTCAAGGCGCTGTCTCACGAGGTCAGGCGATCTCGTCCAGCCCAAAGAGACCGTTCTGATAGCCGTCACCGACCCAAATTTCGATCCAGGTCCAGGTCGCAAACCAACTACCAGAACCAGCCGCTGTGCTGGTACCACCTGCAGTTTGGCAACAGGGCCAAACGTTGCAACAAGCCCTGTGATTACCAGGGAAACGCTCCGGGCGGTCAGTGATGGCGACAGATGACTGCCCTACTACAGGTCGCCTATTTATTACGGACCGTCTATCTTAGGTGCAGTTTTTAGTGGATACCGGGAGTGATTTGTGTGTGTTTCCCGTTACTCAAGTGAATCAAAAACTGTCATCTACAAACTATGACTTGAGTGCCGCTAACGGTACTAAAATACGTACTTACGGTTTTATAAACATAAGGTTAAACCTAGGCTTACGTCGCGACTTTGTCTGGAGGTTTATCATTGCAGACGTTACAAGGGCGATAATAGGCGTAGATTTTTTATGTCACTATAACCTAGTTGTCGATTGCAGGAATCAACGCCTCATCGACAATAACACTAGTGTCTCCGCCGTGGCTTCGCCTGCGTGTTCTTCGGACATCATCGCTTCTGTAAAGGTAATCACTGGTGAGTCTGTGTACCACAAAATACTAGGGGAGTACCCCGACATTACCCGTCCTGCTGGTACACTTCACGCACCTAAACATAACACCGTACACTACATACGCACTACACCGGGTCCACCAGTATCATGTACACCACGTAGGTTGGCACCAGATAAATTGAAGATTGCAAAGGAAGAGTTTGCTACTATGCTGCAATTAGGTATAGCCAGACCTTCCGAATCACCCTGGTCTTCTCCGCTGCACCTCACACCTAAGAAGGACAATGGCTGGCGACCATGTGGCGACTATAGGATGCTTAACGCCAGGACTATTCCTGATAAGTACCCTATACGCCACATCCACGACTTCGCTTACAGCTTATCGGGTTGCAAGGTTTTCTCGACAATAGATCTGGTCAAGGCGTACCACCAGATACCAGTCCACCCTGATGACATCCCGAAGACTGCCATTACCACCCCCTTCGGCCTGTTTGAGCTCCCTTTTATGGGCTTCGGGCTCCGCAATAGTGGCCAGACGTTCCAGCGCTTCGCAGACGAGATGCTCCGAGGGCTGGACTTCTGCTACGCGTACCTGGACGATTTTTTAATAGCCTCTCTAGACGAAGAGACTCACAAATGCCATCTTCGTGAAGTCTTTACCAGGCTTAAAGACTACGGCATGGTCATAAACACCTCAAAGTGCACCTTCGGAGTCTCACAGGTAACCTTTCTTGGGTATAGCATCACCGCTGAAGGGACTAAACCACTCCCTGCCAAGGTCCAAGCTATCCAAGACTTTCCAGTGCCAAAAACCGTCAAGGAGTTAAGGAGATTCTTGGGCATGCTTAACTTTTACAGGCGATTCGTGCCTGACGCTGCCCAACACCAAGCACCCTTGAACGTACTCCTGGAGGGCAACGTGAAGGGTTCCCATCCTGTCACGTTTAAGGCAACTGAGCTCGAGGCATTCAACGCCTGTAAGGAAGGCCTCTGTAAGGCTACCTTATTGGCCCACCCTAACCATCTGGCCAAGCTAGCCATAGTGACAGATGCCTCCGACACTGCGTTGGGAGCGGTACTACAGCAGTTGGGAGAAGATGATGCCTGGCAACCGCTAGCGTTCTTCTCTCGGAAACTCAGCCCTTCCCAACGCAAGTACTCACCTTACGATCGGGAGTTGCTTGCTATTTACGAGGCGATTAAGCACTTCCGTCATATGGTCGAGGCCAGGGACTTTGTGGTCTATACAGATCATAAACCCCTATGCTTCGCTTTTTGCTCCCGTAAGGAGAATTGCTCGCCCAGATAGTTCAGACACCTAGACTTCATATCCCAGTTCACTACGGATATCAGGCACATATCTGGCAAGAACAACGTCGTTGCTGATACTCTGTCCAGGATAGAGGAAATTGCCAAGCCAGTAGACTTACAGCAGTTGGCAAGTTCACAACAATCCGATAAGGAGTTGGACAAACTGCTGGCCAGCAACACGTCTTTATGCCTGAAGAAAGTGAACATACCGGGTACTGGTACTGAACTGTTCTGCGACGTAAGCGGTAGCACTTCCCGACCATATGTACCAATGGAGTTTCGGCATCGCATATTTGAGAGCCTACATTCCCTGAGCCACCCTGGTGCAAACGCTACGGCCAAGCTTGTTGCCGAGCGATTTGTTTGGCCAGGTATCAGGAAGGACTGCAGAAGTTGGGCACAGAGCTGCCTTGCTTGCCAAAAGTCCAAGGTCTCTCGTCATGCCGCTCCACCCATCGGCACATTCAAGCTGCCACGATCGAGGTTCGCACACATCCATATAGACATAATTGGACCACTTCCAGTGTCTCATGGATACAGGTATTGCCTCACAGCCGTCGACCGTTTTACTCGTTGGCCTGAAGCAATACCGCTCCGCGACATCACTGCCGAGACCGTGGCCAATGCGTTGCTATATGGATGGATAGCCCGTTTTGGATGTCCATCTGACATCGTTACCGATCGTGGCACGCAATTTGAATGTGCTCTATTCAAACGTCTGTCAGACCTGATAGGGTTTCGACACAGACGTACGACAGCATTTCACCCATCCTGCAATGGCCTCGTGGAAAGGTTTAATAAGCACCTTAAATCCGCAATAACTTGCCACGAGGACTGCAACTGGGTGGAAAACTTGCCCATGGTGCTTCTGGGCATACGAAGTGCCTTCAAGGAAGACCTACAGGCTTCCTCAGCTGAACTCGTATACGGCGAACCGCTTAGACTGCCGGGTGAGCTCCTTCACTCACAGTCGAACGAGCCTAGTGACGTGACGGATTATCTGTCACGGTTACGTTCTTTCGCCGCAAAACTTCAGCCAGCACCTGCAGCACGTCATGGTAACCGAGCTGTATTCGTATTTAAGGACCTTGCCACCACCACTCACGTCTTCCTCAGGGAGGAAATAAACCGTGGGGCCTTAAAACCAGCATACACAGGTCCTCACGAGGTACTTAAAAGAGGTGACAAGGTGCTCACGATTCTATTAAAAGGTAAAGCGGTCACAGTATCAGTAGACCGAGTCAAGCCAGCCTACATACTGCAAGACCCACATACAACATCTACAACACTCAAACCTACACAACACACGCCACTAAATACATCAACTCAACCACAGACTTCCAGTGAACCTGAAGCTGAGGCGCCTGATGTAAGGAGAACACGATCAGGTCGCCGGGTTCACTTTCCGGACTATTATCGCCCCTGTAACGGTCTCCGGGGGGGCTGATGTGGCGTCTAACCTTCTTATATTTTAATACTTTAATTTAATATAATTTAATAATTTTGTGTTCTTATATTTGTGTTGTCGACTGTACTTTCTTGTTTTGTATATTTCTGATATCGTAATAATGTAATTTCTCTTCCTTTATAATTTATAAGTTTATTTCCGTCAATGTGCCGACGGACAACTTTATGCAAGTTCTTGTCGTCGATATATATATTTTGTGTACGGCCGCTCAGCTGCGCGCGCGCACCGCGCACCGCACAGCGAGGTGATGAGCCCCGCTCCGACCGTCACGTTGACGTTCAGTCGAGATTTATTATTCGTACTGACCTGTTGTTACCGCGTGCGCTTAGTTCAGCGCATTTCGATACGTGTTTAATGTTCCTAGATTTTAATAGTTTGTAATATTGTGCTTATCCTTGCTTTCCTCTATTTCGCGCTTAAGACACTATACTTTCGCCTTCTGTGTTACTCTTGTGCCAATTCTATAAACTGTTAACTATTGCTGTGCTACAATACAATTTCTATCTTCCAAGAACTGTATGCTGTTTTATTTCATAGCAGATTATAACGTAAGTGCCAAGAGACTTATAATTCCTGTAGGAAACCCCTACAAGTTGCATTGTATTTTGTTAACCTGTTCATCCATTGTATTGTACTGTTAACTACATAACTATTATTACTATAATTCTAATGTTATATTTTTAGGTTACCTACAACTATTGCAAACATGTATTAAGAAAGCTGTACCTACTGAAAAAAGGGTACGACTCGGAAACAGTCATCATACATGATACATTCGGTACAAGGCAGCTAAGAACGCTATGGTTCTTCGCTATGCTAACGGTTCGAGGCCTCCCGTCACCTCAGGACAACCAATTATTCGGATAGCACGTCTCTGCATAGCGTCAAGCGCGTCTAGCAAGTAACTCGCAGAGTCATCCCAAAGGTGAGAACAATACTCGACGCAGGGACGAATCTGAGTCTTGTAGAGTAAACATCTCTGATGTGGCGTGAAGTGCCGCCTCACCTTATTTAGGACTCCAAGTTTCCGCGAGGCCAGCCCAATACAACTCTCTATGTAGTTTTTGTGATTGAGCTCACGCCGGACGTCTATACCGAGGATCTCCAGGTTGTCCTTTAGTGGAACCGTAATGCTCTGAAGAGAGGGTAGGGGTAGGAATGGGGACTTCTTAGCTGTAAACGCACACGCCTGTGTTTTACTGGCATTAAACTCGACCAGGTTGTCTGAACCCCATTGGGCAATGTGACCCAGGCGACCAATACCCTTTCTTGGGGATCGGTTGGACGTTCGCCTCCTTCCCAGCCTCCTGCACTTACCACGACGAGTATGAAAGGCGATACAGGCGTGTGAGTGTTGGAGACAATAAGGCTGCACATTTCCTTAGCACCACCGCCGGAATGCCATCAGGACTACTGGCTTTCCGCGTGTCAAGTGAACGTAGCACCGCTCGCACCGTTAAGATTAACAATGCTAAAAGGCTGATTTTATAATTTTAAGTTCAATATTTAAATTGTGTAATGCCTTTTGAGTTTTAAGAAATGTTGTTTAGCTAATAAAATTATTGTGTAAATACAAATAAAGCAGTGATTAGATTGCAATTTTGTTTTATTGAACCTAATTGAATGTAAAAAATTGTCATATCATTCCCTTTTTTTAAATTTTTGTTGAAATAGTCATAGTATTATTTAGAAAATTGTGCTTTTTTTTTTTTTTTACGTGAGGGAAAATCCTCATGGATGTTATGCCGGACTCCTACCGACTAAAAAACCCCACGCAACGCCCAACAGCCTATGGTTGTGAGCCCCGGGTAAGCCCTCGGAAGGATGTCCCAGGACTCCCAACAGACCTACGGCCGCCACTGCGGCCTCGCCCAGGGGGAGGTTCGGGTGCTAGCCGCGTCTTTGGGGGGGGTTTCGGGTGTTATCCCGCTTCTAAGGGGGGGCGTGCGTGAGTTTCTCACGTCACGCTGCCGTCATGGGCCTGCTTCTGTAAGGACGGTGAGCGGCCCTCTCACCGTCCTCAGACCCCCGGTCATGGAGGCCGATAGTCCTCGGCGAAGACACGTCGGCGGCGCCCAGGCCGCCGACTGCGGAACTCGGGTGGGAGAGTTCTCTCCCGTACCCGCGCCGCCGCCTCCTTCACGAGCATGATCTGCTCGCAGAAAGAGGCGGCGCAGTCCCACTTACTCCCGCTGGAGACCATGGCTCGCACCATGGTCTCGAGCGAAAGAATGTCCACGTCCAAACCCACTACGAGGACCTGGCGCTGTTGCGCCCACGCCGTGCACTCCACTAGCGTATGGAGCGCTGTGTCATCGCTGCGGTCCTCGCAGTGCTGACATTCAGCCGTGGTTTCCCGGTGTCTTCGCCACAAATACCTACCGAAGCTACCGTGCCCGGTAAGCATCTGCGACAACCGGTAGGAGAGAGCACCGTGTCTTCTCTCCAGCCACTCGTTCATGACCGGTCTGACGGCCGCGATTGTGGCGAATCCCCCCTTTGGTTGCTCAAGTCGCACCTTCCATGTCTCCACGATTTCCTGGTGGAGCAAGGAACGCTGGGCCTCGATTTCACGAGACGCAGGCCTTTGGCCCCGCTCCAGCGCCTCCTTACGCCATCTGAACAGTGACGCAAGCCGGCTAGGAGACATGCCGCCTCACAAGAGATCGTGCGGTATCCTCTTATCACCCTGACGGCCATCGCTCTCTGCGGGCTCAGCAATCTAGCCACATTGCTGACCGTCAGGGTCTCCGCCCATACGGGTGCCCCGTATAGGGCCATGCTTCGCACGATCCCCAGGTACAGTCTTCTGTAGGGAGCGTTGGGTCCCCTGATGTTGGGCATCAGCCGCGCGAGTGCGGCTGATGCTCCCCTCAGTTTTGGGACCAAACTTCGGAAGTGATGTCCGAAGTTCCACCGGCCATCGAGTACGAGCCCCAGATACTTCATCGAGGGCTCGATGCCGATGCTGACGCCCCCTACCTGTAGGCTGGATCCCGCAGGTGGCCCCATCCGAGGTCTGTGGAAGCACAGAGCCTCAGATTTATGAAGTGCGACCTCGAGATCCAGCCGCCGAATCCGACCCACAACCTGAGCGACCCCTGCCGTGGCCTTTAGTGCTGCGTCCCGGTGCGTTGCTCCCCGCGCCGTAACGAGGGTGTCGTCGGCGTAACACGTTACGCTGACCCCTCTGAGCAACGGACCCCGCAGCACCCAGTCGTAACCGATGTTCCACAGGAGCGGTCCTAATACCGATCCCTGTGGAACACCGCACGACACATCACGCCGACCCGGCCCTAGCCAGCTCGGGTAAGTAATGGCCCTCTCGGAGAGATAGGCCCCGACAATTCTACGGAGGCAGGGAGGCACTCCATGGTAAATAAGCGCCTCCCTAATGCAGCTCCAGGGCAAGGTGTTGAAGGCGTTGGCGATGTCAAGAGACACCGCCATCACCACCTCTCCCTGTGAGACTGCTTCCTCCGTCAGGCCTCTAATGCGCATGATCGCGTCTACGGTGGAGCGCCCCTGACGGAAGCCAAACTGGCTATCCGCCAGATCAGGCCCCACACGTGTTAGGTGCCCGACGAGGCGTTGTGCAATAATGCGCTCAAAGAGCTTGCACACCTCGTCGAGCAACACGATCGGCCGGTACCCTGATGGGGAGTTTGCCGGCCGCCCCGCCTTTCGAATTAAGACCAGTTTCCCCGTCTTCCAGGCCTTGGGAAACTGGCCTTTTTCGAGGCATGCGCTGAAAAGACCCATGAGTCGAGGCCCAAGCTCCTCGAGAGCCAGGACCCACGCTCGGCCTGGAATGCCGTCGGGTCCAGGGGCGGTGTTTCTGCGGGATTTAAGCCGCAGTACAGCCGCCCCTAACTCACCCTCGGTGACTATGGGCACGTCGTTCTCGCTGCCTTCCGCGTTGGGCGCCTGAGACGGAGCCATGCGCGGAGGAATGTGTTCCTTCGCTCTCGTCGGGAACAAGGAGTCCAGGACCCCCTCCAGCCACTCCGGCTGGAGACTCTGGGTCAGTGGGGGCTCCTTAGGGCGTAATTTTCCCCTTACCATAAGGTACGGGCGCCCCCACGGGTTTCGCTCCAGAGTCTCCATCAGCTCTTCGCGGCCAAACTTTTTGGACCGCTTGATGGCCGTCTGGAGGGCCCTCTTGGCCTCCCTGTACCCATCGTAGAGCTCCGTCTCTCGGGCTGCCGCATCGTCTGGGCGGCGACGCCTCCGGCGGAACCTGGTGTACCGGCGACGTGCGGTAACGCACTCCGCGCGCAACTGCGCGATTTCCGGCGTCCACCAGTACACCTGCCTCCTCGCCGGTCTGGGCCTAGCCCTGGGCATCGCCGCATCGCAGATGTGCGACATGGCTCTCCCGAACCACTCAACTTCGGCATCAACATCGGCAAGCCTGTCCGCTGTCGGAATCCAGGCCTGCACGATGGCCGCCTCCAGGAGAGCCTCCCGATCAAGGCGATGGAGTGCCCAACGCGGTTCCGGGGGATTCGCGATTGCTGGTGGCAGGTTTGGTGGAGGGGAGACGTCGAACCGAATATATCGGTGATCTGACGACGTCTCCTCCTCCTCCACCACACGCCATCCCTGGACACGGCGGGCAAGCTCAGGGGTCGCAAACGAAACGTCTATGAACGAGCTGAGCCCCCGCCGCGTCCAGGTTGCGACATTCCCCCGATTCAGGATGACTAGGCCACGTGTAGTGACCCAGTCCTCCAGTATCCTCCCCCTATCTCTGGTTTCCCGGGAGCCCCAAGCCTGCGACCAGGCATTGAAGTCTCCCAGGACCAAGACAGGGCGAGGCCGGCATGCAGCGAGAACGACGTCCAGCTCAGGGAGCCATAGCTCAAACTGATGCTGGTCAAGGCTCGGCGTGATGTAAACTTCCACAACAGCCACACCCTCATAATCCGCCGCGACGCAACCCTGGCCCCTAGCGATAGGCGCGAGTCGTCCGCGCCGGTACCCCCAAAGACAGTCGCCAGGCCGTCCAGATCCACCGGGCTTCCCGGGTGCACCCAGTACGGCTCGGCGACAACGGCGACATTGATGGACCACTGCCTGATGCTCTGGTACAGAAGGTCCTGAGCATCAGAGTAGTGATTCAGGTTCACCTGCAGGATGCGGATATGGGTGTCCATTAATGAACATCCATCTCCGCACCCTGCCGCGAACGTGGACCCTCACCCCCCCGTGCGGACGGACGGGGCCTTGGCCTTGAGGCAGCGCAAGCCTTGCTGCCCGCCCGGTGGTCGGCCTCCTTGCCCTCCGCCACGCATTTAAAACAGCGTGGCGGAGCGCCACAGGCAAGGGCCGTGTGACCGGGCTGGCTACAGCGGAAGCACCGGTCTCCCACGGTGACTTCCGCCGTACACTGCACTCCTACATGCCCCACGACCAGGCACCTAAAGCACCTGGCTTCGCGGGGCTGCAGGAGATGCACCTGCGCCCTCAGGAAGCCCCCAATTAGGAGGCTTCGTCCGTCCGCCACTTTCTGAGCCGCCGCGACGGGGCAGCTCACGACTGCCGACCCGTGACCGGTGGGCCAAAGCGAATTTCGTTTGACCTCACCTGATCACGAGGGCAGCCGCTTGCCTCCACGACGGCAGAGATTATCTCCTCCGTCGTGGCCGCGTCATCCAGACCCGAAATGCGCAGACTCGCGCATTTGTTGGGTCTGGTGACGCGGACGTCGCCCGTGTTCAGCGACTCCCTCAGCTTTGCCGCTAGGGCATCAGCTTTGGGGCCGCTGGTGGCGCCAGAGACCTCGAGGAGGCGTGCTCCGGTGCGCGTCACCTTGCACCGGAGACCTCCCTCAATCTCGAGGGCCTTGAGGTCGACTGAGGCTTTCGCCTGCCTCAGTACCTCGGCGTACCCCACGCCCTTCGCCTTGCCCTCTGTCGTCACCGTGATGACGACGGCAGTGGAGCGAGGAGCGCGGAGCCTCTTTGGCGCCTTCGCCGCTGCGGCCTTTGCCGCTGTTGCGGCGACTTTTGCTGCCTTCTTGGCGGCTTTTGCCGCCTTTTTGGCGGCCTTAGCCGCCTTTTTCTTTGCTCCCGCCACCTCCCAAGCCCCCTCTCTGGAGGGAGTCAGGGGTGCAGCGGGAGCGCTGGCTGTGCTGGGGGAGGTGGGGTTGTCACCTCCACCAGGCGCCGTCTTCTTGTGGGCGGAGGGGGCGGAGACCTTCCGCCGGGGACCGGGAGCCCCACTGGGTGCAGCCGTCGTCGCGTACGACGTGACGACGGGTGCCGTCAGCGGCGGGCGGTATGCCCGGTCCTCGAGGACGCCGAGGCGTCGTTCGATGGTCTCCAGCAGCTGGACCATCGTTGGTGTCGCCTTAGGTGGTGCACGTGGAGCGGGGGTTTTCACACCCCGAGCCTCCCCGGCCCCCTGGACCAGCTGCGTTAGCTTGCCGATCTCCTCCCGCATCAGCTCTTGCTGCTTGCGGGAATCGGCAAGCTCCTTCTCCAGGCTCACAACCCGAGCCCGGAGCTTCCCCTCCTCGTTGGAGACGCTCCTTTCGAGGAGCTCATCCAACGCTTTAGTGGCACCTGTGACGGCTTCCGTCACTACCCTCTTCTTACCCGCGACATTCTTGGCGCCTTTCATAGCGTCAAGAATCCGGGCAAGAGCTGCGAGGAGCTCACGTGCTTCAGGGACGTCTTTGTTCCTGCCGCTAGATAGTGGTGGAACACGTCCAGGCGGTTTTGTTGCCCGTCCCACAAGTTCGGGCTCCTTACCTCTCCCTGATGTTGTGGCTTGTATCTTCGCCGGTAGGTCCTCCTCGCTAGATGATACCGTTCCCGGCCGTCGGAACAGGCTTTGGCCGGTTCCAGTAGTTCGTGGCCTCTTCCTCCTAGTCTGGATACCAATCTCCTCGTTCTCGGTATCCATGCTCAGGATCGACTCCGCGTCAGTATCGGGGGGTGCAACCTCTACCTCAGTTTGTGGGGTGGTGTTGTGACACGGTAGCGACACTCGCACCTCCCTCGTAGGTCCAAGCACCGAAGTGCTCGACCTTACTTCCCGTTTCGTCTGTTCCAAGTCATTAGGCAAGTCTGCGTCCAGATTGAGTAAGCCGTAGTTGTTGTCGTTTTCCGCGCCGATTGTGTGACTAATATTTGTTTCCATATTTGATCCCACGAGTAGAGACGATTTAATATCAACTCCCTGGGTGACGCTCATTCCAGGAAGCGGGATATATCGCCCTCCCCGGCGAATAGTATGGTATTGTGGTATAACGACAGTTTAGGGTTTATTGCATTTTCGGTTTTTAGAGCATCGAATACACATTGTAAATTTTTTTTGGAATTTTTCAGTGGATATTTTTGAAAATACAATAATTCCCATAGGTCCATAATGAACATAACAATTTTATTCAGTTAAATTAGTAATACAATTTGCACATGAATAATACCGTAAACGATAATGCAAAGTTATTTTGTGCCGTTAGTATCCGTAATGCCCTTTTACAATAAATTACAGATCTTAATAAAAAGGTAATGTTTCTTACCGTATCATATAGATAAAATTCTAAAAGTAAGGGGTTTTACATTGAAATATTGCAGTTATGTTGGAAGGCAATGCAATAACACACTACTATTTTCGGTAGTATTAGCGGAGCAAAAGTGCTCGCGTATTTTGTTCGCTTATTTATAGTGACCAACCGAAGTTTCGGTTTCGGTTTCGGCCAAAATAGGCCGAAACACAGGTTTGTGAATTTTGAGACGATCGCTCTGCTTAATTAGCCTGTGACGGTTGTGTTTGTCTGTCAGCAAGCTGTACCTATCACAAACACCGTGCTAGTTGAACAGTTAAAAGTTTCACACAGCAAATAATAAAAACAGACAAAATAACAATATTAAAGGGGCCTCCCATATAAAAAACGTGACGTTCTTGTTCGAAACTCCACGTGCGCGAGTCAAAACCTTATTAGTCCCTTCAAAGGTTGCTGCTGAAAGAAATTGCTTTGAGCGATAAGGCCGCCATTTGTACATTTTCATTTTATTTTATATTTATTTGTCAAATCGTACTGGTGTGTCTACAATGAAGTTTTACTTACTTAAAACCGGCCAAGAGCGTTTTGACGTTTTTTTAAATATTTCTAAGCCCATCTTCGATTCGCCTGATGCAGTAATAAGAGGGACTAGTATTGTCTCCGTTGAGCAGCATATCTCCTTTTAGGGCCACTCAATGGAAAATACATAGCCTAATAAATTTAAAAATGGCAGCGAGAGCCCTTGCGACGTTATTTAAAAGGCGTTGAAGTAAGGCCATAGGTCAGCGCCCAGCGAAATCGAGACTTACCGGTCCCCGGTCTACCAGGAAGTCATGGACACTTGGAACGGATGCGATTTCAGCAACCAAGGCGGGGAAATGCTACAATTGAGGCATACAATCTCATACCGCTAGTGACAGATAATATCGGGCACGAATAATTCGCTAAATATGGTGCAGACCACAGCGGAGTACCAGTAAGGTGAAGCAGCTAGTACACAGAATTCCACTCATTGGTAGAGTGCTCAGCGTAGAATCAGCGACCTGGCAAGTCCTGAGGCGGACATTCTCTCACTGAAGATCATAAAATAAAATAAAATAAAATAAAATTTATTACCTTTTTTTAAAAAAATATTTAGGTTTGTCAATTTTTTTGTGACTCTACTGGGGGTTCGGAAATGCTACAGACTGAGAAGAACACCCCAAGAAACTCAGTCCGGTCCCTCACAAAATTCATCTTATTATCTAATAAGTACAGTTTATTTTAATATGTAGAAAGGAGCAATTCGTGTCACTGCCAGGCAGCCTTGTATTCTAAAAAGTCTTTAATGCTATAATAAGCTTTCTGGCACAATTTAAATTTTACAATTTTTTTAAATTTATTAACTGACAAACCTGATATGGCTGTCGGCAATGTATTGTACATTCGAATACAATTGCCCGCAAAAGAATTGCTTATTTTATTAAGCCTAAATCTAGGTACAGCCAATTTATTCTTATTTCTTAAGTTTAGGTTATGGATATCACTATTTTTAATAAATTTACTGTTATTTTTATGAGTATACTTATATAATAAGTTTTCATATATGTACTGTGAATACACAGTAAGGATGTTGATATCCCTAAACTTTTCTCCTAATGACTCCCGAAACCCCATACCATAGATAGCTCGGACAGCCCTTTTCTGCAACACAAAGATACATTCGATGTCGGCAGCGTTACCCCATAATAGTATGCCATAGGCCATGACACTGTGGAAATAACTAAAGTAGACAAGACGCGCTGTTGTAATGTCTGTCAGTTGTCGGATCTTTTTAACGGCATAGGCTGCAGAGCTCAGTCTGCCCGAGACTTTCCCGATGTGAGGCCCCCACTGCAAGTTGGAGTCTAATTTTATGCCCAGAAAGACAGTTTTATCGACCAAATCTACTTGATCATCCCTAATCTTAATACTGGTAATACCCAGCCTAACATTTGGCAAGGTGAATCTAATACATTTTGTTTTAGTTTCATTTAACAATAAATTATACATAGTGCGAACCATAAGCTCCAGCAGAAGTAAATAGGACGCCGACTCTTGTTTCTATGAGCAGGTCATGCTCGTGAGTGAGCACACTCACTAGCATGACCAGTCACCTGGCAGGGTGGGAGCGGAAGAGAAATACCGAGTTCCATAGTCTAGAGCGCAGGCGCTGCATGATTGTCTTTTATCAGGACTATAGGTCTCCATGACCGGGGCCAGAGGACGGCGGAATAGTCGCTCGCCATCCTTACAGAAGCCTCCTCAAGACGGTGGCATGACGTAAGAGTTTCATGCACGCCTCACGCCCCAAATAGCGGGATAACACCGAAATCAACGCTTAAGACGCGGGATAGAAACCTTATTCGAAACGGCAGTGCTAGCCAAGGTCTGTCGGGATGCGATGCGATATGAACACGCCTTCATCTCCGAAGGGGTAGGTAGAGGCATATTGTAGGCCCACATTTCACCTTTTTTTTAAAAATTTATCCCACGTACTAGGTGGTGAGCCGTATTACCGTGTTGAAATGGACAAGCAAAGGTTGTGCCTGCCTGCTGTTAAATTTTTAAAGCCGCCTAAAAAGGCCTTTAACTTGGCTCAACGACTGCCATTTTACTGGCAACCGGGACCAACGAATTAAACTGTCTTCCAAAGCAGGGAAACGCTCAAATAAATGTCACCAAGTGGTCACATAGATAGCCACCTATCCAGGGACTAGCCACAGTGAAAGTAGCTTACTGTAGTGATCGTTTACAAAACACTGAGTTAGCGGGGTCACAATCGCTTCAAGTGCGGTTGGAAATCATGAGATATCCTTCCGAGGACTTACCAGGGACACCCTTCGTAGGCAGTAGCAGGGCAAAGTGTGGTTTTAATAAGTAAGAGCTTGCAATAGCATCCTTGAGTAATTAAACACGTAATAGAGAGAAAAAATAGAAATATCTCCACCTAAAGAAGTTAGGTGGAGATATTTCTATCAAATCCATTATAGATAGAGATCAAAATTTTTCACAAGTGATGTATGTCTGTGTTTGTATGTATGTACCAACTAAAAGCAGAAAAAAGAATCCCCACACAATAAACTGGCAGCACTGGGGCCGAAAGTTCAGTTTCGGTTTCGGCTTAAAAACCAGTTTCGTTCGGACTCTATTTTTAACAAAGAAATCTGCAGTTTGAATTTTTTTATTTTATTTGAACAGAAAGAAACAGTCACTAATAACTATATTAACACAGAAACCCTTATTGAATAATAGACCTACAGTTTCCTAAATTTCTAACATCATGAATAGGTACAGTATTCAAATTTAATGCATTGTATTTCTTAAATATTATTTATGATTATTATTTAAATAAAACATGTAGTACGAATATCAACTGCCTTTAATATTGCATATTCTATGTAATTTTATTAATTAGTACTGTATTATTTCATGAAATATTATATTTGCAATATAGTATTACTGATAATCAGTTGACACTATATATTGATAAATAGTTTGCAAAGTAATATTACCGTTGACACTATCACATGCATTTCCCCGAATAATATGGTAAAGTTCACGTGCCGTAAACGTTTTTAGCTCCATATTTACATGAACAATACTGTAATGCATTATTACTGACCACGACAGCAATGGGAATAACACGCGAATAATATGGTAATGATACATTGCGTACTATACTTTTTATCTACAATTTCAGTAAAATGTTTTTCTTAAATTACTTTATTCCAATATCCTTTTAAAATAAAATTAACAAAGAAACTAGTCTGTACAAAAATTAGCTTTCTTTTGACATATAAATTATTGCCATACAATCTACCTGCACTGAGATATAAGCACAAAACAGTTATTTCCTTCTCCTGTAAAATTTAGAATTTGCGATTACCATATTATTCGCCGGGGAGGGCGATATACTGTAGGGTGCTCCAGGTGCCCTACAGGCCTTAACGACTTTGCTCTCGGGTTTTATAGACTGTCCTTGTCTCGGGCCGGCCAATTAAGGCAAGCCCTCCGGCCCCTAGGGCCATCGCGTACCAACTGGTGCCATCAGTTGGATAGTTGCAATAACACTAGGCGTTACGGAACGCGAGGAGGGTGGCTGGTCCTCCCCAACTCCGACGCTGGCACGGATGCCTGTAGGTCCCTGCGTGAGCAGAGGGCCTACACGCCCTGCGGTTTCTCCGCTCAGTACGCTCTGCTTATCAGAGCGTAGGCGGAGCAGCCCGAAGTTGCCATTACGGCTCCCTCCTTGGTGGACTATTGGCCATGGGCGACGACGTGCGCCTCGCATAAAACGCACGTCGTCGTCCACGTTACCAGGGTGTACCACGTGGAGGTTGTCCTACCCCACACCCCATCCATTCTTTTTTTTTTTTTTTTTTTGCTGCAGAAGCAAAAAATTGTGCTAAAAAGCAGAAAATTTTTCTTTTTACTATACTCTCCTCCTGGCCCCTAAATATAGCACCAAATTAAAGAGTCATTTGATTTCAACAATAAGCCATTTAATCACTATAGCATTGAGAAGTCTAAAAAAAACTTTAAATACTTATATCTCAAAACTACTATTTTTGGGTTACGACAGTTTTTTTGAGGACGTGCGTAAAATCAGAAAAAAACGGGGGGATTAAGGGGGACTTTCATACAACAAACGTGAAATACTACGTTATTTGATACGGAACCGAGTTCAACTCGCACTTGGCCGGTTTTTTACACAATTGATCGAAGGGACTTCACGAGTTGTCCTTCCACTTACATAGACTTCGATCGTTATATACCTATGTCTTCTTTTTTTTTTTTCTTTTTTATTAAGAACAATGTTCTTAATAATTTAGAACAATGTTCTTAATAATTAATTACAATCTAGCCGTTATATAAGTTTATGGCTAATAAGTAATTTACATCTAACTTAATTTACTAGGTAAACTGTTTTTAAACTAAGATTCATGTTCATTGCACTTTCTTAGAGTCTGTTAAGTATGAAAACACTTTGTTCACGTGTTCTATATTATAGCACTATCACTAATATTTGTTCACTACACTAATTCAAAGGGCTTAGTTCGTTTTAATCGTCTCACTATGTCCGTGGTATCAAGCAATTGGATCGCTTCGATATTCACATGGTGTAGGAGTCTGCGTTTGTGGGCTGCAGCAGACTTCTGTATGGTTTGGTAGACAGTATCCATGTTGAGATCACGGTGGAGGTCGTCATTTCGTACGTACCAAGGCGCATTGACGATTGCCCTTAGTATTTTGTTTTGGTATCGCTGTATTATGTCTACGTTGGTTGGTTTAGTACAGCCCCAGAGTTGTATACCGTACTTCCAGATAGGCATCAATGTAAGCTTATATATTAGTAGCTTATTATGAATTGACAGACTAGAGTTTCTGCCTAGTAACCAATGCATACTTTTGTATCGAAAGTCCAGCTCTTGCCTTTTCTTTTTAACGTGATCTTTCCACCGAAGTTTGGCATCAAGCGTCATGCCCAGATATTTTGCTGTGTTTGCGTGTGGCACTTGTAGGCCATTTATAAATATGGGATGGTACTCATGTTTTTTATTTGAGAAGTCAATGTGTAAGGACTTTGATTCATTTTTAACCACCTACCATACGTCTCACAGACGCAGCAGATATTTAAAACGTAAATATATCGGCGACCGAGTCGTTTGCGAACTCGTCCGTTCCTGTACCTTTTCCCCGTGTCCCTCAGTGCCGTGCAAACCACAATACATCAGTTTCGAATGCAAATCACCAATTTGCCGAGAATTTTCTAATAAGCTGTGCAATAATTGTCGTGAAAAACTATAAGTTTAGGGCTTGTAATTTTTTTCTATTTAATTTAATTTTCACCATTTTCTTTTTTTTGCAATGGTTGATTATTGAATCAGTAAAAAATTATAAAAGAAGTTCATATCCATGTGATTAATTTTTATAGATCTCATTTAGCAAATGACTTAGTTTTTAATCAGATATTGTTGATTAATAGTAATTAAGACAAAATGCCTATAAAAATGATTCTCTTGTACCTTTACTAAAGAGTTTAATACTTTCCTAAGTTGATTTTTTACTAAAAAATATACTTCAATAAACAAGATATTACTTTAAAGAACCATTTTACTCAGGGGTCTCATAGACGTATGGTAGGTGGTTGTGTGACAAAAAGTTATGGTAGGTGGCTAAGGGTTAACTTTATTTGCCATTTATGTGCCCAGTCATAAATTTTCGTAACAGCCGCTTGAACTTTCCTAACGGCTTCTTTGTGGCTCGACCCTGTAGCCATAATGGCAGTGTCGTCAGCAAAAGTAGCGATTGTATTTTGTTGTGTTTCTGGTATATCGTAGGTGTATAGCAGGTAGAGAATTGGACCTAATACACTCCCTTGTGGTACCCCTGCTTCAATTGTGTTAAGCTCAGAATACGCACCTTCTTGTCATATTCTGAATGCTCTGTTGGTGACGTAAGATGTTAATATGTCTGAAAAAGCTTTTGGCAGCGTTTTTTTTAGTTTATATATTAGTCCTTCGTGCCAGACTTTGTCGAAAGCTTGTGCTACATCTAAGAATACTGTACTACAAACTTTTTTACCTTCTAAAGCTTTCTCAATGTTATTCGTTATCCTATGAACCTGGTCTATAGTGGAGTGGTTTTCTCGAAATCCAAATTGGTGGTTTGGTATTATATTCTTGCTAATAATTGGTTTCAACCGCTTTAATAAGAGCTTTTCAAAAAGCTTAGAGATCATAGGCAGCAAGGAAATAGGCCGGTATGAAGTTGCTTCATGAGGTGGCTTGCCAGGTTTAGCGATCATGATGACTTCAGCGACCTTCCATGCCTCGGGTACATTTTTTAACACAAAGATGGCATTAATAATCTTTGTGATTTTAATGATGGCTTTCTGTGGCAATTGTTTTAAAATTTCCCCTGTGATCAGATCATATCCTGACGATTTTTTAGAGCTAATGTTATTTTTAATTTCTTTCATCACTTCCTTTGGCGTGACGAGTCTAATTCTTTGATCCTCTAATACGTTGAGACACGTGAGGTTTTCTGTCTGCTGTCTGTATGGTTGAAAATTTTTTGCAAGGTGCTGTGCAAATCTGTGTGCTTTTTGCTCGTTGCTTATTGCCCATTTTCCATTGTCGTCCCTAATAGGAGGAATTTGTGTCACTGGCCTTTTGAGTTTCTTGGTCACTTTCCATAGGGAGTAATCTGTTGTGTGGTCACCAGTTAGCTGCTGTAAATTATTCCTTAAGCATTCATCGTTAAACTGTTGAATTTTTTTCTTTAAGATTTTGCTAATATTATTAAGTAAAGTTTTGTCTTTGGGATATCTGGTCTGTTGCCATCTTTTTCTCTGCTTCCTTTTTTCTGTTAGTAATGTAATTATTTCCTTGGGATAAGTGTTACCCTTGTACTTGGCTCTTAGTGATGGCGAATTATTCCATGCACATTGCTGAATATTCACGGTCAACTTATTAGTTTCTAAGTCGAGATTGTGTAATTTTAAGGGCACATTTAAATCTATAGTTTTTTCTAATTCTAATCTAAAGCTAAACAATAAGTACAGGAAAACCAACGTACTGGCCAACTGATAGGAATAAAGTACCTGACCTTATAGACTTCTTCGTATTTAAAAATATATCAAGTAATTTTTTAGGTATTGAGGAAAACAGTCACATGAACTCGGATCATTCTCCGATAGTATTAAGATTAAGTAATAAAATTTTACTCAGAAATTCCCATTTGACACTATCAAATAAGCATACAGACTGGGAATCTGTATGCTTATTTGATAGTGTCAAATGGGGATCCGAGTTCATGTGACTGTTTTCCTCAATACCTAAAAAATTACTTGATATATTTTTAAATACGAAGAAGTCTATAAGGTCAGGTACTTTATTCCTATCAGTTGGCCAGTACGTTGGTTTTCCTGTACTTATTGTTTCACACCGCATCTCTTTAATCGCACTTAGTAGTTGTCTTCCTTTTGTCGTAGTTAACCTGGACCCCCAGTACTTATTCTTAGCATTAAAATCACCTCCCAGTATGAACCTGGATCCGAGGAGGTCAAAGAGATGCTTATATTGTTCTGTTACTATTTTGTGCCTTGGGGGACAGTAAATAGAAGCGACGACCACAGGGCCGAATTTAGTTTCGATAGATACCGCCATGGATTGCATGTGAGGTGCTTCATATCTATTATATTCATAGTGGATAAAATTTTTCTTGATAATAACCGCACTACCTCCTCTAGCAGTATTGTCCGGGTGGAGTGAGTTATATATTTTGTATCCTCTAAATTTAATGTGACACTGTTTAGTGAAGTGCGTTTCAGATATCAAGCACACGTCAATGTTTTCTGTATCTAAGACTAACTGCAACTCATTTTGGTGTTGAAGTAATCCATTAGAGTTCCATGCCATAATTTTGAGACTGTTATTCATGGTTGTTTTGTGGGGCAGCTATTTTAACGCTGGATTCTAGTTTATCTAGTCTTTGATCGAATGAGGATATATATTTTAATATTTGACTAAGCTTGTCTTCTATGCTCGATGGCTGTAATGATTTCTTGCTTACATGCGCATAGGAAGCTTTGTTTGTAGTCAGTATACGAGTGGTTGCGGGGGGCATTGGATTGGCACTTTTCCTAGTTGCCTGAACATTAGAGTTGTTCTTAGGGGTAGGCTGTTGTGTGATCGCCTTTTTATTTAGGGTTTTATTCTTTAACTTTTGCATTTCCTTAGCTACGACGCACCCTCTGTAATTGGCTGGGTGAGGGGAGCCACAATGAATACATTTAGGTTTTTCTTCGGCGGGTTTCATACAGTCAGCTGTGAGATGCTTGCCTGTGCATTTAACACACCTTGGCTCTTTTGAGCAATATTTTTGTGTGTGCCCGTAAGCTTGGCACCTCTTGCACTGAGGGATAAGCTGTGAGTTTTTAATTGGGTGTATTTCAACCTTGCAACCTAATATATAGTTAATGGCATATATATTGTTAATATTTTCCGAATTTTTAAATGATAATATAAACATGTTTAAAGGCTCTTTATTTCGCCAGCTTAACTTGTTTATAACATTTTCTACTTGGAATCCCTGTGACTCCAAATCATTTTTGATTCGGTCGGGTTGACACGAAGAGTGTAATCTCTTAACGATTACTCTTATCGGCCTGGACTGCTTATCTTCATAAGAGTGCCAGCGGTAGTTCTTCTCACTTAGTAATGTAGTGACTGACCTATAAGAGTCTTCATTTTTGCAATTAATTTTGACACAATCCCCACTAAGCATTTTTGCAGTGAAGGATTGTATTGATTGGGTTTGAATTAAACTATCATAAAATAATTGATAGTTCAAAATGTTGTCCACAATAATTGGCGGTGGAAGTGGGACTTTTTTTGCAATGGTTGCATTTTGAGTGGGCCCCTGTTCTTGCTGGGGACTTGTGCTGGCGTGTGGTGGCGAAAGGGAAGCATTTAACTTCCGTTTCTTCCTACTCTTTACCCTAATCCACTCAGTTTCTTTCGCTAGCTCCTCCTCATCCGTGCAATACTCAACGGGCTCGTTGGATTTTGGCTGCGAAAAACTTATTTTCGAACTTACCTCGGTAGGCACATGTTTTTCACGCTCCTTGAAACATTGCAGTTCTCCCTGTAGAACCTGAAGTTGTCCTTGGAGGCTTTGGACCTGTTCCTTAAGGTCTAGAATTACCTGTTGTAGGCCTTCATTTTCTTGCTTTTCCTGTATGTAATAATCATACAGTTGTCTTTCAAGCTCGGTTTTGATAGTTATTTGCTTTTTAGACATGTTTGGTAATCAAATTGCACCAAACAAAGTAAACATTATAAAACACTGTAACTAGGTCATGTCGATGACCCGGTAAGCGTATGACGCGCACCGCGACGACGGCGTTGTGCTGTGTCAACAAAACACTAATCATGCGCGCGCTATCGATACGACCGTTCTCGATGGAAGTTATGCCAACTATATGATACCTATGTAATAATATTTTTAATCTATGTTGTTGTTTTTACCTACGAGTATATAGCTAAAATCAAGAATTAGAATTTTACCTATGAACCATTTAATTCTTAGGCAAGTTGGCCAAATTTGTTGGCATTATCTAAAATAAAAGTTGTTACAACTTACAAAGTGCGAGCATCAGTTTCTAGAAGTATATCACAGCATTTTGAAAATGCAAAACACAATATTAAGCTTTGGCGACACGTGCCAGAAAGATGACATTAGAAGCGGGCGTGACGAGGAAAAAAGAAAATAATTAAGGGAACAAACCCACAGAAATAACAGACGTTAAGCAACATTATGAATAAGACGTGCAAAGTTAACACAATGACAGGACATTTTAAGATTATAAGCCTGAGGAACGCCAGGAACATAAAAAGTGAAATTGTTAATTTTTTTTTCTTTTATTTAGCGAGAGTGTGAGAAAGTTAGGAAAGCGGACTACGATCTCCGTATCACGATTTGTAGACGAAAACTACTACTCTAATGATACCTACCTACTAATGATAGAGAGTGTAATCGCAGTTGGACAAAAATGGAAGGATCACTCGTGGGTCTGGAATTTACACAGATACAATTTTCCGATACGAATGAGTCTAGAATTTTGATCGAAAGTTATTAATTAGTTTTCAAAGAAATTTGAATGCGCAACCCACATCTGGACCTGCCTTAGCCTACTATGCTTAAAGTAGTGATAATTTTCTGGGCACCAAGTAAGCGGAGATACGAACGCTATAATATTCCTCGATAAAGACAGTCATGATGTTTAGTATAGATGCATAGATTGTGAAGACGAGGAGATGCGAGGTGAAGCCCTATGGCGATACACCTAATTAATACGTTAGTACCATGTTAACTTGAAATTATAATCTTATCTCAGAGATTTGAGATCGAATACAATTTCATTGGATATTAATGTTATTACACTATCCGCCACCTACCTAGTTGACGGATATCTACTGTGAATTCATTTCAATGTAGTATCGATCTAAGAATTCGTCCTATCAAAGTCAGCCGCACCCCATCATTGTTTTAGGGTTCCGTACCTAAGGAGGAAAGCGGGACCCTATAAATGAATTTTGCCAGTTTTCAAAACATTTTTGAATGCAACGCTGCTTCTTTTCCTCTTAGCGTGATGTTAAATAACCTGTAACTTTCCCCAGTAAATGGACATCGAACTGTGAAAAGAATTTTTGAAATCAAACCAGTAGGTAGCTCCTGAGATCCCAGCGTTCAAACAAACAAATAAATAAACGAAACAAACAATCTCTTAAGCTTTTTAATATTAGTAGGTAAAGATAGTAACTACCTTTCCTTTAAATTCATAAATACTAATCGATAACTAATGGAATCAGGCGTTACATGGCGGAAATCCATCCTGAAATGATAATAAAAGGAGGAATAAAAGGAGGAAGGCGAAACACGTGTTTCGCCTACACACGAGGCATCTTCAGGACTGCTTGGCAAGCAGTCCTGAAGATGCCTCGTGTGTAGGCGAAACACGTGTTGACAAATTAGTCACATTGTTAAGCGGAGTAGTGCTAATTACCAACAATCTGGAGGGTACAGGTAATTTTTCCTATCCCACATCCAAAATTCCTTTCCTGAGGAGTTCGGTTCGTCATTCCTCCCATACAATTAGTTGGGGTTATCCTTAACGGTTGTAAGTTAGGATTGACGAATCGAGGGTGTGAGGCGGGTTCCTCTTCCCCCCTCCCCTCCTTTTATTATCATTTTTAATACTAATCGAGTTGATTGATGTAACATAATACTCAATTTGAAAATACATCCCATTATTTCCATTCGCTCGTTGTGTATAACTTTGTGACTTGTCATCATAATTTATTCTGCAAGCTCCCGGCATCGGTCTAAAGGTATTAAATTCATTTGTCACACAATATGAACGTATGAAAGTGAAATTTTATGTAAATTAGTACCTACGAGTACTCAAAGTGACTAAGAAGCTTTATTACTTCTGTATTGATGAAATTTCGGAGCGTTTCACTCACTTGTCAACCAGGCGAAGCTCATCATCAAAACCAAATGAGTTTACTTCACCTTCAAATGAGTTTACCTTTAAATGAGTTTACCTCACGCGCCAGGCCTCGATTTGCAAAAATGCTCTACGTGTCGGCGTCTTTTTGAGATTTTTTTAATTTTTAAGAGGGCTTTCGAAAAAACGAAGAATTTAAGAAAGTTATGCCAGTAACATAGTATAAATTATACCTTCTCGGCTTGAGAATAAGTTTATCTAACTATTTATATGTTTGAATAATGTAATAGATATTACCTGATCTTGTAGCGATTTCATATATATGAAATTTTGATAATTTTCACTGATGTAACTTGTAAACTGTATGTTGCTAGTAAACTTTATCATATTACATCGAATTCCCATACATAATCACCAAAATAACACTTTATAACAATAGTACAATAAACATTAAGCAAATAATCACTAAAATTTTACACTTTAACATCATTAATTAATAATTAAAAGGAATTGTTTACATGACAAGAAACCCCGGCCGCCATAATTATCACGTTCCATAAAAACGCATACGTATTTCGTCTTAATAATTTTCGTTAATACTAGCAATGTTTCCATTTTAAAAATAAGAAAGCTGGTTATTAATGTATTCATAAATGGAATGATATAGTCAAATTGTGTTGAGAGTGTAAAGAAACGTAAATATAAATAAATAAAATAAATATTCACGGACATTACACACAACGCTATCTGATCCCAAAGTAAGCTAGGAATGACCTGCTTGTGTTATGGGTATCAGACCTCGGATATTAATACTTACATACTTTTTTTTAAATACATACATATCATACATAGAAACACCCAGACTCTTGAGACAAACATTTATGGGTCACACAAAGATTTGTCTCCGGTGGGAATCGAACCCACGACCTCCAGCTCCGCAGGCAACGACCAATGACAACAGTCTCTGTTGACGGCTGTTATGTTCAAATGAAGAACGGAATCGCGTCGCGCCAATTTGCTTATGTGCTTATATGTATCATAAAACGTGGGAGGGGGTAAACTCATTTGGTTTTGATAAAAAATACAATAAAACATAATTATTGCATATATATTTACATTATTATTATCTAAACTAAACCTAAATAACCCCCCCGTGGCATTATGCTCAAAAGACTAGCAGCATTTTACCATAGTAGAATGATTTTACCTTTGGAAAGCAATAGGTACCTATTAGCAAAGAGAAAAAACTGCAAGCTCAGGAAAAATTTGACCCGGTCAAGTCAAAATCCAAGGGTTCTTGGCATTTACAAGACAATTCGTAACAAATTTACACGAGACCCGAAGTGGCGTGTTCAGATGGCAAGAAGGCTGGGAAAGCCGCACTAGAAATTTTGCGGATCCCTACCCTAAGCTTATAGGTAAGTACAACTAGGAACTAGAAAATTTCTTGCTGAAAAATTTTTGAAGGGGCAATGACTGAATAATTTCGCCCCATACAATAAAATTAGCCTTTTTTACTACTAAGATGGAAGACAGGCTTACGGCACACCTCATGGAAAGTGCAAACTTTTAACGTAGGAAAATAAATACCACGTAATGTTCACAATCAACTGTTTTATGATGTGTTAAGTAACTTATATTCTTTCCTTTAAAATAAATTATAGATTTGAAATGTACCTACGCAAAATATGACATTGACTAAGAAAGATAATTATAATCTACAAAATTATGAGCTTTGAATGGACGAAACATGAGTTTCCGTGAAATTAAGTTTATGCTGTAAAGATATAAAAGGTTCTGCTTAAGGTAGACCCGTTCAAGTTTTGTTACGTGCATCTTCAGATCAGATCAACTGAAGTTAATCAAAACGTGTTAGGTATAGAATATCTATTGAGGTCCGATGTACACCACGTGTCCCGGCTGATCTGTGAATAGAAAAGTAATCCCTTACTGATTAAGATACAGGTAACATAGATCACATTCTTTATACCTACTGTTGAAAGATCACACTTGGTAAAACCTGCTGCACATATTGAACAACGCCACTAGCACTGTTCTACAATGTGTATTTATAAACCTGATTGGTTTCGCCTTACTCTGTATGTAATGTAGGCAAAGTTGAAATGAGAATGTAGTGAGGCGAAACCGGTCAGGTCGCAGATGATAGCAATGACCTGACTGGTTTCGCCTGTCGGTTGCAAATCAATTTCACATTTTTTTTTATATTTGGCTCGCCAAAATGATGCCGCCGTTCGATGGAAAGTCACAGCGACATCTAGCGATTGGGGGCCACCGTGCTAGTCTGTAAGACTTTAAAGCGGCCCTCAAGTTGGCGGCCTTATGATGAGCCTCTTCACGCTCCGCTGGAAGAACCCAGGATTGTAAAAGGAGGGAAACACGTGCGCTGGTAGGTCGTTCCAGGTTTTTATGGTTCGGCAGAGAAACGATCTTTTAAATCGCTCAGTTCTAGCGAAGATTCTCTCCATTGTGTAAGAGTGGCACCTCTGACCTCTGACGATATACAAAAACCCTGGTCATTGATATACAAGACAATTATTAATACATAAATAAACCCAAGATACACGATCAGGGTCTCAAAAAAGTCTGCATAAAATGTGTGCTAAGCACTTTTTTTCAGTTCTAGTTTCAATAGAATGTTTTTTAATGTTGGACACTTAATCGCGTTTAGTACGTTTGAACTTATCTACCTTCGCACAAATTGCGGGCACTTTTGTATTAGATTTGTTCGTGACTGAGCAGCTTGGCGTTTTTGTATGTCAATGGGTCAGGTTTATAGATAAATATTGTGGAACAGTACAAGTGGCGTAGTCCAATACATACGTAACAGTAAAGTTATATGATGTTACCGATGCCTTCGTCTGTGTCTATAGTCAACCAACGCAGTTGATTCTCCAAATTTTCTATGTTTTCCCTATTTTCAGCTATCTTAGCTTCTCTTAATTGTGACTCACTCATCTGAAATAAATGCATTAAATAGATTTTTTATTATTAACAAGCTCACTGAAAATTAAGTTACCGCTTACCACAAAAAATAAGTATTAGATTAAACGAAATAAAACATTAAAGTTGGATATAACTCTCTATGAGTAACGGTATGTAGATTATTGTTGCAGCTATACGGTGAGACCGAATAGAATGGGTACTACAAAAAAGTTTTATGTGTACAAGCTTAGGTACTCCTTAAGTATAGCATATAGCTACGTTTCACCAGGTGTATTTTGTACGGAGTAGCATCTTAGAATCTGTTTTAGCCGCACCGCTAGCCCCAGTGGCTAGCGGTGCGGCTAAAGGTGCGGTTCCACGTAGGCGGAGCGGAGAGGAGTCAAGCCGCGATTCACCAATAACGGTCCTGAATGAAGAAGAGATGTGGATTTTTAACCATGAGATTGGTGAATCGCGGCACAGCTCCTCTCCACTCTGCTCCGCTCCACTCCCCCTAAGTGGACCTTTAAAAAAGCAGCCGAGACCAATGAATTTAATGCAACATTCATAAAAGCCCTTAAATATGCCACAAACGATCACAACTATGTCCGTATCAGTACGTACCCACCCAGTAGGTACCCACCCATTCCATTCATCTAACATACACATAACTATATAATCACGATCACGCCTTTTACCCTCGAAGGGAGAGGCAAAGGCATATTGTATGCCCAGGTTGTGAGCCGTTTTATCGTGTTGAAATTTACAGATGCAGGTTGTGACGGCAAAAATGTTTAGAAACGGAATTAATATTTTGAATGTTGGTAACATTCTTAAAGTGCTGTCAAAGACGTCACTGTCAGTTAATAAATGAAGTACCACATTTCACCGCAAAATAAATACGGTTCTTTCTTACGAGTTGCCATGTAAACAGCACAGTAAGCGCCTCTATTATTTTCTACACTTCTATTGCCATGCTGTAAATGCTTAACGGCAACGCATTGATTAATTACAAAACACTACAAATGTAAGTAAATAAATTGTAAATCTTGCCTCAAAAGTTCGGTCAGGCGGCAAAGAATCACGAATATTTTTCGATCTTCTATATTTTAGATCCCCACTGGGCTTTCCATTGTAAAATCTCCTTCTGCTAAAGACAAACGGGTTATTTATTTGTGCCAACGGAATTACTTCTCTCTTTCTTAGATTGCCGATCACAAGATTGTCAGAATATAGCTCTTGAGAGTGAACAGCATTTACAAAGAACACTAGCGACAAATTAAAGATATAGAACATTTTGTTGCTAAGTATTTTCTAGTACAATTTGCTAACTAGCCCGCCCTACTTTTGTGGAAAAATGTAGGTTTAAAAAAATCCAGCACTTTTGACCTTATACAAATCATTTCCTTTTTATTGAATTTTCTTTTTAAATTATAGCAATGCATATTTTACTATTATTTTATATTGGTCGGGCACTAAAATATACTTTTATGACTAGGTTTTATGAATCAAATTCTAAGCGTTCAATCAAAATTGTAAATAAAAGGTTTTATCTAGAGTTCTGCGGGCCTAAAAAGGCAACATTGTATGTTTCATAATATGAAACACGAAATTCGTATAATTTGAAATACGGAACATACAAACATGATTGGTATCATTTTACGTTTCATATTATGAAACATACAATGTTGCCTTTTTAGGCCCTCAGATCGTTGAATGACTTCTACTGAAAGATTAAAATTTGCGTCGTTGTTAGAAACCCCTGCTACATTACCTCTAACTACTACTAATCAGTAAAATAATTGCAGCTACCAACTTGAAGGCAAGGAGTGGTGATCTGGTTTTACTAAACATAATCTGAAATATAACATTTTTTGTATTACAATTATTTTAACAAAATATTAAGTCTTTGGCTGCAACTTACCGACAAGTAAAAACAAGAATTTAAAAAAATAATAATTTAATAAACATAATGCAAAAATAACATTATATAAATAATATTATTAGTGCATTATTTTTATGAAATTAATTATTTTTGTCACATTATTGAAAACTGTTTACCTACGTATTTTTGTGCTTTTTACCTTTTGAATATTTTATTCAAACACCTACACTAGATATGACATGACTAATTGTTTTGCTTGATCTGATTTAGTTTAATAAGTCATTAACTTGTCCTGTTAGATTTAATCTAATATTTTTTATACCACTAAGGTGGCAGACAAGCATACGGCCATCACACCTCACCACACCAGAGGTGCTAAGCTGCTGACCCAGTAAATCCTTCTAAGATCCCTTTTGAAAATTTTCATACTGTATGCGTTTTGGAAAATCGAAGCAATAAGCTCTAGATGTTTGCGGAAGAAAACCCATATTGAACAATACCATGCACATTGCGCAATCATGCTCGGACGCCCCGGACGTAAAGTGTGAGGATGAACACCCTGACTGTAGCGAGCGATGCGATAAAAGAAAATGGCTAATGCTGGAAGGAATGTAAATATGTAGATACTTGTAGTAAGAACAGGTTGCCTTTGTTCACAAGCCGTTGGACTGAACTTAAACCTCTGCCTAAACCTAAGAGTAACATCTCTAAATAGGTGAAGTTCTTCAGTATATTGTAATCAGAAAAACACAGGCGTGTGCGTTTACAGCTAAGAAGTCCCCATTCCTACCCCTACCCTTCTTCAGAGCATTACGGATCCACTAAAGGACAACCTGGAGATCCTCGGCAGAGACGTCCGGCGTGAACTCAATCACAAAAACTACATAGAGAGTTGTATTGGGCTGGCCTCGCGTAAACTAGGAGCCCTAAATAAGGTGGGACGGTCCTTCACGCCACATCAGAGATGTTTACTGTACAAGACACAGATTCGTCCCTGAGTCGAATACTGTTCTCACCTTTGGGATGACTCCGCGAGGTACTTACTAGACGCGCTTGACACTATGCAGAGACGTGCTATCCGAATAATTGGTTGTCCTAAGGTGACAGGAGGCCTCAAACCGTTAGCGCAGAGAAGAACCATAGCGTCCTTGGCTGAACGTTCTGAAGAGCTCTTTTTAACCTGATCCCACCATCTCCCTTCCGATCCCGAACAACGCGTGCCGGGCAGAGACGCCACTTATACACATTGGAGAGAAAGAGAGAAAAAGACCTGACACGTGTTTCCCTCATCCCTCATCCCAGGTTCTTCAAGAGGAGCGTGAACAGGCACATCACAGGGCCGCCAACTTGAGGACCACTGTCTGAAGTGGCCCCGAATCGCTTGTTGCGCCACGGCTTTCCATCAGGCTGGTGGCGACGTCAATTTGGCGAGCTAAATATATAAACAAAATCGCCTTTTCAGAATAAATGTTTTAACAATATTCATTAATTTCGTAATTGTTAGTACCGAGCGTGATAGAGGGCTCTAGGTTTATTCTCGAAAGGCAATTACAATGTAGTGAAGAGTTCCAATTAATTACAGGAGAATAACTAAGATTCAATTAATTATAGAAGGACTATTGCGTTGTGATCGTTTGCGTTAGTGGAATACTGATGATGAGCATCGTTAAAAGCGGTGTAGGTATCCGATTTGATATATTTAAAAGTAAATGGTTTAGAATTTTATTTAGTTTATCCCTTATCCAAGCGTTTTCAATTACATCTAAAACTTCTAGTACCTATATTTTTCTACTTATCTCTATCTTTACCATTTATTTTAACCTGAGGAAAATCCTACAGGGATGCTATGCTGGACTCCTAACGACTAAAAAATCTCACGTATCCTACCTAGCAGCCTACGGATGGGAGCCCCGGGTAAGCCCTCGGGAGGATACGCCAGGACTCCCAACAGACCTACGGCTGCCACTGCAGTCTCACATAGGGCTCGGGTGCTATTCCGCGTTTTTGAGGGCTCTTCTCTCTCTAGCAAAGCCGAAAAGCATTGAAGGTATATAATATTAAAATTTATAAAAAAGAAAAATAAGAAGAATTGCTTGATGCCATTAAGTCACATCCTACATAATACAGTGGTTGCCATTTAAAAAAATGTCTACTAAAACATTTGTAATGGATTTATGGTTTCTGAACTTTACTAACTAACATAACGGTTTCTACAATAACTTAGCTAGCTATCATTGTATTATCAGAAGACGTCGTTCTTCGACTTATTGCTCACTATGTTAGCATTTTGAAGCTTCATTAGGATGAACAAACAACAGGTCATCGGAAAGGTGATTATTATCAATACAATTGATTAAAACCGGACAAGTGCTAATCGGAGTCGCCCACCGACGATGGTTCCGTACATCCGTCCTTTCCCTTCTGAACGATTTCGTCCACTTTCCTAAACTCGTCCACTTCCTAAGTTGACAACTTCCCTAACTCGTCCACTTCCTAAGTTGACCACTTTCCTAACTCGTCCACTTCCTAAGTTGACCACTTTCCTAACTCGTCTGCTTCCTAAGTTGACCACTTTCCTAACTTGTCCACTTCCCAAGTTGACTACTTTCCTAACTCGTCCACTTCCTAAGTTACCACTTTCCTAACTCGTCCACTTCCACATAGGAAAGTGGACGGAATCGTTCAGTAGGGTCATGTACACTTTTATATTGTGATGCGGCTACAGTGTACAATGGCTTTACAATCTGTACTAATGAAGAATAGTTTTTAAACTATCGTTCCTTATGTGCGGAGACGTATGTAGAAAACAGTTTGTTATATATTATAATTTGTCCCTATGCGTAATTACCCATAGCCACAGAGCATCGCCCGCCTTTACAGAGGGAGAGGCCAAAGCTGCCAAATCCCCTCTGGCAATAATTTGACATTTTGACGACAAAAAGTGCCTAGTTACATAAAAACTGTTTTTTGAAGTTTCTTTCACTAGACTAAGTCTAGTTGACAGCGTGCGCGGTTGAATTGTCATTTTATAAAAATGATGAAATAATTAGATATTAATACAAAAAGAAATGTGATGAAAGAAATCTGAAGAAGGTAAGATCAGTGCAACCTGCTCCACAAAACATAAGGGATCTAAAAAGTGTCATTGCAGAAGAGTGGGAACGTATTCCTCAAAACGTTATTAAAAACATCGTGGAAAGCATGCCCAGAAGGATTCAAGCTGTGATTTTGGCAAGAGGAGGTCACACTCGTTATTATGTTTTTACACTTTTTTATTTAATTAAAAAAAGTAAAATAAAACTTGTCTTTATTGCCGACCACTTCTTATTGTTTGGGCGTGTACATCGATTTAAAAGAATCTATCGTTTTTTATTTTTTTATTGCTCGAATTCACTTCACGCGCATTAATTTACACGATTATAAGTATACAGACTACGTCAAAGAAATAAATTTCCTTTAATTAACTAAAATCGTCCTTTTTTTTTTTTTTTTTTTTTTTTTAACGTGAGGGAAAATCCTCGTAGGATGCTATGCCGGACTCTTACCGACTAAAAAACCTCACGTAACGCCCAACAGCCTATGGTTGAGAGCCCCGGGTAAGCCCTCAGGAAGGATGTCCCGTGACTCCCAACAGACTTACGGCCCCTAATGCGGCCTCGCCCAGGGGGTGGTTCGGGTGCCATCCCGCGTCTATGGGGGATTTCGGGTGTGACCCCGCTTCTAAGGGGGGGCGTGCGTGAGTGCTCACGTCACGCTGCCGTCATGGGCCTGCTTCTGTAAGGACGGTGAGCGGCCCTCTCACCGTCCTCAGACCCCCGGTCATGGAGGCCGATAGTCCTCGGCGAAGACACGTCGGCGGCGCCCAGGGCGCCGACTGCGGAACTCGGGTGGGAGAGTTCTCTCCCGCACCCGGCCCGCCGCCTCCTTCGCGAGCATGACCTGCTCGCAGAAAGAGGCGGCGCAGTCCCACTTACTCCCGCTGGAGAGCATGGCTCGCATCATGGCCTCGAGCGAGAGAGTGTCCACGCCCAGACCCACTACGAGGACCTGTCGCTGTTGTGCCCACGCCGTGCACTCCACCAGCGTGTGGAGCGCCGTGTCATCGCTGCGGTCCTCGCAGTGCTGACATTCGGCCGTGGTTTCCCGGTGTTTTCGCCACAGATACCTACCGAAGCTACCGTGCCCGGCAAGCATCTGTGTCAACCGGTAGGAGAGAGCACCGTGTCTTCTCTCCAGCCACTCGTCCATGACCGGTCTGACGGCCGCGATTGTGGCGAATCCCCCCTTTGGTTGCTCAAGTCGCATCTTCCATGTCTCCAGGGTTTCCTGGTGGAGCAGGGTCCGCTGGGCCTCGATTTCTCGAGACGCAGGCCTTTGGCCCCGCTCCAGCGCCTCCTTGCGCCATCTGAACAGTGACGCAAGGGCTCTCGCTTCCAGGTCCCATGGAGGGGTCCCGGCTAGGAGACATGCCGCCTCACCGGAGATCGTGCGGTATCCTCTTATCACCCTGACGGCCATCACTCTCTGCGGGCTCATCAGTCTAGCCTTATTGCTGGCCGTCAGGGTCTCCGCCCATACGGGAGCCCCGTACAGGGCCATGCTTCGCACGATCCCAAGGTACAGCCTCCTGTAGGGAGCGTTGGGTCCCCTGATGTTGGGCATCAGCCGCGCGAGTGTGGCCGATGCTCCCCTCAGTTTTGGGACCAAACTTCGGAAATGATGTCCGAAGTTCCACCGGCCATCGAGTACGAGCCCCAGATACTTCATCGAGGGCTCGATGCCGATGCTGACGCCCCCCACCTGTAGGCTGGATCCCGCAGGTGGCCCCATCCGAGGTCCGTGGAAGCACAGAGCCTCGGATTTGTGAAGGGCGACCTCAAGACCCAGCCGCCGAATCCGACCCACGACCTGAGCAACCCCTGCCGTGGCCTTAAGTGCTGCGGCACGGTGCGTTGCTCCCCGCGCCGTAACGAGGGTGTCGTCGGCGTAACATGTTACGCCGACCCCTCTGAGCAACGGACCACGCAGCACCCAGTCGTAACCGATGTTCCACAGGAGCGGCCCTAAAACCGATCCCTGTGGAACACCGCACGACACATCTCGCCGACCCGGCCCTAGCCAGCTCGGGTAAGTTATGGCTTTCTCGGAGAGATAAGCCCCGACAATTCGACGGAGGTAGGGAGGCACTCCATGATAGATAAGCGCCTCCCTGACGCAGCTCCAGGGCAAGGTGTTGAATGCGTTGCCGATGTCGAGAGACACCGCCACCACCACCTCACCCTGTGAGACTGCTTCCTCCGTCAGGCCTCTAATGCGCATGATCGCGTCCACGGTGGAGCGTCCCTGACGGAAGCCAAACTGGCTATCCGCCAGATCAGGCCCCACGCGTGTGAGGTGCCCGACGCGGCGTTGTGCAATAATGCGCTCAAAGAGCTTGCACACCTCGTCGAGCAACGCGATCGGCCGGTACCCTGATGGGGAATTTGCCGGCCGCCCCGCCTTCCGAATCAAGACCAGTTTCCCTGTCTTCCAGACCTTGGGAAACTGGCCTTTCTCGAGGCATGCGCTATAAAGACCCATAAGTCGAGGCCCAAGCTCCTCGAGAGCCAGGACCCATGCACGGCCTGGAATGCCGTCGGGTTCAGGGGCGGTGTTTCTACGGGATTTAAGCCGCAGGACAGCCGCCCCTAACTCACCCTCGGTGACTACGGGCACGTCGTTCTCGCTGTCTTCCGCATTGGGCGCCTGAGACGGAGCCATGCGCGGAGGAACGTGTTCCTCCGCTCTCGACGGGAACAAGGAGTCCAGGACCCCCTCCAGCCGCTCCGGCTGGAGACTCTGGGTTAGTGGGGGCGCCTTAGGGCGTAATTTGCCTCTTACCATGAGGTACGGGCGCCCCCACGGGTTCCGCTCCAGAGTCTCCATCAGCTCTTCGCGGCCCAATTTTTTGGACCGCTTGATGGCGGTCTGGAGGGCCCTCTTGGCCTCCTTGTACCCATCGTAGAGCTCCGTCTCTCGGGCTGCCGCATCGTCTGGGCGGCGACGCCTTCGGCGAAACCTGGTGTACCGGCGGCGCGCGGTAACGCAATCCACGCGCAACTGCGCGATTTCCGGCGTCCACCAGTACACCTGTTTCCTCGCCGGTCTGGGCCTAGCCCTGGGCATCGCCGCATCGCAGATGTGCGACATGGCTCTCCCGAACCACTCCACCTCGGTATCAACATCGGCAGGCCTGTCCGCTGTCGGAATCCAGGACTGCACGATGGCCGCCTCCAGGAGAGCCTCCCGATCAAGGCGATGGAGTGCCCAACGCGGTTCCGGGGGATTCGCAATTGCTGGCGGCAGGTTAGGTGGAGGGGAGACGTCAAACCGAATGTATCGGTGATCTGATGACGTCTCCTCCTCCTCCACCACGCGCCATCCCTGGACACGGCGGGCGATCTCAGGGGTCGCAAACGAAACGTCTATGACCGAGCTGAGCCCCCGCCGCGTCCAGGTTGCGACATTCCCCCGGTTCAGGATGACTAGGCCACGTGTAGTGACCCAGTCCTCCAGTATCCTCCCCCTGTCTCTGGTTTCCCGGGAGCCCCAAGCCTGAGACCAGGCATTGAAGTCTCCCAAGACCAGGACAGGGCGAGGCCGGCATGCAGCGAGAACGACGTCCAGCTCAGGGAGCCATAGCTCAAACTGATGCTGGTCGAGGCTCGGCGAGATGTAGACGGCCACGACAGCCACACCCTCGTATTCCGCGGCGACACAACCCGGGCCTCTGGCGATGACCGCCAGGCGCGAGTCGTCCGCGCCGGTCCCCCCAAAAATGGTCGCCACGCCGTCCAGATCCACCGGGCTTCCCGGGTGAACCCAGTACGGCTCGGCGACGACGACGATGTTAATGGACCACTGCCTGATGCTCTGGTACAGAAGGTCCTGAGCACCAGTGCAGTGGTTCAGATTCACCTGCAGGATGCGGATATGGGTGTCCATTAATGGACGTCCATTTCCGCACCCTGCCGCGAACTTGCACCCACAGCCTCACCCCCCCGTGCGGACGGACGGGGCTTCGGCCTTGAGGCAGCGCAGGCTTTGCTGCCCGCCCGGTGGTCGGCCTCCTTGCCCTCCGCCACGCATTTATAACAGCGTGGCGGAGCGTCACAGGCAAGGGCCTTGTGACTGGGCTGACTACAGCGGAAGCACCGATCTCCTACGGTGACTTCCGCCGCACACTGCACCCCCACATGCCCCACGACCAGGCACCTAAAGCACCTGTCTTCGCGGGGCTGCAGGAGATGCACCTGCGCCCTCAGGAAGCCCCCAATTAGAAGGCTCCGTCCGTCCGCGACTTTTTGAGCCGCCGCGACGGGGCAGCTCACGACTGCCGAACCGTGACCGGTGGGGCCAAAGCGGATTTCGCCTGACCTCACCTGATCGCGCGGGCAGCCGCTCGCCTCCACGACGGCGGAGATTATCTCCTCCGTCGTGGCCGCGTCATCCAGACCCGAAATGCGCAGACTCGCGCATTTGTTGGGTCTGGTGACGCGGACGTCGCCCGTGTCCAGCGACGCCCTCAGCTTTGCCGCTAGGGCATCAGCTTTGGGGCCGCTGGTGGCGCCAGAGACCTCGAGGAGGCGTGCTCCGGTGCGCGTCACCTTGCACCGGAGACCTCCCTCAATGTCGAGGGCCTTGAGGTCGACTGAGGCTTTCGCCTGCCTCAGGACCTCGGCGTACCCCACGCCCTTCGCCTTGCCCTCTGCCGTCACCGTGATGACGACGGCAGTGGAGCGAGGAGCGCGGAGCCTCTTTGGCGCCTTCGCCGCGGCGGCCTTTGCCGCTTTTGCGGCGACCTTTGCCGTCTTCTTGGCGGCCTTCGCCGCCTTTCTGGCGGCCTTAGCCGCCTTCTTCTTTGCTCCCGCCACCTCCCAAACCCCCTCTCTTGAGGGAGTCAGAGGTGCAACGGGAGCACTGGCTGTGCTGGTGGAGGCGAGGTTGCCACCTACACCAGGTGCCGTCTTCTTCTTGGGGGCGGAGGGGGCAGAGACCTTCTGCCGGGGACCAGGAGCCCCACTGGGTGCAGCCGTCGCCGCGTACGACGTGACGACGGGTGCCGCCAGCGGCGGGCGGTATGCCCGGTCCTCGAGGACGCCGAGGCGTCGTTCGATGGTCTCCAGCAGCTGGACCATCGTTGGTGTCGCCTTAGGAGGTGCACGGGGAGCGGGGGTTTTCACATCCCGAGCCTCCCCGGCCCCCTGAACCAGCTGCGTTAGCTTGCCGATCTCCTCCCGCATCAGCTCTTGCTGCTTGCGGGAGTCGGCAAGCTCCTTCTCCAGGCTCGCAACCCGAGCCCGGAGCTTCCCCTCCTCGTTGGAGACGCTCCTCTCGAGGAGCTCCTCCAACGCCTTAGTGGCACCCGTGACGGCTTCCGTCACTACTTTTTTCTTGCCCGCTACATTTTTGGCGCCTTTAACGGCGCCAGAAATGCGGGCAAGAGCCGCCATAATCTCCTTCGCCGCCGGCACCTCCGTGATCCTTCCGCTTGGCTGCGGGGGCACAATCGCCGGCGGCTCTGCCACCCTCCCTCTCGCTCTGTAGAGGTCGGCTTTCCGACCTCTACCCGCGGTGGTGGCCACTACCTTCCTGGGAAGGTCCTCCTCGCTGCTTGATGTTGCAGACCCGGGCCGACGGAACAGACCTTTGCCTGGTCCGCTTGACCTAGGTCTCTTCCGACCTGCTTCTTCGGCATGGAGACCGAGGGTATCCTCGGTCTCGGTACCCATATCAAGTGCCGACTCCATCTCGGAGCCGGCACGGGTTGACGCGACCTCCGCGTCACTGGGGGTGGTTTTTAGGCACACCCTTGGGCCTGTTGGACTGTGGTGACCCCTCCCATATACCACCTGGGATGAACCCTGGCGGGGGTCGACATGCCGAGACATGCCAAGCGATTCCCCGGACACTGTCCGGGTGCGCTCCTGGGTAGTTTCCATTGAAGTATTTGCCTCAGTCATAATGTTGTTTGCGTTTATAGTCCGCCGACTTTTTAAGGGTGGAAGTGGGGAAGTTGGGAGTGGACTTGAGGATGGGAAAGGGTGGGAAGGTAGGAGTGACGCCCTAGACACTGAGTTCCCCCCAGCGATGCATCCCATTGCCGGGCGTCAGAGCGTAGGATTCGGGTAATTTTTTATAGAGGTTTTCTTCCTCGCAACTCCAAAGAGCCACCGTGCCCGTCTGTTGCCAGACGGGGTTACGGCTCGGCCGAACGATGGTCCCCATGAGACCGTGTACTTCACCACTGATCGCTCAGTGGCGAAGTACTCGTCGCCCTGAGAGTTCTCCGCTAAGTACACTCTGCATACAGAGTGCATGTGGAGAACTCCAAACCGGCCATAAAGGCCCCCCCTCCTTGGTGGACTATTGGCCGTGGGCGACGACGTGCGCCTCGCACGAAGCCCACATCGCCGTCCACGTTACCAGGATGCACCACGTGGAGGTTGTCCTACCCAGCACCCCAACTAAAATCGTCCTTAGAACGTAAATTTCCTTAGGTGCCCGTTTTTTTTGCAAAAGAGTGTATATAGACTAGCTGACCCGGCAGACGTTTGGGTGAATTCTGAGCCTATGCTATGCTAAGCTGTGAAGCAGAGGACAAATTAGGAATATGAACGAGTTAGGAAATGGACGAGTTAGGAATATGGACAAGTTAGGTAATGGACGAGTTAGGAATATGGACGAGTTAAGAAATGGACGAGTTAGGAATATGGACGAGTTAGGAAATGGACAATTCAGGAATCGTAGGCGGACGAGTTAGGAAAGTGGTCAACTTAGGAAGTGGACGGAATCGTTCAGAAGGGTCCTTTCTTCCAACAAATGTAATTTAAATATCCTTTGCGATCTGGGAAAACATTCAAGCTCTTCGAATCGTGTTTTCGAATGCAACAGTTTTTTGAACGACTTTTTTAATGCTGAAACTTTAGGACTTGTTCTGAATAAAGCAGCTGGTCCTTAACTATTACTAATTAATAGAAATTGCTACTTAAACTTCAATTTAATGGCTTACTTACATTGCAACCATTTTGACGTCATTTTATGTGTGCACTTCAGTTCGTACATTGTATTTTATTAAGTCTTATTTGTAGCTGAAGTTGGTTCACTATCTCTTGGTCCATAAACTTGTTTCGAGCAAGCAAGTTTTATGAAAAGTAGTGTTTATCGTTCTAATAAAACAGTTGGGATTACGTTCTTGACTGTAAGAAAGAAAGAAAGAAAGAAAGAAAGAAATTTTATTCAGGCACAAAAATAACAAATACAAGTAGAAACATCTCCATACCTCTCATTAATTTTGTAATAATGTAACATGTTTTAACCCCAGATAGTCATCGTATTGGTGACTAGTTCCGATGAATAAACTGTTCCATGAATTTACCACAGTATACTAGACTTGCGATGGGTACCTACTAAAATCTTTGGGGTCCAAAAGATTTTACCTTCTGCGAAGAGAAGAAAAACTCGAAACAAAATCTTGTATCAAGGACGGAGTGGTACAGGAGATTCCACAGATATCATAATATTATAGTGTCCGTTTCGCCGTATCCCAGCAGTTCCATTGCGTAGTTCCATGATGGAACTACTGGGATTTAAAAACCAATGGGATTTTTTTATCCCAGTAGTTCCATGGTACTGCTATCTTGTTTTGTTACAGAGTCTAGCTTACAGACAGTAAGTACTAGAAAGCTGTAATTTGGTATGTATTTACACATCGGCGTATATTATCGATCTATGTAAAATGACGAACTTCGATACAAATTAAGATACGGAGTATTGTAACGCGTGTGACCTGACAATTGGCCACATTTTATTATTGTTGCTCATAATATAATCTCTATAGTAAAACAAAATACTCATAGATTCTTAGGAATTTATTTCATAAAGACAATATCTTTTCCTTACTAAAAATCGGTTTAGGCGTACAATGTCAGAAACGCAAAATGACAGATTACCGAATTGACAGAAACGCATAATGCCAGGTGTCGCAAAATGACAGATTCGCTTAGTGACAGATTCGCAGAATGACAGATTCGCAGAATGACAGATTCGCAGAATGACAGATTCGCAGAATGACAGATTCGCAGAATGACAGATTCGCAGAATGACCGATTCGCAGAGTGACAGATTCGCAGAATGACAGATTCGCAGAATGACCGATTCGCAGAATGACAGATAAATCTCGAATAAAAAAAATCGAGTTACATTCATCAAACTAGCTGATGCCCGCAGTTTCGCCCGCGTAAAATTTGTTCCCACTCCTGCTTCCCGTATTTTATCCCCTTGGGGGTAGAATTTACCAAAATCCTTTACATCCACCTGCATGCCAAATTTCAGCCCGATCTGTCCAGTGGTTTGGGCTGTGTGTTGATAGATCACTATGTCAGTCAGTCAGTCACTTTTGAGTTATATATATTTAGATTCTTTATTTGTTAGTATAAATCAACATAAATTTCCAAAACTTAAATCAACAATAACAGATTGTAAGGGTCTCCCTTAAAAAAAACATGATCGTTACTTAGATACTTAATGTTGCCGGAAGATATTTATGTCGTCTTAATTAACCTTGCGAAAATAATTTTATTTATAAATTGTTTTGGTGTAATTTTATCTTAATTTCCGAATTTCCGAAGAAGCCCCAACTTCTTCGGAAATTCGATGCCAAGTCGATGGTGCCAGCTCTCCAATGCATTAGTTGTTCTATGCATATTCTCGGAACAGCTCAATAAGTCTGGCGAAATTTTTTTTAACCACTGACCTTCGAAATATCTTGTAAAAGCTTTAAGTTCTCTCGTTTGTGAAGCATCTCTTATAATTGATTCCCAACATGACTGTATATAACTTCCAGGTAGAAGAGGTAAACACGCTGTCGTTCTCGTAATGTTTCTACCTTCACGGGAGTCACTTAATTTTAAATCCTTTGCCTTTTTTTCACGGCTTTTTGGAAGTGAAAGTAGCAACCGTTAATGGTTACATCAGGGAACACAATTTTAACAGCATTGATTATTGCATTTTCGTAATCACATTTAAATACCTAATGTATCTTTAGCTAATTGGTATTAAACCAAAAATCTTATTCGGTAATAAACCATAAATCACAGGGCAAATATTTGTCGTATCCCAAATCAAAATGCACACTGAAAAGTTGGTAGAACGGTTTTGGTGCACATTTAAAGGTACCGTCACCAAAATATGTTCCCGCTGGATTCGATCGAATGACCCTTCTGGCCGCTGTTGTACAAAAAATCTAAATTTTATCGCTTCCACTATCATCACAAACCAAAAAGTTGTTAGCTAATGCGTCGGGTATGATGACGTCCTCTAGACGTGCTAAATTCAATTTGTTTGATTTATAAAAAGCTTTCCTGGTCCTGTAAAGGTTATCTTTAATCTGTTTAAATTCTGGTATGTAATCTAAATACTTTGAACCTTCGTTCTTTAAAGCTTCGATTTTATTTTTCATATTTGGGTTGTATCGGACCCAAATCATCACATACTTCCTTTTTGCATTTATTTTTGGCAACAAACACTTCATTTGCTTTTGGTTGTGCTATACATGTGTGTGTACTTTTCCGAGTTATATTTTTACTTTCATTATCTACAATCACTGACGCACTGCATTCGCTACGCTTGACGCACCTCCAGTTCGTAGTATTATTTTTATTATGAACATTTATAGTATAACGGTAACCTTCATACAAACGCGTCTTTTCCTTTTTGATTTCGTTCAAAATGCAACACCTCACCACCTTCCATTATAAACGATGAACACTCTAATAATAAACAAATCCGAGGTGTGATATCATTCTGTGTCACTCCCCAATAGTCCCCTCCCGCGCGGAACCCGTGTTTGTGTACCCTACTCCAGAAGCGTTCGCGTTGTCGGCGCGGCGTCGGCTGATGTTCTTAAAATGGCGATTTCTCATAACTTTTCTATGGCAGCCATATAAAATACTTACCTCACTGGAATCGTTATGAAACAAGCTAATGATAAAATGATAGATAAGACCAGTTTTGCCTTGTAATGTATTACTAATTTCTATTAGAAATAAGAATTTGTAATTTTTCACCAGTTTTCTCTACAAAAGTTGTTAAAAAAAAAAGTATTGTAAAATTCCAATTTTTTTGTAATTTATTTTATTAAATACATCCTATTTCACAATATAAAAAAATAAAAAATATCAAAAAATACAACTCGTCATACATTTTTTTTCAATTTACGAGCTTCTCAAAATACGACTCATTTCGGCGACCCGACCGCCGACCGCCAAAAAAAGGTTAAGTTCATGCCATGATTCTGATAAAACTGTGCTTCAAGTGGCTTAGATTCTTTTTTCATTCGTAAGTATGATCCTTAAACTTTTTTTACACAGAGTTTTGGTTGACAAAAGTGTTTAGTTTATTAGAAATTGAACAATGAACCAAGCACTTAAAAAAAGGTCCAAAAAAAGGTACTCGTAAACTTTTTTATTTTTTGAATTTTTTTTATGTATTTTTTTTTCATAAAAAAATTACAATCTACAGCTACATGACTTTTCATAATCGATAAACACAAAAAAAAGGTATGCTGGCATACAAATATATTTCAGAAATGAACAAAGAAAGTGAACGATTTCGATCCAAAAATGATAGAGAATTTCGACCAAGTTTTACACAAAATTATTGAAATAATTTTACATTCAATGCTTGAAAACAATAAAAGAATACGTAAAAATACATAAAATAACAATAGATTGTCATCATTACAGTATTTATTCTTTGTAATTCATCCAAATGTATGGGCTTGGCGCCGCGCCGCCGTGTCGCCGACGGCGCGTAAAATTACAATGAATGTTCGTTGAAAATAACTATATTTTAGGTACAAAATCTTTATGAAATACACAATCTACGAATAAAAACTGTTCAAACACTCACCCAGTCATGATTTTGATAACGTTTGCCACTAAAAACCACTAAAAACCACTAAAAACCACCAAACACAAAAGAATTTTCACTCAACACACTCCCGATCGCTGTCACGTAGCCGCGCGAACTGGCGCGCGATGGAGAGCACTTTTTAAACGAGAATTATGAGCTGCAGCTATTATTTAGAGACAGACATTGTACTATATACTTGTCCCGTTTCTTTCTATGAACGCTCCCTGCAAGTATGAGCCGGATAGAGAGAGTACAGTTCGCGCTACAAGAGCGCAAACTGTTTGAAGGCGAAAAATCTCCAGGAGATACCGGCACAGAAGTGCGCCATAGTGATCGATTACTCTAGGAGATATTTGCACAGTTGAAAGGATATTTGGGTTGTATCGGACCCAAATCATCACATACTTCCTTTTTGCATTTATTTTTGGCAACAAACACTTCATTTGCTTTTGGTTGTGCTATACATGTGTGTGTACTTTTCCGAGTTATATTTTTACTTTCATTATCTACAATCACTGACGCACTGCATTCGCTACGCTTGACGCACCTCCAGTTCGTAGTATTATTTTTATTATGAACATTTATAGTATAACGGTAACCTTCATACAAACGCGTCTTTTCCTTTTTGATTTCGTTCAAAATGCAACACCTCACCACCTTCCATTATAAACGATGAACACTCTAATAATAAACAAATCCGAGGTGTGATATCATCCAGAAGAAAGTTAATGCTTATTTATATTGTATACTTTCGTATTTTGTAGTAAATTCATATGACACTGATTCATTTTGATAGATAACGAAATTGGACGGTAGTTATAAGATTAGAGATTTTCTATTGTAACCACTTTGACTTTAACCAATATGTACCTTTTGTTTATGCAATTGTTTTTTTATACATTATTTTATAATAATCTATATTACGTTATGATATAATTACTGCCAATGTAATTGTATTAATTAATATATCCTATAAAATACTTTGTGGCATGCTTCCATAATACACACTACACATATATAGCATTTAATATAACATATATAATATATACATTATGTAAATAATAAAACATATAATATCTTTACGTAATATATAACATAAATATATACTATAAACTATATTATATCAATAATACATACATAATATATTTATTACAAAAGTATTTCCTTATAATATTATTATAATGCAGAACGTGTCGATAAAATAAATATCGGAACAGTGGACAAACGCACCAAACTAGTCCCCATTGTTCTACGGCGACGCCCTCTCAGCTTGAGGAATGCGCACGCGCCGCCAGTCGTAAAATGCCTGTCCCGCGCGAAGCCCGTGTCGCTTGGTGTAACCATTTAGTCCGCGCACCCGCTTACGATTTATATAAAAAGTGTTTTATATGTGTTTTCTTATAACTATCGCTTTTTAATCTATCTTGTTTCTACTCCTTCTATATTTATTTCGCTGTTGTGCTTGTGAACACTATTCTTCTGTGTCTTTGTGTCCTGTGATTAAAAACTATCTGAACGTAAGTGTTTGAACATTATTAGTGGTTGATTACCACTCACCACATACCAGCAGCAACACCCCCATAACTGGTGACCCACGTAAAACACGAACATTAATACAATGAGTGATAGTGACGGGTCGGATAAAACCACCATATCGACAAAAGGTGTTACCATGCGTCAGGCAAGGAAAGTGCAGTTGTCCACTTGTGTCGACACACCGTCGACGCGTCCACTGAAACTTAAGGTTCCCGCATTTTCACCGGAGGACCCATAATTATGGTTTGCATTACTGGAAGGTCAGTTTGAGAATTTTAATATAACCGACGACTTTGTGAAATTCAATAATGTGACAAACCATTTAGATTTACAATATGCAAAGTCGGTTAAAGATATCATTATCAATCCTCCTCATGCTAATCGTTATGAGAAGATTAAGGCTGAATTAATTAAGCGTTTATCAGCATCTCACGAGAGGAAGGTCAAACAACTACTGACCCATGAAGAGTTAGGAGACCGCAAACCTTCTCAGTTCCTGAGACACCTACAGGACTTAGCTGGACCTTCAGTACCGGACGACTTCTTGAAGTCTATTTGGACCAACCGTTTGCCTAATAATATTCAGACGGTCATAGCATCTCAAACGACTCACTCTTTGGAACAACTAGCTGACCTAGCAGACAGAATACAGGAGGTGACGTCACCCATGAGCGTCGCAAGTATGGCAACGAGCTCGTCAAACGCTTCCAGCACTGCTACAGAGATAGCTGAATTGAAACGAATGGTTGAGGTGCTGGCGCAGAAGCTGGATAACCATACCAGGGAATCGCGTTATTCTGGTCAACGCTCGAGACCTCGCGAACGACGACGTTCGTCCTCTCGCTCTCAGATCCGATCAACCTCCAGCTACAGAAAGTACCCCACATGCTGGTACCACGCAACTCATGGCGTCAAGGCTCACAGGTGTATTAAACCCTGTGACTTCGGTAAGGCGGGAAACTCCAGGGACAGTCAGTAATGGCGACTAGCGACTGTCCACCTAATAGAGGTCGCCTGTTCGTCACAGACCGCTCCTCGAACGTTAAATTTTTGATCGATACTGGAAGCGATTTATGTGTGTACCCTCGATCCGCGCTTCGGGACCGTCGTAATAAAACGGACTTTCAATTGTGTGCTGCTAATGGGACTGCTATTGATACTTTTGGTTATATAGAGCTTAGCTTAAATTTAGGCTTAAGACGTAGCTTTGCATGGCGATTCACAGTTGCAAGTGTCACGAAAGCTATTATCGGCGTTGATTTTCTTAGCTTTTATAATTTAATGGTAGACATTCGAAATCAACGTCTCATTGATAACACAACAACATTGTCATCAAAAGCTGTACTTGCTAATACTAATATTTGCTCTGTTAAGGTTATAACAGGTGACACGCGCTTTCATCGTATTGTACACGAGTTTCCTGAGATAACACGACCTTCAGGCACACCAACAGTACCCAAGCATAACACAGTTCACCATATCAGAACCACACCCGGCCCTCCCGTATTTTGCACTCCCCGCAGGTTAGCCCCGGATAAGCTGAAGATAGCCAAGCGTGAATTTGAGCTCATGCTTGCCAACGGTACAGCGCGCCCCTCGGAGAGTCCATGGGCATCTCCACTTCACCTCGTGCCGAAAAAGGATAACGGTTGGAGACCACGCGGTGATTACAGGTTACTCAATGCTCGCACTATTCCCGATCGTTACCCTATTAAGCATATTCACGATTTCAGCCATAATATTGCTGGTTGTAAAGTTTTTTCGACCATAGACTTAACGAAAGCCTACAACCAGTTGCCAGTTTATAAAGAGGACATTCCCAAGACGGCAATAACCACCCCTTTCGGGTTATGGGAATTCCCGTTTATGATGTACGGGATGCGCAACTCGGGACAAACTTTTCAAAGGTTTGTCGACGAGATGACGCGAGGACTCGACTTCTGCTATTGCTACATAGACGATTTTATAGTTTACTCAGCCAACGAGACCCTACACGAGGCCCACCTTCGTCAACTGTTCGCTAGGATGAAGGAGTTCGGTGTACTTCTTAACACTGGTAAGTGCGTTTTCGGAGCGGCTGAGGTAACTTTTCTAGGTCACAAGATCTCGTCATCCGGCGTCAAACCTTTGGAATCAAAGGTAGAAGCCATTACCAACTTCCCCGTACCTAAAACAGTCAAGGAACTTAGACGCTTTCTCGGGATGATTAATTTTTACCGGAGATTTTTACCTTACTCTGCTAAAATTCAGGCTCCCTTGAACGCATTGCTCACTGGCAACGTTAAGGGATCACATCCTATAGAGCTTAGAGAGGAAGCGTTAATAGCCTTTAATGACTGTAAAGACAGCTTATCTCAAGCTGCAATGCTTGCCTACCCTGATGCACAGGCCAAACTGGCGTTAGTCACTGACGCATCTGACTTGGCAATGGGTGCAGTATTGCAGCAGTTTAAAAATGACACCTGGCAACCTCTAGGTTTCTTTTCGCGGAAGTTCAACCCGGCTCAGCAAAAATATTCCCCCTATGACCGTGAGTTATTGGCGATCTACGAAGGCATCAAGTACTTTCGACATATGCTTGAGGCTAGACACTTCGTAGTATATACCGATCATAAACCACTCAGTTATGCTTTTAATCAAAGAAAAGCTAACTGTTCGCCGAGGCAGTTCCGTCATTTTGATTATATCTCACAGTTCACAACTGATATACGACATATATCTGGTAAAAGCAATGTAGTTGCTGATACACTGTCTCGTATTGATGAACTGCAGACACCTGTTGATTATGAGTTGCTCGCGTCATCACAAGCTGCTGATCAAGAGCTGTCACACCTGCTTGCTGGTGAATCATCACTCCGGCTACAGAAGATGAGAGTCGATAACAGCCATACAGACATCTATTGTGATATGAGCCGAGCCTCTCCTAGACCTTTCATCACTAAGTCTCTGAGGAGACAGGTATTTGAACACCTTCACAGTCTCAGTCACCCAGGTGCAAACGCGACCGCCAAGCTGGTTGCTGAGCGCTACGTTTGGCCTGGTGTACGAAAAGACTGCCGAGAATGGTCACGTAAATGTCTCGATTGTCAACGTGCAAAGGTACATCGACATGTGTCATCACCTCTTGGCACTTTCGATCTACCCAAAGCACGATTTGCTTTTATCCATGTTGACATCATAGGACCCTTGCCAGTCTCTCAGGGCTACCGATATTGCTTAACGGTAGTGGATCGCTTCACACGCTGGCCTGAAGTTTTTCCTATGGTCGACATGACAGCTGAGACTGTCGGAAAGTCGTTAATATCGTGGATTTCCAGGTTTGGATGTCCAACGGATATTGTAACTGATCGCGGGCGACAGTTTGAATCTTCTCTTTTCCAATATCTTGGAAAAGTGATTGGATTCAGACATCGCAGAACAACCGCGTACAATCCAGGCTGCAATGGCTTAGTGGAGCGATTCCACCGCCAACTGAAAGCCGCTATTATGTCCCACGCTGACAGCAATTGGACAGATACCATACCATTTATACTGTTGGGGATCAGAAGTTCGTATAAAGAAGACCTTCAATCCTCAGCAGCTGAATTGGTGTACGGTGAACCTTTGAGACTGCCAGGAGAGTTCTTCCAGGCGCCTCCACTCGAGAATATTGATATCTCAGACTTCGGTTCTCGTCTTCGCAATTATGTATGTAAGCTGCAACCTTCACCAGCTGCCCGTCATACTAGGGGTAAAATCTTTATACATAAGGATTTAAACTCGTCTAGTCATATCTTTTTGCGGGACGATTCAGTACGAGGTGCTTTACAGCCCCCGTACTCGGGACCCCATAAAGTACTAGAACGAGGTGACAAGGTTTTTAAAATTTTAATAAAGGGCAAACCGGTTACTGTATCTATTGACCGCCTTAAGCCGGCCTATATGCTAGTTGACCCGAGCCCAAATGCCATTAATACCCAAACTCCTACCCTCGAACAAAATCCTATTCCTGCCTCTTCACCATTTCCCGCACCCACGGTTCAGAACGAACCATCCCGGGAGGTAATTAAAAAAACACGTTCAGGACGTGTTGTACGTTTCCCCGACTACTATAAACCATAGTCGGTCACTGGGGGGGAGTGATGTGGCATGCTTCCATAATACACACAACACATATATAGCATTTAATATAACATATATAATATATACATTATGTAAATAATAAAACATATAATATCTTTACGTAATATATAACATAAATATATACTATAAACTATATTATATCAATAATACATACATAATATATTTATTACAAAAGTATTTCCTTATAATATTATTATAATGCAGAACGTGTCGATAAAATAAATATCGGAACAGTGGACAAACGCACCAAACTAGTCCCCATTGTTCTACGGCGACGCCCTCTCAGCTTGAGGAATGCGCACGCGCCGCCAGTCGTAAAATGCCTGTCCCGCGCGAAGCCCGTGTCGCTTGGTGTAACCATTTAGTCCGCGCACCCGCTTACGATTTATATAAAAAGTGTTTTATATGTGTTTTCTTATAACTATCGCTTTTTAATCTATCTTGTTTCTACTCCTTCTATATTTATTTCGCTGTTGTGCTTGTGAACACTATTCTTCTGTGTCTTTGTGTCCTGTGATTAAAAACTATCTGAACGTAAGTGTTTGAACATTATTAGTGGTTGATTACCACTCACCACATACCAGCAGCAACACCCCCATAACTTATTATGATTGTATTCATTTATATTGTATTATTACATCAGCCGTAAACTAATCAACTATTTGATTACATTACTTGTCAATAGATGGCGTCATCAGTAAGGTTATCCTTAAGTAGGATGTTATCTATATTAATATTATAAAAGAGGAAAGATATGATTGTTTGCATCAAATAGGCTTCAAAACTACTGGACCGATTCAAAAATTGACGTGTCGTCTGCTAGTTGTGTATAAAAATAAACCAAATAATAAGAAATATAATAGTTAAATCGGAATCACTCGCAAAACTAAGATCTGGCATTTTGCAAATCTGTCATATTGCGATTCTGTCATTTTGCGAATTTGTCATATTGCGATTCTGTCATTTTGCGAATCTGTCTTTTTGCGTTTCTGATCATTTGCGAGTAAGTGCCAACATTTGGCATTCTGTGAATCTGTCATTTTGCGTTTCTGGCATTGTACGCCTAAACGTAAAAATCTACTATTTTCAATGATATTTTTTATCCAATCAATGTGATTCTGTGGTAATAGTGACGTTATGAACCATTTGTGGTCCGGACCCTGGGTGTGGTGTTATACTGAACTGTAGCAACACCAATTCGTATGTTATTATTGTGCCAACTGCCTGAAAAATAACAATAATAGAGAGATGAATACGAGTTTCAGACTGAAATCAGTAGTAGTAAGTAAACTTATTGATGCTAGTCGCGGCTTCGCATCCCATGGCAACTTATTCCGGGGTTAAAAAGCAGCAATAAGTAATTGGTAATGCCTATAAGCTATTCCTTTACCTAATTTAAGCCATATGCGTTCAAGCCATTAGAGCCTGAATGAGTAACAAGCACCCATCCATCCATCCATTCATTAGACTTAAACAAAGTCCTGTTTTTTTTATAAAATAATATTAATTTTGACTTTACATAAAAGAACCAGGAAGTAAGCCTTCATCTTAGCTTATTTCCAGTTGCTTTCAAACGCTATCTGGAATTGGAGAAGGGGGTTCGCTTTATTAGCGGCTAAGACCAGTTTGGCTTCATGTTCCAGACAACGTCGAGAGCTTCTGATGTCTGACTCTCCATCCCCGTAAGAGCAGCACCTGCGCCGCAGTGTGGGCCCTAAAGATATTGATATGGCCCCTTTTTATATCCAAAGCCAAGAAAAAGTCAAGAAAATTATAAACCATCAGGTGATAATCTTACTTTTAAAACCATATTACGAGTTACGTGGAAGAATTTTCCAGTGAACGTTACTTCTGTGAAGCGTAGCTGCAATTGAAACCTTTGCACCTGAAAGAAAGATAAAATGACTAAAATAAATAAATATTGTTGGACGTTCCGTTGCAATTATAAACGGTATTGTGTGTAAGTGACTTTCAAAATTATGGGATAATTAACCATGGGCAGGAATCACTGGATTTGGGTAATGTGGATTTACTTAAAAGGGGTTTGTCAAGTTCCAAAGCCATACACTACCAAGAAAGGTTCTTAGCTACGGTAACAAGAGACCCATCTAAGAATTTTGCTAGGAATTTTAAGAATCTTTTCGTTTCAAATTGGAGCATGCTATATATATTTCTTACCATTGGTGCGCATCGCTAGACACTGAACAATGCCAAACTTTTTCAATCACAGTTGCAGTGCTTACCTCCTGATCAAACTCTGAAGACTGTATATCATAGACAGGAATGACTGGTTCCTGCGCTGCAGTATGAACGTTGGCGGCATACAGGGCTAAGGACACTGCTCTTAACGCCAGAAATAAGAAGGAGCTGAGGTAGTATAGAAGATACTCTGGAGATGACAGCACTCTACAAGTAAAAACAATCTGAAGAAATATATTTTATATTGCTTGACCCGTCATACTTTAGTAAAATAGCTAAAGACTGATATAGTACATAATATTTTATGTACAGTATAGTAGTTTTTAGTTACTATTTAATCTGTTGAGCCTATTCTAATTGTTCAAGCTTTGAATGCATGTCGCGGATTGATTTGAAGCGAGATATATTTACTGAGGCTTAAATTACTTTTATGAACGTCGCCGCGTCGTCAGTATTGCTCTCTACAAATTTACTAAATATAGTAGGAACCTATAGATTACTGTCCGTATACTCACGTTTTTGACTCCTCGACCCCACAATTTCGAATAAAAGAGTTATTTGGACTGAAAAGAAATGCTGGTTTCAAAAAATATTGTGTAACAATTAAAAAATATATTTTTAAACAATATTTATGAAAAATACAAAGTGCTATCTAGCTCTAATATGCTTGTGCTAGACAACTGATAAAGATACGTATATAAAGGGTGTTTTTTTTAGAGGTATAGAACTTTGAAATGGAATAAAACGAAGGTGATTGTTTTTATTGATATGAAAATGACTTTATTCGAAAGGAAATCTTCTGGCATTATAATTAAAATATGATTTCTGGCAAATAACCGCCACGGCTGGCTCGGACGTGGTCGAATCTAGAGGTCCAATTTTCGATGACTTTCCCAACATTTTTGGCCGTATATCGACAATAACGCGCCGAATGTTGTCCTCCAAGTGGTCAATCGTTTCGGGCTTATCGGCGTAGACGAGCGACTTCACATATCTCCACAGAAAATAGTCAAGTGGCGTAAAATCGCACGACCCTGGAGGCCAATCCACTTGTCCAAAACGCGAAACTATGCGGTAACCAAACGTTTCCTTCAATAAATCAATTGTGGCACGAGCTATGTGACATGTTGTGCCGTCTTGTTGAAACCACTACTACAGCACATCATGGTTGTTCAATTGATGAACAAAAAAGTCAGTAATCATCGCTCTATAGCAGTCACAATTGACTGTAACGTTCTGGTCAGCATCGTTTCTAAAGAAGTACGGACCAATTATTTCACCAGCCTATAAAGCACACCACACAGTCAGTTTTTCTGGATGTAACGGTGTCTCAACATACACTTGAGGATCATCTTCACCCCAAATATGGCAGTTTTGTTTATTGACGTATCCATTCAACCAAAAGTGAGCGGCACCGCTAAACAAAATTCGCTTATGAAAATCACGATACGCATTACGGACAGAACCAATATTTTCAAAATAAATTTGCACAATTTGGAAGCGTTGTTCAGGCTTCAGTCTATTCATGTTGAAATGCCCAACCAAACTAAACATAAATCACTTTACAGCTGATAATAATACCGCCAGTTAAAACAGTTATGCCAACTTAAAGTTCTATGCCTCTAAAAAAAACACCCGTTATTTTTAAAATATTTAGAACAACCCGGGAATCGAGCCCAAGACCTCAGCCGGCAACCTCATACACTATTACTACGACACCGAGGCAGTTTATAAAAAAATTGTCACGGAGAGAGACTAGATTATACCTTAACACTACTATCGTACTTGATTTAAAAACAAGATTCAAATGTAAAATTACTGTAAAGAATTGTAAAGCTGAAGGCAGATGAAAAATTGATCCGTGAAGAAAGATAACAGGATGAAACAGCTCAATTGATTATCCAATTCCTTTACGAGGATTGCCAGCTTCGAATAGTTCTCTCGGAGTTGACCCCATGATAGAGTACTCTGAAATATAAGAAAGATTCAGATTCATTTATTATTTGTGAATTTATTATTTTTTGTCATAGGCAAATGTACAGACATATAGACAGATGGACGGCCGTCCCGTTTTTTACCCTTAGTGTAAGGAATTATTAAAAGTACAAATAATAAAGACGCCTAGTACGAACTCGGCTTATATTCCAGGAATAATGAATTAAAATGACATGGAACATGGATTCAAAATGAAATTGCAGAAGTTCGAAGGAAAGTAATTCCAATTTCTTTCTTTTCAAAGTCGAAGTTATGAAAACTAGATGATTCTGCGCGGCTTCGCCCTCGTGAAACTTGTGACCCGTTCCCGCTTCCCATGGGAACATATTCCCGGGATTAAAAGTAACTAATGTGTTATTCCAGGTTATTAATTTTCCCTGTACCAATTTTAAGCTTAATCCGTTCAGCTCTTAGAGCGTAATTGAGTAACAAACATCCAAACAGCCAAACATCCAAACATCTAACCATCCAAACATCTTTACAAACTTGCACATTTATAATATTAGTAGGATAGGACTACCAAAAGTGCCTTAAGTTAAATGTCCACTAAGTGTTAATCTAGTTTCGCTAAAATATAATCTACAGTATATTCTGTGTAATCGACTGTTAAATTATAAAACTCCGAATAAATGAATACACAATTACCGAATCTCTTAACTAACGAGAACGAGTTAGTAAAATTGCTAAGAAAAACAAATTGTTGCTAGTAAAACAACTGGCGATAATACTAATAATAAAAAAAAGTCTGTGCCTGTAACCTTTACGCGCGATTGAAGTAAAACTTTTTTGCCATTGACGGCATATATCACTGAAATGATTTATATACAAAATCATTCATTCGTAAGCGTTACGACCGTCAGAAAAAAATCTGATCAATATTTCTTAAAATACTTGAGTATTTTAAATTTATTTTTGTACTTACATTATCCTTTTTGGCATTAATAATATTGTTTAGACTATGAAAATATGACGTGATGTAAATACTAAAGCAAATTATCATAACGTCGGTGAAACTCCAAATAAAAGTCGCCTGAAAATTTAATATCTGAAAAATAAACATCTTTAGATTAAATGTATATAAAGGTTTTTAAACAGTGCCACTCAGATGTATGCTAATATAAGCTTGCGGATTTAAATAACTGATAAACATACTCATATTTTGATGGACAAAATTATTAAATTTCTCATCTGTCTAGTTACAGATACAGATTATAGAATAAAGGCAGAATGATGCTTAACGAGCAAGAAAGTGAAGCCAAGAAAGCAAATACTGAATTCAAAAGTGAGTAGGTACAGACGAATTTGAGAATGCATGGTCAATCCGAAACGAAATTGCTTTGCACTGAGAATTGACGCCATCTCTCGGATAACATTGGAAGTCAAGTATCTAGCGTTGCCGATTTTTTTAATACCTCACATAGGAACGCGATTATTATCAAAATAGCAACTCATTAATCTTTTGAGTAATGTTAATATGCTATCTAGTACATTTTTTGTGATTCTAAGGTGTCTATGCAATATTATATTCGAGTAAAGTTGCGCCATCTAGTGGAGTTTTTGTGAATTTGGACTTAAATGTGCATGGGATTATAGATCTTAAGGGGCCCATGCAATATTGGAGGTGAATGTACCTGCTGCGTAGACGCTCTAGAATTAGAAGGGAATACGTAAATTATACACAGAATAATTGCACAATATCAGTTTCGACCTTTCGACTCAGTGCAACGGCGAGTCATGAAGAGTTGTCGACGATACCATACTTACGGGTGGTGTGGAACCTCTTTGCGACAGGAGGGACTTTGCCTCCTTATGCGTATTCTATCGCCTGTATGATGGATTGTGCTTTGAGGAATTGTTCGATTTAATGCCTACTACCTAACTGGTTCATTCTATCATCGCACCGCTTTACACAGATGATGGAGTGTTCATCCTCACGCACGGTCAAGCACGATAAGGTCCGATAGGGGGTTTCCGCGGGATTCCGCGAACGCTTAGATTATGTCGTAGATTATGTTCTTTAAGGGGTGTCTTAGAACCGCGGGGATTACAGTACTCACTCACATTTGTATACACTATTTGCTTTTTTGGTCCTACTTTCTTGTTCGGTAAGCGACATACTGCCTTTAGTTCTATATCTGTGTGTCTAGAAATCTTTTTAAGATGTTAATTTCAAAATGTCAAATAAAGTTTCGTTAACGCATTACAATACCAAAATAACTTACTTCAGCTACAATTGCATTGAAAAAATTGTAAGGAATATATTCAAAAACATAAGGCATCCTCCGACTGAAATTTTCCATGAGTTTAATGTGAAGGCCAGGCGAGTGTCGACATTCATTAATAAGTTTAGCGAAATATATGATCCACAAGAGGTGCTCCACTAAAATATAACAATCACATTATAAAGAAGTAAAGTTTGTGTGTTTGTATATTTGTATTATATCTACACGAATATTAATATAAAGACTAATATTATGACTAAGTATACGTCTTACAATTTTATTCCAGTCAGTGTCGGAACCCTAGGTCTAATGGGTCCCAACGCGCATTTTTATTTTATTTTGAATAAGCGTCTTGAGGAGTCAACTGGTGACCTAAGAGCTGGCAGTTATTTTTCCCAACGAATAGGCATGGCCGTTCAAAGGGGGAATGCCCTTTAAGGCACAAAGCTAATTAGATTTAGTTTAGTTTTCTACATATTGTAAATAGTTTTATGCTTTATTGTAACATCTAACATTTTATTGAATAAATTCATGTTCTTTGTCTATACTAATATCCATACTTCTATACTATATAATAATAATTAATAATAATATTATAAAGAAGTAAAGTTTGTGTGCTTGTATATTTATTAAATTGTAAGGGGTAATCTCGGGATCTACTGAACCGATTTTAAAAATTCTTTCACCAATAGAAAGCTACGTTATTGTGGAGTGTCATAAGCTATATAGCATCACGCTACAACGAATAGGAACGGAGCAGTAAATGCTTCAAAAACGGGGGAAAAGTTATTCCTTTTGAGAGCTTCGTTGTGTGTGCTGCGTAAATATTTATATTTATGTAAAAAATATGTACTACAAATTGTTTCTCTTAAAAAAGTTCTAAAAAAGTTGCGCGATAGCATGTGTCTATCTTTGGGTTGGTGCACAATAACCATTTTAATGGCAATCAATTTTTTTCTACAATAATGCTACGGGATACCTCTTTCATAAACGAAATTGTTCTTAAAATAATGCGACAGGAATACACGCGACGAGAAACCTTTCTCTCTCTCTCTCTAACGTAGTATTGAATGTTAACGACGAGGCGCTACGGGAGTAAACGCAACGCAACGGAAGTAAATGCGACGGGAACAGGTAATACTCTCTTTTATGAGGCGCAAACGAAGTTGCGCGGGTCAGCTAGTATATTATAAAGAGGAAACATTTGTATTTGTGTATGTGTACGTTTGTAATGAATAAACTCAGAAACTACTATGCCGATTTGAAAAATTCTTTCACTGTTGGGAAATTACAGTATTACCGGGTAACATAGGATATATAAATATACCTATCTAAATAGCTGTAATTTCAAGAACTACCTACCTATCTAAGACCACTGCATGTAATTTTATATACAAATAAACATTTTTATTTATTTTTATATTTTATTCCCATATTCCCACGAGAACGGAAGCTACGTGGTTTAAACCGCGTGAAATACGCTGAAAAACGCTGTGAAGTAAAAGACTAAAAGATAGTATCTGTGGTTCATACCAAAAGCCAGCACCAGTATCATGTAAGCGGTTACGTTTGACTTTTTGATAGTGTTTTTGTCAATTTTCAACATAATTAAGCTTCTCTCAGTTTCATCAGCCATTTTCATCAATTGTGGCCAGCGGTAAGCTAGTCGAAGCAAAAACATGGCGGCAATAAAACCCGTTACGTAATAAACAATGTGATCTGAAATGATCCGACAAATAGTAATATTTCTGTAAAAATCGATGGGTACACTCTACCCATTGATTTTTACAGAAATATCAATTGATAATTTTGTACAGCAGTCATTAAAATAATATAGTTTTGAGTATTGAGCTCACTGAATATGGGCGTTTGGAGCATAATATAATTATGAAAAATATAATTCATTGTGGTAGTCATGGTGATTTTATAACAGTAATATACTTAAACAGGCATTAGAACAGTAAAAAACCGGCCAAGTGCGAGTCGGACTCCCGCACGGAGGGTTCCGTACCAAAAAACAACAAAAAGTCGTACCTCTTTGTTGCATGGGAGCCCCCCTTTTTTCTTTTTATTTAACGAGATGGAAAATCCTTATTGGTTGATATGCCGGACACCTACCGACTAAAAACCCCACGTAACGGCCAACAGCCTACGGTTGGGAGCCCCGGGTAAGCTCTCGAAAGGATGTCCCAGTAAAGGTCCATTTTGTTTTAATTATTATTTTTTTATGAAAATACACTGCTCGATATTCTGTGAGTATTTCAAGCGTCTACTGGTTGCCCTCATTACCTATTAACACAGAGCAACGCGCGCCTTAGACAGTTCGCGTTGCTCTATAGTGTTATAATACAAGGCGCGTCTTTAGACAGTTCGCGTTGCTCTATAGTGTTAACTATCCTTGTATAGATCCTCTACGGTAGGTACAGTTTATATTTCAAAAAGAGGTTGTGAACTCTATGTTTAATTTCTTTTTCTTAATTTTAGAATATTGATGACATCAAATGTCATCAATATTCTAAAAATTGTGACATTATAAACACGATATCTAAGTCTACAACATAAATTGTGTGTTTGTATGTAAATTGTTTATACTGGAGAAAAATCTAAAATATGGACTATTTGTTTACTATTTCCTATGAAGTAGCTATCTTTGAAATATTACACCTACCTAAAGTAATATGCTGAAAGCGTTGTTCACTTTTTAAAGAACAAATATTTACGATGAAAGTCGAAAAATAAGTTAGTATGTGACCCGTATAATGTTCAATCATGGCGACACGAAATAAATTTCATTGAGCTACATTTGATTGTGCTATACCTCCTAAAGTATTCATTTAATTTGCATGGTGTAAAGGGAATGAATGATCTTGATGAAATGTTCAAATTAACTAACGTATTTAAATTGAGAATGATACCTTATTACCGAATATATAAGACAAAATCGCTAAAAAACACGTTTGTTGTATGGAAGCCCCCCTTAAATATTATTATGTTTTTGTTTTCAGTATTTGTTGTTATAGCGGCAACAAAAACACATAATCTGTGAAAATTTCAACTCTCTAGCTATCACCGTTCATGAGATACAGCCCCCTGACGGACAGACAGACAGACAGACGGACAGCGAAGTCTCATGAATAGGGTCCCGTTCTTTACCCTTTGGGTACGGAACCCTAAAAACCAACACGACTCCGTTTACGTAAAAATGGTGGATCTAAAGCTAAAGGCGGCAGAGTTCTAAAACCTCAGTTTTGTGATGAGGTGACGTGTGCAAACGAAATGGCAGAAAAGGGACGAATTTACTTTTACAAAGTTAATCATGCAATTTTTTTAAATTGTATAAAAACTACTTACTTATAGACATCAATGAAACCTCCGCCGTAAAAACATAAATTATACTTAGCAGAATCATCCCTATTTGTCCAATGATTGTGGCAAAATAATAAATACTGTACAAACATTTGACTTGAAATCTGAAAGAGTAAAAAAAATATATGACGGAGCTCGTAATTCATCAATTTACGTGCAAAATTTCAAAAGCTTTTGATTTTTAATCCGTGTACTGGTTTTTTAGGCAGACAAGGAAACAGCCTACCTTATGGAAAGGAGGCAATGTAGTCTATGGATGTTTAGTGTTTCGATGAAAATGTCGATAAAGAGTGACCGCCTTGTGATGTATCAGCATTCACCTGCACGGCCTGCACCATTCACATATGTAAGAAATAAAATATACACGTACTTACTTTATTTCATCATTAGCAAGCTGACCGAGGCCTTGGATAGGGAAGTACCCAGTCCAACGAGCCAGCTTCATCACATGACGTAAGCAGGAATGGAGGCCACATGGACCTCTGCCTACACTTATGTCGACGACTTTCATTCTTGACCTGTAATATAGACAAATTTTAGCAATACGAGATGGCATTAATGTAAATAATAAACCGACATGTCAAGTTTCAGTCAGCCATTCGTAAACTTCTCAAGGAACATTCAACAAGTCATCCGATTAACAATCAGATTTTGAAACTTGGTTCTCAGAGCTTTAATACATTCATAGATTGTAACTAAAGGACTTGTTTGTAGGATATTAGTCGGAAACTTTAGGAATGGTTGTGAATAAGGCAGCAGACCTTCGTCCGTCAGCCTTCAGGAAGTGCCCCTATCAAAAGCGACACGTGAGCCTACATCGACTGTCACATCATGCCGTACTCTTAAATGAATAATATATGGTAGATGTTTATCACACACACACAGTAATGTCCATATTTTAGTCAAGGGTTAAGAAGGTTCAAAAAAACAAGAAACATGGTATTAAGGGTTCTTCACCGCACGTATTCCCTTATCTTAAAACCCCGGATTCTTTAAGCAGCGCGGGAAGAGGCAGATCATTGAGCCGCCAAATTAAGGTCTGTGATAGTGACCTCCTAACTCATTAGAATGGCTTTCCATCATGTAGCTCATTTCAGCGAATTTTTTTTTTACTTTTTACCCTTACTTTTCGGCGAAATTTTTTTTTACTTTTTACAATTACTTCTACGTACCAGCTTTTAAATCTTTTATATTTCTACCATAGATTGTATGTAGAATTTTCGCGTAAGTAATCAAATAAAATAAAGATTTTAGTCACTTTAGACAACGTTCTGTGCTAAGCCGTCAACTGTTTATTTTCGTTTTTCCACACGAACCTTCCTTCATTGAATTGATTGACTTTTCGACCAAACATATCATTATAATTAAACAAATACAGCGTCAGTTAAGTTTGATTGATTGATGTGATTTTAGTATTTGTAAATATTATGAATTATAAATTTCACAGGACGTTCATGTCAATGATTTGATTTGAAATAGATAATTTGACCAATATTCTATGTTTTAGAGATTGATTTGATTGATGACATATTTGTAATGTTTTTGAAATACATTTGGTTTAAAAATAATATACAGAATTTCAATTAACTTTTTATATGCGGGGCTACCGAAGTCTTAGGTGCACCACCAATTGAAATCGCATGGGCGTCTTGTCAAATTCAGGAGCACGCGTATTCCACTGTCTCTGCCAAAGACGTTATTTGACAGTCCTGGGACATCCTTCTGAGGGCTTACCCAGGGCTCCCAACTATAGGATGTTGGGCGTTACGTGATGTTTTTTTTAGTCGGTTGTCCAGCATAGCTAGCATCCATGAGAATTTTCCCTCACGTTAAAAAAAAGGCGTTGTTTGACATAAATGAAACTCATTTTCGGAAGTTTACATTTTGAAGGACTAATTTTTACCCCTTTTGGGGTGGAATTCTGAAAGATGGTTCCAAATTTATAGAAATATGACTCGGGGCTGCTGGCTGTGACACAGTTATTTTGTGACACAGCTACTCGTAGTTATGGCGTACAATAAAGTGTATACAAATACCTAAAATGGAATAAGTTTCGATTATTTCACCCGAGCAAGGCCGCGGGCATAATCTGGTTCATCATAATTCATAATATATTTTGGTTTATATGAGTTCGTTTAGATATTAATTTTACATATTATGTCGTGTGTTAAAACCAAAAATTACATTCGCTCGAAATTCTTAAAGGTTAAAACCATAGGAATGACGTACCGAAAGACCTTGACAATTTTGATGGGAACCTGGATAAGGGTCTTAATTACACAGGTCTGCAATGGTTTTCCTCTTTGAAATCTGAGTAACATTTTCTATAGTTTCTGATGTGCTGATTACGAGAAAAATAATAAAAAAAATCCATCACGTCAGGATTTTTTGATATTGAATATTTAAGATTTAGCCCCAAAATGTCTGAGCGTCTACCTTTAGAAATTTATAAAACGTCATTAAAATACTTCAGCTTAATTTTTATTGCATTTAATTCGTATAAGGGGACATAGAAATTAATGCAAATCAGTAATTTGATGATTACTACATAAAAAGTAAAAGTAATCCGCATTAAACATGTTGAAAACGGGTAATTTTGACTTAATTTAGTAATAAAATAATAAAAAATATTACCTAGTAGTAATATTACCTAATTGTTGTAAATATTATTAAAAAAGGGTGTTATAAAGATAATCCAAAAGGTTTTTTTTTATTAAGTACCCGCACTTATTTAGAAAATTAACAGTTGAAGTGCGCATCTTGCAACATGAACTTTAAAATGTCATCGCGAAGATGTTTAAATTCTCCAAATTGTTTTTGTAATATTTGCGGGAATTTTATGGTGATAAAACAACGAAACAGCATTACTGACTTTGTGAAAAATATTTACAAAAGTTATTATGGAGACGTTTTAATTAACCAAAGACAAAACTTGGACACCTCATAAACTTTGTACGACTTGTTTATTAGAACTTCGCCAGTGGTCAAAAGGACAGAAAACTAGCTTCAAAATCGTTTCGCCTATGCTACGAAGAGAGGCTAACAACCATGATAAAGATTGCTACTGTTGTTGTTGTGACATAACTGGATACAATTTTAATAATAAAAGGGACATAAACGAGCACTAAACTTCATCTCCTAAATTCGCACATTGATTTCTTCTCAGAAAATCTAGGAGCCGTTGGCGAAGAACAATGCGAAGGATTTTACCGAGATTTGAAAGAGCTTGAAGTCTGGTATCAAGGAACATGGAATACTAGCATGATGGCGGACTATTGTTGGTTATTGAAGCGCGACGATCCAAACTGGAATTTAAACCGAAAATCGCACAACCAAAGGTTCCAGGAAAAAAGGACCAGGTTCAACAAATAAAATTTACATGTAATTTAGACTAGTAACAAGTTGTTATTATATTTTAGTCGTTTTTAAAGTTAAAAGTAATGTACTTTTTTAAATATATATTTTTTATGAGAAAACTTGGGTCTTTTTTTCTACTTTCTTTCTGTACCTTTTTTGAAAAATCTGGAGGTGATGCAGAAAAACTAAGTACATATTCGTAATCAGCGCACCAAAATACCCTAGAATCAGCTATCAAATTCCAGAGAGGAAGTTATGACCCTCATTTTGCAGGCCTGTGTTATTTAACAAAACAAAGTAGGTACATATCTACAGTACCTAATCATAACATGATAGGCGAACTAAAGTTGTCATTCTTGCGCTATGTTATTTCTAGCTTAATTTGGGATCAAGCGTTGTGTGAGATGTCCGTGAATATTTATTTATTTATTAATATCAAAGAAACCCATTTTGCTGCCATGCCGCTGTACTATTATTTCATAAATTGTCAATGATTTTTCAAAACATTGTCGTTTTTGACTATACAGAATTTCGATATCAACTTCAAGTTATAAAAAATATGAAATTAGATCTTTTGTTAATTTTTTATACTAAAGACATAAAAAATACATGTTCTCAAAGTTATTCGCGCGTAAAAAGACTGAATCTGAACCAGAAAAGATCATGTAACTTACACAATACCACAAGAATATTTTTCTTTTCATTCTCGTTGTCAGTTTATTGCCCTTGCATGGTTTTATTAGTTCGACCAGTGATAGATAAGATGAGAATAAGACTTTCAATCGCATTTCCTTTTATTTTTAGTACAAAAGCAAGCATATGGATTAAAATTATGTAATAGATACATTACATACCTTCATTCTATCAATTCATCCTTCTTCTGATTTCTAAAATCTACACGATACTTATTATTTGCTAATAGTAAAAAAGCGAAAGCTGGTTTCTCACGATCTAGTGACCGCTAAACATTGCTTTCGGGTAATTTTTGCATGCTTTCGGGTAATTGACTGCCTCGTTGTCTAGAGGTCGAAATGTGCGAGTGCGGATCACGAGGTCGTGGGTTCGATTCCCACTGGAGTCAAAAATTTGTGTGACCAATAAATGTTTGGGTCAAGAGTCTGGGTGTTTCTATATATGATAATTATGTATTTAAAAAGTATATATGTATTAATATCCGTGATCTGATACCCATAACACAAGCAGGTTATTCCCTGTTATTCCTAGCTTACTTTGGGATCAGATAGTGTTGTATATTTTCTTAAAAAAAATAAGTAAGTATAATTATATTCTATACTAGCTGAGCCCGCAACTTCGTTTACGTCACATAAGGTGTATGAAAGGAGGAGGTATTTCTTCATCAGAGTCATCAAGCAGCGTCTGAAACTGCCCTGTTTGCTTAATCATAAAAGAGCTTACTGATTAAGTCTATTTCAAAACAATTATAATTATAATAATAATAGTCTTAATCATTAAGCTCTTTTATGATTAAGCCAACACGCCAGTTTAGGTTCACTCACATTCGAAGAAACCCCTACAATTAAAATTTTCAAAATATCTGATTCTTAAAAGAGTTATAACTCTTTTATTTCTAAACCGATTTACATAAAACAAACGCTAAATGTTAACTGGAGCAGATCTCAACACAATAAAAAAAACCGCATTGCAATCGGTTGAGCGGTTACTGAGATTAGCGTGCACAACCGTACAGACAAACAGATATACAGACATACAAACAAACAGACAATAATTCTAAAAATCATTGTTTTGGGTTCTATTGCGTTCATAAAGCCCCCCTATAATATTTTTTCTTATTTATCTTCCATGTACAGACAGCGACCTGTTACGATTTTATTATATGTATTGACTAGCTGAGCCCGCAACTTCGTTTACGTCACATAGGTGTATGAAAGGAGAGATACTTCTTCATCAGACTCATCAAGCAACGTGTGAAACTGCCCTGTTGGCTTAATCATAAAAGAGCTTAAAGATTAAGTCTATTCCAAAACAATTCAGTCCGCGCCGAAGGTATTGTTTTAAAATAGCCTTAATCATTAATCTCTTTTATGATTAAGCCAACACGCCAGTTTAGATTTACCCACTTTTAGATTCATAAGTCTATGTATGATTCTTTAAAGTGATATAACTTTTTTATTTATAAACCGATTGACATGAAATAAACACTAAATGTTAAGTGGAGCTAACCTTAACACAATAAAGAAAACCGCATTGCAATCGGTTAAGCGGTTACTGAGATTAGCGTGCACAAACGTACAGACAAACAGACATACAGACAAACAGACAAAAATTTTAAAAATCATTGTTTTGGGTTCTATTGCGTTCATAAAGCCCCCCTATAATATTTTTTCTCATTTATCTTTCATGAACAGACAGCGACCTGTTACAATTTTATTATATGTATTGATTGATTGATTGATGATTGATTGATGATTGATTGATTGATTGATTGATTGATGATGATTGATTGATTGATTGATTGATTGATGATTGATTGATTGATTTGATTTGATTTGATGATATTGATTGATGATTGATTGATTATAACAAAGTAACCAAATGATTGATCTTTTTTTTTAAATTTTGTAGTTATATAACTTTATATCCCTTAAGAGTCCATATGACGCCAAATAGACTATTAATTTGATCTAGACCTCAGGACTCGTGAGGGCTGCAGAATTAAAATTTGAACACACAACTTCAGTTCATGAACTAAAAACGCTCTAAGCTCGATACACGATTACTGATAAAATCCTCGATAGATTTTTGGGTTGAAAATACATCGATTTATGTGACTCTGTTGCATTATATTACGTCACTAGGTCACGTGGATCATCTGTTCAAGCGTCAATCGGATTGAACTTTCACTTTCACAGAGGGGCAGTCGGGCGAGACCGTCTCTCGGCTTCTTGTTTGTTTTATTTCAAACTTTGAACAGATGGTCCACGTGACCTAGTGACGTAGTTTAATTCAACAGAGTCACAGACTACAGACAAAGTCTCGCCATAAGCCCCTCTGCACTCTATTGTCTAGAAAGGGGCTAATAAAATGGTATTGACGAAAATAAGATAAAGTGTAATTTTAAAATTTTTATTCATTTTAAATTCCACTATACTTATCTTTTAATGTGTTGCGAATATTTAAGCAGTATTTAGGTCTTCGCTATTAAATTGCAAAAGCACAAGCTCATAGGTGAATATAGTACCGACAACCTGTAAAAAAATGTTACGGGTTTATTTCGATTTTTTTTTTAATATCGACTCTATCGAAACCTGGGCAGTCCTGGAAGCTCTGCAGCGGTGTCGTATCGATTGGCGATATATCGAGGTGTTGAGATGTTTGTATGATACCGCTACCATGACCGTCCGATTGGACGATAAGAGGACCAATCCCATAGCACTGCGCAGAGGTGTGAGACAGGGAGATGTTGTATCACCTAAGCTCTTCACTAATGCGCTTGAGGACGTCTTCAAGTCGTTGGACTGGGATGGGTGGGGCGTAAATATAAACGGTGAATATATCTCACACCTTCGGTTTGCCGACGACATCGTTTTAGTAGCGGAAACGCTGGAACAGTTGAGCGGGATGCTGCATAGTCTAAGTGAAGAGTCTCGACGCGTTGGCCTCGGCATGAACTTGGATAAAACCAAGATCATGTTCAATGAGCATGTCGTGCCGGGACCAATATACGTTGAAGAATCGAGGCTTGAGGTTGTCCATGAGTACACCTATCTTGGTCAGGTTATCACATTGGAAACAAATAACCTGGATAAGGAAATAGCCAGAAGGATTCGCTTGGGCTGGGCAGCGTTCAGCAGACTGCGTCGGGTTTTCTACTCGCCGATACCGCAATGCCTCAAGACGAAAGTCTTCAACCAGTGCGTTCTACCCGTTATGACCTACGGTGCCGAGACGTGGACACTCACGGTGGGGCTGGTCCCGTGCCCTTGGGGTTGCGCAACGAGCGATGGAACGAGCTATGCTTGGGGTGTCTCTGAGGGATAGGATCCGAAACGATGTTATCCGTCAGAGAACAAAAGTGGTCGACATAGCTCGCAGAGTATGCGTTTTGAAGTGGCAGTGGGCTGGTCACATTTGTAGAAGAACTGATGGCCGATGGAGCAAGCGAGTTCTGGAGTGGAGACCGCGTCTTGGTAAACGTGGGGTAGGACGACCCCCTGCCAGATGGAGCGACGACCTAAAGCAGGTTGCAGGGATTGATTGGATGCGCAAAGCGCAGGATCGTGTGCTGTGGCGAGGTTTGGGAGAGGCCTGTGTCCAGCAGTGGACTGCTATAGGCTGAATTGATTGATTGATTGATTTTAATTTCTAGTCGATTCTTTTCTACTAAAACAAAAAAAAATTGTAATAAATATTTTTATACAAAAATCTTAATATATAAACACTAGCGGACGTCACGCGGTTCCACCCGCGTAGTTCCCGTTCCCGTGGGAATACGGGAATAAAATATAGCCGCATTCACCGCAAAGAATGTGTGCAATTAACAGTGAAAGAATTTTTCAAATTGGTCCAGTAGTTCCGAAGCCTATTCGATGTAAACAAACAAACAAACAATCAAATCTTTCCTCTTTATAATATTAGTATATATATAGATTACGTGTCACAATGTTTGTTCGCGATAAACTTTTAAACTACTGAACCGATTTTAACCAAATTTGTACACCGTGTGCAGTTTGATCCAACTTGAGAGAGAGGATAGTTTGTTTTATGAAACCGGGTTAAAAACCTTAGCCGCTGCTATATAAAACTTAAATTTAGTTTCTAAATATTCGACGAAAAAATGGTTTGGTTTCAATTAACTTACTGATAAAACTAAACCCTTGGTAATGTAAAAGTACTCCATTCCACTGAGAGCAACAACGTCATCGTGTACTTGATCCAAGAAACGTTGCACCTGTTGCAAAGAAATAATTTAAGTGTAACCTTTTTTTTCTTTTTTTTTGTTTGACGTGAGGGCAAATCCTCATGGATGTTATGCCGGACTCTTACCGACTAAAAAGCCTCACGTCACGCCCAACAGCCTGTGGTTGTGAGCCCCGGGGAAGCCCTCAGAAGGATGTCCCAGAACTCCCAACAGACCCACAGCCGGTACTGCGGCCTCGCCCAGGGGGTGGTTCGGGTGCTATCCCGCGTCTTTGGAGGGTTTCGGGTGTGATCTCGCGTCTAAGGGGGGCCGTGCGTGAGTTGCTCACGTCACGCTGCCGTCATGGGCCTGCTTCTGTAATGACGGTGAGCCGCCCTCTCACCGTCCTCAGGTCCCCGGTCATGGTGGCCGATAGTCCTCGGCGAAGACACGTCGGCGGCGCCCAGGCAATTAAGTGTAACCTACTAATTGTTTGTGTGATCCACAAATGTGTGTTGGGTGTTTTCCATACACATACATAATTTATGTAGGTATGTATTTAGAAATATATAAGTACTAGCTGATGCCCGCAGCTTCGCCCGCATTTAATTTTCCCGCTTCCCGTGGGATCTTATTCCCGGAATAAAAAGTGTCCTATGTGTTATTCCAGACCATAATCTGTCCCTGCACCAAATTTCAACAAGATCCGTTAAGCGCGTAGAGCGTGAAAGAGTAACAAACATCCACACATCCACACTTACAAACTTTCGCCTTTATAATATTAGTAAGATGTCCATTAGTCGTCTAGATCTCATACTACCAGCTTAATTTGGGCTGCATGATTGTTTGTGAGCATATCCAACAGCTTTTTTTACTAATTTCGTAATTATTACGCTAATATTATAAAGAAAAGAAAATATTTTTGTGTCTATGTATGTTATAAAAATACTCAAAAACCACTGTGCCGATTTCAAAAATTCTTTCACCATTAAAAAGCTACATTCACTCTGAGTAACATATTTTATCCCCATATTCCCACGAAAACGGGATCTACGCGCGTTAAACCGCGTGACGTCACACTATGGATCCTAATGTATGGAGCGTCTGGCCAATATTATTTAACTACTTTTTTTGACTGATAGCACTTTGTTATTGAGTGTTTTGACTAAATAGCTTCGTTACTTCTTATTGTATTACCTTAAAATGCGTAATACGTGAAATAAAAATTATTTCTAAAAATAGTAGAAAAAAACTAAATTTTAAATATTATTTAATTATTGAAGTAGGTGTAGTATGTATATATTTTAACTACTGATCGTCTAGTCGGGTAAGACAACGAAGACCGCCCAGACCAAATGACAAAGCTGATTCATTTACAATAACTTTTGTGAGCATGGAATCAATGTCATTAAATTTTTTGGATGTTTCGTTGCACAATAAGCATCCCAACGCTGACTTGTTGTCAGTCAAAATATTACAGATTTTGCCATCTATCATGGTGAACAGTAACACATGCTTTACTGTTAACTGACGACCATCGATATTTATTATACCTACTAGTAACGAGCTGTGTTATTTCTAAATCTAGTTCTTCTTTGATAGTTTTAACAAGATCTACAGATTCTTGTTTAAAATAAATGTTTATTGGTCGACAAAATCTTGGAGACGAAGACTGTAAGTTAAACCATACAATTTTACTTTACAAGCCATTGCCACTTTTAAGCCACTTTTAATGGGACCACACAAGTTAAAAAGACAAATTTGTCATCACTTGATGATGATTGGAATCTTTGCATGTATTGACTATGGCCTGAGCTACCATCAAAACCCCACTTAGACATTAGAGTTAGCTCTGTCTCTGTGTCAGGTAGGTATTAGCTGCAAAACATCTGCTTGAGCTGTAAGCAAGCGACTAGTTGTATGGTCGAGAAAATTTTGAAGCGGCACTCGCACAGTCGTTTCAGTCACTTCAATGTTATCAGGATAACATTCCCGTTTGGCCTTCTGAATACGTTTATACGAAGGAAAAATATGTGGCGCGTAGCTTCGTACAACATTATATTGTTTTTTGCTTAATTTCGCTTCCGTCAACATTGACAAAGCTGAATGAGGAGAAACCTCTTTATATTTAAATTCTGTTTCTGGTACTTCTTCTGGTAAAAGGATTTTTTTTACTTCCTTTGATTTGGCAGGCTCACCTCCATGTCGAAGTTTCATTTCAGCAGAAAAAAGTAGTTCGTCGACAGAAGTGGATGCACGTAAATTTTCAGTTTTCCTACGTTTGCTACGATCACTAGCCACAGAAAAGTCCTTTAGTGGCCTACCTGGACTGACCTTTTTCATGACGTATTTTTTGAAGATGCAGTGTCCGTCTAACCAAGAAGAATGGTTTTCAAAAAAATACATTTTGTCCCTATTTGACGACAATCACTTAGCCTTAAAGTGTAAAATTGTTGAAAGACGTTTTTGAGTATCGGTTGCTCCGAAGTTGGGCAGTTGGTTTTACCTATATATATTCTTCTAATTTTAAAAGCTTTGTATCTAATTTTTTGAATGGTAGTGCAAAAATTCTTTCACACATTTCTTTCCTTGTAATTGGATAGTCTGTTACTCCTAAAAAAGAAAAAATATAAATCTATACATTAGAAAAGAAAAATACAATAAATTACAGTTAATAGTAAGCCACAAGTAAAGGCGGGGGAGGGGGGGGGGGGGATCAAGTTGCACGACTACTAAAATAAAATCATCATATTATGTAAACAAAAAACCGGAGTTTATTATGTTAAATTTACTTTAACTAAACTGTGAATCCGCCATTTCCTGACTTCTAAGCCCTGCCATTACCAGACGGGGATTTTGCCCAAACTATTGCATTCAAACCTGTATAGTACATTGCTCTAAGAGTATATAAACATCAATGACTGTGCGGGCAAAATCCCCGTAACTGTAAAAAAACTGAAAACGACAAATGGTATTTTAAAAACACACTAGTCTTACATATGATTTTTTTTCCAAGTGATTAATGATCATATATGAGAATGTTATATATTTTTAAATACTACATACCTTCAACACCACTCATGATTTTTTATAAACACTTCGTATTTTTACTTTTATAAATATAGTGATTCAAAGTCTAAACCAAACTTATCTTTCTGCAATAAACTTAAAGAAAATCAGAGCGTAGGTGATGTTTGACGTATCATATAAACAATACTAAACAGCCTATAGTACTTTTTTTATCCAAAAGTAATGCAATATACCCTCTATTTATTGAATCGAAAGCTTATACATATCTACCTTCAAATTAATAATTTCGATTTATGGCCAAGCGCTCCATACATCGGAATCCATAGTGCGTCAGCTTGTCATGCATTAATGTAAAAATACAACAACGAGTACAGTATTGGGTTCTTCAAAAGGGGACTTAGGAGGTTTTTACAGGGTCGACAGCGCGAGTGTGGCGCCTCTGGTGTTGCAAACGTTCATAGGCTGCGGTGACCACCGTTACATCTAGTGGGGCCGTATGCTAGTCTACCACTCTAGTGGTATAAAAAACGTAGTTATTTTTTTTATAACGCCTTTATTAGTGTTACCTGTATGTTTGCTTGCTTGTTTGTAACCGACTCTTTTGGGCTCGATTTTGCCCTACTTTTTATTTATATGCATGACAGACACATAATTGTTTCAACAATTTATAACAATTAGTTACGATTATAATGTATTTTCACAAACCTCTATAGAATACGAACACGAAGGTACTTGTACAAGGAAGAGGTTGGCATCAATGACGCTACATTCACGTTAGATGCCACCAGTGACGCTCTCTTAGCCAAGTTGAATATAGGTAAACAGTATGGATGTGGGTGGTTTCCAAAGCCTCTTATCCAATCCGGGTGGCGTAACAGCCAGGAAGACATACAAATTTGTTTGCGATTCTCTCGGATGAGAGAATGTCTCTTCCCAGATATTTCTGTAGACATTTAGGTACCTATAATTATAATCTATATATATAAAAATCAATGCCACTTTCTGTTGTAATTTTATAACTCAAGAACGGGCTCACCTATCCAAACCAAATGTTTAGGCTTTGTTCGGACTATTTAGTAGATGGTTTATGTGAAGTTTGCACAAAATCGGTCGAGCGGTTCTTCATTTATCACGCAAACGAAGTTGCGCGGGTCAGCTAGTTATTAATACTTTTTTGTCAGTTACGATGGGGTTGACATGGCTTATGCTAGCCAAAAGTCCCTATAAAAATAAAGATTTAAAAAAAATCCTTATAGTGTTATGTCCACGTTATAGGTGGTGAGGTGAGAATATTGTTGTGTTGAAATGTATATGAATACCTATTGTTGTGTTCGCAACAGCTCTACCTATTGCGTTGCGAATCTGGCAGTAAATGTAGATTGTGACTTACATGAATAAAGATTTTTCATTTAATTTCATTTTATTTCATTGGTGTTCCATTTGCTTGTTTTTATTACCTTGTTTCTGAAATAAATACCGCCTAAGTATTTATTTCACTGTTATTTAACTAGATATCCCTCTATAAGTGTAATAAAGCATAAAGCAGACCCGATGACCTACTCCAGGTCAGCGGGCCTGCGCTTTTTAAAAACAGCTGCCGCATGTCTACTCCGACATCAGAAGTGGGATCACTACCTACAAAATACTGTGCGAGACTATTTATTTTTCAGGATTTTTGCTACGAAGATTGTGTACCAGTTTACCAACGCGCCGCACGCGGTTACGGGCGCGCCGGCGTGTTCCGCGGCTGTGCAAGATCCTGGTGCTAGTAAGTCTTCCACCAGCACCGTCACACAGCTACAACAGCAAAGGGGTAATGTACCACCTGAATTTTATTTTAATATGATCACAGTGAAGTAATGTATGAGTGATCGCCTGTCAAAACAACAAAAGAAAGTTATGATTAAGTACCGATGTGTTTCTACCCTCATATGACCTAGGCGGTAACGTCGCGTTGGCGACTGCAATTGATGTAATCATGTTTTTTTTTTGTTTGTTTCAAACGAACTATGTTATCAAGTGACTACGATATACGTATGAAAATAACTAGACTGCTGAAGGGCCGCGCTAACATAGGTTGACAACTGGCTAGTTACCGCGTCCTCGGTGGGGCCATTATAAGCTAGTCTGCCAGCTTAGTGGTTACGAAATTGCGATGCAGTAGCAGCGATAGTAGTGATTTTTTGGGAATTCTGTCCCACCTTTTTTTTTTTTTTTTTGTTTAACGTGAGGGAAAATCCTCGTAGGATGCTATGCCGGACTCTTACCGACTAAAAAACCTCACGTACCGCCCAACAGCCTATGGTTGAGAGCCCCGGGTAAGCCCTCAGGAAGGATGTCCCGTGACTCCCAACAGACCTACGGCCGCCAATGCGGCCTCGCCCAGGGGGTGGTTCGGGTGCAATCCCGCGTCTATGGGGGATTTCGGGTGTGACCCCGCTTCTAAGGGGGGGCGTGCGTGAGTGCTCACGTCACGCTGCCGTCATGGGCCTGCTTCTGTAAGGACGGTGAGCGGCCCTCTCACCGTCCTCAGACCCCCGGTCTTGGAGGCCGATAGTCCTCGGCGAAGACACGCCGGCGGCGCCCAGGGCGCCGACTGCGGAACTCGGGTGGAAGAGTTCTCTCCCGCACCCGGCCCGCCGCCTCCTTCGCGAGCATGACCTGCTCGCAGAAAGAGGCGGCGCAGTCCCACTTACTCCCGCTGGAGAGCATGGCTCGCACCATGGCCTCAAGCGAGAGAGTGTCCACGCCCAGACCCACTACGAGGACCTGTCGCTGTTGTGCCCACGTTGTGCACTCCACCAGCGTGTGGAGCGCTGTGTCATCGCTGCGGTCCTCGCAGTGCTGACATTCGGCCGTGGTTTCCCGGTGTTTTCGCTACAGATACCTACCGAAGCTACCGTGCCCGGCAAGCATCTGTGTCAACCGGTAGGAGAGAGCCCCGTGTCTTCTCTCCAGCCACTCGTCCATGACCGGTCTGACGGCCGCGATTGTGGCGAATCCCCCCTTTGGTTGCTCAAGTCGCATCTTCCATGTCTCCAGGGTTTCCTGGTGTAGCAGGGTCCGCTGGGCCTCGATTTCTCGAGACGCAGGCCTTTGGCCCCGCTCCAGCGCCTCCTTGCGCCATCTGAACAGTGACGCAAGGGCTCTCGCTTCCAGGTCCCATGGAGGGGTCCCGGCTAGGAGACATGCCGCCTCACCGGAGATCGTGCGGTATCCTCTTATCACCCTGAATTCTGTCCCACCTTATCCCTCGGGCCCAGCCCTCGGTGATTACGGTGGGACAGAATTCCCAAAAAAATCAAACGAATGTCTCACATTAATATAATTTACGTTCGTACGTTCGCTGACGCTCTACGCTACAACAAACTAACCCGATGCATGTTTGTTAACATGAACAAGTTAAGATCACAAACAGTTAGATGATCGCTAACCCGATAGATGATCGCTAATTCATACTACCAACTTTATTCTCAAATATATGTTTGTACTTACTAATTCGAACTTTGTCACCAATTATAAACTTTGGACGACATTTTTGGGTTGCCTTTATCATGGAATTCGTAATATTATTTTTAATGTCCGTTTCATTAAACTTATTGACATTAACAGGTGCAAATTTAATAGTACGATGTTTTGTGTTGTTATATGTCTTCACAACATCGTTCAAGCCACCATCTCTCTAACCGGGACCAACGGCTTAACGTGCCTTCCGAAGCACGGAAACGCTCAAATAAATGTCACAAAGTGATCACATGGATGGTCACCCATCCATGGACCAGCCATAGTGAAAGTTGCTTACTGCAGTGATCGTTTACAGAACACTGAGTCCGCGGGGCCACGAGCGCTTCACTATTATAGTATAGATAATTATTAGGTACTTACATGACATTGCTTCTTATTTTCTGTCTTCATTTTAAAATCCAAGGTTAGATAGAGTATCTACTTAATAGGTATATTGCACGCGCAACATTGTCGTGGGAATAGAATATGAGACGTTCTTCAAGTATGGGAACGACGATGCATGCCTAGTACACAAGTAGGTAACACACACCAGAACAAACTGCTGACATTACTTTAGCTTTGTGGGAATAGAATATGAGATGTTCTTCAAGTATGGGAACGACGATGCATGCCTAGTTCACAAGCAGGTAACACACACCAGAACAAACTGCTGACATTACTTTAGCTTTGTAACGTTGTTACCCGACTGTGATAGAAAGAGGTGTATGAACAAAATAAGTATTGCTAAATGAATATTTTTAAAGGAATATATAATAAAGGATAAAAAAATTTAATTAAGCGCAAGCGTAGGAGTATAACTTAATTTTAACACTTTTTTATCGGAAGCTCAGTTCAAACAATTTCGATTCTAAACAATCAAATATTCAAATCTCATCTTCACGCATTGTCCTCGAAGGGGTAGGCAGAGGCATACTATATGGCTACACTAGCTGAGGCGAGCGGCTTCGCCCGTGTGAAATTTGGTCCCCGTTCCCGCTTCCCGTGGGAACATTTTCCCGGTATAAAAAGTATTCTATGTATTATTTCGGACTATACTCTATCCCTGTACCAAATTTAAGCCAGATCCATTCAGTCGTTAGAGCGTGATTGAGTAACAAACATCCAAACATCTAAACATCCAAACATCTTCACAAACTTTCACATTTATAATATTAGTAGGAAGTAGGATTTCACCTTTTGCGTTTCTGTCCCAAGAACTGGTGGTGAGTCAATTGTCTTGTTGAAATAGACAGACGCAGATTTGTGGCTACCTGATGTTGGAATTTTTCAATCAGTCCATAAGGCCTTCAACTTGGCTTAACGAGTGCCATATTAATGACTAGCGGACGTCACGCGGTCTCACCCGCGCAGTTCCCGTGGGAATACGGGAATTAAATATAGCCTATGTTCACCGCAAAGAGTGTAGCTTCCCAACAGTGAAAGAATTTTTTAAATCGGTTCAGTAGTTCCGGAGCCTATTCGTTACAAACAAACAAACAAAAAAATCAAAAAAACTAATCTTTCCTCTCTATAATATTAGTATAGACAACCGGGACCAACGGCATAACGTACCCTCCGAAGCGTGGAAAACGCTCGTAAATGAAATGACATAAAGTGGTCACCCATCTGAGTACCAGCCATAGCGAAAGTTGCTTAACGCAGTGATCGTTAACGGAACACTGAGTCAGCTCGGCTACGAGCGCTTCAAATTCATATATTTACAAAATTATTGTAAATTCACTTTGAATGTCAATTAACATTTTAATAATTTCCTTCGATTTCATCGTTAAACCTTAACCAAATTTATATAAACCACCTGTACTATAGATACTACCTTTCAAATAAAGATATATATGTATAAAGTTATGTTAAGATAATGAGAAACAATACATTGAACCACATACAAATAAATTAGGTACTCACCTCCTTTTTAGTCGGTTAAATAACTATATGACGTCGTTCTTATATTGAATTGCTGACTGCACAGTAATAAACGGAAACCTTACTGACACAAGGACACACACACACACAAACCTTCCGATGAATATGCAAATGAATCTTCTTTGTTTATGTCGGAAATTATATTACAAAGTGATAACATCAAATACCGCAATTAACTATGTCGACGGTAAAAAGGAAAAACACTTTAAGCGACACTTTGGTCGAAAATGAGTTATATACATATACGGAATCAGCGATTTTTTCCGCGTCGATTGGTCTTGGTTTCGTAGCGATCTGACCACTTTGGTGTCGCTTCAAGTAATGGAACTTTTAGGCTTATTTTTTTCAGACGCTAAATGAAGTGACACAAAATTGTAGCGAAATTGGTCAAATTACCGTTTAAAGTACCAACTTCATAGTAAGATTGTTATTTGATGTGTTTTTCCTTTTCTGTTTCGGATATCCTAAGTCACTAAAATCGTTTTTCTCCGTCATAAGTAATGGGGTGTTAAGCACTACAGGTGTTTTGGCTCACTCTTGTATCACTAGTGTCTAGTTGCTACATTCGTATTTCCTTGCTTTTATTGTATCTATAAGATGAAGTTAATGTGTTTTGCCTCCACGACCATTATGACATATTATGGATTTCAGTATGTTTTGCAATTGCAGAGTAAATCGATAGTGTCGGTTAAAGTAACACAATCAATATTTTTACAGAAATTCTTAAATTAACCGACATCGTCTTTTATTCCCATAACGTCGGTTCATTTAATTTCGTCGACTACCTAAATGAAGACGATTGTCGCTTAAAGTAAACATTGTTTTTAAAATTGTGTACTTAAGTTAAGTATTCAAAACCATTCATATCACTACATGCAATGTATTTTTGTCTCTTTTGTGGAAGTTACGTAACCTATATAAGGAAGTGACACGCGACGTGGTGCTTCATTCACCGGTGAACCATCGTTTTTCGTCAAACTCGTCACGTTTTGGCGCTCAGCAAACAGCGGCCAAAGACAGTGCTTGTGTTCGTAAATTGTAAGTACCTAAAAATGTTTCTTTACAGCGTAGAGATCCGAAGACAGGGTGAGGACATGCTAACCTTTGCGTCAGGCGACCTGTTCTACTTTCGAAAGGGTGACGAAATGAGCCCTTCCGATGGCGGTGTCAGTTTTAAGGACCTTGTTGGCAGCGTTATGGAAGTCGATGGTGTTTCGGGTCGGGTAGCTTTCCTCATACTCAAGCTCACCGACAGGTACCCCCTGAAAGTGATTCAAGTGTATGCCCCGACCTCGAAGAGCACTGCCGAAGCAGTGTAAGAGGACATAGCCAAAGCACTAGACGGGACTGCCAAGGCTGCCTACAACGTTATTATGGGGGACTTCAACGCCAAAAACAAGAACGCCGCGAAACGAAAATCGGTCCTTTTGGCCTCGGGCGCAGACATGACCGGGGCACTTCTTCTTCCCTAAGAAGAAGCCCCACAGGAAATGGACTTGGCGAAGCCCCGACAAGGTCACTAGGAACGAGACAGACTTTTCCATAACGGACAGGAGGTGTATTTTAGAGATGTATAAGGTTTGATACTAGTAGTGATCACCGACTTGTCCTAGCATCTCTAAATTTAGACTTTCGCGCGAAGAGGGCCCGAATGATGAAGCCTACCCTCCGACCTACTGCGCTCCAGATGGCTTTGGGATCAGATCGGGAGGTTCCAATTGGAACTTCAAAATCGTTTCGATTTGCTGGAAACCACTGACTGCGTTCACGATAAAACCGACACATTGGTCAAAACGCTGCAGCAAGTTTCCCGGAAATTTTGTCCGGGAAAGGCAAAAAGAGGTGTTCAAATCTCTCGCTCGAGACTCACGAACTTATGAGGATCAGACGGGAAACACCACTTACGACAGCATCTTCGTTAGAACTGAGAAACATGAACGTCAAAATTTGAGAGCTAGTAAGACGCGACCTACGTCGCTACAGCACCACTGTTATCGAAGACGTAATTGAACAGAATAGGAGCACCAAGGTCTTTGCCCAGCACCTCAGGAGACCCCGTCTAACGAAACTTAAAACAGCGAGTGACAAAACCTCAAGGTTCGAGATTCTCGAGAAAATTGAGTACTTTGACACAAACCTCTATGCATCACGGAACACAAAAGAAGCACGGGCCCAAGCAAGAATGACGACAGAGCCCCGTTAACACGCCACTACACGGAGTATATACCGGACATCGACCAGGGCAAGGTCAGGGTGGCTCTCGACCAACTGAAACCTAACAAATCTCATGAAGAGGACGGAATTACGACTGAGCTTCTTAAAGCTGGTGAGACTCCAGTTCTCAAAGAGCTGACGAGTCTCTTTAATTCCTTCCTCCTACAGGGACAAACACCTCAAGCGTGGATCGGGAGTGCGATAGCTCTGTTTTTCAAAAACGGTGACAAGACCTTGTTGAAGAATTATAGACCCATCTCACTCCTGAGCCATGTTTACAAGTTGTTCTCGAGAGCAGTCACAAACCGCCTCGCTCGGATGCTGCATAGTCTAAGCGAAGAGTCTCTACGAGTGGAGGCCTCGACATAAACTTGGACAAAACCAAGGTCATGTTCAATGAGCATGTCGTGCCAGGACCAATCTACGTTGAAGGATCGAGGCTTGAAGTTGTCCATAAAAACACCTACCTTGGGCAGGTTATCATACTTGAAACGAGTAACTTGGATTAAGAAATAGCCAGAAGGTTTCGCTTGGGCTGGGCAGCATTTAGCAAACTGCGTCAGGTTTTCTATACGCCGATACCGCAATGCCTGAAGACGAAGTTTTCAACCAGTGCGTTCTACCCTTAGAGTATATATTAGAAGGTACCTTCTAATATATACTCTAAGGTTCTACCAGTTGTGACCTACGGTGCCGGGACGTGGACACTTACAGTGGGGCTAGTCCATGCACTTAAAGTTGCACAACGAGCGATGGAACGACGTATGCTTGGGGTGTCCCTGAGGGATATGATCCGAAACGATGTTATCCGTCAGGGAACAAGATTGGTTGACATATCTTGCAGAGTATGCCCTTTGAAGTGGCAGTGGGCTGGCCTCATCTGTAGAAGAATTGATGGCCGATGGAGCGAGCGAGTTCTTGAGTGGAGACCGCGACTTGGTAAACGTGGGGTAGGACAACCCCTTGCCAGATGGAGCGACGACCTAAAGAAGGTTGCAGGCATTGGCTGGATGCGCAAAGTGCAGGAACGTGTGTTGTGACGAAATTCGGGAGAGGCCTATGTCCAGCAGTGAACTGATATAGGCTAAATTGATTGATTGATTGATTGAAAGCGTAGAGATTTCCTTATTTAAATCACCTAGTAATTGTTCATGCTTAAAGAACTCGGGACTTCACACGAAATACATTTACTTACATTTTCACACCGACGTTTCGAGCACGTTGCAGCGCCCGTGGTCGCGGTTGGACTGTGAGTTGCACCGCGACCCAATCTATTTCGTGGGAAGTCCCGAGTTCTATAAGTACGAGTGTAAAAAACCGCGATAGTTTTAAAAAACACCTAGTAATTGGTCGAGTTCTTAATAAGTAGGTATATTTATTATCCTGGGACATCCTTCCGAGGGCTTACCCGGCGCTCCTGACCATAGGCTGTTAGGCGTAACGTGAAGTTTTTTAGTCGGTAGGAGTCCGGCATACCATCCATGAAGGATTTTCCCTCACGTTAAAAAAAAAGGTATATTTATTATTGCATTGCGTGATCTTTTGAAATAGGTATTTCTGTTACTTTGCGACATTTATAATACCTAGTATGTGTAGGTCGGTCCTTGGCAAGTCTCAAGTGCCTTTTTGCTGCAGATACTTGTTAGGTATATAATAGAAATCGAAATTTAATTATGAATGCATTCATAACCTCAGCGAGTTGAAACTGGGTATAAATAAAGTACTTATTGCTCTACAATATTTTAGATGTTTTTTTTCTCTTTTTAACTATTTTCTAAAAAGAAAATTTGTGTTTTGTCCCTGGAATGGGTTTTGTTTGTGCAACACTATAAACCAGTAAGCTGTTAAAACAATAAAGATACTATTTTAATTATTTTATCCTTACATTGTTGGTTTTATTTTGGTATTTATCAACAGCGTAGGAGGGATTACAGTTAAAAAATCAAAATTTAATGATAATTGACTAGTGGTTATTGGGTTTTTCCTTTGCTTAATATTTTATGATTTTGTTGGAACACTTGTTTTTCCACATCCTTGTATCTTAGGCTGCATGGCGTTACAGTTGTTTTTCCTCCAAGCTAGATCACCCATTGCTGGTCACTTAATGTGTTTTTCCTTGCGTTTGTCAAGATACTGGTGCTGTGGTTAATGCGTTTTTCCTTGAGCAGTATTTAATGAAAAAAACTGAAGCGACTCATAACTCCTCTTATTATGCTTAGGGATTCTTTTTAAGTTTAATGAAAGAAAGTACTTAAAAAATTAAGAAACGGTTTTTTCGCTGCTTTTTGTAACTCCAAATTAGAATTTATTATGAATTTTTTTCGAAAAAAATTAACTTTGATTGGCTCTCCTGTAAAATTCAAAAAATGTCGCTTCAAGTGTTTTTCCTTTTTACCGTCGATGTGGTTTTCTGGATATGTCTGTTAAATAGAATTAATTACATGCAATCACCTGTTTATCCTAGGACTAGGCAGAAATGTATTAGACAACCAGATACCTATCTATATACTATCTATACTAATATTATAAAGACGAAAGATTTGTATTTTTGTATGTTACGAATAAACTCAAAAACTATTGAACCGATTTTAAAAATTCTTTCACTGTTAGAAAGCTCAATTATCTAGGAGTAACATATGTTTTATCCTAGTATTCCCACGGAAACGGGAACTACGCGGGTGAAACCGCAGCGACGGCAACTCAATATTATGAATAACTGATAGTTAATAATATAAATAAGCTAATTATAAGTTTGTGTTATGAGATCTAGACAACTGATAAACGTACTTATATATTTCTAAATACATACATATTATACATAGAAAACATCCAAACTCCGGAACTAACATTTGCGGATCACACAAATATTTTGTTCCGACCCAGGATTCGAACCCAGGACCTCAGAAACGACAGTCGCATACACTACCACTCCACCACCGAGGCAGTCAAACATACAACATAATATATGGGTACGAATGAACGATCAACGAACATACATAAATTATAATTACATTTTATAGGTATCATACATAAATCATAACATTCGTCGGAATTAGCTTTGACGGTGTTGGTAAAGATATGGTTTTGTATTTCAATTGTAATAACAAAAGTGCAATTAAACGAAATGAGTTTTCAATCACTTTGATTTAAATAGTCATAAGTAACATAAATTAATTATACACCTCTATAGATAAGAAGTTAAGTTTCATTTTGTTGGGAGGCGGTAATTGCTGAATTGATACTTTTTATGTATAAAACCTATCAATTTTTCTAACAAATTACATTCGCTCCAGTATCTTCCAGTGATCTTCACCAGCAAGAAAATGTGAGTAAGTGCTGTTAAATTAATTATTATTTAGTTAATAATTATCCAGCTGAGATGCTTGGATTGAAATCCTGCCGGCTGATAATTATTAATTATTATTTAGTTAATTATTATCCAGCTGAGTTGCTCGGAAATTTTCCTGCCGGTTGATAATTATTAATTATTATTTAGTTAATTATTATCCAGCTGAGTTGCTCGGAAATTTTCCTGCCGGTTGATAATTATTAATTATTATTTAGTTAATTATTATCCAGATGAGTTGTTGAAAATTTTCCTGCCGGCCGATAATTATTAACGCTTATTCAGAAAACCTTGGGAATATATTTGTTTATAATTTGATTGTATTTTAACAGGTCTGACTCAGAGTACGAGAACGCATCCATAGTGTCTGCAGCTGCAGCAGCACCGAAAAGGAAGTCGAAGGGGTCGTCGAATCCGAGTACAACTGGTAAACGTACGCTCACCAAAAGCTTACGGGACTCATCGCCTCCAGACTCATTACCAACCATCATCGGTCAAAAACGGAGTTCGTCTGAGAGGTATGTGTTTGTAATTAATCGTAGTTAATAATATTCAACATTTTTATTAGTCCTTATTCCATTTAAATATGTTACCAATAATGTGAAGCGCTCGTGGCCCCGCGGACTCAGTGTTCTGTAAACGATCACTGCAGTAAGCAACTTTCACTATGGCCGGTCCATGGATGGGTGACCATCCATGTGATCACTTTGTGACATTTATTAGCACGTTAAGCCGTTGGTCCCGGTTGCCAGTAAAATGGCAGTCGTTAAGCCAAGTTGAAGGCTTTATTTCAACAGCAGGCAGTCACAACCTGCGCCTATCCATTTATATACGGCTCACTACGTACTACGCGGGACAAATTATAAAAAGGTGAAATGTGGGTATATAATATGCCTCTGCCTACCCCTTCGGGGATAAAGGCGTGACGATGAACCAATAATGTAAAATTAATAAACTAACTTTAAGATCTTCACTAATATTTTTTATACGTAGCAATTGTGACGATTATTTTAAATCTAGAGTACTTATTTAGAATTTTAAATTGTTTATTAATTTTCAAACCACTTTCAGAATAAGTATAATTAATTATTTAGTTTATTAGATGTTGTATTCAATCAATCGATCAAGAACTTATGTTAGTCACAATAACAGGTTTTATTTAGAGTAATACAATATTGAAGTTTATAAATTCATAATTATTTTCCTTTTTTATAGGAAGAAGAGACCAGATATCTTCAACATACTGAAGTCTGAAGAAGCCAACAGCGTGGATAATCGACGCAGCCCTATAACGTCGAGCTTCACGAGCCGTGTCTCCACGGGAACATCTCGTCGCACTGCCAAAACTAGCGGTGAGTATTTTGTAGATCTGAAACTCTACAAAACAGTCGACTTCGCGTCTCATGAGCCCCAGCTTCGATACAAGACCGCGCTTGTGACGGTGAAGTTGCAGTGTGACGAGGCGTCATCGTCTTGGGAGGCTCTACAGGGCTTCCTAGGACAGGCTTTCTCTGACTTTAAGGAGTCGGAGCCTGTTCATTACAGTGAGAACATTTTTATAAAATAGTTTTCTAGTGTAAATATAATTTCCTTTTAATTTTTTTCTAGTGTTAGAAGTATATTTTTAGTAATAATATGTAGTGTGTTTTGATATTATAATTTTTATACCTCTAAATATAAGACAGTGTAACTACCTAAGTGGTGTAGGTATTATAAATAAGTAATAATGCCTTTTTGTACAGCGTGTAACACATCTGTACCTAGTAAATTATGGGTAGGTCACATGCGAAGTAATTCACATAAAAAAAGTAGTCATACAACAAAACATAGCGAAGGTGTAGAAATAGTGAGTTCTGCATTTCGTAATCGCATAATAACATTTAAATTATTACCAATTCATGACCTTCAGCTAGCATCAGAGGATAAATTTTTTTATGATATTCGTAATAAGTTAAAATCCCTTTTAAATGAATATGTTAAAAAACATACATGTCTTAAAATTAATTTCGAGCTATTTGGTATGTTCCTAAAGTTCAAAGACAATTCTCAAGAAGTAAAATCATTTGGAACCAAAAATAAAATATTGTACAGTAATTTTGATTTTGAAAAATTATATTCTGAAACGGTTAGCTATTTAAAAGCAAGTATTGAAGAATTTGAGGGTCGCGACAGTGGATGGACTTTTTTAAACAACTTATATGTTGAGGTCAACCTCAATAAATACCAACCACTTAGTGGTTCTAGTTATATTCCTTTACCCAAATCTATTCAGGCAAAGAAAGCGTGTATAAATATATTAAACAAAGATGAGTATTATTTTTTATGGTGCGTAACTGCAGCATTATATCCAGCTAAGAAACACCCTGAAAGAACTTCATCTTATCCTAACTTTAGAGAATTATTCGATATAAGGGGAATGACTTTTCCTGTATCGTTTCGTGATATTAAAATTTTCGAGAACAATAACCCGAATATAAAGTTTATAATATATGGTCTAAAAAAATTTATAACTTTTGTAGGTCCTTTATATAAGTCGGACATTAACGAAAAATATAGCGGTAAAACTATACACTTACTATTTCTCGAAAATAACTACACTTCTCACTATTGTTTGATTAAAGATCTTTCTAGGCTCTTCAGAAGTCAAGTCACATCTCATCATAGCAGACTGTGTTTGTGTGAGTTATGTTTGATATTTTTCAATACTTCTGAAGAACTTAACAACCATTCATGTGGAGGTGTTGTTACTATTCTTCCTGACAAGGGTTCGATAATTAAATTTAAGAACTATGATCGTAAACAAAACGTGCCTTTTTGTATTTATGCAGATTTTGAGTCAATGTTAGAAACTAATCCTGAGGCCAACTGTTCCAGTGGGAACACAAATATTTTGCACCATCATGTACCGGTTGCTTTTGGTTATTATGTAGTTTGTTCCGATAACCCTAACTATAATCGGTACGCATCATATCGGGGACCTGATTGTGATAAGCAGTTTGTCAACTCAATATTTAAAGATGTGCAAAAAATATTTGAAATCATGAGTACTACAGTCCCAATGAAATTTTCGACCGAAGATAGATTTGATTTTGACAATGCAACTCATTGTCACATTTGTCAAAATTTAGTTTTTTCCGACAAAGTGCGTGACCATTGTCACCTAACTGGTCGTTATCGCGGCGCTGCACATCCTTTTTGTAATTTGCAGTATAAGCGCCCTTCGTTTGTGCCCATATTCTTTCATAACTTAGCTGGATATGACTGTCATTTATTTATAAAAGCTTTAGGTGAGGTTCCAGGTAGTTAATATAAAGATAATACCTAAAACTAAAGAAAATTATATCTCATTTACAAAGTTTGTACCAGTTGCAAATAACCAGTTTTTTCAACTTCGCTTTGTTGACTCTTTTAAGTTTTTGGGAACAAGCTTAGACAAATTAGCAGATACCTTAAAACCAGAAATGTTTAAATCTTTACGAAATCACTTCCCATCTCAGAATGAATTTCAGTTACTTACTCGCAAAGGTATTTATCCATATGAATATATGAACTCATGGGAACGGTACAGTGAAAAATCACTACCTCCAAAGAAATGCTTTTATAGTTTCCTAAACGATCAAGATATTTCACAAGATGATTATCAACATGCATGCGCAATTTGGTCAACATTTAAAATCAAAGATTTGGGAAGTTATACAGATTTATATTTAAAAACTGACGTGCTTTTGTTGGCAGATATATTTGAAAATTTTAGACAAACTTGTAAGCTACACTATCAGTTAGACCCAGCTTTTTATTTAACTGCACCGGGCTTATCTTTTGATGCAATGTTATTAAAAACAGGCATTCAGTTGGAACTCATTGATGACTTGTCCATGGTACGCATGTTACAGAATGGTATTAGGGGAGGAGTATGCCTCTGCTCTCATAGATATGCTAAAGCAAATAACGCATACTTACCTGATTATGTACCTTCTGAGCCTGATTCCTACATCGCTTATATTGATTGTAATAACTTGTATGGATACAGTATGTGTCAATATTTACCACTGTCTAATTTCAAGTTTCTTGATCAACAAGAGATTAATAAATTAGATATAACTACAATAGCAACTAATGCAGAATATGGTTACATACTAGAAGTGGATTTAGAATATCCTAAGCATTTGCATAACTTACACAATGATTTACCATTTTGTTCCGAGAAGTGTATTCCACCAGGTGGAAAAACTTTCAAATTAGTTCCTAATTTATATGATAAATTTAAGTATGTTATACATTACGTTCACTTACAAACTTGCTTAAAACATGGATTGATTTTAAAGAAAATTCATCGTGTGATTAGTTTTCGACAAAGCCCATATTTAAAACAATATATTGATTTAAACACTACACTAAGACAAAAAAGTTCATCTGTATTTGAACAGGATTTTTTTAAACTTTTGAACAACAGTGTCTTTAGTAAAACCTTAGAAAATAATGAGAAGAGAGTTAATGTTCATTTAGTTACTCAGTGGCAGGACAGTAAAAATGTTACTAAAAAGAGGAAATGTGCACAAAAACTTATTGCTCGTCCAAATTTCAATAGTGCAACGGTTTTTACAAAAAAATTGGTTGCTGTGCAATTAAATCCTGATGAAATAGTTTTAGATAAACCAATATATATTGGTTTTACAGTACTAGAACTATCGAAAAGCCACATGTATGACTTTCATTACTCTGTTATACAACCTTTTTACAAAAATCGCGTACAGATGTGTTACACGGACACTGATAGCTTTGTATATCATATACGAACACATGATTTTTATGCGGACATAAAAAAACATTTTTTGTCTTACTTTGACACCAGTAACTTTAGTACAAATAATCAATACAAGTTGTCTATACACAATAAAAAAGTTCCTGGGTTATTTAAGGACGAAATGGGGGGTAAAATCATAAGTGAATTTGTGGGACTTCGCTCAAAGTTATATTGTATTAAAACGGAGGATAGCACCATTAAAAAAGCAAAGGGTATTAAAAAAAATATTGTTCGTGATTTTAATGTTGTTGATTACAAAACCACACTTCACGAAGGTAATGTTGTTCATAAAACGAATGTCTTATTTAAATCAATAAAACATGAGTTGTTTACATGTACTGTAAAAAAAATAGCACTGTCTGGTAATGATGACAAAAGAGTAATTTTTAAAGATAAAATTGCCACTCGTGCGTGGGGTCATACCGATATTTTTAATTTTTAACAAAAATTAGGTGTGCTATCCTGTCTTTGCATAGTATTCGCAAATTATAATTATTGTAATCAACTAAACTAACTAAAACTGTAAAATTTATATGCTATTTTGTATTATTAAGTACCTAATCTTAAGAAATTAAACTAAGTAAAACTGAGAAATTTGGAATAAATGCATTATTATAAATATAGTATTCTGTTTTTTCTTTAATTTCCTAATACATTTGCAATACCTACTATCATGTACCATGAGAGATTTTCGCGGTCGCGGGAAACCGCTGTCGCGCTGGCTATGCCCGCCATGAAACTTGTATGTCAGGATCGTAGTAAGTGGAAATCCATAGTCTCTGCCTACCCTGATGGGAAACAGGTGTGAAAATATGTTTATGTATGTATGTTATGATGTCTTAAGTTACATACTTCGAAGTAAAATTTCTTAGAAATCTGAAATAAGATATCACTACGGTGAGTAGTAGTAGTGGACTGTTGGACATTCTGAAAAAAATCTTCAAAACCTGGGACCTTGGTAGCGACAGTCACAACCTCATAACATACAACACGTTTACAATTCATAAAAATTTCGCAACTTAAGTAGGTACATAACAATAACATTATGTACGTGCAAATTATTGAAGGGTTGAATTTCAAGTTCTAACTTGATCATCATACCAATATGTCATCATTCACGTTACAACATGTTTGAAATTCATAAGAATTTCACAACTATTAAGTAGGTACATAACAATAACATTATGCACGTGCAAATTATTGAATGGTTGAATTTCAAGTTCTAACTTGATCATCATACCAATAAATACTTTATGTCAGCATAATTTGTTATATCAACTGCGTTAGCAAAAATATTACTACCTAGTTCATTCTTTATTAAATAGCCAAGACGAGCACATCTAACAACATGGTAGGTATTTTATAACTTTCAATCTATTTAAAAAATATTAGTTATGATTTATTACTAATGTTTTAAATAATTTTCAGAATACCGGCAGCAAATTTTCAAACGGAACAGAAGAGAGCTCTCCTGAATATCTTCCAGACCTGCAAGATCAGTTCGACTTGGACAACGCAATGAATAGACCTTGGATAACACCCATTGAAGAAGTAACAAGAAACAAAACGAAAACTAATCGAAAAAGATCAACTACAAGCAAACACAGTGCATCGAATTCCTATATTATTAACAGTGAAAGAAGAAAAGGACGACGTTTAATAAAAATTAAGATCAAGGAACTCAGTGAGTCAAGAGACGACGAAGATGAAGTTAAGGAGATTATCACTGCACAGTATATTGTACACGATACGGTAGATGATATATCGGATCAAACTGAAAAATTAAAACACAATATTTCAAAAAAAAATTGTGGCTACTCATATCATATTTTTTAATTAGGTAATAATTCATTAGTGTAACTAGTAGATAAAGTGATGACATATTTAGATTTTATTAAAATTATATTTACTGTGGAAATATGTGTTAAAAATATTATTAATATTAAAAATGTGTGTTAAAAAATAAAAAACCATAGGTAATAATTGGGTGGCTACTCATATCATGTTTTTTAATTAGGTAATAATTCATTAATGTAACTAGTAGATAAAGTGAGGACATAATTAGATTTTATTAAAATTTTATTTACTGTGAAAATATGAGTTAAAAATTATAAATATTAAAAAAGTGTATTAAAAAAATAAAAAACCATAGGTAATAATTGTGTGGCTACTCATATCATGTTTTTTTAATTAGGTAATAATTCATTAATGTACCTAGTAGATATAGTGATGACATATTTAGATTTTATTTACTGTGAAAATTTGTTAAAATACTATAAATATTAAAAATGTGTGTTAAAAAATAAAAAACCATTTACTTTAAAAAATTGTTTTATTTATTAAAACTGTGTATAGGTTGACTTTCTTGCTCTATTAAATAATTCTTTATACATAAAACATTTTTAAGTGCACATTGTTTAATATGATTAATACAATTAAAACTGGTTTCATTATTTGAATATTTGTTATGCAACAGTGATAAATTTGGACATTTGCCTTCACCAAGATCTATACAAATACAACTCATACATAGATCTTGAATCCACTTAACTTTTTCTAAGCCCTTCACAATATTTTCCTTATTTTCTAGATAAGGAACAATTATACGTCGAAATTCTCTATAGTCGATATAACCTTCATTCCAGTAAATCCCTCTGTTTTTCTCCAACCACGTAACTTGTTTCTTTTCATTCGTAGTTAAGTATTTAAATAAGTATGGGGGCGTTATTAAGAACGTTTGGGTATAAACACGGGTGGCCAGAGCTAATTCCTTGACTATAAAGTTATTACAAGTGTCTTTAAACCCCTGGACATCCACTATAATTGTATTCGGGTTCATGATAATTTTCTCACAGTGCTGCTTAATGGTTTATACTCAATTATACAGTCGTTCAATATAAGACAATATGCTGAAGTTTGATCTGGTATATCAATGTCACTTTCTATTTCCACTCTGACATCGACAACTGGTCCTGACTTAAGATTATCTGGTTGTCTAGAACAATCTACGACAAATAACGGAGCAATATTTTTAAATTGTTTCTCACTTAATAACGGTTCACCGCGACGACCTCCATAATATGAGTGTTGAAATCTGGTGTATTGTTCATATATTAAAGCAATTCTGTTATTCGAGAAACTTGAATTGAAATTTTCGTAAGGGAAGTAGGTTGAATTTAGGTATACTCTAACATCACGAACGTTACAGTGATCAAACTGAGACATATCCAATTTTGAATTATTTTTTCTATTTGTTTGCAGACCAATAATAACAAATCTTGGTTTCTCTATTTGCGATGATGTTTTTATGGACCAAGTATGTTTAGTAGTTTTTGGTAGAGCAGGATATTCATAAAAATCCCAATTCCTGAATATCATCTGGAGTGGTCGATCTTTTTCTAACAGTTTTAACATATTTATTTTTTCTCTATCGGATACTTTGACATGTGGTACACGCCATATTATTTTATTTATAATAATATCTTCTACCGTTTCACCATCGTTAAGTTTTAGGGCGTTCAGATTAGTATTACTTCGCAACAATATTAATTCATGTTTGCTGTTTATCACTACTTTCTTGAAATCTTCTGCAAAACCAAGAATGTTACAGAGGGGTATAGAAGCAGAAAAGTTACCTCCATTTGTACTATTTATGCCATCGATATTCCAACCCCAAGCATTAGATACTTTAGCCTCGTTTTCGTTCATTGATATTAGTGATTTAATTGTGGTAGTTATACTAGCGTTTTTTATTTTATCTATTTCCACTCCATTTATCTCATACCTTATATCTTGAAACAAGTAAAGTAAACTATTGTTTGTAAAATGAACGCTACTGACTCTCTCTTTCGAATTTCCACCCTTGTTTACAACAACAGTTCCTTCCAAAAACAAAGTGCTTGCTGATGGTAATATATACAAGTCTTGTTGATTAATAGGTATCCTGATTTCATCGCTTCTATTGAAACTTGTTACGTAAGGTTTGTAAGAGTGAAATTCAATTCCTTCCACAGAGTTGTTGTATGCAGGAGCGGATAAAACATCTAGTATATTCATTTTAACAAACCAATCGCTTTAAGAAATGCTTTATTATTGTTATTCAATTTTATAACCTTTTTGGAGCGAGCTCTTATTGGTTTGATAGTTTGAGAAGGACTGTTATTTTTAGTTGGACGAACCACATATTTATTATAATCCATCATTGTTTTCTTCTGATATGTAGATACAACTGCACTTCTTCACCTCGCAAATTTATTAAGTTATTATTTATATCTAACAGCCTTATCTGTATGCAGCTTATATTGGTTTGGTTTATTGGAAAGTAGATTGCGTTTTTCGGAATTTCTATAATCCTGTATCCAGGTGGAACATTAAGTGCAAATTCGTGCAAGATGTGACTGGATTGACCGTTTATATAGGAACCGCTAACTATGTCACATTCAATCCTTATGACAGTCGTAGGCAATATGTTAACTGGAAACTCTGATACATGATATTTATTTGCTTCTAAGATCTGTTTTTTAAATCCCAATAAACTTCCAAATGTACCTTCTTTAGTAAAATCTATAGTTGATGTACAAAATAACATAGTTTTTAAGGTGTTGTTATTACAATGAAATTTTATGGATGCATCTTTTATCTCAGTTTTCAAATAGTCGCCAATATCTTGTAATTCATAAGTTCCTTCAGGTATCTCAATAACATTTTTAGAACCATAGTATAATTTATTGTTTGTATTATCAAAATTTGGAATAGAATTATATGTAGAGAAATGTAATAATGCACATTCATACTCCCCAACTAATGGCAACGTGTTTGGATAATAGGTAGATAATACCGATGAGTTTCCAGTTATCGATAAGGTGAGTGACATCTTGCAAATGATGGAAATGAAAGATTGATATAAAATTTATAGTATTTATTCCAAAAAGTTTGCAAATATCTTAAACACAAATGTCCACAAACTATTGTGTTGAATTGTTGATATCTATTATAGTTATAATGAACATCACAGTTCTTAAAATATAGCATTAATTCTCTTGGCGGTTTTAAATCCCCAAAGCTATCGAAATATTCACAATAATTGTTTATTTTAACATAAGCTACCCAATGCGTCCCATCATTTCTCGAATTATCTAGGTTAACTATAGCACATTCAATTCGTTTAGGTGTTTTTGGTAACTGATCCTTCATATAAACTCCTCGAAAGTAGGGAATACAATAACCATACTTCTGAATATCGATATTAGTTAAAGCTCGATTGGTAGCTGATCAATTAGTTTTTTGGTGGATTTATAAACAATCCCTGACCTTGCTTATGTGGTTTAATGTATAGAACTTTACCTATTGCTATAGCCTCCATAGTTTTATTATGACGTTCAGTTTCTTGTAATTTTTTCTGACCATGTTTATAATCATTCACAGTTTTTGCAATACCAGCTGCACCACCAGCTAATGCTCCTAAAGCAGACAAACCAGCAAAAATTGGGATCAAAGGTAGAATGCCTCCAGTTTTTGGTATAGGTATCATTCGAGGTACTCGGACTTTTGGAATGCATGGAACTAATTTTCTGGCAACCATATAAGCTATATTTATTAATGACTTATTATCTTTAGGTGAGAGTTTTTTGATTTTTCTTTTTATTTTTTTAACAAAGTTATTAAAGGTCTTAACACCAGCACCAGACTTCAATTTAGCTTTCATAACTTTGTTTACTATCCACGAACTAATCTTTTCCCCTGTTCGAGCATCTTTTGCTTTAAGTCTTTGTTTAGCCATATCTATAAGACGTAAGTCGGCTTTGTGACGGTTAGGTAGGTCTGTGTAGTTTGCGTATGCAATATCGTGATGCATACAAGCTTCGTCTAACTTGTTTACACCTTTATCACCGCGTAGTAATCGTTTTGAAAGCTTTGTTCCAGGTCCACAATAGTTATAACCGGGTATGTGTAGTTCGAATGGTAAATGATTAATGATACTGTTTATTAGTCCACCACCTTGCATCGTCCAAATAATAATGAATATACTTTCAAATTATAAACCACTTATATAATTACATTATTCTACTATTGCAGTCTTATCAATCCAACTGTTCTCTTTGTTATTTAAACCCAACCATTTTACAAACAGTTTGTTTTCTTTCTTTTTTAATACCTTTTCTATCAAATAGACACCAGGGCAGGACGACTTTTGAAGCTCTTGTTCGTAAAAAGTTCCTAATATGACTTGTTTTTGATTATCTTCAATGCGATACGTTATTGGTACAGTGTTATTTATCTTTTTTATAGTAAATAATTCTGTTGACCAGTTAGGAGTGTATCCTTTCTCAAATATATGTTTGTACTTACTAATTCGAACTTTGTCCCCAATTATAAACTTTGGACGAGATTTTTGGGTTGCCTTTATCATGGAATTCATAATATTATTTTTAATGTCCGTTTCATTAAACTTATTGACATTAATAGGTGCAAATTTAATAGTACGATGTTTTGTGTTGTTATATGTCTTCACAATACCGTTCAAGCCACCATCTGTCCACATATAGTGTCCGTTCAAGCTAAAGTATTTGTACAATTTATTTTTATAGTTTTAATAACTCGTTCTACAATTGAAGCCTTTTTGGTTGAAAATGTAGAGTAGTGATTAATATTATAGTTCTGTAAAAGCTTTTGAAATGTAGAATTATAGAACTCAGTACCCATATCAGTTTGCAGATGATTTGGTATCCTGTGATTAGAAGAAAGTATTTTTTCAAATGCAAGAGAGACATCATGTTTGGATTTAGTTTTTAATGGTTCCACCCAAACGTACTTGGAGAAGCAGTCAATAACTATTAAAATATAGTTATATCCTTTATTAAAGGTTTTAAGGTTTTGCATATCAGCTAAATCTGCTTGCCACAAATCATCAATACCTTTTAAAATTACAGATCGTCGAGGAAATTTTTTTCGTGCTGCTTTATGTATTTCATTGACGATTTGTTGTTTCGTCATTTTAACAAACTTTAAGGGCTATGTTTTTCGATCTTTTAATATAGATTGAATTGCGTCTTGAACTAGTTTATCAACTGCTTTTCTTGTGTAAAATTTGCTTTCCAAATGAGTGTCTATCTCAGACATTATTGTTTTTAAAGCTTTCTCTATGTGGTTTTGAACACTATTTGGAATAGAACTTTGCAATTTTCGTAAGTCATTGATTAGTACACCTTTCAATTCATCTACATATGCTTTATTTACTGCATCATCTGCGTTTTGAGGAAGTTTAACACCTTTTAGCCTCGACGTCTTCAAGTCATAATCTCCATAATCAGATTTTATTAATGCGTTATCATTAAAATCAAGTATTTCTGATATCCGCATTCGCTTATGAATTTAATGTCCAAATTTGTCTACATTCATATTAAAGGTGTATTATGTTGAACGGTATATAGTAAAATGACACACATATAACATTAGTAGATCTATTTATTTAATGATTTTGCTTTCACGTAGTTCTTCAATGATAGATATTATTTCATTGTCTAGTCCTGTGTTACTGGCATCTCGAGAAGCAATTAATAACTTTAATCTATCAACCAATTCATTGGGATCATCCCAATATACAAAATCTGTGTTTTTTTTCCACATTTTTGTAAAAGGTAATCCTTTTCCTACTTTCTGTCTACAACTTGGACTTCTACTTTCTTGATCGAAAAGTGGTTTAATAACTTGCAAATATTTTTGTCCTTTATTACTTTTAATTGGTTTTTTTGAATCGAAATCACGACGATGTGCATTCGTTACAAGTAACATTGTCTTATAATTTTGCTTGTCACAGTCATTAACCAAGCTCAGATCAATGTCTTTTTTTAACAGTAACTCTCGCAACCCAGGTGTACTTTCGTATTTGTGTCCGGCTACAGTAATAACTTTATTCCCAATAGTTATGTTAGAGGAACCCAACATTAGCTTTCCACGTTCATTTCTTATACCAAATGGAACATCTGATAGTACTTGTGAAGACAACGACCAAGATGATGCATCTGGATTAGTACCGACTAATGACTGAAATGAAGAGTCCGATGAGGGTTCAGTTTCGTTACTAGCAATACTGCTATCATCTGTTTCTTTCATATCTTGGTCTTGTGGTTCTTGGGGTTTTACTTTTTCCTCCTTTTTTGTTAGAGCTAAGTGGTTATTAGTGTTAGCTATTAAATTGAGAGATTCTGTGACAGGTTTAAAAACTGTATCAAGAGCATGCTTATTATTATCTTCAAAATCCTTCATTTTACGTATTTTTTTCTTGACAGCTTGTGTCGCATCAACAATTTATTTTTTCAATGATTTATCCATTATGTAAAATAGGTGGTAATCGAATAAGAATCAATTAAAGAATAACAATAAACAGACTGCAGTCTACTTAAATATTCAAATTTCATCCAATAATACAAATGTGTCAAACGTTTTTCTATAGCAACCATTGTTTTTAGAACAATCTTTATTAATTACCACATAATCAAAAGGTTCTTTCCATATTAAGGAACACATTTCTCGAAATTTCAACCATGTCATATCGGTGTTAACATGTTCTTCATAAACATGTTTCAAATTAACTTCATCTTGCTTAAAAAGCACAATTAGGTTAGCATTATCTCTTACAAGTTGTTTAGGTATTTTGGTATAAGTTTGATTTAAATAAAAACTATCAATCAATTTATGTCTTCCCATGGCAAAATAATCACGCATATTACTTTGATTTTCACATGCTACATCATCAAAAATAATCACAGAATTTGGTTTTGCATCTGAAACTTTTAAAACGTCATCATTTGTCTGATATTTATGAAGAGTGATACCTGGTACTCGTTGTAAAACCTTTTCTAAAAAGATGTACTTTGGTTGATGTAGAGTTTTAGAGTATACATAAACATTTTTAAATGTCAAACCATTTTCATGCAATAGAAGACCAATTAATAAATTAGTTTTTCCACAATTTGATGGCCCACAAATGATGCAACGTACAGTATTCGGTAATAATTCTCCATGACGTAATTTGTTTTTTGTCAAATCGTCACAGATTGTATTGACCTGTAACGATTGTCTTTGTTTAACGAATTTCATGTTTGCTATGCAATACTGATGGACTCATAATGAAAAGATGAATTTATAACATAAATATTTATAACTAGAAGTAGTCGAACCCAACTGGTTACAGAAAACGTTGTGGGTTATAAATGGTAAGTAATGAACATGGAGGGAGCTTCAGCAAATTTTATTTTTTAAATTATTTTTTATAATAATGTTAGGTTAGGTTACATTTTTAAAATGTGGAATATTGGGCGAGTTCTGTCCCACGTGAGCGAGGAGCGGTAGCGACGATGCGAACTTAAAGTGGGACAGAGTGCCCAATATTTCACTACTAGCGATGATAGGTTATGTTACCTCTTCTATATTATGTAAGCGTTCAAACGCGAATTGATCACAACCACCACCGAAACTGTTAAAATATTCCATTGATAGTGGAAACGCTTCTTACTGTAATTTTTGTAGCAAGTCCGGTCATACCTCTCGTGAGTGACGTTTTAAAGCTACTACAACAGATTCGGATAAACGTACGGTTGAAAGAAACTTGTGTTCCCAATGCAACAATAACCCGGCCAACACAACGGTTATACGAACAAACTTATAGTAGGTACTTGAATTTTATTCATTTTGATCAAAAGCCGTTTACACATTTGGTACCTGCTATCGCCGCGAAAAGCACATAACCTATAATATGAACTCTGTTCTTAACTAGTCCAGCTTGAACACAATGCGTGTGAGGATAGGTAAGGTAATTAATAATACCATCTTTGATAGCGGGGTTAAGTGCTTGTTAATTCGTGAGTCAATCTCCGTCATACAAATCATACAATTTGCCGGAAAACCGAAAACGTGTGGTCAATAAAATTACTTGGGGGCATAGGTTTTCTGTTGTTTCTACGAGCATCTTAAGTCTGTCTAGATTCTAGATAATAGAATTAAGAGTCTACCAGACGCTAAATTATTAAAAGAAGATAGAAGATATACATTTTAGCGCGCAAGAAAGAGAGAGACGCGATCGGTTTTGTGCGCTTTTAACGAAATAAATTAATTATAAAAAAACTATAACGAATATGAAAAAAATGCTCTAGTGCAAATGAAGATTTTACTATTGTCTTTCTTATAAATATTTTATATTATAAAAACAACATAGAACATACGAGATCTAGCTTAAAATTTCACGAAATCGAGGTATTTTCAACACAAAAATCTATCGAGGATTTTATCAGTAATCGTGTTTCGAGCCTAGAGCGTTTTTAGTTCATGAACTGAAGTTGTCTGTGTTCAAATTTTAATTTATCAGACCTCACGAGTCCTGAGATCTAGATCAAAGTAATAGTCTATTTGGCGTCATATGGACTCTTAACGTAGAAATTGAATGTCACATTTCACAAGATTATTACTTCAGACGTGTTGGTAGGTTCAAATCTATTTTTATTAGATAGCATAAGGTAACCTTGATATCGAAGATGACTTAAAAACTCCCAGAAAAATAAAATTACCTCTTGAGTTCAGACAATGACCACAAAGGTAGTATAGCATAGGTTTGTATAGATGACGTTATCAGTACATATTTTTCTGATATCTGTGGTAAATACCGTAGGTTTTCTCTCCAAGCTCTGTCACTAGAGCAGTAACTATTTACTAATCTGTGCTTAGTCTTAATATCATTTCGTAAACCAGGATTTCCAATCCTCATAGAATAATGCCTTTTCTTTTAACGGTCAATTGAGTATGCTAAAAATTTAGTACAGAACGGTCAAGTGCGTCCTAGCCCTAAAAAAGTTAAGCCTAAAAACTCTGGTACCGACAAATGCTAAACAAATTCGTCTATTCAGTTGTCGCGCTGAATACTCCCGCTCGTTCATCCCAAATATCGCTCCTGCTGTGGCTTCTCTTAATGAACTGACTATCTAAGGCGCTAAGTGGCAATGGACCCATGTTCATGAGGAAGCATGGCGTAGAATATTTCTAGGAAAAGAACCTAGCGAATTGTTTCCTTGGCTGGGCCTTGACTTCGGGTCAATCCTTATTCAAATCAATACGGGTCGGCAGCACATAGTGGCTTTTTTTTAGTATGTACACGACCGATGCGATGTAGAAACTAGATAGGTATCACTCGAGCGAACTCGAGATTTCGGTGGTAGTACGAGCGGTCAAACGTTTTAACTTTTACTTGTATGGACGCCATTTCAAGATGATTATACGGTATCCCGACTGCGACGCGCTTTAAGCCTCGAAGCACAAGGAAGACTTGCTGTCTCACATCCATAATGGTATATTCGCAAAAAATTGAATTTGAAATAAATACAGGAAGGGCGAGCGGATGCAGCATGCCGATATTGTTAAACTGAAATACCTTTAACAGGCAAAGTCTTGAATAACAGTTTAATTAATGATTATTCATCTGAATAAACAGTAAACAACGTCGAGATAATTACGTACGTACTATCATAGACGGTTTCCATTGAGATGAGACCGTCCAGGGATGTAATCTGCAAGAAAATGTCAAGATAGGTATTTGAAAAGCGAGACCCAATCTTGGGTAGGTACACAACGGTTGACTGTTGTACCTAAATCTTTCCACAGAAGCTTTAGTAATTAATACCTTAAGACTCTTCATAAAATTATGGAAGTTACTATTTTGAAAAAATTAGCACCGTTAAAGATTTTTTTCACCGTTAAAATTAGGACAATTGCATTGTTTTCAGGACCTCGAATGTTTAGATCAACGCAAGTTCACTTGCGCTCTATTAGCAAACCGACCGTGCCATTCGAAGCTATACCTACACGTCGACGTACCGAGTAAGCCAGGCACTTCAGATGAACAGGAACGTGTAACCTTCACAGTAGACTCCTATGCATATTCCCCCACCGCTAGGTGAGGCCGCAGTGGTAACTGTAGGTCTGTCGGGAGTCCTGGGGTCATCCTTCCGAGAGCTTACCCGGGGCTCCCAACCGTAGGCATATTAGGTAGGAAACGTGTGGTTTTTAGTCGGTAGGAGTGCGGCATGGCATTCATGTAGGATTCCCTCTTTAAAAATACTCCTATGCAAAGTAAGTTCTGTTACGCTATACAAACTACAAAGGCGAGCATTGAACCTTGGTGGCCCAAACAAGTATTTCATCTCTTCCTAGCCCCAAAACAAGTGATTATAAACGATGTCCCTGTATAGTAGCCACAGGTATCAGTAGGGCTAATAGTCTTATCATGATAAGGGATTACGAGACTTCAAATTCGCACACCGCATCAGAAAGTCCGAACTGCAGGCGTAGCTCCTCTTATTTCAGTGCCAAAACTGTTTACCAGCGGAATTGCCTAATTTGGTCAACCACTGAAGTACCTAGTTTGAAACTTCTTGAACGGCACGTACAACAACGAAACAGACATCTACTAAAGATAAGGCGAGATTTGACAGGAATCGTGCAAAAAAAAAACATTGTTTTTACAGAGGCATCTTTGTTTAAGTTTACAGCGTTCTCGACAACGGCCGCTGTCTTCTAAAGGAAGCATTAGGACATCATAGACGGGCGCTAAAGGACCCCACAATCAACAGCGGGGCGCGATCAAAACCTCGTGGTGAGCTACAGCTTAGGTTAGGTCATCTGGCACATTGGCGCTGACGCTGACGGCACCGCACCCAGCGAGTACTTGATTCTCAGAAACCGCAAATTGAAAAATCTGGTGAGGTATTTTCATTTTAGTTTCTTCAGTCTAATCGGTATTAAAATGCTAGCTGAATTATTAGACAAATGATGCTATTGGGACGTGGAGTCACCAAATTAGCTAATAAAATATTTAAATGAAAAGATGCTATTGGGGCGTGGAGTCGCCAATAAGCCACTAATATCCCTATCCTGAATCATATTATTTATTTATTATTTGTATTAAGCCACAAAAAGTGGATATCCCAATCCTGAAATAATAGTGGTCCCCTGTGTAACACGGCGTACAAGACCGCTTAGGGCACAGCATCGACCCTACCAACATCCCCTAGGGCCCCTGTCTTTGACAGCATCGACCTCTCCCCTACATATCCTAACCCGTATATAAAAAAAAAATACTGTTGTCATGTGGAATGAGCAGTAAGAACCACTAAACGTGGATATCCCAATCCTGAAAGAATAATGGTCCCCTGTGTAACACGGCGTACAAGACCGCTTAGGGCACAGCATCGACCCTACCAACATCCCCTAGGGTCCCTGTCTTTGACAGCATCGACCTCTCCCCTACATATCCTTACCCGTGCATAAAAAAATAAAAAAAAATAAAAATACTGTTGTCATGTGGAATGAGCAGTAAGAACCACTAAAAGTGGATATCCCAATCCTGAAAGAATAATGGTCCCCTGTGTAACACGGCGTACAAGACCGCTTAGGGCTCAGCATCGACCCTACCAACATCCCCTAGGGCCCCTGTCTTTGACAGCATCGACCTCTCCCCTACAAATCCTTACCTGTGTATAAAAAAACAAAAAAAAAATTACTGTTGCCATGTATTTACATGTGCGCAGGACCGTGTGTTGTGGCGTCATTTGGGAGAGGCCTACGTCCAGCAGTGGACTGATACAGGCTGATTTGCGTCATTGATTGATGTGGATCGCAGTAGTAGCATTCAGTGAGCGCATCATAACCAGCTCACCGTCTTCATTAACTATGAGCGGTGACACTCTACATGCTACCACGATGCAAGGTTATGACCAATGGAATTATATTTGCTTAACCAAGTTTTTCTGGTTTGCGTGTACTGTAGAACTACCAAGCCTCAGCTTTTAATATTTATTTTGCAGATCTAGACCTTAACACACGATGCAGAGCACGCATCGCCGATCAGTATGGCCGTGTCGCGCCACACCGAGAATTACTAATTAAAATCTATTTGATTATAAATAGATTAAAACCATTACAATTAGCAACTTTACTGATACCTTACTATTTTGTGATATAAGGTTCGAATAGAAATAGTTGTAGAATTTATTAACACTGATTTGTATAACTTGATGTAGTGTTGAACTAATTAGGTTACCTAAGTGTTATGTGACTATGTAGAAAAACTATTGTTAAATTCTTATTGACAATTATTACGAATATTGTCGACATTTAAAAATGTTTTTAATCAAAACAGGATTTTTGTTATTCCTATAGTTCCGGCAATGTTCATTTTACTGAGAATGAATTAATCTTTGTATTTTAACGATTTCGTTCAATTTAACAGTTTGTTTGACTAATTAAATTAATAACTTTATTTCTCAAAAATAAATTGAACCACATTTCTTTGATTTAAAAAGAAAACATTAAATATCAAGCCACGTGTTTTGTGAGAACAATTTGAGTGGCGGGGATTTATAAATAGACAGTGGTTGTGGCCGAGGGCTCACTTTGCTGCTGGAATTTGGAGAGAAAACATTGTGAGTAGATTCTATGTTGGTTTTAATTTGGAATAAAAATTATGTTGTAATAACCTACTGGAAGTTAAAAGAGTGGCCGGAGTTTTATTGCCAGGTTCTTTTTTCTCCAGCTCTACCTATTGCGTTGCGAATCTGGCAGTAAATGTAGATTGTGACTTACATGAATAAAGATTTTTCATTTAATTTCATTTTATTTCGTTGGTGTTCGTATGTTTGATCACGGTGAAATGAGGTACATATTTGAAAATAGTATGATAAAAGAGGGACGGGAAGGATATACCTAACCCGCCATACACCTTCACAGCGCCAATCCTCGCGAACGCAGAGTCAACGTTACATTTTTCTAACATTCAAACAAAAATTTACAAAAGTGAAGGCTTTTGTTAATTTTTGTTTCTCCATTATAATTATGGTTTTATGGTGACTTTCCGTAATACTAACGCAGTTTCTTACACCGACATTAATATTATTTAAAGTGATTCACAGTAGTAGTATTAGCTGTATTAGACAGTCATACAATCTGGAGAATATCTTCACAGCCATTTTCGTTTCATCTCATAAATCACAGAAGCAAATATTCCGTATAACTTACCTAAAAGCCTTTGACTATTCAATTCCTGTATTTTCATTTTTACAAACAAAATATTGTACCGGTTAACTACCGATGTCGATGTTTACATGAAACATCAACACTTATAACGAGTCGTATTAGAGTTCTATAAATAATATATGAAGTTCCCCTAAAATTACATGTCAAGTAGAACCCGCTAAGTAAAATGTTTGTTGAAAAAGCTCCGGTGTGTCACTTTTCATGATACCTATTTTTGTTTGTAGTAATAACATTGATAGTTATTTACTAGTAAAGTATGTCAGATTGGATATTGTGATGAAGACGACATTATGGCGTCGTAGAAAATAACGACTTCTTTCTAATATTTTTGATAACAATTTTTTGATTTTCTTAGCTGGGTTGGTTAATTTATTTCACATTTATTGTCTATGTTGCGAGTAGACTTGACAGTCCCTGTGTGAATCATTGCACGTAAGCCGCTGGAGTGGTGAGGCATAGACAGTTAATGATTATAGTAATATATTACTTAATCTAAGTCTTTTTTAAGTTCTCGCTTTTTATGGGAACATAATTTCAGGTATATAAAGTAGCTAATGTGTTATTATAGACTATAATTCTATCCTTGTACCAACAAGCCTTTGGCGTGGACTGAATTATTTTACAATACCCTTCATCATTAAGCTCGTTATGATTAGGATAACACGTCAGGTTTAGAATGACACATACAATAATAATAATAATAATCTTTATTGACATATTATGATATATCTAGTTACAGATTCTGCCTCCGCTTACCCCTTCGCGGATAAATGTGTGATTATATGTATGTATGTATCTATGTAGTTACAGGTTCCCTGTCTCCTGCGCTAGTGTGAACTGTGTTGCAGGAGACAGTGTTTCCTCTCATCTCACAATGCTTGAGCCAATATGTAAATAGCCAAATAGCAAAATCATATGAAACGTAAGGCAAGTAGCATTAGCCATGCAGCCACAGAGTAGGTGTGTGTGTGTGTATAAGTTACCAATAAATGATCAATCAACGACAAGCAATAGATTTTGAAAATAAGCACTTTTATACTTAAAACTCTCACTCTTACAAAAAAAAATATCATTTTACATGCTTACAATTTTATTCATAAATTAACCCTGCAGTGGTCGCGCACCTAAATGAGTCATGAGTGGTCGCGCGGACTACATACGTATGCCATTTTCAAATTGAAATAAAAAAAAATAAGACGGAGCCTATTCGCTGCAAACAAACGAACAAACAAACAATCAAATCTTTATATTTATTATACTATTATAGATTATACCTACCTAAGTATCGCAACGGACAGGGTAATAGTTGTTCATCCTGTCCGTTGTTCTGTTCCTGTTCAACCTTTCCTTGTCTATGTTATTTAGGTAGGTTCTTTAAGTATTAATTTTTGTGTCAATGATAGATTTTAGGGTAAATCTAGTATAGTCCGGGGCTTCCCAAACTGTGCGTCTAGTCCTTGGGGCGTCGCGAGTCGAGTGAGCAAAATGATACCTAGTTACAATTTTCCTAAATGGAGATCCAGTTTCAAAGTGACCAACCACATAGGCGTCCCGAAGAACTACTTGGAGCTAACTATACTATCTTATGGCGGCGGCAGGCACTTTCTGGCTCTCTTCTGAGATTATGAAGCTGTCTAGCCAGGCTAATGGCGCAGTGCGGCGTACGACAGTAACTTCGGCGTGAGTTGCCGGACTTTCTGGACAAAACTTCATCGGCTGTCGATTACCACCTGACGCTATGGTACCGCAGTGCCTCGGCGATGTTGGCGATTGGGCTGCTAGTGCATGGTGTTGAAACCGCCAACAATACCTCTCTTCGACCGACTGCATTAAAAAGCCTGTAACATTGCTTATGTTTTAATTTAGTTTTATTTTGTAAAGACACGTCGGCGAGCGACGCCCAGGCCGCCGACTGTGGAACTCGGCGTGGAGAGTTCTCTCCCGCTCCCGCCCCGCCGCCTCTTTCACGAGCATGACATCCTCGCAGAAAAAGGCGGTGCAGTCCCAGTTACTCCCGCTGGAGACCATGGCTCGCACCATAGTCTCGAGCGAGAGAGTGTTCAGGTCCAGGCCCACGACAAGGACCTGGCGCTGTTGCGCCCACGCCGTGCACTCCACCAGCGTGTGGAGCGCTGTGTCATTGTTGTGGTCCTTGCAGTGTTAACACTCAACCGTGGTTTCCCGGTGTCTTCGTCACAGATACCTACCGAAGCTGCTGTACCCGGTAAGCATCTGTGACAACCGGTAGGAGAGAGCACCGTGTCTCCTCTTCAGCCACTCGTCCATGATCGGTCTGACGGCGGCGAATCCCCCCTTTGGTTGCTCAAGTCGTACCTTCCATATCACCACGGTTTCCTGGTGGAGCTGGGACCGCTGAGCCTCGATTTCTCGAGACGCAGGCCTTTGGCCCCGCTCCAGCGCCTGTTTGCGCCATCTAAATAGTGACGCAAGGACTCTCGCTTTCAGGTCCCATGGGGGGTCCCGGCTAGGAGACATGCCTCCTCACCTGAGATCGTGCGGTATCCCCTTATCACCCTGACGGCCATCGCTTTCTGCGGGCTCAGCAATCTACTCACATTGCTGGCCTTCTGGGTCTCCGCCCATACGGGGTTATAGGTATAGGGCCATACTTCGCACGATCCCCAGGTACAGTCTCCTGTAGAGGAGCGTTTTGTCTCCTGATGTTCCCTCAGTTTTGGGACCAAACTTCGAAAGAGAAAAAAAATAGTACCTAAATGCCCTAGTGTTAAGCAGTTACCAGACGATTATCGTAATGATGAAGGGTATTTTACAATACCCTTCATCATTAAGCTCGTTATGATTAGGATTACACGTCAGTTTAGAATGACACATACATTAATAATAATAATAATCTTTATTGACATATTATGATACATCTAGTTACAGATTCTGCCTCCGCTTACCTCTTCGCGGATAAATGTGTGATTATAAATATGTATGTAAGTATCTATGTAGTTACAGGTTCCCTGTCTGCATAAATGCCCTAGTGTTAAGTAGTTACCAGACTATTATCGGTGGGGGGGGGGGGTAGTTGAGGGCGTCACCAAAAAATTAGCAAGTCCCAAGGGCGTTGCAGAACAAATAAGTTTGAGAAGCCACAGGTCATAATCGATTGTTGTATTATTTTTTCAACAATTTAGTTACAAAATAATATACTATCATATTGCACGACGTGATCAGGTACAATAATTATGATTTATTATGTAGATAGCGTTTTCTATTAACCCTTTGGTATGTTTGATGTTGAAACACTAAACTTTACGTGTTTCAATATTTGATAATATTGACTGACTGTCTCTGTGGCGCAGTCGGTAGTGATACCGCCTGCGGCGCTGGAGGACGTGGGTTGGATTCCCACCGGAGACAAATATTTGTGTGACCCATAAATGTTTGTCTCAAGAGTCTGGGTGTTTCTATGAATAATATGTATGTATTTACAAAAAAAGTATATAAGTATTCATATCTGTGGTCTGACACACAAGCAGGTTATTCCTGGCTTACTTTGGGATCAGATAGCGTTGTGTGAAATGTCCATGAATATTTATTATTTATTATTATTATTATTTACTGATAAAGTTTGTTAAGAAAATACCTTGGAAATATTTCCATTGATTATATTAATATTTTGAAATTCATATCAACTTTTTAGGGTTAACACCAAAATTTACGTACGAATGTCCTTCCTAAATCCTAATTTATATATTTAAACTGAATCCTCAGAAACAGCCATGGTTAGATGAGACAGCGAATCATAACTGTTTGTGAGGGAATAAGGCTAAAGGTTGAATAGGTATAATTTGTCGGTTAGCAAAATATTACACCATTTCTGCACTTCAGTCGCTCTCATTACCATGCCATGCCATGAATTAGCACCTTTTTTAGTGTCGAAGTGCTATTCCACAAACAGGTCCAAATCAACACTCCGACAAAATAAAATAAAATAAAATTTAATCCCTTTGAAATTTAAAAAAAAAATATTTAGGTTTGTCAAAATTATTATGACTACCGGGGGTTCGGAAATGCTACAGACTGAGAAGAACACCCCAAGAAACTCAGTCCGGTCCCTCTTAATTCATCTTAGTATTTAATACAGTTTTTTAGGGTTCCGTACCCAAAGGGTACCTAAAGAACGGGACCCTATTCATGAGACTTTGCTGTCCGTCTGTCTGTCTGTCTGTCTGTCCGTCAGGAGGCTGTATCTCATGAAAGGTGATAGCTAGAGAGTTAAAATTTTCACTGATTATGTGTTTTTGTTGCCGCTATAACAACAAATACTAAAAACAAAAACATAATAATATTTAAGGGGGGCTCCCATACAACAAACGTGTTTTTCGCCATTTTATTGTATTTTTAGGTATTAAGGTATCCTTCTCAATTTAAATACGTAAGTTGGCTTAAACATATCATTAAGATCATTCATTCGGTTTACAGCATACAAATTAAATGAATACTTTAGGAGGTATAGCACCATTAAATGTTGCTCAATGAAATTATTTTCCTGTCGCCATGATTGAACATTATACGAGTCACACGCTAACTTATTTTTCGACTTTCATCGTAAATATTTTTTTTAAAGAGTGAACAACGCTTTCAGCAGATTACTTTAGGTAGGTGTAATATTTCAAAGATAGCAATTTCATAGGAAATAGTCAACAAAGAGCCCATATTTTAGATTTTTCTTCAGTATAAACAATTTACGTACAAACACACAATTCAATTACATGATCGGTGCATGAGACTGTTGAGACGTATCGTATTTATAATGTCATCATTCAAATGTCATGTCAAAGTTTAGAATATTCTCCAAAGAATCATTCTGAGCATGATTTAAGACACGGACTAATTACGATCTATTTTGGGATTTCGAACGAAACAAACTATGATACAAAATTTAGGTACATGAAATATGACTAGACTCACAACAGCACTGGTCTAAACCTCTGTGGTTTTTTGGTGCTGTTACGAATAAAAAAATGTAAAATATGTATTTTTTTTTAAACAATAAATGAAAAAAAAAAAAAAATGAATTCTATCAAAATTCCAAACTTTCCTTAAATTTGCCGTATATCATTACTTCGCTGAATTTGATCCTTATCAGCGACACTATCGTATGGTGTAATAATAAAGGGTGTGTTTTTTTTTTCAAAATCAATGGGTTCGATTCCCAGCTATAATTATTGGTTTTTCAAAAATCTAATGATGAGGTTTTAAGTTTTATCAAAATCGGGCTCGTGACTCCTTTGAGCATTTTCAGCTATCAAATCAAATCAAAGAACAGGTACAGTACAGGTGTTATAAGTTTTAAAAGGTTGTGCGCTGTCCTATAACTTCAATGGAGCGTGCAAATGTTATAAAGCATTACAATATTATTTTGCAAAAATTACAGCAAAGAGAAAAAAAAAAAATTACATACAAAACAGCAGATTTTTGTGCATGCAATCATTAACAAACAATTATTGGCCAGATTGATATTTTATTAATACTCTTAATAATTTATATTTCAATAAGTATTATCATGTCAGGAAATTAATAATGTCAGAATTAAAAGGGAATAAAATATGTATCAGAATGTCAAATGAATCAAATAAGTCCTTGATGTCAGGCACAGAGCATCGCGCGCCTCTACAGAGGGAGGGGCCAAAGCTTTCAAACCCCCTCTGGCAATAATGTGACACATAATGTGACATATCGACGACAAAAAGTGCCCAGTTCCATACAAACTGAAGGAAGATTTCCCCCCGCCACCCGCAAAATATGACAGAAAATTTTGTATCGAGCAATCGTTCTATGCCGTCTCCCCTCAGACAGTTCGCGTTGCTCTATGATGTCAGGTAGTTAAGGTCACCAATATTTTGAGTATTATTAAAATCACAAAAAAGTCCACATTAAATACATTATAATAAGTCTGTTAGGGAGTATTTCACATTGTAGTAACATTTTTTTGTCAGTAAAGCTATTCCTAATAGTTTCGGATTTGGCCATCCAAGCCCTTTTCAAAAATTCACATGTACCTATATTATTAAGAAGTATGTAAGCTTTAAACATGGACTTCATATTATACCTAAAGCTTGTGTTGGCTTAATCGAAAATCGAGTTTCTAATAAAACTATTTATGAATCAGTGATACAATGAGAATACGATGAGGAGGGGGGAGGAGAAGAGTGGCATATATACATAATGCAAACTTTAAAGCTTATTAAAGAAAAAATAGGTACGGTTTCTTTAAAAAAAGTATTGAAATCCCACCAAAAACATCCCTGTTGAAAAGGGGGCCAAGTTCCTATCGGCTAATTGTTCGCCTAAAAAAGGGTTGAAATCCATTTCAATGCCAATTTTCGCGGGCGAAGCTGCCGGCATCAGCTAGTGTACTTATATTTTATTATCTAGAGCAGGGGTTCCCAACCTGTGCAAGTCGCGGTCTCCACTCTAAAACTCGTTTGTAAAAAAAGGGTCTGTCTGTCAAGTTCCCTATTTTGTTTTTAACTAGTCTACTTTGTGTCCGAGTCCTCACCGCGTTGACCGCCTTAAAGTGTCTTAGTTAAGAGAGGTGGTATTATAGGCGGCGATATGGTCACAGACAGCTTCACTGGCTCACTGGTCCGAGCTGCTCAACGGTCCTAGCTTCATCAGGAAATCATAGAGACTTGAAAAGTGCGACTTGAGCAACCAAGGTGGGATAACGCCACAATCGTGGCGATCAGACCGATCATAAACGAGTGGCTGTAGTGAAACCATCTCTTTTATGGGTTGATACAGATAAATACCGGGCACGGGTGCATCGGAAAGTATCTGTGGCGAATGCACCGGGAGAACACGGCCGAGTGCCAGCACTGCGAGGAACGAACTGCGCTCCATACATTGGTGGAGTGCGCAGCATGGGCGCAATAGCGCTAGGTTCTAGTTGCAGGTCTAGATGTGGACAATATCTCGCTGGAGACCAAGGTGCGAGCCATGATCCATCCAGTGAGAGAGAGTGAGACGCCGTCGCCGCGTTTTTCTGCGAGGAGGTCTCATGCTCGTGAAAGAGACGGCGGGGAGGCAGCGGGTTATAGTCGGTAAGAGTTCGACATAGCATCCTGGGTACAGATTCTCGACGACACGATTTGAATGCGTTTTATTTTTTTTTATATATTTTGCTCGCCAATATGATGCCACCGTTCGATGGAAAGTCACAGCGACATCTAGCGATTGAGGGCCGCCGTGCCAGTCTGTAAGACTATAAAGCGGCCCTCAACTTGGCGGCCCTATGATGTGCCTCTTTACGCTCCGCTTGAAGAACCCAGGATTGTAAGAGAACAACACGTGCGCTGGCAGGTCGTTCCAGGTTTTCATGGTTCGACAGCGTGAGTAAAGAAACGTCACTTGTGTTGTGTTATATTCTGCTGTTCCATATGAGACAGATGACATTTCACCCGTAAATTTCCGACCACCCATTCATGTCTTATGAATCAAGAATCGGATCCAGCTAACACACCACGCAAAAATATGAATATGTGTAGATACTATTTACATTTTAAGACGCCAGACTGCTCATCACGCGTTTCAGAAGATTCATTTATATACCTACTTAAAACTTTCTTAGGAATTCTTATAATTTATTCCACGAGTTTTCAGACTCAAAGTAAAATCAATTTAACTCATTTGTCAACATTTGTCATACGTCTTTAGATTGAAAATTTGCTTTCAGGAGTACGCACTTCATACTTAATTATATTTTGTCTGTAATCATCTCTGTTTTAAAACACCCACTGCTATGCATTGTAATATAATCTAATATATAAAATTCTCGTGTCACAGTTTTCGTTGCCATACTCCTCCGAAACGGCTTGACCGATTGTCATGAAATTTTGTGAGCATATTGAGTAGGTCTGAGAATCGGCTAACATCTATTTTTCATACCCCTAAGTGACCGGGAACAACATTCCACGCGGGCGGAGCCGCGGGCAGCAGCTAGTCTAATATATAAAATTCTCGTGTCACAGTTTTCGTTGCCATACTCCTCCGAAACGGCTTGACCGATTCTCATGAAATTTTGTGAGCATATTGAGTAAGTCTGAGAATCGGCCAACATCTATTTTTCATACCCCTAAGTGACCGGGAACAACATTCCACGCGGGCGGAGCCGCGGGCAGCAGCTAGTTTATTATAATATTACATTACTATGTCATAATAGCCGTCGTTGTCGTCGTCGTCGCGTCGTGAAGCGCTCGTGGCCCCGCGGACTCATTGTTATGTAAACGATCACTGTAGTAAGCAACATTTACTGTGGCTGGTTATGGATGGGTGACCATCACGTGACCACTTTGTGACATTTATTTAATATCGTTTTCATACTTCGGAAGGCACTTACAAGTCATAGGACTCAGTTGCCAGTAAAATGGCAGTCGTTAAGGCAGAGACGTATTAGGTAAGAATATACATTTCGCTGTTATGGTTTTGTCCCATGTAATTGGTGTTGAGCCGTATTGCCGTGTTGATATGGACAGGATTGAAAATTTTCAAACCGCCCATAAGGCCTTCAACTTGGCTTAACGATTGACATTTTCGTGACAACCGGGTTTCATTTCCAGTTTTCCTTCTTGACGCAATGGATCTTTTTGCGAAAATGTTCCCTTAGTCGCCTCTTACGACACCCTCGGGATCTATTGGGGTGGCGACATTTTGTACTCTTATCCGTCGCAACACGGGACCCGTCGCCACACGGGAAGATTACGATATATAGTATCTATATAAATAAAAAATTCAGCTCCCTAGCTATTACGGTTCCTGAGATACAGTCTCGTGAAGGACATATAGACTTACAGCAAAGTCTCATGAATATGGTCCCATTTGGGTACGGTACGGATCCTTAAAAATATGACTGACTCATACTGTCACCGTACACCTCAAACTACATGCAAATAAAACAAATTTATTGGAGTGAATGTCAAATTTTATTTTCGCATATATTCACAATGTAGGTATAGTTATTTATTGAACTGAAACAGCACTAGTTCATATGTGACGATAGTCCCAAATAACTGAAAGAAAACAATATTTAAGTATTAAAGTTACAGAAGTAGTTTATCAATAGGGTAATGTACGACAACCTGCAGGCCTTTTTTACATCTGGTTATTCCTCATGGATGATATGCTGGACTACTGACTAAATCCACACGGTGCCTATGGCCGGGGGCACCCGGGTAAGCCTGCGGAAGGACATCCCAGGATAACTTGCGGTCCTGGGTAAAAGAAGTCGCGTAACAAAAATTTATTCCACTTACTTTTCCAGCAAAACTCTGTTTAAAAAAAAATGTTCAAAAGTTTGTTTCAAAAGTCGATATGCTGGCTTCAATTATTTTCAAATTGTTAAGAGACTTCGTAACAAACACTGGAATAAGTTCAGAAAGCAAAAGGTAACAGAAATTTAATGATAATTTTTTTTTGTTTCGTACGGGGGTGGCGGAAAAGTTTAAATTAAGTCGGATAATATGCTTTTCTACTATAAAGTGTGGTTTCACCAAAATTTGCTCTGCTAACGCCGTTGCAGTTGGAAGACAGAAGAAACATTTAAAAGTCTGTGGCTACCCATTGTTGAAAATTTTCAACCGACCCATAAGGCTAAGGTCACACTATAAGTGCTTAACTAGTTGCTAAGAAGCAAGACACTCTATTAGTGACTTGATCCTAACGAACAGACGCATTGTGTATTATTAGAGCGGCCACATTGCGTGCCATGTGCTTGTGCCTGACCGTCCCCCCCCCCCCCTCCCCCCTCCATCCCCCCTCAGAACAGGGCGTACCCATGCTATGCCCAATCTAGAACACATCAGCCTCATACATCGTATAAGAACCGTAGAAGTACTAAACCAGAATATGGGCCAAATGGTCCTAAAAAATGAGGTCCAACGGGACCATTTGGTAAATTAATATTTTGAGGTCTAAATGGTCCTAAAAAAGAGGTCCAATGGGTACGTTGATATTTAAATTATAATGGTGTCCAAGCGGACCTAAAAATGAGGTCGAACGGGTATTATAGCCCCGCCAGTCACTTGGCTCTTAGCACTAGGCGAGCCTTTAGTCTAACACTTTTCACTTAGCTTAGCAACTATCATACTATTGGCGTTATCAATACAAACATACCCACATTAAAAATAAACTTAAGAAACTCACTGTTAAAATGGTTGCTCGTGTTATATGGAAGAAATCCAAACCACTCATTGCAATTTTGATATTCTTGATTTGTGATATGTACCTATGAACCTGAAATATTTAGAGAACGTAAGACATTAACAACACTGAAACTGTTAGTTGAACTGAAGAAGAATATAACTCGTAATAAAACGAGTAGGCACCTGTTAGGTATACCTTAATCTCATTGCAAAAGAATGCACAGTGCAGAGCTGGGAAAATCGGACAAAATTGTATTTTCTAAAAAAAAAATTTCGGTTCATCATCACGCCTTTATCCCCGAAGGGGTAGGCAGAGGCATATTATATACCCACATTTCACCTTTTTTATCATTTGTCCCACGTAATACGTTGTGAGCCGTATTGCCGTGTTTAAATGGACAGGCGCAGGTTGTGACTGCCTGTTGTTGAAATAAAGCCTTCAACTTGGCTTAACGACTTCCATTTTACTGGCAACCGGGACCAACGGCTTAACGTGCCTTCCGAAGCACGGAAACGCTCAAATAAATGTCACAAAGTGATCACATGTATGGTCACCCATCCATGGACCGGCCGTAGTGAAAATTGCTTACTGCAGTGATCGTTTACAGAACACTGAGTTCTCAGGGCCACGAGCGCTTCAAAAAAAGACTGTGTTTTATGCATATTAGTAGCTATAAATAGATACTAATTATTTATATAATAGGTTTAAATATGAATTCAGGTTTAAGTACCTATATAATATCAAAAAAATTACAAAGAAGTCACGGGCATCAACTAGTATTTATTTACTGTATTTTAAAGGTACTTTATTCCCAAAATACGTCTTAAGTCTTTTAAGTTAATAGTTAATTTGATCGAATACTAAACTAAACCAGTATTTCATAAAATCCCTGTAATATACATACCTCGATATTGTACTTATAACTGGGTACGGCGTATAAAATATACATTGGTGCTAAGGCGGTAGAATGTATTCGTGCTGCCAGAACGAGTTCCAGAACCATTCGGATCACCAGGTAAGTGAGAGAATAAGTGAAGTAAGTCGAAGGCTTAACACCATATATGGCTCTGTTGAATCAAACAGAAAAGAATTGAACTGTAAGCAACTGTTAAAAAAAATATAAAGCTCTTACTTCAATATCTAGTGACTCTACTTACTAAGCATTTCTGTTTTTTTTTTCTGACATATGGGAAAACCCTAAATGGATACTATGCCGGACTCCTACTGACTAATAACCGCACGTATCCTGCCCAACAGCTTACGGTTGATTGCCCCGGGTAAGAACCCTACTAAGCATACTGAAAAATAAAGGACTTTATGAATTGAAAATACAAGGTTTAATACTTACTTAGACGATTGAGATTCCTCAAATTTGCAAATGATAAAATGTCTCAAATGACCTTTGCTGTAAACAAAAATTGCAAGCTTCAGATCACAAAACTACAAAAATTGTATTCTTGTAATACTTAAAAGTTACATAAAGCAACAATATAATCAATTGACTAAAACGCTGGAATGAATTTATTAGATGTAGGTATATTCTCAAAGGGCCTTTGTTTGTTGATGTTTAACTAATTATGTTGCCATGTAAGCCAACCAAAAGACCCGGATTTGTCGTAAGAATAAAAGAAGATGCCCGAGAAGAGCCGAAATTATATTAAAGTATTATATATTTATCAAAAAATGGTTTCTATCTTCTGAAAGATGCTAAAAGTTGTGAAACGTTGATAAGTTCTTCGCTTTGGAGACGATCCTAACATGAAAGATATAATTTCATCTTCATCTCTATAAAGTCACTTCCAGCATGAGGTCATGTCATGATATGACATAACCACAGGGCGGAAACTCCATACGTTTTCAAGCTTGAATGTGTGCGTGTGACCAATAAGGCTAAGCAAATGTTCCCTCACGAACACCCGCCAACTATAATGACAGATGTGGCGCGGGGAGAGTTGCCTATCTGTATGTAATAATATCTACTATTATATTATCTTTGACATACCTAACATAACAATACCTTACTTTAAAGCGTAGAATAATTGTGTGCAAATCCAGTGAAGGTTGACCACAATAGCAGTCATTAATAAAGTTGAGAACTTCACGTTCACTAATTTCACTAAATTCACAATCCTCAGATATTCTGTTCGAAACTTGACACATGAAAAATTGACCTGAAACAAACTGAATCTTGATTATTTTTCTAGGATTTATAATTTAAGAGCATACTACACAAATATAATTTATTGTAGATATTCAATTTGCATGAAATATATTGAGATATGGGAAAGAGAACTCACCTGATGTATAGATTTTTTAAGACGTTCATTGTGCATAAGAAAATATTCTGTGAAATATATACTAAGAAGCATCATTATCAAATCATTGGAACTCCATATAAATGAAGCCTGGATGGTAATTATCTGAAACACAAACACATTTTTAAATTTTATGACACAGTGCTAGACTATGTCTATGACTATATTCGAGTCGTGATCGTGTAGAATAAAAACTTAATAAATAAACTTAATTACTAAGAAAACAAAAAACCCGACTGCTAAGTGAAATGAAATACAACTGAAAAGCAAAACAAGCTCTACAATTATTTTGTGACTTTCTTCAGCTACTTATTGCAGGCGGGAACAAGCTATGTCTAGCGAGTAGGTAGTGATTTACAGAATAACTAAAATGGTTTCATAGATTGTTCCCGCCACACATAAACCACTCATCACGCCTATGTCGCCGAGGTACCGTATGGGTAGGTAGAGGTGAATCACACACCTACACTTTAGCAGTAGCTTCGTTGGTCAAGCTGGAAACAAATATGACCATTGTGATTGTAATTAGAAATTCTCTAAATATTGGTTTATTTGAAACATACCTGAGCGACTGCTCCTAACCATGCTGTATATGGAATGTAGTCGAAGATGCAGGGTATTAAAAACTTGAAATAATTCTCAAAAATATTATTTGGATCGCAAGAGTATACAGCAGTCACGGCATAGATTACAAATAAAATAAATTCCACTGAAATTAGAAGAAAATATTATATGAATAGAAATGTATATAAGTTGACTCTTCGGTAGGAAAGTTTCAAAATGGTTCCTCTTCAGCCTCTTGCCCATGACCGGTCTGTCTGCCTCGGTTTTGGCGTTTCCTTCATACATACGCGTCATATAGGTTTTACCCTGATGGCTTAGGAAAATATTTCATTCGTCGTATTTACTCCCAAGTATATAGGTGAAAATGGCTGGAGATTCTTTTGCCAACTGTGGAGGTGCTATTAGCAACCAAGCTGCACTCGATTGTAACGCTGCCTAAAATGCTCCGCACTACGCTTGTCTTGACGTTTAACGTACCCTCCTCCAGAAAATATCGAATGTTTTTGAATGATTAAAGCAAAATCTAATTATACTGGCCGCATATGGAGTACTGCTGTCACCTCTGGGCGGGAGCACCTGAATATCAGCTTCGTCCATTTGACTCGGTGCAAAGGCGAGCTGTAAGAATTGTCAACGATCCTGTACTTACAGCTGGTGTGGAACCTCTTCGCGACAGGAGAGACTTTGCCTCCTTATGCGTGTTCTACCGCCTGTACAATGGTATGTGCTCTGAGGAATTGTTTAATATGATGCCCACGGCTACGTTCTATCATCGCACCGCTCGCCACAGACAGGGAGTTCATCCTCACACTCTGCGTCCGGTGCGTTCCAGCACGGTTAGATCCGATAGGTGTTTTCTTCCGCGCACGCTTAGGTTGTGGAATGACCTCCCTGCCTCGGTTTTCCCAAACGCCTACAGTATGGGGTTCTTCAAAGGGGGTCTTAGAAGGTTTTTACAGGGTCGGCAGCGCGAGTGTGGCACCTCTGGTGTTGCAAACGTTCATAGGCTGCGGTGACCACCGGTCCTTCTGGTGGGCCGTATGCTTGTCTGCCACCTTAGTGGTATAAAAAAAAAAAAACTTTTACCTGTAGCAGCTACCATTATTAAAGCTGTGGTTACTACCACAGCATTCCAGAAGCTTTTCTTAAAAGGTGGTAATTGATTCTCTATTTCTTCTACATTTTTCATTAGGATTGGCCAACCTTTACTGTGCTTTGCCAGTATCAGCACTGATAACAAACTTGATCCGTGAAATAGTGAATGAGCTGAAAATAGTTTGCTATTTATGGACAAAGTATGCCATTTTTTCAAAATATTTTATCATTAAGTGATAAAGACAACTTGCCCTAGACGGGACTTGAAACCGCAACCTTTGCAATGCTATACTCTTAAATGGATGTAACAATAGTGTGAAGATATTCAACTTGTTTCAATACGGTCTCCGTAGCTCAAGTATGTGGCTCAATTAGCCCTGGTTTAGGCAAAGGTTGCGGGTTCAAGTCCCGTATGGGCCAAGTTATTTTTTTTTTCACTTTAAAATAATATATTAGTTTGAATTCTAAATATTCTTCAACGTACGAGTCTGCAGCCGTAGTTACTATATTCTAGGTACTGTTCAGCGCTCACGCCGCCCGCGCCCGTGGAATGGGCTTAGACCATTTAGCCAGAGTTTTACTGTGATTTATCTACCAGTTAAATGGTCTACGGCAATTGAATATAATTTGCTCTAAAGAGTTTCTCATTAATCAAGAGATCTTAGTTCGTTAACATAGTGTAGCATTTATTTTTTGTGTAGCAATCTGGTACTCGGGCTTGACAATGTGTAAAGCCGCCCTTAATCAATTCATCGCTGGTTTTGTGATCTGTGGTTTTGCTTTGACACAAGTGACAAGTTTTGTCTGTGGCACGGCCCGATGATTTTGCATTAAAGGAACAGGTTTTGTTAAGTTTTTTCGTGAAAGACGGGACTTTGACCGAGACCTGCTTTGGGGGAGTTGGAGGTCCTTTGGCTTTTGCTCTGAGACTGTGCCGCGAATCAGTTTTTCGCTCAAGCGCGATTATTTGTTACCTCGCATAACCTAACAGGCTGTGATTGGGTTGCTGCATTACATCTTACTACATTTTACCCAGAAAACTGGTGAGTCACTTCTTCTTTTGCAAAGCGGGTCGATTGTCGTCTGTCGCGCAGCCAAGATCTTGATTTGTCGTTTCTTTCATGACAGGGTTTTTTACTACGGGAAAAGCGGCCGTCCACGGTTGGCAGAGCCACACCCAAAGACACGTGGACTGCACGAGCGAGGTGTTTTGAGAGGAACCAGCCGCCTCCACGTGGCACGCTCGTGCTGTGCTGCTCTCAACTTACTCAGGGCCAGTAATTGTCACCCAATTATAAGTGTAGTTAGCTGCTTACCCGTTCTACCTGCTCACGCGGCAAAGGTCTATTGAGTAGTATTAGTACCTAAGCCCTGACTTTACTTCTGTGTACCTGTGATATTTGTGTCTATCAGTGAATAAGCTCTCTGTGTGTCTCTGTGTATCTCTGTGTACTTAGTAAATATATGTGTGTACACCCTATTGGCTGTTTTCGTCAGAGCCCTGGCCTCCCTTGCGCACCCACTAGAAACTCTGTAACAAGGCGCCCTGGGAAAGAGTTCTCTGCATAGCTACCTCGCGCTAGTTGGTGAGTAACATCATTGGGTTACAATAGGAGTTATCTCAATTCGCTCTTACTCTCTCTTTTTATATTAAAGCTGCAATACCAATAGTACCTATCCATGTCGTTTTTCAGACTGAGTATTTGCTCTTGTATTTTGTAAAGTTCTGTATGGCATTAAAAATGATCGCATGAGAATTGCAGGTAATGTACCTACTATCACTCTTTTCAATGTCGCACAATGTAGGCGGGATCTAAAAGAAAAGCTGTAGTCGTAATTTCGATTTGAAATTAAAAGAGCCGTTTTACTTACTAAAATTACCCAACGTAATTCCTTTTTGTCCTATATGGTTTATGGTTGCTAGAAACATTAAAACTTGTCCGAGGAGGCTGAGTACATAATAAGCAGTGTATGGTGAACGTAGATTATACCTGTAAATTGTTTCACATTAATAAGCTTAAATTATTCTATTCTATTTTTAAATATGGCTTTTTGGACCGATGCCGGCAACTCCACCAACACTTTATCAAAAAAATATAAGCAATGACATTGACTGGGATAAGCATCATAAATGCGTAACAAACAACATATAGGTTCCTAAGAGTAAACTCACTTAGAAGCAATCTAAAATAGTGGTTAACGAAATATAAACTCCGATTAAATACGAGATTTTGACTGAAAAATCTCTTTCGATGACACGAAATTTTCAAGTCTGACACGAGTACTAGTTTTTAAATGTGCTCTGCCCTCAAAGTGTTGCATTAGCTCTAGTTAAAAAAAAGTTGTCCAAAAGCGTCTTATTTACAGGGTCGTTCATTCGTGAAACAGCAATTATAAAATCCATCCAAGATGTGATGCATTCATAGACCTATAAGATGACATGGTTTACAAATGCAATATGTATGGTTATAGTATAATGATTTTGTGAAATGGTAAATAAAAAAAAAATAAAAAAAAAACATTTCTCAAATTACGATAAAAAAATTTGATGTTATTACTTCTTTTTTACCCGAACTGCCGAAGAAAGGAGGGTAATGTTTTTCGAGACTATGTATGTATCTTTGTATGTATGTCCAATTCTTTGTCACGTCCTACAGGCTGAACAGCTTCACGGATTTTGACATGAAAGATGTCATTTGATTCGTCGTGATTGTGTGAGTGACACAATCACAATTATAATAAAATTCCTAGAAAATCCAAATGGCGGAGTTTCAGCGTTATAATTATTTGACTCCGATGAACGCAAAACTACTGAACCGATTTTGATGCGGTATTATATGTTTATAAGGCCTTGGTAAGACTTAAATTCTTACATATGTTTGATTGCGATCGGTTGAGTAGCACCAGAAATATGGCCAAAAATGTAATAATTAACGTGGAATTTAGGTGATGTCCCTTCACTATACGAAAATTAATAACTCCATTACTAACATATCCAAAAAGTGTTAAATAAACTTAATTATTAAGAATACAAAATACCCGACTGCGAAGTAAAAATACAACTGAAAAGCAAAAACAAGCTCTTTTTTTTATATATTTAGCTCGCCAAATTGACGTCGCCACCAGCCTGATGGAAAGCCGTGGCGCATCTAGCGATTGGGGGCCACCTCTGACAGTGGCCCTCAAGTTGGCAGCCGTGTGATGTGCCTCTTCACGCTCCGCTTGAAGAACCCGGGATTGCAAGAAGAGGGAAACACATGCGCTGGCAGGTCGTTCCAGGTTTTTATGGTTCGACAGAGAAACGATCTCTTGAATCGTTCAGTTCTAGCGAAGATTCTCTCCACTGTGTGAGAGTGGCACCTGTCCAGCACGCATTGTTCGGGATCGGAAAGGAGAGTGCGGGATTAGGTTGAAGAGCTCTTCAGAACACTCACCGTGATAGATACGGTAGAATGCAGCCAAAGACGCAATATTTCTTTGCTGCGCCAACGGCTCCAGACTATCCGTAACCTCCTGGCAGTTGATAATGCGAATAGCTCGCCGTTGCATAGAGTCCAGCGCGTCAAGCAAGTACCTCGCGGAGTCGTCCCAATGGTGAGAGCAGTATTCCACGCAAGGACGTATCTGCGTCTTGTATAGCAGACACCTCTGGTTCGGCTTATAGAACCACTTCAACTTGTTTAGGACTCCTAGTTTTCTTGAGGCTAGCCCAATACATCGCTCAATATAATATTTGTTATTGAGCTCGGGCCGGACGTCTATGCCAAGGATGTCCAGATTGTCCCCAAGTGATATCGTTGTATTCTGAAGAGAGGGTAAGGGTAGGAACGGGGATTTTTTGCTGTAAACGCACACGCCTGTGTTTTACGGGCATTGAACTCTACCCGGTTCGAGGATCCCCTTTGGGAAATGCGGTCCAGGACCCCGTCAAGATCAGTCACAAGTTGCCGTCTCTTTTCCTCAAAGTCGGCTCTCCCTGCCGCTGGACGGGCCGAGTAACTTCCGTGCAAAGTGCTATCGTCTGCATAGCAATGAATCCTCCCGAGGGAAAGCATGTCATTGATATGCAGAAGAAAGAGGGTTGGGGAGAACACAGATCCCTGTGGTACCCCGGCATTAACCTGCATAAAACAGGAAGCCTGGCCGTCACAGAGGATCCGTATTTGTCGTCCGTGCAGGAAGCTGGCCATCCAGCTAGACAATAGGGGGCGGTAGTCCATATGCCGGAAGCTTGGAAAGCAGCGACGCGTGCCATACTCTATCGAAGGCTTTCGCGATATCGAGGCTTATAGCCAACGACTCGCCGTGCCTCTCTATAGCCTCACCCAAACATGCGTCACGTACGCCAGGAGGTCACCCGTAGACCGTTTTGGTCTAAAGCCGTATTGTCTTTCATTGAGTAGCGAGTGATCCTCGAGGTAACGCATGAGCTTTTTGTTGATGATCAGCTCAAATATTTTACAGATAGTTGAGGTGACTGCTATGGTTCGATAGTTGGCAGGATCCGACCGATCCCCTTTCTTGGGGATCGGTTGTACGTTCGCCACCTTCCAAGCCTCGGGCACTTCCCCTGAGGAGTAGGAGAGGCGATACAGGCGCGTTAACGCTGGTGACAATTCGGTCGCACATTTTTTCAGCACCACCGCCGGAGTGTGATCCTACCCAACACGACCACGGATGATAACCTTAATTTTAATGCGGTACTTATTCATGAAATAAAGTGTACTTAATTGTACTTATGAGTATAAAATTTGTACTCACATATTTTCGCTGTTATAACATATAGGTCGTGGTCGTGCTAGGTAGTACCTTCTTGGCACGACCACTATAAATTTTAGGTATTTTTGTAAACTTTAAGATGGAGAATAATGTAAATAAATTGTACTGAATTGTACCTACTCCATTTTATTCTTTACCCCGGGTATTTGTATTTTTCAAATACAAATACCCGGGGTCCGTTGGGAATACACGCTATCTTTCAAGTTGTATAAAACTGCACGCGGTGTGCAAATTTAATTAAAATCGGTTCATTAGTTTAGGAGTCCATAGCGGACAAACAATGTGACGCGTAATTTATACAGGGTAGAATTTAAAGACTGTAGCTGGAGGGAAAGTACCCTTAATATTGATAATGGCAAGTTTTGCTGAAAGGAAACATTCCTTTATTTTTAAAAGTAAGTAAAACTGCATTTTAAGATTTTTTAAAAATCCACTGCTTGAGTCGGGAATCAAACCTGGGACATGTGAAAAAAAAACATCCTGTATTTTATGATACCCACCGAAACAGTCTTTAATAAGGATCAATTCCTTTTAAACAACATAGTATCTTAAAATAAAGGAAGATCAAGTAAAATGTGTTTTTATTGTAAAGCTTACTTACTATCTGAAGAAAAAAAAACAGTCTAACTGAGAATCTCCTACTTTTTTTTGAAGTTGGTTGGTTAAGTGACCAGAACGAATATTCCCATTCACAGAAAACAGAATATTTTTTAACCAACTTCAAAAAATGGAGAAGAATCTCAATTAGACTGTTTTTTTTTCTTCAGATAGTGTGTAAGCTTTACAATAAAAACATTTTTACTTGGTCTTCCTTTAATTTAAGATAGTATGTTACTTAAAAGAAATTGTTCCTTATTAAAGACTCTTTCGGTTGGTTTCATAAAACACAGGATGTTGTTTTTTTTTTCATGCATCCCAGGTTCGATGCCCGGCTCAAGCAGGTGATTTTTCAAAAATCTTTAAATGCAGTTTTACTTACTTTTGAAAATAAAGGAATGTTTCCTCTCAGCAAAACTTGCCATTATCAATATTAAGGGTATTTTCCCTCCAACTACCGTCTTTAAATTCCATCCTGTACATACATAATGAATTTTTCAAAAGAGATTGGATGGCCAAATCCGAAACTATAAGGAATAGCGAAAAATGCTTAAAGGGGTCACGAGCCTGATTTTGATGAAACTTAAAACCTCATCATTAGATTTTTGATAAACCAATAATCCTAGCTGGGAATCGATCCCATTAATTTTGAAGAAACAAACACACCCTATATTATTACACCATACGATAGTGTTGCTATTAAGGATCTTATTCTGGGAAGTAATGACATACGGAAAACTAAAGGAAAGTGCTCATATTTAACAAAATACAATTTATTTTGCTTACGTTTATTAATTGTTCAAAATGTAGACCATTGTTTTCAATACATAGCTGCATTCAATATTATTGATTTCGTTTAGAATATTCTCCAAAGAATCATTCTGAGCATGATTAAAAACACGGAATAGGTATGTTCTATTCTGGGATTTCGAACGAAACAAACTATGATACAAAATTTAGGTACATGAAATGTAAATGTAGTGTGCGAGGCTAGCTCCCGACCCAGCCGTGCGACGCGCTGGGCATCCGCTCTCTTAAAGGCGCTCTTGCTGGCTCTAGTGGCTCTGTTGTACGGTGCCTTGAGGTGAGCCACATTCGGGTCCCGCATTGCCCGAGCCCTGACCCAGGCGCGATACGCCGTCTGTTTTTGCTGAACAGCCTCGGCGCGTTCACGCCCGAACCAGGGACGAGCTTTGCGGATGCTGGCGACATTAGTGTATGGAATATAGTATTCTATACCTAAACTGATCTCACCAGCTACCGCAGATGCGCTCTCCGAAGAAGCCTTGCCTGTAAAGCAGCGCTGACTCCACGGAACAGACGCAAAGTAGTCGCGAAGACCGTCCCAGTCTGCTGACGAGTAGTGCCATAACCGCCGCTTCATCTCAACTGCACGCACTGGAGATGGTGCGGGCATGCACAACACAGTGGTCCGATTTACCCAGTGGGGCGTCCACCGACACACTATATTGGGTTGGACAACTCGTCAGCAGTAGGTCCAGCAAGGCGGGTTCATGGTCCGACCTGTCCGGTATGCGCGTGATCCCGCGTACCATTTGGGTCAGACCATGGGAGAGAGCAAATGCGTGGGCAGCCTTGCCCGCATGATCGGTCCTGCGGGACCCCAGCCACTCGGTGTGGTGACCGTTGAAGTCCCCCAGAAACACGGGCTCGGCGTTCGGGAACCGCACCTGCGCGTCATCGGCTCCCTCGCTGAGGTACTGAAACAGCCTCGTTGTCTCACCATCCCCTGTATGGGAACGGTATACACACACGTAGATCTGGCTCATAGAGCCATGATCTATGTGCAACCAGAGGACGGAGAAGGACGGGTTTTCAAGGCAGAGCAGACGGCGTCAGCAAACATCGCTCTACATTTCTTTTGTAATTTTCTTTAGCTACTTACTGTTATAATTAAGTTTATCTTTAATATCAACATACGTGAGGGAAAATCCTCATGGATGTTATGCTGGACTCCTACCGACTAAAAAACCTCGCGTGTCCTGCTAACAGCCTACAGTTGTGAGCCCCGGGTAAGCCCTCGGAAGTATACCCCAGGACTTAATATAAAAACTATGATATTACCTTAGATTTTCGCTAGACGGAGTAGTTAATCCAGATAATGGTAGCAGCCCCATTACCCGAATGCATAGTAGTGCTCCTCTCGTGGTGTTATATAAACTTCCTGGCATTTTCGAGTTCAAACTCATTACGCCTACTGATCTTGGAAAAAATGTATACTAACAGTTTTGGTATATTTTTTTCAGCAGCGTCAAACTCTCAACAATGTATACTATAAGTATTTTGGAAAGAAACATTATTATAATATAGCTAAATACAAAACTTGTATCAAATCAATCAACGTACATTAACATTATTCCTCTTATACACCCAAAATTTATAAAAACAACCCATTTGTAATTGATTTGAACTGCCACGAGTTAACGTTCACACAGTCACGGATAACTAAAATAAATTAATTATTAATTATATGTCACTTTCTTGACTTATGTATTTCAATTGTCTCAAATAAGTAGGTCACGTAATATCAAGGCTAAGTAATCAGCTTGAACACCTATTAATAGGTATTCAAGCTGTTTATTTAGCCCTGTTTTGAAACGTAAACTTCATTTCTATGATTTATTACTAGAGAACTGATTAATTTACAGATATTCAACACAAGTATAAACAAAATAAAACAACTGATTTCAAAATAATTACTTGATAACAAATTTCACATTATTTTCAAAGCATAGTAGCCACGCCCAATCGCGCCCAAAGGGTTTTAAATATTAAAGAAGAATGCCTCTCTCACATTAACGATAGAATTTATGACATTAAATCAATTGACGGTATCTACAAATCGTATGGCGTTTCCGTATTATATTAATTGAAGGTCAGTACAGCATCTATTATTCATAGACTATTTATTTTATACAATAGACGCCGTTTGCTGGCGACGCGACGTTGACTTGAGAACTTGAGGTTTAACTCCAGTATTACGTTCAATTGTAGGTCAAACAGTGTGTCTATTGTTGTAAGCTCTACAGAATCGATGATGCAAATTCTACATAAGGGCCAAATTGAGTTTCTATTAGGGTTCCGTACCCAAAGGGTAAAAACGAGACCCTATTGATGAAACTTCGCCGTCCGTCTGTCTGTCTGTCTGTCTGTCACGAGGCTGTATCTCAGAAACCATGATAAGTATGGAGCTGAAGCATTCACAAATGATGTGCTGAGCTGTTGCTGCTATAGCAAAAATACTAATAGCAGAAAAAGGGGATCAAGGTACAACATACAACATACGTGATTTTTTGCCGTTTTTTGGTACGGTATCCTCCGTGCGCGAGTCCAACTCGCACTTGGCCGGTTTTTTTAAGAATTAAACGAATTTTACTCATACAAAATGGCGATCAAACATACAGCTCTTCAGTAGTACGATGCAAGAGTAGCAAGAGGCATTCTCGCCACAGAATAAATTTATCTCGTTTTGTTTGTTCATACCACAGGGTTTACACATTATGTTTCATTACTACAGCAATGGAAATAATAACTCCAATCAAGGTATCGTACAAGAATTTTTGTCTTCCGTAAATAGGATAGGAAGCTCGATTGAAAAGGCGACTAAAGGAATAATTTCAAAGGCTTTCTGGTTATTATGATAGCATTCCACAATTTCTGGATGCAATTATAGTTATTTTTAATATGCGGATGACATTGTGAGTAAATAGGTAAGTGAAGTTTTTCTGGTGTCATGAGTAGAAAATAATGTACGTTGAATCAAAATAAGGAAATCATTCTCTCAGGAAAGCCGATTTATGTACGTACTCGTAGTACATAGATTTTCATTAATTACACTCTGACCGAACATGTCATTGAGTCCCATGCCTCTTGGTAGCGAGGCTATAGGCAAGGTGAGGCCACGTCAAGAAGAAAATGGTTTGAATAAAAATATCACTGGACACAAAATTTGTTTAATTTGAAATCATAAGCAATGAAAAATAAAAAGGTTAAGGTAAAAATGTGCTGTGCTCCTCTCCGTGAAATTTTCAAGACATTTGGTTCGGTCCATCTTGCTGGTGGACGTCCTGTCTTACTTTGACGAGTTGCGGTCTCCATGCCAGTTTCAAGGACTCGTCTTTGCCCATCGATTTTTTAACTGACACGGCTATAATTTATACATTATAATATGGATACTCAGCAAGCTTTGTTGACTACTTTGGTTATAATTATGTGTTGTATAATATGTTAAATATGTATAAAAATAAATCGTAACACTGTATGCAAGTGCAAACATTCTTTGAAAGTTAAAGCTGTATCTTTTATAATTCCAAAACTTTACAGTTGAAACAAGACTAATTCATACGTGATAAGTGTTCCCACCATCTGCAATGAAAGCAAGGCTGTACTTGTTTTTTGATTGACGCGTACTTCTATGTTTGGATCTCCACAAAGCATCACAATTTACCAATAAGCCTACGTCAAGAAAGTCCTAGTAATCCGATTCAGCGGCTTCTTATATTGATACTTACTGCTAAAATCATTCTACGAGTAATGCCAAAGAATGTATAGCCAGTCAAAGAGACCCTTGAGTAGTATACTTGCGTCATTAATCTCTGCATCTGAAAGGGAAATTGTTATGAAAAGTACTTTTCATCAGAAAAGAGAGTTTTTAGTTTTCTATGTGTAGGGCTAACCCCAACAGCTAAACTATTTTTTTTGTGTAAAGAGCGAGTTCGCATCTGTGATCTAATAACCCCCTCCGAAGAGCAACTCTGTTCAAAGTAAATCCGGTATTGACTTAAAAAAATTACAGCCGATGTAAAATATGATAGGTATATAGGGCAACGATTTCCGCTATTTAATTATTTCGCTTACTGTCAGGGAAACTCAAAGGGCTGATTAAATCACTGTTTGAAGATTACAACAATAATCAACCCTAGTAAGTTGTTATACCTATACAGCTAAAAAATAAATTAAAGTAAACAGTAAGCAGCACATGTCTAAACATTATAGGTATTATAGGTTATCTTATTGGCAGTGCTTTTTTCTTCATGTGGAATTCCTCATGGCTCCTCCGGCTAAAACCATACGGAGCCCTACTATCTTCCTACGTTTAGGAGTCCCGGGTAAGCCCTCAAAGGATAACCTCAGGATTTCCAACACAGACTCGGACGTCGTGACATCTCCGTTGGGAATGGGCTTTATTCCACTTCTTATAACATACTTACATCAACATTAAACGCTGAAGCTGGAAAAGTATGCAACGCTTGCAAAGGTTCACGACTTGCTGAATGGAGGCTCGAAGCGAAGTAAGATATCAATCCAGTTCTCAAAATCACAAAGCAACAGGAGAACGTGAAGTATGTTAGAGTGGCTACATCGTTGCTGAAAATTTAAATTCGTATCTTTAGATAGCTGCAATGTACATGAAATAAGAATTTTATCATCCTAGATTTGTTAGGTTTGTTTGTCATAAGTCCGAATTAAAAACATGGAAAAGGAAAAAGATTTTTTGTCATACATTTTCTAAATACCTGATTCTAAAGAGGGGCTAAACATGCCAGGACCACTAGTATCATAAATATATACAATAGTAATTGGTGGTTACTGGTATTTATTCTGTACTGAGTTTAATTGCCATTGTAATACTATCATCACGCATATCATCTAGCATACATCGACACGATCTATGACTTTCACTTCTACGTTCGCGTTGCTCTATGAAATCAATACAAGTGAGATTAGAGATTACACGCCATCATAAAGGTACTACAAAAAATTAAATTACATTTATTGTTAAAAACTGCAGAGAAACATAATTATTACATAATCTATATACTTACATTATTACTATCTAAACTAAACCTAAATAAGGCCGAGGGCATTGTGCCCAAAAGACTAGCAGCATTCCCACTTTGAATAGCAATACCCATTTGCTGAGCGAGAAAACTGCCAGCCCTTGGGTCACCAGTCGACTCTACAAGACGCTTCTTCAAATTCTTAAACAATTTTTACAAAAAAAAAACATACCTCGAGACTGGACAGGTGATGCTACTAATTATTATAGATCTTTTTGTATCTCTGAAAGGTAAGAGAAGCATTAAAATATATTTTTTTACTATACATATTATAGTTCACACATTTGAATGATGATTTATTTAAAACTTACTTAGTAGCATAAAATATTTGCTTTACAATAAAAAGGAGGTTGGCGAAATATGAAAGCAAGACCGTGGGACTGATATTGTCATCTATAAGTGTTACCAGACTCGATAATTGCGTGTAATGAACTTGTAGTTTAGCCCAGCTTGCGGTTCCTCGCCCTGAGCCCTGTGGAAAAGTAGGTAAGATAAATGGGCAATGGATGGCAACTACTTTAAATTTCCACCCTTAAGGCCTTCAACTTGACTTAATATTTGTCATTTCACTGACAACCGAGTTTCATTTCGAGGTTTTTTCACTACACAATGGACCGTTTTGCCAAAGTGTTCCCTTAGTAACTTCTTACGATACCCTCGGGATGAAATGGGGTGGTGACATTTTGTACTCTTTCCCGTCGCCACATCAATAGTGTCATAATTAATATGTTTATTTGATTCATACTTATTTTACAAATAAAGCAAATACTTACGCTATGTAGTTTAAGTAAAACTATTTTATTGAAATCTTCAAACCTGCAGCTGAGATAGATTGCCACAATCATGATAAATATATCGACGTAGCTCCACAATAAGTGCATTTGTAAATGTAGAAGCTGTAAAATGTCTCGGTATTAGTTCACTTTGTTATGCGCCCTATCGCGTAAATGTATATCTAATGAAAATAACTACCAAATACTAAAACCGACCAAGTTGAGTCGGAATCGCGCAAGGAGGGTTCAGTACCAAAAGTCGTCATAAACTAAAGATCTGCTGCTGTACTATACTGCAACGTTTACTATTAATTTAATAAAAAATGACAATTGGCGAAAAATAACCAGTTCTTATCGCCATGTTTAGAGGACTGCCACACTTTGAAAAGCTTAGAACTTTAAAACAAGTAAAACAAACATGGACACACTCTTTTTCTTAAAAATGGGTATCTAAAATATTTAAATTGGTTCAGCTTACATAGAGAAAACAGGGAAATACGAATCATCGATTTTCTTCATTTAAAATCTTAACTAAAACCACAGGGCGGAAACTCCAGCTTGAATGGGTGCGTGTAATCAATAAAATGTAAGCAAATTGTCCGTCAACGCGCACGTCAACTCTACTGACAGCTGTGGCGTGACAGGGAGTTGCCGATCTGTATGTAATCCTACTTCCTACTAATATTATAAATGTGAAAGTTTGTGAAGATGTTTGGATGTTTGGATGTTTGGATGTTTGTTACTCAATCACGCTCTAACGGTTGAATGGATCTGGCTGAAATTTGGTACAGGGATAGAGTATAGTCTGGAATAACACATTGGCTACTTTTTATCCCGGGAAAATGTTCCCACGGGAAGCGGGAACGGGAACCAAATTTCACGCGGGCGAAGCCGCGCGCATCAGCTAGTACTATTATATTATCTTTGCTAAAACTATCCTTGTCGCACTGTACGGAGTTAACCAGGTGCACTGTGATGGCAATACCTTGAGTCAAACACATATTTCATCAACTCTTTGCAAAGATACTACTCTCTTAAGCCATCAGACATAGAAAGCATACTTACGAGAAGTAAAGGTGTCCAAATGTAGTGAAAAGAGATATGTTGAAACAACCAGCTGTAGGTTACTTGGCAAAGTGATGCAAAGTTCACATATTTATCAGAACTTTGTGTGCATTGTCCAATTATTTTCCCAATAACATAGTATAAAAATGCCAAATCGACTGTAAAAGTTGAAATACTATTTTATTTAAGTCAACATACTCTAAGTAAATTGATAAAGAGAGTAAGAAACGTGTTAATAATAAATAAATGGTTTAAAAAACCCTAGAAAAATACGCTTTTATAATGCACGAAAAAACCCAAAAATAAATTATGGATCGTTCAAGTTGCCTCTATTTCTGGGCTGAAGTGTAAACTATATGCTTTTAGTTATAATATTTGATTGCAAAAGCGTGGGGCGCTGGAACAGGAAAGACTTTCCTGGCGGAAGCTGCATGAAGTCTTGTCAGATTAAGGATAAGGTCACATTTATAAAAGCGTGTTTTTCTCGTGTTTTTAAACTATTAATTTACACTGTCACGCTTTTATATATCTATTGTGACTTTTACTATTATTAATATCATTTTAAATTTCGGAAATGTATTAACGATGATAGGCTTTAATTGAAATACATAACATACTTACTTGAAAAGTAAAGTAGTTAATCACGTCTACGCATTTTCAACACCCACTTTTGCCAGTTTTTCGTGACGCCCACGTAATAGGAGCAAACCTATTACCGTTACGGATCTCTATTAGATAATTCATTGGTAGGTCCTTAAAGTTTCGGCATTCCGAGATATTTAGTACAATATGTAGTAATCACGTAATACGAATACAAATGCTCTTGTTCAAAGATATCTCGTACTCGATCAAGAACTCTACATTTTGCCATTCCCCTCATGTATCTACTTAATTGCCTGAAAGAAAAGGCGTTACCTTTGGCAGCATAAACGTTATGCTCTTGTACGACCTCATGCAGCTTTCGCCAGGATTTTTATTATATAAGGATTAGTATTAATAGGAATATGCTTACAAAAAAGTCTTTCTTGTTCTAGCACCCCACGCTTTTATAATCAAATATTATAACAAAAAGCACATAGTTTACACTTCAGCCCAGAAATAGAGGCAACTTGAACGATCCATAATTTATTTTTGGGTTTTTTTCGTGCATTATAAAAGCGTATTTTTCTAGGGTTTTTTAAACCATTTATTTATTTTATACTTTTTAGTCACAACATTTATACCTTAACTAGCTGTTTCCTGCGACTTCATCCGCGTAGAAGTCGTTATCGCATAAAATCATTACCCTCCTTTCGCGCAGTCAGTTAAAAAGTAACCTATGTCCTTCTCTTAAACTCAAACTATCTTTATAACAAATTTCATCAAAATCGGTTTAGTGGTTTAGGCATGAAAACGTAACAGACAGACAGACAGAGTTACTTTCGCATTTATAATATTAGTATGGATTTCTGTATTACATGGTGTTTTGTCTGAGTTCGACTAATGTGAAAATATTTCATTATTACTCTAATACATATACATTTTCTGCAGGTAGGTACCTATGTCAATATTTACACTCAATATTTACACTCATTATTAACTTCAATATATAACAGGTTTGTTATAACCTTCAACCCTAATCGTGGTCTAAGCTCATTACACGACTTTTCTAACAAATCCAAACACAGCTATGATACGATGTTCAATCATGAAGTTACAGTTCATATCTTACGACTCCATCATCAGATCAGTTTGACAGCACCATATTATTGTATTGTTATCAGAACTACAAACATCTGCCAATTTTCATGACGCTACGATCCTTGGAAGATGCTTATAGTTACCTGAGATTCCATTGCATAGTTTTACAAGTCAATTAAAAAAAGGTTTGTTATAACCTTGAAACATAAGCCTGGTCAAAGTGCATTACAAGACTTTTCTGACGAATCCAAAAACAGATATAATACGATATTCCATCATGAAGTTCCAGTGCATATCTTCCGGCTCCATCATCAGATCAGTTCGACAGTACCATATTATTGTATTGTCATCAGAACTACATACATCTGCCAATTTTCATGACGCTACAATCCTTGGAAGATGGTTAAATTAGCATCCTTAGATTCCACTTTTTCCATCGAAGTTTCAGTGCCTATCTTCCGGCTCCATCATCATATCAGTTTGACAGTACCATATTATTGTATTGTCATCAGAACTACATACAACTGCCAAATTTCATGACCCTACGATCCTTGGAAGCTGGTTAAATTAGCTACCTTAGATTCCACTTGTTTTCTGAGCCTATCTCCCGGCTCTCATCATATCAGTTTGACAGTACCATATTATTGTATTGTCATCAGAACTACATACATCTGCCAATTTTCATGACGCTACGATCCTTGGAAGATGGGTAAATTAGTATCCTTAGATTCCATTACATTGTTAGTTACATACACGACGACCTAATAAAAGCTTATTAAAAATAATACACTTGCATAGAAAAACACCTAAACACGGAAAAATATTGTTTTTCCGAACGGGGAATCAGAAAGCCGCAACGTTATTCACTATTACTGCGTCACTGAGACAGTCAAGTAAATAATCTGTTGGTAATAAAATATTAAACGAATAGTGGAAAAATTGAGTTGTGTGTCTGACGAACTGCATGTCTACCAATTTCAGTTTTGGCCATCGGCTACGAGTCCGTCGTGAGAGATGACGAAATACATATGTAGTTGACCACTTACTTTTTACATACTTAAAACAAGTTTACATAAAATAACTTTTAAACACTAGCAATAGTAGTTTGCTATATTTAGGACTTTTAATTTATTTCCAATAGTTATTGTTCAAGTTTGCATTGTCATCCTTCAATCCAAGATGGCCAGCGCTACAATATGGCGGATTGAATTTGTTTTGACAACTACCTCCATATAAAATAACCGTTACACTTTTTTTATGATACTCATAAGACATCTGTCTCGTGTTCTGAGCATAAAATGTTTAACTTACCGACTGAAATGACTAATACAATAGCAATTATATAGTGAGTGAAAGTTATAGCTCTCTGATGGTTCGTAGTGGGCAGTAGTTTTTCCAGAGATTCGACTTGTTTCACGAACTGTTCCCATCTTATGCTAAACCGCAGCATGAATAGCAAGTCAAAGTAATTGGCCATGGTAATCAATATTATTACTGAAAAAGAAACATGAGTATTACGGCATTAGTGTTTAGCTATAAATTGTATATTTGTGCTCGTTATTGTGTCCAGGTTACACATTGTTTCCTAGGGCATACCCCGGACCGGGTATGACATCCACGAACATTTCCACACGTAAAATAAGGGTTCCGTTTTTGCTATTTGGCTACGGAACCCTAAAAAGGTTACACATTGTTACGCTTTTGTTATTCATATATTTAGACTTTATGGAATTCATCCTAGTCTTAAATACTGCGAAGCATGTTGTATCACTTTCAATTATGTAATCGCATAGATAAGGTATACGAGCGAAATAAAAATTTTACTTTGCAGGAGGCCTCTAAGCTGCTATACCCTGCAGTGGGCGATAAATCGGCTGCGATGATGGTGATGATAACGGTTTAAACTCATCAACCATAATCATCTTAATCACTTGATTCTTTACCACTTTTTGATTATTCTTCAAACATACAAATAAATATCTTACCAAACTTATCCATAGTTTCAACGCGGTTTTTTGATTTAAATATGTCCATTATCATTAAAATAAGCCTTATTCCTTGGAGAAGTAAAACGGATAAAAGAATAGGTAAATACCATGATTTTAATGAACCTCTGGAACAAAAGAAGGTATTGCTTAATTTTGAGATGCTAGTGAGAAAATGTATCAAAGCTCCAGGTTTTAACATAAGACACAAATATTTTCTTTGTCATCTTACTAAAACCTAAAGATTTTTACACTGCATTTTTGAAACAAAGATTTGTCCATTGCATGTACTCAGCTAGCCTTTAAGAATGTACATTCTTAAAGGCTTACCTTATGGGTTAGAAAACGTTCCATTTATCGTGTAGTCACCGGTAGCTGAATACACGCCTCAACCATAGAGCTTTTTGGAGATTAACTTCGGTAAAGAAATTGCCATCGGTCTTCAAAACGCCGCTATGGTCACAGTAGGTACGTCATATTCTCGTCCGATAATCAGGAGATTCACAATTTCCTTGGACCTGGTCTTATTGAGGCCTTCCTAAGTGTATGATAAGCGTATGTTTGAAGATTGTATATTTCTAAGATCAAATCATTAAAATAAATTATACGCACCTTGTGAATTCACTGGTTTTGTTTCCTAATCCACAGATGGGAAGAAAACCAGTATACCGATATACAGCTAGTATTCGTCTAACAAAGCTGTAATAAGTAGAGCTTTCTTCGAATAGTAATTCATTCTTCGGTTTTACAAGTGTCGGTTCTTTTTTAGACACAGTCATCAAAGGCATTATTGAGTTATTCTATAGTCCCATGCGATGATTTTAGTCTTCTACAGAAGGTCTTCAACTTTGAACTCTCTCAAACGGAACCGTCTAGCAGGATCAGCCACTGTGAAAGTTCCTTACTGTTATGATCGCTTACTTGACACCGAGTCCAAGGGGCTACAAATTTAAGAATATAACTGCGTAAGAGCAATAATCAACAGGAAACCTTAAAGTACCGAAGAAATGATTAAAAAGGTTCCTACTTTGAAGTAAATAAATACTTTGTATGACTTCGACTGTTTCTCAGAATTTGTTTAAATGTAACTAAAGATCAGCTTATGTCATCGATCGAGCACCGACAGCAAATCAAATATACAAAACGCTTACCTGCGTGTGTATTGCCTGACAAAACACTTAGAAAGTTTCAGTACATACTTGACAAAACGGTTTGATGTACTTGACAACAATCATTTATAATTCGTAAAGTAAATTTGTCACGATTTGAAATCTTGACAGTTTTATCGCTGGTCTTATATTAATAAATCATACGTTCTTATCTAAATATTTACCTTTCTTAAACAAAGAGTGTGATGGACATACCATGCCCTATGCTTTATACAAAAGAATGTAGGTATACCTTCTAATTTTAAAGGTATAATTTTTAATATTAATTATTTTAGTTCAATAATGGAATTTTTTGTAATCATTTCAAACAATGTTTTATTGTTGATGAATAAATAAATATGCCTTTCCCATTCAATCCCTCCCCTGTGACAATACAATGGTAGTCTCATAATTTTATTAATATGTATTACCAGAATTTCACTTTAGTAAGTCTCAAGATTCCTCTGTTCAACGATGTCGTTGATTATGATATGATGTCGGTCAACATTTAGATTTAAAACTAACGTCTCCATGACGATATTTTGAATCTTTATGATTTTTATGCTTCGTCTGTCCACGTTTATTATTCATTTATTCAGATCTTTTATTAAGATAGAAAAAAATTAAAATAGAGAATGAAAGATCGAATAAAACGAAACCTTTTATGGACGATAACGGAAGGGGCTTACTCGAGCGAGTATTGCCGTATTGCAATGGACAATGTTTCAGTAGTATATTATAGTATTTCAAAGATCATAAAAACAATTATACTCGTAATACGCGATATATTTAAGTTCTCAAATCCAACTTTCGTATGTTCGTACGTCTATTATTCGTAGCTTACAACAGAGACCTACCTCGCTATCGTAAAAAAATATACAGTTTTTTGAGTTATTCTTCTTAAGCTTCTCATCGATAACAAAACTCGTTTCACTCCTCAAATAGGAGTTCTATAAGGTCTTCCTTACTTATCAATGTGCCAAAGAGCCCCATCTGTTCAGTGGTTTGACCTGAGAGGTGATAAAGTAATGGATGACGGGAGAAGTAATTTCATATAGATACACACAATAACTACCTATGTATTGCTCAAACTATTGCCTCTGAGAGAGCAGGAACGTTGATAGAGTTCTTTGAAAGGGGTCTTAAAAGACCTTAGCAGGGTTGGCTGCCCGAGCCCGACCATAGGCTATGGTAACCATTTTCTGTCAGGGGGGTCTTCTGTTTGCCTGCCATTTTAGTGGTAGAAAACGCATATAAAATTGAATTTTTACTACATAAGTAGGTATGTCTATCAGTTGTCTAGGATGTGAATGTCGTAAATATCATGACACAAGCTAATATAAGCCTAAATTGGGTAAAAATAAATTATTTATTCTCTGTAAATTTTTTACTGAATTAACTTTCGTGAGATCGACTGTACAAATTTAGACTACTGATACTGATGGCATAACTTTTGAAATCCCTTTTTTTGTTTCCACTATTTGCTAGAAGCGATTATGATTTGACGTAATTTCACGTCAAATCGTAACATCCTTATTTAAAAGGAAACTTGAATTAGATACTTGAATTCTTTAAACACTCTTTTATTATTGGTGCTACCCTTGCAGTTTGAGCCTGGAGGAGCGTTCATACTAATAGCCAATTTAATTCGCTGTAGTTGTATATTATTTGCAAGTCAAATTCTTTAGGTAAAAATTAAACAAAACTGTGCGTACAGAACGTGTGTGGACTACCGCGAATTAATGACGACACACAAGCTGATTTATTTTGCTGTTTCTCGGAACAATTAGCAAGGTTAATATACCTCTGTCTACCCTTTCGGGGATGGGGGCGTGACCTTATGTATGTGTGGAGTTATTTCTCTAAAACCTTAGATTCAGCGTCGGAATAAAGTTCGAAGCAGGTGTGATGTGGTCAAAGACTGCAGTTCATTGCGTCCTACACGCGCGAAAGCGGACTTAGCGTCGCTTGTCCTCCGATGGTGAACATTCCTGCAATTATTTAAATTCAACCTTTACTGTGGCTAGTCTTTGGATCGGTAACCACTGTGTGACACTTTCATTTACAAGCATTTTCATGCTTGGGAAGATATGTTAAGCTGTAGGTCTGTTATTATCAAGATTATTTAATAGCAACACGTAATTGGAGAGTCTACAGCCAGGTAGAGAGCGTCTGAGGTGCAGCAGATCAACCCCATGTATGAACACACTAAAAGGTATGCTAATCGCTTGGCACTAAGTAGTCGCTCGGGACGGGATGCTCTGTTCAAACGTGAAGCTCGCCCTCAATTGCACTACGCGTCGGGTCACGCAGGCTGGTCCCTTAGAACTTTTTAGAGGTAAGATTGCGAGGATTTTACGTTTTTGGTAGCGGTTGAAGACAATACCAAAGTCGACATCGAACGAGTCAGATCAGAAGACGTGGATAACATTTTTAAAAAATAGTTACGTTATGACCCTGTCAATTTCAAAATTTTGTTGCTAAACTAAGAACGAATAGGCGCTACGTGGTGTCTAGTGTATCTGACGGGGGTCGACACGCCTGTCAGGGAGACCCGTAGAAACGCGGCATAGCACAGGGGCCCAACTGGGACTAACCACCCTGGGAGGCTGCTCCACCAGGCCGCGCAAAATCCAATGTGGAACGTCGTGCCCGATGGTGACCGGACTAGGACCCGGCGACCACACTCGGACCACATTCCACAACCTAAGCGTGCGCGGAAGAAAACCCCTATCGGATCTAACCGTGCTGGAACGCTCCGGACGCAGAGTGTGAGGATGAACTCCCTGTCTGTGGCGAGCGTTGCGGTGATAGAACGTAGCCGTGGGCATCATATCAAACAATTCCTCAGAGCACATACCATTGTACAGGCGGTAGAACACGCATAAGGAGACAAAGTCTCTCCTGTCGCGAAGAGGTTCCACACCACCTGAAAGTATAGGATCGTTGACAACTCTTACAGCACGTCTTTGCACCGAGTCAAATGGACGAAGCTGATATACAGGTGCCCCCGCCCAGAGGTGACTGCAGTACCTAATCCATGTGCGGCCGCACTCGCGACTTATAGAGAAGCAGTGTTTGCGCCGCAGTAAAGTACCGCCGCGCCCTGTTGAGCACACCTAGCTTCTTGGACGCCAGCTTAGCCTTGTCCTCCAAATGACTACGGAACTAAACGTCACTGGAGATGTCAACGCCAAGGATCCCTATACTTTTGGAGATAGAAAGAGATGTGCCCTAAAATTGCGGCGCTACAGTAATTGGGGTTTGCTTAGCGGTGAAAAAACACGCTTGTGTCTTGGAAGGGTTGAACTGGACAAGATTTTGTCCACCACAATCGGACACTCTAGTAAGAGTAGCCTCGATTTCAGACACAAGCTATTCACAATTTTCCTCCACTGCGTCCCGAGAGATACCAGGGCGGCCCGTGTAACAAGTGTCCCCCGTACTGTCGTCCGCATAACAATGAATGCCGTCAATAGACAACATGTCATTGATATGCAGCAGAAACAGAGTAGGGGACAACACTGAGCCTTGCGGTACTCCAGCGTTTATGGCCATGCAGTCTAAACAGCTGCCGTCGACGACGGCCCTGATGCTTCTACCGGCCAGGAAGCTGGACACCCTTCCGCATAATCAATCGGGCAGTCCATACGAGACCACGGTGCCAGACCCGGTCAAAGGCCTTAGAGATGTCGAGGCTCACTGCTAGAGTCTCGCCCTTACTCGATAGCCGCCGCCCATCGGTGTGTGAGGCACACTAGAAGATCGACCGTCGAGCGACCGTGACGGAAACCATACTGCCGGTCACTGAGCAGGTCGTGTTCCTCAAGGTACCCCAGGAGCTGTGTATTATTTACACGCGCAATCACCTTAGATAAAAAGGAGGTGACGGCTATAGGCCTGTAGTAGGCCGGGTCGGTCCTGTCACCTTTCTTGGGCACAGGATGCACATACGCGATCTTCCACGACGCCGGGACATGTCGCTTGGAATATGAAAGCGTGAAAAGACGTGTAAGTACCGGACACAACTCAGGACCATACTGCTTAAGTACCACCGCGGGTATACCATCCGGCCCACTCGACTTATGAACGTCCAGGAATCGAAGCTCACGTCACGTTTGATGTTCCTAACGCAGACCCAAATACGCTGCCCTGACGATCAGTCGTACCTATGTTACCCTGGCTATTTTATTATCATCGAGGAACAATTTCAAGATAAAGCCAGGGTATGCGCGTTCGTTAGGGCCGATGTTTGCTGTCGCCGGCTGCGCTGCCTTGAGAACCCCTTCTTCTCCGCCCTTATCACGCTTTAAAATGGTATATCCATTTTTATATGCATTGCTTGTTAGGTCCGTATCTATTGTAATGCCGTTAAGTAAAAATAGTAATTTAGAACATATTTAGTTTAATGCTGAAACTTAACAATATTCCAAAAATGAATGACAATTATTTACAATAATTAGTTCAATTGCCCATTACGTTATTTTCCAACCTGTATATTTTTCTTAAAAATAACAGTCTTGTATGTACAAGTTAAATATTTTTCTATCTATTTACTTATTTAATTGTAACAACACTAATTCATAAGTAATGACAGTACCGAGTACCTGAAACAAAAGTTCATTCGTTAACATTCATAAAATTCGACATGGAAAAAAACTGAATGGTATTAAAACAATACATACATACATACATAACATCACGCCTGTTTCCCAACGGGGTAGGCAGAGACTATGACTTTCCACTTGCTACGATTCTGGCAAACAACTTTTGCTTCTTCAACTTTCATAAGTGTCTTCATACATGCTCTTCGGTTAAGGGTACTCTTGACCTGGCCTTTTCTCAGAAGATTATTGATTTGATCGACATGAGTATGCCGAGATCGACCCCTACCAGTTTGCTCATTCACTCTCGCTTCATAAATCTGTTTCGTCCGCCTATTTCCATCCATTCTCTCCACATGTCCAAACCATCTGAGCATCCCTTTCTCTATCTTAGTCACTACATCTTCTGTCATACCGCAATGTTCCCTTATCACACTATTCTTTACTTTATCCTTCAATGTCACTCCAGCTATACTTCGCAAACTTCTCATTTCCACTGCATTAATTTTACTTTCATGCTTCTCCTGCCACACCCAACTTTCACTACCATGCATAAGTGTAGGGACAAGCACTCCTCTATGTACAGCCATCCTTGCCTTTTTAGACACGTTCTGACTGCTCATAAAGGTGTGAATGGCTCCATTCACTTGGTTTCCTGCCAAAACTCTTCTTTCAATATCATTGTCACACTTTCCATCTCTTGCAAATTTTGAACCCAAATATACAAACTCTTTCACCTGTTCCACGCTCTTTCCTTCGATCGATATCGAGCAATCAGTCATACATTTCTCTCTTTCAAAAACCATTACTTTTGTCTTGCTTACATTAACATTCATTCCTCTACTTTTAAGCGCATCGTTCATTATATTAACCATCAACTGCAACTCCTCCGCCGATGATGCCAGTATTACCTGATCATCAGCATAAAGGAGGCATTTGACGGTTAGCTCATTCATTTTTAATCCATACGCGCACTCTTGTAGTTCTTTCAAGCAACTGTCCATGTATAGGTTGAACAGCCATGGTGACGCTACACAGCCTTGTCTCACACCTTTTTCTGTGGGAAAAAAGTCTGTGCAAGCTCCATTGATCCTGACACAAGCACTGGAGCCCTCGTATAGAGATTTCAAGGCTCGTATCAAGTTGCTGTTCACTCCATACATGGACAATAAAACAATTAAAACAAACAATTAAAACATTAAAACAATAAAAGCAGTTTATTGTTTTAAAACGTAAACACAACGATTTTTGTACGTCGCAATATTAGAAAAATCAAAATAAATAGGTATTTTTCATAACAAAAAGCGTTTGAATACATGGGGGTCTGTGAAAATTAATTATTCTTTTTAAACTTTATGTGGGTTTTATGAAAATACACTTTTTCACAACCAAATGCCGCATTTGATAATTTTGAAAATGTTTACCAATAATACAAAATATACTAAGCTCGGGTTAAAGAACAACACGAAGCCGTTCACTCACCTACATTTCTGCTATTAGCGAATATTTTGTAATTTAGCCAAAATGAAGTGACTAAGAACCTTCCTCAGGCATGTGCCATCAATAATATATATTCGCCACAAGGATCCTTCAAGTCGTTTGGGAGTTATAGCGGCGCGACCAAATATTGCGGACGTACGCAGCATACAAATTAATAGCAATCAGCAGAAATTCAATTATTTTATGGAAGAATACTATCTTATACATCTATATATATAAAAATCAATGCCACTTTTCGTTGTAATTTTATAACTCAAGAACGGGCTCACCTATCCAAACCAAATGTTTAGGTTTTGTTCGGACTATTAAGTAGATGGTTTATGTGAAGTTTGCACAAAATCGGTCGAGACGTTCTTCATTTATCACGCAAACGAAGTTGCGCGGGTCAGCTAGTATTATATAAAACTCTCCGAAACGGCTTGACCGATTTTTATGATATTTTAATATTCAGTGGGTTTGTGAATCGGCTACTATGTATTTTTCAAACCCCTAAGTGACTGAGGATAACATTCTACACGGGCATCAACTAGTAGTGTATAGATTATTAGAAAAAGATAAAAATACTAACCGACAGAATCATGTTGTAAGATACGTGGAAAAAGTTCAAACCGTTAAGACTAATTTTCAAATTCTTAATTTGGGAAGTATATCTTTGAACCTGAAAATAAGATAGGGCCAATAATAATATAGGTATTATCTATACTAATATTATAAAGAGGAAAGATTTGTTTTTTGTTTGTTTGTAACGAATAGGCTCCGGAACTACTGGACCGATTTGAAAAATTCTTTTACTGTTGGGAAGCCACACTCTTTGCGGCGAACATTGGCTATATTTTATTCCTGTATTCCCACAGGAACGGGAACTACGCGGGTGAAACCACATGACGTCCGCTAGTATTTAATAAGCAAACAGGTACGATTGCACAAAACTTAAAATTTCATTTATGCCTTGGTTATAGATCTTATTTTGAGAAATAATTTTGAAAAGCAACTAGTCGCCCCAAGACGTACCTCTAAGGTGGAAAAATTTATCGGTACCGAGTAGGATTTAACTTTTAATGGCTGAATTTGCAAAGCGTCTCGCATCTTCATCTCGCATCTTCAGTTCGAATATGTATTATAATGTGAATGTTTATGAAAAACTTTGGAGGATTTGATGTTTGTTAGTCATTCACGCTCTTAGATTCGACTAAAACCGCATGTATCCTACCTAAAAGCCCACGGCTGGGAGCCGGAAGGATACCCCAGGACTCCCTACAGACCTACGGCTACCTTGGGGGAGTTCGAGTGCTATCCTGCGTCTAAGGGGGGTTGTTCGGGTGTTATCCTGCTTTTTGGGGCGTGAATCCCTGTCACGCTGTCGTCTAGGGCCTGCTTCTGTATGGACGGTGACCATTCCCCCTCATCCTCCTCAGGCCCCTGTCTTGGAGGCTGACAGTCTTGAGCGAACACACGTCGTCGGCGGTGTACGGAAAAAGTATTCCACGCGGATGGAACTTTGGGCACTATCTACTTTAAAATGAATCAAAAAAATAATATTTTTAGTACATACCTCTATACTATACCTAGAGCTGGGCAAGCCGTATAAAATAATTACGGGCAATGAAGCATGGTATGGTAATCTTGCAGCAAGATGAAGTACCAACAATACTCTTATTAGGAGCAAGTAGAGAAAGGAATATGTAAAATATATAGAATAATTTACAAAATTCGGAGATCTGTAAGCAAACATTCATCTATACATATAAAATGAATTGTCCCGATTGACTGACTGACTGATCCATCAATGCAGAGCCTAAACCGCTGAACCTACAAACTTGAAATTTTGACAGTAGATGCATTTTATGACGTAAGCATCCAATAAAAAAGGATTTTTGAAAATTAAGGGATGGCAGTTTGTATGAAAGTCCGTCATTTTCAGAACTAGATGCACAAAATTTTATAAACCTGTGATTTTTACGAAATAAATGAGCACATATGATATATTCTTCAAATTTTTACTACTAAGAGAGTCAAAATAAGTGATAATCTATATTGTAAATGACAGGATTACCAATAGTTTTTTTTTGTTTAACGTGAGGGAATATCCTCATGGATGTTATGCCGGACTCCTACCGACTAAAAAACCTCACGTCACGCCCAACAGCCTGTGGTTGGGAGCCCCGGGGAAGCCCTCGGAAATTCTAATAAATGAACAGTTAGTAAACATACTACTAAACTACGGGAGTAAACGCAACGCGACGGGAACGGGTGATATACTCTCTGTTATGTGACGCAAACGAAGTTGCGCGGGTCAGCTAGGAGTATATAATCAATCAAGCAATGAATCAAATCTGCCTATAGCAGTTCACTCCTGGACGGAAGCCTCTCCCAGATCACACCACAATACACTGTCCTGCACCTACGGCATCCAGTCCCTGTCAGACACCCTTTGCAGGTCATCGGTCAACATAAGGTCACGCCTTTATCCCCGAAGGGGTAGGCAGAGGCATATTATATGCCCACATTTCACCTTTTTTTATTTATAATTTGTGTTTAAATGGACGGGCGCAGGTTGTGACTGCCTGCTGTTGAAATAAAGTCTTCAACTTGACTTAACGACTGCCATTTTACTGGCAACCGGGACCAACGGCTTAGCGTGCCTTCCGAAGCACGGAAACGCTCAAATAAATGTCACAAAGTGATCACATGGATGGTCACCCATCTATGGACCGGCCATAGTGAAAGTTGCTTACTGCAGTGATCGTTTACAGAACACTGAGTCCGCGGGGCCACGAGCGCTTCGGTCATCGGTCAATCTGCCGAGTATTTAGGTAAATTCAATACGATGCAATGCAATGTTCAATTCAAAAGTCTGCGCAAGAAGGCTTTGAACGTTGACGTAAATTACTTAACAATTTCTTTCAAACTTTATTATGTAGCTAGTCAATCAAGCATTGCTTTTGCCCGGGTGTCTTTGGCTGGTTAAGTTATGGATTATTAATTCGATATCAATCAAGTTATCAAAAGACTGTTTGATCTGAAATCTGCGGAACATATTTGAGTGACGTGGCATTTCATAAGTTTCAAATTACAGAAAACCAATAAACTTACTTTAACTCTTCCGAATCGTTATATTTGCAAACTTTGTACTGATGACCGTGACTGTAAAAAGTAAATTTTTTAATTAATATAATGTTTCTTCTTCTAATACAGAACTTAACAAACGGGTACACAATATGGTAAAATCGTGGGTGCTAGCTAGTAGGTAAGGCTAGTATCTCTACTATTATTATAAATGCGAAAGTACCTAACTGTCTGTCTGTCTGTCTGTTACGCTTTCACGCCTGAACGGCTGGAGCGATTAAGATAAAATTTGGTATAGGGATAGTTCGAGGCCCTGGGAAGGACATAGGCAACTTTTTAACCGACTGTGCAAAAGGAAGGTCATAATTTTAAGATATAACGACTCTTACGCAATAACGACTTCTAAGCGGTACAAGCCGCGGGGAACAGCTACTTAGCTTATAAATATAGAATAAGCTAACAACAAGCTTTAAATAAATATACGTAACTTACTTTAAGGCATAAAATAATTGTATGCAAATACCGTATAAGTTACCAACAATTAATGTCATTAAAGATATGCCAAACCAATCATTTATCAATTTCGTTATATGCGTGATTTTCAAATATTCTATTCGCAATCGTGTACATGAAAATTGTTTCTGAAATTATAATATTAAAATTAATATTTCTGACAACTTTGTAATATTTATGCACTAGTCATTGCACTGGCAGTAGAGCCTATGTAACTCGAAGATATTGTAGTCTCCCAAGAGCAAAATATTTTTTTAAATAGGTTCAGTACCTTGTTTTGGAGAGTATTCAATACAAATAAACAAACAATCAAATCTTTCCTCTTTACAATATTATTAGAATAGATAGAAATAAAAGTACTCACCTGGTGTATAGCTCTTTTCAGATGTTCATTATGTACAATAAAATATTCAGTCAGATATAAGCTTATAATAATTGTTAGCCAATCAAAGTAGGTGCTTATAAATGCAGATTGTAAATGGAAAATCTGAAAGAAAATAGTTAGGTTAGTGTAGTACTAGTGAAATTTTTAACTATGACACAATTCGTGATCAGAGTATCTTCGAACTTGATTTACCACGCACTTGACTTACCTGATAAGTGTTCTTCTAATCACTTTTAGTTCATATAAATACATGAACACGATGTTTACTCTTGGTCTAAGATCCCGTTAAGAATGATCTTCACCGAGCTGGTTAATGGATGAAAATTATTTCATATTCAATGAAATATGTCAATAAATTAATTGCTGTTGGGTTGCCTAAAAAAATCAGTCCAGCATATGATTAATCAAGAATTTAAAAAAAAAATCACTGGTCATCAATGAAATAATCAATTGTGCATTCAATAAAACAATCTTTATATTTCAATTATCTTTAATCCATTAACCAGACCACCGTAAGTTACTAGTATCGATTAACTTGTTTATACCTGCGTAAGAGTTGTGACGGCAAAAAAGTGGACAACCTAACATTTGCATTTCTTATGGACGTTATACTTTCATTATTGGTACTTATGGAATGTATCTAGGTATTATTCGAATCAGTGAAATGTTAATTTTTTTTTTTTACATTTTGTACAATCACATCATATTCTGGACTAATTTTTTTTAGGCAACACATCTGCAATTAATTTAATAACATATTTCATTGAATATAAAATAATTTTTATCCATTAACCAGCTCGGTGAAGATCGTTCTTAAAGGAATCTTATACTATCTTAAAAACATCTGAAGCATAGCTTAGGCTTCATACGAGTATACCAGTGCTTTTAATATCTCAAAGCACTACGTTTTGTATATAATTATGTACTTAACTAAAGTTCACGTCACTTTATTTAAAATTTTCATACAATTATTTCTGTGAGCACTTGTTCTGCAGTTGGAACTGAGTATGTACGGATTTCATTTGTTGTAATACAGATATTATTTTAAAAACAACCTACCTCACAAATTAAGCCCGTCCACATATTCAACGGCATGTAATCAAATATCCAAGGGTTGTTAGCCATAAAGTAATTCAAAGTGACATTGTCTGGACCACATGTATATGCCTCGTTGTATTTATAACATAAGTATAAAATTTCTTCCACTGAAATAAAGTTGTAACTAACTTATCGAGAAAAGGAAGGCTACCCCTAAAAAAGTGAGTGTCGCAGTAAAAATATTTGAATTGCACTAGTTCAAGCAGTTAAAGCACGTATTATTTGGAGTTTCCGATATTTCGAACCTATTGCAATCGCCTTGATCACGGAGAAGCTGGTGATCCACTACAAACTCAAACTCGATACGTTCGAGACACAAAATCTTGGGAGTATCTACTCGTGTATAAACCATTAGTGGTGCTACGCATAGCAATTGATTGTGAAAGAGGGTAGACCAATACAGATGTTTCCCTTAACCATCCATTCAGTTTCTCCGTGAACTTGGAGCTCGCAACTGTGCTGAAATATCGAAAACATAAAACAGCACAATAAATGATTGTCGTCCTTTTAACTCGCTAAATTTAAAAATTATTTCTTTTAAAAAATACTGCCATAGATTTAACCTACTAAAACTATTGATTTTACCTGCTCCACCCATGATGACGAAAACAATAATCGCGTTCAAAGTAATATTATAGTTTCTTCTGAAACGCGGTAGTTCATCCTCTACTTTTTCTATAGTCCTGATGAGGGAGGGCCAGATCCAACAAATTTTTACTAGGATAAGAAATAAAATAAAGCTGGATGTGTAGAACAACGTGTATGCTGAAAATATAATTATGATGTAACAAATACTTTCCTTCAGTGTGTCACTTATGAAGTGATACTTATGAAAGTAGAAGAAGCGTAGGTGATATGTCAGGATCGTAGCAAGTGGAAAGTCCACAATTTACACCAAAATACACGGTCTTGCAACTTCTGCATCCAGTCTTAGTCTGTGACAATAGGTAATTTATGGTGTTATAAATATTTATAAGACCCATAGAACCATGAAAGATAGATCAAGAGAGGTCAAGATAGATCGTGGAAAGCGAAAAGCCACAGTCTCTGCTTACCCCGTTGGGAAACAGGCATGATGTTCTGTATGTATGTAATAGTTTCCAAGTTACACTGTTCAATCAAATCAGGCTAGGGCAGTCCACTCCTGGACGTAGGCCTCTTCCAATCTACGTCACTACACACGGTCCTGGGCCTTCTGTATCCAGTCCCAGCCGGTGACCTATTGTAGGTCGTCGGTCGGTTACACTGTTAGCCATAGCAATTAATATCTCTACTATATCCTTACTAATATTATAAATGCGAAAGTAACTTTGTCTGCCTGTTTGTTACGCATTCACGTCCAAACGGCTGGAGTGATTGAGATGAAATTTGTTATATGACCCTGTATAGGAGAACACCAATAAACCTTAACCAACATAATGGATTGATGTGTCTAATTATAATGTAAGTATGTATTCATAATTAATTTTATATTGATTTTTAGGTTATATATATACGAGGAACACATCTCTCACGGTGTCTAAGACTTATAATATTTCCTCTTGCTACACTGCGACTCAGGTTAGACTTAAAATATTATGTCCCACAATCGGCGCCAAGGCTTTCCATCAGCCTGACGAGGTCAATTTGGCGAGCTAAATATTGAAGAAAATTACGGAAAGAAAAGAAATTACTATTATATCAACGATTTCGTACCATGCAGACGTATGAATAAATATAAAATCTTACTGATAGCCAATATTGAAATTCCCTTCTGTATAAGATTGTTCCAAGAATTCAGTAACATGAAAATCTGTCCAAATACGCTGAACGCGTAATAAACCGTATACACTGACCGAAAGGTGTGCCTGAAAATAAATTAAGTTCATCTATTTAAGAGTCCATATGACGCCAAATAGACCATTACTTTGATCTAGATCTCAGGACTCGTGAGGTCTGCTGAATTAAAATTTGAACACAGACAAGTTTAGTTTTTGACAGATTACTGATAAAATCCTCGATAGATTTTTGTGTTGAAATTACCTCGATTTCGTTAAATTTTAAGCTAGATCTCGTATGTAATAAGTTGTTTTTATAATATAAAATATTTATAAGAAAGACAATAGTAAAATCTTCATTTGCACTAGAGCATTTTTTTCATATTGGTTTTAGTTTTTTTATAAATAATTTATTTCGTTAAAAGCGCACAAAAACCGATCGCATCTCTCTCTTTCTTGCACGTTAAAATGTATATATTCTATCTTCTTTAAACAATTTGGCGTCTGGTAGGCTCTTAATATCTTAAGTATGTGCCTTCACCAATGCTGCAATATTACTTGTTAGGGTAGGAGGCGACGCCAAAGCCAATCACCAACAACAGATTACCTGATTTTGTTGTCCTAAACATATGATTATTACGAAACCTGAAAATTTTCTAACGATACTCGAGTTCACTACAATTTGAAGTTTGGGAGCGAAATCTTGTCTTCAAATATTTGCTGTACGCTTGAAATTCAGGTAATTTGATCTACTCTAGTAGTGCGTCTGCGAGAGTAGAGCAACTTCTTGCTTTTGCGATACAAATTGCAAAATAAGACCTTACCTCAGTTTATCACTTGACTGGCTTGTTAGTCCATGTAATGGTAAAAATCCCATAACTCGACTACAAAGTAGTATTATTCTTGTTGAATTATGTAAATTACTTAGATTTCCTCGAATTAGATTTTGTCTTGTGAGGCCTCTATACCTCCGAGAGACCTTAATATGCGTTCTCTTTGTGTACATTATTTAAATCACTATTCAATTATAGTAGTGAGTGGAGAGCTGTAGAATTGTTATATTACAAATCAAAACGAACTTCCAGAACTATTATAAGGTAATCAGACCGACCATCTACGTGGTTAAAGACTGTTGATAAATAAACTCAAGCCACCGCACTTGGTTGGTCAATTTATCTATTTAAAAAAATATTTACAGAAAGTGTCATCATTATTATGTTATTAAAAAGTACTTATCGCTCATGTGTATTAATGATTGTGTTACCCGGAATCTGATTCCAAAAATCAAGATAAAATTCTTCACTTTCATTCTCATTCACGTTATGATATTTAAAATTTATGAAGATATAATTATAGAACTGAACTTAGTTTTGATACAAGGAATCCAAATAATAATCAAGTTAGAATTATGCATTTATGGTGTATTTTTGGTCAAAAATCCATAAAAAGCAAGTAAAATTTTGCTATTTGCAGTCAGCAAGTCTAAGGCTGAATACCGGAAGTAAGAACGTAAGTTCAAGACACAAAATCTTAATATTTATGAGGTTGACAGAAACTCTATTTATTAGATTGATGTAATAACAGTAATGTAAAAAATGGGTTTCTAGATAAAAATTTACTACAGAAAGCTTGCTACAGAGAGTATCGATAAAAATTCAAATCATCTGTCTATATATACAAACATCAATGCCACTTTTCGTTGTAATTTTAATTAGACATAAATCAAAACTACCCTAATAATTTTGTAGATAATAATCGTACTATATTAATAGGTCTACGTGTTTTCTTTAGAAGACATTCACGAACATTACACACAACGCTTTCTGATCCCAAAGTAAGCTAGGAATAACCTGCTTGTGTTATGGGTATCAGACCACGGATATTAATACTTATATATCTACTTCTTTTTTTTTTTTTAATACATACATATTATACATAGAAACACCCAGACTCTTGAGACAAACATTTATGGGTCACACAAAGATTTGTATCGCTACCGACTGCGCCACAGAGGCAGTCTAGACAATATCAAAAATTATTGATATAAATATAAAAAACGGCCAAGTGCGAGTCGGACTCGCGCTCAGGGGGTTCCGTGCCAAAAACGGCAAAAAAATCACCTTTATTGTATGGAAGCCTACTTTTATCCCCCCTATTTTCTGATTTTAGTAATTGTTGTCATAGCAGCAACAGAAATACCTACATCATCTGTCAAAATTCAAGGTCCCAAGCTATCACGGTTTCTGAAATACAGCCTCATGACGGGTAGACATACAGCCATACAGACAGAACGCAAACAGTAAGACAGACAGACAGACAGACAGACAGACAGACAGACAGACAGACAGACAGACAGACAGACAGACGGACAGCGAAATCTCATGAATAGGGTACCGTTTTTACCCTTTGGGTACGGAACCCTAAAAAGATAAAGGTGCCTCGGCACGTTTTGTGACCTTTCCCATATGCGTTTGACACAGGAACATGTTTCTTGTACTTATAAAAAAATACATAATTTGATAAGCGCAGAGTTCCAAAATCCAAACAAAAAATAGATATTCGTTTTTTTGCAAAATTTTTATTTTTACTACTAATCCTACGAGAGCTGACAGTAAAAAATACACAATACTACTAGATGATGGTCGCGACTTCAACCGCGTGAAATTTGGAAGCAGTCCCCTTTCCCCAAAACTGTCTTGGGCTTCGGCCTGCCATGTTAAAAATACCGTCCCTTTCTGCACAATTCATTTGCACGTTTGCATTAATTGTAATATTTTCAACTCAAGGTTTTCACGTAAATTAAAAATTCCATGACGCAGTCAATTTCCTTGATCAGTTATGAAATTATTTTTAGAGTTTTCAATTAAGTACAATTTAGTCTCAATAAATCCTAAATATCGTTTCAAAACCATTTCAGTGTGTTTACTAAACGCACTGAATTTTTAATATTGAGTAAGTAATTTATGTTCACATTTCGTGTCCATTATAAGTATAGGTAGCCCATTACACAAAGCATACGGTGGACATGTTACGCGAAGTGTTAGAGCATAGTACCTTGGAGTAATACCTTTGAGATTAGTGATAAACAAATATCTTACTTCTAATGTGGAACTAGGTCATACTCATACTGTACTTACATAAGTGAAACTTAGAAAAGCTTAGTTAATACTTGTGGGGATGCCGGCACCGCCGAGCGGACGACCCGACCGCTAACCAGAATTCTTCTCTACCAAGTGGAGATCGGTAAAACAAAAGAAGATCAACGAAACAAATAAAGATCGCCCAAACAAAAGATCAGTAAAACAAAAGAAGATCGACAAAATAAATGAAGATCAGCGAAACAAAAGAAGATCGACAAAACAAATAAAGATCGGCAGAACAAATGAAGATCGAAAAACAAATGAAGATCGGCATAACAAATGAAGGTCAGTGAAACAAATGAAGATCGATGAAACAAAAGAAGATCGGTAAAACAAAAGAAGATCGAAAAAACAAATGAAGATCGAAAAAACAAATGAATACCGACAAAACATATACAGATCAATAAAACAAACGACTATAAGCAAGTTGATAAGGTCAAAAACTACTCGCAGCCATTAATATTTACTTAATATCTAACCAAAAATCTACTCTCCTGAGAGTGTGTGCTGTATGTCGTTTTAAATTTCGTCGCTCCAAGACGTATCTGGTGAATAAATTCGTCAGTTTCGAGTTGGTTTTGATAACCCTACCGTAACGTAAACATTTATGTACTAAAGTGTCCTAAAGTACGGACTTAGTAGTTATCGTAATAAACTTTTCAGGGGCAGACCCCTATCTGTAAATTCTGTGAATTTGCAGCCTTAGTACAGATGAGACCTACTCCGCACCTAAATCTATAGAAATTCCTATGAAATCATGGAGATCACGTCAATTGAAGACTCTCTCATTGGGGTGGAAAATGTTTTTGGAGCATAGATTCACATACCTAGGTACAGTCGTACTAAGGCATAAATTATGCAATGATTAAATTTATCACAACTTGAAACGTTGACAGGTTTATCTGTGATACTATCTAAAGAATCATGCCGTCAAAACATATGCATACTAAATTATTGTGGCGTTCAATATTCAACTACAATTATTTACCTATCGTACCTACCCTTTGTTGTTGTTTTAAGTTCATAAACACGTGACGTCAACATTATCCTTCTATTACGAACATTAATATACCTACAGTCTGAAATCTCAGACAAAACTATGCGGCTTAATTGTAACATATTAAATCAATGAAATATATCAGCCTAATGCTTAGCATTCAATTTTTTTTTATACCACTAAGGTGGCAGACAAGCATAAGGCCCATCAGAAGAACTGGCCGTCACCGCAGCCTATGAACGTTTGCAACACCAGAGGCGCCACACTCACGCTGCCGACCTGTGCCCTGAAAACATGACTATTGTGCAGTGGATTGCCTTAAGCCTTAAGGTAATCCACTGCTGATCGTAAGTTTCTCCTAAATTACGCTACAATACACGTTCCTGCATCTTCCGCATCCAGTCGCTCTCCTCAATACTAACACATTACTTACGCCAAAAGCCTGCCTAGTCAGCTGATCGGCAGATGGGTCAGCTAGGTCTTAGTCAAACCCCATAATATCTAAGGAAAATAATACAATACAAAAGCGCATCTGGCTGCAATCTACCGAATCAATCACGGCGAGTATTCTGAAGAGCTCTTCAACGTAATCCCACTTTTCCTTTGACATCAAGAACAGCGCGTACCGCGCAGAGGTGCCACTCCAATGTATGAACATTGGAGAGTATCTTTGCGATAATCAATAACATTATGTAGGTATGCCGGAACCTAGTGATCCAAAATCCTCCGGGGCCTGCAGACTCCTTAAACTAAAACGGGGTATTCCCAAATTTAAACGCGAGTACAACCGCGCGAGCAAAGCCACTTATTTAATAATAACGAACAACGCCCAGGAAAATTATAATTTGAATAAATTGTAATGTAATTGCATTGTAAATTTAAAGTTTATAATGTTATAACCAATTTTTTCCAATGTGTTGCAGAAGAGAAGAAATGTAAATAAATACGAAATTAATTACATAGCATTTAGCATGTCAATATATGAGAAGCAGTGTGAGCTTAGTGACGAAAATGCAGAAATCTCTAAATGTATACGAGCAGTTTATAGATGAATCAAATATTTTTTAGACAATAACACTCCACCCATCGAGTCTTCTGAAAATATATTCATCAATCAAAGCGTAGGTTTGTAAAGTATTATTTGTTTTTCAGCGATGGATTGATTCACTACTCTCTGAGCTATCTTTATTAACAGTTACTACTAAAATGGCCCGCTCCTACCTATTCGCCTAATGCCGCCGCGCGCCGGCGACCCGGATATTTTTTTACACCACTAAGGTGGCAGACAAGCATACGGCCGACCAGAAGAACTAACGGTCACCGCAGCCTATGAACGTTTGCAACACCAGAGGCGCCATACTCGCGCTGCCGATCCTGCAAAACCTTCTAAGACCCCTTTTGAAGAACCCTATACTGCAGGCGTTTGGGAAAAATCGAGGCAGCGATATTATTCCTCAACTTAAGCGTGCGCGAAAGAAAGCCCCTATCGTACCGGCCGATCGTGTTGCTCGACGAGGTGTGCAAGCTCTTTGAGCGTTATATTGCACAACAACGCCTCGTCGGGCACCTCACACGCGTGGGGCCTGATCTGGCGGATAGCCAGTCTGGCTTCCGTCAGGGGCGCTCCACCGTGGACGCGATCATGTGCATTAGAGTCCTGACGGAGGAAGCAGTCTCACAGGGTGAGGTGGTGGTGGCGGTGTCTCTCGACATCGCCAACGCTTTCAACACCTTGCCGCTTATCTACTATGGAGTGCCTCTCTACCTCCGTCGAATTGTCGGGGCCTATCTCACCGAGAGGGCCATAACTTACCCGAGCTGGCTAGGGCCGGGTCGGCGGGATGTGTCGTGCGGTGTTCCACAGCCGCTCCTGTGGAAGTCGTAACCGATGGGTTACGACTGGGTGCTGCGTGGTCCGTTGCTCAGAAGGGTCGGCGTAACGTGTTACGCCAACGACACCCTCGTTATGGCGCGGGGAGCAACGCACCGTGACGCAGCACTAAAGGCCACGGCAAGGGTTGCTCAAGTCGTCGGTCGGATTCGGCAGCTGGTCTCGAGGTCGCCCTTCACAAATCCGAGTGCTTCCACGGACATCGGATGGGCCCACCTGGCAGCCCCGGATCTAGAGATTTTTTTAGGCGGGGCAAAATGTGAAAATGCCGCCCCCATTACCCCCCCCCCCCCCCCCGTATTAGCGAAGGTACAAATCTGCGTCTTGTACAGCAGACATGATCACAAATCCTACCACTGCCTACGGTATGAAGCCCTCGGAAGGATATTCCAGAATTCCCAACAGACTTGGCTACCATTGTGACCTTACCTAGGGGGTTTGGGTCCTCTTCCGCATCTTTGGGGTTGTTCAGGTGTTATCCCGCTTTTTGGGGCGTGTGGCGTGTGTGAAACGTTCACGTCACACAGTTTTCTTGAGCCTGCTTCTGTTAAGACGGTGAGCAGGCCCTGTCCCCCCGGTCATGGAGACCGAGAGTCTTGGGCGAAGACCAGTCTGCGGCTAGGGCGCAGCAGTTATCTCCAGTTTCCCGCTTTCTCAAAATACTCCACGTTAGTCACGCGCATGAAATGCCAGCAGAAAGTCGAAGCGCCATCCCACTTACTCCCATTGGAGATCACGGTCACCATGGCGCTGTTGGCATTTAAATCTACTAGGTTTTCTAAATTAAATTGGGAAATGCGGTCAGGCCCGGTCGAGATTCGCCACGAGCTCTTTTCTTCTCCGTCGGACCGCCCTCATCTGAACGGTCACAGGATGTTTAGATATTCCTTCAGTAGTACTATCGCATTTTGAAGAGAGGGAAGAAGATGAAAAGAAGATCTTTCAGCTGTAAACGCACACGCCTTTATTGCCTGTCATTTCAATTTACCCGGTTTTCTAAATCCCATTGGTAAATGCGGTCAGCCCCGGTCGAGATACGCTACGAGCTGCTGCCTCTTGTCTTCCAGGTCGGGCCGCCCCTCCGTCAGAGGGCCAGATTAACTCTCCTGTAGAGTACTGTCGTCTGCATAACAATCAGTGCACCCAAGGGATAATATGCCGATGAAATAGTGTTGGACAACACATATCCCCGTCACGGTCTGTGGTAGTCTTGAATTAAACTGCAGAAAGCAGGGAACCTGACCAGCATAGAGGACTAGTAGATATACGTCACCTGTGCAAGAAACTGGCCATCTAGCGGCCCAATTGAGACGGAAAGTCAGCGCAAAAGTGCCTAATCCTCAAGGATTAGGCACTTTTGCGCTGACTTTCCGTATCTTTCTCTTTCCGTGACTTTGAAATAAAAATAAGCTAGGCCATTTTTAAGAGACAGAAAAAAAGAATCAAAAGAAACTTTATAACGCTATCCGTAGACGTATGGTGCAACAAGAGAAATTTTAAGAACAACGACAAATTTTCAAAAATCAGAATATAAAATACTGTGGCCGTCTCTTTTATATTTTTCAACGTGAGGGAAAATCCATCATGGATGCTATGCCGGACTCCTGCCGACTAAAAAACCTCACGCAGCGCCCAACAGCCTATGGTTGGGAGCCCCGGGTAAGCCCTCGGAAGGATGTCCCAGGACTCCCAACAGACCCACGGCTACCACTGCGGCCTCGTCTAGGGGGCTAAATGTGGCCGCCTCTGCGTTGGGCGCCTCCACAACATGCTGCAAGTTTGTAAAGAAGTGATGCATGCATCTTGGAATTGTTAGCTTTCTTTCAAGCATCTGGCATATATCCGTGGCTGGCGTGAACAACTTGACATCTCGACTTGTATGATTTTCTTTTTATTAGCTTGATACGACCCTAACGGTATGAATATATATATAAAAAAATTACAAATGAATATGTACATAATTTTTTTTGTAATCACGCTTGGTAGTATGTTGACATCTCGCATTTTATCGTCTCTAATTTGATAAATCTACATGCCTAGTTATCGATTATTTATTTTTTGTGAACGAAGATTGATATGTGGTTATATCAAGATATACTTAGCTACCAGGATAATGTCGGTTTCTGGATATCTCCACTTACACACTTATGACTGTCTGAAAAAATGAGAGATTAAAAATGACAAATTGATATATTAAGTTATGTCGAACTGAATATTCTGTTTGAATTCTGACATAATGAGATATCAAGTTATAGACAGCCGTCTTCCTCAAATTAAGTCATGATAAGTTATGATGTCAAGTTATGAACAGGTTGAATATTTCTGTTCAATACGTGACATATCGAGATGTCCAGTTATGGCCGCACATTCCTAGCTCGCAATTTGGTAAACAAACTAAAAATAAAAAATCAATTCAAGATTTAAAGCTTGTCACAGAGGCCACATTTCCCAGCTATGAGAGCCATTATTGTAGAAAGTCGACTGGTAAGAAATATTTAGGCGTTGAACAGCGTTTATTTAGCAAAAATGTATAGAGTTTTTTTTTTAACGTGACTGAAAATCCTCTTGGATGCTATGCCGGACTCCTACCGACTAAAAAACGCTCAACAGCCTATGGTTGGGAGCCCCGGGTAAGCCCTCGGAAGGATGTCCCAGGACTCCCAACAGACCTACGGCCGCCGCTACGGCCTCGCCTAGGGGGTGGTTCGGGTGCTATCCCGCGTCTTTGAGGGGTTTTAGGGTGTTCTTCTAAGGGGGAGGTGCATCCCTCACGTCACGCTGCCTTCATGGGCCTGCTTCTATAAGGACGGTGAGCAGCCCTCTCACCGTCCTCAGGCCCCCGGTCATGGAGGCCGATAGTCTTCGGCGAAGACACGTCGGTGGCGCCCAAGCCGCCGACTGCGGATCTCGGGTGGGAGAGTTCTCTCCCGTACCCACCCCGCCGGCTTCTTCACGAGCATGACCTGCTCGCAGAAAGAGGCGGCGCAGTCCCACTTACTTCCGCTGGAGATCATGGCTCGCACCATGGTCTCGAGCGAGAAAGTGTCCACGTCCAGACCCACTACGAGGACCTGGCGCTGTTGCGCCCACGCCATGCACTCCACCAGCGTGTGGAGCGCTGTGTCATCGCTGCGATCCTCGCAGTGCTGACACTCGGCCGTGGTTTCCCGGTGGGTTCGCCACAAATACCTACCGAAGCTACCGTGCCCGGTAAGTATTTGTGACAACCGGTAGGAGAGAGCACCGTGTCTCCTCTCCAGCCACTCGTCCATGACCGGTCTGATGGCCGCGATTGTGGCGAATCCCCCCTTTGGTTGCTCAAGTCGCACCTTCATATCTCCACGGTTTCCTGGTGGAGCAGGGACCGCTGGGCCTCGATTTCCCGAGACGCAGGCACTTGACTTCGCCCCAGCGCCTCCTTGCGCCATCTAAACAGTGACGCAAGGGCTCTCGCTTCCAGGTCCCATGGAGGGGTCCCGGCTAGGAGACATTCCGCCTCACCTGAGATCGTGCGGCCCCCAAGTTGAAGGGAGTGGCGTTTTCGTTATCACGACTACTGCCTAACTTAAGGGGGCCTGACACCTCTTGCAGAAGACTATGCTGTGTTCGTGCGATCCATGGCTCTTTACGGGGCTCCGGTATGGGCATGGAATCTAACGGCCAGTAACGTGGCAATACTGCGACGTCCACTGCGGCTGCTGGCCGTCAGGATTGTAAGGGGATACCGCACGGTCTCTTTTGAAGCGGCAACTCTTTTAGCCGGTACACCTCCATGGGACCTGGAAGCGAGGACCCTTGCAGCACTATACCTGTGGTGCAAAGAGGCAGGGGAGCGAGATCTGAGACTTGCTTCACAGGAAATCGAGGGACAGAGGTCTCAGCTCCGCCAGGTAGTCGTGGAGGAGTGGAAGGAGCGACTTGGACAACCAACAGCCGGGCATGATATAGTTGAGGCGATAAGGCCTGTAATGTAGGACTGGCTGGAGAGGCGCCATTGCTGCCTCTCCTATCGGCTGAGGCAGCTACTCACCGGGCATGGTTGCTTCGGTGTGTACCTGGATCGGATAAGGCGGGAGCCAACGCCAGAGTGCCACTACTGTTCTGGCTGCTTACCGGATACGGTGCTCCACACTCTGGCAGATTGCCCAGAGTGGACGGATCAACGATGTGGCCTTTCAGTGGCCTTAGGAGTGATAAATATCACGCTCCAGGCCATGGTTCAGGCTATAGTCAGCAGCGAAAGTTTATGGAACTCCGCCGCCTTGTTTTGTGAGGAGGTGATGGTTGCAAAAGAGGCGGCGGAGAAGGAACGGGAGAGGAACAGCAATCTTCCGAGCCGCAGGAAAAGACGCGCTGGGAATCGGAGATCTCAGAACGATCTCCGTCCCCCATAAGTGTGAGCCTGGGGCGACACTCAAGGCTAGCTGTCGCCCTGGCAGAGACAGGCCCAGGGTGGTAACGCTTGACGTATTCTGGCACGCACCTCAATTAGACAGAAGAGGCAATGTGTGGTCTCTCTCCACTAGGAGGGGTCGCCGGTGAATGGCGACCAGGGCTGGTCAGGGTCCCTGAGATTTCCTTTCGAGGGTGCACCAGGTACCCTGGCAACATACAGCCAAGACGGAGTAAGAAAAAAAAAGAAAAAGGGACCTTTTGTAATCAAAAAGCTAGACGACTCCCCTGAGTCGTCTCTGAGAAATATCTCTGGCAACCAATTCAATGGCTCCAGTACGATGAAAATTGACTTTACCAATAAGTAATGAAAAAAAAAGGACTTGTTGGATGTCCTTGATTTAATCGACGAGTCTTTTAAAGACTTTTATTTGCAACTTAAAACAGTCAATGACCCCTTGACATCTAACACTGATCCAGATTTGGACGAAGCAATTGATTATTCTACAGTGATTACTCCTTTTACCATATGAAACTAATAGAATCATAGCATTTGATTTTAATATTTATCCAGTTACCCCTTTTTTTTAAATTTTTAAAAATGTTGTTTAAATAGTAAGTACCTACCTCCCTTATTTTTGTCAGTTAGGTATCATGTATTATAAAAAACATTGCTTGCCCGAGAAAACAATACTTATTTTGATGGTGCCTAAGTTGATAACTACTGTAAACACTTTTATAGTTGCTGCGAACAAGTTGATAATTCGGTGATTAACTTGATAACTCGTCGGTGAACAACTTGACAAGTCTAATATTGCCAAAACTGTAAGGATTTTGTCTCATTTACTATCATAGTTTTAAAATAGGCCTAAAATAATATGGAAAACAATACATACTCTTAAATTTAACTAATTTACCGATTTACCAGAAACGGTCAAACTTTTAAATGGCCGCCCTCTAAAATTGACATTTTATACTTGTCAACTTATTCACGCCAGCCACGGATATACTGTGGCCGTCCCTTTTATTTTTTTTCTAACGTGAGGGAAAATCCATAATGGATCCATCATGGATTCCATTGAGCAAATACCCTAATTATTTCTTGTGAAAAGAGTTGAATAAGTTGGAGTGTTTATTATTAGGTAGGTAATCTACTCGTACTATCGTCAAGGTTATTAACTGATGATTTGTGCATTTGTATGCAAAATTTGAATTTGTTGCCCTCTGATTTGCCGCCCCCCTGATTCTGCCGCCCGGGGCGTAGGCCCCGGCTTGCCCCCCCCCCCCTAGATCCGGGGCTGCCACCTGGGGCATCCAGCCTACAGGTGGGGGGCGTCAGCACCGGCATCGAGCCCCCGATGAAGTATCTGGCGCTCGTACTCGATGGCCGTTTAAACTTCGAACATCACTTCCGAAGTTTGGTCCCAACATCAGGGAACCCAACGCTCCCTACAGGAGACTGTACATGGGGATCGTGCGAAGTATGGCCCTATACGGGGCCCCTGTAAGGGCGGAGACCCTGACTGCCATGTGGCTAAACTGCTAAGCCCGCAGAGGGCGAGGGCCGTCAGGTTGATTAGGGGATACCGCATGATCTCCGGTGATGCGGCATGTCTCCTAGCCGGGATCCCTCCATGGGACCTGGTAGCGAGAGCCCTTGCGTCACTATTTAGATGGCGCAAGGAAGTGCTGGAGCGGGGTCAAAGGCCTGCGTCTCGAGAAATCGAGGCCCAGCGGTCCCGGAAACCGTGGAGACATGGAAGATGCGACTTGAGCAACAAAAGGGGGATTCACCACAATCACGGCCGTCAGACCGGTCATGGACGAGTGGCTGGAGAGGAGACACGGTGCTCTCTGTTAGGTACCGGTTGTCATAGATACTTACCGGGCACGGTAGCTTCGGTAGGTATCTGTGGCGAAGACACCGGGAAACCACGGCCGAGTGTCAGCTCTGCGAGGACCGCAGCGATGACACAGCAGCGCTCCACACTCTGGTGGAGTGCACGGCGTGGGCGCAACAGCGCCAGGTCCTCGTACTGGGTCTGGACGTGGACACTCTCTCGCTCGAGACCATGGTGTGAGCCATGATCTCCAGCGGGAGTAAGTGGGACTGCACCGCCTCTTTCTGCGAGCAGGTCATGCTCGTGAAAGAGACGGCGGGGCGGAAACGGGAGAGCACTCTCCCACCCGAGTTCCGCAGTCGGCAGCTTGGGCGCCGCCGACGTGTCTTCGCCGAAGACTATCGGCTTCCATGACCGGGGGCCTGAGGACGGTGAGAGGGTTGCTCACCGTCCTTACAGAAGCAGGCCTATGACGGCAGCGTGACGTGAGGGATTCATGCACGCCCCCCCTTAGAAGCGGGATCACCTCTGAGACCCCCCAAAGACGCGGGATAGCACCCGAACCACCCCCTGGGCGAGGCCGCAGTGACGGCCGTGGGTCTGTTGGGAGTCCTGGGACATCTTCCGAGGGCTTACCCGGGGCTCCCAACCATAGGCTGTTGGGCGTAACGTGAGATTTTTTAGTCGATAGGAGTCCGGCATAGCATCCATGAGGATTTTCCCTCACGTTAAAAAAAAGCATCCGTGAGGAATTTCGCTAACGTAAAAAAAAACACCAGCAATGGCGCCGTAACGCGTTACGTAACGAAGTGGTTCACTTCTCCCATTAGAAATAGTTATCACTTCAATAAATACGATCATCAACTACGACTAAAAACTTATATTTATAATAATATTTTGTAGTTCTCTGTCAGCAGTCGATCCAATAACATATCAGAATTACTATGAAATACATGTATGAAAACATACATTTAAATACCTACCTACACTTACCTTAATTCGTTCCACTGAAGAACAGTCATTAACGATTATCAACATAAATTATAAGTTGTCACTCGTGTGTCGTTCGAGCGTTCAACAACAATTAAATGACACTCTATACACATGACATACGTTACAAATGGGTACATTAACATACTGTTTTGACTGCGTTACTTGAATATCAAAGTTATACCTTACCTATCATGTTTAAACTTTTAAAATAGAACAATGTATTGTAATAAGTAATAATAGTTCTCATTTTAGATATTCGTGAAAATATGGATAACACTTCTCGGAGAACTATTATTCGAACTAAAAGGCTTCATTTTAAAAGGAGAAAGCCTGGTAATCTACACAATACTACGAGAAGAATACTGTTTTGCGGTCTATGTGCTGGATTGCTACCATTGTTTGGGCTTACCAGTCGATCGAGTAAGAAGTTAAGGTAAGAGTTGCAGTACATAATTTTCTCAGCATATCGTGGTACAGTGGGAAACACTGTGTGGGTTGCTGGGACACGGGGGCTAAACCGACCCATTTGAGTAGGTTTAGCGCGTTATAGGATTTAGATTTGAAAAAAGTTTAAATGTGGCCTCGACTTTAAATGAAACATAAAAATGACGCCCATTTTATGTGCATGCGTGCAATTAAATGAAAGGGTTACGTGACCTGACGCTTTTAGCGATGTCCAATGAAGTCAATTTGACACGATTTTGTAATACGTGCCTTGTATTGTGCAGTTACAGACTCATGTCATTAATAGTCAGTATGTTACCTCTTTAAGGTTTTTGGTAACATTTATAAAAAAAATCAGAATTTATTTTTCTTGGTTTAAGAATTTATTGTAAGGAATTGTTAAGTATATAAATTTACACCTTTCAATGTTTTTGAAATCAATACCTCCTCCGAAAATGAGTGAATCAAAAGCAAAGGGTTCGTAAAGTACTGCTGGATAGCTTGATAGTCCCTCGGATACGTTTTTTACCTGTGGTTCTACCCCAACGATAGTATTGAGGGCAAGAAAGGGACTTTAGATTGAGGAAAGCTTAAAACGACCAAAGTTATTAGATTATTCTTTGTAACGAGCTTTCTGTGACTCGATGTATCTGGAAAAAGTGGTTTCTATCAAAAAAGCTTTCGGAATGAAGTTTTATCTATGTAGGTACAGAGGTTTCTGCCAACCGCGCTTTCTATGAACCAAGGCCTCTATGAATAATGATTATATTAACAATTAATTCGGCGAACCGTGCTATCTATGTACAGAGGTTTCTGCCTACAGTGCTTTCGAACAACCATGACACCTGTGTAACAATGATTCTATCAACCAATACTTCGGCGAACCGTGCTTTCTACGAATAGTGATTTCTGTCAACCGTGCTTTCTATGGAAGGATTCTTCGGCAAATCGTGCTTTCTACGAGGAGTGATTTCTGCCAACCGTGCTTTCTATGAAAGGAGACGTCTGCCAAAAATGATTCTGTCAACAGATTATTCGAACAAACGAGTTTCGGATTAACGTTCCAGGCTCAATAGGTACGGGCTCCACCGTTACTTAAATGCAACCGACGACTGCTTATCGATATATCATGAAAATATTTAATTAATTACAGACACATTTATTACAGATACAATTTAAGATCACTTTACACAATATATTACGCGTTTACCCTTTTTGGTCAAGGGTTGATGCTCCTCGGCACTACGTATCATCTAGGACAGACGGGAATCTCAGTAGACAATGTTAGTAAGTATTTAGTATTATTTATTTAGCTTCGTAAATTCGTGTAGAGGTTGTCAGATAAACGTTAGTAATAAATCATTTCCCATCGAATGATTCTTTATACTTATGTATAGTCAGTACACATTGCAAAATACATAATTGAAGCATGGTATTATATTATGACTAGCGGACGTCACGGGGTTTCACCCGCGTAGTTCCCGTTCCCGTGGGAATACGGGTATAAAATATAGCCTATGTTCACCGCAAAGAGTGTAGCTTCCCAACAGTGTAAGAAATTTTTAAATCGATCTAGTAGTTTCGGAGCCTATTCGTTACAAACAAACAAACAAAAAACAAATCTTTCCTCTTTATTATATTAGTATCTACAGATAACAGTTAAATTGTGAGTAAGTAAGAGCACTGTGTATTGAAAAGAAACTAGGAAACCCATGTTAAAATGGATTTAAAAAAAATTCAAATCAAGAGTTCTGTGATGCGCCTGAAAGTATCTACATTTTGAAATTTTATATATAAAACTTACATATTTATTTTATACATATTTTAGGTAACATGTTCTTTTACGTATCGGCTTTTATATCATTTGTGATCCTTGGAAGGACTAGTCGAAAATGGCCAATGCTAGTGAGAGCTGTAGAGAAACTGGAGAATCAACTACCGTCATTAAGAAAAAACTACTACAGCACTATAACTGTAATTATAGTGTTGATAATGGTAGCTGGTGCAGGTAATCTTACTAATAACAAAGATAATATAATAGTATTACATACAGATCGGCAACTCCCTGCCTCCCACCTGAGTAAGCTTCCCCATCCCCCCGCCAAAGTTGATGTGTCTATTGCCGGGTTAGTACTTGAGAGAGTGTCACTGCGTTGCATTACGTATTACTACCTACGTACTTTGTGCTATTGCTTTGGTTTAATTTGTGCTTAGCCGAGGGTAGATTTGAAAAAAAAGGTTGCGTACATAGATACATGAGATTGCGTTCTGTTCCTTATTATTTGGTTTCCATAGCTAGTGTCCCTAGTATACTCACACACACATTCAAGCTTGATTCAAGCATTCACATTACGTGTATGTATATTAGTGTGGGTGAAAACATACATACATATAATCACGCCCATTCCATTCCCGAAGGGGTAGGCAGAGGCATAGTATACGCCCACATTTCACCTCATAGTTTTATGTCCCACGTAAAAGGTGGTGAGCCTATGGCCGTGTTGAAATAGACAGGCGCAGGTCGCCGCGACCCGCAGTTGAATTTTTTCAAGCCGCATACAAGGCCTTCAATTTGGCATTTTACTGACAACCGGGTTTCATTTCAAGTCGCTCCTTACGACGCCCTCGGGATGTATTGGGGTGGCGACATTTTGTACTCTTACCCGTCGCAACACAGGACCCCGTCGCCACACGGGGCAATACTTACTAATAATAAATACTAAAATTGTCGGACGTGGATGTGTAGATGTCGTGATGTTTGTTATTCTTTCATGCTCCAAAAGCTGATCGGATGTGGCTGAATTTGGTACAGGGATAATGAAATAAGTTTCCATGGGAAGAGGAAATGGGAAGCAGAATTTCCATCTAGTATTTAATATTCATTTTTATTTTTATACCACTAGAATGGCAGACAAGCATACGGCCCCACCAGATGTACCGGTGGTCACCGCAGCCTATGGACGTGTGCAATCCCAGAGGCGCCACAATCGCGCTGCCGACCCTGTAAAAACCTTCTTAGTCCCCTTTTGAAGAACCCCATACTGTAGGCGTTTATTTATTCCCATATTTTGTTAACTTCTTTTATAGCAGACGATAGATCACGAGAAATATAATTGCAATATTGTACAAACACTTACGTCACTTAACTTAAATTACCTATTTTTTTTTTCAGTTGAAGAAATTTTATACCTTACATACGCGTTAACCAAAAATTTAGGATGCACTTCAGAAAATTTCATCCACGACTACTTTAAGACTAACAATTATTTTATTTTTGACTACACTCCGATTACCTTGTGGAAGGGTATTGCCATTGAGGTAGGTAACATTTTATTTCAATTTAGATACATCATGAACTGCAATAACAAATTTCATTTTAATAAATTCCGTCAAAAATATTTCAAAGAAAATACTGGAAGATAGCTTTAGATAGTTGAACAAATAAATTTGATGGTTTTATTTAAAATACTGAGGTGACAGACAAACTTTCGGCCCACCTGATGGTTGGTTACCATAGCCTATCGGACGTGTACCGGTACACCGGAGGACTTACGCGCCTGCAGTGACTGTTTACAGAACACTTAGTCCGCCGAGTCACGAGCACTTCACCACAAATTAGAGATAATACAGATGGAAAGCTACATACTAAATTCGATGAGGCTGACACATAGACACTGCTAACTGGGGTTACCTACTTTAGTGCGAAAGCCGTATCATCGAATTTTGATACTTCGAAAACCTTTCACCGACATCACCATACTGCGACGCCTCGTTAAGTCGATGTCTTGTTACTGCGATGGTTCATTACATCGAAAAACCCTACTGCGAACGATTTTACTGCGAAGCTTTGTTCCTTCGACATCTTGGTACTACGCTGTTTCGTTACATCGAAAAAATGTACTGCGAAGCCTGGTCCAGTCTACGTGCAATTTTTGGTTACCATATTTTATTTTAAAGCAGAGAATATGTCGAGAAGTCGTGAATGGTGAATGGTGAATGGTGGTCTTGAATGGTGGTTGAAAGTGGTATACGGCTCACTGAGTCCACAGACACGAGGTTGAGGCGAGTTTTCGATACTGATTCGTGCGCGAGTGTGCGCAGCAGAGGGTGGGCGTGAAAAAAAAAGTACATACTGCTCGTTCGCTCTAACTTTGCCGCTCGGCTCCTTACTAAAGTCGAATTTTTAATTAGACGAAGTAAATTGACAGCAACTAATGTCACTTCTTCATACAATGTTGCATAATTTCTATGACGAAGTGACATTAGTTACTGTCAATTTACTTCGTGTAATAAAAAATTCGGGTATACGCCTCTACGCCAGCGGCAAAGTTAGAGCGAACGGGTAGTACATAAGATTTCCATCTGTACTATCTCTAATTTGTGACTTTACTCTGAGAGATAAATAACAAAATCATTAATTCCCCACAGGTAAAACAGAAACTGCTAGGAATAATAATATACACTATAAAACTAACAAATATAAACAACAATGTTTTATTATAGATATTTCGCCTCCAAGGTACATTATTATGGAGCTACAACGACTGGTTTATGATACTTATGAGTTTATATTTGACTGAATATTTTCTTGTACACAATGAACGCCTACATACAGCTGTACAAGAGGTGAGTGAAATTCACTTTGTCTGCTATTTTTCATACTGTAACTAACGTGTGTTTAGGGTTCCGTATTTAAAGGTAAAAACGGGACCCCATTACTGAGACTTCGCTGACCGTTTGTCTGTCAATTTGTTCGTCTGCTTGTCATCAGGCATTATTTCAAGAAAATTGTTTAGGATTGGAAGTTGGAATTTTCACAGATTATCTGTAACGTTGTGCCGTTTTAACTAAAAAATACTAAAACAGAAAAAAAAACTAGCGGAGCTTTTGCCTTTTTTGATACCTGTGCGAATCCGACTCCTAACTTACGTCCTTTTTACTTAAAAGATACGAAAGGTATGAAGGAAAGCATCTGAAGAAGTATTATTTACTTGTAGACGTATCTTTTGTACAGCTACTTTTATTTGAATATAAGGCATCAATGTTCATGAATTTTCAGGAAAATTTTTCGAGCACCAAATTCCGTATGGAGTATATGAGAATAGTCCATTTAGTAAAGCTAATAAACGGCAAACTTGGCCTTATTTTAACAATATCGATTGGCGGTAACTTATTCTGGATATGCATACAGTTATACTATGCTCTGAAGTAAGTTACAAAATAGTTATCCAAACAACTTGTTTTGAGAAAAAGAAATATTAATGTTCCATCAGAAACCAATGGGATGATAAAAATTTTTGCCTCACATCAAATTTAATTTAAAAGCACTTAATAAATCGCTGAAAATGTGAAAAACAGTAATTATAATGACTCAATATTTGAGTGTTTAGTAAAATAAAACTGTTTTCCGCGAAAGAGCAAATTAAAATTATGATTAAGTTTTATAAAATGTATTAGCCGGGCAAAGTAACATGATTGGTTGGAAATTGGTAATTACGTCCAGGCACTGTAAATCTTGAAAATTGGAAAATTATGATTCCATATTTTTCCAGCGACGAAGATGTAACAGTTGATCAGCCTACTGGTTGTGAATCACAAGATTTAGATCAGTCAAAGTAAGTACTCAGTACAGGTATAAAAGTCCGCTTTACTCAAACGCAGAGGCAGGCAGAGGCCGGATCAACGTCGAAATCAGTCATTTGCATTTTATACCACGCGAAAGGCAAACCTTTGCCATGTATAACGGGTTGGATGTGTGAAATTTACTAATCGCCCATAAGGCTAAACGACTATCATATCACTGAAAACCAAAACCAACAAATTATCGTGCCTCTGGAAGAATGAGCACCAGTGTAATGCCAGAAGCGGCCATCTCTTACCCCATAATTCTATGTCTTACGCCATGTCATAGTGGTATTTTTTGGATGGTTTTAATTAATAGGCAGGAATTCTAACCTGACGCTTTGATTATTTAATGAATTATAAATATCTTTAAAAAGGAAACTCAATGTTAATTAAATGTTAGCATTTGAAAGATGGCCAATTTCATTCCTTCCACAATAATATCAAACTGTAAAAGAATTTTTGAAACATTAGTTCCTTTAACTTTTCGGATTTCTAATAGGTATTAGTATAGATAGTATAGATTTCCAATTTGAATTACAGCTTGAGTATCTTCTAGATTTTTTTTCAGCCGATTCCAATTTGGACTGAGTCAATTGATATATCCACCGTATTCGTTTTTTTACGTAATAGTACGAGCACTGCTGGTAGTACAACTCACTGCAAGAATACAAAGTAACGCTTTATTACCTGTACACTTACTGTATAATTTGCCCAGCTCAAAATATAACACGGAGGTATGTACCTGCAATTTTCGTTTTATAATCAGTTTTTTCAGACATGAATTCCCTGTTTTCATTCTCCCTCAAAGGTTTGCTTGGAGAAATTTTTAATGTTGTATTAAGCTAGTCAAATTGTATCTATTAATTGTGACAAAAGTAAGAAAATTACCATCCACACTCTAAGACCTGCGGCAGTAGGTACCACACCATGTCACAACATCACCAAAATTATGAATACTCAATAGCTTCCTTTATTTCCCGTGGTCCACCTCGTAGTCCACCCAGGTGAACCACGGGAATTTTTTTTTACCCGTGGTCCACCTGCATAGCCATATGTTTGTAACAGTAAATTATATAATAAAATTATGGATATACTTATGATCAAAAAAGTAAAAAATTACCAGTAGTACTACTAAGTGGTCCCAGTAGTACCACTGGTACTTAAATTCTACCCATGATACTACTGGATCAAAAATAAATGAAGATCGGTAAAAACAAATGAAAATCGAAAAAACAAATGAAGATCGAAAAAACAAATGAAGATCGGAAGAACAAATGAAGTTTGAAAAAACAAATGAAGATCAACAAAAACAAATGAAGATCGGCGAAACAAATGAAGATCGACAAAACAAATGACGATCGAAAAAACAAATGAAGATCGGAAAAACAAATGAAGTTTGAAAAAACAAATGAAGATCAACAAAAACAAATGAAGATCGGCGAAACAAATGAAGATCGACAAAACAAATGAAGATCGGCAAAACATGCAGATCAATAAAACAAACGTCTATAAGCAAGTTCATAAGGTCAAAAACTATTCACAGCTATATTTTGTAATCTAGATGCGATTGCCATTCAAAAAAAAGGGGCAAGTAATTCTCGACCTTAACGACACTTATTTAAAAATATGCTTTTAGGCGTTTATAGCAAAGACTTCTATATAAACTGAGGTATACCTCAGTTTATATAGAAGTCTTTGGTTTATAGACATCACTGATCACGAATATATAAAAAATAAATAAATATTATGCATGCTCCTAAGGTCGAAATTCGCTTGGACCCATTTTTGTAATCTAGATGCAATAAACATTCAAAAAAATAGGTGCAAGCAATTCTCGACCTTATAAACATGCGTATTATTTATTGATTTTTTACATGTTCTTGATCAGTGATGTCTATAAACGCCACAGAGCACATTTTTGAGATGTGTCATTAAGGTCGAGAGTTGCTTGCACCTATGTTTTTGAATGGCAATCGCATCTAGATTACAAATATGGCTGCGAGTAGTTTTTGACCTTATAAACTTGCTTATAGTCTTTTGTTTTATTGATCTGCATATGTTTTATCGCTCTTCATTTGTTTTTTCGATCTTCATTTGTTTTGCCGATCGTCATTTGTTTGTCGATCATAAATTGGTTTCGCTGATCTTCATTTGTTTCGCCGATCTTCATTTGTTTTTGTCGATCTTCATTTGTTTTTTCAAACTTTATTTGTTTTTCCGATCTTCATTTGTTTTGTTGATCTTCATTTGTTTCATTGACTTCATTTGTTTCGTCGATCTTCTTTTGTTTTGTTGATCTTCATTTGTTTTGAAAATTATTTCAGTACTTTATACATTTTACCTTTTAGATGTTCTTCGTATACCACAACCTATAATGGATCTTTTTCCACTGACATGTCCTAAAAGATCCATTTTTCATAAAAAATACTTTAAGGTATTAAAGTGGACATGATTTGTCCACAAAGATCCATGATGAATCTTTTTAATGGATTTTAGTGGATAAAGGGCACTTGCATAAAAAGGTTACTATAGCTGTAAGTGTTGATAGAAGAGCGCTAAGTGTCAGGTGGACCACGGGTAAAAATTATTTCCCGTGGTACACCTAGGTGAACTACGGGTAATAAAAAAATTCCCGTGGTACACCAGGTGGACTACGGGTAAAAAAAAATTCCCGTGGTTCACCTGGGTGGACTACGAGGTGGACCACGGGAAATAAAGGAATAGCTTGTATTAGCTTAATTTGGGCTAGATGACGTTGTGTAAGAGTATCCAAAAATATTTATTTAATTTCAAAATGCTTGTTAGAAAACCCTAATTAAATTTTGTGCTATTTCAAGGTTCAAAGATACATATCACAAATAAAGGACATCAAAATTGCTCTGACTGGATCGAACTTTTTCTATGTGACTCGAAACATGATTTTATCGGTTGGTACTAATATTCTTAGCAATTATGAAAAGCAGAATACCCTCAAGAACAAAAGCAAAGATTTAAAATTTGCAAATATTTTGTTTCAGATGCTCGGAAGTGTCGTAACTTATGAGTTGGTTCTATTTCAATTGAAGAAATGAAATTTATACCATAGAAAAGTGTATCAGCAATTGAAAACCAAAGTCGAAATCATAATGATATTGGAAGTAGAACTATAAGTTATTCTGTGGTAGAACTTGATAGAGGGTACAGTATTTTTGCATTCATTGAGTTGTGATACAGTGTACAGTAAAGAATTGTGAATACAAACCTAATTACAGAGTAGCACATTTTAAAAATATGTATTGATTTATGACTCTTTAATGAAATTCGTAATATTGTTTTATTTCCTTTCCTCTCAACCAAAAAAATAGCAAGTCACTTCTATAGAGCTAATTTCCGTGTTCGCATCCACGCTCCAGAGCTCATTGTGGAAATTAGGTATCTACTAGTAATATCGACGCTAGACGTGTGAGCTATCACCACTGGCTTACATAAGTCCCGAAAATTAAGCGCTAGCGACACGGTCTAACTGCACTTGTCATGTCACGTCAATTTCATGTGTACATACACGTTGATGCACACACACGTGCAAAGAAATCACGCACTCTGAAGCAACTTCCATTCATATTTAATGTGCATGACAAGTGCAGTAGTAGAAAGTACCTAATATGTTGTAGTTAGAGTGTGCGTGTATCACACAGTAAATTGCTTTATCTACTCTGATACTATAATACAAAGATTATAAAATTGAAATCAATACTCTTATGACAAACATTACGCACAGGCCAAAAAAAAAGTTTTATTACGATACAGGTCTTGTATGGACACCTATATCATAATAAAACTTTTTAATCATTACGTTAAACCATAAACAACCTCCAGCTGGAAAAAGAAGTTTGAACCTCTACTTTAAAAAAAACAGCAGCCTGAAAAAAAAAAGACGCATGCGCAATCGATGTTTGCTCTTGGCGCCAACATTTTACATTTAAATTAAACAAAGTTTGGTTTTGTTTGTAAAATAAATTAGTTTTTTGTGTCAAAACATGTCTTAAAGCGAGGATGGCGGTAATTGTACACCACCAGACATTCTGGAAACTGCGTCAAACATGACCATGAACCTGTTACCGGCGAAATCAAGGAGCAACTTTAAAGGGTGGAATTTAAAGACGGTAGTTGGAGGGAAAGTACCCTTTATATTGATAAAGGAAAGTTTTGCTGAAAGGAAACATTCCTTTATTTTCAAAAGAAAGTAAAACTGCATTCAAAGATTTTTGAAAAATCACCTGCTTGAGCCGGGAATCGAACCTGAGATATGTGAAAAAAAACATCCTGTATTTTATGATACCAACCGCAACAGTCTTTAATAAGGATCAATTTCTTTTAAACAACATAGTATCTTAAAATAAAGAAAGATCAAGTAAAATATGTTTTTATTGTAACGCTTACTCACTATCTGAAGAAAAAAAAGCAGTCTAATTGAGAAATTCCTATTCTTTCTTAAAGTTGGTTGGTTAGGTGATCAGAACGAATATTCCCATTCACAGAAACAGATTTTTTTTTAACCAACTTCAAAAAAAAGGAGAATGAAGAATCAGAATCAGAATTTTTTTTTTTTTTTTTTTTTTATACCACTAAGGTGGCAGACAAGCATACGGCCCACCAGAAGGACCGGTGGTCACCGCAGCCTATGAACGTTTGCAACACCAGAGGTGCCACACTCGCGCTGCCGACCCTGTAAAAACCTTCTAAGACCCCTTTTGAAGAACCCCATACTGTAGGCGTTTGGGAAAACCGAGGCAGGGAGGTCATTCCACAACCTAAGCGTGCGTGGAAGAAAACACCTATCGGATCTAACCGTGCTGGAACGCACCGGACGCAGAGTGTGAGGATGAACTCCCTGTCTGTGGCGAGCGGTGCGATGATAGAACGTAGCCGTGGGCATCATATCAAACAATTCCTCAGAGCACATACCATTGTACAGGCGGTAGAACACGCATAAGGAGGCAAAGTCTCTCCTGTCGCGAAGAGGTTCCACACCAGCTGTAAGTACAGGATCGTTGACAATTCTTACAGCTCGTCTTTGCACCGAGCCAAATGGACGAAGCTGATATTCAGGTGCTCCCGCCCAGAGGTGACAGCAGTACTCCATATGCGGCCGCACTTGCGATTTATAGAGAAGCAGTGTTTGCGCCGCAGTGAAGTGCCGCCGCGCCCTGTTGAGCACACCTAGCTTCTTGGACGCCAGCTTAGCCTTGTCCTCCAAATGACTACGGAACTGAACGTCACTGGAGATGTCAACGCCAAGGATCCCTATACTTTTGGCGATGGAAAGAGATGTGCCCTGAAATTGCGGCGCTACAGTAATTGGGGTTTGCTTAGCGGTGAAAAAACACGCTTGTGTCTTGGAAGGGTTGAACTGGACAAGATTTTGTCCACCCCAATCGGACACTCTAGTAAGAGTAGCCTCGATTTCAGACACAAGCTGTTCACGATTTTCCTCTACTGTGTCCCGAGAGATACCGGGGCGGCCCGTGTAACAAGTGTCCCCCGCACTGTCGTCCGCATAACAATGAATGCCATCAATAGACAACATGTCATTGATATGCAGCAGAAACAGAGTAGGGGACAACACTGAGCCTTGCGGGACTCCAGCGTTTATGGCCATGCAGTCTGAACAGCTGCCGTCAACGACGGCCCTGATGCTTCTACCGGCCAAGAAGCTGGACACCCATCCGCATAATCTCTCAGGTAGTCCATATGAGGGCAATTTCGTAAGAAGACCACGGAATCTCAATAAGACGGTTTTTTTTCTTCAGATAGTGAGTAAGCTTTACAATAAAAACATATTTTACTAGGTCTTCCTTTACTTTAAGATACCATGTTGCCTAAAAGAAATTGTTCCTTATTAAAGACTCTTTCGGTTGGTATTATAAAATCCTGTATTTTATGATATAGGATACAGGAACAGTTTTTTTTTCACATCTCCTAGGTTCGATTCCCAGTTCAAGCAGGTGATTTTTCAAAAATCTTAAAATGCAGTGTTACTTACTTTTGAAAATAAAGGAATGTTTCCTTTCAGCAAAACTTGTCATTATCAATATTAAGGGTACTTTACCTCCAACTACCGTCTTTAAATTCCAACCTGTATATCACAAAATGAAATCAGGTAAGTATTATAGTATGAGAGTAGATAAAGTAGTGTATGACACTGTACATAACTTGGTCTTATAACACTCGTGTGATACTATAAAAAACCGGCCAAGTGCGAGTTGGACTCGCCCATGAAGGGTTTCGTAGCAGCAGTAACATAATTTAAAAGTTCTTATAGTTCGTTGTAACTTTAATTGATGTTTTAACACGTTCGCAGTGGTAGTGATTTTTCTAACCGAAAATTGCGGTTTATGACGAATTAAAAAAAAACTACCAGCTCTATCTCGATCAAACCAATTTTCGTTGGTGGTTTTTATGGAAATGTACAGCATATATTTTTTTTAGATTTATCACTCTCTTAGTTTAGAAGTTAGAGGGGGGGGGACACTCATTTTTCGACTTTGGAAGTCCCTCTTGCGCAAACTATTCACTTTAGAAAAAAATGATGTTAGAAACCTCAACAGGATTTTGGAAGACCTATCTATAGATATTCCACACGTATGGGTTTGATGAAAAAAAAAATTTTGAGTATCAGTTCTGAGTATGGGGACCCCCAAAATTTACTGCTTTTTTTCAAGTGTTATATAAGAATCTTAATGCGGTTCACAGAATACATCTAGTTACCAAGTTTTAATAGCATAGGCCGTATAGTTTCGGAGAAAAGTGGCTGTGACACACGGACGGACAGACAGACAGACAGACAGACAGACAGACAGACAGACAGACATGACGAATCTATAAGGGTTCCGTTTTTGCCATTTGGCTACGAAACCCTAAAAAACGAGCCGAAAAGAACCCTCATTATGCAACAGTGTCATAAACTACTATTATAAGTTAATGTTATTGTCATTCCATCGCTGTAGATCCTCGGTTCCGAACCTGGGGGTAATTACCCCCGCGGGGGTAAAACAGCTATTGTATGGGGGTAACAGAGGTGATGCCCAAAATAGATGAGTAAAAATATGATTGCATCGCGATCTCTCGTGTTCGTAAAATCTCAGTGAAGTGTGGAGCGAGAAGGTGTACATTTTGGCGAAAAACAGCTTGAGAATACCCCATCATTGCTAACAGAATTCTGAACATGTTGGTACCGTTTGCTTGACTTTAAGATGCGAGAGTGGCTTCTCAACTCTGGTAACATTGAAAACAACTCCAGAAACCATCTGAACTAGGGAATGCAATCCCGACACGAGATCGCAAATTCAAAATCCCGCAGGATTAGAAATATCAATCCTGCGAGATCCCGGAATTTTCGGAATCTCATTCAGTTTGAAAAAAAATTCGATGACTGAAAACGATGAAAACTGCTTGTTCGTAATAGTCACAGCGCTGCACAGCCCCTCGTCGGGCACTTCACACGCTTGGGGCTAGATCTGGCAGATAACCAGTTTGGTTTCCGTCATGGGTGCTTCGTCGTGGACGCGATCATACGCATTCGAGACCAGACGGAGGAAGCAATATCGCAGAGCGAGGTGGCGATGCCGGTGTCTCTTGACATCGACTTCAACACTTTGACCTGGAGCTGCGTTAGGGAGGCCCTTACTTATCACGGAGTGCCTCCCTACCTCCGTCGATTGTCGGGGCTTATCTTTCCAAGAGGGCCATAACGTACGAGCTGGCTGGGATCGATTCGGCGAGATTCAGCGGTGTTCCGCAGGGATCGGTCCTAAGACCGCTTCTGTGGACATAGGGTACGATTGGGCGCAGCGCGGCCCGTTGCTTAGAGACAGACACACAGTTATTAAAACTTATAACACCCCTCGTTTTTCGTCGGGGGTTAAAAATAAAAGAAGTGTTAATTTTGAAATTAAAAAGCCCCCACCATCCACAGCCCCCGATCATGGAGGTCGATAGTCTTGGACGAAGAAAAGTCTGCAGCGTCCTGTCCAAAGACTGCGTAACTCGGGTGGTAGAGTTCTCTCCCGCAGAAAGACGCAGCGGTGTCCCACTTACTCCCACTGGAGATCATGGGACCATGGTCTCTACAGGAGATGGTCTCCAGCGAGAGAATGTCAAAGTCCAGACCTGTTACGAGGACCAGGAGCTGTTGCGCCCATGCTGTGCACTACACCAATGTGTGGAGCGCTGTGTCCTCGCTGCGTTCCTCGCAGTGCTGGCACTCAGCCGTGGTTTTACTGTGTCCCCCTGAGATCGTGCGATATCCTTATCACCTTGACGGCCATAGCCTTCTGTAGGCTAAGTAATACAGCCGCATTGCGGGACGTCAAGGTCTCCACTCATACGGGGCCCCGTATAGCGATAAAAGTAAAGCACTCCGCATTATCCCAAGGCAGTCTCCTGCAGGGAGTGTTGGGTCCTCTTATGTTGGGCAACAACCGCGAGAGTGCGGCTGTTGCCCCTCAGTTTTGGGACCAAACTTCGGAAGTGGTGTTTGAAATCTCATCGGCCATCGAGTACGAACCCCAGATACTTCATCGAGGGCTCAGTACCGATGCTGACGCTCCCTACCTTTATGCTGGATCCCGCAGGTGGCCTCTTGCTAGGTCCGTGAAAGCACAGAGCTTCGGATTTGTAAAGGGCGACCTCAAGTCCCAGAGGCCTTATTTGACCCACAACTTGAGCAACGCCTTCCGTGGCCTTTAGGGCTGCATCTCGGTGCGTTGCTCCTCGCGCCGTAACGAGGGTGTCATCGGCGTAACACGTTACGTCGACACTTCTAAGGAACGTGCCGCGCAGCACACAATCGTACCCGATGTTCCACAGAACCGGTTCTAGAACCGATCCCTGCGGAACACCGCTGAATCTTGCCGAATCGAGCCTAGCCAGCTCAGGTAAGTTATGGCCCTCTCGGAAAGATAAGCCCCGACAATTCGACGGAGGTAGGGAGGCACGCCGTGATAAATAATGTCTTCCCTAACGCAGCTCCAGGCCAAAGTGTTGAAGGCGATGGCGATGTCAAGAGACACCGGCGTGATGCCGGTGTCTCTTGATATCGCCTCGCGCACCTCGCTCTGCGATATTGCTTCCTCCGTCAGATCTCGAATGCGTATGATCGTGTCCACGACGAAGCACCCCAGACGGAAACCAAACGGAAATTAAGATATTTTTCATTGCCTGAATTGGGATTATTTTTTAATTGGGGGTAAAATCTGTTTTTCTAACATGCCATAGGGGTAACAGCTCTGAAAAGGTTAGGAACCAATGCTGTAGATACACAATCAATATTTTACTGTAAAATTTATTTTTCTACCTTTAGATAAGTCCTTGTATTATTTACATCGGTATTGGAGCCCCATGAAAATATTACCTAAGAAAAGCGTGCTGAGCGACAAACGAGGCTCTAGTAGCGGGTTACAAACAGTGTCGACAAAAAAATTGAGTTATTGGCCGCAGTTTCGGTTTCAGCCAAAATGGGCCAAATCTTTGGGCCGGACCGAAACTCACCAGTCCCCGCTCTACCAGGAAGTCGTGGACACTCGGAAGGTGCGATTTCAGCAACCAAGGCGGGGTAACGCTACAATCGTCGCATACAATCACATACCGGTATAGTGGAATTCAACAGACCTAAATAATATAGTAAACAAAGAAATTGGATCTCGACTACTCCATAATTACTTACATTTAATTATCAATCCTGATCATAGTCGTTTCAAGCCCCCATTCCCAACCGACCACCTGAGTTATCCACCTGGTTGGTCAGTTAGGAATAAAAGTTCCTAACCACCCACCTTGTGCACCTGGTTGGTCAGTTAGGAATAAAAATTCCTAACCACCCACCAGTGACTGTATAAAATAAATAATGTCCATAATGTCTACTTTATCAATATACCCACATGTCTATATGGCAAAACAAATGAAGATCGACAAAACAAATGAAGATCTACAAAACAAATGCAGATCGACAAAACAAATGAAGATCGACAAACAAATGAAAATCGACAAAACAAATGCAGATCGACAAAACAAATGAAGATCTACAAAACAAATGCAGATCGACAAAACAAATGAAGATCGACAAACAAATGAAAATCGACAAAACAAATGAAGATCGACAAACAAATGAAAATCGACAAAACAAATGCAGATCGACAAAACAAATAAGGATCGACAAAACAAAAGAAAATCGACAAAACAAATGAAGATCGACAAAACAAATGAAGATCGACAAAACAAATGCAGATCGACAGAACAAATGAAGATCGACAAAACAAATGCAGATCGACAAAACAAATAAAAATCGACAAAACAAATGACGGTCGGATAAACAAATGCCGCCCTCCGGCACGTTACGTCTTATTCCCGGAATGTCCAGTCGGTTCATTACGTCTATTTCCCTAAATGTCCATTTCCCTGATAGTCCATTTCCCTGAATGTCCACTTCCCTGAACGTTCATTCCCTGATAGTCCAATTCCCTGAACGTCCAAATCCGGTCGGATAAACAAATGACTATCGGCAAAACAAATGACGGTAGAAAAAACATATGCAGATCAATAAAACAAAAGACTATAAGCAATTTGATAAGATCAAAAATACTTGCAGCCATATTTAGTACTCTAGATGCGTTTGCCATTAAAAAAAATAGGTGCAAGCAAATCTCGACCTTAATGACACTTCTCTAAAAATGTGCTTTTGGGCGTTTATAGACATCACTGATCACGAATATATTAAAAATAAAAATAAATATTATGCATGTTCATAAGGTCGAAATTTGCTTGCACCCATTTTTTGTAATCTAGATGCTAACACCATTCAAAAAAATTGGTGCAAGCAATTCTCGACCTTATGAACATGCATTATATTTATTAAATTTTTACATATTCGTGATCAGTGATGTCAATAAATGCCTAAAAGCACATTTTTAGAGAAGTGTCATTAAGGTCGAGATTTGCTTGCACCTATTTTTTTTTACTAAATATGGCTGCAAGTATTTTTGATCTTATCAAATTGCTTATAGTCTTTTGTTTTATTGATCTGCATATGTTTTTTCTATCGTCATTTGTTTTTTCTATCGTCATTTGTTTTGCCGATCGTCATTTGTTTATCCGACCGTCATTTGTTTATTCGACCGTCATTTGTTTTGTCGATTTTCATTTGTTTTGCCGATCGTCATTTGTTTATCCGACCGTCATTTGTTTATTCGACCGTCATTTGTTTTGCCGATTTTCATTTGTTTTGTCGATCTTCATTTGTTTCATCGATCTTCATTTATTTTGTAGATCTTCATTTGTTTTGTCGATCTTCATTTGTTTTGTCGATCTTCATTTGTTTTGTCGATCTTCATTTGTTTTGTAGATCTTAGTTTGTTTTGTCGATCTTCATTTGTTTTGCCATATAGACATGTGGGTATATTGATAAAGTAGACATTACGGACATTATTTATTTTATACAGTCACAGGTGGGTGGTTAGGAATTTTTATTCCTAACTGACCAACCAAGTGCACAAGGTGGGTGGTTAGGAACTTTTATTCCTAACTGACCAACCAGGTGGATAACTCAGGTGGTCGGTTGGGAATGGGGGGTTTCAAGGAACTCTAGTTAGATTTATGCGGACATTTCGACACTAATAAACCTTTAGATTATAGAATAATTTCATGAAAAATACTCGAATGGTAAAAATTTAAGACTGTCATTTTTGCTTGTCATTAAATTATTTTTTCTCAGACTTGTTTGTCTTTGCCATAGTGTTGTAAAACTGTTGTACTGGCCAATTGATTTTAAAAGGAGGTCATTGTTTTATCAATCTGTCAGTTCGAAAAAATGTACTTACTTTAATAATATAACTTATTGACCCAGAGAGCGAAGAGTGCTAGTCCACAGAGTATATTGAATATATGGAGATGCGAGTCTTTGCCCCTTTTCACAAGTACCGGTTGCCGGGTGCCGGGTAGGGTGGGTGTATGGCCGTGTACTTTCACACGTACCGGCGTGATTTGCCCGCCAACCGCTTGCATTCACCGCATGTTACCCGGCACCGGCTACCCGGCAACCGGTACGTGTGAAAAGGCACTTTGAGTTTGGGTCTTCGATTCCACAGTATAGACGATTTTGCTTTCGTCCGTATGTGTGTGTACATGTCAGTTTCGGTCTAGAAGACGCATTTGTTAACCAATTTTCTCCAAACTTGGCACACATGTTCTTTGATTTAAAATCATTGATCTACAAAAAGGTAAAAATACAACTTTTGTCGAAAGTTTTTTTAATAGGGCGGAAAATAAGGGAGAAAAAGGTCCCCGTTATATATGATGGGATCATAAGGGATATAATTCCTCACAGGTTGTTTTTTCCTGGGCGCTCGCGAGGCCTACTCTTCGAAGAAGTACTTTTAAAAAATTGGGACTAAATAAGTATTTGTGCGACCCAGAAATCGTCAGAAGGATCCGGTTAGGTTAGGTACCGTGTGGAGGAGTAAATTTAAAGAGGCTAACGTTCATCAGCGAGCTACCAAAAAGATAATCTAATGTTTCGAACGCCATAAACATTTAAATATGAATAAAAAGAAAAAAATGATTCTTTAGGGTAGACTGGGTACGGTTGACGGTGGATGGTTAAAATATTCAGTCCTAAAGTAATATATTATTGTAAATAAATGATTATATGTACTATAAAATTTTCTAAAAGTTTCTGTTTTTTAAAGATCCTTTAATTAAATTAATATAAAAAAATTATTGCACATAATATATATTGATATACCGAATTTCATGATTTGATGAATTTGGCGATTGATATACCGAAGTAAATGAATGTACGGTGAACTAGATATAACTCAATGATTATTTACATACATAGAATCAGTTTAGTTACAACACTATGATCATAGACAACTTCTGTCAACACATGACATGTTTACATGATTGCTGAGCTGTCCAGAAAAAGACTTATAGTCACAGATAATGTTGGGCACAGGTGCTTCGCTAAATATCTGTGGCGAGGCACCGGGAGACCACAGCTACTCAGCTGCACTGGCACTCGCCAGTACAGTGAAGAACGCAGCTAGGACACTGAGGATTCCTCTCACTGGTAGAGTGCTAGGTGAGAGTCCATGATGAATTTTCCACACATAAAAATAATACTACAAGGTTGTAAAGAAAACATATCATTGTAATTCTCCACAATTGCTGATGGTGATTTTGGTGGAAACTGTGCCTCCTTTGCTGCCGAACTTCTCCATCTTCTTCAGCACGTCCAGCCCTGAGATCACGTGGCCGAACACCACGTGTTTGTTGTCCAGCCAATCCGTTCTGAAACATATAACGTAGGTAGTAAGTACAAGCATTTAAGCAAACAGATTTGACTGCCGTTTAACATGAAAAAATCCTTTAGGGATGCTATGCCTGCCTGCCTGCTATGACTTAGGGAATGCAAATCTCGCGAGATTCGGCTCGGCTCGGACGAGATCTCGCGAGATTACAGATAACAATACCGCGAGATCTCGCAAATTACGAGATCTCGCGAGATTGGCATTTTTGTGTGTTTATTCTTTGAAATAATCACAATATTCGAGTAAAAATAGAAAAAAAAAAATGAGAGTTGTAGTTACTTCTTGTGAAATAAACATTTAAGTACCTATTTATAAAAAGTATATCAACTATTACTTTTTATACTTACATTATTTGACGTACCTACATAGTTTTTTAAAATAAACTTGAAACATCAAATATGTGAGCGATATACTAGAAGTTTAGAGACTTATTAACAAACATACTATGTACAATATTAATTTACAAAAGAATATCCTTTACAATACTGTTTTCATTATTTTGTTTTGTCTGTTTACTGTAATTTGTGTGTACATAAACTAATAAATAAATAAATAACGTCTAAACATTATAAATTACTAGCTGACCCGCGCAACTTCGTATGCGTGATAAATGAAGAACCGCTCGACCGATTTTGTGCAAACTTCACATAAACCATCTACTAAATAGTCCGAACAAAGCCTAAACATTGGTGTGAACAAGTGGTTTGGATAGGTGAGCCAGTTCTTGAGTTATAAAATTACAACGAAAAGTGGCATTGATTTTTATATATATAGATAGATTATGAATTATTTTAGAAGTAGCTCCTCAAAAAACACAATGAGCTTAGAGTAGAATCTGTTAAACGGCTTATTATTTTGCTTTTCAGATAACCAGCCACTGAAAAGGCGCTTTCCGATTCAAGTCTAGTGGGAACCATCGATCGAAGGCAGTCATCAGTTCTTTTTACAGGCTGAAATGCCTTGTCTAAGTTTACTAAAACCTCATTTTATTCCGCACTCAAAGAGTAGTCCGGATCTGCTTCCAGGCCCAAGTCGATAAAAGCTTTCCTGACACACATCTTGACTCTATTGTACTAGTAGAAATAATGTCTTCTAGGCTCGGCCAACGGGTTTTACAATCAAGTTAGAACTTTATATCTTTCCGAATTCTTGTTTCGTGTAATTTGCAGAGTATCCGTTTTGCTAGGTGATCTTTTAAAGTGTCATCAATGTCCTGTCTTTCTAAATAATGTCCACATGCTCTGCATCTAGCAGTTCGCGTTCACGCGCAATTATTTTTATGTTTGAGTGCAATCTCGTTAACCTCGCGAGATCTCGCCTATTTTTCGGCCGAGATCAATCTCGTAAAAAAAGGCCGAGATCTCGCGATTTCGAGATCTCGCGAGATCGAGATTGCATTCCCTAGCCGGACTCCTACCGACTAAAAACCACACGTATCCTGCCTGACAGCCTACGGTTGGGAGCCCCGGGTAAGCCTTCGGAAGGATGTCCCCAGGACTCACAACAGGCCTACGGCTACCACTGCGGCCACTAGGGCTTACACTAGGGGCCGGCTAACACTCGAGGGAGAGATTTGACTGCCTGAAAAATTAGCAATTCCTTCGGCGAAATCAGTTACAGTTTTGTCGAGAACTCGTCAACTCGTCCACAGCGCCACTCTCAAGTTACGGTAGTCCAAAACGCTTTGTTCGTGCTTGCCGACTCAGTGCACTGTATTTTGGACGACAAAATTAATAGCCACGTGTGTTCAACGAGTCTCAATAATAAAAATATTGACAGAGCGATACAACTTTGTGAATTTCAGCCTATGTCTGCACTGTAATCTGTTGTGACACAATTTTTTCATCCACCATTTAGGTTTTCGTTTAGTTTTCTATTAAAATGAGTTCAATAATGAGAATGCGGTACATATACCAAAAGTAATGGTTGGGCTTATTCCTTATGAGAGAATATTATTTTAGTGGACTGTATTGGCAGCGGTGGATATATAATACCCAGATAAAACCCTACCCTACTAATGAACCCCAAGGTAGGTATACTGCTAGTCATGGCGGATAATCAAACGAGGCTCGCGTAGCGCTATGGATTGATTGACCTCGCTTTCAGGTTCGCAGCTGTGCACAATGGACTGTAAAGATGTAAAAGATGGTTGGACCTTTTTTTGGGGTCTGAAGGATCAGTATCACTGACCTCCATTAACTAAATTTTGTGATGAAAAGCAACCTGCTGACTGATGGTGAAAAGAAAACTCGAAACCATCTCCTGTCCCACGAACCTGATCCACATCCTACAGTACCTACAGTTTTGCCAAACACCCTCCCAATAACGCTTAAATTCGGAAGGTCTACATTCAGTGGGGCGCTCCATACACTGGCATATTGTCCAGAGTGGACGGAGCAACGACGCGGCCTCGTAGTGGCTTTAGAATTGGGAAACCTCACGCTGCAGGCTATGGTTTTGGCCATGGTGAGCAGCGATTTGCGATCCGTCACCTCGTTTTGCGAAGTGGTGATAAGCGCAAAAGAAGTGGCGGAGAAGGAACAGGAGAGAAACAGTTCTCTCCCGTGCCGCAGAAGACGCACTGGGCGCCGGAGATCCCAGAACGATCTCCGTCCCCCATAAGCGTGAGCCTGTGGGCGACACTACGAGCTAGTTGTCGCCCTAGCAGAATCAGGCTCAAGGTGGTGGCGCGTGGTGACCTAGCACGCGCCTCTTCGACGAAAAAAAAAACGTGGTCTCCACAATAGCAGAGGCCAGAGGTCGCCGATGCCTGGCGACTGGGGCTGGTCAGGATCTCTGGGATTTCCTTTTGAGGGTACACCAGGTTTCCTGACTAAATACAGCCAAGAGAACACAAAAAAAAAGGTCTAACTTCAGTGGAGAATTTATTGCTAATTTCATTGATTAAACAACTTACTTGGCTGTACACAAAAAGAACTGCGATCCATTACTGTTGGGGCCTGAGTTGGCCATGCTTAGTATACCCGGGCCTGTGTGCCGCAGTGTGAAGTTCTCGTCGTCAAACTTTCGACCGTATATCGACTTGCCTCCTGTCCCGTTGTGATTTGTGAAATCTCCGCCTTGACACATCTAGTGATTTGTGAGTTAAGGTAATCAAAATCTATACTAATATTATAAAGAGGAAAGATTTGTTTTTTTGTTTGTTAGTTTGTTTGTTTGTTTGTAACGAATAGGCTCCGGAACTACTGGACCGATTTGAAAAATTCTTTCACTGTTGGGAAGCTACACTCTTTGCGGTGAACATAGGCTATATTTTATTCCCGTATTCCCACGGGAACGGGAACTACGCGGGTGAAACCGCGTGACGTCCGCTAGTGATAAATAAATTAGTATCTATGCAAACCAAATCATAAATTTTAATGTAGAAAAATAATCAGTCTGGAACAGGATTGTTTATCCTCAGGCACTTCTTTAGTAACCGGGTTGTCGGAGCTTGGAACAGAGGCCGTGATCTTGGCACAAAATATCAATCAGTTTAAAAATAAACAAGATCAGTTTGCATTAAGCTGCAAAGAAACTACAAGTGCGCACTAGCAAGATATAGGCACTATCAGTTGTTACAACTGCCTGCCTGATAAAATAATATTATTATATAACTAGCTGACCCCGGCAACTTCGTTTACGTCACATAAGGTGTATGAAAAGAGAGGTATAAGCAGCGTGTGAAACTGCCCTGTTTGCTTAATCATAAAAGAGCTTAATGATTAAGGCTGTTTTTAGAATAGACTTAATCTAAGACGCCAGTTTGGATTTATCCTCACATTCAAAGAAACCCCTATAGTTAAAATTTTGAAAATATCTTCTCTATTATTCTTAAAGTGTCATAACTTTTTTATTTATAAACCGATCGACATGAAATAAACACTAAATGTTAAATGGAGTAAACTTCAACAGAATAAAAAAACCGCATTGCAATCAGTTAAGCGGTTACTGAGATTAGCGTGCACAAACGTACAGACAAACAGATATACAGACAAAAATTCAAAAAATCAGGGGTTTTGGATTCTATGGCGTTCATTAAGCCCTCCTGTAATATTTTTCTTATTTATCTTCCATGTACAGACCTGTTACGATTTTATTATATGTGTTGATGATTGATATTAAGTTATATGCGGGAAGACACAGGTTTAACCTGTGTCTTCCCGCATATACACTGCCAGAAATGGTACCTGTGCGTCGCCCTTTGACTATTTAGCACAGGACCCGCCGTACTGAAGCATTCCCCTCTGCCAAGGCAATAGACCATTCGGACTAAGAGGTTTATAAAAAGCACTTGAGAATCGATTGATTCACTATCATAATCATTATAGCTGTGTGCGAACGCATGGCGTCCTCAGATTAAGGCCGATGTATGTCGATTATGATAGTGAATCAATCGATTCTCAAGTGTTTTTTATAAACCTCTTAGTCCGAATGGTCTATTGCCTTGGCAGAGGGGAATGCTTCAGTAAGGCGGGTCCTGTGTTAGATGGTCTAAGGCGTCGCCCCAAGACGCATTATGTGGAAGAATTGGCCGGTTCCAAGTAAGGTCTCGTGGAAAAATTGGTCGGTTCCAAGTAAGGTCTTGATGGCTGAGCTGGTAAAGCTTCTGGCACGGTATGCAAGACACAGGTTAGAATCCTGTTCGAGACTGACAATAAAATTTTTCTAGATTAAAATTTTACGGTTTTAATTATTCAGTACGTACACAGCAAAATGTAAACTAACACTATTCTGTAAGACATCAGACTTATTCATGTTAAACCTGGATTAATACATGGTACTGCTCGTTCGCTCTAACTTTGTCGCTCGGCTCCATACTAAAGTCGAATTTTTAATTAGACGAAGTATATTGATAGCAACTAATGTCACTTCTTTACACAATGTTGCATATTTTCTATGACGAAGTGACATTAGCTACTGTCAATTTACTTCGTCTAATTAACAACTCGGGTATACGCCTCTACGCCAGCGGCAAAGTTAGAGCGAACGGGTAGTACTTTTAATCTACCTGGAAAAGATCGCAGGTAGCGACTGGATGCGAAAGGCGCAAGACCATGTATTATGGCGTAAATTGAAATAAGCCTACATCCAGCAGTGGAATGTCATAGGCTGATTTTATTGACCTCCGTGTGGGGACGGGAAGGAGTACAAAATATCGCCACTCAATTGTCCGTCCGAGGCAGGTTGTCGTAAAGGAACACTTTTGCAAAAAGACCCACTGCGTAGACAAGTGAAGATCGAAATAAACCCAGTTATCAGTTAAATGACAATTGTTAGGCCAAGTTGAAAACCTTATGGACGGCTTGACAAATACAACCGCTGGTCATGAAAACCTGCACCCGTCAATATCAACACCTATTACGTGGGGCATAAAACTACAAGGTGAAATGTTGGCGTATAGTATGCCTCTGCCGTTCGGGGATCGTCATTCGGGGATAAGTGCGTGACTACATGTAGAGACGAATTTGAGAATGCATGGTCAATCCGAAACAAAATTGCTTTGCACTGAGAATTGACGCCATCTCTCGGATAACATTGGAAGTCAAGTATCTAGCGTTGCCTTTGACCATATAACACGGGACTAGCCTTTGCGAACCACCGCATACAAAAATATTCTGCCAGTTTTCATACAAATGAAGGGGGAAACACAAAGACATATAAAATTTCATTGCATTTAAAAATGTATTTATCGACAAACGCGTAATGGCTGTTGTGTGTTAATTGTTATTGTACAGTCAACTACAATGTAATGTACTAGTTTAATCATATAAAATGATGTACTGATGTACAGGCTTTTCATAAAGCCAAAAGACCAAATGGTCATGTGCAATGGCAGAAAACAATGCTTAAGTAAGGCGCATCCTGTGGTTAGATGATCTAAGAGCGTTGCCGATTTTTTAAATACCTTACACGGGAACGCGATTATTGTCAAAATAGCAGCTCATTAATCTTTTTGAGTACCTAATGTAAATATGCCATTTAGTACATTTTTGGTGATTCTAAGGTGTTTATGCAATTTTATATTCGAGCAAAGTTGCGCCATCTAGTGGAGTTTTTGTGAATTTGGACTCCAATGTGCATGGGATTATACATCTTAAGGGGCCCATACAATAGTGGAGGTGACTGTACGTACGTATGTAATTAGATTTTTTTGTATGTAACTGGAATATTCTATTATCATTGAAAAGGATACAAAATCTGGAATAATTCTGTGAAAACAACTGCCTTGGTAGCCGAATCCCTTCTCATGTGTACACAGTGCCTTGAAGTTCTCTGCGGTCTTGGGCACGATGTCTGCTCTCAACATCATAATAACTCGACCTAACGATTGCTTGCCAGCGCTGATGTCGAAGTATACTTGTGGGTTTCGCTTCTCCGCTGGTTTGGCTGGTATCTGTAATAATTGTACATGTTCGTTGTAAGTATTTAAGGTAATTAATTCTTCTTTAGTTATTGTCTAATGATAATGCTATAATCTTTTTATAACACTAAGTTGGCAGACAAGCACACAGTTTACCTGATGTTAAATCGTCACCATATAGCCTATGAATCTTTGCAATACCAGTGGTGTTATTACTGCAAACAAACACTTGCCTTGCTGATCCTGCAAAAATCTTGTAACAGTATGTATAATTGTATAATCAATTCAAACGCTGTTTTGAAACTAAGTGTTACCAAATGTTTTTTCCAAGATACAAAGTGGTATCCTAGCACAAAACTAACATTATCGAACCCTAGAAATATCGGTAGAGGGTGTTTTTCAAATTTAGATTCATTTATTTCATGGTTTTTCCTGGTAATGGTGGATATTTGATACTTATCTGATAAAAAAAATGGTGCAATGTCACATCATAACCTTGAGACATTACATTGCTACTACCCGTTCACTCAGTTTGCGGGTCGCATCCCATACTATGCCTCTATGCCAGCGGTAGTATAGGTACTCATTTTGGGTTTTATGCCCCAGCATAGGATGAAACCTTAACCTGGGATATCCTTCAGAGGAGTAACCTGTTTCCCCTGGCTATGGATGAATTCTGTGTACCTATGATTAGTTATGGTTACATTAGATAAGATATGTGTGCTGTCAATATATCTAAGTGGATTTGTTCAGTTTGATTCTGGAATAACATCTGAGGGAATGTCCATATTACCCTAAGTATTGAAGCTTTATTATTATTATAGGTAGCTATATTATTTACGTATTCATATTTTTAACTAACAGTTTGTCTCGTCGGGGACCACTCACCTAATCATAACCTAATCGTACATCTGTCTCTGTTTAGGTATAGAGTAACTATAATAATAATAAAGGTTCAATACTTAGGATAGATAGGTCATAAATATCATACCTAGTTACTTTTGACTTTTTACAGGTATTTTTATTGTTCTTTTTTGTGAGTCGGGGGTTTTTTAGATTTTTAATTTATTTTTTTTAGTTCATGCTTTTTATAGGGGTTTTTTAATATCAACATACGTATAGTCTATCAATAATTATTCAGAGCTAATGCGAATTGCGCGGAGGGTGGTTACAGAATTAGATATACATTCCACTCCTCATATCTTTCGAATGGCTAAACCGATTTTCATAAAACTGCGGTATCGTGATGTTAGGGTCCTTCGCTGTTTGACACCACGAGTTATTGACACCACGGTGTCAATCGCAGAAGAACGTTTTTTGAATTGGCTGTTTGGCACCACGGTGTCAATCGACGATTACCTTATATGGCTTCGTTGATTGACACCATGATGTAAAACAGCAATGGACGGCTCATTGGCATTTTTATTATAACATGACAATCATGCCCAAAAGTGTTTAAACGATTTTTATCATCAATATGCCTAATTTACATTTACCAACATTTAATATCAATTAAAGTCAAAATACCTAAACATAATGCAATCCGAATTGGACAGGTTTTTTTTTTTTTTGTTGACTCGGGGAACGCATTTACGCGCCTTCATCCCAGCTGAGGGGGCAGCTGGGATGGTGTGTGGGACTCCCGGCCCGGTCCGGAATGGACCGTCCTACCCACTAAACCCCGCGGTGTTCCTCCTCACCCTTTAGCCGGGCCGAGGGATATCAAAAGATTATTCACGTCGACCCGGCTAGGGGCGCCCCGTTTATTCGGGGCTCTCCTCGGGGGAGCCAGATGGGCGGCTCCCCAAAGCTCCCTAAGGAGCTAAAAACCACGCCTGCACCGCTCTCGAGCGCCCCTCTGTAATAGAGGAGACAGAGAGCGGCTGGCGCAGGCGTGCGCTAATGGGCACCCCCGGAACACGGGAAAGGTGCCCACCGCCATGTGACCGTTGGTGGGCGGGGTCCCCCGACCTTACGCCCACGGTCAAGAAACAATCGGGGACGCGTAGTGACTCCTCACCGCGGCGCCCCCGAACTACACGGCAGAGCGGGAGCATTATCCGTTACTCCCGCTCTCCCGCACAGTGCACCTCCCGCTATTCCGCCATCACCTCGCCAACTGGCGAGGTGACAGCGGCCCAGCACTGTTGCCGCCGGTCGCGCCGTTATTCACGGCCGGCAGCCCGAACTGCATGGCAGGGCGGGAGCATTCACCCAAACTCCCGCCCCCCACGCAGTGCCTCTCCCACTTTGCCGCCATCGTCTCACCAGCAAGGTGGCGAAGCGACGGCGACCCAGCATTGCTGCTGCCGGCCGTGAATAACGGCACGGCCGGCAGCAACACACACCACCGAGCAACCCACAGGTGGGTTACTCCCGCCTCTGCCGGAATTAGCCAGAGTAGCACAACTCCCCCACAGAGAAAGGGGAGTGGTCGCTACTCCGTTGCCCAGGATGCACCACGAGGATCCAACCCATTGGGGTCCTTAAGATGTTAGTAGGACCCCGCATCCCGAATTGGATAGGTTAGGTAAGAAGGCTAAGGCGGGAGCGGAGCGGAGCTCCCGCCTTAGCCTACGTAGTTATTTTTTTTATAAATTAAAATAATAGTTTATACTACAAAACTAAAATAAAAATAAAAGTTAAAATACCTAATATAATATAGTTAATACAATAAAAAAATAAAATAAAAGTTTAAACTACAAAACTATTACTTTAATTTATGAAAAAAAAATAACCACGAAGGCTAAGGCGGGAGCTCCGCTCCGCTCCCGCCTTAGCCTTCTAACCTAACCTATCCAAATCGGATTGCATTATTTTTAGGTATTTTGACCTTAATTGATATTAAATGTTGGTAAATGTAAATTATGCATATTGATGATAAAAATTGTTTAAACACTTTTGGACATGATTGTCATGTTATAATAAAAATGCCAATGAGCCGTCCTTTGCTGTTTTACACCATGGTGTCAATCGAGGAAAATAAATTAAGATATTCGCCGTTTGACACCACGGTCGCAAATTTTTATGAAAATGGTCCTAAACAGCCAATTCAAAAAACGTTCTTCTGCGATTGACACCGTGGTGTCAATAACTCGTGGTGTCAAACAGCGAAGGACCCGATGTATAAGTTATGACCTTTCATTTAATACCCAACACGGGTATATCTGAACCCATTCAATTTTTCATCACCACTTTCACCCCTCATATCTTTGAAATGGCTTAACAGATTTTTATAAAAAAATAGCTAAGAACACTCTCCTAGGGGAGCCTAACCCATCTTTCAAACAAAAGAAACAGAATCAAAATCGGTTCATCCGTTTGGGAGCTACGATGCCACAGACAGACTTACAAACACACACACACACCCACACACGTCAAACTTATAACACCCCGTTCGGGTTTCCGTCGGAGGCTAAAAATGGAGAAGATCTTCTGTAAGTACACACAATAGTCAAAAACAAACAAAATACTTACTTTAACAGCCTCTGTATCCTTCTTTGTACCATCATCTTCTCGGTCTGTGTCTTTGGTAACTGCTAATGTCTCTCCCGCATGTTTCTGTAACCACGAATCTTCAGACCAAACTGGTCGTGTAGAACCTTCTTTAATGCGCTGAGGAGCTGCTATGTTCACTCTGATTGTTCGGCCAAAGAGTTCCGAGTCATTCTGGAATTAGGTATAGTGAAGAGTTTGATTGTGAATGGATGTTATTTATCAACACAGTTGATTTTGAATATGGAATAGAAACTATAAAGTTTTAAATTGAGGAGAGCTAGGCATTTAAAGGAACGGAATTATGTCCCACTTTAGTACAGCTATGCCCAAACGGTACATGTAAATACCTAGTTGATCATATAAGTTAGAATAATACATACATACTTAACATCACGCCTGTCTCCCAACGGGGTAGGCAGAGAATAGTCTCTGCCTACCCCGTTGGGTCTGGATCGTAGCAAGTGGAAAGCCATAGGGCTTTTCACTTGCTACGATCCTGGCAAACAACTTTCGCTTTTTCAACTTTCATAAGTGTCTTCATACATGCTCTTCGGTTAAGGGTACTCTTGACCTGGCCTTTTCTCAGAAGATTATCGATAAAGGCGGAAAAAAGAGCCAAAAGCTTTAGTAGAGTTGACTGTAAGCCCTGTTGTTAGTTAGTATAGCTATTCAAAGAAGAAGTCTGACCATCCTTTTGCGCACAATGCCACAGGGGTCTTATTTAGATTTAGTTTACATAAATAGATACGGATAATGTACTATTTAAGTTAATCAAAACTAGGTGTTATTGACTGCTCTGCTTTCCTTGACACAGACAATTCTGTAGTCCAGCTAGGAAGCCAGTACTGGATGAAAGTTGATCTTTGTACTTGTATTCGCTTAGAAACTATAAAATTACAAAAATGGTTACAAAGCTTAATGTAACCATTTTCTCAATAAACATTATTATTTTTATTGACTAAGTAGGTATAGTAAGTACTAAATATTACAATATTCAAGAACTTACCATATTATCAATAGCGGCTGCAGCATCCTCAGCGTTTTCAAATTCAATGAAAGCGAAACCTCTGTGCTTTTCAGTTTCATAATCTAAAGGAATTTGAACATCAACTAAGTCCCCAAACGGCACGAAAGCCGCATTTAAAACTTTCTCATCAACTTCTTCAGCTAGCCCGCCAACATATATTGTACGTTTCGAGTTAGGTTTGCTTGACATTTTTATGTAGAAGGTGTCTTGAAATACTTGAATAAACACTAAAGTAATGACTAAACTTTTACAAAATTAAGTTAAAATTCGACAACAACAACAACATGCAATTTTTATTTAGCAGCACTTTGACAGCTGACATCTGACATAAGTGTCAACTGTCAAAGTGCTGCTAAATAAAAATTGTGTCAAAACTGCCAACCAACTTTTTTTGATTTATTCAAAGCATAGTCTTTTACGCCATCCACTTTCTTAAGGCTGTTGATGGGGCTAACTACCTTGACCACACATAACACGCGTCCTTCAAGGAAGGAAATGTTTTATAGCTTATTTTCACGAATACTCTTACTTATTCAAAATCGAAAAACACCAAATTATAAGTATACTAGCTGTTGCCGCGGCGTCGCCCGCGTGAAATTTTGAACGCCGGGGCCGCATCCCATCGAAACATACATACTTTAGTGATAAAAAGTAGAATTTGTGTTATTCCAGACTATGATCTATCCCAGCACCATATTTCAACCAAGTTTGTTCAACCGCATAGGTGACAACGTCCAATCACGGCGATACGAAATACCTCCTCATTTCCTAAATGAAACTTGTACTTACTTAGGTACTAATTGCAAAATCGTCGTAAAATTTGTGGTAAAACTCTTCCCAATTGTCCCATTACATCAACAAACTAGTATTTAGTGGTACCTACCTAATATATTTACTCATTAGCGTGCTTGTTATTTTAGAATAAAAAAAATGCTAAAGAAAAATAATTATTTGACACTGTTATCGTCAGTAGGTATTCTAACAGCAGGTACATTACTGCCGCGGTCTATAATGACTACTCTGCTGGTCGCGCTGATGATGGCCAACAGCGCAGCGTTGCGCAGCTCCAGGCCGACACAGCGCGGTCAGCGTGCAGCACTTGATGGACGAGCTGAGATAAAAGAAGCAAGGGCTGCAACGATGGCCAAGCTGGAAGGCCTAGAACGTAGCTAGGCTAGCTCGAGGCAATCATAGCGTGACCAGTCATGTGGGCCAAGGCTTGTATGCTTGTATATAAAAATGCAAGCACATAATCTAATTAAAACCAGCAAGTAATTGAAATAAAAAATATATTAATTATTTACCTAACTATTTCGAATTAAAATTTTGGGTATCAGATTTAGATTTCCTACTGATTTTCCACTGCACAAATTTTTCATATGCAAGCTTATAATTTTCCTTTGAGTATCGCGGTTTCAAATGTTCAACCACTAATTTATCTTCATCTCAGGGCCGAGCCGCCCCTGTGTGCGAAGTGTACACAGGCGCCAGGGCCATATGGGCGCCGCGCTGCTGCTGCCACCGAAACTATTTCTGTTGCACGAAATAACTATTCTTTTAAAATCTTGTCGTGTTGGTACTCTTGTCGGACTTACCGACTAAAACCACACGACTGCCACACGACTGCATACGGCCGGGAGTTCCTGGTAAGCCTTTGGAAGGACTGATTGCCACCGCGGCATCTTTGGGAGATTGGTTTGGGTGCTATACCGCTTCTTGAGGCTTGAGGTGTGTATGCATCTTCACGACACGACGTCGTCTTGGGCCTGCTTCTGAAAGGACAGCGAGCAGTCCTCCCTCCGTCTTCAGGTCATGCCGCTCCGCTCCCTCCCAGCCGCCTCTTTCACGGCCATGAGCTGCTCGCAAAAAGATGCGGTGGCTTCCTATTTACTTCCGATGGGAATCATGACTCGTACCAAGGTCTCCAGGGAGAGAATATCGACGTCCATACTCACCACGGGAATGCAGCGCGGTTGCGCCCACGCTGAGCCAATTGAGTGGAGCACAGAGACATGCCACCTCAAAGTAGATCGTGCGGTACTCTGTTATCACCTTGCCGGCCATCACCTTCTTCGGGCTATATTATTATCTCATCAGCCGCATTGCGGGCCGTCAGGGTCTCCGCCCTATGGGGGCCACGTATAGGGCCATGCTCTGCACGATCTCGAGGTACCTACATTGTCCTGTAGGGATCCGTTGGTTCTACTTGTGTTGGGTGTTGGATAACAACCGTGAAAGTGCCGCTGTGGCTACTCTCAGCTTCAGGACCAACTTCGGAAATGGTGTCCGAAGTTGTATTGGCTATTGAGTACTAACCCCTGATAATTCATGCTGGATCCTTTGGGCGGCCCTTTCGGTGGTCCGTCAAAGCACAAGAAAGTAAAAAACTTACAAAATCGAAGAATTTAAAAACATAAGATCGATTTCTAAAAAAAATGGAATCATAAAAGTCTGAAAACTTTTCAGATATTTCATATTTTGAAACAACTTGAGATTTTGGGAATTTGAGATTCTGGATTGAAAGGCTCTGCAAAGCAAAGTACGACCGACGGCCAGCAATGCGGCTAAATTGCTTAGCCCGCAGAGGGCGATGGCCGTCAGGGTCATAAGGATATCGCATGATATCAGGTGAGGTGGCATGTCTCCTAGCCGGGACCCCTCCTTGGGACCTAGAAGCGAGAGCCCTTGCGTCACTGTTTAAAAGAAGAAGGCGCTGGTGCGGGGCCACAGCCCTGTGTCTCGAGAAATTGAGGCTCGGCGGTCCCAGGTCCACCAGGAAACCGTGGAGACCTAGAAGGTGTGACTTGAGCAACCAAAGGGGGGCCACGATCGCGGCGGTCAGACCGGTCATGGACGAGTGGCTGGAGAGCAGCCATGGTGCTCTTTCCTACCTTGTCATAAATATTTACCGGGTACGGGAGCTTCGGTAAGTAGATATCTGTGACGAATAGGTTGGTTACCGTAACCTATGGACGTTAGAGATAATTTTGAAAAGCAATTAGTATGCTGACTCAATCACAAATTTAATGTGAAAAAATTTTTGATCTCGAGCAGGATTTGAACCCGCGTCTTCTGGTTTGCCGGACCAGACGCCTTAACCAACTAGACCACCTATGGACGTTTGCAACACCAGAGCATGTAGAATTATTAAAGCTATTCTGTGAACAGCAGCGCTTGCCGACTTAGACGCAGGTTGTGAAGACCTACTAGTAGCTAAATCGTCTAACTATGTATAATATTTCTTATGTAAAACCAGTTCGCTTCCACTTGCCAATTAGGTAGGTACTGTTAAAAATAAAACGCAATTATTATTTTTTTCTTTAACGTGAGGGAAAATCCTGCATGGATGCTATGCCGGCAGGCAGGCCGTAAGCTTGTCTGCCACCCATAATAGTAAAAAAAAATTAAAAGATGTGAAACGTCGAAATTAATTTGTAAAATCTAAAATCAAAATCCTAAATCCTTAACCTTAAATCCCATTTCAAGTATTGTATTCTCTTTGTCCCATTTCTCCAATTCATGTTTCCAGTTCTTGTCGCCCCCAAAAATTTGAGATGTTTCACATCAAAAATACACTGAAACATGAAGAAACGTAGAAAGAGGCGCTTTATAGATTTTGCACACAGGCACTGCCAGGGGTCGTCTCGGTCCTGTCATCTTTAATGTTGAACACATTGAATCGGAAGAATTTTCGCTTTGTGAGCTCATTTTTAGAAAAAGTTATTAAATAAAAAAATTAAATTAAAAATTTAAAAAACCTTCGACTCACAAAATAAGAACAATAAAAACCTGTAAAAAGTAAAAAAATAACTATTATAGTAAGACCTATCTACCCTAAGTATTGAACCTGTATTATTATTACCTATAGGCAACGACGTATTATAATATAGCTTAGATCATCTAACCACGTGTTATATGGTCTAAGTAATATAGACACGTCATGTACGAACATCACGGCTTTTAAAACAAAAACGGCAAATATTTTTTATATTCAAAAAAAGAATTTCTATGAAATTATCTATGGTAGCATGTATGAAAATTAAGTCAATTGCCTGACCTTTTTGTTGCCATTTTTAAGTGTTGGTAACGTATCTATAGTTTTTTTATAAATCATTGCCTAAAGGTAGCTATATTATTTACTTAGATACCTATTCATTTTTTTTTTAACTAACAGTTGGTCTCGTCGGGGGGACCGCTCTATAATATTTTTAAATATGAATACGTAAATAATATAGCTACCTATAATAATAATACAGGTTCAATACTTAGGGTAGATAGGTCATAATATAATAGTTATTTTTTTAGTATTTACAGGTTTTTTATTGTTCTTTTTTTTTTGCTTTTTATAGGGGTTTTTAATGTCAACAATGACGAATAGTCTATCAACAATTATTCAGAGCTAATGCGAATTGCGCGGAGTGTGGTTACAGAATTAGCAATACATTCCACTCCTCATATCTTTCGAATGGCTTAACCGATTTTTATAAAACTGCGGTATCGTGATGTATAAGATATGACCTTTCATTTGATACCCAACACGGGTATATTTGAACACATTAAATTTTTCATCACCACTTTCACCCCTCATAGCTTTGAAATGGCTTATAACCGACAACGACGTATTATAATATAGACACGTCATGTACGAACATCACGGCTTTCAAAAACGGCAAATATTTTTTATATTCAAAAAAAGAATTTCTATGAACTTATCTATGGTAGCATGTATGAAAATTAAGGCAATTGCCTGACTTTTTTGTTGCCATTTTTAAGTGTTGGTAACGTATCTATAGTTTTTTATATATCATTGATAACCGATTTCCATAAAACATAGCTAAGAACACTCTCCCTTAACCCATCTTTCAAACAAAAGAAACAGAATCAAAATCGGTTCATCCGTTTGGGAGCTACGATGCCACAGACAGACTTACACACACACACACACTCACATACACACACACACACGCACACACACGTCAAACTTATAACACCCCTTCCGGGTTTCCGTCGGGGGTTAAAAAACAAAATTTTTGCTAAACCGCGCTTTTGTTACTTTTTTTAAGCAATGGTAGTTGGAACTATACATCCAAATACATATAAGCTAAGCAATAAAATCTTCATACCTATCTCTATAAATACAAACAGCTGTGTTTTAAATAAAATCTTTTTGTATTTGATATTTTAAAGCGTAGAAACGTCAAAATAGCGGCCGGCAATGTTTTGCCTATTTTAAATTTGTCTTAATCATTAAGCTCTTTTATGATTAAGCCAACACGCCAGTTTATATTTACCCATTTTAGATTCATAATAATATATGTCTATGTATAATTCTTTAAAGTGATATAACTTTTTATTTATAAACCGATTGACATGTAATAATCACTAAATGCTAAGTGGAGAAAAGCGGTGGGTGGGTGGGAGATTAGCGTGCACAAACGTTCAGACAAACAGATATACTTACAGACATACAGACAAACAGACAAAAATTCTAAAAATCATTGCTTTGGGTTCTATTGCGTTCATAAAGCCCCCCTATACCTAATATTTTCTCATCATTTATCTTCATAGACAGCGACATGTTACGATTTTAATAAATGTATTGATCTATGGTTCCCGCAACCTTTGGTAACTTAAATTCCTCTCCACAGATAATAAAGTAAAAACTTTCGCATTTACCTATACCAATTAATAAACATTTATTAATTAATATAACGGACACTAACTGTAAGTTTTCATAATATAGAAAAATTGAAAATGAAATCTATAGACTGTGAATGTGTGTGAATGTACCTATAATAATAGGTAATACTTAATCCAATCCATGAAGAAAACTTATTAATGTTCGTTAGTGTATGAATCTTGTTCCAGTATCATAAATGTAGCTAGTAGTACCTAGTTGATTCTTTAACGAAGTAATAGCGGCTCAGTCTATACTGTATTTTATTTAAATACATTCATTACAGACTACAGTATCATTGACTGTAGTCTGTAATGAATGTATTTAAATAAAAGGATGCACCGGAAATCTATGAAATATGCATTTGAAATTTATTTCTCTAAGGAACAAACACTGGTAATAATTCAATATTTTTCTTATTTTTTCTTCGTTTATACGCCAATCTAACTTCCACTGGTTTATTTAAATGACCAGCTGCACTGCAGTTGATGCTCGCGGCTCCGCTCTCGTAATGAAGCTTTCTCGCATATGTTTCCCGATATTATTACATTATTTAAGAAAATAATAATTTGATTTCCATAAAAAAAAATTGCGAAACCTCTATGCTTTTCAATTTCTGAACAACACCTAAGGGGTCTCGACACGATCAATTGGTAATTGTCAAGCACGTAAAATATCATGTGTACATATACGTTGATGCACACACACATGGAAAGAAATCACGCACACTGAAGCAACTTCCATTCATATTAAAAGTGATTGACCATTGCAAGGCATAATCATGTCATGAGCCCATTATGTTTCCTCAACCAAATTACGCCAATACACGGTTCTGCGCCTTCCATATCTAGTCACTCCCTGTCCTTGCGACCTTTTTTAACCGACAGCCAAAAAAGGAGGTGGTTCTCAATTCGTCTGTATTTTTTTTTATGTGTGTCCTGCAAATCGCTTGTCAGAAATGTAGTGTTACCACAGATTATATAATATATTCTATAGTGTTACATTCTCTTTGTTTTTGATGTCGTCGGTTATCTGACGGGGGTCGTCCTACCCCACGGCAGTCGCGGTCTACATTCCAGAACTCGTTGGCTCCATCAGGCATCGGTTCTTCTACAGATGTGGCCAGCCCAATGCCGATTCTTCAGACTCTGCTAGCTATATCGACCACTCTGGTTCTCCGACGGTTAACATCGTTTCGGATTTTAGGTAGGTATGCCTTAAACACCCAAGTTAAACTTAAACCCTACAACACTATTCGTATCAACCTGGCTATTTAACAAGGTAAATAAAACCACATGGACATTTATCCCATTACTGTAATAGAATGTAAATCATGAGTTACTGAATGGCTTTTTGGTTAAACCATAGATATCTAAACTAACAAGTTTCCATATCTTTTAATTAAGAAAGCGTATAATGGTAGGTCCATTAAATTATAGCTATGATGAATCTGAAGATGAAATTTTATTACATCTACATCTACCTATCTATTCTATCTATCTATCTACCTTCACGCCAAATCCCTTGCGGGGTAGGCAGAAAGAACCGAACGCCACACGGCACGGTCCATACACACCTCACTTGCTTCTTCAACTTTCATTTTTTCTTTTCATACATGCACGTCGGCGTCTGTCATATCTAGACAGAAAATGCAAATGCAGAAACAGGTCTTTCGAGATTGATATATTTTTCAACATTTAGCATACTACCTAATCGCTTTCAGAATATTTTCTCTATCACTTCCATTAGTCCAGAGATACTTTAGAAAACATTTTCATTATGATGGTATAATTATAATTCGGGTGATTTGCTACTTATGTGATTGGTATAATTATTAAAATCTATATCTATACTAATATTATAAAGAAGTAAAGTTTGTGTGTTTGTATATTTGTTAAATTGTAAGGGGTAATCTCAGGATCTACTGAACCGATTTTAAAAATTCTTTCACCAATAGAAAGCTACGTTATTGTGGAGTGTCATAGGCTATATAGCATCACGCTACAACGAATAGGAGCGGAGCAGTAATAGTAAATGTTACAAAAATGGGGGAAAAGTTATTCCTTTTGAGAGCTTCGTTGCGTGTGCTGCGTAAATATTTATAGTTATGTAAATGTACTACAAAATTGTTTCTCTTAAAAAGTTCTAAAAAAATTGCGCGATAGCATGTGTCTATCTTTGGGTTGGTGCACAATAACCATTTTAATGGCAATCATTTTTTTTCTACAATAATGCCACGGGATACCTCTTTCATAAACGAAATTGTTCTTTAAAATAATGCAAAGGGAATACACGCGACGAGAAACCTTTATCTCTCTCTCTCTCTCTCTCACGTAGTATTGAATATTAACGACGAGACGCTACGGGAGTAAACGCAATGCGATGGGAGTAAATGCGACGGGAACAGGTAAAATCTCTCTCTTATGTGGCGCAAACGAAGTTGCGCGGGTCAGCTAGTGTTAAATAAAATTAAAGAAAATTTTAAAATGAAATTAGTATGCTAACTAAAAATGAAATTAAAATTTCAATCATATAGTTCAAAAACAACACTTATAACCTTCAGAAATTGTGGAGTAACTATAAATTATTAATTAAAAGTAAGCTTTTAAATAAAAGCTCACCTTATTTTAAAAACCAGGCTCAATTTCATGAAAGCCTTTTTAACTGTAATTTTCTTACAAACAGTACCTACCTACTTTTAAAAAATGCGTTATTACATTGGTTTGTAGGTAAACTAAAGGACCAGCCAAGGAACTTATACTTCTAAGTAAGAAGTATAAGTTCCTTGGGACCAGCATATAGTCTGTTCACAGTTTTAATACCTCTGACTGACAGTTTATCGATCATTTCCTGTGTGTTGACATAGCAGTAAAGTCCCCCTATGAGTGCCAGCTTACGACATTTTACCGATTATAGTGGAGATTAAACATCCAACCGTTAGCACGAAGAGTTTTGTTTTTCTCTCTCTTATGTTATTATGTCATATTATACTTAACTTTACTAAAACAGTGCTCTTATAACTATACAATTGGATTTGAGATTTTTTTTTATGAATATCTGAAAAGAAACATTCACTACCATCACCAACGTTCCACATCTCAATTAATGGTCACACCCGAGAAAAACGATAGCAAAAGAAGAAAGGAAGTTTTGACTAAAAATTAGATTACATGGGAGAAACACAAACTTATTGGGGTAACACAGCAATCATGATAGGCAACCTAAGTGCTAGAGGTAATATTTATCTCTGAACAGACTATACCTCAGTTAGAACCGCATAAAACGCTATGTGGTATGTAATTAAAAATATTATAAAGAAGTAAAGTTTGTGTGTTTGTATATTTGTTAAATTGTAAGGGGTAATCTCAGGATCTACTGAACCGATTTTAAAAATTCTTTCACCAATAGAAAGCTACGTTATTGTGGAGTGTCATAGGCTATATAGCATCACGCTACAACGAATAGGAGCGGAGCAGTAATAGTAAATGTTACAAAAATGGGGGAAAAGTTATTCCTTTTGAGAGCTTCGTTGCGTGTGCTGCGTAAATATTTATAGTTATGTAAATGTACTACAAAATTGTTTCTCTTAAAAAGTTCTAAAAAAATTGCGCGATAGCATGTGTCTATCTTTGGGTTGGTGCACAATAACCATTTTAATGGCAATCATTTTTTTTCTACAATAATGCCACGGGATACCTCTTTCATAAACGAAATTGTTCTTTAAAATAATGCAAAGGGAATACACGCGACGAGAAACCTTTATCTCTCTCTCTCTCTCTCTCACGTAGTATTGAATATTAACGACGAGACGCTACGGGAGTAAACGCAATGCGATGGGAGTAAATGCGACGGGAACAGGTAAAATCTCTCTCTTATGTGGCGCAAACGAAGTTGCGCGGGTCAGCTAGTGTTAAATAAAATTAAAGAAAATTTTAAAATGAAATTAGTATGCTAACTAAAAATGAAATTAAAATTTCAATCATATAGTTCAAAAACAACACTTATAACCTTCAGAAATTGTGGAGTAACTATAAATTATTAATTAAAAGTAAGCTTTTAAATAAAAGCTCACCTTATTTTAAAAACCAGGCTCAATTTCATGAAAGCCTTTTTAACTGTAATTTTCTTACAAACAGTACCTACCTACTTTTAAAAAATGCGTTATTACATTGGTTTGTAGGTAAACTAAAGGACCAGCCAAGGAACTTATACTTCTAAGTTAGAAGTATAAGTTCCTTGGGACCAGCATATAGTCTGTTCACAGTTTTAATACCTCTGACTGACAGTTTATCGATCATTTCCTGTGTGTTGACATAGCAGTAAAGTCCCCCTATGAGTGCCAGCTTACGACATTTTACCGATTATAGTGGAGATTAAACATCCAACCGTTAGCACGAAGAGTTTTGTTTTTCTCTCTCTTATGTTATTATGTCATAATATACTTAACTTTACTAAAACAGTGCTCTTATAACTATACAATTGGATTTGAGATTTTTTTTTATGAATATCTGAAAAGAAACATTCACTACCATCACCAACGTTCCACATCTCAATTAATGGTCACACCCGAGAAAAACGATAGCAAAAGAAGAAAGGAAGTTTTGACTAAAAATTAGATTACATGGGAGAAACACAAACTTATTGGGGTAACACAGCAATCATGATAGGCAACCTAAGTGCTAGAGGTAATATTTATCTCTGAACAGACTATACCTCAGTTAGAACCGCATAAAACGCTATGTGGTATGTAATTAAATACGTAAGGCATTCTGTGCAACACTTTTATTTTTTGTGAGTGAAAAAGAGTGATAATCCTCATGGATGGTATAAGAGTAAGTTGTGAAGTGAAGTATGTTACCCGGGTAAGCCCTCGGAAGGATGTCCCAGGTCTCCCATCAGACCCACGGCCGCCACTGCGGCCTCGCCCAGGGGTTGGTTCGGGTGTGATCCCGCTTCTAAGGGGGAGCGTGCGTGAGTTCGTCACGTCACGTTCCCGGTGTTTTCGCTACAGATACCTACCGAAGCCACCGTGCCCGGCAAGAATCTGTGTCAACCGGTAGGAGAGAGCACCGTGTCTCCTCTCCAGCCTCTCGTCCATGACCATCCACTTTCACGTTGTACCTATATCTGTTTTGTCATTCTTTCATCTCCCATTCGCTCCACATACCCGAACCATCGTAGCATGCCCTTCCTTACATTAACAACGACACTCTCTTTCTTAAATCTTCAACCCGAACGCGATCTGCGAGCGTTACTACGCAGATTTTGCGTAGCGCTTTCATGCGTTTCCTGCCATACCCAACTCTCGCTTCCATACACCGCACTGTGTACTACGAGCTGGGCCTTTTGACTTAAGGTTTTGGTACCCAAAAGTTTGCCTAACGCTCCATTCACACTATTTCCCGCAGTTGCCCTCCTTTCTACATCAGCGGTGTACCGCCCATCCCTGATAAATGCACATCCAAGATATACAAACTCATCCACCTGTTCCAGTACTACATCATTTACAGTTATCTTGGCATTCGTTCTGTCCTCTTCTCTTTCGAATACCATCACTTTCGGTTTAGTCGCGTTCAAATGTAAGCCTCTCATTAGACAATCATCTTTCATCGTTATGACTAGTGACTGTAGTTCTGATGGCGATTCGGCTATGAGCACGGCATCATCTGCATACAGCAAACAGTTCACAAGTAAGTCACCCATTCGCAATCTAATATTCATTGATCTTACTCTCCTTAGACAATCGTCCAGGTACAGGACAAACAGCAGGGCCGACAGCACGCAACCCAATCTGACGCCAATGTTGACGTCAAACCAGGGAGACAGGCTGCCGCCCACCCGCACACATGCCGTACAGCCCACATATTATGTAGACTGCACGGTACGAAGCAGCGCACCATCAATCCCATATCCTGGCAATATATACCCAGATATCCTTCCGTACAACTCTGTCAAATGCTTTCTCCATGTCCACAAAACTTGGTCCATACATCCCCTTCCATTTCGAAAACCACCCTTCGCCTCCCGCAGTAATTAGTCAGATTCCACCCCTATTCTCCTTTCAATAATTTTGCCATACACTTTAGCTGCTATACTGATCAAACTGATGGCCCTATAGTTGGCGCACTCCATACGTGACCAGAAGACGTCCCGGACGCAAGGACTACCTAATTTGATCATTTCAGCAGATATCCTATCAATTCCCGCAGACTTTCCATATTTCAAATTTTGCTTCGTATCGACCATTCAATCTCTTCCAAAGTAATATCTCCGCTTGATGCTTGCACCGCAAGATCAGTCACCGACTCCCTCGCAGTGCCCGCATCCGGGAGATTGGCTTCATTCTTGCAGAGGCGGCAAATTTCTTTCTTCGTGTCATTCAGTTGCAAAGATGAGACATAATCCAACCACGCTTTCTTCTTTCTTGCTACGCAGGATTGAACCTCTGCATCCCACCAGGCATCATCTTTCGAATGTTCATGTCTCTTTGCACTCCCACATGCTTTTTTTGCACTATCCACTATACTTTCTTTCATAATAATATTTCAGCATTCATCCACATCTAAGTCGTAAAGGCTACCTTACTGACTAAGCCTACCTACATACTCCTTACGCTATCATCTTCCAGTTTTTTACTCTTTATCCTTTCAAAGTCTCCGAAAGGGACCGCACTCGCCAGTGCCTCCATTTCTCGAAAAGACCAACAAACAGGCTTACCACCAGGTAGTGGTCAGTTTCAAGAGTGGGGCCTCTGTAGGCTCTTGTATCCCTTATAGCCTCTCGGATATGACTGTCTATCAAAATCAAATCAATCAAGTCTGATTGATTTGATTTTTTCCTTCCGTCTCTATGTATACGTGTGGATATCTTTGTGACGGAATAAACTGTTACCAGTGTTACCTATCTATTGAACTAATAAATTTTACATTGTACGTATTAAGAGGGTTGCGCAGCCAGCAAGGAACGAGTTATGCTTCGGGTGTCTCTGAGGGATAAAATCCGGAACGATATTATCCGTCAGAGAACCAAAGTGGTCGACATAGCTCGCAGGGTGTGCAGTTTGAAGTGGCAGTGGGCTGGCCATAGAACCGATGATAGGTGGAGCAAAAGAGTTCTGGAGTTGAGACCGTGACTTGCCGTGACGTGGTGTAGGACGACCTCCCGCCAGTTGTACCGATGACCTGAAAAAGATCGCCGGGACTGACTGGATGCAAAAGGCGCAGGACCGTGTGATTTGGCGTGATTTGGGAGAGGCCTGTACAGCAGTGGACTGCCATAGGCTGATTTGATTGATTGATTGCTTGTATCTATGGTAAAATTATGCAACACCGTGGATAGGCAAAGTGCAATACACACGCAAGCACTCCCGTGCTCACATAACCCATAAGCCCACTACCACCATACTTTACCCATTTTTTTTAACGTGCGGGAAAATCCTCATGGATGCTATGCCGGACTCCTACTGACTAAAAACCTCTCGTTACGCCCAACAGCCTATGGTTGGGAGCCCCGGGTAAGCCCTCGGAAGGTTGTCCCAGAACTCCCAACAGCCATACTCTGCCACTACACAAACTTTTACACACACAAACAAACTTTTGTTTAAAAACCAAATGGTGGAACGTTTGCTTCGCATCTGAAGGTGGTCGTTTTTTTTTTCATGTATTGTGGAATTTCTAGTGAGAGCCAGATCAGACTCCTACAACTATTTATTAATCTGTGCTTCACTTACTAAAACCACAGTCCACACGATGTCTTACCTTATCTGCCCTCGGCGGCGGCCGGGAGTCACGGGTGCACCCTTGGAAAAATTTGTTATTTTATAAGGCGAAAACTGACCTCAAGCGTTTCTTAATAGCTTAGTTTGAGGATTACTTCATGCTAAGATGAAGGGGAAAATGAAGTATATTTAGGCAATATTGAGTATGATTTTACAATGGTCCTAAGAGGTAATGAAGAAGACTACCTACTATTATTTTCAATGTAAATACATTGTTCATCCACGCAGTATAAAAAATATCCTTTTGATTTCCCAACATTCTGGGATTCTACACCGACTAACTAACTACGGATATGAGACCGGATGGGACTGCCTATGAGTAGTCAAAAGATAATAAGTAGTATCACAGTATAAAGAGATCTGTCGGCTGCTTAGATCATCTAACCACGTTATATGGTCTAAGGTCGGCTGTGGTAGTATCTTTTAAATTTATTACTTGTTTTATACCTATTAGCTAATATTTTATTTTCTTCCTCAGTAAGTACCAAATTAACATAGAAGAAAGAACCTAATAAACAGACATATGTATAGAATTTCCTGTCTTTACTTGTAATTAGCGGTGTTTATATACCTCTACGTCCTGCCTTTGCAGTAAATTCATCGCCATTCTATAAAAATGTTACCAGTTTTGCTAGACCCCGAAGGTACGTCCCTTCTTTCTATTTTAAGTTGACGACGCCAAGCAGAGAGTGTCTAGGTTATCTGGGAACTTCATATTCAGCTTAATACATACGGGTGCTCTGTTCGGTGAGCAGAACATTTTTATTTCTGCAGCCTTGAACAGACGCTGTTTGTTTCAATACATTCTCAGATAAACTCAATGAAAATAACATAATATTATGTCAGTCCACGAGTCCACTACTGAAAGTAGAACTCTCAGGTCCCGTTCTTATGCATGCCAAGTCGTGGTCTCCACTCCAGAACTCGTTTGCTGCGTCGACGGCCATTGGTTCCCCCGCAGATGTGACCACTCTGTACCAACTTTGATTTACAGAGGAAAACCTAATTTCGAAATTTATCCCCGAAGACACTGCGAACATGTCAGTTACTTTCGCTACCTCTGCACCATCAGCTATTGCGCAAATTCGAGACCTCAGTCATCAGTCACCTCATCACCTTTTGGTACTCCGGATCCTCTAATTTGATTCTGTTCTAACCCATTATTTCTGATCTAGATGTCGCCTTCTTCCAAGCAGTCAGGGCATATGACTTGTCCAAAAATTCTTACACTGTTAGGTGCCTATTATTGCAATAATGTCCTGTAATTGTCTCTATGACTAGCACAATATTTCCTCTGTTTAGTCTAACCAGCTCGCTAATTGTTTTTGCATCACTTTCATAATAATCTTCGTAGATCATTCCTGCCGAAGATCTCCATCTAAGGTTGCTGTCTACCATTATCTTGTTAATTATTTCCATGGTGATATTGAAAGCAATTTTAAAGAAATAGGCTCAGGTTCCACCAAGCATTCACTGACTTCGTCACAGGCGAGATTGCTCGCCACTTAATTGACCGGGCTTTCCTCATGTTCAGGTACCCAGGCTACTAGAATATAATAGGATCTAAGATACGTAAGAACTTCAAATATAAGTACACCCCAATTTTTTAATAACACGCTCTGGTTCTTATTTTAGTTAATTAAATTAACTTCAGAATTGGATCCAGAGCAGAATGATAAGAAACGACAGTCTGCCTAAGGTATACATATATAGTACAGCACTTTAGGTAGCTTTGTTGACAAAAAGCTGGAGATATTTCGCCTTAACTGAGCTTTTAAAGACAAAGCTCTAACATCAGCTAAACAGCACAACACTATGTCGCTCCAAGAAAGCTAGTATATAAAATGAGTACAGCTTGATGTTTCGCGTATACTCGCTTGCTACAAGGTCAAGTGCGACCGTCCGATCATTGCTCCTCGCGTGCGCGTCGCATAGCTGCGCCCGCGTCAGCGCCGTCCGCGGACCCACTCGCGCGAACCCGCAATAGCGCAGTGCTATTAGTGCCCGGTGTATTTGCTACTGACAAAGGTGAGTTGCAAAGCTTATTAAAATAACAAATAATCATAAATTCAATGGTAAATTTTGGGTTCTAAAAAAATGTTACCTACTCACATACTTATCTATTTTTGTCTTTCGGTAATTTTGGCATGAGTTATTTTAGCAAAATAAATAAAAACTATAACACGTAATATTTTTAATAACATTTAGTAAGTGTACATACTTACCAATAAATTTTCATAATTAAGAAAAAGGTAAGTAGGTAATTTAAAAAAATAATCATTTTTTTAGGTACTTAAATGATTTAAGTAGGTACATAGCGTATGCACTACTAGGTACTTATTTTTAATTTAAATACAAAAAATAAAGAACTAATTCGGCTTCGGCTGTTTAGAAAATCCCTACAGAAAATGTAAGTTCACAGACGCTACAAAGAGACTGCGGTCAGTAACTTTTTCTCACTTCACTACGTTAATGAGGGACTTGATCTTAAAATAGATCCAAGAATGTCTACAACTTTTTCTGTGGTAAAATAAATAACTGTTGCAAGTAAGAAGGAGTAATACAAATAATACAATATTACCCATTAGGTAGGCACTATTTATGTAACCAACGATACGTAAGTAGGCAGTAGCTAAATGGTCTAAGGAACCGACAAATTATATTAGATTTAGCCGGCATCTAGTTATAAAACAATCTAAACTTATGAAAATAAAACTACACATTTTATGAAAAGAAACGTCCTGTATAAGACCCTGACTTTCCCAAATAGGGTAAGTAATGCTTTATTGAAGATGTAGCATCGTGTGTATTGGCAGTACCTACAACCTTAGCCGTTTTTAATAGGGCAAATTACTCCGAGAAATTAACAAAAATATTTTTGAAATTTGTTAATGTTAGAAAAGGCAAAGCCCTTTCGACGCATATGACCAGAAACGCAAATGACCATAGACAAAGCAGCACAAGATCGTATTCTGCAAAGAATCAAATCTATTCAAAAGTTTACTTTTTGCAGATTGGAGGCTAAAAATGAGAAAGACCTAATACTACAGATAATACCTAAAGGTATTATATTATATCTAGTATCTACCATCCCATCCCACAAAACAGGAGCTCCGTTTAGCGACGCTGCAAATTGTGATTCCATTTAATCAAATTTAAAAGTCGCCTTTATTTCCCGTGGTCCACCTCGTGGTTCACCCAGGTGAACCACGGGATTTTTTTTTACCCGTGGTCCACCTGCATATCCATATGTTTGTAACAGTAAATCTTACTAATATTATAAATGCGAAAGTTTGTGAGTGTGGATGTTTGTTACTCTTTCACGCTCTAACGGCTGAACGGATCTCGCTGAAACTAGGTACAGGGATAAATTATGGTCTGGAACAACACATAGGCTACTTTTTATACCGGGAATAAGTTCCCACGGGAAGCGGTAACGGTAATAAAATTTACGCGGGCGAAGCTGCGGGCATCAGCTAGTTATATAATAAAATTATGGATATACTTATGATCAAAAAAGTAAAAAATTACCAGTAGTACTACTAAGTGGTCCCAGTAGTACCACTGGTAGGTACTTAAATTTTACCCATGGTACTACTGGATCAAAAATAAATGAAGATCGGTAAAAACAAATGAAGATCGAAAAAACAAATGAAGATCAACAAAAACAAATGAAGATCGGCGAAACAAATGAAGATCGACAAAACAAATGAAGATCGGCCAAACAAATGAAGATCGGCAAAACATGCAGATCAATAAAACAAACGTCTATAAGTAAGTTCATAAGGTCAAAAACTATTCGCAGCTATATTTTGTAATCTAGATGCGATTGCCATTCAAAAAAATAGGTGCCATTAATTCTCGACCTTAACGACACTTATTTAAAAATGTGCTTTTAGGCGTTTATAGACATCACTGATCACGAATATATAAAAAATAAATAAATAGTATGCATGCTCCTAAGGTCGAAATTCGTTTGGACCTATTTTTTTGTAATCTAGATGCGATAAACGTTCAAAAAAATTGGAGCAAGCAATTCTCGACCTTATAAACATGCATAATATTTATTGATTTTTTACATGTTCTTGATCAGTGATGTCTATAAACGCCACAGAGCACATTTTTTGAGATATGTCATTAAGGTCGAGAGTTGCTTGCACCTATGTTTTTGAATGGCAATCGCATCTAGATTACAAAATATGGCTGCGAGTAGTTTTTGACCTTATAAACTTGCTTATAGTCTTTTGTTTTATTGATCTGCATATGTTTTATCGGTCTTCATTTGTTTTTTCGATCTTCATTTGTTTTGCCGATCTTCATTTGTTTGTCGATCATAATTGGTTTCGCCGATCTTCATTTGTTTCGCCGATTTTCATTTGTTTTACCAATCTTCATTTGTTTTACCAATCTTCATTTGTTTCGTTGATCTTCATTTGTTTCAATGAACTTCATTTGTCTTGTCGATTTTCATTTGTTTTGTTGATCTTCATTTATTTGATCGATCTTCATTTGTTTTACCAATCTTCATTTGTTTCGTTGATCTTCATTTGTTTTGAAAATTATTTCATTACTTTATACATTTTACCTTTTAGATGTTCTTCGTTTGCCACAACCTATAATGGATCTTTTCCCACTCACATGTCCGAAAAGCTCAATTTTAAAATTTTAAAAATACTATCAGGTATTAAAGTAGACATGATACCTATGTCCACAAAGATCCATGATGGATCTTTTTAATGAATTTAGTGGATAAAGGGCACTTGCATAAAAAGGTTACCATAGCTGTAAGTGTTGATAGAAGAGCGCTAAGTGTCAGGTGGACCACGAGTAAAAATTATTTCCCGTGGCACACCTAGGTGAACTACGGGTAATAAAAAAAATCCCGTGGTACACCAGGTGGACTACGGGTAAAAAAAATCCCGTGGTTCACCTGGGTGAACTACGAGGTGGACCACGGGAAATAAAGGAAAAGTCGTTATATCGTAAAATCATAATCCTCCTTTTGCACAGTCGGTTAAAAAGTAGCCTATGTCCTTTCCAGGGCCTCGAACTATCCCAAATTTCGTCTCAATCGCTCCAGCCTTTAAGGCATGAAAGCGTAACAGACAGACAGACAGACAGACAGACAGATAGATAGACAGAGTTACTTTCGCATTTATAATATTAGTAGGGATATGAACAGAAACAAAGTGGATTGACTTGTTTTCACGCCATAACATTTTTCCAGAACTTGGAGTCCTACATAGGCAATCTATGTCTGTCTTGAAATTATTAAACTTTTGATTTTCTTGATTTACGATGACACGATTTATTTTTATTGTTCAAGTTTAAACGGAATTAATATTTTGCATTTTGGCAATACTTTCGATATGCTGTCAAACCTTAGATCATCTAACCACAGGATGCGCCTTACTTAAGCATTGTTTTCTGCCATTGCACATGACCATTTGGTCTTTTGGCTTTATGAAAAGCCTGTACATCAGTACATCATTTTATATGATTAAACTAGTACATTACATTGTAGTTGACTGTACAATAACAATTAACACACAACAGCCATTACGCGTTTGTCGATTAATACATTTTTAAATGCAATGAAATTTTATCTGTCTTTGTGTTTCCCCCTTCACTTGTATGAAAACTGGCAGAATATTTTTGTATGCGGTGGTTCGCAAAGGCTAGTCCCGTGTTATATGGTCTAAGTGTCAAACACGTTACTTATGTCAGGCAATATACATTTTATAAAGTATCTAATAAAAATAAAAATATTCTTCATAACGGATTGCCATGTGTACAGCACAGTTATTTTCTATTATTTTTTTGCCAAACTATCTATATCAGTACTTCTGTGCCAAAGGTTTGTAATGTTCTTAAAACAATCATGGTGATCACACTTTAATACTACCGGAAGCTTCCAATACCAGCAATTACGTTATTTTTATCTCCCGTACACTTAATAATATCGATACTAATCTTGAGACTGTTATTTCATTGCTAAAAAACAACTACTATTAACAATGGTGAATTTGAACGGTGTAAAGCGACCGGTTGTAACGAGCGCGTACCTAATGAATGACCGAGTGAATAGCCATGAACGAATTGAATGGATGGGAATGATTTAAGATGCCTATGAAAATGTTCTTTTATATTTGAAACTATTAATTTGTTGTTTGATTTTTAAGGTTTCGTACCCAAAGTGTAAAACTGACCAAGTACGAACCGGCTTCGCACAAGGAAGGTTCCGTACCAAAAACCTCTCGTGAACCGTGATAGCCAGACAGATGAAATTTTCAGAAATGATGTATTTCTGTTGCCGTTATAACAACAATAAATACTAAAAATATAACAAAGTAATGTTTAAGAGAGACTCCCGTACAAGAAAATTAATTTATTTGGCATTTTTGGTACTACGGTACTTAGCGGAACCCTCCGCAACTCTATGCGCGAATCCGACCTTTTCCTACATACTACCCGTTCGCTGTAAGTTTGCCACTCGCCTCCACTACAACGCTTCTAGACCAGTCACTACGTCATCGTCAAGCGAACGGGCTATACGGATATGTAATACCTCATGAGCTTTTAAGGTCAAAGCCCACTTTAACGACTCCGCTCCCACCCGGCAAAAACAATATAATTCAAATATAGGCTTTAAACATTGCTCTTTAGATATATTTTACATTGTCATAATCAATTAGCAGACAGCTCGCTTTCAGCGAGCTTACCGCCGTCAGACTGCTCGGGAGTGGACGCCTCGCTGGCCGTGCGTTGTAGACGAGCGGTCGGCGCGGTGCCCACGCGCTCACTGCCACTGCTAGCAGTCGCCTCACCGGCTCGCTACTACGAGTTGCTTTTAATGGAAACCGATCGCGAACTGTGTCTATAGCGAAAAGCGAGAGCGGTCGGCGGGTGGACAGCTGGCCGTCTGCTAGCTGTCGCCGCGTAGACTGCGAGCAGTAGTCTTCTTTTAGGGCAGTGTTGGGTGGGAGCGGTGTTGAAGCGGAGTCGTTTAAGTGGGCTTTGACCTTTAGTCATCGGAGCGAGAGAAATGGCGCAGCAAACGACGAGTACCTACAATAATTTTTCTATGTGGTTTCAGTTAGCGAGGACGAAGATAAGTTGTGGATTTCTTTATAGATAGTCCAGATATCGTAGATATATCAGTGCTGAAAAAACTCCTTATCGTTATTGTAGGTTCTTTTCTCTTCCTTCACCATGCTAAGTCTTCTCCTGGACAAAAGCCTCTGTTCCCACTGTATGGAACTTGAGATTCACCACTGCACTTAGAATCAACAAAACCCATTGCTTATGTACCTACTTGCAGACAAACGGTAGCTTGAATTTAAACCGACGACCGCCATCTACTCGTAGTTAAATTCTAAACAACTTTAACATAAATAAACAAACTTCATGACACCAAACCATAGTCGAAATTTAAATCAATGACATCTAGATATAACTTAGAATCTAAGTTATATCTAGATGTCATTGTCATTGATTATATGATCTAAGTCTTAGATCATCTAACCACAGGATGCGCCTTACTTAAGCATTCCTTTCTGCCAAGCCAATAGACCATTTGGTCTATTGGCTTTAGAAAAAGCACTGTACATCAGTACATCATTTTATATGATTAAACTAGTACATTTCATTGTAGTTGACTGTACAATAAAAATTAACACACAACAACCATTACGCGTTTGTCGATTAATACATTTTTAATATTATATATAATGAAATTTTATATGTGTTTGTGTTTCCCCCTTCACCCGCTATGACTAGCAGAATATTTTTGTATGCGGTGGTTCACAAAAGGCTAGTCCCGTGATATATGGTCTAAGAGATATAAGCATGCCAGTACCTATAAGAACTATCAAAGAGTCCGTAACAGCCTCTTCTAACTTACGCCACTCCTACGCCCTCCTTGCGATATTTTCCAGACTTCAGTCCATCTTGTCTATACACTGATTTTATCAATTACTAGTGGACGTCACACGGTTCACCTAGCTCCCGTTCCCGTGGGAATATAGGAATAAAATATAGCCTATTTTCACCAGGAAGAGTGTAGCTTCACAACAGTGAAAGGATTTTTCAAATCGGTTCACTAGCTTCGGAGACTATTCGATGCAAACAAACGGTTTAGGTTCGGTAGGACATGATTGTAAAACGTCTGATCAAATCTTTCCTCTTTATAATAATTAGTATAGATAACATAATATTAGGAAAACAGGTGTTCCTTCTGTCGGGGATCCTGACCGTAGGCTGTGTTGGTAATATCCTGACCGTAGACTGGCATAACATACATGATAAAAAGATACCTAGGATGTTCCTACTTCCTAGCAGTTCATCTATTAATATAATAAAATGGTAGAAAAGTCAAAACTGTACATTGGAAATATTAAAAAAAATACTCGCTGGGTGTTCAATAAGATACCGAAGCCGAAAATATAGTTAGAAAAAATTTAGTCTGTTTGTTTGCTTTACTTTGTCCGGAAGGATCTCAAAAAGTACTCGATAGATTTGATTTAAATTTTATATATTATCACGCTACATATCCTAGGGGTTAAGCAGAGAGCAATCATATTGGCATTAGAACATAATTTTCACGCTAACGAAGTTGCGGGCAACAGCTAGTCTTATATATAAAAATGAATCGCAAAATGTGTTGGTAAGCGCATAACTTCAGAACGGGTGGACCGATTTCACTAATTCTTTTTTTGTTGTGTAAGGTATTGTTAGGAGAAGGTTCTTATGGAAGAAAAAATATTGTATTCCCACGGGAACGGGAACTACGCGGGTGAAACCGCGTGACGTCCTCTAGTGACCAATATAGTAAAGAACATCATCTTCGAACCAGTCGTGTAATAATAATGTAACTGTTATTAAGATTCAATTTTGGTGTACCGTTGCTCGTTGTAATATAATTTAGGCCTAATTGTAACTACATTCATTACACACCTTGTATCATACTTTTATTACGGTTCTGTACTTAAAGGGTAAAAACCGAACCTTATTTTATTACTGAGCTCCGCTGTCCGTCTGTCTCCGGGCTGTATCTCAGAAACCGTGATAGCTATAGCTATAGCTATAGGGAGTATACTCCCCCCTAGGCGAGGCCGCAGTGGTAGCTGTAGGTCTGTTAGGAGTCCTGGGATATCCTTCCGAGGGCTTACCCGGGGCTCCCAACCGTAGGCTGTTGGGCAGAATATGTGAGGTTTTTTAGTCGGTATGAGTCCGGCATAGCATCCATGAAGGATTTTCCCTCATGTTAAAAAAAGCCGTGATAGCTAAAGAGCTGTATTTTCACAGATATTGTAGGTACCATAGATGTAGGTAAGTACCTATCTCTTTTGCCGCTTCTGAACTCAAATATATTTTCATTGGAATTCTTATCTGCTTGTCAGGTTTTCCTCGTCCTCGCAATGAATGCGAAAAGGAATGATGATGCGGGTTTTTGATAGACAGATCTTAACAGACTATAAAACTGCTAACTTAATTATATTTCATCATTCATAAAAACATTCCCACGGGAACACATGTGCGTGATAACCAAACTTCACGCAAGCGGAACCGCAGACGTCCTACACATAAGTAGACTGCTAACTGCCAAGTTCATTACCCTTTCTGCTAACTTTGCTGTTGTTGGGTAAAAAGTATAAAACTCACACTCATATTCTTTTCAATTTAATACTGATTTGACAAAGAACCTTGCTTATGCTGCTCCCATAGAAATAAGTTTCCCACGAATACACTAAAGGAGGCACGGTGCATAAACCCTTTAAACAGTTCAACGAATCACCTTACAAAGTATCTGATTTATGACAAAATCTTAAGACATCCAGAGTCAGTCAGTAAAATGAGTGAGAGGAACAAGAAGTTCATAAGAGAACAAATGCTACATTGAACCATGCAAAACGTTTGAGCTCTTAGGTTCTTTTGTTCGCTTGGCACTTGAATGGTGTTTTGTAAGCCAATGGTGAACCCTGTCATCACCTGCCAAGAAAGGCCTTGCACATTTCATTACTCTTCAAAGAAGAGTTCCTTTAGCATTTGTAACATAGGCACACGGCATGAAGCTCTTACAACTGAATTTCTGCAATTAACTTATGTTCAGCAATTTACACCTATTTCCGAGCTTACCCAAAACTGGCTAAGCAATTTCCTCAGACATGTCCCAACAATATCTTCATCGTACGGATCCTTCAAGCCGTTTAGGAGTTCGAGCGTCCGCACAATTTGTTCGGGCCACTGTAAACCTAATACTGCTGCATTACTTGCGCTATCAGGGCCCGACATGCTCGAGGCTCGACCCACTTTGACATAATCCCCAGTAATTAAAAGTCAGACAGTAAAATGAGTGATATGAACAATTTAAGTAAGTGCATAAGTATGTACTTACTTTTCACGCCTGCTGGAACAAATGCTACATCGAACCATGCAAAAGGTTTGAGCTCTTAGGTTCTTTGATCGTTTGACACTTGAATGGTGTTTTGTAAGCCAACTGTGAACGCTGCAATTAAAAAAATAACTTTCAAGAAAAGGCTTCACACATTTCATGACTCTTCGAAGAAGAGTTCCTTTCGCACGTGGCATGAAGCTGCTCACACTCCTGAGTTTCTGCCATAAGCGAATGTTCAACAATTTACACGTATTCCCGAGATTGACTGCAACTGGCTATGAAATTGCCTCAGACATGTCCCAACAATATCTTCATCGTACGGATCCTTCAAGCCATTTAGGAGTTACAGTGGCCCGAACAAATTGTGCGGACGCACGAACGCACGTATGTTGTACCTACCTACTAAGTAGTAGGTACCTACAACAGTTGTATTATTATAGTAATAAGTATGTACATAATTTCATTTCTGCGGAATGCTATGAATTTGATTGTTGCGTATGCGTAGGTACGTGTGCGAGTGCGTTCGTGCGTCCGCACAATTTGTTCGGGCCACTGTAACCCTAATACTGTTGCATTACTTGTGCCATCAGGGCCCGACATAGCTCGACCCACTTTGAAAATAATTGGATCTTCGTTCATTAGGTCCACAACTTGTAGGTCTGTCTCAACATATACACAACTCTAACAAACGTTTATTTTAATAATAGCGCAACAACAACCACTTATTTTAATACTAATTTATGGAAGAATATGTTTTTATTCCAACTGAAAAAAAGAATTGTAGTTTTTTTGCGCGAAACTGTTACTTAATGTTTTGTTTTATTTTTACCTTACTTGTCTTTACAGTTACCAAAATTTAAATTATGATAATTTGATATAAAATGTTTTTATCAAATGTTATGAAAGTAAATACTTACCAGTATATTTAACGGGAAACTTTGAGTTGCCAAGAGGGATTGTTGGTTACCTACTGAAAAATGGATGATTCCTGAACTCGGTTTGACGTTAAACTTTGAATTGAATGAACAAGAAGACGACCAACATCATGTCTAGTAGTAGCACAGAATACTCTCTCGCTGGAGACCATGGTGCGAGCCATGATCTCCAGCGGGAGTAAGTGGGACTCCGCCCGCTGCCACTTTCTGTGAGCAGTCATGCTCGTGAAAAACACGGCGGGGAGGGAGCGGGAGATAACTCTTAAATTCGAGTTCCGCAGTTGTGTCTTCGCCCAAGGCTAACTGCCTCCATGACCGGCGGCCTGAGGACGGTGAGAGGGCTGCTCACCGTCCTTAGGTACAGAAGCAGGCCCTAGACGACAGCGTGACGTGAGGTATTCAGGGTACACTACATTAATACGAAAAACTTAATTCCGAAAGTCACAATCACGAATTTCATAATTCCGAATTTCATAAGTCCGAATGATTCGAAATCCCGAAAGTCAAAAATCCGATGTTTCATAAATCCTTTTTATTAAAAGTCATAATTTTAAAATTCCGAATGTTTACAATTCCGACTGTCAGAATGCCGAATTTCAAGAAACCGAACCGTTGAATTCCGAATCATTAAAAATTCGCCATATTATAAATTCGAACTCCGATTATCAAAAATCCAAAATATCATAAATACGAAGGGTGAATGTCATTTCCACCCGTTCCTGTTTTAACACGAAAACTTATCATTAAAGACGATTATTTATGTTCCCGATTCCACCCGTTTTTTAGGGTTTCGTAGCCAAATGGCAAAAACGGAACCCTCATAGATTCGTCATGTCTGTCTGTCTGTCCGTCCGTGTGTCACAGCCACTTTTCTCCGAAACTATAAGGCCTATGCTATTGAAACTTGGTAACTAGATGTATTCTGTGAACCGCATTAAGATTCTTATATAAAACTAGTAAATTTTGGGGGTCCTCATACTCAGAACTGAAACTCAAAATTTTTTTTTTCGTCAAACCAATACATGGGGCATAGGTCTTCAAAAATGCTATTGAGGTTTCTAGCATCATTTTTTTCTAAAGTGAATGGTTTGCGCAAGAGACACTTCCAAAGTAGAAAAATGTGTCCCCCCCCCCCCCCCCCCTCTAACTGCTAAACTAAGAGAGTGCTAAATCTAAAAAAAATATATGTTATACATTGCCATAAAAACTACCAACGAAAATTAGTTTGAACGTGATAGAGTTGGTAGTTTTTTTTTAATATGTCAAAAACCGCATTTTTCGGTTAGAAAAATCACTACCACTACGAACGTGTTAAAACATCAATCAAAGTTACAACGAACTATAAGAACTTTTATATTATGTTACTTGCTGCTACGAAACCCTTCATGGGCGAGTCCAACTCGCACTTGGCCGGTTTTATTTTAATAAAGTTAAGTCAAGTCTAACTACCGAAGATATTATTTCCAAGTGAGTGGAAGGCAAACGACAAAACAAAAAAAAAATAACCACGAAGGCTAAGGAGGGAGCTCCGCTCCGCTTCGCTCCCGCCTTAGCCTTCTAACCTAACCTATCCGAGTCGGGGTACTCTGAGTCGGGGTGTTAACCATTCACTTATTATGGTTAACACCTCGACTCGGATAGGTTAGGTTAGAAGGCTAAGGCGAAAGCGAAGCGGAGCGGAGCTCCGGCCTTAGCCATCGTGGTATTTTTTTTTTGTTTTGTCGTTTGCCTTCCACTCACTTGGAAATAATATCTTCGGTAGTTAGACTTGACCATACTTTATTCAAAAAACTTAAACAGTGAATTTTCGGATATTTGAAATTCTGAATAATGTTTTTCGGGAAAATAACACCGGTCTTTTGATTATTTGTACTAATGAAATTAGGAAAAATAAAAATTCGCACTTATGACTTTCGGATAAATGAATATCGTCCTTTTGAATATTCGGAGCTGTGTTTCTTAGGAATTATAATCTTTGGAGTTTTGAACATCGGAATATTGAAATTCGGAAAAACATATTTCGGAATTTTTGGGTGTTCCCAGGTATTCACGCACGTCCCAGTAAGAAGCGGGAAAACACCCTCATAACCCCTCAAAGACACAGTATCACAGATTATACTTATAATAAATTCTATAACAGTATACACGAACCCCCCTATATTTATAGGTGAGGCCGCAGTGGTTGGGAGTCCTGCGGTATACCTCCGAGGGCTTACCCGGGGCTCCAACCGTAGGCTGTTACGTAGGATACGTGTGGATTTTAGTCGGTAGGAGTCAGGCATAGCATCCATGTAGGATTTTCCTCACGTTAAAAAAGCACAGAATTACTAACAGTACTGTAAGTACTATGTGCTGGTAGGTATTAAAGTTATACTTCATCTCGTAGACAATAGCGCCCTGCCGGAGATGTTCAGTGTCCAAGCCAGCCAGCCTCACCCCCAAAACGAGCTTCTGTTGGCTAACAAACGTAGTCTTGACTAAAAGCAGGAAATCTCGAAACCAAGTCTTTGTAGTAAACACAATATAATAGCAGGCTGCCGTGGCGTGGTAGTCGTTAAGTCAAAGTAAAGGCATCATGGGCGGCCTGAATAAATTTCAACTACAAGTGCCCATAAACTGCATCTGTAAGTTTCTACACTGCAACAGGCTTACCGCCTATTATATTGGACCATTATTATAATAACTTTAACTGTGAGTTACTTGTAAGCACAATAATACTGGTACCTAAGCTTACCTTAGAGGCCCCATAGACCTACAATAATATTGACTCAATAACATTGCATCAATATTATTTCCGTCCGAGAGAAACCTCAATATTACCCTTACACGGTCAATTTATTGAACATACATACATACATATAGTCACACCTTTATCCCCGAAGGGGTAGGCAGAGGCATATTATATGTATGCCCACATTTTACCTTTGTATAGTTTGTCCCACGTAATAGGTGGTAAGCCGTATTGCCGTGTTAAAATGGACAGGCGCAGGTTGTGACTACCTGCTGTTGAAATAAAGTCTTCAACTTAGCTTAACGACTGCCATTTTACTGGCAACCGGGACCAACGGGCTTAACGTGCTTAACGTGCCTTCCGAAGCACGGAAACGCTCAAATAAATGTCGCAAAGTGATCACATGGATGGTCACCCATCCATGGACCGGCCATAGTGAAAGTTGCTTACTGCAGTGATCGTTTACAGAACACTGAGTCCGCGAGGCCACGAGCGCTTCAAATTTATTGAACAATCATCTATATTGATCGATATTATTGTACGTGTATTGGGCCTCTTAGCCTTCGAGTAAAGACGGCGCTATATCTGACAGGAAACGAAAGTCTCTCATTCGAAACAAAATATTTAATCATAAAACTAGATCGTAGGTATCATATCTGTGATGTGATGATGATCTAAAATATTTCCGTACAATTTTGCAATCAATATTTCCATCAAACCATTTAGGTACCTATTATGATAGCACAGCAGCAACCGCGAATATTCCTAACAGTACATAATAATCAGTTTTCGTTCATCAATCATTGGCAACTAGTGACCTCTGCAAACGAACCAATGAACTAACTGTACACGCAATTTTAATTATTGGTATCGAATCAATACAAAACATAATAGGTAACGGGAACAGTTATTCTGATTCTCAAACAAATATTATGGAACATTCATCTTACGAGTTACACCTTACGACTGTGGTTCTCAAAGTTAGTCACGGCTTCGACCCCGTTTGACAAAAAAATTGCATTCCTGAAACCCACCATCCAGTTGTCTTCTGTGTGTAAAATTTCCAATAATATTAGGTACCTACCTTGTAACTAATATTATTGTATTAGTTACAAGGTACCTATTGTGGTTTTTCATATAGTTTATTTTTAATTCTCTTATTTTACAGTTCATTTTTTTTTTATTGAGTTTGTTAAGTATTGATTATTATATTAATTTATTTTAATTTAGATAGATGTTAGATACTTAGCATATTACGTATACTTGATACCTTATATTGTATTGGGCCAAGAATAAATACTTTTCTTTCTTTCTTTCTTTCTATATTTATTTGTAATTTTGTCTTAAAGGAAAATCAAGGAGGGTTCTACATCAATTTATTGTCCTACATCTCAGGGCCCACTTTTACATGTGTAACCCCCTGGTAGATCGTGAACTCGTGAGTGACCTATAGTTTGGGAACTGCTGCGTTACGTGATCAGACGTTATTATAGCGATGAGATAATGTATAAAATAGCAGCTTGCCGTACGCGTTACAAATTACACTAACCATTTATTGATTATTTAAGTTACATTCTTTTTCCTCTGTGGGAATATACCGCAACCGTAATAACATTGTGAGAAGATAGACTTAATAAGTACCTACTTTTTGCTTTTTATATAAATATCGTGTGTTTTGCAAAATATTAATTTTAAGATAAATAAGTAGATTGACAGTATAATGTGATTGGTATCCTCCTTTCATATATGCTATTTCGTACTTTTATGGAAATACTATCTCGCTCTTGATCGACCATCGTATTACGTACTTCTCCTCACTGCCATACACTATTTTGTGCAACTTATCAGAGTGCTAAAACCCGAGCTTCCTCCGGTTCTATTCTTTGGCTAACCTTACTCTCTATCCATTTCCTGTTATCTTTTCTTTGTTTATTTTGTCTTGCTGAAATGTAATTCTGATGAATAATTACCAGTTTTGTTAATAAGTAAGTAGGTACTTTCTTTCGCATAACCTTCTTGTGGTACTTACTTGACCATTTAAATCAATTATTTAGTTTAGCCCGTCATCGTCACCGCTGATTAAGAATCCATTTCATAGAAATAACTTTTAGAACTAAGTTTATATTATTGATGATAATTATATTATTGATGGCGTTACTAGTATCTATATAAAATCAATAATTTCTTGTACGTTACGTTGTTGCATCCCAAATATATTTTCCTTTATGACTAGAAAGTATGCTTTCAATTAGACCAATAAGTTGCAACATATTTAAAACATTTTTTTTGTCAAAACAAAAGAGTTCATCAAGTAAACTTGTCGATCATCGTCAGCCTATAATGAGGCCAAATGGCATAGAGGCTTGTGTAAAAAGTTCTCCATCAAGACAACGGTGCTACAGTTACTTTACACTTGGGTCTCGTTACCGTTAACATTGCTATTGAGCTTAAAGCTATCAACTACTTATGATGTACGACTCGCTACTTACTTGTAGGTTCAAAGGTTTTCATTGTCATTAAGTCCCGGATACTTCTTACTTCTAAAGTTTAACAGTTTACTTATATTTTAGTCTAGTGACTGCCATTTTACCTTCATGTTTTTATTCGACCACGTCAAAGCTTCGTCCGAATCTATATTCTGATTTGAATATAAGTTCAGACGATGTCTTTAATTCCCAATCAATTTGTGAGGATGAGTGTTCCTTATTGTACCTAATACGCTGACCAGAAGCTGGTAATTGTTTCGAGATTTTCTTGATTGTATACACCATAATTTTGAAGAAAATGGTTCTTACTACTACCACAATATACCTAATGATAAAAATGATTTACTTCACATTCTTACAAAACATAAGAACTCAATCAATTAAACGCTAATTGAATGTTGCTGCCATAAATTAAGCCTATGCATTTCAAATATGGTCATGTTGAATTATAGTTTGCTGTAAAGTAAACTTTATTCATCTTTACGACCAATCTCCGTTCCTTTGGTACGATCCGCTAACTGGTTTTCGAAACATCATAATTTTATTACATGCTGGACATGGTGTTGGGAAATATATAATTATCTGTTTTAAAGCGTTTCTAATAGTAAAATTTAAAAAAATATTAAATTAATAACGTTGGTAACGTCCCTAAACTCATATATTTTAAACTCTTTGCGCTTATTAAAATGTAAACAAAATCGAGCCCAAAAGAGTCGGTTACAAACAAGCAAGCAAACAAACATACAGGTGAAACTAATAAAAGCGTTATAAAAAAATATAACAAATAAAAAGTGCCATTTAAACTAGCTATTAGGTACATACTAAAGGAGAACATCCTATTAAGACTCAAGAAATAAGTACATGATCTAAAGACATGCATCTTGCATTCTAGATACAGTCAATAAGTTTATCGACTGTCACTCAGGGACAAACTTGTTAGCTCTCGTTAATTGCACAGGACACGAATGTCTACTCAAGATATAGAACTACCTGTATTCAGACTAAAATCTTTTAATCTGAGTAGCTAAAGTCCGCTACATTTTTAACCGACTTCAAAAAAAGGAGGAGGTTCTCAATTCGTACGCTGTTTTTTTTTTTTTTTGTATGTATGTTACGCGATAGCGGCGCCAATTACGGTAGGATTTTGATTTTTTTTTTGTTTGAATGAGGCTACTTCTGAGGTGGTCCCATATCCAGGGTATCAGGATCTGATGCTGGAATCCAGGAGAAATCGAGGGCAACCACAGAAAATTGTAGGGACAACTAGTGCGTTTGTTAACTTTTTTATTAAGTGCTTTAATGTACTACAATTTATTGCAGGTCTGGAGTCGATCTGATGATGGAACCGAAAGACAGTCGAGGGAATTCCTTAACGATTTACATCAGTTACCTTGTGTTTCGGCTTGATTGATTTGTGTTGATGAGAACTTTACACCTAGATAGATATACTTTTCGATCCACCCGTCACTTAAAATAATAAAATAAAAATTTTTAAATAAAAAATAAAACCGACTTCATACAAATCCTTAAAAATAAAATTTACTTAGCACAAAGTAATATGTATTTTGATTTACCAGATTTTATTCAATATAATATTGAAGTTGGTGCCATTAATAATACCTACCTAAAGCTATGGGTTTACTTGGCGCCGACTTCAATATTATATTGAATAAAATCTGGTAAATCAAAATACATATTACTTTGTGCTAAGTAAATTTTATTTTTAAGGATTTGTATGAAGTCGGTTCTATTTGTTATTTAAAATTTTTTATTATAATTTAGTACGTATTACTATATTTTCTTGAACAAAATTAGCTTTAGTTACACGCTAGAAATCAAGTTAATTTTTATCATCATCTATGTTCATCAGCATCTATATGTCAGTGAAAAATCTCGTCAAGATCGGTCCATTAGCTCGGAACCCAGTACAAAAACAGACTAGACATTTTTAACTAGAATTTCTGCTGTTGTGCGTGTATAATTTAGACGTATTTCGTAAAAAGCTGGATATTATAAAAAAACACCATACAATTTTATTTATTTGTGTAGATAATCTAGACATGTTGTGTGACAACTGACAACTCCTTGTAGATCTTGTACAGGCTTACAGTTAATCAGTATAGGTAGTAAAGGCTCGTATGTTCGTATACTGCAAATGGAATCATATAAATAGTCACCTGTGGTTTTACGCCTACATAGAAGCACACACACAACACGAACACACGCACTCAAGCGTACCTATTCATTAGTCTAACATGAAAACAGTTCATTTAAAATCATTTCTAATATAATTATGACACAGTCTATGTTACAAATACAGTAATCACGACGTGTAAGTAAAGATAATATAAAGTAGGGGAAGTACGTACAAAATGACATGGTGTTTTGTTCTTTGATCATATTTTTTTATTTAACGTTATTAGAATCTGTATAATTAGTTTTTACTCATCTTAGGTTCATTGACTATCAGTAACACGGTCTTTTAATCAAGTAGGAACTATAATAAAATATATATTCAGGAATATAATAACCAATTACAAAAACCATTTTGTCCGTATAGTACGGACAAAATGACATACAGAGTAAGGACATAATGACATAGAAATAATACACGTAATGACCTAAGAAATCTTCACTGTAAATGATTTCTTAGATCTGCCCAATCCTTTACAATCAGCGCTCCACACGTTGGTGGAGTGCACAGCGTGAGCGCAACAGCGCCAGGTCCTCGTGGCAGGTCTGGACGTGGACACTCACGCTCGAGAACATGGTCCGAGCCATGATCGCCAGCGGGAGTAAGTGTGACTTCGATGCCTCTTTCTAGGAGCAGGTAATGCTCGTGGAAGAGACGGCGGGGAGGAAGCAGGAGTGGACTCTACCACTCGCGGCCATACACACAGGACTATCGGCCTCCAAGATTGGACCTCAGGACGGTGAGGGTGCTGCTCTCCGTCCTTCCAGAAGCAGGCCCTAGACGGCAGCGTGACGTGAGGGATTCTCGCATTTCCCCATAAGAAGCGAGATGACACCCGTAAACCCCCTAAAGACGCCGGTTAGCACCCGAACCCCCTCTAGGCGAGACCGCAGTGGTAACCGTAGGTCTGTTGGGAGTCCTGGGGTAGATATCCTTCCGAGGTCTTACCCGGGGCTTATACCAACCGTAGGCTGTTAGGCAGGAGACGTGAGGTTTTAGTCGGTAGGAGTCCGGCATAGCATCCATGAAGGATTTTCCCTCACTTTAAAAAATCCTTTACGGTTAGAATTTAAAGTTTTCTTTATATTAAGTGCGTGTCTTTTGTCATCGCCTGAGGATCTTCAATATAATGCAGAAAAAAATTGGATGGAAATTTGCTGCTCAAACAGCTCATACATTCTTGGCTCCACGACTGCCGATCAGTTTTTCTTTAGTAGTTCCGAGACATATCACCTAAACAAAATGATAAATGTGATTAACAGAAACTCTACGGACAAAATGACATACCATGTCGTTTTGTCCATTTTGTATGTATGTCATTTTGTCCAAATGTAAACAAAAACGAATAAAAAGTCATAATTCCATCAAAGAACTAACAATTGCAAAACAGTTTATTGAAATCACTGGGTACTGTCATAGTTCATAGATTTTAATAGAATTAATTATAAATAACAACAAATAACTCACCAGAAAACAGGAGAAAAGCACTTGTAAAAAAAAACTTTTTTGGGCACGTTTCACGTTCAGTCTCGTTACCGCGGCACAAATGCACCTATGGCGCTCAACATCTGACAGGATTATAAACATGGCTGCCGTCGTGTAATGCATTTACTACCCGTTCGCTCTAACTTTGCCGTTGGCGTAGAGGCGTATACCCATATTGTTAATTACACGAAGTAAATTGACAGTAGCTAATGTCACTTCGTCATAGAAAATAAGCAACATTGTATGAAGAAGTGACATTAATTGCTGTCAATTACTTCGTCTAATTAAAAATTCGACTTTAGTATGGAGCCGAGCGGCAAAGTTAGAGCGAACGAGCAGTATAGAGAGGTCGCTAAAGCCCGCCAATTTTGAGAAAAGGTGACTATGTCATTATGTCCATACATGTCATTTTGTCCGTATTTCCCCTACCTATTAGTGTGAGGTTCTTCAAATTAAAAGAGACCATGTAAATATTTTTTGGGTGTTTTAATGCGAGTATAACACCTCTGAGGCGGTAATTCTCAATGAAATGACAGTGTAGACGGAAATTTACCAATGAAAATGACATTGTCTCATTGGTGCGGCCTACTAACGCCCTCTAGTATCCACGAGAGGAAGACCGCACTAGGCTGAAGATATCAACGGACTGAAGATACCAACGGACTGAAGATACCAACGGACGGCAGCGCCGCCAACGGCATAAGGACGAACTAGTATTAAGAACTTCAATCTAATGTCAATTTATTCATTCTGAATTAAACGTTGTTACAAGACACAAGCAAATAAAGGAAATTCATTTTGTATCACCGATCCCCAGTATTTAAGCACCAGTCAAAACCATATGGTCGATCAGAGCCGGATGCTCGGATCCTTTGCAGCAAAGCTACATTTCACTGGAAATACGTATTTCAAGAAAAACTGTTGGAGATTGGGAAGCATACCTACCTACCTACATACAATTGGGAAAAGACGCGGTGACGCAGCAATTCATACAAATCTTTTTCGTCGCATAAAAATACGAATTGGAAGGTTGCTGTACGAAGACTAGTCCGTTGCAGGCTGGCACTCCCGTCTTTCCTTTCCATTTGTTCATATTCCTTTGTTTAATCGCGTGCTTTATTTCAGGCGTTGCATGACGGTACCCAACTACTAAGTACATAAAATTGTAAGTTCGACGATACGTGGCAATCGATTAAAAACGATTAATATCTACATAAAACCGTGAGTAATCCTTTCAGTTTCTTTAAAATGAGTGAGCCCAAGACTGATCATAAGTTAGCAGATTTGATTAAAAAACGTGGTTCGGTCAAGGGCAGACTAACGTTATTTGAAAATTATGTCAAAGCGTTATCTGCTCCTTTATCAAACCAACAGTTACAAGAATTAGAATTACGCCTTGAAGGTAATTCTACATTAATTAATACTTTTAATGATTTCCAAGGGGCGATAGAAGTATCCGAAACCGAGCTGTCAAAACAATTAGAAGAAAGAGCACGGTTTGAGGATCAATTTTATAGGGTTATAGCTTTAGCGAAGCTTTTATTAAATCAAAAGGATGTACTGGATAATAGCTGCAAGGTCACAAAACAATCGATAGGGATTAAGTTACCTAATATTAAGTTGCCTACCTTCGACGGTGCATATGATCGCTGGTTGGAATTCAAAAATTCGTACGATAGTATGATTAATACACGTGAAGATTTGGATTCCATCCAGAAATTCCATTACTTGAAATCGTCATTAACTGGCAGTGCATTGCAGGTTATAAGTGCTTTAGAATTTACTTCTGACAATTACACTCACGCCTGGGAGTTATTAGATAACAGATTTAATAATCCACGATTATTAACACACAATCATGTGAAGGCCTTGTTCAGTATTCAGTCAATTCACAAAGAGTCAGCTTCTCAGATTAGGAAACTCATAGATACGGTTTTGAGAAATTTACGTGCCTTGAAAACATTAGGCGAATCCACAGAAGCCTGGGACACCTTGATAATGTATTTAATAGTCTCAAAATTAGATCAGGCTACTGAACGCGAATGGGAGAATCACATTGGGTTGCTTAATGTGGGTAGTGTACAATCTGTGTTAAAATTAGAGGATTTACTTAGATTTCTCAAATCCAGAGCTGATTTATTAGAAATGGTAAAGGTAAATCATTCTAAACAGTCATTTGAAAGTAAGAATACGGAACGCTCACATTCTGGTAATCATAATAACCAAAAACATTCAAGCCATAGTTATGTCAGTACAAGTAGTGTACCCACAGATAGCAGAAAAGGTGTACCATACGCACAGAGGTCTAGCAGTACTAGTTTATCCCGGGTGCGTAGGTGCACAATGTGCAATGAAAATCATTCTATATATTCATGTCCCTCATTTCTTAATTTAACCGTAGAAGCAAGAGTTAAATTCATAAAAAATAAAGGCTTGTGTAGTAACTGCCTACGCACTGGTCACCTGGTGGGTGAGTGTAGGTATGGGTCATGCAAGCTTTGTGACAAAAAACACAATAGTCTGGTATGCAGTGATAGTCAGGACAAGACCAACAGCGAATCACATGTGAGCCGCGGAGAGAACATGCAGTCACTCCCAGTCACCGCTAACGTCTCCACTATCTCCACATTATTACACTCTGCTACTAAGCAGCCAGAATCAGATGGCAGTGATTTAGAGTATTCTTTATTACCTACAGTTCTATTATCCACAGCATTAGTTGATGTAGCAGATAGTAATAACAAATACCACACTGCACGTGTACTTCTGGACAATGGTAGCCAACATTGCTTCATTACTGAAAGATTATGCAAATCATTGAACATACAGATATTACAGTCCACTTATCATATAACAGGCGTAGGACATTCTATAATGCAGTCTACCCACTTATGTACCATTAAGCTACGTTCAAAAATAAATACATATACCAAGAGCTTAAAATGTCTGGTACTACCCCGTATTACAAATAATATTCCTTCAGCTGGTATAAATGTAAGGAGCCTACCTATACCTGATAACATTAAACTTGCTGATCCTCAATTCTATTTACCATCAGAGATAGACATATTAATAGGTGCTGATATATTTTGGGACCTTTTATGTGAAGGTAAGTTTAGGTTAAGACAAGGCCCCCATTTACAAAATACACAATTTGGCTGGATACTTTCTGGTACATTGTACAATAATCAGTTTAATCATTCCAAAGAGGTACAATGTAACCATAGTCAAACATTACACACACAATTACAATTGTTTTGGGAATTAGAAGAAGTTCCTAAAGTTGGTAGGGTCCTCAGTGCAGATGAGAAACTGTGTGAGGATATTTTCATAAAAACAACTAAGCGTACAGAACAAGGTAGGTTTTCTGTACGGATACCTTTAAAGGAGTCAGCGGATGCACTAGGTGACAGTTACAGCTCTGCATATAAGCGACTATTGGCACTTGAACGAAAGTTCACCCGTTTCCCTGAATTCTGTCAAAAATATTCAGAATTCATTAATGAATACATAAGCCTCGGTCATATGACTCGTATAGAATCATATGAATCACCTCATTATTTCTTACCTCATCATGGCGTTATCAACAATAATAGTTCCACAACGAAACTACGGACGGTGTTCGATGCTAGTGCGGTGACTTCATCGGGTAAGTCACTGAATGATATTCAGTTAGCAGGACCACCGCTCCAGAATGACATTTTCTCCATACTGCTAAGATTTAGGCAATATAAATATGTAGCATGTGCAGACGTGGAGAAAATGTTTAGACAGATCCTTGTACAACCAGACCAACGTTCACTCCAGCTGATACTCTGGCGTGAGCGTTTGTCTGACCCTATAGGTATCTATCGTTTAAATACAGTAACCTATGGCATGGCCGCTTCGCCATACCTCAGTATGCGTTGCCTTAATCAGCTTGCACTTGATTGTGAGGAGGTAGACAGAGAGGTTGCAGAGGTAATTAGATATAATTTTTTTGTTGATGATGTGTGTCTAGGACACGACCACCTCCCTAGCTTGCTAAGTCTGTGTGAACGGGTATATGATACACTAAAGGGCGGATGTTTCCCGCTGCGTAAGTGGGTGTTTAACATGGACATTAGTTCCCATGACCTATCTAAGAGGTTATCTTTAGGTGAACATGGTAATAGTAAAACATTAGGATTAGGTTGGTATAACAAAAGCGATGAACTACATTTTTCTACGAATTTTGTTACTGCTAATAATGTAGTGACTAAACGTTCCATTTTGTCAGTCATAGCGCAAGTGTACGATCCATTAGGAATTTTAGCGCCAGCTGTAATTATAGCTAAAATTCTATTGCAAAAGTTGTGGTTGTGTAAAATAGACTGGGACGAACCAGTTTCAAAGGAACTTTTAGTCACTTGGGAAAAGTTTAGTAATACTTTACACTGCTTGCGTGATTTACGCATACCAAGGCATGTCGTAGGTACACATAAGCAGTGTATAGAACTCCATATATTCACAGATGCGTCACAGTCTGCTTATGGTGCGTGTGCATATGTACGTACATACTCGAAGGCCTCTCATGTGTGCAGTAGGTTGCTTTGTGCTAAGGGTAGGGTTGCACCGCTCAAATCACTTAGTATACCTCGTCTAGAACTGTGCGGGGCACACGTCGGGGCCCGTTTATATAAAAAAAATTATTAGTTCTTTACGGTTAAGTTTTCATAATACTTATTTCTGGACCGATTCAACTATAGTTCTAGGTTGGATACGTACGCCTCCACACTCACTAAAGACCTTTGTTCAGAATCGCGTAGTAGAAATAAACGACCTTACCAGTGATGCTGGATGGTCTCATATAGGTACCAAAATTAACCCTGCAGACCTGGTTACTCGTGGGCTTTACCCTAACGAACTGGTAGACAGTAAGTTATGGTGGAATGGTCCTCCGTTTTTTGAGTTACCAGGATCGACCTGGATACAAGATTATTCTGACGATACAATACAGACTGTAGACTTACCAGAACTTAAATCTCATACCACCAGTATGACGTGCAATACCGTCAAAATTGATATTATACAGTTTGAAGGGTTTTCATCGTACAATCGTATAAGACGTGCTGGTGCGTATGTCTTACGATACCTTCATAATTTGCGCCAGCGACTAAACCGTGTGACTGGTCCGCTATCTGTCGACGAACTCAACGCTTCGTCGCTGATGTTAGTACGTCTTGCGCAACAATCCTCATATTCAAATGAATATAACAGTTTGAAACGTAACTTACCTTTGAAAACGTCACCTGCAATTTCTAAGCTTAATATACTTCTAGATGAAAATAATATTATAAGAGTAGGTGGACGTCTAAGCTATTCTTCAGACTTTTCTTATGATAAAAAACACCCCATATTATTATGCAGCAAACATCATCTAACAACATTAATATTTCGGTATGAGCACCAACGGCTTCTACATGCGGCCCCCCAATTATTGTTGGCTAACATTCGTGAAACTTGGTGGCCCATAGGGGGTCGAACCCTAGCAAGAAAAGTAGTGCATCAATGCGTTCGCTGCGTTCGAATGAAAGGTAAAACTGTAAGTCCCATCATGGGGAATTTACCGTCTGAGAGAATCGAACAGGGTTTCCCTTTCATTCGAAGCGGAGTTGATTACGCAGGACCTGTCCTTATACTTAACCGCAAAGGTAGGGGTGCTAAACTTGAAAAGGGATATATTTGTCTATTCGTTTGTTTTGTGACTAAAGCTATTCACCTTGAATTAGTCGGCAGTCTTTCTGCTCAAGACTACATCCTAGCGTTAAGACGGTTTATTGCCCGAAGGGGAAAACCATCACAAATATTTTCAGATAATGGCAAAAACTTTGTTGGAGCTATGAAAGAAATTAATTTAATGTTTAAATCACAATCTCAAAATATAATCGATGAATTAGGTAATGAAAGCATAGAATTTAAGTTTATTCCATTTTATGCCGCTCATTTTGGAGGACTGTGGGAGAGTAATCTGAAGGCTTGTAAACTGCATTTAGGACGCATATTGGGTACCGCTCATTTAACGTACGAAGAGTTTAGCACGGTGTTGACACAAATTGAGGCCGTCCTGAACTCCCGTCCAATGTCTCCTCTTTCCGCAGACCCACAGGATCTTCTCCCTCTTACCCCAGCTCACTTCCTCATCGGCAGACCATTGACCACACTTGCAACCAAGGATATCACCGGAGTACAGATGAGTCACCTGACCCGCTATGAGAAGGTGGAGCAACTGCGACAGAGCTTCTGGAAACGTTGGTCTATGGATTATATAGCCGAGCTTCAGACACGGTGCAAGTGGAAGACTCACCGTGGAGACCTCAAAGAGGGTATGTTTGTTGTCATCAAGGATGAACACCTGCCTCCCTTGCAGTGGCATATGGGCAAAATTATTGAAACGTTTGCGGGCAAGGATGGCATCAGTCGTGTAGCAAGGATTCTCACTTCTAAAGGCATTGTACTCAGAGCATTCCCCAAAATATGCCCTCTGCCAGTGGAAGTGCCTGCAACTGAAGACTCCAGAGCTGCTTGCGATGCAGTACCTTAATTTTGAAAGCAGGAGCTTTCAAGGCGGCCGGTATGGTGCGGCCTACTAACGCCCTCTAGTATCCACGAGAGGAAGACCGCACTAGGCTGAAGATATCAACGGACTGAAGATACCAACGGACTGAAGATACCAACGGACGGCAGCGCCGCCAACGGCATAAGGACGAACTAGTATTAAGAACTTCAATCTAATGTCAATTTATTCATTCTGAATTAAACGTTGTTACAAGACACAAGCAAATAAAGGAAATTCATTTTGTATCACCGATCCCCAGTATTTAAGCACCAGTCAAAACCACTCATATAATTTAGAAACGGCAAGAAACATGAGACACAAGACATTTCACCAGAAATTGTTATATTATGCAGTCAAATAGTTTGACATGAAGCGCTCGTGGCCCCGCGGACTCAGTGTTCTATAAACGATCACTGCAGTAAGTAACTTTCACTACGGCCGGTCCATGGATGGGTGACCATCCTGTGATCATTTTGTGACATTTATTTGAGCGTTTCCGTGCTTCGGAAGGCACGTTAAGCCGTTGGTCCCGGTTGCCAGTAAAATGGCAGTCGTTAAGCCAAGTTGAAGGCTTTATTTCAACAGCAGGCAGTCACAACCTGCGCCTGTCCATTTAAACACGGCAATACGGCTTACAACGTATTACGTGGGTGGGACAAATTATAAAAAGGTGAAATGTGGGTATACATATAGTATGCCTCTGCCTACCCCTTCGGGGATAAAGGCGTGATGATGAACCTGAACCTGAAATAGTTTGGCGACCGTTTATAAGCAGTAAACAGGTTGTTTGGATGTCTACTTTTGAGCTAGGGTGTGATTCTTATCCACCTGTGTGGGGTAGGCCGTAAAATTATGTAGGTACCTAGGTAACGGAAGCATAATCTTAAAACCATTTTATTGATCTACACAGACACTATCAATGTAAAATGTTATCATTACTGCTGTAATTTCATCCTTCATTAACTACACTATCAATGATTCTAATCATTATTTTATTTAACACTTATCACATTAAATTAATGGAAATTGCTCTCAATGCAGCTGATGACTTTGAAAAAAATTAGCATGAGCGGAGGTGACTTAACTATTTAAAGCTCTTGTAGAATATAAAAAATAGAGATGATGTAAGCTGCATTACCTTTGATTATGCTGGGATGCGGGGTCCTACTAACATCTTAAGGACCCCAATGGGTCGGATCCTCCTCGTGGTGCATCCTGGGCAACGGAGTAGCGACCACTCCCCTTCCTCTGTGGGGGAGTTGTGCTACTCTGGCTAATTCCGGCCGAGGCGGGAGTAACCCACCTGTGGGTTGCTCGGTGGTGTGTGTTGCTGCCGGCCGTGCCGTTATTCACGGCCGGCAGCAGCAATGATGGGTCGCCGTCGCTTCGCCTCCTTTGCTGGCGAGACGATGGCGGCAAAGTGGGAGAGGCACTGCGTGGGGGCGGGAGTTTGGGTAGATGCTCCCGCCCTGCCATGCAGTTCGGGCTGCCGGCCGTGAATAACGGCGCGACCGGCGGCCACAGTGCTGGGCCGCTGTCACCTCGCCAGTTGACGAGGTGATGGCGGCAAAGCGGGAGGTGCACTGTGCGGGGGAGCGGGAGTAACCGATAATGCTCCCGCCTTGCCGTGCAGTTCGGGGGCGCCGCGGTGAGGAGTCACTGCGCGCCCCCGAATGTTTCTTGACCGTGGGCGTAAGGTCGGGGGACCCCGCCCACCAACGGTCACATGGCGGTGGGCACCTTTTCCGTGTTCCGTGGGTGCCCATTAGCGCACGCCTGCGCCAGCCGCTCTCTGTCTCCTCTATTACAGAGGGGCGCTCGAGAGCGGTGCAGGCGTGGACTTCAGCTCCTTAGGGAGCTTTGAGGAGCCGCCCATCTGGCTCCCCCGAGGAGAGCCCCGAATAAACGGGGCGCCCCTAGCCGGGTCGACGTGAATAATCTTTTGATATCCCTCGGCCCGGCTAAAGGGTGAGGACGAACACCGCGGGGTTTAGTGGGTAGGACGGTCCATTCCGGACCGGGCCGGGAGTCCCACATACCATCCCAGCTGCCCCCGCAGTTGGGATGAAGGCGCGTAAAGGCGTTCCCCGCGTCAACAAAAAAAAAAAAAAAACCTTTGATTATGCTGTAACATTCCAATATCTTTGATTCCAACTCAAAAAGTCAAACACTCCGGTCAGAGATATAACTTTGAATCCAGGTAAACCATATCACAACTCGTACAAAGACACTAATCAACATTTCAAGTGTGCGAATATTTCATACCATTAATTCACTCATTGTTTTTTTTACTGCCTAGCGGATCGGACTCTCCACACGTATTTCTGATATTTCATTATAACCGTTGTTCAACATCCAACCATTCATCAAACTCTATAATAATAACCTCATAATTACTGTTTTGAGCAATTTTTATCGATCGCCTTTGCCAGCAAGCGGGTCGAGAAAAAAATATCAATGTATTTTATACATCATGTGTTTTAGGGTTCCGTATTCAAAGGGTTAAAGCGGGACCTTAGTCATAAGACTTCGCCGTCCGTCTGTCTGTCACAAAGCTGTATATCAGGAACCGTGGAAACTAGAGAAAATTTTCACAGATGATGTATTTCTGTTGACGCTATAACAACGAATACTTACTAAAAACGAACCATTCAAAAGATTGTTGCTCTGTCGAACCAATAAAACCTGGAACGACTGCCAGCGCACGTGTTTACATCCTCTTACATTCCTGAGTTCTTCAAGCGGAGCGTGAAGGGGCACATCGTGGGCCCGCCAACTTGAGGACCACTGTCTTTTCACTAGAGTGACCCCCAATCGCTAGATATCGTAATGGCTTTCCATCAGGCGGTGGCATCAGTATGGCGAGCTCAATATTAAAAAAAAATAGGGAAGCCCCTTCTTTATAAGAAACAGAATATATGTTTTGTCGTTTTTGGTGCAGAGCCCTCTATACGTATCCAACTCGCGCTTGACCGGATTTATTGCATACGTACGACTCACCTACGAGATCGTTGACCGGCCTTGCTCTCAGCGATGCACTCGCACATCTGCCCCTGCCTGGTGTAATGAGTTTTTCTACTAGTTCTAAGAACTTGTAGCGATAGATACTAGTGACCATAACTTTTACCACGTCCTTCCTGCATGACTGGTGCCTTTCTTGGTGTGGCAACTCTTGTCTATGATGAATTGAAGAAAATGGATAAAATAAATTTTAGAAGGCAGTGACATTATTATTCGATTAAAATTATAATATGTACTTGGATCTTTCATATTTTCTAAAGCATTCACCCCGGAGACTGTTTCTTGAAAAATAGTAGACTTAATTGTACCTATAACGTAGCTACTTATATAATTTTAAATTGATATGTCCTAAATTAAATTAAATTTTCCTACATCTATTTAATGGACATACAATAGACATTCGATAAAGTTATGTACCTTGGCACTTAGCCCTACACAGATTCAATTTCCACGTATCTTTATCCAGTAACCTTCTTTTAAAATTTTATCTAAAACGTAGAACATTGGGAATAAAGATCAACGGCACCTTTCTACCATTCAGCATATAAAAGCTGGAGTATCACAAGGTTTTGTTCTGGGCCCGCTTTATATTTCTCAACAGACATAATTACACTTAGATGATAGACTTTCAAAAAGCTCTCTCTCTCTCTCTCTTCGTTTGGATTAGAATACCAACAATCGTCCGTCATGCTACACAATACTTATTGCAGGTGAGATTGATTTCAGTAAGGAAGGAATTTCTTTCCTTTCAAAAAGCTATTAGTTTCGGTTGTACGTTACCCAATAGAGAATTAATCAAACTAAGACAGTTATGCACAAAATGATCGACATAAGCATAACCAATGAATCAAAAATATTCTAACTAGCAACATGGGTCATTCACGCCCGCCTGTTCTTTTCTAATACGACAGCTAATACCTTTAGATTTATAAGCTCCTTAACTGTATGAGATGTGGAAATTCTAACTGACATGCAATTTAATGCGATCAGCAAGGCATTGACGCGGCGCCGAGCAAACAGAATACCTGTTCTAGTACTCAGAGAGTTCTTATGTCTAAGTGGGAAGGTACCAGGGCCGTCTTTATCCTATTGGAGGCCCTGGGCATATTAGGATAATGGGGCCCTATGACTTTGACAGGACACTATTTTCATAGAATATACAAAGAAAGTAGATAAACCATGTTAAACATTTATTTTTATTAACAACTAGCGGTTCCCTGCCACGCTTCGCTGTGTCTTTTTTTGTGGTCGTTTCATGTACCTATGAGAAATGAGTAACACACCAAAGGATGGGTACATTTCAAAAAAGTTTAATGTTGAGCCGCAACCCAAAATTATAAATCATTCAGAAAATCCAATTAAGATCCGAATCAAAAGCAGCTTCACTTGAAAAAAAAAACTATTTTGTGATCAATGTTCAGTTTTTAAAACATCGTGCGCACGCTTCAAAAAAACAAATTCACTCTGCTAATACTTTGCTACCGCGCTAAAACTCTAACTTAAAAAAAAAACATGCAAAACATACCTATCTGACCTCTTTTTAAGGTAGGTACTCTCTTTTTTATTCTGAATGCAAGGAGGCCGCAATCAAACTTCTCTTAAAAATCAGAAATCTGGTTGGTACCTTCTAAATAGTTGTTTATAATATTTTGATCTGAAGCTGGCAAAATATAATTTAAAAAAAAACGACAAGCGCCATCTATTGGTACAATAGATGGCGCTTGTCGTTACAACTTTTTAAAGCTGTTTTATTCATATTGCTATTATGATAAAAGTGTATAAAGTAGCCTAAAACCATCTCTGAAACCTGTTATATCGTATCCAATTTTGAGCTCAATAGATTCCGTAAATTTGGAGTTTTTAAAGATTAGGCGTACCTAATCTTTAAAAACTGTTGTGTGCTTATACGTAGGTATATAAGCACACAACTTTTTTATATATATAGAAGAGAAGAAGAAGAAGATGACATGAAACGAATAGAGTAACATAGTACTTACACAAAAGTAGTTTGTTTTTGCATTTACAAGTTAGTACTTAAAATCTATGTTAATTAAAGAGGAACCCTTCTAGATTTCTGATTGGCAAAATCATTAATCACTTCTTCAAAATCTATGCTTTTTAACACATCAGATTCTATGGACATCAGTGATAAACTGGTTAATCTTTCTTGAAGAATTGTGCTTCTCAATTCACTTTTAATTCTATTTAATTTGGAGAAGGAGCGTTCCTCACTGCAATTCGTTACCATCATGCTTAAATAGATTCTTAATGCGATTTCTACATTTGGAAAAGTATCTTCAATTTGGTTTTCTTTTAAAAGTTGATATATTTTTACTATGCAATTCTTATTTTGACTGCCAACAATTTTCAAGTATTCTCTTAAATGCAAACATTCTACTTCTAACTCTTTCTCATTTAAGTACATCTTCATAATAAAATTCAACAAATTCTTTGCAACTTTGCCTCAACTCTTCAGAATTCAGAGTTTTCAAGCGAAAAAATAAATCGAAACGTTTACTGATGGTCTTATATGAACTTAATCGCTGTTTCAAATGAACTCTGAGGGTATCAATTATGGGAAGAAAGGTTTCTATTTAAAATTTCTCTCTTAAATTAAGTTGAACTGACGGCGCAGAGCCATCAAAAAAACTCTGGCGAGAACTTCTGCGTTTTATTCTTTCAGATAGGTCCTTGTAGTCAGATTCCGGGTTTCTTTCTTTGGCAGACGATTCAAAGTCATCAAATTTATCCCTGAGGTTAATAATAAAATCATCAAGAGAAGTAAACATATCAGTTGCACTGTCTAGTGTTATTCCCACTTTCTGAAGATAATTACTTATTTTGTCTATTTTTTCCAATATACAGTTCCAAATTTCCGTTAGTATAATATAGTCTAGTTTCTCCATTTTATTGCACAGACTTAGCCGTCAGCCGTCGTACGCCTAGGGACTAGGGTCTAGGACTAGGGACTTTGTTTTTGGTCTGAGGGGGCCCTTTCGATCGCGGGGCCCTGGGCAAGTGCCCATAGTGCCCAGTGGAAAAGACGGCCCTGGGAGGTACTAGTATGACTATGTAGTTATATGTTATGTGGTTATGCATAGCTTACGACTGTGGGATTATAGTGTTGACAGATATTAAGTATTTTGTCATTGGCTATTATATCCTGGCTTTAGCAAAGGATATAATAACACTACATATAATCTAATAGGTACTAAAATATAGTCATAATATATTACAAGTGGCTCCGACCACGTTTGTAACTCTTGCCGGTCAACAACTGCACCTACTTGTCATTGAATACAGGGTTTGGGAATTGACAGACTTTTTATCCCGGGAACTAGTTGCTGTGGAAAACGGATAGGAGAAAGGAGAAACCTCCCTACGAGGGCTAAGGCGCGGGCATTAGCTGGTATAGTTATTAATAACTTGTTTTGTAATCTATCGAACAGACTGCTCGGAAATTTTTTATCAAAGTAGAACTTATTTTAAATGGTTGTATTGTAGTCTGAGTAATGAATTCTAATTGTACTTATTAATATTTTATTATGGTTCTTTATAACTGACCTCTCAGAAGCTAACGGTAATATGAGCGTATTGGACTAACTTTCGAAATTGAACCGTAAATAACTCATCTACTACCTATACTTTATCATGACTTATTTTTTCTCCGTGAAAATATATCATTCCTGAAAATGTCAGCTGTCTAGCTATCACGGTGTCTGGAGACAGACAGACAGAGTCTCGTTTTTATCTTCTTTTAGGTACAAAACCAAAAAGTTCAATAGGTCTAGAATTATATTAAACTTAAAGCAACTTTGTTTACTTAAATCATAAATTGTCATAACGGGGCGACTCATTCAGCCTGACAGTCGGATACAACATAAGTTATAAATCGTATTCCAACAAGGTCATGGGTGTAAGATAAATCTAAGGCTTAGCAGTTCATTAACACTGGGCATTGAGCACTGTGTGTCTACATATCCGTTAGTTTAAACTAACAGTTGAGTATGTAAACTGGAAGTGCAGTGACAACGTGACACTTATCGAAACATTCCTTTCTAAGTTCTCGAAATTATGTCCCATGGTTTTTCCATAAGTACCTTCTACGTAGTACCAAAGATAATATAATAGTATTACATACAGATCGGCAACTCCCTGCCTCCCACCGAGTAAGCTTCCCCATCCCCCCACCAAAATTAAAGTGTCGTTTGCCGTGTCAGTACTTGAGAGAGTGTCACTGCGTTGCATTACGTATTACTACCTACGTAAGTACGTACTTTGTGCTATTGCTTTGGATTAATTTGTGCTTAGCCGAGGGTAGACTTGAAAAAAAAGTACCTACATACATGAGATTGCGTTCTGTTCCTTATTATTTAATTTCCATAGCTAGTGTCCCTAGTATACTCACACACACATTCAAGCTTGATTCAAGCATTCACATTACGTGTATATTAGTGTGGGTGAAAACGAACATATTTGTATGGAGTTTCCACCCTGTGGTAGTACCTACATAGATGTCAAAACTATTTCTTTTTTCTCATCGCAAGTAGTCATCATAGCATATTCTCATTGATGGAACATTCGCGTTGCCAAATCTGTAAACCTTGACGAATAATTTTTTAAAATAGAAACCTTTTGAAGAATCTCTTACAGACTTACATGTAAAAACTAAAAACAGTTCATTTCCATGTAAGCGTACGCGAAACGAAGACTTCATGGAAACATTTTTTTTGAGTCCAGCATTCATGAAGAATCTTCATAGATAGAGAACTCGTACCGGCTAAAACTGGAGACTTTGGAGCACCCTTTAGAAGCACAATCCCAGCGCACCATGACATAGCTTACCGTACGCCGTATGATGATGAGGCACTTTGTCTCCGTGAAGGAAAATATATTCACAACTACCTATGTTGGAAGCATCACCTATTTATCAGAGCATGTAATATCACAGATTAATAAATAGTTACTACGGTATTATCGGAAGGAATTCAATTTCGATATGGATTTCAATATTGATATATTATCTGTATCGGAACCTATTCATTGATTTGTTATGGGTTTACAATAAGATACTAAACTTACAATTGCCGATCACAGGCAATGCTTAAATTCCACTGCCAAAACTGTTGCCTCTTTAGCTCAGTGGTAGCCGTGGTAGCGCACTGGTCTCGTAAACCAGGGGTGGTGAGTTCAATTCTTTCAGGAGGCAGTCATCAGGAAGGAGTCGAAAACTGAGCAATGTATTGCCTATAACAGCCATACTCAAAGTGTGTTCCGCGAACAACCCTAGGGTTCCGAAGGTGAGAGGGCTGCTCTGCTCACTAGTCCTTACAGAAGCAGGCCCATGACGGCAGCATGACGTGAGGAGTTAACGCACGCCCCACCCCCCACCCCCCCTTAGAAGCGGGATCACACCCAAAAACCTCCAAGGCGCGGGATAGCACCCGAACCGCCCCCTGGGCCAGGCCACAGTGGTGGCCGTTGGTCTGTTGGGAGTCCTGGGACATCCTTCCGAGGGCTAAACCGGGACTCCCAACCATAGACTGTTGGACGTTATGTGAGGTTTTTAGGCGGTAGGAGTCAGCATAGCACCCATGACGGATTTTCCCTGGTCACGTAAAAAAAAAATTCAAATTAAAACCACTCTCTCTGGTCGAACGTTTTGACGCGGTGTCTCATGAGGCACAGCCGAAATTAGTGTACGGCGGGTGTAGACCCGCAATAAGAAGGTAGTTCACTAAACATCAGAAATAGGTTTTTAGATTATTTGCGTTGGTAAGAGAGAAATAGAAAGCTTTACGTCACTAAGTGCGTTTGTTAGCGATAACGACTCAGAAATGTCTTAAATTGATGTATTTGAAGAAATAGTAATTTCATAAGTATTTTCCGATTCATAATTCTTTTTTACCCAATTTGCCTGAACGTACCTATGTCAAAGGAGATACCTATATGAATCTCTTTTAGAATGTCATCAGTCATCAGACACTAGTAGGTAGGTATGGGTCACTGTTCAAAAAGACACCTCTCAACAATTTTTGGTGCAGAATGTGTGATGATGTGATGAATATCCACTGCTTGCAAAAATGGCTCTGTAAATTCTTCTCCCGTCCCTAACAACATATTTGTGCGAAACAGGATTATCAACCTATGCAGCCACGAAAACAAAATAAACCGCAATAGACTGGACGCCGAAATTGATATGAGACTTCAGCTATCATCTTCTATCGTACCTAAAATCAACTGGTTGATGAAAAATAAAAAACAGTTTCATACCACCCATTAGTTATAAAGATTATATTTCATTTTTTATTAAATCTTTCACCTTTTTACTTGTTATGTACGCTTAAAATTTGACAATTGTTGAAGGTTCAGATTTTGTTTGTTGTAAATTATTTCTTTATGTTGATTGTTTTGAAATTCTAACTATTTATTCTTTATTAGTTCTAAGACTGAATTGTAAAATAAAAACTGATCAAAAAGGCTTATGGCGTGCCATATTACCCGTACTTACTCTAGTAATAGTAAAATAAGTAATAAGTAGTAGGAACCGTTACATTGTATTTTTATTAAGTTAATATGCATATTATATACCTAATAAATAATGTTTTAGAAATAATTGTTTTATTTTAGGGTTCCGTCAATTATTTCGCTTTCCAAATGGGTTCCATCTCCAATAAAGTTTGAGAACAGCTGGCCTATACCATATATTATATACTCTGTGCCTATACTATACAGCCTAAATGCTTTACGAAAAAAAAATAGCAATCACTTTTTTCCGTTTCTTAGAAATAAAAAAAAGAAAAGTGCAAGTCTTCTTGTGTGCCTTACACAAGAAGACGACAGTCTTGCACTTTTCTTTTTTTACTACCTATATTTTACGAATTTCACTTTGCTTTTCGAAAACCTCATATATTATGATAAATCCTAATCATAATGTAATCTTTGTTCACAGACAAAATGCGGGCTCAAATACTTGTGATGTTCCTGATTGGGGCAACTGCGCAAGCCCTGGACAGCGCCGATAGTAAATTCATGAAGGATTATGCTATGTTAAAGGTAAGTAAATCTATTAATACTTTTTAAAAGGAAATTCTGGGCTATAGCAGGTGAAAAAAATCTTTGGGTAGGTACGTACAGGAGGACAAACTGAAAGTTATTCCCTTATTTTTAAAAAGATACATAAAGTCCGCATTTCTTACCAGGGAATCGAACCAAATAAAAATTGGAAAAAATGTAAAAAAAAACTGGAACACAAAACTATGTTAAAGTTTAGTTGACTGGTTACTAGAACAACAAAATGATTAAAATTACTTTCAAAAAGTTTCGCAGCCGGTAGGATTCGAACCTACGCTCCCAGAGGGAATCTGATTTCTAGTCAGACGCCTTAACCGCTCGGCCACGGCTGCTTATATCTGTTACTGTGAAATTTACGTGTATATTAAACTTTAATAAGAAAGTTTGATTTTATTTGCAAACGGGTGAATCATTGCAATAGGCAGGATTTTTGTTTGAAAGCAGATTTTCTAGGCATAGACTTTTACATCAAAACTGTTCACCTGTCCATTTTTAGGGTTCCGTACACAAAGGGTAAAAAACGGGACCGTATTCATGAGACTTCGCTGTCCGTCTGTCTGTCTGTCCGTCACGAGGCTGTATCTCATGAACGTGTGATAGCTCGAGAGCTGAAATTTTCACAGATTATGTGTTTTTGTTGCCGCTATAACAACAAATACCTACTAAATTCAAAAAAAAAACAAAATATATAACAAACGTGATTTTTTTGCCATTAAGTATTTTATTTTATAGATACTAGCTGATGCTCGCAGCTTCGCCCGCGTAATATTTATTCCCGTTCCTGCTTCCCGTGGGAACTATTCCGGGGATAAATAGCCTATGTGTTATTCGATTCCAGACCATAATCTATCCCTGTACCTACCAAGTTTCAGCCTGAACAGATCTGGCTGAAACTTGGCTGGGAAGCGGGAACGGGAACGTTATTATTAAGGCGTTAAAGAGTAACAAACATTAAAAAAAAACTTAATTGTCATTTTAAGGAGGCTCTCTTTTAGGGGGGCAAACTCAGAATAAAAGGCAAATTGATTTTTTGTCGGTTTTTGGTAACCAGCCAAGTGCGCGAGTCCTACGCGCACTTGGCTTTTTGTCAACATTTTTTAAACTTCGTTGTTTATTGATAAGTAGGTTGGGTCAGTGTTGAAATCCTTTGAAGTTTATTACAAAAGTGCAGGTTTATTCCTACGTAGGTAGCGTACCTACATAGACTGCTATTTCACAAACTATTAACATTTATTTCCTATTTGATTTGAAACAATATACCTAATTTATAAAAGTAAATTATTATTATTTTATCTAAACAGATATACGAAAGCTGTTTCGGCACTGCACTTCTCAAGCAAATAACCAAAGAGCTGAAAGATGCGTACACAAAATGTAGTATACCGCCACCTATGAAAGAACCGATGAACTCGCACGTCCCGCCACTGTTCTTGAGCAAACTGCCGCCCGGCTTCGCCATGGACCCGAACACGCAAACCATCACTAAACCGCTAGATGGCGGCGCTATTCGCAATAAAGATGAAGACGGGCCTATTCAAGATCAAGGTCAACAACCGCAAAAACAACCGCTTGGTGGTGTTTTAACTTTCAGACCACACGCGGTAAGTACTACCCGTTCGGTCTAACTTTGCCGTTGGCGTAGATGCGTATACCCGAATTTTTTATTACACGAAGTAAATTGACAGTAGCTAGTGTCACTTCGTCATAGAAAATAAGCAACATTGTGTAAAGAAGTGACATTAGTTGCTGTCAATTTACTTTGTCTAATTAAAAATTCGACTTTATTATGGAGCCGAGCGGCAAAGTTAGAGCGAACGAGCACCAATTTTTATTAATTTAGTATTAAAAATTCAAAACTTAAGTTTAAGTTAGTTAGAAATGCCTCCTGTGAGGATTGAACTCACGACCCCTGGTTTACGAGACCAGTGCTCTACCACTGAGCTAAAGAGGCGATATGAAATATGTCGAAATATGGCGTGACAGTGAAATTAGCTAGTTTCTATAACCGACTAGAAAAAAAGAGGTCCTAATTTCGGATGTATGTTTTTTAGCTGATTGCTGATACATTATTAGTAAAAGATCCTGTTAAGAACGATTTTCACCGAGCTGGTTAATGAATGAAAATTATTTTATGTTCAATGAAATATGTCAATAAATTAATTGCAGATGGGTTGCCTAAAAATATTCAGATTATGATTAACAAAAAAACATATTTCATTGAATATAAAATAATTTTCATCCATTAACCAGCTCGGTGAAGATCGTTCTTAACGGGATCTTAGACCATATTGCATAATTATTACCTACCTGTGGTAGGTATTGCTTATGTGTTTTATATTGCACTTTCGTCTAAAGGGGTAGGCAGAGTTATAGCATAGGCACACACACACTTCCTCAGTTCTTTATGTTTGATATATTATGAATATGATTCCAATGGGGACTTTCAAGAATTACGTAACGCAATTTAGGGGGGACGGGGCTTCATGTGCCACGGGGCCCATGGAACAGGGTAGGTACTTAGGTAGGTAGGTATAGAAAATCTTTTCGATGAGTTACGCAATCTAAAATTTTACGAACTAACGCACCCTAAAGCCTAAAACTAAAAGCCACTACACCGACATAATTATCTTCATTAAACATTACGGCTACAGAAATCGGAAAATCACTTCCAATATCTTTGATTAGGTACCTACATGCGGAAGGCGTAGACTCATGTGTTGCTTGTAGCGGCAATTGGGAGAGGCCTACATACAGTGGACTGCTTTAAGTTGATTCAATTGATTGATTGACCAAACAGATTTCATTGTATTACAAATAAATTAAAAATATTGTACCTATGTAACAATTTGTTCATCTTCCAGACTTCATTCTCGCCACAAGCCGCTATCCCCCCCTACATGGTCCCGGCCCAGTTCCGTCCGTACAACGCGAACCCCTTCTACCCCAACCCCTATGCTGCACCGTCGTACTACCCCCCCAATATTCCTTACAACCCATACATGATGCCGCAGCAGTATCAACAGGGTTTCTACCAACAGCAGCAGCCTTACTTCGCAGCGAGTAATAGGATGTCGGTAAGTTGGACTTTAGAGATATGAAATTTGGATGTACTTTCCTATGTTTTTAGGGTTCCGTATCCAAAGGGTCTCCGTTCGTCTATCTGTCTGTCACGATCACGAGGCTATATCACATGTACCGTGATAACTGTGATAGCTAGAAAGCAGACATTTTTACAGATGATATATTTCTGTTGCCGCTATAGGTACAACAAAATAATACTAAAAACAGAACAATTTTTACCGGGGCTTTCCATATAATACTTGAATATATTTTTACTTTCTGCTGTTTGGTACGGAACCCCCTGTGCACGAAGTCCGACTCGCACTTCCCCCGATTTTTACTAAGAATTTCCGTTAGCAACACTAGAGGTGTTAGGTGCTATACTCGTGCTGCCGACCCTTCATACCCCCTTCTAAGGCCCCTTTCGAAGAACCTTATGTCGACGCTCGGGAAATTCGAGGCAGGGAATTCATTCTATAATCCAAAATTGTGGGAAAAAAAACCCCTGTCGGACCTGCACGAGTGATTAGTATTACGTAAGATCGATAGATGGCGTTGAGGGTAGCATAAACTTCTATAAAGTAATTTTACTGAAATAATATGAAGAACTAAAACGGTTCGCGTTCCCGTTTCTTAGGATAAACAGTAGACTATATCTTTTCCCAGCTCTGTTCTATCTCTGCAATAAATATCTTCATAATCGGTTCAGGTAAACTTTCGTATTTATAACAGTAGTAGGAATGTCGTCGATAGAAGTTACAGCGTTACAGGAACTCATATTATGTCCACAGAGACACTTAGGCCTCCGCGCCCGCTTAGGCCTGAACTCGGCCCGAGCCCAACCCAGCCACAACGTGACCTGCGTGATGCAAGAACTGGGCTACATCGACAGCAGCATGGAGCCGAACTACGAACAGATCACGCAGAGGATCAGCAACCTACCCGTGTCCAACGAGTTGAAGTCTGACATCCAAGATGGACTGCAGTTCTGTCAGAAGTTTTCGGTAAGTTCTTTATAATTATCTGATTGTACCTCTAATATTGATACAATCACCTCTAATATTGCATGGGCACCTTAAGATCTATAATCCCCTGCACATTTGAGTCCAAATTCACAAAAACTCCACTAGATGGCGCAACTTTACTCGAATATAATATTGCATAGACACCTTAGAATCACAAAAAATGTACTAGATGGCATATTTACATTACTCAAAAGATTAATGAGTTGCTAGTTTGACAATAATCGCGTTCCTGTGTGAGGTATTAAAAAAATCGGCAACCGGCGTCAATTCTCAGTAGAAAGCAATTTCGTTTCGGATTGACCATGCATTCTCAAATTCGTCTGTACATACATACTTACATCTGATCACGCCTTTCATCCCCGAAGGGGTAAGCAGAGGCAAATTATGTGCCCACATTTCACCTTTTTAGATTTTTGTCCAACGTAATAGGTGGTGAGCCGTATTGCCGTGTTGATATAGACAGGCGCAGGTTGTGACCACCCGCCGCCAGGGCCTGATTTACCCATAAGCTAACTAAGCTGAAGCTTAGGGCGCCAGGATCAAGGGGGCGCCTGGCGTTGGGATCGGCGCTGGGTTGTGACTTACGGTGCTCCCAAAAAGGAGCACACAAACCATCTAGCAACTTTTAACAGATTGTAACAACTCCTAACAACATATTTAAAAATTGTTATTTAACATTTTGTAACACTTTGGTGTTACAAAATGTATAACACACATAATAATATTTGGTAATTTAGTGAAAATACAAATACGTGCGTTAAAATTAAATTTCTGCGCCCATCTCCCTGGCAGCGTGGTAGTAAATACGACAGCTCCACCCGTGTCGCGTTCAGGGCACCCAGGAACCAAAGGGAATGGGTGTCCAGCTTTTTTGCCGGTAGAAGGATCAGGGCCGCCATTGACGGCAGCTGTTCTAAATTCACAATTTCAGGGCACAACTCTCTCCATCTCTGACAGTATATGTATCCTTGGTGTTGACATCTCCAGTGACGTTCAGTTCCGAAGTGATTTGGAGAAATAAGGCCAAGCTGGCGTCCAAGCCGCTCGGTGTGCTCAACAGGGCGCAGCGGTACTTTACTGCGGCGCAAACCGTGCTTCTGTTAAGTCTCAAGTGCGGCCGCACATGGAGTACAGCTGCCGCTGCTGGGCGGGGGCACCTGAATATCAGAATGAATTGACTGAAGTCTTTCGTTCGACTCGGTGCAGAGGCGAGCCATAAGAGTGGTCAACGATCCCATGCTTGCAGGTGGTGTGGAACCTCTTCGCGACAGTAGAGACTTTGCCTCCTTGTGCGTGACCACTGGTATATCTGGTGGGCCGTATGCTTGTCTGCCACTTTGGTGGTATAAAAAAAAAGTGTGAGACGGTACTGTTGAGACGGTGAAACCAGTCATGGAGGAGTGGCTGGAAAGGCACCATCGCAGCCTCACCTACCGAATGTCACAGATATTTACTGGACACGAGTGCATCAGTACGAGTAAGTATCTGCGGCGGAAGTTAACATCAGAGTGTCAGCACTACGGTGATTGCAGCGAGGATACGCTCAGCTTATGTACTGCAACCTCGTTGCGAGCCTGGGCGTAGATGTTCTCACGCTGGAGACCGTGGTGAGAGCCATGGTCTTCAATGGGAGAAAATAGGACGCCACTGAGTCTTTTTGCGAGCAAGTCATATTTGCGAAAGAGGCAGCGGGAGAATAACTCCCTCCCAAGTACGGCGAGTTGTCATCTTGCCATTCTTACAGAAGCAGATCAGGAGATGGATACACCATTCGATGGCGTACAAAGTCTACGAAACAGACTTTGTACGCCATCGCAGTTCCTCCCGTGGGTTTGGGTTTTATCTGATTTCTTGGGGAGATTCGGGTTTAGTCCAGTTTAGTTCAAATTGCCGGAAGTGATCAGTAATGTCCCATCATATCGGGAACACCGCAAGATTAAAGCAGATTCTAGGACTGTTTGTTATTTTTATTTTATTTCGTGACAGTCAGGAAAGTTTTTTGGAAGAAGAAATAGATGTAATTACCGGAAAAACAACAGATCTCTTGTTTTATGTCTAAATGTCTGGATGGTAATCACCCGGACAAATCGAGCCGTTACATTCAGCTTACACCTAGGATTCAGCTTAGCTCTATTACCTTATTTGGTACCTTTCGTATTTCGTCTACCTAATTACTGACGAATTAATTAACCCCGCCGAAAAACGAGAAGTGTTATAAGTTTGACCTGTGTATGAGTGTGTCTGTCGGTGGCATCGTAGCAGCCCAACAGATGAGCCAATTTTTTGGTTTTCTATGCTCGAAAGCAATGTGCCGGGGCCATCCCCAGCACATCGGCTTTCGAGCCGTTCTTATCTGAAAATTGTGCATATCATCAGCTCACTTCCTGAGTTATGAAGGGATTTTACCAAGATTCACTGGTTCGATTTATCGGAAACTGGATGTACCTACCGAAGTACTTTTAGGTACTTTGATGGTATTTTTATCACGCTTTTACTGGCTGATGCATCAAGTAGTCTGCGGAATACCCAACTCCTCAGTAAACCATGGGTCATAAGTTCATAAGAAGTCTTAGGATCGGGTTTTATTTTATTTTCAAATTAACAAAGAATAACGATTAGGAACGTAGGATCAGCTTACGTAAAGTGTCTTTTGTAGGTAGGACTTGTAATTTAATTAGTTGCAGCTGGGGGCGCATATTCATAGCTAGCTTAGGGCGCGCGAAACCCTAAATCAGGCCCTGCCCGCCGCCGTTGAAATTTTCAAGCCCATTTAGGCCTTCAACTTGGCTTAACGATGTTTTGTTGATTTAGCTGGCAACCTGATTGTAGTGCATTGCATTTGTTTACATAACATGAAAACGAGTTTTTATGGCACGTAGGTTAGCACTGAAGACGCTCAGTGTCAACAAAATTCTTAGATTTATAGAACGAGGATGAGACTTTCTCATTCTATGAAAGAAATTATTTTCTAAGAGACTTGACTTGCCCCGATTTAGAGGTTGGCAACTATATACCTAAGTATAGATTTGATTTATACGAACCTCTCTGTAACCACTCATGACACCGTAGCAGCACAGGTAATATACCTACCTAATAATTCTATAGTAGGTAGAAGGTAACGTAGGTGAGTACCTTTTTTATTTTTCGTGTGGAAATCCTTCATGGATGCTATGTCGGACTCTTACCGACTAAGACTACACGTTGCCTGACCACTGCTTATGGCCGGTAGCTCTAGATAAGTCCTCGGAAGGAAGTCTCAGGATTCGCGACAGCCTTTAGCTACCACCGCGGCCTCACCTAGGTGAAGTACTTCGATCAGTGATTGAAGTAAAGGTAGCATACCTAGCTAATAATAATTATGTCTGTTTGTTTCAGCAATGCGTGCCGGAAGAGAACCGCGACATCCTGCCACGTCCCCAGGAGCAAATCAGATCCATATTCTTCTTCAGATGCTACAAGGTACGAAATAACTATAATTATGACGCCTACTTATCACTCTTCGTATAGTATCTAAATCTAGTAAATATATTTATCTTCGTATCTATTTATTGCTTGGCGTTTCGATAAGAATCTGAAACAGTATTAATCGGTAAATACTTACAGTATGGAAAGTGATAATTCAAAAGTTGGTACCTAATACGTCACGTCTTTATCCCAGAAATGGAAACGCAGAAGAAACAATAAGGGGAAATGGACGTATACTATGATTACGTCCATCGTCCATATCACCTTATTTCCACTAGTTAGTTTTTGTCCCACGTTATAGTAGTGAGTTTATTGCCATGTTGAAATGGACAGGCGCAGGTTGTGAGGACACATTATAGAAAATTTTCAAGCCGTCCAAAAGGCCTTCAACTTGGGTTAACGGCTGTGATGTTCCTGACATCCGACACCAACGTCGAGACCGTCTCGGGCCTTCCGAAGCACGGTGCTTTAAATGGTATCTACTATTTGGGGCAACGAACAATTGCTGACTATAAAAAATCACATTTTTACATTGCTATGTTTTAATTTGCAGCACAAGAAACTAGAGGCTTGCATCATGAAGGACATCAACGAGCATTTCAACAAGGAGTACATGTTCGATTCTGACAACGATTTTGCGTAAGTATACATTCATTAGGCATGTGTAAGTAACGTAAGTAATGCCTTACTTGTCATGTGACTCGCTCTATACGAAAAATTCTCGTTGTCTTCCCATTAAAAAAAAAATATTTTAACAACACCGAGGGTAACAACTTTGCAAAATGAACGCCAAATTACTGAAAACGCAGGCAGCGCTAATTTGCAAATGAAACCATGAGACCCAAAAAAATAGCAGCTAAACTAACTCAAATCGGCAAATTAAACAATAAGCATGGCAAAATGGAACCGAAGATAATAATAATACTACAATTCAATAGAACATTGTGTACAAGTGTACAATTAGGGCATTTTTTTATAAGATATTCATACAAACAAAAGAGAGAGAGAGTGGGAGTTAGTTTTCTACATTTTCTACAGTCTTAACCAGGGCAAAAGTATCTATTAATTTCCGAAGCTAAATAAGTTCATTTAGCATGGTTTGGTACAATAAAATTTTCTATGTTCACTAGAAATCACCCATGGAACAACAATTTAAGAATAGAACAACGGCAGCAACAGACAACAGAGCGAGTGTCTTCACTACCCGTAGATAATAATCGCATACAAATAGTCCTAGTCTGAACAGTTCCACTATCTTCCTAAAATAAGTACCAACTTAATAGTACCAACTTAGTACCAACTACCAAGTCAGTAATGTAATAACTTTATCATTTTGTCGTTTCAGATTATCTCGCCAAGCGCGTTCAGTTCGCGACGTGCCTCTCCGAGACCCCAGCATCGAAGCCCTCGAGGAGATGGAGGTGTATCTGTACGACTACCTCAGCGGAGGAGGTGGTTTTGACTTTGATCTTTATATCTAAGACTGCCAATCGCTTAGAGTGAACTGAACAACTTCAGTCATACTTTGATGTAAAATTTAGTTAGTTGGACCTTAGTTCGTGAACTACATGGCTATGTCTTACATTTCAAAATTAGAGGCTATAGTATTCGGTCTGGTGAGGAAGGAAATACCTATAAAAACGACAGTCCAAAAAACATTGCTATGAAATAGGAAGAATGTCGGATAAAGAAGTGAAGACTTATTCCACCCGACCATAGAGCAAATAGGTAGGTATAATTCATAGATTAAGGAGAGTAACGAAAAATTCTAAATCTATGATCGAAAAATTCTAAATTTATGGTATAATTGCTTCATGCACCCGAGAGAGGATATATGTTTTAAAAATATTAAAATTCTTTCATTCATTTCATTTTCAAACCTAACAGTAGCGGTGCTCAATTGCTCGTTGTATATGCTTAGGTCCATCCTGGAATTTATTGTCATAAGGTCGTAAAATAGTTTTAAATAATTAAATGCTCAAGCTAAGGTTGCCCTTACATACGTATTAGTACTTAGAATCTTCGTTTAAAATAATGTGTCATTCATTACATAAATCATCTTAATAACATTCGTATTTAGGTTTATGAAAGAAAACTCATTTCGGGCATTTTTCATCGTATTAGACTTTAAGTGATAACTTATAAGTATGACATGAAAAGGTATTTTTCTACTTTATATTTTAATTTAATGTTTAAGGTATTGATAATTCTGGCACTGGGAACTATCTGGGTGATTTGCTACAACCATAATTAAATGGACCCGGTACTTAAAGATGGCCATGACTAAAGTATTTACTCCCTGCCAAGTCTACTTTCTTCTCCACAATCGAAATTAATGACAAAGCAAAGAAAAGTTACTTTTCAGCCGAAAGCAAAATTAGCCAAACCTATTACTGACTAAAAACTATAGAGCTGACCGAGGCAAAGGCAATAAATGAAACCTCTCATTGCAGTTTACATTGTCATGCAAATTATTGTTTTGGTTTTTTAAAAGCGTCTTTATAACTGAGGGAGACCGCTGTGCTACTGTTTATGCAAAATGTATAAAACAAAATTGCTTTGTACGATACTTTCAAACGATTCCAGAAAACATAGTTTGTTTTGTTAAACTTTGCAATTATATTCGCAAGGATAATGCTTTTTTACTGCAGGTGTATTATAGTTTTTTTTTTATATTCACTTGTTGTCATGGTATTTTCACAGCAGATTTTTTCAGTCGGTTTCTTTATGTTGTGATGCATTCTTGACGTAACGGGTTAAGGTTTCTTTACATTATGAGTTGTAGGAAATTTTAAGTTCTCGTCACTAAAGCTCGCTAGCTCAAGCTTTTTTGACGACGACACTTTAGGTTAGGTTTTATGAGAGGCGAAATGAAATTTCATTTTTAGATTTAAAAGGTTATATATATAAGAATCACACCATTCCATTTTCAGTTCATTTTGCGATGTTTTCTTTTACTCCTTTTAAATAAATCATTCGTAAGTCATTCATCATCATCATTCATCTCATTTAGATTAATAAACTTTTTACAGTCGCAAATGGAGCAATGCATTTATTAGCAATAAATAGGTACCTAAGTGAAATTTACGTAGGTAGCTGCTTATATTAATAAGATACCGAATCTGAATTGAATTAAATAAAAACAATTTCTTCTATTTTTGGTGTTTTATTACTTTGTAAATTGGTTCCTGTTTTTTGAAGAACTTGAAGTCTTTTCTCTTCTCTGAAATCTTACGTAATGAGACTAATGAGTAGGTACCTATTGTTCAATAGTTTTGTTCGTTACACGTAGAACAGGCTAAGGACCATGGCACAGTATGCTGCCTATAAGTGTTATTCACTTTTGTGCGTTTTCTACACGTCTAGTTGGAACCAAAGACTTCTATATAAACTGAGGTAGACGCGCCGTACTCTAACAAACGAGATTTCAAAAGCAATCCTCAAATACACACATTAATAAGACTACACTCACTTATAAATATATTTTACGTAATTGTCACCACGCACAATAGCAATATACGAATAGAAAAAGAGTAAAAGAGAAGGCGTATGGACTCCGATTGCAAGTCGAGCACCTACTTTCGAAGTTTTGACTCACAACAGTGCGAGCAACGCTGCTAATTAGCTCAGTTTATAGGTTTCAAAAATCAGTGCGTATGCCATGTCTACCTCAGTTTATATAGAAGTCTTTGGTTGGAACTAGAGAGTTTTGGGTTACTGGCAACGACGTATTATAATTAGTCGCGTCATGCACGAACAACACGGCTTTCTAAAACAGCAGATCTTGATAGGTACATTTTCTATGAAATGATCTATGGTAGCATGTATGAAAAGTAAGGCAATTGCCTGACTTTTTTGTTGCCATTTTACAGTGTTGGTTACTTATCTATAGTATTGGTTACTAGGGTAGGTAACCCAGAACTTCTTCTGGAGTTTTTTTAAGAAGATTTGGGAGGAGCTCGAAATATCATCATTTCAGTATAACATATCAATAAGCTCTTTATATTAAAGAATCCACCATTATTACTCACAAAAACATGAATTTTATACTAGTTTATGAAATAACAGTAACGCGTGCGTCATTATTCGCGCCTAAGGGTCCGTTCACACAGACCGGCTCGGAGAGCATCGGCGCGCACTTTTCTTTTCACACAGACCGGATCGTATACGCTCGGAGCTGGTCGGAGCGGAGCCGCCAACTATTTCACATAGACCGGCTGGAAGCGGATGCGCTCGGAGCCGGTCGGATGCCCTCGCAGCCGGTCGGATGCTCTCGCAGCCGGTCGGAGGCGCTCGCAGCCGGGTGGATTCACTACAAAGGCAGTACCAGTATCCACGCAGTCCAAGTTTTGTTTTCGGTGTTAACGTGTGCTTTTCGGAACATGCTTTTAGATAGCCCCGATGAAGAAATACATTAAGTTTTCATCAGTGATGTTTTCGTATAAGTACACACAACTGTTCTATTTAAATTTTGCCGTCAAAATGGCGGTCGGCGTGGGGCGGCGCGCATGCAATCGGAGCCGATCGGCTCCGCGAGCGGGAAAGAGCACGCAATCGGAGCCGATCGGCTGCGCGAGCGGGAAAGAGCACGCAATCGGAGCCGATCCGCTGCGCGAGCGATAAAGAGCATGCAATTGGAGCCGATCGGCTGCGCGAGCAAGAAAGAGCATGAAACCGGAGCCGAACGGCTGCGCGAACCAGAAAAAGTACGCGATCGGAGCCGGTCAGCTCCTCTTATTATTTCACACCAAGCGCGTTCAAGCATTCTTAATGACAAAAGCAGTGCACATGCAAAAATAAACCTTACTTCAAATACTAAAAACTCTGTTTTCAACGTGATAAGAATCTGCTCTCCTCTCCGAGCCGGTCTGTGTGAACGGACCCTTAACATGACAGTGACTTAATTTAATAATCAACTGTCACTTTTTTTTTTACTTTAGGCACACGTCATACTTTACTACTGGTATGAACTGCCAAACAAGAAGGTTATTGTATAAATATTATATGCAGGCAAAGGGCACGCGTTCACAAAGGCTACTAAAAGGTGACTGTCTATCAAACATCAAAATATCACGCAATATAATTTTCTTGTCAGCGGTCTGTAGACCAACGTTATTCCCTCAATCGTTTTTGATTTCATGAATACTTGAGGGGATTTTTTGATGCATCAAAATAGCTTTCAAATATCGAGAACGATAATAGACCATGTTCTGTTGGGAGTCCTGGAACATTTGGGCGTTACGTGAGGTTTTTTAGTCGGTAGGAGTCCGGCATGGCATCCATGAAGGATTTTCCGTCACGTTAAAAAAAAAACGATAATAGACTCATTAGTTGACATCGAGCTATTGACTTATTTATTGATGACTAGCTGATGCCTGAAGCTTCACCCACGTAAAATTTATCCCCGTTCCCGCTTCCCGCGGGAACTTATTCCCGGGACAAAATATAGCCTATACCTATGTTTTTCCAAACTATAACCTATCTAAATTTCAAATTTCAGCCAGATCCGCTCAGCCGTTAAGAGCCTGGAAGAGTAACAAATAAATAATAATTAAAAACAAACTTTATTGAGATTCAGTATAATAATGTTCATAACAAATACAACACTGATCTTTTCACTAGAATACCCTGTGTCGTGAAGACCAGTCTCTGTCGCTAGACACAATAAATTAACAATTCAACTAATATTGTACTGAAACCATTAAGCACAGATATTGGTGTAATTAATTGCTAAATAACCGAGTGTCAGTCAATTCACTTAAAAATAAAGCAAGGGTTTTTATTGACTTGCCAACATTATTGCATTGAAATTATCTTCATAATTTGTAACTAAACTCACTTATTGAGATAAGTTGATGAAAAATGTGATCCTATTGGAAAAAAAATTCAAAACAAGCCATTTTTGACGCACCAATTTAATATTATAAGTATTTATTTTATTATTTAAAGACCGCAATCAGGTTAAGGATAAGAGGAGACATGGGACAGATGTCATACACAAAAATTACATGTGAACTTATAGGAAAAAACGCATCTGTTTGTGAAATCTAAAACCCTTTTGTGGTGAAGATTCGTTTCGGAGAAAGGTCCAATCGTCCAAAACGCATATTTTTTGCCCAAAATTATAAATTCGAGCATAAAAAAGTTGCATTATGTGTTTGTTCGTCTACGTCTATAGATTTTTGTACTAAACTTTCACCAGGGGTCCATTGTTCGGTTTGAGTTTTTTGTAAACAAAAAATATTACCTGCCAGTGCAAGTCGTTAAGAATATAGAGCAAGTATCTTTTAGAATTTTAAAAATATTCGCATGGTTGAATGACTCGTTTTTTTTTTTCAATTACATAATAAGTTACAAGTGCAGTGCAGATTACATAATGGCGATGAACATAACCCTAAAAAACATTATTTTAAAACTAGGTAGGTACATTAGTAACATCATTTCATTTCATTTCTTTTATTCATAAAACAATATACATCGTGTTTGAATATTCTTAATCTAAATCACTACCAATTTACCAAAAGACTATATACATTATCAATACATTTATAATAGACTAATTGGCACATTACATCTATACATACCTACAATATAATGATAGAAAAGTCAAAACTGTACATTGGAAATATTAAAAAAGCATACTCGCTGGGTGTTCAACTTAAGATACCGAAGCCAAAAATATGTTTGGATTTTTTTTGTCTGTTTGTCTGTTTGCTTTGCTTTGTCTGGAAGGATCTCAAAAAGTATCTACTCAATAGATTTAATTAAAATTTTGCACAAATATTAACTAGGGGTGGTCTTCAAATAGGCTATATTATTATAACGCTATATATACTAGGGGCTAAGCAGAGAGCAATGAAATTGGCATTATTACTTATTTTCACGCGTAAGAAGTCGCGGGCAACAATAATTTATGATGAGCTCTTAAAAATGATACTAGTTCTTCTTTTTTATTTTTTTACGTGTGGATATGCTCATGGATGCTATGCCGGACTCCTACTGACTAAAATCACACTGTACTCCTCCATCTGCCAGTAGCCGGGACTTCCGGGTACACCCTCGGAAGCATAACCCCAGGACAACAAATGGTGGGTATTTAGATATTAGTTTTTTTAATAAGGTGAGGGCAAATCTTCATGGATGCTATGCCGGACTCCTATCGACTAAAAAACCTCACGTAACGCCCAACAGCCTATGGTTGGGAGCCCCGGGTAAGCCCTCGGAAGGATGAATTTAGATAGGTACTAATAGTCTACCCAAAAAGTGCATTTTTTCTAATTCTCTAAAATTATAAATAATAATTGATGATCGAGTTGGGGATAGCTTTCGTAAACATAATAGTTGTATGTATTCCTAAAATGTTTTGGCACAATGAATTTGGCAAAAAAATTTTGGCATAATTATACTTGGTCATAATTGATTTTTAGCAGCATATCGTCGTTGCGCCTGACAAGTTCCAGATGTGATTTTTACAAGGTTTTGGGAAACTCAGAAAAACATGTTTTTTCAAAAACTGTGTAAGTAATCAAAAATCTGTAAATGCAGTATTATGAACATTATTTTTTTACATATGTAAGATATACATTTGATATGCAATGTTGCATATATTTGAAAATTTAATTATTTTTCCGGTAAATCTGCACATACCTGTTTTGGCACTGTGCATGCAAATTATTCATGTGCCATTTTCATGCACATAAGGGATAATGTTAACACTGTTTTCTCAAAAACTAGTCTATTATGTGACATTTCGGTATTAAACATTTCATTTTCACAATTATAGGTCGGTCTTTTTGTAATGTATTATTGTTAATTAAAACTTCTGTCCTTAATAGTAAAAGTTAAATTAAAAGTATGTTAAAATACCTAAAAGTCACAATTTAAAATCTTCTATAAAGTCCTTAATCCACTAACACAAGTCCAATGCAGAGTGTAAAACAAAATAGATGGAGCTTAAACTTTTGAATAATTGCGTACGATCTGTAGAAACTGTGCTCAGTTTTATGCCTATTATTAATAAGGTAATCAAATTCAGGCAGTCCAATGCTGGACTTGGCCACGCCCACAAATACGCCGTAACTTACGGTCCTACGTCTTCCGCATTCAGTCACTCTCTGTGACCTTTTCAGGCAGTCGAACCATCAGGAGGGGGATCGTACTATCCTACGTTCATCAAGCTTGGCTATCATTTCTTCTATAGATGTGTACCTACCATCAAAACGAATGCTCTGAGAGCTATGTCGATAACATGTTTGTCGCCATAAAGTTACATATTTATCATGTTCTCCGCGCGATATTGGCAAGATCGCATATTCCATATGTGCGTGTGTGCACATAAAGTTTTTTTCCAAAGCTTAAAGGCGCAGGCGCAACGACGATATCGTCGTTGCGCCTGACAAGTTCCATATGTGCATTTTTTTGATTATTCAATTTTTGCATTTTTATAATCTCCGTCTAAATCTACACATGCTAGTTAAATCCATTGTGTAATATTTAGCTTAGAACCAATTTTGCGAAATTCCATATGTGTTTTAAGCTTTGGAAAAAAACGTTATGTGCACACACGCACATATGGAATACGCGATTTTGCCAATATCGCGCGGAGAACATGATATATATGTAACTTTATGGCGACAAACATGGTCTAAGGTGAATTTAACCATCATGTTAATTAGTATTGAAAGGAAAAGTGTGTCGAAATTAGTAAGTAATGTGCTTTTTATTTATTTTGTTACTATTTTATTTGATAAGTTTTGTTGTGGATAGAGTCCTACCTACAACATAGGGGCCACTTTCCGGTATCACCTGTGAGTGGTGCTCCTGCTGATTAACGGATGAGGTCATGACGAAGAGAAGAACAAACAAAATAAAGCACTACGCACTTATTTGCCGTCTGGCCAACGTCGTACAGTACGGCCTAAACCCCTACCAATGTAAAAGCTGATAAAAATAAACGGCCCCCAGTTCCCTGCACTTCCGCTGTTCCGGTCGCGGTAGCGGTCGCAACAATAGCGGGAGGGAAGTGCAAAGAATTTACGGGCTAAGACAGGCTACCATTCACGACTGATCCTGGCTCCATATTATACGCACTTTAGGTACACTCCATAGCTGAACGGGCATCTTACCAAACTCGAGGTAGAACTGAGTCGCAAAGACATACTAGACTTGTGCGAGGTCCGAATAAAGGGTATCTTCACTTATACACTTCCATCAAGGAACACACGAACACGCTAACCCTCACACCAGACGAAATGCTCTATTTTTAGCAAAGTGATGGAAGGATCTCCGACGGTGGTGTCAATTTTATGGTGAAAATGTACCTCATTAGCAGTGGTGTGAAAGTCAGCAGTGTATCGGCTTGGGTAGCATATCTTATACTGGAACTCACCGACAGGAACTCCCTGAATGTGATACAGGTGTTTGCCCCTACCTCGAGAAGCACGAAAGAAGCAATCGAGGCTGTGTACGAAGACCATAGTGAAGATATTACAAGGTACTGCCAACTACAATGTTAATGGGGATTTTCAACGCCAAACTGTAGGGTATAAGGTCGCGGCAAAACCGTGATACGGCGAATGACTGGGGCACATACCTACTTGTTGATTTTTCCTCCAATCTTAGGGTCACTTCTTGGTGAATTCTTTCTTTAATATGAGGCCCCATAAAAAGTAGATTTGGTGAAGCCCCGACAAAGTCACAATAATAATATAAATAATAATAAAATCAATTTAATTCAGGTCAAGATACCCATAATAATGCAATACAAATTATCAAATTAATAAAACAATAAATCACTAAGTCTTCAACAGTCAATATCATTACATAAGTCATACAATACATTTAATAAGTCAATAAATTTAGAAATTCGTCATGTATAACCATTGATCAAATTTAAATATAAACAATGTCAAATAAAATAAATTACAATAATAATAAACAGAAATAAAATGAGCCAATAAAATACCAATAAAGTACAAAACCATGTCAGTAAGTAATCATGTCACGTCAGTCAAAAAATTCAAGTCAAGTCAATATTTCCTCTCCGGGAGCGGCACAGAGATATGTCTCTCGCAGCAATGCCGGAGGTAAGGGCAGTCCATCCTAGCCGATATCATTTGTAGGATGCTGTTGGAGCTGGCTCGCACCCTGGCCACCAAAGACGCTGCCCGCGTGCGCATAGTAGCATGAAAGCAAGCGGTACGAGCGTCCGCGAACATCCCCGAGGCACTACAGGATCGAGGCAGCCCCATCAACATCCTAAACGCATTATTGTACAGGACGCGCAAGTCACTGTATTTTCTTTTGTTATAATAAGCCCACAGGCTGCACGTGTAAAGGGTTGTACAATATGCTCGAAAGAGGGTCATCTTTATTTCAGTAGAACACCGTGCAAACCTGCGAGCTATCATATTAGCCCTTATTGACAAGGCTCTACGCTCCCGCTCAATATCCTCATTATCTTTGAGGTCGGCAGTGACTACATGGCCCAGATATTTAAATTTATCAACTCTTTGTAGCGGGACTGAATTCAGCAGTAAATTCGGTACGTGTGAAGTGCGCCCACCGCCGGTCTCAAAAACCATGAATTGGCTCTTTTTTACATTGTATCGTAGTCCGTGATCACAGGCTGATGAGAAAGTCTTTATCATAACGGAAAAAAGTGATGACTTTGTGATTGTCCCTTGACATTCTTGGTTTTATGCCGGTTGTGATCACTGACTTGTCCCAGTATTTTCAGAAAGAGCCCAGGTTATAAAGCCTGCTCTTCGACCTACTACGCTCTACATAGAATTGGGATCCGAAAGGTTTCAAATGAAACTTTGAAATCGTTTCGATTTGCTAGAAACCACTGACAACGATAAAACCGACACAGTGGTAAAACCTTACAACAAGTGCTCGAAGAATTTTGTCCAGCAATGGCAAAAATGGCGTTCAAAGCTCGAGACTCTCGAAGTTATGAAGATAAGCCGGGAAAAGAGACCTACGCCGGCGTTTTCGCCAGAACGGTTTGACCTTTATGTCAAATTCTAAAGCTGCATGACACGACCTCAGACGTAATAACACCAGTGTTTTCGAGGCTACGATTGAACAGAACAGAGGCACTAAGGTCTGCATCCAACAGCTCAATAGCAGCAAACAGCCACAGGTAGCAAAGTTGTACCCTCAAGGTTAATTTCATTAATATTTTCGACGAAATGGACTGCTTTTACAGAGACCTACACCATCAAAGGTCCACAGGGCTCCATTAACACACTAATGTACCAGATATCGATCAGAGCAAAGTCAGCGTGGCTTTCGAGCAACTCAATAATAATAAATCCTCTAGAAAGGACGGAATTAATACACAACACCTTAAATTTGGTGGGACTCTGGTCCTTAAAGTGTATTAAATTTCATTCTCCGGCTGGAACAGACAGCTAAATCGGGGAGAGGGAGTGTGGTGACTCTGATCTGTAAAAGAAGGGACAAGATCGGCCCCATGTCACTTATGCGCGAGCCAGGTTTACAAGTTGTTTTCGAGAATAGTGTCACAAATTGCCTTACCGTAAAGAAACGACGTAGCAGGGACTAATCCTAGTCGAAAGATTGAGGCTTGTGGTTGCCCAGGAGTCTACTTACCTTGAAACTTGATTTCAAACGATGTTATCGACATAGCTCTCAGAGCATTCGTTTTGATGGTAGGTACACATCTATAGAAGAAATGATAGCCAAGCTTGATGAACGTAGGATAGTACGATCCCCCTCCTGATGGTTCGACTGCCTGAAAAGGTCACAGAGAGTGACTGAATGCGGAAGACGTAGGACCGTAAGTTACGGCGTATTTGTGGGCGTGGCCAAGTCCAGCATTGGACTGCCTGAATTTGATTACCTTATTAATAATAGGCATAAAACTGAGCACAGTTTCTACGCTCGTACGCAATTATTCAAAAGTTTAAGCTCCATCTATTTTGTTTTACACTCTGCATTGGACTTGTGTTAGTGGATTAAGGACTTTATAGAAGATTTTAAATTGTGACTTTTAGGTATTTTAACATACTTTTAATTTAACTTTTACTATTAAGGACAGAAGTTTTAATTAACAATAATACATTACAAAAAGACCGACCTATAATTGTGAAAATGAAATGTTTAATACCGAAATGTCACATAATAGACTTGTTTTTGAGAAAACAGTGTTAACATTATCCCTTATGTGCATGAAAATGGCACATGAATAATTTGCATGCACAGTGCCAAAACAGGTATGTGCAGATTTACCGGAAAAATAATTAAATTTTCAAATATATGCAACATTGCATATCAAATGTATATCTTACATATGTAAAAAAATAATGTTCATAATACTGCATTTAAAGATTTTTGATTACTTACACAGTTTTTGAAAAAACATGTTTTTCTGAGTTTCCCAAAACCTTGTAAAAATCACATCTGGAACTTGTCAGGCGCAACGACGATATGTACTGTGGCATAATTATATTTAGGCCTAATATATTTATTCATAGTTTTAATTTGCACAATGTTTTAGGCATAGTGTGCAGTCGCCTAATAGTATATACCAGTATGTCCTATATTATATAGTGTCAAAGTAGATTTTGGTGCGATGGGGGTGGCCCCTGGGCCACATCTAAGCCGCCTTTTAATTATTTTACATGAGTTTTTCATTACAGTTTGATACTTTTATTAAGCTACGCTTATAAATTTTATGCCTAAATATGATAATGCTAATATTGTTTATGATTAAGACAATTATGCAAAATTTGTTATGGAAACCAAAATTATGCATAAATATCATCAACATTATAATTATCATCTAAATTACCATATGCCAAAATATTTTATGGTTATTTTTTTATGCAAATGGATAGTGAACCATCGAGTTGTCATTCGGTTTCCACATTCAGTTTCCTGATCAGTAATTCGGATTTTTGAACAGAAGGTTGCATTTTTAGGGTATTCTTACCATAATGTAAGCATTACTACAAAAAGGCTTTTCAAAACTCCCTGGGATCGCTTCTTAAATTTAACCACAGCCGCGGACGTGCACTATTAAAATAATATCATACTAACTTAATAAAATGTTTTTCTCTTTTTCTCATACATTTTTTTCGGCACCTAAAGTAACTTCAAAGCTCCAGCTTTGTGCCCTTTGTATCCAATATACCCTTATATGCAAAATTACCCTTTCATGATTCAAAATATGAATGATTTCTATTCCATTTGTCAAAAACATACATGTGTTGCATTGCAGATGCATTCGCAAATAAACACTTAATAAAATCCATTTAGAAAGCATACTCAACCCGTCTGTGAAGCGCACCTTTAGATAAGTAGGGTGAATCGACTAGTTTAGGGGTGGCAGTAAAAATAAATAGTTATTAGCATAAAAACCCTTTCGTTAATCTGGTAGCAATATGTAGTAGATCTATGATGAGTAGGATAGTAGGTATATAGACTTTAAATATATTTAATAATGGTTTATCATCACTGGATTTTCTATGGGTTTTAGACGCTGTAAAATTAACGGCAAAAAAAGTGCACTATCGAATCAATCAAATATCTTCGTACGTACTTACTAACACAAATTCCTACTCATATTATAAAAGTGAAAGTAACTCTGTCTGTCTGTTAAGTTTTCATGCATAAACCGCTGAACCGATTTTGATGAAATTTGGTCAGTATAGATATAGTTTGAGTCTTAACTGACTGCGCAAAAGGAGGCGATAACGACTTCTACGCGAACAAAGCCGAGGGGAACAGCTTGTAACAAATATAATTCTTATGTACTTTTCGTAGAATATCTATTTGAGCTTTTTTTTTTCATGAGTAACTTATACTGTTCCACTAATATCAGGGTCTACATTATTACTTAGTTCAACTTAATAACAAAGAAGTCGAAAAATATACACACTTTTGATTTGCAATTAATAAAGTAGCAACATGCCTTTGCAATTTAATAGATTTTCTCTATTATAATCTAGTATTGTCTATTATAGTTATGGCAAATAATGAATTAAGTAGTAGAACCTATAATCTGTCGTAGAACTAGTAAGTAGATATTATTTTTTACTTAACAAACTTTGATGCACTAAATTCTCACCTGAATTTTCTCAATAGAATAATGTTTCAAAAATAAATCTCTGTCTGCAAAATTTATATTTTTATTGCTTACATAAACTTTGAGATCATTGTTTAACACATCAGAATTTTGAATTATTTTTCTCAGTATTGAAATACGCATCTTACGTTATAGAATAATCTTAGATATCAAATTTTAGGTTTTTCTATACACAGTAGTCTCAGTGTTAGGAAAAACTAATGAAAACATAAATAAATGTCAACGTTCGACAACTAACACATCTACCCTTCGCTAAAATATAGAACACCTTTTACAGGTAAATAAAAATGAGAGAAAGATTCTGCTGAGTGATCACAATATGCGCAAGTGTTGTGTCACTTAACAATGGAGAATGGTCCAGCAAAAATGACGAAGGTGATCTTCGCTGACTATGTAGGCCAGTAAGCCTTTGAAAAATCCGTTGATTTATCAAATATTCTTCACATCCGCAAGGTGCTGGGAACGAATAGAAATTACATTTCTGAAAATTCACTGTCAAACAACTTGAAAGTTGCTGCCTCCGCATCGATCTAAAGTAGGTACGTACCTACCTATACTGAAGGGATGCTAAAATAACTGGAAGTACCTTCGTACTAAGTAGAAAAGCGGCTTCCAAAAGCAACCGTAGCGGGCTTTTTTTAATTTTTTTTGACGTGAGGGAATCTCCTCATGGATGCCATGTAGGACTCCTACCGACTAAAAAACCTCACGTTACGCCCAACAGCCTATTGTTGGGAATACCGGGTAAGCCATCGGAAGGATGTCTCAGGACAATCGTAGCGGCCTCAATATCAACATCTAGGTATACTCATATTATAAAGAGGAAAGATTTCATTGTTTGTTTGTTTGCATCGAATAGGCCCCGAAACTACTAAACTGATTTGAAAAATTCTTTCACTGTTGGGAAGCTACACTTTTCCCGGGTAACATAGGCTATATTTTATTGCAGTATTTCTACGGGAACGGGAACTACGCGGGTGAAACCGTGTGAAGTCCGCTAGTCTATACTAATATTATAAAGAGGAAAGATTTGTTTTTTTGTTTGTAACTAATAGGCTCCGGAACTACTGGACCGATTTGAAAAATTCTTTCACTGTTGGGAAGCTACACTCTTTGCGGTGAACATAGGCTATATTTTATTCCCGTATTCCCACGGGAACGAGAACTACGCGGGTGAAACCGCGTGACGTCCGCTAGTAAGAAATAAAAGGGAAAAACTAAATAAATCGCGAAATGGCGGTAAGCTTAGCTGTCAGTATGAGAAAAACGCAGGTTGCAAACCCGCTGCAAGCGTCTTTTTTTTAAATTATTAAATTAAATTATTAGCATTCACCGAAACCCTTTCAACCAATAAAGCATGATTATACAGCCTCAAAAACTTCCGAATTTACAAAACCAGCTAAATAAAATCAGATAAGAAAAAGAAATAGGAACTAGCACATTTAACGAAACGACATCCTATCGACTCCAACAAATCCGTACAAAAGTGTGAAACTGCTGAGCAAAAAGTTTTCAAGTGTCCACGTGCTGCGTCAGGTGTTGCCTCCTTGCTGACTCCCACGGGATCACGGCAACTTCCTCACGGCCATACCACTAATTATGAGTGACTCTGACATTTGTACCGATGTTGCCATCGTGAATAATGATCTTTGCATTCTGTGTCATAGGGCAGATGGCCAGCCTATGACAATAATTTATGTAACTGCTTTAAATACCTTAAAAGCAAAAAATGTAAGGAATTCTGTCGCAAAATAAGAAAGTAACAATTGCTATAATACCTACTTGTAATAACAGTTTAATTTACTGAAAATCTGTATTATAGATGGTCCAGGAGCCACCGCCTGTGTTTTTCATTGATTAATAACAAGCTGAATCTTTGTGAGTAGTTTCCGTTCGACGAGACGCCCAAGTTTTTCCTCTGTGAAAATTCTCGATAGAGGTAGCTAATAAAGTGCGCAGCTATAAAACATGTCGATTTGATGGAGTGTTGAAATTGTTTGACTAACCGTTTATTTTTTATTACAATGTTTAAATAATTGTATTATAAACTGGAAGTAATAATTGTCCTACAAAACGGATGGTTTGTTTGAGAGCGTCCTCCACTCCGAATATGTCGAAACGACGGGGCCATAAAAATAATTAATAACAAGCTGATTTTTTGTATGCACCTTTGTAAATATTGTTAGAATGGAATGACCGTTTAGTCCTACAAATTTAGAGGTAGGATTTCTCAGTTCGACACTTCGAAGTTGTCAATTCTATGGTAATATTTTTTTCATTAATAACCTTAGGACAAAAAAACACATCATGAGTTAGTGCATCCTTTGCCTAAATCAAACAGTGTCCTATAAAAAAATGGGTATGTATCGCTAGTCCTACAAGAAAATAAAAATATATGACATTATTTCGTTGCTGTTGTTTTGGTGCTTGGAGACTTGTATTCGCAAGCTTGATCAATACATTTTTCAAAAATGAAAAGATGAAAAAATTTAACAAGCCATTTCGACCTTATCAACTTGCCGATGGCCGATAGTCGTTAGTTTTATCTAGGTAACGTAAACGCACCTAATAACGACCTCTTAAAATCCGCGCTCATTACCGCCCTATTCAGAAAACTATCATTATAATGTGATGTGTTAAAGTTACACAAGTGGTTACTTTTGGAAAAATGTAGATATATTTGTATTGCAATTATTCATGTCTATTTTGGGTGCGTAACTCAATGATTTAAAGAATTATTGCCCATTTCTTCCGTGACTGCCGGCGATAGTGCATTTTCCATAGTGTGGCGTCTCCGATGACTTAAGTTCTCTTGCTTCTTTCTTAGCAGAATATTATATCCTAAAGCATTTTAATGCAACTTCTAGTTCTTTTTATGCATTTTGTATACTTTCAGGAACACAAATAATAATAAATTTTAATGAGATACTCTTTTATTTTGCTTAAAATTCAATATTAAAAAAAGGCGGTAATAGGAACAAAAATCACAATTTTGTTCCTATTAACGACCCATGTCGCTGATAAGAACTTTTCGTATCTTTCGTGTGTCATGATTTTTGCTAAAATACGTCAATTAATAGGCAGGAGGCTATACTAACTCAGTTCCTTAATATGTTAACTTGCATTTGAGCTATTAACGCCATATTATTTAAGAGCCTTAGTAGCCTTAAAAGAAACTTTGCTCTTAAGTAAATATTTTGTTGAATAAAGGAGGTGTAATTTATAAATATTGTATTTTTATAGTTAAAATATCATTATTATTAAATATTTATAGCAACCACACTATTTAAAATCATACAAATGTACAAAAACCACATGTATTTACCCAATTCATACACATTCCATTGGGTCGGTAATAGGTTATACGATTTCCTTTAATAATACCTATTACCGATCTACTTTTACATTTACAACGAACTCCGTAGTCGTTCGTCGTTCCTTATAGTCAGTTCCAAGTACAGCAAGGGATGCTGTACAAAAATTGTTAATTATATTTATAAATAAATGATAATAAAAAGAACTAAGAAGTTATCTCAATCTGCGTTCGGGCTCATGGAGGAGAGACATGGAATGGCACTACAGAGGCCGGATGATATGTAGATACAAGCGGCTCAATAGACTGATCTCTATATCTTTGAAAACCGTCCTGTGACACTACAACACAGACCACAATAAAGGGTCTAAGTATTTTTAAGGAATCGGTCTATAGGGCTGAGTCAGCTGTCAAAATTAAAAACCGGCGACAGTCTTCTTTGCCTAAGATACTGAACGAGGTTGAAAGCTTAAAATAAATTAAGTAAAAGGCTTGGGGCTCCCGGGAAATCAGAGACAGGGCGAGGATACTGGAGAATTGGGTCACAACTCGTGGCCTAGTCATCCTGAACCGGGGGAATGTCGCAACCTGGACGCGGCGGGTGCTCAGCTCGGTCATAGACGTTTCGTTTGCGACCCCTGAGCTCGCCCGCCGTGTCCAGGGATGGCGTGTGGTGGAGGAGGAGGAGACGTCGTCGGATCACCGATATATTCGGTTCGACGTCTCCCCTCCACCTAACCTGCCGCCAGCAATCGCGAATCCCCCGGAACCGCTTTGGGCACTCCATCGCCTTGATCGGGAGGCTCTCCTGGAGGCGGCCATCGTGCAGGCCTGGATTCCGACAGCGGACAGGCCTGCCGATGTTGATACCGAGGTGAAGTGGTTCGGGAGAGCCATGTCGCACATCTGCGATACGGCGATGCCCAGGGCTAGGCCCAGACCGGCGAGGAAACAGGTGTACTGGTGGACGCCGGAAATCGCGCAGTTGCGCGCGGATTGCGTTACCGCGCGCCGCCGGTACATCAGGTTCCGCCGGAGACATCGTCGCCCAGATGATGCGGCAGCCCGAGAGACGGAGCTCTATGATGGGTACCGGGAGGCCAAAAGGGCCCTCCAGACGGCCATCAACCGGTCCAAAAAATTGAGCCGCGAAAAGCTGATGGAGACTCTGGAGCGAGACCCGTGGGGGCGCCCGTACCTTATGGTAAGGGGCAAATTACGCCCTAAGGCGCCCCCACTGACCCAGAGTCTCCAGCCGGAGCGGCTGGAGGGGGTCCTGGACTCCGTGTTCCCGTCGAGAGCGGAGGAACACATTCCTCCGCGCATGGCTCCGTCTCAGGCGCCCAACGCGGAAGGCAGCGAGAACGACGTGCCTGTGGTCACCGAGGGTGAGTTAGGGGCGGCTATACTGCGGCTTAAATCCCGCTGAAACACCGCCCCTGGACCCGACGGCATTCCAGGCCGGGCGTGGGTCCTGGCTCTCGAGGAGCTTGGGCCTCGACTAGTTGGGCTCTTTAGCGCATGCCTCGAGAAAGGCCAGTTTCCCAAGGTCTGGAAGACAGGAAAACTGGTCTTGATTCGAAAGGCGGGGCGGCCGGCAAACTCCCCATCAGGGTACCGGCCGATCGTGTTGCTCGACGAGGTGTGCAAGCTCTTTGAGCGCATTATTGCACAACGCCTCGTCGGGCACCTCACACGCGTGGGGCCTGATCTGGCGGATAGCCAGTTTGGCTTCCGTCAGGGACGCTCCACCGTGGACGCGATCATGCGCATTAGAGGCCTGACAGAGGAAGCAGTCTCACAGGGTGAGGTGGTGGTGGCGGTGTCTCTCGACATCGCCAACGCATTCAACACCTTGCCCTGGAGCTGCGTCAGGGAGGCGCTTATCTATCATGGAGTGCCTCCCTACCTCCGTCGAATTGTCAGGGCTTATCTCTCCGAGAGAGCCATAACTTACCCGAGCTGGCTAGGGCCAGGTCGGCGAGATGTGTCGTGCGGTGTTCCACAGGGATCGGTTTTAGGGCCGCTCCTGTGGAACATCGGTTACGACTGGGTGCTGCGTGGTCCGTTGCTCAGAGGGGTCGGCGTAACGTGTTACGCCGACGACACCCTCGTCACGGCGCGGGGAGCAACGCACCGTGCCGCAGCACTTAAGGCCACGGCAGGGGTTGCTCAGGTCGTGGGTCGGATTCGGCGGCTGGGTCTCGAAGTCGCCCTTCACAAATCCGAGGCTCTGTGCTTCCACGGACCTCGGATGGGGCCACCTGCGGGATCCAGCCTACAGGTAGGGGGCGTCTGCATCGGCATCGAGCCCTCGATGAAGTATTTGGGGCTCGTACTCGATGGCCGGTGGAACTTCGGACGTCACTTCCGAAGTTTGGTCCCGAAACTGAGGGGAGCATCTGCCGCACTCGCGCGGCTGATGCCCAACATCAGGGGACCCAACGCTCCCTACAGGAGACTGTACCTGGGGATCGTGCGAAGCATGGCCCTGTACGGGGCTCCCGTATGGGCGGAGACCCTGACGGCCAGCAATGTGGCTAGACTGCTGAGCCCGCAGAGAGTTATGGCCGTTAGGGTGATAAGAGGATACCGCACGATTTCCGGTGAGGCGGCATGTCTCCTGGCCGGGACCCCTCCATGGAACCTGGAAGCGAGAGCCCTTGCGTCACTGTTTAGATGGCGTAAGGAGGCGCTGGAGCGGGGCCAAAGGCCTGCGTCTCGAGAAATCGAGGCCCAGCGGACCCTGCTCCACCAGAAAACCGGGGAGACATGGAAGGTGCGACTTGAGCAACCAAAGGGGGGATTCGCCACAATCGCGGCCGTCAGCCAAAAAAAAAAAAAAGGTACACACATTTGCAAAGAAACCCGTTTAGTATCATGTTAAAGTCCAGAGATCCAGATCGACTCAGCACTTTACCGAAGATATCCCAAACGTCAGCCTGTGCGAGATTAGTATGGGCCTGAAGCAGCTTTAAAACAGCAAGGTACCAGGAGACGACGGAAATATACTGCAGAGCTTCTAATGGCAGGTGGCAAACCGGTTCTTAAGGACATACAGAAGTTATTGAACTCCGTCATACTCGAGTGTAAAAAGCCACAGGTATGGAACAGGAGTGTGGTGGTTCTCTTCTTCAAAAAGGGCGATAAAGCCTTATTGAAGAATTACAAACCATCTAAATTTTATAAATAGCTCAACATACCTACACGCGCATTTTTATTTAACTTTAACGGTTCCATTTATTTAGTGGTCGGTATTAGGTGTCTCATAAACGGTATTAGGCACACGCCCTATATTTTGGATCGGTAATAGGGACATGGCCCCTTTTTTCTTTTAATCCATATTTAATTTATGAAGTAATTTTTTATATACTGTATCTATACATGACTGAAAAGTACGATAGTTTCAGTACTTGAAAAACTATTTTTGTTGACGCCACATATTAAGAATGTGCTTATTTTTTGGACATCAATCTCAACGCCGCTTAAACTGGCGGTAATAGGTGCGTTTACGTTACTTTTATTAGTTGTATTGATTTCAATTTGATTTAAAAATAAATATATTAACTGCCAGAGAACTACTGGAAACAAAGTCCCGTGCGCGGAACTATCCAGGAATAATCCAAAGTAATAAATTATAATAAAATAATCCACCTGAATAAACTGCGAATTAGTTTAGTAAGTACAAGTTGATAAACGAACGACACGCCAAGCGTTGATACAACGTATTCTATCTCAATCAACTGTTTATTATACGTAACTACATTCAATAAATACAAAACCAGTTGAAAACGTTAACCGTTTTTTAACCGGTTTATGGTTATCTGGAAACGGTCTCATTTCGTTGAATCAAATTCCGTCAACGACCCACTCCTACTGGCTTGGGAAGGGAACCCAAGGCCAGATGGCCGGCACGGCTTCTTTCTAGATCTTTCTCAGTTCCCGCTGAAAAATCCCTTGAATGTCCCCACTCAGCTGCTTACAATGTGTTGTAACTAGTTAACCCCAATTTTACTGTAAATAAGAGTGCGGCAGCTCGCGCGCTACGCTTTTTTTTTTTAACTTGGCGTCGAGCCGCTGCCGCGTGTCTTGATAAATATTCTCCGAAAAATAATTATAAAAATAATAAATAATTAATGCGTCTTAATTTATTCAATACGCGACAGAAATTCATTCTTCCAATATTGTTGACAATTTGTGTTCCCCGATTAAAAAAAAAAAGTTTCTCCAAGGGATCGAACACGGTACCTCCTCCGCAACGAGAGTCCAGTTCTGTTCCATGCTGCTAATCGTGCTTATTCCAAGAATAGTGGAAAATGGTACATGCTTATCAGGACCGCTTGATATATATTTAATTATATATATACATACTACTTTTTTTGTAGGCCAGTGATAAAATAGTGTTCTACACTTTATCCCCAAATGGAAAAAATTTAAACTAGGCTGTTATTAATGAAAAAAATATTACCATAGAATTGACAACTTCGAAGTGTCGGACTGAGAAATCCTACCACTAAATTTGTAGGACTAAACGGTCATTCCATTCTAACAATATTTACCAAGGTGCATACAAAATATCAGCTTGTTATTAATTATTTTTATGGCCCCGTCGTTTCGACATATTCGGAGTGGAGGACACTCTCAAACAAACCATCCGTTTTGTAGGACAATTATTACTTCCAGTTTATAATACAATTATTTAAACATTGTAATAAAAAATAAACGGTTAGTCAGACAATTTCAACACTCCATCAAATCGACATGTTTTATAGCTGCGCACTTTATTAGCTACCTCTATCGAGAATTTTCACAGAGGAAAAACTTGGGCGTCTCGTCGAACGGAAACTACTCACAAAGATTCAGCCTGTTATTAATCAATGAAAACCACAGGTGGTGGCTCCTGGACCAAGAGTATAAGTTGCTGAAGAAATTTTGGTAAAATCTATTTCAGAATATTTTGAAAAGTCAATCAAGATTTAATACACATTGTACCTATTGATTTATGTAACTGAACATGCTCTCTTTGGTTATACGTGTAGTTCAGAAAATATTAACAGTCTAATCGGTGGTGTAGTACACTATGAAGTGTATTAAAGTAGTGGTACGGCCCTGGGTCAGTCCAAATATTTTGTGCACAATGCAAATATGTGGTATGTTTTATCCGGACTTATACAAAAAATTGCTGCCACCACATTGTCTATACTTAATATTATAAAAAGGAAAGATTTGTTTTTTTGTTTGTTTGTTTGTAACGAATAGGTTCCGAAACTACTGGACCGATTTGAAAAATTCTTTCACTGTTGGAAAGCTACACTCTTTGCGGTGAACATAGGTCATATTTTATTCCCGTATTCCCACGGGAACGGGAACTACGCGGGTGAAACCACGTGACGTCCTAGATAGATAGATAGATCCAATTACTAGAATAGTCATTACAATTTATTGTTAGTAGACACTTCCGCATTTACAATTTACCTATGCTAAAAATTACAAGGTGAGAACTGTGTGCAGTAATCATTACCTAGCTTATACATAGATATAGTCAGTCCCAATCTAAGTACCATGAGGTAGGGGGAAATTCATCTCTAACAATAAATTTGATATTTCACGCTCTTTTTTTGATCTCAAACAACGTGTTACCAAGCAGGGGTAGGCACCATTCTCATACAATGTAGAGAATCTTCGCCAGGACCAAGCGCTTCAAGAGATAATTTCTAGAATGGGACATTAAAAACTTATAACGCTCTGCCAGCGTACGTGATTTTGCTAATCTTCTCTAACAACCCCTAGATCTTCGAGTGGAGCAGTCATTGGGTCACCAACTTCAGAGCCACTGTCAAAAGTTTTGTGGACTAAAGTGACGCCCCCCCTTTTTTTTTACGTGAGGGAAAATCCTCAGAGGATGTTATGCCGGACTCTTACCGACTAAAAAACCTCACGCAGCGCCCAACAGCCTGTCCCGGGACAAGTGACCCCCCCTAATTCGCTAGATGTTGCCATAGCTTTTCATCAAGCGGACTAGTCGGCCAAGTGCGAGACGGACACGCAAAAAATCATGTTTGTTGAATGGGAGCTACTCTCTCTTATATTATATCTCTTCTTTATGTTATTCTATGTTACGATTCTTAAGATACGACCTCGTGACGGACAGACAGACAGACGGACGGCGACGTGCGTGAATAGGGTCCTGTTTTTAACCGACTTCAAAAAAAGGAGGAGGTTCTCAATTCGTACGCTATGTTTTTTTTTGTATGTATGTTACGCAATAGCGGCGCCAATTATGGATGGATTTTGAAAATTCTTTTTTTGTTTGAAAGAGGCTACTTCTGAGGTGGTCCCATATCCAGGGCATCAGGATCTGATGCTGGGATCCAGGAGAAATCGAGGGCAACCACGGGAAATTGTAGGGACAACTAGTGCGTTTGTTAACTTTTTGATTAAGTGCTTTAATGTACCAAAATTTAATGAAGGTCTGGGGTCGATCTGATGATGGAACCGAAAGACAGTCGAGGGAATTCCTTAACGATTTACAGCAGTTACCTTGTGTTTCGGATTGATTGATTTGTGTTGATGAGAACTTTACACCTAGATAGAAATACTTTTCGGTCCACCCGTCACTTAAAATAAAAAAATAAAAATTTTTAATAAAAAATTGAACCGACTTCATACAAATCCTTAAAAATAAAATTTACCTAGCACATTGTAATATGTATTTTGATTTATCCGATTTTATTCAATATAATATTGAAATTGGTGCCATTAATAATATCTACCTAAACCTATGGGTTTACTTGGCGCCGACTTCAATATGATGTTGAGTAAAATCTGATAAATCAAAATACATATTACAATGTGCTAGGTAAATTTTATTTTTAAGGATTTGTATGAAGTCGGTTCTATTTTTTATTTAAAATTTTTATTACCGTTTGAGTACGGAACCCTAACAATTGAAACGTGACATATTTCGAAGTGACGGATGGGTGAAAATGAGTGCCAAATGCCTCCAGTATGGGATTCTTCAAAAGGGGTTCTAGAAGATTCTTGCAGGGTCGGCAGCTCTGGTGTTGCAAACGTTCGTAGTCTTAATAGGCTACGGTGACACCACTTCCATTCGGTGCATGATATAAGCGTGGCTTAGTTGTATAAAAAAACAAACAAATCGTCCACGTCTTTATCCCCGAAGTGGTAGGCAGACGCATATTACATTCATACATAGGTATCACCTTTATAAAAAAATAGTGCGAGAAACATATCATGATCAGTTTCTGTTTCTTGGTAAAGAAATATAACTCTGCCAAAATTGCGTTCCAAAAAATAGCAACAAAATTTTTTCGCTACATCCTAGCTATATATCACGTCAAGTTTTAATATGGGAGCCGTAGAACAGTTCCGGTCCGGGATCCTCCCAGGGGTCGAATAAGTCACGAGGTTCGAAACCACTTGGCTTATTCCCAAAACAATCGCAATATTATTGGTATTGGAAAACATATAAGTTTCTTAGGAATCAGTTGTCATTTCAGATTTTATTTTGTGCTGCTATACTCAGTTATACACATTTCGTACATCGAAATCCTGTGCACTATTTAAGCGTTTGTATAACGTTCCGTACGCAAAAAGTAAAACGTATACACAAAAAACATCCAAACTCTACAACAAAGATTTGAAGATCAAACAAATAAGTATTTTGTGCAAACCACGGTCACGATTCGAACCCAAGATATCGGCAGTCATATTTACTACTACCGCGCCACTGAGGCAGTCAAATCTTTATAATATAGGTAGTACGGTAGTACAGAGTCCTGGGGTAGATATCCTTCAGAGGGCTCCCAACCGTAGGCTGTTAGAAGGACGCGTGAGGTTTTTTAGTCGGTAGGAGTCCAGCATAACATCCATGAGGATTTCACTGCACGTAAAACAAAAAAACCGACCAAGTGCGAGTTGGACTCGCCCATGAAGGGTTTCGTAGCAGCAAGTAATATAATATAAAAGTTTTTATAGTTCGTTGTAACTTTGATTGATGTTTTTGAAGACCTATCTATAGATACCCCACCCCACATGTATGGTTTTGATGAAAAAAAAAATTGAGTTTCATTTCTGAGTATGGGGTCCCCCAAAATTTACTGCTTTTTTTCTAGTTTTTTATAAAAATCTTAATGCGGTTCACAGAATACATCTAGTTACCAAGTTTCAATAGCATAGACCTTTTAGTTTCGGAGAAAAGTGGCTGGGACACACGGACGGACAGACAGACAGACATGACGAATCTATAAGGGTTCCGTTTTTGCCATTTGGCTACGAAACCCTAAAAAAACATTAGTATAGATATAAGACTACGTTCAACCTCTGCTTACCGCACTTAGTGTATCTGTCGTAGTCTTTAATGATAGTTGATAGACAACTGTAAACACTTATCATGAAGTGGAGGACTCTATGGTTTTTTGTTACCTTGTTAGTGTAGGGCAGCATTTCTCAAACTACGGGTCGCGATGAGATTTGCAATGTTTTTTTAAGGGACGATCTTCGACCACAACCAGTCAGAGCCAAAAGTCATACGGTTGTTGGACTACTGAACAGCGAGGCGCGCGCGGTATTGAGGTGCGTTTGTCTTCATTACAATTGACTGCCAGGTGGCGAGTAGTAAAGTAAAGTGTTTGCGCTCTTTTCTGACATCTGCGGCGACTACCGTTTTGAGGTCCCAGTTTTTGTCAGCATTCATCTTTGAGAGCCACTGGTTTAGAAAATCTCTCTCTAAGTAGCGCCATAGCTTCGTCCGACGTTGTCAGGCGTGTTCAACCGTTTGATCTCTCTTTAGTCCAGTCGATTGTTCTATCTTATCTTTCCAACTTAGTGTAGGTATTGCCATTTGCCATCAAAGCCTACCTGGGTATGGAGCTACTGCTGTACAGTGTCGTTTACGATGTTAAGAGGTTATTGGAAGTAACTATACAATTTTACTTCATTAAACCCTTTAGCTATGATCAGGGTGTCTCTGAGGGATAAAATTCAGAACGATGTTATTCCTCAGAGAACCAGAGTGGTCGACATAGCTCGCAGAGTATGTGAAGTGGCAGTGGGCTGGCCAAGTAGCCACATCTGTAGAAAAACCGATGGTCGGTGGAGGAAACGAGTCCTGGAGTGGAGGCCGCGACTTAGGACGACCCCCTACCAAATGGACCGAAGACCTGTAAAAAGTCGCAGGGACTGACTGGATGCAGAAAGCGCAGGACCGTTTATTGTGGCGAAATTTGAAAACCCTTTACCTGCGCCAACTTCGTTAGTAGGTAAGTCAGCAGATCTATGCACTACTCACAAGTCAAGTAACTGATGTAAACTCCGATTCTCGAAGCTCATCCGGCAAGGAGGTTTTTTCTTCTTTATTTTTATTAATGACCCCGTCGTTTAGCAAAGATTCCACCAACATTAAGGTGGTCATTTACTAGTATGAGGTGATATGGAGGCTAAAATTAAAATTTTAGAGTGAGGCGTAATTATTTTGACATCTTCCTTCGTCGTACCAAGACAATATAAACTCGAAATTCATAGCTAATTTAGTACATTAGTACCTACTCTAGTTGTACGCCATTAAGATCGGTCATTCTCAGCCGGCTCAAATAGGCGAGTCCGCGTCGAAAACCAATACCTGTAGATTACTTATCAATATGATTGTTTTTCTACAAATTGTACGGTCAAAAATAGTAGGGGGGGGCCTGTGGTTTTTTTTAGATTAATTACGTAAAAGTTAGTTTAAAAAAATTAAAACTACGAAAATATTGACCTCGGTGTCGCGTCCGGTCCCGTATTGCAGCGAAAATTATTTTTTATCTTTTTTTCTCCAATATAGGTGTTATATGTGCATATATTCACAAATAACTTGATAACTATTTACTCTATTTATAACATTACTAAGCCATTATCGGCATTACTAGACAAGTTACAACTGGTTGTCTTTACGTCCGACGTTCAGAATTGACTTCAGTGGCGCGCACCGATTCGTTCATTACTCTGTATCTCTAGCGACTGCAAGAATAGTTGTTCGAGTAATACAAACTGTCAGTTACACCGCACCGGTGGTAAGGACTAGACGTCAGTGTGTCATCGCCCCACTGTTTTGTTAAGGTTCGTAATCATTTTCGGTGGCTTGGTATATACCTAAAATTGATTTCGGTGCAACCATTTTATCCTCAATTATTTGAACAAATGATGTAAAGCTATATTAAAAGTGTGTCTTTTATGTATAAGATTTCAGTAAAAAACATAAGTATTCATAATACAGATTACTTTTAAAAATATATAGGATTTTGCTAAATATTTTGATTTCAGTGCCCTTGATTCCGGTGTTTTTTAGTGGAAATACTTGCACGGAGATCAATATTTAAAAGCACAGAAATCAATCAATAATTTATTTATTTGCATTTTTTAACTGCCTCGTTGGTCTGGAGGTAAAAATGTACGACTGCGAATAACGAGGTCTTGGGTTCGATTCCCACCAGAGTCAAATATCTGTGTGATCCATAATGATTTCGATCCATTTTGGTGGACACCATTATAAAAAAGTGAAATCCCTTCATAACTATTCAGTCTATACAGTTCCCTCAACTACTGAAATGTTTTAAATTAACACTAGATTTGATATTTCATGTAAGTAAAACCTTAGTTGAAAAAAAAAAATTGTACACCGAAGTCAACCAAATAATGAGCCGCCTGATAATGACCCAGATATCAAACGATATCTATACAATCAATGTTAGCATTGTGATCAAAAGGTGTCAATAAGGAACTCCTGAATCACCCAAAAGGAAGACTCACAAGTTACAAAGACGTTATTAAATACGTAAAAAATGTTAATCCAGATAAAAAAACTCATGTTATTTTTAAGTCAGGAACTTTTCGTGACATGTCCTATGCCAACAACCCGCTGTAACAGCCACGACATCTGAAACCCGACACTCGCCGAAAACAAGTCGACAAAAAAGCTCCGATTCGAGAGAGGCGTTCAAAAACTACATTTTCGATGATTTATGGTGCAAATTAACGAGTACGTATCCTCATTCCAGAACGTCATTTCCTGGTAGAACGAGCGAGCTACTCAGCTGAATACTGAAAAAAATTACAACGGACATTCTTGGCGAAAGCTTTTTGCCCGTTTGCGTTTCTATGAGTCTTTTATGAGGTATATAATGATTAGGTTCGTAAAAAATATTTTAATTATACCTTTAGAATAAAATACAGGCACTTAAATATTATGTAAATTATAGAAATTAAGTTTTAAAATATAATTCTGTAGGTTGTAAGATGTTTTCAGACAATTTCTTAAGGCGTAATAAAAATAAAATTATTTACATTACTGTACATTATGTATATCAGTTTATTTTTATTTAATGTTTCTGTGTCGTAGTAAGCAAGTTTCGCTGTGGCTGGTCCTCGGATGGTGACCACTTTGTGACATCTCCCTTTACGAGTGTTTCCGTGTTTCGAAGGTACGTTAGTGAACCTGCTGGTCCCAGCTGTAAGTAAGCAGTGAGGTTTGAAAATTTTCACTATCGTCACAATCTGCGCCTGATTATTTCAAAGTAGCAGTGACAGTCTCATGATCTTCAGTAATAAACTCAAAAGACCTTTTTTGCTACATTTCACATCACATAATTAGCTACATTTTTAGTCAATACAATCACCACACTTAAAAACTCACAAAAATTGGTTTACTCTTCTCAGTAGCAAAGAAACGATAAAGTTCTACTCAGAAGGGTAAATTCAATTTTTATTAACTTCTGTCTAAGATAAAGAATTGCTTTATAGATCCCGCTTCAAATAGTCATTTAAACGCTAAACTATCTCCGTCACATGAAATGAAGACGAACGACCCAGCTAATGAATCACCTAGAACGGACAAAGAGTAAAGAATCATTGATTCCGGGATGTTATACAAGAACATTAATGCCTAAATCCATGGCTTTGAAATTTGTTGCAGTCGATTTTTAGGATGATGTAAAATAATCATATTTATCAGTAGTTTCCATTAAATAAGTGTAGACTTTAAATAAAAGTATTTAGTGTGTGTTCTGGAGTGCACCCAAAGTGTTCACTTCGGATCTAGATGAAAAGAGATTAAATAAATCTCAACCCAGCTCTTCGCCTCCTCATCTCAAAGTTATTTTATCATCGCTTTTAAGATTCATTCTGAGTGACGGAACACTATATTAAAATATCCATGACATGACAATTTCCACCGCATCACACTACGTTATAAATAGATAGTATATAGCTATATTATAATCATAGTGATCAGTGTCTGTCTTTTCTCAAACACGAAGCATTATTCTGAACCAAAAATTAACCACACATTAAGTCTAAATAAAACCAGTTACAAATGCTATCAAAATAAAGTCCCATCTGTTTCCTGCATACTCTTTGAACCAGAAACGTAGGGCGGGCGCACTTGTCTCCTACCGCATGTAGCCAACTTTTTACCCAAGTTTTTACGTCAAAACGTAAAAAAAGACGTAACCCGAGCCGAACGGCATGCGGATGTCGATGTTTCGTCTCGCTTGTTATTGGAAATTAGTTGAGTAGTTTGGAAGAAAATTGGATACAGTTCATTCAATACGAACTAGTAAGTTATAGCTACAAGTAGTTGAAGAAAAGGCACTTAATGGTTCGTTAAATAAATTCCAGGCTGCGACATACTGATGCCTTTTTTTAACGTGGGGGAAAACCCTCATGGATGCTTTGATGACTTCTACCAACTAAAAAACCTCACGTATCCTGCCTAACAGCCTACAGTTGGAAGCCCCGGGTAAGCTTCGGATTACCTCGAAAGAATACCCCAGGACTCCCAACAGACCTATAGTTAAGACTGCGGCCTCACCTTGTCATACTGATGGCTATTTACCGAGCTGCTTTCAATGGAGCGTCGTACTTTCTAAGAAGTACTTATAGTTACTGGAACTCATATTTTTATAATAAGACTATGCGCACTCGCATTACTGCTACTTCTGTAAACCGGGATCTACAGCAATGATCAAGCCCGAGAAAGTATTCATTTCATCAAAAAATTTAGTTAAAGTCCGATTAGAAGTTACAGTGCTACTAAATTTAGGTACCTATGTACTTTCTATGAACTACGCTCTTTGCTCTAAATATCGCCCTAGATGCCACAAGATTCTCGATTTTTAAAAAACCGGCCAAGCGCGTGTCGGTCTCGCGCACAGAGGCTTCCGTGACTAAAAACGGGGAAAAATCATGTTTGTTGTATGGGAGCTCCCTTAATCCCCCCCTTTTTTCTGATTTTAGTACATATTCAGCATTATTTGCTGTAGCGGCAACAGCTATCACGATTCGTGAGATACAGCCTCGTGACGGACAGACAGACAGACGGACGGCGAAGTCTCATGAATTAGGGTACCGCTTTTACCCTTTGGGTTTGAAACCCTAAAAACAGTTTAACAAAATATTAATGCCAAATACCTACTTCAATCCCCAAATATTGCGATGAATAGTTAGATCATATTTTGGAATCAATAATGTGTGCCTGAAATAGGTTATCATTAGAAATTTATTTTACTTATATGCTACACTCTTTGCGGTGAACATAGGCTATATTTCATTCCCGTATTCCCACAGGAACGTGAACGCGGGTGAAACCGCGTGACGTCCGGTAGTAATTGATAATTTTCTTATTCTAATGATAGGACCTAGTGTGTTTTCCCCACACATCGTTTCAAAGACATAAGGTTCAAGTTTGAATATCTCATTTGAAGTGACACACAGATGGCTATGTCAGTTGCACTTCAGATTGCATGAAAGTGCAGACGTGGACTGTCACCGTCCTGTACACGACACCCTCGTCAGGGTTGTGATGAAGTCTGTTATTTCACAACTACTCGGGTTGATCGGAAGGAATGTTTTAGAGTTTGACTATTGAAAAGTGCATCCATCGCCTATAATTAGCTATTGACAGAGACTTTTTAGATAGGTCTTTCTAAACAAGCAGTTAAGGACTATAACTTTGAGTTTAATAATTGTCTTCAAAGGAATTATTTATTTGTTTAAAAGCAAATACGCTTTATGTCGCCGAAATCAGCATGCACTCAGAAATACGCTCTGTTAATACCTATGTATTGCATGCACAAATGCACACGCTTTTATCCCCGAAGAGGTAGGCAGAGGTAGTAAGTAGTGAGCCTATTGCCGTGTTTAAAATAAAAAAAATCATGTTCTCTGTAAGTGTTAGTGCCGATACTATCAATACACGGCTGTGTGACATTCGTTCAAGTATTAAACTAAAAAAGAACCATAATAATTATAATTAGCTAGAAAAATAGGCGGTACGAATTTTAAAAAGTACCGGTGGTCCCAAAATCGGCGGGATGCTAATGGCACGCTACTCTTTATGGTCAAACTGGGTATGGCGATCACAAAAGACAATTTTTTATCGAAACACATCTGCAACCGGACACTGTGCAGTGAAGAGCGGTGGATAACATTCCACGACAATGACTACTAACTACATAAATCTTTCCGCAAAATTTGGAATTATTTTAGAATCCATTTTTTGTTTAGTCTGAACATTGATCAAGCGCCCCCGCATCAGGCTCTATTGTCAGTTAAAAAGAGTATATTTTTTCTGGTCAGTTTAGAGGCTATTGTACGATGATGTCTCCCGAATGTCCCCCTGTCTACTTAATGGCGCAGCTGAGTCGGTTTGTTTAGTAGGCGATCGTAAAGAAAGTGTGGATTACATGATAAAAATGAGACGGTTACACTTAATGGTCTATAAACATTAGATCATTATTTTTTATTCATTGTACATAGTAGCTAACAAAATTAGTCAAACATATATGATTGTGTGTGCTACATGTAGCTTTTGATATCCACATTCGCAACTGGCCATTGAGTGTATGTTTTCCTTTTAGGGTTTCGTACCAGATGGGTAAAACCGTTACCCTATTACTAAGACTCCGTATGTCTGACTGTTAATCTGTCCCGAGACCGTATCTCAGGATACGTGATTGCTAGAGAGCTGAAATTTTCAGAGATGATGTATTTCCGATGCCGCTACATCAACAAATAAAATCAGAAAAACATAAATATTTAAAGGAGGCTCTGAACAAACGTGATTTCCGTGCGCCCCAGTCCGACTCGCACTAGGTCAGTTTTTAGGGTTTCGTAGCCAAATGGCAAAAACGGAACCCTTATAGATTCGTCATGTCTGTCTGTCTGTCTGTCTGTCCGTCCGTGTGTCACAGCCACTTTTCTCCGAACCTATAAGGCCTATGCTATTGAAACTTGGTAACAAGATGTATTCTGTGAACCGCATTAAGATTCTTATATAAAACTAGAAAAAAAAAACAGTAAATTTTGGGGGTCCTCAAAAAGGCTATTGAGGTTTCTAACATCATTTTTGAAGTGAAACTTCTTTATCGGCGTTGGAAAAAAATTTGCGTCACGTCACGTCACGTCACGTCACGTCACGATTTTTGGTTACGCGCCATCTTTGTTCTGTTCCCCACCACGGTGGATTCGAATTAAGAGTACTTTATCCAGGGATAGCATGTCATTTAAGGGTTTTTGGACTTTTGGGCTTTTGGACTTTTGGACTTTTGGATGGAACATTGGTACTTTGGGTCTTTGGGACTTTGGAACTTTGAGACTTTGGGACTTTTGAACTTTTGAACTTTTGGACTTTTGGATGGGACCTTGGTACTTTGGGTCTTTGGGACTTTGGAACTTTGGGACTTTGGGACTTTGGGACTTTGGGACTTTTGGACTTTTGGACTTTTGGATGGGACCTTGGTACTTTGGGTCTTTGGGACTTTGGGACTTTGGGACTTTTGGACTTTTGGACTTTTGGACTTTTGGACTTTTGGACTTTTGGACTTTTGTACTTTTGTACTTTTTGACTTAATTTAAGGTGAGGTCAAAATTAAGTTTATGAAGAAGTTTCACTTCTTACGTGTGTACACTAAGTACACGCAATTTTTTTTTTTTTCTAAAGTGAATAGTTTGCGCAAGAGACACTTCCAAAGTGGAAAAATGTGTCCCCCCCCCCCCCCTCTAACTTCTAAACTAAGAGAGTGATAAATCTAAAAAGAATATATGATGTACATTGCTATAAAAAGTACCAACGAAAATTGGTTTGAACGAGATAGAGCTGGTAGTTTTTTTTAATACGTCGTAAACCGCAATTTTCGGTTAGAAAAATCACTACCACTGTGAACATCAATCAAAGTTACAACGAACTATAAGAACGTTTATATTATGTTACTTGCTGCTACGCTACGAAACCCTTCATGGGCGAGTCCAACTCGCACTTGGCCGGTTTTATTTTATATTTAGCTCGCCAAAATGATACCGCCCACCTGATGGAAAGTCATGATATTTAGCGATTGGAGACCACTCTCACTGTCCACAAGAGTAGATATTAACAGTGGTCCTCAAGTTTGTGGCCCGATGATCCCGCTCCTCACGCTCCGCAAGAACCCAGGATTGTAAGAGGAGGGAAATACTAGCGCGGCCAGGTCGTTCCAAGTTTTTATAATTCGACAGAGGAATGATCATTGGAATTCTGGCGAAAACTCTCTTCACACTGTGTAGGAGTGGCACCTCTGCCCGACAGGCGTTAAATATTTGAAATTTTGCAATAACAACTTGTAATAATTTATTCCAACACCAAAAACTTGTAAATATTTTTGAAAATTCTTATCATCTATTGTTGTCTACGAGTTACCTTATCGTAACGTATTATTTTAAATATCATACCTATTTGTTTTAACCCACATTTAAATCTTTCAAAATAAATTATTGATACGACAAAAAATTCATTGTTGTTTAAAGATATTTTTTTTGAGTCAGAAATGAAATAAATTATCACGGTGTTTTCTTTTTGCTTTGCATATAATACTATCTATGAAGGTTATTTGCATGCTTAGTTTTTTCTAGTCATTATACCTATCATTATCATCAATCAGTTTCATAAAACTTGTACAGAATTAAAAATAAAGATTTACTTAATAAAGAAATATTTTGTGACATTGCATGCATTATTTATTCCAATCCAAACTCCGAAACAACCCTTTCTGGATGACACAAAATATTTGTTCCGAATTCGGAACTTCCGTTCAATAACCACTGCGCCACCGAGGCTAAATGAAAATAAATGAAATATTACATTAAATTTAAAAACTGTCACTTGCTTCATTACACGCTGTTATTTACAGGAAAGTCGGTAAATAAAAGTGTGGAACGATTTTCCAAATAAAAATAAAACAGTAAATATGTTTTGTAATTATTGAAGTTAACTTTTGTATAGAGTAGGTTTACGTATATTTTCATTTTCTGTTCTTATTCTTAATTTCTTCATCTTAGCGTCAATTCGGGTGCTTTCATAACTTTGTGTCGAATTTTACAGATTGCTAGGTCATGTAATTATTTTCTACGGTATTGTTGGAAGCGACAACTTCTATACTTCCAACCCTAAAAGGGTCCTGTAAGAGCTCCAGCATCAAAGCCTCAGCGTGATCATCAGATGTTGGTGGGGGTCAATTTACAGAGTACTAGCTGTTCCCCGCGGCTTTGTCCACGTAGAAGTCGTTATCGCGTAAAATCATAACCCTCTTTTTGTGTAGTCAGTTTAAAAGTAGGCTATGTCCTTTCCAGGGACTCAAGCTATCTCTATACGAAATTTCATCTAAATAGCTTCAGCGGTTTAGGCGTAAAAGCGTAACAGACAGACAGACAGTTACTTTCACTTTTATAATATTAGCAGGGATGTAGCGTTTAAGTTCCCATGGAATTCCAGAAAAAGAGCAGAGTACCAAGCGGGCTTTGCTAGTATTATAAATATGAAAGTAGCAGTTTGTAAGTTTGTTTGGTGTTACTTACTCTTTCACGATTTATCTAACGGCTGAACAAATCTGGCTGAAATTTAAAATTTGACACAAGAATTAATTAAAGATAGGTTTTTTTATCCTCGGAATAAGTAACTACGTGAACGGGGAGAAACTTACACGCGGGCGTAACGTAATAGGTATCTAGACACGTGGCAGCGTGTCAAGCCAAGTTCAAGCAAAGGAACTGGCTAGCCAGCGCCGAGTGTAATATTACACGAACCACTTTTGACCCTTTCATAACTCAAAATCTCTTTAACGTAAACACATTAAACTACGTGTGTTTAATTATGGAAGTGCACTTACCTTGAACTCTTGTTGGTAGGTAGGCGCTGCTCCCAGCTTTGCGTTCGGGGTCTTGATTCACGACCGCGAAATATGCACACAGGAGTTATAACCGTAACTCTCGAGACTGTGGCTGATGATAAGCGATGTAGCGCGATATGATGGGTAATCACAGCGGCCGATAGCGGAGCGGAGCGTTAAGAGACGGGTGCGTGCGTATCTTCCAATAGCTATGGCGGAATGTGAATGTAGGAAGCGGGCGGGATAGTGTTGCCATAGACAATACATAAAAGTAAGATGCGTTTAGTGCGTGAGTGTTGACATATAATAATTATAATAAATACCATTAAATACATAAACTAAAAAATATGTATGCGTCGGTACTGGCGCATCCAACTTCGGGGGGCTTAGAGGATTCTTCCTCTACATTGAATAAACAAAATAAAAAAATAAAAGGAATGAAAACTTATGAACTAAAAAATAATTCAAAAGCGTAGGAGTTATTGCGTGGGTAACGGGCAAAGCCGAGTTACAGGACGAATGTATTCACCAGAAGAAGTCTTAATTCTGACGACTCTAATTACACCATCCTTCCCGGGAAACACCTCTGATACAACCGCGAGTGGCCACGATAAAGGATGCGTATTGTCATCCTTAACAACAACTACTGTTCCTATCGTCACAGGTTTGGACGGCATATTCCACTTATGTCTAAGTTGGAGAGAGGTAAGATATTCTTTGCTCCAACGTGTCCAGTAACTTTGAACAATTCTATTTAATAATTGATAGCGGGTGAGTCTGTTATCTGGTAATAGGGGTTCAATGTGTTCAGCGGGTAAATATTTAAGCGGAGTAACATTAAGAAAATGATTAGGCGTTAGGGGGGTTGGATCCGATGGATCCGAAGAAAGTATGCAAATCGGACGGCTATTCAAAATGCCTTCAATTTGCACCAATATTGTACTGAATTCTTCATAGGTGAGTATTTGACTCCCGATAGCTTTAAATAAATGAGACTTAACACATTTGACATTAATTTCAGGCAACGAATTAAAATTGGGCCCGAAAGGTGGGCTGTGCTGAAACTGAATCTTATGTTGAGTTAGATATTTATTCAGATCATTTTTATAATTAGTGGACTGTATAAGCGTGTAAATTTCGTTCAATTTTCGTTTCGCACCTATGAAATTAGTGCCTCCATCGCTGTACAACACTGAAACAGGACCCCTGCGTGAGATAAAACGTTTAAAGGCAGCGAGAAATAAATCTGTACTAAGATCACTTACTAACTCTAAATGGAGCGCCTTTGTTGTGAGACAGACGAACAAGCAAATATACGCTTTATGACTTTTTACTCCACGACGCCTTATGTGAGTTACGTAAAAGGGTCCCGCGTAATCAACTGCGGTATGCACAAACGACTTTACTTGTGAAACTCTAATGGATGGAAGATCACCCATAGGTGGAGTTGTAGAACGAGGCCTAGCTTTAAAACATAAATTACATTTATGTACTCGTTGGCGAATCAAATTTCGTGCAGAAAGAATCCAATACTTTTGGCGAGTCAATGCTAACACTAGTCCAGGACCGGTGTGTAAATTGTCGGTGTGATAGTGGTCTACTAAGAGCGACACTATACGTCCTTTAGGTGATAGCAGTATTGGATATTTTGTATTGTAATTTAGTTGAGAATGAGTAAGTCGACCACCTACTCTAATTAACCCTTGTTCGTCAAGAAAAGGGTTGAGTTTTAAAATAGCCTGATTTGGACAAATTTTAGTAGCCTTAAGTGCTTGTAATTCTACCTGAAAATACTTAGACTGATCGAAGCGGACCGCATAATATTCTGCGTATTCTAAATCGTATACAGAAAGTATACCGCGGGATTTGAGAATCCTTGTGAAACGTAATACATAAACCAGTGAACGAATAAATTTTACCCAACTCGAGCAACGCTCGGCAAGTTCGTCTATCATGTGAACGTGATCGGAGACAGGTATGGTATGTGCATGGAGAGAAGCTATTTTAATTTCCGGTAATTCTGTCTTCTCGTTATGATTGATTTTATATTCCTTCACAGGCCATGCATTTATAGGTGCGGACAGCCATTTCGGCCCGTGAAACCAAAGATAGTTATTTATTAACCCTTTAGGTGTCACAGGGCGCGAGACTATATCGGCGGGATTTTCAACCCCACGAACGTGATACCAATGGGAAGCAGGCAGATATTCATTTACCTGAGCGATGCGATTAGCTACAAAAGTTTGAAACTTATGAGCGGGAGAGTGAATCCAGGTAAGGGTTACCGTAGAATCAGAGAATGCGAATATATTGTTTATTTGACACCGCTTATTAAAAACAGTGCGCACAGAATTAATTAATTTTGCGAGTAAGACCGCCGCGCAGAGTTCTAAACGCGCTAGCGTTTTATTAGAATCTGACACTTTGGATTTAGCGGTCAGTAGATTCACATTAAGAGCGTTTCCGTTCTCAGCCGTTTCTATTCGTACATAGATAACAGCACCATAACATTGCTGGCTGGCATCCGAGAAGCCTATTAGAGTAATTCGACGAGCGGATGTTAAACCTATATGTCTCGGTATTTTTATTTCAGATAAACGCGACAACTCCCTATGAAAGTGTTTCCATTTAGACAGAATGCAACCCGGGACCGTCTCGTCCCAGTCCAGTTGTAATTTCCAACATTCTTGTATAAGCAACTTCATGTATGCGACCACTGGACTGATGATTCCAAGCGGATCGAACAAGCGCGCGGTTACGGAAAGGATCGAGCGTTTAGTGCATGTTAAAGGCATGTCGATCACTATTTTAAAGTTAAAGGTGTCATCGTTAGGTTGCCATTGCATACCCACGATCTTAGTGTCAACATGAGGATCCTCATCAAACTTGACAGCGAGACAGCTCTTATGAATTGACGGGATACGTGACAATAGGGTATTGTCATTAGAGATCCACTTAGTTAAGTTAAAACCTCCAGATTTAAACATAGCGACCATTTCCCTATAGGTGTCTTCAGCTAAATCTACATTCTCTATGGAACTAACGTAGTCGTCAACATACATGTGATTGTCAGCTTCGTAAGCCGCCAGAGGATATAAAGCGCGACAGTCTGACGCGAGCTGGTTTACGACTCGCATTGCCAGGAAGGGTGAGCTGGAGACGCCAAAACAAACGCGGTTGAAATGATAGCTTTCAATAGGAGAATTGGAATCGAACCTAAATAATATTCTTTGATATGTATGATGATCTTGAGTAAGTTTCACTTGAAAATACATTTTTTCTATGTCCGCGGTTACAGCAACCGGGTACATACGCAAATTGAGAAGCAAATGAAAGATATTGTTCTGTAATATTGGTCCCGTATAAAGCAAATCGTTAAGCGATTTACCTGACGTGGTTTTACACCCAGCGTCTAAGACCACACGCGTTTTAGAGGTTTCTTTGTCAGGGCGATAAACGGCCCGATGCGGCATATAATAAACTTGAGAGTCTAGAAAGCTATTTGACACTTTAGTGAGATAACCTTGATCAATATATGTTTGAATAATGGCATTATAATCGTTGCGTAAGTTAGAAGCGTCTAACTTTTTTTCTAAATTTAAAAACCTGCGTTTGGCGATTGTGTACGAATGCCCTAGCTCACTGGGAGGGTATTTAAAGGGAAGACTAACCGTATATCTACCGGTATCGTCGCGTGAGTACGTAGACGAGAACAGCTTTTCACATGCTGCGTCGTCCGTGCTAATGTGCTTCTTATCTGGCACCTGTTCTATCTCCCAAAAGCGTTGCGTTAATTGTTCGAGAGACACATCTTGAGTGTGACATAAGAAGGCCTTGTCGGACACGGAGGAATGAGACATGCGATCGCGGGGATGCTTGTTTGCCACTAGCGAATAAGGTAAAGCATGCGCCTTTCCCATTGCGACGTATCCGAGCGTGGTTTCTATCGCGATTACTGATGAGGTTGGGGATGTAATTTTTTGCGACCCTAAAATCATGGGGAAGAGTTCATTACCTAACAAACAATCTATACCACCCGGAGTATAGTATCGTTCGTCAGCCATAGGTAAATTTTGTAAATGGGTTAATTCCGCTGTATCAATTTCCACGTTAGGCAAAAAATCTGTAATAGTGTCTATAACCCGTGCACTAACCGAATAAGAACAGCGGGCATCAAATCGCGAATATATTTTGAAATGCGTAATTCCATAAGATTGGCTTTCAAGTTGACCTATGCCTTTAATGACAGAAGGAGCGTTAAGTATGGTTAAGTGCAAACGCTCACAACAAGACTTCGTAATAAAGTTACTCATAGACCCTGAGTCCAAAAACAAACGTATACGATCCGATTTATAATTTGCATATACACAAGCAGTCGGCAACAAAACCGTGGTCGCGCTGCTTGAATTACGCGGCGGAGGGATCACAGCCGATAACGACGCGATATTGCCACTATGTGACCGCGCCTCCCGCGAGTGCGAGCGGGACGGATCATCTGCCGATGACGCATGAGTCGACATGGAATGCTCGGACGGCGCAGTAGACGCGTTTGCCTGCCTCGATGCGTTGCCGGTAGCATGATTTCTTGTTGAATTTGATGCGTTCAAATTATTTTTATAACACAGTAAACTATGATGAGACCGATTGCAAATCGAACACCTATTAACAGATCTGCAAGCACTCACGTGATGAAAACCTAAACAATTAACACAAAAGGAATGTTTACGAACTATTTCATTTCGCGTTTCAACAGTCTCTTGAATAAAATGTTGACATTTGAACAAAGGGTGAGCGGAATTATTGTTACATACGATACAATTTTTTATGTTAGAAGTATCGACTGATTTCAAATTAGTAGGGCGGGTTTGCGTAAAAAATGACTTAGGTTTATTTAAATGAGAGGCGGTTGAACTCCGCTGAGCGCGATAATCACCTTTTTGGGAATGTGATGGTGAGCGGAGCGTTTGGAGTTTGCTTTGTTCTGTCAAAAATGTTTTGACGTCACTATATGTAGGTACACTCAAATGTCTATGAGATTGTTCAAACAATTCAAGCATAGGTTTATCAAACTTGCTTAATGCTAAATGAGTTATTATGAAATCTGATAAATTTGTGATAGGTAGACGCTGCAGAGCTGCTTCAGCTGAACAAAAGTTCTCCAAGATCTGATCAGCCGATTGCCCTGGCTTCTGGTGTAACATTTGTTCTAAATAGCACGACGCCTGAACCCTGGTATCGTGGTATTTAGCCAGAAGGGCTTGCCAAATAACATCGTAATTTTGTGCGGTAGCAGCTATGCCTGAACAAACAGTAAGTGCCTTACCCGAAAGGCAACCTATCAAATATTGAACCTTTTCGGCGTTGGTGAGACGAGTATTCGTATGTATCACACTACAGAAATTTTCATAAAATATAGGCCACTTACCATAAGTACCATCGAAACCTGTGAGTTTAAGTGGGGGTAATTTGATATTAAAATTATCACTTTTCTTTTTATCGTCGAGTTCTTGTCTCAGAGTAGTTTCCGTTTGCTTTATGAAACAGTATAATTCATCAAATGTATTAAAAACACTATAACTCGGCTGTACCTGCGGATTATCTTTTAATTGTTCAATTAACAATTTATCGATAGTTTCGATGTAATCCGATCGGGTTTTATCGATAGATTGAACCCGAGCGAGAAACATCATGCGTACTGTTTCATCGGTAACCTTGAGACTTAAGTTGTACACTTCTTGAACTATGTGAAACAAACTTTGTTTTTTGTATTCTAAAAAATTTATCATGACCTGACTTTCGTCTGAACTTTTACTATGGGATTTGTCTTTAGAAGCCATGATAATATAATTGATACGAGATACGAGTATGTATATAAGTGGGTAGGTAATAGAAATATTCAGCGAAAAAGTATAAAATTCGAACAACGATCAGCTGTTAGCTTAAATCAGCTGTTTGCGATAAAGTATTCAGAGAACAAACCCAATATGGAGTCTGCGTAACAATCAGCTGTTAATCGTTTGAATACCGTTATGTATCGGCTGCGTTGCCCAGTACCGTCACAATAAAATAAATATATGTGGGTATAAAATTAACGTATAAATATGAGTTTTATCTACGATTACAATTCGAAAGATAATATGAAATTGTAATGAAATTGGGGAAAACTACGTTAAATTTATGACGGTTGAGAAAATTGTTAATTTTGGATTGTCCGTTTTACTTTATGCCAAAACTCCTAATTACCAAAAAATATCAAAATGATTGCCTAGAATCGGACAACCGGACTAACATGGCCAGGATGGTCCAAGTCCTGGGTAGCGATAATTTCGGGGGGCGCTACCTGCCAGCGGGTTGATTATATATAGGTAAATATGATTATGATAAATAGCGTAAATGCGTTATAGAATATGAGTACTTATGAGTAATATAAAATATGCGGTGTGAAAAGATAATTAACTTTTCTAATGCGTGCGGGTGGCGTTAAATATAATATTTGCGTTGAGTATTTATGAGTAATATACTAAATATATATATGCGTATGCGTGAATTTAATAGGAAAAGAGGTAATTAATATTATTAGTAGAAAGAATGCGTTAGATGGAATATCCGGACGGAGGACCACACTTGGAAGTGCACTTACCTTGAACTCTTGTTGGTAGGTAGGCGCTGCTCCCAGCTTTGCGTTCGGGGTCTTGATTCACGACCGCGAAATATGCACACAGGAGTTATAACCGTAACTCTCGAGACTGTGGCTGATGATAAGCGATGTAGCGCGATATGATGGGTAATCACAGCGGCCGATAGCGGAGCGGAGCGTTAAGAGACGGGTGCGTGCGTATCTTCCAATAGCTATGGCGGAATGTGAATGTAGGAAGCGGGCGGGATAGTGTTGCCATAGACAATACATAAAAGTAAGATGCGTTTAGTGCGTGAGTGTTGACATATAATAATTATAATAAATACCATTAAATACATAAACTAAAAAATATGTATGCGTCGGTACTGGCGCATCCAAATTATATTAGATCAATATTTAAAACATACTATTTTTTTACACGTTAATAATTGAGTTCGGTCGGGTGGTCTCCGGTCTGTGGTTGCCACACCTTGATAAACTGTCTCCATAAACAAAAGTAACACGTTTACCGGTAACGCGTAGGTGGCAAGATTGCTAATAAGATACGGCAAAATGCAGCCTCCTTCGTAGACAACGAAATTACTAAATGCTTTGACAGATAGAGATTAATGGCGCGTAATTAAACAACGACAAGTTGATATTTTTTTTTTTTTCAAGATTGCTTAGTGACCAGGTGACCATAGATCAGATTTTTTTTATTGGTGAGAAGGTTAAGGAACTTATAAATAGGCTGGTACACAATTTTTGATGACTAATTTATTTATTTTTATTTACAATTACGGACTCAGAGACAATTCTTAATTTCATTCGTCGCTAAGGAAGTTCTATTTATTTTTCTATAATTATATACCTAGCTTGTCAATATGACGACGTTCCGCTCCGCTCGCCTGATGGAAATCTATAGTCATAGCTATAATACAGCATAAAATTATAATTTACGAAATTATCAATTTTCTTTTATTTAGTTACTGACCGAGTGGTCATATGAGCGATACCCTGTGGTTTTTTTATTTAGCCTGTGCCTGTACCTACTATCCCATTGCAGGGCATAGGGCTACATTTTTTTGTTTATAATACTGTGTTGTCGAAAGAATAAACAAGAGGGGCTTTTATCATTTAAATCTATAATTACTAGTGCCCCATCTCTACATGTTATCGAAAATACAAATCACGCTGGCATTGTTAAAAACGTATCCATCTTTGCTGCAGTAGATAATTTAATTAAACATAATATTACCCGCATGTGTTACATGATCGCCCTATACATAGAGAACTCACATAAAATAAGAATGTGTTGAAGTCGTACGCACTTGAATATTACATGCAAAATGCAGTTCCAAAAATGTCAAAGTTCGCTTCCTGCTAAACTAATAAACCTAATGATTTTTTTACTATATATAATACTCCGTTGAATGAATCTAGTTTCGATCGATATTTTACTGATCAAAACTATGTACATATATTCAACAGAGTTACCAGTAGCCAGCATTTTTGTAATTTTCCAATCATATTAGGTATCACAAAATGTTTTGAAAAATACTGAAAGGCTTGACTACATACTTAATCTTCTGCAGAGAGTACGAAACCAACAAATGGACATGTAAAGCTATCGCACCTTTTTTGTCTTGGTTCTTTTATTTTTTATTTACCTAAGCATATGTCACTTTATACCAGTATTTAAAAGTGGCACCCCGGCATTCGAAATTCAAACAGCAGCTGAAGATCGAAATAAATAAGGTAAGAGCGACACGCGCGCTCCCTCCCTTTTATAATTATTACATTTTATTTTTAAATTGTTTTTTCTATTCCACAAGGATTCCCCTCCACGTTTACGGTACCAAAACAATGTCCCCTCGTTATACCTAATGGCTCCATTCGGCCGTGCGTTGTTTTAAATTGGATACGGGTCCATAATAATAAATTGTCAGTCTCAACTCAGCTTTAGTGTGTGAGTAATGATAATTAAATTGATCCTTATTTTTATCTCTTTGTGTTTTAGAATTTGTTTAACTCTCAGATTCTTTCTCATTTAATTATACAAGATACACATTTTATATCCCCATTTTAATGAGTGTACGGCTTAGATGTTATATTTTCGTTACATTAGTACTTATTACAAAATGGAGTCTCAGTTCATAATCGTTTTCTATCAGAACTATGTACTGTTGTAGGTTTTCTGCATTTTAAGGTATGTACCTAGTAATAAAAGTCCAAAAGACAGTGACATAGAGACTTATGATCACATACTTAGATCAAAGACTTCTATATAAACTGAGGTAGACATGCCCTACGCACCGATTTTTGAAACCTATAAACTGAGCTAATTAGCAGCGTTGCTCGCACTGTTGTGAGTCAAAACTTCGAAAGTAGGTGCTCGATTTGCAATCGGAGTTATGGACTCCGCCTTCTCTTTTACTCTTTTTCTATTCGTATATTGCTATTGTGTGTGGTGACAATTACGTAAAAAAATATTTATAAGTGAGTGTAGTCTTATTAATGTGTGTATTTGAGGATCGCTTTTGAAATCTGGTTTGTTAGAGTACGGCGCGTCTACCTCAGTTTATATAGAAGTCTTTGACTTAGATATGTAAAATGATATTTAATTTAAAAAATAAGTACCAATAGTAAGTATACTGGTTATAGTTCTTTAGTAGTAGGCATGCAGGTGTAGACGTGTACTCGACAGCATTTCCGGAAGCTGGTAACTCGAACTTATCAGGTAAACAATATCTAGAAACTCGATACATCGGTCGGGGCGAGGACACGCGACCGAACTAAAATAGCGCCCACAAAATGTCGCATTGACAAATCTTACGGCCTCAGTGAACCAACACACGCAGTGCGTTATTAAAATCCCCCGTAACTCCGGCAATATATCAACCGCATTCACTCCCCTAACTCGGAAGGGAGAGATCTCTATTTTTAAAATACTTCCCTACCGTTCATTTTATATTTTTTCCTAGTGTGCGCTTATTTTTACGCTAACCAACCATTTTCTATAGACCTACCTTCTAACACAAAGTTTATCCTCTTTGTACGTAGTTTTTTCTGAACACAAGGGGAATAGGAGATCATTTTAAAATTGGTGTAATTTTAATAATAAGTTGCAGCCGCTACCGTGAGTTACATACGGCGCGCGTGCGTTCCTTATTTGAATTTGAATGGAGGAACGCGTGCGAGCTTAGCACGCGTCTCTACCTTTTTTATTTCACACAGCCAATCAGAGGGCTTTTATTTCTAAAAAAGTAAGGGGAGTTTTTTATCTATGGTCGTACATAAGTAAGCTTAGAGTGTAAGTTTTTTATCGAGAGGCGTGTGTTATTTACAAATGAGGCGGTCGTGTCATGTAAAAAGGGCACATTTAAAAAAGCTCCCTTTCATTTACCCTATTACATACTGACATTCGTTTATTTAATAAAGGAAAATAGAGTTTCATGTCAGTTTACTTACCATCTACCTCTTTTTAGTTCTCTATTACAAATTTATTATGACCTTATCATAATTTCTAACTCATGTTTACTTATTTTTCATTACCTAGTCAGTAGATAAATACATAAAAAGAAACAAATCATGGTCTTGCCTCCTACTTAGATCACTATAATCACAAATAGCTTCGCGATATATTATTCCCTTAATCCCGTTATTTCGGGACCAACAAATACTTTCTTATGGATAATTGATTTCCAAATATTAAGTTACTGCGAGTATGTTTGTTTGCACCCATAGTTTGTCCAGAGAAAATGATATATTTTTGTGTTTGCGATCCACATTAGAATTGTATTGACTATTGTGCTAATAGATGTCTCAGGTTAGCGGTAAAAGAAGATTTAGAAGCGTCTGGCGTCTTCAGCTATTAGACAAGGTTTCAATATCAAAGTGAGTGTCTACATACAACAAACTGAAAGAGGAAAGAAAGAAAGAAACGTTTATTTGTTACAGGCATGTAGGACACATTAAAATTTAATTAAAATTTAATTTAATTATGACTGCCTCTGTGGGTGCAGTCGGTAGTGATACCGCCTGCGGCGCTAGAGGTCGTGGGTTCGATTCCCACCGGAGACAAATATTTGTGTAACACATTAATGTTTGTCTCAAGAGTCTGGGTGTTTTTATGTATAATATGTATGTATTTAAAAGTATATAAGTATTAATATCCGTGGTCTGATACCCATAACACAAGCAGGTTTATTCCTAGCTTATTTTGGGATCAGATAGCGTTGAGTGAGATGTCCGTGAATATTTATTATTATTATTTATTAATTGCTAACCTAAAATGAAACATGTTTTATAGCATTGTGTGCCTCACGACTGCGTCAAAGGGGTGTCCAGTTCAGCATGTGCCAGATGGAACATTGGCGCTGATTTTCGACTGGAACCTATGTTTTGTGTCTAGTTGTGTGTGGGAAATGCTTGTTCAATTACTTATCAGACACAGGAAATTACTCTCTTAGTTCAGTGTATAGTCCCGGAAAAGCATACCTACCACTATCTATGCATCTGTTTAAAAGTACCTAATTACCGTAAACTTTGGACGTAAGCATTACCTGAGGTTGCCGCGCAGCTGATTCGTGTTCATAAGGTTGTTGGAAACCGAAAGGTACCAACTTAGACATCTTGACTAATCAGATACATACATACATACATATAGTCACGTCTGTATCCCCGAAGGGGTAGGCAGAGGCATAGTACACCCGTTATGTCCCACGTAAAAGGTGGTGAGTCTATTGCCGTTTGAAATGGACAGACGCAGGTCGCTGCGACCCGCAGTTGAAAATTTTCAAGCCGCCCATAAGGTCTTCAACTTGGCTTAACGATTGTGATTTTTATAGCAACCGGGTCTCATTTCGAGATTTCCTTCTCTACGCAATGGATCTTTTTGCGAAAGTGTTCCCTTAGTCGCCTCTTACGACACCCTCAGGATGTATTGGGGTGGCGAAATTTTGTACTCTTACCCGTCACAACACGAGACCCCGTCGCCACATGGGGCCCCGTGTGGCGACAATCAGATACACGTTGTCCTATTCTATAAACATTATCGTGAATAACTTTTGACGTCCGAATGAAAGAAGGAACAGTTGATAATGTAGACTGTAGACGCTTGTAGCGAATGCTTGTAACCCTCTTAGGCTTCTACGACGTAGAAGTTAAAGACCTCTAAGTCAAAAGGTCAAAAGCGTCTACGTCGTAGAGGCCAAGAGGGCTACGATACAAGCATCTTGTACATCGCGTGTGTCGTTTAGAAGTTAGCAGTGCTTGCAGTCGATGAGGTAGCCATGAGAGATATGAGTGACGTTTCTGTAGCCTCCATACCACCCATAGAACTACATTAAAACGGAATCAAATCGGTAATACGAATGGAACTTGGTAATATTTTATGAATTATTCAATATCAAAAATGATGTTTGGACCATAGATTTAGGATTTTTCACTACTCTCAAGTACTACTAAGACAAAATTAGTTCACTTTCAATTTTATTGTCAAACCAACCAGTTTGCTGCTTACAAAAGCATAAATTTGATGTACCACCTGTAGTAGATCTGTGTGGCCCGTGTGATTTCCCAAAAATGATAGATTCCGCATGTAGTTTATTTTTTTTATTTTTTTATATTCAGCTCGCCAAATTGACGTCGCCACCAACCTGATGGTAAGCCGTGGCGCATCTAGCGATTGAGGGCCAGTCTCACAGTCCTTAAGACTTTCGACAGTGGTCCTCAAGTTGGCGGCCCTGTGATGTGCCTCTTCACGCTCCTCTTGAAGAACCCGGGATTGTTAATAGCTTTGAACGTCAATTATAACATATTGGATTAAATTTGAGCAATTTACCTAAGACTTAATCATCATTAAATCCTAAAGTTATTTAAAGTTAAAACCGATGTTGTTTTTAAAGGGCTTTAATCTTCACACTCAAGGAAATATACACACCCTCGTACTATCTAAACAGTACCTATGCAAAAAAAAACTTTTTTTCCCTTGCAAATAAATAACCTTATAATCAATATTAATAACCCTAAACGATAAAAAATGTTGATATCTTATGGAGGACATAAAAAATTATCGGAATATTATGTGCACATTATGTTGAAAATAAAAAACAAAAAACAAAACTATTACAGAAATAGACCTTATTGAGAAATTTTAATAATATGAAGTGCATCGATACAATTATCTCTTACTACAATATATAAGATAGTTACGTCCGAATCAAAGTACCTAATTCAATAAAGAAAAGTGATTGAACAAAGCTAAAAGAGAAAATAAATTCATCAACAAAATTTATTAGCAGCAGTTATACTCTCCTTTGAAGAATTTCTCCACTAACTACTAAACATTTTTTTCTCTCCAAATCAAAAGCAAGTAAAGCCTTCAGTTGCCATAAAAATATTGATGCAGCTTTTGGAGGGAGGAGGTGGGTGAGGACTGACCCCGTTGCTATGGCAACTCGACCCTCCGAGGGGAAAAAACGGGTAAAAATTGTGGGAGCGAACGGACGGTGATTTTTTATGGCATCGTACATTTTTTCTTAGTGCGCCGCGACGCTTGCCTCGGGGACTGGCCGTGTGGGCGTGAGGCTATACAGCGTGTCTGAAAATTGTATTTAACTTATGTTTATAAATAAGAAACTTTTTAATAAATTAAGAATTTAAAACACAGCTACAGCATGTTTTACAACTTCAACTTTCTAAAAAATCTAAGAATTATAACAAAAAAATTTGTGTCTACTCATTTTAAAATATATTACATTTATTGTTAAAAATTTCAGAGAAACATAATTATTACATATCTATATTTACATTATTACTATCTAAACTAAACCTAAATAAGGCCCCCGTTGCATTGTGCCCAAAAGACTAGCAGCATTCCCCCTTTGAATAGCAATACCTATTCGTTGAGCGAGAAAATAAAATTAAAATTTAAATTAAAATTAATTAAAATTATTTAAATTTTGTGTGGTCCCATAAAAACTAAAAATACCTGATAGTATAAAAGTGCTTTCAAAAAATCTCTGCCTTGCAATTTTTTTCTTAATAATAAGTAAAATATACAGCAAAATTTTTTTACAGTGATGTAATATTAGAGACACTTATGTATTATTTTTTATTATAGTTTAAATTCTGCAATACCTAAATGCTAAGCAAAATATAACTGTTTCTTTTAAAATAACAGAAAAAAAACATACCTATATATACTTTGATCAAGTCAGTAGCGTTTTTAGGAGAATAAATGTATCTATACTACCTTAATCCTTCATTTAATATTGTTAAACTGTTAAAATACAGGTGTTTATTGTTAGATAAAAAAATATAATTTTTGCAACCCCCTGTACTCAGTCCGAAAGTCTCCGTGGAGTGTTAAATCGTGTTTTGTGTGTGTGAGCGTTGAGAGTGGAGGCTGCAAATATTATAAGTATGGATTTTATCGCTATCTCACTCAAACTGTACCGCCCTTCTCCCTCTCGCGCCGAAGGAAAAAAATATTCTCGGAGGGAATCTAAAATTATGAGCGCGAAGGAAAGTTTCATACACGTTATATGAAAAGGGAGGACGAGGACATGGCTTCATAAATCGTTTCATGTATACTGCTGATACGAGGTTTTTCTTTGGAAAACGATGTCGTAGGCCTTGATGATATTTTTGTTGCCAGCTAGTTTATGATCGAAATGAAAAAGTAATAGATGTTCTTTTGCCCGATGATATATAAGTAACTAGCTTTGCGCGCGGATTCGTTCATAACATAATTTGAACAGCCGTAGTACCTCTTCAGCTAATATTTTTAATTTGTTAGTTCTTCTAAAATATTTGGACGCTCTATTAGTTGACATTTATAACTAAATTCTGCTATGTTCCTTTGGGTAGGAGCGTAAAGACACACACATGTAATATCTATTTATATATCGGATATAATACTATACAAGATAAAGGTCTTTCAAAAATATTGTATGTTCTAAAATTGACCTTACTTTTTAACTCACAGCTAAGTCCGAATCAGAAAATAAAGTGTATTTTCTGAGCATGTCGTAAAATTTTACATTTTTTGTGTAACATGCCAGTAATTATATATAGGTATAAAATATGGACAGTTACTGTAAAAAAACCAGACACAGGATTTTCAAAAAAATTGTAGGTTTTTAAAATATTAATTATCTTACTTTTTAGCACACAGTAAAAGCCGAATCAGCTACAAAAGGGTATTTTCTGGGCATGTAATTTTTTTTTGTACCATGCTAGTCATTATATAGGTACGAATAAAATCCCTTTTGATCGAGTTACCTTAAACGCGAGATGCCAATGAAGGTGTTCTGCCTAAAAATAAGATTAGCCTAAAAAGCTGTTTGCCTTAAGTGAGAAATGCCGATGAAGCTGCATGTCTGAAATGTGAAGTCGACTAAGAAGCACATTGCCTAAAGTCGTTGCCTATGAAGCAAAATATTTAAGTGGTTAAATACCTACGCAGCAGAATGCCTAAGTAGTGAAATGTTTTTAAAGTAAAATACCTAAGCGGTTAAATGCCTTATGTAATGTAATGTCTATCCCCCTTATTCATAATCGTTTATTAAACCTATTTTAGTTAAAACACACTTCAAGTCTATTGCTGTCTCTAACCAATGACAGAGTATGGTTAGAGACAGCAATAGACTTAAAATGTGTTTTAACTAAAATAGGTTTAATAAACGATTATGAATATGGGGGTTAGTCTGTAAATATTATAATTGTAGCATTGGTCACTTGAAAACTTTTCCGTCAATAATAGTGTAGGTAAGTACTGGCCACTTGAAATTAAAATCATTTATTATGCGGTCTATTATGAGTTCACAGCCAATATATTTTTATTTTTATATTTTTAAATATATTTTTAAATTTATTATAGTATTTCAGGCAATCGGCTTCCTAGTCATTTTACATTTCAGGCATGCTGCTTCATTGTCATTTCTCGTTTAGAGCAAACAGACCTCTCAGTCATCTTGTATTTCTGGCAAACTGCCTTATAGTTAAATTAAATTTTGGCAATGTGCTTCTTAGTCGACTTCACATTTCAGACATGCAGCTTCATCGGCATTTCTCACTTAAGGCAAACAGCTTTTAAGACAAATCTTATTTTTAGGCAGAACACCTTCATTGACATCTCGCGTTTAAGGTAACTCGATCAAAGGGATTTGCACAGTTTCTGTACATAAACCGAATATCATTAATAAAATTCACACGATACTCCGGGGTGTCTGTCCGGCTGTCAATAAAAGGGTGCAATCCCATACCATAACTCTTTTGTGTTCACCCCTTTAGCTACGTCACTTAGTTGATGAAAAAAAAAACATCCCTTATGTAATCAAAATTAATCTTTATGTGCTATATAAAAGTGGGTACATCCAGTTCTACCTGGATTAATGTTTCTTATAAATATAACTAGCTGTTCCCCGCGGCTTCGACCGCGTGGAAGTCATTATCACGTAAAATCATAACCATCCCTTTGCGCAGTCGGTTAAAAAGTAGCCTATGTTCTTCCCAGGGCCTCGAACTAGCCATGGTGCGAGCCATGCTCTCCAGCGGGAGTAAGTGGGACTGCGCCGCCTCTTTCTGCGAGCAGGTCATGCTCCTGAAGGAGGCGGCGGGCCGGGTGCGGGAGAGAACTCTCCCACCCGAGTTCCGCAGTCGGCGCCCTGGGCGCCGCCGACGTGTCTTCGCCGAGGACTATCGGCCTCCATGACCGGGGGTCTGAGGACGGTGAGAGGGCCGCTCACCGTCCTTACAGAAGCAGGCCCATGACGGCAGCGTGACGTGAGCAACTCACGCACGCCCCCCCCCCCCCCCCCTTAGAAGCGGGGTCACACCCGAAACCCCCCATTGACGCGGGATTGCACCCGAACCACCCCCTGGGCGAGGCCGCATTGGCGGCCGTAGGTCTGTTGGGAGTCACGGGACATCCTTCCTGAGGGCTTACCCGGGGCTCTCAACCACAGGCTGTTAGGCGTGGCGTGAGGTTTTTTAGTCGGTAAGAGTCCGGCATAACATCCTATGAGGATTTTCCCTCACGTTAAACAAAAAAAAAAAAAAGGGCCTCGAACTATCCCTATATCAAACTTCATCTCAATCGCAAAATCCAGCCGTTTAGGCGTACAGACAGACAGATAGAGTTACTTTCGCATTTATAATATTAGTTGGGATAGGGATTGCAGAACATCGATAATAGGAATTCTGAAGCGCTATAAAACTTGTCACTCTGAAAACTGGCCAAGTGAGTATCGGACTCGCGCACGTTGGGTAGGGTTCTTCAAGCGGAGCGTGAAGAGGCACATCATTTAAGAACGTTGTTCTTTATAATAAGAAATAAAAATTAGTGGAGATAAGTTAAGTTTCGACAATTTTTTTAACGAGAGGGAAAATCCTACGTGAATGCTATGCCAGACTCCTACCGACTGAAAAACCTCACTTACCCTGCCTAACAGGCTACTGTTGGAAGCCCCGGTAAGTTTCTACCATCCTCTCCCATAAATCTTCTTCTGAGCTCTTCAGTTAAAGATAGACTATATAAACTCTGTGATAAAAACCTCAATGTACGAGATATATAGAGATTTTTTTCTTTATTTCAGTACTACCTAACTAAATACCCTTGAAGAGTTACCAACGACTACGACTATAGGATTATTAGGACCCCACAAATCACTAACAATTTCCACTACACTTTTATCTACATAAGTACACTCAAACAAAATCAATATTTCGAGTATTTCACTGTAACAAAAAACGTTAGGGTGAGCACACAGCACATACATTTAATAAATCGAAAGAAAGGGTTGCACACCCTCCTTTTTTCCCCTATCAAAGGGCTATCTTTTATTCATGCTACGTATAAACCGAATCAGAATTCTGTAGCACTGATTGACATCAAATCTTTTGTTATTTACCGAATGATGTGTGTTCTATGTATATACGAGTACATCTACATTGATTCGTCTATGTGTATAAGATAGTATGTACAAAACATAATCTATACTTACCTACATACATAGATACATATGGTCACGCCTTTATCCCAAAAGAGGTAGGCAGAGGCATATTATTATGATAATATGTCCACATTTCACCTTTTTAGATTTTGTCCCACGAAAGGAAAAAAAAGATTTGATTTTTTATTGATTTGCTTGCATTGAATAAGCACCGCAACTACTGAACCGATTTGAAAAATTCTTTCACTGTTGGAAAGCTACACTACCCCGAGGAGTAACATCTTACTAATATCACAGATTATATAATATATTCTACTAATATTATAAATCCGAAAGTTTGTGAGTGTGGATGTATGGATGTTTTTTACTCTTTCACGCTCTAACGGCTGAACGGATCTGGCTGAAATTCGGTACATGGTTAGATATCCTAGATCTGGAATAACACATAAGCTACTTTTTATCCCGGGAATAAGTTCCCACGGGAAGCGGAAAGGGGAACGAAACTTGACACAACCTACGGAAACAGGAACTGCGAGAGTGAAACCACGTGAACAGGTCCACTAGTGAAAAATATTTTTATTGGAAGTTTAGCAGTTCTTTGAGTAAATAGTTATCCCATCAAAAACATAAATGTAAAACGAGAACCAAGTTCAATAAGTAGGATTCGTTATTGACTTCGCCGACAAAAGAATTGAGATCTATATTGGTGACATGGAGCAAATATAAGATTGGTGACCAAATTGTGTAGAAATTAAAAAATTAGTCCGGCTCAATCTGAAAAAATATTCAGTGATTTGATACAATTTTACAGCAAATATCGGATTCTTACTCGGACAATAATTTGCGAGACTAAATTCCGCGCTGTGTACAATCGCGGTGCGGACAGTACCTGAAATAGTTGTTTTATAATGTAAGTACTTTGAGCAGAAGCGACACAGTTGTTTACGGCAGTGATGGTTTAATTAAGGCTTGATGACACTAGGCTAGTTTAGTAGCTGGAGAGTGTAAATGTTAGTGAATTCGTGAATAAGCGAATGTCGATGATACGAGTACAGACATATCCATATCTGCTCAGACCTGAACTAGCTAGTTAGTTTTTGCTGAAATCCTTGATAACATGAGCCAACTCGCAACTAGTTCAATAGCAGCTATTATGTTGCTAGTTAATTAGCTTATAAGTCACCTTGTAAGTCAACACGCTGCCCGGGGCAAGTATATTCGCCCGACTTCCTAATTTAGAAGCATCTTTTTACAATGGGATAGTCAAATGCAGATGAGACGGAATGAGTTAAAAAGCTGCACGAGCTCGCTGACTTGTAGCTTGTAAGCTCGCTCCATGTCTTAAAGTCTTTACATAACACTGAGTCAGCGGCGCTACAAAAACATTGTTCATTATCCAACTAAATGCAAGTAATTTTTACTTCGTTTAACATAAAAATATAATGACTATTGTTTTTATTCAACCTTAGACGCTTCTTTAATTTCAATAGATTCTTTTGTCTATGTTTTCAAATTGGATTGATTATTTAAAATTATACTGGCGAAAAATTTTCGTTTGTTGTCACGAAAAAAACATTTGGAACTTGGCATTTTTAGATTTATTTGATATCCTTGATACTAAATAATATTTTTGGTCAAAATTGGTTAGTGATGGAGGCCATAATATTTTGTGATTTAATAAATTGTTACAACAAAGCAATAGTAAAAAAACTTAAGTAATTCTAAATACAAAAAAAAACGTTCTTAGTAAGAAAGTATCCCACGTATCAACGCCTAGCCAAGTTGCATACTTACATACATATGTACTACAAGCTAAGAATCTCTTACTAATAATTTTAAAAGCTAAGAAGACTCTTCAGTTATACTTGATACTCAAGTAAGTCAGTGATCATTAAGATAAATTGTAAGTGTAAGTAGGTATGCAGAACCATACAAACATTATGAGCGGTTAATTGTTAACAACTGCAGGTGCAAAGTAGTCCCATCGATCAAATGTGGCATTTCACCGGTGCAATATCTTTGGCGACTATAAAACGATACAAAATGGACATCCCTAATCTGCCTTGTCCTTTTAAAAAAGTACAAAGGACGTCTGTGTAAAAAGATTGCTTCCTTAGAAATCGCAACATAATAATATTTTGTGTGACTCTTAAAATCAAGAGCAGAAAGTTTAAAATCCCTTAGCAAATACTGAGAGAATCACTTTAAGAAAAAAACTAAAAAACGCGATAAATATAAAAAGTCACATCGATCTTTCGTTTGGCAGTTAAAGATTTCTAATTTACTATTATACGTGCTTAACGTATGTACTTTGGGTATTTGAAGGCTTCATACCTTTGCTTGATGTGATCATAAAAAAAGCTATAATAATCTCTATGGAACAACAAAAAAAAACCAAACTACAGAATAAAACATTTTGGAACTAGCTAGAATACTCTCTACCACGTACTGTACTACCACAGATTATATAATGTACCTACTACCTACCCGTGAACAATGAAAAATTTAAAGACGTCGACTTCAATCGCGTGGAATAATTCAACACCTAGGACCTAGACAAAGAATTGTCAGACTTTTCCCTAACGACGTTATAGCACAGATTATATAATATATTCTATAGTTATAATACGTCGATTAGTCACATCATGCACGAACACCACGACTTTCAAAAACAGCAGATCTTTTATAAATTTAAAAAATAAGTTAATAAATTATCTGTGGTAGCTATAAATTAATCTATGCTTGACAAAAGTGAAGCAATTGCCTCACTTTCGTCTTGCCATTTCGCAGTGTTGGTTACATAGTTTTTATAGGTTTTCCCATTACTTTTCCTTCTTTTACTTAACTAGGTACAGAAAAATCTTGAAAATAAAATATTTTTGATTTTTTTCTGTAAATAAGTAATTTGTTAAATCTGTATTAAGTTTAAAAATAAAAGTTGAAGTCCGCGGCTCCGTTCGCGTGGATGTCAATAATCGCAAACAACGGTAATGCAAACCACAGATTAATAAATAGTTGCTACATAATCCAAACTTGATTATTCTATTTTTGTTCATAACTCCGCTACTAGGTATTTAACCGATGGGAATGAAACATACCTACGCAAGATTTTAAGGCTGACCAAGAGCTTTCCAAACAAAATCGATTCTAAATGCGTTTGGTAGTTTTTGCGCCTATCACGAACAAAGAAACTTATGGACAAACAGAAAAGATTCCAATAACATTTTTGTGTTGATTATTGAAACACTAGCGAACGTCACAGAGTTTTAACCACGTAGCTCCCGTTCCCGTGGGAGTACGGGAATAAAAAATAGCCTTTGTTCACCGGAGATTGTGTAGCTACCTAACAGAGAAAGAATTTTACAAATCGGTTCATCAGTTTCGGAGTCTATTCGATGCAAACAAACAAACAATCAAAACTCTCCTCTTTATAATATTAGTATAGAATAGATAGTCCAAATTTTTTTTTAAAATATTTCCATTGTACAGACATGACCACTTTACATTTTATAAAAGTCTAAGTAGATGTCAATTGGTCAACTTGTAATTCAACACACTCTGTCAAGTTAGCAGACAATCAAATACAGAACTCTGGAATACCTATTTCCTTCTTTAATATTTAAATTAGCACACATACACTTACAATTCAACAATGACACTGTAATTATTTTGTGTTTTTGAAATGACAGATTGCCAACTGCTTATTTTAGAATTCTTTTTAAAACTATGAGGAAGGCAGGAGTCCAATTCGCGATTAGTTCAATTCGCGATTAGTTCAAACGGCGATTAGTCCAACAATAATATAATCTATCCCTGTACAAAATTTCAGCCAGATTCAGTGCACCGTTAGAGCGTGAAAGAGTAACAAACATCCACACATACAACCTTTCATGTTAATAATATTAATAGACGGATTAATTCTAGGTTTATTTTGTACCAACCGCGAAATTGACTAATTCCGAATTGGACCAATCGCGAATTGGACTAATTTTGCAATGGTCCAATCGCGCGTAAGGGTTCTAGAATAAAAAAATAACTATGTGACATTATGATGTAACCTATTTATCCGTAAATATTTATTTATTTATTTCCCTTGTAAATTTTTTACTAAGCATTAAGCATAATTCAATTGATAAATAGCAGTACAGTTGTGTTGGAAATTTCTTTTTCAGAGTGACATATAGTGCATTCTCTATTAACTTCATTATGAAATAACGAATCGAAATCGACATAGCAACTGCACTTTGGTTCCGCACATTGCCCCGCCTCAAATGTCGAAAACTCAAACACATATTGTGTAATAAATCGTGTCACGTCAAGGGGTATTTTTGAGCCATTTTTAATTTATCTGCCCCCGGCCATTATTTTACTACGAGGGGTCAAGCACAATGACTGCCCATTTATTTTTAATTCGCAGAGTGCACTTTATTGCCGCTTCTAAATTTTCTATACACATATTTCATGCAAACTCTCAGTCATGAATCACTAAGGGCGGATTCGACCAAAATCGGAGTAAGACTATACTAGAGTTAGTTGTGCTTTCTAGTTGTTGGTAAAATGGAAAATCACTTTCCTTTTATGCAGAGGCATATTATATGCCCACATTTCACCTTTTTCGAATTTGTACCACGTAATAGGTGCATTACGCGATAGACTCGTAGATAACCACAAAATAAGGTACCTCTAGAGACTTAATATTCTAATTAATGAGTGACTCAAAAGGGGGTCTGGGTAAAATGGAACCTAAGTACTTTCTTCTGAAACTTATTGAGGGTGCTTACCACCAATATTTGGGATATTGGAAAAAAAGTGTGTGCGTGTAACCTTTACGCGCGATTGAAGTAAAACTTCTTTGCCATTGACGGCATCAAATGTTATATTAATATCATTCACTCGAATTATGAATAGCGGAAACTACGTTACCGCTATTCAAAATTCAAATAGTAAGCGTTACTTCCGTCAGAAAAAAAATCTGAGTTACTACCCGTTCGCTCTAACTTTGCCGCTGGCGTAAAGGCGTATACCCGAATTTTTAATTACACGAAGTAAATTGACAGTAGCTAATGTCACTTCGTCATAGAAAATAAGCAACGTTGTATGAAGAAGTGACATTAGTTGCTGTAAATTTACTTCGTCTTATTAAAAATTCGACGTTAGTATGGAGCCGAGCGGCAAAGTTAGAGCGAACGAGCAGTACTGCCTTGTCGCGCCTAAAGAAGGTTTACTTCAAAAAACTTAAACTTGATACGTTTGTCGTCTCCCTCCCCCATTTCTTTAGCTCGCCTCCTAGACCTGCGCTTTAGTGTGTTTCCTTCCTGAGTACCCTGAATAAGTTTCTGAAAATATTGCTCACGCGCTCTACAAATAATAGGTATATGGACAGGACTATAACTAAATTTGCTAACAAGTCGGAATATATTCGAGGAAGAGAAGGTTTCATACGTTCCATTACGAGGGCAAATTCAAGTGTGGACAATAGTGGACCGGAAAAATTGCAAGTTTATTTTATATTTAAATTCTAGTATTGTCGATTGACCTTTGGGTATACAAGTACGTCCTAACCTTTTTTGAGCAATATAAGTCAAAGTAGGGGAGACCTAGGAGATTTGTGACAGAGGTGAGTTGTGATAAAGCGCTCGTGGCCCCGCGGACTCAGTGTCACAGATTAATAAATAGTTACTACGTAACGCCTGTCAGTGTTCTGTAAACGATCACTGCAGTAAGCAATTTTCACTGGCTTTAGCTGGAAATGCAATTGGTAATTAAATACCACCTATGTTTATATTTCCAAGTAAGAGATTCCAAGAGTATTTCATTCGGGACGGCCCAACTGGTTCAGTCGAAACAGACAACGGATCAGGCTGGATGCAAGAGGATGATTTTCATGTTTTCCTTGAGCATTTTAAAAATCATGTTAGACCATCAAAAGAGCAAAGAGCTCTCTTGCTCCTAGATAATCATTCCTCAGATACAGCTCTAAAAAACATTAAGCTACAGCCACAGGATCGTGCAATTTTTGGGCCCCTAAAAAAAGCAATAAATACAGCTTGTGACAATTGGATGCGAAGCAATGCCGGAAAAATTATGACAATCTGCGACGTCCCATTTATAACAAAGTCTGCATTTAATGTAGCAATCTCTGCAAGGAATATCAGTGTTTTTTTTTGCTGCAACTGGAACTTACCAGTTAACACAGATATATTTGAAGTAGCCGATTTCCTGCCAAGTCAAGTGACTGATCGTCCCAACCCAGAACTTGGGCAACCCGTTTCAGAAATTGTGGATAATCCAGCACAAATAACCATAACTCCAAATCTCAGCACCGGCACAGTTGATAACGTTGAAGCAAGAGCCATTACTCCAAATTCATCTATAGAACATGTCATGCCATCTAGAAATTCATTCGCTGTGAGCCATAATGCCAATGAACCTGTTGCCTCCAGGTCTACAGCCCATAGTGCTCTTGCCACTGTTCCTAATGAGTTCTCACCAGAATCAGTTAGGCCGTTGCCAAAAGCTCCGCCAAGAAAAAACACTCAACCGAACAGACGCAAAATCAAATCTTCTGTGCTTACTGATACACCTACTGAGGTCGAAATAGCTGCTATAGAAGCCAATAGAAAGGCGAAGAATGTGAAACAGCGTGTCTTAAGCCAAGATAAGAAGAAACCTAAAAAAGCCAAGAACATTAATCAGAAAAAGAGAACAGGTGATGACGAAGAAGAGGCAGAAAATAATTGCTTTTCCATGGTTTGCCTTTGAAGCCTATTCAAACAGCCAATCAAATGAGGAGTGAAGCAATGCCTAAAATGTAAAGGTTGGTCACACGCAGATTGTACTGGAGGCGAGCTGCAATACGTTTGCTATAATTGCCTATTAGATTAGATAAACATTTTTGACTGATTATAATATAATTGATCTCAAAGCGATGCCATAATTACTTATAAGATATAATTACTTGTTATGGAAAGCATTATGTTTGTTGGTACTTGATTTTTTTTTACCGTGTGTAAATCCTACATGGATGCTATGATGGTTCGGGTGCTATATCCCGCGTCTGGGGGGGTTTGTTCGGGTGTTATCCCGCTACTTGGCAAAAGGGGGAATAGTTGGTTGCTACTATGGGGGGCGAAGAGACACGCCAGCGTCTTGGCCTGCTTCTGTAAGAAAGACGAGTAGCCACCTCGCGTTCTCGGTCATGGACGCCGGTAGTCCTGGGCGTACAGCAGCCGGCGACGACCCCGCCGCCGACTGCGGAACTCGGGAGGGAGAATTCTCTCCCGCTCCCTCCCCGCTGCCTCTTTCTCGAGCATAACTTGCTCGCAGAAAGACGCAGCAGCGTCCCACTTTCCCCTGTTGGTACTTGATGTGCTAAAAGATTATTTTACTGAACATTATTACTATTATCAAAATAGTTTATCTAAAAATTCCTTAGCTTAACTAACAAATTAAAACTTTTTAAGGAAAACCATCGCCTAATTTACTTTTAGGAAAATCTTTTATTCTAATTAAAAACCCAAATTTATCAGTCATCTTTACAAAATTAAATTCTATTAATCAAAAAAAATTAATACTAACCTAACCTAACCTATTCTGTTATTAGATTGTACAATTTAGAGTGCAAGTTAGTATTTTTGATAAGCAATTCGTATTTTTGTTTAGTAAATCATATATCCGGTGTACGACCCACATTTGTGGTTTGAATTCGATAAAAAAAGGTCATGTCGTTTTGTGTAAAATTTTAGATTTATAAGTACCTAGTACATGTTTTGTGAATCAGTCGATTTTTTTGCACAGCATTCAGATTTCTGGTAGGTATACATTCAGTTAATTAGCGGAGTTACCTAGTGTGCAGAAAAATTATATACCTAGATGTGCATATAAAAATATCCCTTTTTAATACATACAGTCTAAATAAATAGCTGTCACAAGGTTTGGTTCCTCGGTACCTGTCACATCTTACCTCGGTGATAGGGGAGTTGTGACAAAGGGAGTCTCTCAATCTTTATTTTAGTTGATTTTCTCGAAAACTGTATTACTGTACTTAATTTTGATGATCGATTTGGGATGGGAAGGAATGGTGCTACATTTATTCACATAGGTCGTACCTAACTATGGAATATTTCTGGAGCGAGATGTCACAACTCTCCTAGGTCTCCCCTATTGTCTATTAGGTATAATCTAAATTCTATGTAAAAAGATGCTTAATAGTCATTAAAATAATGATTTTAAAGTCGTGACTACGACTCATTGTTAATAGATAACCTCGGTAGCATTATCTAGGTATACTAATATTATAAAGAGGAAAGATTTGTTTTTTTGTTTATTGTTTGTTTGTTTGTAACGAATAGGCTCCAGTACTACTAGACCGATTTGAAAAATTCTTTCACTGTTGGGAAGCTACACTTTTTGCGGTGAACATAGGCTATATTTTATTCCCGTATTCCCACGGGAACGGGAACTACGCGGGGGAAACCGCGTGACGTCCGCTAGTTTAGTATAAAATACATAAGTTTATTTAGGAAGTAGAGGACACTCGCGACTCCGCCCGCGTGGTATTCAGTTTCCACATCCCATGGGAACCTGTTAAGGAAATCAAATGCTTTATTTCAGACTAGCGGAAGTCACGCGGTTTAACCGCGTAGTTCCTGTTCCCGTGGGAATACGGGAATAAAATATAGCCTATGTTCACCGCAAAGAGTGTAGCTTCCCAACAGTGAAAGAATTTTTCAAATCGGTCCTGTAGTTCCGGAGCCTATTCGTTACAAACAAACAAACAAAAAAACAAAAATCAAATCTTTCCTCTTAATAATATTAGTATAGATTAGTATAGACAACGCCCTTCTCTCAAGCGCTCGTTCGTGGCCCCGCGGACTCAATGTTCTGTAAACGATCACTGCAGTAAGCAACTTACACTATGGCCAGTCCTTGGATGGGTGATCATTCATGTGATCACTTTGTGACATTTATTTAAGCGACTCCGTGCTTCGGAAGGCACGTTAAGCCGTTGGTACCGGTTCCCAGTAAAATGGCAGCCGTTAAGCCAAGTTAAAGGACTTTTTAGGCAGCTTGAAAAATTTCAACAGCAGGCAGTCACAACCTGCGCCGGTCCATCTCCACACGGCAATACGGCTCACCACCTATTACGTGGGACAAATTCCAAAAAGGTGAGATATGCCTCTGCCTATCCCTCCGGGGATAAATGCGTGATCATTAAATATATGTATGTTCTTCTCTGTACCAAATTTCAGAAAGATTCGTTTCCCGTTAGCGCGTTAAAGAGTAACAAACCATTTACAAACCCATAGGTACTTACAAAGTTTCGCTTGTATAAAAAAACTTTAATATATTTCCGATTCACTAAACCAAATACATACCTATTACTTTGTGTTAGTAAATTTATTTCTATACCTACTAATATAATAACGTTGAAGAGTATGTTTGTTTGTTTGTTTTAACGTTAAGATCTCAGAAACTCTAGTAGTTTCTGAGATCTGAAATAATTCTCAAACAGTTCGACAGTACATTTATGGAGGGTGCCTAAAGCAAAGACTTCTATATAAACTGAGATTTATATAAGTAGAACTCTTTGGCCTATAGGCTATATAGCTTTACGCTGCGATGAATAGGAGCGGTGTAGCAATGGTAAATGTTTCAAAAACGGGGAGAAATTAATCCTTTTGAGAACTTTCGCGGCGTGCGCTGCGTATCAAAAAAAGTCTGTCTATCTTGTTGGCAGGCTCAAATACCTAACTATTTTAATGGAAATCCAATTTGTTCTTAAATAATGTAATATTAGATACTAGCTGATGCCCGCAGCTTCGCCCGCGTAAAATTTGTTCCCGTGGGAACTTATTACCGGGATAAAAAGTAGCCTATGTATTATTCCAGACTATAATGTATCTCTGTACCAAATTTCAGCCCGATCCGTTCAGCGGTTTGAGCGTGAAAGAGTAACAAACATCCACACTCACAAACTTTCGCATTTCTAATATTAGTAAGATTACACGCGACGGGCAACATGATCTTTGTTATTCAACTGCTGCAGGCTTTGTCCTCCGTACATTTTGGCGAGCTAATTATAAATAACCGGCCTAGTGCGAGTCGGACTCTATCCTAAAATCCTAATCTGCAATTTTATGTTGATACTCTTGTCAGGTAGAATCAATACAACGGGGTCACCAAAGATCTCCAGCGGGAGTAAAGTGGGCTCCGCTGCCTCTTTCTGTGAGCAGGTCATGCCCGTGAAAGAGAAGGCGGAGAGGGAGCGGGAGAGAACTCTCCCACCCGAGTTTCGGCGGGGGCGCCGTAACGTGTCTTCGTCCAAGACTATCGGCCTCCATGACCGGGGGCCTAAGGACTGTGAAGAGGCTGCTCAGCGCCCTTATAGAAAAGAAGGATTTACGCATGCCCCCTTATGAAGCGGGATAACACCCGAACAACCCCCCAAAGTTGCGGGATAGCACCTGAACCTAGGCGAGGCCGCAGTTATAGCCGTAGGTCTGTTGGGAGCCGTGGGGTATCCTTCCGAGGGCTTACCCGGGGCTCCCAACTGTTGGCTCTTAGGTTGGATACCACAGATTATATAATATATTCAGGATACGTGTGGTTTTTAGTCTGCAGGAGTCCCGCATAGCCTCCATGTAGGATTTTAAAAAAGAAACAGGGTAAGCAAAAGCGGTATTGAAACAGAGATGAGATGAGTATGTGTATGGGTTTCTAATTATGCTTGATTTTTTTGTTTACGAAAGCAATAGCAATTCCTACTTACAAAAAAAAATAACCTTGTACTTGAACCCAGTCCATACAAATTGGCTAGTCATCGAATTAACATGTAGCCGCATTACATATGATATAATTCCTTCGCTACATAACTAAATATGTAGGTACAATCTAACGAAAGAGTCGGTTAGTAGTAGCACATACTTTATAATATAAACGAGTATAATTATGTAGGTATTCTATAATTCGTTTCGGTTTTTGAGTCTCATTAATATTTTTGAGAAAAATCTCAAGTCTTGCCGTTTAGACTACACATTGCATACATACACGGGTATTGCAATATGTAGTGACGAGCTGACCATGAAAAGTTGTTATAAAGAGATTATAAAAGATATTAGGTAGGTACATAATATCTTTTAGAATATTTTTATCATTGATCATTGTGAGAAAGTTCAGATGTAAAGAATCGAAATAAAATCCTATATTACATCGCCATCGCATATAAAAATAATATAGATTTTAAATATATAAATTTCAATTATAGTAACGAATGATACAGAATAGTAAATCTTTCAAAATCCACGAAGAACTGACTCGGTCACGAGTGAATCGTAGCGGTCGCAAAACTCGCAAATTGGCGCTAAGCCCAGCTAGGGTCACGGACAATAGCATGGTCACACATATTGACACCCGGACAATACCTAGGGGTCACTTTTATTTGTTGCAGAAACTTAATTTATAATCTTTTCACACACGCCATTAAGAAGATTACCAACTACCCTTTTTCCTTGATAACAATTGTACATTGTTACATTTTACGAAATAAAATAAATGCATTTTATTTTGCTGTGCTGCGGCCATTGTCCATTGGACGGTTGCGTTCGATTTTTGACACATTTTCGAACGAACTTCTTATGTTCGAACCATTGATTTATGTTGGAAAGTGTGGATTATTTTTGAAATGGTATCGTTTGGTTATGGGAGATTGTTGGCTACCTATATGGGGTCAATAGTGTCAATTGTGTTGAGATATAGATTGTATAACGGTCAGAAGGTCGGGTCGCACACTTCTTAGGCGAAAAGGTTACTGCAGTAAGGATGGCGTTCTTCTAAGGGTCTTGATGCAGGACTTTTTCAATACTGAAAAGAGCATAAGTACGTAGTTTTACAACGTAAAATGTAACTTCTAACATTTGCTAAATATCTAACATAATTTTGTTGTACTTATGGCCATAAGATTTAGAATAGATACTGTAAAAAATTGTGCTGATAACATTTTATTACCTACATTTATTTTTTACATTCATAAATGACATCTTGATCAAATCATCGAGACACTCATTTTCGTAGACATGTATGTGGACATGAAAATAATTTAACTAGTTACTAATCAAAATGAATATCTAAGTATGAAAATAATGTTCCTGCTAAGTATTAATTAATTTTACGAAAATATCAAAGAAAATTCGTATTGAGTTACAGCATCTGTGCTGGTTGAAACCAGTACTTAAGTACCTACCTAATAAAAACTGCAAGTACGAAAACTTATTATTTTAAGTCTCGATCTGTACCTACATGATATATCTATGCTGTAAATAAGTTCATTCGGACATACATAGAAAAATGTACCAAAATTCAATGTACTAAAGTAACCATTAATCCAAAACTGAACACAATAGAGATATCTAACTCATGCTTGCAACAATTTGGCAACAATGTTCAGGGTGTTACATTTCTGTAAAACTCTATAAACTATTTGACCCTCGACCATTTTGACCCCAATATGTTTTGGACAATGGCTATCGACGTCTTGGGGCGACTGATCCGTTATAATAACTCCAATTACAATGGTTATAGAGATAACATAAATTATAAATTATCGGAATTTTACAAAAGTGGACAAAAGTAATATAAATCTTTCATGGACCAACGGACAAATAATTTTATTCATTCTAGGTAGCGTACTATAGGCAGGGTACTTGCACATTGGCAGGCTTGCATATTATGGTCCAATTGGTCAAACATTAAAACTTTTTTAAAAATTTACTGTAAAAATACTGCCTCTGTAGCGCAGTCGGTAGTGATACCGCCAGGGGCGCTGGAGGTCGTGGGTTCGATTCCCACCGGAGACAAATATTTGTGTGAACCATAAGTGTTTGTCTCAAGAGTCTGGGTGTTTCTATGTACAATATGTATGTATTTAAAAAGTATATAAGTATTAATATCCGTGGTCTGATACCCATAACACAAGCAGGTTATTCCTAGCTTACTTTGGGATCAGATAGCGTTGTGTGTAATGTCCGAGAATATTTATTTATTTATTTAAAAAAAAAGAAAATGTTCATGAAAAAATAGTAAGTCCTGCTAATACTAGCTAATTAAGTATAATACTTAATGTGATATTACCATGGGGTTGTTGCACACACACACACACACACACACATCATTAATCAAATACTAATATTTATTGACATGAAACTTTATAATCATAATATAGCTCAATGGCGTTTTATAATCTGAGGACAATTCATCAAAATTTCTCTAATCTTGGATCAGTCAAAAGTCAGGTAGGTGACAAACTTCAGATGAGAATACTAAAATCTTAGTAAATTCTTTTCAGGTCAGCAGGATTTTACCCGTGGTATCTTATTAGCGGGTAAAATCTAACTGACCTGAAAAGATATAATACCTATAGATTAACTCGAGGTGTATTTTATAAATTGACAAATATAATACAAGATTCATTTTTGATTTATTATAAAGTAAATAAATAAAATTATAACTATTTATAAAATAAGCACTATGTCTTCATCAGCTTCATGCTACTAGACTGCAACTTTATTACAAAATAAAGTGGTATCTTTATCTTTACAGGACACAGTCAGCTGATATTCGCTCCGTAAAAAACCGAATCGTACAAAAAAGGGAAAGTGGAACCGAACTTCTTAATATAGACATTCTACTGATGTTTTGCCGCTAGAATGTCAAACCTACAACAATGGGTCATTCCAAAGCTTTTGCTTTTTTTATCAATTCTATTCTAGTTGTTTTTTACCATAACCAGTTGGCTGAAAGACTGAAGCCAAAGGCTGCAACATAAATGTCTAAAAAAACCATTACCAGTTTCACTGACAGCTTTGAGGTAGTACCGTGGACCATTGTGAGGTAGTCGGTTCTAGGAGAGTTTTCAATAAAAAAAACGTTCTGATTAATATTATGTTTGTACTTTGCCCACTTTGTCTGAACTGTAACAAAAATAATGCATATTACTTACTAGTACATACGTATTTTATTGCTTGCTATGTAATAAACTGTTACATACTAATATAGAACCAATAGAACTCTCGCTATTAATGACATAAAGCATACAACACAACACACCAAAAAATAATACAGAAATCAAACCGTGGAACATAATCCATTGCTATATAATAAAAATCAGATTAACAAGTGCATAAAAAGGACCCCAATAAAAAAAACCAGCCGCGTAACCACCCCTAACCAATTGTTATTAACTCTATAATCGAATAAAAACTTGTTAAAAAACGTGAGAGAGATCGGTATCTCGACAAAAAGCTACCCTCCGTTCATCACGGGGGTAAAAAGACCCCATGTATATTAGTTTTTATGGTAAAAAACCTGTTGAAACTTTTTTACCAACCTGATCTCACACATAGTCATGTGTGAATCGGGATCACATTTTTCCATTGATGTGTTTTATGGAGTCAATCACTATATTTAGCGAGTGTAATAATTTTTTATTTCGTGTTCATAAATATTGTACTCAGTACTTACCTAACGAATAAAAAACTAGGTTGTTTGATGAACTTTTTAAACCTAGTGAACGTAGTGAGTAAAAAACATTTGCCCATCTGCGTGTGTGACTCTTTTGCTCTGTATTATTTAAAAGTTTTACAGGATTTGTTGTCGAAACTATGCATTACATACTAACATAATGTTCACAAAAACATCACCCTCCTGTTGCAGGGACCTACTTTAGTTCGATAGCAAAATTATATCTGGTATTTTGATTCTAATTGTCTATCAGATGTTTAGGCGTGGCACTGATAAATTTAATATTTTTTTGCAGAACCGCAGATGTACTCGTCGGTACAGAAAAACACAGAGCGATCAAAATCTTTTGAAACATAAGGATGACAGCTTTTCGATTTTCGCAAATCTAGAATATTAGTCACGTTTAATTTACTTTAATTGAATAAATTAACTACGTAACCAACCAATTCAGTAGACAGTTTTTTAAGCAAAATTCAAAAAACTAAGGAATAAAATTTGATTTCTTCGGTGACAGCTTTCAAGGACCAATACTTGTTGGTTTTTTTTCTACACTCGGAAGAGGAAACACGGCAGCTGCGCCTCGTGCCGACTAGGACTCACCGCCTGTAGCCTGTGCCGGTTTTTGCATGCTCAACTAACAACACACGTGATTTTTTCGTTCAAATTAAAAAAAAAATTGGAACGTTACTGGTGCATTTCTATGTTTGCTTTGTCTATAAAAAAATAAGTCGTTACAACACACATGCCAATTTTTGCCAAGCGTTCACTGTGATCCGTTTCTAACTTTTTAATGTTTTAAAATGTATGCCTGGGTTAAAATAATACAACTTTAAAGCGACCAAAACGAAGCAATTTATCCTACAATACACCATCAATAGGGGCTACTGAATGGACAGGCCCTTGATTTATAGCGGGCAGCTGAATTCTATACCTTGATGACGTCATTTGCTATTTTTGTGGACAAAAAATAGCAATGCAATAAAGTTCGTTTTCGTTAGTAACTTTAGTGCGATTTCTATATACAGGTTGTTCACTGTTTAATAAGATACCTAAGTGGTTAATAAAACCTGAGGCTAATTTTTTTTTTTCTGTGGTTGATGTAAATTATTTCATTACGTGGTAGTATTAGTTCAATGATTTACTTAATACCTATGGCTTGAAGAAAAATCACAGGCCTTGTGAAATTGTTATTCGGTTGGAAATTTAGGCACATTCATATTTTGTATTCATTAAATTAATACAGCCGTGCAGCATAAATGATATGAATATAATAAATGAACTATTCGTTTGAGCAGGTACTAGAAGTCAAAAATATATGTACCAAGACCATCAGTTAGGTACTTACTTTTCAAATTACTAACTGACCTATGTAACTTCATTTACTATTAGTCTTTGAAAGGAAAGGTATTTTTTCATCAGACTCCTAGGAGCGAGTCAAACTGCCCTGTTTTCTTGATCATAAAAGAGGTTAATGATTAAAGGTATTGAAGATTAAGTTCAAGCATTTTACAATACCCTTCATCATTAAGATCTTTTATGATTGAGCAAACAGAGCAGTTTAGAATGACCCTTACATTCAAAGGAACCATCGAATTCTTGGTTTTGCGAACGAAAACCCTTCATATTGAAACTTGCGTGAAACAATCCCTAAGTCATTAATCTCCATGGAGGGTCAAAATGACCGGCACCTCACTATCCAAATATTACCTACAAAATTTTAATCGGCGATGAACGTGTTACGGCATTCCCTTTATAAAAGAAAAAAATATTTGAAATCGGACCACGCTTCGAAAAATTACAACTGAAAAACCAGTTTGTCTTTCCTCCCCTCTCCCAAAGGAACTGCGCAGATCCTTCTCGGACCATGAGCTCAAATTGTGCCAAGTATCATTCTAATCTTCTCAGTAGTTTCGGCGTGACACTTATTTGGGATACAGTCGGACAGACACACAGCAAGACAGACATTTTTTAAAATTACATGTTCGGCTTCAGTACCGATTATAAAATGCCCTAAAATTTAAATTTTCAAAATATCTTCCATGTAAAGATTCTTGACCCTCTACATTTATTATATCTATATATATAAAAATCAATGCCACTTTTCGTTGTAATTTTATAACTCAAGAACGGGCTCACCTATCCAAACCAAATGTTTAGGCGTTGTTCGGACTATTTAGTAGATGGTTAATGTGAAGTTTGCATAAAATCGGTCGAGCGGTTCTTCATTTATCACGCAAACGAAGTTGCGCGGGTCAGCTAGTTGTGTATAGATTTGCATGTGCTTAATACCTTTTAAAAGAAATATGAACCTGCTTTAAATGAGAGGCCAGACAGGGAACTAACATTTTCGGAGTCAGTTAAAACACATTATCTTTTCCACATCCTGTATAAGGGATGCAAAAAGGCCCTCTATTGAACACTGTAGGGTAAAAAATTACGAGAACAATCGCTTTTTTGCAAAATTTCAACAGTTTAAAGCAAATTTTCACACTTTTGCTTTTATTGAATGACTGGAGCCTAAAATGTTTAAGAAAAGTCAAAAATAAACAAAAAGACAAAGAAAAGAAAGTGAAATTTTCACTGGACGACTGAGGAAATAATAAAATACACTCGAGAGCAATGAATCCGGGTCACTTAAAGAATGTTAAAAATCTCGGAAACTAAAAATGATAGGTTAATGCAATAAATTGTATTTAATAGACAATGTAATACTCCTTAAATGAAAGTAAAAAAAATATGAGTCACCATACATTTTATTAACACAAAATTACATAAAGAAAAAACTGCCGATCTCTCCTTAAAACAAAAATAGGAAACATGAAATTTTTGAACTTTATTACGATTTTCTTGAATTTTAATACTTCGTATTGCCTCCTCGTGCTTCCATTACTGCGTTTACGCGGTTTGGCATGCTGTACACCAAGTTCCTTATACGATTTTGGGGAATATTCTCCCATTCCTCTGTGAGAGCAATTTTGAGCTCACGAAGCGTGATTGGGGGAGGGTTTCGTTGTTTTACGCATCTGCCTAGCTCGTCCCAAGCATGCTCGATCGGGTTGATATCCGGGCTGCGCGCTGGCCACTCCATACGAGTAATGTTCATCTCTTGAAGGTAGTCATTCACAATCCTACCTGTATGAGGTCGGGCATTGTCATGCATAAATATAGCATCCTCACCTAAATTGACCATAAATGGACCAACGTGATCATTGAGGATTTCTTCCACATATCTTACGCTAGTTAAAGAGCCGTTTTCTATGATCACCAGCTCTGTGCGACTTTCAGAAGAAATTCCGGCCCACACAAGTACAGACCCACCACCGTAGGCTACTTTTTCTTCGATGCATGCTTGCTTGAATCTTTCCCCTGGTCTTCGATACACTCTGTGTCTTCCATCGTGCTTGTAGAGCATAAATTTTGATTCGTCGGAGAACATAACTTTTGACCAATCTTCAATACTCCAATTTACGTGGCTCTGGGCATACCTTAGTCTCGAAATACGATGCCCACGCTCCAGTTTAGGGCCGTTTGCAGGTCTAAGGGGTTTTAAGTTAGATTCAGCAAGCCGACGTCTTACTGTCCATGCACTTGGGTTACTTCCTCCGAGGCGTCGAAACTGATTGGTGAGTTCAGTTCCTGTGAGAAAGCGATTTCGAAGCATGGTGTTCACCAAGTATCGGTCTTCTCGTGCTGTGGTACACCTGGTTCTGCCCGTTCCTGGTCTGCGTAGGTTAGAACCAGTTTCTTCGTAACGTCGGAGAACTCTTTGTACTGTTGACAGCGACACACCGACAGTCCTGGCTGTATCGCGCTGACTCCGGCCGGTTTCCAGCATTGTAAGTATTCTGGTGCATTCTTCAGGCGTAAGCGACATAATTTCAGCTTGATTAATGAATATAGAGCACTATCAACATGGTTTATGTACCCACATAAATGACAGATTACAAACAAAAGCAACACCAAATGCTGTAATTTCGTAGTTCCATCTTCGAAAGTGGCCCTTTTTCAAATTTGATTTTTTTATGATATAACTTTACAATAACTAAGAAGTTTTAATACCTTCATTTAAGGAGTATTACATTGTCTATTAAATACAATTTATTGCATTAACCTAGCATTTTTAGTTTCCGAGATTTTTAGGATTCTTTAAGTGACCCGGATTCATTGCTCTCGAGTGTATTTGCTTTTAGGCAAGACCCAGTACAACGTATTCTGTAGACTATTATTATTATTAAATAGGTACCTATATTTTGCAAGCAACTTTTACATGGAAAATAGAATTTTATCAAAACGTTGAATATAACTCAAAAACATGTAAAGCATGCATTATGTAATAATTTTTCCTCTTAAACTTTTAACAGCGTTTTACTTTTTTATGCTACTGCCTGCCTACCATGAATTTTACATAGGGTAGGTATAACAATGAATTTGTTATTAATCAGTTTTTGACGTGGTCATTTTCTTGTAGTAAACCATACGGTCATTCATTATTGGAGAAAATGAAAATTAAATGAAAAGGATGCGTCGAGAGGTGGAGAAGCGATTCTAGAGGGGACATAGCTGCTTCTCCTATCGACTGACGCAAGTCACTGGGCACGGGTGCTTTGATGACTACCTGCAATGTATAGTTCTGGAGGCAATGTCCGAGTGCTGTCTGTGAATTGTAAATTTAAGTAGGTTTGTAATGTAGAGGCCAACACAGGCCCAGTGTTCAGCGTGGAGTGAGCGGAGACATCACCTTCGGACTGCCATCGAAGCAAGTATCTCACACTGATGCCCCTAGTCATGGTCATGAACGGAACTTATAGCCATCATATATGCTGATTTCAGAACAACTTGGGATCTCATTTCTTCTTACCACTATAGTTTACAAACAGCCTAAGTCATTTGAAAAAAAGTTACACACAAAACCTTCGAAACATTCGAAAGTATAATTCGGCGATATAAGTCGAATTCGTCCATGTTATGTTGTGTAGTAGGGAGGACATTAGAGGGAGGGGGAGTGACGGCCCCCTGAGGGTGCGGCCCTCGCCCGGGATAGATTTGAAGGTACAATCATTTTTTATGCGAGGGGAAATAATGCCGGCCATGCTAGAGACACACTGGGAGTAAATAAATCGGGATTGTCGAACCAAAACGGATTAAATCAAATGGTAGAAATTTTAATGGTAGATAATAATTTAAATTGAACAATCATACTTCTGTCTTCTTGGGTGATAGAATTGTTTCTTGATAAATACTGTGTCCTGTGTCCGTCATTGGTGCTGCAAAAATCTTCGCTGGTGTTGCACCTGTGATGACCACTTTCGAGTTCGTAGCTCTGCCACCTTTGATTATATAAAGTCAAGACATTATATAATCAAAGTATACCACGTTAAAAAAGGCAACAAAATTCGACAGCCATATTCGAAACGATTGAGAAGAAAGCTGAAATGTTTCGAATGATAAGAACTAAAATTTCCTGTGAACTCGCTTTCGTTCATAATGTGTCATTGATTTAATTCATCTTGGAAAACTTACCATACTCAGGTACCTTCATTTAATTTTAAATACTAATCCTAAACTGTTAACGAAGTTATGGTCTAATTGCTAAATAAATAAATATGACACATTGATTGTTGACATAATTCTAGAGATGATTGATAAAAAAATAATGTTATTTAAAGGGGCACTTTCAAACATGGCTACATCATCTGTGGCGTTGAAATAAACGCATACTAAAGTATCTACTCGAACTGATACTTGACGAGTTGAACTCACTCACTACGTTATACGCTTTCCCATGGATTTTATATCTTTGAATCTGTAACAGAAGGTACAATACTGATTGCGTTAGTAATTTATCAGTGGTTGTGGTAAAATATACTTATCAACTCGCATAGGGTCAACCTACTTTTCTAGTGCCTACCCTATCGTATCCTATTCGTTCCTGCTGGACGTGGGTGACTTTTTGCCATCATTTCGTGAGTGTTTTTGGCCTTAATGTACTGAGATTTATTTCAAGCCTGGCTAAGATAATGCATACCAACGGACTACGTTTTACTTTGAGCGGGTGAAGAGGATCACCACAGTTTTCACCACTAGAGGGAGGCTGCAACTGAGGCTCCGAAAATTACAACAAATTATACGTACCTACATAAACGTTACTATACGTACCTACATAACTTAAATCTATACTAATATTATAAAGAGGTAAAGTTTGTGTGTTTGTATATTTGTTAAATTGTAAGGGGTAATCTCGGGATCTAGGTACTGAACCGATTTTTAAAATTCTTTCACCAATAGAAAGCTACGTTATTGTGCAGTGTCATAGGCTATATAGCATCACGCTACAACGAATAGGAGCAGAGCAGTAATAGTAAATGTTTCAAAAACGTTGGAAAAGTTATTCCTTTTGAGAGCTTCGTTGCGTGTGCTGCGTAAATATTTATAGTTATGTAAAAAATATGTACCTACTACAATACACGCGACGACAAAACTTTCTCTCTCTCTCTCTCTCACGTAGTATTGAATATTAACGACGAGACGCTACGGGAGTAAACGCAACGCGACGGGAGTAAATTCTACGGGAACAGGTAATACTCTCTCTTATGTGGCGCAAACGAAGTTGCGCGGGTCAGCTAGTAATATAATATATTTAGAAGCACTTGCGCATACTTACTTTATTATGCCTAAAACCTTTATGTGCCTAAAACCTTTATTGTTATTGAACATGAGATGTGCTTAGTATGTATACACATACTGAGCGCATCTCATGTTCAATATATAATAGGTTGAATTTTCAAAGTTTTGAATATATGTTTTCTGATTAACCATTGTTCTCAGTGTGATCACATCCTAAGTAAAGCCGGCCCTCCGTAATAAAGAGTGTGTCTCGAAACTGCCATAAAGGCTGGACGCATTACTTTTTACACGCCGCGATAAGAGCACTTTCGGACTCCTACATCGAACGTAGTGTGAGTGTGTCCATGTAACTAGGTAATAAGATATTTGTACATAAAAGTCTATGTGCTTAGTTTGAATCTTATTTAAAGTAGACCTGTGGTCAATTTATTAGGTAACGTTGTAGGTAGGTATGAAATAAAAAGTATTTCGCCTGAAGTGCCTAAATCTATGAGTATGAGTGTAAAAAACCGCGATAGTTTTAAAATAACATTAAGTAAATTTATTGATAACATAATGTTACAGTGATACCTAAATTTAATGTAGATTCGAGCATCCCTAATCACATTGAATTTTTTTTTCATACCCTATGGTCTGTGGCTGTGGTCATTTCGGAATTAATTTCTCTCTCCAGTTTATACGGACTTAACTCTCAAAACGAAACTTATTGAACTACCCGAGCTGAGCGGAAGCTTTCTTTTCAAAAACTTTAGTTCATACTACATACCTACTTAATTACAGGAAACGGTAGGTAGGTACAGCAAGCGGCATTATCCCAATCCTGTGTAATGTTGTAAACAAATCTTTACGCTTAGTCCCACAGCTCATTACCAAGCCTACTCAAAAACCGGTCCAGTTCGAGTCAGATTCGCACAAGAAGGATTTCGTGCCAATAAAATTACGTTCATTGTAAAGGAACCCCATTATTATTGTTTAAAGATTTTTTGGATTTGTTATTATAGCCGCACCAAAAAATACATCATCTGTAAAAAATTTAGCTGTCTAGCCTATCACGGTGACAATCAGACAGACGGATAGCGAAGTCTTAAGTTATAAGGTCCCGTTTTCACCCCAGTAAAGAACCCTTAAAACGAATGTCGCTTTCAGACGATAAGAATATACATATACATCCTAGAGAGCTTATAGATTTTATTGTCATAGTATCATGCACAAAGCACTATTCCCACTATTTCCACGCGTGCCCGACTACCTACTGACCGGAAAATGGGATTTCTTCCCAGCGATCGAGGCAGTTAACGCGAACATATTCGATGCTCGCTATATAACAGGGATATTTGTTGGACCGCAATGGTTTTCTACAGTTTTTCCCTCTAGTGTATGTACAGTTTGCAAAGAAAGTCGGTAGTCAACCATTTCTGACAATTGTAAGTTCGTGTGTCCGAGCATGATTCCCCACGTCCAGTTCTGAGATGGTTGACAATTTTTGACATTTTAATTTATCTACGAGCAGCTCCATGCTTCGACTGGAGAATTTAGTCAATAGAAAGCCTTTTGAGCGGCTTTTTTTTTTTTTTTTTAACGTGAGGGAAAATCCTCGTAGGATGCTATGCCGGACTCTTACCGACTAAAAAACCTCACGTAACGCCCAACAGCCTATGGTTGAGAGCCCCGGGTAAGCCCTCAGGAAGGATGTCCCGTGACTCCCAACAGACCTACGGCCGCCGATGCGGCCTCGCCCATTGGGTGGTTCGGGTGCAATCCCGCGTCTATGGGGGGTTTCGGGTGTGACCCCGCTTCTAAGGGGGGGCGTGCGTGAGTGCTCACGTCACGCTGCCGTCATGGGCCTGCTTCTGTAAGGACGGTGAGCGGCCCTCCCACCGTCCTCAGACCCCCGGTCATGGAGGCCGATAGTCCTCGGCGAAGACACGTCGGCGGCGCCCGGGGCGCCGACTGCGGAACTCGGGTGGGAGAGTTCTCTCCCGCACCCGGCCCGCCGCCTCCTTCGCGAGCATGACCTGCTCGCAGAACGAGGCGGCGCAGTCCCACTTACTCCCGCTGGAGAGCATGGCTCTCACCATGGCCTCAAGCGAGAGGGTGTCCACGCCCAGACCCACTACGAGGACCTGTCGCTGTTGTGCCCACGCCGTGCACTCCACCAGCGTGTGGAGCGCCGTGTCATCGCTGCGGTCCTCGCAGTGCTGACATTCGGCCGTGGTTTCCCGGTGTTTTCGCCACAGATACCTACCGAAGCTACCGTGCCCGGCAAGCATCTGTGTCAACCGGTAGGAGAGAGCACCGTGTCTTCTCTCCAGCCACTCGTCCATGACCGGTCTGACGGCCGCGATTGTGGCGAATCCCCCCTTTGGTTGCTCATGTCTCCAGGGTTTCCTGGTGGAGCAGGGTCCGCTGGGCCTCGATTTCTCGAGACGCAGGCCTTTGGCCCCGCTCCAGCGCCTCCTTGCGCCATCTGAACAGTGACGCAAGGGCTCTCGCTTCCAGGTCCCATGGAGGGGTCCCGGCTAGGAGACATGCCGCCTCACCGGAGATCGTGCGGTATCCTCTTATCACCCTGACGGCCATCACTCTCTGCGGGCTCATCAGTCTAGCCTCATTGCTGGCCGTCAGGGTCTCCGAGCCTTTTGAGCGGCTTGTAAAAGTTTAAAACCTTCGATCAGGAGTTATTTTATCTGCCGTTAAAATCCATTAAAGTATTATGAACACTGATTGATCTCATGATTTTCTTTACGCCACGATGGTACTTTGCCTTTACCTATCTAGAACTGGCAAGTTAGCTTCTAATGCAAGGAAATATTCCAAAAACTGTAAATAGGTTAAAAGACTGATATGATAGAACAAAATAATTAACGAAGAAGTTAATTGTGTTTATTTAAACATTTATTATTGACAATATATGTTGCTATCGGTAGTTAGAACAAACGTTATTATTTTTATAGGTCCTTCATTGTAAGGTTAGCAACAAAAGTAGCTGACCATCACCACAGAATAACTAATAGTACTTACCTACTACACCATAACTAAAACTTATAAAAAAAATTCAGAACTTCGTGATACTTTTTATATTACGCAGAAAACTGTAGCAAAATTTTCATTAAAAAATTTTGTCCACAATGAAATTGTGAAATTTAGAATGCTGTCTGTATGTACTGATTAAAAAAATAGGTTAGATTATATTGTATACTTTTGTGACTGTAAATAACAAATAACTGACAGTTTGTGATTAGTATTCAATAAATAAGTCAAAGTACAGACAATTATAAAATATTAATTGACGTAGGTACTTTGACTTATTTACTGAATACTAATCAGTACGCTTAGTACTATCATCAATATCTACTATATTGTTTAAGTATGTAACTCTCATTAATTATCCCATTTAAATTTCTCAACTGTCTAACTGACATTAATGACATTTGACAGCGTCTTGTCACTGTCATTTTACACAAAATAAAAATGTCAAAGTAACTAATCTTCATCATGATCATTGCTTCTACATTTACTGCCACATTCACAAGGAAATACGTAGAGCCTGTAATAAAAAACCTGGCAATAAAAGTCACATTGACTAATGACATTTGACAGCGTCTTGTCACTGTCATTTTACACAAAATAAAAATGTCAAAGTAACTAATCTTCATCATGATCATTGCTTCTACATTTACTGCCACATTCACAAGGAAATACGTAGAGCCTGTAATAAAAAACCTGGCAATAAAAGTCACATTGACTACAAAATAATATTAAAAAGCTGTACTTAGCTAATGGTTCCAGTTGTTCTATTAAGTACTACTCGTTATACAACTATCATTATGTTAAATACCATAAAAACGACCACATAATTAGATTTTTAAAGAAGAAAATTAATGATACTAATTTAAAAATTTAGTTAAACTATTGTCTGCATATTTTATACCACTAAAAACTTTCTGTAAAATTGTAAAAAAGTCATGGATGGATTTTATCTATGCATTAATGGATGCTACGGAGTTCGTAGAGCGTCACGGGTGAAACTATGGGGCACAGTTAGTCTACTATATTTTTTATTATAAGATGACCGCGGGTTTTATTTGATCAACGGTTCCCACTTTCCATGGGAACTTATTCCCGTTATAGAAAGCCTATGTGTTATTCCAGACTATAATCTTACCCCTGTGCTGAAATTTTAGCCAGATCCGTTAAGCCGTTAGAGTATGAAAGAGTAACAAACATCTTAAAACTGTCGCATTTATAATTTTAGTAAACTTATTGCCATTTTGCTGATTCCCACAGAACTAAAAGATTGAGAGGACGCGAATCGCACGTGTTTTTTTTTCTTGAAAGGCGTAGCACGCGTGTCCACACGGATGTCGCCAATTCAAGTGCCCAGAGGTAAAAACACAAGTAGTTTCGAAAAAGGTCAATTTTTTTGTGACAATAAAGGATGAAGGTCACATTTTTTTATAGATCACCACCCGTTTGACGGACGGGCAACCTCTTTATCCAACTCTCTCACACAAGACAGTGAAAAGATGTCCTTCTTCACGCTCCCCTTGAAGAACCTGGGGTTGTAATAAGAAAGAAGCCTCGCACGAGAGCCTGGTAGAAAGTCCTAAGTTTCTACATAAATATTACATTACGATATCGACCTGGAAAAGGTGGCAGGCTGGGCTTGGTTGCGGTAACCGCAGGGCCATGTATTGTGGCGTAAATTTGAAGTGGTCTACTACGTACCGTACACCCAGTGATATGTTGAAAGTCCTGGTTGTTGGAAGTCCTGGGGTATCCTTCCGAGGGCTTGCCCGGGGCTCCCAGCCGTAGGCTGTTAGGTAGGATACGGTTTTTAGTCGGTAGGAGTCCGGCATGCATCCATGTTAGGATTTTCCTCACTTGAAAAAAAAATGCTCATTTGACAGTAATCGGCTACGTTACTCCATAGCTATCGTGATACAAATGCTGAAGAAACTTGTTCCACTACAATAATTCGACAATAGGTTCCGAGTTCTTGATTCACACAGAAGCATACAGTTAGGTCAATATTTGTTCTAAATTCAAAATAGACAAAGGAATAACTACTTCAAATTAAATACTAAAAAAAACATCTTTGTCAATGCTAAAGTTCCTATGAGAGGAAAAAAATACTTAGCCATATTTTCTAATACTAATAAACCCCATGGTGTCCGAAACGAACAACAAAACAAACAAACAAACGTTTGTTGGTTTTACTAACGAGGTTTTAAACGAGTAATTTTTGTTTTACCAAATACTTAAAAAACAACATTTATCCAAACACACAATAGATACAATTCAAGACAAAAAAATAAACTGCAAATCGACAATATCGAATTTACAAAAAATATCAAAGTATTAAAGCAAGTTGTTATTAATAATAATAATAGTAAAAATGCCTTAGAGCCTAAAATTATTGTTTAAACTAACGATAAGGTCATAACTAGATAAGCAATGAATTAACATAGGTAATATCTACCTTTCACAAATTGTGAAGTTTTAAAACCCCGCACGGGAAAACAAAAAGTTAAATTTCACGCTAGCAGAATCTGCAGATGTTTTCTAATATAGGTAGTTACCTACTTACCTAAAACAATAATCAAATCCATAATTCACTAAGACACAAATATTGAAGTGTATTACAATAAAAAAATGTCTATAGTTATCAAACAACGCATAGAATTTCGGCACGCGCCCCGTAGGAAACAGTTTTTATTGGTTGTCGAATGAATAAAAAAAGAAAGCGAGGAGCTTTTTTAATTCCACGCGATTGGTTGGCGCGTGGAGTAAAAAGCTCTCCACACGCCCCTCGTATACGCGGCGGCATATCTACACACTTTTTTATCCTATTTTTATAAAAATAAAAAATACACACGAAGGGGAAATGTACATAAACGAGATGAGAGAGTAATTTAATTATATACTTACCGTAGTGTGTAATACCTACTTAGATACTTTATTTTGATATTAATATACTAAGTAGAAATAAGTATTTTGTTTTATGACTACTAAAGGTTATACCAAGATTGTATTTATTACCAATACCTCCCAATATTTTACTGTCCTATTAATGGAACAAACATAAAAATCACATTATAACCATAAGCAAGCATTAAGTAATACAATGCAAAAACAATCTGATTACCCTAGCCTCGCAGTTTTATTGCCCATAATAACGAATATTATACGGTATTTTGGTAACAACAGACTGAAAAAACTACAGAGCTGAACAGGGGATGTTTATTTTTTATTATTAATATCGCGCATAAACAATAACTTAATAACTTGATCCACTCCCACACCCCTGCGTCTCGCGTAGCTATTGGTTGAATAAAATAGGCTGTGGTGGTGTGAAAGAGACGTAGCTATCTCACATTAGCACCGTCTCATCCACACAGGCGTCTCACATTTTCGATGTTTGGAGCTTAAAAAATGACAGATTGTGTTCTTCAGTTCTTTGACAGAGTTGGAAGCGGTCGCACGTCTCTGAGCTTTCATTGACAGCTACCTTGGACGGTTGTTTTCATAAAGTTATCATAAAAAGTTAATCATTTTGACAGTGTGACAGTTTTTAATCGTGAAATAATGGGACTAATTTAAGTTAATGCAGTAATGAACTTAATGAATAATTTCAACAATATCAATCCCTGCTGTTGTGAATAAATTTGTGCGCAGCTTCTATTGATACACAGTAAAGGTAAGCCCCAAACATTTGTTATCTGTTATTTTTATGATATATTTTTTCTATTTGTTGTTTTTTTTATTTATTTTTTTATGATTATTATTACCTATTATTATTTTCTATTAAAATAGTAAGTTTTACTGTTTTGTATTAAACTAAAGGCTGAATCACTTAAACGAGTTACATGATAGAAGGTTCCTAATATTTACAAGTTACAGAACGCTGTAATTAAAAAAAAAATTCTTTCTTCTTTCTTCTTTAAGTAATACCAAGTACCTAGTAACCAATACCTAGTATTTCAGTTACAAAATGGGTAAAATCCATCTTAAAGTTACGCAAATTACCGGAATATTTGTAAAAAAATCGTGATATTGATTTTAACAAAAAACGCCGCGGTAATGAGTGTTTCTATGTATAATATGTATGTATTTAAAAGTATATAAGTATTAATATCCGTAGTCTGATACCCATAACACAAGCAGGTTATTCCTAGCTTACTTTGGGATCAGATAGCGTTGTGTGAAATGTCCGTGAATATTTATTTATTTTTTTATTTTTTTTAATGAGACATTGTTAAAAATACTTCATTATAAATTAATTAGTTCATAGTTAATCATCGATACCTACATGTTTAGTTACATTTTAAGTAAGTATGTGTTTAGGTATTATTATGTGTGTAAGTAGGTATGTGTTAAGTAGTGTGTAAGTATGTGTTAAGTTATTTTTTTCTTAACGTGAATGAAAATCCTCATGGATGCTATGCCGGACTCCTACCGACTAAAAAACCTCACGTAATGCCTTCGGAAGGATGTGCTAGGATTTAACTTAGGTGCGTATTATGTAAATTGTACAAACTAAGTGTGTGGAAGGAAGGGGGGGACTAAGTTGAAAGGAACATGCCATCCTACCGAATTAAAATATTGATACCTGCCCAATAAAGAGATCTTTTTTTTTGTGAATTAGACTTTATCATGTAACTGTTTTTTGTCCCTAATATATAGGTATATTAGTTACATATAAATACACCTTCGGTAGATACTTACTTGGACTTTATTATGGAACTAATCTTGCAGAATTATCGGGCGTGTGTATGCATGAATTATAGTTATCACAATGTATTTAATGTATATACATGTTTATTTATATACTACATACATATAAACATTAGATACACATATAACATCATACATACATATGGTCACGCCTTTATCCCCGAAGGGGTAGGCAGAGGCATATTATATGTCCACATTTCACCTTTTTTTTAGAATGTGTCCAACATATAATAGCAATACATATATAATAGTATCTACGTGTGTTTTTGGTAATATATAGAATTTTATATGTAATTGTATTTATTTTATATAAGTACCTATTTTATATAGTTTTACGCAGTAGGTAGGTATAGACACAAAAATTCTGCTGTACTGTCCACATTCTATTCTGTACATATTACCTACTAGCTGTAGCCCGCTACTTCGTACGCAGCATTATCTTTAGATTGATATATTTTTTTTATTTATGAACCGATTGACATGAAATAAACACTAATGTTAAGTGGAGTAAACCGCAACGCGATAAAGAAAATTGCATCGCAATCGGTTGAGCGGCTGCTGAGATTAGCGTGCACAAACGTACAGACAAACAGATAAAAATTCTAAAAACCATTGTTTTGGGTTCTATTGCGTTCATAAAGCCCCCCTATAAACATTTTTCCTATATATCTTCAATGTACAGACAGCGACCTGTTACGATTTTATTATATGTATTGATTGATTGATGATTAATGTGATTTTCAAAACTATGTAGTTAGTACAATAAAGCATAATATATAGGTATCTATCTAACTAAACTGATATATCTAATTATGAGAATCATGTTTCTAGTCCAGGGTAGGTACCCCGAAACGCGACTACTCATTTTACATAAGTACATACATACATACATATGGTCACGCCTTTATCCCCGAAGGGGTAGGCAGAGGCATATTATATGCCCACATTTCACCTTTGTATAATTTGTCCCACGTAATAGGTGGTGAGCCGTATTGCCGTGTACTACTCATTTTATATTAGGTAATTTGCATTGAAATAATCATCAATAGTTATTTTGTACTTAGTTTCCAATAAACCAGTTCCAATTTAAAAATACAGCTTTGATAATGATATTTTTTTTTATCTAAGTACTTCACGTTTGCGGTTTTTTATTGTATTTAGTTTACGTGGGAGTAAAATAAACTAAACAATGCAACATGGAAACAATCACATTAGTAGGAAACCTGAATTGAGAACTTACTTAATTACATTTTTTTATGAAATCTATCATCAATCATTATTATTAAGTACATTTAATTAATATTCTTCTAACATTATAATTTATTATTTTTCTCAAAAAAATTGCTTGGTAATTATTTTTCAAAAATTGATATTGTCTCATTTTACTCAGGAATACTCTCCATTCCAAATAGATTGACTACGGCAGATTAATTTTCATCTCATAAAATAATTAATAAAGTAGGTATCTTATATTGTTAAATAAGAGTGGAAGCAAAATGAAAACCCTGTCAAAACTCTATTCAAAGTTTGCAGTCATAGAAATCATTGTGTAGCGAAAAGAATGGCAAAAGATGTCCTAATTATTTTCTTAAATGATACACTATTTGATTACCTTTCCAACCATACAGTATTATGTAGTAAATCAAATAAGTAAGAGTCTTATGATTAACTACAAAAACTAAAAATATTTTTATAGGTATAAACTGTAAAAAGCTTTTCAATAGCATTGTAATAAAATAACTAAAAGTCAAAGTTCCAATAGGTACCTAATTCATTTCCTTCCCACTGCCGCCGTGGCAAATAAATATTACATTCATGCAGATCTGCATGAATGTATTAGGTATACTTAAATGTAAAAAAAGAAAAATGACTAGAATCATAATATTTACCAATAATATCTCTATATACCTATATATAATGCATAACGTACTTTTCAAAAATACATTACAAAGTAGGTTTGTAATATTTACTAGAATGTCCTTTTAAATAGTAAATAAATATTGTTGGACTTTTAAATGTACATTAAAAGAGGAGCTGGTAAAGACAAGAATGACATGTACTTTAGAAAGGCATTCCAGTGAGCAATCAGTTACACATTTAAATTTGTGGAATCATGCAGTTTTGTCTAATAGAAAAAGGCTTTTTGAGACGCAAAAATGGCCGACGTAGCATGTGGTCTGCTCTTTCAAAACATACCTTCGCCTTTGTGAAGTTCGCAATCGCAAATCGTGAGTTTTAGTACTTATAGTAATTTAATTTGGTATAATTATAGCAATTTATGATTACCTACCTAACTAATATTCACAAAATTAATATTCAATTTGAACTTGTTTACGTTGAATTAAAGCAACATGTTTTTCCGTAAGTCATTTACGAACTTGGCATTGGAACCAAATAAGTATTGTATTTTTTTATCCTGTTTATCCTGTATTTTATATACCTAGCTAGCAGGCTAATTTTGTATTCAGGAATACTAAATACTTTTCCGGTTAGTGTTTAAACCAGTGAGCTATTTACCTATATTTAATAAATGTAGATAATAGGTATGCCGATGACCACACGTGCAACCCAAATTGTATCTCTTTCTACATACGAAGACTTCTTTAAATAATAACGAAATAACAATAACTTTTTGTGATTTTCTCTCATATTACATTTTTTACATGGGTAATACTTAGGTAGATATTCTTCGATAGCAATTGGATATGTGAGAGACTAGCATCTGTACTAGGAAAACCTGTGTGACAGATTAAATGATGTATTTATAATTCCAAAGCATGGAAGCACTCTTAAATAGAAAGGCCACAAACGGTCATCCATCTCAGAACTGACCATTGGATATGAAGCAGTATTCGTAAACAGAGGACAAAGCAAGCGGTATCTACCACGCGCGCAGATATACCTGGGTACAATCCAATAAGTAAAATATGGTTTACTAGTTGTAGATGTAGGTATAATCTACAACAAGTAAACCACTTTTACATAGGGATGCATGTAGATAATACTTTTTGCAATTTCTTAAAATCAGAATGTCAATAATGAAGTAAATCTATGACAAAGCAAGCGGTACCACGCGCGCATATATAGGTACAATCCAATAAGTAAAAAATACGGTTTACTAGTTGTAGATGTATCATCTACAACAATTAAACCACTTTTACATAGGGATGCATGTAGATAATACTTTTTGCAATTTCTTAAAATCATAATAACAATAATGAAGTAAATCTACGACAAAGCAAGCGGTACCACGCGCGCATATATAGGTAGGTACAATCCAATAAGTAAAAAATATGGTTTACCAGATGTAGATGTATTATCTACAACAAGTAAACCACTTTTACATAGGGATGCATGTAGATAATACTTTTTGCAATTTTTTAAAATCAGAATGTCAATAATGAAGTAAATCTACGACAAAGCAAGTGGTACCACGCGCGCATATATAGGTAGGTACAATCCAATAAGTAAAAAATATGGTTTACTAGTTGTAGATGTATTATCTATAACACTACAACAAGTAAACCACGACTACATAGGGATGCATGCAGATAATACTTTTTGCAATTTCTTAAAATCAGAATGTCAATAATGAAGTAAATCTATACTAATATTACAATAGACGAAAGATGTAATTGTTTGTTTGTTTGCATTCAATAGGCTCCAAAACAACTGAACCGACTACCGAACAGAACTACTAAAATATATCAACACATACACATGTATGTACTTATGTAAATTATCAATATTTTATGCTCACTTCTTACACCTTATTTTCGTCTAAATTGCATAAAACTTTATTAACATTAACCTTCATACATGACCTTGTACCCCTATAATACTCTTTTGTGTTAATACGTTTAAAAAACATTGCTATTCAAATTCTTACAAGATTCGGAAAAAAAACTACTCATTACAATATTAATGTATTTGTATAAGTAAATTGTGTTTCTCATGTATTGTAATTTCAGTGAATAGTAAAATAGATTAATGTTTAGATCGTTTATCATCACTAACATTATAATAAATTTAACACATTGTCTCGAAAACTTAACAAAAAATACAAAAAAATAGTACCCACCTAAATGTTTTCCTATTTATGTAAACTCCTTAGCAACTTGTAACAGGTGTTATCGTGAATAATAATCGTAAATCTTAATTCAATAAAAAATAACATAGTTCTGTGAATAATTTAGTTTTTTAACAAAAAAAAACATACACCCAACCTTCGAAGAGTTTTTAATAATATAAAGTAAGTAAGCATAACCTCTTTTGTACAGCACATAGACATATTAATTTGGTCTCCGATTTTTTTAGTAAGTACATAATATATGTTCTATCTACGACTTTTTGACATATTTGTACGAACTTCCCAGAGGTAAATATACTAAGTATAGATAAATGGTAGCTATCACATTATAAAGAGTACACGAGGTCAAAGGTCTCAATTTCTGAACTTTGCCTAACTTGGTAGATTAGATAGGTACCATCTATCAGGAGGTCAATGTTATTTTTTTAACTATCGCGGTTTTTTACACTAATACTTTTAGAATTTGGAACTACACGCGAAATACTTTTACTAATATGCATCGACGTTTCGGACACGTTGCGGCACCCGTGGTCGCGGTTGGCGTTACTAAGTTTCAGAATCTCTATTATGCTATTTATCTCAACGTAATCTTCTGTTAAAAATGGCTAAAATCTTTACGAAATCTTAAATTAAATGTTTGAAAATGGCAAATGCGCCATGTACTTTGTGAATATACGGTATTTCGACCAATTAACAAAGTAAACAGAACTATAGAGTGAAAATGACACAAAAATGCTATTTACTTACTTTGGCAATTTTTTGTATTCCGACAAGTATTTTTTTTAAATCGCTTTTTCTGACATTAATGGCAAAACTGAGACCCAGGTAAGCGGTTAGCGGTTGAAGTGCTAGAACCGTTTATTTGGGCTTCCATTGATTCACTATGCGGGTGTTGAGTGAACCACGTGGTACATAAAGGGAACACAAAACGACTAACAGTGACAAAGAATTGCTATCCCGAAGTTAGTAGGTCCTGAGTAGGTAAATCATGCACCTCTTGAAATTCCTTTGATTTGATAACGTAGGTACAGTCACCGGCAAACTTCTTGAGCAACGATGAGCAACATCGTGATCTCTTTTCTCTCTATACCTTCAACTAAAAAGGTATTAGCTAACACAATAAAATGCCAATAATAAAAAATAGCGTTTTTCCATGACACAATATTTTTGCACGTAAGTGCACCTCTTGCGAAAACTTTCTCCCACCACCTCACGCGATGCTCAAGTTGTTTGCCGGTACTGTACTACAAGTTACTGGGTGTCAGAAATCCCGTACTAACCCGGCAAATAGAGTTTACATGTGTGGACAATATCAACATATCGAGATAAACACTTGAACAAAATTGCTCTTTTGAGTTATCATCAAAGCTATACCTAAGTTTAATAGCTCATTATTGCCAGTAGAACCACATAGCTACGCTAAATAAATGACGCTAAGCTATCTGCTTGTACAAATTGTAAAATTTAGTCGTATAGTGTACCTACCTCTAACTAGGGATAAAGGCTTGACTCATAGCCATCATTCTTTATACTGTGCTATTAGTGACTATATTTATAAACTAATAGCACAAGGAATCAAAGAATTTTTCAAAAAATATTTTGTGTGAAAATCTTTCGTCTTAGTGCCACGGTACACGGTACGGTAGTAGTATAGGGTATTTGTATGAAAATTAATCGGGTTATCCCAAAGTAGCACACATATGACTACATTTACATACATACTAACATGTCTAAGTGTGAGTGCCTTTGTATTTAATTACTTCAGTAATAAAAACGACAATAAAATGAATGTTCAAATGTTTAGCGCGGTTTTGCAAACGATCTTATGACTTATTACGAAACTGTACGTGACCGAATGTTCCGCATTTTTTAATGTGAATGACTATAATGTTTAGTAAGCACATTTCTTCTTTATTTGCGCATTAAGCAAGGCTGTGCCTATTAAAATTCGTTGAATATGCTCGCTGGATGTAAACAAAGTACAGTTTTAAAACGAGTGAATGTAAAAAAGTCTCAGGTCAAATTTGTACCAAATTGGTCTTACTATATTATATAAGTTACTTGCTGTAATTTACTGTTATAAATGTTCAGGAAAGGGAACCGACCGTTCTCTTCCCTGAACATTTCAACAAGAAAATAGGGTCGGCAGCGCAAGTGTTTACACCTCTAGTATGAGGTAGGCTTGTCTGCCCCTTCCTAAGGTTTAAAAAAAACAAGAAAACTGGAAACGGCATAGGTACTACTTTCAAGCATACCTTCTGCATATTTAAGGCTGTTGGTGTATTTGATGCTGCTTATGTATTTGACTGCCTCTGTGGCGTGCGTAGTCGGTAGTGACACCGCTTGGGGTGCTAGAGTCCTAGGTTCGATTCATGGGTCGTTTCAAATATTTGTGTGATCTACAAAAATGTTGGTTTCGGAGTTTCGGTGTTTTCTGTGTATAATATGTATGTATTTAGAAATATGTAAGTATGTATATCAGTCGTCTAGATCCCATAGCACAAGTTTAATTTGGGCTAGATGATGTTGTGTGTGAATGTTCACTAAATATTATATTACTTATTATATTTCGAGTATCTACTCCATACAATAACAACAGCTGGAATCTTATAGACTAAGCACTACTTAAATACCTCGTTGTTTAAGGTCTTTTGAGTATTATAGTAACAGTTGTTATTTGATTGCAGATACGATGAGCTGCGCCTCACACGCCGCCATGGCTCCTGTCCATTCCGGCCACCCGCCTGCTTGGGGACTAGTGCAGCCCCCAATAGTAAGTAGCTAAAGCTGCCTTTTTGTTTAGGTAGTACCTAATTAATATGGAAGTAAATGAGAGGGTTGAGAGACTATATTGCCTCAGTAACGAAGGGATAGTGTGTGCTATTAATAGCATTTTTGCTATTTTCGTTGTAAAATATTGACTAAGTGTTTTTCATATTCGATGGAAGTTCCGCTTCCCGTTCCTGCTAAGAATAAAATACCATAAATTCTGCAAATTTACCCTGACTGTTATGCCTAATCAGTTTTGGCAGCTATAAAATATATATGACATTTTAGTAGACAAAAAGTTAATTTATCTCTTATCTCTCGCATACACAAGACAATATTGTAACTAGTATTTTCTTTACAGAAATTAGAACCAGTAGAAGATGGAAGTTATCTCAACGGACAAGCTGTCAGCAGCTACTACTCCGAAGGGTTCCATAGTTCGTCGCCATCATCGAGCAGGGACTCGAACGCACAATCCCCGCACAGCATGGCCAGTCATCCATCGCCTTTGTACGATAACATGTCCCCTAGAGGTAACCCAAGTATTCATCCCGAGTACCGTAATGGACGTGTACCTTACGGTCCACTTACGCCACCGGGTTTTGAACCCCGTCATAATGAAGCACACAATCCTGCTCACGTATACGGTGCGTCATACTCTCCCAGAAATATAACGATGCCAGTACAGGCTTCAACACCCATAGCGCCGGTCGCGACACCACCCAAATCTCCACCTAGGACGCCTTCATCGTCTGACGAGAGGAAATCTGTTGAACGGTATCATGATTCAGGTTTTAACGGCACTAATTCAAAACCTGACGACCACGATGGCTCTAGCGATGACAACATGGACGATGAACCAGGTCTGCGGGTTCCAGCTGTGAATTCTCATGGCAAAGTGAAAACATTTAAATGCAAGCAATGCAATTTCGTTGCCGTTACTAAAGTTGAATTTTGGGAACACAGTAAAGTTCATATAAAACCTGAGAAGATGTTGAAGTGTAAGAAATGCCCCTTTGTAACAGAATTTAAGCATCACCTTGAGTATCATGTGAATAACCATTTAGGAGCAAAGCCATTTCGATGCAGCGAGTGCAAGTACACGTGCGTCAACAAATCCATGCTTAACTCGCACAAAAAGTCACACTCCAATATTTATCAATACCGATGCGCAGATTGCACCTACGCGACAAAATATTGCCACTCATTAAAGCAGCATTTGCGCAAATATCATCATAAACCGGCGATGGTTCTGAATCCGGACGGCACGCCGAACCCTGGTCCGATAATCGATGTATATGGAACGCGGCGAGGACCCAGACAAAAACCTAAGTCAGTCCACGAAATGCAAATGGGCACACAGTCAAATACATCGCAATCGCCTCAGTCGCTGTCACAGTCATTGCCGCCACAAACACTGCCACCTCACCCCCTATTTCCAAATCATTTCGTAAACCTACCATACTTGCCACCGATTTTGGCTCATCAATTATTATTCCCACCAAATAATAATTACAACCAAAGCACTCCCCAAGCTTCTCGGGTTCCAGAACCTCATCCAAACACTCCAGGCCGTCGTTCAGTCACTCCTCCCTCATTACTTCACCAAAGACTGGCATACGGTGAAAGTTCCGAAAATGCTATTACACCTCCTCCCGCTAATTCCTCTGTGAGTGCAGCCCGTACGACTTCACCCGTAGAAGCTGCTGTTTCTACTACTGATGCCCTTGACTTGACACATACGAGAACTAGCGAGACCAGTACACCGCCTCCCACGACTGACATGTCGAATGCTGTAACACCGACTACGGCTCTAAGAAATAGGAGAAAAGGCCGTGCGTTCAAGTTACAACCAGCTGCTTTACGGCTTCAGCATGAGGATGAAAGTAATAAAGATATGGATATCTCTGATTCTGAATCGGATGTTTCCGCTGACACACCGGTACAGAATTTTATGTGTCAATATTGTGATATAACGTTCAGAGATTTAACAATGCACACTATACATATGGGGTATCATGGATACAACGATCCCTTTATGTGCAACAAATGTGGTGAGAGAAGTGCAGATCGTGTCTCTTTCTACATCCATCTTGGAAGAGCGGAACACGCCTAGTTGTAAGAAAGTATAACTTATTTGTCATTAGTATACTCTAACCAATAACACGAACACGATAAGGTGAGACCCAGCCCCTAGATAGCACTGCCATCAGTACAATGACACTTGCATAGTACCTTGTAGCTAGGTCTCAAGTTATCGCACGCAGGTAGTAAATTAGACACTAAATGATTGTAAAAACTTAAAATAGACAAAGACTAGAAGTAACTTAATAACGTTATATAAAGGTACGTAAGTGAGTAATTTAGTTATAAGAATTAATGGAGCGCTTTAGATGCAGTTTTTGGAATAATTAAGGTTGGCACAATTCACATAATGGCACCTCATAGTAGTATATTTTAAGGTTTTACCGTTCGAGGTCATGATGGCTAACGAGCGAGCCTCCGCCGTAGAATTTGCTCTCTGGGTTGACATTTCCAAAGACAATCGCCAATAAGCATACCATAGCCAAAGACAACATTTGACTTTCTAACCCCGAAGAGATGTCCTTCTTAAAAGCGCTTGAGAAAATACCCACACATCATTGAGGATTACTATGATTGCCTCTGTGGCGCAGTCGCAGTCGGTAGTGATACCGGCTGCGGCGCTGGAGGTCGTGGGTTCGATTCCCACCGGACACAAATATTTGTGTGACCCATAAATGTTTGTCTCAAGGGTCTGGGTGTGTCTATGTATAAAATGTATGTTTTTAATAGTAAATAAGTATTAATATCCGTGGTCCTGATACCCATAACACAAGCAGGTTATTCCTAGCTTACTTTGGGATCAGATAGCGTTGTGTGAAATGTCCGTGAATATTTATTTTATTTATACTAGCTACCAAAACCTTGATTATTCCGAATATAATATTATCTGTCATCTTCAGCAAGTTTACCTAGGTAATAGATAAAATTTATTCATTATGTAATCATTATAGGAATGTGTTAAACAAAATAAAGGACCGCACACACCGCCTCGGAATTTGCGTTCTGCGGGTTTCTCATGATCTAAATTTTGAACGAAACGTGAACTGTAAACGTAACGTACCAATATCTTCAGACCTCGTACCCTCAGTTTTTGTCAGGTTCTCCGATAAATCGACCCCCTTATCTGCACAGGACGAAAAGACCGCTAAGTCACTTGCACTTGTCTGCCACTAATCATTCAAATAAAAGTTATTGCAGCCTAAGGGATGACCCTTACATACATACAACTTTAACTCAATCATCGACAAAAAAAATTAATGGACTCAACAAATTTTTCATTGATGATCGACTATATGTTCTATGTAGGTATGCGGGCTCCCTAATTACCGAATTTTTCAATAGTGACATTGACGACCAGTAGGCAATCCTATGGTTGCAACTTTACTCCCACACATCGACGAATGACAATCAACGAATATGGCTGGAACCTTCGATTAAATAAGGAATATAAAACTGTAAGCACATACTCACCGTAGATTGACCACGAGAAATCAGTGCATGACCGCAGAACGCGATCACAGGGCAGTATGGTCGGTGGAGTGATAGTACATGTAGTCTGTATTGATGTAACCTTGCCACTCATATTAGGTACACTCGACCAACGTGCAAACAAGACTGTCCATTACATTGTAAAATAACATTTTCTTTTAAACGGTGGTGTTACCTATTAGTTTGTAATCAAGCGTGCTTATTATTACCAAAAGTCAAATGCTAGAGTAAAATCAAAGTGTAACTATTATATTTTATTATGTATTATAGAAGATTGTTACTTTATTTATTTTTTGCTGTGTAGTCGAATGATTTGTAATCATTCTAGTCTTTAATTTTAGTGTAAGCTTGGCAATATTTATTGTGTTATTGTAAGAGGAGTTATAGGTATTAATGGTTGTACAAAATGTGACTACAAATAATTATCTCAACCCCCACCATGGTTCCCAGTGTTACCTCAACAAGAAATTTAAATATAAAAAACAAAAAATGTACCTATATAATTATTTTCATGCCATATATAATATTTCACAAAAATTTATACTATGTCACAAAATGTACAACACATATTTGTAATGTAAATAATAATAAAATACCTAACGAAGTAATGTGATTTGTAAAAAATGTATTCGAATGTAAATTATTGAAGGATGAGTGCTGGATACAAAATTAAAAAGTTTTATGGTCATTCATTTGTTTAATCTTTTTACATTTTATTTCCCACTGGTCGTATACTATCGACTTATTTGCCACTAATAAGTTAAATCTCATCAAATGTACATCTGAATGGACATGTACAACAATAAATAGCGAGGCTAAGGATGCGCCCGGTTGTTGTACATTCGTCACAAAGTAAATTCGTCACGAAAAAAAGAATGTGTAAATTTGTCACAATTCTCATTTATTTAATAAATTTCCATTTTATTTATTGTAAATTCGTCACATAGCTTTTATCCACACCGATAGCAAACACTTAGCCAATTTAACCAACTTTAACACGAGTCTCGCAACACGATTTTTGACTACCCCGCATTGGGATTTTACTATAATACGCTAAGTAACATTTAATATAACTCAGAGCAATCCGACTTGGATGGGTTAGGTTAGAAGACTAAGGCGGGAGCGAAGCGAAGCGGAGCTCCCGCCTTAGTCTTCGTGGTTTTTTTTATAAACCATGTAGAAGTAGGAGCCCCGCTAAGCGGAGTTCCGTCGAGCTGCAGCTAAAAATCAAACCATTCGGTTGCTATTGCTATTTTAAATAACGTAAAATGAGGATTTCCCTCATGTACATGTGACGAATTTACACATATTTTTTATACATGTGACGAATTTACTTTCCATGTATTGATTTTTCAAAATATGACGAATTTACTTTGTGACGAATGTACAATAACCCGATGCGCCCATGTGGATTTCCGGAATGCCTAAAAGTTGATATCCATCTACATATCCTGACATCCAGATGACTTTTGCTTGGTTTGCGTCAGGGCCGAACCTCGTCAGCATATAAATAAGTATTGTTTCAATGAAAAGGCAATAATTTTGAACATTGTTGAAATGAAGATGCTCATACATAACTGACTATCAAAGTATACTCCTAGAAGTTGACTAAAATCCTAAAAAGTAGTCTTTAGTCAGCTCAAAAAAAGTACCTATATCGAGAATTAGGTAGGTACATGAGTATAGCCGATAAGGAAGTGTGTAAATCCCTTTTCTCTCGTGGAAGGCGCTCAGTGTAAGCCGCAGAGAGCTGACTCCCGGGTTCCCGACAGACCTTGGCTACAACCGAGTTTTTAGCACAGGATTCGCGTTTTTCCTGCTTCTTTCGAAGGCACGCTTCACGCTGGCTTTGAAACGTACCTCCGACAGACGTTTCTCTGCCGGATGAGCCGCCGACAGAATGTTTTGATTATGAGTTGTTCATCGACAGAACATTTCAACTACGAACGTTTAGCCGAAAGAACGATTAATTCAACCATAATAAGTGAATGGTTAACACCCCGACTCGGATAGGTTAGGTTAGAAGGCTTAGCCATCGTGTTTTTTTATTTTTGTTTTGTCGACGAGTTCTTATTCGGTGAAAGATTCTATCGTCGAATTAATCGTTCTATCGGCGAAACGTTCGTAGTTGAAAGGTTCTGTCGGTGAACAACTCATAATCAAAACGTTCTGTTGGCGGCTCATCCGGCAGAGAAACGTCTGTCGGAGGTATGATACAGAATCCTTCACGGCTGCCGCGCAACAGCTTAACCTTCCGAAGCCTGTAAACTCAGGTAAAATGTCGTCGTCATGTCAAAGACATGACAATGGATCGACTTTAAAAAAAACGGTAGTTAATGCACAAGCTTATAATAGAGATAGATGAAATTACTCTTGCTCAAACTATTATTCAACCCATTATTGACTACGCTGACGCTTGCTATTTAGATGCCAACGAGGAGCTACTAGACAAACTTGAGAGATTGCAAAATTTATGTATACGTTTCATCTTTAATCTTAGAAAATTTGATCATGTTTCTCACCTTCGCAAAGAACTCAAGTGGCTCCCAATTCGTCTTCGTCGGAACACTCGAATCCTCTGCCTCCTTTTCAATATCCTTCACAATCCATCCTTCCCATCTTATCTGAGGGAGCGGTTTTCATTTCTTCGCCCTCCTGATGCTCCCTGTCGCTCAAATCTACGCTCTACTCTCAAATTTCCTAATCATAAAACCGAATTCTACTCCTATTCCTTCACAGTGCATGCGGTTAGATTGTGGAATTTACTACCGCCTGTTATCAGAGACAGTAAAACTATTACTACCTTTAAAAGGAAAGTCCGTGGTTATTATTTGTCTTGACTGTAAAGTTACTTATTTATTCGTGTTTTTTTTTTTTTTTTTTTTTTTTTTATACCTTCTAAGACCCCTTTTGAAGAACCCCATACTGTAGGCGTTTGGGAAAACCGAGGCAGGGAGGTCATTCCACAACCTAAGCGTGCGCGGAAGAAAACACCTATCGGATCTAACCGTGCTGGAACGCACCGGACGCAGAGTGTGAGGATGAACTCCCTGTCTGTGGCGAGCGGTGCGATGATAGAACGTAGCCGTGGGCATCATATCAAACAATTCCTCAGAGCACATACCATTGTACAGGCGGTAGAACACGCATAAGGAGGCAAAGTCTCTCCTGTCACGAAGAGGTTCCACACCAGCTGTAAGTACAGGATCGTTGACAATTCTTACAGCTCGTCTTTGCACCGAGCCAAATGGACGAAGCTGATATTCAGGTGCTCCCGCCCAGAGGTGACAGCAGTACTCCATATGCGGCCGCACTTGCGACTTATAGAGAAGCAGTGTTTGCGCCGCAGTGAAGTACCGCCGCGCCCTGTTGAGCACACCCAGCTTCTTGGACGCCAGCTTAGCCTTGTCCTCCAAATGACTACGGAACTGAACGTCACTGGAGATGTCAACGCCAAGGATCCCTATACTTTTGGAGATGGAAAGAGATGTGCCCTGAAATTGCGGCGCTACAGTAATTGGGGTTTGCTTAGCGGTGAAAAAACACGCTTGTGTCTTGGAAGGGTTGAACTGGACAAGATTTTGTCCACCCCAATCGGACACTCTAGTAAGAGTAGCCTCGATTTCAGACACAAGCTGTTCACGATTTTCCTCTACTGTGTCCCGAGAGATACCGGGGCGGCCCGTGTAACAAGTGTCCCCCGTACTGTCGTCCGCATAACAATGAATGCCGTCAATAGACAACATGTCATTGATATGCAGCAGAAACAGAGTAGGGGACAACACTGAGCCTTGCGGTACTCCAGCGTTTATGGCCATGCAGTCTGAACAGCTGCCGTCAACGACGGCCCTGATGCTTCTACCGGCCAAGAAGCTGGACACCCATCCGCATAATCTCTCGGGTAGTCCATATAAGGGCAATTTCGTAAGAAGACCACGGTGCCAGACCCGGTCAAAGAGCCTCACCCTTACTCTCGATAGCCGCCGCCCATCGGTGTGTTAGGTACACAAGAAGATCGCCCGTCGAGCGACCGTGACGGAAACCGTACTGCCGGTCGCTGAGCAGGTCGTGTTCCTCAAGGTACCCCAGGAGCTGTGTATTAATTACACGCTCCATCACCTTGGATAAAAGGGAGGTGACGGCTATAGGCCTGTAATTGGCCGGGTCGGTCCTGTCACCCTTCTTGGGTACAGGATGTACATACGCGATCTTCCACGACGCCGGGACTTGTTGCATGGAATAGGAAAGTGTGAAAAGACGTGTAAGTACCGGACACAACTCTGGACTACAATGCTTTAGTACCACCGCGGGAATGCCGTCTGGCCCACTCGACTTATGAACGTCCAGGGATTGAAGCTCCCGCCGGACATTCCGCTGTGTAAATTTAACTTCCGGCATGGAAGTGCCACAACTCGGAATGCCCGGCGGTAAAGCACCCCCGTCGCTCATGGTCGAGTTAGAGGCAAAGAGATTACCCAAAAGGTCGGCTTTCTCCTTGGCACTCTGGGCCAAACTACCGTCGGGTTTAAGCAAGGGTGGTAATCCTGACCGACAGAAGTTTCCCTCGGCAGCTTTGGCAAGCGACCAAAATTCACGACTTCCTGAAGGGTAGCCTGCTAGCCGTTCGCCAATTCTGCCGACGAAATCGAACTTGGCCTTGACAATTGCTCTTTTACTGGACCTCGAGGCGGCATTTAATTTGCGTTTCACCTCAGAGATGTTTGGATCTGAATTTGCACGAGCCGTGGTCCAAGCTCTGTAGGCAGATTCTTTCTGCATTAGAGCTTCTCTGCAGAGCCGATTGAACCACGGTCGCTTTTTTGCCCCTACAGGGATCCAGCGGTTGGGAATGTAGCATTCCATACCCTCCAAGATCCCCTCAGCGACTGCTACAGCACAAGAATCCAGATCCTCTGAGGCAAAACAAAGCCGCCACCACGGGTACGACGCATAGAACTCTCGCAGTCCATCCCAGTCTGCTGACTTGTAGTGCCACACATGTCGCCATTCCTTGGGCCGAGGTGGTTCAGGCCTTGCGAGAGGCACATGCGTCCGAACGACACAGTGGTCCGACGATCCTAGCGGAGCATCCACTGAAACGTTGTATCCGTCCGGACGCGTTGTCAGCAGGAGGTCCAGCAATGCACTATGCTCATTCTCCCTGTCTGGTATCCTTGTATGGGATTTAACCAGCTGGGAGAACCCATTATTATTTTCTTGTGGGGGACGCCGGCTGTACCGAGCGGACGATCCGACCGCCTTTTCTGCTGTGCATTTCGTCCAATTCCCCAGTCTCCTCTCTGGGATTGGATTGGGTATCCCAGCACTCTTCACGGCGCCCCTTCAAATCTTCTGGTATCCTTGCAGAATCGGACAATTTGATCCACCTTCAAGTGTTCCAGATCCTCTAGATTTAGTCTATCCGTGCCCATAGTCTCCCATCTGCTTAGTGAGTACATGGGGCACTCGGCCAGTAGGTGGAAACTGGTCTCTTCCTCCTCCATGCACTCTGGGCATATGGGGTCGTCTTTCACTCCTATCACTGTCAGATGCCTGTTCAGGCGACAGTGCCCTGTGATTATCTCTATAACTAGCCTCATGTTTGCTCTGGTCAGTTTGACCAGTTGGCTAGTTCTTTTCGCATCCAAGCCTTTGATGAAGATCTTCGACTGTCTCATTCCAGTCGACGATCTCCATCTGCGGTTGGTTTCTACCGTTATGCTCCTGCTGATTACTTCCTTGGTGATTTTGTGAGCAATGGGAAGCCCAGGCTCAGGTCCCACCAAGCTTTCTTCCGCTCCCATTCGGGCTAAGTTGTCTGCTGTTTCGTTTCCTGGGACTCCTGCGTGTCCGGGTACCCAGGCTAAACTTATTTGGGTTCTTTCCGCCAGCTTGTCAAGTGACTCTCTGCACTCTTTGACGATGGCTGACGTTATTTCTTCCTTATTCAGTGCTTTTAAGGCTGCTTGGCTGTCGCTGTATATCGTTGCCTTTCTGCTATTAGTGTGGCGGGAGACCATTTGCGCGCACTCCGTGATGGCGCTGATTTCCGCCTGAAAGACACTAGCGAACTTGCCTAGACTTATATATCTACTAGTCTCAGATCCGTCTTCGTGCCTGATGTGCACTCCGGATCCGGATTGCTTTATTGACTCCATTCTAGAGCCGTCTGTGTAGCAGATAGTGCCATTACTATCGTCTATCTGCCAATTCTCTCTTGTCCCTATGTGTATTCTGTATTTTTTGTCAAAGATCCTCTCTTTGCTGATGAGGTCGTTATTGATGAGAATCATTGACATCTTTTCTTCATATGGTTTGCTGATTTTTGCATGGCCTCCGTCTGCTAAGGTCGCCCTCCATAGGCCCACGCTTTTTAGCTTAAACCACTGTTCGACTGCTCTCTTTTTTATTTCTAGATCTAGGGGGTGGAGCCCCAGAATGATCTCTAGCGCGGCTGTTGGTGTGGTTCTCATCGCGCCCGTGGTCATCAGGGCCGCCAGCCTCTGTACCTTGTCAAGTTCTGTTTGATTCGTCTTGTTGATGGCTTTGTGCCACCATACTATGGCTCCATGTAGGATTCTTGGTAGGATTATGGATTTGTATATCCATATTACTGTCGCAGGTCTTATTCCCCACGTTTTTCCTATTGCACTCTTGCACTGCATTAATGCCATTTTGGCTCTTAAGCATGTGTACTCAATGTGCTTCTTAAAGGTTAGTTTGCTGTCCAGGGTGACTCCCAAGTACTTTATTTCGCTGACCACTTCCAGTACCTGGTTATTCAGTCTCACTGGATCAGCGCTGCCAATCTTTCTTTTGTTAGTGAACAGCACTAATTTAGTTTTGTCAGGGTTTAGATTGAGCCCTTTACTTTTACACCATGCCAGGGCTACATTCAAGCCTCTGTTCATGATGTCGCTTACAACGCTTAACACTGGACCTGTGACTAGGATCACTCCGTCATCGGAATATGCTTGTGCGTATATGTGTAATCTGTTGAGTTTGCTAATTAGCTCATCTATTAGCAGGCACCATAATAGCGGTGATAAGCATCCCCCTTGTGGGAATCCTCTGCTTGCCCTCACTTTGAGCATGACGCCTGCCATTTCTGCCTGTATCATTCGGTGTCTAAGCATGTGTTTGACCCATTCTGATATGTCCTTATCTATTCTTTCGCGATTTAGGGTTGTCTCTATTGATTCTGGGGTGGCCATATCAAAGGCACCTTCGACATCAAAGAAGCATCCTAGCGCGTATTGTCTGGCGTTTATCGATCTCTGTACCCTATTAACTAAGTTATGGAGGGCGGTGTCCGTTGATCTGCCCTCCATGTATGCGTGTTGATTTGGGTGCAAAGGATTTCCGCTCTTGTCTATTTGTTCTCTAATCAGGCGATCTAGTATTTTCTCCAGAGTCTTAAGCAGGAAGGAGGAGAGACTTATGCATCTAAAGGCCTTCGCATCCTGGTACGAGGGTTTTCCCGGTTTTGGAATGAATACTGCTCTAACCTCCCTCCAGATTCTTGGAATGTATTTTAACTTAATGCTACAGTTGTACATAGCAAGCAGGTCTTGCGCTATGTAGCTTATCACTGTCTGTAGCATCTTTGGGAATACACCGTCTGGTCCAGCCGCCTTGTAAGGCTGGAAGGACCGAACACTCCATTGCAAGTGTTCCTCAGTTATGATGCTGATCGGCTGTCTGGGAGAACCCATAGGTCAAGGCAAATTCGTGAGCAGCTTTTCCCGCAAAGTCGGTGGTCCGGGAGCCCAACCAGTCAACATGATGACCGTTGAAATCTCCCAAAATCACTATCTCCGCGGAGGGACACTGCTCAATCACCCTGTCAGTCGACTGCTGCAGGTGGTCATAAAGGCGAACTGTGTCCGTGTTACCGCTGTGAGACCTGTACACGCACGCGTAGATCCGGGTGTGGCCCCCGTGATCCACGCGCGCCCATAACGTAGACAGGTCCCTGTCTTCGAGGCTTGTAAGACGGCGACAGCAGACATCATCCCGGACGTACATACACACCCCGGCTTTCTGCCTGAAGTGGTACTCCAGCTTGTAGCCAGGGTACATTAAGTCAGATGCATCTTTCGGGCATGAGATCTGCGTCTCCGTCAAGAAAAAAAGGGTCGGCTTCGCAGTTTCAAGATGGTGGTGGACTACGTTGATGTTCGCGCGCATGCCTCTGATGTTGCAAAAGTCCACTTGAAGTGTGGACGCCGATGCCGCTGTGGATACCTTTTTATTTTTTCTTTTTGCTGCCATGGTTGTTTTTATTAAAAAGGGGAATTAAGAAGGTTAAGGGGGCGCCTGTGTGCCGTTGGCGCAGGAGACTAAGCGAGACTCCAACTCACCAAAGGCAGACAAAGGTAATGCGGAAGATTGGCACGGCGTACGGAAGGGCCCCCGGTCCCCACCCAATGCAGTGGCCGCGTCCACTCCGGTATCCTCCTCCGGCACGACCACAGCACCAGGGACTTTACACAGGCTGCTGGTTCAGCCTCCTGGGGCGGAGATTAAGTGATCCCCAGGTTCGGGTTCCGTACAGCCTGCGGGCGGTCAGCGGTCAACCGTTTCACCGGGTCTCCCTGACCGCCGTACCAATACTCCGCGCCTCTATCCGCCAATGGAGCCAGATAAGCCTCTGGTCTCACCGTCACCGGCACAAAGTCGCCCCAATGAGCTCTGGATCCCTGCTAACCGACGGAGAACATAACCCAACCGGAGTCAGGTTACTATTACCGCGGTCTTCTGCAGGGCGGAGGTACTGCACCAGGCGGGCTGCTCAACGAACGGTGTACCGTTATGCCCTTCCTCCTAATGTGGGCTTTTTCGTTAATCCCTAAGATATTGAATCTTAGGGATCTCATTGAAGAAGCCACTACTGTACCCTCAGGGTGTAACGTTAGCTCCATGAGAAGTAACGCATATCCCCTAAACCCCGAGGGGGTCGTGTAACCATATTTATGTATATATTTTAAGATATTTGTTTGTATATATTATTTATATATATATATATATATATAATTATTTATTATTATATATTTATACAGTATACTATTTGCATATATAACTTACTTATACTTCTGCATGTGTGTTACTTCTATTCTATCCTGTTCTTTAAATTACACACTTTTACTCGTTTTATCCTACTTCATGCTCTCCTCTCGCCGGTCTGCTGGTAGATATTTCTTTTAGAAATAAGCAGTACCATTGTACCTATGTTTCCTCTTGTTATTTGTATTTTGCATCCCTAGTGTGTACAAGAATAAATAAATAAAATAGATTTGGCCATTCTTTTTACGTGTGGAAATCCTTCATAGTGCCACAGCCGACATTATCAGGTTTTTCTCTAAAATCCTTCATAGTGCCACAGCCGACATTATCAGGTTTTTCTCTAAAATCCTTTATAGTGCCACAGCGGACATTATCAGGTTCTTCTCTAAAATCCTTCATAGTGCCACGGCTGACATTATCAGGTTTTTCTCTAAAATCCTTCATAGTGCCACACCCGACATTATCAGGATTTTCTCTAAAATCCTTCATAGTGCCACACCCGACATTATCAGTTTTTCTCTAAAATCCTTCATAGTGCCACAGCGGACATTATCAAGTTCTTCTCTAAAATCCTTCATAGTGCCACAGCTGACATTATCAGGTTTTTCTCTAAAATCCTTCATAGTGCCACACCCGACATTATCAGGATTTTCTCTAAAATCCTTCAAAGTGCCACACCCGACATTATCAGGTTTTTCTCTAAAATCCTTCATAGTGCCACAGCCGACATTATCAGGTTTTTCTCTAAAATCCTTCATAGTGCCACAGCCATCGTTATCAGGTTTTTCTCTAAAATCCTTCATAATATGTATGTTATAGGCAATATGTATAATGCTGGCATTCTATAATACAATACCTAGGCATTGTATAGAATGACGGGGTCGTTCAGACAATGTATGAAATGATAATAAATGTTTAAACTATTTTACACTTTGCCTAGGAAATGTATAGAATACCTAGACATTGTATAGAATGCCGGTCGAAGCATAGGTAATGTGTGTAATCTATTTTTCTTCTCTATGGTTTAGTACTAATCTTTTGAGAGCTACTCCTAATTTCAACTTTCAACAGCAGACAGTGCTGATAAGACATGTGTTCTATTGGTTCGTATGCCTTAGAATGTTTCTTACATAGCAGTCCTTTCCAAGAAATTGCTGCGGAAAGTCGCCCTGTTCATTTATTACCACTTAGGAAGCAAAAACGGGAACAGAATTTTACACTAACACCCCGACTCGGATGGGTTAGGTTAGAAGGCTAAGGCGGGAGCGAAGCGGAGCGGACCTTCGTGGTTATTTTTTTTTTGTTTTGTCGACTAGTTCTTACTTGGTTAACGATTCAGTCGTCGAATCTGTCCATTCATTATACACATTGCCTGAACGTTTTAGGCAATGTATATAATGCCTAGGCATTGTATACAATGCCGGATTGCTATGCCCTACGGCCGGAATCCCTCGAAACGATGTCTCTAGATTAGCTTGGTCTGTGCTAGATGACATTGTGTGAGAATGTGAAAAGAAAATTATTTACAATTCCTAAGTGGTTAATGAATCATTCGTAACTAAAGCTACTCAAGTAGTGTACGTCGCGTCATTATGAGAACACAATATAAACAATTTATCTAAAGCTTCCAATAAACTATTCACTTCTCACGAATGTGAAGTAGCTGTCTACTAATAACATCTCACTAATATAATAAACTAGTAATTCTATTTCTCACTAATAGATAATAGGTCGTAGGCTGGGACTGGATGGGAAAGGCGCTGAACCGTGTGTTGTGGCGTTAATTAGGAGAGGACTACGTCCAGGAGTGGACTGTCAGCTAATTTGATTGATTGATTGATAGGTATAAAATTCAAGTTTGTAATATATGGTTGAAAACTTAAGTCGGTTTAATCCAATTTCACATTAAATCAATACGTCAAATAGGTATGATCTTCTGACACATATTTTGACGTGTTGATTTTTTTACTAACCTACTTATTAATATTATTGAAAGTACGATTAGTAATCGCAGTCAGTAAAATGACAAGTGCAACTGTCACATACCGTCGTTGCGCCTGACAAGTTCCAGATGTGATTTTTACAAGGTTTTGGGAAACTCAAAAAAACATGTTTTTTCAAAAAGTGTGTAAGTAATCAAAAATCTGTAAATGCAGTATTATGAACATTCATTTTTTTACATATGTAAGAAATACATTTGAAATGCAATGTTGCATATATTTGAAGATTTAATTATTTTTTTCTGTAAATCTGCACATACCTGTTTTGGCACTGCGCATGCAAGTTATTCATGTGCCATTTCATGCACATAAAGGATAATGTTAACACTGTTTTCTCAAAAACTAGTATATTATGTGACATTTCGGTATTAAACATTCAGTGTACTACTTCCATTTTCATAGTTATTGGTCGGTCTTTTTGTAATGTATTAGTATTAATTAAAACTTCTGGTGTTAATCGTAAAAGTTAAATTAAAAGTATGTTAAAATACCTAAAAGTCACAATATAAACTCCTGTATAAAGCCCTTAATCCACTTACACGAGTCCAATGCAGAGTGCAGAACAAAAAAGATGGAGCTTAAACTTTTGAATAATTACGTACGATCTTATGTCTGTAGAAACCGTGGTCAGTTTTATGCCTATTCATAATTAGGTAATCATATTCAGGCAATCAAAATTACGCCGGAACATATGGTCCTACGTCTTCCGCATTCAGTCACTCTCTGTGACCTTTTCAGGCGGTCGAGCCATCAGGAGGGGGATCGTCCTATCCTACGTTCATCAAGCTCGGCTATCGTTTCTTCTATAAATGTGTACCTACCATCAAACAGCATGCTCTGAGAGCTATGTCGACCACTCTGGTATTCTGACGGAAAACATCGTTTCAAATCAGGTTTCAAGGTAAGTAGACTCCTGGGCAACCACAAGCCTCAATCTTTCGACTAGGATTAGTCCCGGCTACGTCGTTTCTTTACGGTGAGGCAATTTGTGACACAATTCTCGAGAACAACTTGTATAAATGGCTCGCGCATAAGTGACATGGGGCAGGTCTTGACACCTTTTTTTAAGATCAGAGTCACCACACTCCCTCTCCCTGCTTTAGCCGTCTGTTCCAGCCGGAGAATGAAATTTAATGGGACATCCTTCCGAGGGCTTACCCGGGGCTTTCAACCATAGGCTGTTGGGCGTTACGTGTGGTTTTTTAGTCCGGCGTAGTCGGAGTAGCAGTAGTAGAAGTCCGGCAAAACATCCATAAGGATTTTCCCTCACGTAAAAAAAAGGACCTGAGTCCCACCAAATTTTAGGTGTTATTTATTAATTCCGTCCTCTTAAGGGGATTTATTAATTTTGAGTTGCTCGAGAGCCGCGCTGACTTCGCTCTGATCGATATCTGGGACATTGGTGCGTTAATGGAACCCTGTGGCCATCATTTCTAGGCTAATTAATCCGTGATAATTACAGGTATCTGTAAAAGCAGTCCATTTCCTCGAGAATATTAATGAAATTAACTTTGAGGGTACCCTCAAAGTTAATTGAGGTAGCAAAATTGTACAATTTTGCTACCTGTGGCTGTTTGCTGCTATTGAACTGTTGGGTACAGACCTTAGTGCCCCTGTTCTACTCAATCGTAGCCTCGAAAACACTGGTGTTATTATGTCTGAGGTCGTGTCTTATCAGCTTTCGAATTTTGACGTTAATGTCAAACCGTTCTGACGAATACGCAGGCGTAGGTGTCATTTCCCGTTTTATCTTCATAACTTCGAGATTCTTTAGCTTTGAACACCTTTTTTGCCATTGCTGGACAAAAATCTTCGAGCACTTGTTGTAACGTTTTTACCACGGTGTCGGTTTTATCGTTGTCATTGGTTTCTAGCAAATCGAAACGATTTCTAAGTTTCAAATGAAACCTTTTGGATCCCAATTCTATGTGGAGCGTAGTAGGTCGAAGAACAGGCTTTATTACCTGGGCTGTTTCTGAAAATACTGGGACAAGTCAGTGATCACAACCGGCATTAAACCACCTGATAATCACAAAGTCATCACTTTTGTCCGTTATGATAAAGACTTTCTCATTAATTGTGACTTTGTCGGGACTTCACCAAATCTACTTCCTATGGGGCCTCATATTAAAAAAAGAATTCACCAAGAAGTGACCCTGAGATTGGAGAGAAAATCAACAAGTAGGTATGTGCCTCAGTCATTCCGTATCATGGTTTTGCCGCAACCTTATACCCTACAGTTCAGCGTTGAAAATCCCCATTAAGATTGTAGTTGGCAGTGCCTTGTAATATCTTCGCTATGTCTTCATACACAGCCTCGATTGCCTCTTTTGTGCTTCTCGAGGTAGTGGCAAACACCTGTTTCAGGGAGTTCCTGTCGATGAGTTCCAGTATATGATATGCTACCCGAGCTGATACACTGCTGACTTCCACACCACTGCTAATGAGGTAAATTTTCACCATAAAATCGATACCACCGTCGGAGGTCCTTCCATCACTTTGCTAAGAATAGAGCATTTCATCTGGTGTGAGGGTTGGCGTGTTCTAGTGTTCCTTGATTGAAGTGTGTAAGTGAAGATACCCTTTATTCGGACCTCGCACAAGTCTAGTATGGCTTTGCGACTCAGTTCTACCTCGAGTTTGATGAGATGCTCGTTCAGCTATGGAGTATACCTAAAGTGCGTCGTTATATGGAGCCAGGATCAGTCGTGAATGGTAGCCTGTCTAAGCCCGTAAATTCTTTGCACTTCCCTCCCGCCATTGTTGCGACCGCTACCGCGACCGGAACAGCGCAAGTGCAGGGAACTGTGGGTCGTTTATTTTTATAAGCTTTCATATTGTTAGGGGTTTGGGCCTTATTGTACGACGTAACCAGACGGCTAAGTAGTGCGTAGTGTTTTATTTTGTTTGTTTTTCTCTTCGTCATGACCTCATCCGTTTATTAGCAGGAGCACCACTCGCAGGTAAGACCGGAAAGTGGCCCCTATATTGTGGGTAGGTCTCTATCCATAACAAAACTTATCAAATAATGATAATAAATAAATAAAAGCATAGACCATGTTTGTCGCCATAATGTTACATATTTATCATGTTTTCCGCGCGATATTGGCAAGATCGCATATTCCATATGTGTGTGTGCACATAACGTTTTTTTCCAAAGCTTAAAACACATACGGAATTTTGCAAAATTGGTTCTAAGCTAAATATTACACAACGGATTTTACTAGCATGTGTAGATTTAGACAGAGATCATAAATATGCAAAAATCGAAAAATCGAAAAAATGCACATATGGAACTTGTCAGGCGCAACGACGATACACTGAATTTAGTACTGAATTTTGATTCGGAGTTTTGGCGCAAACACGAAAGGACTCTTACATTATTCCGTGTTGTAATTTTTCAAAATTAGTGTATTTATGAGTATTTATGTTTAATACTGGTGGATTTTTAAACATAAAAGTTTCAACAACGTGCACAAGTGTTGGAAAGTGATAAAACGAAGTGATACGCGACTTTTTTGTATGTACCACCAAACTCCAAAGACAACTCTTAGTAAAGTACCACCGCTTTACTTGAGTACAAAATTTGTCTAAACTGGAACATACATGAATACGCATAATTATTAAGAAAAAGATATATTACACTTACACTGCTATTTGCAAGATTCTCAACATGAAAAGGATTGATATTTTCGATATATTTATATCGATATACATTGGCATACTCTCAAGCCGAGAAAGTCCAAGATATAAGGAAAAGAAGAAGAAGAAGAATTTTGATTCAAGAAATGTCATTTTGCTGACTGAAATTAATAATCATAGTTTATTAGAGGGTTTTCACAAAGGTTCATTTAACTACCGCGGCTGAAACTTGCGTCTCGGAGTATTGTAGATGGTGCGATGTGATTCAAGAATATTTACTATATTTACTCAGGTCGCCGGGCGCCGCCGTAATAAAACCTATTCAAATAAACATTTCTAAAATTTCCCTTCAAGTCAATGAAACTGAATTAATCTACTTTTTTGAATATCGCATCGTTACAAAATGTTTTATGAAGAACTTACTTTTTATTCAAAATGGTAAGTAACCCAGTATAGAAAAACTACATCTCAAAGTAGAAACCGTCTGTCCAAAAATAACGTATTCTTTTGTTTCCAATTGTATTCTTACTTAAAACGAGTATTTTTTACAAGACAATACTATTTTTATGTCACCGAACGGCTAAAAACTTTTCATTAATATTCATAAATGTATTACGTACAGTCTGCAACCATCAGAATGTTCTAAAGGCACTGTGTTACTAATCTACTGTTTTAAAACATATGTTTTGTACTTAGCAGAATATTCTGGTTTAGATTCGTTCTAGTTAGCACGGGAAGGAAAATGTGGTGCCTACATAAGTAACTACATGACCTCGTTAGAATATAGGACCATGAAATACGTACTGTACCTATACATATTTCAGTTTCGGGTCAGAAGGTATGAGAAGTTTTTGCATAATGATAATTTATGTTTCAGTAGTAGATACATTAAGGCTTAGCCACACCAAGGTAGGATAATGCCGCAATCGGGCCGGTCCGACGAGTCATGGGCGAATGGCTGAAGAGGAAGCATGGCAACCTCTCTTACTGGATATTACAGATATTTACCGTGCACGGGTGCTTCGGTAAAAATCTGTGGCATATACAGCAGGACACAGCCGAATACCAGCACTACGAGTAACGCAGCGAGTACACAGCGCTCCACACATTGGTTGTAGAGCTCAGCGTGGGCGCGATAGTGTCAGGTCTTCGTGGCGAGACTGGACGTATATATACCTTCTCTCATTGGAAACCTTGGGAGCTATGATATCCAATGGCAGCAAGTGGGACGCCACCGCGTCTTCATGTGAGCAAGTTATGCTCACGAAGATGGCGGTGGTGACGGAGGAGGGGAGAGAGTCTTTGCCCAACACACGGAGATTACGGTGATCGGGGAGCAGATAGCTGCTTATAAAAACATGCCCAAGGCGACGGCGTGACTTGAGAGTTCCACGCACTGGAATATGGAAGCCATTTTACTGATGAAGTACGCTTATTATGTTTCGATTTTTAACTTATGAAATGATTATAAATTACTTGCATCATTTAGTTTAATTACATGCAGTACACCAAATAATTTACGTAAAGTAAATTATTTGGTGTAAATTTTATTGTAAAACAGCGATATCACTATCACAGTCTCTTTTAACATAAATTCACGTATTAGGTACATACTGATGGCGTTAATGCTTAAAATATTCTAAAAAAAACAAATTCATTTTAATTCAGATCTGTTTTTAGCTCGACGCTTATCTACTTTTTAGGGTTCCGTACCCAAAAGGTAAAAACGGGACCATGAGATTTCGCTGACCATCTGTCTGTCTGTTTGTCCGTCACGAGACTGTATCTCAGGAACCGTGACAGCAGCTAGAGAGCTGAAATTAATAGATGATATATTTCTGTTGCCGCTATAATAACCAATACTAAAATCAGAAAAAAGGTGATTAAGGGGGCCCCCTTAATCCTCCTTTATTTCCGATTTTAGTACCCATACAAAATACTTTATTTTTTACAGTTTTTTGGTATGGAGCCCTCCGCGCGCGAGTCCGACTCGCACTTGGCCGTTTTTTTTTATAAGTGTACCTAACTTTTTGTAGTTATTCTATGAAAGTTTGCGATGGAGGTGCTACACTCGCGCTGCAGGTCCCGAATATTATCAACATCGACCTCAATACTGTGCTGCAGTCTTGAAATCACTGGATCTGCATATTTCGGACGCGTGGTTGCCTACTCGCCATGCCCTAGGTAAAGTCTTCATATTTCAATCGGGTTGATGAAGAGTCTTGGTTCCACCATTAGTACGAACTATTTGCTCTTAAGGTTTAATAGAAGGTGTAGTGCGATCTACTGGAAAACAAGTTTCAGATGTCCGCATCAATCCTTGTGGTCGAACCGTGTGGCCACAGAACAGTACCAATTTCATTTCATTCGTTCCGTCCGGGACAGTTTCATTTTCACTTTTTTTTTAAAAGGGTAAGTGCAAGTTATCGTATTCTTAATTTAACACTTGTTCTTGGTTTATGTGTCTAGTCTTCTTTCAAAAGGGATTTTTCCTCACTTATAAAATCCACTCCGATCACTGTGAGAACACGGGAGTAGATTATAGCCTGGGTATTTTACTCGCTAATAATAATGTAGCTTTATAATGTCAATATTATATTGTCCCGGGACATCCTTCCGAGGGCTTACCCGGGGCTCCCAACCACAGGCTGTTGGACGGTACGTGAGGTTTTTTAGTCGGTAAGAGTCCGGCATAACATCCTTTGAGGATATTCCCTCACGTAAAAAAAAATATCAATATATTTTTTTAGTTTAGATGATATAGTGTAGTTTCGAGTATATTCGTTACATACAAAAATACAATCTTCCCTCTTTATGATATTAGTATAGATTAGTCAAGTTCTGATGATGATATCAATGACACCCATAGGCGTCATCCGCATCAGGTTGACATTTTATTTACGTCGCTAGGCGTCCACCGCAACGAATGGGTTAAATAAAACAATTCGCTTTGTAAAACTGAGAAAGACGCCGTCTATTATTGTGGTACCTCTAGACGAACGAATTCGAAATAAAATTGCTACATAAAATTCTGACGAGTCAAAAGCTGATTTGACTATTCTTAATAGGTAAAGGTATTAAATAGATATGGTGAACATTTGCCCAAAACGAATTGCGGCATTGTAGCTAACAAGCAACTCTTATCGGTAAAGTATTTTTAGCATTTTTTTTTTAGTTCTAACCGCACTTAACTATCAATAAGTGTTATTCAAATGTTTTTACAACGTGTGCATTAAAACATTCGTTTTATCAAGTAGGTAAGGTGACTTTGCAAGTGAAATTACCTAAATGCTGATTGTTGACATTTTTACATTCAAAAAAAAAATGCCCAATATGGAAATTGCGACGATGGATCGCGATCCGTTCCATTTTTCAGGCATTGTAGCGGTGGGCTGAAAAATATATTGATGGTGAGTAAATTCTCGGAGAAGTGCTTCTGGTTGGATCACCAAGACCAACTCTATGCAAGCAAATTATTATAAAAGTAGGTGTAATTTGCGTTTTTTCTAACGTAAGGGAAAATCCATTATGGATGCAATACCGGACTCCTACCGACTAGAAAACCTAACGCAACACCCAACAGCGTACTGTTGGGAGCCCCGGGTAAGCTCTCGGAAGGATGTCCCAGGACGCCCAACGGTGTAGTTTGCATTCTTTTTAAATTTAGTTTTCAGAACAGAGCAAAGAAACCAATACGGTTAATTTATGTATTTGTCCCACAGGAAATGATGCAGCCTATTCCACGTCCCATAACGTATTTATAAATGTTTTACTTTTGAGTGGAATATTTATCAAATGACCTGAAAAGTCGAAATTTCCGGTTCAATAAAGTGGAACAATGTATGAATTTGCTATTAGATATGTACCTATGGAGTAAAATATTCTTCCGAGAAGAGATACGCATATAATGAATAAATTTCAGTCGACCCGCGGCAATCGGACAAACGTTTTGCAGGGCAGTGTCGGAATATCCAATTCGTCGGATTATAGTGCTGCCCAAGACCCCGCGTATAATTCGGATTTTTTTACATAAGAGTACCTTGTAATCCGACAAATTACAGGTCCAAAAATAAGATTCCATCGTGTTATTATCTCTGAAGTACCTACAAATCAAAATCATACAGTTGTTGAATTTAGTTTTTAATAAACAACACCAAAATATTTAATTACTTTTAAATTATAAGGTAATTGTGATTAAAACGATCTAAAATATATTTTTTTAGTTGAAGTCCGCTCATTATTGCATTGTTTACATAAGCGACAATGTGACAACCTTAAAAAAATAGTTAGGTAGATACCTTACACTATTATGTCCTGTCGAGTCCTGTCGGATTACAGCGGTGGCGGATTAGCCAGGGGCCTGATTACCGCGGGTCTACTGTATATAGATACTGCTCGTTCGCTCTAACTTTGCCGCTCGGCTCCATACTAAAGTCGATTTTTTAATTAGACGAAGTAAATTGACAGCAACTAATGTCACTTCTTCATACAATGTTGCGTATTTTCTATGACGAAGTGACATTAGCTACTGTCAATTTACTTCGTCTAATTAACAATTCGGGTATACGCCTCTACGCCAGCGGCAAAGTTAGAGCGAACGGGTAGTACTAAGCTGATGTCCGCAGTCCGCAGCCCCGCTCGCGTTGTTACCGTTCCCGCTTCCCATAGGAACCTATTCCTGGGAAAACATTATGTTATTTACTAATCTATCCCTGTGCCAAATTTCAACCAGATCTGTTTGGCCGTTCGAGCGTGAAAGAGTAACAAACATCCACACTCACAAACTTTCGCATTTATAATATAAGTACGATATGTTTTAGCCATAGGTAGGTACTAGGTACTATATGTTATCTGTGGTAATACAGTCAAAAACGACACACTTCATGTAGCGAATCTATTGTTTTACTAAAACACATGTGTCCCCGAAAAAGTATACAAATGACAAATAGGAACGCGGATTTGTTTTTTTAAATCATTGTTTGAAATGTGACGCATGTTAGTTATTTAAATAATATTCAAATTTATGTACTTACTGATATGGCACAGATATCGATAGAAAAAATATAAAACACAGCTCTTACTGTGCTGACTCAATATGAACGTTGTGTCACATTTTTGGAGCGCTCGTGGCCCCGCGGACTCAGTGTTCTGTAAACGATCACTGCAGTAAGCAACATTTACTATGGTCGGATATGGATGGGTGACCACCACGTGGACCACTTTGTGACATTTATTTACGAGCGTTTCCGTGCTTCGGAAGGCACGATAAGCCCTTGGTCCCGGTTGTCAGTAAAATGACAGTCGTTAAGCCAAGTTGAAGGCCTTATGGGCGGCTTGAAAAATTTCAACTGTGGGTCGTCACAACCTGCGCCCGGGTCGGCAGCGCGTGTGTAGCGCCTCTGGTGTTGCAAACGTCTATAGGCTACGGTTACCAACCTTCCGGTGGGCCGTAAGCTTGTCTGCCACCTAAGTAGTATAAAAAAAAAAAAAAAAAATTGTGCTGGATTTTTTCAGGCCGCCATTATGGTCCCCAACTTTTGCTGGGAGCCCTGCATCGTGTGGTTTTAGTCGATAGCATCCAAGTAGGATTGTAGGTTTTTCACACATGAAAACAAAAACACTCTGACAAAACCGCGAGTGTGATTTGGACTCGCTCACAGAGGGTTCCGTACCAAAAATTGACGGTGGAAGGTGATCGTTTATAATAATAATAATAAATCTTTATTGTCAGGCAACATTAGAAAGTTACAGTTGGTATTAACTTATTCTACGGCCCATAGATAAATACCTTAAAACTAAAATACATATAAATATCTTAACCTAATTGACACGTAATGACGTTGACGTGTCGCGTGACGTGGGGTTCCGTGTCGGCAGACGTCCTCTGAAGCGCCGGTACTTCACCCCTCTCGGCCAGAACTCAGGATCCACACTTATGCGCATAGTAAGATCCCAGACGCCGTCGGGGGTGTCCCCTGTGCCACGTTATGGACCCGGCGCCCGCAAGGTTAATCCATGTAATGCTAAGAATAAGGTCTCTAGGAGGTTCTAGGTTCTAGGTTCTAGGTTTACACGGGCTGGTTTCCGCAACTCGACGTCATTTCTGCGCCTATTTTGCGTGGGGGGTTGTGGTATGGCTAATGCCATCCCAGTTCCTCCAGGAAGTCTAGCACACTCTTCACGTTGCCGACGACTTCCTGGAGCGACCTCGGTGTCCCGAAGTGTTTAGCCCTGTATCTGGCCAGTTCTGGGCATTCCATAAGAATGTGACTGGCAGTTTCATCCGTCTCCATACAAGCTCTGCAAAGGGGACTGTCTGTGACACCTAAGTTAAAGAGATGTTTGTTTAGTGGACTGTGACCCGTAACTATACCTGTTATCATACTTATCTTGGTCCTGTTGAGCTGCAGAATTTTGCGAGAGAATCTGGTGTTGATTGTCGGCAGTGCCTCTCTCGCTTGTCTGCATGTATCTAAGCCGGCCCAGTAATCCTGGTGATGGCTCCTAGTATGCTGTTTTAGCAGGTTACGTACCCATCCCGATGGTAGGGGCAGAATAGGTTCAGGGCCCATTGCTCTCAGCGAAGAGCCTCTTCTTGCCAGCTCGTCCGCTGCGTCGTTACCTCGTGAGCCACTGTGTCCTTTTATCCATTGTAGGGTAACATTGTTCTTTGTGCATATATCCATGAGGCCCATGTGGCATTCCATGATAAGGCCCGATGTTATTGTATGGCTCTGTAGCGCCTGTAGGACCGATTTACTATCAGTTAGTATCCGGATACACTGATTTTGTACGGTCCTGGCCTTGATGGCCTCAGTCGCCTTGATTATACCCATGCACTCCGCCTGGTATACCGTGCCGTGGGTGCCTAGAGGTGTTGCGATATTAATGTTCAGGTCCTCCGAGAAGGTTCCTGCTCCGGTACCCAGTCTCGTCTTGGATCCATCCGTAAATATCCTCAACTCCGTGATATTGAGTCCCTCTTGGGGGCACTCCTGTAGTTGTATTTTGTACTTTTTGTCGAACACAAACTGCTTTGGTATTGTGTCGGTGATTGCTTCAGTTAGTGGTTCCGAATCCACCAACTTCTTGTATATCTCTGTATGTGCTACCTTGTTTGTTTTCCACAGTCCTAGACTTTTGAGTCTTATGGCTGTAGCCTCAGCTTCTTGTTTAATGAAGATGTGCAGCGGCGGGAGACCCAGCATCGCCTCAATGGCGGCGGTGGGCGTAGTTCTCATTCCACCGGTGGTTGCCATGCAAGCCAGTCTTTGGAACCTTTCCAGGACCCTCTCGACTGTGGTTAGGCTTGTGCGTGTCCACCATACCACAGCCCCGTAGGCAACGATGGGTCTGATTATCGATTCGTATAGCCAGAGGGTGATCTTGGGGCTCAACCCCCACTTGCTTCCTATCATTCTGCGGCACTGCCAGAATGTGATTGTAGCTTTGTTGATTTTGTTTTCGAAATGATTACTCCAGTTTAGTTTGCTGTCAAGAAGTACCCCAAGATACTTGACCTCTTTGGAGAATTGTAATTCGGTGCCATAGAGACGTGGCAACCGATAGTTTCCCAGAATCCTTTTGTTTGTGAACAATACCAACTCCGTCTTGCTGGGATTGACCGATAGCTCGTTGGCAGTGCACCAACGTTCCACGATCTTAAGCGCCGTTTGTGTGATATCACACACCGTGTTGGTGAAGTTTCCCTTTGTTAGTATTGTTATGTCGTCTGCATACGCCACAGTGTGGTGGTGATTTGCATTTAGTTTGATTATTAAGTCATTTACAACGAGATTCCATAGCAGCGGTGAGACGACGCCCCCTTGTGGACATCCTTTGGCCACCGCTGCGCACTGTTCCCCACTTGACTGTAGTTTTATAATGCGTTTACTCAGCATGTTTTCTATCCATTCACTGACTACCGTATTCACTCCATGTCTTGTCAGTGCCATGGTTATGCTTCTGAAGCTAGTTCTGTCGAAAGCTCCCTCTATGTCTATGAAAGTGCCAAGGCACATTGATTTAATCTGGATGGCCTCTTCTATTTTGTGTACCACTGCATGTAGTGCTGAGTCCGTAGACTTGCCGGGGGCATATGCGTGTTGATTAGGATGCAGTGGTTTATTTTGAAGGGCCGTACCTCGAATGTCTCTGTCACACAATCTTTCCAGAGTTTTTAGGAGGAAAGACGTGAGGCTTATCGGTCTGTATGATCTGGGGTCTGAGTAGTCCCCTTTGCCTGGTTTTGGTATAAATATCACTTTAACCTCCCTCCACAGTCTGGGTACGTATCTGTGCGCCAGACATGCTACCAAGATGATGGTAAGTGACCATGTCAACTGGTGTCCTCCCCATTTTAATAGTGCGGGGAAGATTCCATCTAGTCCTGGAGATTTGAAGGACTTAAAGCTGTTGATTGCCCATTCAGTTTTTTGTTGGTTGACTACCTGTCGTGCCAGCTCCCAGTGGACTTCCTCTGTGGTTACGTTTTCCACCGGCCACTCGGGTGTCTGCAGCATTTGGCATCCTGGGAAGTGCGTCTGTATTAAAATACTCTCCGCCTCTTCACGGGTGTTTGTCAGGCTGCCGTCAGGTTTCTTTATAGATCCAGATATCTCTGTTCCTTGTTTGGCCAGTATCAGTCTGACTCTATTAGCTTGTGTGCAGTTTTCAATGCTACTACAGAAATTTCTCCACGACTTGGTACTTCTGTATCTTAGTCGTTTTTTGTATTTTGCTTTGGCGGCTTTGTAGCAGTCCCAATCTTGGTCTGCACAAGTGTTCATAGCCCTGTTGAACAGCCGCCTCATGCTCTTCCTGAGCCTTTCCAGTTCGGGCCCCCACCAATTAGAGCCTTTATTCCTCGCGTTGATGGGTTCGGTTTGGGGACAGGCCATATGATAGCTATGTATGATATTGTCTGTCAGTTCTTTAACATGTAGATCAATTTGTTGAGTACTTTCGATTATGTCCGGTATTAACTGGGTTCTTAATCGTTGTTGTAGGTGATGCGAGTATTGCTTTACGTCCGTCTTACGAGGGTTTCGACGCGGAGGTGCGTAGTGCAATTCTGCTTGTAAATTGTATCTTAGCCACCTATGGTCCGAGCAAGAAGCCTCACCGGACACGTGCCAGTCCGTGATGGTTCCTGCTACCTCTTCTGTGGCTAGTGTTAGATCAATTATAGTTCTAGCAGTTCTAGTTACAAATGTTGGCTCTGAGCCGTGGTTTAGGACTGTTAGTTTTGTAGTTATAAGGTAGTCAAAGAGTTCCTTACCTCTATCGTTGCAATTTTTCATACCCCATAATGTGTGATGGGCATTTGAGTCCGTGCCGATGAGCAGTTGTAGGCCTTCCACCTCACAGTGCGACACCAACCGCGCCATATTGTGTGGTGGCGGGGTGTTCGCGCCATGCATGTAGACGGAGGCCAGAACTGCGCCGGATGTGTTAGCGCCCTGTTCGTTAGACAGCCTCACCGCACATACGTCTCTGCAACAGAAACTAGTTAGTGCATGGGCTCTGATATTTTTACCTATGTATATACAGGCTCGCGGATGTTCCGGGCCATGGTGTGCGAACATCTTACCATTTAAGCTTTGTAGACCGCATATGTTGCCTTTTCTGACCCACGGCTCTTGGATCAGAGCTACGGCATCTTCGTTTACCTCCAGCCATTTGCGCAATTGAGCCGTAGCAGCAGTACAGTGCTGGAGGTTGGCTTGATTTATTTTAATTGAACATAGGGAAGGGGACGCCATCGCTGTCAGACCCTATGTCCTCCCCTATGTCCAGATTACCCAGTCCCTCAATGAACGTCTCGCCATCTTCAGGATGCTCCAGGAGTGCTATTTCCTCAGCCAGGGTTGGCTGCTGGGGTCGGGGCGATGACGTGGAGGGCTGGTTGCTGCCGTTGGCCGCACTTAACTCGGCCGTGTTTTGTACCTCTACTGTTGTGGCTGAGGTTGATGGCGCTTCGGTGCTCTCCGCTGTCTCCAGCGCCCCGGGAGGACCAGGCTTCGGGGGAGTCCTAATAAACTTACCTCCCGGACCCTGGAACAGCATGTACACCGCCCCAAACATGTAGGCGAGACGGCGCCCACGCTGCTCCAGAACTGGTATCAGGTCCTCCGGGATGCTGACGATAACGAACGTCTGGTCCCTTGATGTTTGTGGGATCAGTTTGTGCAGAAGCCAGCGATCCACCGCAGCCCATTTGTTCTGCAGCTTTAACGTGCAGCCCACTGACCTTGCATCCGTCCTGATACCCGGTAGCAAAATTCCGCAGCGTATCCACCGCGGAACTTCGCTCTGTCGCTTAAGCGACAGCTCGAGACCTGCTTCTTTCGCGACTGCGTGCACGTGCTTGTGGAGCCACTCCACTGTCTCCTTGTTCTCACACCAAAGCTTTATTACACCATTGGTGTAGACTGGCTTACCTTGAAGTGTGGGCCCAAAGGTGTTGGATGCCTGGTTGAAGGCTACTTGTTCTAGTCGCGCCTCCAACCGCGCCATGGTTCCTTGCATCTGTTCCGGTGTGAGCTGTGTTCCGGTGGCTGACACTATTGCCACCATCAGCTCACTCTTTGCGACGTCTGCGTAAAGCTGGCCCGAGTTCCCCCGCCTGAGCTTTTTGGGTTCACCCCGAGGAGACATAGTCTCATCAAGGCGCCCCCTTTTGGCCGATGGCTGAACCCTGGAACGCCCCGCCGAGGTCGTGGTTTCTGCGAGTGGACGGGAGGCAGTCTCCACCCGCCCCCGGGGGCCCGAACCGGGTTGATCCGCCAACGGTGGGGGCACCGCAGTCCGCGGTAAATTCGCAGACCCCGCAGCCCCCACCGATGCCTGGCCCGGCCCTGACGGTCCCGTTGACGGAAGTTTGCTGTCATCTCGCTGTCTTACCTTGGCTCTCGTGCGCCTGTTGTTCCGCTTCCTCCCGATGCCGCTGGTTGTAGCATGGGTGGTGTCTGCGGTAGTTTGATTGTTGGTGGTCGCCATCCGTTTCCGGGCCGGCGCCGACACCCTATTACGTGGAGGGATTATAGTCCATCCAGTTTCTACCTGGCCAGAGGCCTGGTTGGTCATCTCCTGTTTCTCGGGCGTTCTCGGGCCCGCAGTTTGAGCTGCGTTCGTCGAGCCCGCCTCCGAAGAGGAGGGGTTTGTTAGTGTTGGTTTTTCGTTAGTGTCCATAACTGCTAGTACTTACATAATCTCCCGTGGCTTCCCACCCTCCACGGAGCCCGCAACTGGGGAGGTTTTACAAACCCCAGGACTACCACAGGAGATTTCGGCGTTGCAGGAGGTTCCGAAGCGCGACATCGGGTGCTGCAGTCTGTACAGGCGACCAAGCCTGCACAGACCTCGTTCCCTCAGCATGGCCTGTCCCCTATCCTACCCCACCTAGCCTACGGCCGTGAAGCGGCCGTTTGTCCGTTACCCCACATTGGCTCTATGTGGGGCTACCGTTTAGCTGGAAATTCGGACCGAAGAGGGAGTGTTGCCTCCCGGAGTAACTAACCCGACTCCGTTGCGGCTCAGCCCTCCAGGATTCCTGCATCCCAGCGTACGGCGATCGACTGCACAGGACCAAAGTGCAGGTAGGCATATGTAGACCACCGCGTCGCCTACTAACTCGGTGGCCCGGTTATGGTTATGTCTTGTCTAGTCTAGGGGGGGGGGGGGTATAGTCGAGTTTGTCTTGGTCGTCGCGGTTCAAGTCATATCAGTCGTTAAGTCTTAGGTTCATATAGGAAGGGGAGGTCGGAAGGGACGTCCGCACGACGTCGGCCCGGTTGACCCCCGCCCGCGCACGTGACGCGTTCAAATGAGTCCCCCAAGCCGCGGGGCGAGTACGGTAGGGAAGGGAAGTGTTGTCTGTCTTTCCTTTAGTCCGTCAGTGTGGTTTGGCATGAGGACGGGAGTCAAGGGATCCTAGGTAGCGGACAACCACGAACAGCCCAATGTTTTTCCCAGACGGAGCGGAGCATATAGCCCCGTTGTCACGCCTGAGAGACCCATGTGGAGTGCCATGTGTTGCCACAAGGATAAGGGTTGGGAAGGATGGGAGCCAAAGGATCACGGGATTAGGGGTGAAGGGAGTAGACCGTACTCACCTGGATTCAGTGAGTACGGCCCTTCCCATTGTCCGGGGCCCCCAGTGGGGACATTCCCCACGCCCTACACCCCACCGTGATGGTGATGTATTGCGCAGGGCAGGCTATCCGCAACCCGCCAACCCGCTCGGTAGCCCGGGAAGAAAGGCTGGCTCTTTGGTAAGCCGCACCCGGCTCTCCCACAGCTGTGTTAGATACCGGGCCCGCCTTATCCAGAGCTTTCCGAGAAAAAAGAAAAAAGAAAGGTCTCTAGGAGCGCCGTGAGTGAGTCCTTGGCCGGGGTTTTTTTAGTATACATTCCAATTATTAACCCTAGTTAAATGTAATACCTTGGTAGTTTGTTGTAGATAACGCATTTTAAATAATGTTGACATCGCTATCTATAATGATGTGCCTAAATATTTGTTTTTAATTAGGGTTAAAGACGAAACGAGAGAACAGTCACTCTTGGGTCTTCTGTACTATTTAGTATCTACTTCCTCTGCCTCTGTGGCGTAGTCGGTAGTGATACTGTCTGCGGCGCTGGAGGTCCTGGGTTCGATTCCCGGGTCGGTCCAAATATTTGTGTGATCCACAAATGTTTTTTTCAGAGTTTGGGTGTTTTCTATGTAGAATAATGTATGTATTTAGAAATATATAAGTATGTATATCAGTCGTCTAGATCCCATAGCACAAGCTTATATTAGCTTAATTTGGGCTAGACGATGTTGAGTGTGAATGTCCACAAATATTTATTTACTACCATAATTATCACTTTAATTTCCTATTGTACAATTTTTTTTTACGTCGCCACCCGCCTAATGGAAAGCCGTGGCGCATCTAGCGATTGACTTTTTGATGTAAATTACACTTCACTTGTAGCAAAATCCCTTCAAACATAGTAGAACGACCGACTTTATCCAATCCAGCAGAAAAAGATGAAAGAAGAAGCGAATAATAAGGGATATTTTATTATTCAATTAAAATTGAAGTCATAAAATGCATTCATCGGAAAGTTTGGAGCTGATTCTATGATATTTTTACACAGTATTTAGAACAAATATACAATTTATAACAAAACCATATTTTGAGACACAACTCGTAGATAAAACGTCTATTTTTGGCTATATTTTTTCGTCTACTAATTCGGACATATAAATTATTTCACTTGCTCCTTTTTTCGTAATTTTGTGAGACTGCTCCAAGAGCTATTTCATAGCCAATACACATTTAATGATATACCGACATCAGCAACAATAAAAAAGTTTTAATAATAAAACGAGCTGAGGAATTTATGTCAAAGCGATTAATCGATTCCTAGATCTGCACCTTTTTACCAGCACACTTGCACGGTTCTATATAAATGGCTGGCACAATGCGCTCATATGATTGTCGCCAGACTGACCCAAATCCAGCGGATGTTGCAGTTTTCATTGAAAGGTCGTTTTATGAAAAAACGCGCGTAAAAAGAATTCCGCTTAACTCCAAACGAGTGGTATGAACATAAAATCTATGGAGTTGCCGTGTGTTTGTGTTTAAAGGACGAGTCTTGGAAAATTACGCAAAATAGCAATTATTTTTTTATATTAAATGAACTCAGTTTTTGTCTGCATAAGTGGACTGATAGTCAAAGTTTAGTAGTAGTTTAATCTACAAGATGAGTGTCAAAATACGGTTTTGCTGAAATTGTATATCAATTATATTTAACGTGTAAAATCATCTAAAAATTTAATTTTTAGATGAATGGATTGTATGACCTAATTTTTTACCGACGCGAAAAACAAAAATATACCAAGAAAGGGGCCGTCCATTAATCGCGTGAGGTTATTTTGGGCATTTTTTGGACCCCCCCTCCCCCTTGGTGATATTTGGTGAGGTTTCAGATTACCCCTCCCCCCCTGGGCCGAATCACGTGTATTTTTAGTAACTACCTACAAAGTTTTTTTAAAAATGTTGTACATAGAAGTCTCTATTGATATTATCTATCCAAACTTGGTTTGCGTCACATAATAGGGACGGATATCGTATTAATATTTTAATATATTTCCCGTTGCATTTACTCCCGTCGTGTTTCTATATAATATTCATTATTTTGGAGCTAATAAAGAAGGTGTTAGTTTGTCAAGCTTAAAATCTTACGTTGGTTTGATCGCAGTTGGCTAAATAGAAGCGAAGCTATGAGCAAAAGTACAATAATCAAGATTGAATTTCCATGCGATCATTATGCTTTTGGTCACGACTATCGATATCCACGTTGACTGAGCTGAGTTTTTTTTTGTTACGGGGGGAATGCGGTTTGGCACCATCATCCTAGCTGCGGGGGCAGCACTTACCCACTAAACCCCACGGTGTTCCTCCTCATCCTACAGCCGGCATTGATATCGAAAGATTATTCACGTCGGCCCAGCCCAGCCGGGGGCCCCCAACACTTCGGGGTTCTCGCCCGCATTGCACCGCTCTCGAGCGCTTCTCTGGAAGCAGAGAGGGTAGAGAGCGGTGAGCGGGTGGGCTCTGAAGGCATCTCCGGAACAAGGAGAGGGGACTTCCCCCAAATGATCGTCGGTGGACGGGGTCATAGCTGCGTGCATCGGCTAGTCTAATTTATTATATATAACTTATAATAAAGCTATAGAGAGTTTAAAATCTGTACGTCAAATATATTTGGTAATTATTTTCCAAGATATTTTTTTACTAGACATTCTATCTATGTAACTTAAATTACATACGATACTGAAGCTAAAATAGTTTTTTTTGTATGTCTTTCTGTATCACGCCAAAACTATGGATTAAATAATATTTTAAATAATACTGACATAATTTGAGATTATTATTGATCGGATTGATGCCGATATTCGCGCGGTTCCTTTGGGAGACACGATGAAAAACAAAATGATTTTTGTGTTGTATGACCAACGCATAGGTATTCCGATTTCAATTAATTTCTGATGTAAGAAAGGAATTAAGTGCTTTATGAATTATTCCATACAAGTTTTAATATTGTTGGTTTTGTTGTTCAGAAATTACAGTGATCTCAAATTCAGGGTTGTAAAGTTGCTGTTCAAAATAAATACACGTGATATCTCACTATACCCCCCACCCCCCCTGGTGATGTTTCGTGATTTTTGTCAGACCCCCTCCCCCCCTTTCGAGCCTCACGTGATTAATGGACGACCCCAAATAAAGAAAACATACACGTAGGTATATTTGGTTTCTATTTATTTTTGAATTTTGAATATGTATGTGATTAACGTATCACATCTAAAATAAGCTGTAAAATATTGGTTTTCCTTGCTTGAAGGATGCTTTTGTATGGTCAATCGGGTTATTTAACTGATTTTAGCTCCCAAAATGCTTCAAATTATGCAAGGGCTTTTTTTGATGAATTAGTTAAACTTAATGTTAACGAAGTTTCACTCATATTCTCTTTTCGCGTCAACACAATGTTATGGTAGACAAGATCATTAAGCACGGTTACCCTTTCTTTATTTATACTGTTTGTTGATGGCACTTGGTGGAACTTGATGCACATATGGATACTTAAACGTTGTGGAACAGTACAAGTGGTGTTATTCAATATGTCTCCTATCTTTAACAAATAAAGTCGTTAAACTTAAAAATACGGTGGAAGTAATAAACTTTTAAGTGTAGGTACCTATTTACTTTTACCTTCTTTTGTCTATTTTTCGTTTATTTGTCGTTTCAATGACAACCTATTTACAACTCATTAAAATAACCGGCCAAGTGCGAGTTGGACTCGCCCATGAAGGGTTTCGTAGCAGCAAGTAACATAATATAAAAGTTCGTTGTAACTTTCATTGATGTTTTAACACGTTCGCAGTGGTAGTGATTTTTCTAAACGAAAATTACGGTTAATGACGTATTAAAAAAAAACTACCAGCTCTATCTCATTCAAACCAATTTTCGTTGGTAGTTCTTATGGCAATGTACATCATATATTTTTCTTTAGATTTATCACTCCCTTAGTTTAGAAGTTAGAGGGGGGGGGGACACTCATTTTTCCACTTTGGAAGTCCCTCTTGCGCAAACTATTCACTTTAGAAAAAAATGATGTTAGAAACCTCAACAGCATTTTGGAAGACCTATCTATAGATACCCCACACGTATGGGTTTGATGAAAAAAAAATTTTTGAGTTTCAGTTCTGAGTATGGGGACCCCCAAAATTTACTGCTTTTTTTCTAGTGTTATATAAGTATCTTAATGCGGTTCACAGAATACATCTATTTACCAAGTTTCAATAGCATAGGCCGTATAGTTTCGGAGAAAAGTGGCTGTGACACACGGACGGACAGACAGACAGACAGACAGACAGACATGACGAATCTATAAGGGTTCCGTTTTTGCCATTTGGCTACGAAACCCTAAAAACAGAGACACATTACAACATTTTTATACGTATGTGCCAGCTAATAAAGTAAACTATTTTGATAAACAATTTTTTTTTGCAGAAAACACGTCTCCATAGCGCACCTAATCCAAAAAAGTTTCCAAAGAAATCCGTGCATTGCCGTGTGGATAGAATAATGTGCTATTTTTTTGACAGGTTCGTGCCAGTGCAGGTGATGGGAGTTGGTAAAAAAAGCCACAACGACCTGCGTAAAACGCGCATTTCGACATAATGCTCCCTTACAATACATTATGGTAACTTATGAGGATCGTATCCATTCAGTGAGTGAAGTAGGTATAGGGATGTACAACTGCGTGAATTTTGGAATGCAAGGTGTTCTCGAGGTAGCTTTAAAGAGAGTAGGACGACAGATATTGACTTGAAGTACTTGTAAATATCCTAGCGAATGAAGACGTTTTTTTAATAATAAAATAATAAATATTCACGGACATTTCACACAACGCTATCTGATCCCAAAGTAAGCTAGGAATAACCTGCTTGTGTTATGGGTATCAGACCACGGATATTAATACATATATACTTTTAAATACATACATATTATACATAGAAACACCCAGACTCTTGAAACAAACATTTATGGTTCACACAAATATTTGTCTCCGGTGAGAAACGAACCCACGACCTCCAGCGCCGCAGGCGGTATCACTACCGACCGCGCCACAAAGGCAGAGAGAGGTATATCCTACATGGATGCTGTGCCGAACTCCTACCGACTAAGAACTACACGTATCCTACCTAAGAGCCTACGGTTGGGAGCCCCGGGTAAGCCCTCGGAAGGATACCCCAGGACTAGTGATTGAAGACTAAAGGGATTTGGACCTTTATCCTAGATGTAACCTACTATAAAAATAAATAAAACCTCACGCGTGAATAATTCGACATATTTTTTTAGTGTTCCGTACCCAGAGGATAAAAACAGGACACTATTCATGAGACTTCACCGTCCGTCTGTCTGTGTGTCCGTCACGAGGCTGTATCTCAGGAACTGTGACAGCTAGAGAGCTGAATTTTTCACAGAGATGATGTATTTCTGTAGCCGCTATGACCACATAAATGCTAATAATTTTTAAATAATAATATTTAAGGGGGGGCTCTATTACATCAAAGTAATTTTATGCCTTTTTAGGGTTTCGTAGCCAAATGGCAAAAACGGAACCCTTATAGATTCGTCATGTCTGTCTGTCTGTCCGTCCGTGTGTCACAGCCACTTTTCTCCGAAACTATAAGGCTTATGCCATTGAAACTTGGTAAGTAGATGTGTTCTGTGAACCGCATTAAGATTCTTATATAAAACTAGAAAAAAAGCAGTAAATTTTGGGGGTCCCCATACTCAGAACTGAAACTTGAAATTTTTTTTTATCAAACCCATACGTGTGGGGTATTTATAGATAGGTCTTCAAAAATGCTATTGAGGTTTCTAACATCATTTTTTTCTAAAGTGAATAGTTTGCGCAAGAGATACTTCCAAAGTGAAAAAATGTGTGTCGTCTAAACTAAGAGACTGATTAACCTAAAAAGAATATATGATGTACATTGCATTAAAAACTACCAACGAAAATTGGTTTGAACGAGATAGAGCTGGTAGTTTTTTTTAAATACGTCGTAAACAGCAATTTTCGGTTAGAAAGATCACTAGCACTGGGAACGTGTTGAAACATCAATCAAAGTTACAACGAACTATAAGAACTTTTATAATATGTTACTTGCTGCTACGAAACCCTTCATGGGCGAGTCCAACTCGCACTTGGCCGGGTTTTTTTGCTACAGATCCTTCCGTGCGTGAGTAGGTACTACTCGCACTATTCCGAAAAACTAAATAATTATGTAGAATCTTTTATACTATCTACCTATATTTTCCATATGGCATGTGTGTTGCCATTTTAGCCCATCTCTATAAAATAGAGTGCAGGGGGGCTAATGGCGAGACTTTGTCTGTAGTCTGTGACTGTCGCATTAAACTACGTCACTAGGGGTCGTCCATTAATCACGTGAGGCTCGAAAGGGGGGGGAGGGGGTCTGACAAAAATCACGAAACATCACCAGGGGGGGTGGGGGGTGTAGTGAGATATCACGTGTATTTATTTCGAACAGCAACTTTACAACCCTGAATTTGAGATCACTGTAATTTCTGAACAACAAAACCTACAATATTAAAACTTGTATGGAATAATTCATAAAGCAATTAATTCCTTTCTTACATCAGAAATTAATTGAAATCGGAATACCTATGCGTTGATCATACAACTCAAAAATAATTTTGTTTTTCATCGTGTCTCCCAAAGGAACCGCTCAGAATATCGGCATCAATCCGATCAATAATAATCTCAAATTATGTCAGTATTATTTAAAATATTATTTAATCCATAGTTTTGGCGGGATACAGAAAGACATACAAAAAAAACTATTTTAGCTTCAGTATCGTATGTAATGGAAGTTACATAGATAGAATGTCTAGTAAAAAAAATATCTTGGAAAATAATTACCAAATATATTAGACTAGCCGATGCACGCAGTTATGACCCCGTCCACCGATGCTCATTTGGGGGAAGGCCCCTCTCCTTGTTCCGGAGATGACTTCAGAGCCCACCCGCTCACCGCTCTCTAGCCTCTCTGCTTCCAGAGAAGCGCTCGAGAGCGGTGCAATGCGGGCGAGAACCCCGAAGTGTTGGGGGCCCCCGGCCGGGCAGGGCCGACGTGAATAATCTTTGGATATCAATGCCGGCTGTAGGATGAGGAGGAACACCGCGGGGTTTAGTGGGTAGGTGCTGACCCCGCAGCTAGGATGATGGTGTCAAACCGTATTCCCCCCGTAACAAAAAAAAACGCAGCTCAGTCAACGTGGATATCGATAGTCGTGACCAAAAGCATAATGATCGCATGGAAATTCAACCTTGATTATGGTACTTTTGCTCATAACTTTGCTTCTATTTAGCCAACTGCGATCAAACCAACGTAAGATTTTAAGCTTAACATACTGACACCTTCTTTATTAGCTCCAAAATAATGAATATTATATAGAAACACGACGGGAGGAAATGCAACGGGAAATATATTAAAATATTAATACGATATCCGTCTCTATTATGTGACGCAACCGAAGTGGCGCGGATTAGCTAGAAGTTTGGATACATAATATCAATAGACTTCTATGTACGAAATTTTTAAAAAAACTTTGTAGGTAGTTACTAAAAATACACGTGATTCGGCCCAGGAGGGGAGGGGTAATCTGAAACCTCACCAAATATCACCAAGGGGGAGGGGGGGTCCAAAAAATGCCCAAAAAAACCTCACTCGATTAATGGACGGCCCCCTAGATCACGTGGATCATCTGTTCAAAGTTTGAAATAATAAAGACGCCGAGGCGCCGCCGTGCGTATCCGCGGCAACGACGTCAGTGTCAGTGAAGAGTAATATCGGATTGAACTTTCAAAATTAATGTTTTGAGAGGGGCAGTCGGGTGAGATCGTCTCACGGCTTCTTATTATGTCTGAGTATCCAGACATTTTGATAACACAAGTTGACGATTTTCGAAATAGACGTTTCTATAGAGACCATTCTGATAGCTAGAGGTTGCTATATGGAATGTGCATGCACATTATGGTAATTAGACGTTTAGCTCATGAGAGCACTTTCCATCATGTGTGCCGAATACTTGTCTGCCACTTTAGAGGTAAGTAAGTATTTGAGTAGTAGTAGTTTATATATCCATTTTCGGATAGGCAAGGGCAATTTGAGCCATACAGCCTAGTCTTATATCATATAAATTATTTTTCCTCAGTCCTCGTCCTCTAAGTCCAGTCAAAGTCAAGTGCAGCCCTAAGTCAAAGTCAGACTTCTCTAGTAAAGCGGTGGGACTTTACTAAAAGTGTCTCTGGAGTTTGTCGAGAAATGGAAGAGTCACGTTTCACTGCGTTTTATCACTTTCCAACAGTTGTGCACGTTGTCGAACTTCTATGCTTAAAATCCACCACTTTTACTCATAAAACACTCGAAATACAATAATTGGACAATTTTTCAACTGAGTAGACCAATAGTTGTCTCCAATTTCACGCCAAGAAGCAGTAAGTATTTGAAAATTAGACGTTTTGTGTTGTTAGACATATTGTTACCTAGGCTTTCTAGACTAGTATATTTTTAAAAAGACAGTTCTCGTATCTTTACTTTTTGTCTTTACTAAAGCAGCGTATATTTAAATGGAAACCTACTTACCTGTGCAAAGCCAAGGATTGTTTGATAATACATCTTAGAGTACAAATATCAAAAGGCGGCGCCGAGACCTGAAGATACCTTTTAACTACAATCGACCTTTAATTTGTGATTTTTCACACACACCCCGACTACTTTGTACAGATTAAAAAATACAGTTCAAATGATTGATGATGAAGAAATAAAAAATTGCACGTTTTTTTTCTCGAAGCGGTTTCATTGGAAGTTCGCTACAGCCAGGCAAAATTCCATTCACATTCTTTGCACCTTCGCACATAATGTCCATGTAAGTTCAAAGTGAAAGATTTTATGACGAAATACAATTTTAACTTAAAATAGTAATGTACTTTAATTTACTTTAAAATAGGTTTAGCTTTTCATTTTACAAAATTACATCATTAAATGATTTTTTTAATTTTAGATTAAATTTCAGATTCGCCCCTGCGTCGAATACTGTTCTCACCATTGGGATGACTCCGCGAGGTACTTACTAGACGCGCTTGACGCTATGCCGAGACGTGTAATCCGAATAATTGGTTGTCCTGAGTGAGAGTGACGGGAGGCCTCGAACCGTTAGCGCAAAGAAGAACCATAGCGTCCTTGGCTGCCTTCTACCGAATGTATCACAGTGAATGTTCTGAAGAGCTCTTCAACCTGATCCCACCCTCTTCTTTCACCCTTAACCTTTTTCTAATGAATGCCTAAAAGCATTGTGTTAAATTCGTTAAGTGAACTTAACCAAATATGACGTACCTACCTATTACTTAGATCTTTCCTGAAATATTAAATTAGCTGTGACCAAACTTAGGTAAATCTAGTTATATTATAATTAAAATTTGTTTATTTTGAACGGGAAAATTTATAGTTACGTAAAGTTAAATATAGACCAGTTACAAACAGTAACTAAGTATGTAGTTCGCCAGACGGCATTGCAAGGCTGTGTTCTAGCTCCATTTCCACAAGCATAGTGGCGTAGAGACACAGATGAGTACTTTTTATTTTGTGGTAGAGATCTCTATAAAAAGGCAATGACTGAAGATTTTCATTTACACACAGTCATAGTCCCACGTCTGCCTAATGTGTATATGTTGCTTTATAAATCGTCTCTATAGACGTAACAAAAGGATTTCCTCCGTAGCCCAAAGGTTGTGGTGTTGTGGCTAGTTACAGAAAACGACAAAATTGAGCGGTCTTAACTGTAGATATAGGTATAGCATTTGTGAACTCATCCTGGAATCTGGGCAGTATAATGCAGTCTCTTCATTGGGTCGAATTGATAAATTATCGGCACCTTAAAACGTCAACATCACTACATCGGAGCGACTAGAGCACGGATATTTAGCTTCAGAGTGATCTGGTCTGTGACATTGTTCATAGAACCTAACCTAAATCAAATCATTACAAACAATCCTTACCGTAAAGGTCCGCCCTTAATTAAGTGACCCGTTACTACCCAATAATTATCCAAACCGGTAGATCGGCCAGCCTAAATAAGTAGCCATCGCAATGAAGGTTATTCGATCTTGATGATTATCAATATTAATCAAAACCATATGCCATACACGTGGCTGACCACATACGGGCCGGTGCCAGCCCACTTCTGCGTAAAAATAAAAAGTAAAATTGCCGCGTTAAAACGGCTACAAGGGGCGTATTGGGCGGCACGTTCGGGAACCTCAAAACGCGCGATTTCTTTTACAACCTATCTTTTTGTTACTAGGATTAGTTTTTTTTCTTCAGAGAAGACAGCTGTTGTTCAATGACCACTCATACTGCCCAATTTTTTCTTTAAGTCGACCGCTTCAATATGTTAACTGATACGATGATTAAAGTGTATTAGATGTAAAGACCCTACTACATAAATTCAAAAAAGATACCGTTACTTGAGGCGATCTTTTATTTCTTTTATGTTTGCTTTTGCCAATTTTCATGGACATTATAGAAAAGACGTTTTAATAAAGATATTAGATGCTGTATATAAAAGATGTGGCCTGCTTACTAAAGAATGGGGAAAAACTAACTGGTTATTTAAGCCCTCATCTGCCGAAAAAAACGCACCAGGTGCCGATTGAACCAAAAATAATTCCAAAACATGCAAAAATATATTAAACTTTTTGTCACTTCGCTCACAAAAACTGTTCTAATCCTCAAACACAGGGACGATGGATGTATGTATTAGAATAAAAATCGATCTGCCGTTTCTCGGAAGAGGGTGCACTTGCTTAATCTGGCGTCACCCTGCTTCGATGTCGGTTCTATGACACGTGTTTGACATTAAAAAATAACGAGAGAACAATAATCTGCGTTTATGTACCGTCAATATAAAATACAGTTTGGAACATTAACGACAAACTTTCGTGAATACGCAGTAATTTTAAGAAATTCGAAACTGCTTCAAATTTTCGGAATATACCACGGTTCCTCTAATTTTGGAAATTTAAACTTATATTCTCAATCAAAATAGTCTAAAGTAGACAAGATCAAACACCAATAGAGAATGAATACCAAAACTAATGTTATAAAACAATCGTAAAAATAGAATCAATGCCATCAATATCTCTCACTACTGGGCATAGACCTCCCCTTAAACTCCAAAGGGGCAGGAACCCTTCAATAAAGAAATGGTGAATTTTGCAAACAAGAGCAGTTTATTTCTTAAGTTGAGGTGACACACATAAAACAAAACGTCAGTAGATAGAAAAAAGTAAAAAAAAGACGCGTGCCGCGGCCATAGATCATCTAACCACAGGATGCGCCTTACTTAAGCATTGTTTTCTGCCAAGCCACATGACCATTTGGTCTTTTGGCTTTATAAAAAGCACTGTACATCAGTACGTCATTTTATATGATTAAACTAGTACATTTCATTGTAGTTGACTGTACAATAAAATTAACACACAACAGCCATTACGCGTTTGTCGATTAATACATTTTTAAATATAATGAAATTTTATATGTCTTTGTGTTTCCCCCTTCACCCGCTATGAAAACTAGCAGAATATTTTTGTATGCGGTGGTTCGCAAAGGCTAGTCCCGTGATATATGGTCTAAGGCCGCGGCTGATCAAGAAGGTTTACGTTTACATCGCTAACATTCCCCCGCCACAACATTTGCTCTTGTGCCTCCCGCATCCAGCATGATGACCTTTATTACTTAGATCGTCTCTACACCCTATGCGTTCCCACTCTGTGTTTTCGGTATGTGGATGCCACTCGAGAACTTTTCGGCACCATCGACCATCAGATCTGTTCTACGAGCTATGTATATGACGCGTCCACTGCCTTGAAGGCGGGTGATCCTTTCGACAATATCGACGATCCGGCTCCTCGTTGCAAATTCGAATCTGAACTGACACTGCTTGCATAGCCCTCTCCATATCCCTCTGGGAGTCAGTAAGCCTCTCAGTGAAGACCAACGCATAACAGGACAGTTAATAGTGAGTGTGTAATTATTCTACCCATTGTATCACGCAAAGAGAATACAATACTACGTAAGAGTGTCACGTTTATTACTAAACTAGAGGACGTCACGCGGTTTCACCCGCGTAGTTCCCGTTCCCGTGGGAATACAATATTTTTTCTTCCATAAGAACTTTCTCCTGACAATACCTTACACAACAAATAAAGAATTAGTAAAATCGGTCCACCCGTTCTGAAGTTATGCGCTTACCAACACATTTTGCGATTCATTTTTTATATATAAGATTGGAGTCATTTTAATAGGTAACATTTGATAATTCAATTTCACAATCATTTGACAGTCAAATTATGTACTAAATAATCAGAATATTTCTACAAGATTCTACGACTTGAAAGTTTTGAAAGTATAAATTAATAAAAAATTATTACTTACTTGTCATATTTTGGAACTGGGATTTGCCTGATGATTTGTAAAATTCACGTGTCTTTCAAGTCCTTATCGATTCATTCATCATTCGGATTATGAAGATAAAACTTACAGACCACAGACGTCAAATGTAAATTACTACAAACATAGAACCCATTTACATACAAGCCGTTCACCCTAATACGAGTATAGTAATTAAAGATTATCTTGTTAAATTCAATAAACAAATCATCAGATGCTAACCCAAGCAAAATATAATAATTATCATAAATTCAAATCAAATTGATGAAAACAGCAAGCATAATCCTTATTTCTCAAAACCATATCTTGTCAGCAATCGACACCCGGGAACGTCTGCCCCGGATTAAGCCATATAGATTTAACAATAAAAGAATTATTATAAAACACTGCAAGGCTTGCAACACTGATATTATCGTATCACAACTTATTCCAAATGACAGGTAAGAAAAAGTTATCGAAATCTACGCGCGCACAAACAATTACTTAGATATGAAAAAGAAAACGTTTTATTATCTACTAGCTGTTGCCTTCGACTTCCTACGTTTTATTTTATATGTGATTCTTTAGATTGATATAACTTTTTAATTTATTAACCGATTGACATGAAACAAACACTAAATGTTAAGTGGAGCAAACCGCAACGCAATAAAGAAAACCGCATTGCAATCGGTTGTACGGTTGCTAAGATTAGCGTGCACAAACGTACAGACAAACAAGCAGTTACGATTTTATTATATGTATTGATTGATATTGATGCATTATTTTGTATCTCCAACTTCAACACCATCATTATACTTCATCCGAACATTATTGCAGGTTAAATTGAAGAAGGCGGGCTTAAGATACAATAATCGGGATGCCTAGATGCTTAAGTTTATTATACGCAATAAACAACTTTTTCACAAACTACAGGGTAAGTAAGGTGAAGGATATAATAATAAATAACATAAATATAATAATGACGATGGGTAAATGCGTCAAGGAAAGAAGACTAACACTTATGTCATACAAGTTTTTATACACGACAGATAAAATACATAAATTATGCGTTATATAAAATAATACTAAGCTACAAAATAAACTATTTTTTGAGAAGTGCACGTTTAGCGGATGGATTATTCTTCATAATTTTCACTTTATCTTTTCTCATTCTCGCGCGTCAACAGTCGATAGGCTATTGGATCAATTCATAATTTTTATACCTACTACGGCTGTTGCTGCGTTTTTTTTTTTCATTATTTATTCGGTCTAGCATTGGGGTGACCACCAAATGCAAACTATGTATTCCGAAATAAAAAGAAAATTTGGAATCCTAAAGAAAAATACAACAAAATATAAGCTCTTACGTACTGTGTAGCTCGGCTATCTATCCTTGTCCTTATCACTCCAACCCCTACCAACAGTAATAGATGCACTGATTGGAAATTCAAATGAGACTGGCCGAATTTATGGCGGCCCCCTCCTCCTTGGTCCCTACCCTCTTTTTACATTACACCTAAAGGATCGAGGGGAAACTTTTATGAGGAGCCTCCGTAATGTCTTGAAAGGAAAACGCTGAGTATTCATGACACAATTTATTTGTTTGCAGATAAAAAGATTGCTATGGGTGGGCTTTTTAGCGTCGGACGTAAAAAGGGGGGGAGTTGGGTGTGATGTTCATTGACATCATCCTTTCTTTGTGGGCCAATTCTGATGCGGTGTTCTGATTTGAAAGCTAGTGTCAATTAGACTACTTATGTTTCGTTTCGAGAAGCGCTCGCGGCCTCGTGGACTCAGTGTTCTGTAAACCATCACTGCAGTAAGCAACTTTCACTATGGTCAGTCCTTGGAAGGTTGACCATCCATGTGACCACATTGTGACATTTATTTGAGCGTTTCTGTGCTTCGAAAGGTATGTACGATAAGCCGTTGGTCCCGGTTGCCAGGAAAATGGCAGTCATTAAGCCAAGTTGAAGGACTTTTAGGCGGCTTCAAAAATTTGAACAGCAGCCAGTCACAACCTTTTTTTTTTTACAAGGAGAGCTCCGCTTACCGACTACCCATGCTGGCGAGGCATGGGCTCGTGTGAGGGTCGCCCAGCACCTGATCTCAATAGCACTGGGAATACTCACTAAAACTCCTTGACACCGATCTGCCCCTGTGGGAGTGTTCTGAGATCTGCCTAATTCACCGGAACAGCCAGTCACAACCTACGCCTGTCCATCTCAAAATGGGAAATACGGCTCACCGTCTATTACGTGAGACAAAATCTAAAAAGGTGAAGTGGGCATTTATTATACCTCTGCCTACACCTTCGGGGATAAAGGCGTGACCATATGTATGTATGTATGATTCGTTTCCCGCATCTCATGGAAATGTATTCCAAGAACAGAAAGGCTAAGGATCTGAACAAATCATAAATAGCTACAGTCTTTACTCATCTCAGGACTGACTGCTGCGTAAGATGGATTGTTTTCAGACACCTGAACAAGCCATAACATATCCAAATACCTATATGGATATTAGTTTACTACTTACTTCAGATAATCAAATTTTGTTTAACCCTTATTTACTTAAAATCATAAAAAAATACTCCCTTGTTGCAATGATTACATACTTTTTATTATGAATCCTTGTCAAACGATGTCAGGATTATTTATTTAAAAGAAAGTTATTATTATAAAAAGCGCGGAAAGGAAATGCAAAAACGCGAGTACCTGATACACTGTCCCTTCACAGGCATATGCACATTCCATTTTTAAATGTTATTCCAGCGAATGCACATCAAAAAAGTATCTTTCATAAACCATCCTTCTTATTAGCCAAAAAGCTTTTGTCATATTTCAACTCCTTTGTACACTTATAAAAAATAAGTATATTCAATCCTCTTCTGAATCTAATCTTTTTATTGCCTACCTGCTGGTCAGTAGCGGCCGGTTTCATAGCCTATTTGCAATCTGCATTATTATGTTATCAAATTCGCAACTGAAATACCTGAATACCAGAATAAATAATAATAAAGAATAAATAATAATAAAGAACAAATAATAATAAATGATAATAGGTGCATATTATGCTTTTTTCGTGTGGATATCTTCATGGATGATATGCCATACTCCTACCGATTAAAAGCACACGGTTTTCTTCCATCTGCTCGCTTGGGAGGGCGTACCTGGGACTCTTGGACTCTATGAAGTCCAAGAGTCCCAGGTACGCCCTCGGAAGGATAACTCTAGCGCAGCACTGGGTTTATACTTCCGACACTAACTTGAGCCGTCGCAATCTGTGCTTATGTTACTAAAACAATTTCTTCTTCTGGTGCGATTGGAAATATAATGAGAGTAACATTTTACAATGATTGAACTGTCGATGTACGTGTACCCATGCGAAAGTGGGGAGGTTCGGTATTATTACGTTATCTCTTTCCGTGAAAACTATTTCTGAAAACAATACACCTCATGTGACGTAAACAAAGTTGCGAGGGTCAGCTAGTCTAGTGTGCAGTTATAGCTTTGAGGTTGACTTTCATTGGAAAAGAAATTAATTATTCTATTTTTATTAAGAACTAGCTGACCCGCGCAACTTCGTTTGCGTGATAAGTGAAGAGCCGCTCAACCGACTTTGTGCAAACTTCACATAAACCATCTACTAAATAGTCCGAACAAAGCCTAAAAATTTGGTTTGGATAGGTGAGCCCGTTCTTGAGTTATAAAATTACAACGGAAAGTGGCATTGATTTTTATATATATAGATTTTTATTATTATTTCAATAAGTAAAAGCAAATACTTATTAATGTTTTTAACTTCTTTCGTTTCGAAACGACAATAAATTCAAATAGTTTTTTTTTTGTAATGTTCTGTACCTACCTGTGGGATAACTTATTACCTCTGTTGTCGAATCCAAAATGAGCATATCCTTATAACGACTTTTTAGATACCCACGGGAATCAACGGGGTGGCCTTTGTGTGCTAGCCAGGAACGATGTGGAACTATAGAATTCCATTACTTACATGTAAAGGATTTTAAATCGTTTCTTTTTTATACCCCTTAAAATGACGCCGCGCGCTTTATGGAAAGTGCACATCTAGTGAAATCTCCACTCTCAAACGATCATAAGAATGCCCTTGAGTTGACCAATAATATACCTCTTCACCCTGAAGCGGGCTTGCATGAGGAGGACACCAAGAAGGTTGGTGAAAGCGATGATTTGGAAAGTCACATAAAGCATTCTAGTTTTCAAGTTTTTTTATCTAGTTGCGATCAAGACTATTGTAATACAGCCGAAACGTATAGCAGTGAGTCAAATTAAAAAAATATTTTTCGTTTTTTTTTTCGAAAACTGTCATCAAACGTGGGGAGAACGTGGTTTGCCACAATAGCTAGAAATTCCTTCTCCTGAATAACTAACTCAGAATCTCTGGCCAAAGGTTGCTCGGAAAAGATTGTTGTGTGCAATAATTGTTGTGCCCATTGAGTTTAACTTTAGGAAACCTCTATGTTTCTCTACATTTTTATGTTATTTTGAATATCAAGCATAACTATCTATCTAATAACAAAAACAGTAAACAAAACTAGTCTTTTTAGATTGTACTAAGCAAAGAATACGGGAGAGAACTCTCCCACTCGAGTTCCGCATTCGGCGGCTTGGACGCCGCTGACGTGTCTTCGCCATGACCACCACGTCATGACATGAGGACGGTGAGGGCGCTGCTCACCGTTCTTACAGAAGCAGATCCATGACGGCAGCGTGACGTGAGGAACTCACGCACGCCCCCCCCCCCCCCCTTAGAAGCGGGATCACACCCGAAATCCCCCAAAGAAGCGGGATAGCACCCAACCACCTCCGGGGCGAGACCGCAGTGGCGACCGTGGGTCTGTTGGTAGTCCTGAGACATCCTTCCGAGGGCTTACCCGGGGCTCCCAACCATAGGCTGTTGGGCGTTACGTGAGGTTTTTTGGTCGGTAGGAGTCTGACATAACATCCATGAGAATTTTCCCTCACGTTAAACAAAAAAAACTAAGCAAAGAATGCTCATTTCATATTTCATGATTGTAGCACTTATTCCTTAAACCTACCTATTTTTTTTTTCAAAGTAACAAATCCATGTTTATTCTTTAAATTGATCAGCGACCTCTATAATTATAACAAACTAAAGGTGGCGGCGCTCACGGCTCCTCGGACTCACTGTTCTGTAAACGATCACTGAAGTAAGCAACATTTATTATGGCCGGTCATGGATGGGAGACCATCACGCGACTACTTTGTGACATTTATTTGCAAACGTTTCCGTGATTTGTGAAGCCGTTAGTCCCGGTTAACAGTAAAATGGCATTGGTTAAGTCAAGTTGCAGGCCATTATGGGCGTCTCGAAAAGTTCAACAGCGGGCAGTCACATCAACACGGCAATACGGCTCACCACATAATACGTGGGACAAAATCAAAAAAGTGTGTGCGTGTAACTTCTTAGCCATACATATGAAGTAAAACTTCTTAGCCATTGACGGCATCAAATGTTATTTTAATATCATTCATTCGAATTTTGAATTTGAATAGCGTGCGAGTGAAAACTTGAATAGCGGAAACGTAGTTTCCGCAATTCAAAATTCAAATAGTAAGCGTTACTTCCGTCACAAAAAAATGTGAGTTACTGCCTAGTCGCGCCTAGAGAAGTTTTACTTCTAAAAGGTGAATATGCTACTGCCTACCACTTCGGGTATAAAAGGCGTAATCAGATGTAGGTAAGTATGTTTGTTGTGGTATTTTTTTAACTTCTGAATTCCTTTCTGTATTAGAACCTAAAAAACGCAGGGCTTCCACGCCAACGTCCTTAAAAATCGCAGTAGGTCAGCAGATTTTTTACAAAAATGCATGCAGTTTTTTATAATGTTTTTAGTAGACTTTTACTTTCGATCTTGTACTTTCTCTCATATTGGTGTAATAAAGAAAGTATTTACACCACTTTATTGAACTTTTTTAGCAACTAGAACAACCGAGACTGTAAAATGTATGAAAGTATAAATAAGAGCCTACTCCTACTAATAATAATAAATGTGAAAGTTTGTGAAGATGTTTGGATGTTTGAATGTTTGTTACTCAATCACGCTCTAACGGCTGAACGAGTTAGGCTGAAATTTCATACCTACCAATGTAGATTGTAGTCAGGCATAGCACATACCTATGTTACTTTTCATTCCGGGAATATGTTCCCATGGGAAGTGGGAACGGGAATGAAATTTCACGCGGGCGAAGCCGCGAGCATCAGCTAGTAAGTAATATAAGAAAAGTACTTCTGTTCATACTACTGTTTCTTACTTACTAATCCTATCCTACTAATATCTTCTTTTCCATACCAAGGTTGTCTGGAAGAGATCGCTCTTAGCGATAAGACCGCCCTTTGTACTCTCATTGTTAGCTAATATGTTTTAATTAAGAATACTGTATGTAATGGTGTACAATAAAGAATAATCTATCTATCTATCTATCTAATATTATAATGTGAAAGTTTGTGAAGATGTTTGGATGTTTGTTACTCAATCACGCTCTAAGGCTGAATGGATCTGGCTGAAATTTGGTACAGAGATAGAGTATAGTCCGGAATAACACATAGGCTACTTTTTATCCCGGAAAAATATTACCTCGGGAAGCGGGAACGGGAACCAAATTTCACGCGGGCAAAGCGACGCGCATCAGCTAGTTACTTATAATAAACGCGAAAGGTTGTGAGTGTTGATGTATGGATGTTTGTTACTCTTTCACGCTCTAAACGGATCTAGCTGCGATACAGATAGTCTTGGGATGGGTGACCATTTACTTATATGACTTTTCTATTTAGGTACGAGGGTTTCAGTGATGCGGAAGGTAAGAGACCAGTCCAGTCGGAGAATATAATATTAATTAATTACCTATAGGTATGTACTTAAGGCAAATTATCCACTTTTGCAGGCATATTTAATTTCGAGGAAGAGGATAATCGGCAATTTGTACCTGTTTACATGTAGCTAAACAGAGAATTTTCCCTCACGTTAAACAAAAAAAACTAAGCAAAGAATGCTCATTTCATATTTCATGATTGTAGCACTTATTCCTTAAACCTACCTATTTTTTTTTTCAAAGTAACAAATCCATGTTTATTCTTTAAATTGATCAGCGACCTCTATAATTATAACAAACTAAAGGTGGCGGCGCTCACGGCTCCTCGGACTCACTGTTCTGTAAACGATCACTGAAGTAAGCAACATTTATTATGGCCGGTCATGGATGGGAGACCATCACGCGACTACTTTGTGACATTTATTTGCAAACGTTTCCGTGATTTGTGAAGCCGTTAGTCCCGGTTAACAGTAAAATGGCATTGGTTAAGTCAAGTTGCAGGCCATTATGGGCGTCTCGAAAAGTTCAACAGCGGGCAGTCACATCAACACGGCAATACGGCTCACCACATAATACGTGGGACAAAATCAAAAAAGTGTGTGCGTGTAACTTCTTAGCCATACATATGAAGTAAAACTTCTTAGCCATTGACGGCATCAAATGTTATTTTAATATCATTCATTCGAATTTTGAATTTGAATAGCGTGCGAGTGAAAACTTGAATAGCGGAAACGTAGTTTCCGCAATTCAAAATTCAAATAGTAAGCGTTACTTCCGTCACAAAAAAATGTGAGTTACTGCCTAGTCGCGCCTAGAGAAGTTTTACTTCTAAAAGGTGAATATGCTACTGCCTACCACTTCGGGTATAAAAGGCGTAATCAGATGTAGGTAAGTATGTTTGTTGTGGTATTTTTTTAACTTCTGAATTCCTTTCTGTATTAGAACCTAAAAAACGCAGGGCTTCCACGCCAACGTCCTTAAAAATCGCAGTAGGTCAGCAGATTTTTTACAAAAATGCATGCAGTTTTTTATAATGTTTTTAGTAGACTTTTACTTTCGATCTTGTACTTTCTCTCATATTGGTGTAATAAAGAAAGTATTTACACCACTTTATTGAACTTTTTTAGCAACTAGAACAACCGAGACTGTAAAATGTATGAAAGTATAAATAAGAGCCTACTCCTACTAATAATAATAAATGTGAAAGTTTGTGAAGATGTTTGGATGTTTGAATGTTTGTTACTCAATCACGCTCTAACGGCTTAACGGATTAGGCTGAAATTTCATACCTACCAATGTAGATTGTAGTCAGGCATAGCACATACCTATGTTACTTTTCATTCCGGGAATATGTTCCCATGGGAAGTGGGAACGGGAATGAAATTTCACGCGGGCGAAGCCGCGAGCATCAGCTAGTAAGTAATATAAGAAAAGTACTTCTGTTCATACTACTGTTTCTTACTTACTAATCCTATCCTACTAATATCTTCTTTTCCATACCAAGGTTGTCTGGAAGAGATCGCTCTTAGCGATAAGACCGCCCTTTGTACTCTCATTGTTAGCTAATATGTTTTAATTAAGAATACTGTATGTAATGGTGTACAATAAAGAATAATCTATCTATCTATCTATCTAATGGCGGCTGTACACACTCGTCGAGACACCCCGAGACAGGCCGAGTGCGAGTGTGTACAGGGCGCATTCGTCTTGTCTCGCTCTCTCGTTCTCGTCTCGGTCGCTCTCGGTGGCGTGTCGGTTTTTGCGCACGAGTCAAAGGGTCTTGTTGGCTCTCGCGAGGTAAATGAGAGCGGGCATGTACACACTCGTTCATTTAGTTGCCCTCAGAAAGTTTTAATGAACAGACGTATTTCATTAAATGGTCTAAAGAACTCTAATTATAGTTTTTTGCCTCTATTCAGTCTGGAGCTGCAGCGGAATCAGTTTATAATAGTTTTTTTATTTAATAAACATTTTATTGTAATAATAGCTTGCGGTACAAAAACAAACAGCAGCAGCAATTTCCACGTCCATTGTCGCGGGAGTCCTATGAGACTCTGAGCTTACGAGTGTGTACTGTACAGGCATGCTCTCGTTGAGAGCCTTCTCGGCCGAGGCTCTCGGCGAGAGGCTCTCGACGAGTGTGTGTGTCGACGACAGCCGCCATAATATTATAATGTGAAAGTTTGTGAAGATGTTTGGATGTTTGTTACTCAATCACGCTCTAAGGCTGAATGGATCTGGCTGAAATTTGGTACAGTGGTAGAATATAGTCCGGAATAACACATAGGCTACTTTTTATCCCGGAAAAATATTACCTCGGGAAGCGGGAACGGGAACCAAATTTCACGCGGGCAAAGCGACGCGCATCAGCTAGTTACTTATAATAAACGCGAAAGTTTGTGAGTGTTGATGTATGGATGTTTGTTACTCTTTCACACTCTAACGGCTGAACGGATCTGGCTGCGATACAGATAGTCTTGGGATGGGTGACCATTTATATGGCTTTTCCATTTAGGTACGAGGGTTTCTGTGATGCGGAAGGTAAGAGACAAGTCGGAGAATATTATAATTAATTACCTATAGGTACCTAGGGCAAATTATCCACTTATGCATACATACTTATAGAATTCGGGACTTCACGCGAAATACTTAGTTACTCGCGCGCGAAGTCGAATTCTATAAGTATGAGTGTTAAAAACCGCGATAGTTTAAAAATAACACTTATGCATATATGTTCAATTTCGAGAAAGAGGATAATCGAGATTTTGTACCTGTTTATATGTTGTTAAACACAGATGACAGTAAAAGAAAACCGTATTTTTTATGTTTTTGTACCTTTTATTATTATAGCGACAACAGAAATATATCTTCAGTGAAAATTTCAACTATCTAGCTATCACGGTTCATGAGATACAACCTGATGACCGACATTCGGACAGCGAAATCTCAATTATAGGGTCCCATTTACATCCTACGGGTACGGAACCCTAAAAATGCTTCTCTAAGCGCCCACACATAGACCCGGTAGGCGACAAATCGCTTTTTTACCTTTTACGCAACCTAACTTTTTTTATTGATCTGATTCAAATTTTGAATTTATGTTTAGAATCCAGCTATAGACCGTTCACAGTTATTTTATCTCTGACTGACAGCATATCGATTTTTTTCTGTATGTTGGCATTGCAATAAAGCCATGAGTGCCAGCCTTAGATCATCTAACCACAGGATGCGCCTTACTTAAGCATTGTTTTCTGCCATTGCACATGACCATTTGGTCTTTTGGCTTTATGAGAGGCCTGTACATCAGTACATCATTTTATATGATTAAACTAGTACATTACATTGTAGTGGACTGTACAATAACAATTAACACACAACAGACATTACGCATTTGTCGATTAATACATTTTTAAATGCAATGAAATTTTATATGTCTTTGTGTTTCCCCCTTCACTTGTATGAAAACTGGCAGAATATTTTTGTATGCGGTGGTTCGCAAAGGCTAGTCCCGTGTTATATGGTCTAAGGTGCCAGCATAAGACATTTTACTGATATAGTGAAGATTATAATAACAGTTTTGTTTGTTATGTCGTAACAAACTTAACTTTATAATGACAGTGCTCCTGTTACTGTGAGATTGTACCTAATTAATACTTTTTTTTTTATGAAAATGTGAAGAAAACATTCACTACCACCACTAACGACGGCGAAGTTGTTGTTTCCATATCGTTCCAAATCTCAAAGAATGGCCCCGCCATAAAATAGCCAGAATAAGTAGAAAGTAAGTTTCGACTAAGGTTGAGTAGGTACATGGGAGAAACAAAAACTTATTGGGGTAACACAGCAATCAAGATGGCAACCTAAGTGCTAGAGGTAATTTAACTCTGAACAGACTATAGATTCATAAGGAACCAAAATTCGAAGGTGAGGTATTTAAAAAAATGCGGCCTAATTGATAACAGTCTAAAAAAGTTCGTAACCCTAGTCAGCCTCGTTTAATGTCTCAGCAGACCCTCAGCCCTCACATTTTTAACTGCTCTATATTTTTTACACAAAGAGAATAAACTTCCAAAACGCTTTACAAAATATAAAAAAAATCTATAGTACTTGGTGCATAAAATGCTAATTTTTATTGTAACATGCAAATGAACTATTTTAAATTTGACAACAAAGGAGAGCGTGACTATGGTTACATTGTTAGTCGTCGTAAAATCTTACAAAAACACAAAGCAATCGTTCTCCGTTAAAAAACTTTTGCAAGATGGCTTCCACTTGAAATGCATAAATAATATCAGACAAAAGTCTCTACTATGAAGTTACCGTTTTGCACTTTAAAGTAAATAGTATAAATGCAGAAAAACTTGCCAATTTTTTAAAAATATATTCAAAAGACAGAAACAATGCTTATTGCGGAAACTCATTAAAAATCCTAAAAAATTAATCCCATTGTCTGTTCTATTCTCAATTTTATGAGCTGGACAAATTGTGTAAAAGTGTCTCTCAATATTTATTTATTTTTTACCCAGCAAAAATTATTTAAATCAAACATTGGGCATTTGTCTGTCTGTTGTTTGAATTTCCGAGGAAGTAATAAATAAATACATATTACGGAATATTTTTCACAACGGCACCTAGTCCAAACTGCTTTATTAGTAAGTAGTCGATGAGTATTTAGACAGGTGTGTGTCTATCCAAGTACTTACCTACTACTTTATTACCTTAATTTTAAAATTACCGAGTTAGAGTTTATTCAGGTACTAGCGGCCCGCTCCAGCTTCGCACGGGTATACAGTATTTCTCCACTATATAATGGATGTTATTATATATATAAACTTTCCTCTTCAATCACTCTATCTATTAAAAAAAACCGCATCAAAATCCGTTGCGTAGTTTTAAAGATTTAAGCATACATAGGGACAGAGAAAGCGACTTTGTTTTATACTATGTAGTCACGACATACCTACCTACAAACTACAACAACGGGCTATTCCGACGAAGCATGAAGAGTTTTTCAGCACCGTCAACTTAAAGCTATTACTTTCTTACTGCCAACAACAGTCTTATCGAAACCATCGAAACTGTATCTCAATCTCAACCTTTGCGTCAAATGACTCGGCGCGGGCGGGCGAAAAGCATAGAGCAACTCATGATAAATATTATTATGTAGTCATAGATAGATTGTATTGCTCTATGGCGGTAAGAAGAATTCTGAAGAGCTAAAGATTAAAAATAAAAACAGTTTTTTACAAACATAATAACCTTAAATTACGAGTGCGACCTTTTCTTCAAGTAAGGAGGGTTGCACACAATACCGGAAGCGTGCTCACTTGACATTCACCCCGCGGTTAAAACGCGCACGCGAACGCCAAAAAACGCACGCTATTTATTTATAGCTTTTTAAACGCCCCTTCCATTTGAACTTTTTTGAATTTTTTGTAACGAATAATGTTAACACGTGTGTATAATTGAAAGGTGATGATTTGATTAGGGGGTTCTAATAACTATTGTGTTTTTAAGTGAAGATTAAATAACAAAAATGATTGTTTTTATTGAAGTAAAACTTCTTTAAGCGCGACCTAGGGAGTAACTCAGATTTATTTCTGACGGAAGTAACGCTAGTTGAATTTTTAAAATTCCAATGTATGATATTAATATAACATTTTGATGCCGTCAATGGCAAAGAAGTTTTAATTCAATCGCGCGTAAAGGTTACACACACACACACTTTTATTAAGAACTTTTTATTAACCTGATATACAAATATGTTTGCAATGAATAAACTCCAAAACTACTGTGCCGATTTCGAAAATTCTTTCATCATTGGAAAGTTCCATTCACCTTGAGTAACATAGGTTGTATTTTATTCCCATATTCCCGCGCGAACGGGAGCTACGCGGGTGAAACCGCGTGACGTCCGCTAGTACATACATGTAAATATGTATGAAGCGGACGTGGCCCTTCAAATTCCGTGTTCTGAAAACGACCAGCATTAAGCAACTTTCGCTATGGCTGGTCTCTAGTGGGTGACCATCATGTACCTAATATTTCGCTTGCGAGCAATTTCTTGCAATACTTTAAAAGCCGTTGAGCAGTAACATGGTAGTATCTGAGTCTGAAAATCTTTCAGCAGCAGATAGCCACCACAACCTGCGCAAGTCCATTTTAACATGAGAAGGCTTCACCACCTATTACATAGGACTAAAACATAACTGGTACTTTGCCTATACCTTCGGGATAAAAGGACGATAAAAGAATAAATATTTAATGAAATCCTTGTGTTTGGAATCTTTCTACGGCCCGATTATGATCCCGTAGGAGAGATCTCTTTAAAAGTAAAGTTAAGTAGTTTCTATTCACTTAAATACGGGCTTTTTTTTTAACGTGAGGGAAAATCCTCATGAATGCTATGCCGGACTCCTACCGACTAAAAAACCTCACGTTACGCCCAACAGCCTATGGTTGGGAGCCCCGGGTAAGCCCTCGGAAGGATGTCCCAGGAATCTTAAATATGGGGTTTAAAGATCTTCGAATCCTATAAATGAAACAAAACCATAGACCAAATCTGTCTAATCAGCAAGTAAAGGAGGTACCAATCGCTCTCCCAAAATTAAATTCAAAACGCAACTTTATTTTTTTCGAACCAATTAAAGGCCATTGCTCCCAAACCTTAATAAAAACTCCGAAAACCTTTTTATTAAGTCTATATACCTACTTAGAAAATTACGACTATTTTACAGGCCTAGGTCGCTGTAATAGATACACATAGAAAACGCAATAAAAACCGGTCAAGTAAGAGGGTTCCGTGGTTGTCGCAACGATGACAGTATTTTTATTAGTCTTGTTAATAGATCATTTGGCATATACCAGTGATGGGCAAAGTACGGCTCGCGGGCCAACTGCGGCCCGCGAAAGCTTTTAATCCGGTCCGCCGATGGTGCTTCGACATGACTATATGACACGCCGCTCGCGGTAAACATAATTTGACTGTTCAGAAGTATTATGTAGAATTGTAGATTCTACTTGATAGAACAATACACGCATTCTCCTCCTTCACCTAGGAGCCAGCTAACTGAAAATGGTGGCGCTGTTTGTGTCGTCGTATCTGTACCTATAGACTTTTTCGACGATGAAATTATGGAAAATCTCAATAAAATTAGGCCCGCCATTGTAATTTCTTAATTTTTCTGACCCCCCGTTAAGAAAGTTTGTCCGCCACTGTATTATACCTAGGGCCTAGCTAGGGGTATACTTCCAATCTGGTCATATAGTATATGGTAGGGGTACGCTTAGACTGTAGAATGAGCTCCTGTTGTTGTGGAATGAGGTTTATACCCAAACGTTTAAAAGTTTAAAAAATTAAGTTTTGGGGTCGGCAGTGTTAATGTGGCGCCTCTGGTGTTGCAAACGTTAATAGGTTACGGTGACCACCAGTCCTTCTGGTGGACCGTATGCTAGTCTACCTTAGTGATATAAAAAAAAATCGTTTGTCTGTATAGTCGGTTTCCTGTCGATAGTTGGACGTGACAACTCAGCCTTAAATGGAACGCCTCAGAGCGAGGTAACGCCGCATACGTCATGTTTTTTCGTGTGTGCAGCCGGCTCCATCGAATTATAAGGCGTTGTCACGTCAAACATTTTCACACATCGTTATCTAGCCCAAATTAAGCTAATCTATGCTTGTGCTATGGGATCTAGTTGACTGATAGACATACTTAAATATTTTTAAAAGTATGGGATACATAATGGGTGTCAGAATGTCTGTAACACATCCACACGCTAAAGTGACCACTTCCGATTAGGCGGGTCGCACCGCTTGTCTGCCTTCTGTGTGGACTAACTATATGTCTGCTTAGTGTATCAAAAGAAAGCTATGCTATTGTGTATGAACGTGATAGGTTGCAGCGTGAAATACACGTATTTCCAAATACGTTCTCAATCAGAGACAAAATAATTAAATACCTACTTAGATAGTGAGTCAGGAGTCATATTAGACAGTGAGTCAAGAGTCGAAGAAAACCCAGACTACATACTTACTTTGTTTGTTTACCTAGAGACCTAGAGCCTACCAGACGCCAAATTGTTAAAAGAAGATAGAAGATATACATGTTAGCGTGCAAGAAAGAGAGAGATGCGACTTTTGTGCGTTTTTAACGAATTAAATTAATTATAAACTAAAACCAATATAATAAAGTGGTCTAGTGCAAATGAAGATTTTACTATTGTCTTTCTTATAAATATTTTATATTATAAAAACAATTTAAAGCTTATGAGATCTAGCTTAAAATTTTACGAAATTTAGGTATTTTCAACACAAAAATCTATGAAGCATTTTATCAGTAATCGTGTTTCTAGCCTAGAGCGTTTTTAGTTCATGAACTGAAGTTGTCTGTGTTAAAAATGTAACTCATTAGACCTCAAGAATCCTGAGATCTAGTTCAGGGTAATAGTCTATTTGGCGACTATCTTCACTTTTACTTTTAATCCTACCAGCATTTCAAGAAAAAAACATGGGGTTAACTAATACGGGGACCTGAAAAATATATTTTTATTACTTCATTCATTACTTTAGCATTCGTTATCAACATTACACTATTAAAGACGGCATTGCCAAACATTACGTGGTGGGTGCCAGCAATTGAATAATTATGACCCAATAAAATTGTACCCCAACGAGTTTTTAACACTTTTTACAAGTTAATACTAAGTTGGGTAACCCTTAACTTGTAAAAAGTGTAACTTACTCTGCTTTGTCACGCCGCATGATGACCAAAGGCAAGGGTTGACTCAAATTTAAAATCAAATTTATATTTAATAATTTTATTAACCAACTGTCTTCTGAAACAGATGCTGTATACTATGATCTTCTGATCTTTATTGACTGAATGGCAGATTCTACAAACAGTGTATGATTAAACAAATAAACCATTTACTGATAACTTTGGAATTTATGAATCGAGTTTTAAATCCTAGTCATGTAAGACGAATGTACCTATGTACCTAATACGGCTAGTAAAAATATAAATGAAACTGTGACATTACAATTATAATTTCCAGAAACTTGGACTGTTAATGATCTTATTCCATAATAGTTATTAGGGTTCCGTGTCCAAAGGGTAATAAACGGGTCCCAGATGATTTTCACAGATGATGTATTTCTGTTGCCGCTATAACAACAAATACTGAAATCAGAAAAAAGGGCGATTAAGGGGGGGCTCCTATACAACAAACGTGATTATTTGTCGTTTTCTGGTACGGAACCCTCCGTAGTACAGCTACATAGTTTCCATCCCGTAGCGCGTTGATTGTATTTAAAAGCAAAGGAATACGTGTGTATGACTGATAAAAGGTGTCAATTTTGCCACACGGACTTACAGCCGTGTTATTTGGCCCAAATCAGGATATAGCAGTCCACTGCTGGACATAAGCCTCTCCCAGCTCCGTTCAGTAATTTGGCCACCAGCGGTTATTTGGCAAACAGCAGTGCCAACTTACCACTGGTAATGGAGATTTGGTGGTCGTTTGGTCTTAATGGGTATCTAATAATGATATAACGAAATACTAAAGTTACTGTAAAGATGTTGTAATGTTGTGTGTTAAATAAATAAAAATAAATAAAAATAAAATAACTAAACTAAAACGTAAATAAAACTAGAACGTAATCTACCTGAAACGAAATCAGTTAAAAAGATACGATTTGAGGTGTGCATCAACCCTAATTTCCTCCCTCAATAATATGTTAATAAGGCCCTATTAGCATATTATTACTTTCAAAAAATAAGATCTGAGAATGTCAACAACATTCATGTCTTTTTTACTTGATATTTTATCGCTTAATAGTTTCCTCTGTCGGTATCCATCTTATGGAATTCTGCTATAGACCATCATTCAGGTATCATCAGTCCAATCATCACTCTCTGCGTCCAATTTAGCTCATCTCCGAGCATAATCATCTAGCTTGATGTTATGAAATAAACGAACAGCACTTTTATAGCAATTACACTCCTTTTATTACTTTAATAATTATTATGCAGTACAACAACGTCCACCATTTTTCAGTTAGAACAGAAGAAGAAAGAAAACAAAGGGGTACCAACATTACCACCTTTTTGAATTCTGAATACGAGTATAAATTCTTTACATTTCTGCCAACTTAAGTGCTGTGAATAAATTTTGCCATATTTAATAACATAGCTAGATAATTAGAGCATCTACCTACTGATTTATTACTGCTCCGAGGGACGCGGTCGTAGCCGTGCTTTCTCTATAGTCCGTATTGCCGAGAATTCACGGTAGTAGGTATAAATACCTATATTATTAGCTTAAAATAACCTGACTTTGTAGACCTATCAACAAGTGCTATTATTATCCACGTTTATTTAATCTATTAGATACTATAAATATTCTATTACTTGAAATTTAAACTTCTTTGTAGATTTTAGAAAATACACCTTTTTAATAAACCGTTTCTGAAATATTATCACTTACTAATATTTTCTTGATTTGAGGTTATACAAGTTACTGTACTTTTACCTCTTGTGTACTAATACCCACTCTTCAAATAGATGGATAGATGCCCTGGACATTTAGCAATTAGAAGTGGAAGCACTTACTGTAAGATTAGCTCACAAAAGCTCACATAAATACGATTACGACGACCAAAGTCTTTTTATCTTATAAGTAGGTTTATGCAGATCTAGCTGTGACCCTCGGCTTTGTCTACACTAATATTATAAAGAGGAATAAATAGTAAGTATTCTTGTTTGTTTGCAATACATAAACTCAAAAATTGCTTCTATAGTTACAGAGTTTATCTATTCAGAAACAGACAAATCTTTCCTATGAAATAAAATTGTTTTCATAAAGATGGTTTTTATTCAAAACAGGAGCATGGCATGCAACTGAGAATTAAGTACTCACGAATGATTTATTTTTTATTTATTTATTTATTTATTCTTGAAGGAAGCTTACGGACTAATAACAAATTAGGTAATATTTTATACATCATCATTTTGCCAGCAACAAGCCCCCATTGATAGCCCCCTTTAAGAAAAATTGGCTGTGACAAGCAATACAATACAGTAATGTACCTTAATATGCTATGATGATGATAATTATGAAAATATGATAAAATAACTACTTCTGTTTTAAAATCCCAACTGGTATAACATCTATTGTGTTATAATTACAACTTTAAGACTTAAAATACACAAGTATATTTTGACTTCTTCGTTTTGTACAACTAACATTTGTATCAACACCCTACGCGTATAAGTTTTATAAAGTTTTTTTTATAACATCAATTTTACGAGTAATAAAATATCTTCATCTATAGATTTTTATCTGCGATTTCAAATTTTCCAAGCACTCGACACGAGACCAAAATCAAGATGTAAACGATACGTGAGCCAGTAATCCTACATCACTCTATCCGTTACACAAAAAACCCGGTCAGTCAATAGAGGCTTCTCTTTGTCCACCTTTTTCGACTTTCAACTCACAATGTGCAATAATCTCCAAAAAGTGACCCCAAAGAGTGCTTCAGGATTGTAAACGCGGTCCATCGGGCCTGACACGGCAGCGCACGGGTAAAAAAATATCTACGCAGTCGTTTATTGTGATATGCTCTCTACAGCATGTTGTTTTTCCCGACAGCACACCGAGATGCGAAAAAATATGTCATTAATATTTTTCATTGAAAAGAGTACAAAATACTGCTAGAAGATTTCAATTTCTTTTGTTTGTAGATTTTGAACTCTGTATTGAGCCAAAACTTTACTGATGAGGTTGACTTGAACACCTGAAAATCTATTGAACCCTAGTACTAAAGTTATATGTTAATATCCGTATGTAGAGTGTGAAAACTTAACGAACTTAAGTTTTCACACTCTATATACGGAATATGAACTTTTCTCATCTCATGGAACCCAGAGAAAAATAAAATAGTAGTTTTCGATACAAGTGTGGGATTTCTGTTATTACAACGAGTTACGACAGGTGTTGACCCGAGCCGAAGGCGAGGGTAGACAGTCGGAACGAGTTAAATAACATTCCCACACGTTGTATTAAACAACTATTTTTAATACAGTTGCGAAAAAATTAAGCAATTTTATAAAATAATAAAAACACAATAAATCTGAATATCCAAAATGGCGCCAACCAAAGACGTATCATATATAGACACGTTATACTCGAACATTACGGCTTTCAAAAACAGCTAAACTTTTACAAATTTGAAAAAAGAATTTCATAAATTGTCTGTGGTATCATGCATGAAGTCACTATCAGAAGGGTAAAGTAAGTACCTAATATTTTAATTTACAAGATATTAATGTACTTTATCGAATTAGTTAATATTATCGTAATTTAAGTCAATTACCAATTTATTTAATAAATATAATTACATAAATTAAAAAAATATAATGGCAAAATAAAAATTAGTACAAATAAATACTCCCCAACATCCCCTTATGCGTCGCGCCAAACCACAGACTACAGAGTACATTTTCCTTGAGCATTTATAATAATAATAATTATGATAGGCGCCATTTTAGGCGCGAGAAAATAAAATAATTTTGTTATTTCTGTCGTACTTACGAATGAAACGACACGTTTTTATATTGAACAGTTGCTGTGTAGTTTGTACATCCTCTGAATATACATGAATGCATGTTTTTTTAAAGTTTTCTTTATTAAAAGAATTTAAAACAGTGCTAATAGTACTTCCGCTAAGCCTGATGTCGCGTCACTGACTTTTCAGGTAATTACCTGCTTTACGTGTTGCCATTTTCCAGTGTCTATAACGTATCTATAGTTTTTATATCATTGGCGCCAACCGTAAATGAATATATACCTTCCTAAGCAGAGACTATGGCAGTGCACTTCATACAGCCAACTTTTTTTATATTTATAAATTGAATTTGGCCGATACTTATATTAATTTATGCTTAAATTTTAATTTAAATTACTTTAAATCTTTGAAACAAGTTAGTATCTTTTTTAGAAATATTTGCATGAATCGCAGACATTATTTTGACAATTGGGAAAGAAAACGCACAAGTGCGGGAATGGTAAAGAAAAAGCAGGAGTGTGTAATAGCCCACATCCCGAACGCTATACGTCCCTGTAATATGCCACTTTTTGAGCAACTGTATTAAAAAGACATTATTTGGTTGCCCATCATTGGTGTACAATTTTTCTGTAATCTGTGTTGCACAATTACAACAACCATTTTGTGTCCATAAGTGGTCAATCAATTCAGGAATGAAATCGAGTGTCATCGAGTCTTTTTAGATTTAAATATAAATATAAGCAATTAGAACCTTAATAAATTAGTTAATTAAAATTAGAAGTTTTGATCACAAATATGCAATAAATGCAGAATTCTTATTAAACAATTGCGCACTTATTCTATACCTTGTAGTACCTATAAGAGATGCTGAAGAGCGACCTTCACCTATCTGATAACCAGGTGAGGCATATTATTATTTTAAAAAATAGCCAATATCACTTTTTGGGTCATTGTCAAATTTTGCGCAGGTAAACGAGTCCCTCAACAATTTTATTTTTTTTTTGTTATTAATTATGTCAAAACCCTTAACGAATTATATGTCAAATACAAAATACATCGCATTAGCGAACATTCATTATTGGAATAAAGATACAGTTTAAAAATTTATGAAAAAAAATAAAGTACCAGTGTGGTCATTAGTGGTAACAGAAAGGTTTTCCTTACAAATTGTACCTGTCCCATGTCGCATTCCGTTGTAATAAAGATCATATACTGCATTTTCTACTACAGTAACCTTCTTAAAATAAATTATTATTGTAAACAGAGTATAATAAATATTCAATAAAATATGTTTTAAAATCAGTCAGTATTAAAATATAGTTTTTAAATATTTATCTAAACTTGGTCCCACGTATTATTCGGAACCATCTGGACCGCTTTGTTACGAACTAATTCACGACTTAAAATGGAGATGGCGCTGCTTTTGATATTGTTTTATCCAGGGCGGGATGTCTGCATTTGACGTGAGAGTTCGTTAGATCGGGGGGAGGGGTACATCGCTCAGCAGTCGACCGCAAGGCGTTGAAGGTGCGGCGTGTTTTAATTGCGCATCCACTTTGTTACCTACCTATTCACGTAAGTAAATGAGTGTTTTTTTATTGGTTTCCGTTCAGTATGTTACCTAAGGGGTAAATATGTTAAATGTGAGCGAAATATTTAACTTTACGCTTTATTTTCTGACTTATGTATTATGGAATGTAAAATTTACCACTCTGTTACTACGCAACTCTGTTACTACCGTATGGTAACAGAGTTGTTTAGAAAGTAACAGAGTTGCATAAGCCATTATATTCTTAACTCGACTAAAATATTATGTTTCAAATGTCATTTTTTTAAATAATCAGTTGTCTCAAGCAAGGGATAACTTTGTTATATACAAATAAATCGAAATAATAATTATAAATAGCCCCATAAACCATTGTTACAGGATATTGTGCGTTGTTTGCGTTATCAAAATGCCTCTAACGCCTGCTGAGAAGCAGCGACGATACCGGGAACGCCGTAGAAATAATCCAGATAAGGAAGCAGAAACTAAAAGGAAAGATAGAGAAAGATACCATGCAAACAAACGCTTAGTACGTGATTTAACAACACGTGAACATCGAGCAATAAAAAAGAAATGGCGATCTGCGAATGCTAAACGAAGAGATAAAGCCAGATCTCTCAGCATTATTATGCACACTCCAGAGTCATCACCCCTTCGTTCAAATAGCCCAGCCCACGCAGATCAACATCAAGTTGTTTTAAGAGCTGATCGTCATTTGTCTACACCTCAGCCGTCGATTTCCCGTGAAAGTACTCCTAACTCTACATCAGCAGCAGTTCGCGGCAGAAAGCAAGTAAAAAGAAACAGATCAAAGCTATTTAGAGATAATACGAAATTGAAGGAACAATTACACGAAGTAAACAAGAGATACGAAAAGTACAAGAAACGGTACAACAGAGAAAAACGAAAGCGATTTCAAAATGAAGACGGGAGTCGAACTAAGCACCAAAAATACGAGATTTTATCAAATGCTATTAAAAAACGCTATAAAAATGTGAAAACTCGAAAGGAAAAAGATGCAATTCAAAAAATATTTGAAGAGAAGACCGTTAAGCGTTGTAGGCAGAAAACACAAATGATAAAAGAATGTCTTGCTTTGGACCAAGGTTACGTTAGGAAACAGCAACCAATTTTGAATGTAAAGGTGTTAAGTACTAAAATCAAGGATTTTTTTGAACGTGACGATATATCAAGGGCAACTGCTGGAAAAAAGGAAACCGTGTCTCTAAAAAAAGATAAAATGCAGAAGCGCTACTTACTCGATAGTATGAAGAACCTTTATGTATCTTTTAAACAGGAAAATCCTGCCTTGAGATGCAGTTACAAAACATTTACACGATACAGACCATTTTTTGTTGTGCCTCCTACTGTCGCTGCAAGAGAAACATGTTTGTGTCGAATTCATACAAATATCCAATACTTAGCGTTTGCTTTGTGTAAAAACAAAGTTATTCGAACATTCGATCTTAATAAGATTATTGTAGACCAAGTATGCAATCCAGATTCATTAGTGTGTATGACCGGAATCTGTTCCGTATGCCAATCAAAAACAATTCTTACTGATACGTCAAAAGACGAAATCATAGTAAGATATCCTCAGTGGATAAGTAAAACTGAAGTGATAGAGAAGGCAGGAAAGAAAATCAAAGTTACAAAAAACGTTAAAGAGGAAACAGAAAGTACGAGAAAGGCACTGATGGAAAAGTTTGAAATTACACTAAAGGAATTTAAAAGGCATATTTATTACATCAAGACACAGTACAGGAACTACAGAAAATGCATAGATGAGTTGACCACCAATGAAATTGCACTGCACATAGACTTCAGTGAAAACTACAGCTGCAAATGTTTTGAAGAGGTACAATCTCATCATTTTGGAGGTTCCCGAAACCAAGTGTCCTTGCACACTGGAGTAATCTACAGCCGTGGTTCAGACAATAAAATAGAGGTATCATCGTTTTGTACCGTGTCTGGAAACCTTTTACACAATCCAGCTGCAATATGGGCTCACCTCCATCCCATCTTTGCTTCAATTCATGAGAAATTTTCAGAAGTAAATGTCCTGCATGTATTTTCAGATGGCCCTGCCACTCAATATCGGCAAAAACAGAATTTTTATCTGATATGCACAAAGTTATTCTCTGACTACAAGTTTACCAAAGTTACCTGGAATTTTTTCGAGGCGGGCCATGGCAAAGGTGCAGCAGACGGGATTGGTGGTTTTTTAAAACGGGCTGCTGACCAACTTGTTGCACACGGAAGTGATATACCTGATGCCACAAATTTCTATCTTGCTTTGAAAGATGTGAGTAAAGTGAGGCTACATCTGATAACAAATGAGGATATTGAAGAGAGTTCAAAACAGATCCCGGCTAATATCTTGCCATTATTAGGTACAATGAAAGTTCATCAGGTTTTCACTGAGGAGCCTGGAGGTCTAAAGTATAGAAATTTAAGTTGTTTTTGTCAGCGGGGCTTTTGCACTTGCATGAATCCTAAGCATTACTTTCCATTGAAAACTGCTGTGGAACAGCCAATTCCTTCCAATTGCGATAAACATGTGCTGTCCGATATAAGCAACCTTCATCAAAAGCGAACACCAGGGTTTTACAAAATTGTCTATAGCTCAGACTCCGATGATGCTGATGATGCCCCTTTGATATCTTTGAAAGAAAAACCTTCTACCACCTCTTCAGTAGAACAACCATGCACATCAAAGGAAAATGAAGATGCCTTGATGGAAAGGGAAAATATTCACGTCAGTAAAATAAAACAAGGTGTTTGCGTCTTAGTGAAAGTTTCCGGCTCAGAACAAGATTACGTCTACCTGGGTAAGGCCTTGTCTGAAGTAGAAGAAGATGGTGAGGTTAAAATTATGTTTTTCAAGGCAATTGACAATACTGCAACAAAATACAAATTAGTTGAGACTGATTTATCCTACGAGCCTTTTGATAATTTACTTGCCATTGTTCCAGAACCTAAAAAAGTCTGCAAAGGTAAAAGAGTTTACTATCAATTCGATACCCCTTTAGATATATTTGAGAAATAAGTAACTAGCTTTTCAGCTACTCTTCCAAGACCATAATAATTATTATTGCTATAAAGAGAAAAGAGTATAATAAGATAGTAAGCTCTTGATTAGTAAATTACAATTATAAGTTTATTATTTACTAGTATTATTGTTTATTTGTTAAGTGATTTAGATCTCAAGCTCAACTAAGTGCAAATTATTACGTAGTCTATTAGATAATGAAAAGAACAACTATGTTACTGTGTTACAACTCTGTTACTTTTCTGTCCCAAAGATTGTAAACCTTAGTAAGATTTTATGGAAAAGCTAGTCAATATAATGTAGCAAATATAGCGATGCGTTAATTTTTTAGATATTTATACAGTATTATGTTCCAGTTAGCTGTTAATAAATAGATATTTGGAGGACTTAGGTAGAATTTTAGGTATATTAATATTCAGAAAGTAACAGAGTTGTTTAAGAGTTTAAATTAATGATTGTTAAACTTAAAAAAGACTGTTATGATTCTAATTATATGATAAAGGTATAAGGCTGTTTAATAATAATGCCAAAATATTTGCGACTGACTTGTTAAATTTCGTAATAAAAGGTTAAAACGTAATGGTAACAAAGTTGTATTTTTTTACACCCCGATCCATTAAATCTGGAATAAATCTTAAATTATTGGTTAAACATCGCGGCCAACTATAATATATGATAATTTAGTTATTTTAACGGACACGGACATAAAAAAAAGTAAAATCTAATCGTACATTTCTTTTTTGAAAAATATGAATTTAAATTACATTTACCTGCGCAAAATTTGACAATGACCCTTTTAATAGTCACGCTATCATAGATCTACTACTATAGCGTAGTCTCCTCTACTATAGCGGTATAAAAAGATAGTGAGTACTTAGTTCTATTAATAAATTATTATTTACCATATTCAAGGATAAAAAGTACGTTAACAATTAGTAATAGTATCCATAATCACCTGTTTCAACATTTCAGTACTTACTTCTATATCGAAAACAATTAAAAACTGAAATCCCACACGTCAGCGTTGAACATCTGTTTTTGAATTATGTGTATTTTAATAGAATGTGTACCTAAAGCTAGTGACAAAACTGCCTAAGTACCTACAATGCATGGCTTGTGTCATAAATGTGTATGAAGATGGTGCTAAAGAAAATTGCACTCGTTTTCATTATTTGGTGTTTCTTACAAACATAATTATAGTCACGCCTTTATCCCCGAAAAGGTTGGTTGAGGCGCACCATACGCCCACATTTCACAATTTGTTTTTATCCCTAGTGTGTTATGTGTGCATAAAATTATTGTTTATTGCCGCATTTAGTGTTAGTTAGAATAATTTGCCTGTAATGGCTGTAAAAAAATTAAGTGGCATTAACAGTTTAATGAAATGTGCATAAATACTTCGTAGTAAACAGCCTTTTTGTCATTTACATAGTTACCGCGTTTTATTTAAGCTATAACGTTGCAACACATAAAATATAAACCTGTTAATACTCATTAAATGCTAAATATAGCCCAGAAAACAATCATATAAGGCGATAAGTCCTAAATTGTGCCTATACTGGCCCCGTTAGCGTTTTCCGTCACCTTATCATGGTCTGTTCATTTAAATGCTAAATGATCCACAAAAACAAAATCAGTAAGCAGGAATTCATACTGAAGACGAGAAACGTAATCGATTAGCTATGCACTTACTTTTTTTTAAATTATTAATTATTTAACTAAACTAGTAGAAAATATGATACCTTACTTATATCAGTCTATGTATACATTTTTTATGTTTCATAATTAAATGAGCAAAACCATATTTTTTATTTCAGTAAAGCTGTTTTCGACCTAGCACGATATTTTCAGAACAATTTTCATTTCCGTTTTTTCCTTTTACAACTTGTGGGTTCCGTTATATTGGTACTTATTGCTATATTCAATTATAATGATGAATGTAAAATCTCACAACAAAATTCTAATGAAAGTACAACTGTTTCTTCGACTTATTTCAAGCATTTATTTAATTTCTTGAATGAGCTTGAAATATCATAACAATTAAATTGAATAATAATTATGAAATATCAGCTGACAGCTAATTTTCTTTATAATTTTTCAATGGCATCTCGTGTTTTGACAGCTGTTTTCTCGTTATAACTTTTAAATGCTTGATCAATTTGTTACTACATAGAATTACAGATTTTTTTTTCATAAACCGCCATTTCATAGTGCCAAAATAAACTCTACACAAATAAACATACCTTAACACAAAACAACATACATAGATATTATTTTCCATTTAGATACCACCTAAATTCAATTTTATTAAATACGTATAAAATGTTCACATCCCCCTGTACCTAACCATGTGTGGAGTTGAATGCGTGGATTGGGCAGCGTGGCAGCTTGTCCCTAGCACATAATGGTAGCATAAAGGGATGGTCGCGGGCGCATGCCAATCTCACACCTGCGTAATCAGAAGCGAGTTGAAAAAGTAAGAACAAATAGTGGTCGTATTAATAATACTTTGATTTCAGGAAAGGTTTAGGACATCTTACTTGAATTCTACTAATATTTTAAATGTGAAAGTTTGTGAAGATGATTGGATGTTTGTTACTCAATCACGCTGTAACTTGAAATTTAGTAGGTACATGGATAAATTATAGTTTGGAATAACATATTGGCTAATCTTTTTCCCGGGAATATGTTTCCATGGGAAACGGGGTCTAAAATGAAATTCGCGAACATCATCTAGTAGTTTATTAATGAGCACGTTAGTACAAACCTACCGCAGTGTATTGAATGAAACGCCTTTTTACACATCATCATTTTTTACGTTTGAAAATTCTCGTGGATGCTGTGGCGGACTTTTACCGGCTAAAACCATACAATGCCCTACAACTCCTTATGGCCGGAAGTCCCGAGTCCCGGGTAAGCCCTCGGAAGGATGTCCCAAGGTTCCCGTCAACACACACGTCACAATCCCATCCAGCTCCCCAAACAGTCCTGACATGAAGAGATGCCCAGTGTCGTTGGATATTACTGGCCGTTGGCCGTCCATTCTGCTGTAGCTCAGGTGTGATGTAATTTGCACCTGATGATGAAACTACAAATTTAATTAAGTACATATGTAAGTACCTACTAAGAGCAACATCTCAATCTTTAACAAAAAAACCGCTAAAAATTTAATTCAAATATTTTTATTATATTTTAATGCTAGATTTCGCAAGGCAATAGGAGATAAAAACTCTTTTCTAATCACCGGTATATAAATATATTAGTTTTCTTTACATATTGTTTTAAGTAAAGAACAATTACTAATTCATCAATTGGTAATTAGTTGTATGGTAATTTACTCATAAAAATTTAAGATACCGAGCTGCCCTTCACCAATAAGTAAAAGTCAATTTTAATTATTGCGAAAAACTTATCAAACGACCTGTTTTATTTTAATGAATTTAAGTGGAAAAATACGAACATAAAAACAGTGTGATATAAATAATACGGCTTTTTAACTAGCTATGAATATACGACTTTTTAACTAGATAAAATAGGTACCTATTTCGAAACAGCCAGGTGTTGCTAATATTATATACGTGAAAGTTTGTACCTATGTATGGATGTACGGATACTCGTTACTCTTTCACGCTCTAACGGCTAAACTTATCTTGCTGAAAATGATTATTTTAGGATACCGTACCTCCAAAGGAATAGAATCTCCACAATTTGCGGGCAGAGCGGCGGGCACCACCTGGTCCATCAATAAAGTTGGGATCAAACTCCCAAGTGTTTTCAAGGCAAATCAGCGAGCATAAGATCTAAAAATTGTATGTAATACAGACAGTCTTTACATAAAAGGGACCTTTCTGTTTGTGACTGAATCATTTTATGGACGCACAGATCAAACCATGGATCAAAGTTTGACATGTTTGACATGACATTATCTGAAGATTTAGAATTTTTCGCTACTTAAATCTATGATCTGAACCATAACTAGCTGCGCACTTCGGCTTTTTACTTCGAATTCACGTTGTACCATACACCTCTGACCCCTTGATAAGTTTATGAATCTGCTTACTCTGTTAATATTTAGTATTAGGTAAGTACTGCTTGACACCTATTTTTACAGCACCGCCTTAAAGACACTACCAATAATTTAAAGTTGGCAGCACACATGTCAAATATTGCTCGACTGTACTAGAACATTGTACAGAAATCTGGGTATCCTATGTGAAACACATTACACAAAATTTTAAGCAATAGGATTATAAATCCCGTCGTACAAAATATTCAGTAGATACGTAAGTACAAGTATGAGACGAAAGCTAGCGAGTTCATAACGTCTAAACGCGTGGCGGATCAATATCCCTCGCCGTTTCATCACGACGCCGTTCGATGAGAAAAAAGAGGAAAAAATACATAACTTTTTAGGGGCCGGCCGTCTCCCCACAGTCCCCTACCACCGCCTGTGCCACCTACCGAAATATATATAAAAAAAAGCGACGCGAGGTCGAGCGCGTGCTTACAATACACTATAAAATATCGTATCAAATTTATATAGAAGGAAGTGCCTTTGTTGGCACGAGGAAGGAGGAAAAAAGCTCCTTGCCGTATAAAGGACGCGGACATTAGGGTTGTTTTGATAGATTTAGGGAAGCCAACCGTAGATATCACTTAGTAATCTGAAGGGAGAAACTCGAGGTTGGTCCTGTAGAATATTTTATACAAATTACGTACAAGGAATTCATTTTTGATAAGTCAATAAACAAAAAGTCTTCGATTATGCCGTGTCTATTTCGTAGAGTTTGTAGCGCCATTAAAAGCCCTAAAGTGCATGAGGTCCTCCCATTCAAAGCTTTATCTTTACATAAAAGTATTTCAAGAAATGATATTAATATGGTTAGGAATCTGACTATAAATTCAATTAATTGAACAGCATTGTCCGGCATTAGTTTGACTCATGATTTGATTTGCTTTTTCATGTTTATGAGGATCGTAGCTACTCGTAACTGCAGTAAACTAAGATTTGATACTATTAGAATGAAGCATAAGTATTACAATATTTACATACAATTACAATTTTATATTACCTACAGCATAAATTTGTTGCAATCGATACGACAGACAGCCTAAACGTCTCTGGGTAATATGAGAGTAAAAATCTTTTTTAATTTAAACAATCCTTGCAAGATGTAGCAAGCACCGTAGCATTCGTAGCACACAAGAAATTGCAACGCGTAATAACTTGCAATGAGCAATACCTTTTTTTTTTTGTTTAACGTAAGGGAAAATCCTCATGGATGTTATGCCGGACTCCTACCGACTAAAAAACCTCACGTAACGTCCAACAGCCTATGGTTGGGAGCCCCGGGTAAGCCCTCGGAAGGATGTCCCAGGATATGAGCAATACCTTAAAATTTACAATGTTTGATTGCTGGATTTATAATGTAGCTTTTAATATCTATAACAAATGACACATTGTTTCAGGCTTTTTTTTCCAATCACCAAATGGTTTCATTATGCAGAGCTGTAAACCCCAAAACTGTGTGGAATGTTGGGAGGATGCCAAGCAATGATCTAAGTAAAGTGTCGCCTGTATAGTAATGTCTTGATGAAATTTCGAAAGCAAAAAGATCAACACTAGTTTTTGTACATTACCGCCTATCAATCATAAATCTGCTATGTCATCTACAAATAGGTTACGAAACGACACAACATACATGATATCACCGGTATTTTTTCCTTGGCCTTTCACTATTTCAACAGAAAAACAGTATTAGGTCCGATTATAAATCTAGGCAGTTTATGCGCTCTCGCCCTGAAGCTTATCGAGTTTTTGTCGAACTATCGAGTTGGTAGTATGCGCACTTCCATCAAAGTACATAATCCTATAGGTACCTACATATTATGGTAAACAACTAGACGATGAACTAAAAAATTTATACATGCGCTAGGCCTCTTCATAATGTTAAAATTAGGGATGTGTACCAAAATCATTGAGGCCCAAAACACGTCAAGTCACCAACGGAGGCAGCTCGACGTCTTTACAAGTTCTCCAAAGTCCCCAAGTAATTCAGTTTCGTTTGGTTTGTGTTAGGCGTTCATCAAATAATAGGCGTTCAGCAACTATGATGTAGCAGGTATCGTACTAGAGATTTAATTTGCAGACACAAGACCTATTAGAGCTCGCAAACCTCTTTACCCGATTCCTGATTCAACTACAGTGCTCAGCATCTTCCCAACTTAGTCAATTGTGGCAACACCATGCCTGAAGTTAGTTCTCGTTTCTACTCTTACTCCTCGAGAGATATGTCGAGCGTTTAAATAGTGCCTATCAAAGAGAGTATTCTGTGACTTCTTCAACCTAATCCACCCTCTCCTTTTCGATCATTGAGTTCATGTCTCACAAATAAGACTGGTTGAGAAAAAATTGTTCTAGAATTTCATCATTATTGCAAAGTCAATATTTTTGTAGTAAAACATTCATGTACACATTCCTTCACCTGTACAAATAGATTTAAAATATGCGCCCTAATTCTATAGAAAATTGTGGTAAAAATATTTACAAATGCGTAACGAAACAACTGCTTCGATTTATAATTAGAAAAATACCTACATAGGCACCTACACACCTTTTAAATAAAACCTATAGTCATAGTCCATGTTTAATTCTGGATCTACTGAATCGATATTGAAAATTGCTTTGCCAAAATAGAGCCTCATTATTTTTTATTGTCATAGGCATAATTCACGCTACTGCCCAAAGAAGCAGAGCAGTACTAAATCATAAATGTCACAAATCAGGCCGATTTACTTAAGATATGAGGGTGCAACGGGACTTCTAAGTCACCCGTCCCGTGGGGTACCTAGGTAGTATTTTTATATAACCTATGATTTTGCAATTTCACCTATAAAAAGTAGCTAAAGCAGCTTCAAGGCAGGATTAGGCTGCATAAAAATTATAATATATATGTATTGGAAATCGGGAATAGGCCGACGACCTAGAAAAGGGCATTTCTCGATGCTCAGGATCCCTACGTAGGCGGGGGTCTACATAATGTATTTATTTATATTTTGTCAAAGTGTCCAGTCAGTGGTTATTGAATAAGTAAAAATTATGTAGACATTTTTCGTAGAAGAATCGTAGCAAACAAATGAATCACAGGCTGAGTATCATCGTTCGAGCGCTAATACTGATTGAGTCCCAGGCCTCTTCTAATTACGAGTACACTTCGTACGGTCTTCAACATAATATCATTATAACCTTTTGAGTCTGCCTCTCCTTCTGCGACTTGAACTCATTGTATAATATATCTACGTACCTGGTTCCCCACGTATCCGGGTGGTTTTCTTAAAACTTGACCTTACCAGATAAGGAAGCTGTGAGCTTGATGGTTAAATACTGCTTTGTTTATAATACCCAGGTGGCCTATAAACATTCGTCCCAATTGATCGAAACTGATCACCTTAGCCTTAGAGCGCCGTCAAATTGGAGGCGTGAGGAAGCAATGCAGTGGCGCTACTGTGATGCGCTAGTTGCCACCACTAGTTCTCATAGAATTTATAGAAACTCAGCGCCACTATCGTGACATACGCATCATCACTAGAATTTACTGAAGCAGTAGGTACTTACGCGCGTCTACGGCGCCACAGACGCTCCACCACTGCAGCGCTTCTTTTTGGAAGCGCGATTGCAGCACTTCTTCGTGCTTCTAATTTGAAGGCGTCCTTTGATCGTTTGCAACACCAGTGATGTCAGGGACAGACTGATCTTCCCACTGACCTTGAATTTGGCATAACGACTACCATACAATGTGGCTACCCCGAACCATCCCCGAACCAACAAAGTAGGTACCTATCGAAGCACGGAATCGGTGTTATGGAAATGATACAAACAGTCGTCCATCTGAGTTAAGACTAAAAGATTAAGATGTTTACTGCACACTGAGTCAGCGAGTCTACGAGCTCTTAACTTATATTTAGGTATACATTCATTCATACATATAGTCACGCCTTTATCCCCAAAGGGGTAGGCAGAGGCATAGTAGGTATATACCCACATTTCACCTTTAAGATTTTGTCCTACGTACATAATAGGTGGTGAGCCGTATTGAAACGAACAGGCGCCGGTTGTGACTACCTGCTGTTGAAATTTTTCAAGCCGCCCCATAATGGCCTTTTCACTTGGCTGAACGACTGCCATTGTACTGTCAACCGGGACCAACGGCTTAACGTGCCTTCCGAAGCACGAAAGAACGCTCAATTTTCATTCAGGAACACGGAAAATCTATTGATTACAACTAAATAAAATCAGACCATGCGTACTCGTATGTACCACAGTAATTATACTGTGTATGTAGAGTGTATGGGTAAGTACAGCGAGGACCGCAGCGATGACACGGCGCTCCACACGCTGGTGGAGTGCACGGCGTGGGCACAACAGCGACAGGTCCTCGTAGTGGGTCTGGGCGTGGACACTCTCTCGCTTGAGGCCATGGTGCGAGCCATGCTCTCCAGCGGGAGTAAGTGGGACTGCGCCGCCTCTTTCTGCGAGCAGGTCATGCTCGCGAAGGAGGCGGCGGGCCGGTTGCGGGAGAGAACTCTCCCACCCGAATTCCGCAGTCGGCGCCCTGGGCGCCGCCGACGTGTCTTCGCCGAGGACTATCGGCCTCCATGACCGGGGGTCTGAGGACGGTGAGAGGGCCGCTCGCCGTCCTTACAGGAGCAGGCCCATGACGGCAGCGTGACGTGAGCACTCACGCATGCCCCCCCTTAGAAGCGGGGTCACACCCGAAACCCCCCATAGACGCGGGATTGCACCCGAACCACCCCCTGGGCGAGGCCGCATTGGCGGCCCATAGGTCTGTTGGGAGTCACGGGACATCCTTCCTGAGGGCTTACCCGGGGCTCTCAACCATAGGCTGTTGGGCGTTACGTGAGGTTTTTTTAGTCGGTAAGAGTCCGGCATAGCATCCTACGAGGATTTTCCCTCACGTTAAAAAAAAAAAAAAAAAAAAATGGGTAGGTACATCTAGATAATGAATCAACTTCAACTTTTGGTTTCGGCCTGAGATAATGAATCAAATGAACTGTGATCGCAACTGACAATTCAGCTGACGGGTAACCGAGGGTCTAACGGAAACAGGCATCATACAACAATGGCTTTCGAAACTTAAAATACATTGTAATGTCGAAAAAAATATCAACATCTGGCCATTGTAAATGTCGCGGGGGAGTCATAGTATGAAATAAATAAATAAATAACAAAACGTCGCCACCGCACGCGTCATTATTCGAGTGCGATTGACAGCCACTTCCACTGGTCGTAGCTGTAGGTATTGTAAGGAGCGCGGGGTCGCTCGCGGCCTCAATAATACGCCCACTTATTGCTATGAGCAACGCTGAAATACTGTGCTTTAGTTACTTGATACTTGAATATCCCATTGATCACCGATGAAGCATCACATTCTCAGCGTACCGTTGCATTGAGGGCGTTGAGTCGCAAATACTACATACCTACGCACTGGCAAGATTTTGTATCGTGTCTCCCAAAGGAACCGCGCAGAATATCGGCATCAATCCGATCAATAATAATCTCAAATTATGTCATTATTATTTAGAATGGTACTATCCATAATTTTGGCGTGATACCGAAAGACATACAAAAAAAAACTATTTTAGCTTCAGCATCGTATGTACCTATTGAAATTTACATAGATAGAATGTCTAGTAAAAAGGAGGGACACCGCGGGGTTTAGTGGGTAGGTGCTGCCCCCGCAGCTAGGATGATGATGCCAAACCGCGTTCCCCCGTAACAAAAAAAAACGCAGCTCAGTCCACGTGGATATCGAGAGTCGTGACCAAAAGCATAATGATCGTATGGAAATTCAACCTTGATTATTGTACTTTTGTTCATAACTTCGCTACTATTTAGCCAACTGCGATCAAACTAACGTAAGATTTTAAGCTTGACAAACTGACACCTTCTTTATTAGCTCCAAAATTATGAATATCATATAGAAACACGACGGGAGTAAATGCAACGGGAAATATATTAAAATATTAATACCATATCTGTCAAGTTGCGCGGATTAGCTAGAAGTTTGGATAGATAATAACAATAGAGACTTCTATGTATATTTTAAAAAAACTTTGAAGTTACTAAAAATACACGTGATTCGGCCCAGGGGGGGAGGGGTAATCTGAAACCTCACCAAATATCACCAAGGGGGAGGGGGGGTCCAAAAAATGCCCAAAAGAACCTCACGCGATTAATGGACGGCCCCATAGTCTGTAATCACTTTAATAGCTTACATAGGCTATTAGAGATTATAAATTATAATAAAATAAAATCAAACTAGATACCTATACGTCCTATACCTAACACATGGTCATGATAAAGAGATACCTTTACTCAAAATCAACCCCACTCGTCTATAATAGGAAATGTATAAATTCTATTGTACCAACTTCCAGTGAATTAACATTGAAAGCAAGTATCAAGATCAGACCAACCTTGATCGTAACTATAGCTACGGCTGCTTTTTTAACTAATCGTAAGCTCACTCGGAATAAAGGTCACTGGCACAGTCGGGTAAAAACCAACAAATGAATAAGAATATTTTCTAAGACGTGTGCCATCACATTGAACAACGGTGGCGAATCGCATAGTTCATGAATAAATATAAATTCGATGTTCTTTTTCTATAAAAACGAACTATAAAAAGGTCATTTATCAAAAACGTCATGTGCATTCAAACCGGCTACTCTTTTATAATCAATGCTTTTAAATAAACATCGATTTCGGGAGAGCGAACAAAATGGTGCGTTGCGAATATGTTTTTCTGTGTCAGTTTTTAGTGGGACAAGGGGTGCTAATGAGTGGAGGACACCCACGCACGGTAGGATGATGATGCAGTTCTCTTTGTAAATAAAACTGTAGCCAAAAAATGTTGGCAGAAAGTTTAGATACCGCTGAGAGCAGAGTCATTTTACAATTAGAAAATTGCAGTACGCAGGTATCAACGTACTAGCCGTTCGCTCTAACTTTGCCGCTGGCGTAGAGGCGTATACCCGAATTGTTAAGTAGACGAAGTAAATTGACAGTAGCTAATGTCACTTCGTCATAGAAAATAAGCAACATTGTATGAAGAAGTGACATTAGTTACTGTCAATTTACTTCGTCTAATTAAAAATTCGACTTTAGTATGGAGCGGAGCGGCAAAGTTAGAGCGAACGAGCAGTGCTGCAATTGTTTAATTGCAAAGTAAGTAATAAAAAATATTACTTAAATTTAATAGCTATGTGTAGGCAGAGAGGTACCGTAAATAGGTACCTAGTAAGTGTGCATTTCAAAGCAAATTTTATAAATAAGTAGGTACCGATACCGACCTATGTAGGTACTTGCCAGCTTTTGCCCAGCGGCTCATTTGAGTCTTGCTTAGAACAATCACCGTGGTTAGAACCCCCGTTACGGTGAAAGTTTAAAAAAAAACTTTCTTATTTAAGAACGGTTTTTTTTTGTTTAGTTTTAGTTAGTTAGGGATTATTACATAACTACACGATTCCCTTATTTAACGTTCATTCTGTGCGTTGGTTGATCGGACCTTGGAGGGAACCTTGAGGGACGAGTTTTCTCGAAGACTCCTTCTTTTTTGAATTTGGTTAAAAAAATAAACTCTCCGTCCGTGGATCCCTTGGTAACACAAAGAATCTACTGTCCAAATCTCATTTGACATTGAAGAGAAATTTACGATATTTTATCCCCTGCACCTTATTTTGGGATAATCTTTAAACACTTTGGAATCTTCCTTGACATTTCCAAGGTTTTCGACACCATCTCTACTTCCACACTCATCTCTAAGCTTGAGAGACTGGGAATAAGAGGAAACGCCTTGAAAATCTTCTCAGACTATCTCAGCAACCGCAGCCAGGCAGTAAAAATTGGCGAGCACATTAGTCAGAGTGAGAATCTAGCAGTGGGCCTACCGCAGGGGAGTATTCTTGCTTCGACTCTATTCTCCATCTATATCAATGACTTATGCCAAAAAAAGCTACCAAACTGCAGAATATTCACATATGCTGACGATACAGCGCTCATAATTCACGGAGGGGATTGGGAAGAGGCGCACACGAACGCTGAGAATGTCTTTTCCCAGGTTATACAGTGGCTGACATCCAATTTTTTGACCATCAACCTTTCCAAAACTGCATTTGTCCCTTTCGGATTCAAGAAGTCCAGCCTACCGAAGGATTTTCAGATCAAGGCACACACATGTCAAGCGCCTAATTCAGGTTGTGACTGCCCTGAAATAGAAAGAGCCCCACTAGCCAAATATCTGGGTGTATATATTGATCAACACTTTAGATGGGATCAACACATAAGTGTACTGTCAGCTCGCATTAGAAAACTAATGTACCTACGTTTTCAAAATCTTAAGAAACGCAGCTGACAAGAAAACAATTATGCTGGCCTACTCATCCCTTTGCGAATCACTGCTACGGTACTGTATTACAGCATGGGGCGCCGCATCCAAGACCAATTTTTTAAAAATAGAGAGAGCCCAGAGAGCAGTACTCAAGGTATTAAGTAAAAAACCTTTTCACTTCTTATGCTCGTAAAGTTCTTGTTTATGCTGGGTGTATGCGGACTAAAACAACATTTTATGCTCTAGTGCATAAAGTTCTTTTTCTTCTTCTAAAATAATATGGCCATACTAGACCGTAGAGACGGTACCATGAAGATCGTGTTACTCTATGAACCAAACATAATAAAACGCTATTAAATAACTTGTTTTTTTTTGTTACATTTAATTTGTACTTTCTGTGTTCCATATAAATTAAGAAACATTAAAAATCAGATAGTATTATGAGTGAAAAAATATTATAAAATGAACTTATGATTAGGCAGTATAGGTCTCGTTACCCATGCCTAATGCTTCATGTAGAATGATTAAAATTGTTCAAATGTTACTTTTAATTTTAATTAAAGACTTTTATTTATAATATCACAGTTTCATTTCCTTGCAATCGAAGTGAAAAGCAGAGTGTATAACTCGATCATAAAACCCATTTTATCCTCGACTTAATATCCACCCTCGCCTACGTCTCGTATAAAATGGCTTCTTATATGCACTTGTAGTACAATCTACTATTTCAACACCCTTGCATATAAATTGGTTTTTATCACATGGCTTTTACACTCATAAACCATGGTATTAAACACTTGTGCTTTATTTCTCTTTATCGCACTAGTGTTTTATTTTATATTCCATCAAATTAAGTTTGTACCTCGCTGAAAAATATTATTTATGCGTTCTAGTTGCTCTTAACTTAACTGGGTTATAGTTTTATTTTTAAATCTCGGAAAAGAGCATTGACTTAGATACGTTTTGTTACTAAATATAACACAATTTTTGTAAAAAATAAGAATTGTACCACCTTCAATATAATAAATTTTCAACAACTTATTTACTTTAATTAATAATTCAACGTGAAACTAATTTATAAATACATAAAAATGGGATTTTTAACATTTTGCGTTTTGGCTGTTTAGCGTGATTGTTCGTGCCTACGATCCAACAGCAGAAATCCCGCGGCCAGAAAAAAAATTTCAGCGCAGAGCGCGCCTTTTTGACAAACTTTTTCCGTGTGTACTGTGAGCATTGTTTATTTAAGTATGAATAATTATAAAATTAGTTTTTTTACTCGTAAGTGTGTTGAAAAACGTCGTATGACACACGTGAGGTTTGGTCATTACACACTCGGTTTTCTTGCAGCCCTCGCCTTCGGCTCGGGCTGTGCAATATCACCTCGCGTGTAATGACCAACATACCACACTTATATCATAAATAACTATTCCTCTACTCTACGCTTCAGCTTTATAGGGACACAGAGGTACTTACGGTAAGACAAATATTCCTGATGCGAGCTATAATGCATACGCACTTCAAAGTACCCATGATCCTTCAATTTATGCTCGGAAGCGTAGGCATGACAGGGTATGTATAGTCTCTGAACGACAGCAAAGCGTCCAAAATTTTAAGCGCTAACTGTTGGCGGATAAGTGCCGATCCGCCATTTAGTGCACATTCTGTTGTCAAGCGATAAGCTTGTGTCACGTGACAAAATTTTATTGTTTAAAATGTCGAATTGTGCAATAAAAGTGTGTCGAAATTACAGAAAATATTTAAAAACAGCCAGGAATGTCTGTAAGTAACTCGAAACTTATCATAATTTAATGAAATCTATTTATTTTCGCATGTCTAATTTATTCAACTCCATCTTGACATTTTTGTTGGTGTTGCCAGTTTCCAATTCAGAATTCCCCAAATTAAATAAGTAAAGAATTACATAGGTATGGAACTAAATTATTAGAGACACGTAAAATAAATATTTCGGAAACGGTCAAGTGTGAGTCGAGAATAGTGAAAATCGACATATACAATTGTTCGAACTCAGTAACGAGAAACTTGGCATACTTTAAATTAAGTGAGAGTGCTAAGTACGAATCACATGATAATTTTGCAATCCAATATGGCCGCCGCGCCGTAATCAGAAAATTTCATGATGGGTATCGTTTAAGGGGGTTTTTGGTATGCTGAGAACGAATCACATGATAATTTTGCAATCCAATATGGCCGCCGCGCCGTAATCACAAAATTTCATGATGGGTATCGTTTAAGGGGGTTTTTGGTATGCTGAGTACGAATTACATGATAATTTTGCAATCCAATATGGCCGCCGCGCCGTAATCACAAAATTTCATGATGGGTATCGTTTAAGGGGGTTTCTGGTATGCTGAGTACGAATCACATGATAATTTTGCAATCCAATATGGCCGCCGCGCCGAAATCACAACATTTCATGATGGGTATCGTTTAAGGGGGTTTTTGGTATGCTGAGAACGAATCACATGATAATTTTGCAATCCAATATGGCCACCGCGCCGAAATCACAAATTTCATGATGGGTATCGTTTACGGGGGTTTTTGGTATGCTAAGTACGAATCACATGATAATTTTGCAATCCAATATGGTCGCCGCGCCGATATTACAAAATTTCATGATAGGTATTGTTTAAGGGGGTTTTTGGTATGCTGAGTACGAATCACATGATAATTTTTCAATCCAATATGGCTGCCACGCCGTAATCTAAAAATTTCATAATGAGTATCGTTTAAGCGGATTTTTCGTATGTTGAGTACCATTTTCGCCTCAGTAGTGAATTTTAATGATTTGCTTATTTAGTTTAGGCTTTCTAAACTAACAATGAGAAAATAATATGACAACAGGTCCTTATTGTAAAATTAAGGCCTATTACATTAAAATGGTACTCAGCCTACGAATAAAGTCCTTAAACGATACCCATCATGAAATTTTGTGATTACGGTGCGGCGGCCGTATTGGATTGCAAAATTATCATGCGATTTGTACTCAGCATACCAAAAAAACCCCTTAAATGATACCGAATTACTAATATATACACTTAAATGGTTGCGAATGCACCCTGTGAGGAAGCACCTTTAGGTTTATTTGTTGGTTTGATATCTTTTCACCACCAAACTTTTGAATGAATCGTCAAAAAGGGTCCATGCCGCCTGTGTTCCGGTCATCAGCCAGCAGTTTCATTGAAGAGAATGATTTCATGGTAGTTTTTTTTTTTTCAAATTCTTATATCTTGAAAACAGTGCGTGATATCGCAAAAACCTTTAGGAAAACCTCCAACCATAAGGCGCTAACCACTTTGATAAGTAACCCTCGCCCACTCCCCCCCCCCCTCCCTGTTTTGTAAAGCGGGAATGCATACATGATGCCATTCATAAGAACTTTATGCAGATAGAATAAGGCTTTAGCATGATTAGTTTCCCGAAAAAAGTGGGAAGTGTCTTTAGCCGGCGTCACTACACACTGACGCAAGGCGTGTGTAAGACAGCATGCTCACGCACACAATCATGCGTTAGTACGGCAGTTTTTGATGCAGTGATCACGAGGCGAGACGGTTTCTAGGTGAGTACGTATTCTTAGGTAAGACCATACGATGCAGAACAAAATTGGCTCGTAACCACCTTTATGCACTAGGCAACCGCCTATATAATAAAGCCAACAAATCGTTGCATATAGGTATATCCACTCACAAGGTATGCACTAAAAAACAAAGTTACTGATTGGCTAAAAAGCCTAGATTACAATAATACAGAGCTGCTGCTCACTTAAATTCACCAAAGAAACATAATCTTAACAACTATGAAAATATGTTTCACGTCCTAGGATTTTTCTCCAACTTTTAGCACATCATCATCTCACAAAACAAACAAACACACAACCAACACAACCGTTTACTCACAAGCTCAAGTCCTCGCATTGTTCAGGATTTGTATAGTCGATAAGTTATTGTTATTAGTTTAAGTTTCATATGAATATATTTCCAGAGTGAGATTTCGCTGATGACTCAAAATACAGGTTTTCTTTACCTAGTTTGAGAGTCAGAGATTATTGCAACGGTAATCTATTCATAGCCTAATTACTTCACTAGTTTATTTATAAGCGAAATCTGTATATTGGCGGAATAAACTATTATCTTATCTTAAAAAAAAAAAAAAAACACGTGTTCATAATTTTTTATTGAAGAGAATTTCAACACAGTGGTAAGTATGTACCTAAACATTTTTATGTATTTTCATAGGTGCCTACCTATTTTGCCACCTCGTTACATTTCTTCTTAATCTCTACCACAGATTATATAAAATATTCTATATCTCTACATCACAGAAGAAGAGAGAAAGAGAAGATCAAGAGAAGCTTCCTTAATATATGCTTGTTACCTGGACCTTTCCAAGGCATTCGACCTGGTATCATACAGGAAGCTATGGGATAAGTTGAGACAGGATACAAGCACACCGCCAGAGGTAGTAAATTTGTTTAAGTATTGGTACGATAACCAACAAAATCGTGTGAGATGGGGTGATTCACTTTCGGCAGAGTACAGATTGGAGTGCGGGGTGAGACAGGGGGGATTGACGTCTCCGGCGCTCTTCAATCTTTATATGAACAGGCTGATCGGTGGGCTCAGCGGCACCGGTATCGGGTGTCACGTGGATGGTCAATGCATGAATAACATAAGTTATGCCGATGACATGGTGCTGTTGAGCCCATCGATCGGAGCTCTTAGAAAATTGATTTCAATGTGTGATTCGTACGCCGAGGACCATGGGCTCAAATATAATGCAGCCAAGAGCGAATTCATGCTATTTAAAGCTGGAAACAAAACCTTCCACAAAATACCACCAATTAGGCTAAGCCACACTCCTTTAAAACGAGTACATAAATTTAAATATTTGGGTGACTGGGTCTCGGATGATCTCAAGGATAATGAGGATTTAGAGCGTGAGCGAGGGTCGCTGGCTGTCCGATGTGGCATGTTGGCTCATAGGTTTGCACGTAGTAATAAAATGGTAAAGCTTACGCTTTTTAAATCATATTGTCAAAGCTTTTACACGTGCAGCCTATGGGTGAATTTTACGCACAAGGCATACAGCAACCTTCGCATTCAATATAATAACACGTTCCGGGTGTTGATGGGACTGCCGCGTTTTTGCAGCGCGTCGGGTATGTTGGCCGAAGCGAATGTCGACAGCTTTCAGACGATTATGCGCAAGAGATGCTTTACTCTTTTACACCGGATACGCGACAGTCCCAACAACATTGTAAGAACGCTGGCTGACCGGTGGGTCTCTCCGATGCTGGAGCGGTGGATACGACTGCATGCAGTCAAGTAGACGCCGTCCTTGGTGTTGGGGTGATTCATTCAGCCTACTTAGTTTTTAAGCTCCACTAACACTAGTTTTAAGGTTATTGTTACTAACCCAATATAACACTAACATTAGTTTTAAGATAATTGTTACTCACACATTTATGGAAGAAATTCTGAGAATAAATGATAATTATTATTATTATTAAGTCCAGTAAAATTAAACAGAAATTGATGCAAACCTAAAATTGTTACCATAGATAATAAAATATATTCTAATCAACGACGTAATATAATTGAACTAGACACGGCATGCACGAACATCACGGCTTTCAAAAAAAGCAGATCTTATAAACATAAAAAAAAGAATTTCTATGAAATTGTCTATGGTATGAAATATGTATATATGAAAAGTAAGGCAATTGCCTGACTTTTTTGTTACCATTTTTCAGTGTTGGTAACATAGATTTAGAGTTTCTCGGTTGGTAACATATCTGTAGTTTCTATACATTGATTCTATTATGTAATACATTCGGCGCGGGCGGGTTGCGTAATTCGTCATTTATTTTTGATTAATTTTACATCAAAAGAGGTACCCAGAAAATTACAAAAGTTTTTTAGAAGTAAATAAAATAATAGCTTAAAAAAAATCTAAATACGCTTCATTGTAGCACAAGATAAATTTTGTACAAGCCAAATTAAATTTAATATTTTTTTATACCAATCAGCAAGTAATACAAAGCGTAAAGACATTTAACACAGTTATTACAAACATACATCCATAATATAGTCACGCCTTTATCCCCGAAGGGGTAGGCAAAGGCAAAATAAACTCCTACATTTTATCTTGTTTATGTTCAGCAATTTTATGACTCACGTGAGCCTATTGGCGACCCGCAGTTAAAATTTTACACAGTACTAATATAGTAAAGGTCTAAAAGAAATATTTATTTTGAAAAGGGATATTTTAAATGGCATGTATTTAAATCGATATCTGTATAATTCCCTTTTTCTGAACTAAATATTTCAAAGTTAAACCAAAAATACTGACTTGCAAGTGTGCAAGTTATCTTTACTTAGTAGCAGCCCCGGATCTAGGGGGGGGCAAGCCGGGGCCCATGCCCCTGGCGGCAAAATCAGAGGGGCGGCAAATCAGAGGGCGACTAATTCAAACTTTGCAGACAAATGCACAAATCATCAGTTAATAACCTTGACGATAGTAGATTGCCTACCTTATATTAAACACTCCAACTTATTCAACTCTTTTCACAAGAAATAATTATGGTATTTGCTCAAATTATATCAGAAATTAGCTATAGATATATGCCAGATACTTGAAAGGAAACAAACAATTCCAAGATGCATGCACCATTTCTTTACAAACTTGTAGCCGCCGCCCCCATAACATTGTGGGGGCGGCCAACGCAGGGGCGGCCACAGTATTTCATATTCTGATTTTTGAAAACTTGTTGTGTTTTTTTTTAAATATCTCTTGTTCCACCATACGTCAATGGATAGCGTTAAAAATTTTCTTTTAATTCTTTTCTTTTTGTCTCTTAAAAATGAAAAAAATGCTAGGCCATTTTTGCATACGATTAGACACTTTTGCGCTGACCGTCTCAATTGTGCCGCGGGATGGCCAGTTTCCTGCTGGGTGGGGTTTATCTACTAGTCCTCTGTGCTGGTCAGGTTCCCTGCTTTCTGCAGTTTAATTCAAGAGTAGCACAAGGATCTGTGTTGTCCAACACTATTTCTTTGGCATATTATTCCTTGGGTGAGTAGTGGAATATTGGGCATTCTGTCCCACTTTAAGTTCGCATCGTCGCTATCGCTCCTTGCTCACGTGGGACAGATCGCCCAATATTCCACATTTTAAAAATGTAACCTAACCTAACATTTTTATAAAAAATAATTTAAAAAATAAAAATTGCTGAAGCTCCCTCCATGTTCATTACTTACCATTTATAACCCACAACGTTTTCTGTATCCAGTTGGGTTCGACTACTTGTAGTTATAAATATTTATGTTATAAATTCATCTTTTCATTATGAGTCCATCAGTATTGCATAGCAAACATGAAATTCGTTAAACAAAGACAATCGTTACAGGTCAATACAATCTGTGACGATTTGACAAAAAACAAATTACGTCATGGAGAATTATTACCGAATACTGTACGTTGCATCATTTGTGGACCATCAAATTGTGGAAAAACTAATTTATTAATTGGTCTTCTATTGCATGAAAATGGCTTGACATTTAAAAATGTTTATGTCTACTCTAAAACTCTACATCAACCAAAGTACATCTTTTTAGAAAAGGTTTTACAACGAGTACCAGGTATCACTCTTCATAAATATCAGACAAATGATGACGTTTTAAAAGTTTCAGATGCAAAACCAAATTCTGTGATTATTTTTGATGATGTAGCATGTGAAAATCAAAGTAATATACGTGATTATTTTGCCATGGGAAGACATAAATTGATTGATAGTTTTTATTTAAATCAAACTTATACCAAAATACCTAAACAACTTGTAAGAGATAATGCTAACCTAATTGTGCTTTTTAAGCAAGATGAAGTTAATTTGAAACATGTTTATGAAGAACATGTTAACACCGATATGACATGGTTGAAATTTCGAGAAATGTGTTCCTTAATATGGAAAGAACCTTTTGATTATGTGGTAATTAATAAAGATTGTTCTAAAAACAATGGTTGCTATAGAAAAACGTTTGACACATTTGTATTATTAGATGAAATTTGAATATTTAAGTAGACTGCAGTCTGTTTATTGTTATTCTTTAATTGATTCTTATTCGATTACCACCTATTTTACATAATGGATAAATCATTGAAAAAACAAATTGTTGATGCGACACAAGCTGTCAAGAAAAAAATACGTAAAATGAAGGATTTTGAAGATAATAATAAGCATGCTCTTGATACAGTTTTTAAACCTGTCACAGAATCTCTCAATTTAATAGCCAACACTAATAACCACTTAGCTCTAACAAAAAAGGAGGAAAAAGTAGAACCCAATGAACCGCAAGACCAAGATATGAAAGAAACAGATGATAGCAGTATTGCTAGTAACGAATCGGAACCCTCATCGGACTCTTCATTTCAGTCATTAGTCGGTACTAATCCAGATGCATCATCTTGGTCGTTATCTTCACAAGTACTATCAGATGTTCCATTTGGTATAAGAAATGAACGTGGAAAGCTAATGTTGGGTTCCTCTAACATAACTATTGGGGATAAAGTTATTACTGTAGCCGGACACAAATACGAAAGTACACCTGGGTTGCGAGAGTTACTGTTAAAAAAAGACATTGATCTGAGCTTGGTTAATGACTGTGACAAGCAAAATTATAAGACAATGTTACTTGTAACGAATGCACATCGTCGTGATTTCGATTCAAAAAAACCAATTAAAAGTAATAAAGGACAAAAATATTTGCAAGTTATTAAACCACTTTTCGATCAAGAAAGTAGAAGTCCAAGTTGTAGACAGAAAGTAGGAAAAGGATTACCTTCAACAAAAATGTGGAAAAAAAACACAGATTTTGTATATTGGGATGATCCCAATGAATTGGTTGATAGATTAAAGTTATTAATTGCTTCTCGAGATGCTGGGAACACAGGACTAGACAATGAAATAATATCTATCATTGAAGAACTACGTGAAAGCAAAATCATTAAATAAATAGATCTACTAATGTTATATGTGTGTCATTTTACTATATACCGTTGAACATAATACACCTTTAATATGAATGTAGACAAATTTGGACATTATATTCATAAGCGAATGCGGATATCAGAAATACTTGATTTTAATGATAACGCATTAATAAAATCTGATTATGGAGATTATGACTTGAAGACATCGAGGCTAAAAGGTGTTAAACCTCCTCAAGACGCAGATGATGCAGTAAATAAAGCATATGTAGATGAATTGAAAGGTGTACTAATCCGTGACTTACGAAAATTGCAAAGTTCTATTCCAAATAGTGTTCAAAACCACATAGAGAAAGCTTTAAAAACAATAATGTCTGAGATAGACACTCATTTGGAAAGCAAATTTTACACAAGAAAAGCAGTTGATAAACTAGTTCAAGACGCAATTCAATCTATATTAAAAGATCGAAAAACATAGCCCTTAAAGTTTGTTAAAATGACGAAACAACAAATCGTCAATGAAATACATAAAGCAGCACGAAAAAATTTTCCTCGACGATCTGTAATTTTAAAAGGTATTGATGATTTGTGGCAAGCAGATTTAGCTGATATGCAAAACCTAAAAACCTTTAATAAAGGATATAACTATATTTTAATAGTTATCGACTGCTTCTCCAAGTACGTTTGGGTGGAACCATTAAAAACTAAATCCAAACATGATGTCTCTCTTGCATTTGAAAAAATACTTTCTTCTAATCACAGGATACCAAATCATCTGCAAACTGATATGGGTACTGAGTTCTATAATTCTACATTTCAAAAGCTTTTACAGAACTATAATATTAATCACTACTCTACATTTTCAACCAAAAAGGCTTCAATTGTAGAACGAGTTATTAAAACTATTAAAAATAAATTGTACAAATACTTTAGCTTGAACGGACACTATAAGTGGATAGATGGTGGCTTGAACGGTATTGTGAAGACATATAATAACACAAAACATCGTACTATTAAATTTGCACCTGTTAATGTCAATAAGTTTAATGAAACTAACATTAAAAATAATATTACGAATTCCATGATAAAGGTAGTCCAAAAATGTCGTCCAAAGTTTAAAATTGGTGACAAAGTTCGAATTAGCAAGTACAAACATATATTCGAGAAAGGATACACTCCTAACTGGTCAACAGAATTATTTACTATAAAAAAGATAAATAACACTATACCAATAACATATCGCATCGAAGATAATCAAAAACAAGTCATATTAGGAACTTTTTACGAACAAGAGCTTCAAAAGTCGTCCTGTCCTGGTGTCTATTTGATAGAAAAGGTATTAAAAAAGAAAGGAAACAAACTGTTTGTAAAATGGTTGGGTTTGAATAACAAAGAGAATAGTTGGATTGATAATACTGCAATAGTGGAATGAGTTAATTATATAAGTGATATGTAATTTTAAAGTATAAAATTAGCTATAGATATATGCCAGATACTTGAAAGGAAACAAACAATTCCAAGATGCATGCACCATTTCTTTACAAACTTGTAGCCGCCGCCCCCATAACATTGTGGGGGCGGCCAACGCAGGGGCGGCCACAGTATTTCATATTCTGATTTTTGAAAACTTGTTGTGTTTTTTTTTAAATATCTCTTGTTCCACCATACGTCAATGGATAGCGTTAAAAATTTTCTTTTAATTCTTTTCTTTTTGTCTCTTAAAAATGAAAAAAATGCTAGGCCATTTTTGCATACGATTAGACACTTTTGCGCTGACCGTCTCAATTGTGCCGCGGGATGGCCAGTTTCCTGCTGGGTGGGGTTTATCTACTAGTCCTCTGTGCTGGTCAGGTTCCCTGCTTTCTGCAGTTTAATTCAAGAGTAGCACAAGGATCTGTGTTGTCCAACACTATTTCTTTGGCATATTATTCCTTGGGTGAGTAGTGGAATATTGGGCATTCTGTCCCACTTTAAGTTCGCATCGTCGCTATCGCTCCTTGCTCACGTGGGACAGATCGCCCAATATTCCACATTTTAAAAATGTAACCTAACCTAACATTTTTATAAAAAATAATTTAAAAAATAAAAATTGCTGAAGCTCCCTCCATGTTCATTACTTACCATTTATAACCCACAACGTTTTCTGTATCCAGTTGGGTTCGACTACTTGTAGTTATAAATATTTATGTTATAAATTCATCTTTTCATTATGAGTCCATCAGTATTGCATAGCAAACATGAAATTCGTTAAACAAAGACAATCGTTACAGGTCAATACAATCTGTGACGATTTGACAAAAAACAAATTACGTCATGGAGAATTATTACCGAATACTGTACGTTGCATCATTTGTGGACCATCAAATTGTGGAAAAACTAATTTATTAATTGGTCTTCTATTGCATGAAAATGGCTTGACATTTAAAAATGTTTATGTCTACTCTAAAACTCTACATCAACCAAAGTACATCTTTTTAGAAAAGGTTTTACAACGAGTACCAGGTATCACTCTTCATAAATATCAGACAAATGATGACGTTTTAAAAGTTTCAGATGCAAAACCAAATTCTGTGATTATTTTTGATGATGTAGCATGTGAAAATCAAAGTAATATACGTGATTATTTTGCCATGGGAAGACATAAATTGATTGATAGTTTTTATTTAAATCAAACTTATACCAAAATACCTAAACAACTTGTAAGAGATAATGCTAACCTAATTGTGCTTTTTAAGCAAGATGAAGTTAATTTGAAACATGTTTATGAAGAACATGTTAACACCGATATGACATGGTTGAAATTTCGAGAAATGTGTTCCTTAATATGGAAAGAACCTTTTGATTATGTGGTAATTAATAAAGATTGTTCTAAAAACAATGGTTGCTATAGAAAAACGTTTGACACATTTGTATTATTAGATGAAATTTGAATATTTAAGTAGACTGCAGTCTGTTTATTGTTATTCTTTAATTGATTCTTATTCGATTACCACCTATTTTACATAATGGATAAATCATTGAAAAAACAAATTGTTGATGCGACACAAGCTGTCAAGAAAAAAATACGTAAAATGAAGGATTTTGAAGATAATAATAAGCATGCTCTTGATACAGTTTTTAAACCTGTCACAGAATCTCTCAATTTAATAGCCAACACTAATAACCACTTAGCTCTAACAAAAAAGGAGGAAAAAGTAGAACCCAATGAACCGCAAGACCAAGATATGAAAGAAACAGATGATAGCAGTATTGCTAGTAACGAATCGGAACCCTCATCGGACTCTTCATTTCAGTCATTAGTCGGTACTAATCCAGATGCATCATCTTGGTCGTTATCTTCACAAGTACTATCAGATGTTCCATTTGGTATAAGAAATGAACGTGGAAAGCTAATGTTGGGTTCCTCTAACATAACTATTGGGGATAAAGTTATTACTGTAGCCGGACACAAATACGAAAGTACACCTGGGTTGCGAGAGTTACTGTTAAAAAAAGACATTGATCTGAGCTTGGTTAATGACTGTGACAAGCAAAATTATAAGACAATGTTACTTGTAACGAATGCACATCGTCGTGATTTCGATTCAAAAAAACCAATTAAAAGTAATAAAGGACAAAAATATTTGCAAGTTATTAAACCACTTTTCGATCAAGAAAGTAGAAGTCCAAGTTGTAGACAGAAAGTAGGAAAAGGATTACCTTCAACAAAAATGTGGAAAAAAAACACAGATTTTGTATATTGGGATGATCCCAATGAATTGGTTGATAGATTAAAGTTATTAATTGCTTCTCGAGATGCTGGGAACACAGGACTAGACAATGAAATAATATCTATCATTGAAGAACTACGTGAAAGCAAAATCATTAAATAAATAGATCTACTAATGTTATATGTGTGTCATTTTACTATATACCGTTGAACATAATACACCTTTAATATGAATGTAGACAAATTTGGACATTATATTCATAAGCGAATGCGGATATCAGAAATACTTGATTTTAATGATAACGCATTAATAAAATCTGATTATGGAGATTATGACTTGAAGACATCGAGGCTAAAAGGTGTTAAACCTCCTCAAGACGCAGATGATGCAGTAAATAAAGCATATGTAGATGAATTGAAAGGTGTACTAATCCGTGACTTACGAAAATTGCAAAGTTCTATTCCAAATAGTGTTCAAAACCACATAGAGAAAGCTTTAAAAACAATAATGTCTGAGATAGACACTCATTTGGAAAGCAAATTTTACACAAGAAAAGCAGTTGATAAACTAGTTCAAGACGCAATTCAATCTATATTAAAAGATCGAAAAACATAGCCCTTAAAGTTTGTTAAAATGACGAAACAACAAATCGTCAATGAAATACATAAAGCAGCACGAAAAAATTTTCCTCGACGATCTGTAATTTTAAAAGGTATTGATGATTTGTGGCAAGCAGATTTAGCTGATATGCAAAACCTAAAAACCTTTAATAAAGGATATAACTATATTTTAATAGTTATCGACTGCTTCTCCAAGTACGTTTGGGTGGAACCATTAAAAACTAAATCCAAACATGATGTCTCTCTTGCATTTGAAAAAATACTTTCTTCTAATCACAGGATACCAAATCATCTGCAAACTGATATGGGTACTGAGTTCTATAATTCTACATTTCAAAAGCTTTTACAGAACTATAATATTAATCACTACTCTACATTTTCAACCAAAAAGGCTTCAATTGTAGAACGAGTTATTAAAACTATTAAAAATAAATTGTACAAATACTTTAGCTTGAACGGACACTATAAGTGGATAGATGGTGGCTTGAACGGTATTGTGAAGACATATAATAACACAAAACATCGTACTATTAAATTTGCACCTGTTAATGTCAATAAGTTTAATGAAACTAACATTAAAAATAATATTACGAATTCCATGATAAAGGTAGTCCAAAAATGTCGTCCAAAGTTTAAAATTGGTGACAAAGTTCGAATTAGCAAGTACAAACATATATTCGAGAAAGGATACACTCCTAACTGGTCAACAGAATTATTTACTATAAAAAAGATAAATAACACTATACCAATAACATATCGCATCGAAGATAATCAAAAACAAGTCATATTAGGAACTTTTTACGAACAAGAGCTTCAAAAGTCGTCCTGTCCTGGTGTCTATTTGATAGAAAAGGTATTAAAAAAGAAAGGAAACAAACTGTTTGTAAAATGGTTGGGTTTGAATAACAAAGAGAATAGTTGGATTGATAATACTGCAATAGTGGAATGAGTTAATTATATAAGTGATATGTAATTTTAAAGTATATTCATTATTCTTTGGACGATGCAAGGTGGTGGACTAATAAACAATATCATTAATCATTTACCATTCGAACTACACATACCTGGTTATAACTATTGTGGACCAGGAACAAAGCTTTCGAAACGATTACTACGTGGTGATAAAGGTGTAAATAAGTTAGACGAAGCTTGTATGCATCACGATATTGCATACGCAAACTACACAGACTTGCCTAACCGTCAAAAAGCCGACTTACGTCTTTTAGATATGGCTAAGCAAAGACTTAAAGCAAAAGATGCTCGAACAGGGGAAAAGATTAGTTCGTGGATAGTAAACAAAGTTATGAAAGCTAAATTGAAGTCTGGTGCTGGTGTTAAGACCTTTTATAACTTTGTTAAAAAAATAAAAAGAAAAATCAAAAAACTCTCACCTAAAGATGATAAGTCATTAATAAATATGGCTTATATGGTTGCCCGAAAATTAGTTCCATGCATTCCAAAAGTTCGAGTACCTCGAATGATACCTATACCAAAAACTGGAGGCATTCTACCTTTAATCCCAATTTTTGCTGGTTTATCTGCTTTAGGAGCATTAGCTGGTGGTGCAGCTGGTATTGCAAAAACTGTGAATGATTATAAACACGGTCAGAAAAAATTACAAGAAACTGAACGTCATAATAAAGCTATGGAGGCTATAGCAATAGGTAAAGGTCTATACATTAAACCGCATAAGCAAGGTCAGGGATTGTTTATAAATCCATCAAAAAACTAATTGATCAGCTACCTAATCGTGCTTTAACTAATATCGATATTCAGAAGTATGGTCATTGTATTCCACATTTTCGAGGAGTTTATATGAAGGATCAGTTACCAAAAACACCTAAACGAATTGAATGTGCTATAGTTAACCTAGATAATTCGAGAAATGATGGAACGCATTGGGTAGCTTATGTTAAAATAAACAATTATTGTGAATATTTTGATAGCTATGGTGATTTAAAACCGCCAAGAGAGTTAATGCTATATTTTAAGAACTGTGATGTTCATTATAACTATGATAGATATCAACAATTTAACACAATAGTTTGTGGACATATGTGTTTAAGTTATTTGCAAACTTTTTGGATTAAATACTATAAATCTTTATTATAATTATAATACTTTAAATAAAAATACTATAAATCTTATACCACTCTTTCATTTCCATCATTTGCAAGATGTCACTCACCTTATCGATAACTGGAAACTCATCGGTATTATCTACCTATTATCCAGACACGTTGCCATTAGCTGAGGAGTATGAATGTGCATTATTACATTTCTCTACATATAATTCTATTCCAAATTTTGATAATACAAACAATAAATTATACTATGGTTCTAAAAATGTTATTGAGATACCTGAAGGAACCTATGAATTACAAGATATTAGTGACTATTTAAAAACTGAGATAAAAGATGCATCTATAACACTCAATTGTAATAACAACACCTTAAAAACTGTGTTATTTTGTACATCAACTATAGATTTTACTAAAGAAGATACATTTGGAAGTTTATTGGGATTTAAAAAGCAGATCTTAGAAGCAAATAAATATCATGTATCAGAGTTTCCAGTAAACATTTTGCCAACGACTGTCATAAGGATTGAATGTGACATAGTTAGCGGTTCCTATATAAACGGTCAATCCAGTCACATCTTACACGAATTTGCACTTAATGTTCCACCTGGATACAGGATTATAGAAATTCCGAAAAACGCAATCTACTTTCCAATAAATCAAACCAATATAAGCTGCATACAGATAAGGTTGTTGGATATAAATAATAACTTAATAAATTTGCGAGGTGAAGAAGTGCAGTTGTATCTACATATCAGAAGAAAACAATGATAGATTATAATAAATATGTGGTACATCCAACTAAAAATAACAGTTCTACTAAAACTATCAAACCAATAAGAGCTCGGTCCAAAAGGGTTATAAAATTGAATAACAATAATAAAGCATTTCTTAAAGCGATCGGTTTGTTGAAATGAATATACTAGATGTTTTGTCCACTCCTGCATACAACAACGCTGTGGAAGGAATTGAATTTCACTCTTACAAGCCTTACGTAACAAGTTTCAATAGAAGCGATGAAATCAGGATACCTATTAATCAACAAGACTTGTATATATTACCATCAGCAAGCACTTTGTTTTTGGAAGGAACTGTTGTTGTAAACAAGGGTGGAAATTCGAAGGAAAGAGTCAGTAACGTTCATTTCACAAACAATAGTCTACTTTATTTGTTTCAAGATATAAGGTATGAGATAAATGGAGTGGAAATAGATAAAATAAAAAACGCTGGTATAACTACCACAATGAAATCATTAATATCAATGAACGAAAACGAGGCTAAAGCATCTAATGCTTGGGGATGGAATATCGAAGGCATAAATAGTGCAAATGGGGGAAGCTTTTCTGCTTCTATACCCCTCTGTAACATTCTTGGTTTTGCAGAAGATTTCAAGAAAGTAGTGATAAACAGCAAACATGAATTAATATTGTTACGAAGTAATACTAATCTGAACGCCCTAAAACTTAACGATGGTGAAACTGTAGAAGATATTATTATAAATAAAATAATATGGCGTGTACCACATGTCAAAGTGTCCGATAGGGAAAAAATAAATATGTTAAAACTGTTAGAAAAAGATCGACCACTCCAGATGATATTTAGGAATTGGGATTTATATGAATATCCGGCTTTACCAAAAACTACTAAGCATACTTGGTCCATAAAAACATCGTCGCAAATAGAGAAACCAAGATTTGTTATTATTGGTCTGCAAACAAATAGAAAAAATAATTCTAAATTGGATATGTCTAAGTTTGATCACTGTGATGTTCGTGATGTTAGAGTATACCTAAATTCAACCTACTTCCCTTATGAAAATTTGAATTCAAGTTTCTCGAATAATCGAATTGCTTTAATATATGAACAATATACTAGATTTCAACAGTCGTATTATGGACGTCGCGCCGAGCCATTATTAAATGAGAAACAATTTAAAAATATTGCTCCGTTATTTGTAGTAGATTGTTCTAGACAACCAGATAATCTTAAATCAGGTCCTGTTGTGGATGTTAGAGTGGAAATTGAAAGTGATATTGATATACCAGATCAAACTTCAGCATATTGTCTTATATTGAACGACTGTATAATCGAGTATAAGCCGTTAAGTAGCGTCGTCAGAAAGATATCATGAACAAAAATACTATTATAGTAGATGTTCAGGGTTTTAAAGATCGTTATAATAACTTTATAGTCAAAGAATTAGCTGTAGCTACGTTGGAACATACTCATATATTCTTAATAAAACCTCCTTACCCGTTATCCTCGCTAACTGATGAAGAAAGAAGACACATTTGGTGGATTGAAAGGAATAGAGGTTACCGCTGGAGCGAAGGATATATAGACTACAGAGAATTTTCTAGAATAATCAAACCCTATTTGAAGGAAAAAAAGGTTCTTGTTAAAGGTAGTGAGAAAATTAATTGGGTTCAAGAGCTATGTGGTCATAATAATGTTTCCGACATATGTAAAAATAAAAGTATTCCTAACTTAAAGACTCTTAGTGATCTTTACTGTAAAGACCTATTTTTGTATAATTGTTTTGCTCATAAGAACTATTGTGCTTTAAGGAATGTATTGTGTATTAAACAATGGTGTTTAGAAAATAATTTTTGTATTTCATAAGTTTAATAAACCGAATAAATGTTTTATTACTATACTGTGTTTGTTTTTCATACTATTTCCTACCCAAGTCGAAATTGAAATGAAAAAAAAAATTAATCATAATACCATTTATTTAATGTCTCAAAAAATTACATTGATCTTAAACCTAACACAATGATAAAAAATGACGCGTACAAAATGTTGAAGCGTCAGCAGTACATCTCTAAGTATTAAGGTGATGTATAACTTACTTAAAACTAAAAACACATTAGTTAAAATGATAAGCTATCACCATGAATTTTCTTAGATATTTTCTTAATAATACCTTCAGCCATGTCCATGATTTCATCAACTGTATCATGAACTACGTATTGAGCACTAAGTATCACACTGTCACTATCTTCACAAAACGGCAACGAAGGTTTGTCTTTGTCGTTGGTGATGTCCAAGATCTTTATCTGAATTAGCTTGACTCCTTTTGGTTGGTTGCTGATTACAAAAGATTTATGAGCTGTCTTTTTAGATTTTCTACAAATAGTTGGTTTTCTTCTTTTTGGTTCAACTTGCGTAGGAGAAAGAGGTAAAATATGTGAGAAGTCAAAGGGGTCTTGAGCGTATTGAACAATACCGTCACCATATGCATCTGCCATTATTTATAATGTATTAATGTTGAGGTATATCTGGTTGGCCTCGTCCTCCTCTGCCACGATCTTCTAACGTTTTAAATATTTGGCTCAGTAATTTCTCTGTTTTATAATATATTTCATCCCACTGATCGTAAACAATATATTGGGTTTTCACTCTTGTATGTATTTCTACTTCGTTATCTGATGTATCTTCAGCTTCTAATACATCTATTTTAATTACGTATTTTGGAATCCTCCTATTCCTTGTAGCAAAGTAACTGGTTTGAGGTTCAGAGATGCACTGCTGTTGCTTCAACATTATTAATTGAAAGACTGCTTTGTGTGAATGTAAAGAGAACAAGTATGAAACTGAATGTAATTATGAGTAATAGGTGAATTAAATAGAAACATGACCCGCTAGTGACACATACACTGTACTACGTATTAATTCAAGTTCTGACCTGTTGATTTAGTTTATTTTGCAATAAGTTGTAACGAGATACTCCCTACAAGTTTGCAAGTGTCATCGTTCACTATGACGAACATGTTCAAACATGTCTTAAGAATGATGTAATGCACATTGTTATGTACTTACTTAAGTTGCGAAATTTTTATGAATTGTAAACGTGTTGTAACGTGAATGATGATGCATATCATCAGGTGTTATGAGGTTGTGACTGTCGCTACCAAGGTCCCAGGTTTTGAAGGTTTTTTTTAGAATGTCCAATAGTCCACTACTACTAACCATAGATATCCTATTTCACATTTCTAAGAAATTTTACTTCGAAGTATGTAACTTAAGACATCATAACATACATACATATACATATTTTCACACCTGTTTCCCATCAGGGTAGGCAGAGACTAAGGATTTCCACTTACTACGATCCTGACATACAAGTTTCATGGCGGGCATAGCCAGCGCGACAGCGGTTTCCCGCGACCGCGAAAATCTCTCATGGTACATGATAGTAGGTATTGCAAATGTATTAGGAAATTAAAGAAAAAACAGAATACTATATTTATAATAATGCATTTATTCCAAATTTCTCAGTTTTACTTAGTTTAATTTCTTAAGATTAGGTACTTATAATAATACAAAACAGCATATAAATTTTACAGTTTTAGTTAGTTTAGTTGATTACAATAATTATAATTTGTGAATACTATGTAAAGACAGGATAGCACACAATAAAAAATATCGGTATGACCCCATGCTCTTACTTGGTTTAATTTCTTAAGATTAGGTACTTATAATAATACAAAACTGCATATAAATTTTACAATTTTAGTTAGTTTAGTTGATTACAATAATTATAATTTGCGAATACTATGTGAAGACAGGATAGCACACCTAATTTTTGTTAAAAATTAAAAATATCGGTATGACCCCATGCTCGAGTTGAAATCTTATCTTTTGCAATAACTCGTTTATCATCATCACCAGACAGCGCAATTTTTGTTACAGCACATGTAAATAGCTCATGTTTTATTGACTTAAATAAAACATTTGTTTTATGAACAATTTCATTGTTGTAAAGTGTTTTTTTGTAATCGAAAACGTTAATGTCACGTACAACATTCTTTTTAATACCCTTGGCTTTTTTAATAGTGCTATCAATGGTTTTGATACAATATAACTTTGATCTCAACCCAACGAATTCGCTTATTATTTTACCACCCATTTCATCTTTAAATAAGCCTGGTATTTTTTTGTTCTGTATGGGTAAATTATACACATTATTTTTACAAAAATTGCTGGTGTCGAAGTAAGATAAAAAGTTATTTTTTATGTCTTCATAGAAATCATGGGTTTGTATATGATAAACAAAACTATCTGTGTCCGTGTAACACATCCGTATCCTATCCTTGTAAAAAGGTTGCATGACTGAATAGTGAAAGTCATACATATGACTTTTTGATAATTCTAGAACAGCAAATCCAATATATATTGGTTTGTTCAAAACTATTTGTTCAGGATTTAACTGCACCGCTACTAGATTTTTTGTGAAAACCGTTGCACTATGGAAATTTGGACGAGCAATAAGGTTTTGAGCGCATTTTCTTCGTTTAGTTATGTTTTCGATATCTTGCCACTGAGAAACTAAATGGACATTAACCCTGTTTTCAGTATTTTCTAAAGTTTTTCCAAATACACTATTATTCAAGAGCTTAAAAAAGTCTTGTTCAAAAGTGGAAGAACTTTTTTGTCTCAGTTTGGTGTTTAAATCAATATATTGTTTTAAATATGGGCTTTGTAGAAAACTGATTATTCTATGAATCTTCTTCAATATCAACCCATGTTTCATACAAGTTTGTAAATGCACGTAATGTATGACATAATTAAATTTATCATATAAATTAGGTATTAGCTTAGAACTCTTTCCCCCGGGGGGTATAAATTTTTCGGAACAAAATGGTAAATCGTTGTGCAAGTTATGCAAATGCTTAGGGTATGCTATATCCACTTCCAAAATATAACCATAATCAGCATCAATTGCAATTTTAGTTATATCTAAATTATCAATTTCTTGTTGAGTGAGAAATTTGAAATTAGATAATGGTAAGTATTGACACATACTGTACCCATACAAATTATTACAATCTATATAAGAGATATAGGAATCAGGTTCCGAAGATTTGTAATTAGCTAAGTATGTGTTATTTGCTTTAGCATGCCTGTGAGAGCAGAGGCACACTCCTCCTCTTATACCACTTTGTAACATGCGTATCATAGACAAGTCATTAATTAGTTCCAATTCAACACCTGTTTTTAATAACATAGCGTCGAAAGATAAACTGGGTGCAGTTAAATAAAAAGATGGATCTAAGTGATAATGTTGTTTGCATGTCTTTCTAAAATTTTCAAAAATATCTGCTAATAAAAGCACATCAGTTTTTAGATATAAATCCGTATATTCACCTAAACTAGTAATTCTAAATTTTGACCAAACTAAATTTGCATACCGGTAATCATCTTCAGAAACATTTTCATCATTAAGGGAACTATAAAAGTATTTCTTTGGAGGTAAAAAATTTTCATCATACCGTTTCCACGAATCCATATATTCATATGGATAAATACCTTTGCGAGTAAGTAGTTGGAATTCATCAGGAACAGGGAAGTGATTTTGTAAATGTTTAAACATTTCTGGTGTTAAAGTTTTACTTAATTTGTCTAAACTTGTACCCAAAAATTTAAATGAATCAAGAAAACGCATTTGAAAAAACTTATTATTTGAAACTGATACAAATTTCGTAAATGAGATATAGTTTTCTTTATTTTTAGGTATTATTTTTATTTCACCAGGGACGTCACCCAACGCTTTAATAAATAAATGACAATCATAACCAGCTAAGTTATGAAAAAAAATGGGGACAAATGCGGGCATTTTATATTGCAAATTACAGAACGAATGCGCAGCTCCTCGATAACGACCGGTAAGATGACAATGATCGCGGACTTTGTCACAAAAAATAAAGTTTTGGCAGATATGACAACGTGTTGCATTTTCAAAATCACACCTGTCCTCCGAGGAAAATATCATTGCAGCAGGCGACTTAATTATATCATAAATTTTTTGTACGTCTTTAGTTATATAGTCAACAAAGCGCTTATCACAGTCTCTACCTCGATATGACACGTAACGATTATAACGAGGATCATCAGAGCATACAATATAATAACCAAAAGCAACCGGCACGTGTTGGTGGAATATATTCGTATTTTTACTAGAACAATTATTATTAGGCTCAGTATTTTTTTGTAACATCGATTCAAAATCTGCGTAAATACAAAAAGGCATAGTTTGTTTGCGTTCATAGTTTTTAAATTTAATTACTGAACCTTTATTTGGGAGGAGAGTTATTATACCTCCACATAAATGGTTGTTAAGTTCGTCAGCGGTATTGAAAAATATTAAACATAAATCACAAAGATGTAATCTGTTGTGATGAGATGTGACTTGACTTCTAAAAAGTCTAGAACAGTCTTTGATCAAACAATAATGAGAAGAGCTGTTATTTTCAAGAAACAGTAAATGAATAATTTTTCCTTTGTACTTTTTATCGATTTCAGATTTATACAAAGGACCTACAAAGGTTTTATGATTTTTTAAACCATAAATTATAAACTTAATACATGGATTGTTTCTTTCAAATGTTTTAATATCATTAAAGGTCACGGGAAAAGACATTCCCTTTAAATTAAATAATTCTCGAAAATTAGGATAAGAATGCGTTCTTTCAGGGTGTTTTTTAGTTGGATATAAAGCCGCTGTTACACACCATAAAAAACAATATCGATCTTTATTCATAATATTCAAACACGCTTTTTTAGCCTGAATTGATTTGGGTAAACTGATGAAACTCGACCCACCAAGTGGTTGGTATTTATTGAGATTCATCTCAACATACAAATGGTTTATAAATGTCCAACCACTATCACGACCTTCAAACTCTTCAATATTTGTTTTTAAATAATTAACTGTTTCAATATAAAATTTTTCGAAATCAAAATTAGAATACAATATTTTATTTTTGGTTCCAAAAGATTTCACTTCTTGGGAATTATCTTTGAATTTTAAAAATGTACCAAAATACTCAAAGTTTACCTTAACACAATTATGCTTAGCAAGAAATTCGATTAGAAGAGATTTTAATTGGTTACGAATATTTAAAAAAAAAGATTCTACTGACGCTCCCTGAAGTTCATCGCAAGACAATATTTTATATGTTAATATACGATTGCGAAACGCTGAGTTTACGATTTCTACTCCATCACTATGTTTTATTGTATGAGTACTTTTCCTATGCAAACTACTTCGTAAATGTCCTATCCATGATTTACTGGGTACGGATGTGTTACACGCAGTACAAAAAGGCATTATTATTATTATTATATATAACCCAATTTATAAACCGAATACATACGAAACTTTTTCAGTCTATAGCTCAATTTATAAAAAATAGAGAATAAAACTACTTTATAAAAATCTTATCAGAATAATGCACTGGTTCAGTGTCTTGAAATTCTTTAAATGCGAGTCCTAGAAACTCTTGAAGTGACTCCCAAGATAGTAAGGACTCGTCACACTGTAGTTTTACAGTCACCACAGATATGTAGTCGTTAGTTTTATACAGTTTAAAATCAATCACATACCCTCCTCGGATGTGTTACACGTAGTACAAAAAGGCGTTATTATTATTATTATTATTATATATAACCCAATTTATAAACCGAATACATACGAAACTTTTTCAGTCTATAGCTTAATTTATAAAAAATAGAGAATAAAACTACTTTATAAAAATCTTATCAGAATAATGCACTGGTTCAGTGTCTTGAAATTCTTTAAATGCGAGTCCTAGAAACTCTTGAAGTGACTCCCAAGATAGTGAGGACTCGTCACACTGTAGTTTTACAGTCACAAGGGCAGTCCTATAGCGCACATCAGCGGCGTGTGATATGTAGTCATTAGTTTTATACAGTTTAAAATCAATCACATACCCTCCTCCCGTCTTCTTGGAGCGACGGGACGTTCCCGTTGCAACACGGCTCGAGAAACTGGAAGTTAGTTCACGTCGTTCTGGTTCACTGCAACTGGCTTCTTCGGACCGCAAAATATTCAGGAAGTTTGGTTTATTTTTTCTGTAAAAGAAACAAAGTGTTAATTATAAACGTACTGAATCAAAGTGACTAAGAACTTGGGATCAAAGTATACTAAGTATGAATGTTAACAATCAAAACACAAACTTAGTTGAAAAAAGTTGAAGTTTTGAAGCGCTCGTGGCCCCGCGGTCTCAGTGTTCTGTACACGATCACTGTGGTTAGCAAGTTTCGCTGTGGCTGGTCCTCGATGGGTGAGCAATTTGTATCAATTCTTTGTGCGAGCGTTTCCGTACTTCGGAAGGCACGTTAAGCCGTTGGTCCCGGTTGTCAGTAAAATGGCAGTCGTTAAGCCATGTTGAATGCTTTTCTGAGCGCCTTGAAAATTTTCAATAGCAGGTAGTCACAACCTGCGCCTATCCATTTCAACATGGCAATACGGCGTTCAGAGTCGGCAGCGTGGGTGTAGCGCCTCCGGTGTTACAATCATCTATAAGCTGCGGTGAGCACTTACCATCAGGTGGGTCGTAAGCTTGTCTGTCACCTTAGTAGTATAAAAAAAGAACATAGTGAAACCTACCTCTGTGTGGTTTTAAGGTCAGATGAATTTCTTTTTCGTCGAACGCTGTCTGACTCCAACGGAGGTGAAGTGAGGATCTTCGATTGTTTTTGCTTTTTCTCCACCGGCTTACGTTTCTTTGGTGCAACAGACTCCACTACAGAACACGTTTCAAACTCCGAATCAGACCTGTTAAGATACAATCAAATCATAAATAAAATATTCTCAGATTTTCAATACATCAGGAATAGATAGGACATGAAAGTTAACACAGCCGACAGACAAAAACCGGGTTCGTAACTGAACAACATCATGAGGAATAGATAGGATATGAAAATGGGTGCATGAGGTCCAAGCGTCCTCACCTTTAAGCGGTGCACCTGTTGACTAACGGATGAGGGAACGATAAAGGCATTCCTAGGGGGTTGGGATGTTAGACAGCAATCGCTACCATCAATGTTGAAAATCAAAAGTCAAACAATAGCTGCTCTAGCAACCAAATAAAACTGGACCCCAGGCTCCAAATCCCAGTAGGGTTTGGTAGCTACTGAGAATGCACTAAGATGAAGAGAAGATGAAAATGAACACAGCTAGCAGACAAAAACTAGGTCCATAGCTGAGTATTTCTACTATTAAAAGAAGAACTTACTCACATGATAGAAATCTGGTTATTTCTTGTCACTTGTCACTTATCACTTGTGAGATACTGGTTCGAATGTGATTTTTCATTCAAAAATTCCGAGTTTTATACAAATAAAATCTCGATTCAGCAATAATTTACCTCACTACAAATTGAACCTTAATAAAATATATTTGCAAGTGTATCATTATATTTATGTTGCTTACGCCCGATTGATCATGAATCATATTTTAAACAAACCTAATCAATTTAAGTCTTTTATAACTGGTACTAGTGGGCGTCCGTGGCTGATATTTTACCGGTGAAATATATTCTCAGGATAAAAGTAGTCTAATATTATACATTATTACACCAACTATCTGTCAACCAAAGTCATGGTTTCGAATCCAGAAATTTGTTTGAGATCTTAACGATGAATTCAGCACCTATTATGTTGGTTGGTATGCCTGTGCCTACCTCTTCGAGGAATTTTAGATGCTTCGTTTCCACTTGTTGAAACGATTACTCCCCTGACCGATAGATGACGTTAGCTGTCTTGTTAATTTGAAAACACATGTAAGCATTTGTAACATATATTTATTCTTACACGTTTAGTCAAAAGCTGTTGTTTAAAATGAAGTACACACACACTTTTATTTTATTTATATGTAATATTTTAGACGCTGAAAAACAATTAAAATTATTTTTGAGATTGAGCACAGCGCCATCTAACGAATATTGGACACACTTGTTAAAACGCTTACTCCCCTGACCGATAGATGACGTTAGCTGTCTTGTTAATTTGAAAACACATGTAAGCATTTGTATCATATATTTATTCTTACACGTTTAGTCAAAAGCTGTTGTTTAAAATGAAGTACACACACACTTTTATTTTATTTATATGTAATATTTTAGACGCTGAAAAACAATTAAAATTATTTTTGAGATTGAGCACAGCGCCATCTAACGAATATTGGACACACTTGTTAAAACGCTTACTCCCCTGACCGATAGATGACGTTAGCTGTCTTGTTAATTTGAAAACACATGTAAGCATTTGTATCATATATTTATTCTTACACGTTTAGTCAAAAGCTGTTGTTTAAAATGAAGTACACACACTTTTATTTTATTTATATGTAATATTTTAGACGCTGAAAAACAATTAAAATTATTTTTGAGATTGAGCACAGCGCCATCTAACGAATATTGGACACACTTGTTAAAACGCTTACTCCCCTGACCGATAGATGACGTTAGCTGTCTTGTTAATTTGAAAACACATGTAAGCATTTGTATCATATATTTATTCTTACACGTTTAGTCAAAAGCTGTTGTTTAAAATGAAGTACACACACACTTTTATTTTATTTATATGTAATATTTTAGACGCTGAAAAACAATTAAAATTATTTTTGAGATTGAGCACAGCGCCATCTAACGAATATTGGACACACTTGTTAAAACGCTTACTCCCCTGACCGATAGATGACGTTAGCTGTCTTGTTAATTTGAAAACACATGTAAGCATTTGTATCATATATTTATTCTTACACGTTTAGTCAAAAGCTGTTGTTTAAAATGAAGTACACACACACTTTTATTTTATTTATATGTAATATTTTAGACGCTGAAAAACAATTAAAATTATTTTTGAGATTGAGCACAGCGCCATCTAACGAATATTGGACACACTTGTTAAAACGCTTACTCCCCTGACCGATAGATGACGTTAGCTGTCTTGTTAATTTGAAAACACATGTAAGCATTTGTATCATATATTTATTCTTACACGTTTAGTCAAAAGCTGTTGTTTAAAATTAAGTACACACACACACACACACACACACACACACACACACACTTTTATTTTATTTATATGTAATATTTTAGACGCTGAAAAACTATAATGAGAGAGGCACAGCGCCATCTAACAGATATTGGACACACTTGTTGAAACATTTACTCCCCTGACCATTAGATGACGCTAGCTGTCTTGTTAATTTGAAAACACATGTAAGCATTTGTATCATATAATTATATATTCTTACACGTTTAGTCAAAAGCTGTTATTTGAAATATCAGCAGTTGCATTTTTTATACTAGGTATGTTGAAAATTATTTATTATGAATGTAACATTATATGCAATTCAAACAGGAAAAGAGTCCGATAACATTATATCCAATTTAAACAGGAAAAGAATTCGATCACATAAAATTAATTAGACATAAAATATGATGAATGGATGATTTCACAAAAATCTTGTTGTTGAAATGTTTAAGCGGAAACGGAAAGTAATATAATATTCAACAATTAAATTAACTAAAACTGAGAAATTTGATATGAGTGATGTGTTTACGTTTGACGTATGTTGAAACATAAAAGATACCTATTTGCTTCAGCCTCAGTGTCTTAAAACAAAGGTGTACAACCAATGTGTATTACCCGTGATGACTTATGGTTCTGAGATGTGGTGCATCACAAAAGGTCTTTTCAGACGGCTCAAAGTCGCGCAGCGAACTATGGAGAGGGCTATGCTTAGCATTTCTCTACGTGATCGAATCAGGAATGAGGACATCCGTAGAAGAACTAATGTTGCTAACATAGCTCGCAGGATTAGTTAGCTGAAGTGGCAATGGGCCAGCCACATAGCGCGAAGCTCGGACGGTCGATGGGGCAAAAAGATCCTTGTCCACTCAAGCCGCGCACCGGCAGGCGCGGTGTGGGACGGTCACCTACCAGCTGGACCAACGACCTGGTGAAAATTGCTGGGTCTCATTGGATGCAGGTGGCAATGAACCGGTCTGGCTGGAAATCATTTAAAGAGGTCTATGTTCAGCAGTGGACAGCGATAGGTTGAGATGGTGATTTGCTTCAGCAAGTTTTATTTTATAAATTATTTTTTATAAAAATGTTTGGTTAGGTTACATTTTTAAAATGTGGAATATTGGGCGATCTGTCCCACGTGAGCAAGGAGCGATAGCGACGATGCGAACTTAAAGTGGGACAGAATGCCCAATATTCCACTACTTGGGTGCACTCATTGTCATGCAGACGACAGTACTCTACAGGAGAGTTAATCTGGCCGTCCAACGGAGGGGCGCCACTGTGGAAAATAAAGGACCTTTTCGGACCATAAATCAATAACTTTGTTATTTGTGGATGAAATCGATTGAAATTTTGCACACTTATAGAGTATTAAATAAGGCTTTAGGTGTTATGCTTTTTGTCCGGATTTAATTCAGTAGTTAGTAGTAAAAAAAGATAAGAAAACAAATTGTTGGAAAAATTACCTTTATTTTATTATGTTAGTGAAAATACTAGACATAATATCGTAAAAGCATTTATTTTATATACTTGGCTATCATAAAAAACTAAATATAAAGTAATTTTCCTATTTCAGTATGCAAAAAAAAAATACCTTGAATAAAAAAATATTGTCTTTCTTTTTTTTTTTTGTTTAACGTGAGGGAAAATCCTCATAGGATGTTATGCCGGACTCTTACCGACTAAAAAACCTCACGCCACGCCTAACAGCCTATGGTTGAGAGCCCCGGGTAAGCCCTCAGGAAGGATGTCCCGTGACTCCCAACAGACCTACGGCCGCCAATGCGGCCTCGCCCAGGGGGTGGTTCGGGTGCAATCCCGCGTCTATGGGGAGTTTCGGGTGTGACCCCGCTTCTAAGGGGGGGGCGTGCGTGAGTTGCTCACGTCACCCTGCCGTCATGGGCCTGCTTCTGTAAGGACGGTGAGCGGCCCTCCCACCGTCCTCAGACCCCCGGTCATGGAGGCCGATAGTCCTCAGCGAAGACACGTCGGCGGCGCCCAGGGCGCCGACTGCGGAACTCGGGCGGGAGAGTTCTCTCCCGCACCCGGCCCGCCGCCTCCTTCGCGAGCATGACCTGCTCGCAGAAAGAGGCGGCGCAGTCCCACTTACTCCCGCTGGAGAGCATGGCTCGCACCATGGCCTCGAGCGAGAGAGTGTCCACGCCCAGACCCACTACGAGGACCTGGCGCTGTTGTGCCCACGCCGTGCACTCCACCAGAGTGTGGAGCGCCGTGTCATCGCTGCGGTCCTCGCAGTGCTGACACTCGGCCGTGGTTTCCCGGTGTTTTCGCCACAGATACCTACCGAAGCTACCGTGCCCGGCAAGTATCTGTGTCAACCGGTAGGAGAGAGCACCGTGTCTTCTCTCCAGCCACTCGTCCATGACCGGTCTGACGGCCGCGATTGTGGCGAATCCCCCCTTTGGTTGCTCAAGTCGCACCTTCCATGTCTCCATGGTTTCCTGTTGGAGCAGGGTCCGCTGGGCCTCGATTTCTCGAGACGCAGGCCTTTGGCCCCGCTCCAGCGCCTCCTTGCGCCATCTGAACAGTGACGCAAGGGCTCTCGCTTCCAGGTCCCATGGAGTGGTCCCGGCTAGGAGACATGCCGCCTCACCGGAGATCGTGCGGTATCCTCTTATCACCCTGACGGCCATCACTCTCTGCGGGCTCAGCATTCTAGCCTCATTGCTGGCCGTCAGGGTCTCCGCCCATACGGGAGCCCCGTACAAGGCCATGCTTCGCACGATCCCCAGAAAAAATATTGTCTTATTAGAATTTTTACGGTTATTATAAAAACAATTTGTAATGTTATTTAATAAAAATAATAGGAGAAAATGTTAAACCTATGCTAAATTACACTTGCTGAACTTCGGGATCTAAAATGAGCTCGTTTACTTTTAGAAGATCTAGAGTATCTTCATCAAGTTCCTTCACACTTTTGCTATATGTTTTTCTGAGACTGGAAATGTACGGGTCTGAAGTATAGGGAAGAGTATGAAATACATCTTCATTTGTAACTGATCGAGAGCACTTCCTGGCATGATGCAAACGATTTTTTTATAATCCTTATTACGGGATTCTTGCGCATCCTCTGAAAGTTGACCAATTGGAAGCACAGCAAAATGTTTTATGATACTTTCACCATGAATTAATATTTTGTGAACTGAAGATGGCATGTAATACCAATCATAACTTCTCACATAAAGTCTGGCAGTTTCCGCGGCATACTGACCAAATTTTTCAGCGTTTACCATAATACCCGAAGAAAGAGCTTGTAGAATTATGTAAAATCGTTTAATCAAATTTAAATCCACGCCTGTGATTTCAGCAGTACAATCGGCATTGAAAAAGAATCTCCTGGCGGTATTACCATCATTGCTATTACCACTTACTTGTCGTGGTTTGTCGATGATTAATCCTAGCTCCTCGCGAAAACGTTTTTGTACTAGAGTTTTCTTTTCTTGCTTTAGTCGTTTCTTTTCCTCACTTGCAGCTGTCCATGTTTGAAAAGAAAGGTTGTAGGAAATATGTAATATCATTTCTATGCAACAGATCCATGCATGTAATGTTGAAAGTCCGTATTGATATGAATTTTCGTTTTCAGGCCTAGCTGTCACTTTCGTTAAATCGTTCATTTGCCGTGGAGTAGCTCCGCAAATTGTACATGTAGAACCAGAAGGCGTATCTGTTAAGACTTGGGCTTCTTTGCCATCTATCATCGTCAGAAAAAGTTCGTGTTTTACAGTCACTCCTTCACCTCCTTTATTGATCAAAGAGGGACTCAAAGAATTTATTTGGTTCTTTATTTCGTCCACAACAGCTTTAGTTTTTTCAGGAGTTTTTATTGCAAAATTCTATCAATATAGGGCGACAGAACCTGACAGATGAAGGCACTGGATTTTGCCAGACAATAGCGCCCGTTTGCTCATCGGTTAATTTGATAGGTACTAAAGAAGTTATGAACAAATTAGCATCAGAAATAAAGTCAGACTCCTCTGGAAGCTTTTGCTTGTACTGACTTTGACCGGATGAACCATCACAGCCCCATTTACTGTACAAAAGTAAGTTTCTCAATCCATTCTTAAACACTGAATCTATAGCTAAAATTCTAGCAGCAGTGTGGTCCAATAAATCTTGAATATTCAATATCTTTGCATGAGTGTTTGTAATTTCAATCGCTGAAGATGGTGGATAACAAGTCTGTTTGATTTGTTGAATTTTATAATATGGTGGAAATATCAAACAGTTTCGATCATTAGTTAAACTTCTTAAAAACAAATATTGAGCTTTAATAATAATAAAGCCTTTATTGCTGAAACATGCTTATTTTCTAATACAATATTTACTTAATCTATTACATCGGTTGTGTCGGTTTTAAGTGATCAGCGTGTCTTGTGACACATAGGCCTCTTCCAGCTGCTTCCACTCAGTTCTATTGTTTGCTCTTCTAGTCCAAATTGAGCCTCCTGTTCTCTTTATATCATCTTCCCATCTCATTAACTGCCCTCCTCTTTTTCTTTTTCCGTCTCGTGGTTGCCAATCTGTGATGAGTTTTGTCCATTTCAACCTGCTGTCTCTCGTCATGTGCCCGGTCCAGCGCCATTTCAGTTGTCTGATCCTCTTTATGATGTCCTCTACTTTGGTTGTTAATCTTATGTCTTCTGCTCTTTTACGGTGTCTCAGTGATACTCCCATCATACTTCTTTCCATTCCTCTTTGGCAGGTTCTTAGTTTTAGAAGGTGTTTCTGAGTTAGTGCCCAAGTCTGGCAGCCGTAAGTGACACATGGCATAAGTCGAATACCTTCCTCTTAGCTACCATTGGGAAGTCTGCGCTTTTTAGTATTTCCTTAAGGGACCAAAATCTCTTCCAGGCACCAGACACTCGCCTCTCTATTTCCAGGTCCGTTTGGTCTTTGAACGATATTATTTGCCCCAGATAAACATAATGATTTACGTACTCGATAGTGTCTCCGTCTGTTTCTACAGTAATAGCTTCCCTGTTGTCATTATTTTAGTTTTAGATTTATTCATAGAAAGTCCAGCCGCCTTGCTTGCTTTTGTTAGCTGTTGCAACATAGATTGAAGCGTCATTGCGTTATCTGTTATGAGCACTAGATCGTCCGCAAACTTGAGGTGGTTAAGTTGTCTTCCGTTAATGTTTATGCCAACGTTATCCCAGTCCAAATTCCCAAATATGCTTTCCAATAGGGCTGAGAAAAGTTTTGGGGACAGCGGGTCACCCTGTCTCACGCCTCTGGCTATTGGGAATTCTTCACCAGTCGTATCCAGTCTAATTTGAGCCGTACTACTTTTATATATATTTCTGATTATACGTATATATTTTTTGGGTATTCCCTGTTGTATTAGGGCTTCCCAGAGGGCATCATGTTTTATGGAGTCAAATGCTTTACTGTAGTCTACAAAGGCAATGTATAGGGCTTTCCCATATTCTTGACACTTTTGTGTTAGTTGTTTCATGACATGCATGTGATCGACAGTTGAGAATCCTGCTCTAAATCCAGCCTGTTCTATGGGTTGTTGTTCGTCCATTGGCTTTGTTATTCTTCGCAGGATCATTTTGGAGAAAACTTTGTAGATGTTGGACATAAGACTTATAGGTCTATAATTTTCTATGATATTTCTGTCTCCCTTTTTATGAAGCAGTACAATTATGTTCTTCGTCCAATGAGAAGGTATATTTTCCGTTTTTAGTATGGTGTTGAATAGTTCGGTGAGTTTTCTTAGGTTCCCTGGCGTTGCTATTGATATTTTAATCATTTCGTTGGTTATGTGGTCTGGTCCAGGAGCTTTCCCATGTTTCTGGCTATTAATAGCCTGCTCCGTTTCAGAAAGAAGGAATTCAGGGACCTCTTCTTCGTTCCCGTAAAGGTCTATTACATTTTGTGAGCTGTTAGTATCTTCTGAGGAGTAAAGCTTACTGTAGAATTGTGTTGCAGTCTGTATTATGTCCTTTCTTTTTGTCTGTTGCTTGCCTACTTTACTTTTTAAAGCCGGTATCCATTCCCTTGTTTCTTGGAGTTCTTTTAGAGCTTTTCTGACTCCTCCAGTCTTTTCTATGTGGTAATTAAGTACTTCTATTCTTCTTTTGTTTCTGTCTTTTTTAATGCTGTTACTAATTTTCTTGCTTACTGCTGCGATTGAATTTTGGGTTTGTTTGCTTTTTGTCTGTCTTAAGAGTTGTTTTCTTTCTTCTAGTAGTTCTTGGGTTTCTTTTCCAATCTGCTTTTTAGAGTATTCTGGAGGGCTATGGCATAGGGTTCCAAGTATTTCATTGATCTCGTTGGCATACTTTTCTTCTATTTTGTTTTTGATTTTGCTATCAGGCATTTGTTTTACTATCCTTAGTTTTGTCTCTGTGTTGTAATTTTTTCTGCATTTTCTAGACGCTCACTGGTAATGTGTATTTGCCATACACATTACCAGTGACGTCACTAAGTGTCAAGATGTTCCGGTAGCCATTGTGAGCATGACAGGGATTTATGTGTGTCTGGGACATTATGAAACTAGGGCGGTGACTCTCCACTGTACAGCTCCAATGTACACGGAAATCTACTGATGAAATATCATTTGTTTCATATTTAGAAATTAAAATGCCACGGAGTTACACCCGCGTAGTTTCTGATCCCGTGGGATTTTATAGTGGCTCTCACTAGTCGGTGATTGGTGTTAAAGTTGAATTGATTTAGGACGCTTACGTTCTGAAATGTTTTCTTGTTATTTGTTGCAATGTAATCAATTTCATTTTTCTGACGTCCGTTAGGTGATTTCCAAGTCCATTTTTTCTTTGTATCTTTTTTAAAGAAACTGTTCATGAATGCCAAGTTGTTTTCGCGAGCCAGGTTAAGCATTCTTTCCCCATTTTTACTTCTCGGGCCAAAGCCGAAGTTGCCTATGATGCTCTCTTCACCGGTACGTCTACATCCTATTCTTCCGTTAAAGTCCCCCATGACTATGATGTTTTTGTGCGTATTTTGTAGAACTGTGTTTAATTGGTTGTAAAACTTATCTTTGGCATATTTTTCGTTTGTTTCAGTGGGTGCGTATACTTGTATGATTGTCCATTTATCCTTGAAGCCTGGCAGATTTATATTGAGAACAGCTATTCTATCCGATATACCCTTGAATTCTTCTATATTTGGTTGTAAATATTTCTTTACCATAAAGCCTACTCCATAGCTTCCTTGTATTTCACCTTTGTGATAGATTATATAGTATGCACGATCTTCTATTCTTTCCCCTAATCTTCTTACTTCACTCAATCCCAATATGTCCCATTTTATTTTTGAAAGGGCTTGCTCTAATTCAGTAAGCTTGTCGTGCGTTCGCAACGTTAGGCAATTTAGAGTGGCGATATAAAGTATATCATTTTTAGTTGAACTTAGAGTGTTTGAACTGTTAGTATTATAATCGTTTCGTCTCTGATCTGAAAGGGAGTAGTCGTCAGCCCCCACGGTGACTAGCCGGGTTGGGGGAGGTATGTTTGATTGAATAAAATTGTTTGGTACTGCATTTCTCGTTTTGGTCTCTGTTGAGCTTTAGTTAAGTCTAAATCTATTAAAATACTTAAGGCTTCTTGATCCGTTAGCATTACTCTCTGGCTTACGTTGTCCATGAGATTCGAATATACGGTCTTATGGTCAATATCAGCAAGCCTAAGTGCTTCCACAAGTCTTGATTCTGTCCTTTCTCCAATTGCACGTAATCCTTGTAGATAGACATTATATATGTGCTCAAATCCATATTCACTAAGAAGCATGGTATTTTTTCTTTTTTTACTTGATTCTGTGTTCCGAACGTGTGTTTCCATATGAAACACACGTTCTTCCACGTTTTCCTGATGAAGTAGATGGTGTGAAGACATTCGTTACTTCTTCAGAGCTCGGTAGAGGTACTACATACTCTGAATCCAGCCAATTCATATTCCTATTTAAAAATAAATCTTTCCTCCTTGCAGCTTCGGCCCAACGTTTATTAAAGTATGGGATAATTTTCCTTTGAATATCACCAATAATCAAACAAATGTTGTCTTCAGAAACATTGTGATTTTCTTTTAAAGCTGTTTGTATTGCTTCAAATGTTTTACCTCCTTCAATATATGGAAGTAATATATCACGCTTGGTACACTTAAAAATAGACATTGTAAAAATTAAACTTCTGTTTAGATACAACTACAAATTTATGATAGCAACCTAAATACGTAAACTCTTTATATACTATTCGAAAATAAGGGTAGTGTGAATTTTGTTGATAACCAATTTACCACAAAATGTGTGCAATGCAGATAAAATGTCATTTTATCAATTTAAAATATATCTATACTAATATTATGAAGAAGTAAAGTTTGTGTGTTTGTATATTTGTTAAATTGTAAGGGGTAATCTCGGGATCTACTGAACCGATTTTAAAAATTCTTTCACCAATAGAAAGCTACGTTATTGTGGAGTGTCATAGGCTATATAGCATCACGCTACAACGAATAGGAGCAGAGCAGTAATAGTAAATGTTTCCAAAACGGGGGAAAAGTTATTCCTTTTGAGAGCTTCGTTGCGTGTGCTGCGTAAATATTTATAGTTATGTAAAAAATATGTACTACAAAATTGCTTCTCTTAAAAAAAGTTCTAAAAAAATTGCGCAATAACCATTTTAATGGCAATCATTTTTTTTCTACAATAATGCCACGGGATACCTCTTTCATAAACGAAATTGTTTTTAAATATAATGCGACGGGAATACACGCGACGAGAAACCTTTCTCTCTCTCTCTCTCTCTATCTCTCTCTTTCTCTATCTCTCTTTCTCTATCACTCTCTCTCTCTCACGTAGTATTGAATATTAACGACGAGACGCTACGGGAGTACTGCACTACAGTAATACTCTCTCTTATGTGGCGCAAACGAAGTTGCGCGGGTCAGCTAGTTTCATATAAAATCAAACCACAAACTAGTAAAAAAAATAGTCTACTTCGGAAACCGCAACAGATTGTGTTTTTCCGTTTCCTGACTTCCATCACTCTTTTTGTGAGAACTTTAAAAATAGCAGATGGTTGCAGCATATTTTTATATCATGATATTTATGAATGTCTAGGCTATCAAACAACATCAAAAGTAAGCCTTTGCAAGTCTTCGGTAACTGTTAAAAGTCTCGATGAATTTAAAAATCTGTATTTTTTTTCGTATTTTATTTATTTATTTTTTTACATAAAAATAGGAACGTAAATATTACAATTTTATAATTGTGTATAAATCTACATAAAATAAGCTTTTCAGAAATGCGTAATAATAGATATCGATTCCCACAAAATTTTACAGGAAATCAATTTGTATGTAGTAATTCCCTTTTACGTAAATTTATAATTCTTATGAAACATTATCTTTGTGGCATTAAACAATATATATCCTACAAAAAAAATATATAAAAGATTACACTATAGTAAACTTCAACTTATGAACTAATTAATTAACGTAATAAAGTCTACAGTTAACGACATAAGTAAAATTGATTTATGATATGCCAATGTTCTAGCATTTTCCACAGTGGGGCGGCCCGACCTGGAGGAAAAGAGGCGGCAGCTCATGGCGTATCTCGACCGGATCTAACCGCATTTACCAATGGGATTTAGAAAACCTGGTAGATTTAAATGCCAGGAAACACAGGAATGCGCGTTTACAGCTGAAAGATCCCATTTTCTTCTCTACCCTCTCTTCAGACGGAGAGGAGCAACGGCAACCTCTTCTACCGGTTGTCGCAGATGATTACTGGGCACGGGAGCTTCTGTATGACGAATACACCGGGAAACCACAGCTGAGTGACAACACTGAGAGGAACGCAGCCAGGACTGAGCGGTGCACACATTGGAGGAGTGCACAGCGTGAGCGCAACAGCGCCAGGTCTTATTAGCAGGTCTGGTCGTGGACATCTCTTGCTGGAGATCATGGTGGCCATGATCTCTAGTGGGTGTAAGTGGAATGTTGCCTTGACTTTCTGCGGACAGTTCATGCTCGTGTGTGGCGTGGCGTGGAGTATCGGGGAAGAAGCGGGAAACTGGAGATAACTGCGTCGCCCCCTTCGCAGACTTGTCTTCGCCCAAGACTCTCGGTCTTCAAGACCGGGGGCCTGAGGACGGCGAGGGTCTGCTCATCTTCTTACAGAGGCAGACCCAAGAAGACAATGTGACGTGAATGTTTCACGCACACCACACGCCCCAAGAAGCGGGATAACACCTGAATAACCCCTAAAGATGTGGGAGAGGACCCGGAGCCCGGACCCCTAGGTAAGGTCGCAATGGTAGCCAAAGTCTGTTGGGAATCCTGGGACATCGTTCCGAGCTGATCCTAAGATCAAAAAAATCCCTCTCTTCAGAATGCGATAGTACTACTGAAGGACTATCTACTAGACATATAGGACATTCTCGACCTAGACTCCGAACTCATCTCTCGAGGAAAATAGGAGCTCTTAATAAGGTGAGATGGTTCATTACGCGTATTACGCCACCATAGAGGTGTCTGGCGTGTCTGCTGAACAAGACGCAGATTTGTACCTTCGCTAATATTAGTCTCAACATTGAACTAAGGAACCAAAAAAAAGATAGGGGGGGTTAATGGGGGCGGCATTTGCACATTTTGCCCCGCCTAAAAAAATCTCTAGATCCGGGGCTGCTTAGACTTTAATTTAGGAGGTTGGGGTTTTACCAAGAATAAACGATGTTCCTAAAAGTATATTAGGGGATGGTTTTCCTAAAAAGTTTAAATATTATTGTTGAACTAAGAAATTGTTAGACAAAGATAGATACTATTTTGATAATAGTTATTCGTTCAGTAAACAGTTCTGTAAACTTTGAATATTTAGTTCAGGAAAAGGGAATATACAGATATCGATTTAAATACATGCCTTTTGAAAATATTGGACGGACGAACGCAACAGCTACACAACTGCTAGTGACATCTGTGTTTGTTAAGTAGTAAGTACAGGATCAGTGTAGTGTTGTTGAGGTATCCCTTGAATCTGCATCTACAATATAGCGCCATCTGTCTACCCATGTCGACATTACCTGCTGCGCAGCGTCAAATCTTATAGAGTACTTGCTGACCCGCGCAACTTCGTTTGCGTGATAAATGACGAACCGCTCGATCGATTTTGTGCAAACTTCACATAAACCAGCTACTAAATAGTCCGAACAAAGCCTAAAAATTTGGTTTGGATAGGTTAGCCCATTCTTGAGTTATAAAATTACAACGAAAAGTGGCATTGATTTTTATATATATAGATATATAAGATAGACGCTAATTAGTCATAGGACATTAAAAGTAAAGAGATACTGCATGGATTACATTATGTACTAGAATCTGAACAATTTTTCAGCTTTTGGAATACTTGCTAAATGCAACCAACTAACGGTGAGCAAATTTTTATTTTTATGCGCGATGGGGCTGTACAGTTTGTCTATAAAGTCGTGAAATTAAATGAGGGCGCTGCTGAATGCATGTAGCAACCCTATATAGTACGACCAAAATGATTTTGATACGAGGAGTTCGTTCCGAGTAAAATCTTACTAATATTACCTATAAATGCGACAGTTTGTGAGTGTGGATGTTTATTACTCTTACACGCTCGAACGGCTAAAGGGATCTGGCTGAAATTTGGTACAGGGATACATTATAATCTGGAATAACCATGGCTTCTTTTTATTCCGGGAATAAGTTCTTACGGGAAGCGGGAACGGGAACAATACAAATATTATAAATGCGAAGCTTATGAGTGTGGATGTGAGACTCTTTCACGCTCGAACAGTTGAACTGATCTGGCTGTAATTTGGTACAGGGATACATTATAGTCTGGAATAACACATAGGCTACTTTTCATCCCGGGAATAAGTTCCTACGGGAAGCGGGAACGAGAACAAATTCGACACGGGCGAAGCTGCGGGCATCAGCTAGTGAGTTAATAAATAAAACACATTATACATTTTTAATTTCGTTTCTGTTTTATTGAATGAGATCCAGAATAAAGTTATTGAACCAGATCCAGAAGCCCCGGTCTAATAGCGTCTTACAACCCACCAGCAGGTGCCTAGCAGTCCCAATTGCTTCGCCACAATCATGTAATTACATGTTTTATCTGTAACTTTCCCCCATCTGACAAGGATTTTTTTGGCGCAGTGCTCAAATATTAAAATCGTCTATTTCTTTCTTTGCCGACCTTTTCTGTGTTTCCCAGGAGTTTCAAACTTTCCTTCATTATTTAAACCTTCGTTAACTATTCGCCTAACTGTACTCTCTGATTTTCCTGAAAAGAGTAAAAAAAGAAAATTAATTACATAATGGAAACAAACTATTGACATGAAGCAATTAATTCAAAATAAAAAATTGGTAGAAAACCAGATTGAACTGAGTATCAAAAATGTAGGTCGTACTATAAAATAATCTAATAAAACAATGTTATTCTAACCACTGACTTACATCATTATAAGTAGATGTAAGTTTAAGATTCTAACCTAAAAATATGCAACGTAAACAATGCCTTTTTTTTGTCTCCAAATCGTAAATTCAGTAAATTTGTAACTTCAGACAGATTCAAAATAAACAATAACACGATTACATACCCACTAAAGATGCTGTTCGCTCATAAACATCCTCAAAATCCCACAACAATTGTCCAGCTTGGTATGTACTCCGCGAACATCACTGGAAAACTTTAAAAATCACTTTCTGCGCACCACTCCAATTTTCTTTACTCATTTCTCAAACCTTTATACGTAGTTTGGTTTCAATTTGTTGCAGTTTAATCCAAACATTAAAGTTACGTGAAGTGTTTGTAGCACTTCACATTTCTTAATAAATCATGCAAGCGGCGGGAGGAATCATTCACTAAAACTTCACTAATTTCACTAGCGAGTATCAGTCTTTGCAGATTGTATGTTGGGCAGGAGAAAAATATATGTTCAATATCCGCTTGTGGAGTATTGCAGTCTTTGCACCTATTATCTGTCACAATTCCCAACCTAGCCAGGTGGGAGGGAGTGGTGGTATGTCCAAATCGAAGTCTGTTTATAGTTGTTATGAAGTCGCGACTTGCTGACTCCAATTTCCAGTACCATGGGTGTGCTGGTATATCTTCTTGCAGAGAACCATACCATTTTCCTTTTTCCTCTTGGTCTTTCTTCCACATGCTTTTCAACTCATCTAATATTTTAATATTTATAGAGCTGTAGTAATCTGTCAGCGGAACACTAACCACTAACTTAACATCTAATGAATTAATCCCTTCATATATGCAGTTTTATCGGCTATCTCATTGCCAGTTATACCTCTATGAGAGGGTATCCACATAAAAGCAACGTCGATTTTTGTGATGTGTAATTTATATATACATTCTTTAATTAGGTATAGAATGTAATTCGCTTTATAGTTAATCTTTAAGTTTTTCAAACTTAAGGAATCAGTTAAAATTAACAAGTGTTTGCTGGTATTTAAATGGCAGATTAATTTAAGTGCTTCTAAAACTGCGTATGCCTCAGCGGTAAATATGGAACAATTATTATCTAAAACATAGCTTTGAGAGAAATTCGTCTGTGGATCAAATACTGCAGATCTTACATGATCTTCAGACTTACTTCCGTCAGTATAGGTACAATGTATAAAAATGAGGATTGTCGTCTAGGAATTGTAACATATCGTGGTTGCATGAAACTTCATGACTTACAATCGTCATGGGAAAAATAATGCTATTGATTGAGTGAGAGTAACATGGCCATTGGGATTGTCGTCTAATTTGAGTGCACTGTTTTTGAATGTGTAAAAATACTCTACATAGTTGAGGGGAGATGCCTCCCACCAGTTCATCAGCAGAAGTTAGCGGTTCTGATATAGTAATAGATTGGGGAATAATTTTCCGTGTTACTTCACTATTCTCTAATGCCAGTAATTTTAAGCAATATCTCTCAATTAACATAATCCTCCTCATAATGAGAGGCATTATTTTAGTTTCAATTTCCATTGCTCTAATTGGAGTGGAGCACATTGCTCCAGAAATTATTCTTAAAGCCTTATTTTGAATAATATCTAATCTATGTACATAAGAACTATTTACATATGCTAAAGTGCTGTAGTCGAAGTGACTTCTTACAATTGCCTTGTACAATATAGAAAGAGTTTTTGGGTCTGCACCCCATGAGACGCCAGCTAAGCATCGAAGGATATTAACGCCTCTTAAGGCGTTTTTAGATATGTATTTAATATGCTCCTCGAAGTTTAATTTCTGATCTAAGACGACGCCCAAAAATTTGTGTTGAGTAACCCTATCTATAGTGTCACCATTGTAAGTAACATTTGTACAAGGGATGTCATCACTGAAAATCATCATACTGCTTTTGGCAGCATTTATTTTTAAATGCAGCTTATCATGATAGTAGACCTACAGTTGTTCCAATGATACATTTATATTGTTTATTGTTTTAGTTAGCTGTCTATCAGAACTATATATAACCAAATCGTCAGCAAACTGAAGAATCTGTACATTTTCTACATTTATATATTTACATATTTCACAAGTATACAAATTGTACAACAAGGAAGAAAGGGTAGCACCTTGCATCGTCCCTTTACAAGCTATTTCCGGGCCGTATAGAATATTGTTGTGTTTCACATACAATATTCTTCCGTTTAAAAACTCGTATATCCACTTTGAAACTTGACCAGGAATACCTAGATTGTGAGTCAGAACTTCAACCAAAATTCCAGGGTCCACACTGTCAAAAGCACCTTGGACATCCAAAAATACACATACAGAATTTAACCGCATATTTTTGGCTCTTTTCAAATCTGCGACAAGTGAAGTGAAGCTGTCTACGCAGCTGCGACCTCTACGAAATCCATACTGAATTTGAGGAATAATGTTATTAGCTTCAACATACCAATCAATACGAGTTTTAAGCATATTTTCGAATATTTTTCCAAGACAAGACGACAATGAGATGGGTCGATAGGAATTTGAAAGTTCCCTGGTGGCTTATCTACTTTAAGAATTGGAATGACGCACTGAGTTTTCCAGTGTTCAGGAACAAGTTTTTGAGACCATAGCATATTAATAATTTTGAGGAATAGATTTTGTACAGATTTATGAAGATTTTTGATTAAAATGTATGGGAAATCGTCAAGACCTGGAGTTGTGTTTTTCCTAGATTGCAAACTCATTGTTAGTTCAATCCATGTAAAGTCATTCAATGGGACCATTGAGTCTGGGTTATTATTATTTACAGTAAAGTATTTAGAAAATGAACTGAACTCTATCAAATCACCGGATTCTGCCAATTTTGATAAAAATGGCTGTACGAATTCATCCTTATAAGATCTATTTCCAGCCTTCAAACCCTTAAACCGTTTAATTAAATTCCAAATAGTGCTTATCGGTGTGTTCCTGTTAAACTTATTACAAAAATCATTCCATCCACTTCTTTTTTGTTCAGAAATAGTTCGCTTTTTTAATGCATCTAGTTTTTTGTATTCAATGTAGTTAGCCATAGACGGATCACTTCTATATTTTTTTAAAGCATTATAGGATGCCTTAACGCTTTTTTCACATGTTTCATTCCACCAGGGTGCTGGTGGCCTACTTTTAAAGTTACTCGTTTTAACAAACTTTGGGATAAGTAATTCTTTAAGCTTATCCAAACAAGTGCAAAAAGCCAGATATGCAGACATTGGATCAAGTTGAAACTCTGAATTGTCAATGGTCAATGACAGGTCTTCGAAAATAGATTCTGATAGATCACGAAATTTGTGCCAATCCGTTTTACTCATCTTGTTAAACAGAAACTTCGCGACAGGAGGATTAACTTGATACTTGTCGACACTTAATGCGATATTAGTGATTGTTGGGTAGTGGTAGCTGCCCATGGCATCATCGTGTATGGACCACTCACAAATTGGTGCCAGGGTAGCACTGACGAAAGTTACATCAATTGCAGATTGATTGCATGAAGGTCTACCGACTGTAGTGAATGTACCATCATTTAAAATGCATAAATCATTATCGTCTATTATATTATACAAGTCTCGGCCGCGGCCTCTTGAACTCAAACACCCAAAGGCAATGTGATGAGCGTTGAAGTCTCCACTAACAAATATGGGCTTTGGAAGATTTGATATGATATTCTGCAGTCTGTTCAATCGAATGTGCTTACCTTTAGGAGGACAATAGACATTTAAAATAGTAATGTTTCCTAACTTCGTTGATAACAAAATAGCAACAGTTTGAATTTCCTCATAAAAGGTTGTATCCAAAACATTGTATTGTAAATAAGGTCTTATTAAAATTGCTACACCGTTATGTCTATTACTTGAGTTTTTAAAGTGTATATTGTAACCAGGTATATTAAAATTGAACCTTTGATTATCTTTGAACCATGTTTCATTCAGTAAACAAATATCAATGTTACTGTTATGTAAAAAAATTATCAAAAGTTGTTTTTTGCTATTGGCACTTTGTATATTGTACTGCGCAATCCGTAATTGGGAAATAATATTAGTAGGACTTAAATCCATAGGTTAAGATGATAATTTTTTTAGTAACATCTCCTTAATAGATGTTGTGGTGATAGGTAAGTACATCATCTGTTTTATTTCCTAATTGTACTAGGGTATTGACAGGAGCCATTAATATATCTTTATTACCTAAAATTTGTTTTATTATTTTAGGTACGTATGGAGTGCGCCAACTATAGGGCCATCAGTTTGATCAGTATAGCAGCTAAAGTGTATGGCAAAATTATTGAAAGGAGAATGAGGGTGGAATCTGACGGATTACTGTGGGAGGCGCAGGGTGGTTTCCGAAATGGAAGGGGATGTATGGACCAAGTTTTCTCTCTCCGCAACATCGTAGAGAAGCAGCTGGCTGTAGGCCGGAAGGTTTTCTGCGGTTTTGTGGACATGGAGAAAGCATTTGACAGAGTTGTACGGAAGGATCTCTGGGATATATTGCCAGGATGCGGGATTGATGGTGCGCTGCTTCGTGCTGTGCAGTCTACATATGTGGGATGTACGGCATGTGTGCGGGTGGGCGGCAGCCTGTCTCCCTGGTTTGACGTCAACATTGGCGTCAGACAGGGCTGCGTGCTGTCGGCTCTGCTGTTTGTCCTGTACCTGGACGATTGTCTTAAGAGAGTAAGATCGATGAATGTTGGATTGCGAATGGGTGACTTACTTGTGAACTGTTTGCTGTATGCAGATGATGCCGTGCTCATAGCCGAATCGCCATCAGAACTACAGTCACTAGTCACAACGATGAAAGATGATTGTCTAATGAGAGGCTTACAATTGAACGCGACTAAAACGAAAGTGATGGTATTCGAAAGAGAAGAGGACAGAACGAATGCCAGGATAACTGTAAATGATGTAGTGCTGGAACAGGTGGATGAGTTTGTATATCTTGGATGTGCATTTAGCAGGGATGGACGGTACACCGCTGATGTAGAAAAGAGGGTAACTGCGGGCAATAGTGTGAATGGAGCGTTAGGCAAACTTTTAGGTACCAAGGGCTTAAGTCAAAAGGCCCAGCTCGCAGTACACAATGCGGTGCTGATACCTACGCTAACGTATGGAAGCGAGAGTTGGGTATGGCAGGAAACGCATGAAAGTAGAATAAACGCGGTCGAGATGCGCGCGCTACGCAAAATCTGCGGAGTAACGCTCGCAGATCGCGTTCGGAATGAAGATGTAAGAAAGAGAGTTGGTCTGAAAGAGAGTGTCGGTGTTAAGTAAGGAAGGGCATGCTACGATGGTTCGGGCATGTGGAACGAATGGGAGATGAAAGAATGACAAAACAGATATACAACGCGAAAGTGGATGGACGTAGGAGTCGGGGAAGGCCACGACACACCTACCACGACCAAATTAATCGTGTGTTAGTTGAAGGTGATGTCAAGAGCCGTAGGAACCGACGTGCATGCATGAAAAGAAAAATGAAAGTTGAAGAAGCAAGTGAGGTGTGTATGGACCGTGCCGTGTGGCGCTCGGTTCTTTCTGCCTACCCCGCAAGGGATTTGGCGTGAAGATAGTTAGTTAGTTAGTTAGTTTGTTTTATTATATCAGATGAAGAACTCTGTTTCTCAGACAGAGTTCTTTCAGTCTTAGTTTCTATTGATTTATTCACAAGTTTATTTACAGGCTTATTCATCCTGGACTTATCTGGCAAAGGAGGAAAATCTTTGTCATCATTAATTTTTGCTACACTAGAGTAGCTAATTTTTTCTTTTTTTTCTATGATTTTCCGCATTTTTACTAGACATGTCCTGGATACTGCCAAGTGAGCTCCACCGCAGTTAACACAGCATAGCTCACTGGGCTTGTCACAATCCTTGTAGCTGTGGTCACCTGCGCAACAACTACAGCGCTGTTTGCCGTTACATACCTACTTTGGCTGAGTGGTGAAATTTGAAGCAGCAATAGGTGGGGCCCAATTTGATCCCACTTTCTTAGTGAATCTCCGTACTGCTACTATTTCATAAATTGATGACAATTTTCTATACAACTCTTTATTGGAAATGTTGGCTGGGACATGTCTAATAATACCAATTCGCTTAATTTGAGCGGCTGGTATGTAAGCTTTCAGTTTATATTTCTCCAGAAAATGTTCATTGGTGAGTAAATTATTTGCTGTGTTGTATTGTTTAAACACTACCACTATCTTATTGGCATTTATGCGACGAAGCGCCACCACTCCCTTTACTTCCGATGCAAAGATGTGGTTGAGGTAAGTATATGGGACTTTTATTTCCAAGGCGCTATTTTTCCCTGCTTTCTACAAAGATGTTAAATTCACACGTATTTGTTGAATGTTCTGGGTAGAGTCTACGATATGAAGGTTTAAAAAACGGTAAATAAAGTGATTCACTTTCCTCACCGCCACCGCCGTCAGTCCGTGATGAATCCTCCTTTCTCTTCCTTACTTTAGGGTTTGGGGGAGCAGCACCCCCTCCCTCGTCCTCCTCCATTATCAAAAAAGAATTATCAATAAAAAATGAGTATTATATACAAGACTTTTACTATTTACAAATTAAAATTAATTATTTAGTAAGATTTGAAAAAAATCTTCTTTTCAAATTCCCGCCAAAGAATCCCGTACTTATGTTTTTTTTTTTTTTTTTTTTTAATAGTTTTGGCTTGGTTACAAGACCTTTAAGCCATGTCTGTATTTAGAAGCGTACACTTTACTTTGCACTTTGTTCACTGCACTATTATTATAAAACTAAGTCCTTGTACTTTTGCTAAGTGGCGGATAATTAAATTCGTCCGATAGTGTTTTTAATAAAATCGAATAAGTGTTTGTAGCACTTCACATTTCTTAATAAATCATGCAAGCGGCGGGAGGAATCATTTACAAAAACTTCACAAATTTCACTAGCGAGTATCAGTCTTTGCAGATTGTATGTTGGGCAGGAGAAAAATATATGTTCAATATCCGCTTGTGGAGTATTGCAGTCTTTGCACCTATTATCTGTCACAATTCCCAACCTAGCCAGGTGGGAGGGAGTGGTGGTATGTCCAAATCGAAGTCTGTTTATAGTTGTTATGAAGTCGCGACTTGCTGACTCCAATTTCCAGTACCATGGGTGTGCTGGTATATCTTCTTGCAGAGAACCATACCATTTTCCTTTTTCCTCTTGGTCTTTCTTCCACATGCTTTTCCACTCATCTAATATTTTAATATTTATAGAGCTGTAGTAATCTGTCAGCGGAACACTAACCACTAACTTAACATCTAATGAATTAATCCCTTCATATGCAGTTTTATCGGCTATCTCATTGCCAGTTATACCTCTATGAGAGGGTATCCACATAAAAGCAACATCGATTTTTGTGATGTGTAATTTATATATACATTCTTTAATTAGGTATAGAATGTAATTCGTTTTATAGTTAATCTTTAAGTTTTTCAACCCTTCTATAAGACTTAAGGAATCAGTTAAAATTAACAAGTGTTTGCTGGTATTTAAATGGTAGATTAATTTAAGTGCTTCTAAAACTGCATATGCCTCAGCGGTAAATACGGAACAATTATTATCTAAAACATAGCTTTGAGAGAAATTCGTCTGTGGATCAAATACTGCAGATCTTACATGATCTTCAGACTTACTTCCGTCAGTATACAATGTATAAAAATGAGGATTGTCGTCTAGGAATTGTAACATATCGTGGTTGCATGAAACTTCATGACTTACAATCGTCATGGGAAAAATAATGCTATTGATTGAATGAGAGTAACATGGCCATTGGGATTGTCGTCTAATTTGAGTGCACTGTTTTTGAATGTGTAAAAATACTCTACATAGTTGAGGGGAGATGCCTCTCACCAGTTCATCAGCAGAAGTTAGCGGTTCTGATATAGTAATAGATTGGGGAATAATTTTACGTGTAACTTCACTATTCTCTAATGCCAGTAATTTTAAGCAATATCTCTCAATTAACATTATCCTTCTCATAATGAGAGGCATTATTTTAGTTTCAATTTCCATTGCTCTAATTGGAGTGGAGCACATTGCTCCAGAAATTATTCTTAAAGCCTTATTTTGAATAATATCTAATCTATGTACATAAGAACTATTTACATATGCTAAAGTGCTGTAGTCGAAGTGACTTCTTACAATTGCCTTGTACAATATAGAAAGAGTTTTTGGGTCTGCACCCCATGAGACGCCAGCTAAGCATCGAAGGATATTAACGCCTCTTAAGGCGTTTTTGGATATGGATTTAATATGCTCCTCGAAGTTTAATTTCTGATCTAAGACGACGCCCAAAAATTTGTGTTGAGTAACCCTATCTATAGTGTCACCATTGTAAGTAACATTTGTACAAGGGATGTCATCACTGAAAATCATCATACTGCTTTTGGCAGCATTTATTTTTAAATGCAGCTTATCATGATAGTAGACCTTCAGTTGTTCCAATGATACATTTATATTGTTTATTGTTTTAGTTAGCTGTCTATCAGAACTATATATAACCAAATCGTCAGCAAACTGAAGAATCTGTACATTTTCTACATTTATATATTTACATATTTCACAAGTATACAAATTGTACAACAAAGGTGAAAGGGTAGCACCTTGCATCGTCCCTTTACAAGCTATTTCCGGGCCGTATAGAATATTGTTGTGTTTCACATACAATATTCTACCGTTTAAAAACTCGTATATCCACTTTGAAACTTGACCAGGAATACCTAGATTGTGAGTCAGAACTTCAACCAAAATTCCAGGGTCCACACTGTCAAAAGCACCTTGGACATCCAAAAATACACATACAGAATTTAACCGCATATTTTTGGCTCTTTTCAAATCTGCGACAAGTGAAGTGAAGCTGTCTACGCAGCTGCGACCTCTACGAAATCCATACTGAATTTGAGGAATAATGTTATTAGCTTCAACATACCAATCAATACGAGTTTTAAGCATATTTTCGAATATTTTTCCAAGACAAGACGACAATGAGGATGGGTCGATAGGAATTTGAAAGTTCTGGTGGCTTATCTACTTTAAGAATTGGAATGACGCACTGAGTTTTCCAGTGTTCAGGAACAAGTTTTTGAGACCATAGCATATTAATAATTTTGAGGAATAGATTTTGTACAGATTTATGAAGATTTTTGATTAAAATGTATGGGAAATCGTCAAGACCTGGAGTTGTGTTTTTCCTAGATTGCAAACTCATTGTTAGTTCACTCCATGTAAAGTCATTCAATAGGACCATTGAGTCTGGGTTATTATTATTTACAGTAAAGTATTTAGAAAATGAACTGAACTCTATCAAATCACCGGATTCTGCCAATTTTGATAAAAATGGCTGTACGAATTCATCCTTATAAGATCTATTTCCAGCCTTCAAACCCTTAAACCTTTTAATTAAATTCCAAATAGTGCTTATCGGAGTGTTCCTGTTAAACTTATTACAAAAATCATTCCATCCACTTCTTTTTTGTTCAGAAATTGTTCGCTTTTTTAATGCATCTAGTTTTTTGTATTCAATGTAGTTAGCCATAGACGGATCACTTCTATATTTTTTTAAAGCATTGTAGGATGCCTTAACGCTTTTTTCACATGTTTCATTCCACCAGGGTGCTGGTGGCCTACTTTTAAAGTTACTCGTTTTAACAAACTTTGGGATAAGTAATTCTTTAAGCTTATCCAAACATGTGCAAAAAGCCAGATATGCAGACATTGGATCAAGTTGAAACTCTGAATTGTCAATGGTCAATGACAGGTCTTCGAAAATAGATTCTGATAGATCACGAAATTTGTGCCAATCCGTTTTACTCATCTTGTTAAACAGAAACTTCGCGACAGGAGGATTAACTTGATACTTGTCGACACTTAATGCGATATTAGTGATTGTTGGGTAGTGGTAGCTGCCCATGGCATCATCGTGTATGGACCACTCACAAATTGGTGCCAGGGTAGCACTGACGAAAGTTACATCAATTGCAGATTGATTGCATGAAGGTCTACCGACTGTAGTGAATCTACCATCATTTAAAATGCATAAATCATTATCGTCTATTATATTATACAAGTCTCGGCCGCGGCCTCTTGTACACAAACACCCAAAGGCAATGTGATGAGCGTTGAAGTCTCCACTAACAAATATGGGCTTTGGAAGATTTGATATGATATTCTGCAGTCTGTTCAATCGAATGTGCTTACCTTTAGGAGGACAATAGACATTTAAAATAGTAATGTTTCCTAACTTCGTTGATAACGAAATAGCAATAGTTTGAATTTCCTCATAAAAGGTTGTATCCAAAACATTGTATTGTAAATAAGGTCTTATTAAAATTGCTACACCGTTATGTCTATTACTTGAGTTTTTAAAGTGTATATTGTAACCAGGTATATTAAAATTGAACCTTTGATTATCTTTGAACCATGTTTCATTCAGTAAACAAATATCAATGTTTCTGTTATGTAAAAAATTTATCAAAAGTTGTTTTTTGCTATTGGCACTTTGTATATTGTACTGCGCAATCCGTAATTGGGAAAAAATATTAGTAGGACTTAAATCCATAGGTTAAGATGATAAATTTTTTAATAACATCTCCTTAATAGATGTTGTGGTGATAGGTACATCATCTGTTTTATTTCCTAATTGTACTAGGGTATTGACAAGAGCCATTAATATATCTTTATTACCTAAAATTTGTTTTATTATATCAGATGAAGAACTCTGTTTCTCAGACAGAGTTCTTTCAGTCTTAGTTTCTATTGATTTATTCACAAGTTTATTTACAGGCTTATTTATCCTGGACTTATCTGGCAAAGGAGGAAAATCTTTGTCATCATTAATTTTTGCTACACTAGAGTAGCTAATTTTTTCTTTTTTTTCTATAATTTTCCGCATTTTTACTGGACATGTCCTGGATACTGCCAAGTGAGCTCCACCGCAGTTAACACAGCATAGCTCACTGGGCTTGTCACAATCCTTGTAGCTGTGGTCACCTGCGCAACAACTACAGCGCTGTTTGCCGTTACATACTTTGGCTGAGTGGTGAAATTTGAAGCAGCGATAGCACTGCTGAAGAGGTGGGATATATTCATATACTTTATAAGAGAACAAATCATATTGGACATTAGATGGTAGTGTATTTGTCAGAAATGTAATGCTGACTGTTTGAAGTGGGGCCCAATTTGATCCCACTTTCTTAGTGAATCTCCGTACTGCTACTATTTCATAAATTGATGACAATTTTCTATACAACTCTTTATTGGAAATGTTGGCTGGGACATGTCTAATAATACCAATTCGCTCAATTTGAGCGGCTGGTATGTAAGCTTTCAGTTTATATTTGTCCAGAAAATGTTCATTGGTGAGTAAATTATTTGCTGTGTTGTATTGTTTAAACACGACCACTATCTTATTGGCATTTATGCGACGAAGCGCCACCACTCCCTTTACTTCCGATGCAAAGATGTGGTTGAGGTATATGGGACTTTTATTTCCAAGGCGCTCTTTTTCCCTGCTTTCTACAAAGACGTTAAATTCACACATATTTGTTAAATGTTCTGGGTAAAGTCTACGATATGAAGGTTTAAAAAACGGTAAATAAAGTGATTCACTTTCCTCACCGCCACCGCCGTCAGTCCGTGATGAATCCTCCTTTCTCTTCCTTACTTTAGGGTTTGGGGGAGCAGCACACCCTCCCTCGTCCTCCTCCATTATCAAAAAAGAATTATCAATAAAAAATGAGTATTATACACAAGACTTTTACTATTTACAAATTAAAATTAATTATTTAGTAAGATTTGAAAAAAATTACGCGCGCTCTTTTCAAATTCCCGCCAAAGAATCCGTACTTATGTTTCGTGTTGCCAGTGTTGCCACACACATAACTATTTTTAGTTCTTCAAACATTCATTTCACGACTTTATAGACAAACTGTATGTGAAAAATGATTTTCCCGCTTTTCTGTTGAAATTTTTCCTGAATTTGCTATAAACCTCAAGGAGCCCGCGACCTTTCCAACGAATGCAAAACCGTGGAAATCGGTTCGTGCATTCTGGAGTTATAGCGTCAGGAAGAAAAACCCGACTTATTTTTATATAATAGATTACGAGTAAATGCGTATATTGGAACGTTCTAGATGACTTGAATTTTCAATGACGTTTGTGAAGAACTTGACAGAATTGACAGTGACACAAGTATTCGCCGCTGAGAAAACCGTGACTTTCCAAAATTAATTTGTTTAGTATTTAGTTAAATAACGCATATTCATTGTAAGTATTCGCTGTAAGTCAAAATAAAATAACCTGTTAATTGAAGAAAAACATAGTTTTTAAGTAACTTCAATTATAAATACAACCTGAGTGACATGACGCTACACTAAACAATGTAAACGCTTACAATAAATATCATCCCTCATCTTCTCAAAAATCAAAAACCCACCCAATCTTAGCTACCTGACGTCACCATTCAACTTACTTAAAACTTGGTTTTCAGAAATATGGCTGCATCTGTTGTTAACGCATACTCAGACCCTTGCATCCCAGAATGGATGAACGCACCCCACAGCACCGGTACATCGATCATGGCGTGTGAATTCAACGGGGGTGTCGTCATAGGCGCCGACTCCCGTACCACCACCGGAGCTTACATCGCCAACAGAGTTACAGACAAGTTGACCAAGATCACTGATCACATCTATTGTTGTCGCTCCGGATCTGCAGCCGATACGCAAGCTATTGCTGATATTGTTACTTATCATTTAAGTGAGTATATTCTTTGCATAATAAATACGAAAACCATCACATTTGTCTGTATGTATGCAATATGTCCAAAGACACAACTTTTCATCAGGGTTTCAGCAATGTAGGACTAAATGTTCACCAGCTGTTAGCTAGAGGGGAAACATTTATTTGTGCTATTCACTAATGATTGTTCTAATCCAGGCAACTCAACCTTGGCAGCAGCTCACAACATACTAAAGAAATGCAGTGCTACCAAACTTCCATTACCTGGACTGTTCAAGTGGAAAATGTAACCAGAATTATATTCAAAGGCCTCAGCTAAAAATACCATCAAATCTGATGAAGAAGGGGTCAAAAATTTGTTGCATTTTTGTCTGCCATACTCGGGATGTTGAACTGTAAACAGTAGATAATGAACAGATGTAATAAACGCCTAATTAAAATGAACTTAAAAACATTTTAAAGCTGTGTATGTCTGATGTTTACAGTTTTAAAATTATTTGAATGTTGTTTACAGTAGTACCCTAAAAAATGTCTTCCTTATTTTCTTCATTGGAACAAGTTCAGCATAATAAAAATATGTAAACTATTTTCAGATTTCCACAGAATGGAACTTGGAGAGCAGCCATTGGTGCAGACTGCATCAGCGATATTCCGCGAATTGTGCTATAACTACAGAGATTCACTGGTCGCTGGTATTTTGGTAGCTGGCTGGGATAAGAAACTTGGAGGTAAGTACATTTTGCTTCTCAGTGTATAGATATATTTTCTACTATTAAGCTTTTAATGCTTCAGTCAGTATTGAGATAGTTGACCAATGGCCGAATGTTTAAGAGATTTCCAAGCTTCAGAAGACATAATATATATTAAGGGTGTTCACCCACTGTAGATATTTTTTGTAGTATGCATGTGTTGTGTCAATATGCAAAAAAACGTTTCCTACATAAAAGAAAGTGTGTAGGGTTGTAGTGGGCCACAGAATAAATTTAATAATAGTAGTACTACTTGGTAATAACTTGGTCACACACTCGTTGGAATGTCATTCTGGTTTAGTTAAAGGCAAGGTATGATGGAGCCCTACCAACATCCTCAGGGTCCAAGCCATTCTCATCTGCCGTTAAAAACGGACGATGTCATGGTGTAGAGTGGGTCCAGTAAGGCCAAAAACTCCTCAAAATGTTAGGACACAAAAAGAAACGACCCGCAGTTCCCAACACTTCTGCTGTCCCTGCTTATGCACAAGACTAGGGAATGCAATCCCGCAACAAGATTGTAATCCCGGTATTTGCGGGACTGAGCAATGTCAGTCCCGCGGGATCCCGGTATTTGCGGGATCCCGCATATTTCTGAAAGTCATTGAGAAAAGAATATAATTCTGTATCATACATCCATCTAGAACTGAAAAATAGTCACCCTCTTAATCCCAGAAGGGGTAGGCAGGACGAGGCATATGGTCACATCTCATACCTAATGTCCTTTTCTCAAAATGTCCCATTCTCAAAATATGTGCACTACAGGATTAACCCCGCTCAATCCGACTTGGATAGGTTAGGTTAGAAGGCTGTAGGCATTAGCCTTCGTGGTTATTTTTTTTATAACCCAACCTATGTTGCGGCAGCAAACGTATCAAATCGCGTGAGCTGCCGCAACTAAACCTAATGTGAAACAATACCTGGCGTTTTGAGAAAACAACTAATTCAATAAAAATAAAAAAAAACCTATCAAATCGGATTGAGCGGGGTTAATCCTGTAGTGCACATATTTGGAGAGAGGGACATTTTGAGAATGGGACATTTCGCGAAAAGGACATTTTGAGAAAAAGATATTTTGAGACAAGGACATTTTGGGAAAAGGACATTTTGGGAAAAGGAAATTTTGAGAAAGGACATTTCGAGAAAAAGACAGTGAGAAAGGACATTTCGAGAAAAGGACATTATGAGATGAGACGTGCCGGGCCTTCAACTTGACTTAGCTGCCATTTTACTGGCAAACGGGACCAACGGCTTAACGTGCCATCCGAAGCACGGCAACGCTCAAATAAATGTCACAAAGTGGTCACCCACCTAAGGAGCGGCCATAGTAAATGTAACTTACTGCAGTGATCTTTTACAGAACACTGAGTACGCGGGGCACAAGGAAAAATAAATTATTTAATATTACTTTTGTATTGAGATTATTAAACGGATATACATATAAGTAATAAAATAGCTACTGCAAATTATTAGAAGCGCAGAAAACATAGCATGTCAAAATTCTTGTCTGCCAAACGACTCCTAACTTTACATGTCAGATAGCCAGAAAGTAATGTACGAGATAATTGAATACTTTTATGTACAAGAAAAGTCAAATCTCCCTGATTGCATCACTAAATCAAATAAGTACGTTATTAGGTTATATATTACGTCACAATCACAAAAAACTTTCTCAAACCGAATCAGTTTGTGCACTTCCGCTTACAAAATAACACATGGCGTTTACCTTTGCACAATCCCGCTAATCCCGCGGGATCCCGCACGATTTACGTGCGGGACTGGTCCCGCAAAAATACTGCGGGATCCCGGTATCCCGGTATTGCATTCCCTACACAAGACCATTATTGTGGCGTAATTTGGTCGAAGCCTACGTCCAACACTGGACTGCCATAATATGCTGATTTGATTGATTGAGTTAAAGGCGTACAAACATACCTCTTTAATAATAATATTATTTTCACCTTTACAGGTCAGATCTACTCTGTGCCAATTGGTGGCATGGTGCAACGTCAAGCTGTGTCTATTGGAGGCTCTGGATCAACATATGTATATGGCTATGTTGATGCGAACTTCAAACCTAACATGAGCAAGGAGGAAGCTGTGAAGTTCGTTACTAACACTTTAACACTGGCCATGCTGCGGGACGGTTCCTCTGGAGGTGTTGTACGACTAGGTGTTATAACTGAAGCGGGTGTGGAACGCTCCGTCATCCTTGGTGATCAGCTACCTAAATTCTACGAGGGTTAACTTTTGTATTTTGTAATGATTAAGGTAATAAATATTTTAAAATTATTGCAGTGTATTATTTTGTGAACTGGTCACTTTATCGTTGATGCCATTGAAGAGTTTGGGTTTCCCTGGCGAGGTGAAAACTAAAAGTTCTAGATTACTTGGCAGTTGTTAAATTAGTCTCCATACTCACAATATAACGAAATAAGATTTCAACAAATCTTTACAATATTACCAAATATTAAATTACATTCATAATGATCACGCCTTTCATCCCCGAATGGGAGACAGAGGCATATAAGGGCCGGCGCCCATTATCGGCATCGGCAAGGAAAAGGATTTTTTGGTGGCAAATAGCAATATACTATAATACACAGAGCATCGCGCGCCTCTACAGAGGGAGGGGCCAAAGCTTTCAAACCCCCTCTGGCAATAATGTGACACATAATGTGACATATCGACGACAAAAAGTGCCCAGTTCCATACAAACTGAAGGAAGATTTCCCCCCGCCACCCGCAAAATATGACAGAAAATTTTGTACCGAGCAATCGTTCTATGCCGTCTCCCCTCAGACAGTTCGCGTTGCTCTATGACTATAATATAATGGCAATAAAGTAGAAATTTCCGTGATATGTGGTCGTAATAACAAAAATACCGCTTCGGTAGGCTTGAGGCTGCTGTATCGGCAGTCTTGAGAATGCTTCGGGATGCTTCGGCATCCTTCGGTGCGCCGCCGGCGCTGAGGCGAGGGGAGGCATCCGCCATTTGCATCATTTGACTCACATAACACAATCGAGGTAATCGCTGTGTGTACCTACCGGTTGATTAGATTTCTCTTCTTCTTCAGCAAGAGTTGCTATGAACACTAGATCCCAGTCTACCATATTAAATACAATTCAGACAACTGGCGTGTAACAACTCTGAGACTGTTATGACGAGAAATACGATGTTGAGACGCTTCGGCAAGCTACAGGACGGCATCCTTAAGGCCGCCTCGTCATCCCTAAGAACGTTGCAGCATGCCAAAGCATAATTGCCGATAGTGTGCGCTTGCATGTAGGATGCTGAAGGATCCTTTTCCTTGCCGATGCCGATAATGGGTGCCGGCCTTAATATGCCCACTTTTCACCTTTATTAGAAACTAGCTGAAGCCCGCAGCTTCGCCCGAGTAAAATTTGTTCTCGTGGGAACTTATTCCCGGGATAAAAAGTACCCTATGTGTTATTCCAGACTATAATGTATCTCTGTACCTTTCAGCCCAATCCGTTCAGCGGTTTGAGCGTGAAAGAGTAACAAACATCCACACTCACAAACTTTCGCATCTATACTTATAATAAATCTGTAGAAGTGAAAATTCTGTACATTCAAAATATCAAAAAAATAAATAGCAGGGGGTGTTACTAGACCGACACCCAACCCAAAAATGTGATTAAAAATTGTTTTGTCTGTCTGTCTGTTTGTTCAGGCATCACGCAAAAACTACCGGTTCGATTACGATAAAACTTGGTATAGTTATTCTTTAATAGCCTGGGCACCACTCTGGGTACTTTTTATCCCGGAAAAGTATATAGAATTCAAACCAAACTATATTTTGCAGTTCGATCCCTAGACCCAAAGTTATTATCAATTATTGCTTAAACGGTTAATGGTAGGATGATGAACAACGCACGAGCGTTGTTTGTTACAATATGAAAAAAGTAATTTTAACATTTTTGCAAATTCCACCTCCAAAGGTATAAAAAAGGAGGGTAAAGTTTGTATGGGACAACGTGATTCCTTGGTCCGATCTACTTTAAATTTGGCATATAGCATTATTAACATAATTGACGGTGACGTGTTTCGTATTTTATTGAAATTTATACTATAATGAGCTAAAACGGGAATATAAATTATTTTGGGGCTGAGTTTCTCCGGAGTTGATATCAATACTCCTTAAATACTCTTATTATATATACATCACTGATCTGTAATAATACCACACTGGATAGGTGGCTGTCAAACTAAAGTTATGCCTTCTTAATTCTCGCCATTGTGGCGCTGAAATCAGCAGCGCTGGTTCAGAGAACTAAAATTAGTGATGTGCCAAACTTTCTTGAACTGACGCGTATCGATAGATTTAATTTGAAATGAAAACATTTTAAGTATATATATTTTAAAATTAATTTTGTTTATAATTTGTTTAATATAAGAATATTACCAACCGAAATTACGAATATTCCCTTTAACTTCTCCAACTAAGCTAAATTGCTTGTGCTAGGAGTGGCCAGGATTCGAACCCGGGTCTTCTCGATCGCAAGACAGTCAGTCTTCTTAACCACTAAGCTATCGACGCTTTAATGAATATTGCTCTTAATAAGGGTGGTTTAAGTTGGTGTCTAGTATACCTACCTAAATGAAATAATATTTACCTGCAATTTGGCATACTCGTGACGCAAAATTGCAAGAAAATATTACTTTCGTTGAAGAGATTGAGAGAGGTATTAAGGCGCATCTCCACTTGAGCAGCCGCGGGGCGAGCTGCCTCAATCTGAGCGTGCCGCGTGCTGGGGAAATAACATGCATCTCCACTAGGGCCAAATTAATCAGCAACTCGGCAGCGTGCCTCAAGCTGAGCAACGAATTTCTAAAGTTTCTTACTAGCTACCATGGGTGACGTATGCCAATTCGCTGCAGCTTTAGTAATAATAAATCCCTATAAAAAGAATAAAAGGCAGACAGACAAAGATCATTGTGCGGTGAACGTGGATCCCATAAGTGTCTGTGGCTTTCATACACTTACTTCAGTTAATTTGATGCATTTATCATTGTCCATTTCACCACGAAGTGAGCGTTTATATATATCATGCGCCATAGAAATAGAAAGGGAGTTATGTGTAGAAAAAAATAAAAATAAACGTGATTTTATTAATCATTCATTTATTTTACACTTTATTGTAAAACTATAGTACACTAGCGGACGGTATACTATTTATTAACCGGAAGTTCTTGTGGTATGCATAGAATAACATTTAACATCAAAATGATTAGAACACAGACGATCGCTTGAATTTGGAGTCCAGTTATGGGCTCCCATGTTGCCAAGCCATGCACTTCAGATTTTTGGATCAGTTGGAAATCTGCAATAAAATAAACATACATCAATAGAGTAAAAAATATTATGTAGTAAGTATTACCCACACAAGTTAATGTCAGAAAATAAGTTAAATAAATATTACTAATAAGATTTTGTTTGGTGACGTGATTTTGTTTGAAGGCGTGACCATATGTAATGTAAAATGATACCATTATTAGACATATTTCTTATAAAGAAAAGTTTTCGATCACATCAGACCATGATCAAGTTTATCGATACGACAACATGGACATCACTAAACGAAATTAAAATCCTATTTTTGTGCTTAAAAATAATGTAATCTTACCTATATATTATTCTTATACATATTTTGTAAATAATCAAGCATTTTACATGTAGGTCAGGCTGATTTAATGATAAAAATTACAAAAAATCAACTTACCTGTGAAATCTAATGTTGCTCCCTTTTTGAAGCTAATTTTGCAAAACACACATTTCACCATGTCTATTGCTTTTTTGTAACCACACAAATCCTCACTAAACTACACAAAAGTCCTTAAATTACGAAATAATTCATAATTCCCGGCGCGATGCGGGAAGTCATTTGCATGATACGTCAGATTTAGTTCCTTGAACCAACTCTAGAGGCGTTTCAAATCGGCACAAATAATTCGCTGTCATTTGTATGAGACAGCCAATCCAGTGGTAATAATACAGATCAGTGATATACATACATAAATTACTTTTTATTTTGACACATAATTTGTGAAAGCTCAATACAATTGACGTTTTCATTTATGTTATATTTTAAACTTCAAACAGATGATTTTACTCTTTTATATTTGCTCCATGATTTTACTACATAGCCATAAAATTAAATAAAAAGCGTTATTTTGGTATAATATTAACCAAAAAGAAGAAGAAGATAATTCTAAGATGGCTAGCCAGAAAAAATGAAAAACCTCGCTTCAGGTAGTATCCACTGGTCAATAAAATAACACCGCATGTTACCATCTACGCTCAATACTTGCGACAAAGATTTTCAGCAGCCCTAAGCGACTGGTCATGGAAGGCATGAACTTTATTCTATATATAGTTGAAAAATACGGGAATGGCCTCTACATAGACTACATTCAAAAAGACTGAAAAGAGCCATTACAATAAACATGAACGCTCAGCTGATGAAATTTACATTGTTAATACGTTACCAGGTCTTGGTTGGACCACCTGTATTAGGAGGACAAAGTCTACAGTAGTTCGGTTTGACTAAACGTCATAGGCTGGGACTACCTGAAGAAGGAACTAAGTTACGATGTCAATTGCTTAGAACAGAAGTTGTCAAGTAGTAGTTTAAGCCATTGAATGAATAAATTTACTTGGCTCATATCATTATGCATTATGAATTTGTTAATCAGAAATCTATCTAACTAGGTATTATTATAATTGCGAATGTTTGTGAGTGTGGATGTTTGTTACTCTTTCACGCTGTAACGGCTGAACGGATCTGGCTGAAATTTGGTGCCTACAGAGATATTGTGTTATAGTCTAGAAACAAAATATTACCGGTTCTTTCCCACCGTCCACCTTCCCAGACCACCTGGGTGTACGGTTGTAATTTTTTTTTTAACTACGGTTCACCTATCCGGTATATCATTAATAGATATTGGTGACGGTCCACCTCAGTTAATGCTGGCTGGGTTACAATTTTTTAATTGCATTTAAGACTCATTGTAAATTAAATTAATTAAAATAGATTTATCCCAGTAGTTCCATGGAACTGTTATCTTGTTTTTTCGTGTCCCAGTAGTTCCATTACACGAATAAAAGTACAGTTAAGTAGTGAATTCATTATCATATAGCAAAAACAAATGAAGATCGGCAAAACAAATGAAGAACGGCAAAACAAATGACGATCAACAAAACTAATGAAGATCGACAAAACAAATGACGATCGACAAAACCAGGGCCGTCTTAAGGCTATATAGCGCCAGGGTGCGAAGCTCAGACTGCGCCCCCCCCCCCCCCCGGTTAACCAAAAAACGCAATATTTTTTTGATGTTTCACTTCTTTTTCTCTAAGATCTGTAATATATATATGTAATGCTACTGCTCCACCTGCGTTAACATTAATGTTGATGTCCAACTACTCGATAATTAAGGTATTAAGAATGCGCTTTGGCTAAATTAAGGTCACAACGGGTTTACTAATGTTTGCCATGGCGTCTACTAACCAAGCTCGACGGAGCCCCGCGTTGCGGGACTCCTACTTCTGGGTGGTTTAAAAAATAACCACGAAGACTAAGGCGGGAGCTTCGCTTCGCTTCGCATCCGCCTTAGTCTTCTAACCTAACCTATCCGAGTCGGATTGCACTGAGTCGGGGTGTTAAGAATAATTAATTTCGACCTAACAATATTATGTGTTATTTTCATAATTATATCAAATTTTGATTATGTCAAAAGTCGATTTGAGATGTGTTACTTATGGAAACTAAAGTCATTTTATGGCAAATAAAAGTTATCACTGTGGAGTTGTTAAGGCAAACATTATTACACAATATTATGATCGGGAATGATTATGGCAAACAATATTAGTGCAAATGAATTTGTGGAAAACGAGAGAAGACCGTCACAACGCCGTTAGAGTGAATTAATTCAAGAAGTTACGCGTTAGCACAAGATGGAGGTTGAACCTAATCACACAATGGGGGTTTAAGGGGACTAGTTTAGAACAAGACGAAACCCCGCAAATGAAGGCGTTTTTTGTCTACCTATGCAAACGGAAATTAGTAGCCAGAAATAGATTTTTAATCTTAAAAATCGGTGTCAAAATATGCTTTGGTTGTAAATTTTATATTATTTATACATAATGTGTAAAGCAATCATAGAGTAAGCCCCAATTTTTTAGATGAATGCCCGCGAAATGAGATGGCGTTAACTGGCGTTAATGTAGCCAACATCGCTTAGCGCGCAAAACTACCTGCTAAAACCCTTTGAAGTGTCGAAAAACACCGACAGCCCGAGCTATCGCTTAACGTTTAATACCATTACTAATGCCGTTCGTAATTTACCACGTTAAAACCTTGGCCACATCTACGTTGAAGTGCAATTATGGTGTTAATCGCGTTAAGATGCAGGTGGAGCAGTAGCAAAACGTGAATGTCCTGACTGACTGATAATCAATGCACATCCCAAACCGCTGGGACTAGAAAGTCCAAATTTGGCAAATAGGTTCCTTGTATGGTCTAGGGATCCACTAAGAAAGGATTTTTGGAAATTCCACCATCAAGGTGGCAAAAATTACAATTTACACCCTAAACAAAAAAAGACGTCTTTTAGGGTGTCAACCTCTGTGGCGCAGTCGGTAGTGATACCGCCTGCGGTGCTGGAGGTCGTGGGTTAGATTCCCACCGGAGACAAATATTTGTGTGACCCATAAATGTTTGTCTCAAGAGACTGGGTGGTTCTATGTATAATATGTATGTATTTAAAAGTATATAAGTATTAATATCCGTGGTCTGATACCCATAACACCAGCAGGTTATTCCTAGCTTACTTTGGGATCAGATAGCGTTGTGTGAAATGTCCTTGAATATTTATTCATTTATTTTTATTTTATTTAAACACCTAATAATAGAGGCCATTTCGCTTAAAGTGCGGGCGCCAGGCGCCTATGTCAAAGGGCGCATCGAACGTCTTTGGAATGGAGATATTGCCGTGTGCGTCTATATTAATATTATAAAGAGGAAAGATTTGATTTGGTTCCGGAACTACTGGACCGATTTGAAAAATTATTTCACTGTTGGGAAGCTACACTCTTTGCGGTGAACATAATATGTTATTTTACTACGTGGGTGAAACCGCGTGACGTCCGCTAGTGTTAAATAAATTTAATTGTTATGTATATCGAAACAAGAGCTATCTTACTTTGCATATCGTGAGCGGTATGACACGTGCCGAAAGGCAAAGTGACAATAATACAATGGTAATTTATTAAGGGTGATGCCTATATTTATATGCATGTAGGTGATTATTTGATGTTAGTTTACGAAAGAGGGGAATGGCGTTCATATTGTAGTTACGAGTTAAAGTTTAATTAGGTAAGGAAATATCGAAATGTTTAGAGCTCGGCCTGCGCCCCCTCGGGCTCGGCGCCCGGGTGCGGCCGCGCCTCTGAACCCCCGGTTAAGACGGCCCTGGACAAAACTAATGAAGATCGACAAAATAAATGAAATTCGACAAAACAAATGACGATCGACAAAACTAATGAAGATCGACAAAACAAATGAAATTCGACAAAACAAATGACGATCGACAAAATAAATGAAAATCGACAAAAATGACGGTCGGATAAACAAATGACGATCGGCAAAACAAATGACGATCGAAAAAACTTAGGCATGTCAATAAAACAAAAGACTATAAGCAATTCGATAAGATCAAAAAATACACTCAGCTATATTTTGTAATCTAGATGCGATTGCCATTCAAAAAAATAGGTGCAAGCAATTCTCGACCTTACTGACACTTTTATAAAAATGTGCTTTTAGGAGTTTATAGACATCACTGATCACGAATATGTAAAAAATAAATAAATATTGTGCATGTCCATAAGGTCGAAATTTGCTTGCACCCATTTTTTGTAATCTAGATGCCATAACCATTCAAAAAAGTAGGTGCAAGCAATTCTCGACCTTATGAACATGCACAATATTTATTTATTTTTTACATATTCGTGATCAGTGATGTCTATAAACGCCTAAAAGCACATTTTTATAAAAGTGTCAGTAAGGTCGAGAATAGCTTGCACCTATTTTTTTGAATGGTAATCGCATCTAGATTACAAAATATAGCTGCAAGTAATTTTTGACCTTATTAACTTCTAGTTTTTTGTTTTATTGATCTGCATAATATATGTTTTATCGAAGTTCATTTGTTTTTCGATCGTCATTTATTTACCCGACCTTCATTTGTTTTTTGATCTTCATTTGTTTACCCGACCGTCATTTGTTTTTTCGATCGTCATTTGTTTACCCGATCGTCATATGTTTACCCGACCGTCATTTGTTTTGTCGATCTTCATTTGTTTTGACGATCTTCATTTGTTTAGTCGATCTTCATTTGTTTAGTTGATAATAGTTACTATAATAAGGTGTACCGTGGAAATTTAATATTTTCAATGGTACACCTAGGGCTAGGTGGACAAAGGTGAACCGTAGTTAAAAAAAAATTACCACCGTACACCCAGGTGGTCTGGGCAGGTGGACGGTGGGAAAGAACCGAATATTACGCAGGCGAAGCTGCGGGCATCAGCTAGTTTATAATAGATTTTCCCATGTACTATTACATGGGACAATCTTCTGCCTGTGTGCACCACCTATGTGGTGAGCCGTATTGCCATGTTGAGATGGATAGGCGCAGGTTGCGACTGCTTGCTGTTGAAAATTTTCAAGCCGCCCATAATGGTCTTCATATCGGCTTAACAACTGCCATTTTACTGGCAACAGGGACCTATGGCTGAACCCTTTAACATGCCTACAGAACCTGATCCCGGTCTCTCCTTTCCGATCCCGAACTACGCGTGCCAGGCAGAAGTGCCGGTCCTACTCACACACAGTGGGGTGAATCTTCGCCAGAACTGAGCGTTTCAAAAGATGGTTCCTCTGTCTTCGTCAAACTATAAAAACTTGGAACGCACTGCCTGCTGCACATGTTTCCCTCATCTTACAATCCCGGGTTCTTCAAGCGGAGCGTGTAGTGGCACATCACACGGCCGCCAACTTGAGGACCCCTGTCAGAAGTCTTGCGGACTGTGAGAGTGGCTCCCAATCGCTCTAGCGATGTTTCACGGGTTTCCATCAGTGGCGAGCGAAATATTTAAAAAAAAAAAGCACTGAAACGCTTCCAAAATGTCACAAAGTGGTCATGTGATGGTCACCCATCCATAACCGGCGGATTAAATTAATTTCTAATAATTAAAGACAGAATAATTTTATTCACATTTATTTTTACACATATACAACACTTGGCCAACTCACATTAGGTGAGCTGAGCCCGAAGAAGGAATATAATCTACGCGATACATCATATTATATTTTTTTGCATATAGCATATTTTATTCTAACCCCCGACCGTAAAAAGCAAAGGTTTATAAATAGGTCTAAGCTGTGTGTCCGTTTGTGGCATCATCATGACCTGAAATGCAGCATACTGCTCGTTCGCTCTAACCAAAGAGAATACAATACTACGTAAGAAGAGACGGGACTTCCATAGTGCGAAATAGTCTTACGAAATGTCAAATCATGATCAACTGACAATAGCCAATCTAACAACTGTAACACATACAGTTGCCAACATAAGGGAAAAATAGTGATGTACTACCCGTTCGCTCTAACTTTGCCGTTGGCGTAGAGGCGTATACCCGAATTGTTAATTAGACGAAGTAAATTGACAGTAGCTAATGTCAATTCTTCATAGAAAATAAGCAACATTATATGAAGAAGTGACATTAGTTGCTGTCAATTTACTTCGTCTAATTAAAAATTCGACTTTAGTATGGAGCCGAGCGGCAAACTTAGAGCGAACGAGCAGTATACTATATTTATCGATATCGATACTATATTTATCGATATCGATAAATGCAGTGGTCTTTACTTCTTTAAAATATTTTGTATTTTCAGAGATGCTATACTCCATTTTTCAACTTAAGTACTGCGTCATACAAGTTACATTTTGAAAATTAATAAGCATTTTTATTCCCGGAGGCAGTACATTTAATTAAAAAAAAACAGAGTATAGGCTCAGTTTTGGTTGTGAAATGATAAAGTTCATAAAATATTATTATATTTATTTAAAAAAAACAATATATGTAATTTCAGCGCCTTATTTCTTATTCTGACTTCTGACTGTGTATCATAATGACCCTTTTTAATTACCAAATATTAGGACGCTTGCTTCATTATTGCCTTCGTCTTTAATCACTAAAGTATAGTAATTAGCTGAAACAAAATAATGAGATAATTACAATATTTTTGTTATTTTTTATATTCTTTAAAAACTTCATGTTCATTTTTCATTTCCAAAATGTCTGCTCTGCATTTCAAGGCTTTAGGAACAGCAATAATGCATGTAACATTCTTTTTCAAAATGGCCTAAAATCTTTGTCAGTAAAATGTTTTCCGCAAACAAATTTTAACTGGTGGAGTTTCTCTATGGGTATATATGCTAAATCCTCGTTTCCTGTTTTCTTCACCCTTTCCTTACAACTAAAAATAAAACATCGATATATAAGTAATTGCAAAACTACTACCACACTATTTTCCTAACGATTATACAATATATAATTTTCATTGTTTTCACCCATATAACCTATGAACCATTGATAGATTTAATAATATACTACTCACCGAAGCTCATCCATAGGAAATCTGGCCATGAAAAACCGTTTTGTGCCGTCTTTTCTTCCAGATTTTAAACCGCATATTTCACACTTTTTATAATGCATAATTCGATAAACTATGTAGAACAAACACAAGAGAATATAATATAGAGAACTGAATTGATAGCAAAAATAAGCTATTATCTCAATTATTTCATTATTATCTTTCAGAGAAAAATAAATTGAAAATAACGAATAACAACTTGACATCCACAGTGACAGACAGATGACATTTCCTCAAGGAACGAGCGAGGCAGATAGAGTAATTGATTGAGACACATATAGTTGCCATTACAATTTGATAAATTTTCATACATTTTTTTGCTTGTACGTAGTTGCGACAGACTGGCTCTAACTTTGCCGCTCGGCTCCATACTAAAGTCGAATTTTTAATTAGACGAAGTATATTGACAGCAACTAATGTCACTTCTTCATACAATGTTGCGTATTTTCTATGACGAAGTGACATTAGCTACTGTCAATTTACTTCGTCTAATTAACAATTCGGGTATACGCCTCTACGCCAGCGGCAAAGTTAGAGCGAACGGGTAGTACTATAACTTCGATGACATTTCCACTACCTGAATATTGCTGCTGCATCAAGTACTCTGCGGGATACTCAACTCCTCAAATATTTAATTTTGAATTAATTGTTTCGAAGAATTGTCATTTTCGATTTACTTTTCAAGGTCCCATCCCAAATACATTGCGCGCTGATTAAAATTAGAACGGTCTCGACGTCGGGGGTTCTTTAACTTATAAATACAATCACTTGTGACATAAATAAATTGGTACTTATGCAAATACAGAAACGCGTGTGATTATAGCTAACACTTATTAACTTAATCCAATACAATTTGGTGTTGGTTCCAATCATGTAATGACTCCAAGTTCCTCCATTGTGTCGAGGTCCCGCATCAACATCTGTATAGTCTGTTTGGTGCGCGGGAAGAAGTCCGCCGTTTCGTCGTCCTCGAATGATGGATCTTGTGATTCCAGCTCTAGGGAATATAAAAGAATAATGTTAAGATTATGGCAAAAGATATGTGTTTTTCATTGTGTTACTGTAAATACGTATGCCTTAAATGTGTAGCAATTTGCTTGGTTTTATTGAAATAATCGAGAGTAGGTAGTTGCATAAAAACGTTAAATGATTTAAATATCCCCGGCGCTGCGTGTGTACGCATCTGCGTCATCTTTTTATCGAAAGGAGTGGCAAGCTCGCCAAATTGTCCAGGGTCTCCTTGCAGTTCGTCGTCGCGTCGCCTCCTTTACAGCGGTCCTCATAAAGACAAAGATAGAAGTGCTGAGAGTGCGATGGTCTCACTCTGCCGCCGCGCCGCCTCGCCAACCTCGGAAGCGTGTTCGAGCATGGCAGCTTTATGCCAGTCGTGTTCCGGGGTCGCAGTCAGTTGATTTTCAGGGGGTAAGTAGAATAGATCCTCCAGAATTAGCCTGTCGCAGGCAACGCTATAATAGCGACGAGGCGGAAACTTCAGGGTGTAGTTCGTATACCAATTTTGAGAAGTCCCACATAATCACCTTGCCTGTACATGAACATGGTGGTATTCATAAGATTTGTTTGTATCAAGATAAAGATACTCACCTGCGACCTGCGCCTCTATGGAGTCGAGCCGTGCGTCGACGAGCGCCTGGCAGCGCTGCAAGTGCTTCAGCAGCCGCTCGCGACACACGCTGTCCTCGATGGCCACCTCGGGCTCGGGCGCCGACGCCGCCGCGCGCGAGCTCTCTTGTTCTGACAAAAGGAACATTGCATTCAATGTACTGGCCACATACACGACGAGGGGCGGCGGAAATAAATAAATAAATATTCACGGACATTTCACACAACGCTATCTGATCCCAAAGTAAGCTAGGAATAACCTGCTTGTGTTATGGGTATCAGATCAGGGGTATTAATACTTATATACCTACTTTTAAATACATACATATTATACATAGAAACACCCAGACTCTTGAGACAAACATTTATGGGTCACACAAATATTTGTCTCCGGTGGGAATCGAACCCACGACCTCCAGCGCCGCAGGCGGTATCACTACCGACTGCGCCACAGAGGAAGTCATACACAGTGCAGGCAGGCTATATCCGCCTGCCTGCCTGCACTGTGTGTAGAGTACTGCCCGGGGATACATTTTATGTCGGTTTTTAGCGTGACATAAAAACAGCGTCAATACGCTAGTTAAAAACGCGATGAACATCGCGAGGCCGGTAGTGCAATATTCGAGGCAGCACATTCCGCATTAGCACGGGTAGCGCCTAGACATACTTAGTACTCCATGAGAATTTATTATGGCAAGTATCACTATCAAGAACCGGTGTTGAATAAAAACTAACATCGAAAACACAGTGGTTCTCGATGCCGCAGTTTGACTCTGTTGAGAATAAAATGGCAAATTACAGTAAAAACAAAGCTACAGATGTAATGTTGTCACTTACCTTGAACAGAGTTGGCGAGTCTTTCCAGTTCGGACGCGCTTATGGGCAGGTCTAGAGATCCGCCCCCCGGACTCGACAGCAGCCCGCTCAGTAACGACTGCGCCCCCAGCGGCGCGTCCCGGCTTGGTATCCTGAGGAAAGACAATACTGAGATATAGTGCGAGTAGAGGCGACTCTGACATACATTGGAGAGAATGTGCGCAAGGACAGAACGACTCAAGAGATTGTGTCTCTCATGAACTTGATTTGAGATTGGATCTGTTTTTTTACGTTTTCAAATGCTCATGGATGTTGTGACTTCTATCGACTAAAACCACACGGTAGGTACACAACAACAGCCTACTACGGCCGGGAGTATAGTGTTCCCGGCAAAAGCTTGAATTGGGCGACGACGGTCACTTGAAGGCCACTGTCAATAGACCTGTGGACTACGACAGCGACCCTAATCGCTAATTGTCGCTATGGCTTTTCTTCAGGCAGATGGGCTTAATATAAAAAGAGACTACAATCAGGACCAACGGTTTTTTTATATACGACTAAATTAGCAAACAACGGCCCATTCGGTAGATTTGGTAACAGTAGCCTATAGTCGTTTAGGCACTACACACGCACAGCCGACCCCGCAAGAACCTTCTAAGACCCCTTTTGAAGGACCCCATTATGTAGGCGCGCTGGGAAAAATAGAGGCAGGGATAGTGGGGAAACCGAGGCGGAAGAAAGCCCCTATCGGACCTTACCGTGCTCGAACGCTCCGGACGCAAGATGGATGAACACCTTGTCTATGGCGATCGGCGCGATGGTAAAACGTAGGCGTGGGCATCATAAATATATCAAACAATTCCTCAGAACACAACTCATTGTACAGACGGTAGAACACGCATAAAAAGGAACAGATCGTCACTGAACATGTCAACGCCAAGGATCTCTTTACTGTTCCACATAGAACGAAATATGCCCTTGAATTGCGACCACAGTAAATAGGGCTTTCTTAGTGGTGAATACACGAACTTGTGTCCTGGTAGGGTTAAATTGGACAAGGTTTCGTCCACCTCAATTGGGTACTCCTGATGTTAAAGAAGTTGTTCACGACTTCCTTCCACTGCGGCCCGAGAGATACCCCAGCGGCCCGTATAACAAGTGTCACCCGTACTGTCGTCCGCACAACAATAAATGCCGTCAATAGAAAACATGTCATTGATAGTTGCAGAAACAAGGTGGGGGACAACACCGAGCCTTGTGGGACTCCAGCATATATGGCTCCGCATAAACTCTCGGACAGTCCATTGGAAGGTAATTTCGTTAGAAGACCTGGTCAAACAAAGGCCTTAGAGATGTCGAGGCTCTACTCTCGATAGTCGCCCAGCGTCGTCGCCCACGAGAAGATCGCCAGTCGAGCGACCGTGACAACGCGAACCTTTGATAAAAGGAGGTGAGGATATGCCTGTAATTGGCCGGGTCAGTTTCAAGGAGTGTAAAAGCGTGAAAATACGAGTAAGTACCGGACACTACTCGGGGCCACACTGCTTATGAACCACCGCGGGTACTCCGTCTGGCCCAATCGATTTTTGAACGTCAAGGGATTGAAGCTCCCGCCCGACGTCCTGCTGCCTGAATTTAACTTTTGGCCTGGAAGTGCCACACCAAGGGATGTCAAGCGGAAAAGCACCTCCATCGTTCTTGGTCGAGTTGGGAGGCCGAAAGCTGTTTTCTCCTTGGCCTTCTGGGCCAGAATACCTACTATTCGGTTTATGTAGGGGTGGTAATCCGGACCAACAAAAGGTTCCCTCGGCAGCTTTAGCAAGCAATCACAATTCACGACTGCCAGAAAGGGTAGCCCGCTAGTCGCTCACCAATTCTGCCGACGAAATCGAACATAGCCCTCGCAATTCCTCTTTTGCTGGCCTTCTAGGTGGCATTTAGTTTGCATTTCATTTCAGTGATGTTAGGATCTGAAATAACGCGAGTGGTACTCCAAGCTCTGTAGACAGACTCTTCTAGCTTCCGTGCAAAGTCGATTAAACCACGGTCGCCTTTTTGCCCCTGCAGGGAGCGAGCGATGGGGATTGTATTCCATGCCCGCTAATAGCTCGTCAGGAACTGCGGCATCGCAGGTGTCCAATTCTTCTGTAGTGAAGCAAAGCCACCTCTATGGTTACGACGCACTCCTTAGATGGTGGTGATTGTGATTCAGGCCTACGTCGCGTTTACTCGTAACTTCCGAAAAACAGAAACTATCATAAATGGAAATGCCACAAACGATTTCAGATCTAAGAGGCAACCGTACCGAAAGATGGTTAACGCATATTTGTTTACAATATACTGAGCTAGCGCGACTACGTGTGCTTTTAAGTTATGGCGTAGGTTAGAAGATAGAGCTAAGATGTTTCTTGAAATAATATAACGTAAAAATCTTGTTTTATTTCCAATAAACACATAAAAATATACATTTTACACATAACCGGAACGGATATGTACTAACAATGTTATATAAATGTAATATGTACTAACAACGTTATATAAATGTACTAATGTACTAACAATGTTATATCAATATACCTGTCATCGTTCTCTTCAGAAGGCGACGTCCTTATATCAAGCGGCATGTCCCTTACATCTTCCGGTCTGATGGGCAGGTTCTCTTTGCCAATGGTATTGATCATGATAGTCAGATCTGAATAGTCAGAGTTCAGCCTCTCCTGCGTGTATTGTATCTCCGCTTGCTCCCAGTCCTTGGCCCATAAGTATAACTTCGGGTGGTCTTTCTTGCTGGAAATTGATGTTTAATGTTAGTTTTGGAATGTTTTGCCTCCTATGGTCGCCTTTGCCAAAGATGTCCCGTCTTCGAGTCACATTGGGGGAAGGAGTAGTTGTTATATATTTTCTTCTTGATGTTTATTGGGTATCATAGAATGATACTTAATAAACATCAAGAAACCTCTAGGGACAGTTTTTTTGTTTTAGACTTATAAAAATACAGGAAACGCATGTTGGCAGAAACTACGCAGAACTGCAATATGTTCATTTGTTCTATGTCGCATAGCATCGCGCCACTTTACGTCGCGTCCCGTCGCTCACCTAGGTCAACGGGTCAAAGTCTCCGTTCGACAGAAATGCATCTCCTCAGATTTGCAACACGTCAGGCGTCGTTCTAGGTGTAACTGTCTTGTTGACTTGTCCTACGTAGCATAGTGTCGCGTCGATTTATATCGCGTCCAGTCACTCACCTAGGGCAACGCGAAAACCCATCTCGTCACATTTGCAACACGTCAAAGATGCAGCTCGACAGAAAAGCATCTCGTCATATTTGCAACACGTCAAGGACGCAGCCCGACAAATAGGTATAGTCCGTTCATAGTTAATTTACCCCTAGCAGTGAGGGTGGTGCCATTGATTTCACTGTTACCATAATAAGTTTTATAATATAGTTTCTCGCATGTACATACTCCAACCTCTTATTTTCTTCTTTTCTGCCGTTTTTCGGGCGTGGAAATTATTTGAGATGTGGCAGCAGCAACTTCATCCTCCTTGGTAATGGTGATAAGTGTTTTTTTTAATACTTATCCATATCAAATAAAAATGAAACTTTAGCAAAATCGTATAGTAACAGAACCACGTCTTTAGTTAAGTTAATTATAGTGACTAATGGATATTTACATTTAAAAAAACTCTTAGTGCTAACGGTTACATTTAATCTCCCCTATATATGCAGTAAAATGTCTTAAGCTGGGACTCATAGGGCGACTTTACTGCAATACCAACACACACAAAACGATCTGTCAGAGGTAAATTAACTGTAAACGGACTATAAACAATTTGACAGAAACGCAACTCGACAGACAATTATTTCGTGGAAGCTATGCTATGAATGATAATCGATCGATCCAATGAAGATCTGAAAACAAATACAAGCAAGCAATTTTCGACGGATCACTATCACCATAAACATAAGAAAAACCGGAAAAGTGCGAGTCGGATTCGCCCACCGAGGGTTCTGTACATTCGTCCGCCCAATCGTCCGTCCCTCCGTCTGTCTGTGAAGATCATTTATCTCGTGAACGCGTGGAGGTGTCATGTTGAAATTAATCCCATATATTAAGATCTATGGTCCTCTGTCTCCTCTATCCGCAGCAGGTTGCCGGTGAGGCACTCGCACAGTGGCGACACACTGGCGGGTGCGCTACTCACGTGGCGACGTAGTACTTGACCCGCAGCGCGTCCTCTATCCGCAGCAGGTTGCCGGTGAGACACTCGCACAGTGGCGACACACTGGCGGGTGCGCTACTCACGTGGCGACGTAGTACTTGACCCGCAGCGCGTCCTCTATCCGCAGCAGGTTGCCGGTGAGACACTCGCACAGTGGCGACACACTGGCGGGTGCGCTACTCACGTGGCGACGTAGTGCTTGACCCGCAGCGCGTCCTCTATCCGCAGCAGGTTGCCGGTGAGACACTCGCACCGTGGCGACACACTGGCGGGTGCGCTACTCACGTGGCGACGTAGTACTTGACCCGCAGCGCGTGCAGCGCGTCCTCTATCCGCAGCAGGTTGCCGGTGAGACACTCGCACCGTGGCGACACACTGGCGGGTGCGCTACTCACGTGGCGACGTAGTACTTGACCCGCAGCGCGTCCTCTATCCGCAGCAGGTTGCCGGTGAGACACTCGCACCGTGGCGACACACTGGCGGGTGCGCTACTCACGTGGCGACGTAGTACTTGACCCGCAGCGCGTCCTCTATCCGCAGCAGGTTGCCGGTGAGACACTCGCACAGTGGCGACACACTGGCGGGTGCGCTACTCACGTGGCGACGTAGTACTTGACCCGCAGCGCGTCCTCTATCCGCAGCAGGTTGCCGGTGAGACACTCGCACCGTGGCGACACACTGGCGGGTGCGCTACTCACGTGGCGACGTAGTACTTGACCCGCAGCGCGTCCTCTATCCGCAGCAGGTTGCCGGTGAGACACTCGCACAGTGGCGACACACTGGCGGGTGCGCTACTCACGTGGCGACGTAGTACTTGACCCGCAGCGCGTCCTCTATCCGCAGCAGGTTGCCGGTGAGACACTCGCACCGTGGCGACACACTGGCGGGTGCGCTACTCACGTGGCGACGTAGTACTTGACCCGCAGCGCGTCCTCTATCCGCAGCAGGTTGCCGGTGAGACACTCGCACAGTGGCGACACACTGGCGGGTGCGCTACTCACGTGGCGACGTAGTACTTGACCCGCAGCGCGTCCTCTATCCGCAGCAGGTTGCCGGTGAGACACTCGCACCGTGGCGACACACTGGCGGGTGCGCTACTCACGTGGCGACGTAGTACTTGACCCGCAGCGCGTCCTCTATCCGCAGCAGGTTGCCGGTGAGACACTCGCACCGTGGCGACACACTGGCGGGGGTGCGCTACTCACGTGGCGACGTAGTACTTGACCCGCAGCGCGTCCTCTATCCGCAGCAGGTTGCCGGTGAGACACTCGCACCGTGGCGACACACTGGCGGGTGCGCTACTCACGTGGCGACGTAGTACTTGACCCGCAGCGCGTGCAGCGCGTCCTCTATCCGCAGCAGGTTGCCGGTGAGACACTCGCACCGTGGCGACACACTGGCGGGTGCGCTACTCACGTGGCGACGTAGTACTTGACCCGCAGCGCGTGCAGCGCGTCCTCTATCCGCAGCAGGTTGCCGGTGAGACACTCGCACCGTGGCGACACACTGGCGGGTGCGCTACTCACGTGGCGACGTAGTACTTGACCCGCAGCGCGTGCAGCGCGTCCTCTATCCGCAGCAGGTTGCCGGTGAGACACTCGCACAGTGGCGACACACTGGCGGGTGCGCTACTCACGTGGCGACGTAGTACTTGACCCGCAGCGCGTCCTCTATCCGCAGCAGGTTGCCGGTGAGACACTCGCACAGTGGCGACACACTGGCGGGTGCGCTACTCACGTGGCGACGTAGTGCTTGACCCGCAGCGCGTCCTCTATCCGCAGCAGGTTGCCGGTGAGACACTCGCACCGTGGCGACACACTGGCGGGTGCGCTACTCACGTGGCGACGTAGTACTTGACCCGCAGCGCGTCCTCTATCCGCAGCAGGTTGCCGGTGAGACACTCGCACCGTGGCGACACACTGGCGGGTGCGCTACTCACGTGGCGACGTAGTACTTGACCCGCAGCGCGTCCTCTATCCGCAGCAGGTTGCCGGTGAGACACTCGCACCGTGGCGACACACTGGCGGGTGCGCTACTCACGTGGCGACGTAGTACTTGACCCGCAGCGCGTCCTCTATCCGCAGCAGGTTGCCGGTGAGACACTCGCACAGTGGCGACACACTGGCGGGTGCGCTACTCACGTGGCGACGTAGTACTTGACCCGCAGCGCGTCCTCTATCCGCAGCAGGTTGCCGGTGAGACACTCGCACAGTGGCGACACACTGGCGGGTGCGCTACTCACGTGGCGACGTAGTACTTGACCCGCAGCGCGTCCTCTATCCGCAGCAGGTTGCCGGTGAGACACTCGCACAGTGGCGACACACTGGCGGGTGCGCTACTCACGTGGCGACGTAGTACTTGACCCGCAGCGCGTCCTCTATCCGCAGCAGGTTGCCGGTGAGACACTCGCACCGTGGCGACACACTGGCGGGTGCGCTACTCACGTGGCGACGTAGTACTTGACCCGCAGCGCGTCCTCTATCCGCAGCAGGTTGCCGGTGAGACACTCGCACAGTGGCGACACACTGGCGGGTGCGCTACTCACGTGGCGACGTAGTACTTGACCCGCAGCGCGTCCTCTATCCGCAGCAGGTTGCCGGTGAGACACTCGCACCGTGGCGACACACTGGCGGGTGCGCTACTCACGTGGCGACGTAGTACTTGACCCGCAGCGCGTCCTCTATCCGCAGCAGGTTGCCGGTGAGACACTCGCACAGTGGCGACACACTGGCGGGTGCGCTACTCACGTGGCGACGTAGTACTTGACCCGCAGCGCGTCCTCTATCCGCAGCAGGTTGCCGGTGAGACACTCGCACCGTGGCGACACACTGGCGGGTGCGCTACTCACGTGGCGACGTAGTACTTGACCCGCAGCGCGTCCTCTATCCGCAGCAGGTTGCCGGTGAGACACTCGCACCGTGGCGACACACTGGCGGGGGTGCGCTACTCACGTGGCGACGTAGTACTTGACCCGCAGCGCGTCCTCTATCCGCAGCAGGTTGCCGGTGAGACACTCGCACCGTGGCGACACACTGGCGGGTGCGCTACTCACGTGGCGACGTAGTACTTGACCCGCAGCGCGTGCAGCGCGTCCTCTATCCGCAGCAGGTTGCCGGTGAGACACTCGCACCGTGGCGACACACTGGCGGGTGCGCTACTCACGTGGCGACGTAGTACTTGACCCGCAGCGCGTGCAGCGCGTCCTCTATCCGCAGCAGGTTGCCGGTGAGACACTCGCACCGTGGCGACACACTGGCGGGTGCGCTACTCACGTGGCGACGTAGTACTTGACCCGCAGCGCGTGCAGCGCGTCCTCTATCCGCAGCAGGTTGCCGGTGAGCTCGTGCGAGCGGCGCAGCGACTCGCACGGCTTGGCGGCGGGCAGCAGCCCCTCGTACAGGCGGTCCTGATCGTGCTCGAACCGCTTGGAGCGGCGCCCTCGCCGGGGGTTCAGGCAGATGCTGCATGTGTACTTCTCTGGCACCTACAACAAAGTACAACATGTCATAAGAAACTGATTTCCGTAAGCGCCGCGAGTTAAACTGTAACGAACATGTCCGAGTGTAGAGTACTCACGTCCGCCTCCCGCTGTATGTTGTGGCACAGCGCGTGTTGCCAGCACAGGCACAGTTCACACTGCACCATCAGCCCGTCCTCCTCGCGGAACCCGCAGTGACAGTTTATTATCTCCTCGCGTTTCATGTGCACTATCTTTATACGCTCGCCACCTAAAATAGGACAACTAATGTTAGAATGGCAATGAGGGAACCCAAATCAACAGTCTACATTCAAAGGACGTTTCGACAATGTTTCAGACGAAAATGTGGTCACAGAAGTTTCGTCCATGTAAATATTAATGCGCTCTAGTTTTCCAAATGGACAATGGACGGTTCCCGCTGGGAGGATATCAGTACGAAACCTTTCACTGTTGATTTTATCATCATATTCTTATTCACTGGTCACGCCTGACTTAAATATGGTATTTCAGGACTAGCAGTAAATGGATACTTTTAAGTTAATTGAATATATTTGTGTTGCTGTGTGAGTGCATGCTTACGTGTGTAATAAAGCTAAATTAATTGCGTACATGCAATAAGGTTATTAAAATCCTTCTTACTTTCATCGTACGTGTAGTCATCTTTATTCTCCTCGTTAGACTCAGAGGTAGCAAGTGCAGGGTTGCCGTCGCCCTCCTGAGTTTCAGACTCGGGGAAGCTGGACCTCGTGTCAACATCAGAGTTCATCGTGAACCAATCCTCTTCCTCACTCACTACCGGTTTCGGAGGCAACGCGAACGTTTTCTTCTTCTTGGTCACCTTACGTTTGTTATCCAATAAAGGTTTCGTCACTGTGTGCGTAGATATCGCAGTTTCGAAATCCAAGATCTCCATTGCAGGGATTTCCACTGAAGATTCGTTAAGTTCTTCTTCTATTGAGGGATCTGGTGTTATCGGCTCGGGGTCCGGTCTTCGAACGGGTAATAGAACTCTGGGTCGTTTGACGGGCTTGATGGCTAAAGCCTGCCGAAGTTTGGGGGAATCTTGGCTTCTGGGTATTGGCAACCGAATGTTAATGTCTCTAGCCACCGGTAGCCGTACAGGGTCCAATTGAAAAGCTGCAAGTTCATCTTGACCTTCCATCTTTGTTTCGTCTTTATCGTGCTTTGGTTTCTGTGGGCGAGGAATTTTCACTTTGATGACTTTGTCGGTTTTTCTTGGCTTCTCTGGTTCACCTTCCATAGATCTCGCGTATGCTAAGTCTAGAACCTTGGGCGTAGCTCCCATGAGTTTCTTCAGCTCTCTATGGTAATGTTTGATGTGCATTTTGAGTAGAGTAGTGTTGCGAAAGTTCTTGAAGCAACCCTCGGCGGGGCATCTGAGTAAGGTTTCTATTATTTGCACCTTTAGTGATCCGACGTATACTGGAAATATATAACAAAAACATTATAATTTAAATACAGCCCAATTTCAATTTAGGCAATTGAGTCGTGATTTCAATGCTGCTTTGAGGGTAGGACGTCAGTGGAGTCTTAGCCTCAGTTCAGACACGGCGGGAACCGCGCGATTTCCATGCGATTCTAAAATCGCGCGGGTCTTATATATACAGTGGTGGTCAGTTAATTAGAAACACTTCTTATGAATAAAGAAATTGTAACTTCCACGTACAAATTCATAAAAAATATTCACATTCAATAATAAATAATCGTTCAATATTTTAGCTACCCAAATAAAAAACTCATTAAATGCATAAAATATAAAACATTTCTTACTTTTCATTACAAAATGAGTCTTACACAGTCATGTAGGGGTTAATTTTCTGTTACTGGCCGCTTGGACGCCTAATTAGAAACATTTTAAAAAATAATCCATAGCTCGTTCTTTTTTTTTAAATTGGAGTGTATTACATTTTTCTTGACTCTTTCTTATTATTTTGGCGGCAATTCGACATTTATTCTCAATTTTATTTTGTTCAAAATGGGCAAAAATAAAAGTTGTGACGCGTCAACTAGGCAAATAATTGTTAATTTACATTCAGATCATAAGTGGGCGTACAGAAAAATAGCTGAGCATTTAAAATGTTCTGTTAAGAAAGTTTTTAATGCAATTGGTCATTTTAAAACACATGGGACTATTGAAAATGTTCTTAGAAAGGCTCGGCCAAGAAAAACGTCTCCCAGAGAAGATACGCTAATCGTTCGTGTTGCTAAAAAAGACCCAAGTAAAGGCTCCAGCCAGATTAAAAATGAAGTGTTTTCGCCTGATGACCCCAGAAACATCTCGTCGAGGCTTATACGCCGAAGATTAGTAGAAGCTAAATTATTTGGAAGAATCGCTCGAAAGGTACCGCTTCTTACCAAGCAACACCGAGAGAAGCGATTATTATTCGCTAAAAAATATGTTAATTGGACGGTACAAGAATGGAAAAAAGTGTTATTTTCAGATGAAACAAAAATAAATATGATAAATTCTGATGGAAAGCGCTATGTTAGACGTCCTATAAACACTGCTTTCAATTATAAATACACAAGGAATATAGTCAAGCACGGTGGTGGTAACATTAAAGTTTGGGGGTGTTTTTCCGGAAGTGGAGTTGGACCCGTTCGGAAGATTGAAGGTACAATGGATCAATGGCAATACAAAAATATTTTACAACACACAATGATTCCCTACTCAGACTATCATTTACCTGTAACTTGGATCTTTCAGCATGACAATGACCCTAAACACACGGCCAACAGCGTTAAATGTTTCCTTAGCGAACAGCGTATAAGCGTTTTAGACTGGCCGGCAAATAGTCCGGATTTAAACCCAATAGAAAATCTCTGGTATATTGTAAAAGAAAGTCTCAAACAAACGGAACACAAGTCAAAACGAACTATATGAAGCATTTGTTGAAGCATGGAATTCAATCCCCCTAGAAAAAAGTATGTAGTTGATTGAATCAATGCCACGTCGTTGCAGTGCTGTTATTGAAAATAAGGGATACGCCACTAAATATTAATTATAACTATTGGTAGTGTGTGGATAGTAGCTATTTCGTAAATAACAATACTAATTAATGATACTTAAAAATAAATTGTTTTTATACTTTATTGTTTTTGTTTCTAATTAGTTGGCCATTATTGTTCATACCCTAAAACTGATTTAAATGTTTGTCTGCATTGTAACTTTGAAACTGCACTTGTGTAATGGGATTTATATTGTTTTTTTAATAAAAGATAAATCGTTGAACATATTGTTGTCCTATTTATTATTTAATTTCAAAATAAAAACGATTGCTGTGAAGTATCTTACATAATGTCAAGGACCGTTGGTAGTGTTTCTAATTATCTGACCACCACTGTATATGAGTTAGTTAGTAATCGTTCAGACATAACCGCGCGGTTACCGCGCGATTCCCGCACGTCTGAACGAGCGCTTATCCTGTTCAATGCTGCTTTGAGGGTAGGACGACAGTGGAGTCTTATCCTGTTCAATGCTGCTTTGTGGGTAGGACGACAGTGGAGTCTTATCCTGTTCAATGCTGCTTTGTGGGTAGGACGACAGTGGAGTCTTATCCTGTTCAATGCTGCTTTGAGGGTAGGACGACAGTGGAGTCTTATCCTGTTCAATGCTGCTTTGAGGGTAGGACGACAGTGGATTCTTATCCTGTTCAATGCTGCTTTGAGGGTAGGACGACAGTGGAGTCTTATCCTGTTCAATGCTGCTTTGAGGGTAGGACGACAGTGGAGTCTTATCCGGTTCAATGCTGCTTTGAGGGTAGGACGACAGTGGAGTCTTATCCTGTTCAATGCTGCTTTGAGGGTAAGACGACATCAGAGTCGTATCCTCTTCAATGCTGCTTTGAGGGTAGGACGACATCACAGTCTTATCCTCATCAATGCTGCTTTGAGGTAGGACGAGATCAGTCTTATCCTCTTCAATGCTGCTTTGAGGGTAGGACGACAGTAGTCATATCCTCTTCAATACTGCTTTGAGGGTAGAACCACAGTAGAGTCTTATTCTCTTCAATGCTGCTTTGAGGGTAGGACGACATCAGAGTCCTATCCTCTTCAATGCTGCTTTGAGGGTAGGACGACATCAGAGTCTTATCCTCTTCAATGCTGCTTTGAGGGTAGAACGACATCAGAGTCTTATCCTCTTCAATGCTGCTTTGAGGGTAGGACGACATCCGAGTCTTATCCTCTTAAATGCTGCTTTGAGGGTAGAACGACAGTAGTCTTAGTCTTATCCTCTTCAATGCTGCTTTGAGGTAGGACGACATCAGAGTCTTATCCTCTTCAATGCTGCTTTGAGGGTAGAACGACATCAGAGTCTTATCCTCTTCAATGCTGCTTTGACGGTAGGACGACAGTAGAGTCTTATTCTCTTATCTATCTTGTTAGGTACAGTATTAATATATGGACCAAGGTAAATTTGTGGGAATAATTTGGCTGTCGTCGTGACACACAGCTATACTTGGAACAAGTTTCTATGGGCAATTCGGAAATTTCGTCACGAAGGCCGAATCACAGGTTGTGGGAATAATTTGCCTGCCTCGACACATAGCCATCCTTCGAACAAGTTCCTATGGGAAACGGTTGAGGGGAAATTTGGTAAACTAACCACGGGGGCGGAGTCACAGGCAATATTATAGTTAAAATTTTACAAAGTAAAATGTATTACATTTAATATCATACATACCACATCCATCCTCCGTAGTGGGAGTGTTCAGTTCCATATTATTTTCACCAGGTAATGTGTTCTCAATATTAGAACCTGCCATCGACGTACTAGCATAATTCTCTTCAAGCGCCATCTATAATAGGCATTTATGATAATAGATCACATTAAAAAGAATAGTATTGCAATGTCTCTTCAAGTAAATCTTAACCCTAAAGAGTCTGTTACACAGAGAGAAAAATGGTTTGCGCGACACTCGCCATAGGATTCACGCCTGCTGATAAAAACTCGTATTACTCAAGCAATGCTCGAATGTGAGATTTGCACGCGAATATTGTTTACACTGCCACAGGCGACATGCAACAGTAACACTGCCACTCGAAAATAAACTCTTAACTGTGAAGTCTTTTCTCGAATGGCGGAACTTGTAAGAGAACTCTTATAGTTTATTTAAATTATGACATTTGTCTACCGACCCGTTGATTCCTCCCGGCGCGGCGCGTTTTTATACAGGCTCGCGGCCCAGGAATTTCAGTAGAAATAATCGTATTCAAGAGATGATATTCGTGGCATACGTTTACAGTAGGCAACCATTATTATTACCTAGAGAAAATCACTATTCGGGCGCATGAAACCTTTTTTTGTGTAACAGATCCTTTAGAAAGCGCAGCGTGAGTTTCCAATTTTCATTGCGTTATATTTCTACGTCTAAATCACTTACAGCTTTACGTTTCTTCTTCATTTTAATAGCGAGCTTAGGTAATTTATTTCTGCCCTTCATCAAGCCCGGCCGGTTAAGTTTCAATGTCCTCCGTTTGACAAGAGGTGAAGTGCTACTGAGCGTGCCCGCCGGTAACCGCTTAACCGGACCGTGGGTCGCACCATCTGGAGTATTGGATATCCACCCCAGGCGACGGGCAAGTTTCAAATGCACCCCAAAGTCGGTCAGTGCGTGCACGTAAGGTGTTAGACTCTCGTTCGGGTTATTTTCAAGAAAGGCTCGCATTTCATTCTTTGTGTGGAATCTTCGGTTCTCGGGACTGTAAAATGTCGTTTTGAATGATTGTTAGATTTATTATATTATAATATAGCTAAAATGTAAGTAACGTTTAAAAACCAAAATAAAATCCTATTCATACAACTTAGCCTAGCCAGTTGCTAAGAGCCAAACAACTCTCTTAGTGACAAATTATATATTTGGCTCTTAGCACTAAGTGAGGCTCGGTAGTGCGGTTGCATTAACTCAATTAACTGTTACACCAGGGCATACGAGTTAATTTGAAGACTGTGTCAAAAAACAGACGAATTGTAGATGTGATCGACATATAACGGAAGGAGTGTGTATATAACCTCTTGTGTATATAACCTCATAGTCAAGCGCGGCGCAGATTGCGGCGCGGCGTGAGACGCGGCTAGCGGTGAGCGGCGAAAACAATAAACAATATGAAGCAAGCTACAGATACCGGGGCGACCATAGATTTAGAATGTACAAGATGAACAGTGTCAAACTGAAGACGAGACCTAAAATGAAAGATCTATGTGTGGGTTAAATAGTGTTGTTGAATGGTCACACCTATGTTATCGATAAAAGTATCTGTATAAATGGATGGAATGGAAATGAAACTTCTAAGCACACAAAGTGCTTAGAAGTTTCATCTCCAACTTCTTGTTTTGGGGAATAAATTGTTAATTTGAATGTAATCGACTATGAAAAAGTAAAAATGGGATTATATGGGGTAACTCGTAATATTAGAAATTCTGTAGTGATTTTACGAATTTTGATTCAGTGTGTGAATGTGAAAATACACTTTTAACATGTAATTTATGGCATCGTACATTGCATTGTTGCCGTACATATATATTTTGCCAATTAAATTTGAAATTTTACTAAAAATCCAACTCTTATCGTAATACGAAACCTAGAAACTCATTTATTATTGAACCCTAGTAACAATAAAAGATATTACTCGTAGATTTTTTTAAATATATTAACCTCGCCAAATTGACGTCGCCACTGATGGAAACTAATGGAAAGCCGTGGCGCATCTAGCGAATGGAGGCCATGCTTACAGCACACAAGACTTCTGACAGTAGTCCTCAAGTTGGCGACCCTATGATGTGCTTCTTCACGCTCCGCTTGTAGAACCCGGGATTGTAAAATGAGGGAAACACATGTGCGGGCAGGTCGTTCCAGGATTTTGTAGTTCGACAGAGGAACGATCTTTTGAAACGCTCAGTTCTGGCGAAGATTCTTTCCGCTATATATGAGTGGCACCTCAGCCCGACGTGTTGTTCGGAATCGGAAAGGAGATGGTGGGATCAGGTTGAAGAGCTCTTCAGAACATTCGCCGTGATACATTCAGTAGAAGGCAGCCAAGGACGCTATGGTTCTTTGCTGCGCTAACGGCTCGAGGCTTACCGTCATCTTAGGACAACCTATAATTGAAATCGGATAACACGTCTCTGCATAGCGCCAAGCGCGTCCAGTAAGTACCTCGCACAGTCATCCCAAAGGTGAGAACAGTATTCGACGCAGAGGCTAATCTGCGCCTTGTACAGCAAACATCCCGGTGTGGCGTGGAGTACCTTAAGTGAAGTAAAATTATAAAAATTCAACTCAAAATGGATCACAAATTTTGGAAATATTATATTAAAATAGGCACAAAACCCTAAAAAAAAGGTAAAAGAACACAGTTCGAGTAAAAATCAATCATATTTATAGTAAATTAAATCCAGATAAGTTTGTTTGTAGCAATGTCACTATAATGAACTATCGACATCCTTATCGATACCTACCCATGACTATTTTACTGTAAACAGCCCTTTCTATTTCTGCTTATTATATCCTCCAAAAATGCATTTACACATTAAATATTGTGTTATGTATGAAGGAAAATGCATAATCTACGTTATGAGTTGAACTTTCAGTGAAATTTTACATACAATTTGGCAAAATATGTACGTCAAAAATGGAATGAACGAAGTCACAAATGACCTGTTAAACGAGTCTTTCTTCGTATAATTGCGTTTTGTAATATCCTATTCACACACTAAACACGACAATATTGTTGAAAATATAAAATTTTCTATTTTAATCGTAAGATCACTACAGATTATTGGATATTATGAATAACATAGAGCCGCCATAGGATCCCAGCGGGCTCAGCGATTCAAAATACTGACATATGAGTACACAATTTGATTTCTCTTTTCCTCTCGAGCTAAGTGCTATGGATAATGAGGTCTCGCTCGCACGCTTTGTATATCTATTGAGAGTAGCGAAAAATTCTAAATCTATGGGGGCGACGTGAACTGTGGTGCGACCTGTGGTGCGGGGATTGTCACGCGGCATGCCGCAGCAACGGACTGCGCGGTGTGCGGGTGAAGCAAATGGTATTAGCGAGTATCGAGGAGGGAGCAGCACAGAGCGGCGCGCGCGACCACCGAAACAAATTATTTGGTTTTTAACGCGCGTTGAGTATAAAAAATAATGGATACGGTACAATTTACTAGAGAAATACTGAGTAGACCAGCAATATGGATGTCAAAACATCCACATCGAACATCAATACATAAAATAAAATCGTAACAGGTCGCTATCTGTACATGGAAGATAAATAAGTAAAAGAAAATATATTATAGGGTAGCTTTATGATCGCAGTAGAACCCAAAACAATGATTTTTAGAATTTTTGTCTGTTTGTCTGTATGTCTGTATATCTGTTTGTCTGTACGTTTGTGCACGCTAATCTCAGTAACCGTTTATCCGATTGCAATGCTGTTTTCTTTATTGTGTTAAGGTTTGCTCCACTTAACATTTAGTGTTTATTTCATGTCAATCAGTATATAAATAAAAAAGTTAAATCACTTTATAAAATCATACATAGACTTATGAATTTAAGAATGGATAAATCTAAACTAGAGTGTTGGCTTAATCATAAAAGAGCTTAATGATTAAGGCTATTGTAAAACAATTCTTTTTCAATGAATTGTTTTAGAATAGACTTAATCTTTCAAGCTCTTTTAAGATTAAGCAAACAGGGCAGTTTCACACGCTGCTTGATGAGTCTGATGAAAAAATACCTTTCTTTTCATACGCCTTATGTGACGTAAACGAAGTTGCGGGGTCAGCTAGTTATAAACAAATAAAGAGTGTGATATCAATTAGTCAAGAATAGGAGCGCACCCAGTTAACCATAACTGGGTGCGCTCCTATTCTTGACTGAATGATATCTTAAGCTAAGAACGCACTTGATTCAAGGCAATACCGTGTCACTTTTGATGGGGTCATTTTAATAATTTAGCTGTTCTCTAAACACGTCTATCGCTGACGCCGTCGCAGTCGCAATTAGTTCGAGCTATAGCATCCCACCGCAAATCGCGCCGCCCGTCGCTCCTCCCGCCGCACCGCCAGAAACTGTGGCCAGGCCGTAAGACACAGGATTCCTAGTATATGATGAATATGACGTAATAGAACGCCAGACTAAAGCCCCTGCTACACGGTTTCAAACGGTGGTTTGAAACACTGGTTTAAAACAGTGTAGATAGTAGTTTTTAGCCAAATTTCGGTTGACCTTAAAACGCGCCCTTGGCAGCAAGGATTGCGTTTGAAACCACTGATAGAAGCGTCGGTTTGAAACCGTCTAGCCGCTTGTTTGAAACCTCGCGAACGACAGTCTCGATGCAGCGGTGAGCGCAGGCAGACGCACGCGACGACGACGTTCTCAAAATGGCACGAGAAGAAAAAGAACGAGAAGTAGTTACAGAACTTCTTGAGCCTTGCCCTGCCTTTGGGACTTAACATGCAAGTCGTACAAAGACTCGACTCAGAAAAAAAATGCGTGGGATATTTTAGCAACGAAATTAAAAGATATTAACCCAACAGCCAACGCCGCGTCCGCAAAAAAGAAGATAGACAATTTAAGAATTTCTATAAGCCTTTCTCTAACAGATATATCTGGTCTCATGTTTGTCTTTTTAACTTATAAATGGCCTCGCCTTGGACAATAATTCGTAAAAACTTTCTTTATCCATTCTTAGATAATAATGTCATCAAAGTCGGTAAAGAAGGAGTAGGTTAATTTAAGTTCATATTGTGACTAAGGGTTAATCTCTCCTTTAATCGTCGCTTCATCCATATTCATGCACACAAAAGAGCAAGACCCCCATCTTTTTGTTCTTTAGATAGGTAAGGTGCCATGACGCTGTTGTAGTGAATATACGGTGCGAGCGTAGAGACGTCCTATTCACGCAACGTTCTATAAAATAAAACACTGATGGTTTCAAACACATTTTAAACCGTGTAGCCGGCAAAGCGAAAATCAGTATTTTCTGTTTCAAACCACCGTTTGAAACCGTGTATCACATGGTTAAAAAAACTAAAGTTGCTCACCTAATTAGTACAACGTCCCATTTTCCGGCAGAGTGTCCAAAACTCCTGCGTACCATATGTTTTGTCCATCCTTCTGGTAACCGCTCATCTTCAACCTGAAACATTACATCATTTTTCTTTTCTGACTTTGACTTGACTTTTTTGAACGCGCCTATAATAATTAGAAAATCAGCCCACGAAATGTAGAAACAGGATCTCCCATAAAATCAAAAGACATTACCACCGATCGCACTGGTACTAAAGTGTACTGGGAAACAGCCAAAGCTACAAGAACACCTTTTTTATAAATGGTGTATGTGTACATGTATAAATATAACAATAGATAGTATTTGAAACCATGTAACCGTTAATTTACTATGTTTATTAAAATAAAATTATTATTATTATTTTATAAAGGTTTGTTATCATACTTTTGGATTTTGGTTTTTTACAAAATAACTTCTGTTTCACATCTGCCAGGCTTCACGTTTTATTTTTTGTTACATCCTAAAAGTGCATTTCTATTTTCTATTCTTATACTCTGTTAAAATTAGGATGATAATTTTGATAGCTCTTAGTAGGGCACCCCATAGTGTCCAATCGTTAATATTATACTATTCGATTATCGATTGCGTAAAATTTTAAATCGATACTTACAAAAAAGCTGTTTTTATTAGTTTAGGTAATTAGGTAAATATAATTGCATTATTATTGTTCGTATTATACTTAGCTAATCATATTACAAATAAATATTGTAGATACCTACTTATTAACTTTACTAGCATTTAAATGAATATACTTAATTTCGATTTATTCGAATTATTTGTCTATGATCGATTCTGCGGTATTGTTGAAAGACGCTTCACTACGATAAGTGGGCGGTACTCGTCTATGTGCTACGATATTTTTTTGAAGTATACATATCATAAACAAATCCGATACTTGATAGGCGTGAGCTGTCAAAATTATCAACCTAATTTTAACAGAGTATAGACCAGTTTCAGGCGAAACGGCCTTCCATCCACATTCGTTACTAAAGTTTTGCAGCCAGCTACGAATTTGGATTTTTTTTTCTAATTTAATAACTATTTGCGAAAACAAATTTCAATTTATGCTTCTGTAATTTGGTAATCATAACTAGCCCAAAATGGAATAATCTGTTCAGAACTCGGTACCAAAACAGAATAGAACAGGTGCCTTCATTTTTCATATCTTATAAACACAACATGGACAACGAGACTTAAATTTCTGTATTTATAGAAACCACATATAATTAATCATAATAAATAGGAAAATGTCTGTTTGTTCTGCCTTAACGCCGCAGAGAAACGACGGCCATGTCACAAATTTATTCTAGAAGAAATTTACATATTAACTCTGTGAATATACTATTTCTATCCTGGGAAACAAAAACATTTTACAAGCGAGGGAAACGTGGGTGTCCCTTAGTACCTTACCTGTACACTTCTCCTAGGCAAGGGCACCTTCCCAGTGGGGTCCACCTTCATCTCGGCCTCCACCTCGCTGACCGTGCCCACCGGCTGCCCGTTCACCCACTTGCAGCACCACTCGCCCGGCAACAAGAAACTCTTACTCATCTCCGCTTCCTTAGACGCCTCCTGACTCTTCAACATCTCTTTTCTCATTTCTTCTACTTGCTTCCTCATCGCTTCTAACTCAGACTTCACCAGTTCAACCTGTTTCTTCACCTTCTTTTCTTGTAGCTGTCTCAACTTTTTACCTTTCTTAATTTTAGATAGTTTCTTTTTATCTTTTTCTACTTTTGACGAGCTAGAAGAAGCTTCCGGTTCTGGCACTGGGGGTATATTTTCAATTTGTGGTTCAACAACGTCAAGTTTAGGTATTTCAAGCCGAAGTTCGACTTTCGGAGACTTGGCTTCAACTTGTTCAGATTTCAGACCGTCTTCTAATTTATTGATGGCTTCTTTAATTCTGTCTATCACTTCTTCGTGCTTTCCTTCATCCGGTTTTTCGAATTGTTCAAGTTTCACTTCCTCTTCTAACACCTATTTTGAAAATATTAGACAATATTTTAAATAAATTAAAATTAATTAATTTACTAATTATACCATAGTTCAATGTGAAAATTTCAAGTCCGAGGAGGATTAGAAGCTAAGTGTATTTCCAATCCGGGGGAAATACGTTCGATCGCTTTCGAGGCACGCTCGGAGATGAATTTCACCTTTAATAAAATGATCATCAATACGTTTGAGACATAGTTACGTATTGATGAACACTATAATATGCATGTATAAAAGATTAAACTCGTGCACCATTTTATAAATATCATTTGTTCAGACAAACATACTCACTTGTTGGGCATCGGAGGGCTGCGTTCAAAGAAATAATAAGTTTACAGTTGTTTAATCAGATTATCTGGCGCAGTGCGTGACTTAACCACATTCGTTTTATATTTAAAATAAATTTTTGGACTTATCACAAAACTTATTTACTTCAAATTAAGCTAATATTGAACTTGTAAACGGTGTATTATTTTATTACTAACACCGTTTTTGTTTATGGTTGCTTTATTTGCATAGTCTTATAAAAGGTAAGTAACGAACGAGTGACCATATCACACAATGCTGCGGTCACAAACAGAACTATATCTATGTAATTAATACCTGAAGCCAAAACTTGTATACATCTTTGTGCGCATTAATATGTGTATTATTATGAAAAAGTGCATAAAGTTTTTTATTTATTTATTATTATTGTCGAATTTCGATGGTTCTATTATTAATGATATACCATGAGTTGTACTTTGTACAAGACAATACAAAATGATCTTTTGTTACCTACATCTTTTTGTTCTTACCTCTGGGTCCAAGAACGGCTTTAAGTCCTCAAGTTCAACTTTGCCGCTTTCGTCAGTCGGCGGTACCTTTTCAATCGGCTTTTCACCTTCTTCCTCCTCGTATTTTAATTCTTCAATAAGGTCTTCATCTATTATGTCATCTACTGGTCGTTCTTGAATATCATCTTTGGGTATAACCAATGCCTCCTCTTTGAGGTCAGTTGGAATTTCTTGGTTGAGAGTACCGATAATGGATGCCACGGCATCCGCAGCTAAAACGGAAATTATGCTTACTACTCAACCGAGCAACTATTTATTAATCTGTGACCAAGCGAAGTCGACGAACGCCTAGAATGATCCCTTGCCGCCTGCATCTACATCAGGTATCTACCGGAATCGCCTCAGTACCGTCCGCAAGGATGCACACCACGCTCATGTATCAGTTTTCGTAAATTTAGTTCGGGACAAAAAAAAACTCGATCGATTATAGTGATTTTCGTAACATTTGAATCGTCCACTTCGCTTAGTGGAGTAGTACTTTTTAGCGAATAAATTCAAGCCATAGTGATATGCATCTATGTCTAGGTACGTAGGTAAACAACATAAAAATATTTATATATGCATCCTACCGCAGTGTACTGCTGCACGTAGGCATCTCCCAATATCATTTTAGGAGGGAACTGGCCAGACCAATTGATATGCGGTTTGGTTTCGCGTTTTCCTTCTCTTTGCCACAACCTCATCCGTTGGTCAGCAGGTGCACCACTAGCAGGTGAAGTGGACCTGGGCCCAGAGGGCCTCCGTGGAGTCCCGTCGCACGCATATTAATCACCATTTCCGTTACATAGGTACGTCATAACATAATTTTCTTTTATACCAAAAAGGCGGCAGACAAGCTTACGGCACCACTTGATAGACTGTGATCACCATAGCCTATGAACGTTTGCAACACCAGAGGCGCTACACTCGTGCTGCCGATCCTTCAAGAACCTTCTACGACACCTTTTAAAAACCGCATACTGTAGGCGTTTGGGAAAACCGAATACGACGGCATCTAATATTATTAAAGGTTTCGAGTCCGGACGGAACCAGAGAAAAAATTTAAAAAAATAATTAGTAGGGTAAAAAGTCGTTCGAGGTCGGTTAATTGCCGGTAGGAAATCTCACTTAGCGATCAGGCCGCACATTGTACATATCAAGAACTGTATGCTTTTGGTTCCGAGTACCAATGCTGGATATCTTCACAAGATATTTTATTAAATCAAACACTCACCTGTATTCTCAGCTTTGACCTCCGGCTCCACTTCCTTTTTCACTCTCACACCCCTCCGTCTAATAATTCTTGGTTTCCTCACCACTGGAGCTCTCGGAGACTTTTCTCTATCAACCTTTGGCATTCTTGCTTTTTTCTGACCTATGTTAAATATTTCTTTGATGTTTAATTTACGTTTCTTTTCACGACGTTCGCTTTTAGAGCCTAGATAGTCTCGGGTGGGATCAAACAAGTGTTTATGAAAGACACCGTAAGTGCCCGTTTGTGGGGTAGCGTTGGATGGCCCGGCTTCGGGTTGTGGCGATGAGACAGCGGCCAAATTCGGTCCTCCACTTGAAGTTTCATCTTTGTCAGGCTTTAGTTTAAACAATCGTGAAACTTTGCATTTGTATTGGCAACCGTCGTCGAATACAACCTCGTAATTCTCTGTCAAAAAAAAAGAAATAAAAGTCAATAAAGCTTTAGTATATAATATCACGTTGCCTTATGTTTATTTTGAACGTAGGCTCGTCAAAGGACTCCGACCGCCTGATGGAAAGTCATGGTAACATCTAGCAATTGAGGCCCGCGGACTGTGAGTGTGGTCCTGACTAATGAATTGAAGACAACTGGCAGTGGCTCCCAAGTCTTGTTTGAAAAACCCGGGGTTGTAAGATGAGGAAATCACGATTGACAGAGAAACGAAAATTTTCAGTTTCATTTCACTGTTTGAAAATATTGGTTCATTGTAGAGATATTCCCAAAAATTGGAGCCTGCTGTTAGAAAAGATGCGGAGAGAAAAGTAGGAAAGTGGCTACCGGGGTACGAAGCGAGGGTTTCGGATGCAACCAGAATTTACGCGCGGATGATGATGGGGTTCACACCAAAATTTTAGGAGCTGATGCCAATCTCAAATAGGTATATGTTGTTACGCCTGCTAAAGGTGTTGACAGACTTCGAGTCACAGACAGTTATCGTTTCGACAACCCTACCACATTGTTTAGGTGTGACAACTCCGTTTGGATGCTATTACGGTATCTCATGGGATTCCCGGGTAAGCTCTCAGAATGATGTTCCTGGATTCCCGACTGATTTTAGCTACCATCACAGCCTCACTTAGTGGTTTGGGTACTATTCCGTATCATTGGGGGTTGGTTCGAGTGGTATCCAGCTTCTAGGGGCCGACGCTCGTTTTACGAACATGACCTGCTCCCCTACGGCGGAGGCCTCGGCGCTGCTACTATAATATAATATGTCGAAGTACTCAAAGCTCACCATTATCAAATACGTTAAGTACATTCGCAACAAATCGCCTGTTGTCCCGCCACCGAGCGAGGCAACGCTCTCCGACGACAAATGTAGTTTTAGCTTTTTCTTCCGAAGATGGATCCAGCGGTTCTTCTTTGATCGGTGTCGTGAGGGGTTCTGTAGCTAAGCTTGCTGCAGAACTTGTTTCAGGCTTTGCAGGAGTAGCGCCGAGTGGCCTCAAACGAGGACTGCTTACGCTTATCCACTCGTCATGCCTTGTCAAAAAAAGTGTTGTTTAAATTATAAGCCCCTAAGTTGGTATTGCGCTGGAACCTTGTCATAATGATAGCTAAGCGACGTCATCGTGACGTAGCGATAGCACGGGCTGGCCTCGGTATTTTTTAGTACCTACTGACTGTTCGACGGACATACCTACATCACCAAGATAGCCTCCAATCGCAATATCAACGTGCGGGGCTTGTATATGAAAATCTAAGACCCATAACTAGTTAAGGGTGTAATGGGGTTGACATCTTCCATTAAGAATAGAAACCCTTAAATAGGAAAATCCCTTTCGGTCTCTTAGGTCCAGTTCCTGTCATGCCCAGTTAACTCTTATGTCTATTTCTTCGAACGTCCATTCCGTCTATGTCTAACTTCACTGTCTATCTGTCTGCCTGTTACGTTTTCACGCCTAAACCTGGTTGGATATAGAAATAGTTTGAGTCTAAGGAAAGGACATAGGCTACTTTTTAACTGACTGCGCAAAAGAAGGGTAATGATTTAGGGCGATAACGACTTCTATGCGGCCGAAGCCGCGGGGAACAGCTAGTATTGAATTCAAAAAAAAGACCTAAAACTAAAAGCTGGCGTAAACGTATGTATGAATCACATGATAATAACTTTAAAACACCCGACCCTGAGACTGTCCTAAATAAGCCCAAACATGGTATCATTATCATCATCTTAGCCGATTTGGATTGACGCAGTATCCAGTTTCAAGTTACCATGTCGTATGGTAGTACCATCACAGTAAGCCCCTTTTCACACGTACCATTTACCAGTTGTCGGGTATCCGGCAGGCGGCGAAGTGTATGGCCATGCCAACTGCTTGCATTCGCCGCCGGGTAACCGACGCCGAAGTGTATGACCATGCCGGGCAAATTACGCCGGTACGTGTGAAAGCTAAGTACATGGCCATACCCTTCGCCGCTGGGTACCCGGCACCGGATACCCGGCAACCGGTACGTGTGAAAAGGCACTAATCATAACCAGATAAGTACCAAATTTCCGATGAACCGGACCTGTGCTTTTTATTAAAATACTTTCATCACTCAAGAAGTGAGCTGGTGATCTTCAATTTCTATCTGTAAATAAACCATCTCGATCACATCAGCTTTCGAACAAAAATTGCATCAAAATTGGTCCATTTGTTGGACAGCTATTATGCAACAGACAGTCACACAAATACATAGTTAAAATTTATAACACTCCTTGTTTTTCGATGGTGGTTAAGGTAGTAAACACCAAACAAGCTTAGCTGCAAGTTTGCTTATGTATTTCCCTATATTTTATATAATCTATACTAATATTATAAAGAGGAATGATTTGTTTGCTTGTTTGTTTGTTTGCACGAATAGGCTCCGGAACTACTGGACCGATTTGAAAAAATATTTTACTGTTGGGAAGCTACACTCTTTGCGGTGAACATAGGCTATATTTTATTCCCGTATTCCCACGGGAACGGGAACTACGCGGGTGAAACCGCGTGACGTCAGCTAGTCTTATATATATTTAGCTCGATAAAAGAACGCATCCCGCCTACTATTTACTTCGACAGTCGTGACTCGGGACACTAATAACAATATTTATATTGTAATTTACTGATTGCCCATTCTATTAATTGAATTCACTAAGAAAATACGTACCGTAGATACTACACAAAACAATGATCTGCATACTAGATTTCATAATACAAGTGCAACTAGTGTTAAAATTAAAGAACTTTACATTTTTTAGGGTTCAATACCCAAAGATTAAAAACGGGACTCTATTACCGTGACTGGCATCCGTCTTTACGTCACTAGGCTGTAACTGATACCAAAGATACTACAATAGCATTACATACAACTAGGGTTGCCAGATGGCCGGGAAATCCGGGATTGTCCCGGAATAACGTGTCTTGTCCAGTGTCCAGGAATTACACTTCATAGTCCCGGATTTCGAATACCTACCTCGCTCGCGCACGCTTCGCTTTCGAGTCATTCAGTCGCTTAATAAAATAAACTTTGGTAGAAAATCAACATGAGATTAAAATATTAAACATGAAAACCACTTTAAATACTTCTCTTTTGCTTATTAAATAAACTCAAATATTAAAATCACAATTATTTTGGCTCAGTAAATAAATCAAACGATAAACAGACTACTTTTTTAAGTATTTGTCACTGGATTTTGCCATATTTTGCAACCTTTCTACGTCAGGGCTTTGCAGAATACGACATTATTTGCGATCAGGACGCATCAAAATTGATGCGAATCTGCAGTTCAGACTTGATCAAGTCCATGGACATTCTGTTTCGCTCTTTCGTCCATAAAAACTTTCATCAGGCTGAAGATTTATTCACAAAAGGTGTTGCTTGTTGTAATTAAAAGAACAAAACCAACTATTTTCTTTAAATTGACAAAATCGCTAGAATTGTTAGTTCTAAAAAAATGAGCCCGAATTTTGTCATTTGGCAAATCTTTTGGAAGGACCTCAAAAACAGTTTTCAGACATGCGAATTCTGAATAAAGGCAGTCAACGTTGACCGCAGCTTCAATTTTCAATATGGAAGGAAATTCTGATAGCAGGTCCTTCCAAAAGACTTGCCAAATGACAAAAATTGGGCTCACTTTTTTAGAACTAACAATTCTAACGATGGGTTTTGTTCTTTTGATTCCAACAAGCAACGCCTTTTGTGAACGAATTTTCAGCCTGATGACCAATTTATGGACGAAAGAGCGAAACTGAATGTCCATGGACTTGATCAAGTCTGAACTGCAGACTCGCATCAATTTTGATGCGTCTTCCTCGCAAATAATGTCTTATTCTTCAAAGCCCTGACGGAGAAAGGTTGCAAAATATGGAAAAATCTAGTGACAATTTCTTAAAAAGGTAGTCGGTTTCTCGTTTGATTTATTTACTGAGCCAAAATAATTGTGATTTTAATATTAGAGTTTATTTATTAAGCAAAGGAGAAGTACTTAAGATTTGTTCTTAGGTTTCGTAGCCAAATGGCAAAAACGGAACCCTTATAGATTCGTCATGTCTGTCTGTCTGTCTGTCTGTCCGTCTGTCTGTCCGTCCGTGTGTCACAGCCACTTTTCTCGGAAACTATACGGCCTATGCAATTGAAACTTGGTAACTAGATGTATTCTGTGAACCGCATTAAGATTCTTATATAAAACTAGAAAAAAAGCAGTAAATTTTGGGGGTCCCCATACTCAGAACTGAAACTCAAAATATTTTTTTTCATCAAACCCATACGTGTGGGGTATCTATAGATAGGTCTTCCAAAATGCTGTTGAGGTTTCTAACATCATTTTTTTCTAAAGTGAATAGTTTGCGCAAGAGGGACTTCCAAAGTGGAAAAATGAGTGTCCCCCCCCCCCCCCCCCATCAACTTCTAAACTAAAAGAGTGATAAATCTAAAAAATATATATGATGTACATTGCCATAAAAACTACCAACGAAAATTAGTTTGAACGAGATAGAGATAGTAGTTTTTTTATAATACGTCATAAACCGCAATTTTCGGTTAGAATAATCACTACCACTGCGAACGTGTTAAAACATCAATCAAAGTTACAACGAACTATAAGAACTTTTATATTATGTTACTTGCTGCTACGAAACCCTTCATGCGAGTCCAACTCGCACTTGGCCGGTTTTATTATGTTTAATATTGTAATCTGATGTTGATTTTCACCGATGTTTTTAAGCGACTGAATGAGCGAGCAAACGATGTCAATTTTTGTTTCAAGTTTTATTTTTATGTGTGATGGTAAGAGTTAATGTTGTTTTCATACAAAATGTAAACTAACATAAGTTAATGTTTTCCAAAGTTTTATTTAATGAATAAGTAAAAGCGAGGTGGAGTGCCAATAATGTGTTTTAAGTTTTGTAAAATATTACAAGTAAAGTGATTTACAAAAATAATTTCCTTTTTGTATATTTCTAAGTACCCACCGAATGCGTAACCCTCGAATTGTCCCGGAAATGGAATGCCTGTATCTGGCAACCCTACATACAACACGGCCGAAATATCTGCGAACCTGGCTTATGACGTCATGTAAACTGAACGGCATAATCCGTGCGCAACGAGAATGTGCGGAATATTGTCAGATACCATACCATTCAATCGCGTGCGGGTTATACTAAATAGGCGAAAACGGGGTCAGGTGAGGGGAAGCGCGAGGGGACGCCAGGTAGTCGCAGATATTTCCGCCGTGTTGTACAGATCGGTAACTCCCTGCCGCGCCACAGCTGTCATTATAGTTGACGGACGTGTTGAAGGAACATTTGCTTACCATTATTGGTCACACGCACACATTCAAGCTGGAGTTTCTGATACTGTAATAGCTAGATAGTTGAAATTTTGTCGCTTTAACAACAAACACTAAAATAGGAATCAAAATTAAAGGGGGGCTTCAATAGAACAAACGTGATTTTTATGGCACGAAACCCTCCGTGTCCGACTCGCACTTGGCCGGTTTTTGCTTTAATTGTAATTTTGCTTTGCTGAGGTAAGACAAGTCATTTATTTTCTTTCATCTGAATAGCATTAAAACTTTATTTGAAATAATATTACTTTCAGTCTCAATATGTTTTAAATCACCTATTTAAAACTAAGAATAGATACCTACATACATTAACCATAAAATATTTACATTGTAATGATGTTCCATGACAGGAAAATACATTTTTATTGCTACAAATTAACTATTATTCTACGGTAAAATATTGTTAGAATAATAACGTACCTGTGCTGGCGGCGAGAGGATTTATAGCGCGTATTATATGAGAAAGACATGACAAATAATCTGTTTACTGAATGGAGGAAAACTTATTTTTATAGAAGCAGGCAATCACTGTTTGTACAATTCAAACACAAACCAATTTCTTACTGACGAGATTCACAAAACTATTTTTGACATTTTATTTTTTAAATATTATTGATGGCCATTTTGTTTCACATAAAATCCTTCATGGCTTCATAATGAAAATTGGCGCCGAAACCACCATAGCTGATAGTGCTATTTTTTTATTACATACTTTTTCTGACAAAGATTATTCCATTTTTAAAATAAAGCATGGCCCAATTTTTTTTTCATATTCATAGTGCAAGTATTTTTTTTAAATCCAGAGTTCGATTTGAATTTAGAATCCTTCCCAATAATCGTAAATTAGAATAGCTTGCACAACAGACGGAAATACGATTTTGTTATTAGTAGTAAAATTAGATTTTCAATATTATTATAGACGTGGGGCTTAGAGCACTGCAGTTAGACGACAACGTGTTGCCTATCACATGGGGGAAAGGATCTATGACCTCGCATATCAACCCCAAAATTAATGTAGCGTCACAGAACACTGAACAATATTAAAAAAAGGGAAGTCTGTCAACAACCCTAAAACAAAAATTATATTCTGCTATGCTGTAAGGGAAAATTATGAGACTGCTTCTTTTGTGTTGTTATGGTAGTTTCTACGACCTGCAGTTTAATCGTTTCCGTGGTAACTAAAAATAGGCATTTAAAAATAGAAGCCTCAGCTGTTTATCTGTCTGATCATAGTGGAACATCGAAGTTTAAAGTCGGCGAAAGATAGTAGAGTTGGGCACACACGATTTAGGTAGAATGCCCAAGTAGGTAATTTTTATACCACTAAAATGGCAGACAAGCATACGTCTACCTGATGGAAAGTGGTCAATGTAGCCTATCTATAGACTTCTGCAACACCAGGAGTGCTACACTCGCGGTACCGAGTCTGCGAAAACTTTAAGTCCCCTTTTGAAGTACCGGGAAGTTTAGGTAAACAGACAGACTTTCAGTCGCAGTCCAGGCCTGTAACCGTATCCATCGCACAACTGAATGAGATGCGATGAAAGGGGTGCGATGAGATGAGCCCGTTTCTTCAGCATTTCATGGATTTAACGTGTGGGAGCCGGGTCCATAGCGTGGTACAGATGGAAACACTGTGAGGGTGTCTAGGACTTGCAACCCACTTGAGTAGGTTTAACGTATATATGTATACACTTGCTGACCCGCGCAACTTCGTTTGCGCCACATAAGAGAGAGTATTACTTGTTCCCGTCGCATATACTCCCGTCGCGTTGCGTTTACTCCCGTAGCGTTTCGTCGTTAATATTCAATACTATGTGTGTGAGAGAGAGAGAGAGAGAGAGAGAGAGAGAGAGAGAGAGAGAAAGGTGTCTCGTCGCGTGTATTCCCGTCACATTATTTTTTAGAACAATTTCGTTTATGAAAGAGGTCTCCCGTGGCATTATTGTAGAAAAAAATTGCTTGCCATTAAAATGGTTATTGTGCACCAACCCAAAGACAGACACATGGTATCGCGCAATTTTTTTTGAACTTTTTTAAGTGAAACAATTTTGTAGTACATATTTTTTACATAACTATAAATATTTACGCAGCACACGCAACGAAGCTCTCAAAAGGAATAACTTTTTCCCCGTTTTTGAAACATTTACTATTACTGCTCCAGTCCTATTCGTTGTAGCGTGATGCTATTTAGCCTGTGACACTCCACAATAACGTAGCTTTCTATTAGTGAAAGAATTTTTAAAATCGGTTCAGTAGATCCCGAGATTACCTCTTACAATTTAACAAACACACAAACTTTACTTCTTTATAATATTATATATAGTAATATAGTAATATATAGTAATAGTATAAGTATAGATAACAAGGAGATTACAGACATATGCTTTAATTTAAGCTTGTGGGTATTGTAGGCCTTTCTAGAGAAGCAATTCTTTCGACACCACCAGCACAAAATAACATTCCTTCACGTCCCGAGCCAGATATACAAAAAAGTAATGTTGTAGAGGAGGGCGCCCATCAAATTCAGTCTAACATTCCATCTCAAAGATCTAAACGACGTCGTCGACCATCTTCCGAAGAAATAAACGACAACCTTACAGCATTCAAGAATGAAATCAGAGATATGATACATAACATGATGTGTCAACAAAATAATCGAATGGACGAACTACAAAATCAACTATCCCAAATTAAAGCCACCAATGACAAAATTGGGGAATCTAACTCCGAGATAGAAAAATCTATAACTTATTTATCGGACCACTTGTCAGCTCTTGAGCTCAAAATTAAAGACCTTGAAAAGGAACGCAATCTAATGGGTGTTAAATTAGCAGTAATAAATGAGAAATTGAATTCTTTTGAACGGCATGTCATCAAAACCGTTTTAGAAATACGTAACGTGCCAAAGCAATCATATGAAACTAAAGAGATGCTATATAACAACGTGTTACAGTTATCGAAACGCCTAGAACTTGATATAAAAGTATCGGACATTCGTGATATAAGCCGGCAACCGTCAAAGAAAGAGAGCCCTAACTCTGCGCTCACAGTGGAGCTCACCAACACACTAGTTAAGAGTAACTTTTTGTCTGCTGTGAAAAACTGACCCAGACGAAGTTCTGCTATGCATAAAGTCGTTGAGAGTGGACGCAGCTGCTGGCTGTGATGGTATCTCGTCTCTGTTTCTGCAACGATATGCCGGGATTATTGCCCCTACACTAAGCCATATTTTCAACCTTTGCTTTGAGTCGGCCATATTTCCCTGTTCTCTCAAAAAGGCAAAAATCTATCCTATTTTCAAGAGTGGCAACAGAAGTGTATTAAATAACTACCGCCCCATAGCTGTACTTAGTGCCTTGTCTAAGATTCTTGAGCGCCTCATAAATAGAAGGCTTATTGACTATCTAGAGCACTACAATATTCTCTCACGAAATCAATTTGGCTTTCGCAGGGATAGGTCTACTAATGATGCAGCACTTGCATTAATAGAACATATTGCAAGTAATTTAGACTGTAACAAGAGGGTGTTAACCGTATTCTTGGATCTTGCGAAGGCATTTGATACCGTCCCTGTTCCGACCCTCTTATCCAAATTGGAGGGTGTAGGTATCAGAGGTGCGCCACTCGAGCTATTTAAAAGCTATCTATCTGAACGCTCACAGTTTGTCAATATCGACAACTACTATAGCGATGTGCTTCCCATCGAGTATGGTGTGCCACAAGGCAGTATTCTGGGCCCTACGCTGTTCCTGGTGTTTATCAATGATTTGTGTGATATACACATACATGACGCCCATGTTGTGTCTTACGCAGATGACACTGCGGTAACTTTCACTGCTGATTCATGGCAGGAGTTAGAATCAACTTCGCAGAAAGGCTTCAACTCGATACTCCAGTGGCTATTATCACACACATTAACTTTGAATACAGCCAAAACTAATGTTATGACCTTTTCTATTACCACAAAAAGTCAACCTGAAGAACCCCTCTCATTAAAAGCTCACACTTGTTCTCTATCTCCACATCCAAATTGCCAGTGTCCAGTTTTGAGTTCAGTCGACCAAACTAAATATCTTGGCATAATTATAGACAAAAATTTAAATTTCAAGCCTCATTGTAGTATCCTTGCAGGCCGGATACGTAAACTAATTTACGTTTTTAAGACTTTGCGACATGTGGCTAGTCCACTTATCATTCGAAATGTATATTCTGCGTTATGTCAATCATTGGTCTCTTATTGTATTTGCTGTTGGGGTGGTTCTGCGAAAACATTTCTTGAGCCGGTTGAGGTTGCCCACCGTGCCATTCTTAAAGTTGCAACATTTCGACCAATATTGTTTCCAACCACTGAACTGTATAGAATTTGCGGCGTTTTGAATGTTCGACAATTATATATATTGCATATGGTCCTATCTCAACATTCTAGGACACCATACCGTGTTATTACCAAACGAAGAAAGGATAGAGTTTGCTCGATTCCGCGGCCGCATACTTCTTTTATAAAAAGGTTCTCAACATATCTTGCGCCGGCACTCTATAATAAGATTAACTCAGGGTGCCCAGTGTTTGGACTCACTCGTTTTAAGGTTAAGAAGGCTGTTCGAGCTTTTCTTCAACAGATGAACTATGACGACACAGAAAATTACATCGTATCGTGGACAGGCAATTAGACGTACACACACTCAACTATAAACCCCCCCCCCCCCCAACACACACACACACACACACACACACACACACACACACACACACACACACACACACACACACACACACACACACACACACACACACACACACACACACACACACACACACACACACACACACACACACACACACACACACACGCGCGCGCGCGCGCATGTACGCACGAACGCACAGACCACGTTTCTGCTGACTACACTACATGTAAAAATGCAATAATTGTACTTACTTACCTACCATTCTAAGGGAAGGGCACTGTTTCTCCTTAACACAGGTTACTTGTAGCCTATCTAGGAGAGCAGCTAGTACTACCATATTATTGTACTTAGTTTGTATTATTGTACTTAGTTTGTAATATCATAAATATGAAAGCACTTACTTTTTCGTCTTCAAGTCATAATGCACCAGTACCTCCATTTCGTCATAGTCAACTTCTATAATTTCGGCTGGGTACCAGTCTCCGCCAAAGTCTTTAGCCTCTACTTTAGAGCCAACGGATAATGCCATGCTGTTCCCTGTAAATGCTTATCAACTAAGAAAACATTCTGTCTCGATTTAGATTCACTTTGAGGACTGGCACCATCTTCTATTTCGTGTATATTGGGTCAATTTGCAAATTTTAGCATAGCACATGTGACATAATGTGCCATCATCTTAGGAGGGTGGATGATTGGCGTTACTCTACTATGCTATGCTGGCCAAACGGTAAAGAAGACATAATAGAAACTTACTCGACTTAGTAGAAGACAATCTCGACTCAAAACCATAGACGAAAGTTTACTGGTGAGATATAGACTGTCACATATTTGACCGTTTCTCCATTCTATATTGTCAATCAATCAATCAAATCAGCCTATGGCAGTCCACTCCTGGACGTAGGCCTCTACCAATTTTGCCTCCAGTCCCAGCCTGCGACCTTTTCCAGATCGTCGGTCCATCTGACGGGTGGACGTCTTGTGCTATGTTTGCCAAGTCGCGGTCTCCACTCCAGAACTCGCTTGCTCCATCGGCTATCGGTTGTTCTGCTGATGTGGCTGGCCCACTGCGACCTTAAAGTGCTTATTCTGCGAGCTATATCGACCACTTTAGTTCTTAGTCTATACTAATATTATAAAGAGGAAAGATTTGTTTTTTTTGTTTGTTTGTTTGTTTGTAACGAATAGGCTCCGGAACTACTGGACCAATTTAAAAAATTCTTTCACTGTTGGGAAGCTACACTCTTTGCGGTAAACATAGGCTATATTTTATTCCCGTATTCCCACGGGAACGGGAACTACGCGGGTGAAACCGCGTGACAACCGCTAGTCTTCTATATACCTAGTAACTTCACAAAATTATTATAAATTTTCTTAGCTTACCTTTGTCTCCTGGACTCATGAGCTTACTTTTAATATCTGTCTTTTTGTCTAATTCTGATTCGTTTATCATCATATCCATTACACTACTGGCCACTGAAATAGTGTCACTTTGAATTATCTTGCTGTCCATACTATCATCATTTGATTTCTCAATAGTTGGGGTGTTTCTTGTACTTTTCAACTCTTGGATCTCTTTCTCTTGTTGTTCAATAAACTTTTTGATTGCATCAACACTCTCAATTTCACCCTCTTTTATTGGACTCAATGCTTTCTCACCCTCTATTACTGGTTCTGAGGTAATATTTTCAGGCTCCATTTCTGTTTCAGTATTTTCTTTGCTCCACGGAAATATTGATGGCACTGCGTCTGTAATATATCATTAGTATAGATTATGTTATTGTTTTATGGTACTGTAGTATTTTTTTTTTTTACTGTGCTAAGTACAACATGCAGGAATTCTAATAGTTCTACTGCTAGTGCATTATGTAGTTCATTCCGTAAACATGTTTTTATTTTTCTTATTTCATCAATCATCATACAGACATCAACAGATAGTCAGATAAACGTGTGAGAGTGAGAGACATGTAGGTACTTTTAATTTACACAATAAATAAATAAACAAACCATAATAATAGTTTATATTATACTCAGGCAATATTATATTCGCAAAATAAATTTAAATGTGAAGAAGTAAATATTGTTTATATTTAGTACAAAAGCTGATATAAATTTTCGCAAGTTTATTAGTTCCATGATCAAGTACATTTTAAATCAAAGTTGCACTGAACTTGCTGCGCACCTTGACTTTGCAACAAGTGTAAGCACTATGTAATCTAAGACAACAAGAGAAAATAAAACTGCTGAATGATGTCCTGTATTTTAGTCAATTATGGCAGTAAGATGGTATGTTATTGCCTATATACATCATACTTCAACTGTGAATATGCTTGTTTGTATGTGTATCCATTGGGACTGCTTATGACATAACTGGCTTGACTGATTTTATGAGAGGTATCTTAGTTTATTTATTTCATGGAACATATAATTGATTCTACACTCTTTATATTCATTTCTTTTATTTTCTGCTTGACTTCCTTATTGTCATTATTCATCAGATCTCATTATTGTTTAAATTGACTGTGTTAAGTCTATTAATTTTGAAATTTTGAAGCGCTCGTGGCCCCGCGGACTCAGTGTTCTGTGAACGATCACTGCAGTAAGCAACATTTACTATGGCCAGATATGGATGGGTGACCACCACGTGGACCACTTTGTGACATTTATTTACGAGCGTTTCCGTGCTTCGGAAGGCACGATAAGCCGTTGGTCCCGGTTGTCAGTAAAATGACAGTCGTTAAGCCAAGTTGAAGGCCTTATGGGCGGCTTGAAAAATTTCAACTGTGGGTCGTCACAACCTGCGCCCGGGTCGGCAGCGCGTGTGTAGCGCCTCTGGTGTTGCAAACGTCTATAGGCTACGGTTACCAACCTTCCGGTGGGCCGTAAGCTTGTCTGCCACCTAATAGTATAAAAAAAAAAAAAAAAAATTGACTGTGTTAAGTCTATTAAGATCAATACTACGTTGTCTTTTCATCTAGACCTTTGAAAATACCGTAAGGCAAAACCGGTCAGGTTTATAATAATAAATATTGTGGAATGGTACAAGTGTCGTTTTCAATATACTATGTCTATGAAGATCCTTTGTCCGAAGGAGGGTCTCATCTAGTTAAGTACTCGTAATTGTAACAGACAAAGTTTTCATCATAATAGGCTAGCAAAAAAAATAAGAACACTATAAGTATCTATTTCTACAGAAAAAAAAAAAGGAAAACCTCAAGATTGCAAAAAAATAAACCATCAAGCCTATGAACAGTCTACGAAGTACCTGCTTTTAATATGTATTTAGAGTCCTTGAATATTCGAAAATCATTTTTGCAAAAGTGCCGCGAACAGACATACATTGGCAGGTCTGTGTCAATGCATGTGTTATGAGATACGGACATCCAAGTGTTACATAAGGTAGTGTCTTTGGGAAACTTGTGGTATGTAACACCTTTGTCTTCCTTTCTTGTTGAACATGACTTACAGTCATCAACACAACATTTTTTTACAGCCATCCTAATGTTAATATAAATGTATTATCAATATAACGATAACTTGTTTACTACTAGTTCATAAGTACTAAGTCAGTTACACACATACTATGCAGATAAATACACAGGGTTTAGGTGAACTGAGTCCAGAATATGCTTTAATTAATTAAAATAGTGCTACTTTTAGCAGAAAAGGTAGATAAAACTTCATGGTAAGAATAAAATGCAGTGTATTAGACTAAAACCGTGTTATATGTAGTGAATTCGATATCTGATTTACTGCCAAACTATAATGCTATCGATATCGGTCAGTCTTGGTCAGTTTTCGATCGTTTGTGTGTAGTAAAGATTGGAAACCATAGTAATCAATGAGTAATGTAGGATATTGTTTTATATTTTAAAATCAAATCATACAAACCCGATGTTCCGTAAGCCTGATATCAGTACCTAAACATTGAGATAATTATTTTCAGTACGTAGTTTGTAATTTGTAACACAACATACGCAGTTCCGACAAGTTATTCTCGCGGAATTTTTGCTATTATGTGCCGTAATAAGTTTGGGGCGTTCAAGGTTTGTTTGAAATATATCAAACGAACGTGACAGTATTCTATTCTCACAGTCGTATATTTTTCCTTCCTTATAATTTTATTAAATGCATCCTTTTTGTTTTATTTTCGTATAATTTTTATTGATCTCCAAATTTCTCATGACAGTTGACACTTTGACAGTCAAGTCATTCTTTTTTTTTTTTTTTTTTTTTTTTTTTTTTCAATTAATTTATACTGGCTTTGGTTACTTAGACCATATCCCAAATCTAGATTCCATATATTATCAACAGCGTATTCAAGTATGTCCAAGGTTGGACCAAGGAACTTATACTTCTCAATAACTTTCTTGGGTTGGAATAAGTTCTACACTAGTAATGTGGTGGTACTTTACTAGAGCTTGCTGTGGAATTTGTCGATAAACCTAAAAAGTCGCGTATCACTGCGCTATAACACTTTCCAACACTTGTGCACCTTGTCGAACCTTTATATTTAAGAATCCACCATAAATTATACATAAACACTCAAAAATACACTAGTTTTGAAAAACTTTTTAGCTGAGAAACGCTAGTCGTAAGTTTCGCGCGCAAAATCCCAGTCATCCTAATGCTCCCTCCACATTACTCACGAAGTTCAACGAAGTTGGTCGGCGTAGTTGCCCGAGTCAAAGAAAATTTTTGACGAAGTAGGCCGAGGTGCCCCTCTACACTATCGTACTTGTCCAACTTCGTTCAACTTCGCGAGTAATGTGGAGGAAGCATTAGAATTTTTCGCTACTCAAAAACAGACACATAGACAATATCTCGCACATATTACTCAAATTTTCAAAAACTTACTCATCATTTTCAACAAAACACTGGATTGGTAAACGGCCCCATTAAATGGCACGCAAGATCAACGGCCATCACGCCACTCTATTATTTCATATGGGGATAAAAGTAAAAAAATAAAAAATAAATTATGACACTGTAGAAGATTTAACGACAGCCTAATGCTTCCTTCACATTACTCGCGAAGTTGAACGAAGTTGGACGAGTACGATAGTGTAGAGGGGCACCTCGGCCTACTTCGTCAAAAATTTTCTTTGCCTCGGGCAACTTCGCCGACGAACTTCTTTCAACTTCGCGAGTAATGTAGAGCAAGCATTAGAAAATATCTTAATACAGAACAGAAGCACCCCACAAAAATACAAAACTCAATATGTATTGCATTCGTGCAAAATAGTAAATCTTTGTATCCAGGAAAACAGCTATCTACATAGATTTAAAATGTACAAGATAAACAGTGTCAAACTGAAGACGAGACCATAAATGAAAGATCTATGTGTGAGTTAAATAATGTTGTTGAATGGTCACACATATGTTATCGATAAAAGTATCTGTATAATAGGTATTGTGTGCTTAGAAGTTTCATTTCCAACTTTTTGTTTTGGGGAATAAATTGTTAATTTGAATGTTATCGACAATGAAAAAGTAAAAATGGGTTTATAAGTAACTCGTAATATTTGAAATTCTGTAGTGATCTAACGAATTTTGGTTCAGTGTGTGAATGTAAAAATACATAAAATAAAAAAAATAAAATAAAATAAAATTTATTCCCTTTGAAATTTTTAAAAAATACACTTCTAACAGTTAATTTATGGCATTGTACATTGCATGTTTGCCGTACCTATATATTTTGCCAATTGAATTTGAAATTGTACTAAAAATCCAACTCTTATCGTATAACTAAGCCTGGAAAATCATTTATTAATGAACCCTAGTAACAATTAAAGATGTTACTCGTAAATTTTTTAAATATATTAACCTCGCCAAATTGACATCGCCACTGATGGAAACTAATAGAAAACCGTGGCGCATCTAGCGAATGGGGGCCACGCTCACAGCACACAAGACTTCTGACAGTAGTCCTAAAGTTGGCGGCCCTATGATGTGCCTCTTCACGCTCCGCTTGTAGAACCCGGGATTGTAAAATAAGGGAAACATATGTACGGGTAGGTCGTTCCAGGTTTTCATAGTTCGACAGAGGAACGATCTTTTGAAACGCTCAGTTCTGGTGAAGATTCTCTCCGCTGTGTATGAGTGGCACCTCTGCCCGACACGTCTTGTTCGGAATAGGAAAGGAGATGGTGGGATAAGGTTGAAGAGCTCTTCAGAACATTCGGCGTGATACATTCGGTAGAAGGCACCCAAGGACGCTACGGTTCTTTGCTGCGCTAACGGCTCGAGGCTTACCGTCACCTTAGGACAACCTATAATCCAGATATACCTCGCAGAGTCATCCCAAAGGTGACAACGGTATTCGACGCAGGAGCTCATCTGCGTCTTGCACAGCAAACTTCCTGGTGTGGCGTGAAGTACCGTAAGTGAAGTATAATAATAAAAATTCAACTCAAAATGGATCACAAATTGTGGAAATATAATATTTAAATAGGCACATAACCCGAAAAAGGTTAAATAACACATTTTGAGTAAAAATCAAATTAATTTATAATAAACTAGAGGACGTCACGCGGTTTCACCCGCGTAGTTCCCGTTCCCGTGGGAATACGGGAATAAAATATAGCTTATGTTCACCGCAAAGAGTGTAGCTTTCCAACAGTGAAAGAATGTTTCAAATCGGTCCAGTAGTTCCGGAGCCTATTCGTTACAAACAAACAAACAAACAAAAAAATAAATCTTTCCTCTTTATAATATTAGTATAGATTAAATCCGGATGAGTTTGTTTGCAGCAATGCCACTATAATGAACCATCGACATCCTTTTCGATACCTACCCATGACTATTTTATTGTAAGCAGCCCTTTTTTATTTCTGCCTTATATATCCTCCAAAAATGCATTTACCTATTAAATACTGTGATAAGTATGAAGGAAGATGCATAACATACGTTAAAAGTTGGACTTTCAGTGAAATTTCCTATCCAATTGGCAAAATATGTACGGCAAAAATGCAATGAACGAAGTGATAAATGACCTGTTAAACGAGTCTTTCTTCGTATAATTGCTTTTTCTAATATCCTATTCACACACTAAACACGACACGACGATAAAATTTTCTATTTTAATCGAACAGATTATTGAATATTATGAATAACATACAGCCGCCATAGGATTTCACAGGATTTAACGATTCAAAATACTGACATATGAGTACACAATTTGCTCTCTCTTTTGCTCTCGAGCTAAGTGTTATGGATAATGAGGACTCGCTCGCACGCTTTGTATATCTATTGAGAGTAGCGAAAAATCCTAAATCTATGGCTATCTATATCATCACTATATACATCAGCTATACAGGGTGGAATTTAAAGACGGTAGTTGGAGGTAAAGTACCCATAATATTGATAATGGCAAGTTTTGCTCAAAAGAAACATTCCTTTATTTTCAAAAGTAAGTAAAACTGCATTTAAATATTTAAACGAACCTGGTAGATATGAAAAAAAAGAATATCCTGTATTTATTGATACCAACCGAAAGAGTCTTAAATAAGAAACAATTTCTTTTAAGCAACATAGTCCCCCAGTAGTGAAAATATTGTGCAAAGTTGAAAATAGGAACAATAAATAAGTGAAAATTCTAAATCGGAGTACAAAGCAACAGCTATAAACTGCAAAATTATTCAGTGAAAATATCAAGAGTGTGTTACGAACTATGCAGTTAAGTTAAATCTACCTTCAATACTACAGTTTGTCTATAAAGTCGTGACATGAATGTTTGAGGAACTAAAAATAGTTATGTGTGTGGCAACACTGGCAACACGAAACATTAGTACGTCAGTTGTCAATGCTATCGTCGAATTTCGTTTACTCTCTCACGTAACTTTAATGTTTGGATTAAACTGCAACAAATTGAGACCAAACTACGCATAAAGGTTTGAGAAATGAGTAAAGAAAATCGGAGTGGTGCGCAGGAAGTGATTTCAATAGTTTTCCAGTGATGTTTCGTGGAGTTCCAAGCTGGACAATTGTTGTGGGATTTTGAGGATGTTTATGAGCGAACAGCATCTTTTGTGGGTATGTAATCATGTTATTGTTTGTTTTGAATCTGTCTGAAGTTACAAATTTACTGAATTTACGATTTGGAGACAAAAAAAAGGCATTGTTTGCATATTTTTAGGTTAGAATCTTAAACTTACAATCTACCTATAATGTAAGTCAGTGGTTAGAACAACATGGTTATTTTATAGTACGACCTACATTTTTGATACTCAGTTCAATCTGGTTTTCTACCAATTTTTATTTTGAATTAATTGCTTCATGTCAATAGTTTGTTTCCAATATGTAATTAATTTTCTTTTTTACTCTTTTCAGGAAAATCAGAGAGTACAGTTAGGCGAATAGTTAACGAAGGTTTTAATAATGAAGGAAAGTTTGAAACTCCTGGTAAACACAGAAAAGGTCGGCAAAGAGAGAAATAGACGATTTTAATATTTGAGCACTGCGCCAAAAAAATCCTTGTCAGATGGGGGAAAGTTACAGATAAAACATGTAATTAGATGATTGTGGCAAAGCAAAATTGGGACTGCTAGGCACCTGCTGGTGGGTTGTAAGACGCTATTAGACCGGGGCTTCTGGATCTGGTTCAATAACTTTATTCTGGATCTGATTCAATAAAACAGAAACAAAATTAAAAATGTATAATGTGTTTTATTTATGAACTCACTAGCTGATGCCCGCAGCTTCGCCCGTGTCGAATTTGTTCTCGTTCCCGCTTCCCGTAGGAACTTATTCCCGGGATGAAAAGTAGCCTATGTGTTATTCCAGACTATAATGTATCCCTGTACCAAATTTCAGCCAGATCCCTATAACCGTTCGAGCGTGTAAGAGTACTAAACATCCACACTCACAAACTGTCGCATTTATAATATTTGTATTGTTCCCGTTCCCGCTTCCCGTAAGAACTTATTCCCGGAATAAAAAGTAGCCATGGTTATTCCAGATTATAATGTATCCCTGTACCAAATTTCAGCCAGATCCCTATAACCGTTCGAGCGTGTAAGAGTAATAAACATCCACACTCACAAACTGTCGCATTTATAATATTAGTAAGATTTTACTCGGAACGAACTCCTCGTATCAAAATCCTTTTGGTCGTACTATATAGGGTTGCATACATGCATTCAGCAGCGCCCTCATTTAATTTCACGACTTTATAGACAAACTGTACCTTAACGCACTCAGCTGCTTTATACGACAACTGCCACAACAGAACAACAATTCTCACTGACTACGTAACTGTTAATGTGGTGCAGTGGTTAAGCCTACAGTGATACACACGAAGTCGACAGTTCAAATCCAGTATATAGCAATTCACTTTTTGTAATTTAATTTGGCAGCTTACTACAAAGAAATGTCAAAGTTGGCTCGTACACCACCAAATCATAACAATCCTCCCGTTCGGAAATAGACGTACAGCAGCCTCGTGCACAGGAGTTACATATAAAAAATAACAAAACTAAAAGGCCAAAGCGGCGCTGCCCTTCGATGGAGAATGAATCCAATCTAATATCGATCTCTCAATTTGGTTTTCGACAGGGTATATCCACAGAGGACGCTGTTACTGCCCTGAGTTCATTAGTAGTGAAGCACCTTGATAGAGGAAGTAAATGTGTTGCTGCGTTTCTGGATCTCAGAAAAGCATTTGACACAGTCTCTGTCCCAATACTCCTGAAAAAACTAGAATATATTGGCGTCAGGGGTAGCAACTTCAATTTATTTACAAGCTACCTTTCAAATCGTAAACAAAGGGTAAAGATGGGAGAGTGTATTGGTGACGACGCAGATGTATCATACGGTGTTCCTCAGGGGAGTGTGTTGGGTCCAACGCTGTTCTTAATATATATAAACGATCTCTGTAATCTAAAAATAAAAAGCGCCCAAATCTTTTCTTATGCCGATGATGCAGCTGTGGTCTTCACTGGTCGCTCTTGGTGTCAAGTGCGAGAAAGAGCTGAGGTGGGCCTGTCTAAGATAGCAATATGGTTAAATAAAAACCTACTAACCCTCAATACTTCAAAAACAAATTACATATGTTTTGGTATTTACAATAGTTCTCAGCCAAGTCAAGATTTTAGTTTAAATGTACATGTATGTAATGACAGGAATCAATCTTGTACATGTCCAATCATTGGCAAAGTATCGCAAACCAAGTATCTTGGTGTGATTGTCGACCAAAGATTATCGTGGTATCCCCACATCGACATGGTCTCAAATAGGATAAGAAAGCCTGGCTGGATATTTAGATCATTAAGACATGTTATTCCCAAATCCATGACCTACAATCGTGGCCCTCCCAGAAATCTTCTGAATGAGATATATATTGCATTAGTTCAGCCCGTACTACGGTACTGCATCCCCATCTGGGGTGGCGCTGCAAAAGGGCGGTTCATTGAGCTAGATAGAGCACAGCGTGCCCTTATAAAGTCAATGTACTTTAAAAGAAAAAGGTACCCAACAGATAGCCTTTACCAGTTGAGCAATTTACTGACAGTTAGGAAGTTGTACATACTACATACAATCTTAAGGAAACATAGAACCCTTCCCTATAATCCGGCCTTCCTGCTTAAAAGAAGAAAGGATATCGTAGTAAAGAACCGTCAGACATTAACAATGTTTGCGTGTAGGCAATACGATAAGCGTTAAGCACGGCTATACAACAAAATAAACAGATATGTTAGCTTGTACACATCAAAATATTACGACTGCAAAAAATTAATGCTGAACTGGATAAAACCACTCACTTACCTCGAGACTGAAAATCTCTTGGAGTACATTAAATAATAGGAACCGTTTCTTCTGGAGAATAAATCAAAGCTTTCACAGTACCATACAGCCACAAACCTTCACACACACACACAAACACACACACACACACACACACACACACACACACACACACACAAACACACGCGCGCGCACACACACCTACACACGCACACACACACACACACACAAGTTATGTAAATGTTTAAATTGTTAACGTAAATAAATAATTTGTATTTGTATTTGTAATCTGCCAATGATGACAATTTAGACGATTTTAAAAGGGAAATTAAAGACATGATCCAAAGTATGATGACGCTACAGAACTCCCGTATGGACAAATTAGAAGCTTACATTTTAGAAATAAAAAATACAAACATTAGCATAGAAAAAACTAATACAGACATTGAAAGATCCATGACATTCTTATCTGAACAATTAACTTCAATGGAATCAAATATTAGCCGATTAGAAAAACAGTGTAACTCAATGCAAGCAGAAATAACGGCACTTGATGAACGTTTACAAATTCTTGATCGTTCAATCGTAAAGACTAGTATCGAACTTCGTAACGTACCAAAAAGGACCGATGAAACGAAAAGTATGCTGTATGACTTATTAATGAAACTATCCAAACACATTGGTACCAATATGCAAGAATCCGATATACGCGACGTCTCGCGAGGTCCATCGAAACGAGAAAACCGACGTTCGGCGTTAATAATGGAATTTATAACTTGCCTTGCTAAAAGTACATTCCTATCAGCAGTAAGAGAATACAACAAGCGAAATCCTAATAATAAAATAAATTCTTTACATCTGGGTATAGCCGAACCAATTGCACCTGTATACGTTGCTGAGCTACTGACGACAAGCTCCAAACGCCTCTTCTACTTGAGCAGAAACTGGGCGAAAGCGAACAACTACAGTTTCTGCTGGACAAATAATGGCCGAATTATGCTAAAGAAAAGTTCAGACAGTCAGATCATTGTAATCAAAACAGAGTCACAACTAAACGATCTATCCGCACCGACAAACATGTGACTAGTAATAAGGCTGCTCTCTGAAATACGCAAGGAAATTATTCTATATGCATGCTTTTTGTACGTTTTCATTTTTTGTGAAAATACCGGCAAATAAAATAACACTTAAACCTTGGATTACCCCAGGACTACTACGCTGTATTCGAAACCGAGACGCTCTACACAGAAAAACCAAACAATCACCGGAAAACTATTCACTATATGTAACATACAAACGCTACAGGAACTTCTGTACAAAACTTTTGAAGAAGGCTAAAAGACAATTTGATGCTAGTGAGATTGATAAAGCTTGTCAAAATCCTAAAAAACTCTGGAACACAATAAAAAGTATAACAAACACATCGAAACAAATCAGCACACCAAACCAACTTTTACTGCAGACTACATTACCTACTCAGTCGTGTAATGAGGTGAATCGGTATTTTGTGGGCATTGGAAGGATCTTGGCCGGTGGCATTGCGAAGGACTGTACCACCATGTCTGATAAACTTTACGGCACTGGGAAGAACTTAAAATCCTTTGTTCTAGAGCAAACAGATACCCTCGAGGTATTGTCTGCTATAAAATCACTAAGAGCTAATGCCGCTACTGGTTGGGACGGCATCTCGCCAGCTGTTATAAAACGCTACGCATTAGTCCTTGCACCTATTCTAAGCCATATCTTCAACCAGTGCTTTGAAACGGCTACATTTCCTACTTCTTTAAAAAAAGCCATCATCCATCCTATGTTTAAGGGTGGTGATGGTCGATTACCGGGGAACTACCGGCCTATAGCAGATTTGCCTGGTTTATCGAAGATACTCGAGCGGCTGATCAACAAGAGACTCGTGGAATACTTGGAGCGATTCAAACTACTCTCCTCTGAACAGTTTGGTTTCCGCAAAAACAAATCAACAGCTGATGCGGTCAATGACTTGCTGAATTATGTCGTGGAAAATGTAGACGCCAAAAACAAGGTCTTAACGATATTTTTAGACCTTGCAAAGGCTTTTGACACGGTCCCGATTTCTGTGCTACTACTTAAACTGGAATACCTAGGAATTAGGGGTCATACACTGGAACTGTTTAGGAATTATCTCACGGGTCGCTCACAGATGGTTGTAGTGGACAATCACTACAGTGACGAATTAGCAATCGAGTACGGTGTCCCACAGGGGAGCATACTGGGACCAACATTGTTTCTTGCCTTTATCGACGACCTCTGCAACCTCACCATTCCAAATGCAAAAATTGTTTCCTTTGCAGATGATACAGCTATTACTTTCTGGGCTGAACCTTGGTCAGACCCAGAGGCGGCGTAAGGCGTGGGCGACGTGGGCCACCGCCCACGGCCTCGCGGTACAAGGGGCCTCGCGCCTCAAAAATTTTTATGCATTGCTTCAAAGCGAGAATAAAATAAATAAAACCGGCCAAGTGCGAGTTGGACTCGCCCATAAAGGGTTTCGTAGCAGCAAGTAACATAATATAAAAGTTCTTATAGTTCGTTGTAACTTTGATTGATGTTTTAACACGTTCTATCCGAAAATTGCGGTTTATGACGTATTAAAAAAAATCTACCAGCTCTATCTCGTTCAAACTAATTTTCGTTGGTAGTTTTTATGGCAATGTACATCATATATTTTTTTTAGATATACCATTCTCTTAGTTTAGAAGTTAGAGTCACTTTGGAAGTGTCTCTTGCGCAAACTATTCACTTTAGAAAAAAAATGATTTTAGGAACCTCAATAGCATTTTTGAAGACTTATCTATAGATACCCAACACGTATGGGTTTGATGAAAAAAAAAATGAGTTTCAGTTCTGAGTATGGGGACCCCCAAAATTTACTGCTTGTTTTCTAGTTCTATATAAGAATCTTAATGCGGTTCACAGAATAAATACATCTAGTTACCAAGTTTCAATAGCATAGGCCTTATAGTTTTGGAGAAAAGTGACTGTGACACACGGACGGACAGACAGACGGACAGACAGACAGACAGACAGACAGACAGACAGACATGACGAATCTGTAAGAGTTCCGTTTTTGCCATTTGGCTACGAAACCCTAAAAAAGATATAAATTAATTTTGCTGTGAAAATTATGTATCGATTCATACAAATCGGCGGACAGGAATCTTGAAAAACTTTTTACTGATTTTACAGGAGATATTAATATTGATATCAGACCAGAGTCTGAGGATGAACGAGCACCATTGTATCTCACTAGTATGGCCTTTCTTGGATTTCTACCAGCACACACTGTGCCGACTTGCCTCAAGACTTGTCTGGATCATATAATGTTACGAACGAAGTCTAATCCGATTACCTTCATATACAACACAGCGATAACAGATCACTGCGCCTGCCTACTTTGTATACCCTCTCGTACTCACAACAAACACAAACCAAAGAGAATACAATACTACGTAACTGCCTACTAAAATTGTCCATAAGATAGACTATGAGAAACTAGACACATACATGTCAAACGTAGACTTCTCCCCGATCCTCTCTATGTCCAACGCAAATGATGCTACAGACACCTTTTTGAGCATATTGAAGCCTGTGATAGAACAATCCACATTACGAGTGAAAATACCGGCAAATAAAATAACACTTAAACCTTGGATTACCCCAGGACTACTACGCTGTATTCGAAACCGAGACGCTCTACACAGAAAAACCAAACAATCACCGGAAAACTATTCACTATATGTAACATACAAACGCTACAGGAACTTCTGTACAAAACTTTTGAAGAAGGCTAAAAGACAATTTGATGCTAGTGAGATTGATAAAGCTTGTCAAAATCCTAAAAAACTCTGGAACACAATAAAAAGTATAACAAACACATCGAAACAAATCAGCACACCAAACCAACTTTTACTGCAGACTACATTACCTACTCAGTCGTGTAATGAGGTGAATCGGTATTTTGTGGGCATTGGAAGGATCTTGGCCGGTGGCATTGCGAAGGACTGTACCACCATGTCTGATAAACTTTACGGCACTGGGAAGAACTTAAAATCCTTTGTTCTAGAGCAAACAGATACCCTCGAGGTATTGTCTGCTATAAAATCACTAAGAGCTAATGCCGCTACTGGTTGGGACGGCATCTCGCCAGCTGTTATAAAACGCTACGCATTAGTCCTTGCACCTATTCTAAGCCATATCTTCAACCAGTGCTTTGAAACGGCTACATTTCCTACTTCTTTAAAAAAAGCCATCATCCATCCTATGTTTAAGGGTGGTGATGGTCGATTACCGGGGAACTACCGGCCTATAGCAGATTTGCCTGGTTTATCGAAGATACTCGAGCGGCTGATCAACAAGAGACTCGTGGAATACTTGGAGCGATTCAAACTACTCTCCTCTGAACAGTTTGGTTTCCGCAAAAACAAATCAACAGCTGATGCGGTCAATGACTTGCTGAATTATGTCGTGGAAAATGTAGACGCCAAAAACAAGGTCTTAACGATATTTTTAGACCTTGCAAAGGCTTTTGACACGGTCCCGATTTCTGTGCTACTACTTAAACTGGAATACCTAGGAATTAGGGGTCATACACTGGAACTGTTTAGGAATTATCTCACGGGTCGCTCACAGATGGTTGTAGTGGACAATCACTACAGTGACGAATTAGCAATCGAGTACGGTGTCCCACAGGGGAGCATACTGGGACCAACATTGTTTCTTGCCTTTATCGACGACCTCTGCAACCTCACCATTCCAAATGCAAAAATTGTTTCCTTTGCAGATGATACAGCTATTACTTTCTGGGCTGAACCTTGGTCAGACCCAGAGGCGGCGTAAGGCGTGGGCGACGTGGGCCACCGCCCACGGCCTCGCGGTACAAGGGGCCTCGCGCCTCAAAAATTTTTATGCATTGCTTCAAAGCGAGAATAAAATAAATAAAACCGGCCAAGTGCGAGTTGGACTCGCCCATAAAGGGTTTCGTAGCAGCAAGTAACATAATATAAAAGTTCTTATAGTTCGTTGTAACTTTGATTGATGTTTTAACACGTTCTATCCGAAAATTGCGGTTTATGACGTATTAAAAAAAATCTACCAGCTCTATCTCGTTCAAACTAATTTTCGTTGGTAGTTTTTATGGCAATGTACATCATATATTTTTTTTAGATATACCATTCTCTTAGTTTAGAAGTTAGAGTCACTTTGGAAGTGTCTCTTGCGCAAACTATTCACTTTAGAAAAAAAATGATTTTAGGAACCTCAATAGCATTTTTGAAGACTTATCTATAGATACCCAACACGTATGGGTTTGATGAAAAAAAAAATTGAGTTTCAGTTCTGAGTATGGGGACCCCCAAAATTTACTGCTTGTTTTCTAGTTCTATATAAGAATCTTAATGCGGTTCACAGAATAAATACATCTAGTTACCAAGTTTCAATAGCATAGGCCTTATAGTTTTGGAGAAAAGTGACTGTGACACACGGACGGACAGACAGACGGACAGACAGACAGACAGACAGACAGACAGACAGACATGACGAATCTGTAAGAGTTCCGTTTTTGCCATTTGGCTACGAAACCCTAAAAAAGATATAAATTAATTTTGCTGTGAAAATTATGTATCGATTCATACAAATCGGCGGACAGGAATCTTGAAAAACTTTTTACTGATTTTACAAAAACTAATGATGCCAATGTGTTTATCTTAATAATTGTATGTTGATTTCAATGTATGGAAAAGTACATTAAAAATGGGTTAGCTTGCGATTTTCTCGTGTTTTCTTATTAAGATATATACAATATACAATTATTAAGATAAACACATTGGCATCATAACAGTATAAAGTATTTCAAGATTCCTATGTCCGTCGATTTGTATGAATCGATCCGCTGTACGCCGCCGACCAATGCAGGGAATCCCTTGTTTTATTCCTTCCGGACTGTTGGTTCCACTGCTAAGTTCCACTAAGGGGTCCAACAGGATTTACAAATACTCGTGGACCCATTTAGGTAGTGGAACTATACTAATATATGTTTTATCCTGGATTTTTTGGGACGAGTGACCACACTCATCACATTTGACGTAAACCTCTGTTGTTAAATTTTTTTTCCTTATGGCGAGACTATTATTATTGGCGCAGGGCCTCGCGAAATCTGTCTAGCCTAAAATCGCCTACAATTAATGAAAACATAGAACAGAAACGATTCAATTAACATATATGTACAGTACATCAAAATAATCAAACAAAATTAGAATTACATAAACTTAAAAAAATTGTAGCTTAAAATAAACAAAAATATATAACAGAAAATTAAATTAAAACTATGTACATTCAATAATCAAAGAAAATTAGTAATATGTAGAGAAAAATTAGCGTTAAAATAAGAAAACACGAGAAAATCGCAAGCTAGCCCTTTTTAATGTACTTTTCCATGCATTGAAATCAGTCTTGACTGTTTTCGACTACAATTATTAAAATAAACACATTGGCATCATTATTTATTGTAAAAAAAAATAATAAAAAATAGAGCCGACTTCATGCAAATCCTTAAAAATAAAATTTACTTAGGACAAAGTAATATGTAAGTATTTTGATTTACCAGATTTTATTCAATACTAGCTGACCCGCGCAACTTCGTTTGCGCCACATAAGAGAGAGTATTACAAGTCCTGTTCCCGTCGCATTTACTTCCGTCGCGTTGCGTTTACTCCCGTAGCGTCTCGTCGTTAATATTCAATACTACGTGAGAGAGAGAGAGAGAGAGAGAGAGAGAGAGAAAGGTTTCTCGTCGCTCGGTTCTATTTTTTGTTAATTTTTTTTTATTGGTTAAGTGACGGGTAGACCGAAAAGTATATCTATCTATGTGTTAAGTTCTCATCAACACAAATCATTCAAGCCGAAACACAAGGTAACCGCTGTAATTCCCTCGACTGTCTTTCGGTTCCATCGTCAGATCGACTCCAGACCTGCATTAATTTGTAGTACATTAAGGCATTTAATCAATAAGTTAACAAACGCACTCGTTGTCCCTACAATTTTCGGTGGTTGCCCTCGATTTCTCCTGGATCCCAGCATCAGATCCTGATACCCTGGATATGGGACCATCGCAGAAGTAGCCTCATTCATACAAAAAAAAATTCAAAATCCATCCATAATTGGTATCATTGGTATTTTATCGCGTAACATGCAAACAAAAAAAATAGCGTATGAATTGAGAACCTCCTCCTTTTTTGAAGTCGGTTAAAAACAGTAAAAAGTATTCCTTCCGGACTGTTGGTTCGACTGCTAAGTTCCACTAAGGGGTCCAACAGGATTTACAAATACTCGTGGACCCATTTAGGTAGTGGAACCAACAATATATGTTTTATCCTGGATTTTTTGGGACGAGTGACCCCACTCACCACATTTGACGTAAACCTCTGTCGTTATTTTTTTTTCCTTATGCCGTTACTATTATTATTGGCGCAGGGCCTCGCGAAATCTGTCTTGCCCACACCAAATTTAGGTCTTGCCCCGCCACTGGTCAGACCTTCAGGTTACCGCCCAGAATGGTTTCAATGTGGTACTGCGCTGGCTTTTGTCACACAAACTGACCCTAAATATTAATAAAACAAATTTTATGTGCTACACAATTCAGAAATCTTCCCAACCTAAAATACCACCCCTAACTATAACAGCTCATTTGTGCCCATCTGGCACAGAAACTACTTGTCAATGCCTCAACCTCACTCGGGTAAACCAGACTATATACCTCCGCATAGTGTTGGACGAAAATTTAAATTTTGTAAACATATTATGACACTTACAGGCCGCACACGAAAACTAATATATATATTTAAAACTCTACGATATGTAGCAAACTTTTATATCATTCGAAATGTATATTACGCACTATGCCAGTCAATCATCGCATATTGTATAGCCGCATGGGGAGGCGCTGCAAAGACCATCCTGCAACCTCTCGAAATAGCTCACCGAGCGGTACTCAAAGTAGCAACATTTCGACCGAAACTGTTCCCCACAACAGAGTTGTACAAAGCGTGGAATGTTCTAAACGTAAGGCAACTTTATATCTTACATTTGACCATGCGACAGCACCGTAGAACTCCCTTTAAGACAATAACCAAGCGTCGGAAAGATAAAATATGCACACTGCCATCAGCGCGAACTTCGTTTTTTCAAGGATTTTCTATTTATCTAGGTCCTTTTATTTATAACAAAATTAATGCTTTAACTCCCGTGTATGGAATGTCTCACTTCCATTGCAAACGGAATGTAACCAAGTTGTTACTTGAGTTTGACCACGCACAAACGGAATCATTTCTAACAAGTATATACAAATGAATGATACGGACACACACACACACACACACACGCACACACACACACACACACTCACACACTCACACACACACACACACACACATATAAACACGTCCGAGCACACATACGCACGCGTTCTTTTGATATATATATATATATGCAAATGCTTGCTAAAGGACAACATTTATAAGTTATTGAATTCCAACCAAAAGATACAAGGGGGGCTAGCACCGTAACTCCTAACCACAGGTTACTTTGTAGCCTATTTAGGGGGACTGTGTTCATCCCATATGAAATCAAAATTATAATGATTTGAGTTTTAATGTAATGACATTTTGTAAACATTGTAAAGTAAGTGAATCTCAATAAATTATTTAAATTATAAAAAAAAAAAAGTATCTTAAATTAAAGAAAGACCAAGTAAAATATTTTTTATTGTTAAGCTTACTCACTATATAAAGAAAAGAAAAAATGGTCTATTTGAGAACCTCCTACTTTTTTTTTTTGAAGTTGGTTGGTTAAGTGACCAGAACGGGGATTCGGCGGGAAACTTTCAGACAAGCATTACATTGTGTTTTAATAAATTTTCAAAACTAGTGTAATTTTGAGTGTTTATGTGTAATTTATGGTGGATTATTAAACATAAAGGTTCGACAACGTGCAAAAGTGTTGGAAAGTGATAAAGCGCAGTGAAACGCGAGTTTTTAGGTTTGTCGACGAATTCCACAGCAAGCCCTAGTAAGGTACCACAGCCTTACTAGAGTAGAACTTAGTCCAAACTTGGACATACATGAATACGCTGCTCATATGAAGAATATTATGAAATGAAAATGATTTATATTATTTTCACAATGAAATTTACTTGACTTTGGCATACTCTTAAACCGAGAAAGTCCAAGAACAAGAAGAAAAAAAAAAAGTGACCAGAACGAATATTCCCATTCACAGAAACTAGAACATTTTTTTAACCATCTTCAAGAAAAAGGAGGAGGTTCTCAATTAGACTGTTTTTTTGAAGTGAAACTTCTCTATCGGCGTTGGAAAAAAATTTGCGTCACGTCACGTCACGTCACGTCACGATTTTTGGTTACGCGCCATCTTTGTTCTGTTCCCCACCACGGTGGATTCGAATTAAGAGTACTTTATCCAGGGATAGCATGTCGTTTGTAGATTTTTGGACTTTTGTACTTTGGGCTTTTGGACTTTTGGGCTTTTGGGCTTTAGGGCTTTTCGGCTATTGAGCTTTTCGGCTTTTCGGCTTTTGGGCTTTTCGGCTTTTCGGCTTTCGGGCTTTTCGGCTTTTCGGCTTTTCGGCTTTTCGGCTTTTCGGCTTTTCGGCTTTTCGGCTTTTCGGCTTTTCGGCTTTTCGGCTTTCGGGCTTTTCGGCTTTTCGGCTTTTCGGCTTTTCGGCTTTTCGGCTTTTGGGCTTTTCGGATTTTCGGCTTTTCGGCTTTCGGGCTTTTCGGCTTTTCGGCTTTTCGGCTTTTGGGCTCTTGGGCTTTTCGGCTTTTCGGCTTTTGGGTTTTTGGGCTTTTGGGCTTTTGGACTTTTGGACTTTTGGGCTTTTGGACTTTTGGACTTTTGGGCTTTTGGGCTTGAAAAATAAGGTTATGAAGAAGTTTCACTTCTTACGTGTGTACACTAGTACACGCACACATTTTTTTTTCTTTAGATAGTGAATAAGCTTTGCAATAAAAACTTATTTTACTTAGTCTTCCTTTAATTTAAGATACAATGTTGCTTAAAAGAAATTGTTCCATAGTATGGACTCTTTCGGTTGCTAACTTAAAATACAGATTTTTTTTTTCACATTTATGAGGTTCGATTCCCGGCTCAAGCAGGTGATTTTTCAAAAATCTTTAATTTCAGTTTTGTTTTTTTATATTTTTTTTATTTATTGTTGTAGAAAGCTTACAGACTAATACAGAAATAAATAATTAAATAAGGTACATATGTTGCTAACAACAAGCCTCCATAAATAGGTAATAAACTATATATACTTAACCGGCCCCATACACGTACAATAATATTGATCAATATAGCAATAAATTGACCGTGTATGGGTAATATTGAGGTTTGAACAGGCTATATTCGGATGGAAATAAATATTGTGGCAATATTATTGAGTCAATAATATTGTACGTGTATGGGGCCGGTAAGATAAAGAAGAAAAAGAACTACTAAATTACTCAACAAGGTACACCCAAACAAAAAATAAGTAAACATATTCACACACATTTATGTACACGTATAAACTGATATTATAAGTACACATATTTTGAACATATTATTTTAAATTCCACAAGATAATAATAATTGTCGTCGCTCTCATGTAGATGGCCCTTAATATTATTCAGAACCAAATCAGTAGGCAAAGAGTGTATTAATAGTTAAAAATATTTCATAAAGCGCTAGCGACACGGTCAAACTGCACTTTTCATGCACGTTAAATATCATATCTACTTATTGTAAGTCTGTGATCTACATACACGTCGATCACTGACCTGTAATAATAATCGCTGGACTGGCTATTCCATACAAAATGACAGCTACTTTTTTGTGCCGATTCAAAGCGCCGCCGTCGAGTGCACTGAGAACTAAATTAGTTTGCAAATGGCCGTTGTTTGTTTATTTCAGAAGGCGTTTATGTGTGAAATTTGGAATATTTTTAAGTAATTACTGTGATTGCTATAAATTTGAAGTGTTTTGATATATAAATTTAGTTTATTGTGTAATTAAGTAGATATTTATCATAAGATCGTGTGTATATTGTAAAACAAGATACGAGAAGGGCTGTGGCGTCTCTTTTCACAAGTAAGTAAATCTAAGAATCTAATTCTTAAACAATTATTATACAACCATAATTTAGGTTGTTTTTTACTATTATAAGCGAATACCCTTTGAGTTTCGGGGATTTTACGAATATTTTTATAACCTATAATGTTTAATGGGGATGTCAAAATGTATACCGATAATTTTCTGTCCAATGCCAAAATTCGTAGTTTAAAAAAATTGCGTGTACTTAGTGTACACACGTAAGAAGTGAAACTTCTTCATAAACTTAATTTTCACCTCACCTTAAATTAAGTCAAAAAGTACAAAAGTCCAAAAGTCCAAAAGTCGCAAAGTCCAAAAGTCCAAAAGTCCAAAAGTTCAAAAGTCCAAAAGTCCAAAAGTCCAAAAGTCCAAAAGTCCAAAAGTCCAAAAGTCCAAAAGTCCAAAGTCCAAAGTCCAAAAGTCCAAAAGGCCAAAAGTCCAAAATTCCCAAAGTCCCAAAGTCCCAAGGTCCCAAAGTCCCAAAGTCCCAAAGTCCCAAAGTCCCAAAGTCCCAAAGTCCCAAAGTCCCAAAGTCCCAAAGTCCCAAAGTCCCAAAGTCCCAAAGTCCCAAAGTCCCAAAGTCCCAAAGTCCCAAAGTCCCAAAGTCGCAAAGTCGCAAAGTCGCAAAGTCGACAAGTCGCAAAGTCGCAAAGGCGCAAAGTCCCAAAGTACCAAAGTCCCAAAGTCCCAAAGTCCCAAAGTCCCAAAGTCCCAAAGTCCCAAAGTCCCAAAGTCCCAAAGTCCCAAAGTCCCAAAGTCCCAAAGTCCCAAAGTCCCAAAGTCCCAAAGTCCCAAAGTCCCAAAGTCCCAAAGTCCCAAAGTCCCAAAGTCCCAAAGTCCCAAAGTCCCAAAGTCCCAAAGTCCCAAAGTCCCAAAGTCCCAAAGTCCCAAAGTCCCAAAGTCCCAAAGTCCCAAAGTCCCAAAGTCCCAAAGTCCCAAAGTCCCAAAGTCCCAAAGTCCCAAAGTCCCAAAGTCCCAAAGTTCCAAAGTCCGAAAGTCCCAAAGTCCCAAAGTCCCAAAGTCCCAAAGTCCCAAAGTCCCAAAGTCCCAAAGTCCCAAAGTCCCAAAGTCCCAAAGTCCCAAAGTCCCAAAGTCCCAAAGTCCCAAAGTCCCAAAGTCCCAAAGTCCCAAAGTCCCAAAGTCCCAAAGTCCCAAAGCCCCAAAGTCCCAAAGCACAGATTAAATAATAGTTACTACGTAACAGATACATCACTCCCATACTTAACCTCAAAAATATTAGCTATAACATATCGCTACAGTGGAAAAAATGCTCTACGACGTATTCCGAGAGTCGAGATTCGTGCGCACACCGTATAATTGCGTCATCGAGTGACAACTTATGACAACATTAGGGTTGTAAGCACGTAACAAAAATACATATAACTACAAAAAACAATAAACACAGTGTCTGAAAAAAACCTTAAATAACTTCTTCTTCTTTACATAAGAATTATATTATAACTAGCTGATGCTCGCAGCTTAGCCCGCGTAAAAGTTTGTTCCTTTTCCCGCTTCCAATGGGAGCTTTTTCCCGGGATAAAAAGTAACCTATGTGTTATTCCAGACTACAATCTATCCCTGTATCAAATATCAGCCAGATCCGTTGAGCCGTTAGAGCGTGAAAGAGTAACAAACATCCACAGATCTACACATCCGCACTCAAACACTTTCGCAATTAATTTTAGAATATTAGTAAGAAGTAAGATGAAAAAAAAGCAATACTAAATAAAGCGAAATATTATTTTACTCGGGAAATGTACATTGGTTGTGCGCACTTCGCTCGGTCTGGCGTGTGGCAGCCCTCTGCCGGTCGGCCACGTTAGTTCTGCGTCATAATACTTAGGAGTAGGTGCTTATAAAACGAATTGTAGAGAGTGACGGAGGCCTGCCCAAAGTCCCGTCTAAAAGTCCAAAAGTCCAAAACCCCTTAAATGACATGCTATCCCTGGATAAAGTAATCTTAATTCGAATCCACCGTGGTGGGGAACAGAACAAAGATGGCGCGTAACCAAAAATCGTGACGTGACGTGACGTGACGCAAATTTTTTTCCAACGCCGATAAAGAAGTTTCACTTCAAAAACAAGAGGCATGGTAAAAGTACTTTAATAATTTAATGAACATATTAAAATTATTAATAAACACTTAAAATTGTAGTAGATAATCGAAACAGTAACTAACTAGCGTGTGAAATATAATTTTATTTATTTATTTATTAGTTTTGTACACACAACTGAGAAAAGATAAATATAACAAGGAACATTGTACAAGGCACTACTTATTTCTACAGAAATCTCTTCCAGTAGGCCTGAGAGAGGAGATGTAAAGGGGAAATAAAGTAAACAAGTGTGTGCAGGTTAATAAACATACATAAACGATAACAGCATATATATATATATACTTAAATACATAGTCATATCATTAAAATACATACACCATTTAAATAAGAAAAGAAAAAAAAAAGAAAAAAGAAAGAGAGGGATAAAAAATTGTTATGGTAAAGAGGAAAGGTAGTGTTCTTTTAATTTCTTTTTAAAGAGCGAAATAGTTTGGCAACATTGTATCCTCGGTGGAAGAGAGTTCCACAATGTTACTGCCTGAACAGTGAAGGAGTAAGAGTAGAAATTAGTTTTGTGGGAAGGCATAGTAAGAAGATGTTTTAGATGTGTCCGACACAGAGTATCTGGAGCATGCCTATAAGAGAAACGCTCCCTTAGATAGGAAGCATCTATGGTTAATTTGTTTAGTTGCATACTTAAATGTGTATAAAAATAAAGATAAGCCTCTAAGACACTATCTAATATATAATTGTATAAAATTCTAGCACTAACATTGAATTATAACACTTAGTGAGACTATTTTTTGTTAATAATTAAATTATTTACTCTTGTTCATAATTTTTAATGTGAAAAAATTTTTTGATCTCGAGCAGGATTTGAACCCGCGTCTTCTGGTTTGCCGGACCAGACGCCTTAACCAACTAGACGTCTGGTCCGGCAAACCAGAAGACGCGGTTTCAAATCCTGCTCGAGAAAAAAAAAAAATTTTTTTCACATTAAAATTTGTGATTGAGTCAGCATACTAATTGCTTTTCAAAATTATCTTGTTCATAATATTTAAATGTTCCTTTTATTACAGGTTTCCCTCCAATTACAGTTTAAAACGTAAATTCGTATTTTTGCTAAGTAACTCATATAATTATCCGGTGTACAAACCAAATTTTTGGTGTGAATTCGATACAAAAAGGTCATCTCGTTTTGTGTAAAATTTTAGTTTTTTAAGCAGTACATGCTTAGTTAATCAATTGGTTTTGGTACAGCATTCAGATTTCTGGTGTGCATTCAGTTAATTAGTGGAGTTACCTAGTGTGCAGAAAAAATAGATAGATGTACATTTAAAAATATCCCAATTTAAATTTGTATTGAAAACGCTCCAAACTATCAAACGCCTCGTGTGTCGTCACTTGTTGCCAAATAAAACAAAAAGAAAATGTGTATTATTTTTTATGAGTCCTTTCAATGATTTGTTTTGTGATTTAGATTTTCAAAAAGTTTTAGTACTAAAAAGAAACGTTTAGGTGTGAACTTTTATTGTTAAAATCTGTTGTATTTTATGAAAACGTGTGAGAATCTAAGCAATTACACAAGATGACAGGACTTGTGACATAAGATGTCAAGACTCCTGACTGCCAGAGTGCGTCAAACGTCAAAGTAGCAAACTGTTACGTCACACTTTCTGATAGAGGTGTTTGATGTGACGTGACGTGACGGACTGCCTATCTAGTCCAATCTTATTTTCTAAAAATAATAGTACCTAATCCTTAATTTGTGTACCAATTTATATTACTTTTTGTTATTTATATATTGGACATAGTCGTTAGAAACCTTAGACCATATAACACGGGACTAGCCTTTGCGAACCACCGCATACAAAAATATTCTGCCAGTTTTCATACAAATGAAGGGGGAAACACAAAGACATATAAAATTTCATTGCAATTAAAAATGTATTAATCGACAAACGCGTAATGGCTGTTGTGTGTTAATTGTTATTGTACAGTCAACTACAATGTAATGTACTAGTTTAATCATATAAAATGATGTACTGATGTACAGGCTTTTCATAAAGCCAAAAGACCAAATGGTCATGTGCAATGGCAGAAAACAATGCTTAAGTAAGGCGCATCCTGTGGTTAGATGATCTAAGTTAGAAACACACATCAATCAGATTTATTCTTAGGGGACACAAACCTATTTTAAGACAATCTACTTTGTTTTTCAATCTTTTTAAAATATGTGATAATTTTCTTTTAAAAATTATACAGATGTGCATTTAAAAATATCCCGTAATAAATGTGTCAACTTGTTGACAGCGCCCTCTAACGGCCTTTATCCGAACTACGTAGCACACTAAACCGTGGAGCCTAGGGCCTACCTAGTACTCCCATGCGCCGTTGGATGGCGCTAGTCAAAGTGTATTTAAATATCGACTCGCTCCATTTTGTCATCACACAATTTAATAAATATTTATTCGAACAACAAGCCTACTCAATCAGTTGAACCTACTCAAATTCCCGTCACCAGTCCAGCCGAGGTACCAGATCCCACAAAATGTGTGATTTCATATTTTTTTAAATACCTGCCCTCCTCTGTACTTACCTACTGCAAACAAACAAAACTACAATAAATCCTAATCCTAATTAACCTGTCACTTAAGAAAATTCCTCTCTGGGCACGGCTGCTTCGGGAAGTAAATGGGAAATAGTTGCCATTGAGGCGGAATAGCAGCGAATGCCAACTGCATTGGCTGCTTCGGGGAGCACGCTCGCACGGCTCACGTTAAGCGAGGCGTCCACCAGGCGGACCGGGCCGCAGCGCAGAGCAAAAATTCGCGTGCCGTACGTTTCATATGAAATTGTGTTAGCATCTGCCTTTACTAGAGGCGGGCCGCAACGAAACACAGTTTCATTAAAAACGTATGGCATGCGGATTTTTGCGTTGCGGCCCGTCCCGGCCCATCCGCCTATTGGACGCCTAGCTTTAAGTTCTAACATAACCCAATTATGATTAAAGACAACCTTAATGACTGTGTGGGCTGTGTCCGGTGTCATTTTTCAGCCGATTTACAATAGTAACACTACTTTGGCAACATACCTGCGACCACTGTTTAAGCAAACAAACTCTTTTTTTATATATTAAGCTCGCCAAACTGAATTCGCGAGCCTGATGGTTAGCCTACTTAGGTACTTTAAAGTAGTCATTCATATTATGCAAACATCATTGGTACAAAAATAAAATTAACATTGTAGTCTATATCTGGTAAAGTTTTTATCGACACCAAGACAGGTGTTGTACATCACTAGTATTAGTTCCAAGTACATTCACTAGCTGCCGTCAGCGCCAAATGGCGATTTTCAATTAGGCACAATTTTGTGGAACCGATCACCAGTCCAGATACTATTATAGGTCAGTGACGTCGCGTCGATGCATACACATGCAAAGAAATCACGCGACCTGAAGCAACTTCCATTCAAATTTAACATGCATGACAAGTGCAGTTTGACCGTGTCGCTAGCCCTTAAAACAGTACTGTAGCAAAATAAAATTAGTTGTCTATGCTTCTCAAAATTTTGTGTTTGGCAATACTTAATAATAAAAAAAATTACCGCATTTACACATTCGTCACGAAAGTCGAAGCGAATGGCGAACATATATGATTCGTATTCGCCATTAGCTTCGTCGTTCCAGGTAAATTCGATTTATTTGAGTTCGATATATCGAATACCATCGCATTCAACGTTTTATGTTCTCACTACTTCTCACATTCGCGGGGTGAATCATTGTGATGCTCTGATGCTTCCTCCACATTACTCGCGAAGTTGGACGAAAACGATAGTATAGAGGGGCACGTCGGCCTAGTTCGTAAAAAAATTTCTTTGCCTCGGGCAACTTCGCCGACGAACTTCGTTCTACTTCGCGAGTAATGTAGAGGAAGCATGACATTCGCACTATTCGTTGACGAACATGAAAAACATAAAAAAATTGCGACTTGCACGCTGTATGTATTTATGTAATAATGAGTTTATACAATTTATTAGATATCCTGCGTAAGAAAGTGTGTGTGTCATCGCAGTAATAAATAAATATTATATTACATTTCCACATAAGAACTGTAGTCCGGATTAAGCTAATAGAAACACCCAAACTCTGGAACAGACATTTGTGAATCACACAAATTTTGGTTAAGCCAGGGATTGTACATCTTGGGCTAAATTCCCTGGTTGGAATCAGCGTGCGATTACACTATCGCCTACGTTGTCGGGGTTTGATAATAATAGTACCTATACGTAAATAAAATAAAAACTCAAGGTTTTATTTTATTTACGTGCGTGTAGAATTTGCAAGTATGCATTAATGAAATAAAAATATAACACCAAATATTTTTATACTACTAGCAACTAAGTTAGCAGACGAGGTTACAGCCGGCAACAGAAATACTAGTACTAGTTCCTAATTATATAATTTGATTAGATGATGCTCGCGGCTTCGCCACCGTGTAAATCGGTATCCGTTCTCGCTTCCTGAGGGAGCTAGATTCCCGGGATATATTCCAGACCATAAGCTTTCTCTGTACCAAAAAGCCTAATCCATTCAGCTGTTACAGCGTGATTGAGTAACCAACATCGCGGCTCGCCCGCATGAAACTTAGATTCCGTTCCCGCTTCCCATGGGAACATATTCCCAGAATGAAAAGTGGACCATGTGTTATTCCACGTTATTATATACCCCAGTACCAAATTTCAACTCAAACCGTTCAGCCGTTACTCAACCACGCTTAGGGCAGCAGTTGACAAACATCAAAACAGCCAAACATCTTCAGAAACTTTTTACATTTATAATATTAGTAGGATACGATTGAGTAACAAACATCTTCACGAACTTTTTCATTTAAACTATAATATTAGTAGGATATTATTTTATTTGTAAATGCATGACTTTTAAATACATAAATAACATAGAAACATCCAGACTCTTGAAACAGATATTTATGATATACGTTTATGCATCACACTAATTTTTATCCTGTGTTGGAAATCGAAGCCATGACCTTATGATCCGCCGTCGCACAGTACGATCTCAAGACAAACGAGGCAGCCTTTTTCGTGTTTTCAAATTTAATTGCGGCCGATGCTTTATTTCCTAGAACACAGATGCATCGGGCTCTAGCTATTGTGCCCTAGCTGTTAACTGAATGCACACAAATGTGTGAACAGTAAGTTCCTGTTCAAGATTTGTACCCTTCGCTTTGCGTCCAAAAACCGATCCCAACGCGATACATACAACGAATCGTGAACTGTATGCTTACATATGTAAGATTCGTGGTTTGCCTCTGGAGGGGCTACATTAGCGGACAATATATCGTGACGCGTTGTCGCGCTAAAAAACATCGTCAGCGGGCATACACGATGTTCCTGTCTACCTACATTATCGCGCACAGATTTGATACTCCACTCCATTTTAATAAAAAGAAACACGTTCGTCCCGCATCAAAGTCTGGACGACACTGAAGGGACCCAGGTGTAGCCACCCAAGCCCGAGCGAAAATTGTCGCGACAAATTCCTTTGAGGCGGGTCAGTTTACCGACAGTGTCCCGATAATACAATACATCGTCTACGCCCGATTACTGTGCGTTGCAACGATGTAGCCGGCTACACCAGCGTGTTAACACGAATATTCGCCGTAGCCCGCTAATGAAGCCCCAGCATCACGATTCGCACGAATGTGTAAACGCGGTCTATCATTGATTCAGACTCATTGACGTTTGACCTTTACCTGGTTCTGGTTCGATTTGACACTATTTGACAGGAAATCAAGCATCAAATTGTGTACGTACAACTGTTTACAAAGGAAATCATGTAAATTAGAAACTAGACTTCACAAAAGTTACGGTGATAAACAGTGCACAATATGGATTTAGCCAAATCTCTCTTTAGTTCACGTGATCACGTGGGATATGTGGGACGTGAAGACCATGAACGCAAAATTAGTGCCGCCTTAGCAGATGATGATCCAGAAGATGTGATAGATGCTATACGAGGACTAAACATAGCGGACGAATTGCTCCCAGCACCAGGAGGACCATTTTCGGCACTTACACCAAGTATGGTACCCCAAGACATTATGGCAAAATTGGCGCAGCCTGAATCTGAAGGTCACGGCGGCGGCCTTCCGGACTATAGGTTTGATGAATTTGGATTTTGTGTAGAAGAAGAAGTGGACGCAGAAAATTCTAGCAACTTATTAACAGATACTTTTGTTGAGGACGATCAGCATCGCCTACAATGGGAATTTTATAGTAAGGAAATAAGTTTTTCTGAGGGTGATGGTAAACTAGAGAAAACCGAAAAGTTGCAGAAAATGGTTAAAGATGGTGTTCCTCATACCCTTCGTCCACAGGTATGGATGCATCTGTGTGGGGCAAATCAAAAGAGAGCATCAACAGAAATTACATATCATGAGATTGTAAGGGCTTCCAGTGATGATGGTCTAGTTACAAGTAAACAAATTGAGAAAGATTTAGTTCAAATTTTGCCCAATAATGGGTGCTTTTCACATCCAACAAGCACTGGTGTACCAAGACTACGCAGAATATTGAGAGCTCTAGCATGGTTGTATCCTGACATAGGTTACTGTCAGGGCACCGGTATGATTGCAGCATCTTTACTTTTATTGATGGAAGAAGAAGATGCATTTTGGATTATGTGTACTACTGTTGAAGATCTTTTACCTGCTTCATATTACTCTTCCACATTGATAGGAATTCAAGCTGACCAAAAAGTGTTAAGAAGCCTCATTTCAACCTACCTACCTGGTATAGATCAAGTACTGAATGCACATGATATAGAGCTTTCTTTAATTACAATGCATTGGTTTCTGACTCTGTATGCTAATGTGGTGCACATGAAAATTTTACTAAGAATATGGGATCTATTCTTCTTAGATGGCTCGTTAGTACTATTTAAAGTTACTTTAGCCATGTTAAAAATCAAAGAAAATAGATTTACTGAGATTTCAAATTCTGCTCAAATTTTTAATGCACTGTCAGATATTCCTGGTGAAATAGATGATGTTGATCTTCTTATCAAAACCATAGATGAAGTTTGTGGAGATACATTGAGCCCCACACTAATTGATACCCACAGAAGAAGACATCTTGCTTATCTGATGGCAGATCAAGGAGCACTTGTCGGGAATCCTAGCGCTGTTCCTAATTTGCCGAAACAGCAACTTCAAAGACGTCAAATAAAGCGGAGTAAATCAGTTATACAAACAATTCTATTTGGAGAAGATTCTAGCAGTGATGATGCAGTTTCAAAAAATGTCAAACAGACTGAAATTTTGGTAGATCTCAGAGAAGCAATTTTGCAAGTGGCTCGCCATTTCTTAGCTCTCGAACCACAACTAGCATCTGAAGTTCAACTGACAGCTGATTACACAATGCAAAGTCATGCAGCAGATCGAGAAAGATATGTCAATGTATCTCGTAGCAAGAGACGCCGAGCAAAAGCATTGTTAGATTTTGAGAGAAGAGATGGGGATGAATTAGGGTTTAGGAAAAATGATGTTATTGAAGTTATCAGCTCCAGAGATGAACATTGTTGGATTGGAGAGTTGAATGGTCTGAGAGGCTGGTTCCCAGCTAGATTTGTAAAACTTCTAGATGAAAAAGGTGTGAAGTATAGTAGAGCTGGAGATGATTCTGTGACAGAGAAAGCTGCCCATTTAGTCAGAGGTGTATTAGCACCTGCTTTTAAAAGGGTTCTTTTGCATGGTATAAAGCGGCCCAGTTTTCTGGATGGACCCTGTCACCCTTGGCTTTTTATTGAAGAAGCATCTTCCCGAGAGGTAGAAAGAGATTTCAATTCTGTTTACAGCCGCCTAGTTTTATGTAAAACATATCGTTTAGATGAAGATGGAAAAGTATTGACACCTGAAGAACTTCTGTATAGATGTGTACAAGCTATCAACTTATCTCATGATAATGCCCATGCACAAATGGATGTGAAGCTTCGAACTTTGATATGTATGGGGCTGAATGAGGAAGCTTTGCATTTGTGGCTAGAAGTACTATGTTCCTGTGTAGATGTTGTACAAAAATGGTACCATCCATGGTCATTCATAAACTCTCCTGGATGGGTGCAGATAAAATGCGAGTTGAGGATATTATCCCAATTTGGATTCAATCTTAATCCTGACTGGGAACTGCCATTGAAGAAAGACACACAGAATCAACCATTAAAGGAAGGCGTTCGGGATATGCTTGTTAAACATCATCTATTTTCTTGGGACCTGTAAATGCACTTAAAATATAATTTAGCTTAAATCTGCACAGTATACATGCACTGATAAAATGTTATTTAATTAGCTTTAAGTTTTAAGTTACATACAAAATTGCCTATCTATCTTTTGTTACAGAAATATTATGTACCTACCTGTTATGTTTTAATTACTTTTTGACGTTATGCACCACATGCTATAAAAATTGTTTTACTTTTGATGACATTTTAATTTTTCCTGAATAGCCCACACCAGCCACCACAGTGATACTTAGGCGTCCGTCCCCCACATTAGGCATGCGCGTTCTTCGGGCGTGTGAGCAACGCGAGCGCGCTGCATAAGCGTTGATGAAGCGTGCGGCGCTCGCCATGGCATTTAATCCCCTTCAGTTAAGAACGCGACGCGAGCGCCGCGTGCACTCTCCACACACGCCGCACGGCAGCAAAACGCGACGCGAGAGCAGCGCGCTCACGCCGCGCCCCGCTACACACACGCCCGAGGAACGCGCACGCGAAATGTGGGGTCAGCCATACTCAGGACGCACGGTAGCAAAGATGTCTAGCGCATTGATCGTTTACAGAATATTCAATTTAGTGCCAGTTTTAAGGGAACAGCCCTGTATACTCTTTATCCTGAAACAGACACTATTTATAACAGTGTCTCGTGTTAACAACCGCATCACACCACATCTTGAAGCGCTCGTGGCCCCGCGAACTCAAGTGACCACTTTGTGACATTTATTAGCGAGCGTTTCCTTGCTTCGAAATTCGAAAGGCACTTTTTAGCGGATGGTCCTGATTGTATTCCTTAGGGGCGACTTAAAATTTCAAGTCGTCACACCCTACGCCTGGGTCTATAGCGCGTGTGTAGCGCCTCTGGTGCTGCAAACGTCCATAGGCTACGGTAACCAACCATCAGGTGGGCCATAAGCTTGCCTGCCACCTTAGTTGTATAAAAGAAACATCTTTAGGACCTCTGTTGGAATTCGAGGAGGGAAACAGCCAGGGGCGGCTCTATCCCATGTAGCACCCGTGTGTCAACCTGGCGCCCTCTTGTATCAATATGTGCGCTTATTTAGGGGTAAGCGACTGTTTGTCCTGCTTCAGTAAGAACGGCGCCGGCGCACAGTAAACCCGCCTATCTCAGGCCCCCGGTTATAGGATGCCCGGGTTGCTCCGGGCGCATAACAACCAGTCCTGCTTCTTGGGGCGTGTCAAGCGAGATAGGAAGAATGGAGATAAACTTGCACATCACTAAAAAAAATATCCCGAAATATTAAAGAGTGTAGGCAGTAGAGTCACGTTTGCAAGTATTGCACAAATGCAGATCTACATGTTGTTTACATAAATTGAAAAAATCAGGATGCCTGCACCATGCGACCTAAGGTAGCAGGTAGGATGCACAGGATGCGAAGAGATTACTCACTGCCGCCAGTCGCAGACTCGCACTACTAATCAAAGAGAATACAATACTGCTACTGATCAAAGATGACTAAAGGTGACTTGGCCACAGTGTGAGGTAGGAAAGGGATTCACTCATTCAACAAAATCAAAGATAATACAATACTACATGCAACAAAATGACTATCCTAAGTACACAAGTATAGGTCTTTGATTGTGTGATATTAGTGTACTTTGCCTCTGTAGTAGTTTTAAAAGTCTGTCAAATCTTTATTGAGCTGCTGAACTTTGGATTGTTCGATTGTTGAGTTGAAAACAACAATGATGTTTCATGTTCATAATTGAACAGGTGCTAAGATGAATTCTTAAATTAAAATGAAGATAGTTAAGAAATACTATCGGAAGACTATTAGAGCCTGAAAGGGCAAAGATTAATAAACAACATCCATACTTACAAACGTTTGTTTTTATAATACTAGTAAAATTGGCGAGTGATGCTAATAACGTAAAAATAAATTACTGGAAAAATTATATCAATCACTAGGCAGCATGGTCTCTGATCTTAGCCTGTTTCATGTGAAACAGAAAAAAGTAAAAAATGACATCTCATACGTTGACTTTGACAAATTAGTTTGACAGTTCTTTCCGTAGACAGAGAAAACTAAGACTTCTTTTCTCTTTTGCTTCGCAAAACAAGCGAAACTAACGTGCTTGTCCTCTGTGAGCTAAGGCCTATCGGCAACTTGCACGTTTATTACCAAAAATGGCATCAAAAACTGAATTAGCTTGTGTATACGCCTCTCTCATCCTTGTTGATGATGATGTTGCCGTAACTGTAAGTATTAAATAGACATTGTTTAGTGGCACAGTTTTAGGTTAAGTTCCCCTATTAACGCTGTATCTGCGATTATTGAAGGAATCATCATCAAGATATTAATTAATTTAATTAAAACAACTCTTCTAACTATAGAGACGGCCGCTCAAGTGATTATTTTTCGTCAAAATAGTTGTGGCGCGAATGTCATACTCATGTTTATCATTGTTTCTAGGGTGAAAAGATCTCCACCATCCTGAAAGCCGCTAACGTGGATGTAGAGCCTTATTGGCCGGGTCTCTTCGCCAAGGCGCTGGAGGGAGTGAACGTACGCGAGTTGATAACCAACATCGGGTCGGGCGTGGGAGCCGCACCAGCTGCTGGAGCAGCGCCTGCTGCTGCTGCCGCTGCGCCTGTCGCGGAGGCCAAGGAAGAAAAGAAGAAGGAGGAGGAACCTGAGGAGTCTGATGATGACATGGGCTTCGGTAAGTTTTATAACCTTGTACCTAATTAAAAAGTTCCAAAATAATATATCTGTACTCAAGTTTTATCAAAGCATCAACTGCTGATTGTATGTGTCCTTGCCTATCAATGAGGAACTTACTATTAGCACTAACAGTAACACAAATTACCTAGAGATTTTGTAATTTACTGAATGTGTCCATCACTTATTAGAAACTACATCTATCAATTAAGAATATTTATTCCAGATTATTTCAATGATGTCTAGCATGTATTAGCTTCTGAATCCGTTGATTGAAACTATTTTATTACTGAGAATACCAGAATTACATTGAATCATTATAAATTGTGTTTTACACATATTTACATTATATGTATCTCTTTGTTTCAGGTCTATTTGACTAAAGGACTTTATTTTTAAGCTGTGGAATTCCATTATAAGCTATGCTTATTTATTTTAAGGATTACATTAACTTTATAATAAAGTTTTAAAGTCAAAGATTGTTTTTATGTAATATTCTTAAATGACCTACTGAGATTCCGATCTGCCTGTGATGTTCACCCGAGAACTATCATTTACATAATATAACTTTGAAAACGAACATGGACAGCATAACTGAATGAAAGCTGAGTGAATGCTAGATAACTACAGCATCCAGTACCATGCAGGTCACTACACTACATTTTAATAGATATTTTCTTCAATTACACATCCCAGTTCTACCACTGCAAGACAAGTTCTATCCTGTACCAATACACTGTATTAAATAGGTAACCTTACCATTCAGCCGTGAGAGAGCCACATTATGTGTTCTCAATAATTAGATTGTTGGGCATTCTCACACATCTAGGCCGAACCATCTTAAGGCTTACACAAATGTTTTAACCAACCCAGGACCTAAAGTGTGGCAGTTAGTTACAGCTACACTTTAGATTAAACAAAAGTTACTAGTTACCATCATAGGTACATTGCCGAATGCGCTGCTGAGGTAGTAGTGGTGATGTCAACATACTCTTTCAGCCTGTTTTGAAAATCCTATGTAGTAAGTTGCTGACTCATGATTTAGTTGCTATCTGTAGTTACAGAAGCACTACCTAGGTACCTAATATAACTTTTGTAGGTTTAGTCCGTTAATCCACCCATGGTAGGCCATAGATTTAGACTTGATAAAGAGACTAATGTCTGCTAAGCCAGAGAAGGGTTCTCATCACACTAATCACTTCCTCTAGCAAGGTATTGTGGATTTCGTAGTCTAAATCAGGCAGAGAACTACCTATACACTGCCATTACATAGTATAGGTACCTACTTGTGAACTTTTTACCCTCATTAAGATTTCTGCCTGGTCCTTTATGACAAATGTAAAGGCATTATGTATGTACATTTTTTTGAAAAAGATTTCTTTAGATCTAGCTGTTCCCCGCGGCTCCGACCGCGTAGAAGTCGGTTATCGCGAAAAATCATAACCCTCCTTTTGCACAGTTGGTAAAAAAATTGCCTGTCCTTTCCAGGGCCTCGAACTATCCCTTTACAAAATTTCATCTTAATCGCTCCAGCCATTTAGGCGTGAAAGCGTAACAGACAGACAGACAGTTACTTTCGCATTTATAATATTAGTGGGGAGGGATACCTGGTTAAAAAGTAAAAGGATATTTATTCATTTAGCAGTCACTACTCAAAGCTAATTGAAATGCAAAACTCATGATAACTTGAATCAGTATGGAAATGTGACATCACATATCTATGCTGATTCAAGAAACCAATACAAGATAATCTGGGCTGGGTGTAATCTTCCTGGATAAGTTGCAAAATACCATCTGAGGGTAAGTTGGGGTCAACATAACATTAGTGCCTGTAGCTCCTCACAACTAGGTACTTATTTGCTACTAAGCAGGTTTGTAAATCAAACTATACAATAGGTAACAATAATCTATTTAGTTATAATTACTAGCCAAAATTCTATACATCTAATGCAGCATGGTACTTAAATAGTTCTATGAATAACCCCACATGGCTCTCTGTACGCCCGATAATTTGTTGTAGTCTGCTAGATGGCGCCAAACAATTCTGCTCATGCGCCAACCTTTGACATTTCCTCTGGGCCTGAAAGACAATCATTAACTTATCATATAGTAATGTATTAGCACAGGGCGGAAACTCCAGCTTGAATGTGTGCGTGTGACCAATATAATGTAAGCAAATTGTAAGTCAACGCGCAACTCTACTGACAGCTGTGGCGCGACAGGGAGTTGCCGATCTGTATGTAATACTAATATATCTGTGGCCTGGTGCTAAAAGGGCCAAAGTACGTTTTTGTATAAAACGAGATTGTACTGGCAATTTATTGAAAAACTATGATATTTTTTTGTGCTAAAAGGGCGTTCGTTTATCAACCATCTTTCAAAAGTTACTATGTAAAAAGGCCAATGTAATGTGCGCTTTCATACATTATATTAAAAAAATTTACATGTTAAAAGGGCTTCAGTACACTTAAGCCGATAGAAAATTATTATTTTTCACTTTGCTAGTAGTAGAGTAAGAACTAAAACGATCAAAGTTGACATTGGTCCATTTTGCACAAATTCAGTAATATTTTTACTATTATAACCAATTGTTAAAAAGGCCAAAGTTAACTTCGGTCATATTTGCAACCAAATGTTAAATAAAAAATTAAAATGTCATCTCTGTTAAATAGGCATCAGATTACATTGGCCTTTCTTACGTGAATCTAAACGGCATTTATGGTGGTTTATTCCCTGGTATTGCGTACCAAACATTATGTCACATGTCACACCCAATGTTTAATATGTCAAAATTAACCGGGATAATATTGAGTTTTTTTAAAAATCAGCCTATGACAGTCCACTGCTGGACGTAGGCCTCTCGCAAACTTCAACACAATATACGGTACTGCGCTTTCCGCATCCAGTCCGTCTCTGTGACCTTTTTCAGGGTGGTCCATCTGGCGGGGGTCTTTCTAACCCACGTGAACTAAGTCGCGGCCGCTACTCCAGAACCTGTTTGCTCCACCAACCATCGGTTCTTCTACAGATATGATCAGACCACTGCAACTTTAAAACTTCTCTTACGGATAACAACGTTCCGGATTTTATCCCTCAGAGACACCCCGAGCATAGCTCGTTCCATTGCGTTCCACGTCACGGCACCGTAGGTCATAACTGATAGGACGCACTGGTGATATAGTCTTCAGGTATTGCGGTATAGGCGAATGGAAACCCCGGCGTATTTTACTACATGCTGCCCAGCCCAAGCGGATCCTTCTCGCTATTTCCTATCCCAGGCTATTCTTGTTCAGTGTGATTTCCTAGCCTAGGTAGGTGTATTCCTGGACAACCCCTAGCCTTGATCCTTCGACGTAAATTGGTCCCGGCACGACGTGCTCATTGCACATGTCGAGACTCTCCACTTAAGACTGTGCAGCATTCCATTCAACTATTCCAGCGTTGTCATCGGCAAACCCAAGGTGTGAGATGCGTTCACCGTTTATTTTTACGCCCTATCCATCCAAGTTCTGCGATTAAAGACGTCCTAAAGCGGATTGGTCAAGAGTTTCGGGGATGTCACATCGCCCTGTCTTACACTTCTACGCAGTGTTGTAGTATTGGATCTGGATGGTCTTGGTAACGGTATCGTACAAGGATCTCAACACCTCGATATAGCGCCAATCAACACGACACCGCTGCCGAGCGTCCAATACTACCCAGGTCTTGATAGAGTTGAAGGCTTTCTCGTAGTTCACATAAGCCATATACAGTGGCTGATTGTACTCGCTTGTCTTCTGTACAATCTGCCAAACAGTATGGATGTGATCTACCTGTACTGAAGCCTTTTCGAAACCCGGCTTGCTCTTTGGCTGAAACTCATGGGAGGCGAGGCTGTTTGTGACTCCCGAGAACAACTTGTAAGCATGGCTCAGGAGTGAGATGGATCTGTGGTTCCTCAGTAAGGCTTTATCACCTTTTATGAAAAATAGAGCCACCGCACTCCCGCTCCACGCACTGAGTACTAGGCCCTGCTGGAGAACGGAATAACTCATGCTCGTTAGCTTTCTGTGGACTGGAGTCCCACCCGCTTCAAGGAGCTCAGTCGTTAAGGTTCTGCCATTCGCTGTTCTGACTTTCGTCGTACGGGGTCTCCCGAGCTGCTGAGCAAAGATTTAGTGCCCCTGTTCTGCTCAATTGCAGCCATGACGACACTGGTGCTGTAGCGTTGCCATTCTCGGACAAAAACCTTCGGGACACTTGCTGTAGCGTTTTGACCACTGTGTTGGTGTTATCGTGATAGTTGTCAGTGGTTTCCAGCAGGTCGAAACGATTTTGAAGGATCAGTTGGAGCTTTTCTTTTGGACTAGGCTTCATCATCCGGACCCTTTCGGCGCGGAAGTCTAAAATAGGGATGCTCGGACAAGTCGGTTTTCACTGCCGGGATTAAACCTGTTAATCACAGAAACATCTCTAACAAAAACTTCCTGTCCGTTAAGATAAAGTCTATCTCGTTCCTTGTGATCTTGTCAGGGCTTCACCAAGTCCTCTTCCTGTGAGGCCTCTTCTTGAAGAAGATTTATTTTTCATCAAAATGCTAAGTTTAAAAAGAAACGGAAATATGACACGATCACAATCAGAAGATACTGCACCAGTGGCACCTCTCATGCCCCTAAATCAGAGACTTATTAAACGCCCTGCACCAAAAGGCAGAGACCTGCAATCGTTTCTGGAATACCTCCGTCCATTTTATGAGTCTTGTGTCTATTGTGGCATGTTCTGATGAAGTAAAATAAAAATATTATAATATTTCTTAAAAAAAACGACATTGGCCTTTTTAACTTTATACATAATTAGGCACTAACATAATAAATATCATCACTGCTAAAAGGGCTTAAGTTGTTTATATTTTCCAAAATACAACCTTTTTTATATTTTAGAATTTACTTCATAAATCTACTTAAAAACAAAAATCGAAATAAAGTAATTTTTTCTTGCCATACTACAACATAACACGTAAATAATAATTAAGAAAGTTGATGCAATATTGTAACTCTCATAACTGAAAACAATGATTATTGCTATTGGCCCTATTAGCACCAGGCCACAGATATTATCTTTGGTATTAGTTAGAAAACAGTTCAAAATATGTAGAGTCAACAGTATTCTACCAGTTCCCAGTACTCTAATGGTTTTAGTAAAAATCAGTGATAAGCTAAACTGAATGAGCTATCAATGCTTGTCGAGAAATATAATAATAGTGTTACGTATTAATTTAGTCAAATAGTGCGGGATTAAGTAATTTTACTTCTTACTAATTATTATAAATGTGAAAGTTTGTGAGTGTGGATGTTTGTTACTCTTTCACACTCTAACGGCTTAATGGATCTGGCTGTAATTTGGTACAAGGATAGATTGTAGTCTGGAATAACACACAGGCTACTTTTATCCCAGGAATAAGTTTCCATGGTAATCGGGAACGGTAACAATCTTTTACGCAGGCAAAGCTGCGGGCATCAGCTAGTGTAGTGGGGCCCTACCAACACCTCCGGGCCTAAGTCAACCTCGGGTGCAAGCTCGTGCACCTGCTGAACAACGGACGAGGCTCTGACGTCGGCGGTCCATTTCAACACGGCGATGGGCTCACCACCTGGTACGTGGGACCGAATTGTACACGGTGAAATGTGGGCCGGTATAGGCCTCTGCCTACCCCTTCGGGGATAAAGGCGTGAGTATATGCATGTATGTATGTATCAGCTAGTATAGTATAAAGGTAGAGTAGAGCAGGCTCAGGGTTGGTAAGGCAAGTGATAGAGTAGCTTGCCCTCTGTGATAGTTCTACTATTCTATATTTTAGAACTAACAATCCTATAATCTAGTTAGCATTATAGCATATTAGTACTCTGTTAGTGGCATTTACTGTAAATCATGTTAAAAGCAATCATACAAACCTAGATGTAATAACACATCTGTTGTTGATTCTCAATGGTGTAGCATTTAACTCAAATTTATTGATTTCTTTATCAGCTAGCTCCCGAATTTCTACAGGTAATACATCGTTTTTCCTGATGGCATTGATACGGGTCCTTTCAAGGAACTTTTCGGCGCTCATCCGTCGTCTTTTCACATCACGAATCATCAGCCAGTTAGCCCATTTGTTACGAACTTGTTGATACTAAAACATGAAGTTTTCATTAAAACTACATGTAATCTTACCGTCATTTTCTCTATAAAAAGAAAAAACTAACTATTTTACTAACCCCAAATCCAGCGTAATTTTGTGATTTCCAAATAAATTTTGTAAACCCTGAAGCATTCAGATTCATTTTTTATTTGGACGCTTGATGAATAATTGTTTTAGTAAAGTAACAATTTGGTCCAAACTAAGATTTAGAGAACAATTTTACACAAGACATACACAGTTACATTAATAAAATTTAACATCAATTTCATTCGGTAGCAGTAGTAGTTTTATTTATCCATTCTCGGATAGGCAAAGGCAATTTGAGCCATACAGCCAAATCTTGTATATTCAATAACTCTTCATTTTGCTTTAATAAGTCACAGTCCTCGTCCTCTAAGTCCAGTCAAAGTCAAGTACAGCCCTAAGTCGAAGTCAGTCTTCCTTCAGAAAAGCGGTGGATACATTTCTGAAAGTTCCTTTGGATTTTTTGTCGGAAACTGCAAAGTTGCGATTCACTGCGTTTTATCACTTCCCAACACTAGTGCACGTTGTCGAACGTTTATGTTTAAAAATCCACCATTAATACACACAAAACACTCGAAATTACACTAATTTTGCGAGTTTACAAAACGACGCGATACGATTCCTTCCAATTCGCGCCAAAGAATCTCAATTTCATTCGTTCAAGATTCCGGAATTTCATTTTTTTTTTTTTTTTTTTTTTAATAGTTTTGGCTTGGTTACAAGACCTTTAAGCCATGTCTGTATTTAGAAGCGTACACTTTACTTTGCACTTTGTTCACTGCACTATTATTATAAAACTAAGTCCTTGTACTTTTGCTAAGTGGCGGATAATTAAATTCGTCCGATAGTGTTTTTAATAAAATCGAATAAGTGTTTGTAGCACTTCACATTTCTTAATAAATCATGCAAGCGGCGGGAGGAATCATTCACAAAAACTTCACTAATTTCACTAGCGAGTATCAGTCTTTGCAGATTGTATGTTGGGCAGGAGAAAAATATATGTTCAATATCCGCTTGTGGAGTATTGCAGTCTTTGCACCTATTATCTGTCACAATTCCCAACCTAGCCAGGTGGGAGGGAGTGGTGGTATGTCCAAATCGAAGTCTGTTTATAGTTGTTATGAAGTCGCGACTTGCTGACTCCAATTTCCAGTACCATGGGTGTGCTGGTATATCTTCTTGCAGAGAACCATACCATTTTCCTTTTTCCTCTTGGTCTTTCTTCCACATGCTTTTCCACTCATCTAATATTTTAATATTTATAGAGCTGTAGTAATCTGTCAGCGGAACACTAACCACTAACTTAACATCTAATGAATTAATCCCTTCATATGCAGTTTTATCGGCTATCTCATTGCCAGTTATACCTCTATGAGAGGGTATCCACATAAAAGCAACATCGATTTTTGTGATGTGTAATTTATATATACATTCTTTAATTAGGTATAGAATGTAATTCGTTTTATAGTTAATCTTTAAGTTTTTCAACCCTTCTATAAGACTTAAGGAATCAGTTAAAATTAACAAGTGTTTGCTGGTATTTAAATGGTAGATTAATTTAAGTGCTTCTAAAACTGCATATGCCTCAGCGGTAAATACGGAACAATTATTATCTAAAACATAGCTTTGAGAGAAATTCGTCTGTGGATCAAATACTGCAGATCTTACATGATCTTCAGACTTACTTCCGTCAGTATACAATGTATAAAAATGAGGATTGTCGTCTAGGAATTGTAACATATCGTGGTTGCATGAAACTTCATGACTTACAATCGTCATGGGAAAAATAATGCTATTGATTGAATGAGAGTAACATGGCCATTGGGATTGTCGTCTAATTTGAGTGCACTGTTTTTGAATGTGTAAAAATACTCTACATAGTTGAGGGGAGATGCCTCTCACCAGTTCATCAGCAGAAGTTAGCGGTTCTGATATAGTAATAGATTGGGGAATAATTTTCCGTGTAACTTCACTATTCTCTAATGCCAGTAATTTTAAGCAATATCTCTCAATTAACATTATCCTTCTCATAATGAGAGGCATTATTTTAGTTTCAATTTCCATTGCTCTAATTGGAGTGGAGCACATTGCTCCAGAAATTATTCTTAAAGCCTTATTTTGAATAATATCTAATCTATGTACATAAGAACTATTTACATATGCTAAAGTGCTGTAGTCGAAGTGACTTCTTACAATTGCCTTGTACAATATAGAAAGAGTTTTTGGGTCTGCACCCCATGAGACGCCAGCTAAGCATCGAAGGATATTAACGCCTCTTAAGGCGTTTTTGGATATGAATTTAATATGCTCCTCGAAGTTTAATTTCTGATCTAAGACGACGCCCAAAAATTTGTGTTGAGTAACCCTATCTATAGTGTCACCATTGTAAGTAACATTTGTACAAGGGATGTCATCACTGAAAATCATCATACTGCTTTTGGCAGCATTTATTTTTAAATGCAGCTTATCATGATAGTAGACCTTCAGTTGTTCCAATGATACATTTATATTGTTTATTGTTTTAGTTAGCTGTCTATCAGAACTATATATAACCAAATCGTCAGCAAACTGAAGAATCTGTACATTTTCTACATTTATATATTTACATATTTCACAAGTATACAAATTGTACAACAAAGGTGAAAGGGTAGCACCTTGCATCGTCCCTTTACAAGCTATTTCCGGGCCGTATAGAATATTGTTGTGTTTCACATACAATATTCTACCGTTTAAAAACTCGTATATCCACTTTGAAACTTGACCAGGAATACCTAGATTGTGAGTCAGAACTTCAACCAAAATTCCAGGGTCCACACTGTCAAAAGCACCTTGGACATCCAAAAATACACATACAGAATTTAACCGCATATTTTTGGCTCTTTTCAAATCTGCGACAAGTGAAGTGAAGCTGTCTACGCAGCTGCGACCTCTACGAAATCCATACTGAATTTGAGGAATAATGTTATTAGCTTCAACATACCAATCAATACGAGTTTTAAGCATATTTTCGAATATTTTTCCAAGACAAGACGACAATGAGATGGGTCGATAGGAATTTGAAAGTTCTGGTGGCTTATCTACTTTAAGAATTGGAATGACGCACTGAGTTTTCCAGTGTTCAGGAACAAGTTTTTGAGACCATAGCATATTAATAATTTTGAGGAATAGATTTTGTACAGATTTATGAAGATTTTTGATTAAAATGTATGGGAAATCGTCAAGACCTGGAGTTGTGTTTTTCCTAGATTGCAAACTCATTGTTAGTTCACTCCATGTAAAGTCATTCAATAGGACCATTGAGTCTGGGTTATTATTATTTACAGTAAAGTATTTAGAAAATGAACTGAACTCTATCAAATCACCGGATTCTGCCAATTTTGATAAAAATGGCTGTACGAATTCATCCTTATAAGATCTATTTCCAGCCTTCAAACCCTTAAACCTTTTAATTAAATTCCAAATAGTGCTTATCGGAGTGTTCCTGTTAAACTTATTACAAAAATCATTCCATCCACTTCTTTTTTGTTCAGAAATTGTTCGCTTTTTTAATGCATCTAGTTTTTTGTATTCAATGTAGTTAGCCATAGACGGATCACTTCTATATTTTTTTAAAGCATTGTAGGATGCCTTAACGCTTTTTTCACATGTTTCATTCCACCAGGGTGCTGGTGGCCTACTTTTAAAGTTACTCGTTTTAACAAACTTTGGGATAAGTAATTCTTTAAGCTTATCCAAACATGTGCAAAAAGCCAGATATGCAGACATTGGATCAAGTTGAAACTCTGAATTGTCAATGGTCAATGACAGGTCTTCGAAAATAGATTCTGATAGATCACGAAATTTGTGCCAATCCGTTTTACTCATCTTGTTAAACAGAAACTTCGCGACAGGAGGATTAACTTGATACTTGTCGACACTTAATGCGATATTAGTGATTGTTGGGTAGTGGTAGCTGCCCATGGCATCATCGTGTATGGACCACTCACAAATTGGTGCCAGGGTAGCACTGACGAAAGTTACATCAATTGCAGATTGATTGCATGAAGGTCTACCGACTGTAGTGAATCTACCATCATTTAAAATGCATAAATCATTATCGTCTATTATATTATACAAGTCTCGGCCGCGGCCTCTTGTACACAAACACCCAAAGGCAATGTGATGAGCGTTGAAGTCTCCACTAACAAATATGGGCTTTGGAAGATTTGATATGATATTCTGCAGTCTGTTCAATCGAATGTGCTTACCTTTAGGAGGACAATAGACATTTAAAATAGTAATGTTTCCTAACTTCGTTGATAACGAAATAGCAATAGTTTGAATTTCCTCATAAAAGGTTGTATCCAAAACATTGTATTGTAAATAAGGTCTTATTAAAATTGCTACACCGTTATGTCTATTACTTGAGTTTTTAAAGTGTATATTGTAACCAGGTATATTAAAATTGAACCTTTGATTATCTTTGAACCATGTTTCATTCAGTAAACAAATATCAATGTTTCTGTTATGTAAAAAATTTATCAAAAGTTGTTTTTTGCTATTGGCACTTTGTATATTGTACTGCGCAATCCGTAATTGGGAAAAAATATTAGTAGGACTTAAATCCATAGGTTAAGATGATAAATTTTTTAATAACATCTCCTTAATAGATGTTGTGGTGATAGGTACATCATCTGTTTTATTTCCTAATTGTACTAGGGTATTGACAAGAGCCATTAATATATCTTTATTACCTAAAATTTGTTTTATTATATCAGATGAAGAACTCTGTTTCTCAGACAGAGTTCTTTCAGTCTTAGTTTCTATTGATTTATTCACAAGTTTATTTACAGGCTTATTTATCCTGGACTTATCCGGCAAAGGAGGAAAATCTTTGTCATCGTTAATTTTTGCTACACTAGAGTAGCTAATTTTTTCTTTTTTTTCTATAATTTTCCGCATTTTTACTGGACATGTCCTGGATACTGCCAAGTGAGCTCCACCGCAGTTAACACAGCATAGCTCACTGGGCTTGTCACAATCCTTGTAGCTGTGGTCACCTGCGCAACAACTACAGCGCTGTTTGCCGTTACATACTTTGGCTGAGTGGTGAAATTTGAAGCAGCGATAGCACTGCTGAAGAGGTGGGATATATTCATATACTTTATAAGAGAACAAATCATATTGGACATTAGATGGTAGTGTATTTGTCAGAAATGTAATGCTGACTGTTTGAAGTGGGGCCCAATTTGATCCCACTTTCTTAGTGAATCTCCGTACTGCTACTATTTCATAAATTGATGACAATTTTCTATACAACTCTTTATTGGAAATGTTGGCTGGGACATGTCTAATAATACCAATTCGCTCAATTTGAGCGGCTGGTATGTAAGCTTTCAGTTTATATTTGTCCAGAAAATGTTCATTGGTGAGTAAATTATTTGCTGTGTTGTATTGTTTAAACACGACCACTATCTTATTGGCATTTATGCGACGAAGCGCCACCACTCCCTTTACTTCCGATGCAAAGATGTGGTTGAGGTATATGAGGTCAGGTGGGGTAAGAGGAACATACTTTATTTTCAGTAAAAAATTTTGACTGCTAGGAAGAACAGCTTAAGTCTTTTAGGATCTTTGAAACACACAAAACTTGCCTTTATGTATTAGCTTCCCGTGGGCTAAATGTCATTATGCTATTATCAGTTCATATGACGATATTGACGGAAATGTCAAGATTGAGTAAACGTTCCTCTTCCCCCTCACATGGGGTAAGAGGGACAGTCATTGTATTTCTTAGGATTGGAGTTTGAATTAAAATATTCGTTGCTAAATGTTCGTAAATTTGTAGGTAGAACTGCTTCGGTCAATATTAGATCTTACCATCCATGAAATAAGGTATCATTTGGAATGAAAAAGAATAATAAATCAATTCGGGGTAAGAGGGACATACATGTTCGATCAGGGGTGGCAAACTAAAAAGAAGTCGACCAGTTATATTTCTATATTTATTTAATCATACAAACAGTAATAATAAACAGTCTCTCCCTACAAACAGTAATAATAAACAGTCTATAATGTAACAAAATTTTACAATTAAAAAGAAAGGGACGTATACAAAACGCATGAAACTTTATTTATCAAAACTAATAAAATAAAAAGAAAAGATTTTATTTTTTAATTGTTTGTTATATTTAGCTCAAAACCTACAAGACCGATTTAAAAAAATCTTTAACACAGAATGCTGCATTATCCCTGGCTATAAATTATACGATAAAACGACAATTTACGGGAAAGTTAACTTACACGCGTACGAAGTCGCGGGAAATTTCTAGTTTAATCTCTAAGACCCCAGGAGGTGCATTTGTGCCTCGCAACGTCACAATGTCAACACGTGACAGACACGCGCTAGTATCACTTGACGGTAATATAGTAGTAATATAGTAATAACTAGTAGTAGGGTAGTTGTAAATATCACGCAGTTATCACGATCAGTACAGAACAGAACAGTCAGTCAATTCTTTTCATTTTATCTACCTATATTTATAAATTACTCAAAATGTCTGTTACCCCTGACATGGGGGAAGAGAAACATATGTTCCTCTTTCACCGTGAGTAGTGAGCCTCTTACCCCAGCTATTATTTTTGGAGGTTAGGATTTTCAAGAGAAATAAACTCATATTATTAGTTGTTTTTAAACTAAAATGATTAATAAAAGGAATACTTACAGTTTTCTCCATGTATCATTAAATTTAAAATATTTCCAGCACTCTTTTTTCACCAAACTATCGGTTCCCAAAAAAACGCGCTAACTTTGTGCTAGTCGAATTCACAACTGTCAAACGTGTCTTCATTTTTTGTGGCTTCTGAGTTACGTAGCGACAGCTATTGAAAACCATTCAAACTATTTCGCCTAAACTATTTTATCGACGGAAAGTTCATAGTCATAAACCCTTCAGTTTACTAGTTATGGACCCTAGCCCCTCTTCCCCCGGTGTCCCTCTTACCCGACCTGACCTTGGGACTTTTATTTCCAAGGCGCTCTTTTTCCCTGCTTTCTACAAAGACGTTAAATTCACACATATTTGTTAAATGTTCTGGGTAAAGTCTACGATATGAAGGTTTAAAAAACGGTAAATAAAGTGATTCACTTTCCTCACCGCCACCGCTGTCAGTCCGTGATGAATCCTCCTTTCTCTTCCTTACTTTAGGGTTTGGGGGAGCAGCACCCCCTCCCTCGTCCTCCTCCATTATCAAAAAAGAATTATCAATAAAAAATGAGTATTATACACAAGACTTTTACTATTTACAAATTAAAATTAATTATTTAGTAAGATTTGAAAAAAATTACGCGCGCTCTTTTCAAATTCCCGCCAAAGAATCTCCGGAATTTCAATTTCATAACCAGTGTTGCCAGATAACTGTTTAGAATTTTCCCCAAAAATATTCCGAAAACCCCCAAAATTTAGGATTTTCTTAAAAAAAACCCCCCCAAAATTTACAGAACAATTATTAAGCTATTAACAAGAGGATACCTGCGGCGCGGCGCCACCCGCGTCACATTGTTTTATTGCTCTAGATTTCCATAGTATAGAAAATATTCTATGTTTTAATCTAGACACTGGTCTATCCATCAACTTTCAACCAGATCGGTTCAATTGTTAATGTGGCATAGAGCCACAATCATTCAAACATCTTTACAAACTTTCATATTTATTACAATTAGGATTACAAGAAAAACATATATTTTACAGGGTTTCCAGAGCACCTAGTCCCATAGAAAACGTGTGTGTTTGTCTCTTGCAAAGTGAAGACACGTAATTAAATAAATATTTGTGGACATTCACACACATCATCTAGCCCAAATTAATCTAATTTAAACTTGTGCTATGGGGTCCAGATGACTGATAGACATACTTACATAATTATTTCTAAATACGTACTTATTTTACATAGAAATTTTTAGGGTCGGCAGCGCGAGTGTGGCGCCTCTGGTGTTGCAAACGTTCATAGGCTGCGGTGACCACCAGTCCTCCTGGTGGGCCGTATGCTTGTCTGCCACCATAGTGGTATAAAAAAAAAAAAAAAAAAAAATAGAAAACACTTAAACTCCAGAACAAACATTTGTGATTCACACAAATATTTGGACTGACCCAGGAATCGAACCCGTGACAGCGCGGCTTAAACAGAACTTGCCAAAGCGCGCGCAAATTGACAACAACAACTTGGCTCACAGAATAGACAGAGAAACTATATTCTTAAATTTCTCATCTTTGTCTACGGCTCACTCTCCCTCTCCCATAGGCACTAGAATCGAATGTCATTGGTCATCGCGCTCGCCAGGTACGCGCGCGAAATTTAATTCTATATTTAGTATAGTGTTCATTTAAAAGAATGAAATAAAAATCACGGATTCCAAATTACTGGCTTCCACCCAATTCCCTCCAAACACATTATTTTCCCTCCGAATATCCCCCCAAAAATATTGCCCCCCCAAATTTCCCCCCGTAACTATAAAAAACCCCCAAATTTGGGGGGAATCCCCCCAATCTGGCATCAGTGTTCATAACATGGACCAAATGGACATTGGACAACCGCAACCTCCCTCTACGACCGCAACCGACAGGAGCAATTTGTAGGCAGAAATAGAAATGTCAAAGTGAAGTGTTTTAATATGACGTCTTAATTTATTTATTGTTCATAGAACAAGAAAAGCGAAGGCGCTTAAATCATACTACCAACTCTTGTTTTGTTCATTACTAGCGGACGTCACGCCGCTGCCTGTTTACCTGCGTAGCTACAGTTCCCATGGGAACATGGCAATAAAATATAGCCTGTGTTACTTGGGATTAGTGTAGCTTCCCAATAGTGAAAAAAAATTACAAATCGGTCCAGTAATTTTGGAGCCTATTCGATGCAAACAAACAAACAATCAAATATTTTCTCTTATTTCATTGTTTGTTTGTTTGATTTATTATATTATTAGTATAGATCAGGGCTTCCCAAACGTGCATCGTGACGCCCTTGGGCGTCGCGGCCGTTGTCCTCTGGGCGTCACAGGGCGTCTCGAGCAAATCAAGTGATCGCCAATATATATTAGATAATCTGAGTAATGTCTGGTTCACAAACCTTTCCAGACAGGAATCATTTCCTGTCTGGAAAGGTTCTGAAAAAGTTGGAAAATTGCAACAATTACTTCATAGTAATTGTTGCAATTTTCCAAGCTGCAAATCTAGATTTATAATGCCCAAACAAATGGGCGCTGCGTAGAGTTTCTTGGAGCGAGTTATACCATCGCGGAGTCGGCGACACGCACTTTCTGAGCTCATTCAGATTAGAGCGCAGTCTTCTGGCGGCGCGGCGTATAACTTTAGCGTGAGGGTCCCAGTCATGCTGGACGAAACCTCACCGACTATCGAATACCAACATAGTACCACCTGACGCTGTGGTACTCAGTGCCTCGGCGATGCGATGGACTGCGCCAGAGGATGGTGTTGATAGTTTTCATAATATCAACAATACCTTTCCTCGACACCCAACTGCGACGGTCAGTTGAATAAACATTTTATTTTTATGGGGGGAGGGCTGGGGGGAGGAAGGGAGTCAAGGGGCGCAGCTTAAAAATGGCCGAGTCCCAAGGGCGTCGCTGACTAAAAAAGTTTGGGAAGCCCTGATATAGATTATACATAGAGCAACATGATTAGACTTTTATCGGGCGCCATATTGTGACTTTCACCTCTGTCAAACAAAGCGTACTCCAAAAGGACGACGATAACAAACCCACACATTATGTTAGATTAGAAATAATATATAGGTATGTAGAAGTACAAGAGTATGATTGTATTGTCTTGTTTTGTGTAAGTTCCATAGTAACAGCTGATTGCTTTTGTACTGGTGTATACTACGATATGAATACAATTTCCCTCCTCAACATTTGACAGACAGATAGGTTTTAGAATCTAAACCTATCTATCTGTCAGCCGTACTCAACCTTTTTTTTAAAAGGGCCACAAACATGTTTCAGACATCGTGTCGCGGGCCACAAGCCATAATTTTTTGTTTTTTTAGTTTGAATTAAAACGTAATTATTTATTTTAAAATGAAAAAGAAGTTGTTACAAAGATTTCTATGTTTTAATGCGATTTTTGATACTTTGAACACTTTTTTACGTGTGGATATCCCTCATGGATGCTATACCGGACTGGGTTAGCCCACGAAAGGATTTTCCAGGCTTCCTGGGTAAGAAGTTCCGGGGTTAGAGTACTTTCCCGCGACTTTGAGGGTTGTTTAGGTGTTATCTCGCTTTTTGGAGCGTGTGGCGTGCTTGAATTTTTTATATCATTCTGCCTTATTGGGCATACTTCTGTAAGAATGGTGAGCAACCCCCTCGCAGTCCTCAGTCCCCTGGTCATAGAGACTGATACACTTGGGAGAAGACGAGTCTACGACGCCCTCACCACAGACCCTGAAGTTCAAGTGAGGGAGTTGTCTCCCACTCATTCCCCTCAGCCTCTTTCTTGAGCATGACCTGCTCGCAGAAAGCGGCGGGACATCCCTCTTATTCTCACTGGGAATATGGCTCGCACCATGGTCTCCAACGAGAGAATGTTCATGTCCAGACTTGTGACCAGGTGGGCCACTATTAAAGGCCCGGCGGGCCAAATGTGGCCCGCGGGCCGCAGTTTGAGTATAGCAGGTTTAGATAGAGCAAACATTATTCATGCTACACCACTTGTACTGTCGCATAGTTCTATGTAATTACACGGTGCCTAAAGATTGTTCACGACTGGTCGTAGGCCTCTCCCAATTTACGGTCCTGAGCCTTCCACGCTATTTCTGTATAACCTATTAGTCCATTGAAATGTTACATGAGCTTTGCATTAGAGGACGCAATTTTATTTTCGGGACATGTGTGGGGGGTCAAAAGAAGTTTAACCTCAAGTTTGTGGGGTCGCCACCCTTGTCCCCCGGCCGCCATCTTGAAAAGAAGGGGGAAAAAAACACTTTTTTCGCAATATTTCGGAAACTATAAGTCTTACAAAAAAATTGAAGAGGCATAATTTGTAGCATATTGTTTTGCCTACAAATGTGTATATAACTTAACAAAAAATTTTACAAAATTTTTAGAATTTTTTTATAAAAATTTTCTTTTTTGCAAATTAAAGAAGTTATAAACAAAAAAAATACCTCAGACTAATCTTGTAGATGATCTTTTAAGAGAAATTAAAAAAAACGCCACAGAGCAAAAAAGAAAATTTTTATAATTTTATTTTAAATTTTTTGTTTATAACTTCTTTAATTTTTAATTTAGGGCAGAAATTTGTTTAACATATTTGTAGACAAAATAATTTGCTACAAATTATGAATTCACAATTTTTTTGTAAGACTCATAGTTTCCGAGATATTGGGAAAAAAGTGTTTTCACACCTTTTTAAGATTGCGGCCGGGGGACAAGGGTGGCGACCCCACAAACTTGAGGTTAAGCTTCTATTGACCCCCCACACATGTCCCAAAAATAAAATTGCGTCCTCTAAGAAATGCAATATTCGGTCCTTGAATTGTAACATTTCAATGAACTATATCTAAATGTACGAAATTACAACCAAATTCGTTATGCCGTTAGAGCATAATCCTACTAATATTATTAATGTAAAAGTTTGTAAACATTATTTGGATGTTTGATAGGTACTTAATCGCGCTCTAACGGCTGAATAATCTGACTGAAAGTCGGAACAGGGATAGATTTTAATATAGAATAACACATAGACTATTGTTTATCCCGGGAAAACATTCCCACGGGAAGCGGAAAAGGGAACAAATTCCAACGCGGGCGGAGCCGCACGCATCCGCTAGTTAAATAATGAACATCCTAATCTTTTTTTTTTATTTTTTTTTTATTTAAAACTTCAGCACTAAGTACAAGGCGGACTTAATGCCTTAGGCATTTTCTACCAGTCAACCTGGGTGATGCAGAGATAATGATGCTCCAAAATCTCACGGAAAATATTGAATAATGGAATATTCCTAAATTATAGTATTTAAGTAATTAATCAATACATATTAACACATTACCTATATATACATACATATCAATACATTACACGTATATATATATATATATATATATATATATATATATATATATTATAAAAATATTCCTAGACATAAATACATGGATACATAGACATACATATATAAATAAATATATACTTATATTAATACCAATCATCATCTATGACAGTAGACTATAAGAACTATTATAGTTTTCATTACGGTACATTAAAGAGCTGCCGTACTTTCTCCTTGAAAGAATCACGACTAGTGGACTTCCTAACTTCAAGAGGAAGTGCATTCCAGAAAAAAATAGATTGCACCACGAAAGAGGAACGTATGAAATTAGAACTGTGAGTAGGACAGCGAAGAAGAAGGTTATTAGAAGAACGTAAGTTTCTGTCATGATTGGAACAGAGAAGTTACAGTTAACCCAGACAAGTGTCAGGGTACAATAATATGAAGTTTTCGGATGATGAGTAGGCTGGAAGGTGTAAATCTGCCACATTGTATATTTAGAGCCCAGACCATACCAATTACGCAAACTGTCAAGAATCTAGGGTTGTATATTGATTCAGTTCTTGATTGGAGGGCTCAGGTTGCTAGTGTCAGCCAGAAAGTTACTGGAACTCTGCGAGCATTTTATAAACTAAAAAACTTTCTTCCTGTTCGTACCAAGGTAACGCTTGTGCAGACGCTAATCTTCCCTATTATTGACTATGGTGATGTGTGCTATTTCGACCTGAATGCAGATCTGCTCAATAAACTTGATCGACTTCTCAATAATTGCATTCGATTCGTTTTCAACCTCAGAAAATATGATCACGTTTCCGCTTATCGGGATGAACTAGGTTGGTTGCCCATACGTCGCCGTCGTAGTTTGCGAGCGGTGACTATGGTCTATACAATCTTAAACTCTCCTAATGCCCCTACTTGTAAATAAAGATTATTTATTATTATTATTATTACTTACAGTTTGTCTTTAAAGTCGTGACATGAATGTTTGAGGAACTAAAAATAGTTATGTGTGTGGCAACACTGGCAACAAGAAACATAAGTACGTCAGTTGTCAATGCTATCGTCGAATTTCGTTTACTCTCTCACGTAACTTTAATGTTTGGATTAAACTGCAACAAATTGAGACCAAACTACGCATAAAGGTTTGAGAAATGAGTAAAGAAAATCGGAGTGGTGCGCAGGAGGTGATTTTTAAAGTTTTCCAGTGATGTTTCGTGGAGTACCAATTTGGACAATTGTTGTGGGATTTTGAGGATGTTTATGAGCGAACAGCATCTTTGGTGGGTATGTAATCGTGTTATTGTTTGTTTTGAATCTGTCTGAAGTTACAAATTTACTGAATTTACGATTTGGAGACAAAAAAAAGGCATTGTTTGCATATTTTTAGGTTAGAATCACAACCTTACAATCAATCAATAAAAGTCAGTGGTTAGAATAACATTGTTAGTACTAAAATAGGTTAGAATAACATTAATAAATAGGTTAGAATAACATTGTTACATTGTTACTATATTTTTATAGGTAATTTTATAGTACGACCTACATTTTTGATACTCAGTTCAATCTGGTTTTCTACCAATTTTTTATTTTGAATTAATTGCTTCATGTCAATAGTTTGTTTCCATTATGTAATTAATTTTCTTTTTTTACTCTTTTCAGGAAAATCAGAGAGTACAGTTAGGCGAATAGTTAACGAAGGTTTAAATAATGAAGGAAAGTTTGAAACTCCTGGGAAACACAGAAATGTTGACAAAGAAAGAAATAGACGATTTTAATATTTGTGCACTGCACCAAAAAAATCCTTGTCAGATGGGGGAAAGTTACAGATAAAACATGTAATTACATGAATGTGGCGAAGCAATTGGGACTGCTAGGCACCTGCTGGTGGGTTGTAAGACGCTATTAGACCGGGGCTTCTGGATCTGGTTCAATAACTTTATTCTGGATCTGATTCAATAAAACAGAAACAAAATTAAACATGTATAATGTGTTTTATTTATTAACTCACTAGATGATGCCCGCAGCTTCGCCCGTGTCAAATTTGTTCTCGTTCCCGCTTCCCGTAGGAACTTATTCCCGGGATGAAAAGTAGCCTATGTGTTATTCCAGACTATAATGTATCCCTGTACCAAATTTCAGCCAGATCAGTTCAACTGTTCGAGCGTGAAAGAGTCTCACATCCACACTCATAAGCTTTCGCATTTATAATATTTGTATTGTTCCCGTTCCCGCTTCCCGTAGCCTATGTGTTATTCCAGAATATAATGTATCCCTGTACCAAATTTCAGCCAGATCCCTTTAACCGTTCGCGCGTGTAAGAGTAATAAACATCCACACTCACAAACTGTCGCATTTATAATATTAGTAAGATTTTACTCGGAACGAACTCCTCGTATCAAAATCATTTTGGTCGTACTATATAGGGTTGCATACATGCATTCAGCAGCGCCCTCATTTAATTTCACGACTTTATAGACAAACTGTACCGATAGTACTCAATTTGGTTACTGTCCTTAGATTTTAAAACTTTTTTCTCTTAATGTGTTCATATAAACCGATTTTCATTACAAGTCGCCTCTTAAATATTTTACGCAAATTCAGAAGTTTGTTTATGTTGAAGAATTGTACATAGGTTAGAAAGTTTGAAGCTTAAATTAAAAAACGTATTTGGTTTTTACTTCGATATCAAAATTAACAATCAGTACACTTTAATTTTGATATGACTTCACTTTTGTGGATATTATTTCATAGTAATAATAACTTTAGTGCCCTCAAACGTCACTGAAGAAAAATAATTTTAAAATTACTGGTATTTCAGGTTTAATTTGCTATAATACGAAGTAACAAAATTGAGCTAAGATTGCCACTAGTCCAGAAAAAAATTGTTTTTATACCATTAGCAGCTGATGTTTATTGACACCATCAATTAATTATTACACATTAACAATTGATGCATCAAATTTTATAATAAATCTTTAAAACATACAGTTATGATAAACACGCTAATTTTTATTTAACAGACAATATAGTTAAGTATTGCTGTTATGATGTAGGTTTTCGTCGCTATTTATTCAAACCTGGCAAAAATACTGTAATAGATACAGAAAGAGAGTTTTTGATGTGAAATATCTATTTCCGAGTGATGATGCGATTTCATCAAATCTAGCAAAATCCTGAGCAAAAGTACTGTGAAAGATACAGAAAGAGAGTTTGTAATGTAAAACATCTATTATCGAGGGGTAAACTGATTTTGGGGTAGCGACCGGCGCGGCGCGCGGCGCCGGCGCGGCGGCGTGGCGTATCCGAACTCGAATTTCAGAATTTGAATTTGGATTGTCGATTGTGGACTTAGGACTTCGAAATTTGGATTTGAAGTCGGACATTGGAATTTCGAATTTGGAATTTATTTCTTCGGCAGACATATACTCGAGCGGAAATAAATATTGATGGAATGTTATTGAGTCAATATTATTGAAGGTGTGTATTCATAAGGAAGTGATTTGATTAATGATATTGAACAATAAAAATATTGATCAATATTATTGTAGGCATATGGAGCCTTCAACACTCTATCCCACACACGCTCTCACTAAATTGGTGGAAATGGAATTGGAATCCTTAATGGCGGCTCCAGATTAGTGCCGTGGATTCGCGCCGTGAATTCGCAGCACATTCGTGCCCTCCACATTTACGGGATGCTCTCATTCTTACGTGAGCCCTGCCGCGAAACCGACGTAGAAGTTGCTGCTGCAATAACTTTGTTTGCTGTGGCCACATATCACTATTTAGTTTAGACGTTCAAAACGAAAAAGTTACCCGAAAGCGTTGGAAAAGAAGAAGATAGTGGATAACTGAAATACATCGTATCCGATCAAGGTATATTTATTTGTATAGTGAATTTCTGAATTTATTTGTAGAAACAGTTTCAATCATATAAATTCAGAAAGTTTCTCCAGTAATTTCCAAAAGAGATAGTCAATTTAGACCAGCAATACCAGCAAGAATTCGTTTAGTTATAACACTCCTCTCATATCATGCTAACAGTTCATGTCATACCCGATTCCATTTTAGCGCGCACAGAGAATGCACTTTGCACACGTCCGTACATGCTTGTAGCCAGGAGCAAACTAGCAAGCGGCCGTGAATGTGGATGTGTACGCGTGAACGCCGCGCGAACGAGGAGCCAGATCCCTTCGTCGCGGGACAAAATACCGACTCCGACCGGGGAACAGGCGCGAATGCCGCGAAAACCATCCACATTCACGTTCACGCCTGTTCACGGGGCTTCACGGCACTAGTCTGGGGCCACCATTATGAAAAAGTTCGTAAAGCTGTTTACATCCAGAGATGTTCTTGCTTGCTTTACCTGTAACAATAAGTAATAACCGTTATTCTCAAATAAAGACACAGGCACAGGGTGAATCGCAGATATGATCACATAATAGTTTACTAAGCTATAACGGATTTATCCGTTATAGCTTAGTAAACTAAGGCTGGTATTCCTTTTACATGTTATTACTTATAAGTAATTACATGTAAAAGGAATACCAGCCTTAGTGTCTTTGTAGACGTGCTATCATACGTCGTACACGCGGTACCAACGAACGATTCGTGTCGCTAATACGGATACTTGACTTGACCGTACACGTAAACCTTGCGTCTTGATAATATTATTGATATTTGACCAGCTTATTACGTTGTTCGGCTTTAACTAAATGACGTGCAATAATAAATAATAATAAACAATATTAATAAATATTCTCGGACACTTCACACAACGCTATCTGATCCCAAAGTAAGTGTCGGAAAAAGAAAGAGAAAAGAAAAATGAATGATTGATTTGTGGGGTTTCTTTTATTGGGTTCATATTAATTCCGATAAATTCGTAAAATGCTGTGCTGTTTACGTCCATGGATGTTCTTGCTTGCTTTATCTGTAAGAAATAAAATAAACGTTATTCTCAAAGAGAATAGCTAGCATTCCTATACATATCAAAAGTACAACAGTATTGGATCCAACACCTAGATGCTGTAAATCCTTAGACCGTATAACACGGGACTAGCCTTTGCGAACCACCGCATACAAAAATATTCTGCCAGTTTTCATACAAGTGAAGGAGGAAACACAAAGACATATAAAATTTCATTATATTTAAAAATGTATTAATCGACAAACGCGTAATGGCTGTTGTGTGTTAATTGTTATTGTACAGTCAACTACAATGTAATGTACTAGTTTAATCATATAAAATGATGTACTGATGTACAGGCTTTTCATAAAGCCAAAAGACCAAATGGTCATGTGCAATGGCAGAAAAAAATGCTTAAGTAAGGCGCATCCTGTGGTTAGATGATCTAAGTGTAAATCTCATGTTCACAGCCATAGTTTAATCATATAAAATGATGTACTGATGTACAGGCTTTTCATAAAGCCAACATATAACACACAGGTAGGCCGCCGGGTGATACGATAACTACATTGACTCCCAACTATAGGATCATCAAACATCAGTGGCCCACACAGAGCATCGCAGCTCTAGTAACATCAAATATCATTGACTCGTTACATCAAATATCATTGACTCCAGTTCCAGGGCCATCAAATGTCGGTATACAGGGTCGGCTCACTTACTCATGCGTGACACTCATGACAACACAATAGTTTTATCTATTACACGGGAGAGTAATAACATGTAAAAGGAATACCAGCCTTCGTAGATGTGCTATCAGACTTCGCACACGCGGTACAGGATAAACTTGACCGTACACATAAACCTTGCGTCTTGATGTTAATAGACCAACTAAATGACGTGCGAAGAAAATTATCCATTTGACATTAGAAACGGAATCATATTCAAATTTAGATGAAAAACAAATAGACCGACGCGATAATTACCATGGAGTATGTATACCTCCAGTAGCAATCTCCATGGAGTATAACTTCAGAACTTCGCAAGATTATCAGATCTTCGCGACATTCCCCACAAAGGAAAAAGAGAATGAAAAGCTACAATTTAGTATTCGCAAGATTGGCAAATCGTCGAGACAGTAAGCTAGGAATAACCTGCTTGTGTTATGGGTATCAAACCACGGATATTAATACAACTTACATACTTTTAAATACATACATATTATACATAGAAACACCCAGACTCTTGAGACCAACATTTATGGGTCACACAAATATTCCACCCACACCCACACAAATAACCCACGACCTCCAGCGCCGCAAGCGGTATCACTACCGACTGCGCCACAGAGGCAGTCGCATAAAAATTATCTGGGAACACCCAAAAATTCCGAAATATGTTTTTCCGAATTTCAATATTCCAATGTTCAAAATTCCGAAGATTATAATTCCTAAGAAACAAAGCTCCAAATATTCAAAAGGACGATATTCATTTATCCGAAAGTCATAAGTCCGAATTTTTATTTTTCCTAATTTCATTAGTACGAATAATCAAAAGACCGGACTGTTATTTTCCCGAAAAACATTATTCAGAATTTCAAATATCCGAAAATTCACTGTTAAAGTTTTTTTAATAAAGTACGGTCAAGTCTTATTAACGAAGATATTATTTCCAAGTGAGTGGAAGGCAAACGACAGAACAAAAAAAAAACCACGATGGCTAAGGCTGGAGCTCAGCTCCGCTTCGCTTTCGCCTTAGCCTTTTAACCGAACCTATCCGAGTCGAGGTGTTAACCATAATAAGTGAATGGTTAACACCCCGACTCAGAGTACCCCGACTCGGATTTTTTTTTGTTTTGTCGTTTCACTCACTTGGAAATAATATTTTCGGTAGTTAGACTTGAAGTTTTCGGGTTAAAACAGGAACGGGTGGAAACGACATTCACCCTTCGTATTTATGATATTTCGGATTTTTGATAATCGGAGTTCGTATTTATAATATGGCGGATTTTTAATGATTCGGAATTCAACGGTTCGGTTTCTTGAAATTCGGCATTCTGACAGTCGGAATTGTAAACATTCGGAATTTTAAAATTATGACTTTTAATAAAAAGGATTTATGAAACCTCGGATTTTTGACCTTCGGGATTTCGAATCATTCGGACTTATGAAATTCGGAATTATGAAATCCGTGATTGTGACTTTCGGAATTAAGTTTTTCGTATTAATGTAGTGTACCCAAATTATCTATTTGACATTAGAAACGGAATCATATTCAAATTTAGATAAAAAACAAATAGACTGACGCGATATTACCATGGAGTCTGTACCTCAAGTAGAAATCTCCTTGGAGTATAACTTCAGAACTTCGCAGATCGTCAGATCGTCGCGACATCCTCAAAGGGGTCCCGAGTTCCCGACACGATGAATTGGCAATTGTCAATCACGTTAAATATCATGTGTACATACACGTCGATGCACACACACATGCAAAGATACCACGCACACTGAAACATTTTCCATTCATAAATATCAGACTTGACTGAATATATTGACCCGACACGATCATGCACGTTAAATATGAATGAAAGTTGTTTCAGTGTGCATGATTTCTTTGCATGTGTGTGTGGATCGACGTGTTCGTGCCTTAGATCATCTAACCACAGGATGCGCCTTACTTAAGCATTGTTTTCTGCCAAGCCACAAGTCTTTTGGCTTTATAAAAGCACTGTACATCAGTACATCATTTTATATGATTAAACTAGTACATTTCATTGTAGTTGACTGTACAATAAAAATTAACACGCAACAGGCATTACGCGTTTGTCGATTAATACATTTTTACATGTAATGCAATTTTATATGTCTTTGTGTTTCCCCTTCACCCGCTATGAAAACTAGGAGAATATTTTTGTATGCGGTGGTTCGCAAAGGCTAGTCCCGTGATATATGGTCTATGGTTCGTGCACATGAAATTGTGCGTGCTTGACAATTGCAGTTTGACCGTGTCGGGACCCCTTTCTTGGACTCCCGACATGATCACGCCTTGCAATTGTCAATCATGATAAATATGAATGGAAATTGCTTCAGTGTGCGTGATTTCTTTGCATGAATGTGTTCGTGGACGTATATGTACACATGATATTTAACGTGCTTGACAATTGCCAATTGATCGTGTCCGGACCCCTAGAGCCTGGCCCCTGGCCACTGACCTGTAATAATAATCGCTGGACTGGCTATTCCATACAAAATGACAGCTACTTTTTTGGGCCGATTCAAAGCGCCTCTGCCGAGTGCACTGAGAACTAAATTAGTTTGCAAATGGCCGTTGTTTGTTTATTTCAGAAGGAGTTTATGTGTGATATTTCGAATATTTTTAAGTTATTACTGTGATTGGTATAAATTTGAAGTGTTTTGATGTATAAATTTAGTTCATAGTGTAATTAAGTAGATATTTAGCATGAGATCGTGTGTATATTGTAAAACAAGATACGAGAAGGGCTGTGGCGTCTCTTTTCACAAGTAAGTAAATCTAAGAATCAAATTTTTAAACAACAAACCATAATTTTGGTTTTTTTTACTATCTTAAGCGAATACCCTTCGAGTTTCGGGGATTTTACGAATATTTTTATAACCTATAATGATTAATAGGGATGTCAAAATGTATATCGATAATTTTCTGTCCAATGCCAAAATTCGTAGTTTAAAAAACAAGAGGCATGGTAAAAGTTCTTTAATAATTTAATGAACATATTAAAATTATTAATAAACACTTAAAATTGTAGTTGATAATCGAAACAGTAACTAACTAGCGTGTGAAATATATAGTTTTGTTTATGTTTTTATGTTATGACTGCCAGAGTGCGTCAAACGTCAAAGTAGCAAACTGTTACGTCACACTTTCTGATAGAGGTATTTGATGTGACGTGACGGAATGCCTATTTATTCCAATCTTATTTTCTAAAAATAATAGTACCTAATCCTTAATTTGTGTACCAATTTATATTACTTTTTGTTATTTATATATTGGACATAATCGTTAGAAACACACATCAATCAGATTTATTCTTAGTGAACACAAGCCTATTTTAAGAGAATCTACTTTGTTTTTCAATCTTTTTAAAATATGTGATTATTTATATAGATAATTTCCTTTTATAAATTATACAGATGTGCATTTAAAAATATACCGTAATAAATGTGTGATTTCATATTTTTTTAAATACCTACCCTCCTCTGTACTTACCTACTGCAAACAAACAAAACTACAATAAATCCTAATTAACCTGTCACTTAACAAAATTCCTCTCTGGGCACGGCTGCTTCGGGAAGTAAATGGGAAATAGTTGCCATTGAGGCGGAATAGCAAGTTGGCATTGGCTGCTTCGGGGAGCACGCTCGCACGGCTCACGTTAAGCGAGGCGTCCACCAGGCGGACCGGGCCGCCTTTACTAGAGGCGGGCCGCAACGAAACGCAGTTTCATTAAAAACGTATGGCATGCGGATTTTTGCGTTGCGGCCCGGCCCGGCCCATCCGCCTATTAGATGCCCAGCTTTAAGTTCTAACATGAACCAATTATGATTAAAGACAACCAATGACTGTGTGGGCTGTGTCCGGTGTCATTTTTCAGCCGATTTACAATAGTAACACTACTTTGGCAACATACCTGCGACCACTGTTTAAGCAAACACTTTTTTTTTATATTAAGCTCGCCAAACTGAATTCGCGAGCCTGATGGTTAGCCTACTTAGGTACTTTAAAGTAGTCATTCATATTATGTAAACATCATTGGTACAAAAATAAAATTAACATTGTAGTCGATATCTGGTAAAGTTTTTATCGACACCAAGACAGGTGTTGTACATCACTAGTATTAGTTCCAAGTACATTCGCTAGCTGCCGTCAGCGCCAAATGGCGATTTTCAATTAGGCACACTTTTATGAAACCGATCACCAGTCCAGATACTATTACAGGTCAGTGCCCCTGGTAGAGATGTTATATTAGGTTACTATTTTGATATTCATGTTATTGAATATAACACTTTGATGATACTATGTTACCGTATTATGTTACCCAGTAACAACAAAATAACAACCAAGAGGAACGCTTAGTGCTTCTTACTAATATAAGTATATCGTTCCTATGTTCCGATACGTACATCTAGTTATGTGATCTAGCGAATATATTATAACAAGATAACACTGGCAGAGTAAGTATTGCCGTTCCGTTCGTTTAACATAATTTTAATAAATGATGAATCGTGAATTTCTTTTTTGTTTATAAAAGTTAGGTTATATATCTGTTTATGATTTTGCTTAGCACAATAATACGAATGTTTGTTTCGGAGTTTGGGTGTTATCTGTGTATATATAATATGTATGTATTTAGAAATATTTAAGTAGGTACCTATGTCTATCAGTCGTTAAGATCCCATAGCACAAGCTTAATATTAGCTAGATGATGTTGTGTGAGAATGTTCACATATTTTTTTATACCACTAAGGTGGCAGACAAGCATACGACCCACCAGAAAGACCGGTGGTCACCGCAGCCTATGAACGTTTGCAATACCAGAGGCGCCACACTCGCGCTGTCGACCCTGTAAAAACCTTCTACGACCCCTTCTGAAGAACCCTATACTGTGGGAGTTTGGGAAAACCGAGGCGATTTAATTCAGCTTTTAGTATTTAACAAGCCGACTGCCGAGGTTACACATTACGATTATTACAATTTTACAAATAGTAGTACGTGTACGATATTCTACCCCGGCATTTTAAAAGATAATCGACTTATGTATGGTACTACCTACAGTGATTCTTTCTTTTGCGCACACCATATTGTTTTCATCGGATTTCATCGTATTTAATCGAATCCAAGTGCATACAAAGAGCGAAATATAAAGCAAACAATTTGTCTCGACTTCATAAACAAAACAGTAGTTATCTCGCCTACACATACGTAAATACTAATATTTCTGTCACATTCTCGCCACGTGAATCGAAGGGAACGGCAACAGCTACGGTACTATGCCTCTCGCGACTCACACAAAAATATAATGTCAATGCGAGAGTGTTATCTTGTTATTGCTTGATACTAATAACAATAGTAGACTTAGATATTCTTTAAACAAGATGTTCTCAGTAACTAGATGTAAGTTACGTATCAAGAGGATAGTCAGATCGCGCGGTATAGACGTATACTTAGTTACCCATAGCTTCGTTGTTATTTCGTTGTTATTCAGTAACATGTTATGAGAGTTATCAGTAACATGGTATAAATTTTAGCTCTCATATTATGTTACCGGTACTTGTTACGAGTATATTCATTACACCTCTAGCCCCTGGCCTACCAACAATGACACCATAGACTTTCCATTCTACAATTTTGACAGAATTTTGTCTCCGAGTATTTTTTTTTCTCTTCTTTCTTTCATTTAGTTGACAAGGCGAGAGCAGGTTATCCCTCTGACAATGTCGTAAGTAATCTTAATTTTTCTATTTAATCATTATTAATTATAATCTTGTTTCGTTGCAATTGCAATTTTATATCGATCTTAATAATGTAATTTATTTATTTTGACTCAATCCCACCTTGGTCATATTCTAACCTAAAAGCAATTCGCATACTTCTATTTATTTGTGTTTTCTACTTATTTCAGGTCTAAAGTATCTCGTGATACTCTCTATGAGTGTGTCAATGCTGTCCTTCAGGCTTCGAAGGACAAAAAACGCAATTTCCTGGAGACTGTCGAACTCCAAATCGGTCTGAAGAACTATGACCCCCAAAAGGATAAGCGTTTCTCAGGCACCGTCAAGTAGGTTGTTTACCTGAAAAGAGCATTTTTGTGGTTTAATTATAATATCTGACCTACCACCAAAATGAATCTGGACAGGGAGTCAGTGCAAACTGACGGGACTCAACCCAGAGTCTTAAAATAACGGGTAGGCAAGCCTCGGCTTTCCGAACTAGATTAAAATGCTTGAAGTCAGGATTTCAGGTACTATTAATAGAATAATGCTTGGTGATAAGAATCTTTTACATCCCTATTCAAAATGATGTTTATAAATTGCATGTATTATCTGTCAATACTGGAGAGAATTCATTACCTACTGATCACATTCTTATAACCAATTTAGTTTGAAATTACGTGTTGTGTGCTAATAAATACATTATCATTACAGGCTAAAGTACATTCCTAGGCCTAAGATGCAGGTGTGCGTATTAGGTGACCAACAGCATTGTGATGAGGCTAAGACACAGAGTGTACCATGCATGGATGCCGAGGCTCTGAAGAAGTTGAACAAGAACAAGAAGCTTGTTAAGAAACTAGCCAAGAAGTAAGTTGGGGTTTTTCTACTGGTCAACTATATCAACTATATGTGCTCATAGCTTTACCTGTCCCTGTACTCAAAGTGTCCTCTCAATTCAATGGCGCCCATGGAATCCATTCATTTTGCAAGTGCTTATTAGGGTTATGCTAAATAAGTAATTTTGATGTGACAACATCTTATAATTCGATGGAAAAAACATGACAAATACGGTGTTACCTCGCTCTGAGGCGTTCCATTTAAGGCTGAGTTGTGTCATTCAACTATCGTCAGTAAACTGACTTTACAGATTTTTTTAAACTTTTTGTTTGTGCAAATATTTCCAATAGTGTATGGAAATCTTCAATCTTCATTTATAGACATTCATATTCATTACTAGCTGAGCCCGCAACTTCGTTTACGTCACATAAGGTGTATGAAAGGAAAGGCATTTCTTCATCAGAGTCATCAAGCAGCGTCTGAAACTGCCCTGTTTGCTTAATCATAAAAGAGCTTAATGATTAAGTCTATATTAAAACAATTCACGCTAGTTTAGGTTCACTCACATTCAAAGAAACCCCTACAATTAAAATTTTCAAAATATCAAAATATCTGATTCTTAAAAGTGTTATAACTCTTTTATTTCTAAACCGATTTACATAAAACAAACGCTAAATGTTAACTGGAGCAAACCTCAACACAATAAAAAAAAACCACATTGCAATTGGTTGAGCGGTTACTGAGATTAGCGTGCACAACCGTACAGACAAACAGATATACAGACATACAAACAAACAAAAATTCTAAAAATCATTGTTTTGTGTTCTATAGCGTTTATAAAGCCCCCCTATAATATTTTTTATTATTTATCTTCCATGTACAGACAGCGACCTGTTACGATTTTATTATATGTATTGATTGCTCTAGTCCCTGGTAGTAGCATATGATACAATGACTAAGTGATATTGTGATTACAGAATATGCAATCACACATGTGCCATAGTTTTGGGAAGTGATTGGCCTAGCATACATAAGCGATATCCACGCAATAAAAACAGTGATTGTCACTATCCTATGCTGGCCAGACATGTGGTAGAGAACTTTGGCTCAAGTTTTTTGACTTTTTTTGACTGCCTCTGTGGCGCAGTCGGTAGTGATACCGCCTGCGGCGCTGGAGGTTTTGTGGGTTCGATTCCCACCGGAGACAAATATTTGTGTGACCCATAAATGTTTGTCTCAAGAGTCTCGGTGTTTCTATGTACCTATAATATGTATGTATTTAAAGGTATATAAGTATTAATATCCGTGCTCTGATACCCATAACACAAGCAGGTTATTCCTAGCTTACTTTGGGATCAGATAGTGTTGTGTGAGATGTCTGTGAATATTTATTATTATTATTTTATAGTTTCCATTATTTTTGACATTTACTTGTCTGTTAGGCAGTAGGTGCACTCGATACAGGATGTCTTAGGCCACACTTAGACACATGTAAAATTACCTCCCGGACCCAAGGCTCCCCTGGCGAACACCCCTGGGGGTGTCAAGGGAACTTTAATTATGACCCATGGCACCCCCAGTCCTCAAATCTCTATACAACAGTGGTCCAGTGGTATCACAAATTTTATTTTAGTAGTCCCCATGAAACCAACAAACAAAAAGTGATGGATCAGTGATATAAGTACTTATAAACCTGATAATTAACTTACTCCACCTTTTCAGGTATGATGCTTTCCTGGCCTCCGAGTCCCTCATCAAGCAGATCCCTCGTCTACTTGGTCCGGGTCTCAACAAAGCTGGCAAGTTTCCTGGTCTCCTCTCCCACCAGGAGTCCATGACACAGAAGATTGATGAAGTCAAAGCAACTATTAAGTTCCAGATGAAGAAGGTAATTATGCTTTGTCGAGTTGTGTATGTCAATCTAACATAATGGTTGCTTAGAAATAACACAATGCATGGTGTGTGTGCATTGAGCAAATAAGTTTAAATTTTAATATTCAGGAGTGGCTTTTAAAACCACCACCAATCATCCTATACGGAATAGAAAATGTAACAAAGCTAACATCTTTGATTGAAACTACTTTGTTGAAGTCGGAATATACTTACAGAATTGTTACTAAAAAGCAACTGCGCATTACATGTAGCACTATTGAATCTTACAAAAAGCTAATGACCCTTGTTCGTGCACAAGGGCTGATCGGCCACACCTTTACACCTAAGGATGAAAGACCATACCGGATCGTAATAAAAAATCTGCACCATACCACACCTATGGAAGCTATTGTGGAAGCAATAGAAAGCACTGGCAACAAAGTAAAGGGAGAAATAATTAATGCAAAATATGGGCCTGAAAAAATCCCTCTATCAACATTCTTTGTCAATCTAGAACCAAACATTAATAACCAGGCTGTCAAAAAACTGAGGCATATATATAACACCATTGTGATTATTGAGGATCCAAAGAAAAAACTTACTGTACCACAATGTAAGCGATGCCAGCAATATGGGCACACAAGAAATAATTGCCTAAGACCCTATAGATGTGTCAAGTGTGCTGGTGCCCACAAAACAACTGATTGTACCAAAAATGATAAAAACACTCCGGCTAAATGTGCACTGTGCCTAGGCGATCATCCTGCAAGCTACAAGGGCTGTGAGATTTTTCTACAAATACAAAAAAGGAAAGCCATGCCAAGACACCCTCTGCGAGATGTGAAATTTAAAGAAGCAACTAGAAATGTAGAAGAAAGGTACAGCAGAATAGCCACAAAACTACACCAACAACCATCTTCAACACAAGAACAAGGTAAAGAAGATAAACAATACAGAACTTACTCGCAGGCCGTAGTAAAAGAATCAAACATCACACAATCAAATTTGGAACTTATACTTTCAAAACAAGCTGAAAAGCTAGACCTCCTCATTCAACAAATAGGTACTCTCATGAACCTACTGACAACTCTCGTCACAAATATGACTAAGTAATGGATTCCTTAACCATAGCAACTTGGAACGTAGATGGATTGTTGAACAACAAACATGAAGTCATAACATTTATAAAACATCATGATATAGATGTGCTGCTGGTGACCGAAACGCACATGACCCGAGCATCCATCTTTAGTCTTCGTGGCTATTGTACATACACTGTCTGTCATCCGGACAATACTTCGCATGCTGGAGCAGCAGTGATAATAAAACAGAATATCAAACATAATGTGAAACAAGGATATCGAACACCCCACATACAGGCAGCTACAGTTGAAGTATATGACAAACAAGGAAGCATATCAATCTCATCTTTATATAGCCCACCTAGACATAAAATTTCTTCTTCCCAATATGATGACTTGTTTAAAACTCTGCCAAACAGATATATTATTGGAGGTGATTGGAATGCCAAGAATATTGCTTGGGGTTCGAGACTAACAAATACTAAAGGAAGAGAATTGAAAATAAGTATAGACAACAACAAACTTGCTATATTAACAACCTGTCAACCCACCATATGGCCACGAGATCCAAAGAAAACACCGGACCTTATAGACTTTTTCATTTATAAAAATCTAAAAAACAGGTACATGAAGATAGAAAGTTGTTTAGATGGATCATCCGACCATACTCCAGTGATTGCAACCATGAGTATGCATGTCATAGAAAGGGTATCAAAGGCGTATCTCTGTAACAATCGCACAGACTGGGAATCCTTCAGACAGTATCTCGAAGAAAACATTGAATTGAAAATATCATTGCAAACTAGCCAAGACATTGACAACACTGCAAGAAATTTAACTAACCTTATACAAAAATCTGCTTGGCTAAGTACACCAGCAACAAAAAGACATAAAAATGACATGCATAGAAATCTTCCTGCAGAGGTGAAACAAAGGGTTTTAGAAAAAAGACGCCTCAGGAGAGTATGGCATTCTACTCGAGGAACCACTGAGAAATCTGCTTTTAATAAAGCATGTAAGGAACTCAAATCTTACCTGGCTCAAATAGAGAATGATACAGTGCAGAGTAACTTAGAGCAACTCAAACCTAATGGTTTCAATGAGCATTCACTCTGGAAAACTATACAGTCTTCACAAAAGCCACATCTCCAACAACACCCACTAAGGAATGAGGATGGCTCATGGACAAAGACTGACCAGGACAGAGCTAATGCATTTGGAACTTTTTTGGAACATGTCTTCACTCCCAATCAGGACTCTGGTAATGAAGCCCTAAATAAAGAAATAGAAGATTTTTTATGCAGTGATCACCAATTGAGTCTGCCTATGAGACACTGTACCCCAAATGAGGTTAGAAACATCATTAACAATCTAGAAGCAAAAAAGGCGCCTGGTTTTGATTTAATAACCCCAGAAATACTAAAGCAACTACCGAAAAAGGCTATCGTACTTTTCACAATATTGTTCAATGGTATCTTGAGAACTTCACACTACCCAAACACATGGAAGACATCACAAATCACTATGATATTGAAACCAGGGAAGCCGCCGCATTCAACGGGATCCTATCGTCCAATCAGTCTTCTGCCTGTTATATCTAAGGTGTTCGAAAAAGTATTAGCAAAGCGTATAAATGAAGCTCTAGCAAACAGCAATATTATTCCAGACCACCAATTCGGATTTCGCAGTAAGCATTCAACCATAGAACAGGTTCACAGGGTGACCGACAGGGTGCGTGTGGCTCTGGAGAATGGGCAGTACTGTGCAGGAGTGTTTCTTGATGTCCAACAAGCTTTTGATAGAGTTTGGCACCGGGGCCTCTTCTTCAAGCTTAAAAAGCTTTTTTCCCATAACTTGTACGCTTTGCTCAGATCCTATTTGGACGGCCGTATGTTCTTCGTAAAAATAAACGAGGCAATGTCACCCCTCCATGATATTGCTGCTGGAGTCCCACAGGGCTCGGTCCTGGGGCCAATCCTATATCTGATTTACACAGCTGATGTCCCAGAAACTGAAAATGTGGTGACAGCTACGTTCGCCGACGACACGGCGGCCCTGACATCCCATAGAGAGCCGGAACAAGCGTCTCAAAATTTGCAAATACACCTGGATAAACTATGCACCTGGATGAGGAATTGGCGAATAAAGGCCAGTGCTGCAAAGTCGAACCAGATAACATTCACACTTAGACGTCAAAACTGTCCATCTGTCACACTTGGTCATGAAATACTACCTCATACGGATGTTGTTAAATATCTTGGTTTCTACTTGGATCGCAGACAAACTTGGCGCTGCCATATACAAAAGAAAAGAGACATTGTGAACCAGAAGCAAAGGTCATTGCAGTGGCTTCTAGGAAGAACCTCAAAATTGTCAGTAAACAATAAGCTACTGATCTACAAAACAGTACTGAAACCTACATGGAGTTATGGAATTGAATTATGGGGCACCTCAAAGAACAGTAACTTGGAAATCCTCCAGAGATATCAAAATAATGCCTTAAAAACTATTGTCAATGCACCATGGTTCACCAGAAATGATGAATTGCACCAATACCTGGAAATGCCTACCATTAGGGAGGAAGTAGAACATAGATGCAAATCATATCGGGAAAGAATACTTACACATGTAAATAGCTTGGCACTGGCACTCAAGAACCCTCTGACAAAGAGAAGGTTGAAAAGAGCTCACACATGGGATCAGACCTAATTAACATGAAAGATAGCCTGTCACTGGAGAGGCATATCTGACTCGACAAAGACCTACTGAAAACAGCTGCTTATAGTCCTTGGACTGATCGCATGCTAGAAGAATTAATGAGAAAAAAAAAAAAAAAAAAAAAAAAAGGAGTGGCTTTTCTAGTCTAGTAGCTAGGTCACTGGCGGTTTCTGATCTATTGTGGTCAAAATCTAAGTTACATCAGTTGAAGCCTGAATTATTAATTTATTGTATTGTGTGGGCGTAATAAACTGCCGTACGAAGCTCTGGGGCAGAAGCTAATTCTTAAATGCTGTACCTACTGAACAACTAGTGAGTGTGGTGATGCAGGTGCACTTATAGGACAAGCAGTGGTCATTGATCAAAATAAAATCAATTTAAAGCTAACATAGTTGTAATGTTGGCGTTTGAAGGTGATCAGGACAGCATAATTACGACTAGTAAAACTAATTTGTGAATACTTTCAATGTTGTAATTAATGAATTATGTTGATTTCAGGTATTGTGCTTGTCTGTCGCTGTCGGCCATGTGGATATGACCCCTGATGAACTTGCGCAGAATGTGCACTTATCAATTAACTTCCTGGTTTCGTTGCTCAAGAAACACTGGCAAAACGTACGCTCCCTGCATATGAAGTCCACCATGGGCCCACCCCAGAGATTGTACTAAGCTTATAAGTTAAATAAACCTGACTTCATAATTTTGTTTTTTTTTTTATAATATTGCATTACATAAAACTGCACATTATTTTTAAGTACATTGCCTTTGCACAAGGGCAGGCTAATGAAGAGTTCCCATCACTGTCAGCTTTCAGAAAAATTTGCCATCAATATTAACGTTTCGGACTGTTGGTTCCACTGCTAAGTTCCACTAAGGGGTCCAACACTTAGACCCTCGGTTCCGAACCTGGGGGTAATTACCCCCGCAGGGGTAAAACAGCTATTGTATGGGGGTAACAGAGGTGATGCCCAAAATAGATGAGTAAAAATATGATTGTTAGTATAAAACAAATACCTAGGTAGGTACGCGGCATCGCGATCTCTCGTGTTCGTAAAATCTCAGTGAAGTGTGGAGAGAGAAGGTGTACATTTTGGCGAAAAACAGCTTCAGAATACCCGATCATTGCTAACAGAACTCTGAACATGTTGGTACCGTTTGCTACCACTTTTAAGATGCGAGAGTGGCTTCTCAACTCTGGTAACATTGAAAACAAATCCAGAAACCATCTGAACTAGGGAATGCAATCCCGACACGAGATCGCAAATTAAAAATCCCGCAAGATTAGAAATATCAATCCTGCGAGATCCCGGAATTTTCGGGATCTCATCTAGTTTGAAAAAAATTCCGATGACTGAAAACGATGAAAACTGCTTGTTCGTAATAGGCTGTGCAGCGCTGTGAGCTGCACAGCCCCTCGTCGGGCACTTCACACGCTTGGGGCTAGATCTGGCGGATAACCAGTTTGGGTTCCGTCATGGGTGCCTCGTCGTGGACGCGATCATACGCATTCGAGACCAGACGGAGGAAGCAATATCGCAGAGCGAGGTGGTGATGCCGGTGTTTCTTGACATCGACTTCAACACTTTGGCCTGGAGCTGCGTTACTTATCACGGAGTGCCTCCCTACCTCCGTCGATTGTCGGGGCTTATCTTTCCAAGAGGGCCATAACGTACGAGCTGGCTGGGATCGATTCGGCGAGATTCAGCGGTGTTCCGCAGGGATCGGTCCTAGGACCGCTTCTGTGGACATAGGGTACGATTGGGCACAGCGCGGCCCGTTGCTTAGAGACAGACACACAGTTATTAAAACTTATAACACCGCTCGTTTTTCGTTGGGGGTTAAAAATAAAAGAAGTGTTAATTTTGAAATTAAAAATCCCCCACCATCCTCAGCCCCCGATCATGGAGGCCGATAGTCTTGGGCGAAGAAAAGTCTGCAGCGTCCTGTCCACAGACTGCGGAACTCGGGTGGTAGAGCTCTCTCCCGCAGAAAGACGCTGCGGTGTCCCACTTACTCCCACTGAAGATCATGGGACCATGGTCTCTACAGGAGATAGTCTCTAGCGAGAGAATGTCAAAGTCCAGACCTGTTACGAGGACCTGGAGCTGTTGCGCCCATGCTGTGCACTACACCAATGTGTGGAGCGCTGTGTCCTCGCTGCGTACCTCGCAGTGCTGGCACTCAGCCGTGGTTTCCCTGTGTCCCCCTGAGATCGTGCGATATCCTTATCACCTTGACGGCCATAGCCTTCTGTAGGCTAAGTAGTACAGCCGCATTGCGGGCCGTCAAGGTCTCCACTCATACGGGGCCCCGTATAGCGATAAAAGTAATGCACTCCGCATTATCCCAAGGCAGTCTCCTGCAGGGAGTGTTGGGTCCTCTTATGTTGGGCAACAACGCGAGAGTGCGGCTGTTGCCCCTAAGTTTTGGGACCAAACTTCGGAAGTGGTGTTTGAAGTCTCATCGGCCATCGAGTACGAACCCCAGATACTTCATCGAGGGCTCAGTACCGATGCTGACGCTCCCTACCTTTATGCTAGATCCCGCAGGTGGCCTCTTGCAAGGTCTGTGAAAGCACAGAGCTTCGGATTGGTAAAGGGCGACCTCAAGACCCAGCGGCCGTATTTGACCCACAACTTGAGCAACGCCTTTCGTGGCCTTTAGGGCTGCGTCTCGGTGCGTTGCTCCTCGCGCCGTAACGAGGGTGTCATCGGCGTAACACGTTACTTTGACACTTCTAAGCAACGTGCCGTGCTGCACACAATCGTACCCGATCCACAGAACCGGTCCTAGAACCAATCCCTGCGGAACACCGCTGAATCTCGCCGAATCGACCCTAGCCAGCTCAGGTAAGTTATGGCCCTCTCGGAAAGATAAGCCCCGACAATTCGACGGAGGTAGGGAGGCACGCCGTGATAAATAAGGTCTTCCCTAACGCATCTCCAGGCCAAAATGTTGGAGGCGATGGCGATGTCAAGAGAAACCGGCATCACCACCTCGCTCTGCGATATTGCTTCCTCCGTCAGATCTCGAATGCGTATGATCGTGTCCACGACGAAGCACCCCAGACGGAAACCAAACGGAAATTAAGATATTTTTCATTGCCTAAATTGCTTTCTTGATTTTTTTTAATTGGGGGTAAAATCTGTTTCTCTAACATGCCATAGGGGTAACAGCTCTAAAAAGGTTAGGAACCAATGACTTAGACCATATAACACGGGACTAGCCTTTGCGAACCACCGCATACAAAAATATTCTGCCAGTTTTCATACAAGTGAAGGGGGAAACACAAAGACATAAAATTTCATTGCATTTAAAAATGTATTAATCGACAAACGCGTAATGGCTGTTGTGTGTTATTAGGCTTGTGTCCTAAATTTCAAAAATTGTTTATTTTTGTAGCTTTATACATGATCACAAAAATGTAATATTTTGATTTAAAACAATCATTTACATAGTTTATTTTGTTATTTAAAAAATGAATTTCAATTTGTATTCAATTCAATTCTTTCAATGGCCTTCTGTGCTCTTAGCATCAACTCGCCAATGTCCCGTATCTAGAGCTAACAGCGAAGGAGGTTTTAGTGTCTCGGGATTTGATCAGTAGACTTAAGTGCGACGTCAATTCCGGCAGAATCTAAACACAAGGACAACACAATTATTGGTTATAGTACGAGAGCCCACGACCAAAACCATGTCTCATAGCAATACGGCAAAAACCCTATAAAATCGTTAGATTGTATGATTCTGAACCCGACTAGGTGTGTAGTAACGGTCGAAAGTGTAGCAACTGCGTGGGAGGCCATTTCTGCTGTGTCAAAAAAAAAGGCAGTCGGTATTATAGCAATACGTCTGATAGTGAAAATGTACATAGATTTTATAATTGTATTACGAAAAAGTTTGTTTTCAGACATTTTGCGCCTAGCACATAGCCTGAGCCCATTTTTGAAAATGTCAACAAATTTAGCCGACCTGTATCATAGCAATACGGATAATTTTTTTTTTAAACTTTTCGTATTGCTGCCATGATTACCAAAAACCTGTTTTCAGACACTTTAAGTGTAGCATATACTCCCAAAAACGAAAATAACGTTTCGGAGTCGCCCGGCCGACACATCCTGGACGACGATTCCGAATCCGACAGCGTTTGAATACGAGAATATTTTGTAACTTTGAATAAACGGTTTTTTTTTTTTCAACTTCAACCCAGTTTCCTTTTGTGCGATTTATTTCAGTCCTTCAACTTCAATGTTACGGTTTCGGGTAAATTCTTTGTTAATTATCATCTAATAAATTCAGGGTCGCAACGTATTCATTGGTTTGTAACGGAGAATTCAAGATGCCTCAATACGATTATTTATTATATAATACGATATATATTTTTTTTTTATTTATTTATTTATTCACTTCTCTCACCACTATCATTACAGGTGTGTACACCCAATGCGATAGTGTGGCTCATCTTACAATATAATTATCTGATACTACATTACAATAAAATGATACATACATGATAATAAAAAACCTAAAACTAAAAAGAAAACCTTAGAATTTGATATCTGAGTATCGAAAAAGTTGTCTGATAGAGAAGGTGCTACTCTTAATTTGTCTGATATAAATTGTTTGCACATGTGGACAACTTATTTTATCATGTCCAACAATTTTCAGACATATTGCTATGATACCGATCGGTAAAATTTGTTAACATTTTCAAAACGGTCTCAAAATTTAATGCGTTCACATTTCCGTCTGAAAATTGTTTTGTTCGCATCAAATAACCAAAATTTACTAATAAAAAGATTTTCAGACGTATTGCTATGAGACATTTTTTTCGTCTCATTTTTAATTTTTTTAAGTGATTTTACGGGTTTGCGCTACACCACTAACGTCTGAAAAATATGTTTTCGGTATCTCAGTACTATCATTCAACTACAGTCTGCAAATCAGACATATTGCTATGATGCAGTTCGGTAAAATTCTTTGACAATTTTGAAAATTCGGTCAGATCAAACGCTACGCGGAAAATGTCTGATATTGGTATTTTCGAGTTCAGGATAATCGTATCTATCGATTTGATGCGGTTTTGGCTGTATTGCTATGAGACAAAAATTTTGGTCGTGGGCTCTCGTACTATTAGTATAGACTACAAATATACTTATATGGTATAGACTACATAATACCTATATTCTATTTTAAACAATAAAGTATTTAGGATATAGAATTCTACAGTTTTAGATTATTTATTAGTATGTAATTGGTAAGGATTTTTATAAAGGGAGTATAAACTAAGGATAGGAGACATTTGAAAGAGGTAGGGCGGGGGATATTTGTGGGGAGGACATCATATAGTGAGAATCTTTGGTGAGGGCAACAGAAGAAAATATGTTCTGCATCACCCTCCTCCAAACCGCACTCGCAGAGCGAGTGATCCCTTATCCTAATCTTTGCCAGATGAACAGGTGTACAGGCATGGCCTAAACGGAGACGACAAACAATCGATACCGCTCGCTTGTCAACACATCGATGTTTAAAAAACCAGGGCTTAGTAGGGACTACTGGTTGAATATCACAGTAATGCTTACCCTTGATTTTTGTTGATCTTTGCCAATCCACTTGCCAAGCCCGTGTCAGACTGTCCCTAATTACCTGAGTCAAGTCGTGTGTAAATACTTGGTAGTGTTCGAGTGAGCCGGTTCCAGTGGCATTTTTGGCCCAAGAGTCGGCCGTCTCATTTCCCGCTATATTGGAGTGGCCCGGGATCCACGCCAACATAAGTTCCAAGTTAAGTCGCTGGCACTGGAATAGCGCCTCTCGGATCCTATAAATGATGGGGAATCTGGACTTGGAACGGAAGGGGTAAGAGAGTATGGCTTGAAGACCGCTTTTGGAATCAGACAGGATGATGGACCTATTTAAGTTGTGGGATATAATATACCGGATAGCTTCCAGGATGGCCACAGACTCCCCCGTGAACACAGAAGTCACAGGCGGGCATTTATAACTTAGGGCCACATTGTACTTTGGGATCCATACGGCCGCGCCCACCGGCTCACCTATGAACTTGGAAGCATCGGTGTAGATTTTAAGCCAACCCTCATAATCAGAGGCCATAACTCCATGAAACTCCAGATTAGCGTCCACTGCACCCTTCCGGATTCCCAGATCTATCTCGATAGGAGGGCGGTATATAAGAGCCTCAAAGGGGAGAGAGTACAATGGACTCAACCTACTCTGCATGACTGGGCACGGTAGGCGTGTGAATTTCAATTTGTATCGAAAACGCTCATGGCGCCTTGTGTGACGTCACGTGATGCCAAGTATAAGTAGTAGTTTTATTTATCCATTTTCGGATAGGCAAAGGCAATTTGAGCCATACAGCCTAGTCTTACATTTATTATATCTTCATTTTTCAAGTCACAGTCCTCGTCCTCTAAGTCTGGTCAAAGTCAAGTGCAGCCCTAAGTCAAAGTCAGTCTTCTCTAGTAAAGCGGTGGTACTTTACTAAAAGTGTCTCTGGAATTTGTCGAGAAATGGAAGAGTCACCTTTCACTGCGTTTTATCACTTTCCAACACTTGTGCACTTTGTCGAACTTTTATGCTTAAAAATCCACCACTTTTACTCATAAAACACTCGAAACACACTAATTTTGGAAAATTTTCAACGGAGTAGTCCGCATGTCTCCGATTTCGCGCGCAAACTCCCCACGTGATGCCAAACAAAAGTAGTAGTAGTAGTTTTATTTATCCATTTTCGGATAGGCAAAGGCAATTTGAGCCATACAGCCAAGTCTTGTATATTTATTATCTCTTCATTTTGCTTTAAAAAGTCGCAGTCCTCGTCCTCTAAGTCCAGTCCATAGATATAGAATTTTTCGCTACTCTCAATAGATATACAAAGCGTGCGAGCGAGACCTCATTATCCATAGCACTTAGCTCGAGAGGAAAAGAGAAAGCAAATTGTGTACTCATATATGTCAGTATTTTGAATCGCTGAGCCCGCTGGGATCCTATGGCGGCTCTATGTTATTCATAATATCCAGTAATCTGTAGTGATCTTACGATTAAAATAGAAAATTTTATATTTTCAACAATATTGTCGTGTTTAGTGTGTGAATAGGATATTACAAAACGCAATTATACGAAGAAAGACTCGTTTAACAGGTCATTTGTGACTTCGTTCATTCCATTTTTGACGTACATATTTTGCCAAATTGGATGTAAAATTTCACTGAAAGTCCAACTCATAACGTAGATTATGCATTTTCCTTCATACATAACACAATATTTAAGTGTAAATGCATTTTTGGAGGATATATAAGGCAGAAATAGAAAGGGCTGTTTACAGTAAAATAGTCATGGGTAGGTATCGATAAGGATGTCGATAGTTCATTATAGTGGCATTGCTGCAAACAAACTTATCTGGATTTAATTTACTATAAATATGATTGATTTTTACTCGAACTGTGTTATTTAACCTTTTTTTTAGGGTTTTGTGCCTATTTTAATATAATATTTCCAAAATTTGTGATCCATTTTGAGTTGAATTTTTATAATTTTACTTCACTTAAGGTACTCCACGCCACACCGGGATGTTTGCTGTGCAAGGCGCAGATTAGCCTCTGCGTCGAATACTGTTCTCACCTTTGGGATGACTGTGCGAGGTACTTACTGGACGCGCTTGGCGCTATGCAAAGACGTGTTGTCCGATTTCAATTATAGGTTGTCCTAAGATGACGGTAAGCCTCGAGCCGTTAGCGCAGCAAAGAACCATAGCGTCCTTGGCTGCCTTCTACTGAATGTATCACGGCGAATGTTCTGAAGAGCTCTTCAACCTGATCCCACCATCTCCTTTCCGATTTCGAACAACACGTCGGGCAGAGGTGCCACTCATATATAGCGGAGAGAATCTTCGCCAGAACTGAGCGTTTCAAATGATCGTTCCTCTGTCGAACTACAAAATCCTGGAACGACCTGCCCGCACATGTGTTTCCCTCATTTTACAATCTCGGGTTCTACAAGCGGAGCGTGAAGAGGCACATCATAGGGCCGCCAACTTGAGGACTACTGTCAGAAGTCTTGTGTGCTGTAAGCATGGCCCCCATTCGCTAGATGCGCCACGGCTTTCCATTAGTTTCCATCAGTGGCGACGTCAATTTGGCGAGGTTAATATATTTAAAAAAATCTACGAGTAATATCTTTTATTGTTACTAGGGTTCAATAATAAATGAGTTTCTAGGTTTAGTATTACGATAAGAGTTGGATTTTTAGTAAAATTTCAAATTCAATTGGCAAAATATATATGTAGGTACGGCAACAATGCAATGTACGATGCCATAAATTACATGTTAAAAGTGTATTTTCACATTCACACACTGAATCAAAATTCGTAAAATCACTACAGAATTTCTAATATTACGAGTTACCCCAATTAATCCCATTTTTACTTTTTCATAGTCGATTACATTCAAATTAACAATTTATTCCCCAAAACAAGAAGTTGGAGATGAAACTTCTAAGCACTTTGTGTGCTTAGAAGTTTCATTTCCATTCCATCCATTTATACAGATACTTTTATCGATAACATAGGTGTGACCATTCAACAACACTATTTAACCCACACATAGATCTTTCATTTTTGGTCTCGTCTTCAGTTTGACACTGTTCATCTTGTACATTCTAAATCTATGGTCCAGTCAAAGTCAAGTACATCATCCCTAAGTCAATGACAGTCTTCCTTCAGAAAAGCGGTAGATAAATTTCTGAAATTTCTTTGGATTACAAAAAAGAAACGTTTAGGGGTTTTAATCGATATTTAGGGGAATTTGAAGTTGGTTTTTAGAGGAACATTCGGTAGAAGTTGGCATCACTTTGGCATATGGTCTAAGTAACCAAAGCCAGTATAAATTAATTGAAAAAAAAATTGCCATTGACATCACTGTTTGACAGTGTTAAGTTAGCGCGTCTGCTTTCCATATTACAAATGTTGTCTGTCTACGGTATTTTATGCATAGATTTAGAATTTTTCGCTACTTCTAAATGGGATATTTTTAAATGCACATCTGTTTAATTTTTCTGCACACTAGGTAACTCCACTAATTTACTGAATGCAAACCAGGAAATTAAATGCTGTGCAAATAAACCAATTGATTAACTAAACATGTACTACATAAATCTAAAATTTTACACAAAACGAGATGACCTATTTTATCGAATTTAAACCAAAAATGTAGTTCGTACACCGGATATATGATTTGCTACACAAAAATACGAATTGCTTACCAAAAATACTAACTTGCACTCTAAATTGTACAATCTTATAACGGAATAGGTTAGGTTAGGTTAGTTTTTTTATTTTTTGATTGATAAAATTTAATTTTGTAAAGATGACTGATTAAATTGTGGTTTTAATTAGAAAAAAAGGTGTTCCTAAAAGTAAATTAGACGATGGTTTTCCATAAAAAAGTTTTAATACGTTTGTTAAGCTAAGGAATTTTTAGATATACAATTAAGATAATAGTGATTTGTTCAGTATAATAGTTCTGCAAAAACCGTTAAACAGTATATTGAATTTGATTTATTTAGTGTGCATAATTAGTGTGCAAGTCAGTATTTCTGGTTTAACTTTGAAATATTTTGTTGGAAAAAAGGGAATAAACAGATATCGATTTAAATACATGCCCTTCTAAATCTATGATTTTATGACACAAGATAACACGACTTGTGACACAAGATGTCAAGACTCGAGACTGCCAGAGTGCGTCAAACGTCAAAAAGCAAACTGTGACGTCACACCATCTGATAGAGGTGTTTGATGTCACGTGACTGATTGCCTATTTTTTCCAATCTTATTTTCTAAAAATAATAGTAATCCCTAATTTGTGCACCAATTTATATTACTTTTTGTTATTTATATATCGGACATAGTCGTTAGAAACACACATCAATCAGATTTATTCTTAGTGGACACAAGCCTTATTGTACAGTCAACTACAATGAAATGTACTAGTTTAATCATATAAAATGATGTACTGATGTACAGGCTTTTTATAAAGCCAAAAGACCAAAATGGTCATGTGCAATGGCAGAAAACAATGCTTAAGTAAGGCGCATCCTGTGGTTGGATGATCTAAGGTCCCCAACAGGATTTTCAAGTACTCATGGACCCATTTAGGTAGTGGAACCAACAATATATGTTTTGTCCTGGATTTTTTTGGACGAGTGACCCCACTAACCATATTTGACGCATAGATATATTATAAGTCAAGATGGAGGGTCGCTCTACAATCGACATGAACAAAACGGCTTACGATTTCGCAATTGTTTGCGTGCGCCGTCGAGCGGCCAGTGTCTTTACACTGTGCGTCGACTTTTCTGTGTGCGTAAATAATGATACCAGCTTCTCCCTAAAATTACATTAAACTAAGTCTTATTATAGTTTATGTAATTAATTTAATATATAATGAAGGATGTATAATATTTACTGTTATCAATATTGTATACATATTTGTTTATTGGATCACTGGGCATTCTAAAAAATTGTAAGTACTTTTGTTATGTACCAACAATACCTACCAACAAAAATAAAATATTTCTTATCAAAAAGATTTTAGATAAAATGTGTACCTATATAAAATAATCATGATCGAAAAGATATAAAAAAATGTAAATAATGTGTAGGTATAGGTAACTTCTTTTAAAAAAAAAGGATTATAATAAACCGATTCCACAAGTATCAAGAGTAACATCCAGAAATAACTGTAACTACGAAATAATACGTACCTACTAGGTATCATTTTATTACATAATTCTTCATTCAAAAACTATGTTAAATTAATAACACATGAACTTTCGAAATTGATTTATTAGATCCAATTCATTATAATAAATAATATATTAGTACATAGTGTATTAAGAAATCAATATAAGTAATCATTTCCTAGACAAACTAGTTAGGTATACTTACCCCTTTCCCAATTGTTAAGTTGGGAGAATAAAACAATAAAGTGGCAACACTGATGAATATTGCGAGATTAATAATGAAGAAAAGAAAAATTAAAATAAGCTTTATTTTGGATTCTTACCGATGATAGCTGACATGTTTAGAAGTTTTTAATCTCCTACTATAATTTCTACAAATTTTAATTGCACAAAACGACATTTTAGCTAGATTTTCGTACACTACTTAGCGCGCGTTTTACGTGGTGACGTTAAAGCGACAAGTGTTGCCGCTCGATAGTTGACTATTGATATTATATCGATAGGCTATCGATAGTCGACTACTGTTAGCCTATCGATATTTCTATCGATACAATCGATAGCACCATTAGTATGAATACTATCGACACACAGTAATACTATCGATAGAATCGATAGAATCGTTTTTCAATACCTAATGTACTATCGATAATATCGATAGTATCAATACTATTGATGCTGAACATTGCAATGACAATCGATAGTGTCGATAGTATCGATAATATCGATAGTTTTGTTTTATCGATAGTGACCTTTCCTTCAATAGTATTGGTTGGAGTCTGTAGTCTAAAACAGGGCTTCCTAAACTTTTAAGGTTAAAGGAACACCAAGCAAATATGGTTTATTCTACGGAACCCCATAAAAGGTTATAGCAAACTAGCTAGTTAGACAATGTCCGTGGTTCCACCTGCGTGAAATCCTGTTACCATTCCCGCTTCCCATGGAAACGTTTTTCCGGGATAAAAAAGCTTTTTTATTAAGCTCATCAAATTGACTGATGGAGGCCATAGCGACATTTAACGATTGCGGGCCATTCTCACAGTCCGTAAGACTTCTGACAGTGGTCCTCAAGTTGGCGACCCTGTGTTGTTCCTTTTGACGCTCCGCTTGAAGAACCCGGGATTGTAAGAGGAGAGAAGTACGTGCGTGAGCAGGTCGTTTCAAACTTTTATAGATCGACAGAGGAACGATCTTTTGAATCGCTCAGTTCTGGCGAAGTACTCTCCGCTGTAAGAGCGTTACCTACATTTTGGCTGGCATGCATAATTTCAGGATCGAAAATGGGAGGGTAGGATTAGGTTGAAGAGCTCTATTGAGAGCTAGACTAAGCTAATAAATATCTCTTTTTTTTTGTTTTTTTGGGATGTACGCTTTTGTTACTGCAGCTGGCAGAAATAAATTGTTTTTCTTTCTTTCTATTTAAATAGCCTATGTCTTATTCCAGGCCAGAACCCCTCAGGGATCAGGGGATAAGTGTTACTTCTTCACGGAGCTAACGCAACACCCTTTGGGCACAGTAAATTTGGCTTTTTCAATTAGCTCCTTTAAATCAAATATCTTTGGAATTAAATAAAAGGCCACATTAGAAGGGAGGGCATAACGGTAATCCCTTCTTTGAGCAGCCCGCCTGGCGCAGTACCTCCGCTCTGCAGAAGACAGCGGTAATAGTAATCGGGCTTCGTGTTGGGTTGTGTTCTCCGTCGGTGAGCAGGGTTCCAGAGCTCATTGGGGTGGTTATATGCGGGTGATGGTGAGACCAGAGGCTTGTCTGCTTTCATTAGCTGGTATGGGCGCGGAACATTCGTACGGCTTGGTGGTCAGGGAAACCCGGTGAAACGGTTGACAACAGGGCCCCCGCAGGCTGCACGGGACCCAAACCTGAGAATTAATTTATCTCCGACCCAGGGGGCTGAAACAGCAGCCTGTGTCACCACCATGTCAACACCATGGCAAGGAAAAAGAAAAATATGAAACGGTTTACAGAGGCATTGTCGTCCACACTTCAAATGGACTTTTGTCACATCAGAGACATACACAAGAACATCAACGTAGTCCACCACCACCTGGAATCTGCGCAGCCGATCCTATTTTTCTTGACGGAGACGCAAATCTCCTGCCCGGACTTAATGTTCCTTGGCTACAAGCTGGAGCACAGCTACAGCTTTAGGTGAAAAGCTGGGGTGTGTTTGTATAATATGTACCTTTAAGACAGGGATCGGATCGCATCGGATCTACTAGTATGCGTGTTTGTACAGGTATCACAGCGATGATACGGACTGGTGGACTGCCTTTCTGGGAGTCGTGAATTGTGGTCGCTTGCCAAAGCTGCCTAGAGAAACAATTGTCGGTCGGGTTTGCCACCCCTTATTAAACCGGATGGTAGACTGGCTCAGAGTACCAAGGAGAAAGCCGACCTTTTGGGTTCTCTCTTTACCTCCAACTCGAATATGAACGACGTGGGTTCTTCGCCGCCTGGCATACCCTGGTGTGGCAATTCCATTCCAGAAATTAAATTTAGTCAGCGGGACGGTAGGCGGGAGCTTCAATCCGTGATCCCGTTCATAAGTCGAGTGGACCAGATGGCATACCTGCGGTGGTAGTTTGGTCCTGAGTTGTGTCCTGTGCTTACTCGTCTTTTCATACTTTCATATTCTATGAAAAAGTCTCAGCTTCGCGGAAGATCGCGCACGTGCATCCTTTACCCAAGAAGGTTGATAGAACCGACCCGGCCAATTACAGGCCTATTGCCGTTACCTCCCTTTTATCTTAGGTTGTTCCTTTTATCTGAGGTACCTTGAAAAACACGACCTGCTCAGTGACTGGCAATACGGTTTCTGTCACGGTCGCTCGACTGGCGGTCTTGTATGCGCAAAAATATAGATAGTATCGATACTACCGATAGTATTAAAAATTGTTATATAATACTATCGATAATATTGATAATATCGATAGTAAATTTGATATTTCAAACTTCGATACTATCGGTACTATTGACAATATCGATACTATCGATAGACCAATCGATATTATAGATTATTTTCGAGGTCAACTATCGATAGTCAAACTATCGATATTGCGGCAACACTCGACACGATCGGCACTGAGCGGCGGGTTAGACCAATTCATGTAACAGTTGCATGAATTTTTTTGCGCCGTTTCTGCGCCTTGACCTTCCATCTAGACTTATAATATACCTATCTATGATTTGACGTAAACCTCTATTGCCTCCACCCAGTCTTTATTTCCACCCTGCTGTACCTTTATGGGCATTTCATACATCTGCTATTTTATCTATATTGTTTGTTTGTTTGAGTCGAATAGGCTCCGACACTACTGGACCGGTTTGAAAATTTTTACATTCGTTTGGGTGGCTCGGCCCTCCCGGAATTTAACGACTTCGGAGTACCTACCTATAGCAATTGTACTCATCACCAGAAACATATATGTACCGCTTTCTTTTTCAATGTACCTCTGTGTATTTTTGGGAAAAAACTCATGAAAAGGGGGCTCAAACTCATCAAACGCTTTCACCGGGGCCCCCCTTGTAACTCGAAAAATATACAGCCATTTAAAAAAAACTTTAGCTTTACAAATGTACGTGTGCTTCAAGCTGTACCTAATCCTCACATTTGAAATCTCAATGAAAACGAATTTTGACAACGCCAAAAAATAGTCGTGAAATAGTCGTAAATAGTCGTACATGTAAAAAAAATAGTCGTATTATAGTTTCGGCGTTATAGCTATAGGTTAGTGAGGATTATGGCTTGAACGTCAAGCTGTAATCCTCACCTCCTGGTGCAAGCAAACGGTAAATTCTATCGAATTGGTTTAGGTTCAAAAAAATAGTCGTAACGACCTGCCAAATCTCAGAAATTGTCCATAAGCGGTTCCCGAGATATGAAGGTACACTGGTGAGGATTATGGCTTGAACCTTTGAAAACTTCAAATTTCTCCGGAATGCCTGCGAATTTCGGATCAAAGTTTGTGCCAAAAAATAGTCATGAAATAGTCGGATGAAGCTATAATAAATATCAGTTTATTTAATGTGAAAATAAAAACTTTTTATTTTCCCTACATTTCTATTGATGTACAGTCGTGTACAAAATTTGTAACTTCCAATGATACTAGAGGAAGTCACGCGGTTTTACCCGCGTAGCTCCCGTTCCCGTGGGAATGCGGGAATAAAATATGTAATGTTATATACCTACCAATTTAAGTGTAAACAATTCGTATATCCTGTCATTGTCTTAAAAACTTACTACTACCTACTAGTCTAGTACTTTTATAACTTTTAATCTTTATATAACAAATACTTCTATAACAAATTTACATATAATAGGTATAATATAATATAAAATTTATTTTTCTCATCACAATAGTTTCTTATTTGTAAACAATGTAGTTATAGTTAGTACAATAAAATTAACATTGTGAGAGACTGGTGCCCAGTGGCGGGGCAAGAACTAAATTCGGTGTGGGCAAGACAGATTTCGCGAGGCCCTGCGCCAATAATAATAGTATCGCCATAAGGAAAAAAAAATTTTACCACAGAGGTTTACGTCAAATGTGAGTGGGGTCGCTCGTCCCAAAAAATCAAGATTAAACCATATATTGTTGGTTCCACTACCTAAATGGGTCCACGAGTATTTGTAAATCATGTTGGACCCCTTAGTGGAACTTAGCAGTCGAACCAACAGTCCGGAAGGAATACTTTTTACTGTTTTTAACCGACTTCAAAAAGGAGGAGGTTCTCAATTCGTACGCTATTTTTTTTTGTTTGTATGTTACGCGATAGCGGCACCAATTATGGATGGATTTTGAATTTTTTTCTTGTTTGAATGAGGCTACTTCTGAGGTGGTCCCATATCCAGGGTATCAGGATCTGATGCTGGGATCCAGGAGAAATCGAGGGCAACCACCGAAAATTGTAGGAACAACTAGTGCGTTTGTTAAGTTTTTGATTAAGTGCCTTAATGTACTACAATTTAATGAAGGTCTGGAGTCGATCTGATGATGGAACCGAAAGACAGTCGAGGGAATTACAGCGGTTACCTTGTGTGTCGGCTTGAATGATTTGTGTTGATGAGAACTTCAACACATAGATAGATAAACTTTTCGGTCCACCTGTCACTTAACCAATTAAAAAAAAATTACAAAAAATAGAACCGACTTCATACAAATCCTTAAAAATAAAATTTACTTAGCACAAAGTAATATGTTTTTGATTTATCAGATTTTGTTCAATATAATATTGAAGTTGGTGCCATTAATAATATCTACCTAAACCTTTTACTTGGCGCACTTGGTTTACTTGGCGCAGACTTCAATATGATATTGAACAAAATCTGGTAAATCAAAATACTTACATATTACTTAGTCCGTAAATTTTATTTTTAAGGATTTGTATGAAGTCGGTTCTATTTTTTAATAATTTTTTTTTACAATAACTAATGATGCCAATGTGTTTATCTTAATAATTGTAGTCACAATTTTGATTAGACTTCAATTTTAAAAAATATTCGACAAAGACTGATTTCAATGCATGGAAAAGTACATTAAAAAGGGATAGCTTGCGATTTTCTCGTGTTTTCTTATTTTAACGCTAATTTTTGTCTACATATTTCTAATTTTCTTTGATTATTGAATGTACATAGTTTTAATTTCATTGTCTTTGTTATATAATTTTTGTTTATTTTAAGCTACAATTTTTTTAAGTTTATGTAATTCTAATTTTGTTTGATTATTTTGATGTACTGTACGTATATGTTAATTGAATCGTTTCTGTTCTATTTTTTATTTATATTAGGCGATTGTAGGCGAGACAGATTTCGCGAAGCCCTCCGCCAATAATAATAGTGTCGCCATAAGGAAAAAAAATTTAACCACAGAGGTTTACGTCAAATGTGGTGAGTGTGGTCACTCGTCCCAAAAATCCAGGATAAAACATAAATTTGTTGGTTCCTAAATGGGTCCACGAGTATTTGTAAATCCTGTTGGACCCCTTAGTGGAACTTAGCAGTGGAACCAACAGTCCGGAAAGAATAAAATAAGGGATTCCCTGCATTGGTCGGCGGCGTACAGTGGATCGATTCATACAAATCGGCGGACATAGGAATCTTGAAATACTTTTTACTGTTTTTACAAAAACTAATGATGGCAATGTGTTTATCTTAATAATTGTAGTAGAAAACACACAGATAAAATTTTGATTAGAATCAGTTTTTGTCAAATATTTTAAAAAATATTTGACAAAAACTGATTTCAATGCATGGAAAAGTAGGTACATTAAAAAAGGGATAGCCTGCGATTTTCTCGTGTTTTCTTATTTTAACGCTAATTTTTTGTCTACATATCTCTATTTTCTGTCTACATTTTACCACTTTTGTTTTTATAAGTTAGTTTTTGTATTTATTATAACTATGATATATACAAAAACTAACTTTTATCATCATACATAATTTTCACAGCAAAATTAATTTATATCTTTTTTTATTTTATTCTCGCTTTGAAGCAATGCATAAAAATTTTTGAGGCGCGAGGCCCCTTGTACCGCGAGGCCGTGGGCGGTGGCCCACGTCGCCCACGCCTTACACCGCCTCTGCTGGTGCCTGAGGTAGGTATGTGCCTGCGCACAACCTGTATCACTGGTCACCAGGACCCTCCTGCAGATAACCTGAGTACTTTATTATAATATACAGGGTGTGGCGTAAATAGTGGTCCAACCGTCAGGGTGTGACAGAACAGGTGCCCCACTATAACATACTACAATATCATCCAAATTTACCCAAGGGTCTCAGAAAAAAATAACTTTTTTTGAAAAATCGTCCCTTTTTTGTAAAGTTGCCTGTAGATTATAGGAAAACAGCTATTTCTGATTTCTGTTTTTTCTCTCTTAAAGCTAAATACATAAGCTATCAAAAAATAATATTGTTAATAAAATTCCACAACAAACGTTTGAAATAAATATAAGTTCATCTCAATTTTCTCTCTAATTTTCAGGTATCATGAAAATTGTTCAACGTTTTTTATAAAAAATATGTACTACACTGATGCTATCCAAACGTTTAAAAATATGCTTATGTAATATTGATTTCAAAATGATACCATGAAAGGATTTCGCATAAACAGAAACTAGTAATTTTTACTGTTAAAGTTCAAAACGGGTTAAGAAAAATTACCAAAATCAACTTACATACATCACACTTATAATGTTTTTTTCATAGTAATAGTTCATAGTCGACATTATTATTATTTATTTAAAATCTTATAAACTAGATAGCGCCCGCGGCTCCACCCGCGTTGGATTTTGTAACTATTCTCGCTTTTATTTATTTTCTATCTGAAATTCTGTTCCCATTCCATGACAAATTCCTAGCGCGTGGAACTGCGGGCGCCATCACGGTTATGATTTTTTTAAGCTGTTACCCGCGACTTCGTTCGCGTGGAAATTATGTTATAAGCAAAGTTTGAACTGTATTCTATCGAGCCTCTAGGATAAGTCGTAACCAAAATGTGAGGATAAAGTTAGGACATCCTCCAACTTACCCGGGGAGTTATGCGCTACATGTTTTTTTTAATGAGGTAAATACCACATGAATATATTATAACTCCTACTGACAAAAAACCACACGTATCCGGTAGGACTCCCAACCGTAGGCTGTTAGGTATAACAGCCTACGGTTGGGAGCCCCTGGTAAGCCCTCTAAAGGATACCCCAGGACTGCTCTAGATGGATGGGTAGAGACCTCATGGTTTTAGCGGGTCCAAGGCCGGTATGACGTACGTCTTTATTCAGAATCGTAAAACATGGTCTAGTAAGTGAGAAATTAATTTTTATTTGAAACTGGTAAGATGACGTCACGATTGCATCATCCGCTTTTTACCTGCTCGTCATTACCAATTTTCGATATATTTTTTTCGTGGATTGAGGGGTTAATAATAAAAAGAGTAAGTAATATGGTGAAGCGCGAATACGAAACGTTGGTTAGATTTGGGCCACAGACTGAAAACTTTAAGTACCTACTTATAACCGAAAGATTTGAGACGATATCACTAACGCTAACGGTAGCCAGTAAATGGCAGTCGTTAAACCAAGTTATTAGCCTTAGAGACTTAATAATTTTCAAAAGTAGACAGTACCTACGCCTGTCCATTTCAATACGGCTCACCACCACCAACGTTACGTGGGACGAATGTAGGCATATAATATGCCTCAGATACCCCTTTGGGGATAAAGACGTGACCGTATGCATGTATTATTTTTAAGGTGATTTAATTTAATGTACCTATGTCACTGTAGCCAAAGCTCAACATTTTCCAGTAAAGTTGTATGTTTAAGAATTTTCATTATAAACTACGTTTGTAACTTTGCTCTCAGAAGCAAAAATACAGAGGTATTCATGGCTAGTAACGCAGGAGGCAACGGCGTACCCTTATTTGTGTAAGAAGCAACTTAACCGTAGGTCGACAGCCGCAGTGTTGTTGAAAGTTCCCGCAAAGCATTTGATGCTATACGAAAGCATATGACGACACAACCCGTAGACATTTCTGCCTCAATAGTATTGCATTGAGTTAATAGAAGACTGGTTCTGTTTTACAACTTCAATACATAACCAACCTTCCCGGTGCACTGGAAGTCCATTCGTTGTGAAAGATCCCTCTTGCTGAGAAAAAAGTTGATTCACAGTAGCCTATGTCCTTCCCAGGGCCTCGAACTATTGCCATACCAAATTTCATCTCAATCAACAGACAGACAGACAGACAGATAGACAGACAGACAGACCGAGTTGCTTTCGCATTTATAATATTAGTAGGGATAGCTGTTCCCGCGACTTCGACCGCGTAGAAGTCGTTATCACGTGAAAGTCGTTATCACGTAAAATCATAACACTCCTTTTGCGCAGTCGATTAAAAAGGAGCCTATGTCCTTCCCAGGGCCTCGAACTATTCACGTACCAAATTTCATCTCAATCGCTCCGGCCGTTCAGGCGTGAAAGCGTAACAGCGTGAAAGTCGTTATCACGTAAAATCATAACACTCCTTTTGCGCAGTCGGTTATAAAGTAACCTATGTCCTTTCCAGGTCCTCGAACTATCCCCAAACCAAATTTCATCTCAATCGCTCTAGCCGTTTAGGCGTGAAAGCGTCTTCGACCGCGTAGAAGTCGTTATCATGTGAAAGTCGTTATCACGTAAAATCATAACACGCCTTTTGCGCAGTCGGTTAAAAAGTAGCCTATGTCCTTCCCAGGGCCTCGAACTATCCCCATACCAAATTTCATCTCAATCGCTCCAGCCGCTTAGGCGTGAAAGCGTAACAGACAGACAGACAGACAGACAGACAGACAGAGTTACTTTCGCATTTATAATATTAGTAGGGATTGATTGACTAAGCCCCTTTTCACACGTACCGGGTGCCAGGTAGCTGGTGCCGAGTACCCGGCGGCGGAACTGTATAGCCATGTATGTAGAAAAGCTAGATTCTTATCGACTAAAACCACACGGGTCCCTACCACTGCCCACGGCCGAGAGCACCAGAAACTAAGATTCCCGATAAACTTTGGCTACCACAGTGGCCTCACCTAGGAGTTCGGGTACTATCCCACCTCTTTTGGGGCTTTTTTGGTATTTGGGATATTATCCCGCTTCTTACGTCACGCCGTCGATTTAAGCTTGCCTTTGTAAGAACGGCAAACAGCCCTTTCGTTGTCTTCAGGCCCCCGGTGGTGGAGACCGATAGTTTTCGGCAAAGGCAAGTCTGCGGTACCCTCTGCAGACTGCCGAACTCGGGTGGGAGTTATCTCCTGTTGTCTCCCCGCTGCCTCTTTTTCGAGCAAGACCTGGTCGCAAAAAGACGCGGCGGCGTTCCACTTCGTCCCGTTGGAGGTCATAGCTCGCACGTCTCCAGCGAAAATAGGTCTACCAGGATCTGGCGCACTCCACCTATGTGTGGAGCGCTGTGCCTCCGTTGCATTCAGTGGTGGCACTAAGCTGTGGTCCCACGGAGTATTCGCCACAGATATTGCCGAAGCACCCGCGCCCGGTTATTACTGTGACAACAGGTAGGTGAGGTTGCCATAGCTCGTCTCCAGCCACTTGTCCATGACCGGTCTGATCACCTTGATTGTGGCGTTTTCCTTTCTTGGTTGCTCAGGTCTCATTTCTGGCAGAAATGGGACCGCTAAACCATGATTTCTAGGGGCGCGGGCCTATGGCTCAGCTCCAGTGACTTTTTGCGCCATTTAAGCAATGACAAAGGAGCCTTCGCTTCCAGGTCCCATGGAGAGGTTACGGTTAAACGGTTAGAACTACAATCATGTCAATCATAAAACGAGCGTCTATTTGAGCGTCAATATGGGCGTTCGTTTGCTACAATCTAAGACAATTATAAACCCCGATTCCGAAACTGCTTTAATAAACCTAAACATGACCTGTAATTTCTTTAGCGAATTTTAGTAGAATTCTTCATAGCCAAGAAATGAACTGTTGAAGTGTTGATCTGTAAAATTTATCCAAGCCAAAAACCATCTCGGTCACATCAGCTATCTAACAAGAAACCAAACTGAAATTTTCACAAATGAGGTATTTCTGTTGAATAACAAAAATACTAAAATCAGAAAAAAGGGGGCTTGAAACTCCATAACAAAAGTGATTTTTTGCTGTTTATTGGTACGAAACCGGAAACCGGCGCGAGTCCGACTCGGGCTTGGCCGGTTTATTTTTTGTCCCGATTTAAAACCCTAAGTCCCGATTATTTTTACCCTTTGTAGCGATTTTCATCCGATAGGACCTGGCAACACTAGCTCCGGCCCGCGGAAGTATTTAATCCGGCCCGCCGACGGTCCTTCGACACCTGGTTTTATTATATTTTGACGGTCCAGAAGTATTATGTAGATTCTAATTTGTAGAGCAATTAACACATAGGTGAAGACGGTGAAGTTAACAGACTTTTTCGACCATTAAATTGCTGCACAACTCAATCGCAAACCGACTTACTGTTGAACACCTTTTAGTGCTGCTAAATTTACTTCGTCAGAACACGAATTTGCATTTGAAATATGGCACATAAGAAGCAATTTCCTACGTCCTACACGCCCACCATGGCATGCAGGGCCTTACGAGTAGGTACCAGTTAAATTCTATTTTTTAACGTTTGTGCAAGTGTGTAAGTTTACTGTATTTTTTGAGAGAGCTGAAATTTTCACAGATGATGTATTTTTGTTGCCGCTATAACAAAAAATTCCAAAATAAAAAAAAAGGAGGAAATTGGCGGGCTCCCAACAAAAATGCGATTTTTTTTTCGTTTTTTGTACGGAATTCTCTGAGAAAGAGTCCGACTCGCACTTGACCGGTTTTCTATAATTCTGGCCCTCATCTGATATTTCTTAATTTTTCTGGCCCCCCGTTAAAAAAGTTTGCCCATCACTGGTCTAAGGCATCGGTTCCTGCGAGCCGTGCTCTCCAGCGGGAGTAAGTGGGACTGCGCCGCCTCTTTCTGCGAGCAGGTCATGCTCGTGAAGGAGGCGGCGGGCCGGGTGCGGGAGAGAACTCTCCCACCCGAGTTCCGCAGTCGGCGACCTGGGCGCCGCCGACGTGTCTTCGCCGAGGACTATCGGCCTCCATGACCGGGGGTCTGAGGACGGTGGGAGGGCCGCTCACCGTCCTTACAGAAGCAGGCCCATGACGGCAGCGTGACGTGAGCAACTCAAAGAAGCGGGGTCACACCCGAAACCCCCCATAGACGCGGGATTGCACCCGAACCACCCCCTGGGCGAGGCCGCAGTGGCGGCCGTGGGTCTGTTAGGAGTCACGGGACATCCTTCCTGAGGGCTTACCCGGGGCTCTCAACCATAGGCTGTTGGGCGTTCCACCTGGTGCAGGTACTGACCGGTCACGGGTGTTTCGGTCGTTACCTGTACCGGGTCGCCCGACGGGAGGAGACGCCAATGTGTCACCACTGCGGCGCTCCCGACGACACGACCGAGCACACAGTGGCTGTGTGCCCGGCCTGGAGTAGCGAGCGCAGCGAGCTCAGCGCTGCGCTCGCCGGGCGTGGCCTCGCGCTGCCGGTCATAGTATCTGCTATGGTCGGGAGCTCGGACGCCTGGGAGGCGGTTGCCAACTTCGCCGACACAGTCATGTCGGCGAAGGAGGCTGCGGAGAGGGTGCGGGAAGAGGATGCTCTTGCCGCTCCCATCCGGCGTAGGCGGAGGGGTGGGAGAAGGCGCACGGCTTTGGCCGCGAACCGTCTCTAACCCCGGGGTTGGCCTGCACACGTCGAGTGGCACTCACGTGTGCATTGCACAGGCCACCACGTCTGAGGATTACTTGGCACCTACCGGGGTAATCCTCCATCGGCGCAGTAGCTCAGCTACCCTGAGCCGCCCGGCGGTGTTCTGGTGAATTAGTCAGATCCCAGAACACCCCCACAGGGGCAGAACGGTGTCAAGGAGTTTTAGTGAGTATTCCCAGTGCTATCGTGATCAGGTGCTGGGCGACCCTCACACGAGCCCATGCCTCGCCAACATGGGTAGTCCGTAAGCGGAGCTCTCCTTGTAAAAAAAAAAAAAAAAGGCTGTTGGGCGTTACGTGAGGTTTTTTAGTCGGTAATAGTCCGGCATAGCATCCTACGAGGATCTTCCCTCACATCAAAAAAAAAAAGGCATCGGTTCCCAAAGTGGATTCCGTGGACCAGTCTTCAGGGTTCCGCCAAAATGACGACCCACTGCTGTTGAAATAATAAATACCTTTAAGCAAACAGAGCAGCTTCACAAGCTGCTTGATGAGTCTGATGAAGAAATACCTCTACTTTCATAGACCTTATGGGGTTCAGGGTCAGCTAGTCTACAATAAATATAGGTGCCTACAATGTTTTATTTCAAGTGCGAGTCGGACTTGCGTACGAAGGATTCCGTTAAGGGTACCAGTGTAGTAGCCTCTGAAGTCCGTACCTCCACCTCATCAGCCCCTCGCTGAAGTTCTGAAACGGCCGGGTTGTCTCAGCTTCCCCTTTGTGGGCTCGGTAGACTAACATGTAATCTACGTGTAGCCAAAAGACGAAGCAAGAAGGGTTCTCAGGCACCGCAGACGGTGACAGCAAACATCCTCCCTAATGAACGCGCACACCCTTTTTTCTCTCTTTTTTTTTTAACGTGAGGGATTTTCCCTCACGTTAAAAATGGATAGATGCTATGCCGGACTCCTACCGACTAAAAAACCTCGCGTTACGCACAACAGCCTATGGTTGGGAGCCCCGGGTAAGGTCTCATAATGTCAAAACGAAAACCACTCGAATTGTTAAGTAGGTAAAGCCCTGGTATACCACCAACCTAATGCAGAGTAGAATGGGCCAGCACCAGTGCGGCCTAGGTACCTCCCGCAGTGGATTGCGATAGGCTGATTGGTTGATAGATACTTAACTGTGATAAAATAAGAAACAACGTTTTCCAATATCAACTATTTACTTTTAAACAGTTAATGAGTAATAACTCCACTCCTCCTAAATGCTGTACACTCACTTACAATTTACAATAGTTTTACATTCTCTTGTACCAAGAAATAAACGTTACAATATAAACTTAAACAATATCACTGATACTCCTGGACACAGGATTAATCATTTCATCATCACTATCATCCGTGTTATCATCTTCAGGTAGTTGTTCATCACAGTCTTCACCAGACTCATCACCTTCGACACTTTGCTGGGAAACTATTTCTTCTCCATGTATATCTTTGTTTTTAAGGTTCCCCATCCAAAATGCTTCTGAACATTTATTTGCAGCTAAAGCAGCTTTTACTTTGTATATTAAAGTTTCTAGGAGTTGTCTCATGTGTGGAACTTTGCTCATCAATACAGTATCTTTCTTTAATCTTGAGTGACAACATAATGTTTGTAAGAATCTAGTGGACTGCTGTAATATTTTTAGAATCTCTAAAACTTCCTGCGTTTCGCTTTTAAGCTGTATTTCTAATATGGGGATTCCCTGAGACTGGAAAAGCTTAAGTACTGGCAAGGACTTTTTAAAAAATACTGACAAATTATTTCTTGTTTCTAGGCTTTTGGCGATTTCAGACATATTCTTTAATATTGTTGCTACATCTTTCCATAGTTCCAAATGTTCTGAATTTGTCATTCCTTTTCCCAAACGAGCTCTAGTTGCATCATACAATGCTGTACCCAAATTTCTGTATAATATAGAGAAATTACTTTTGTTAATACACTTTAGATTACTCAAGGTATTATTACGAGATTTTAAATCTTTTATTTCCTGAGACAATTGCAAAGCCAAATTCTTTAATGCCAAAACCTCATTGTTTATGAAGTAAATGGAAGTCAGGCGATCTACACTTTGATTGAAAAATAAACCCTTTTCCAAATTTCCATCAGGCATTTTCCATTGTTTTGATAAAAAGCTTTCAGCCAAATTTCGAAGAATATTAAGAACGATTCTGTTATCAGTGTAACTCTGAATACTTTGTACAAATCCTATGAGTGACACAGCAGTTGATAGCTGCAAGCAATATTTCTCATGTTTTTGCAAGAACTGAGCAACGGCTATGAGCAAATCTTTCAATGATGTCATTGGAGTGTTTGGTTTTGCAACAGATCGCAGTGAACTTTTTAGTAAGGCATTTTGCTGTTGATTTTTAAATCCAATCCATTTAAAGAAGGTAGTGCATAGATTATAAATATGTTCCAAGCAAGAGAGATATTCAATAACTTCTGAAGAATATAGTCCACCATCATTCATGTTTTCTTCACTTATGGCTTTATCTATAAAAGATGTAATACATTTTACATGCTCCATTAACTTAGGTAAGACTTCATTGACTGATTTAGCACACTCTTCAGCTTTTGTAGGATCATAACTTACTACTTCCTGTTTGCTTAAAAATGTTTTTCTTTTAATTCTGGAAATTAGAATGTTCTCAATGTTGCTGTTGACACATTTGAGCAAGAAATTTAACATCTTGGCTGTAAGTTCAGTATCAGATTCTCTATCATCAGTCATGTCTGTATCAAGTAGACACAGCAGGTTCAAATTCAGCTGTCTTAGTTTGATGTTATGGGATATTTCAAGACTGCCTTTGGTAGAAATATTATTCTGAGTTGCTTGAGATTTTACTGTTTCAGGCAGTACAGTATCATCCTGAGCAGGCTTTTTAGATCCTTTCTGTTTACTGTTGTTAAGAACTTTTATAGGTTTACTATCAAGGTGGTCTCCAGTATATTTGTTAATATTGAAGGTACAACTGGGTGGTTTGTAGGATATCTTGGTTTTGACTAAAATGCCTGTGATGGTAGTTTCAAATTCTTCAATTTGCAATACCCTCTTTAAGATCTTGGTCTTTAAATCCTCATCAGCTTGTGAAGAAAATGCATTAAGTAGTTCTCTGAACCAGTTATCACAGTGAACTATACAATCAAGTATATTAGTTACTGTTGTAGAATCCATATCTTCAATCATATCCAAGTCAAATTTGGGCATCACCACTGGACAACCAAGCAAGGCATCAATACTTGATAGATTACCACTGTGCTGCTTAGAGTGTAGTGTTTGGACTAACTGAAAAAGTGGTGACAGAATTGCAATTGTTACTTCAGATTTAGGTTCCAAGGTTAGTCCTGCAATATTAATGGCTATAACTTCATCCATTTCACTATCTGCATTGAGACAATATTGCATAGATACTTTAATATCGCCGACTCTATCATTTTCAATAGTATCAACAATAAAATTCTGTTGTAAATCATTGGTGACAGCATCAGTCAACCATGACAAGAAATTCTTATTAATAACATTTGAGGAGGATATGACCTTTGTTAGCTCATCATAGAAGAATGGGATCATATCGGGGAACTGCCTGGTGCTTCGACTAATTAGTTCGATTATCTGGGCTGCTTCACGAAGATCACCTTCTGAGAGATGGGTGACAGAGCTATAGCTTGCATCCTCGGGTATTTCTCTAGTTTGGTCATTGTCAGAATTGGCTTTCATCAAGTATTTCACAGCATGTGTAGCTGCAAGTATCCCTTGAACTTTAATTGTTGGATTAGATGACCCCAATTCCTTTTTTATTATCATGTGTATATCATCTCTTATGACGGAGTTTTCATAACTGTATGCTAAGCCACATAGCAAATTCATAATAGCCCTCACTTCATTGAGAGGCATGTCATCCATTCTGTCCAAAAGTGTTAGCATCTGAACACTTTGTGGTTTCAAAAGAGACATATCCTTTAGTGCTACTTTGTTCAATATAACTAGTATACTCATTACACTTTGCTTAGAGTCTAATCCAAGCTGTAGCAACTCAGCGACTATGGTTTGACAACATTCTTCTAATTCAGCGAACATCAAAGTAAAAACATGTGAGGCAAAGGCTTCTACAGAGGGATCTGCTTTTGTCTTTAACAGAGAACTCGTTAAATCTATTAAATGCCGCAAATACTCTTTCAAAATTGGTTTATATTTTTTGAAAGTTTCATTCAACAAATCTTCATTCATTACACTTAACTTTATTTGCTTCCTTATCAAATTCTCCACTTGTCTTTGTTTTTCTTCTGAGGTAGAATATGAAATGAGTAGCAAGATGAAATCAATGGCTTTATGTTCTGTGCTATCGTTGCATGCAGACACCACCTTTAACCAGTAATTAGCAATCACTTTAGAAGACACCATAGAATTTCTTATCGCTGTGGCAGTGAGCACCTGACTTGTGGCTATTTCCTGGGGTTGCAAAGTTGTTGGCCAACCTAATGCATTTCTAAGACCTTGTACTGCATCTAAGTATCCATTGTCACTCAGACGACCAGGTAAAAGCAGGAATTTGACAAAATTTGGAAAATAATGGCATTTTGAAAGGCTCATAAGGAGATTAAGTGTTTTCTTTTGCAACTGTTCATACTTCTCATCTGATAGGCAGAGGTAAGAGAGGCAGTCAAGTATAGCCGGTATTAGCTCATGGTCTTCACTAAGTATTCTACTCATTTCAGCAGCAATGTTGTCATGTTCTTGATCTCCAATAATGTCAGGTATTGCAGTTATAATCTCTAGTTTGACAATTTTTTCTTCTGCAATATCTAGTAAGTTGATAAGGTTTGTGGACATTTTGTCTGTGTCTACAATACAGTCTAAGGATGAAAAGCATTTTAAAATCATTTGAATCCATGGCCCGCATGTTGTGGAGGCAGCTAAATCAATTGCTTTTTCAAATATAAGTTCTGTTAACTTGTTTTGAAAAATCGATACACTAAGCAATATTTTGAAGACGCTATCGGTCACTGGGAACTCTTCCTCACTATCTTCTGATAACCTAACAATATTTGGATATAAGTAATGTTTAAAAATATCTAGATCTTTACACTCTTGTTGCAAGCTGGAAAACAGATCCGATACGTTTCTCGGATATTCTAAGTGCTTTTCTACATTTTTCTTGATATTGCGTATGATATGAACATTATCATGAGAAGCTACACTCTTGTTCGGCGGATTGTTTAAACAAAGCCCGCTCTCACGCAAGACTGTGCGAAAGTAATTATTGGAATTCGATAGTTTCGCCTTCTTATTATGAGCCGTTTCACTTTTTTGAGACGATATTCTTTTTGAACTCATATTTTATTTAAAACTTTCGTTCCGTTTACCCCGCCTTTCATTCAAGACGGTTTTTTTATTGTTTACACATCACATACACCACTGTTAATCATGTCACTGTCAATATGTCATAACAACAATTTTTTATTTTTTTCGTTCCACATGGGTTAGGCTGAGGTAACTGAGACCGTGCTACCTAGTCATTGGTATTTTTAGAAAAATTATATATATCTACGGCACTGACCTGTAATGATAATCGCTGGACTGAAGATTTGCTAGCTATCCCGCGCAACTTCGTTTGCGTGATAAATGAAGAACCGCTCGACCGATTTTGTGCAAACTTCACATAAACCATCTACTGAATAGTCCGAGCAAAGTCTAAACATTTGGTTTGGATAGGTGAGCCCGTTCTTGAGTTATAAAATTACAACGAAAAGTGGCATTGATTTTTATATATATAGATAATGTTTAATAGGGATGTCAAAATGTATATCGATAATTTTCTGTCCAATGCCAAAATTCGTAGTGTAAAAAACAAGAGGCATGGTAAAAGTACTTTAATAATTTAATGAACATATTCAAATTATTAATAAACACTTAAAATTGTAGTAGATAATCGAAACAGTAACTAACAGCGTGTGAAATATAACTTAGCATTTATGGTTAATTATTTATATATTGGACATAGTCGTTAGAAACACACATCAATCAGATTTATTCTTAGTGGACACAAGCCTATTTTAAGAGAATCTACTTTGTTTTTCAATCTTTTTAAAATATGTGATAATCTTCTTTTAAAAATTATACAGATGTGCATTTAAAAATATCCCGTAATAAATGTGTGATTTCATATTTTTTTAAATACCTTCCCTCCTCTGTACTGACCTACTACAAACAAACAAAACTACAATAAATCCCAATCCAATACAATTAACCTGTCACTTAACAAAATTCCTCTCTGAGCACGGCTGCTTCGGGAAGTTAATGGGAAATAGTTGCCATTGAGGCGGAATAGCAAGTTGGCATTGGCTGCTTCGGGGAGCACGCTCGCGCGGCTCACGTTAAGCGAGGCGTCCACCAGGCGGACCGGGCCGCAGCGCAGAGCAAAAATTCGCGTGCCGTACGTTTCATATGAAATTGTGCAGCATCTGCCTTTACTAGAGGTGGGCCGCAACGAAACACAGTTTCATTAAAAACGTATGGCATGCGGATTTTTGCGTTGCGACCCGGCCCGGCCCAGCCGCCTATTGGACGCCTAGCTTTAAGTTCTAACATAACCCAATTATGATTAAAGACAACCTTAATGACTGTGTGGGCTGTGTCCGGTGTCATTTTTCAGCCGATTTACAATAGTAACACTACTTTAGCAACATATCTGCGACCACTGTTTAAGCAAACAAACTCTTTTTTTTATATTAACCTCGCCATACTGAATTCGCGAGACTGATGGTTAGCCTACTTAGGTACTTTAAAGTAGTCATTCATATTATGTAAACATCATTGGTACAAAAATAAAATTAACATTGTAGTCAGTATCTGGTAAAGTTTTTATCGACACCAAGACAGGTGTTGTACATCACTAGTATTAGTTCCAAGTACATTCGCTAGCTGCCGTCAGCGCCAAATGGCGATTTTCAATTAGGCACAATTTTATGGAACCGATCACCAGTCCAGATACTATTACAGGTCAGTAATCTACGGTCTCAGTAAAGGGGGCCCGACATGATCAATTGGCAATTGTCATGCACGTTAAGGGGTCCCGACATGGTCAATTGGCAATTGTCAAGCACGTAGAATTTCATGTGTACGTATATGTTGATGCACACACACATGCACAGCAATCACGCACACTGAAGCAACTTCCATTCATATTTAACGTGATTGACAATTGCAAGGCATGATCGTCTCGGGAGCCTATTATATATCATGTGTACATATACGTCGATGCACACACACATGCAAAGAAATCACGCACACTGAAGCAACTTCCATTCATATTTAATGTGATTGACAATTGCAAGGCATGATCGTGTCGGGAGCCCATAAAGTGTCAGCAGCTTCAATAAATATTTCAGTGGAGTCTGTACGATAACTTCAAAAATTGCTGAGATCATGATGATGATGATGATGATGATTATGTAACCCTGCAACCTTAAGCTCCCTCCACATTACTCGCGAAGTTGATCGAAGTTGGACGATTACGATAGTGTAGAGGGGCTCCTCGGCCTACTTCGTCAAAATTTTTCTTTGACTCGGGCAACTTCGCCGATGAACTTCGTTCAACTTCGCGAGTAATGTGGAGGAAGCATTAGCTATTTAACTTAACCTGCAACCCACCAAATGTCAGTTTGGTTGGTACCATACGTACGTCATAAATGTCACATTTATTTACAATAGCTAGAAGTGGAACATAGATGATACAATATACTGGGAATTTGAGAAACACCTTACAATTTACATGATTAATAAGTATTGAATGCATTGTACTTTTATAATACAGTGTCTACTTAGTGGATTTAGTATCTTTACATCAGCAGCATGGATGTGGTAAGATTTTGCTTGCAGTGTGCAAGCATTTTATATCCTTCTAAAATTTATAGCTGTAGATGAAGTACTATAAGTATGTACATTTTTAATATTTTGTTGATAAATAACTGAACTCAATCTCTCAGACATAAACCTACGTTTTGTTTACAGTTTGGTGAGGTAGAGAAGAAGCGGCAGGTTCCACCAATGTTGCAAAAAGTCTTACACTATGATGTCCAGATCACAAAGAGGTTTGTGGAGATGTCATTGAAAATCACTGCCCTAAGATCCCTCCGGAATCATTCCAAATTGTTTGAGGTAAGAGTTTTATTTTATTAGCAGGTATAGATCTATAGCTTGATGTCTGAACACAATAATTTGATGAAGAAAAAAATATAAGAGCTTTTTTGGTGAAACCACAAGTATTTATTTATACTATTTTGTATCGGATATTTTATATTGTTTGTAGGTATTTATGGCATTACTGTGTTTTATACATGTAAACAACTATGTAGTTGAGCTAAGACTAAGACATCAGCTTAGGTTAACTTAAAGTTGTCCACGTTATGAATTCATGTATGTAAATCCTTTGACACAGGGAATAATATATTGTTTTTACATTTTGTACTTAGGTATCATGTCATGGAATTGTCTGGCTGGCAGGATGGCTCACTTTTATATGGCTCTTTAACAATAAGGAACTTTATCAACTGCAAGTAAATATGCTAATAGGTGTGTATGAATCATGTTATACATCATCTATATTACACATTACAAGATAGTAGGTTTGACTTCATACATTTTTGTTATGTAACAATTTTAAACTTTATGTGCCAAAATGGCAATAGGGCTTTGTTCTGGTGAATTAGGCAGATCCCAGAACACTCCCACAGGGGCAGATCGGTGTCAAGCAGTTTTAGTGAGTATTCCCAGTGCTATTGTGATCAGGTGCTGGGCGACCCTCACACGAGCCCATGCCTCGCCAGCATGGGTAGTCCGTCTCACCTTGTAAAAAAAAAAAAAAAAAAACAAAAAAAAAAATTGTGCTTAAGACCACAAGCTGAGGTGGCCCATTTATGAATCCACTTAACTTGAATAGTTTATGTTATTTTTACAACTAGCTGTTCCCCACGGCTTCGTCAATCATAACCCTATTTTGGCGTAGTTGGTTAAAAAGTAGCCTATGTCCTTCCCAGAGACTCAAACTATCTCTATACGAAATTTCATCTAAATTGTTTCAGCGGTTTAGGCGTGAAAGCGCATTAGCAAGACAGAGTTACTTTCGTATTTATAATATTAGTAGGAAGAAATTCGGAATTCTTATCTGTTGTTTACGATGGGCCCAAAGCTATTGAACGTCTTTTGACTCTGTTTTATATTACCTACAAAAATCTTAATCAGACTTCAAATCATTGGTTTTTTCCATCAGAATTGGTCAGTGCGAGTGTAGGGCCTCTGGTGTTGCTAACATCCATAGGCTGCGGAGACCACCAGTACATCTGGTTGGCCGTATGCTTGTCTGCCACCAGGAGTGGCTTAACCTATAGTGCAGGGGAGTGCGGGCGTCGGATGTCAGGGGGCGCCGAGTGCCGCTCGCGACACATAATATTATACCCATGCTCGGCCTGGAAAGTCGTCGTGTCCGAAGACCATCTCAGTTTGCTGACGAGTATTGCCACAATCACTGTGTCACCTCTACTGCACGTGCAGGAGACTGCTGTTGTTGTATAGGAGCCCCCTTAATCCCCACTTTTTTCACACGCGGCAACAGAAATACATCTTCTGTGACAATTTCAGCTCTCTAGCTATCACCAATGAATACAGACGTATATCGACGATTAACCACCAAGACCTCCTATCTGACATTTTTCTTAAAAATATCTTTTGTGTTAAAAACTTCAAAAAAGTTGTATCTCACACAATACTAAAAGCTCGTATAAAGAATTCGCAATATTTCGAGTGTTTTTTATATAGTGACAATACCTACGAAATACGCGCGTGCAATATTTGGCGGCAATCGCTGCTAACTTCAGTGCGTGCCTCGCAACTTGTAAGAACTCGACGCGTGTTTCGCGCGCTCTCAACTTCAAAAGTAAGTTTTATTGTTTTTTTTTAAATTTTGTACCGATATTTTATTGATATTGGGATCGGTTTTAGGGCCGCTCCTGTGGAACATCGGTTACGACTGGGTGCTGCGTGGTCCGTTGCTCAGAGGGGTCGGCGTAACGTGTTACGCCGACGACACCCTCGTTACGGCGCGGGGAGCAACGCACCGTGACGCAGCACTAAAGGCCACGGCAGGGGTGGCTCAAGTCGTGGGTCGGATTCGGCGGCTGGGTCTCGAGGTCGCCCTTCACAAATCCGAAGCTCTGTGCTTCCACGGACCTCGGATGGGGCCACCTGCGGGATCCAGCCTACAGGTAGGGGGCGTCAGCATCGGCATCAAGCCCTCGATGAAGTATCTGGGGCTCGTACTCGATGGCCGGTGGAACTTCGGACATCACTTCCGAAGTTTGGTTCCAAAACTGAGGGGAGCATCAGCCGCACTGGCGCGGCTGATGCCCAACATCAGGGGACCAAACAAACAACAGGAGACTGTACCTGGGGATCATGCGAAGCATGGCTCTATACAGAGCTCCTGTATGGGCGGAAACCCTGACGACCAGCAATGTGGCTAGATTGCTGAGCCCGCAGAGAGCAATGGCCATCAGGGTGATAAGGGGATACCGCACGATCTCCGGTGAGGCGGCAGGTCTCCTAGCCGGGACCCCTCCATGGGACCTGGAAGCGAGAGCCCTTGCGTCACTGTTCAGATGGCGCAAGGAGGCGCTGGAGCGGGACCAAAGGCCCGCTTATCGAGAAATCGAGGCCCAGCGGTCCCTACTCCACGAGGAAACCGTGGAGATATGGAAGGTACGACTTGAGCAACCAAAGGGGGGATTCGCCACAATCGCGGCCGTCAGACCGGTCATGGACGAGTGGCTGGAGAGGAGACACGGTGCTCTCTACTACCGGTTGACACAGATGCTTGCCGGGCACGGGAGCTTCGGTAGGTATCTGTGACGAAAACACCGGGAAACCACGGCCGAGTGTCAGCACTGCGAGGACCGCAGCGATGACACGGCGCTCCACACGCTTGTGGAGTGCACGGCGTGGGCGCAACAGCGCCTGGTCCTCGTAGTGGGTCTGGGCGTGGACACTCTCTCGCGCGAGACTATGGTGCGAGCCATGCTCTCCAGCGGGAGTAAGTGGGACTGCGCCGCCTCCTTCTGCGAGCAGTTCATGCTCGTGAAGGAGGCGGCGGGACGGGTGCGAGAGAGAACTCTCCCACCCGAGTTCCGCAGTCGGCGGCCTGGGCGCCGCCGACGTGTCTTCGCCGAGGACTATCGGCCACCATGAACGGGGGCCTGAGGACGGTGAGAGGGCGGCTCACCGTCCTTACAGAAGCAGCCCCATGACGGCAGCGTGACGTGAGCAACTCACGCACGCCCCCCCTTAGAAGCGGGATCACACCCGATACCCCCCATAGACGCGGGATAGCACCCGAACCACCCCCTGGGCGAGGCCGCAGTGGCGGCCGTAGGTCTGTTGTGCTGTTGTGAGTCCCGGGACATCCTTCCGAGGGCTTACCCGGGACTCCCAACCACAGGCTGTTAGGCGTTACGTGAGGTTTTTTAGTCGGTAAGAGTCCGGCATAACATCCTCTGAGGATTTTCCCTCACGTAAAAAAAAAGACTGAATTATGATGTTAAGTGTTGATAATACATTGTGTTTCATCTTAATTTTTTATAATAAAAGTTATTTTCTTCTAACGCCAATATCTTTTATTTCCTGACTCCTCGTAAAATCCACATTAATTTTGCGACCAATTCCTCCTAAATTAAATAACAAGATCTCCTATCTACAATTTCAGCCTTTTAAAAAAGTGTAAATTTCTCCTATGTTACCCAGCTATATATTGGAACGAAGTAAATACATAAATTTATCTTAATATTGTAAATAATAATATTTAAAATCAACTATATTTTTTTTTTACTCTTATTTACATTTGTATCAAAGATACAAGGTTTTTTGCGCCTCCTGTAAAGTTTTGACATTTTGAGTTAGGAGGTCTTGACGGTTAATCGTCGATATAGAAGAACAGTTTTTTAGGATTTTTTGTGCCAATTTTGTTGGGGGCATGCCCCCAGCTCATGTTGTTCCCATTTGGCGGCGCTGTCGTCGCATTTCACTATCGCAGTTAATAGTGAAAAACTAGTACGCACATTTTTACGTTTTTAATCGACTAAATTCAGGGATTATTTAAATAAAAATATTTCACGTCTTTTAAATCAAAACATAATATATTTATATTATTTATAGATATTTACAATGATTGATTTTATATTTTTGCTTCGAAAAATTAAAAATGGCTGCCGCGCTGCGACTGCAACGCCGCCAAGCGGCAGTTTGTGTAACAGAAAGTTTGTCTTCAGAGCAGTCTAAGAAACTATTCTTCTATATACATACGTCTGTATTCATTGCTATCACGGAAGCCTAAAAACTAGCCGATATATGTCATCGCAATCGGCTAAAAAACGTAAGATCGATAAAATCAACATTTTCGCAAACGCACATTAATACCACTGTGAACCAACAAACTAACAATTTACTGGTTTTATTATTTACTAAAGGGCTATTGTTACATCTGTTGGTAAAAGATGATGTGGTCAAAAATGAAATACACTTACTTAGAAGCAAACTGCTTAGTCTAGACTTGATGTCTCCCAGGTTAAGATTTCCGGAAACGCCGCCTCTTCGCCTTCGGAATGCCGAACGTACCTATTGGACCTATTGCCAAAACGTTTTCTGAGTATGAGTGGAATATTCATCTTGCATAGGTCGCGTGTCGTTGTCGATTTCGTCGACAGAACTGGGAAGCGATTTGCAAGTTAAGTAGCTTTCAGTAGTCGTGATTCTGGTCACTTGCTAAAGCTACCTAGGAACTTTAAGTCACTTTGGTATCTCACCTACTTAAACTCAATGGTGGTTTGGCCCAAAGCGCTACAAGTGAAAGCAATCATGTTGGCATAACTCTTTGTCCGTAACCACCCCACGTGGGTATCCAGCTTTCGGTCTGGTAGAAGCATTAGGGCCGTCATCGGCGGCAGTTGTTCAGGCTACACGGCCATAACATAACTTTTATCTTAACTTTAGCATGTAGGTAACTAATTTTGCTTCGTCTTACTTTTTCAGCGCTCATCTTGGATATTGTGGTCATAGCTGTGATAAAAGCGGCAGTGCGAAGACGTAGACCAGTTCCTATGAACAAACTATTGGAAATTGGGCCGGACAAATTCTCCTTCCCATCAGGACACGCTAGCAGGGCGACTATGGTAGCGTTTATACTGACATACGCAGATCCCATTAGTATTTTTTTCTATCCGCCTCTCCTTGCTTGGGTCACTGCCGTGTGTCTGTCAAGAGTTCTAGCAGAGAGGCATTATATATTAGATGTTTTAGCAGGCAGTGGTGTTGGAATTCTTGAAGGATTAATAATGTGTCTGATATGGTTTTCTCAAAAGACCTCAGAGGGTTTACTATCCTCTTTGGGAAATGAAAAAACTGATGGAGGAGAGTACCATGTATAACATGTATAAAAGCTATCCATTTTGTAAACAGCCTGTATCACACCTAACTAAAAAAGTTAACTAAATTAAAGAGAAACTTACAAAAACCTTATAATAAATCATTATTATCAATAATCACAAGGTACTTATTATGTGTCGTAACATCCTTTAAATAAGATTATATTGTGTGGTAAAAGTGGTCCTGCTTTAACGGAGATGCCTATATTGTATGATCGCAACAGTCCTTTCTCACCCGAACCAGTGTCTAGTCAGCAAAATATGTGAAAACTGCTCGAATATTTAAAAACGAAATGAATAAAAATGTATTGCCAAACGCAAAACTCGAGGATGGCTGTAAGTTTTTTGCGTGTTTTCAAATACAGTTAGATTCGGTATGGGGGCTTTTGTTCATAAAAAATCAAGGTGCTATTAGCTGCTGAGAGATGTGAAACCTAGTATTGATATTGTAAATATTCAAAGCTCTACTTGTTCCATTTTCTCATTGGAGATGAAAAGCAGAGTGTAACTTGGTCGCAAAATATCACCTCTAGCATTATTCTATGATCCCCTCGCGTCGTTCAGGACTGTACTGTTGACATGGTCTTCGTTATGCTCAGAAATTATTATTGAAACTTTTACTGCACCCTTGACTGCAAGATCGCCCTCTCCGTCAATATTATCATTTTACACGCTATGATACAATCCTTTAAGTACCATAGAGTTATATATATTATCATTAGAGAGGCAAGCACGAACATCGCGTCTCGACAAAAGCACGGCTACTTATGAGCTGAGAAGACGCAACTATGAAACTTTTTAAGCAGTGATGGTAAACATATATCTGTCTCACTCACACGCGTACGGTGAACACCGCCGCCACTGCGATTAGACAAAGCCAAAAACATAAACATGACGAACGTAGGCCAGTGTTGACTACTGTATGAAATTTTTACCCACGATAATTAGAATTACTAAACAAATTTAAAATTATTATGTACCCATTTCATTTATTATTTTATTTCGGTTGAAACCGAAACTCACGTGTTCATATTAAAAAAAACCGGCCAAGTGCGAGTCGAATTTAAGCACAGAGTCCCCCCATACAAAAACGGCAATTTACGTTTATTGTGTGGGGTCTTTTTCTGCTTTTAGTAGGTATTTTTGTTATGGCGCTGGCGGCAGAAACATACATCACCAGTGAAAAAATTTGCTCTATCAACCACAGTTCCTGCGATACAGCCTCGTGACTAACAGACAGACGGACGGCAAAGCCTCATGTCTCGTTCATAGAGTCTTGCGTTTGCTCCTTTGTGCGCGAATCCGACTCACACCTGGCCGGTTTTTTTTTTGCAATATCGCCCTCCCCGGCGAATAGTATGGTATTGTGGTATAACGACAGTTTAGGTTTTATTGCATTTTCGGTTTTTAGAGCATCGAATACACATTGTCAATTTTTTTTGGAATTTTTCAGTGGATATTTTTGAAAATACAATAATTCCCATAGGTCCATAATGAACATAACAATTTTATTCAGTTAAATTAGTAATACAATTTGCACATGAATAATACCGTAAACGATAATGCAAAGTTATTTTGTCCCGTTAGTATCCGTAATGCCCTTTTACAATAAATTACAGATCTTAATAAAAAGGTAATGTTTCTTACCGTATCATATAGATAAAATTCTAAAAGTAAGGGGTTTTACATTGAAATATTGCAATTATGTTCGAAGGCAATGCAAACACACTACTATTTTCGGTAGTATTAGCGGAGCAAAAGTGCTCGCGTATTTTGTTCGCTTATTTATAGTGACCAACCGAAGTTTCGGTTTCGGTTTCGGAAACTCCACGTGCGCGAGTCAAAACCTTATTTGTCCATTCAAAGGTTGCTGCTGAAAGAAATTGCTTTGAGCGATAAGGCCGTCATTTGTACATTTTCATTTTATTTTATATTTATTTGTCAAATCTTACTGGTGTGTCTACAATGAAGTTTTACTTACTTAAAACCGGCCAAGAGCGTTTTGAGGTTTTTTTTAAATATTTCTAAGCCCATCTTCGATTCGCCTGATGCAGTAATAAGAGGGTATAGTATTGTCTCCGTTGAGCAGCATTTCTCCTTTTAGGGACCACTCAATGGAAAATACATAGCCTAATGAAATTTATAAAATGGAAGCGAGAGCCCTTGCGACGTTATTTAAAAGGCGTTGGAGTAAGGCCATAGGTCAGCGCCCAGCGAAATCGAGACTTACCGGTCCCCGGTCTACCAGGAAGTCATGGACACTTGGAACGGATGCGATTTCAGCAACCAAGGCGGGGAAATGCTACAATCGAGGCATACAATCTCATACCGCTAGTGACAGATAATATCGGGCACGAATAATTCGCTCAATATCTGTGGCAATACACCCGCAGACCACAGCGGAGTACCAGTAAGTTGAAGAAGCAGCTAGGACACAGAATTCCACTCATTGGTAGAGTGCTCAGCGTGGGATCAGCGACCTAGCAAGTCCTGAGGCGGACATTCTCTCACTGAAGATCATAAAATAAAATTTATTACCTTTGAAATTTTTAAAACAATTATTAAGGTTTGTCAATTTTTTTGTGACTCTACTGGGTGTTCGGAAATGCTACAGACTGAGAAGAACACCCCAAGAAACTCAGTCCGGTCCCTCACAAAATTCATCTTATTATCTAAAACAGTTTATTTTAATATGTAGAAAGGAGCAATTCGTGTCACTGCCAGGCAGCCTTGTATTCTAAAAAGTCTTTAATGCTATAATAAGCTTTCTGGCACAATTTAAATTTTAAAATTTTTTTAAATTTATTAACTGACAAACCTGTTAAGGCTGTCGGCAATGTATTGTACATTCGAATACAATTGCCCGCAAATGAATTGCTTATTTTATTAAGCCTAAATCTAGGTACAGCCAATCTATTCTTTCTTTATATAGGTTCTGGATATCACTATTTTTAATAAATTTACTGTTATTTTTATGAGTATATAATAAGTTTCCATATATGTACTGTGAATACACAGTAGGGATGTTGATATCCCTAAACTTTTCTGCCCGAGACTTTCCCGATGTGAGGCCCCCACTGCAAGTTGGAGTCTAATTTTATGCCATGTAAGACAGTTTCATCGACCAATTCTACTTGATCATCCCTAATCTTAATACTGGTATTAACCAGCCTAACATTTGGCAAGGTGAATCTAATACATTTTGTTTTAGTTTCATTTAACAATAAATTATACTCTTGTTTCTACGAGCAGGTCATGCTCGTGAGTGAGCACACTCACTGGCATGACCTGTCACCTGGCAGGGTGGGAGCGCAAGAGAAATACCAAGTTCCATAGTCAAGAGCGCAGGCGCTGCATGATTGTCTTCTATCAGGACTATAGGTCTCCATGACCGGGGCCAGAGGACGGCGGAATAGTCGCTCGCCATCCTTACAGAAGCCGGCTCAAGACGGTGGCATGACGTAAGAGTTTCATGCACGCCTCACGCCCCAAATAGCGGGATAACACCGAAATCAACGCTTAAGACGCGGTATATAAACCTTATTCGAAACGGCAGTGCTAGCCAAGGTCTGTCGGGATGCGATGCGATATGAACACACCTTCATCTCCGAAGGGGTAGGTAGAGGCATATTGTAGGCCCACATTTCACCTTTTTTTTAAATTTATCCCACGTACTAGGTGGTGAGCCGTATTGCCGTGTTGAAATGGACAAGCAAAGGTTGTGCCTGCCTGCTGTTGAAATTTTTAAAGCCGCCTAAAAAGGCCTTTAACTTGGCTCAACGACTGCCATTTTACTGGCAACCGGGTCCAACGAATTAAAGTGTCTTCCGAAGCAGGGAAACGCTTAAATAAATGTCACTAAGTGGTCACATAGATAGCCTGCTATCCAGGGACTAGCCACAATGAAAGTAGCTTACTGTAGTGATCGTTTACAAAACACTGAGTTAGCGGGGTCACGATAGCTTCAAGTGCGGTTGGAAATCATGAGATATCCTTCCGAGGACTTACCAGGGACACCCTTCGTAGGCAGTAGCAGGGCAAAGTGTGATTTTAATAAGTAAGAGCTTGCAATAGCATCCTTGAGTAATTAAACACGTAATAGAGAGAAAAAATAGAAATATCTCCACCTAAAGAAGTTAGGTGGAGGTATTTCTATCAAATCCATGATAGATAGAGATCTAAATTTTTCACAAGTGATGTATGTCTGTGTTTGTATGTATGTACCAACTAAAAGCAGAAAAAAGAATCCCCACACAATAAACTGGGACCACTGGAGCCGAAAGTTCAGTTTCGGTTTCGGCTTAAAAACCAGTTTCGTTCGGACTCTATTTTTAACAAAGAAATCTGCAGTTTTATTTAGTTCTTTTATTTGAACAAAAAGAAACAGTCACTATATTAACACAGAAACCCTTATCGATTAAAAGACCTACAGTTTCCTAAATTTCTAACATCATGAATAGGTACAGTATTCAAATTTAATGCATTGTATTTCTTAAATATTATTTATGATTATTATTTAAATAAAACATGTAGTACGAATATCAACTGCCTCTAATATTGCATATTATATGTAATTTTATTAATTGGTACTATATTATTTGATGAAATATTATATTTGCAATATAGTATTACTAATAATCAGTTGACACTATATATTGATGAATAGTTTGCAAAGTAATATTACCGTTGACACTATCACAGGCATTTCCCCGAATAATATGGTAAAGTTCACGTGCCGTAAACGTTTTTAGCTCCATATTTACATGAACAATACTGTAATGCATTATTACTGACCACGACAGCAATGGGAATAACACGCGAATAATATGGTAATGATACATTGCGTACTATACTTTTTATCTACAATTTCAGTAAAATGTTTTTCTTAAATGACTTTATTCCAATATCCTTTTAAAATAAAATTAATAAAGAAACTAGTCTGTACAAAAATTAGCTTTCTTTTGACATATAAAATATTGCCATACAATCTACCTGCACTGAGATATAAGCACAAAACAGTTATTTCGTTCTCCTGTAAAATTTAGAATTTGCGATTACCATATTATTCGCCGGGGAGGGCGATATGTGCAGCAAGTTTCACCAAGTGCCATTAATCAACGGTAGATAGAAATCTTCTCTAATGTCCATTTTAGAAATTTCTCTACCTTAAAATGGGTTTCTCTCTTTTACGTTTGAAATTACACATGGATGCTATTGCGAACGCCTACTGACTAAAACCACACTGCGCCCTGCTACTGCCTACGAAGGTAGGCCCGGCTAGCATTTATTTGAGCGTTTCCGACGTTTCCGTGCTTCGGAAGGCACGTTGCTGTTGGTCCCGGTTGCCAGTAAAATGGCAGTCGTTAAGCCAAGTTGAAAGGCTTGACCAAGGTTGAAAAATTTCACCAGCAGGCTGTCACAACCTGTGCCTGTCCATCTCGACACGGCAACGGCAGTACGTCTCACCACATATGACGTAGGTTATATTCTTATAAAAAAAGGTGAATTTTGTCCATATAAAATGCCTCTGCGTACATATAAAGGCGTGACCATATCGCTTCGCATCCCGACAGACCTTAGCTAACACTGCCGTCTCGCATAGGGTCCTATTCCGCGGCTTTAGGGTTGGTTCCCGGTGTACTAAACAAACTCTCTCCGAAACTACTGGACCGATTTGAAAAATTATTTCACTGTTGGGACGCTACACTCTTCCCGGTGAACATAGGCTATATTTTATTCCCACAGGAACGGGAACTACGCGACTGAAACCGCGTGACATCCGCTAGTATTCTATATATCTATACTAATATTATAAAGAGGAAAGATATGTTTTTTTGTTTGTTTGTTTGTAACGAATAGGCTCCGGAACTATTGGACCGATTTGAAAAACTCTTTCACTGTTGGGAAGCTACACTCTTTGCGGTGAACATAGGCTACATTTTATTCCCGTATTCCCACGGGAACGGAAACTGCGCGGGTGAAACCGCGTGACGTCTGCTAGTATTCTATATAGACCATTAAAAAGGCACTTACTTACAAAACGTCTAACCCTTTCATTTAATACCAAACACGATATTTTTTTTCTTAAATTTATTTTAACACAGTACTTTATGGCCACTAGAGGGCGCACCATTAAATTCAGTGACACGATATATAGCTTATAACCAGTCGAACGTCAAGATGCTTCTAACAATATCTCATTAGTCCAGTTCTAATAAGTATCTAGTTGAGGAGCTCTGAGGGAATACATGAACATACAGACATACTATATAGCCTGTCAAAATCATAACCCTGCCTTAGTCGGGTAATACTATTAATGTATCTTACATAGGTAATTAATTACTAATTCTCCCACTGATGTGGGTAAACCAAACCGATATTTTAGTGGTAACACTGAATGGCAATCACAAATTTTATTTTTAAAATTCGATTATAGCGGTATTTACGCTGATATCAATGCGTAAATAGTATAATTACGTGTGAAAAGTAATTCTACATGACTAATTGTGTTTTTATGTTTAAGAATCGCAATCTTTTACTGTGTATTTGACTATTTTGTCGCCCGGTTCAATTTGTACGTACGATTGGCGTAACGGCGTCAGACTGAACTGACGTTCGGCTCACCTAAGCCTGTGGGCTTACGTTAGGTAGGCTTGATGTTGGCGCGGTCGTTAGTCATCTAGTCTTATCTATATCGATGTTAAGTACCCACTATTATGTCTGCTGTGATTATGGGAAGTTCGGAACTAAGCAAATACCTAGTTAAATAATGTCAAATATGTTTGTAAATTTTAATGAAATATATTTAATTATTACTAAAGAACCTTCTCCTTTGTTTTTAGTTCCTCTTGCTTCATATTTATTACCTAAGAAGTTGAAGCGCTCGTGGCCCCGCTAACTCAGTGTTCTATAAACTACTAGCTGACCCGCGCAACTTCGTTTGCGTGATAAATGAAGAACCGCTCGACCGATTTTGTGCAAACTTCACATAAACCATCTACTAAATAGTCTGAACAAAGCTTAAATTTGTTTTGAAAGGTCCAGCATCAGGGATGGGGGCGTGACTATATAGGTATGAAATATAGGTAAGAAGTAGAAACTAAGAAGGTGGGTATCACACTTTGGTTCTGACGCTTATCCGGGTCCCGAGTTTCCAGCTGTCCCAGTCTCCTGTCACCTACCCTCTGCTCCCCTCCCCGTCCCCTGTTCACTCCTGTTCCGAGCTCAAGTTGGAATAGGTCGAGGTTCGAGGGAATTTGGTCAAATCGTTAAAATTTTACAAGTCCCGTCCCTCTTCCAAAATTCTTTTCTTAAAAAAAAAAAGTGGATTTTTCTAAATTGTGCAACCCTTTTTGAGACACAGACACAACTAAGCAAACCTAGCATAGCTGACCCATGACACGCGCAAATTTATTTGAGAATGTTTCCTGTCGCGTGTAGTCCCGTCGCTCTGTTTTAGAGCAAATTTGATTTCCATTAAAAAGTTTTGTGAGCGAACCTTAAAAGATAGATACGCAACCACGGGCCATTACAAGTTATTATGAGAAACAAATTTTATGTAGGTAGGTAAATAATCATTTACCTACACAGCGGAAGCTCCTGTTTTTGAAACATTATTCATCGTTATGTAGCATAATGTTATTAGAATCATTTTATGGCGAACTATTAAACAATTTTTAAAATCTACCCAGCAGATCTGGAGATCTTAGCGTTCAAACGAACAAACATACTCTTCAGCTTTATAATATGAGAATACTTATAGTTATCGGACGTCAGTCGTCACGCAGTTTCACCAGCGTTGTTCCTGTGGCAATACGGAAATAAAGATTATATTTTACTCGCTATTAATGTAGGTAACTTTATATTGGTCAAAGGATTTTAAAAATCAGTTAATCGTTTCGGAGCCTATTCAAATAGCAGAGCAGCCTCTTGAGGTAAGTAATTGTCGCGCGAAGCAGCTCAGTTAGTGTGGACGTGGACAGTGTGGACAAGCGCGCACGTTGCCGCAGGCTAGCAAGCGAGTCATCGGTGTCGGTTTTTTGTTTTGATCAAAGGTGCTTCGGTCGTTCGCCGCGCGCACTCTGGACGCTCGCATATTTTGTTTCGTGCCTCGCTCGAATTATTGTAATTATGTATAAGTAAACAGTGTTTAAAATTAATATCTTTCTATGGTGTAAACATCTATGGAATATGGCTTTGGAATGCAAGTGATCCTAATTATACAAACAGAGGACTTCTGTAAGATGCGTGGTTAAATATTAGCCGCGAGATGAATGATCCAACGCCACGATGTCTTAATTCTCAACTAAACGAATGAACAAAATGGCTCGGGCTTGCCGCGCGCGGCACTCTCCCGATGATAACAAGGCTGCCGCGCTCGATCGAGGACAGTTTCCTCGTGCGGCAATTGCCTCGCGAGGCTGCTCGCTCTGTGTGGACGCGCCTAATGCATACAAACAATCAAAGCAGCCAGTTCCATTGTTAAAACATTCAACATAACATCACAGCATCACAGCCGACCCCGACAGATCATAGATAGATTTTTTTTCTCTAGTATCGATTTTTGCCAAGCCATAGTCGTTTAGATGACCATGGTGCGTTACCCGAAAACAACCCGAACATAGTATGTAACCCTAGGTAAATTCTTCCTAGTTAGAAAGAATGGTCACTAGGGGTTATGTACTATTTTACACCAACAAAACCCTTTCTTTATTTATAGTTTTATAAATTAACTGTCAATATCCGAAACAATAACACATCTATAGCTTACGAAACTTGGGTAACCAAGCCATAATGTATGAAAAGATATTGACAGTCGACGATGCTGTCATTGTCATCATTACGCTGTGCCCATGAAGCTATAAGTAAACATGGAGGCCACACTTCGAATACCTACTTGAAGCGTAGTCTGTATATTACTGTCTTGCTCTGTGTGGGCTCTACGTCTCTTTCTAAGTAGGGTAGCCCTATTTTTATTTTTGTCAGGATATTTCATTTTCTATATTATTAATTGTACACAATAAAGACAATATATTTTCATAATACAATTAGATGTACAATACATACATACATACATACATACATAGGGTCACGCCTTTATCCCCGAAGGGGTAGGTAGAGGTATATTATCATTTCACATTTTTAAGAATTGGTCCCACGGAATAAGTGGTGAAAATTTATTATATAAATTAGAAGTACAAAGGCGAGATTAACTATTTTCTCTGTTTTTTACGAAGACTGATAGGTAGAATTCTCTGCAGATTGCATAGGTACATTGCGAATAACGAAGCTATTCATCCAAGTGGGTTATTTTCTAGGTTAATCAACTGTACGTCTCGCGCGCTGCGGCTTCTCGTGGCAGACTGTGACGTAATCTGCCGCTGCAGCTTGTGGTAGCTTGCAGTCTGCCGCTGCAGCTCGTGGTAGTTCGCAGTCTGCCGATGTCTCTTCATGTAAAAAAAAAAAGGTTAGTGCTAAAGTCATTGGAATAAGATTTTAAATAATTTGATCGTGTGGCTCTCCGCTTAGGCTGCAAGGTGTGTGAACCTCACGTATGCATCTGCGGTGCCATGGTGGAGAGCGATGGTCATCATACTTTGAGTTGTCGTCGCTGCACCGGTAGGCATCAGCGTAACCACGCTCTTAATTAGTTAATCCGGCGGGCTCTGGTGTCGGCTGAGGTCCCCTATATCCTTGAACCACCAGGTTTGTCCCGCGCAGACGGCAAGAGACCGGACGGTCTGACCCTTGTGCCATGGAAGAACGGCAAGTGCTTAGTGTGGGACGCAACATGCCTCAGCACTTTCGCCGCCAGTCAATTGGCTCGTACCTTCCATTCACCGGCGGCCGCAGCGGAAGATGCTGCTTACAGGAAACGCCAAAAGTACGCGGAGATGGAGTCGCGTGATCTGGTCGTACCAGTAGCTGTTGAAACGATGGGCTGTTGCGGGAGTGATGCTAAGGCTCTGGTCTCGGAGATCGGCCGTAGGCTACAGGACAAGATGCATGACTCCCACGCCTGGTCGTACCTGGTACAAAGGATAGCTATCCAGCGCGGCAACGCTGATAGTGTATTGGGCACCTTTGCGCCTGGTATGATCAGGGGTGGAATGTTCAGTAGGCAATAGTTTAGTAGTTTAGTTATTTAATCTATTTATTTTATTTTATGTACCTATGTGTTTTTAATTTGATTATTGGACAATAAATAAGAACAAGATTATTGGACAATAAGTTAGGAATTTCAACAGCAGGCAGTCACAACCTGCGCCTGTCCATTTAAACACGGCAATACGGCTCACCACCTATTACGTGGGACAAATTATACTTACAAAAGGTGAAATGTGGGCTTATAATATGCCTCTGCCTACCCCTTCGGGGATAAAGGCGTGACCATATGTATGTATGTAAGTTAGAAACTGTTGATGGTTTTAAGCGCTTTGTTACTACATCATAATCGGTTTTTCGAAAATGCAAATTGCAAATCCTGGCGCTTTCATAGAACTTCATTTTTTTAAATATGGAAAAGGAGGCACCACCTACCAGCACTTTTTAGAAAGTTACACGACACGAATGTATAGTATTGCACATGTATCCATTTGATTTATAAGGTGCGCGAGAAGACGCAGGCGAATGCGAATTCGAATCCCGCTCCGAAACAAACTCCTTTTCCATATTTAAAATTTATGATTAGTTAGCATACTAATTGCTTTTAATTTTTTTTTTAATTTTTGGGCAGGTTTCATCATAAATCGAATGAATATAGGTTCAATTATATACATTCGTGCCGTGTATCTTTATAAAAAGTGTCGGTAGATGGTGCATGCGTCGCCCAAAGACATATATAAGGTGGAAAATTTGGTTGGTTCCGAGTAAGTTTCGGTGGCCGGTGGTTAAGGCGTCCGCACGGTACGCAAGAAGACGCAGGTTCGAATCCCGCTCCGAAAGCAATTCCTTTTCCATATTTAAAATTTATGATCAGTTAGCATATTAATTGCTTTTATAAAAATATCTTAACTTAATTTTTAATGGTACAATGGATAACCATATTTCTCACTGAATACTATTTTTAGGAAACCTAAAACAATTATTCATCATTAACATACGATAACAATACTTAACTTATTTTATTTACTCTAATAATGACATTCGTGTTTCTTCCATAGATTTAGAATATTTCGCTACTCTCAATAGATATACAAAGCGTGCAAGCGAGACCTCATTATCCATAGCACGTAGCTCGAGGGGAAAAGAGAAAGCAAATTGTGTACTCATATGTCAGTATTTTGAATCGCTGAGCCCGGTGGGGTCCTATGGCGGCTCTATGTTATTCATAATATCCAATATTCTGTAGTGATCTTACGATTAAAATAGAAAATTTTATATTTTCAACAATAGTGTCGTGTTTGGTGTGTGAATAGGATATTACAAAACGCAATTATACGAAGAAAAACTCGTTTAACAGGTCATTTGTGACTTCGTTCATTCCATTTTTGCCGTACATATTTTGCCAAATTGGATGTGAAATTTCATATGAAAGTCCAACTCATAACGTAGATTATGCATTTTCCTTCATACATAACACAATATTTAATGTGTAAATGCATTTTAGGAGGATATATAAGGCAGAAATAAAAAGGGCTGTTTACAGTAAAATAGTCATGGGTAGGTATCGATAAGGATGTCGATAGTTCATTATAGTGGCATTGCTACAAACAAACTTATCTGAATTTAATTTATTATAAATATGATTGATTTTTACTCGAACTGTGTTATTTAACCTTTTTTTAGGGTTTTGTGCCTATTTTAATATTATATTTACAAAATTTGTGAACCATTTTGAGTTGAATTTTTAGGGTTTCGTAGCCAAATGGCAAAAACGGAACCCTTACAGATTCGTCATGTCTGTCTGTCTGTCCGTCCGTGTGTCACAGCCATACGTGTGGGGTATCTATAGATAGGTCTTCAAAAATGCTATTGAGGTTTCAAACATCATTTTTTTCTAAAGTGAATAGTTTGCGCAAGAGACACTTCCAAAGATGAAAATTGTGTGCCCCCCCCCCCCCCCCCTCTAACTTCTAAACTAGAGAATGATAAAACTAAAAAGAATATATGATGTACATTGCCATAAAAACTACCAACGAAAATTGGTTTGAACGAGATAGAGCTGGTAGTTATTTTTTAATACGTCATAAACCGCAATTTTCGGTGAGAAAAATCACTACCAGTGCGAACATGTTAAAACATTATTCAAAGTTACAACGAACTATAAGAACTTTTATATTATGTTACTTGCTGCTACGAAACCCTTCATGGGCGAGACAACTCGCACTTGGCCGGTTTATTATAATTTTACTTCACTTAAGGTACTCCACGCCACACCGGGATGTTCGCTGTGCAAGGTGCAGATAGCCTCTGCGTCGAATACTGTTCTCACCTTTGGGATGACTGCACGCATGACTGCGAGGTACTTACTGGACGCGCTTGGCGCTATGCAGAGACGTGTTATCCGATTTGAATTATAGGTTGTCCTAAGATGACGGTAAGCCTCGAGCCGTTAGTGCAGCAAAGAACCATAGCGTCCTTGGCTGCCTTCTATGCATCAAGGTGAATGTTCTGAAGAGCTCTTGAACCTGATCCCACCATCTCCTTACAGATTCCGAACAACACGTAGGGCAAAGGTACCACTCATATATAGCGGAGAGAATCTTCGCCAGAACTGAGCGTTTCAAAAGATCGTTCCTCTGTCGAACTACGAAATCCTGGAACCACCTGCCCGCACATGTGTTTCCCTCATTTTATAATCCTGGGTTCTACAAGCGGAGCGTGAAGAGGCACATCATAGGGCCGCCAACTTGAGGATTACTGTCAGAAGTCTTGTGTGCTGTAAGCATACCCCCATTCGCTAGATGCGCCACGGCTTTCCATTAGTTTCCATCAGTGGAGACGTCAATTTGAATTTGGCGAGGTTAATATAATTAAAAAAAATCTACGAGTAATATCTTTTATTGTTACTAGGGTTCGATAATAAATGAGTTTCTAGGTTTAGTATTACGATAAGAGTTGGATTTTCAGTAAAATTTTAAATTCAATTGGCAAAATATATATGTACGGCAACAATGCAATGAACGATGCCATAAATTACCTGTTAAAATCGTAAGATCACTACAGAATTTCAAATATTACGAGTTACCCCATATATGTAATCCCATTTTTACTTTTTCATAGTCGATTACATTCAAATTAACAATTTATTCCCCAAAACAAGAAGTTGGAGATGAAACTTCTAAGCACTTTGTGTGCTTAGAAGTTTCATTTCCATTTCATCCATTTATACAGATACTTTTATCGATAACATAGGTGTGACCATTCAACAACACTATTTAACTCACACATAGATCTTTCATTTTTGGTCTCGTCTTCAGTTTGACACTGTTCATCTTGTACATTCTAAATCTATGGTTTCTTCTAATAATACACAGAAAGTCCCAGATAAATCCTCAATATAGTCACACTACTTCACAACGTTTCCTATTGTGTGAAAACAATGGAGTCAACCGCCATTCTATTGTTGTTTGACACTTTGACAGTTGACATGTAGTACCAATGTTGCCGCATTACAGAATCCTTAGAAAATGGGAATGTAATTCACTGATTCGACAACCCAATCATGCATATTATGGTATAAAATATTTCAATTTACACATAAAATAATCGTAGTCGAACTATAGAGCTATTTATAAATTATTTTACTTGCATTTTTGGTTAGTATGGTCTATTTCTATTATTTTCCAGGAGATACTAGTAAGAAGATAGCAGCACTGCACAATTTCCTAGAAAGAGAAGGTTAGCCCACAGAGAGTGAGATAGAGATACGTAGGTATTTGACTCAAGCGGTTGTTCGAAGTGTGGCCTCCATGTTTACCTACAGCTTCATGGCTGTGCCTGACATTTCGTTCATGTGTTGGTGGCATGGAATGCTTACGAAATCACAAAAACAAATTAAAATTGAACTTTATTCTCAACGTCATTCGGCTTATATTGCATTACTTCATGTCAGAGGTAAAAAACGTTCCCGAGCAGGACAACGACTTAAGGGGATTCTTCTCTTTCTTGCAACGCAGTATGTTGTAAGTGGTAATAAAAAGAAACAGACGGTAGTTTTTATGACCAGTAGTAGACCAGATCAGAGGTAACAGTTTTCATACGTGCTGGTCAATACGCGTTAATGTTTATTATAATAATTAATGTTTTAACTTCAAAATTCTATTATTTCAATATTTCATACATTATTGGTGTTACTTAAAATAAATTTATTTGAAAAATAATAACTATTGGTAGTAACTCATAAATTACGCATGGCAACTCTGAAGATTCATTGTGGTGCCAACACGGTACGTTCTAGATCGGACTTACTTTTAATAAAATAAATATAAAATAAATATTTGTGGATGTAGCCCAAATTAACCTAAAACAAGCTTGTGCTATAGAATCTAGACGACTGATATACATACTATATAATTCTAAATACATACATATTATACATAGAAAACACCCTAACTCCGAAACAAACATTTTTGGATCACACAAACATTTGTACCGACCCAGGAATCGAACCCAGGACCTCCAGCGCTAATGAACAAGTATTAAATTACTAGGAAATTAGATTGATGTGAGATTTTTGTGTAGGTAGAATGAAATTTCTCTTTCCCAATATTCTTACCGAAAGCAAAAAGGGGATAGATACTTCGGTAAAAATATATACATATACCTATTTGATTGTATGATACGATAGTTGGTTTTATGTAGTTTCCATCCCCTCTTTCCTTTGTGTATGAAAAGCATAGGCCGACATCCTACAACCCTGGCTGCGTACCTAATATTTGATACGTAAGAATCTAAACAAAAGTATAAGTTTGGTTTCCGACTTTTTGATAATGATAAATAAGACGTTCGGCCCCTCTCCCCTAAACCGTCATACGTAATTATACGTGCGGCACGCTATAATTTTTGACATATCAACTAAGTTACGATATTGACCGAGTAAAACGGTCTAGTCATTAGTAGTTGAGTTGATAAAGTAGTAGATATTAGGTGGTATTATAAGGCCTTGTAAAAAAAGAGAGAGCAAGCAAGCTCTGCCAAATTCTCTTCGTACCTACTTAACGGCCATCATACCGAGCCGGTAGTGTAAGAATGGCTCCACATAGGTAATAACTGATCTAGTAGGTACCTTATTCATTAATTTTAAAAATTTCACGTCAATTATTACAAGTCATTCAATTCGTCAAATTATTAAATTGTCTTCTGTAAGACCCAATTAAAACATACATAACTGTAAGTTCCATAGATATCATTTATTTTATTATTGTGTACCTATGTCTTTCAACTTAATAAGAAAATATTGTCTCACTAGCTGAAGCGTCTGCATGGACACATTAGTAGAAAGAGATAGCATCCCCTTTTCTAGCTTTCCTTTTCCGGAACGCTTTTGATGTGCAAGTGAGCATTCCAGTTAGAAGTATAAAGTATAAGTTCCTTGGTTGGTGGATGTAGTGTTGCCGCAATATCGATAGTTTGACTATCGATAGTTGACCTCGAAAATAATCTATAATATCGATTGGTCTATCGATAGTATCGATATTTTCGATAGTACCGATAGTATCGAAGTTCAATATCAAATTTACTATCAATATTATTAATACTATCGATAGTATTATATAACAATTTTTAATACTATCGGTAGTATCGATACTATCTATATTTTTGCGCAGTCTATAGCAGCCTGTGATTCAATAGTATTATTTTTATGCACCGTACGTATGTATTTATTTTTTTGCACCGTGGTCTTCTTACGAAATTGCCCTCCTATGGACTGCCCGAGAGTTTATGCGGATGGGTGTCCAGCTTTTTGGCCGGCAGAAGCATTAGGGCCGTCGTTGACGGCAGCTGTTCTGACTGCATGGCCATAAACGCTGGAGTACCACAAGGCTCAGTGTTGTCCCCTACTTTGTTTCTGCTGCATATCAATGACATGTTGTCTAATTGACGGCATTCATTGTTATGCGGACAACAGTACGGGTGACACTTATTACGCGGGCCGTCCCGGTATCTCTCGGGTTGCAGTGGAAGAAAGCCGTGAACAACTTATGTCTGAAATCAAGGCTACTCTCACTACAGTGTCCGATTGGGGTGGACAAAATCTTGTCCAATTCAACCCTACCAAGACACAAGTTTGTGTGTTCACCGCAAAAAAAAACCCATTCACTGTGGCGCCGCCATTTCAGGGCACATCTCTCACCATCTCTGAAAGTATAGGGATACTTGGTGTTGACATCTCCAGTGACGTGCAGTTCCGCAGTCACTTGGAGGGCAAGGCTAAGCTGGCGTCCAGGAAGCTCGGAGTGCTCAGCAGGGAAATAAGAAGAAAGAAAGAAAGAAAATAATTTTTATTTTAGATCACAGCGCACATAAACCAAACAACAGTAACCTTTTATAAAAAATAATAAAAACAGAGAAAAACAATGTACTGTACAGGGCGCGGCGGTACTTTACTGCGGCGCAAACACTGCTTCTTTATAAGTCGCAAGTGCGGCCATACAAGACCGCCAGTCGAGCGACCGTGACAGAAACCGTATTGCCAGTCACTGAGCAGGTCGTGTTTTTCAAGGTACCTCAGATAAAAGGAACAACCTAAGATAAAAGGGAGGTAACAGCTATAGGCCTGTAATTGGCCGGGTCGGTTCTATCACCCTTCTTGGGTAAAGGATGCACGTGCGCGATCTTCCACGAAGCTGAGACTTTTTCATAGAATATGAAAGTATGAAAAGACGAGTATGTAAGCGCCGGACACAACTCAGGACCAAACTACCACCGCAGGTATGCCATCTGGCCCACTCGACTTATGAACGGGATCACGGATTGAAGCTCCCGCCTTACGTCCCGCTGACTAAATTTAATTTCTGGAATGGAAGTGCAACACCAGGGTATGCCAGTCGGCGAAGAACCCACGTCGTTCATATTCGAGTTGGAGGTAGAGAGAGAACCCAAAAGGTCGGCTTTCTCCTTGGCACTCTGAGCCAGTCTACCATCCGGTTTAATTAGGGGTGGCAAACCCGACCGACAATTGTTTCTCTAGGCAGTTTTGGCAAGCGACCACAATTCACGACTCCCAGAAAGGCAGTCCACCAGTCCGTATCATCGCTGTGATACCAGTTCAAACACGCGTACTAGAAGATCCGATCCGATCCGATCCCTGTCTTCAAGGTACATATTATACAAACACACCCCAGCTTTTCACCTAAAGCTGTACTCTAGCTTGTAGCCAAGGAACATTAAGTCCGGGCAGGAGATTTGCGTCTCCGTCAAAATAAATAGGATCGGCTGCGCAGATTCCAGGTGGTGGTGGACTACGTTGATGTTCTTGTGTATGTCTCTCATGTGACAAAAGTCCATTTGAAGTGTGGACGACAATGCCTCTGTAAAACGTTTCATATTTTTCTTTTTCCTTGTCATGGTGTTGAGAAAACGGGAATTTAAGAAGGGTGTGTACCGGTGGCGCAAGATACAAAGCGAGGTTACTGCACTCCCAAAAGCGTGGTGTGTGATGCGGTAGATTGGCATGGCGTACGAAAGGGCCTCCAGTCCCCTCTAATGCAGTGGCCGCGTCCACTCCGGTTATCCTCCTCCGGCACGACCACAGCACCAGGGACTTTACACAGGCTGCTGTTTCAGCCCCCTGGGTCGGAGATAAATTAATTCTCAGGTTTGGGTCCCGTGCAGCTTGCGGGGGCCCTGTGGTCAACCGTTTCACCGGGTTTCCCTGAAAGCAGACAGGCCTCTGGTCTCACCATCACCCGCATATAACCACCCCAATGAGCTCTGGAACCCTGCTCACCGACGGAGAACACAACCCAACACGAAGCCCGGTTACTATTACCGCTGTCTTCTGCAGAGCGGAGGTACTGCGCCAGGCGGGCTGCTCAAAGAAGGGATTACCGTTATGCCCTCCCTTCTAATGTGGCCTTTTAGTTAATTCCAAAGATATTTGATTTAAGGGAGCTAATTGAAAAAGCCAAATTTACTGTGCCCAAAGGGTGTTGCGTTAGCTCCGTGAAGAAGTAACGCTTATCCCCTGATCCCTGAGGGGTTCTGGTCTGGAGTAAGACATAGGCTATTTAGATAGAAAGAAAGAAAAACAATTTATTTCTGCCAGCTGCAGTAACAAAAGCGTACATTCCAAAAAACAAAAAAAAAAGAGATATTTATTAGCTTAGCCTAGCTCTCAATAGAGCTCTTCAACCTAATCCTGCCCTCCCATTTTCGATCCTGAAATTATGCATGCCAGCCAAATGTAGGTAACGCTCTTACAGCGGAGAGTACTTCGCCAGAACTGAGCGATTCAAAAGATCGTTCCTCTGTCGATCTATAAAAGTTTGAAACGACCTGCTCGCGCACGTACTTCTCTCCTCTTACAATCCCGGGTTCTTCAAGCGGAGCGTCAAAAGGAACATCACAGGGTCGCCGACTTGAGGACCACTGTCAGAAGTCTTACGGACTGTGAGAATGGCCCGCAATCGTTAAATGTCGCTATGGCTTCCATCAGTCAATTTGATGAGCTGAATAAAAAAGCATTTTTATCCCGGGAAAACGTTTCCATGGGAAGCGGGAACGGTAACAGGAATTCACGCAGGTGGCACCGCGGACATTGTCTAACTTGCTAGTTTGCTATAACCTTTTATGGGGTTCCGTAGAATAAACCATATTTGCTTGGTGTTCCGTAACCTTAAAAGTTTAGGAAGCCCTGTTTTAGACTACAGACTCCAACCAATACTATTGAAGGAAAGGTCACTATCGATAAAACAAAACTATCGATATTATCGATACTATCGACACTATCGATTGTCATTGCAATGTTCAGCATCAATAGTATTGATACTATCGATATTATCGATAGTACATTGAGTATTGAAAAACGATTCTATCGATTCTATCGATAGTATTACAGTGTGTCGATAGTATTTATACTAATGGTGCTATCGATACAATCGATAGTATCGACACTATCGATACTATCGATAGGCTAACAATAGTCGACTATCGATAGCCTATCGATATAATATCAATAGTCAACTATCGAGCGGCAACACTAGGTGGATGTGTTGTGTTGATACATTTGTTGTGACGTGACGTGTTTTTTTCTGTTTTTATCTCGTTTGCCTGAAATTTTCAAAGTAATATAATTAAAATCAAATCACTTCTTATTTAACAAGTAACCTTTTGTTCTGAATTTTAATGGTACAATTTTTTAAACCATTGGCTACCGACATTATAATAATCACTATTGCCTAAAATATTATTTGAATATAAATTCCATAAACGTGGCAAGAATCTACATATTATTATTAATTACTTTCCAGCTGCAACATGAGAAAGCTTAAAGGAGCAGTAAAAGAAACAGCCAGACAAAAGCGGGAGAGGAAACAAGAATTTGCAAAAATGAGACAGCAAATCCATACAATTGTTTTACCGACTTTCGCGGTTATTTTCTTATTAATTTGTGTGTATGTATATTTTAAAACCAGGCCGTCATTAATGCAATACGCGTAATATAATTATAGTTCTTTTAGTGTGTTAAAATTGTACATGTTTATAAAGAAATGGCAGGGAAGAAATTATAATATAAATCCTGTTATAAGGTTGTGACTTCCATGAAACGTGTATTTTGCTACACGGTGACACGAATATGCGCAAACTTACTGTATATTTTATTAACAGTTTAATACGTCTATTTTAACAATGTCTGCCTAAACATTCCACGTAAATGATCCATATCATTCCAGTATCGGATTACTAAATTAATGTAAATATCATAATAAAGTCTGTGTTACTTTTTTTATTGTAATTTCTTGGTGAAAGTATTACCAACACTGACCAATATGTACCCAGATTGTTGTAGCACATAAATCTGTGAGTTATGGGAATTAGACCAGATATCTATATATTTTCAGCTCCAGCTGAATGACCGCGCACCTGTATCTGTAATGTATTGCTGGAGTATACATCTGTGAACTATGACTGTAAGAGCCCAAATCAATGTGTGAGGTATGGGTGCTAGAAGCACTTGTGGTCCTGCGGACTCAGTGTTCTGTAAATGATCACTGCAATAAGCAACTTTCACTATGGTCAGTCTTTGGATGGGTGACCATCCATGTGACATTTATTTGAGCATTTTCGTGCTTGGGAAGGCATGTTAAGTCATTGGTCCTGGTTGCCGGTAAAATGGCAGTCATTAAGGCGAGTTAAAGGCCTTTATGGGGCGACTTGAAAAATTTCAACAGCAGGCATCACAGCACAGCCTGCACATGTACATTTTAACACAGCAATAAGGCTCATTACCTATTACGTGGGACAAAAGTCTTAATAGGTGAAATGTGTGCATACAATATGCCTCTGCCTATCCCTTTGGGGATAGAGGCGTGACTATAAATATGTATGTTAGTATGGCTGATAGAGACCACCCATATATGTGAGCTATAGGTGTAAGATTCTGCACTTATATTTTTCAGCTATGGGCTGTAAGAGCCTACTCAAATATCTGTGAGCTATTGCTGAAGAGTCACCTATATTTGTTAGCTATGGTTGTGTTGTTAAAGTTCATGCCTAAGCTTTGACAAGAATAGATAAGGGTTAGGTATCTAATAAAAAAAAAACAATGGCATTATTTATATTTACATACTTTATTATATTGATATTGCACTCTTTTACAAGCATTGATCAGTCTCTACATATTCTCACTGCTATAGGTACTATATAAACTGACTTATTAGTCTAGTTTGTTCTAAAAAATAAAATGATGTTTGTGAATCTAAGATGTACAAACATTGGACATTAGGTATAATCATCAATAAGGCCTCCATTATAATAACAAATGTTTCATACATTATGTACGAGTATACATATTGCCATAATACAAACTTTATAATATTGAAGAGTTTGCAGAGTTCAACACACTATTCTCAGAAATTACTAAACCAATCTGAACAATTTATTAAGGAGGACTATAGGTATCTATGTCATGGTGCCACTACCCAAAGGAGCAGAGCAGTAATCACAAATGTCAACAAATCTGGCAGAATTTCATACATTATATTTGAAAACTATAGGTAAGTATGCAGGCACAATAATTTACGTATTGATGCGTGGCTTTGAGGGCAAGCTGTAAAAGCATCACCTTGACTGATTAAAAAAATAAACTAATCCCTAGTAATCCCATGACTTCTCAAGCAAAGCTAATTCTGCTATGAGGGGAGGGGACTCCCATCGGCTAAGATAGTATCCTTGCCTGGGAGCAGATTCTCGATTCATTGCAAGTGAAAGCGTGGACGGAAAATTGCGGGTGACACGTCATCTTTCTCATATTTATGAACGGCAAAACATGATACAGATGACGTTTTAGTAAATATCCGTTCACGCAGTGTGGTTAAGAATCGGCGCCCAGGAATTCCATCGCCTAGTTTCATGATGAAACTGTTTCAAACACATTGACTCTGTTAGCAAGTCAAGCACCACTACTAGATCTGAATACAAATAACTATGCCACTCTGTGGTAGGTTACATAACAAAGAGCTGCTTTTATCACAAACGATACGAAAACTCGACGAGTAGTTTATTGGTGTTGGTTTGAAACGTTATCTTCATGAATAAATGCATTTTATTACAGCTAATAAAGTGTTCTATATCATCGGTACCTACCTACTTTAAATATTTTAACAATAAAACGGCATGCACGGTGGAATAAACTTTCGTCAATTCTGTTTTCGTGAACGGACATGAGGCATGAGTATTTTATCATAAGGTGAGGTAAGCGTGTTTTCGTCTCTAACGACATTCTTTAGCGTTATCGCCGTCCGCAAAAACAGCGTTGTACACTGTAAATGTATTGCATATATAAACCACCCTTATTTTTATATCGATAGATTTAATTCACAGCTAAAGTCATATAAGTACTAAAAGTAACAATAAAACTGATAAACAGAGTTCGTATACAACAACTACCACCATACCCATACGAAAACCCTATAACATTGTAGAAAAATATTCCAATTTGTTCAAATAACAAAAATAGTACCATAATGGAATACACTATGTGGCACAGCTTATAATCGTAATAGGCGTTAATAAAATATAAATATACGTAGATTACGTGGGTAATAACACCTATAGCTATTAAGGACGTTATTATAGTAAACGATGCTACGTCATATTCAGCTTTAGCGCAAAGGAAATGCAAACTAATACCATACGTGTAAAGACTAATAGTGAATCAACTCCATTGTTAAATCGCAAAATACTGTAGGTATCTCGACATAAAATATGCTAGGGTTGTCACAAAAATACTTCCGTTGATTAACTAAGGGTTTGTGTAATTGTAGGTAAGTAAATAAAATAGTAGGTACTCATCACTATAATCTATCTATCATTTATTAGGTTAATTTTTATTGTGAGCTTCCGTTGCATACCTACGCTGCGTAAATAGTTAATGTTAGATACGTAAAAAATGTGTGGTAAGTACAAAATTGTTCCGCATATAAAGTTCGAAAATAAAGTCCTCAACAGCGTATGTTTATCAAGGTTCGCTTACAATAACCTTTTTAGTTACTAAAATATTAGCGACGCAACGGTCGTAATTGCGACGGAAAACATGATATTAATATATTAATACAATGCCTTTCTCTTTCTATTATGTGTTGCGTCACTTAAGAGAAAGAGGGGTGTTTTATAAATAACTAAGTTGCCTGGGTTAGGTTGCGACGCGACAGGAGTATATGCGGCGGGGAACATTATAATTACTTAACATTATACCACACCTCTCTCTTGTGACGCAAACAAAGTTGTCCGTGTCAGCTAGTTAGTAATTTAAATATGTACCAATCAACCTTACACAGTTCAAGTCCTACATAATGGTACCCACGCGACCACGTACGTATATCATATTATAAGATACCTACTAGCTGAGCAGACAGACGTTGTCCTGCTATAACTATGAATATGGAGTTCCCGATTTCGGGTACCGAGTTCCCGGTTCCTGGTTTTCATTTCCCAGTTCGTTTTTCTGTTCCCGGTACCCATTTTGGTGCTTCGAGTTCCAAGTCCCGATCCAAAATCGCAATAGAAACCATTTCTTTGATCAGTTACGGTTAAATTGCAAATTTTCTATTTATTCACGCATTTTTATTAATTTTTTTTCCATTAAAATCTTCTCCTGACAATAACAAACACAACTAAAAAAGCAAAAAAAAAAAGACGCGGGAAAGCGTGCTTGTGGAAAATTTAATTTAATTATTATTTTAGTAAAATAGTGTGAGAACTGTGAAACAAAATAACACATTTTTTTAATAAGCGGTAAATTCAAAATAATTTTATGTAATCCAGGCTCTAAAAGGGTTTTTTTGCGAAAAAAGCCGGCGCATCGTCAGCCGGCTGGCTGCGGGCGCAATGAATAATGAGACGTATGTTGTGAGCGATATAGTTGAAGATGGCTTATCTGGTGACGAAATAAATATCGATGCAGTTGTGGAAAATAGTGAGGAATGCAGATCAAGGATGCAAACGGAGGATGAGGTATTTAGCAGGAAAAGACCAATGACACGGGAAGATTCCTCTTCCGAGGAAGGTTGGCAGCGAGTATCTAGAAGACACAAGGTGGCTTGTACTCGTGAATCCGGTAGTGCAGAGCAGGAAAATGTACAAGTATGTGTTTCATGTAATTCCATTTTGCCTAAACAGTTTGCTTTAGCCAAATTATTTAAAGAAAATAGCATCAGTGGGGTAATTCGTGTTAAATTTGTCCATCAATACAAAATTATTGTCACTTTTGATCAAGAATGCAATGCCGATCGATTCATTTCTTGTAAGGCTTTTAGAGATCTTGAGTGGAAGAGTCAGAAGACGTCTGAGGTCGGGATTTCATACGGTGTTATCAAAGATATTGATTTGAATATTGCCGACCAAGATATTATTACCAGTTTATTTTCTGATATTGAGATCATTGCAGCCAAAAGGTTAAACAAGCGAGATTACCACCAGGAATCGTCTTCTGGTTGGGTTAAATGTGAAGCCGTGCGTATTTCATTTAAAGGCCCTTCACTCCCTGCTTACGTATACATCTATAACATGAGAGTAAGCGTGTTGCCTTATATCTTCCCTGTAACGCAATGTTCGCGGTGTTGGAAGTACGGACACACTAGATTACTATGCCCTTCGAAAAAGATTGTCTGCCCTAAGTGTACTAAAAATCATGAAAATTGCGATACTACCTCCTTCCGCTGTATTAATTGTACTGGCAACCATATGGCGTTACAAAAAATATGTCCAGTGTTCAAAAAAGAGAAAAGGATTAGGGAACTTATGTCTGAATTTAACTGCACCTACAGAAAAGCCCTCACTATTTATGTACCACCGTCTCCGCCTCCAGAAAGACATTCATCCCATGTATTGGCTGAAGTTGAAACGCTAAAGTTGGATTCACAGCAATTATTCCCTGATCTTCCATACGAAAAGACCAACCAACCACCAACTAAGCAGAAACTCATGTCTCAATTATTTAACACTCCACAACAATCTAATACCAAAAAGGCGCAAGAACATAAACTGAAAAAGCCACGAAAACAGCTTCCACGTGCTTCTCCATACCCGTCACGTCCTTCTACACCGGCGAGATCGGAGAGAGCAGAGGAGGTCCTATATTCCGAAAGTTCTGGAGGCTACGTGGGAGGTAATAGTGAAGCCAGCAACAAAGCACACAAAGCTAAAGACATTAGTTTTTTAAGTGTATTATATAAGCTTTACAGATTAATAATGGAGAAGGGTTCTTTAGAGGATAAAATACATGAAGTTATCAAAATTTGCACGGAGTGGATTCTATCTAAAGTAATGCAAGGAGTGTCGGTGAGTTCTTTTTTCAATTCTTTCTCTAATGATGGATAGTGGTTTCATCGATATCAATTTAAACATTATACAATGGAACTGTCAAAGCTTGCGACCGAAGTCACTATCTTTAGAGGCCCTTCTTTCACAAAATAACATACATATAGCCGTTCTGAATGAAACTTGGCTAGAACCGGACAGTTATTATAACATTAGGAATTATAATATTTTCAGATCTGATCGTATTGATGGTTATGGTGGCTTAGCCATCCTCATACATAGCTCTGTCAGAAGTAGTTTAAGTATGTCACGTAGCCTTAACTCAGGTATAGAGCTTTTACATGTTAAGATACATAATTGTCGGTATATTGAGAACATATTTTCACTCTATTGCGCTTCAACTGTAAACACAGTGCAAAACGACTGGGATCATCTGTTTTCTCTCGCAAATTCCAAATCATTAATTTTAGGTGATTTTAATGGTCACCACTTAAATTGGTCGTACAAAACTGAGCCGAGAGGATTACAAATTTTTGATTCTATGATTGATCACAATTATATTTATTTAAATAATGGTGATCCGACTCGAATACAATTGGTAAATGGTGTATTGAAAAAGTCTTCCCCTGATATATCTTTCGTCACCTCTGATTTGGCTACGTTATTTACGTGGAAAGTATGCAATGAATCGCTCGGCAGCGATCACCTTATTATTCAATTATCGGCCACGATTCATGTCCCCCGTGTCATATTAAAAAGACGTAAATACAAAAACAGTGACTGGCAATCCTACAGCTCTTACATAGAAATTTCATTAAAGGACTATACCGTTCCCTCTGATTCTCAAAAATTTTATGATGACTTTGAACGTACATTACAGACTGCCGGCAATAAGTATATACCCTTCACTAAGGTTCCCCAGTTCCCCTGCAATAAATTCAAACCCAAACCATATTGGAACACAGAAATTTCAAAGGTTGTGGCGGAACGCCGATTGGCACTGTCCAAGTTCAGAAGATGCCCTTCTCCCACTAATTTAGAGATATTGCAAGAGAAGGTACGTACTGCTCAAAGACTTATCAGATCAGCTAAGACTAGGTCTTGGCACGGGTTTTGTGATTCCATAGACTCTACCACTTCCCCCTCTGAAATGTGGAATCAAATGAGATGGGTAAAAGGACATCGAACTAACTCTCGGAATCACTATGTAGACAAAGATAATGCTTTACAATTGTTAAACTCCTTAACTCCCGATTTTACCTGTCCTCCTATCCCCCGCTTTAGTTCAGTTAACACTTCTTTAGAATCTGAAATAAGTATTCAGGAACTAGAAAACTGTATCAAAAAGACAGATACAGCACCCGGCAGGGACGAAATATCATTTTCTATGATAGCACATCTGCCACTGACTGCTAAAATTCTGTTAGTTAGATTGTATAATATTTTTTTAACTTCTAGCTTCGTTCCTGCACAGTGGCGCGAGGTTAAGATAGTCCCCATTCCTAAACCGGACAGAGAACCTAACTCTCTCCACTCACTTCGGCCTATAGCTTTAATTTCATGTTTATGTAAAATTTTTCATAGTATTTTAAACAAAAGATTAGAGTGACATTTTGAAAAAGGTAAGCTTTTACCTGAGTATATGGTCGGTTTCCGCAAAACTCGTTCGTGCTTAGATAATTTATTTAGTTTAGTCTCTCAAATTCAAATTGGTTTTTCTAGGGTTCAGTCAACCGCGGCTTGTTTTATTGACATCGACAATGCTTACAACAATGTTAACGTTACCTGCCTAGTAAATAATTTAGACTCGTTTGGAGTAGGTTCAAAAATATGTTTTTATCTGTGGTCCTTATTAACTAACAGACAGCTATTAGTTGCGGTTGATGGACAAAATTTGGCCAGAACTACCGGACAGGGTTTGGCGCAAGGGGATCCATTATCTCCTCTTCTATTTAATATTGTAACAATCAATATTTGTAAAAATATCACAAATGTACATATTTCTCAATATGCTGACGACTATGTATTATATGCTACACAAGATAATATTGATGCCGCCCTTTCGAATCTTCAATATGGCTGTGAAAAATTGAGCCGTATTATGTTTAATTTAGGCCTTTCTATATCTCCTACAAAATGTAAATTATGTATATTTAAAAAAGGTAGTTTAAGACGTTCTATTGATTTTAGAATTAACGAACAACCAATACCTGTTGTTAAGCACGTTAAATATCTGGGCTTGTGGCTAGATAGTTCACTGAGGTGGGGCAAGCATATAAACGAAACCGTTCAAAAAGTAAGCAAACATATTAATCTGTTAAAAGTATTATCAGGTCCTGGATGGGGTATTCATCAAAAACACTTAAGATGCTTATATATTTCTATTATACGTAACAAAATCGACTACGCAAGCTTTCTATATGACAATAGCTCTAAAACCAATTTACTAAAGTTAGACAAAACTCAAAATCAGGCCTTACGCGTAATTGGTGGTTTTATTAGGAGTACCCCGATCCACGCCATGGAAAATGATTTATGCCTTCCCCCCCTTCAGTTTCGCAGAAGATTTTTGGCAGGTAAATATTTGCTAAAATCAAAGTCATTTGCTAATAATTCTAGTGATCTGTTGAATATATTAACATCTGTTTGTAACACTAGCTATTGGAATAATAAGAAAGTCCCTTTGCTGGTCAATATCAATCGTTGTATAGACACAGGGTCAATTCACTGCAGTAATTTGCTAGAAATGTTTTCTTTAGAGACTTGGGTGAGTAATATCCCAGTTCATCGATTCATTGCAAGCTCTATTCCGCTGATTGATAAAGCTAAACAAAATTACTCCTGTCACCAGTTGAACTCAATTTGTACAAATTTCATTGAAGAAAAATATAGTCATTGGTACAAAATTTTTACCGATGGTTCTAAAGATAAAAGTAGCGCGGGGTCAGCTGTTTACGACCCACAGTCAGCTTGTTTTGTAAAACTTAGGATTGATTCTAATATATCAATTATGCACATTGAATTAATCGCAATTTCGGAAGCTTTATCTTACATTGATTCAGTGAATTTTGATCAATTTGTCATATTGTCGGACTCAAAAAGCGCATTACAACATTTGGCTCGCTGTACCTCTCCCGTGAGAGGCATACCGATTGCCTATAAAATATTAGAATCAGTCTTAAGTCTACAAGCTCGACAGAAGACGGTCACCCTTCAATGGATTCCATCCCATATCCAATTTGAACCAAACGACATCGTAGACATGCTAGCTAAACAGGCATCAGTGGATGGGATTCCTTATGGAGTTTTACCACTATTTTCAGACAAGGTAAGTCATGTTAAACGGCATTGCCTTGATGTTTGGCAGGAGTATTTTGATGAGCGCTCACAAGAAAAGGGTATATGGTACCGAACTATCCAACCACATGTATTAACGTTCCCATGGATAGCCTCGATTGGAATAAACAGAGAAGATTTAAAAACCATTCTCAGGCTACGTTCCGGACACATTCCATCTAAAAAGTTTGGACATTTAATGAAAAAAAATTCATCACCTAATTGCATCGATTGCGGTGTAATTGAAGACATCTTGATGGAATGTGTCAGGAACGAACCTTTCAGGGCAACTTGTTTTGTTGACGAATCGAGGTTGTTTGTGGGGCAGGTGAACAGCGCCTTGTCTGAGCCAGGCTCACAAAAAGCCCAAGAATTGATCCAATTAATTCATTTAGGTTTAAGCGATTCCTAGTTTATTATTTTAGTTGGTCATATTGTATTTTAGTTGTTAATATTGTATTTTAGTTGGTTTAAAATTATTTTGGTTACTTTATGTTTAGTTAATGGTCGTTATTTTGTCGTTTGTCTTTACGGGACGATGTAATCGCTCAGCGACACAGTCCTTTTTCAATAAATTAAAAAAAAAAAAAAAAAAAAAAAAAAAACTAAAAAAGAATAAGCGAAATCGGTCCAGCCGTTCACGCGTCATCATGTCGTGACTAAGGAAACATGGCTTCGTTTTTATTTCATTTTTATATTTATAGATATTTTATAAATTAAGAATAACGAAATAAATCTAAGTTCACAATACCTAACAGCTACAGTATTTGTCTGAACAACTTTTTAAAATACCTTTCGTAATGATTTAGAACCTACATTTTGATGTCGACTTGATTTTTTATTTCTTAAAATAATTAAAAATAACAATACGTCATTAATTCCGCGACGCGAGTATTAGTCTTTATTTACAAACATTATCACATTATTATATTACATTATAAGTACATTCTATTCCAATTTTGTATTTTCTATATTCGTCTCATAATTTGACACTCCGGAACGGACGTACCACAAACTCCGTACATTAGTAGCGGGCGCACCTCAGGCATCGCGAGTAGGGGGGCGACCCCGGTCTCTGACATACCGCACCGCATCGTTGCTCCGCCAAGCGGCCGAGTTGAACCACTATTAGTATTTACACGTATGCTAATACTATGTGCCTCTTGAAGAACCCAGGCTTGTAAGAGGGCTTGAATAACACGTGCGCGCAGGTCGTTCCAAGTTTTATAATAATAATAATAAATTGTACTCTTTTAGTTGTTCTTTCCAATGGGTAAGAGAATGATGGCTGCCGCAATGCGACTGCTGCGCCAGTTTGAGTCGGAGAAGGTTTGTCTTCAGAGCGACCATAAGAACTGTCCTTCTATTTTCGTCTGAATTCGTTGGTGTTGTATAAACATGTTTCTTTTATAAAATAACTAGAATTTTTAATTTTAACACTGGAATTAAGAGGAACCAAAGTCTCACAAATATATTAATTCACAGTTCACGAAATAAAATCACTAGGTACACATTTTCTCAATAATAATGAAATTTCAGGTAGATATGCTACATTATTTTGTACTACGTAAATGGAATTTTTAATACTAAACTATAATAATAAGTACTCTACTCGACCATTCCTTTCGAGACCAGCACCGTTTTGAAAGGATTTTGATCAGGGGCTTCGGCCTGCTACTTCAATTTTGTGTCAGAACAGACTCGTAATTCTAAGCCACACACTCGCGACGAAGAGCGAGGGAAATGGCGATTCTGTTTTGAAGCAAATTGAAATAACAGACTTGGGGCCCCTGTTCTTTACTTTATATAGCTTAACAGTTTTTTAAATTAGTTTCGATTCATTATTTTCCCATCTACCCGTTACATCTAGTAAGAGTAATCCTACATTATCGAGAATTCAAGGATTAATGAATCGTAGGTTTAGCCTTAGATTAAAATAAACCAGCCGAACAACTAAACGGGCCTCGCACTTGATCATACTTGTTGTACCTATATGCTTTTCAGCTGAGGACGAGTCACATAATATATCTAGCGCTAGATTTTTTAAATCTAAGGTATTATTAATTTTCTGATATATTTTTAATGGATTCTCTCTAAGTCTTCATGTTTCACAGTGGGACTTAGTAGATCGCGCATCGGATCCCAGCATTCAGGCATAACAATATCAACCTGGCCCGCATAATAATCATTTAAATACAAATCCACCGTCCTTCCTAACTCTGTAAATTAACAGTCCTTTTTTGACGGAACATATGAATTAGCCATCCAACCATCCACACTAACGCAAGCACACAGAACAGCCCGCTAATCACATAGTACTGCGTGAATATATCTAGCTGCATGCCTTGGATCATGACAGCGGTGATTATAGACTGTAGGGCTGTTCCTATGAGAGTGTTGATGCCGAATATTAGGCCGAAACAACTCTCGTCGCTGAGCTGGTCTGCTATTTGAGCGCTGGAAAGTAAAAGAAAAAAAGGATAAGTATATAAAATTTGGTTGTGAATTCACGCGTGGGGAAGTGAGACTTCATCAAATTCGATTCACGCTGAGCTAAAACCAAACGTTGGGTCTTTTTTTCCTACACTTTTTCGTTCCCACTGAGCCAAAAGAAGTTTTATTTTAATCGATTTCTTAAGTCCTGTTTTATTATCAAATAAGGACTTTTTCATTTCATAAAATCCAATTCACCAAGTCAAAAGAAGTTTGACGTGAATAAAAATAAATAGCTAAATGTTTCGCTAATGCGCAAAACTTGAGAACAATGGACTGATGGAAAATTTGTATTGCTGTCATTATATTGACTTTAAATTAGGCTCAGTGTAAAATCTTTGTTAAGAAAAAGACAAGAAAGCCGTGAGATCGTTCTCACCAGACTGCCCCTCTCTAACACGTTTATTGTAAAAGTTAAAAGTGAAAGTTCAATGCGATTGCCGTTGTCCTTTTTGTTTTATTATACTTTAAACAGATGATCCACGTGACCTAGTGACGTAGTTTAATGCGACAGAGTCACAGCTACAGACAAAGTCTCGCCATAAGCCCCCCTGCACTCTATTTTATAGAGAGGGGCTAATAAGAATAAAACCGGTCAAGTGCGAGTCCTCGCCCATGAAGGGTTTCGTAGCAGCAAGTAACATAATATAAAAGTTATTATAGTTCGTAGTATAACTTTGACGTACTAAAAAAAACTACCAGCTCTATCTCCTTCAAGCTAATTTTCGTTGGTAGTTTTTATGGCAATGTACATCATATATTTTTTTTAGATTTATCATTCTCTTAGTTTAGAAGTTAGAGGGGGGGGGGGGGGGAACACACATTTTTTCACTTTGGAAGTGTCTCTTGCGCAAACTATTCACTTTAGAAAAAAATGATGTTAGAAATCTCCAAAGCATTTTGGAAGACCTATCTATAGATACCCCTCACGTATGGGTTTGATGAAAAAAAAAAATTAGAGTTTCAGTTCTGAGTATGGGGATCCCCAAAATTTACTGCTTTTTTTCTAGTTTTATATAAGAATCTTAATGCGGTTCATAGAATACATCTAGTTACCAAGTTTCAATAGCATAGACCTCATAGTTTCGGAGAAAAGTGGCTGTGAAACACGGACGGATAGACAGACGGACAGACAGACAGACAGACATGACGAATCTATAAGGGTTCCGTTTTTGCCTTTTGGCTACGAAACCCTAAAAATTGAAATCAAATGCAGGAGAGCATCCTATATTATAGACTATGTCTAAGTGGACATGGAAAGTTACTCAAAGGCGAAACCGTGAAGCACAGCTAGTTCTCTATATTAAAATTTTGAATTTAATAAGTATTATTTGAATTATAAGCAGTCAAGGTTGTCAGATAAAGCGCTCGAGATTTGTGTGATAACTGCAAATAGCTTAAGAATAACTTGTTGAGTCTGGGTGTTTCTATGTATGATATGTATGCATTTAAAAGTATATAAGTATTAATATCCGTGGTCTGATACCCATAACACAAGCAGGTTATTCCTTGCTTACTTTGGGATCAGATAGCGTTGTGTGAAATGTCCGTGAATATTTATTTATTATTGTTAAGAGCAAATATTATAAATATTAATAAGAATAATATATCAAGCCGAGAGAGCAAGGAGTATTTAACATTCTCCTCTTTTAGGGTCCCATATCCAAAGGGTAAAAACGGGACCCTATTTCTGAGACTTCAATGTCTCTCTGTGTGTCCGTCACGAAGCTGTATCTCAAGAACCGTGATAGCTAGAGAGCTGAAATTTTCACATAATTATAATGTATTTTTGTACGAATACATACATACTAAAAAAAAAGTACATACATTTATTCACGCCTTTATCCCCGAAGGGGTCGGCAGAGGCATAGTATATGCCCACATTTCACCTTATAGTTTTATGTCCCACGTAATAGGTGGTGAGCCTATTGACGTTTTGAAATGGACAGGCGCAGGTTGTTACTGCCTGGTGTTGAAATTTTTCAAGCCGCCTCATAAAGGCCTTCAACTTGGCTAACGACTGCCATTTTACTGGCAACCGGGACCAACGGCTTAACGTGCCTTCCGAAGTACGTAAACGCTCAAATAAATGTCACAAAGTGGTCACATGGGTGCTCACCCATCCAAGGACCGGCCGTAGTAAATATTGTTACTTCCGCGCTTCAGAACGCACTTTAAGCCGTTGATCCTGGTTGTCAGTAATATGACAGTCATTAAGGCAAGTTGAAAGCCTAATCGGCGTTCCAAAAAAACTTAACACGGGTCGTCACTACCTGCGCCTGTGTCGGCAGCGCGTGTGTAGCGTCGCTGGTGTTGAAAACGTCCATAGGCTAGGGGGACCACTTTCCATCAGGTGGGCCGTAAGTTTAATTTACCATCTTTATTATAAAAAAAAGTGTGTGCGTGTAACCTTTACGCGCGATTGAAGTAAAACTTCTTTGCCATTGACGGCATCAAATGTTATATATTAATATCATTCATTCGAAATTCAAATAGCGTTACTTCCGTCAGAAAAAAAAATCAGAGTTAGGCCCTTCGTACACTAGGCTACGCAAATCTTCGATACCCAACGATTTTGGTCTCTAAGCGACTACCGCAATACAAGTTCAAAGAGGTTCGTACACAGACATGCGTCGCCGACATTTTGTTAATTCGTCGCCGACGCCAGTCGCGCGCTACCTGCCGGTCGAGATCGTCGCTACTAACGTCGCTGCGATTTCCAAGATGCCAGAGCAATTGTTGAATATTTAATTTGAATTTAGTATCTGTTTGTTGTAATTCTTTTGCAGCTACAAACAGTCTACACTTTACATTTTTTTTCTATATCTGGATGAACCCAGTATTTCCTATTATGACGATTTTTTCGCTTTTGGCAAAGATAGTAAGCCAAAATCATAGTTTCATCGTCACTTGTGTCAGACATTTCGTAAATTAAATTAGTCTGAGACGTGTTGTCGCTATGTCTACAGTGGCAGAATAGACAAAATCGCGTCTTGAGATATCTTGTGTGTACGGTTCGTGCGCTACCAAATATTCGCGACATATGTTGACAACATTAGTATCGAAGATTTGCGTAGCCTTGTGTACGAAGGGCCTTACTCCCTACGTCGCGCCTAAAGAAGTTTTACTTCAATAAAGATATTTCTGTAGAACTTACCTCGCCAGCGTAATAGTGTAATGAAACAGGCACCCCATCACGATATATCCCGCGTACGACGCGAACACGTTGTACACATACGTGCCCGCGAACATGGCGACGCCCTGTACGGCCGCCACGGGCGCGGGCACTAGCGCCGTCGAGTACACTGACGCTAGGTACGCGAACCCCGCGCCTAGTAACGTCTGGACTGCTTCTACCGCGCCGTTGTATGCTACCTGCGTTTGAAATAGGTTTCTTTGTAACTAGCTATAGATCGTCGATATACCTATAGGTCATTCGGAATGGAAGCTGTATAATTAAAAGCACAAGTATACAAGTGCCGCGCGCAATTGAGATGAACTATCTAGGTATACAGACAAATCATCCACAGTCGAGAAAACCTAATAATAATACAATGACACAGGCATCACAATGTACGACGCGAACACGTTGTACAGATAGATACGTGCCCGCGAACATGGCGACGCCCTGTAGGCCGCCACGGGCGCGGGCACTAGCGCCGTGGAGTACACTGACGCTAGGTACGCGAACCCCGCGCCTAGCAACGTCTGGGCTGCTTCTACCGCGCCGTTGTATGCTACCTGCGTTTGGAAATGTAGCCTGATTTGTACGGTTCTAACTATACGGCTTTGATTTGTGTAAGGGTGACGGTCAGACGGTAACTTCACACAAATGAAAGCTGCTTATAGAGCTTTTATTTGTTTGACAGTTATCTTTCAATCGTCGTAACGTCTACATAGCACATAGCGCCGCGCCTAGTAACGTCACAAGGCGGAAACACCATAGACATGATTCGTTTTCAATTCTGTCACTTACACTACAAACACGTTACCTATGTTTGTTCAGAGCTTGAATGTGTGTGTGAGCACTAAGATTAAGGATGACTCACGCTAGACCGTGCCGGGTCCTAGCCGAGGCGGGACCGAGTTTGCCGAGCATTGCCGTTGTCAGTTGCTCGGCCGTCACTCGGTTGCCGCTCGGTATAGCGTGAGTGTGTTCATACAAAATATAATTATGTAACATTTAGTTGACCGTGCTACGGCTGACACTCGGCTTGGACCCGGCACGGTGTAGCGTGAGTCATCCTTTAAGCAAATGTTCCCTCAAAATACCCTTCAACTATAATGACAGCTGTGGCGGGGTGAAGAAACTTGCTCAGTGGGAGGCAGGGAGTTGCCTATCTGTATACTATTATATTATCTTTGGTAACGTCTAGGCTGCTTCTAACGCGCCGTTGTGCGCTGCCTGCTTTCGTGTAATGAATATGAATGAAAAGAAAATGTCATTTATTGCATAGGTAACTTTTTTTTTTGAATTGACATTTTCTTAACGCCCTACCGCGCAGTACTTGACGTGGCAAATGCGACAAAAATTCAGCAGTAATTCTTACAAATTAATAGAATTTCTTTAGCATAAATACATTATGTGTTTGTGTATAAAATAAAGTATGCTTTCATTGTTGACTTAGGGCGAATTAATCTCACGCATTTTTATCATTTATATTATCTGTATAAATATAGTTGTATAAAATAGCATCGAGTACGTTGGGAAAATACAAAAAAAGATATCCAGGTAAATAGAGTTAGGTATAATGTTTTCTTAATCCTTCCTTAAAGAATTTTTATTAAACCCTGTAATATTATTATATTATGGATGTTATCTCAAGGATTTTGTTACAACACTAGGAGTGTTATCTATACTGATATTATAAAGAGGAAAGATTTGATTGTTTGTTTGTTTGCATCGAATAGGCTCCGAAACTACTGGACCGATTTAAAAAAATTCATTCACTGTTGGGAAGCTACACTCTTCGCGGTGAACATAGGCTATATTTTATTTCCGTATTCCCACGGGAACGGGAACTACGCGGGTGAAACCGCGTGACGTCCGCTAGTTATACATAATCTTATCTGATAATTTATTATGCGTATCTACAACAAAAAGGCAATTAATTATAATTTCTCCGCCTGATGTCTGATTAGTTGATTACCGAAGATTATCGATGCAGATTCTGTACTGCAGTAATAACGTGCTCATGGTACGTTATAATTATGAACAATGGCAGACCGGTAAGGATTATAACATACGTAATCTTTATCGTATTATCAATGCGGAAGTTTTTTTTAAATAAATATTCACGGACATTTCACACAACGCTATCTGATCCCAAAGTAAGCTAGGAATAACCTGCTTGTGTTATGGGTGTCAGGTCACGGATATTAATATTTATATACTTTTTAAATACATACATAATTTATACATATAAACACCAGACTCTTGAGACAAACATTTATGGGTCACACAAATATTTGTGTCCATTGGGAATAGAACTAACGACCTCCAGCGCCGCAGGCGGTATCACTACCGACTGCGCCACAGAGGCAGTCGGTACGGATGTGAAGATGTCTGAATGTTTTTTACTCTTTCACGCTCTAACGGCTGAACGCATCTGACTGAAATCTGGTACAGGGATAGATTATAGTCTGGAATTACACATAGGCAACTTTCTATCCCGGGAATATTCAACAATAAAAAAAAATCCCATATAAAGCCGGAACGTGAACATAATTCGACGCAAGCGAAGCCGCCATGCAAATAAATTGGGCAACTACAATTTTTTTATTTCGAAAAAATATACCTAATGGGAAAACACGAATCTCCATACAAATGTATCGGTTCCAAACCCCAGAGTATGAGGGTTCTTAAAACTACTTAGAAGATTTTCATAGGGTCAGAAGCGCGAGTGTAGCGCCTCCGATGTTGCAAACGTCCATCTGTCTGCCCCCTTAGTGGTATAAATAAAATCGGCCAAGTGCGAGTCGGACTCGGAAACAGAGGGTTCTGTACCAAAAAATGGCAAAATCACGTTTGTTGTATCGGAGCCCCCCTTATTTCTAATTTTAGTTTTTGTTGTCATAGCGGCAACAGAAATACATTATCTGTGAAAATTTCCGCTCTCTAGCTAACTCGGTTCCTGATATACAGCCTCATAACGGACAGATGGACAGCGAAGTCTCATGAATGCGAGTGTGTGTGTGTGTGTGTGTGTGCGCGCACACACACACACACACACACACACACACACACACACACACACACACACACACACACACACACACACACATTCACATGTCATTTTTCTTTATAATGGTATGTATATACGTGTTGTGTGTATATATATATATATATACATATATATATCATAATATGTATGGTATATATATACAGGATGAATTTTTCAAAAGGGATTGGATGGCCAAATCTGAAACTATAAGGAATAGCGAAAAATGCTCAAAGGAGTCACGAGCCCGATTTTGATGAAACTTAAGACCCCATCATTAGATTTTTGATAAACCAATAATCCTAGCTGGAAATCGAATCTATTGATTTTGAAAAAAAAAACACACCCTATATTATTACACCATATGATAGTGTTGCTATTAAGGATCTTATTCTGGGAAGTAATGACATACGGCAAATTAAAGGAAAGTGCTGATCTTTAACAAAATAGAATTTATTTTTCATACGTTAACTGATTAATTGTTCAAAATGTAAACCATTGTTTTCAATACATAGCTGGAATCAAGATCTCAAGGATCGTACTGCATAAAATATTATTAATTCTGTTTAGAATATTCTCCAAAGGATGATTCTGAGCATGATTTAAAACACGGAATAGTTGCGATCTATTCTGGGATTTCGAACGAAACAAATTATGATACAAAATTTAGGTACATGGAATATGAATTCTATTAAAATTCCAAACTTTCCTTAAAATTGCCGTATATCATTACTTCGCAGAATTTGATCCTTATCAGTGACACTATCGTATGGTGTAATAATAAAGGGTGTGTTTTTTTTTTCAAAATCAATGGGTTCGATTCCCAGCTAGGATTATCGGTTTTTCAAAAATCTAATGATGAGGTTTATGAGGTTTTAAGTTTTACCAAAATCGGGCTCGTGACTCCTTCGAGCATTTTTAGCTATTCCTTATAGTTTCGGATTTGGCCATCCAAGCCCTTTTCAAAAATTCACCCTATATATATATATATATATATATATATATATATATATATATATATATATATATATATATATATATATACCATACATATTATGATATATGTGTAGGCATGGATTTATATTTCTTATGTGTAAATTGATTGTTAGCATGATATAAAAGGTACCTAACCTAATGCCACATGTTCAGAGTCCGGAGAGGCTGGTAATCTGTCACACAGGTTTTCCTAGTACAGATGCCAGTCTCTCACATATCTTATTGCTATTGAGGAAAATGTACCTACCTATGTATTACCCATGTAAGATGTTATGTGAGAGAAAATCAATAAAGTTTATTGTTATTGTTATGAATGTTATTGTTTTTACCCCTTGGGTACGAAAACCTAAGAACAATTCGTTGTCAATTTTAGCATGCTGAGAAAATATACTCACAGCTTCCTTATCATAGTCTTGCAACTGTATCCACAGCAGTTGCATATAAGTCTGCGCTTGTACAAAGAGCGCCAACGCGCAAGCGTAGAGGGCCGACCACACGATCACTTTGGGCCGAGTGTAAGCGGATCGAGCGTGGCGAGCGATCAGCGTTGACGCTTCTACGACGTCCGAGCGAAATGATCGGTTCTGGAATTGAGAATGATCGAATTAAACTTATCTGAATAAAATTCGGGAAATTTTTACTCAGCGCCATCTAGTCCAATTTCAACTCATATTAGCTTGTGCTATGCTATGGGATCTATAGACAACTAAAATTACTTATACATAAATTCCTAAATACCAACATAAATTATGGATAAACTAGATGATGCTCGCGGTTTCGCCCGCGTGGAATTCGGTACCCTTTTCCGCTTCCCGTGGAAACATATTCCCGGGATGTTAAGTACCTAGCCTATGTGTTATTCCAGACTATAAGCTATCTCTGTACCAAATTTCAGCCCAATTCATTCAGCCGTTACAGCGTGATTGAGTAACATACACGCTGTAACGACATCCAAACATCCAAACATCTTTACAAACTTGCACATTTATAATATTAGTAGGATTACACCTAGATACAGAATATATCAAAGTGGTCATCATAACATGTCCTGCGTGGGAATCGAAACTACGACCCCGAATTCGTAGTCAGGTACTCTAACCACTAGATCAAGAGGCCCATGAAAAATATTGCATTGAATATATCGCAACGCATTTTAGTGGTAAGGCATTCCTCCTTCCCAGACTGACGTCATTGTCTGAATATCTCGATTCTGCGAACTGCAGATCGCATGCATTCTACTTGATTCGTATCGGTATTATCACAACAGTGTAACTTTTTTTTACCTGCCAATTTAAAAAGGCAAATTATTAATGAGGCGACTAACAACTTATTAGGCGACTAACTACATGGTTCCAAAAAAAATAACTTGGTAGTGATTAAATATTTTAGCAACAATTATATTATAATAAGTTACAAAACGTAGGATTTATAAACACTAAATAACGGCTGCCACTATAAGATAGCAAATATATTAAACAGGAAAAATTAAATAATATGCTAGGTATTAAAAATATTGACTTGGCAGCTAATATTAACAGTGGGATATCAAACATTGTATTATTGGCAACTATAGGCTTCCACATAAAAATACACTTTCGGGTAGTGATTTGCCAGCAGCTATAAAAATTAAAACGGGTCCAAATTTTAAGTATTAAGATATCAGAGTTTTTGTTAGTAGAATCGTAAAATATTGAAAAGGCGACAAATGCGTTGGTTGCATAGAAGCAGGGCAGTGGCCGCGGCGTGGGAGGTGGAGCAAAAGCATAATTTTCATTTCATGGAATATTTATTTGCCATAACAACATATGGCTATTGATCAAAAAGTATAATGCTCATTTCATGAATGTTCAGTTGGTAAAATATGTATTTCATCGAATATTCAATTGGTATAATTATAATGCAATGTAGTGTAGAAGAACAGGGTTAGGTTAGGTTAGAACTGTGACCACAACAAGCCAGACAAAAACAAAATATGAAAATAACAATGAAACCACCGTCAGTTTATTGACAATGAGGAGAAACTAATTATTACTCAACCGAATAATAATAATAGTATAGACCAATAATATTTTTTGCATGTCGCAATTTGCTTTATTTAGACCTTATCAAAAGTCGCAAAGAGTATGTTTTTTATGACCATGTGCATATTTTATTCTCATCTCAGTTAATTTTATAAACAACCTCATTGTATAATATATAAAAGCCTATTTTTTACTTTATATTCGCCGTCAAGTTGTCGCCTAACAATAAATTCAGTTGCTTCACCAAAAAATCGCTGCCAATTTAAATTTAAATAAAGCTTAGATCTCAATATAAAGCTGCTACTTTATACTTAAAATGCTATTTCACTGTAGCTGCCAACCTATTATTTTTCCTACCTGCTTTAATTATTTTTAAAATCCTAAATAAGATTAGTTTGTCGCCGCGTTAAATACATGCCATTTTAAAAAAAAACTGAATATAAAATATACAACTCTTATTTTAGTTAAAAAATAGTCTTAATAGAACCTTCATACCTCCTGAGGTGGAGGCTCAAGTTGTTTCTGCTCTGGGCTGGTGACGGCCGCGTTCCGGTGGAAGTAGATGCTGAACTGCACGGTGGGCAGCCAGAACGCCCAGAACGTGGCCAGCACCTGAGCTGAGGACAAGGTCATTGACGGTCATTGGGCGAGGGGGGTAGTTTCAGATTTGACAAGACAAGGGGAGGGTATGAGTAAGTAAGAGTAAATATTGTGGGACATTCACACAACTTAATCTAATACATGAATATTTATTTGCTTTGATGCTGAACTGCACGGTAGGCAGCCAGAACGCCCAGAACGTCGCCAGCACCCGAGCGGCGGACAAGCGCGTTAACGGTCAGTGGGCGAGAGGGATAGTTGCAGATGTGACAAGGGGACAATATGGATGAGAAGGAGTAAATATTGTGGGATATTTTTTCACGCAACGTCATCTAGTAGGTAGGTACATAAGTGTTTGTTTTGATACTGAACTACACGGTGGGCAGCCAGAATGCCCAGAACGTGGCCAGCACCTGAGCTGAGGACAAGGTCGTTGACGGTCATTGGGCGAGGGGGGTAGTTTCAGATTTGACAAGACAAGGGGAGGGTATGAGTAAGTAAGAGTAAATATTGTGGGACATTCACACAACTTAATCTAATACATGAATATTTATTTGCTTTGATGCTGAACTGCACGGTAGGCAGCCAGAACGCCCAGAACGTCGCCAGCACCCGAGCGGCGGACAAGCGCGTTAACGGTCAGTGGGCGAGAGGGATAGTTGCAGATGTGACAAGGGGACAATATGGATGAGAAGGAGTAAATATTGTGGGATATTTTTTCACGCAACGTCATCTAGTAGGTAGGTACATAAGTGTTTGTTTTGATACTGAACTACACGGTGGGCAGCCAGAATGCCCAGAACGTGGCCAGCACCTGAGCTGAGGACAAGGTCGTTGACGGTCATTGGGCGAGGGGGGTGGTTGTAAATGTAACAAGGGGAGGGTATAGCTATATTATGAGAGTCACTGATCTATCTTCTTCTTCTATTATATAAAAATGAATCTCTATTTCCTTGGTCACGCCATCACGCGTGAACGGCTGGACCGATTTCGCTTATTCTTTTGTTGTTGTGTTTGTTATTGTCAGGAGATGTTTTTTTTAACGTGAGGGAAAATCCTCATGGATGCTATGCCGGACTCTTACCGACTAAAAAAACCTCACGTAACGCCCAACAGCCTATGGTTGGAAGCCCCGGGTAAGCCCTCGGAAGGATGTCCATGGACTCCCAACAGACCCACGGCCGCCACTTCGGCCTCGCCTAGGGGGTGGTTCGGGAGCTATCCCGCGTCTTTGGGGGTTTCGGGTATGATCCCGTTCTAAGGGCTGACGCCTATGTTAACCGAGCGAGGATAGCGTAGCTTCCCAACAGTGAAAGAATTTTTCAAATCAGTTCAGTAGTTTCGGAGTCTATTCGATGCAAACAATCAAACATTTCCTCTTTATAATATTAGTATAGAAAAGTACGTTAAAGACCTGTGAGAGTTATGTAGTTGAGATCTCGAAAGTTCATGGCTCCGAAGTATATTAGTAGCTGCGAGGTGACGCCAGACAGGAAGCGCCCTATAAGTGCTGCGATTCGTGTGAAGGATGACACTCGCGGATACCTCGATGGCTCCACCTGCGAATAGAACATGTTATATTGGTTTATGAGCATGTGATTGTCCCGTTGGTTTACAGCCGTAATTTAGAGATGGGAGGAGTACCAACGATCACAGAAGTCTAGATATGTCAGCGATTACGATAAAATGATAAATTTAACCTTTCGATATGAACCGGAGGCAGTAGACTGTAACAAAGGAGCCTAGAAAATCTAGGCTGCTTTATTGACCTAGCCCAACAGTAGGCTAGTCTAGAACTCTACTATTGCGTTTAGGGTGATTGCGACTGGGCCGTTGTCCCACGACTAAGGTGAGAGGGGTTAAGTGTGACGAATTTTAAACCATCGCTATTTCTAAACATTTTACTGCCCTTCACTGTTGATAAGTATGTATAGCGTCATGCTGAAACCCCTCGCTCCTAATTCGTAAGAAATAGAGTAAGAGTACAATCGTGACCACGCTTGAAGAATCTCACCTGTGGCTCTGGCTGTTGTAAGGCGAACACTGGGCCCATAGCCTGTGCAACCAAATGTTAACACAACACATTATTCATACATACATGTTTGATGCATGATTTTACTTAAAGAGCCAGTAGGTACTTACTTACTTTGGCATAGATGTAAGTGAGGTATGCCACTTCTGTCGCCATGTATAGGCCGTAGAAGAACTGGGACGCCTGCAGCCACGCCATACTTGAAGTCCATAGTAGAATGGTATAAACTGTTATACCACTTAATCCTTAAACAATACAAATTTTACAAGTGTAACGTATTATTTATATACCTTACTAGCTGATGCCCGCAGCTTCGCCCGCGATGGCGCTGTATGTGAAATTTTGCTGAATTTTCTTTGCTATAAACCTCACGGAGCCCGAGACCTTTCCAACGAATGCAAAACCGTGGAAATCGGTTCGTGCGTTCTAAAGTTATAGCGTCAGGAAGGAAAACCCGACTTATTTTTATATAATAGATTATTATTTCTTCTTCATCTCAGCGCTAAGCAACGTAAAGGATGTGATCCATTGGCGAACAAAATTGCTGGAACGGCATCAAACTCGCGAATCCAAAGGTCTAACTATAAACAGTCAATGCACTGCGGATTTTCATATTATTATAATCTTTATTCTTTGTATGTGTGATTAGCATTACAAAATTTGTGAATCGAAAACTACTAAAACCTGTCCAAAAGTGAAGTGATATGTAAGTAGGTATAACTAGTGGTGTTGTTGATCAAAGGTATAGGAATTACCTACATTCAATTGAATAAAATTACTATATTAATTGGATAATACTACACTCACTTTAAATAAAGTCAAAAAAGAGGTCATTCGTGCCGTACCGAGCACAGATATCAGTTTCTAGTTTCTGTGGTATCGAGGTATCCAATTAAATTCGTATGCAATTCACCTTCGATCAACAAAATGCACTCATTTAAATTGTAAATTCACTGTTGTATTGGGGGTTTTCTGTGAGGATAGTGAAAGGCATGTACTCAACTCCCCTAGGCTGACTTTCTGCGAGGATACAAGCATACGCTTTTACGGAATAATTGAAAATTCTATTACGTCTATTTCTAAGGCAATACAACCACAGTGCTGTCTGCTAGATTTAGTGGTTAAGAGTATCAATATAGCTAAGCGTTCGTTAGTTATTCCGTCAGTCATTGTCCAACCTTTATCCACAAAGGAATCTCTCATTGTGTGCATTGCGATAACACATAAAAAAAATATGACAACGGTCTCGAAAATATGTACAAATCTATTACACACGTGCCATGCTTGAAATTTTAATTATGTGATTAACATGTCGAAATGTGCTAAGTATAAAATTACCTACTGAATTTTACGTAAAAGGTATAATTTCACGTTAAAGGTATTATGTACAAGTAGAGGACGCCACCGCCGTTTTTTTTATATACCACTAAGGTGGCAGACAAGCATACGGCCCACCAGCAGGACTGGGTGGTCACCGCAGCCTATGAACGTTTGCAACACCAGAGGCGCCACACTCGCGCTGCCGACGCCGTTGCGTTAGGGAAGCTTTCTTTTTGTACCTAACTTAATAGTTTTAGGGTTGTAGGGTTGAGCTAATGCTCAACCCTACACTATCACTGCGCCACCGGGGCATTCAATTGTCATTGAAGTCTATTTAACTGTAAATTTCTCGGTGTATTTTTTCCTAGCAGTGTAATTGACACGCACACTTGTTTTGAAGAACCTGTTAATTAACTAGTTACCGAGACTGTTTTAATTGAGTACAGATCAAAACATCAGTCGATGTTGTTTTTCCTTTGGTGCATTAAGTATAGCCATATGTGTGTGCGGTAGAATTCCATGGCTGCTGACTGCTAACCATGGTTCATACTACCAACTATACACTGCGGGAGACTTCCCCCTCCAGCTATGGCTACGATTATTAGCCGGGCTGTCCGTTTGGGTGGCCTGAATGCGTACATGTCATTTGTCTCATATTTGAAAACAGTACGAGATGAGACTAAATACAATTCAACAGTAAACTTTCGCCTACGTTCTCAAGTTGTACGCTCGAGAATCGGCGGCTTTAGGCATTCTATCAACGAGCGCTGTTCTAAACCCCTGGAACAGGGTTGGCTCAAAAAATTCATCTATTCTATAGAAGTTTACGTATTCATTATAATAAGTACGTTCGTATTTTTTTGTTATCTGAATTAATATTGGAAACGCTGAAGTAGGTAAGTAACGGTTTTAAACTGCCTTATCAACGTCTGCGAAGTAAGATAGTAGAAACACAAAATAGAAATGCAGATTAATTGCACACCCCCGGCAGCGTGGTGTATATGATCAATGACATACCGTCACGCTTATCTACTCAGGAGGTAAGTAGATGTAGATAATATGTACGGTGATGGTAAGTACATATTTCATTAAGATCATGTTTGGCACAGGTCTATGAGGAGTGGGAGCTACCTCATACAGAAGGTACTACTAGCGCGGGCGTGAAATTCACCTCTCCTGCACACGAGGCAGCGTTACTATAACTTGGAAGAATAAAGTAACAAAAAAATCACAAACTGTAACCATTGTGCTATTTTTGGATGATGTTAGAGATATCAACGAAACCTTGTTTGTAAGAAAGATTACAGAATAAGTGGAATTTGAGTACACATTACAAAACTGTCGTTGTACTCATCAAGAACATTTTAGCAATTAGACTAGAGTATAATCTTTATATTGAAAAACGGTTGATGATTAATATTATTATCGGCAATGAACTTCAGGCCAAGATTAATGACAGCCAATTGAAATATATTGGCGAGTATATTGACTATTGTGTAGTCGTTGCTGCCGTCTTGTTAAGCGATTTAGCGTCATTGTGAAGTGCAGAACAGGAACATATATTCGAACAAGTATGAGCGTGTGTCACAGGATGCAATAAACTAGGAGGAAAGGAGAGAAACCCGTTGTATATCAGAGTATTACTCAGTTTATTGCCAACAATATGGAGGGTAAAGCTAACTATTACCTGTCCTACACCCTTTTCTTTGAGGAGTTCGATTCGAAATTTCTCCGTTACCAATTTACCATTAGTTCAGGCTATTCTTGACACTACGATAGACGGATTGATGGTCTGTAGTGATGTGTTTAGGATGAGTTAAAATTAAAAAAGAATTGAATAGCTTAGAACGAAAACGTCTGCAGCCAGTGCGTTCTACCAGAGTTTATATTCTACCAGTTATGACTTACGATGCCGAGACGTGGACACTTAGGGTGGGACTAGTCCATGCCCTCAAAGTTGTGCAGCGAACTATGGAACGGGCTATGCTTACAGTATCTTTGAGAGATAAACCCCGAATTGATAATGATGTTATCCGCATAGAAGTATATTACCAGAGTGGTCGACATAGCTCGCAGAATAAGTACATTAAAGTGGCAGTGGGCTGCCTACATCAGTAAAACAGCCGACGGCCGATGGAGCAAACGAGTTTAAGAGTGGAGACCGCGACTCGGGAAACGTACGGCAGGACGTCCATCTCCAGATGAGCCGGCGACCTACAAAGGCCGCAGGCAAGGACTGGATGCGGAAGGCACATTGACGTGTGTTGTGGCGTAAATCGGAGAGGCTTATGTCCAGCAAAGGAATGACACAGGCTGATTTGAGAACTGAAAAAGCGATATAATGTCAAGTCAATCAGGGTCAACTTTTCATGATTACACGTCGCGGCACCTTTTCACCCCTGCAGTGTTAAATAATCCTTTCAAGATATTGGAGTAGGTACCTACCGATTCTCGATTATCGTGACGCTACTAGTACACATGACGTACAAGTTATCGGTTTAAAAAAAGAAAGTACTATGAAAATTTGGCATGATTTTTTACAATTAAAAAGGCATTTTACTCTTAAGTTATTCATATTCTCCTCTTTTTAACCGACTTCCAAAAAAGGAGGGGTTATCAATTCGTCTGTATTTTTTTTTATGTTTGTTACCGGCAAATCGCTTGAACGAGTTAGCCGATTTTGATGATTCTTTTTTTATTTGAAAGCTGGCGTTTCCCATGTGGTCCCATATACAGGAAGTCAGAATCTGACGCTGGGATCCTGGAGAAATCGAAGAAATTCCTCAAATCGAGTGAATTCCTTAACGATTTACAGCAGCTACCTTGTGTTTGGGCTTGATTAATTTGTATTGGGGAGAACATTACCCCTAGACAGATATATTTTCAGTCTACCCCTCACTAAAAATAATGAAAAAAAAACGACTTCAAAAAAACTAAAAAATGAAAAATAAAATTAACTTAGCACAAAGTAATTTAGATTTATCAGATATTATTGAATGTAATACTGAAGTCGGTGCCAATATTTCTATGACAGATTAATAATACCTACATAAACCTATAGTTTTACTTGGCGCCGATTTCAGTATTACATTTAATAATATCTGATAAATCTAAATTACTTTGTGCTAAGTTAATTTTATTTTTTAGTTTTTTTGAAGTCAGTTTTTTTTGTTAAACATTTTTTTATCTCACCTCAATCACACACACCTAGCGAATTCTACCATCCAAAGATTAAGGATTGCAAAAAAACTCATACCAACGAGAGTACTGGGGTCGGGTGAGCCACCTGGAAGTGCCAGGTCCCCACAAAAAAATAATAACAGTCCTAATCACAGGCAAGAAGGTTCTAAAGTTGACAACCTTGAGGATCTTAAGATATGCCTTCTCATACTGATCTTGAAGAAGCAGGTACCTACATACATACATACATATACTGACGCCTTTTTCCCTCCAGGGTAGGCAGAGACAACAGCCTGCCATTTGCTTCTGTCCTTACATACTTCACTAGCTTCCTCTACATTCATTAAACCTTTCATGAAAGCCCACCGGTTTGGAGTGCTTTTGACCTGCCCTTTTTGCAATTCATCACTTATTTGTTTGATGTATTGTCTCCGAGGTTGACCTCGGCTTGTCTGTCCACTTACATGTGCCTTCCATCCTTGGTGTGTCATTCGCTCAGTACTCATTCATTCTAAATGCCCAAACCACCTTAGCATACTCTTTTCAATTCTCTGTATTCCTCTTTCTATCAACCAGCCTTACTATACATATATTATACTTATTACCAGGTACCTATTGTAAGAAAATGGGTATATGTGTGTTGGTAGAAGGTACCAAGTTTTTATGGGAAGTGAGAAAAAACCTTTTGAATTAAAATGCAGTCAAAAAGATAGCTCATTGCTTGGAAAGAAAACAGATTGCTATGAAACACACAAGAGCAAAAAAAGAGTGGGCAAGTGATCACAACATTATCATGATCATACCGGTGGTACATATAGACGGCCAAGATATGAGAGTGACTCAAGTAGCCTGTGTTATTTTTTCAATACCTAGTATAAGCTGCATAGCAGTCACAGATGCATGCACAGGTTGAAACTTCAAATTATATGTCAATGTAAGAAAATTATTACCTATAATAGACCCTATGATTCAATACCTATCTAAATAGAATTGTACAATTAAAATATAACTATGTAAATGTATGAATGATTACTATCTGAAAGAATTAACACATCAAGGTGACTTTCATGGGTTTTTGAGCAGTGTAATGCATCAAAACAACTTGTCACATTCATTGTCTGAAATTATGTAACTATTCAAGTCAATCAACACACTGTAAGCACAGGTGTTTAGTTTTAAATACATAGGCATAAATTATTTTTAAAATTGGAACACTCACCTGATAAGATGATAACAGGTTTAAACCTCAAGAAGTCTGTTATCAGAAATACAAGAACTAGTAGTGACAAATAGGAGTATGTTCCTATAGGATACACCTCTCTGTTCAACTGGTCATCAGTTACATTTCTCCACTCTCCAAGCAGGAATTCCGTAACGAAAGGTTCTGAAGGTCTTATTTCCCTCATCATGCCAAACGCGCATAAAATTGAAGACACTTGAATCCATGACATCATTTTGAGGGTTAATTTTAAGTGATGAAATAAATAAAAAACTGGTTCAAAACTTTTTCTTTACGTATTACTTGCGACGAGGGCTCACGTGTCTTTCGATCTCTTCCATTGGTTAGACTGCGCGCTCCCGCTTTTAAAGTACAGCACATCGTTTACGCTAACACTGTAAGCTCAAGCTGACATTCATCGTGGATCCTACGTATTTTATAAACTAATTGTTTACCTTTATAAGGTTAATTAATACTACTTGGAATATCACTAGTTCACGTTTTTTATTCATTAATGGTGGTACTGCCTGCCGTAATTTAATTTATTCTAGTTTTTTATGGCCACAGCAGGGATTCAAGAATATTTTGCCTTATTTAAAATTACAAATAGCTGAATTACATATTGTTTGTGCTCATTAATTTAAATTGTTTAAGTCTGAATAAAATAAAACTAAACAGTATTTTCTTTATCATTCAATTTTCTCAGATTTTCCCATTTATCCTAACGTCACAACAATACGGCTATCTGTCACTGTCACTTGATTTGATTTGAATTGTCAACGTCATGTTTATGTCATTTGTAATTTTTTTAAACTTTATTTTATGCTGACTTTGGTTACATACTAATAATAATAATAATAAAGCTGAATGTGCGTGGCTACACATCGGTCCCGATTCCTCAGAGTTTTGTTGCGCTCCTCGACCAGTTAGCATTTAATGGGCTAACGGGAGACTGTACTCCCGGGAGTGCAGCAAATCTCAAATCTGGCTTGCCTTAATTGGCTGGTCAGAGGGAGGAAGCCAGAGCTATATGCTCGGGGGTGGAAGTGTCATTTTCAAGGGCATAACTACGGGGAAACCCGCTCCGGGTCTAACCCGCGATGGCGAAACCGGCGCCGCACCGCTCGACACCCCTAGCCTCTCACACCGGTGTTGCTCTCTGTCGCCTTGCAGGCCTACGGGCCTATGGCGATTGTATAGGGGGCCCATCTAGTGAAGTGGCGAGTCACCGTCTGCCAATGTTTTAATAATAAGATATTGAAATGGCAGACGCCGTCTTCATCCATAGATCAAATCACCCAGTCCATTTTAACCCCCAATTCAATAGCCCATTTTGTAGTTTAGCATATTTTACAATAATTTAGCTCCCATTGTAGGCAGTCCATTGCCGTTCTTCTACATAAGGCGGTTGTGAATTGTCTGCAGTGGGGGTCCCATTGCCCAATACATTAAAAATCTCAAAGGGCCTCTGCGTGTTGGACCAATATGTCCCCATGTAAGCCTACCAAAAGACCGGGTATCTTCAATAAAAAAAAAGAAGATACCCGAGAAAAGAAGAGACATAATAATAACAAAGTACGAGAACAAAGTATTTGTACCACACCAAACATTTATAAACAGAAATTAGAAGAGTAGTATTTATTAAACAATAAACGAAGAAAACCATAAAAATACTCGATGTACATAACAACAGAAGGTTTGCAAGTCTATGACAGATAATGTCAAGAATTGCGAAATACAATGTTTTCATTTTAGCATGAATTAAGAAATGTTGACCAGATCCAGAGCACAAAGAGCACGACCTACACCTCCGGACTCATCGCCCAGCTCCGCCTCTCTTCCATGTGCACCACCAGGAATTGTAGAGGCGTCGAGCTCTAGCTCCAGCGATGAGTTTTTCTCTCCACCGACGACGTCGCCAATACCAGTACGTCGGCCGGGGAGAGGCCGGCCACCGCTATGCTTGGGACCCCGACGCCCACCGGCTTCGAATAGGGCCCCCGCTACCGGTGGTGATGTGCGCCGCATGAGATGGAATGCTTTAATTAATGAGAGCGTCATGCGGGCATATTATGCGGCAACAGAGGGAGGAACAATTCGCACTGCGTATCGTGACCGTATGCTGCACTTGTTTCGCGAACTTGAACCAGCTGTCGACGTTTCGGCTCAAAGATTATCGGATCAGGTACGTGCTATTCAACGTAATCATATGTTGGATAGCAGCGTACTTGAGAGACTACGCTTAGAGTATCTGGGGAAAAACCATGTCATTCAATTCTGTACTGTGCTGCAATGGCAACATGTCGTGTAGCAGGTGTTCCACCTTTGGTGGAAAACCATGATACACGACCGACAAGACCTACCGTGGCGGGGTGGCAGCGCAGGATTGAACGACGTATCACTGAGACAAGAGTACTCATCAGCAAGTTATTTTGCTTCAGATCTGGTAATACTAGACCGAAGGTGATGCGCTTTGTGAACCGAGCATTTTCAGGAACTGGTATCAGTTCAAATGAATATGTATCTCGGGTCACAGAGCGCATTGACTTCCTGAAGCAAAAAGTATATGCATGGGCACATCGAATACGTAGATACAAAAAACGCGTAGACCGATATACCATTAATCGCAGATTCGAAAGCGACCAGAGATGGGTCTATAGAAATTGGGAACGATCTGATAAAGGTGTGAGTGACGGACATCTACCGGATGCTAAAGATACAAATACATTTTGGCAGAGTATCTGGTCGGTACCCGTCAGTCACCGAGCCGAGGGGGATTGGATGTGTGATGTCAAGCGCGCATGTGACAAAATTCAAAGCATGGAAGAAGTAATTATAGATAGCTCTGATGTAGCTAGTGCAGTCCGTCCGTTATCTAATTGGAAATCTCCAGGTCCGGACGGACTGCACAATTTTTGGCTTAAGTGGCTACGCAGTTCACATGCTCGACTGGCATCTCATTTCCAATCTGCTCTTGAATCTGGATCGTTACCAATTTTTATGACAACTGGTGTCACTCATCTGCTCCATAAATCAGGAAGTATCTCGAACCCCAACAATTACAGACCTATCACGTGTCTGCCATCGATTTATAAACTTCTAACATCCATTTTGAGAGATAAGATAAATAAACATATTAATGTGAATAATATTATGAGTTGCTCTCAAAATGGATGTAGAAGTAGGGCTCGAGGTACTAAGGAGCTTCTCCTCATTGATATGACCATTAGCCAACAAGTTCGTCGTAACCGTAAGAATCTGTCGACATGCTGGATAGATTATAAGAAGGCGTTTGATTCTGTACCTCATACGTGGCTCTTAAGGGTGCTGGAGTTGTACAAAGTTGATACAACTCTATGCATCTTTTTAAAGTCATGTATGGGGCAATGGAGGACTCTTCTTACCTATACAGGATGTCGAGGGTTCTGCGGTGGCGGCGAGCCGATTAGGATCGAGCGGGGCATCTTTCAAGGTGACAGTTTGAGTCCTCTTTGGTTTTGCTTAGCACTGAACCCTCTTAGTACATTACTAGAGAGTTCAGGGCTAGGTTACAGACTACGAGGAGGAGGTCAGGTCATATCTCACTTGCTTTTCATGGATGACTTAAAGCTATTTGCCACAACTAATTCTCATTTGATAGACTTACTAAAGATAACTGAAAACTTTAGTAATTCAATCAAAATGGAATTCGGTGTGGATAAATGTGCAGTTATGCATGTTAAGCGAGGACGGATGGTGGAATCGGAAGGTATTCAGCTTTCTGATTCCATTCACCTGAAGTCGCTTCTCGTATCTGACACCTATAGGTACTTGGGTATGTCACAAGCGTTGGGCATCAATGAAGCTGACATGAAACAGTCGTTACGAGAGCGTTTCCTTTCTCGTCTGAGAAAAGTCCTAAATAGTCTTTTATCAGGCGGGAACAAGGTGCGTGCTTATAACGGCTGGGTCATGCCACTCTTGATGTACTCCTTTGGCATACTCAAGTGGACTCAAACTGAACCAGTAGCCTTGGACAGAAGAGTTCGTACACTATTGACATCATATCGAATGCATCATCCGCGTTCATCGGTGATGAGGATGTACATCCCGCGGAAATGTGGTGGTCGAGGCTTCCTGAATGCTAAAACCCTACATAACCGCGAGGTGTACAACCTTAGAGAATACTTTCTACACATGAATGCGGATGTGCATCGGGATGTTGTCAAAGTGGATACTGGACTGACCCCGCTTGCCTTGGCTAAAGAGAACTGGCACAAACCTGTAATAATGGGTATCGATGACCGGCAGGAGATATGGAAGAGCAAGGAGCTCCACGGTAGGTTCTATAAGGCTTTGCATGGATCTCATGTAGACCTTATAGCCTCTGTGGCCTGGCTACGGTTCGGTGATCTCTTTGGAGAGACCGAGGGCTTTGTCTGTGCAATTGCAGATGAAGTTATCATGACGAACAACTACCGGAAATATATACTGAGGGATGGTACGATTGATGTATGTCGAGCGTGTCATCATCCTGGTGAGTCCCTCAGGCATATTATCTCTGGTTGTTCTCGTCTTGCTAACGGCGAGTACTTGCACAGACACAACCTAGTAGCCAGGATCATCCATCAGCAACTTGCTCTGAAGTATCGCCTGGTGGATATCGAGGTTCCATATTACAGGTATGTAGCTGAGCCAGTTCTCGAAATGGTCATATATATCACATTGTACTGGGATCGATCTATTATCACAGACAGGACTGTTGTTGCCAACAAACCTGATATTGTGGTCATAGATCGATCTGAGCGGCGAGCAATGATTATTGACATCACAATCCCACATGACGAGAATCTTGTGAAAGCTGAGAGTGATAAAAAAATAAAATATATTGACTTAGCTCGCGAGATTGTCGACATGTGGGAAGTTGATGCAGCAATCATTGTTCCTATAGTCATTTCCGTTAATGGTCTTATAGCTAAGAGCCTCGACCAACACCTTCAGAGGCTCGCGTTGGGCAGCTGGATCGAGGGCGTGATGCAGAAGGCAGTGCTACTGGACACGGCACGCATTGTGCGGAGGTTCCTGTCTCTGGAGCCCTGACCACCGGTAGCTTGGTCCCTGTACCCGATGCCGGTGGGATACTATATTTTATATTTTTAAATGTATTTTCTTTTTATATCTATATTTAAAAATGTAATTTATAAGGTCATTAATTAAATAAAGAGAATAATAATAATAAAACTTTATTTCTCTCAAAAAGGTACAAGAATTTACATACAAATTTCTTATTTTACTAGGTTTACATACCTTAGCGAGAGCTGGAGTCTGTGCTAGGTTCAAGACCTGTGTTACAGATCTCCAGGCCCCCAGTATTTTATGGCGGCTGTACACACTCGTCGAGAGCCTCTCGCCGAGAGCCTCGGCCGAGAAGGCTCTCGACGAGAGCATGCCTGTACACACTCGTAAGCTTAGAGTCTCATAGGACTCCCGCGACAATGGACGTGGAAATTGCTGCTGCTGTTTGTTTTTGTACCGCAAGCTATTATTATAATAAAATGTTAATTAAATAAAAAAAAACGATTATAAACTGATTCCGCTGCAGCTCCACGCTGAATAGAGGTAAAAAACTATAATTCGAGTTCTTTAGACCATTTAATGAAATACATTAAAACATTAAAACTTTCTGAGGGCAACTAAATGAACGAGTGTGTACATGCCCGCTCTCGTTTACCTCGCTAGAGCCAACGAGACCCTTTGACTCGGGCGCAAAAACCGACACGCCACCGAGAGCGACCGAGACGAGAACGAGAGAGCGAGACGAGACGAGTGCGCCCTGTACACACTCGCACTCGGCCTGTCTCGGGGTGTCTCGACGAGTGTGTACAGCCGCCATTATAGTTAACTAGGTATTGCACATTTACTTATAATACATAGATAGTACGTATTTTTATGTACCTTATAAATAATTTTAGTACCTACCTACACGAGTTTAATTAGGTACTTATAATGCCTTTGTATGAAGATAGAATCACAGATAACATAATAATAATTTCTTACAAGACGTAGGTAATAATATTAATATCTACCAAATAATATTCAATGAGATCGCGTGCTTTGTGTATAGAGTCAAGTACGTGTGCTGTGTGTGTTTGCAAGTGTGTGGTGCAAGTTGAATGACGGCGTATTAAGGAACGGAACTGTTTGCGCGCGTACTGCGTGTTGTGTGGTGTAAATAGAAAGAGTTGGGCGTTTGCGTTTTTAATTAATTAAGCTAATATTTGTAAAATACGCTTGGTCTCATCGTAGCTTAGCTCCAGTAGCCAGTCTGTGATGGTTAATTTGCACTTATGGGTTGTCATTGGATATATGTATATTATTTTGTTTATTTTGTTGTACAAAAAACTACTTAGAAAGTGAAAACTACGTTGCGCAAAGCTGGTGTTAACTACTGTAGGTGGAAGTATGGCGTGTTTTCGTCTGACGTTATTCATTTTTTACCCGATCATAGTGTGTCTGTGCGTGGGTCGTCAATATAACACTGCGGATAAACAGAGCCCTCACTGAGATGATGCCACAGGTTTTGTATAGTTCGTAAGTTGGGAACCGGAAGGGAAGCTTCCATCCAACCTTCAGAAGTGCTCTCTCCGCTCGCTCCAGCTTTAAAAGATATGATTTTGTGCACCCACCCCATGCAATGATGCAATATTGTATAACCGATTGGCAAAGGGCCAGGTACACCAGTCTTAACACTTTGTCATCAGCAACATGCCGAAGGTGTGAAAATATGTACATCATTTTTCTTAATCTAGTGGTAAGTATATCGATATGATTATGATAGGAGAGCTTGCAGTCAATTTCGACACCTAAGTATTTAATGCAATCTGTTTTTATGAGTGCTGGACAATCACACGTTACATGGGGCTGAGTTCTACATGTGTGAGCAGTTAAATATGATATTGAGGCTGGACATCTACCAATCGAAGATATTGAGAAAGTTATGTTTTTTTGTTTTTTCAACATTAAGTGTAAGGCGATTTAGGGCTAACCAGTCTGTAACCGCATTAAAACCCAACTGAGCTTGCCTAAAAACCGTTTCCCAAGATGTATGGTGAAAAATCAGCGCAGTATCATCGGCGTAGGCGTATATAGTTCCGTGAGAGAGTTGTAACCGACAGAGTTCGTTTACATAGATAATAAACAATGTTGGGCCGATGACACTACCCTGTGGCACGCCATGGGTTATGGGAAGCTCATTACTAGTCCAGTTACCAATCTTAAGGCATTGCCGTCTACCGATGAGGTAACTTTTGAAAAGAGACAGTTGATTGCCTCTTATGCCAATTCTTTCCAGCTTATCGATGAGCACGGGGACAGATACTGTGTCGAACGCCTTCGCAACATCCAAGAATATCCCTATAACCTTCTGGCCTTCATCCATCTCAGTGACAATATCGGTAGTAAGGTCGAGTACAGCATTGCTAGTGGATATCCCTGAACGGAAGCCATATTGAGTTGGAGCAAGAATATTATATTTATCGAGGAATTTAATAAGTCTACTATTCATCAACTTTTCCAATATCTTCGACAAAGTAGGCAATATAGAAATGGGTCTATAGTTGATAAGCAAATTTCTGGCCCCGCCCTTATGGATTGGGTGCACTATTGCTAATTTGAATGCATCTGGGAACGTGCCTGCAGTCAACGCCAGGTTACAAATATAGGTAATAGGAGGAACCAAAAACAATTTATACTGTTTGATAAATGAGGCAGAGATTTTGTCTGAGCCAACTGCACAATCACTTCTGAGGTTTTTTATAATGAGATCAATTTCCATTTCATCGGTTTCTAGTAAAGTAAATGTATGTTGTGAAAATTTTTCAGAATTTTGAGATGTGTTTATCTGTGGTAGATGCGTTTGTGTAATTGTGTGTCCTATGTTGGTAAAGTAGGCATTGGCTTCATTTATTGAGTGTTGGGGCTCGTTGGGTAAGAAAAGGTCGATCGCAGGAGTTTTTTGATTAGTTGTGTGAGTTATTGATTTGATGAATTGCCAAAGCTTTTTACTATTGTTTTGCGCTTTATTTATTTGGGCTTTATCATAGTTCACCTTTGCCGCTTTAATTAGGGCAGCGCAATAGTTCCTATATCGCTTAAAAGTAGTTATAATTATTTCATCTTCTGGTGACTTTTTGAGTTTTAGACATCTAAGTAAGGGCGAGCGCCCACCGCTTTGCGTTCCGGTGCGTTGCGTTTGCCGCAAATCTGTAACACATAGAGATTCATAGAAGTGCGCACACTGCTGATAAAAAATCGTACGACTGCCGCAACTTTTTGCGGCGGCTGGCTGCGGCGACTTTTTTTTTTAATAATTGTCTTTGAAGTAGCAATGTCCATGTCTGCAAACAGTATAGTTAGTTAGTTTAATTTGATTTCAAGGATTTTATATTACAAATACTTATACAGCGAAGAAATTATTTTATATGATTGGTGAGTTTAGAAAAAAAATGTAAATCAACTATGAAAATTATTTTTATTATAATTAAAACTTTTTTAACAAGCTTTTATTTAACTTGCTATGTATGTGTGTAGGTATGTAGGGTACAAATTTTGCAAGTAAGATTTGACCCACTTCTCATGCTCCGAATGAGCTGAAATTTAAAATACATCTGTAGTTTCGGGGAGAGTACAATATGATGGTATTTTAGACCTGGTGTAAAGGCGAACCCTGAAGGTCGCCATAGTACCAAACTTCTCAACGAAACAAGATAATCCCATAGCGTTTTGACGTTTAGACTGGTGTTTTTGTGTACTTGGCAAATATATAATAGGGGATGGTGAACCAAGTCTGATGATGAAGTCCAGTTCTGGTGAAGGTCGAAATACTAATTAAAAAAGATAAACCCATAGCGTTTGAGTTTTTGAATGGTCTAGATACATGGTAAAAAGATCATGGAGGATAGTAATCCAAGTGTGATGATGGAGCCAAGTCAAAGTGAAGGTCATGAAAATAACTAAATATACAGACATATAAGTGTTTGGGCTCTATAGAATGGTCTTGATGCGTACATGGCAAATACATCATATTTAGTCAACCAAGTCCGATGATGGAGTCAAGTCCTGGTGAAGTTCACCATAATAATTATAAAAATAAATCCGCAGTGTTTGGGCTCCTTAGAATCGTGTTGATGCGTACAAGGCAAAAATATAAAATTTGGTAAGCCAAGTCTGATGATGGTGCCAAGTCCTGATGAAGGTCACAATAGTAATTAAAAAAGGATAAGCGGTATTTGGGCTTTAGAATGGTCGTACGGAACGGTACCCCCTGTGCGCGGGTGCGACTCATACTTAGCCGATTTTTGAAGTGAAACTTCTTTATCGGCGTTGGAAAAAAATTTGCGTCACGTCACGTCACGATTTTTGGTTACGCGCCATCTTTGTTCTGTTCCCCACCACGGTGGATTCGAATTAAGAGTACTTTATCCAGGGATAGCATGTCATTTAAGGGTTTTTGGACTTTTGGACTTTTGGGCTTTTGGACTTTTGGACTTTTGGATGGGACATTGGTACTTTGGGTCTTTGGGACTTTGGAACTTTGAGACTTCGGGACTTTTGAACTTTTGAACTTTTGGACTTTTGGATGGGACCTTGGTACTTTGGGTCTTTGGGACTTTGGAACTTTGGGACTTTGGGACTTTGGGACTTTTGGACTTTTGGATGGGACCTTGGTACTTTGGGTCTTTGGGACTTTGGGACTTTGGGACTTTGGGACTTTGGGACTTTGGGACTTTGGGACTTTGGGACTTTTGGACATTTGGCCTTTGGGACTTTTGGGCTTTTAGATGGGACCTTGGTACTTTTGGACTTTTGGCCTTTGGGACTTTGGGACTTTGGGACTTTGGGACTTTGGGACTTTGGGACTTTGGGACTTTGGGACTTTGGGACTTTGGGACTTTGGGACTTTGGGACTTTGGGACTTTGGGACTTTGGGACTTTGGGACTTTGGGACTTTTGGACATTTGGCCTTTGGGACTTTTGGACTTTTAGATGGGACCTTGGTACTTTGGGTCTTTGGGACTTTGGGACTTTGGGACTTTGGGACTTTGGGACTTTGGGACTTTGGGACTTTGGGACTTTGGGACTTTGGGACTTTGGGACTTTGGGACTTTGGGACTTTGGGACTTTGGGACTTTGGGACTTTGGGACTTTGGGACTTTGGGGCTTTGGGACTTTGGGACTTTGGGACTTTGGGACTTTGGGACTTTGGGACTTTGGGACTTTGGGACTTTGGGACTTTGGGACTTTGGGACTTTGGGACTTTTGGACTTTGGGACTTTGGGACTTTGGGACTTTGGGACTTTGGGACTTTGGGACTTTGGGACTTTGGGACTTTGGGACTTTGGGACTTTGGGACTTTGGGACTTTGGGACTTTGGGACTTTGGGACTTTGGGACCTTGAGACGTTGGGACTTTTGGACTTTTAGATGGGACCTTGGTACTTTGGGTCTTTGGGACTTTGGGACTTTTGGCCTTTGGGACTTTGGGACTTTGGGACTTTTGGACTTTTGGCCTTTTGGATTTTGGGACTTTGGGACTTTGGGACTTTGGGACTTTGGGACTTTGGGACTTTGGGACTTCGGGACTTTGGGACTTTGGGACTTTGGGACTTTGGGACTTTGGGACTTTGGGACTTTGGGACTTTGGGACTTTGGGACTTTGGGACCTTGAGACGTTGGGACTTTTGGACTTTTAGATGGGACCTTGGTACTTTGGGTCTTTGGGACTTTGGGACCTTGAGACGTTGGGACTTTGGGACTTTGGGACTTTTGGACTTTTGGCCTTTTGGATTTTGGGACTTTGGGACTTTGGGACTTTGGGACTTTGGGACTTTGGGACTTTGGGACTTTGGGACTTTGGGACTTTGGGACTTTGGGACTTTTGGACTTTTGGCCTTTGGGACTTTGGGACTTTGGGACTTTGGGACTTTGGGACTTTTGGACTTTTGGCCTTTTGGACTTTTGGACTTTTGGACTTTGGACTTTTGTACTTTTGTACTTTTTGACTTAATTTAAGGTGAGGTGAAAATTAAGTTTATGAAGAAGTTTCACTTCTTACGTGTGTACACTAAGTACACGCAATTTTTTTTTAAATACTACTAAAATGGCAGACAAGCATATAGATGTAGCGGAAATTTTACAGGTGAAGGTTGATAGGTGATGGATGATCATATGATGGGTCATCTGATGGGTGACTGGTGATGGGTAATGGACGATGGCTAATGGATCAGTTAAGAGTTTTTAGTATGCTGAGTACCAATTACGACCATAATAGTTTGTAATCCAATATGGCCGCCGCACCGTAATTACAAAATTTCATGACGGGCATCGTTTTAAGGGTTTTTCGTATGCTGAGTACGAATTACATTATGAAATTGCAATCCAATATGGCCGCCGCTCCGTAATAACAAAATTTCATGATGCATATCGTTTTAGGGGTTTTTTAGTATGCTGAGTACGAATTACATGACAATTTTGTAATCCAATATGGCCGCCGCACTGTAATTACAAAATTCCATGATGGATATGGTTCAAAGGGTTTTTTAGTATGCTGAGTACGAATTACATGATTATTTTGCAGTCCAATATGGCCGCTGCGCCGAAATTACAAAACTTCATGATGGGTATCGTTTAAGGGGTTTTTTGGTATGCTGTGTACGAATCACGCGTCAATTTTGCAATCCAATATGGCCGCTGCGCCGTAATCACAAAATTTTATGATGGGTATCGTTTAAGGGGTTTGTTGGTATACTAATAACAAATTCAATGGTAATTTAGCGATCCAATATGGCCACCGCGCCGTAATATAAAAAAATCATACTGGGTATCGTTTAAGGGGTTTTTTCGTATGCTATGTACGAATTACATAATAATTTTGCAATTCAAAAGTAGCCGACGCGCCGTAATTACAAAATTTCATTATGGGTATCGTTTAAGGCCGCTATATTCGAACAGTGGCCCGTGGGCCACATCTGGCCTTTGATAGTGGCCCCTCTTAATATTGGAGTAAATCGGAACGCAGCATCTAACGACTGCTTCAGAGGGCTTATTCTCCGAATAACTTTATCGTTGGAAGTCTTCTATGACGGTTGGGTTTAGTGGTCGCCCCTCCCAAATCTGAGACTTTGTGCTTTTACTGACATTGGAAGAGCCACATTATAGATCCAGCATACAAGTAGGGGGCATTAGCATCGGTATCGAGCCCTTGATGAAGTATCTGGGGCTCGTACTTATTAGCGGATGGAATTTCGGACACCGTTAGCCGGCCGGACGTCGGACACCAAAGTGTAATCTCAAAACTGAAAGGGGGGGGGGGGGTTTGAACAGCGGCATTCTCGTATTAGGTTCCCAAGTAAGGGGAACGAGGAGCCGTCAGAGTAATAAGAGGATACTGCATGGAATATCTCCAAGTTGGGACCCCTCTTTGGAACCTAGAAGCGATGCCTCTAGACTCATTGTTTAAATGTCGCATAGAGGCGCTGGAAATCGAGGTCCCACAAGGGTGGGAAAAAGTTTCAATCAGGCCATCACCCACCCGAACTCCACAGTCTGCGATGAAGGCGCCGTAGACTTCTCTGCGCCCAAGACTATCGGCCTTCATGACCGGGGGCCTTAGGACGGCGAGGGGACTGCTCACCGTCCACCACCGCTCACCTTCTGCTTACAAAAGTAGGTTCAATAATGCAGCGTGGCGTGAAAGTTTTACGCGCGCCGATCGTCCCAAGAAGCGGCTAAACACCCGAACAACCCCTAAAGTCATAAAATAATAATATAAAATATATATAAACTAGCTGATGCCCGCAGCTTCGCCCGCGTAAAATTTGTTCCCGCGGGAAGTTATTCCCGGGATAAAAGGTACCCTATGTGTTATTCCAAACTATAATGTATCCCTGTACCAAATTTCAGCCCGATCCGTTCAGCGGTTTGAGCGTGAAAAAGTAACAAACATCCACACTCACAAACTTTCGCATTTATAATATTAGTAAGAAGTAAGATAAATATAAATATTCGCGGACATTTCATACAATGCTATCTGATCCCAAAGTAAGCTAGGAATAACCTGCTTATGTTATGGGTACCAGACCACGGATATTAATACTTAAATACTTTTTAAATGCATTCATATTATACATAGAAACACCCAGGCTCTTGAGACAAACATTTATGGGTCACACAAATATTTGTCTCCGGTGGGAATCGAACCCACGACCTCCAGCGCCGCAGGCGGTATCACTATCGACTGCGCCACAGAGGCAGTCAAAGGAAAAGACTCTAACCCCTTAGGAGAGGCCGCAATGGTAGTCAAGGGAAATCCTGGCAAATCCTTTTGAGGGCCTACCCATGGTTTCTGATCGTGCAGTGATCGGGCACGTGTGGTTTTAGTGAGTAAGTGCTTATTATTCACCAGAGATTTAAAAGAGGGTTCAAATGTATCAAAAATCGCATTTAAACATAAAATTCTATGTAACTACTTTTTTTTCACAAACATGATAAGTAGGTAAGTTAAAAGTTCTGAACTTACTGACATAATATATCAAACAACTTAAATTAAAAATACTTTTGTTTTTTTTTATATTTAACTCGCCAAATTGACGTCGCCGCTAGCCTGATGGAAAGCCGTGGCGCATCTAGCGATTAAGGGCCACTTTTGACAGTGGTCCTCAAGTTAGCGGCTTTGTGATGATCCTCTTCACGCTCCTCTTACAGAACCCGGGGTTGTAAGATGAGGGAAACACGTGTGCGGGCAGGTCGTTCCAGGTTTTTATAATTCAGCATAGGAACGATCTTTTGAAACGCTCTGTTCTGGCGAAGATTCTCTCCACTGTGTATGAGTAGCATCTCTGCCCGGTACGCGTTGTTCGGGATCGGAAAGGAGAGGGTGGGATCAGGTTGAAGAGCTGCACAGAACATTCGCCGTGATACATTCGTTAGAAGGCAGCCAAGGATGGTATGGTTCTTCGCTGCGCCAACGGTTCTAGGCCTCCCGTCACCTCAGGACGACCAATTATTCGGATAGCACGTCTCTGCATAGCATCAAGGGTGTCCAGCAAGTACCTCGCAGAGTCATCCCAAAGGTGAGAACAGTATTCGACGCAGGAGCGAATCTGCGTCTTGTACACTAGACATCTCTGATGTGGCGTGAAGTACCATCTACCCTTATTTAGGACTCCTAGTTTCCGCGAGGCCAGCCCAATACAACGCTCTATGGATTTTTTGTGATTGAGCTCACGCTGGACGTCTATACCGAGGATCTTCAGGTTGTCCTTTAGTGGAACCGTAATGTTCTGAAGAGAGGGTAGGGGTGGGAATGGGGACTTCTTAGCTGTAAACGCACACGCCTGTGCTTTCCCGGCATTGAACTCGACCAGGTTGTCTGAACCCCATTGGGCAATGTGACCCAGGTCCCGGTCAAGATCCGCCACGAGTTGCCGTCTCTTCTCCTCTACGGCGTGTCGCCCAGGCAGAGTCCGAGATCCTACTATTATGTAATTCGTACTCAGCATACGAAAAAGCCCCTTAAACGATACCCATTATGATTTTTTTATATTACGGCGCGGCGGCCATATTGGATCGCTAAATTACCATTGAATTTGTAATTAGCATACCAAAAAACCCCTTAAACGATACCCATCATGAAATTTTGTGATTACGGCGCAGCGGCCATATTGGACTGCAAAATTGACTTGTGATTCGTACACAGCATACCAAAAAACCCCTTAAACGATACCCATCATGAAGTTTTGTGATTACGGCGCAGCGGCCATATTGGACTGCAAAATTATTATGTAATTCGTACTCAGCATACTAAAAAACGCTTTAAACCATACGTATCATGAAATTTTGTAATTACAGTGCGGCGACCATATTGGATTACAAAATTGTCATGTAATTCGTACTCAGCATACTAAAAAACCCCTAAAACGATATGCATCATGAAATTTTGTTATAACGGCGCGACTGCCATATTGGATTGCAATTTTATAATGTAATTTGTACTCAGCACACTAAAAAATCCTTTAAACCATATCCATCATGGAATTTTGTAATTACAGTGCGGCAGCCATATTGGATTACAAAATTGTCATGTAATTCGTACTCAGCATACTGAAAAACCCCTAAAACGATATGCATCATAAAATTTTGTTATTACGGCGCGGCGGCCATATTTGATCGCTAAATTACCATTTAATTTGTATGAGCATACCAAAAAACCCCTTAAACGATACCCATCATGAAGTTTTTTGATTACGGCGCAGCGGCCATATTGTATTGCAAAATTGACACGTGATTCGTACACAGCATGCCAAAAAACCCCTTAAACGATACCCATCATGAAGTTTTGCGATTTCGGCGCAGCGGCCATATTGAACTGCAAAATTATCATGTAATTCGTACTCAGCATACTAAAAAACGCTTTAAACCATACCTATCATGAAATTTTGTAATTACAGTGCGGCGGCCATGTTGGATTACAAAATTGTCATGTAATTCGTACTCAGCATACTAAAAAACCCCTAAAACGATATGCATCATGAAATTTTGTTATAACGGCGCGACTGCCATATTGGATTGCAATTTTATAATGTAATTTGTACTCAGCACACTAAAAAATCCTTTAAACCATATCCATCATGGAATTTTGTAATTACAGTGCGGCAGCCATATTGGATTACAAAATTGTCATGTAATTCGTACTCAGCATACTGAAAAACCCCTAAAACGATATGCATCATAAAATTTTGTTATTACGGCGCGGCGGCCATATTTGATCGCTAAATTACCATTTAATTTGTATGAGCATACCAAAAAACCCCTTAAACGATACCCATCATGAAGTTTTTTGATTACGGCGCAGCGGCCATATTGTATTGCAAAATTGACACGTGATTCGTACACAGCATGCCAAAAAACCCCTTAAACGATACCCATCATGAAGTTTTGCGATTTCGGCGCAGCGGCCATATTGAACTGCAAAATTATCATGTAATTCGTACTCAGCATACTAAAAAACGCTTTAAACCATACCTATCATGAAATTTTGTAATTACAGTGCGGCGGCCATGTTGGATTACAAAATTGTCATCTAATTCGTACTCAGCATACTAAAAAACCCCTAAAACGATATGCATCATGAAATTTTGTTATAACGGCGCGACTGCCATATTGGATTGCAATTTTATAATGTAATTTGTACTCAGCACACTAAAAAATCCTTTAAACCATATCCATCATGGAATTTTGTAATTACAGTGCGGCAGCCATATTGGATTACAAAATTGTCATGTAATTCGTACTCAGCATACTGAAAAACCCCTAAAACGATATGCATCATAAAATTTTGTTATTACGGCGCGGCGGCCATATTTGATCGCTAAATTACCATTTAATTTGTATGAGCATACCAAAAAACCCCTTAAACGATACCCATCATGAAGTTTTTTGATTACGGCGCAGCGGCCATATTGTATTGCAAAATTGACACGTGATTCGTACACAGCATGCCAAAAAACCCCTTAAACGATACCCATCATGAAGTTTTGCGATTTCGGCGCAGCGGCCATATTGAACTGCAAAATTATCATGTAATTCGTACTCAGCATACTAAAAAACCCTTTAAACCATACCTATCATGAAATTTTGTAATTACAGTGCGGCGGCCATGTTGGATTACAAAATTGTCATGTAATTCGTACTCAGCATACTAAAAAACCCCTTTAACGATACGCATCATGAAATTTTGTTATTACGGCGCGACGGCCATATTGGATTGCAATTTTATAATGTAATTCGTACTCAGCATACGAAAAACCCCTTAAACGATACCCATCATGAAATTTTGTAATTACAGCCCGGTGGCCATATTGGATTGCAAAATTATCATATAATTCGTACTCAGCGTACTAAAAAACCCCTAAAACGATACCCATCATGACATTTTGTATTTACAGCCCGGCGGCCATATTGTAATGCTAAATTATCATGTAATTCGTACTCAACGTATTAAAAAAAACCCTAAAACTATACCCATCATGAAATTTTGTAATTGCAGCGCTTCAGCTACATTGGATTGCCGAATTTTCATGTAATTCGTACTCAGTATACGGAAAAACCCCTTAGAGGCTTGGACTTTTTTTGTTGAGAAGTTGATACTATGACGACCTTGAGATTTTACCTTCACACCAGGTCCAGCATACCATCTTATAGTATTGTCATTGCAGTTAAATAAGTATTCCAAGTTTAAGCTCAATCGGAGCATGAAAAGTGATTTAAATCTTACTTGAGTTCCGTTCCAAAAAACGTCAAAAATGTTTGCTGTATTGGAGATCGGAGACCTTAAATAATAATATAAATATTTTAGTATTTTTTATTGTTTAGCGCCAAAAGAAACACATAATCTGTAAAAAAAAACCGCTCGCTAGCTATCTACGTTCATGAGATACAGCCTCGTGATGGACAGACAGACAGATGGACGGCGAAGTCTCATAAATAGCGTTAAACATCGATTAAAAAGTTGAAATTCCTATAACCAATCGATTCCTATCAAAACATTTTCGGGTCTAAATAACCAAGCCACAAAACAATTAAAAAAAAAAGTGCTGGCGAAACGTGCGATTCTTTTGCAGCAGTGTGCGCACCCATACTTGCGTTTGCGTTGCGGCACGGCAAACGGATCGGAACGCATCGGATCGCAAAGCAGTGGGCGCTCGCCCTAAGCCCGTTGTCATCCATGGCTTTTTAAATCTTTTGCGACAAGGTAAAGCCTTAACTGTTGTGTTGGTGTCAATGATGGTGTTTAGGGTATCAATCAGTGTGACCATTTGTGGCAGATTTCTGCCATTTTGGCAGATTTTGCTCCTAAATTTTGTCTGTGGCAGATCATGCTGACGATTTACTAAAGTGGCAGATTTCGGCAGATTTAAAATATTTTAAGAAAATTCACATTACCTTATATAAATTTTCAATGAATTCATCTTTTTTTAAAAGTAATAACATCAGGTTTCATATAAAATTAGATTACACATTATTTTATCAAACTGAAAACTTCTATTTCATGGCCAAATTATACGGGAATTTTCCCGCTTTTACTGTTTATAAACAAATGAATCTTATGATTATGAACTTGTAATCAAACCGAAATAGAGTTCATATTCTTTATTGATTTGGTGTCCAATCAACTTTCGATTTTATTTCTTTCTCTTTTGATGTGTATCGTGAGCGGTTCTGTGTAACGAATTATTAACATTAAGTAACTATTGCATTATATTATTATTTTATTATAAAGTGAAAAAAGAGAACTTGGCCCAGACGGGACTTGAACCCGCAACCTTTGCCTAATCCAGGGCAAAGCTCTAACTAATTGAGCTACGGGAGCCGTACCGATACAAGTTGAAATTCTCCACCTTATTGTAACCGCCATTTAAGATTTTGTGAAAAAATTAGCATACTAATTGTTTTAAATATTTTATCTATTAATTAACTAATCTAAAATTTCAATGAATTCATCTTATTAAAAGTATTACATCAGGTTTCACATAAAAATATGAAACCTGATGTAATTACGTTAACTTTAAACTTAGCATATATTTTTCCAACGTAGTAGCCGAAAACAACATTCAAAGAGTTGAGATGTCAAACTTCGACAAATTAAATTTAATTAAAATGTAAGAAACTTGTTAGAGTCAGGTGGAAATAGCCACCACCAGCACCATTTTGAGTGTAGACAAATTTTGGGGAGCGATTGGAAAATTTCTGAACGCGAATGGGGCTACAAAATATTCAAACATAACGAATCTCGCGTAAGCGTTAATATGTTTGCGGATGTCCAACGCTTCGTGCGAAAGAATATTCTCTCAGGTTAATTACATATTTTTGGCAGTTTTGGCTACAAGTGTGGCAGATTTTGGCAGATTTTTTGCCCAGTCTGTGGCAGATTCGCCAATTCTGATATGGTCACACTGGTATCAATAAAATAGTTAGTGGCACTGTTGACGTCAGAGATACTGTATAACGAAACTATGTCCATTTGTTTGAGATCTAATTCAGTTTTTTCATAATCAAGTACCCGATATGTCTTATTGACTGATTGAACGATTTTGGATGGGTTGGTAATGTGTTGAAAAAGTATAACAGTATCATGGTCAGTAATTGAAGTATGAGCAACATAACAGAAGGCAGGTTGCTTTGTTTTTAGTATGATGTGATCCAGGCAAGTTCGGTTTTTTCGAGTGGGGATGATGTGTGCCGGCAACATACCAAAATATGCTGCTAAGTTCAGGTATTCATTTGATCGTCTGTCAGTGTTATTTTCAGCAATATTTATATTTATATCACCAGTCAGAATAATGTTTTTGAAAGATTTCAGGGTAAGTAGAAGGTCATGAAGAGATTGCAAAAAATTATTTACATCAAGATATGCTGGTGGTCGATAAATACCAATGACAATAGTATCGTTATTAATTTGTAAGGTAAGACAGTTTGCGTCTCGTATTTGCGGCTCAGAGACAATATATTGGCCGTTTTGACGGAAGTACATTATTACGCCCTCATTTTGCGTGTAATTGTTGTTAGTACAGGCGAAGTTGTAACCAGGTATTTTCGGTATAGGCGGTGCATTAAGCAACCAGCATTCTGTCAATATAATTAAATCCCATGAAGTGTTACTTCTGGAAAGTAAAGTGGTGAGTTCGTTAAAGTTTTTATTGATGCTCCGAATGTTTTGACACAATAGTGAGAAAGCGTTTTTGTTTGACCTGGCTATTTGGCAACAGTCTTCAATCACACAAGTTGCTGATTCAGCTATGGATATCTGATCTAAATCAGAGTTTATAAGATTTAGAGTATCGAATTTTGAATTTTAGGAACAATGATGCAGTATTAGGGACCAAACAGACACGTTTGTGAAGTACTTTATATACTAATATAAATTGATGTTTACGTTTTTTCACTGTATTTGAGCGGAGAGGAGATTTTCATAGACTTATATGAGGTGTAGTTGTGTTGTTTATTGTTATCGTTGAATTGTTGTTCAGTATGTAGACAGGAGCAGGCGTACTTGTAATGGTTATGAGGTATAGTGTAAGTGTACAGAATTAACACATAAAATTTCAAAAACAAATTAGAATAATCAAACAAAAACTTAAGGCTAAAGACTATACTTATATGTAGGTGGTCTCTTGATGGTCCCATCAGTCATTGCGTAGGATGTAGATTATTTAGGTCTGCTTCAGATTTTATAATGATGTGCTGTTCGCCATCTGTTTTACGAAGCAGTACTCTCCCAAATGAAATCCAGCAGTACTTGTAATTGTTGTTAACAGCAAAATTGCGGGCCAGGTAAAAAATGCGTTGAGTTTTGGGTGTAAGTTTCTCGGATATGTATATCGGTTTACCAGGCCCATCAAGTTTCAGATGCGATGTACTCAGTTTTTCCTGTTTGTTAACTGTGTTAAAGTTACGTGTCTTTTTTAAAATATTCTCCCTGGTATAGGCGTTAACAAAATCAACTGTAATTACGTTATCTTTGGTCTTTTTTGTTTTGTTACGGTAAATATCTTTAATTTCAATATCCTGAATCGGATGACCAATCACTTTGGCAGTATCAATCACTATACTCCTTAAATCTGCCGCGGTTTCTTGTTGCCTGTGAGGGATATTACGAATATCTATTTTTGTAGAGCATAGTTGTCGTTCTACATTCTCTACTTTGTCTTCCAGTTCTCGAATATAAAGACGGTCCGATTTACGTTCTGCCTCCAGGCCAGACATTCTCAATTTAAGGTCGTCGTATTCTTTGGCTATGAAAGTAATCGACTCTTTTATGTCTGAATTTTGAGCAGTTATTTCTGCAATTGCTGTATGTAGAGCTGCAAACTTTGTCTCCGATTGTTTTGCAGAAGTAGATAGCAAGGCGTATATTTCGTTTAAGCGGGACGCACAATCGCAATCATTACGTTTACGCTTTTGGCGGGTAGTTATGTTGATGTCATTCCCTCCAAATGAGAGGTCTGTTGGCGATTCTGACTGTTGCAATAGCTGACAAGACGCCGAAGCACTAGCGGCATCTTCTCGCACAGGTGTAGTGGGAGGTGTACGTTTAAGTGGCATATTAAAAGTATATTATTATTACCTTTTGAAGTAGCAGGTGCTGGCAGCCGATGCTCACAGTCGCAGTGATGTGTAGTAGTAGTAGTAGTCAGTTGTAGCAGTGGAATCTTTCCGCTACCCGCTGTCGCTTGTAAATTGTGGCAAGTATTTCAATTCAATGAAGGATAGTAGATGCGTAAACACTAGCGATGCGCAGCTCTGCTTATGTTCGTCTCGAGTGTTGCTATCCTGTTCGCACAGAACACCTGCAGAAACACCTGCGCGCGGTACTTTGTAGTTTTGATTTTTGTATCGCAAATAATTAAATTATTTTATTAAAAATTTTGAGCAAAATTAAAAAAGTGCACGCGTCTACACTCGTTCGCGGTTCGGAAGGAAGGGGATACTATACCCGTTTGTCATGTCAAATCTTGTTTTCTTATTCATTTGTCAAAAGTTCAAGCCACGCGGCTTATAATTGCATCAAGGTGACATAACGCGAACGTGACATAATGCGCCTGCCGGGAGGAACTCGCCTCACCTATGAAAGAAAATCGTAGCCCCACCAAGTCGGTGTTCATGATCACTTCGACAAGTCATTTTCTCTTCCGTTGGTCGTCAGATGACAAATTGTGACGCAGTCATGTTGTTCTAAAATGTGATAAACTACTTATATTTCTTACTAGCGGATGCCCGCAGCTTCGCCTGCGTAAAAATTCCCGCTTCCCGTGGGAACCTATTTCCGAGGTAAAAAGTAAAAAGTAGCCTATGTGTTATTCCAGACTATAATGTATATCTGTACCAAATTTCAGCCCCGTCCGTCTAGTCGTTTGAGCGTGAAAGAGTAACAAACATCCACACTCACAAACTTTCGCATTTATAATATTAGTATACTATATATCAATAGCTTTGCGCAAAAATGTAAACAAACACATTTGATCCTATATATCCTTAGTTACTTGCAATTGAGTATTCACCCTGATTCTATTCCAATATCCAGGAGTCATACAGTGTTCTTACAATCATTTCGACACCAAATAACTTCTTTATGATAGTTTATTTTCATTTAAAATACCTGCTCAGGATAGTAAAAAATTCAATGATTTGTCATACTATATTTTTCTACTCATCTGTCTTAGACAACGATTGTCAAAACATGACATGTTTACACTATTGCCAGATCGGGCAGGATTGGACTTTAAGATTAATGACGGTTTTTTTTTACCAATGACTAGGCAGTATGCTAGCCAGTAACTCTAGCCTGTTTCTGAAAAGTCATGTAGTCATAATGTCATGTTTGTGCCAATTTTGAAGTGTTGGAGAGGGGAAGGGAAGGGGAGGGGAATCGGGGAATTGTTTTTGTGTCACACGGACACAGACAGTCACTGTCACATCACAAAACAAAGGCCTCAAAATAAATAAATAACATAAATTTAATTCATAGTTCTATTTCTTGCAGGCGTATAAGTGTAATATAATTTGGACATTATTTGTTAATTAAATCACAGCTGGTATTTGTGTTTAAACATAACATCCAGTACTTAAAATTATGACTGCCGAGAAGATTATGTCGCGATGCACTCGCTGCAGCAAGGAGTTTAAATATGACAGTGAGAGAAGAAGGCATGAAAAAAGTCACGCGCCACAGTTCAAATGTAATGTTTGCAGCAAAACATTCAGTTTCATGTAAGTTTATTATTAAACATAAATACACACACTTTATAATATATATGGCGGCCTTATCACGCGACGCGGGTGGGCATTTGAATTACGCATCCTCGATAGCGGGGTGGGAGGGGTGTCATTTTAAAGGGGTCGATCACCCCTTTCAAATGGCACCATATTTGTGTCTAGGAGACGCGTAGTTTTTTTATTATACGTGTTTGAAGTTACGTGTAACGGAACGTTATTTTTTATTAAATGTGTCTTAGTTATTAATTTTTCATATAGTTATTTATTGTTTTACACATAATTAGTTGTAAAATGTTTTACGTGTCATAAAAAATGAACAAAAGAACAAAAAAACAATACAAAATATAAAAATGAAATGGAACATCTCCGTCATCTTGATGTGGGAGTTAGAGTGTATTCCCGCTCGTCCCCTCGACTTCCCAAGGGGGGGCTAAAAATTATATATAATTAAATTATATTTAATTATATTATTTTTGATAAATATTTTAATTTTATTTTATATTATTTTTGGTAAATATTATTTTATATAATATATGGTAATTATTATTTTTGATAAATATTATTTTTGGGACATCTCCCCGTATCCCCGAGGGGGACGAATGGGAAGTCCCAAAAATAATATTTAATTGGTTCCCGATCGTCCCCTTCCTAATTCAAGAAGACCGACTTGGATAGGTTAGGTTAGAAGGTTTTTTTTTTATAACCACCTAAACAAAACTATTTTGTCCCCCCAACAAAATTAAGGGGACCATCGGGAAAATAAATTAACGAATTCCACGGATTTAACGGCGCACGAGCCGAGCGAGCGAAGCAAGCGGCAAGGCGAGTGCTTTGAGATACCAATTGAAAGTGATCTATTATATTAAATTTATAAGAACATTATTTTATAGAACTTAACCTCAAAAAATAAAAATCTAAATTTCTTGGAAACTATTGGTTTCCTAACTTTGGGGAGTGGTCGGGGGGATTCCTCCCCTCCCCCTCCCCCTCCCCCACCTCTTCCCCGCCCCCTATCGAGGATGCGTAATTCAAATGCAACCCCCGCGACGCAATCTGATAAGGCGGCTGATATACTTACTGTACATTGCTTATTTATTGGGGCTGGTTTTGCTACAGCCAGTCCTCAGATATCTTAGTTCTTTTGCCTCATCATGATGGAGTGAGACTAATCATCGTATTCCCCGTATGACTGTCCCTAGAGCCTTAACCCATTTTGGCACCAAGTTCAGCTTTCGGGTATTATATTTTCTGGGGCATTAGTACAGATGCTAGCTGAACTTTGGAACTCTACTTTTTTGTACTGTGATATGTATGTATATACATCTTCCCCCTTGAATCACTGTATCTATTGCTGAAAACTGCATTAACATCCAATAAGTAGTTTAAAAAATTCTAAGCGAACAGACAATGTGAATTCATTTTAAACTTTGGCAAGAGAAGTATTTATTGCCTAGAAACATTGTTTCAACTAAATCATATTTTAAGCAGATGAAACTTGTCAGATCTTTTGCTTGAGATCTTACCATGATGCAACAGTTCAATGAGTTAAGGTTGCGCTAGTCGCTATTTTGTCCATACAAACTTTCGAGAGGATATTACTCAACTGTTTGATACCCTACATCCAAAGTCAAACATTTTACTGTTTTGCCTTATCATTTATCATAAACTTTGTCTGTACCATTGAAAAATGAGAATTAAAAGACTATTAAAGAGATAGAAGCCATAAAAAATTAGATTTTTTACTAAATTTTTAGACAACTCTCTGTGTAAATTACCAATAAAAGGAGTGTAAAAATTCAAAATCTAAGTCCTTTCTGACAAAGTTCATTTCTTAAAGAGTTCAGAAAACATTATTCTAAGTTGATACATGAAGAACTTTTTTCATAACACCCTTCCTACCACACAACCTTTGAATGAATGTATTATCACAGCTTCTCGCTCTCACTATTGGATGTAAGGTGAAACAGCATGCTTATTTGGCCGAGTTGGAGCGACCAACTAGGGCCGCCTTAAAATAGTAATGTTGGTCTGAATCAATTGAATTAATATATTTAATTTTATTACTAGTAGTGTAATTAGCTAATTTACTTCTGTAATAATAGGATCAAGGTTGAAGATCGTCTATGTTGTATAATAATACAGTTTTATAATGATGATACAGCTAATGAAAATAGTTTTCCTGCAATTCTGACCCGAAATGAATCATCTGCATGACTATACAGTCATGTACATGAATCATTTATTCTCATATGAGAGATTTAGATGTAAACATGATTATCATCGTTGATGATTATGATAACTTGTGTCCTTTGCACTATATTTTGTGATAAATGGCTGTAAGTAACTTTTCTTCTTCTTAATTCTGAGTAAAAATGAAGTTTATTCTTTTCTAATATCACACAAAATATAATGATGATTTTTTACCTATTCTTACCAATCTTACTTCTTATTATCTTACTTCTTACTAATATTATAAATGCATAAATTAGTGAGTGTAGATGTCTGAATGTTTGTTCCTCTTTCTGTTCTGTTACAGGGATACATTATTGTCTGGAATAATACATATAGGCTTCTTTTTATTCCGAGAATAATTTTCAACGGGAAGTGGAACGGGAACAAATTCATCAGCTAGTTATATTATACAATAAGAATTTTTATTACAGTTCTGCTCTCCGGAGGCATGAAAAACAGCACGAGAGGACAGGGACTGCAATATGCGAACTCTGTAGCAAAAAGTTTAGAGATGATGTACTTCTTAAGCGACACATCAAATATGCACATGAAGGTATCCATTTATTATATTGGAGAATTAATTCTTAGCTTTCCGTGGTTTCACTATGTGGTACCATAGCATAGTGTGAGGTAGAGGGTAGTATTTTGTATGAATTTGAGCTTGGTGATAAAGGGGTTTATCATAGAATCATGGCTATGCGAGTTCAGGTGAAATAATAAATAAATAAATGTTTGCGGACAACCTCACACAACATCATCTAGCTCAAATTAAGCTAATATTGTGCTATGGGATCTAGATGACTGATAGACATACATATATGTTTGTAAATACATACATTCTATTGTACATAGAAAACACCCAAACTCCGAATCAAACATTTGTGGATCACACAAATATTTGGACCGACCCGGGACGCGAACCCAGGACCTGCAGAGTGCAGGCGGCATCACTACCGACTGCGCCACAGAACACACATATCTGAAATGATCTATTTGTAGAAATAAAATAGGTTTTTTTTAAGATATAGGATCACTTTGTTGTATGTCTGTCTGTCAAGGCCCTTTATCTCGAAAACGCGTGAGCTACACAGCTGAATTTAAAATTTCTAAGTTACGAAAAAAAAACTAAGTAGGTATGTCCGTTTATGTAGAAATTCATAGGATTTCATTCACCTAGAAGGAACTAAAACCGTATTAGGGAATTTATATCAGAAACGGTGTCAGTACCCATGGAACACCTAGGTGGACCAGGAGTACAAAAAGTTTATGGAACACTCAGATGGACCAACATGACTCGAGTTAATCGTGGACCCCTTAGGTGGACGAAATAGGTGTACCACGGGTCAGTCACCACCGTAATAGGTGCAAATCTTAAAATTGAACATTGAACATTTTGTGATTAAATCTAAAGATATAGGTTTTATTTACAGCATGTAGCCAAAATTTGCATCTCGACTTAACAATCATAATTTTTAATGGCAACAATGGTTTTACGTGCATTCCGAAACGAGGAAATGCTCGTAAATATAAATAGTAATAAGTAATCAACTATTTTCAGAATGGTTTTCCGTTGTTAGTGACAATAATCTTCAAACCGGTTAAGTGCGAGTCGGATCGCTCACGGAGGGTTCCATACCAAAAGACAGAAAAATATCATGTTAGTTGTATTAAATAATATATATTTTCTGATTTTAGTATTTTTTGTTATAGCGGAAACAGAAATACATCATCTGTGAAAATTTCAGCTCTCTAGCTATCATGGTTCCTGAGTTACAGCCTGATAACAGACGGACAGCCAGGTTTCGGTAATAAGGTACCGTTGTTACCCTGTCGGTTAGAAACTTTAATTAAATCCACTACTGGATGTAGGCCTCTCCCAATTTACGCAACAACATACGGTCTTGCGCCTTTCGCATCCAGTTACAGCCTGCGACCTTTACTAGGTCGTCGGTCCATCTGGTGGGTGGACGTCCTACCCTACGTTTGCCAAGTCGCGGGCTCCAGTGCAGAACACGTTTGCTCCATCGGCCGTCGGTTGTTCTAGTGATGTGGCCGGCCAAATGCCACTTTAAACTGCTTATCTGCAATCTATGTCGAGCACTTTAGTACTCTGCCAGGTAACTTCTAAGTTTATCCCACAAAGACACTCCAAGCATAGCTCGCAGCGCAACCTTAAGGACATGGACCAACCCCCACATCAAGCCTATAAATGTGTGTCTATGTAATTACGAGTATAATAAGTAATAAGTAAAAATTACTTTCCAGGATCATACACATGTACAAAATGCGACAGTGTATTCCACAGCGAGCCCGCACTACGTACGCACATGCGGACACACAAGGCGGAGTCTGAGCGCCGCTATCAATGCAGCTTTGAAGGGTGCGCCAAGAAATTTGACTTCGCACACCATTTGAAGCATCATGAACTGACACATACGAACACAAAGCAGTATTTTTGTAAGATATGTGGCAAAGGTGGGTAGTTTTTTTTAACGTAAGGGAAAATCCAATATGGATGCTATGCCGGACTCCACCGACTAAAAAACCTCGCGTAACGCTCAACAGCCTATGGTTGGGAGCCCTGGGTAAGCCCTCGGAAGGATGTCCCAGGGCAAAGGTGGGTAGTTTATCTCAATTAATCTGTTAAATCAGTACTACTGCTGGATAGACCAACTCTCTCAATAATTTTGGGACCGCGATTTTGCTCTAAGGCTCTAACTGTACCACACAGTATGGCCGAGCGCGGGCCTAAAATGATTGAGAGGTCCAATGGCCCAATTTTGCAATTTCAATCGAGTCGGAACGGAATCGTAGTTCAGTAAATAGCTCTACGCGAGCGACGGCACAATTTGACAGTTTTCGTTGCTATTAAGCCGCGATTACGATTCTGTTCTAACACAATTGAAATAGCAGACTTGGGCTCCAGACCTGCTTATCATTATGGTATTTTATAGGTATTTTTACACAGCGTGAGTGTTGTTGATCATTGTCTGCCACCTTAGTGCTATAAAAAGGCCTGATTGGCAATGATCACATGTAAATCCTTACTATCTTATGCCCCAAGGAATGTTTAATCAATAATCAATGTTTCTTTCCAGGTTTCATACAGTCACATCATTTAAAAACGCACATGAAAACTCACACAATAGACTTTTCATTGAGATGCACTGTTTGCGATAGGAACTTCGCTACCGAATACGCCAAGTCGAGGCATGTGGCCTCATGCCGTGAGTATATTTTCACTACATTTCAACCATACAATTAGTTTCACTGACAACTGTAATACAGGTTTTTGACGTGACAACGTCTTATAATTCAATGGTGTCGGCTGCACGCACAAAAAAACATGACGTATGCGGCGTTACCTCGCTCTGCGGCGTTCCATTTAAGGCTGAGTTGTCACGTTCAACTATCGTCAGTAAACCGACTTAACAGACAACCGATTTTTTTAACTTAGCTCAGGAGTCAGGGTTTCAATGTGGATTTAAAGTTTAACAATGTAATAATTAGTTGTGGTTATCCTTAACTGTTGTATGTTAGGATTGACGAAATGCAGAGTGTGAGGTGGGTTCCTCTCCCTCCCCTTTTATTATCGGTCTAAGATGGATTTCCACCATTTAACGCCCGATTACATTAGTTATAACAATGTTGCCTAAAGAAAAACGCATCCATATTCTGTAATGTATTTTTATTCTGACGTAATAAACGGTCGTATTGCACCCTAAAGTCCAAGCACACCGACTGCAATTGATCTGCACCTTGGCAATATTATCATCAGGTCACTAATTTCTATCTGTACACATTCTGATCAAAGATCCGTCACGGTTCTCTAGATCAAACATATTACACAATGGTCACGCCTTTTATCCCCGAAGAGGTAGGCAGTGCCCACATTGCACCTTTTAGATTTGTCCCACTTAATAGGTGGTGAGTCGTATTGCCGTGTTGTTATGAACAGGCGCACGTTATGATTGTCCGCTGTTGAAACTTTCAAGCCGCCCATGAAGCCTTCTTCAACTTGGATTAACGACTGCCATTTTACTGGCAAACGGGATCATCCGGGACCACCTGCTTAACGGGCCTTCTGAAGCACTGAGATGCTCGCAAACAAATATCACAAAGTAGTCACTCTAGCTCGTAATAGTATTTGAAATACGTGGCACAATGAGAGCTGGGTATGATAACATACAATTATAATAGAAACCTTTTTTCTCTTTCAGATATTAAAACAGAGAGTGAAATATCGTCCAATTGTGACTCTCCGAGTGATCGGTCAATATCTAGTATGCTAAGGGAAACTACACTGAATGGTAAGAAACGCTAAATATAACGTTTAGGTTCTATTGTTTATAAATACATAGAATTTAGTAAGAACTCAGAAATATTAGATATGTATACTAATTATTTATGCTGCTGGTTGATGGCACTTGGTAGAACCTGCTGAACATATTAAATAACACCACTTGTACTGTTCCACAACATTTATTTACTTTACACCTGACCGGTTATTATATTTTACCTTTTATTTTTATTTATATTTTACCTCTGAGAATGCCGAGAGGGGAAACCGGTCAAGTGTAAAGTAAATAAATGTTGTTTAACAGTACAAGTGGTGTTATTCAATATCTATACTAATATTTTTAATAGGAAAGATTTCATTGTTTGTTTTTTTTTGTTTGTATCGAATAGGCTCCGAAACTACTGGACCGATTTGAAAAAATCTTTCACTGTTGGGAAGCTACATTCTTCCCGGTGAACATAGGCTATATTTTATTCACGTATTCCCTCGGGAACAGGAGCTATACTGAAACCGCATGACATCCTTTAGTAATAAATAAGGCACATTAAACTTACATTTCTAAATTTATCATTTCAGATGACGATAAAGTAGTGGGAAAAGATTTTACACCAATAATATCTCACGTAAAAAGCGAAAGACACATCTATATGGTTAATAAGGAAAGACATATCAACGATATAACCGAAGAAATAAATATCGCCGATCAGAAACAAAACTCAGTAGAATCTGAAACAAATAATGCTCAAAATGATGTAAATGGCTGTGAATTAGCTGTAGGCAGTTGTATTATGATGGATAAAGGTGAAAATTGTGTTTGCGTTCAAATAAGTGATAATATCAATGAAGATTATGATTTTGCACCGATAGAAACGGATACTATGAACACTGTTAAACTGAATACGAATGATTGTAAAGCTAACAAATGTTGCGGTGGAAATTGCAATACTGATAAAACTATTGATGAAAAGCCCGAAATAGAATATAGTAACAATGGGATAGTGAAAATCAAAGAATTTTTGGATGTACATTCTATAGATTTTAATAAGATTAATCATGAAAGTGTAAAAGCGAATACTAATGTTATTCCATATAATAGCTGTAGAGATATTTTAGGGAAATGTATAGTTAGTGGTAGTGGAACGATAAGTGAAGAATGCTTATGTGCCAAGATGAATATTGATGATCAGATGTTTACTGCTGAGGAAATAGAGGATATTACACCACATCCGAAATGATACAGGCAGGTTTGTCTTTTAGTGTCATAAACGTATTGTTAGACTGAATATAGACTTATTTTTCTTAACCTCCAATGTACATAACAATAGTATATTAGTAAGTAAGTAGGTGTGTATATAATTATGTAATCTGTATTTTAGACAGATCCCAAAGTAAAGGAAATATTGGGAGTTTCATCAAAATTTTCACTTAGGCCCCAAAATATTAGGTATCGAATAAAACGCAGAGATCTCAGTAACGATTGATTGCACTTTCGGGGATTATTGTAATTTGGTAATTTAATTATGTTATTTATTAAGAGATTTGACTGAGTATGTATGTACTTATTATTATTCGTACTTATAGTACCTCCTGTTGATACGTATATTTCATAAGTATTATATTGATTGTTATTTAAATAAACAATTATGAAGTCATAACAACTTGTGAGTGTTATTTATCACTACTAAATTATATGGTTGTACTTACGTACGTGTCTAAGGCCGGATTCGACCAAAATTGGAGTAAAGGCGCGTATCGACTTCGCGCGGCAAACCAACGAACATTGGCTCGCGCGGCGCGTTGGCCGCGCATTATGAGGACTGAGTCGCCGCGCGCGGCAACTCGAACATCGGCGCGCTCGAACGTGCCGCGCGACGAACCATTTTGTGTCGGTTTTTGACGGCGCGGCAAAGGAGCAACAGTGCGTTGTGCGCGCGTAATTGGGACGTACCTGAGTACCTGACGACTACTCACGCATTTTTAGTGGATACGCACAGTCAAAACATGGATAACGAGAAGTGTCGTACTTACTTTAATTAGATTATATATAGGTATGGCACTAAACAATTTAAAATTTAAAAGCAGCAGCGGCACGTCGCCGGCTTACTTGATACGTCCATGTTCGTCGCACACAAAATGAACGCTCGTTCATGCAAGCTTATTATAATATAACTAGCTGACCCTCGCAACTTCGTTTACGCCACATAAGGTGTATGAAGGGACAGGAATTTTTTAACAGACTCATGGGAGCGTATGAAACTGCCCTGTTTGCTTAATCATAAAAGAGCTTAAAGATTAAGTCCATTCTAAAACAATTCAGTCCACGCCTTCGGCGAGGACTGTATTATTTTACAATAGCCTTAATCATTAAGCTCTTTTATGATAAAGCCAACACGCCAGTTTAGATTTACCCTTACATTCAAATTATGCTTGAATTCTAGGTTTTGCGAAAGTTGAGATGTCTCTAATTCCTGAACTACATAACCCTCAACACTGAAACTTGTGTGAAACAATCCTTAAAGTACTTTCTTTATAACGATGAAATTTTTTTTGGAATCGGACCACGCATTGAGAAGTTACAACTAAAAAACCATTTTGTCTTTCATCCCCTCTCCCGAAGGAACCGCGCAAAATATCGGGATAAAAAGTATCCTAGAACCTTCCTCGGACAATAAGCTCTGATTGTACCAAGTTTCATTCAAATCCATTCAGTAGTTTCGGCGTGATACTTATTCGGGATACAGACAGACAGACAGACATGAAAAATTTAAATTACATTTTCGGCTTCAGTATCGATTAGAGAACACCCTACAATTAAAATTTTCAAAAAATCTTTCATGTACAGACTCTCGACCCTCAACAGTTTTATTATATTTATAGATAGATAGAATAATGTACCTAGTTCAGAGCACAATAATGGACACGTTCACGCACAGTTATGCTGTTTAATATGGTTTACCTTACACGAGTCCTGATTTGCCTGTCCTGATATAGTCTGGCGTCATCTTAAAGCTCAAACCACACCGAAGTGACAGAGTTTGGCAGCGCAGTATAATCTTCATTGAGAAAGGCTATCGCTTGACAAAAGTTGAAAGGCAGGGCCACCGCGTTTTGGAGCCGACAGGCAGGCGGAAGGTCGCGGAGACCGGTGGTAGCCTTTCCCCCACGCCCAGCTGGGAGAGCCCTTTATTCGTCCAGTCTAAGTATGATGAGCGTACGATTTTTTTATATTTTATTATAAAATTTTTTTTTTCATTATTTTAAGTGAAGAGTGGACCGAAAAATATATCTTTGTAGGTGTAAAGTCCTCATCAATACAAATCTAGCAAGCCCAAACACAAGGTAACTGCTGTAAATCGTTAAGGAATTCCCTCGACTGTCTTTCGGTTCCATGATCAGATCGACTTCAGACCTTCATTAAATTGTAGTACATTAAAGCACTTAATTAAAAAGTTAACAAACACACTAGTTGTCCCTACAATTTTCGGAGGTTGCCCTCGTTTTCTCCTGGATCCCATCATCAGATCCTGACCTGGTGAGAATGGGACCACCTCAGAAGTAAACCCTATTAAACAAAAGAAAAAAGATTGAAATCTGTCTATAATTAACGGAAATATCGGTGAACATACATAAAATAAAACATACAGACGAATTGAGAACCTCCTCCTTTTTTTGAAGTCGGTTAAAAATGGATGGCGTGTTCCCAGAATGTAGACTGCCACACGTTTCCGCTGGAGGTATTTGCCAGTCGCTGTAGTCCGCTGCCACCTCGTGTGACGTCATCGTGGTCTCCCTCCACGATACGGCGCGCGCGCAATGCAAGCCTCTGCACTCCTCGCCCCGCGCAGCCTCCAGACCACTATATAAACGGCTGCACGCGCGGTGTCCGGTCTTACGCCAGCGGCTGCTCTGCTCCCCAGGTGATGTACTCCATCTGCGCGCCATCACTGGGTCTAGTGGTCTAGGACTTAGAAGAACCCTCGCCTACTTGCCCACTTCTCTAAACAGACTTGTACTTGCTGTACCTAATAAACGCAGATAACTGCAGTATTACTTCAACCCTATTGTTCATATTTATCTCCTTGGTAAATATACCTATATTTGGACCGGGATAGGTGGCTGCGCCACCCATCCCGTGACACTTAGTATATGAATAGAGACTTAATATGACCAGAGTATTTTGCGGTTTATGGAAGAGTTCCATCGTGTATCCTTGAAGATCTTCAATATATCCTAATGTACTAAACCAAGGAAGAAGTTTTTAGCTTTTAAATACTTACTTTGCAAGGAAATGAAAAATGAGGATTAAAAACTTTTTTCAAATCAGATCGCTAGTTCTCGAAAACTACTAAAAAACCTAACTCACCTGCACATTAGTACTAATGTGCATGTTATGACCAGGGACAAAAGTTACCATTTTGCATCTTTCATAAAAAAATCATAGAACAAATAAAACCAATATTCAAATTTTTAATTATTATTTATTAACTTTATATTTATTTACAACATAATTCAATTATTTTTTACAATTCAACCATTTATACAAAATATTTTTATCTTAGTTAACAAGTTCTAAATTAATTATTATTTTACAATCAGACCTCACTTGTGTGCATATCTTATTAAGTACAAATGGAATGTAGTTACCGGTTATCACAAAACGGCATGGCAGACAATCACAAGAAAATATACGTAAACCTAGCACTTACGTTTTATTTTCAATATCGTTTCACCTTCCCATCCAAGAATAAATTTATTTATAATAATATACATTTAGCTATGGTAACAATTAAAAGATAGTGTTTTAGGTAATTCTTTCGATGAAAGCTTTATACAAAATCATTATTTCGTATCTTTAATAAAACATGGACGGTATACATAAAGTATAAACGATTTACCATTTATTTGTTCAATATAGTTATTTTTATATAGACGAAGCAATAAATAAATCTAAAATCTTTCTTCCAAGGCGCCAACTCATCCTAGTTTGACTAGTCTAACAAAATAAAATGTTTTATCATAATACAGAGAAATTAAAAAGGACCATGAAAGTTTGATACAAACTTAAGACCAAACCGCTTAACTAAAAAGTTCAAGTTATAAAACTTTACATATTAGACATTTTTCTGACAGTGAGCGGGGGTCTTAGTGAGCAAAAGATACTTTCCTTCTTCAAAACACGCAATAGTACGACAAAGATGCTTTCTTTTAGCAACTTTTACGTACTGTCACTAGAGATAGTACATAAAAGTATAATACCGTAATAGCAAAAAATAATTCCAGAGCATTCCTTTGATGGTTACATGACGATCACATGCACATACTCGATCAAACGATAGTTAAAACCATCAAGTAACAACATTGACTTAAACTGGTTGAAGAAGCTATACAATAAAAACACATTATTATATCAACTTACACTATTACTATTAATTCCAGTAATAGACAACTGTTGAGACCAACTTTCACAATATTTTTTCACATTTAAAATACCTAACCTTACTCTTTAACAAAAACCACTACAAAAGTACCTACCAAAAATGTTAAAAATGAACATAATTTAGTGACTAAGTACATTTTATTGAAAAATTGTTCAGAATTATTATCATAAAATAATTTTGAAAGTACCCAAGTAGATTTTTAATAGTAAGGTCTAAATTTAATTTGATCGACTTTGATGATCACAGGAAAAGAAATGGTAATACGAGTCTAATATTGTTTAAATTACAACGAGTAGCCTACGCTTCGGTTACTGCATCTAATGTCCTTTTATCACTTTTTGGTAAATCACTTTCTGTAATATCATTTAAATCTTCATTTTTTTCATCATTTTCACCATTCAATTCATCGTTTTCCTCCCCAATGGGCACAACACTGAGATTTTCATTGGTGGATGATGGGGTCGATGTTGAAGTCATTGGTTGACTGTCTATTCGAATGTTGTTCATTGTTGTTGGCTCTTTTGTAGTGACAAGATCGTCAGTGTCTAATAGGAACGTGGAAATTGGCACCTTTTGATCCTCTGTGTTTACATTACTAGAATTTTCTAAGCTTAAATTGGACATATTATCATCGGTGACAGTTTCAGATGCATTTGAAATTTCTTTAGTACTAGCTTCTCCTTCAGTCGATGTTATAATGTGTTCTTCTGTGTTTTCATTTTGAGTTTCGTTCAAGTTAGCAGGTTCAAGATCATGGCCTTCCTGTAGTTTCTTCACCAAGCTCTTATTATTTTCAACTTCTGGTAGAAAAGGATTCATTTCAGTGTCATGGTCAACAAATTCGGCTGAGTGCGCATTAGTAGACCTTAAACCAGAAGACTTGTTATTGTTATGACTAGATATTTCGTAAATAGTAACGTTTAAATTACTAGATTGAGTAGTAACTTCGTTAGAGGCATCAGGACTTTTTTGTGGCACAAACCCGGTGTCTGTCGTAGGCATTTGTATTTCATCGATCATTACATTCTTTGTTTCCATCGGCTCATCTTTCACCTCAACGCTGCTTTCTGTTTCAGACTCTTCCCAAACTGGTGCTGGTGCAGCAGTTCCTATCTGAGACGACGATGATGAATCATTTGTATCAGTTTTATTAACCATTATCATACTTTCATCAGAGTCTTTTGATTGCATTGTTGATGATTTGTAAATATATTCACCAACTGTTGTTGTTTCCATAGACGTAGTTGGAGCAGGTGATAATGGAGCTGTGGATGTATTACTTACGCTGTTTTCATTGAAAACTTCTTTATTTACTCTTTTGTACCGATTTTCTTCAGTATCGTAGTCGTGGACCATGCTATATAATGGCTCATCATCTTGCTTATTATTTGTACCCATATTATTAAGGTAGTCGGGTTCAAAATCGTCTTTGACAAGACCATTGCGTATAACATCTTCTACTTTATTAAGAGCAGATTCCGTAGAATCGGGAGTGCCCATTTTATTCATTACATCATTGTAGTTCATTTGAGTTACAGGTTCTGACAGCCAATCTGAATCAGTAGTAATGATTCCATCGTTTAACCGAGGTATTTCTGATGTGCCATTACTATCTGTAGTGTTTTTCGCCAGGTTATCGATAGATTTAGAAGAGCGATTGTAAAGCATGTTGATAGAGTCAAATGTAATGTCCATACCTTCATCAGGTTCATACTCTGTTGAAGTTTCATTTGGGGCTATGGATGGCTTTTGTTCCAAAACAGCCATTAGTTTTTCCTCATCTGTATTTTGGTAGTGTTTATTGAGAGAGAATTCACTAACAGCTTCAACTTCTGGCGTTGTAGTTTCTACAGTCATCGTTTCGTTAGTCGGTAAAGAGTTAGCTTCTTGTATAATAGACGTAATCAAGGTATCCTTTTCGCTCCTTTTTACTTCTTGTGATTTTTCTTCATTAAGTTTATTGGGACCATTACTATTTACACCAAGAAGACTATTCGTAGCTTCTGATGTTTCTGTTATCGTTTTTGCCGTCGTTACTTTCATATTTACACTAGTGGTGACGTCGTCCACCGTTTCTTCACTCTCTGGCATAGTTGACGTTTCGTTCATTTCAGTTACATGTGTTGAGGTTTCCTTGCCCTTACCATTTATATCCGTAGTTATCACCGACGTAGTAGTATCAAACAAAAAATCATCTTCATCAAAGGATTTAAATGACCTTGGCTCCGATTGCTGTATTATTTTATCTTCGTTGTTATTATTCAATATGTTTGCGTAGGCGTTGCCAATATTATCATTAGTCTCCCCTCCTGATGAAGTTTTAAGTTTACTATCAACTTGAGCTTCTAACCAATCACTAGAGTCTGTGGTGGTAGTTATATCATTGGCTTCAGTAGTATATTCGAGAGGGGCCTTTCCATCGTAGCTTAAAATTGACATGACGTCCGGTTTCATTTCGTTGGAATTAGGGGATATTTTTACCGGTGTCTCATCCATATTATTACTGGATTTTGTTTCGAATTTTCCTTCATTCGTATACAGTACAGTTTTATCTTCATTAGATTCTTCTTCTGATTTTGGATCTACTGTTGTGGGAGATTGCGATTCCACTGTGTTTGTGGTAGCTTCAATATCCGATTCAGACTCGTGTTCAGCGGCTTGAATGTTATTTATTAGGCTATTAATAGTTTCTTCGATGGATTTTGATTTTGGAGTGGTTTGAAGTTCTGATGTGGTATCAGTGGTAGGATTTTTCTCGGAACTATCTGAGGACGCCATTGTGGGTATAATAGTATAATGTGATGCAGCAGGTGTAGCTGTTACTTCAGACTCATCAGAGACTGGTTCTGATTCGGTCTCCGAAGTTGTTTCTCGTTCTATTTCGGATTGCGATTCAAGTTCTGTTTCAGATCTTGAGCCTGTTCCTAGTGAATATTGCGACTCTATTGTTTGCTCTGATTTAGAACTTGGTTCAGGTAAAGATGTAGGTTCTGGTTCCGGTTCTGGCTTAGGCTCCAATTCTATTTCTGACCTCTTATCTTGTTCCGTTTCCTGTTCAGAACTAGGTTCTGGCTCTGGTTCTGATTGTGGCTCGGGTTCTGCTGTTACCTCAGGTTCTGATTTTAACTCTGATTCTAAATCTGATCGTAATCCTGACGACGTCTTGCTTTCTGGCTCTGACTTTGTATCCGAGTCATCTGATTCACTGGATGTCTCCGGATCAGAGGTTGAATTCCCGCTAGGTTCAGCGGATGGCTCCGCGGCTGGTTCAGGTGCAGCAGTTGGTTCGGCGGTAGGTTGCGGTCCTGCACCACCGTCTGATGTTGTGTCATCTGATTTAAGCTGTCGTTGGCTGCCGCTACTCTCATTTGGACGTTCACTTGACTGACCAATAATGTTAGAGAAACTGACTTCAGTCTCGGAGTCTGTGGTCGTTTCTGGCATAACGTGATGTGGTTCGTCCCATGCAACTGGTTGCTCAGCAGAGTGTTCCGACTCGACAGCTGGTTTGTTTTCAGTAGTTGTAGTTGCTTTAGTATCAAAACTTGCGCTGGAGTCAGGTGCAGTGGTAGAGACTTTTTCTGATGAATCTTGACCGTCCCGTCCATTTTCAGTACTTCCAAACAGCGACATACATTTTTTCGGATTAGCCATATTTATTATATGACCAGGTGGACATGTGCAGACGAAATCTAAGGATACTTCGTCGAATTTGCAGCCAAATTCGCAACCGTTTTTATTCATTTGGCACAGGTCAAGTACAGGTTTGGTGACCATTTTATCTTCAGCGATGTGATAGATGTTTATCATTCTGTTGTTTCTGTTGAGATAATTGTTCAAATTATCCTTCAGGGCACGTGGCGTCAATATATCATCTGATGTAGTAGTTGCACTAGGTTGTGAGCTAGCTTTGCTCTTCCAGTGAACTCTGTAGGTTACTATGATCGAGCCTTCTCTGTAAATAGAAAAGAATATCATTAAGATGCGATAAAAAATAATATATGATATATTATTTTTATATAAGTATAGTACTATGACCTCCACGATAAACGTAATAGTTCTTACCTTAGTTGTATGACCTCTACAGAGACATCATTGTCGTTGTCCTTACTAAAGAGGGCTCGTTTCATCGCGCTCGCGAAGGTAGTTACGAAGTCTCTGTACTCGTTGCTATCCACATCTTGGAGGGCAGGAATGAATTCTTCGTTGTCTATCTTCACCTCTCCTTCGACTGTTCGCGCCACTGAAAATATTATTTATTAAAATTATTAGATGATAGATATCTAAAAACTAAAATGCGTCATAAAATTTCTAAGCATTTCAGTAGGTAGGTACTCATGTGGCCGCGTCCCCATAAGACTTGATTTTAGGTAGGCGACTCGTCTTATTGTACTACGCTGGGTGGCTCCAGGGTTTTGTATTAAGATTTCTTTCTTCATTAATTGTCCGTGTGCCTTTTCACACGCACCGGTTGCCGGGTAGCCGGCGGCGAAGTGTATGGCCATGTACTATAGCTTTCACACGTACCGGCGCAGTTTGCCCGGCAACAGCTTGCATTCGCCGCCGGGTACCCAGCAACCGGTACGTGTGAAAAGGCACTTAGTTATCAGGTGCACACTTGCAGTTCAGGTTGGCTTAGATTCCGAAGATCTGGGCAGGAATTTATAGTATCAATGCGGTTTCTATCATATATTGATTAGTATAGAGATAAGTATACGGTTCACCTGATGGCAAACGGCTACTTTTATTTCATGCAGACCCTGTACAAATCTGCTTTTATAGGGGAACCTCAGTAGCATCGTTTGGAAAAAGCGTAAGTGCTTGCGAATAATAACAGAAGTGAGCAAATAGGTTCACCAATTGTTACGTATGACAAAGTGGGTACACGTAAATGGTGAAGCGTGAAGTGTTTATTACGCCTCTGTCCACCCCTTCGGGGATAAAAGCATGAGAAGGCGATACGATCAAGCGTCATAATTCAAAACAATAACAAATAAATAAATATTTGTGGACATTCTTGCACAACATCATCTAGCCCAAATTAAGCTAATAAACCTAAGCTTGTGCTACGAGATCTAGACGATTGATAAACATACTTTATAAATATATAAATATTCACGGACATTTCACACAACGCTATCTGATCCCAAAGTAAGCTAGGAATAACCTGCTTGTGTTATGGGTATCAGACCACGGATATTAATACTTATTTACTTTTTAAATACATACATATTATACATAGCAGCACCCAGACTCTTGAGACAAACATTTATGGGTCACACAAATATTTGTCTCCGGTGGGAATCGAACCCACGACCTCCAGCGCCGCAGGCGGTATCGCTACCGACTGCGCCACAGAGGCAGTCATTACGTCACTTTATGTATTTCAAAATACATACATATTATCTTTGATCAACAATATTATAGTAAGCAGACACAGAACAAGCCAATGCGCCAATCACACAAAGAGATTTGTCCTGGGTGGGAATCGAACCCACGTCCTCCGAATCAATAGTCAGGCACACTAACCACCGAACCACGAGGCCTGTCAATATAATTAGTCATTTTCGTACTTACCATACATCTGATTGCTTTCTCCAGACTCAAGAGAATGGTCCCGCCCTTCATCGTTTTGCGTTTGAGGTCCGTGTTTGTGGACGGGCTCCTTGCTCTGGTCGGAGTACGTGGTGTGCTGGTCGAATTCGTGATCATGCTCGCTGTGCCCTTGATGCAGATGGCTGCCGATGCCGCCTAACGCTCGTGCAGAGGTGATTGAAGAGTTGTACTGCTCTAAAGTAGTTGGCGAGTTTGTGAAGAGGATGCCGGCTGAAAGGTTACAGTTGTAATGGTTAGAGACCTGATGATAGAAGGTTAAGCCGTGGGGGTTATTGGAAAATAAGGATGGGTGGATGTATGTTACTCAGTCAATCCGTTATGCTAGAACGACCTGCCAGCACACGTGTTTCCCTCATCTTACAATCCCAGGTTCTGCAAGAGGAGCGTGAAGAGGCACATCACAGGGACCGCCAACTTGAGGACCACTTTCAGAAGTGGCCCCCAATCGCTAGATGCGCCACGGCTTTCCATCAGGCTGGTGGCGACGTCAATTTGGCGAGCTAAATATAAAAAAAAAACGTAGCAGCATGAAAAGAACAGAGACTAACTAGTCTGGACTTAACCTTAGCATCCTCTATAGCTAGGTACATACAGGTATTATAAACACAATATTATTATTGAGATAGTTAATTCTTTTCGGAACAACCACGCTCTGGTTGGTTGTTGATACAGTACCTACCAATACCTACCTGCTTATTAGAAATGCAAAAGTGGGTATGTTGGTTTTTTGTGCTTTTACGCAGAAATTATGAACCTATTTTTATTAGCTGATGAAGATATGTAAGTAAAGATATGCTACCTTCATACAAAACAGCATTCAGTTATTGTTGAGTTATAATTTCACGTGCTTTCCTATCGGTACATAGATTTCATCTATGAATACGATAGAGAATACAAAACGTTTGAAACAGAGAGGGATAGCTATCTGTGTCGTTTGCACACAGCAGCTATACCACAACCCGGCTTGTTTCGCTCGCAGCTATTAGCCGACTAAATGGAATTACAACTGTATGACTTTGTCCGCAACAGTTTTTGAGCGCTAATGCGATATCTACCTCTTTTTTACTATAACATCATTGATATTTATAAAATTACCGGGTTAATCGCATAACAACGTCCAGCCGAAACTCTTGAACCTAGAAACTTTTTTTTACGGTAATCCACCCTTTTTTTTTATTAACGTGAGGGAAAATCCTCATGGATGTTATGCCAGACTCCTACCGACTAAAAAACCTCACGTAACGCCCAACAGCCTATGGTTGGGAGCCCCGGGTAAGCCCTCGGAAGGATATCCCAGGAAAGGTAATCTACCCTTATAACTACTACTATCCACTAAGAAAGGATGTTTCAAAATTCCTCCACTAAGGGATTGAAATAGTGGATAAAGTTGATACGGGCAAACCTAAGGCACACAGCTAGTATGTAAATAAAATAAACAGAACTTGAAAACAAAAATATTAAGGTGCCAATATTGTAGTGAACGAAATCACAAAGCTTAGCACTATATCTATATCTATACTAATATTATAAAGAGGAAAGATTTGTTTTTTTGTTTGTTTGTTTTTTTGTTTGTAACGAATAGGCTCCGGAACTACTGGACCGATTTGAAAAATTCTTTCACTGTTGGAAAGCTACACTCTTTGCGGTGAACATAGGCTAAATTTTATTCCCGTATTCCCACGGGAACGGGAACTACGCGGGTGACACCGCGTGACGTCCGCTAGTCTTAGATAATATAAAATGTCATGTACCTACATAGTATTGAGCATAATCATAATTCATAATTCACTATACATGCAGTCGCATGTAAACTTGCTGTGTCTACAAAAAACGTATTATTCAATGCTTGCTAATTTCATAATAGTAAATAAGTAGATACCTACCTAATTGGAGAATAAACTAGAAATGATTAAATAGACTGCACACAGTAGGCAATAATGCATTTCAGGCCTTTGTTTATACTAAGTAAGGTGTAACGCAATCAATCAATCAATCAATCAATCATATCAACCTATCGATCTTCTCTGCTTACCCATTCGGCAATAGAGGCGTGTCGTGTGATGTCAATTTCAAATCCAGTAGGTAAGAAATAATATACTTAGGAATAAATAAATATTTTTGGACATTCTAAGAACATCTTCATCTAGCCCAAATTAGGCTAATAAATACATAGGTACATATATAAGTTTGTGCTATAGGATCTAGACAACTGAGGAGCATGCTTTTGAAATATATAATTTCTAAATACTTAACTACACATTATAATAGAAAGCACATAAACTCCAAAAAACCTTTGCAGATCACAGTTAGTTACCACTGGGCCACCGAGACACTCACAGAAAAATAATGTATGTAATAGTGCCTATTACTAGTTTCGAGAAATAAAATAATAAAAATTACACTTACTGGCTGCCAATACAATAATGGCCACGATAGCTGCTACAACGAGACCTAGAAGTGTCCAGCACAGAGGTCGCTTGCAACTTCCCTTTTCCCCCCGTTTGTCGGCTGTCACATACAGCTTCTCGCCTCTGGAAATATAAGAAAAAAAGACATTAGGTACTAAAAATCAAATAAATAAAATAAAGTTAACAAATAAAAGTTGAAAAATATGCACAAATGAATTAGGCGAAATCGAATAAAATTCAGTAATAAAAAAAAAGGTATAATTAATCTCGACCACGATATAAATTGAAGAAAAATATATTTTTTCAGTTTTTGAGGCATGTTCCTTTCGTCAAGTGTATACATTTTTGAACGTGGATATGCAGGTAGTTATGTCTATGATTCAAAAATAAATTTTAGTAAATAGGTGTAAGAAGTAGGATGCTAACTTTAATGAACGTATCGAGGCAGAAGATTCTAACATTTTACTGTAGCGAAGGTCGTTTCGTGAATGAAATATAATATGACACGATGCTACGTACGACTAGTTTACTTATAAAAATGCTGACACGAAGCTAACAGGTCGGTGATGCAAGCTGTGTGTGTTCTTATTACTTTTAAAATTAAACTACAATTAGGTAATGGGATTCATGTGATAATGCGCTATCATTTACCCAGATATTAGTAAAGTCTATTACTTTTACGCGACTGCACGACGCAAAGGAGAGTTATGTGTTTATCAGCCTATGTAGGTATGTGACACTGTAAGGGCCATACGTAAACCGATTATGATGATAGACGAATTTATTGACGTAAGCAATTTTAACAGCGGGCTATAGAAAGGGCTATTCTTGGAGTATCTCTGAGGGATAGCCTCTCTGAGGCTATCCGGCAGAGAACTAAAGTGGTCGACATAGCTCACAGAGTAAGCACATTGAAGTGGCAGTGGGCCGGCCACATCTGCAGACGAACCGACGTTCGATGGAGCAAACGAGTTTTGGAGTGGAGACCGCGCGAAACGGCAAACGTAGGTTAGGATGTCCACCTGCCAGATGGACCGACGACCTGGAAAAGGTCGCAGGCTGGAACTGGATGCGGAAGGTGCAGGACCGTATATTGTGGCGTAAATTGGGAGAGGCCTACGTCCAGCAGTAGACTGCCTCAGGCTGATTAGATTGATTGATTGTATCCATTTATTCGTGAATACTTAGATACCTATAATAATTTCACTCATAAGACTTAAAATAGAAAGACACTGACGTCCTGTCTTTAATTGGAATTTTAGGGTTAATTAAAAAAGAAGACGATTTGATGTAAACCCTAAAACGAAAATGAGAAGTTTGGAAATAAAGTACCTACCTCTGGAATAGGCTTAGCATCCAGTTTAAATTACAATGTTTACCAGCTTGTAGCCTCCCCAATATGAGCTGGTTGTTTAGTAAGGAAGTATCCTGTTCTCTTGTGAGTCCCGGGACATTCTTCCGAGGGCTTACCCGGGACTCCCAACCACAGGCTGTTAGGCGTTACGTGAGGTTTTTTAGTCGGTAAGAGTCCGGCATAACATCCTCTGAGGATTTTCCCTCACGTAAAAAAAAAGGAAGTATCCTGTTTTACTACAGTTTTTACAGGATAAAACGTAACCTTTGTCATTAAAAGTGATCTGCTACCTTATAAACAGTAAAATGTAGGTTGACACCAAGCAAAAAATTCTAAATCTATGGTTTACACGGACATAAAATATTTATATTAATGACGATCTTAAATATTTATATTAATTAGAAATAGTATAAATTAATAGAAATAAGGTTTGTCGAGATTTCTGGAAATCTTTCTAAATATTGTTAACTTACTAATGCATATTCATAATATAGCATCATGTATCCTTTAAAACTATGTTAACTGTAATTACAGTAAGAGAAAATATCTACGTACTACCTACCTATTACCTACATTGAAAAAATCTTTTCACAAGTAAAAACAACTGTCTTACTCATGCTTTTTAATATACTGTGAAATAATAACCCACGATTTAATTATTTAAACAATAGACCAGTAAATGAATTGCGGAATTAATTATATTGGCTGTAAAAGGTTAACAAACTATTTACTTGTGTTTTAGAGGTCAAGACCGGGGATGAATTAAAAAAAATATTATTTAAAAAGCGTACCTATGATGCTGGCATTCTTCTATGTCGCAGTCGTCCAAAAGCCGCGTTTGAGTGCTTTCCATGATGAAAGTCCACCAATATGTGTTCCAGCGACTTTGTCCCATAAAATGAATGAAAATCATTTTACCCGACGCATGAACATACATGATAACTACCCATTTGTGAACTTATTTGACAACTACCCACGTAAAATTGATTTCGGCCTGTTAGACACTGCTTAGGTGGACGGTGTTAAGAGCCTACCAGACTCCAAATTGTTGAAAGAAGATAGAAAATATACATTTTAGCGTGCAAGACAGAGAGAGATGCGATGCGGTTTTTGTGCGTTTTTAACTAAATAAATTAATTATAAAAAAACTATAACCAACTAGAGGTTCTGAAGTTATGCGCTTACCAACACATTTTGCGATTCATTTTTATATATAAGATATTAAAAAAGTAGACTAGTGCAAATGAAGATTTTACTATTGTCTTTCTTTTAAATATTTTATATTATAAAAACAACTTAAAACTTATGAGATCTAGGTTAAAATTTCAAGAAATCGAGGTATTTTCAACACAAAAATCTATCGAGGATTTTATCAGCAATCGTGTTTTTAGCCTAGTGCGTTTCTAGTTTATGAACTGAAGTTTTTTGTGTTAAAATTTTAATTAATTAGACCTCACGAGTCCTGAGATCTAGATCAAGGTAATAGTCTATTTGGCGTCATACAGACTCTTAAGCGTTAATAAAGCAAAGCGTTTTGCATGTTGCGCTATGCTTATTTTTAGTATAATTTTGTATTAGAAGTATTTTTTGTGTTATAGGTACTATTATTAAATATGCACTCTTTTAAATTGTGTGATGAAAAATATCTTTTTCCGCCCGCGCCGTGGTGAAAACTACAGTAGCTGTTATATCTATTACGGCTATATACATCCAAACGAATGTTCGCTTTTATAATAATCATAAACTTGAGTGTGACTACATTCATTGCCAGAAAATCGCCCATAATGCTTGAAGCTGTTGACCGGGCGACATATCATAGCAATGTGTAAGAGGCTTTAGGTAAGAATTGTTTGCAATGAAATCTACCATAAATCTAAATTTGACATAATTGCAGTTCAAATGGGTTCAGCCATGTTTGATGTTAGCGTGAAATTGCACATGAAAAATTTCTGTAATTTCAGCAAATTATGATAGGTATGGTATTTTGCTTTATTATGGTACGTTTTACTGAAAGTTAACTTTAAGAAAATCAAGCTGCATAACACGATACACTACTTATAACAGGTAAATACATTATTAAGGTGCGAACTTCGATCAAAAAATCTAGACGGATACTTAACAATTTAGAAGTTAAGCACAGCATAGAAAAATTCAAAAAAAGAAAGTAAGCTACGCACTGTTCAATGTCTGTATGAACTGCTACAACCCATGTCTCTGGGATTTCCATCGCGAACAACCACCAGCATAAGTTCCAATTTTGTTCAGTGTAAATAAAACGTATTTTGTCCTTTGTAAGAATCATATTCAATATCAACAACACCACATAAACTCGGGCACAATTTTGATATATTTGTGTGGTAGGTTAAGTGGGTACCACAAAATGAAGGAGCTACAATATTACAATACGAGCTTAAAAAATATTCAGATCTGTAATAGAACTACCCGTATTTCCATTTCGACTGGGTAAACTAGAAACGGATATAGGGTAGGGATACTTCGAGGTCACCGGATGTTTAAGGGTGTGTCAAAATATTAATACCGACTTATGCATAATTATATCAATCACTAGCTGATGCCCGCAGCTTCGACCGCGGAAAATTTGTTCCCGGGATAAAAAATAGCCTATGTGTTATTCCAGACAATAATGTATATCTGTACCGAATTTCAGCCAGATCCGTTCAGCCGTTTGAGCGTGAAAGAGTAACAAGATCCACACTCACAAACTTTCGCATTTATAATATTAGTAAGAAGTAAGATTAATCAAACTTGCCCTGTAAAGCGCCTAGAATAAATAGCATAGCAGAGTTCGAGATAGCTGCTTAAAAACGTATTTGCGATTTTTTCAGTAATCTAATTTTGGGGTGAGTGGTTGGTAACTTCTGGTTGGTATATCTCTACACAATCCTAGGCACTAGAAATACTAGAGAAATTTATTTTTGAGTGTTTTCACATAACGTTAACGACCGACGTTTAGGAGCCTATGGTCAAAAGAAAAGAATGTCAAAAGGCACATAGGCAAAGGCTCAGATTTTCAAAAGCGCACATATTCAAAAGCGCAGAATGTCAAAGGCACACAATGTCAAAAATCCTACTTAAATTGACTAATTTTGTTATTATTTCAAATTCAAAGTATTGTTACAAGTAGGTACCTAATTTTAAACTAAGTTTATTAAGTCAAACAAGTTGAAGTTAACAAGTTGAAGCGGCAATACAATAAGATTCTTTCTATACCTACTATTGTTATTATGTTCAGAAAAACTACGCGACATCGAATATTTAAGAGATTCAAAACATACAATACTAACTACATAGTTCATAGCAGGATTCTGGTCAAGTAATAATAGCTTTCATTGAATTAAGAATAAGGTATAAAATTCAGTGGGTATATTGTATGATATGCTTGTAATGTAGTTTGTTTTCTGAGTGATTTCAGTTGCAGCTAAACAAATAGATGGAGTTATTGGAAGGTTAAAAACCAGAGGCTATGTGTAGCGCATTCCTGCTCCGAAAGACTTTGTGTGCATACGATTCTAAAAGTGCATCTAAAAAAAATTTAACTGATTATCTAGTTCAGTACATAGAGGACAAAAGGTTGCTAACAAAGTTATCCCTATGAAATTCTAAATCTGGAAAGATTTGAAGATTTTTTTGTACAGGTTAATGTTCATCTCTACGTGAAATTTGACTTTTTACAGAAAGACACAAAATGTATTGACGATCTGAATGAACCTGTAAAATAGCCTATACCTACATGGCTATCTGGAACTTTGCTAATATTTAATACTAGGCGTTTAACTTTTATAATGGTTGAGTTTAAATAGTAATGTGAGTAATGAGGAGTAAGGGTCCGTTAACACAGACCGGCTCGGAGAGGAGAGCAGATTCTTATCACGTTGAAAGCAGAGTTTTTAGTATTTGAAGTAAGGTTTATTTTTGCATGTGCACTGCTTTTGTCATTAAGAATGCTTGAACGCGCTTGGTGTGAAATAATAAGAGGAGCTGACCGGCTCCGATCGCGTACTTTTTCTGGTTCGCGCAGCCGTTCGGCTCCGATTTCATGCTCTTTCTTGCTCGGGCAGCTGATCGGCTCCAATTGCATGCTCTTTATCGCTCGCGCAGCGGATCGGCTCCGATTGCGTGCTCTTTCCCGCTCGCGCAGCCGATCGGCTCCGATTGCGTGCTCTTTCCCGCTCGCGCAGCCGATCGGCTCTGATTGCGTGCGCGCTGCCCCACGCCGATCGCCATTTTGATGGCACAATTTAAACAGAACAGTTGTGTGTACTTATACGAAAACATCACTGATGAAAACTTAATATATTTCTTCATCGGGGCTATCTAAAAGTATATTCCGAAAAGCACACGTTAACACCGAAAACAAAACTTGGACTACGTGGATACTGGTACTGCCTTTGTAGTGAATCCACCCGGCTGCGAGAGCATCCGACCGGCTGCGAGAGCATCCGACCTGCTGCGAGGGCATCCGACCGGCTCCGAGCGCATCCGCTTCCAGCCGGTCTATGTGAAATAGTTGGCGGCTCCGCTCCGACCAGCTCCGAGCGTATACGATCCGGTCTGTGTGAAAAGAAAAGTGCGCGCCGATGCTCTCCGAGCCGGTCTGTGTGAACGGACCCTAAGTTTCCAGAAACGATGATATTGAAATTCTAATTCAAAGACGTCCAAGTCTAATATTTTAATTGTGTCTCGACGGTACACTTTGACAGTTTTTCTAGCAATTGAACTACAATTTATGATTCTGTTTGACTAAACTGAAAAATTATACTAGACCCCAAGTATTGCAAACTTCCATAAACTGCAGTGGCCACTTAAGAACAGGTGAACCGTATGCTTGTCCGCCATCTTAGTGAAATAAAAAATTGAACTTTTAATAGTTATAAGAAGTAAATTTATTATACCACTGAGGTGTGAACAATGATGCCAGGTGCAATATATAAAATTTATTATAGGTATGATTCAAGAATCCGTTTTGTAAGCTGCGTTGCACCTGTGAGGTATTAGGCACTATAGAAGCTAGGATGGAGAGTTTATGTTTTTAAATGCTATTAAATTGTACAACAAGTTTTGAAGCGGTTTGGACGAGTCACTAGTTCGTTGTTCAGCTGAATCATAAAGTCCCGCAGACTGTATCTATTTGTGAACTTGTTTTCTTCAGAAGGCGTGCTAGGCCGTTCGGAGTTAAGTCATGGGGGAGTCAACAACAGCTTGCCACAACTTGTCCTTGTCGGTTTCAACACGGTTAGAGGGTGGGTCATGAGGTTATCTTTCCGGGTGCGTACCGGTACTCCCGGCCATAGGCAGATGGGTGGTTTTAGGCGGTATTCGGCATTCATGAGGATTTTTCACATAATAAAGGGTAGGTAATAGCACAGACAATCTATACTAATATTATAAAGAAGTAAAGTTTGTGTGTTTGTTAAATTGTAAGGGGTAATCTCGGGATCTACTGAACCGATTTTAAAAATTCTTTCACCAATAGACAGCTACCTTATTGTGGAGTGTCATAGGCTATAAAGCATCACGCTACAACGAATAGGAGCGGAGCAGTAATAGTAAATGTTTCAAAAACGGGGGAAAAGTTATTCCTTTTGTCTCACGTAGTATTGAATATTAATGACGAGACGCTACGGGAGTAAACGCAACGCGACGGGAGTAAATGCGACGGGAACAGGTAATACTCTCTCTTATTTGGCGCAAACGAAGTTGCGCGGGTCAGTTAGTATAATATAATTGTAAAAGGGTCGGCAGTGCGAATGTTACATTTCTTGTGCTGACAAGGGAATATCAAGAAAATAAAATAAATTTCTGCCTTAAATCACATACCTATTTTACAACCTACAACCGGGTTAAGGAAAATTGGTAAAAGTAATTAGCGGTCAACCGTTTTTGATAACCGCTTTACGTAGATTACTATTTTGCTAACCTAAATACCCATCAATAGATTTTTTATATATACGTACCTAGATTACCTTACCCAATCTGACGAAAAAAGACCTAACAGGTAACTATACTGGGTTGCGGCAGCAAGCGTATCAAATCGCGTGAGCTGTCGCAACTAAACCGTAATGTGAATCAATACCTGGCTTTCTGGAAAAACAAATAATTCAATAAAAAAAAAAGAAAAACAGGTAACTACAAGATCTTTCATAAAACAGACACAACAGACCACTGGGACAAGCCAAGCCACCGGTGGTCGGCAGGCACACACGTGAGGTTACCGCGGTCGCCAGGTCGACGCCCCGCGCTTTGTTCCTTGCCTCCTATAAACCCCCCCCCCCCTCCCCTCTCTCTCTCTCACACCTCGTGAGTCCATGGCAAGCCCGCGATAGTCTTTGGTATAAGGCGTTTTGTTGATCCTTAGTCTACAGATTTTGGAATTTGAAGTTAAAAAGATGGATTGCTATTGAAGACATTTTGTAACATTTTTGAAGTAAAACTTCTTTAGGCGCGACTAGGGTGTAACTCAGATTTTTTTCTGACGGAAGTAACGCTTACTGTTCGAATTTTGCGAATGAATGATATTAATATAAATCATTTCAGTGATAGGTATATGCCGTCAATGGCTAAGAAGTTTTACTTCAATCGCGCGTAAAGGTTACACGCACACAGTTTTTTTTGGAATTTCAGTAATTTTAATAAAAACCCAGTAAGTAGACATGTACCTAAGTCATAGTTGTTAACAAACTAATTGTATATTGTAGCCTTATTTATTTAGATAAGCACTTTTAAGTAAGCACAAGAAATTCCATGTTAAGAAGCTGGGTTCGTTGATGTCTTTATCTCATTCGGTTTGATTATTTTTGTGCAAAACTATTATCATGTTTATACGAGTTTGTGTTTTACATTATTTATAGAATAACTTTCAAAAGTTATTATTAAGTATATAAAACCGTATAAAATATAAGTAAAGATTTAAGGTTAAATACATTGATAGAGAATTTGAACCTATGTTCGCTAAAGTCTTTATTTGGTGTGGAATGATTAACCTGCCGATGTTACTTTGAAGGCTTCGTCTGTAAATCCATATTATATTTCCTATATCACTTCTGAATGATTTTTGCTTTCTAATTTTCACAAGTTGAACAAACAAATTTAGGTATCCACCTTATAATATTAGTAAAGATAAAGAAGTATAGATTATGCAATATTACAGCGCTAAGGCCACAGACAAATACTTTAAACGCCAATTAGCTAGTGCAAAACCAGTTTGGTGTCATGTTTAACCCGTGAACGATCAGTGACCCACATTCTATAAGCCACATATGATCGGCGATCAGTCAGCTCATACACGCGTTGGGCAAGTCTATTCAAATATTCAATGAGCTTAAATATTAGTGTGTCGTTTGGAGTTACGCAACAAAATACAAAGGGGACCGTCTTCTCCTTCGACATTATACCTATCTATCGCTGTAGTAGTGTTATTAGCGTGTGTATTTGAGTGATCTGCTAATTTTTGTTTTGGAATTTCACCCGTGAACTAACAGTGACCTATACATTGCGCTCATATAGTCAGCTCATACACTCGTTGGGCAAGTCTATTCAATTCATGAATGAACTCAAATATCAGTGTGTCGTTTGGAGTTACGCAACTTAAACCGAAGGAGCGCAAGTGTCTCCACATGCGATAGTATCGCCACTGTAATCGCGACGGTTCCGCGATATTATACCAATCTGATTTGGTGCAAGTGGTAGTGTGGTTTCAGTGATTTGTAATGTTTGTTTTGGTGTTTGATCCGGCAACGATCAGTGACCCACATTCTAAGAGCCACATATGATCAGCTATCAGTCAACTCATACGTGCGTTGGGCAAGTCCATTCAAAAAGAGCTCAAACATCAGTATGCCTTTTGGAGTTACGCAACTAGAACCGAAAGGAGCCGTCTCCACAAGCGAGAGGTTCGCGACTTCAGGCACAAACTTTAGGAATTATTCGAGTGCAGACTACAAAGACGGTATAGCACAGGCACAGCGCAGGCATGTCATACAAAATGTAGTAAGGTTTAATCAAAAGTTCCTTCATTTCAACATCATCATTCGGGCTATAGACTTGACCAAAAGTTAGGTTAGGTTACTGGTTTTACAATAGTTTAATATACAAATTTGTTGATATTTATGAAAACTGCTCCACTCCTTTAGGCAGTTAGTGCGATGATAATAGCCTCTCTCAATAATCGTGCTCTCCAACGTGAAAATAACTTATTAAATCGGATGAGTGGTTTCTGAGAGCAGCGCGTTCAACCCGACCAACGAACTCATAGCTTGTATTAGTATAGGAATTTATTATGTTATCTGTGACATTAGTATAGAATTTACATAATCTTTAACTTTACATTCTCGTCGAGTGTAGTCCCATTTACACTGAGCCATTTACTTGCCCATAAAAGAGCAATCGTTGAAGCGCTATTAATTGACCTTCAAGAATTGCAACCTAAGTTTACTTGCGGATAGGCATAAAAAAAATAATTCAATAATGGAATGCAATTCTTGACCGGAAATAATTATTTATTGCACACGACTTTCGTTTACACATTATTGCATTTGAATTTCAAACAGCTTTTGTCTTTATGGCAATGAGTGTTGCTTCAAGTATTGCACGGATCTTGCGCTGGTGAAATTATCATGCAAATTATTAAAAGGTTTATTTGACAAATACTGTTTAAAAATAAGAATTGAAAGAAGTTAGAAGTTAATTCTACTGATTTGATAAAGTTCAATATCCAAACAATGCATACCTAAAAATAAGCCGTCGACGAGAAAAACAATATCTACGCTACTCTTTGCTGATCTAAAAAAAAAATAAGCCTTCCAAAGTATTATACTGGTTATGGTGCCTCCGAATAAATTAAGATTGAAACATTTCTCGATGCTGTTTAAGACTAAAGTTTAATCATACCTATCCTTTTTACATGTTAATAGTAGATGAATATTAATTTTGTATCCAGCTTGTCTAAGTGGCGCTGCCCGCCTGACAGAACGTTATGCGTTCCTCCAGAGATTAAGGGCAACTACGAAAGAATACTAATAATGGATCTCAAGATGATGGCCCTTTTCACGTCCTATAAAAATGTAATTCTTTGCGTGTATGAAAAAAGTATAGCTACTTATTTATAAGAAGATATCAGATATGTAAATCTGTGAATTGAGATACTAGGGAGTAGCCTCAGGAGATTACAGTTTCTGAACCTAAGGGTATTAAAAATGGATTTATGTTAAATCCCTCACTACTCTCACAGTCTCTTTAAAGATCCGAGGGAACACAAAAAATAATTTTGGAAACATTTTCTTATTTTGGTAAAGACCATTTTGTTATTTCGAAAGGCGACAGGCAAGTAACTTTCATCATGTAAAAGAGGCTTAAGTACGTAAGTAAATGATTCTTATTTAAAATGTGGAAATAAATTCTCAATCATCTTGCTAATTACGCGATTTAACTAATAATTTGCAATGAAATCATCAGTTTTTTAACCTTTAAATAACGCAATGATCATTAAAAGACTAACTAAAAAGTCTGTTTAAGTTTGCAAAACTTTTTTCGATGGTAAAAAGGTTTCAACACCTTCTTAATTCAAACATTGCTTGGTTTGCTAGACATCGTCATAGTCCTAAGCTAGCTCGCTCTGAAGTATGTTTAGTAGCCTTGCCTATGTCGACCTAAACTTCTTGCATTAACGACTTCTTGGGGGTTCATCCACCTATCATCTTAGGACCCAAATGTTGTGTTGTGCCTGTGCATGTAGCCTCATTTATCCAGACAGTCTCCGCAAAAATGATATAAGGGATTTCCGGCCTGTAAGTTTTGTGGGTAGTTTATGGATCTCTGCACTTTAAAAGCATTCTAGTCACATTCTAGACGAAAGTCGCGGGTTACCTCAATCAAGAAGGTGGAATGTCATGTACTGTGGCGCGAATTGGGAGACGGTGATGACTACTCTGAATATTGTTTTTAGAAACTAGTGTTGAACCGGGAATCATTTAATTAGCTATGTCTCGGTTCGTTGCCTGCCTACGCAATTTCCCAAATAATATTGTAATTACCACTACCGGCTGTAGAGTAGGTGCACGTCCTTCATAAATTGTCGTTGATTTCACACGAATTCCGAAAAAAATTACCAACAATGTTACAGATTACATAATTTTCACTGTTATTAATAGGAATCTGATGTATGTGTGTGTTCTAAGTTCTATTTAAGAATTCCATACCGTTAATGTTAGGCGGAAAATCACAATAGTAGTGAGATGGACATGTCAGATTCAAACGCCTTAACCCCACAATGGCATCGTGGTATTATTTATGATCAGGGAGATCGGGAACACCCACAAAAGAAATTTCTTGGAACCCTGACTAGTCTTAGTCGGCAATCCCATGACTGTAGTTTCTTTTGAATTTCTCAACTACGTAAGGATGGAGTCTCGATCTCTGGTCAGCAGATGCATTACTTGTAGTTGTAGTGACCTTGAGACGCATAGATCTTGTTGGACATTAGCCTCTTATCCCTATTGTCCTTTTCTAAAGTTCTCCACTTTGACTTTGCTTAGCTTTTTAAATATTTAGATCGCCAAAATTATGTCGCCCGTCTGGTGGAAAGCATTGGCGACATCTAGCGATTGGGGGCTACTCTCACAGTTTACCAGGCTAATGACTGATCCGCAAGTTGGCGGCCTTGTGATGTGCCTCTTCACGTTATGCTTGAGGAACCTAAGATTGTCAGACAAGGGGAACACGTGCGTTACGAGGTCGTTCCAAGTTCTTATGTTTCGACAGACAGCTTCCGACATAATTAATTTCATCATCTAATGCCCGATCAAATCTGTCAAGTCCAATATAAGGCAAAGTACCTAATAAAACGCGACATTAAAATACCAAAAAGAATTGTTCAACAACTTAGGATAAGTTATATCAATGGATGTGTGGTCAAACAGGTTGTATTATATTTCCGGCAGATTTGTGTAAATCTTCGATCGACAATATTGTTGATCGAAGGTGTAAATGTACTTAAAACAAACTGGAAAAAGCTTCGGCGGACCCGTTTGGGCGGCTTGATAATACCTCAAAGCTGTTATGGTTCAATCAAATCAGCTTACCTATTGTAGACTGCCCAGTTGGACGTAGACCTCTTCCAATGTTTACGAGTATATAGAATAGAGTATACTAGCTGTAGCCCGCGACTTCGTACGCTGCATTATCTTTAGATTGATATAACTTTTTTATTTATGAACCAATTGACATAAAACAAACACTAAATGTTAAGTGGAGCAAACCGCAACGCAATAAAGAAACTGCATCGCAATCGGTTGAGTGGTTGCTGAGATTAGCGTGCACAAACGTACAGATAAACAGACAAAAATTCTAAAAACCTTGGTTTGGGTTCTATTGCGTCCAAAAGGCCCCCCTATAAACTTTTTTCTTATATATCTTCAATGTACAGACAGCGACCTGTTACGATTTTATTATATGTATTGATATTGATTAGACCTTACTGTCTATAGAGTAGGTACTTATTTGCCATGCTGGTCAGTTTTATTTCGAGGTTTCCTTATCTCTGTAATGGTGTGCGGTTCCGTTTATTTTAAGAAGTCCAATTTTTTTTTCACAGTCAAATATTCACCCCGCCATACATCTCTGTGTAGACTGTGCGGAGTAGAATGGTATTCAAATTCCACAGTTCTACCTATTTCTCATGCTCGCAGTTAACCGAACTCAACTGATATTGTTCCGAAGTTCTTTCAGATCGCTCTTTGTGATCGTTTACCGCATATACATATTCAACAGCTTTCTAGAAACAATACTATATAGCTAACGTGTTATTTTTTGTTTACAACTGGTACAAGTTGTTTAAAAACTTTCTTTTTTAAACAACTTTTGGTCATGAAACGGTTGTGTAACCTGAAATTGTATTGGTCGTTTAAGACAAGAAAACTTAGGGTATGGTTACACTTCAAATATTTTGCTTATATGGTAACAATAAAAAATAACTAGCCTTTTCGCATGGTTTCAGAATGATAACTATTTTTTCACTATTTTCAGATATTTTGATGATTATAATGATCATATGAAAAGACATAGGAACACGTGTTTCTGCAAGACTGCGCCTGACCATCTTTATACTCGTTTTAATGACCTGCAAGCTTAGTTGTTGCAGTTTATTAATAATAATACGACACTCATACTTATAGAATTCGGGACTTCACGCGAAATTACTTACATTCTACCGACGTTCCATCGCGGAAAGGGTCAAAGAACATATTGCAGCTGTAAAAAATCGTCAGTTGAACAAATCGGCAATAGCAGAACACCTTGATTCGGGCATTAATCACTGGATCGAACTTCACCAACCGAAAGTCCTCTCCACTGATCGCCATTATTATCCACGTATGGTGCGTGAAGCCATTGAAATCAGAAAACACAAAAATTTCAATAGGGATGATGGATACAAGCTCTCCGGGATGTGGAATTCAGTGATTAATAAACTTGAACGTAAAACTGTGCCAATTTAAACTGACGTAGTGAGTGTAGTGTGTCGCCGGCCTTATCCTTCGTTGTAATAACAACGCGCAGCGGAGGGTAGTTCGACAAGAAATAACTTCGTGGTTCTTGTCGATCCTCGCCTCAGTCCAACCGCGACCACGGGCGCTGCAACGTGCTCGAAACGTCGGTAGAATGTAAGTAAATAGTATTTCGCGTGAAGTCCCGAATTCTATAAGTATGAGTGTTAAAAACCGCGATAGTTTAAAAATAACAATAATACGACATGCACTAACGAGTAAATCTATGCGTAATAAATAAAAAATAAGTGATACTGATTATTATATAGCTACTTACCTACAGATTTTACGCAGTGGTGATAACAAATGTCGTCTTTTCGTTTATTGAACTTTTCATAAAAATATTAAGCTTAACATTATTAGAGCTATAGTCGTGTGCTCACATCTTAAACCAATAGTGAAAATATCGACGAAAGTTGCAGCCAAAACACGTAACGGTTCTATTTTTGTTATTTTTACAACTAATAAGCACGGGTAACGGTTATATATTTTTAACTTTAAAAGCCTGCCAATGCATCCTCTTTTTATTATACCACTAAAGTGGCAGACAAGCATATCTACAGCCCACCTGAGGGACTGGTGGTCACCGAGGGCTATGGACGTAAGATGTATGACTTTTAAAATGATTTTAAAATTCCATTTAAAGGTTTGTCAATTCATTATTAATGGGTATTGGTTACAACGTTTGGCTCCGAGAAAATTCACCGATATACCTGCTTGTTATTTAAAAAATGTATATTTTGTGATTCTAGAAGACAGTATTAAAAATGTTCCACATTTATATATAACAGACAAAATCAGACTTATTAACTCAACGAATTGAACTCCTGAACTTAGAATAATTTACCATTTGCAGACTGACAACAAAACAAAACCGAATAATAAGTTAAATGATATAAAATATATAAAATTAATTTCTTTAATTTTTTTATTTTTGCTTGTTGAGAGCGAATCGTTATATTCAAAATTCTTCTGAAATTGAACGTTTTTAATGAATTGATAAGATGCCTGTTTCAATAAAAAAAAAATCAAAATGACAGCTGACTGTAAACTGCTAAAGTGTCAATAAAAAAATTAAAAGCAATGAAAGTTACAAAACATTATACCACAGTTTATTATGTGAGAGGCATGCCTACGGCCGAAGATGCGCCGCCCGGCGCATTCACGAAGAGGTTACGTATTGCATAATAAACCTAGTCGTGAAGCGAGCTTCCTGACTACCGCACTTGAACAATGATCATCTGCCGTGGGACCACAAGCTTTGGGCGCCAATTATTGATCGACGACGTGAAAGTGTAGACGAATGTTTACTGGTGAAATATCTTTTGTCTCATTTAGCTGTTTCAAAGTGTGAGACAAATGCCATTTCACCAGCCGTCTAAGAATTCATGTCGTCTGGTCGAGAATACCACCTGAGTCTGTAATATTCGTTGGAGAATGACAGTCAAATGCTTGTTCTGCCGACACCTCGAAGGCATCATAATACAAAATTTGTAACAAGCTTATGAAAGATGCGGTCGTAAATTATAGTCGTTTATAAAAAGGAATGGGTTTCTGTTTAGTAGGGTTGACGTATTTGTAGAAAAATATTGACAAGGAAATAAATTTAATACATTTGGTCAGACCAGAGTCAGTAAGCTGGCTCTGGTCTGTCGGGTAAGTATTGGATTTTGTTTTGAGTTTTCCTTCTTCTCGCCACGACCTTGTCCGTTGGCAGACCTTTTTACAGGTGAGTTTGGCTTACTTAGGTCCCTAAGATGTGCTTTTCTAGTGAAATTCAGTATCTTTTTACCCCTTGATATCTTATTCTACCTAGGTAGTGTAACCAAAATTTCCTATACCTAAATGAAGTAGGTGCAATTATTAATTTATTTCTAAGCAGCTTTTTTACAGAAAGTGTATTGGTATCAATTAAAATGAAACGATCTATTTGAGGTGACGTGTTCAACTTATTTGGTTTGGTATAATTAACTTGAAAACCTTGAAGCCTTTTACATTTAAATTTAGGTACCTAAGCTAAGCTCGGTTGATAAAAAGTTGTCATTTGGTTTTTTTACATAATTAGAACAGTTTTTTTTCGAATATTCAAGCAACGTTACAGATACAGAATAGATAAGATATTTTTTCTTCAATTATCGAAACAGGGATCTTTTCAATTTATAAAAAACTTTCAATTTCAGAATATTGAGATAATCGGTACAGAATTTTGAATCAGCCATTTCGCTCTCAACAAACAAAAATAGAAAAAAAATAAAACGTCTCCCAGGCACATAACAGCTTCAAATACGTCGAAAATTAACGCTGAATGATATGTATTTAATGTATTTTGTGGCTGTGTAAGAAACTACCTAAATTCTGTTTAATCTGTAATAATAAAAATTTTGTGACAGCTTATACTGTAATTATAATACCTCTAAAATTGAAATAACTCCGTCTGTTTATCAAGTACAAACTTGATAAACAGTGCAGATGAATTCGCGGAATACAGCTAGTTTGTTATGATTATCAAGGAAGAGGAAAAGGATATTACACGTTACGTTTAAACCAAGTTTCCGGAGGATATGTTTTCAATGTAAATACATAAATCCCTGCTTTATTGCATAAAGCCTTCGTTATTTATAGCGCACTCAACTTAGCCTTATCTAAGTTGAGTGGCCTATTTAATTTACTTAGTGAATTCACTATTGACTCTAGAGATGTTGTTTTTAAACAGACACCCTGTATTTACGTTATGAATAATACTTTGTCATGTGATTCATGTGTGGAAACAGCTGCTGTACTGAAACCTAAACTGGAAGCAGTACCTATACCTGCGACTAATGGAAGAGGTTGTGGAGTGGTGGCATTATAGAGTTAGGATGTCAGACCATTAGAGCTAGCTTTCAACAATGCTGAAAATAAAAAGCTAAGTCAAAGCTGCTCCAGAAAAAGTGTACCAGGCTCCAATGCCAGGTAGCGTTTGGGAGCTTCTAACGCATATCTTAGCTTTTATATTACTGCAAAAATGACGACCAGCTATAAGCCGCAAGGAGGGACTGGATGCGAAAGTCTCAGGACCTTGTAATTTGTATTGTGGCTTAAATTGGGAGAGTACGTTCAACAGTAGACTGTCTTAGGTTGGTTTGATTGCACTACAGAGAAAGCGCTTAGGGGATTGTGAAAAAATGGGAATTTCATTGTCTATGCAGATGTGGAATTGAGAGTGAGCTGGTGCTTTCGTCTTTAGTATATTATGGCTAACCCGAGGTGGCATGTTAATAAGTGTTTGCCACATCAAACTCTGGATCGAAATAAATATTTATTGTACGAGTCTCAAAATGTTCGTATCGATCGGAGTTTGGATATTTCGTATGTAGACATAAAAGACATGGCACAAGCAGCACAGTCAGTCTACACAGTCTACTCGTGACCATGGCTTTTGTAACATAGCCGAAACGTCGAGAGGTAAGCAAAGTTTGAAATGTAGGTAGGTATATGCTAAAAAGACCCGAAATCTATACTGTGTATTAATTTATTTGTCAAAACATTTCTCACAGAGATTCTTCGGTAAAAGTATGAGTGTGACCACGAGCAACTGCAGTGAATCAGTGCTAGTACATTGGTGTGACCACGAGTAACAGGTATTATACGTTCGTCACACTAGTGTGACCACGAGTCACAGTTATTATACGGTCGTCACACTAGTGTGGTAAAATGGTGTGGACACGAGTCTGAAGTCGTCCTGGAAATCGAACCCTCGAGGTGTGGCTAGTGACATACTTCACCACTACGTCACTGAGGTATACATCATTATTGCTTTACACACAAAGGTGGGACGATGTATAGTTTGTAAGATTTTGATTATGGCTACAAAGTAATTTGAATTGTTAAGACGCTAATTTGCAAGTCTGATCGTTAAGATTTGACGGTTAATTTGAACAAGTGTGTCAAGGACGTAGATTAAACGATTGTGTCTCTTGTCTTGTATCACATTATATACGGTTATTACGCTAACTGTATATATTATGTTGGACGTTAAACTGCTTTATAACGATTTGAAATTGAAAGCATTTCCTTCGAGAGAGAGAGCTGGCTGGAATTTTTGAGTTTTGAGGTATTTGAAGCTATCTAAAAACTTGTCTTATCATAGAGATACCTCTCCTATTATATTCATTAAAAACGTCATATTTTTAGCTCCATTCCTCACTAGCCGGTCATGCAGCTGGGGTATAATAGAAGAGATAGGTACCTATAAGAAAAGATTTCAGTTTGCTTCAAATACCTACTCAAAATATCCTGCCGGCTCTCGGACTATCAGTAACGTTGTTTTGTATCGAAAATGTTTGAATTCTCGGCCTCTCGACTCTGGATATACGGCAAATTAAATGGGACAATTCCCACCTGCATGGCATTAAGTATGAGTCCCGTATCCGTGGATGTACAGTAATGACTAGAACCTCAGAATATAGAACTAGAGAACTAAGACTTTAAAATATTTGTTCCGACACCGACGACGACGCCGGAATTGAACTCGCAACCTCAGGATAGACTGCAGGATAACTAAATTAAACAGTATGTAAAACAAGTACATTAGTAAGTATGAGTTTAGCACACATTGACAAATATTCTACCGATGCACAAGAACGTCCATACATTGAATATGTTCCAGATAGCTGTTGCGTCTACGTATCTATGACTATTAATTTGTACGCGCTTGAGCGAGAGCGATGCTAATGGACTTGCCCAAAAACGGTATCGTCCAAATTGACAGGTGCTATAAAACACATATTTTAGTATGAATATTATGGTCTAAACGTTGTATAATTATATTAATTAGCATTAACTTTAATATTTTTTCCTCCGTACACAATCCGAACTAACCAAGAGATGAGTACATGTAACGCAGTTGAGTGGAACACGACGCTTGTTCTGATCGCCGCATCTAGTACGTAGTACATAATTATATGTAGATCGATGATAACACATATCTTGTTACCAAAAACCATTGTTAGTACCCACTCAGTCTAGCTAAATGAATGATCAGGATTACCGCATAGCGGTTTAATTTGTAATCCAGTGCATGGTTCCTGTATTACAACAGCCATTTTCGATGTCAGACAATAGAAAACGCAAATCTGTCAGAATAAATCGATCTATGTGGGCACTTTATTGAGTGACGTTACGGTTCATTGGCTAGCGTTGCATAATGGCGACCAATGTCGAGTGTAGAGTACTACGGTGACAGACTGCCCACGCGCCCGCGCACCGTACGCGAAAGTTTGTGTAGTGTCTGAATCTATACTAATATTATAAAGAGGAAAGATTTGATTGTTTGTTAGCATCAAATAGGCTCCGGAACTACTGGACCGATTTGAAACATTCTTGTACTGTTGGGAAGCTACACTTTCCGCACCTATACATATGACGACGCAGATTCACCCCTGCGTCGAATACTGTTCTCACCTTTGGGATGACTCCGCGAGATACTCACATGACGCGCTTGACGCTATGCAGAGACGTGCTACCCGAATAATTGGTTGTCCAGAGGTGACGGGAGGCCTCGAACCGTTAGCGCAGCGAAGAACTATAGCGTCCTTTGCTGCATTATACCGAATGTATCACGGTGAATGTTCTGGAGAGCTCTTTAACCTGATCCCACGCTCCCCTTTCCGATCCCGAACAATGCGTGCCGGGCAGAGATGCCACTCGTACACAGTGGAGAGAATCTTCGCCAGAACTGAGCGTTTCAAAAGATACTTCCTCTGTCGAACTATAAAAACTTGGAACGACCTGCCCGCACACGTGTTTCCCTCATCTTACAATCCCGGTTCTTCAAGTGGAGCGTGAAGACTCTGAAGAGGCACATCACAGGTTCGCCAACTTCAGGACCACTGTCAGAAGTCTTACGGACTATGATAGTGGCCCCCAATCGCTACATGCGCCACGGCTTTCTATCAGGCTGGCGACGTAAATTTAGCGAGCTAAATATTAAAACAAAAGAAAATATTTTCCTACACTTAATAAGTACGATGACGTCATTGCGGGGTTTTTAATATGGTAGGAAAGATATCTTATACCTATGACGCATTGAAATCTAAGAAAATACAATTAAATCATTTACAGGTCGACGTCATAAAGTAAGAATGTTATAGATTTAAATGCCGAGCTATTATTACTCATATTATAGATCGTTTCACTTAATACAACATAATATGAAAGTTGAGTAGGTACCTAAAAGAGTTAAAAGACAGAACAGAATACTAATATTGCAGCAGTATGTTACCCATACATACTGCTACAGAGTGTATTCCCGTTCGTCCCCTCGACTTCGTCCCCCCGAATCACAAAAATAATATTTAATTAGTTCCCGATCGTCCCATTCCTAATTCAAGAGGGGACGAAATTTACACTGCGCAATCCGACTTGGACAGGTTAGGTTAGAAGGCTTCCCGTCTTAGCCTTCGTGGTTATTTTTTTATAACCACCTTAACAAAATCTATTTCATCCCCCCAAAAAAGTTAAGGGGACCATCGGGAAAATAAAATGATGAATTCCCGTTCGTCCCCCTAAGAGGACGAAGTCAAGGGGACGAACGGGAATACTCGCTGCAACAGTATTAGTGGCTGTGCGAATGTTTAAAAAATAACTCTTTATTTGGTTTTCTTCTGGAGAAAAACATTCTAGTTTTCTTTTATTATTACAGTTAAATTTTGTCTGCTTTTAACATTAGGTACAGTTAAGACTTCAGAAAGGTCATGTCACTAGCTAAAGCACGATTGTAAGTAGTTAAATTGAAAAATAAACCATTACAGCACTGAACGAATCTGACAGAAATATAGATTCTTTTAGCGGAAGTCACGCGGTTTTACCCGCATATCTCTCGTTCCCGTGGGAATACGGGAATAAAATGAAGCCTACGTTACCCGGGGAACTATCCCCGGGTAACGTAGGCTTCATTTTATTCATTATATTCATTTTAAGGTAGGCCACACTAGTGGCTTTCCAAAAGTGAAGAAATTTTTCAAATCGGTTAAGTACTTTCGGAGCCTATTTGATGCAAACAAACAAATAATCAAATCTTTCCTCTTTATAATATTAGTATAGACATATACATAAATGATTTAATTGAAATAAATAATTAAAGTAAACCAATTACAATAAGAGTTTCGCAGACAATTTAAGATGGCGGCGTTGTTATAGAACAGTCACGGATTTTATGTAGACAAGTAAATGTTAATTTAAATTTCACAGAACGGTCATAAACCTCAAGGACACCGGTTTGTTCTGGAATAACTTGAGGTGGTAGTGAAGCGGAAATGCGGGCCGGTGACTAATTCGAGACACGCTTCGGAGATCTGGAGTTGTCTTTTGAAGTTGATGACGTTATTGCCGAATTTAGACATTGCTATATATTTTCGTAGAACTTCGTTGTGAGGGGGATCCCGTCGATATTCGATAGGCAACATTACCTACAACACGCCTACCCATCTAGACCTCGAATGAGAGTTCCATTTCGTAAATTTCTCATACATTTCCTCCACTACGTTTTCAGGACTTCTGTGTCTCTTCTCCTGACAGGACCAGGTGGTAGGTATGACCAGAACTTGTTTACGACATAGGCATACGGACGGTCCGACGTGTCTTCGCCCAAGATTATCGGCCTCCACCGGGGGCCTAAGGACACTGAGGGGGCTGCTCACCGTCCTTACAGAAGTAGGCCCTACACGACAGCGTGACGTGAGGGATTCACGCAGGCCCCCACTAAGAAGCGGCATAACACCCTAAAAATCCCGAAAGATGCGGGATAGATCCCAACCCACCCCCCTGCTGGGCGAGGCCACAGTGGTAGCCGTAGGTTTGTAGGGAGTCCTGGGCTATCATTCCGTTGGCTTACCCGGGGCTCCCATCCGTATGCTGTTGGGCAGGATACGTGAGGATTTTTGGTCGGTAGGAGTCCGGTACAGCATCCGTGAGGATTTTACCTCTGGTTAAAAAAAGGTATATGGACGGTATTCACAAACAGTAAAGGTGTAAGAAGAGGCGACTGAACTGTTTCTTGATGGTCAACGGATAAGACTAATAATAGTGCTCGTTAGAGCTCCAATAAAGCAGGTATGCTGGAGATCAACGGTCGTAACTCTGATTCCCACTGTATTTAAAATACAACATACTGACGAAGAGTGTGGATTCTATCTCCAAATAATGAAGATATTTTTATAAATTTAAATCAAAAAGGCATCTACCGCCCAGAAGGCTTTTAAAATTTTAATTTTAAAGAGGTAAGTACCTAATTAACGAGGTTTTTTTCTTCTTATAACCTAAGAAATTCGCTAAAATGGCACCACTAAAATCTCTAATTGTATCTTAAAATGGCGAATCACTTAACATACCTTAAATGACGACACTTTAGCATTTATTCCTTCACACGGCAATTTAGTTTCCCAGTTGTAAGGTAATTTTAGTTATTTTTGAGTGAGAGAAGCAAGTATGTAAGTGTAAATCATCTTATTTTTATGAATACAGTTCCATATTCTTAGAAAATCTAATCGGTTACCGTTTACTTAGCTTTAACACAAAGAAAGAAAGAAAATTATTTATTCTATAACATAGTGGGGCACACAAACAATAGATATAGGAAGAAAACTTAATCTAAACTGCCTTACATACTATTTGAAATGAATGATGATTTTAACAGAGAAAAGTCAGCCAAAGCCAATGATAAGCATCAAAGTGCACAGAAGAATTTTTTTATAAGTGGGTATCTTCATGGGCTCGATGCCGAACTTCTACCGGCTAAAACAACACTGTGACCTTCAATTTGTCTACATGTCTAGGTGCCTCCCTCCCCCGTAAGCCCATAGAAAGGATGTCTCAGGATACACCGTTAGCATTAGATGTTATTTTAAGTTTATATTTGAAAAGCAATTAGTATGCTAACTGATCATAAATTTGTAATATGGAAAAAGAATTGGTTTCGAGCAGGATTTGAACCTGCATCTTCTCGCATTCCATTAGGTGGCTAAGATGTTATTTCATACATCGTGGATTTACTGACTTTTCATATACTACCCTGATATTAGTGAACCGGTTGTTAATGTAGCTAATTCTGAATTGAGTACTTTTAAAACTGTATTTAACTCAAAGTTCGAAACAAATCAACGAACTTTTTTTTTTTTTTTTTTTTTTATACCACTAAGGTGGCAGACAAGCATACGGCCCACCAGAAGGACCGGTGGTCACCGCAGCCTATGAACGTTTGCAACACCAGAGGTGCCACACTCGCGCTGCCGACCCTGTAAAAACCTTCTAAGACCCCTTTTGAAGAACCCCATACTGTAGGCGTTTGGGAAAACCGAGGCAGGGAGGTCATTCCACAACCTAAGCGTGCGCGGAAGAAAACACCTATCGGATCTAACCGTGCTGGAACGCACCGGACGCAGAGTGTGAGGATGAACTCCCTGTCTGTGGCGAGCGGTGCGATGATAGAACGTAGCCGTGGGCATCATATCAAACAATTCCTCAGAGCACATACCATTGTACAGGCGGTAGAACACGCATAAGGAGGCAAAGTCTCTCCTGTCGCGAAGAGGTTCCACACCAGCTGTAAGTACAGGATCGTTGACAATTCTTACAGCTCGTCTTTGCACCGAGCCAAATGGACGAAGCTGATATTCAGGTGCTCCCGCCCAGAGGTGACAGCAGTACTCCATATGCGGCCGCACTTGCGACTTATAGAGAAGCAGTGTTTGCGCCGCAGTGAAGTACCGCCGCGCCCTGTTGAGCACACCTAGCTTCTTGGACGCCAGCTTAGCCTTGTCCTCCAAATGACTACGGAACTGAACGTCACTGGAGATGTCAACGCCAAGGATCCCTATACTTTTGGAGATGGAAAGAGATGTGCCCTGAAATTGCGGCGCTACAGTAATTGGGGTTTGCTTAGCGGTGAAAAAACACGCTTGTGTCTTGGAAGGGTTGAACTGGACAAGATTTTGTCCACCCCAATCGGACACTCTAGTAAGAGTAGCTTCGATTTCAGACACAAGCTGTTCACGATTTTCCTCTACTGTGTCCCGAGAGATACCGGGGCGGCCCGTGTAACAAGTGTCCCCCGTACTGTCGTCCGCATAACAATGAATGCCATCAATAGACAACATGTCATTGATATGCAGCAGAAACAGAGTAGGGGACAACACTGAGCCTTGCGGTACTCCAGCGTTTATGGCCATGCAGTCTGAACAGCTGCCGTCAACGACGGCCCTGATGCTTCTACCGGCCAAGAAGCTGGACACCCATCCGCATAATCTCTCAGGTAGTCCATATGAGGGCAATTTCGTAAGTAGACCACGGTGCCAGACCCGGTCAAAGGCTTTAGAGATGTCGAGGCTCACTGCTAGAGCCTCACCCTTACTCTCGATAGCCGCCGCCCATCGGTGTGTTAGGTACACAAGAAGATCGCCCGTCGAGCGACCGTGACGGAAACCGTACTGCCGGTCGCTGAGCAGATCGTGTTCCTCAAGGTACCCCAGGAGCTGTGTATTAATTACACGCTCCATTACCTTGGATAAAAGGGAGGTGACGGCTATAGGCCTGTAATTGGCCGGGTCGGTCCTGTCACCCTTCTTGGGTACAGGATGTACATACGCGATCTTCCACGACGCCGGGACTTGTTGCATGGAATAGGAAAGTGTGAAAAGACGTGTAAGTACCGGACACAACTCTGGACCACAATGCTTTAGTACCACCGCGGGAATGTCGTCTGGCCCACTCGACTTATGAACGTCCAGGGATTGAAGCTCCCGCCGGACATTCCGCTGTGTAAATTTAACTTCCGGCATGGAAGTGCCACAACTCGGAATGCCCGGCGGTAAAGCACCCCCGTCGCTCATGGTCGAGTTAGAGGCAAAGAGATTACCCAAAAGGTCGGCTTTCTCCTTGGCACTCTGGGCCAAACTACCGTCGGGTTTAAGCAATGGTGGTAATCCTGACCGACAGAAGTTTCCCTCGGCAGCTTTGGCAAGCGACCAAAATTCACGACTTCCTGTGAAGGGTAGCCTGCTAGCCGTTCGCCAATAATAAAAACAACAATCTGAAGTTGAGGACATAATTGAAAATTCGAGCTTGACCGTTTTTTACTAAAGTTCATTGACCAATTCATTTAATTATTTTGACACTTAGCTAGAGATAAATAAATGCCCAATGACGCTAATGACTGCTTTAAGAAATCTTAATGAGGATTTCTACAAACAATTAACTAATTCACTTATGTCTGTTGTGTAAAGTATAGGTATAGTATTTTCCACTCGTTGTTTTTTTCATTTCCCATGTTTAAAGCAAAATCTGTGTTTCATTACTCATACTATTTTAGTGAAGGCAAGTTACATTTCGTTGCATTTGAAAGATTGAAAAGTAAGCCCTCTTTAGCAAGCTGCTTTAGAAACTTCAAAATTAGTTTTCCATCATATTCGCCTTATTTCATGAAAGAGTTTCATTCCGAAAACCTTCAGCATTAATGATATTAGATACTGGCTTAAATACGCGATATAAAGGTCCTTCTATAGGGTTCAAGCGATATCTGTGATAATCGCGTTTTTTTTAATACTGCTTGGTCGCAAACAAGCTTACGGCCACGGTTGGTTACCGCAGTCTATGAATGTTTGCAAGACCAGAGGCACTACATACGCGGTGCCTATACACTTATTTATTTTTATTTTATAGTTACAATAGATTTATATAATATGCACGTGTAACGATGATGGTTGTTAGACAAAATCTATGCTGCTCTATTCATATTGTCACGAGCACAATCACGTCAAGCTATTAAGTCGTTGGTTCCTGCTCATGCGTAACCATACAAACAGTGCGATGTACATTTTGTACATTGCATATCTGATTTGTTTTGAATGTACCGGCTTTTAAAAATATATTCGGTACATTCGGCTTAGTTTCAAAGATTGTGGTTGATCTAACATAAAAAGAGGGAGGTTGAAGAAAGATCTAAAAATATCTTCTTGAGACAAAATGAAGTCGGTTAAAAACTGCATTTTTATTATAGTGAGTTTGGGGAAAGGATTTGGTTTGGATTTGATAAAGATATTATTATTATTATTTGCATCTAATTAGCATTTTTAAGCTTTGCTCATCTCTTGATATTTTGTAAAAACATAATAAAGTAAGTATACAAATTATGGAAGTTTAAAAACATTTTTCTTGAAAAAAAAAACTGAGAATTTTAATCAAGGCATTTCAATTGAATTGAGATTCTTTTACAATTATTTCTAATTCACTTGAATTATAATTATTTAAAAGACCGTTACACTTTATAACCTTCTTGATAAACGCAATTCGACAAACCCTTGAACTTCAACATGAACATCATTCTCGTTAAAAACTCAAATATTACTCAAGGTCTTCACGAAAAAGCGTAAAATATTTCCACAATTAACCCTGGCGTAATCGACAAAATATTTTGAGCAGGAAGATATAAATATGTTACGGTTACCACATACCTATGTAAACTATTGGCACGATAATATAATTATGCAAATATAACAATACCTCCATCACCACGGTTAGAACTTACTTTATATATTTGCACAATTAACCCTGGCGTAATCGACGAAATATTTTGAGCAGGAAGATATAAATATGTTACGGTTACTACCTATGTAAACAGTTGGCACGATAATTTAATTATTAAAATATAACAATACCTCCATCACCACGGTAAGAACGTCCTTTATCATAAAATTGTGATAAACTAAAATTAGCAGTTCAGAATTATCTCTTTTATCTAAATAAATCTGAATATCAGTGGACCCTATAACGCATGTAAATTAAACTTTCGTTGTCCTCTGATACCTACACTTGCAGGCATTTGCTCTTATCTGAGCAGTGATAGACAGTATTCTCAATACGTACAATTGTAGAGTGTGATTATAATATAGCAATTACGTTACCTACATCACTGACCATTAGCTCAATATTTTGAAGTCCATCCTTTACCACAATACCATTTTTTTGTATAAATTACAATCCCTTAATGGTTAACAAGCCCACAACCAACGATTTGCTATTCAATAACGTGGGCTCATAAACTTGTACCTTTTACACCACAGTTAGGACAGTGTCCAGTTATACTTATTTCTCCTCTACAACTGTTGTTTCGTTTTTGTCTGCTCGTATCTAATAATAATATCTAGATTGATTTTTGTCATTAGATCATGGCCGGTGGAATAACACAACTAAAGAGGCCTACCAGAAGTAAACCAGTTTTAACATTTTTGGTTTGGTTTAAAGTCATTGACCTAATGAAAAAAAAAATCATTTAGGTAGGTACATATAACGAATATAGTACATTTTATAGGATAAATGTGTAACGTAGTACATAATATATTTAAAACCGCAAATATTAATCGTTTTCAAATTAGACAACGACGGCTTAATAACGGTTACTGTGTATGATAAAAAAGTGGATTCCGATTTGTATCGCAATCAATCTCCGGATCTAATTGAAATCTTATAACTATTAGAAACTGTTGGCATATCTGAGATAATTGATCATTGAAAACGCAGATAACACTTTGAAATAAAAATACATTTCTAAGAAGGTTCTCTCTTTCGATCTAAACATGATAGCTTAAGTTATTTATTACACATTATTTTTCAAAAGTCGTATTTTTTTTGTATTCCATAACTTCTGTAGCTTCTATTTCATGTGTAATAGCGGGCTATTTAAAAAGAGTGGCCGTAAATTTAATTGCCAGATTCTCCCTTACAGGTTCTACCTATGCCTTGCGAATCTGGCAGTAAATATAAATGTAAAATCAGAAATCTTGACATTCATAAGTGTTACTGTGTGACCTAGGTATATGAATATAGATATTTTTAATTTTGATTATCACTTACCTCATATATTTTCTATGTTCATTTACAGGCACGAAGTATTCGTCATATGGGTTGCTAGTGTTCATTTCTACGTCTACATCTTTCTTCTTTGCACTGCCGTTTTTGGGTGTGAGATTGATAAGTTCTAAGTTTACTGCTTCTAGAGTTTTAGTGTCTGAGTTTCCATTAGGTTCTTTTGAATGCCCGTTTTGTTGTGGTCCATTAGATGCGAAAGAATCATTGTGGTTTGGGTCTGAGGCTTCATCGTGTTGGTAGGCTCGGTTGTCGAAACCAGTAGGTGAGGAGGGCGGTGAAGGAGGCTTATGTTGCGGCCTCGTCGGTTCCCGCGGCGATGCCGATCTACTGTGACTATCCATTACTCTTGGAGCGGACTGACATCTGTGGACAAACAGTAACATTTCTGTTTTAGTACTCGAAATATTAAACTTTTATATCACGAGGCAGACTAACGTGCATCCTATCTAATTTTTAAAGGTTCATCCTCGCCTTTTTAGTCTGTCAATCATACTTAGTCTAAATGGAAAGGAAAAAAAAGGAGCGTTGGTAGTTAAAACGGCAATCGCTTCTAACAATTACAAAAATAAGTAAAATTGCTGAAATAAAGCTAATATACGCTAATGCTATTATTATATTATCTAGAACTCTAGTCAAATAAAATAATAATAATAAATATTCACGGACATTTCACACAACGCTATCTGATCCCAAAGTAAGCTAGGAATAACCTGCTTGTGTTATGGGTATGAGACCACTGATATTAATACTTATATACTTTTTAAATACATACATATTATACATAGAAACACCCAGACTCTTGAGGCAAACATTTATGCGTCACACAAATATTTGTCTCCGGTGGGAATCGAACCCACGACCTCCAGCGCCGCAGGCGGTATCACTACCGACTGCGCCACAGAGGCATGATGAACATATTTAGGTTGATATTTCTGAATGTACATATAACATGTTAATCATAGAAACACTCAAAGTCCGGGCTGACTGAACGAATACCTGGCCCTGTAGACTCCTACATGAGATTCTCGGCAATAACCGTCGAATACACTACTACAATATAATTTTGCATACTAAGTAATACGCCGGCGTAGCATAAATAATGAAAGTGTCTATCTACTACAAAATATTAAGCGCCTACTTGCAGCACCTGCCCAGTCACATAGTACTGGTACTGGTTTTTATTATGAAATACAAATTCCGCAAAGTGATACATTGGTTGACGATGCAATTTTAAGTACCTATCAAAATAAAAGCCAATGTTAATGAACATAAACAATGGAAGTAAAATGTAAATGCAATAAATTTAAAGGACATAGTGCACTTTGCTAAGGAATGTTATAATAACGTTGAGCATTGATCGTAGACGCGGATTTATGAGAGTTGCAGAGCGGTTTTATAATATCGCCTTTCTTGATCAATTTAGGATGCATTCGAATTTTCAAATATTTCTGCCATTTCAAATCGGCACATAATGTTTAGGTATGGCTAAGTCATTGGAGACAAGTAGTGTATAGCTTTAAATTAGTTTATTTCTGCTCCTTTTGATTACAAAGCGCTCGTGGCCCCGCGGACTCAGTGTTCTGTAAACGATCACTGCAGTAAGCAACTTTCACTATGGCCGGTCCATGGATGGGTGACCATCCATGTGATCACTTTGTGACATTTATTTGAGAGTTTCCGTGCTTCGGAAGGCACGTTAAGCCGTTGGTCCCGGTTGCCAGTAAAATGGCAGTCGTTAAGTCAAGTTGAAGACTTTATTTCAACAGCAGGCAGTCACAACCTGCGCCTGTCCATTTAAACACGGCAATACGGCTCACCACCTATTACGTGGGACAAATTATACAAAGGTGAAATGTGGGCATATAATATGCCTCTGCCTACCCCTTCGGGGATAAAGGCGTGACCATATGTATGTATGTATGTTTTGATTACGACTTTGACTAAACGATTGTGTGATTTATAAGAAATAACGTCCTCCTGAAGTATTTTATCCCCTATTTTCTACTATCATTTTGTACTGGACACCACAAAAATGTTTGGAGCCCGAGCAAACTGTTCATGACTGGTGGAGCACAGGTTGAGCAACAAACGTAGTTCTGGCTACAGGAGCTCTTCCAAAATAAGAACTAAATCAAAGCTGATCCTAGCAACCAATAAAAACAAACCCCAAGTTTTAGTTCCGTGTAAGCCACTGGGAAGAACCATAAAAAAGAAAAAGACTATCCCTGAACAATATAATAAGCAGGTCATACTCAAAACATAGGTTGTTTGTCTATCTTAAAGATTAAGTTACAAAACAGAAACGTGTTTCTCTATCTCAAATGATAAATCTAAAGATCTATTTGAAAGGAATATTTGTATTACTACACGTGAAAGTACTAAATATGAGTAGGTATAATAACTACTTCATTTAATACCTTTCAGAATGTCAAATAAACTGTTACGAGTAATGTGGAACCTATCATTTACGACACTCTGTAATAGTTTGTAACAATACCGCAATAGGTTAACACTAAGTACATAACCATAATCGGAACCATCATGTAGAATGTACAAAGTGCCGTGTCGTGATGAGTCTGTCGAACCTAGGCATGAACCAATTTATTCGGAGAACACGAACACCATAAATCGAATGTGCATGGAAACTGGCCAAATGAAATTTGTCACGCCACCGGGTTACTAAAGAATGTATTGAACTAAAGGTGTCAAAATTCACATCACTAAAGCATAATAATGTGACTATTCATCATTACCATGTGAAACTACTTAATCCAAAGGTTTAAACATCAGCCTTAATCGTGACTGACGCATTTATAAAGATTTGAGAAAGTTTAAAAGTAACATTGTAGTCTGTTTTAATATCAAACGTACTCATAGAAAACGCGCCGGTCTATTTGAATAACTTTAGGTCCGAGGTATATAACTTAACTAAGCTATTTCCAAAAGGAACAGAATAACAGCGAAAATTATGATGACATACTAAAAAGCTAACTATTACTTGCATATCGTGGGTTAACAACAGGTTCGCATGAAGACTCATCAAAGTTGAGAACAACATCATACGTCCTTAGTCTCAATACACGAGAGTTGTCGAGGCGAGCCACCTCTTACTATTCATTGTCTCTTGTGCCTATAAGATCTATTATAATATTATTGTAGTACTTGAGGTCAGAGTTTATACACAAAAAACGGTAGATAGATAGCAACAAATTTGACACAAACAAGACGATACAGTATAAGAATAGAGCTTTCTATGCTGTTTATTTGAATTCAAACATTCAAAATATTGATAGACTTTGAATGTGTGCTATAAATGTGACTAGTAAATAAAAAAGTATGACTCACTTAATACCAAATTTGAAATTAATGACATTATCATAATCAAATTTAACAAAATTTTCTATATGACAATATTATATTATCCTTGTAAATTAAATCTGCCGTACTTGCGATACCTTCTTCTTTCTCCTTGATAATAAATGCTAGGTCCTAATGTTTAAACGACAAAAACAATAGCATGTGTCATTGTTTACTTGTTGCTATTGACAAAGAGTTGTTATGAATGCTTCAAGATTGTTGTGTTTGGAGAAGAAAACTTAGGACCTAGAGAACAACACGTCACAAACATGTTTGAAATGTGATGTACATAAAAATGTAAGTGAAAAGATGTAAGATAGGGAACTGTTTATTGATGTAAGGGCATGTGATAAAAAGGTTGGCTTTTCGAACAGTTTTGGACATTAACAATGTCAAAATAGAAAGGCAGTGCCTTACAAATACCAGAATATCATAGTAATGTGATACAGAGATGAAAATTTTCATCTATCATATTTCATAGACAAACGGGTTAATGGCAGAATAAAAATGTTTGAATAGAGGTAATTCCTAAGAACTTCAGCTAAAGCATTATGTTTGTGAAGAGTACTTAGACATATTAATATGTTAATAGGTATTAGAAAACAAATATGAGATACAAAGTGGACGGTCAGAAAAACATTAATTTCACAAAAGTGCAAAACATAACCTTGAGTGGATCGTTTTGAAAGTGAGGACTGTTTGTTGATAATGCATTAATAGTCATGATTCGTAAGTATAAAGCAACCTTTGCAGCAAAGGTAGAATCCCTGGCATCTTCACAAGCTGCAGTGTTGCAATGCCAAATCGTGACTGAAGTCAAACAATTCTCATTAGATTGTTTGAATAGATACATCTTATAACAAGAATACAACAAAATCCATTGACTTGATTCCAATAGTTCAAAATGAGGATGATAACGATTGATGTACAGATATAAAACTACTTATAAATCGAAATATATGAACTTATGTACAGTGCCTATGTTCAACACTTATTAATCACTGAGACAATTGTGTCTGTTTAGGTGTGTCATAACTTGCAAATAATGAAAAAAAAAACACATATTACAGAATGAAATCATGTAATTATGACACTTGGGCCAACATTTGCTTTCTGTGGAACTGTGAAGGTGCCAAATAAGATAAATTTTCATGCAAAAGTTAAAGTATATTCAAACCAACCGCCGTCGGTAATTTACAAAGAACACCTAATTATATAAATTTTGAACGCCATAGACTAACTTATTGATGTTTGTCTGAGCACTTCCTCATAGATATACACACATATATACACACATACGCAATCATATATGGACCACAAGCTCAATGATAAATTTTAATTACTTGTTTTTATTTTATCACAGAATCCACAAAAAACGTGTGTTGAATATTTTTAAAGTACTTAAATAAATAAGCAAAACTAAGCTCTGGCTCGCGGCCCACTCACCGTATTCTAGGAGTAACGGATCTCTTCTTAACAGGTGAATCTAACACTAAAGATCTGGTATAATAATATCTGGCGTGCGCCGAACGAGGTGTTCTGGGCGCCTTCCTAAACCGCTCGCTCCTAACTAGGTTACCTCCAGGCATTGTACACTGTTATGCTACCGGTCGCACACAATTTTCATTTTTACCGTTTTTAGAAAAAAACGCAAGAAGCGATTTGATTGATTCTGATCACAGCACTGACGCGCGCAAGGCGTGCGATGATTTCATGTTCAGGTGACGAAGAAAACAATCATGTAAACAATAATATTGTTGTGTTCCACGACATACGGGATGCTCTAAAATATTGTTTGTTCATTACTCAGATGACCGAGCTGCATTGCTTCTCAATCGGTAGCATTTTTTTGCAGTACATTTAAAGGTTAATTATTGGGAATCCCGCAAGGAAGCATTACATATCCTGGTGCACTTACATTGATCAGCGATGAGTGGTGGTCACTTACACTTACAGATGAATGTTGTAACCAGGATCCCAGGATGGTTTGTTAGATGTCTTGATATTGCTGAACTGAACCGATCTTAAAACCATTTTGTTAAAAGTAGTGAGAAGAAATAATATAAGTACTTATGATTCCTATTAGAGCTTAATATATAGGTATAACTAGCTGAGCCCGCAACTTCGTTTACGTCACATAAGGTGTATGAAAGGAAAGGTATTTCTTCATCAGAGTCATCAAGCAGCGTCTGAAACTGCCCTGTTTGCTTAATCATAAAAGAGCTTAATGATTAATTCTATTTTAAAACAATTCAGTCCACGCCTTCGGCGCGGACTGAATTGTTTAAAAATAGTCTTAATCATTAAGCTCTTTTATGATTAAGCCAACACGCCAGTTTAGGTTCACTCACATTCAAAGAAACCCCTACAATTAAAATTTTCAAAATATCTGATTCTTAAAAGTGTTATAACTCTTTTATTTCTAAACCGATTTACATAAAACAAACGCTAAATGTTAACTGGAGCAAACCTCAACACAATAAAAAAAACCGCATTGCAATCGGTTGAGCGGTTACTGAGATTAGCGTGCACAACCGTACAGACAAACAGATATACAGACATACAGACATACAGACAAACAGACAAAAATTCTAAAAATCATTGTTTTGGGTTCTATTGCGTTCATAAAGCCCCCCTATAATATTTCTTCTTTTTTATCTTCCATGTACAGACAGCGACCTGTTACGATTTTATTATATGTATTGATATAATTCAATTGCGTTGTTTTGAAGCAAATCATATGTTTTATTTAACAGTTTTTTTCAAACACACATCCTTAGGATAATTTATTAGACCAGGAAATAAGTTTTAGAGTTAACATCCTGTATCAGAATATTTTCAACATCAATGACTTCATGCTAAAAGAATACAGTACTGATGCGATTGTACCCATTCAGAGAATAGGCGGCGATAGCTCAATCATTTGACACAATTGAAATATTTACTACAATTAGATACTGGTATGTATTATTGTGTTTCGATTAAGGATTCCATCTCCTACGAAAGTGATGATTGTTATATCCTGACGACAGTCATAATATCCTTAGACAACAAAACGGATCGCAAAGTTACAATGAAAAGTACATTATTAAAATCTGTTGCTACTTCGGTATTGATAACGTGAGTAGGGTAAGTCTTACACATTATAATAAATCATATTACGCATAAAAAAAGTTGTGATTTTGTCATAATTAAAGCAGCATTTGATTTTTTAGGACACTTATTTGGCAAATACAAACTGTTGTGGCTTCGCTAGTCAACGCTAGAATAAATATTTACTTATGTAGGTATTTTCAAGCGCTTTTTACAAAGTTTTATGGTAAGTATTATCTCCGACATTGAAAAAAAAATACAAAAGTATATTATTTCATCCCTTATTTCAACTTCTTCATTCTTTTTTTCGCAATAAAAGGTAGCCATGTCCTTTCCTAAGTTAATTTAAATTTTGATTTTCCCCTATCATTTAATTTGTTTCTATGTATAATATGTATGTATTTAAAAGTATATAAGTATTAATATCCGTGGTCTGATACCAATAACACAAGCAGGTTATTCCTAGCTTACTTTGGGATTAGATAGCGTTGTGTGAAATGTCCGTGAATATTTATTTATTTATTTGAATGAGGTCAGGCCACTTGAAAGACAGACAATTTCGTTCACATATACAATTTTAGTAAGTATTAAAAAAAATCTGATCTGCGAGAAGTTAAACTGCTTCTTCAGTAAGTAGTTTCAACTTCCTTGTCGCGAAAGATAATGGTGAAGTGTTTAACGTTGTAGTGTTTATGTTGTCTGGTAAAAGCAACGGGGAATGATCGCTAACATGAACAAGATAACTATTTATAATGTTCAGCAATTGTGGAATTCTAGGCGCGTAGTTGTGAAAGGCTCAGCGGCCTTAGCAAATACTAGACTAACTGCATTTCAATCACGATGACGATCTCAGCGGTTACCGTTCGTAGTTTATTGATTTAAAAACCTTTCTGCTTCTTAACTGCTCATTTTTACGTTATTATTTTTTATTTTAAAAGTTATAATTCTCAGTCTGTAAAGTCAGTACTTGTAAACTTGTAAAGTCTACTTATCTGTGATAGCTTTACTTTCGATTTACGTTTACTTTACTGAAACAGTGTCTTTTCCCCCTGCGCACAACTATTAGCTAATGTTGATACGAACACTTGACTCTGACAAAAATTAGCTTTCTCACAAACGAATGTATCAACTTAACTATGGGTTTTAATTCGTTATTTCTACAGGTATTTTATAAAAAAACACCATACTCTAAACAACAACAAGTGAGGTGTTGAACAATTTTTGAAGTACGACTCCTATATCTATGTCATTGGTTGTGGTGGCTGAAGCTTTCCAATATTCGTATCTAAATAAAAGTCTTCTGTCATGGTCACGAGACGTCGCTGTCGGTCTTCATTTATTTTTGCACTAAAATTTTGATGAAATTTTATTCACGTAGATATCTTTTTGAGTTTGATTCAATTTGAGAGCTTGTATTCGATTCTGTAAAATCTGCAATAATTAATTCTCTTTCGTCTCTTTGATTTGTTTCTTGAATCAGATATAATATAATAATAGCATGAATCCTATTTATTATTTTCAGAGAACATTGTGCCTCTAACTGTAACGCTTTTGCTTGATTTAGTTCAAGCTGTCTCGGCTAGGTGACGGTAAATAAAAAAAATGTTATCCAATTATGTGTAACCCGTGCTTGAATGGTGTGTCCGGTCTTGCTATATTGGGCATACTAGATAAAAACTAGTTCTTGCAACTTGCACTTTCACACGTTGGCGTGAATAGCACATTATCAGCTTCGCTGTAATTTTGTTCAACTGTTGAAAAATTTTAATATTCAGAATTTTACATTTGTTCAGATAACCTTCATTGCTTTAATTATAATATGAAAACTAAAATTCTTTAAAATGGGCAATGGGTGGGGATAGTTATATGTAACCTATTGTTTTCTATTTAATTAAGTCTTGATCTACCACGAGTATAACTTTCATTTAAGCTGTTATCAAATAATGAGTATGTCGCTTACCATCTTTATTACAGTACCAAACTAATGAATCATTATTGAAGTGTCAGAGAATGAGAGAGCGAATTAGATCGTAAAATCTATCGTTACTTTCGTTCAGAAGTGATTGATAGATAGAGCTTAGTATGGCTTTTGCTTCTAAAATAACATTGTTATAATATTGTACAGTTCTTTTCTTGATTTGTGTTAAGTATATACTCGACGTCCTGCTAAAATTTAAAAAGGATTTTGCTAGGACCTTATTAGTCCTTGTAGAAGAATACCTATATTTTATTAATTCTTTGATACGACACTAGGCAATTTAAATAACTGCCACTCTAACAGTCCTTGGAAATTATTTCCAAAACAACGACGGAAATCGGTAAATATTGTGTAAATTATTGATACTAAACGAAAACCGTGTCATATTGTGAACCTTGTAATAAATACTAGATATTAGGAAAAGAAATCTGTATAAAACGTTGAAATGTTACAAGATACTGCGGTTAATTTAATACCTAGATGTGAGGTCAACAGTTAAGAATGCTGTAATATGTTGGAAGTTAGAGTATATGGAATTTTGTTGCCGTTCCGGCTTCATATAGGAACTTATTTCCAGAATATAAGCCTATGTATTATACAAAACCTTAAGCTATCCAAGCACCAAATTTCAGCCTGATCTGTTCAGTCGTTAGAGCGTAATAGAGTTACAAACATCACACATTCATACATCCACACTCACAAACTATCATTTATAATATTAGTAACATTCTAATGACATAATTTGAAATTGATCCAGTGTTTAAATAAAATTGAGGTAGGCTAGATCTTCGTCATAAGATAATCTTGAAGTACTTGGTCAGATGGTTATGAAGTCATGGAGGAGTAAGACAAGTTAGAGCTAGACAGCTAGAGCCTTTTGGCCGCATTCTTGAATTCAAGCTTTTTAATCTAGTCGACTCCTTTTTCTATTATCAGTTCCTTCTACTATTAGGTTATTAGTAAGTAAGTGTAGTTAGATGTCGGGAATATCTATTGTCTGTCTTTTACGCCTTAGGCTTATCGAAACTTTAAACGTGGACCATTATCATTTCTCTATCGTGGTCAATAATGATTGTCATTGTTTACTTTTAAATATTGTTATTCATATCGATCAAATAATCGATAAGAAGTGTATTTAAATTGAGATTGCTTTCTTTATCGATACGCCAATCGTCCTTTATCGAAATGTTTGATGGAGCAACATTGCCTATTTATGTTCATTTTACACCCTGTTTCACGTAAATTTAAACTCGTTTTTAGTGCTTGGGTTTATGAAATTTTACTGCCGTGCTAGTGTTTGTTAATAATGTTGGGCAGCGATTTGCCGTTGGTTAACTAGATCACCAGGTTTAGTTGTTTTCAGTTGTGTAAGAGGGTCTTTTGAACACTAGAAAAACTAGATCTGAATGATTACATTTTATTTTGGGCTTTCTTCCCGACTATTAAAATAATAATAGCAATCTAGGTGTTAGATATTTGTTTTGTAACTTCGAGGCTGTTTCTAAACTTGGGATTAACATCTTTCAAGTTAAAATTCATTAATTAGAATCAAAATGCCTTATCCAAATCATGACTGCTTTTTTACCCATGAGTGAATTGCACAAATTATGATCAATATTTATCTATATCCCACGGCATGTAATTTTAAAGCAGGTAGCTTAGAATATCATATTGGATTGGCTAATTGTTAACAGACAGAGTCTGTAATAACGTTAGACTAAAATCTGTCCTTATCTATAATTTCAGTCAGATTCGTTCAGCGATTAGAGCGTGGTTGAATAACATACATCTTCACAAATTTTCTCATTTATAATATTTAGTAGGATAAGTAAGATACTAAACATCCCACTCTTAAATACACAACTCAAGTAATTCACAAATGACAAAAATACTAACCGTGAACGTTAATGATTTCAAAAAGGAGTCAAGGCCAATTTGCATTTAACGATGCTTAGTTCTGAGGCGGATCAGTATTTCAATGTTTTTATTTCTCAAGTTCACAAATTAAACACAATGTAGTGTATCAAGAATCTCATTATCGTCGTATCTCGGTAAGTAAAGCTCGTGAGCTCTTTAATGATCTCTACCAATCTTGGCACAAATCACATTAAGAGGTGCATGTCCTCCGTTCTCGAAACCAAAGGTCATTGACTAACAATAAAAACTGATTCGCAAAGTACTTACAATTGTTCTAACATTTTAATTTTTCCGCAATTATTGTGATTTTATGTTATAAATGAAAGACCGAAACTAAGAATAGGTAATAAATGAACCTGGTTTGGGACTAGACAACATCAAACAGGAGTTATAGTACATATTTATTATTGTTATAGGTGTGCTTTCCAAATAATCATAGGCAACATCGTCATTGGAGTTTTAGTTTCAGTTTCTGCAAAAAAATTGCATTAGAAATTTTGATTTCTTTCGCTGTAGAATTATTACAGTCGCCATGTCCAGTAACAATTATGAAGTTTCATAATATTTTTTATTGTATGCACGCTTTCGGACAATATTGTTGCAATTTTGTTGCGATTCCGTTTCAATCTTTCTTACTCACCAAATCAAATTCAGTTATAAGAAGTTATTGATACGCTTTCCAAAATTGTTATCCACAACTTCGTCGTGTTTCAGTTGCAGTGTAGTGCATAAGTTGTAGTATTTTCACCTCGCAGCACACATTCTTTTGTGCGAGCTTGGTGAACCGTGGCTGAGTCGTTTGTTTGTGGCCCAGCCTCAACAGTGAAAGGTATACCGAGGAGGTCACCTGTGGCAGTGCTATTAGCGCAAAATGTTCCGTGTTCAGCTAAGCTGTTCCACTGAATTAAGTAAGTATTTTTCTCGGTTACACTTTTGGTGAGACCCACAAAATTGTAACATAATTGTTATGGGGTTTTGAGTGTGAATTGTTACAATTTTTTTTATTGTAATTTTCAGACGATAAGTAGCTACATACAGCGCACTCGTATCCGTTTGCTTACAGAAGCTTTTTCCCGGAATAAAAATCAGTCGGTGTTAATTTAGGGTGTCTCCTATTTGATTGAGTAACAAACATCTTCGCAAACTTTTACATTTATTACGTTAGTAGTTAGTAGAATATTCAACTGAAAACAAATCGCATTACCGACGGGTTCGTTAGACGCTTCTGCTAATAATATCATCAAATAATAGTATCCATAAAATATTGTAAAGGGTACAAAAACGTTGCTAAAATAAATAACTCATGTTAGAAATATGACAGCGCAAACATCCGGGTTGAACCGGAATGTTCTGACATCAAGTCAACCGCTACATATTGAATTTTTATCGACACTTTCGAGAAGCACAGGTTATCGACCAATGATAATGCATCTTAAATTTTTCGTACATCGTTTTAACCATGCCATCATACGAAACCAGTATTGTTACGAATTAACATATTCGTAACTGACTGAAGTACCAATGAAGATACTGCATCTAATACAATTGTTGAAAGTTGACAACGTTGATGATTAAAGGTGTCAGCTTTTTATGGTCTAAAATCAGATTTTATATATAAATTTTATATAATCACTTGATAAATTGTATCTATGGTATGTAAGTATAGTATAGCAGATATATAAGTACGCCAAACAACTACCACTCTGTACCGTACCAACTTCTCCATCCAAAGGTTGCCTGGTAGAGATCGCTTTCAGCGATAAGGCCGCCCATTGTATTGCTATAAGTATATAATATATGTCATCTTAAGTTATTGAACTGGCGTACAATAAATTGTATAATAAATAAATAAATAAAATCTCTCAAGATCTCATATCCAAAGGGAACGACCCTGAGCAAATAATGTGTAATGTGATTTTACCTTATAATGATAGTTGATCCAAAGTTTCAGAATAGTAGACTTGTTATAGATCAAGTTATACATAGGTTCTGCCTTATAAGGAATAAGGAACACAAACGTGATAGAGTATATTTTATATTAAGTTGAAATTCCTTAAATGATGAAGACATGTATCAAAATGAAGCGACACAGTGTTTTAGAAATCGATGTTTAGCATCGCAAGTTGCTTCATTTGAATTAAGTTTAGGCGTTTATCGTTTAACTTGCTATTCATGTAGATAATTATTATGTTTATAGTATCTAAAAGGTAACAGTGTGAATTGTGTAAATAACGTGAATAGATAGTTTGATGGTTTGTTGATATAGCTAGTTAATTTGAAGCAGGCAAACACTGAGAGGCTTATTGAAATCTCTTACTTTGACGACGTGTAGCATGGGTTTAAAATTCGTCACAGTAGAAGCCACAAAGTATAAGATAGCCTGAAATATAAATGAAAAAAGAAAAATGAAAAATAAATTTAAAAAAAGTAAGACAAATACAGTTTATACATACAGTGTTTTGTGTCGCTATGTTAATACAATCATTACAATTCACAGTACCCCAATCGTCTCAAACGATTCCAAATTCCTTGCATGCTTCTTCAAGACCGTAAGGTTGTATCATGAGGTATGCTTACAAATGGCTTCAGTCAATCACTCAGCTCCACCGTAACTAATATTAGGCAATTCTGATCATGCCTTGCACCACATCATCTACATACAATCGGTAACCAACCGGCTTAAATCTTTCCATTCAATAGGATGTGCTTCAGATAACACAAGGGTTTCCTTTTAGGTTCTACTTAATGAGTCTGTAGACGGATACAATCAGTAGCTATAATTTGAAAAGCAGCTTCAAAAACCACTATGTATTTTTGTAAAATGATATCAAAATTACTAATTATCATTTCTTCTTTCAGCATAATGAAAATGACGACATTCCAAACACAAAGAAAAAAGGTTTTGTCCATGAGTCGGGATGCAATGAAATACCTATCAATTTTTTATGGTTTGACAGGTCACCGGAAATTGGTGGAAAAAGGTCGGGATTACGAAGTATGAAATCTGTTTTGACAGTTAATTCTCTCATTTGATTTAGAAATGATTCATCGGGATACTCGAATATTTATTTAAGTCTTTTATTTTAGCATTTTTATTGATTTACTACTGTAAGATTTATGACTAATGTCTAGATCGGTCTACATGTTCAATTTATATGTACAGCTGTGCATTGCGCAGATCACAACCTTGTGTGAGCCTTTCGGAATACCTAACTATTTTAACCATTTCCGCTCATGTTGTAACAACTGAATAATAATATCGTGATACAATTATATTTTGGTTTTACTCCTAAAAGATTTTTTTATGAGTTTCAGAGCACTTATTTAATGGGACTTGAAACGTGTAAAGGCCACGAGGTTCCAGTACCGTCCCGATTGAAATCCCAAGTTTTAATCACTATAAATATATTTATACTGTACTAGCGCATGTCACGTGCGTATGTTTACCGGGGTTAGTGTAGCTTCTCAACAGAGAAAGAATTATTCAAATCGGTTCAGTGTTTTGTAGGAGTCGAGGAAGGCCACGACACACCTAACACGACCAAATTAATCGTGTGTTAGTTAAAGGTGGAGTTAAGAGCTGAAGGAACCGACGTGCATGCATGAAAAGAAAAATGAAAGTTGAAGAAGCAAGTGAGGTGTGTATGGACCGTGCCGTGTGGCGCTCGGTTCTTTCTGCCTACCCCGCAAGGGATTTGGCGCGAAGGTAGATAGATAGATAGGTTCAGTAGTTTCGGCGCCTATTCGTGCAAACAAACATACAATCAAATCTTTATAATATTAGTATAAATGAATACTTTTTTTGCGTTCATTAATCATCTATTTAATCTCAAGGTGCGGAAGTTCGCATAAGACATGGCCTCCATAATTATGCTACAGGTACTTATTCAATTGAAAAAAAAATGCAAAGGACAAAAATAACATAAAAATAAAAATACGTAATTTATAATGTGTAAAGCGCAAACAGAGTTCACTGTAATGCTAAAATATTTATTATTCATAGATAATAGCACAGATAACTATAAAATCACTAACTGTCCCGCGCAACTTCGTTTGCGTGATAAATGAAGAACCGCTCGACCGATTTTGTGCAAACTTCACATAAACCATCTACTAAATATAAATAGTCCGAACAAAGCCTAAACATTTGGTTCGGATAGGTGAGCCCGTTCTTGAGTTATAAAATTACCACGAAAAGTGGCATTGATTTTTATATATATAGATCTTAGATCATCTAACCACAGGATGCGCCTTACTTAAGCATTGTTTTCTGCCATTGCACATGACCATTTGGTCTTTTGGCTTTATGAAAAGCCTGTACATCAGTACATCACTTTATATGATTAAACTAGTACATTACATTGTAGTTGACTGTACAATAACAATTAACACACAACAGCCATTACGCGTTGGTCGATTAATACATTTTTAAATGCAATGAAATTTTATATGTCTTTGTGTTTCCCCCTTCACTTGTATGAAAACTGGCAGAATATTTTTGTATGCGGTGGTTCGCAAAGGCTAGTCCCGTGTTATATGGTCTAAGATATAGATAGATAATAGCACAGATAACTATAAAATCATACATATTTAGGAAATATTATTATAGCTGTCATTTTTTTTACGTGTGGAAATCCTACATGGATGTTATGCCGGACTCCTACCGACTAAAACCACACGATGCCTTACATCTGTCTACGGCCGGGAGTCCCGGGTAAGCCCTCGGAAGGATGTCCCAGGGATTAGCTGTCATAGCAAACGTTTTTTGAAAGATTTGAATGTTACAGCTGCAGCCGCGAAGCCGATCTTGAGCTGTTAGCATTTAGTTCCTACTTTTTAGGTGGCTTCTAGGTGTAGGCAAGGATGGCTGTACACAGAGGAGTGCTTGTCCCTACTTAAGCATGGTAGTGAAAGTTGGGTGTGGCCGAAGAAGCATGAAAGTATAATTCATGTCGATCAAATCGATAATCTTTTGACAAAGGCCTGGTCAAGAGTACCCATAACCGAAGAGCATGTATGTAGTCACTAATGAAAGTTGAAGAAGCGAAATATGTTTGCCAGGACCGTAGCAAGTGGAAAGTCATAGTCTCTGCCTACCCCGTTGGGAGACAGGCGTGATGTTATGTGTGTTCTAGGTGTACCGGTGAAGGAAATGAGACCAATATCGTAAAATATAATTATTGTCTTTACGTATTATAAAATGAAGTCGCTTCGCCTCCTAATCACTCATATCTTTTAAAATATTCCAAGGATTTCATGCAGTTTTCAGCAAAAAAAAAATTTCAATAAAAAATAAAACCGACTTCCAACAAATCCTGAAAAATAAAATTTACTTAGCACAAAGTAAAATGTATTTTGATTTATCTGATTTTATTCAATATCCACGCCATTCTGGTTTCGGAAACGTGGCTAAATCCCTGTCTTCCTTCTATTTCTTATACTTTACCTCACTTTCATCTTATCCGTAACGATCGCCGTACCAGGGGTGGCGGTGTTGCCATCTACTTACGAGATCATATTAACTTCAACATTTTGGAAATGTCTCCTCAGCCACCGCCTTCAAATGCTGGGGAATCAATATTCATTGAGGTGGACCTTTGTCACTCAAAGGTGCTACTCGGTGTGTATTATTCCTCTTCATCCGAAATTAATTTCTTTTCTTCTTTTGAAAACATTGTAGAACGTCTCTCACCCTTATACAGTCATACTATTATTCTCGGCGATTTTAATACTTGTCTTCAAAAAACTGATTCTCGATCGCTTGCTCGCGCCTCTTCTTTCAAAAGCATTGTAAATTCCTGTAACTTGTCTATCCTACCTTTAAATGTCACTCACCACTTTCCTGGTTGCGCTCCATCTCTCATTGATCTCATCCTTGTTTCTTCCACTGAATTAGTTGTTAAGCATGGTCAAAGCACAGCTGTTCAATTCTCGTATCATGACTTAATATATCTCTCTTATAACCTTCGTCCTCCTAAATCTAAGCCCAAAATCCTCATGCAACGCAATTTTAGTGGCATGGATATTGATAGACTACGCGACGATGCATCAAATATAAACTGGGATTCATTGGTAGCCGCGAACTGTATGGATGAGAAAGTTAGGATTCTAACCAGCAAGTTAACAGATCTCTATGATCTACATGCTCCAATTCGTGCAGTGAGGGTGCGACACTTGCCGGCGCCGTGGCTTACAGCTGATATCAAATCCCTTATAGCTAAAAAAGCTGCAGCTAAATGTAAGTTCCAACGTCGGGCGACACCTGAAAATCATGCAAAATACATAGCCTTGAGGAATCACTGTAGCAGGGTGTGTAGGAAAGCACAACGCCAACATATTCATAAATCGGTCCAGAACGGGGACCCAGCAAAGGTATGGAAGTTTCTAAAAACTATAGGGGTTGGAAAACCTAAACAACAAGACATTCCTAAAAACCTTGACATTGATTCACTAAATCAACATTTCTGCTCGTCGCCGTGTTATGATCAATCTAGCAAGGCAAATACTTTACAATATCTTTCATCTCTTCCAACTCCTTCTTTCCCACCGTTTCGTTTTGATCAACTATCTGCTTGTGATGTTAAGAGGTGCATAGTATCGCTTAGTTCAAACGCGGTAGGTACTGACTGCTTAAGTCGTAACATGGTCGTGCCTATTCTGGATGAAATTCTTCCTATTTTGTGCCACGTCTTTAACCACTCCATATCTAGCAGTGTATTTCCGACGACGTGGAAAGAGGCACAAATTGTCCCCATTCCCAAAAAACCTAACCCTACATCCTTTGCCGAGTACCGTCCCATTTCCATATTGCCTTTCCTTTCAAAAGTTCTAGAACGGCTTGTTCATATCCAATTAAGTACATTCCTAAACAGAAACCTTCTTCTTAACCCTTACCAATCAGGCTTTCGTCCAGGATATAGCACGGCTAGTGCGTTGATCAGTATTACTGATGATATTAGGCTGGGCATGGAAAATGGGAATATCACTGTACTATCCTTACTTGATTTCAGCAACGCTTTTAATACAGTGGATTTCCAAATACTGCTCGGTATACTGCGCTCGATTAACATATCTCCAACAGTTATTGATTGGTTTCACAGTTACCTGTTTGGACGGCGGCAGCGTGTACGCATTGAAGAATCATTTTCTTCTTGGTGCGACACGACTGCGGGCGTACCACAGGGTGGCGTTCTATCTCCATTACTATTCTCCATCTTTATAAATTCCATCTCTAAATCTTTATTATCATCCTACCACCTTTATGCAGATGATCTACAGATCTATATGCAAGCTCCAGTCGATGAAATTACCGAAGCAATATCTATAATTAACTCGGATTTAAGGCGGATATGTAAGTGGAGCAGGCAATACGGACTAAGCGTGAACCCCTCCAAAACCCAAGTAGTCGTTATCGGCAGTCCAATTATGGTGTCACGTATAGACCGTACTCAATTGCCTGACATCATGTTTAACGGTGTTGCAATACCTATCAGTGCAACTGTTAAAAATCTGGGAATCTTGGTTGATGATAAGTTGTCCTGGTCTCCCCAACTACAGGAAGTCAGCCGTAAACTGTTCGCATCCGCAGGATCCTTGCGTAGACTACGTAATTTCTTACCTATGACCACTAAAATTGCGCTTGCTCAATCTCTCCTTCTCCCTATTCTAGATTATGCCGATGTCAGTTATCTCGATATCACAGAGGAGCAACTTGATAAACTCGAGCGCCTTCAAAACTTCTGTATAAGATTTATATTTGGATTACGCAAATATGATCATGTAACCGAATATCGCAAACAGCTCGAGTGGCTCCCAATTCGCCTTCGACGGAATGCTCATATCCTTTCTATGCTTTACAGTATTCTGTTCAATCCACGTTCCCCAACTTATCTCAAAGAACGATTCATGTTCCTTAATGACACACATTCAAGATCCTTGAGGTCGTCGGAAAATTTGACACTGGCTATGCCTATTCACTCTACTGGTTTTTACGATAAATCTTTCGCCATACAGGCTGTGCGGGTGTGGAATGCGCTGCCTGAAACGATTAGAAAGGCCCAGTCTTTGGCTGTCTTTAAGCGTTTGGTGAAGGAACACTATTTGACCCGGTAGGATGTTCCTTAGCATAACAATTGTTTTCATGTGTGTGTATGTATATATATGTGTATGTGTATGTGTATATATATGTATGTATATGTGCGTGTGTATATGTATGTATATAGGTATATATTTATTATGTATGTATATTGGTATGTACCTGTATATGTATTGTATTTATGCCTAGATGTATATATATAGTATGTACGTCTATATTCATTTACATACCAACTGGTATGTATGTATTGTTTTGTAGCTTCATATTTCTACACCTAACTACCCATCTGTCTTCAATATCTTTTTCTGTCCATCCCAAGGTTGCCTGTAAGAAATTGCTTTTTAGCGATAAGGCCGCCCTTTGTACAATATCTTACTATTATCTTTTTTTCTGTAAACTATAACTTGGTGTACAAATAAAGTTATATTCTATTCTATTCTATTCTATCATATTGAAGTCGGCGCCAAGTAAACCCATAGGTTTATGTAGGTATTATTCATGTATCAAAATCTGATAAATCAAAATACATTTTACTTTGTGCTAAGTAAATTTTATTTTTCAGGATTTGTTGGAAGTCGGTTTTATTTTTTATTGAAAATTTTTTTTTCATTATTTTAAGTGACGGGTGAACCGAAAAATATATCTATCTAGGTACAAGTTTTCATCAATACAAATCAATCAAGCCCAAACACAAGGTAGCTGCTGTAAATCGTTAAGGATTTCCCTCGACTGTATTTCGGTTCCATAATCAGATCGACTCCAGATATTCATTAAATTGTAGTACATTAAAGCACTGAATTAAAAAGTTAACAAATGCACTGGGTTGTCCCTACAATTTTCGGTGGTTGCCCTCGATTTCTCCTGGATCCCATCATCAGATCCTGATCTGATTAAAATAGGACCACCTCAGAAGTAAACTCTATTCAACAAAAAAAATAATTTTGAAATCCGACTATAATTGACGGAAATATCGCGTGACATACATAAAAAAAATACATACAGACGAATTGAGAACCTCCTCCTTTTATTTGAAGTCGGTTAAAAATAGAATGATTCAATAAAACGTTAGTATTTTTACTACTACTATGTGTAGTATTTTTACTTACATATTATAGTAGTCTTATGTGACTTAAACGAATTTGTGTGAGTTAGCTAGTTCAAAATATACCCCCTTATTCATAATCGTTTATTAAACCTATTTTAGTTAAAACACACTTTAAGTCTATTGCTGTCTCTAACCATACTCTGTCATTGGTTAGAGACAGCAATAGACTTAAAGTGTGTTTTAACTAAAATAGGTTTAATAAACGATTATGAATAAGGGGGTTTGTGTTTAAATGACCTGTTTTACTTCAAGAAGAGAATGAAAATGGAGAAGAAGTCAACTTTAAGAAGTTAAGAAGCGTCTCTCCAGAAAGGTATACCATGTTGCGCTACTTTCTTAAGCTGGAGTGTGCAAATTGGTGAATATAATTAGTAGAATGTTGGTATGTAACAAGAAGTGAAGTCGTGCCACCAGCAACCTTCAAATGACTTTGAAATGTAATGTGTAAGTATATAGGAAGTTAATCATTGGACTGTACAGAAAAGCCTGACTGGTAAAGTACACTTTAAACATTCCCAATTAGATGACGTGAACGTCACGTACAAATGGTGGCCTTATCGCTACTATGAACCGAATCTTGGACTGGCCTCGTGGTCCAGTGGTTAGAGTACCTGATTACGGATTCAATTCCCAGTCTGTACAAACCTTTTTGTGTGAGGAGTACATTGATTTTCTTCCGTGTCTGGGTGGAATTTATCTATTATACATATATATGTATTTGGAAATATATACTTAAGTATGTTTATCAGTTGTCTAGATCCATCATAGCTTAATTTGAATTGAAATAAAAAGATTATTTTCTACTAGGAGATACCTTTGGTGTCGAAATTGTATCTTGGTGTTTGAATGTTTTCTATGTATAATATGTAGAAGTATGCATTTAGAAATATATTACTATGTTTATTATATAGCACAAGCTTGATGTAAGAATGTTACAAAAGTACCTAAGTAATTGTACTATTTAATAGAATAAAATTATTTATCATCTTTCAGAATATAAAAGCCTGTTTTAAAAATCTATTAGATTAAAAATATCAAGTTAAAAAGGAAAGCGTGATTAATTTTGTTATTATCAATGTTATTTGTATAGTTTATATTGGTTTATTTCTTCACAGTCGTTAGGCGTGATTGGTCCAATTCGCGATTGGTCCATTTCACCTTTTCGCGATTGGTCCAATAGGTACTCAGGTGTTTTGCTGCCCTCGCAATAGAGCCGTAACATGTCTTCAGCACTCCAGGAAGTAAAAATCTGTTGCGTTATTTTCCACTTCGTTGTCAATTTCCACAATGTTGAGTATGCAATATTATTTGAATTCTCGAACCATCGAGCTATGACCAATATCATAATTTAAGTACCTACTTAAGCAGTAATTGACGATGTAGCCACCCCTGAAATATTATGAGTACTGATTTCATTAAGTTATGAAAGACATTCAATCAAATAAGTATAGAAAGAACTAAGAAATATGTGTGGTAATTGTAATCAACATGATTCAGACCAATAATTATATTACCTACTAGCTGACCCGCGCAACTTCGTTTGCGGCACATGAGAGTTAGAAATAGAGAGGTATGGTATTAATATTTTGAGTAATATAATGTTTCCCGTCGCATTTACTCTCGTTGCGCCTAGTCCCGTCGCGTCGCTTATATACATTAGAGCTGACCTGCACAACTTCGTTTGCGTCACATGAGCGAGAAAGAGAGAGGTGTAGTATTAATATTTAAGGTGATATAATGTTTCCCTTCGCATTTACTGCCGTCGCGTCGCTTATATTCATTAGAGCTGACCCGCACAACTTCGTTTGCATCACATGAGATTGAGAACGAGAGATAAGATAAGATAAGATAAAAAATGTGTGTGGTATTAATATGTAAAGTGATATAATGTTTCCCGTTGCATTTACTTCCACCCGTCCTTTTTTTGGTACGGAACTCATGTATGTCCGACTCGCACTTGGCCGGGTTTTATCGTTCAGTTGATTGGCTACCACTGCAGACCACGTTAACCTACTCCCGTCGCGTCGCTCATACTTCAAAACTTATTAAAAGGGGTTATTGTAAGTGAACCTTAATAGATAGGCATATGCTGTTGAAGACATTTTTTTGTAGCTTTTAAAGGGAAACATTTTTGTATTACAAAATTTACACGTAGCTTTAACCATTTACGCAACGTACGCAGCTTTAAAAAGAAAAAAAAAATCCCCGTTCTCGAAACATTATTTATGGCTGCTCCGCTCCTATGCGCATTCGCGTGATTTTATATCGCCATTAGCCATCCTCAATAAATGGACTATTAAACTGTAAAATAATTTTCGAAATGCAACCAGTAGTTTCTGAGATCCTAGGACAAACAAACTCTTCAGTTTTATAATATTGTAAGCGAACCTTAAGAAACAGACAAATTAGGTTATTGTGAGCGAACATTAACAGATAGACATATGCTGCCGCGGACTTCTTTTTAGAACTTTTTAAGAGAAACAATATTGTAATACACAATTTTTATGTATCTTTAACTATTTACGCAGCGTACGCCTCGGAAGCTCTCAGACGGTAAAAAATATTCCCCGTTTTCGAAACATTATTGATCGCTGCTTCGCCCCTATTCGTCTTAGCGTAATGTTATATAGCCTATAGCCATCCTCATAAATGGCCTATTAAACTGTAAAAGAATTTTTGAAATCCAACCAATAGTTCCTGAGATCCTAGCGTTCAACCATACAAACAAACAAACAAACAAACAAACAAACAAACTCTTCAGCTTTATAATATTAGTATAGATTCGGATTTATGGGCAAATACTCGTATCTCGATCTAACAATATTACTTGAATTACCATATTAAGTTACAAGTAGTTAGATGTTTATGTAATTGTTCGTTCTGTAATTATTATATTAGCATTGAATACATAGATTTAGAATTTTTCGCTACTCTCAATAGATATACAAAGCGTGCGAGCGAGACCTCATTATCCATAGCACTTAGCTCGAGAGGAAAAGAGAAAGCAAATTGTGTACTCATATGTCAGTATTTTAAATCGCTGAGCCCGCTGGGATCCTATAGCGGCTCTATGTTATTCATAATATCCAGTAATCTGTAGTGATCTTACGATTAAAATAGAAAATTTTATATTTTCAACAATATTGTCGTGTTTAGTGTGTGAATAGGATATTACAAAACGCAATTATACGAAGAAAGACTCGTTTAACAGGTCATTTGTGACTTCGTTCATTCCATTTTTGACGTACATATTTTGCCAAATTGGATGTAAAATTTCACTGAAAGTCCAACTCATAACGTAGATTATGCATTTTCCTTCATACATAACACAATATTTAATGTGTAAATGCATTTTTGGAGGATATATAAGGCAGAAATAGAAAGGGCTGTTTACAGTAAAATAGTCATGGGTAGGTATCGATAAGGATGTCGATAGTTCATTATAGTGGCATTGCTGCAAACAAACTTATTTGGATTTAATTTACTATAAATATGATTGATTTTTACTCGAACTGTGTTATTTAACCTTTTTTTTAGGATGTTGTGCCTATTTTAATATAATATTTCCAAAATTTGTGATCCATTTTGAGATGAATTTTTATAATTTTACTTCACTTAAGGTACTCCACGCCACACCGGGATGTTTGCTGTGCAAGGCGCAGATTAGCCTCTGCGTCGAATACTGTTCTCACCTTTGGGATGACTGTGCGAGGTACTTACTGGACGCGCTTGGCGCTATGCAGAGACGTGTTATCCGATTTCAATTATAGGTTGTCCTAAGATGACGGTAAGCCTCGAGCCGTTAGCGCAGCAAAGAACCATAGCGTCCTTGGCTGCCTTCTACTGAATGTATCACGGCGAATGTTCTGAAGAGCTCTTCAACCTGATCCCACCATCTCCTTTCCGATTTCGAACAACACGTCGGGCAGAGGTGCCACTCATATATAGCGGAGAGAATCTTCGCCAGAACTGAGCGTTTCAAAAGATCGTTCCTCTGTCGAACTACAAAATCCTGGAACGACCTGCCCGCACATGTGTTTCCCTCATTTTACAATCCCGGGTTCTACAAGCGGAGCGTGAAGAGGCACATCATAGGGCCGCCAACTTGAGGACTACTGTCAGAAGTCTTGTGTGCTGTAAGCATGGCCCCCATTCGCTAGATGCGCCACGGCTTTCCATTAGTTTCCATCAGTGGCAACGTCAATTTGGCGAGGTTAATATATTTAAAAAAATCTACGAGTAATATCTTTTATTGTTACTAGGGTTCAATAATAAATGAGTTTCTAGGTTTAGTATTACGATAAGAGTTGGATTTTTAGTAAAATTTCAAATTCAATTGGCAAAATAAATATGTAGGTACGGCAACAATGCAATGTACGATGCCATAAATTACACGTTAAAAGTGTATTTTCACATTCACACACTGAATCAAAATTCGTAAAATCACTACAGAATTTCTAATACGAGTTACCCCATATAATCCCATTTTTACTTTTTCATAGTCGATTACATTCAAATTAACAATTTATTCCCCAAAACAAGAAGTTGGAGATGAAACTTCTAAGCACTTTGTGTGCTCAGAAGTTTCATTTCCATTCCATCCATTTATACAGATACTTTTATCGATAACATAGGTGTGACCATTCAACAACACTATTTAACCCACACATAGATCTTTCATTTTTGGTCTCGTCTTCAGTTTGACACTGTTCATCTTGTACATTCTAAATCTATGATTGAATATAAAGTTTATATTTCAATATGGGTTTATAAATTATCTTTGTAATTTGCTTTGGAAAGCTTGTCAGTCTTTTATTGGTCAGTTGAACAAATTCCAGGTGATATTAAAAAATGTTAACCACGGATGGTGTCTTGTTCGTTTAAAGAAAATAACAATAGTTTTCATCTTAGGGCGTTTTTCACCCACGTGGTTGTGAACAGTATATCTGTGGTTCTAGACCGCGTGCTTGAGCTAGCACGCTTTACAGACTTCTAGAGAGCGTGCTGTCCACAACCGTAAGCGGGTTAAAAACCGCTTAAAAATTAAACCTCCCTATTTGCTAGCAGTAGCATTCTCTACATTCTCTCCTTATACGATACGGGAGGGAATTTTGGGGAGGATCCCTTCTTGTTGAAACCCCGTAGAGCCAACAGACCAGTGAAGAGATACCATTAACATATTTTGTTCCTCTCTCTCTTTCTCACACACGAACTATTTACTTTCAATATCGAACATAAGCGAAATATAATTCTTCGTAATTGTAAGTTTAGTTACGAATTTAATCAAAAAGCAATTTCGAAGTTGAAATTACTGCGGCAATTTTCTACTAATTTTCTCAGTAGGTAAGTATAGTTCGTAAAGTGAACTATTCGCTCAAAGTCAAATGCACAGTTAGACGCGGTGTGGTCTGTGCCATAGAGCAACGCGACCAGTTCTAGGGGAGTAAACATAGCATAATTGCTGTATACATATCTGTGTGTCATATAGAGCAACTTGAACAGTATAGATAGAGTAGACATGGCATGTTTGCTCTATAAATATCTGTGTGTCGCATAAAGAGCACCGCGTTAAACATAGCACGTTTGTTCGGTATATCTGTCATATTATTAGGTATGTTGCACTACAAAAGCGAACGGCTGAAACTAATACAAAACAATTAAAACTAAACACTCATTTCAGACACGAACTCACATTTCTTATACCATTTGAAGTACGCTTTGATAGAGGGAAAAATCTCCATATGGCGATGGCGCCTCCTAAAAGACATAGGTCGTGTTGCTCTATGGGTCTGTGTGTTCAGTTACTTATCGAGGTATTTATTGGGCAGTGTGATTGATCACCGATGTTACTTCTGAGTCACGTTGTAGGAAATGGTTCCGTATCTTTTAGGTTTCAATCGTCACTTACTGTTATGTGGTCAATGACCACAGGGCTATGAATTATAAGTGATAAATGTATTGGTCAATAACGTTTATTGATAAACTTTAAGGACTTTCAATGATTCTTTTTTGGTTTCAGGGTTTTAGCAGCCATCGCTGCCAGATTTGGTGTAGGCAGTGTATAAAAATACTACGGGAAAAGTACGGGTGACACAATACATAAAAAAAATCAGTAACCTTCGAGATTGTGATGATTTTAGCTAATATTATACAGAAGTAGTTCCTGACTATAAATATTGGCATAAAATCTTATCCATTGTATTTTTCTCTTGCAAAAAAAAACTCATAATTCTTATATACAAACTCGACCAGCCAGTGGAAGTTGTGCTTTTTAATACCTTTAACTATATATAGAAAAAAAAAACAACTTAGATTTCCAAAGCCCCCATTTGCCGGAGTGTCTTGAAGTGCATTAAAAATAAATATAATAGTAGTTTATGACACTGTTGCATAATGAGGGTTCTTATAACACGAGTGTGTTTTAAAAAAACGAGCCGTAGGCGAGTTTTTTTATAGTATCACACGAGTGTTATAAGACCAAGTTATGTACAGTGTCATACACTACTTTATCTACTCTCATACTATAATACCTGATTTCATTTTGTTGTGATATATAGTTGCTCCTTGATTTCGCCGGTAACAGGTTCATGGTCATGTTTGACGCAGTTTCCAGAATGTCTGGTGGTGTACAATTACCACCATCCTCGCTTTAAGACATGTTTTTACACAAAAACTAATTTATTTTACAAACAAAACCAAACTTTGTTTAATTTAAATGTAAAATGTTGGCGCCAAGGCGCAAACATCGATTGCGCATGCGTGTTTCTTTTTTTTTTAGGCTGCGGAGACCATAGATTTAGGATTTTTCGCTACTCTGGAGACACATTTTTTTTTAAAGTAGAGGTTCAAACTTCTTTTTCAGCTGGAGATTGTTTATGGTGTATCGTAATGATTAAAAAGTTTTATTATGATACAGGTGTCCATACAAGACCTGTATCGTAATAAAACTTTTTTTTTGGCCTGTGCGTAATGTTTGTCATAATAGTATTGATTTCAATTTTATAATCTTTGTATTATAGTATCAGAGTAGATAAAAGTTATTATAATTGAATCATCACTTCTACGAATCTATCATTATAATGTAGTCATATGATATATCCCATAACGGAAAACAGTGAGGTGAGTGAACTCACACGGGATTGCTCGAAATCGTAGGTACCTATTTAAGCGCAATCATGTTTTATTGACAGCATTCAGTTTTACAACCCTGCTCCATGAGTATTCGGCTTTATGGCGCGGGCTGAGTTCTCTCTGGCTCATTTCGAGTTTGATATAACGTTTAATGGGCTCTAGAGACAATCAATGCGACTTGACAAGTCTGCTAAAATGCATAAGAGAGGTCAAATCAGTTGATTTATTTTACTTGATTTAGTTGACCGATTGAGCGAAGCGAACGAGAGTCTCCGATTCGACAGTATGGACGATTTTTCTTTCGTCCATATGTCTGTGTGTATGTCACGCGGTCTAGAGGACGCATTTCTTAACCGATTGCCACCAAACTTGGCACAGGAGTTCTTTGATTTAAAATACAACTTTTGTCGAGCTTTTTTGATTAGGGGGAAAATGGTAGTGAAGATTGTTGTCGTGTTATTTATAAATGGATCTTGATGATGTTTGACTGAATGATAAAGGATATGATCATACTTATAGAACTCGGGACTTCACGCGAAATACATTTACTTACATTTTCACACCGACGTTTCGAGCACGTTGCAGCGCCCGTGGTCGCGGTTGGACTGAGGCGAGGATCGACGAAAACCATGAAGTAACTTCTTGTCGAACTACCCTCCGCTATTGTTATAACGAAGGATAAGGCCGGCGACACACTTCACTACGTAAGTTTTACTTGGCACAGTTTTACGTTCAAGTTTATTAATATTAACTTAATTTTAAGTTAATATATTAATTAGTTTAAAAATAACAAAGGATATGATTCCTCACAGGTTGTGTTTTTAGGGTTTCGTAGCCAAATGGCCAAAACGGAACCCTTATAGATTCGTCATGTCTGTCTGTCTGTCTGTCTGTACGTCCGTGTGTCACAGCCATTTTTCTCCGAAACTGTAAGGCCTATGCTATTGAAACTTGGTAACTAGATGTATTCTGTGAACCGCATTAAGATTTTTATACAAAACTAGAAAAAAAGCAGTAAATTTTGGGGGTCCCCATACTCAGAACTGAAACTCAATTTTTTTTTTCATCCAGCCCATATGTGTGGGGTATCTATAGATAGGTCTTCAAAAATGTTATTGAGGTTTCTAAAATCATTTTTTTCTAAAGTGAATAGTTTGCGCAAGAGACACTTCCAAAGTGGAAAAATGTGCGTCCCCCCCCTCTAACTTCTAAACTAAGAGAATGATAAATCTTAAAAGAATATATGATGTACATTGCCATAAAAACTACCAACGAAAATTGGTTTGAATGAGATAGAGTTGGTAGTTTTTATTTAATACGTCATAAACAGCAATTTTCGATTAGAAAAATCACTACCACTGCGAACGTGTTAAAACATCAATCAAAGTTACAACGAACTATAAGAACTTTATATTATGTTACTTGCTGCTACGAAACCCTTCATGGGTGAGTCCTACTCGCACTTGGCCGGTTTTTTTCGTTTTGTCTTGGCTGCTCGCGTGGTCTACTCTTCGTAGAAGTACTAGTGTATAGGTAAACATAGTCGAAAGAACTTCTGGTGGTCTGTCTAAATGGTGTATAAGGGCTTTTATGATGATTTAAGAACGAAAAAACACGCCAATGCAGATCACGTGCTATTATTATATATTGGGTGTAACAAAATTACCTCTCCAAATTTCAAGAAACATTACAAAAATGAAGAAAAAAAAATCACATGAATACTTTAACCGTAAATTCGTTTTAAAGGTCCTATAAATTTTCATTATCACCCTTTCTATCGCTACTGAGCGGCAGTAGAAAGCGACAACGACAGCCAGACGGGTGCTCCGTGTTTGGTTTGCCACGGCGACCATGTTACCTCCTCCAATTGCCGCGGTAAAAAACGAATTCTTAATGGGCGACAAAAAAAAATTGCTATATTTCATTTATTGAATTATTATTACTAGCGTATTATAACTATATTTATGATATTATATTGCTCCTTGCACCAAATTCAACTCTTCCAGCATTTGATGAGCAGTTTCATTTTATTTGAAATCAGTTTACTCTCAAGGTTACCATGTCCCGTAAGAAATTGACAAATATAATGATCCACCTCTTGTGACCACGTCCTCTTTTCTCTATATTTAGTTCGCTAAAACGACAATGATGTTTGTTACTCTTAAAAATTTGCGACTACCTGCTGTTGTAAATTTACAAGTCGCCCATCTAAGGCCATCACACGTAAGGTATTTTTTGTACACGTAAGGTCACCAAAATAGGTAACTCTTATGTCTACCGCTCTGAGACCCGGCCTGTTCGGGAGCCATTTTTTTACTGTGCACTTAATATCGATAATATTATTTAAAAAAATTATATTAAAGTTCAAAAACATGAATATAGCGCGTGAAAAATAAAATTATTATAATTTTGGTGGTTTGATCTCTGACTCAATTAATAAATGAATGTAAAAAAAATGATTTGTTGAGAAAATGCAGTCGTAATACATATTTGTTTTGATATTATTCTCATTATATAATTACCTACCTACATATTTTAAGGATTTCGTTTCACGGAAATTCACAGAGTATAAAAATACGTATCTACCTACAAGGATAATTTGTATTTAGCTTTTTGTTATTGTTTGTGTGTGCTGTTTTTACTTGATCATTAAAATAAACTGTTTATTAAATTAGCTTATTATACGTTTTATATAACGCCATTGGATAACATGATATTAATTTTTTGCAGAGCGCACATACATATCTAAACTTGTTTAAAAAACGCAACGCATGTTTGCACACATCGAAGGCTATACCTACGTTATGAACGAACTTTGAGATTACTCTTTTTTATATAATACTAGCTGATGCCCGCAGCATCGCCCGCGATGGCGCTGTATGTGAAATTTTGCTGAATTTTCTTTGCTATAAACCTCACGGAGCCCGAGACCTTTCCAACGAATGCAAAACCGTGGAAATCGGTTCGTGCGTTCTACAGTTATAGCGTCAGGAAGGAAAACCCGACTTATTTTTATATAATAGATTAACGGAATTTAGAAAAAAAGGGGTTTTACTGTCTGACCCGTCACTAAAACTAGCCAATTGCCGTCACTGGGCACTACATATATCAGGAGAAAATCTATGACGTAATCCGATATCCGTAATCTGAACCAACTGATTGATTTTCCCGCGTCACCAAAAAAAAAACAGCCAGGTCTGATGTTACACATACATAGGTAAGCATATGCAATCTCTTAAATACCATGACACATGACAGAGATTATGACACTTGCCTCAAGCTGTCAGTGCGCAAGAATTCGGGCGCGAACTGAAACGCCCACGCATATTCACAATGGAGTTAAGAGCCGATATGTACAAAAGAAACGTGCCAGTATGACAATTGAGATGAGATTACCATTGCGCTAGGGCAAGGCAAATTCTTTGACGATGACACGGAGATATTTTAACTAGGTGGTAGTAAGATTATAGTAACTTTTAGACGAAATGATTGGAATGCATTAGGAATTCATGAAATTTAGATCCTGAAGCCTTTGCGTGACATATCTCTCCTTGCTGCACTAACTGACCGTTTATTATGTATAGCGTATGTATATATAGAGATTACATAATATGCTGTTGATCTTTTAACAATAAACTTTTGGCTAGCACAGCACCATCGTAACTCACATCAACGAGGGATATCGAAGACAATGAGAAGTGGAGAGAAAAGAATAGGAAAACGCTCCACTCAAAATGATTAGTTTGTACGACGCGCGACGGTTCAGCAGAGCAGATGTATAATTCATAGTTCCTGAGTTGTGACTAACAAAGGTAGTTTTCAAAAGAAATAAAGTCATTTTCAAAATTGACATATTTTTGAAGATACCTAAGATAAACAATAACATCCATCCAAGTCATTATAAACAATTTACATTCCCGTAATAACCACAGACTTCAGATAGATCATTCATAGCAACTTGGTCATAACTTCAGCTACACTATCTACATCACTTCCTGCTCTGAACATTATCGAATCAAATCTGTCGCCATATTTTTTGTCTTTCGGTTGCATTTGTATTCGATCACGACCTGCTGCCTATCTGCGAATAGATTTATATCATTGTTCGATAGGAAAGGAACGCGGGTGCGGCCTTGCGGTCTAGAATAGGAATTACCGGTCACTTTTTAACGTTGCAAGAGCTAAGAAATAGATACTGTAGTGGTTTATACAAAGGATTGACACAGACTTCGTTGAGAATTTATATCACGTTTGTTGATTTTACTTTGTTTGTGGTGACAACTGACCATTTGACGAGACTATGGCGCAGGCGATCTAAAAGTAAGAGAACTGAGCGATCTATAGTTAGAGTTGCTCTTATCAAAACCGAATAAAAAGGTTCCCACCCAAAGAACCCCAGGCTCTAGCGTGCCTCCATGACCGGGGGCCTTAGGACGGTGAGAGGGCTGCTCACCGTCCTTACAGAAGCAGGCCCTAGACGACAGCGTGACGTGAGGGATTCTCGGACGCCCCCCACAAGAAGCGGGATAACACCCGAACAATCCCTCGAAGACGCGGGATAGCACCCGAACCCCCCCCCCCCACTAGGTGAGGTTGCAGAGTGGTAGCCGTTGGTCTATTGGGAGTTCTGGGGAAATACTTCCGAGGGCTTACCTGGGGCTCCCAACCGTAGGTTGTGAGGTAGGATACGTGTGGTTTTTAGTCGGTAGAAGCATAGTATTCCTGTAGGATTTTCCTCACGTTAAATAATTTAAAAAAAGGCTCTAGCGTAAAATATTTAAGACCCATAAATGAAATTTAATTGAAGAACTTGCACTGCAGCTTGACAATTTCAACAGCAGGAATCTGCGTTATTTTGCTGTCCATTCCAACGCAACAACAGATCACGTGGAGCTTAAAGTTTGGTAGCGCACTTACCTCTGATAATCTCATCGGGTATGCGCGGCTCCCAGCTTTGCGTTTGTGTTCTTCATGTACTATCACGAAATGTTCACACAGGAGTTAAATACGTAGCTGACGAGACTGTGGCTGATGGTAAGCGATACCGTGAATTCGGATGGGTAAAATCACTGCGCGGTTAGCGGGCGGCGGGCGCCCGCCGCGCGATATCGAGTGTACGTTCCCACAGTTTTGTGGCGGACATATTGGATTAAATACACTTGATGAAAAGTAGATGTACCTGTGTACCTATAGTAAGTATGTCTCAGTCTACCTCTTCAAGTAGAAATGCGTTAAATGTAGGTATGTTTAAAAAGTAATTGTTTCACAAAAACATTTCGGCTGCTTTCATTCTTGCAGACATCTGAAACCGGGTCGAGAGCTTTATTGTAAGCAATATTATGTAACGTTACTTGAAAAGTTTCCAAAAATGTCTTAAGCTTACACTTGTACGAGTATGTCAAGTTGCATAAGGAACAGGAGTGGCGAAACAACTTTTACTGGCCTGTTGACAATGAACTGTGGTACCACATAACCTCGTGTTCTATGATTGATAGATAAATAATAAATCTATTAAACTGGAATGTGGAATTTAGGCAGGAAACTTGAGAAATGGCGGACGCTTGCGGTTTGTTATTTATTGAAACTGGTGTGTAACTTATTATACTCTGTAAAATATAGCTTGATCTCTGTGACAGTGCTACACGTGTAAACAAGAATAGACTTTATGTCAACAGCATTATATAGTTTTTGTGGTTGAAATGCAGAGAGTGAGAACACAGATATGCAAACTGTAAATAATAACTTTATGCCTTTGAAATAAATGTCTATTTTGTTTACGTTAATAAAACTGTCACAGAGATCAATCTATACTTTACAGAGTATTTTGTTTTTGTGTGTAAAATTATGGAATAATAAAAGGTTCGACTGAAATTACAATCATAGAGATAGTAAAAATTTGTGAATACCTACATTAAAAATAATGTTCCATAAGTAATTAGGTATAAAGTTTCTTAAGCGAGATAAATTTATATTTCTATTATTTTTTTGAGCGGTTTAAACCTTTAGGTGAAATTAAGAACCGAGACTAAAAAAAATAGACAACTACATAAGTAGACATCAGTACTTACAATAGGTATGTTTTATAACTTCAAAATCAGCACCTAATAAATTGTTCAGCAGTATATTCTAAATACCATTATTAATACCACTTCAAACCTTAAAAATATTAAAGAATTGTGATGGTTCAGGAGACAACCCTAGCGTCCTTACGATCGGTCTGCGCACGCGACTTCAGCACCGTTACTTCCGCTACAACCGGACATTCGAAATGTGAACGGAGTACATTATCTACTGACCACAGACTATTGAAACGTTCTATTATTATATCTTACCTTTAGTTGACACTCGTTTCCTGATAAGACCTTGTTATTACGATGATACTTTTTTTACGATGTTACCGCGTAGGTAGCTATTGATATAGAATTTACAGTTTCTATGGTATTTGACAATGTCAGAGGCAGACTATTAAAAATATGTGACTTTGATGAATACTGTCAAATTAATCAAATCAAGCCTAAATTAGAGATATTTAACTCATATAGCAACACGACCTATGACTTTTAAGGGCGGGCCTGTTGCTCTATGTGCGGGCGAGTTGCTCTATGTATTCTGCCCGTTGCCACATTGTTTCTCTGGCGAGTAAAACTATTTCTGAGTTGACTCCATAGCTTCACTCTGAGGTGTAAGGACGGGACAGTGGGACTTTGAGGTATGGACTAGCCTCACTATAGGTGCCGACGTCTCAGCAATAACACACTGATTGCAGACTAGTCCTCGGGCATTGGTAGTTTGCTGAACACCGCGCCGCCCAATCCAACGACTTTGTAAATGTGACAGTATAGAATTGCTACCTAAAATATGAACTATAATTAAAAATAATAAAATTAAAGCGTAAGGTATCATTACATACCGTTTCCAATAATTTAATTTTGTAACGCTTTGTAATACCTGTACGACGAACATGTCAGGTCGTTTGTTAAACTAGTTTAAGGTTATATTCCGTTGCTTAAGACTGCGATTAACAACTTGTCAGATATTAATCATACATTCATCTATATACCTACGCAGGTCAGGTACATACAGTTATATTTTACGACAGGTTAAAACTGTCTTTCCACTTACTACGATATTTTTTGCTTGATGAAAGTTTCAAAGTAAATAATACAAATTAAAAGAATAAAAGCATTTTGAAACTATTTACATACATATAGAGTTCCATCAATACCGTACATTATTTCACCCAAGTCACTGAAGTGTGAATTCGAACGAAGAATCTGAATATTTTTGTAACATTGCTCATTTCTCGTGTAGGTACTCGTCACCACGTAAGACTTTATAGCCGAAACATCGACAAAATGTGTGTGTAGACTTATTTTAAAAAAAATTGTGATGCCACTGTGACCAGTTTTTAATCTTGGTAAAATTTTGCTAAAAGTAAATGAAAAATTTGTATAGACAATAACAACGACAGTTATAAAACGTCAGACGCCCCGCTGTGGGTGTTAAACTGTTACGATTATAATGATGAGTTATTCACTAAAATGTCTTCTAGGGAAGTCGCAGAGTATGATATAAATACAGTTATAATTACATACTCATACTTAGTAAAAGCTTATAGAAACTTTTGCTATAGGTAGTTTGCATAATGAGTCATACATGATCATGAAAGGTTAATACACGTATGTGTAGAAAATAAAAGTGATATAGCTATGTGTGGGTGAGAAGCCTTGAGGCAACGCCTGCGTGAAGTCTACAAGATCGGAGAATGGACATAGTTGGTAGATTAATCACGACTTGCGCGTGTTCAGGAGATAACATGTGAAGGTCATTGGCATCTTGTGAAATGGGCACGCTAAATTAGCCGCTTTAGGGCTAATGTCCAGTGCTGTAACTTCGTAGACATTCAAGTACGCACGCAGGCGTATGTCAACTTGTACTAGAACTATGAAATTGTCGACGGAGATGAAAGACGTTGCGTACGCGCCGCTGCGTTACATGTTATTTTTTTTTTAAAATGGTGAAAAGGATAGCTACATATGTTTCGTCTGAACAAGCTGTAAGACAAATTGTGAAGTATCCATGCAGCTAGGCCGCAATGGCCTTAGACAATGTAATTATTGGCTAAGTGACGAACTTATTCAGCTTACACGATTTCTTACTAGAATGTTCAAACATTGCTCTCTATATGCAGATAAGTTACTTTATATTATAACTAGAAGGTATAGTGTAGGTTCCTTTAACACGAAGATATGTTTAATTTCATAACAAGCAAAGTAGTTCTATTTTTTTGTCCAACCACTAACCAGGTTTATTCAAACTGACATATAATTTGGTTGTCGTGTTTCATAACAGAATCTACGAATTATAGCATTTTTTTGTACATTACTGGACTCATACATGGTAGGTCGTCATAATGAACAGAAATTACGTACGATTACGTATTTAGGGCCGAAATGAATGTACGATGTTCTTCCATACTTATCGACGTAAATTGATTTCTCTTTTTGTGTTATCGTAACGTAACCAAAACTTTGTGTTTCACTGTTATGTTAAAACTTGAATCCAATGGTATTTTTAGTGAGTGAGTTTTTTGGTACCACAAGTTTTGCTCCTTTAAGTGGGTTTACGTAGTATTATTCTTCTTCATATAAAAACGAAAGCGTGACTGACTCATTTTAAACAGCTAAACGGATTCATCTTATTAGATATAGGTATAGATTTGTATGTACACTATGTACATAACTTGCAAGTACATACATAGCGTATAGTAACTTTAAGTTATATTGATGGTATAGATAGTTATTATGATGAAAACATCGGCTAAGGACGTGTAAGGCATTATGAGCGGTATGAAAAATTTCACCGCGCTGGCTGGTAACATAACACGCATCAGTCCGTTTTGGAGCTACGACAGCACCCAAGCTGGAGCAAATACAACGAAATGTTATATTGTATTGTATATTATATTGTAGGTATGCCTCTGCTCTGAAAGAAACGTGCTTAGATGTAGGTATGTGAAATATGTATGTTGTATAATATGTTGTCTAGACGAGATATTACTCTTAAATTATCAAAAGGGATTTTCAGACTATAAATAGTGTTTAGGTACGAGCTCTTGTATTAATGTCTAAACTGCGTGGTAAATCATCGTAACCTTGCAAAACTTCGGAAGCATCGCACTACATCCTAACTTACAGTCACGTTAATCTATTTAAAATAATTGTAATACGTACCTACTCGGTTTCTTAAAATGGAAGGAAATCATTTTATATTACTTAATTATCTAAGCATTTGTTACAGTAATTCCTCGTTGTTTCTTTGAAGGTCGTTTCTTGTTTGATACATCTACGTAAATGATTTTTTTTTGACATACGTTAACGGAAGTAGGATGCTCATCGTCTTGGATGAAGGATTTGGCCTAAATATTTGTTTCCCCAATTATGTAGCTTCAGCTTAGATAATAATCATCGTCACGATCCGAGTGTTAGCCTCGGTGGCATCTTTGTCTCTTCTGCGAGTTCGGTGATCAGCTTTTAGATTACGTTGTCAAATTTAATGTAAAAAAATTTGGTCTCGAGCAGGATTCTAATCTACGTCTTCTGGTTTGCCGGACCAGACGCCCTAACCGTTGGACCACCGAGACGCTATTCTTGAACGTCAAATTCTTTCACCTCATTACGTCTCGGGGCGACGTTTATTTAATGTGATTTTTTTTGCATTTTTGTGATTCAGTTAACATACTAATTGCTTTTCAAATTTATCTATGTTACGTTATCATTTTTCATGGACTTGGTGTGAAAGCTTAGAAGCGGAATTGGCATGTGTTTAGATTTAGCACTTGTTCTTGGTACTTTATATTCTACTTCTAGTAGAGGCTCGCTGTCTTGGATGAAGGATTTAGTCTAAATATTTTATTTATTTCCCCAATTAAGAATTTACTCATCCTCCTCGATCGTCCTCGAAACTGATAATTATGCCACATTTAAATTTATGTACAAAATACTCGTCTTAGATATAATCATCATCATGATTCTAGTGTTAGCCTCGTTTGTGTACGTTTGTCCTTTTTGCTTGTTCGAGATCTGTTTGCCTGATATCAGTTCACCACTTTTCATGGTCTTCGCTGGAATGCCTATTAGTGAGATTGGCATGTGTGTGATTCTCTGAGACAATGAGCTAGTAGTAGCAAGATCTAGCATGTATTCTTAGTTCCTCTGGGGCGACGGATCTACGTTTTTTGATACAGACATTCTTTGTTATCGTAGCAGTACCTACATAAAGAATAACTTACTATCGTATTGGAGTTTTCACACTGTGGGAACTGTTCCAAGTTGGTGTTAGTCAGTCAAATTTGTTACTGTCTAGCTGGGCTGAAAGAAATCCACTTAGGCTGCAATCACACGGACTGCATCGCAGCAACTGCGCGCAGTCGATATATTCAACTGCACGCAGTCGGCTGCAGTCGTGTGAAGTCAATATCAACTGCATGCAGTCGTACCGTCAACTTCGCGCAGTTCGACACGACTGTAGCGAACTGCGCGAAGTTGACGGTACGACTTCATGCAGTTGATATTGACTTCACACGACTGCAGCCGACTGCGTGCAGTTGATATCTTAACTGTATGCAGTCGAACATATAACTGCATGCAGTTGAATAAAATAAAATAAAATAAAATAAAATTTATTCCCTTTGAAATTTTTAAAAAATTATTTAGGTTTGTCAAAATTTTTGTGACTCTACCGGGGGTTCGGACATGCTACAGACTGAGAAGAACACCCCAAGAAACTCAGTCCGGTCCCTCTTATTCATCTTAGTATCTAATACAGTTTTTTTTAATGTAGAAAGGAGCAATTCGTGTCACTGCCAGGCAGTCTTGTCTTCTAGAAAGTCTTTAATGCTAATCAACTTCGCGCAGTTCGACACGACTGTAGCGAACTGCGCGAAGTTGACGGTACGACTTCATGCAGTTGATATTGACTTCACACGACTGCAGCCGACTGCGTGCAGTTGATATCTTAACTGTATGCAGTCGAACATATAACTGCATGCAGTTGAATAAAATAAAATAAAATAAAATTTATTCCCTTTGAAATTTTTAAAAAATTATTTAGGTTTGTCAAAATTTTTGTGACTCTACCGGGGGTTCGGAAATGCTACAGACTGAGAAGAACACCCCAAGAAACTCAGTCCGGTCCCTCTTATTCATCTTAGTATCTTTCTGGTAGTATTCATCTTAGTATCTTAGTAGCTTTCTGGCACAATTTAAGTTTTACTATTTTTTTAAATTTATTAACTGACAAACCTGTTATGGCTGTCGGCAATGTATTGTACATTCGAATACAATTGCCCGCAAAAGAATTGCTTATTTTATTAAGCCTAAATCTAGGTACAGCCAATTTATTCTTATTTCTTAAGTTTAGGTTATGGATATCACTATTTTTAATAAATTTACTGTTATTTTTATGAGTATATAATAAGTTTTCATATATGTACTGTGAAAACACAGTAAGGATGTTGATATCCTTAAACTTTTCTCTTAATGACTCCCGAAACCCCATACCATAGATAGCCCGGACAGCCCTTTTCTGCAACACAAAGATACATTCGATGTCGGCAGCGTTACCCCATAATAGTATGCCATAGGTTATGACACTGTGGAAATAGCAAGTAGACAAGACGCGCGTTCTAATGTCTGTCAGTTGTCGGATCTTTTTAACGGCATAGGCTGCAGAGCTCAGTCTGCCCGAGACTTTCTCGATATGAGGCCCCCACTGCAAGTTGGAGTCTAACTTTATGCCCAGAAAGACAGTTTCATCGACCAATTCTACTTGATCATCCCTAATCTTAATACTGGTGTTAACGAGCCTAACATTTGGCAAGGTGAATCTAATACATTTTGTTTTAGTTTCGTTTAACAATAAATTATTAGCGTTAAACCAGTGGACTACCCTAGAGAGGGCATTGTTTACTTCGTCAAGATCGCGTTGTCCACGTTCAACTTTAAATATTAAAGATGTGTCATCAGCAAACAAAACTACCTCGTGATCGTCTCTTATAAGGTGAGCGAGATCATTTATGTACACTAAAAATAGAAAAGGTCCCAGAATTGAACCCTGAGGCACCCCCATTGTTACAGCAGAACCATTTGACAATATATCGACTGCGCGCAGTCGCTGCGATGCAGTCCGTGTGATGGCACCCTTAGTGTCATCGATTCGTCAATCTATCGCACAATAATAGCCAAGGGTTACCCCAACCAAATGTAACGAAGGAATGACGATCCGATTTGTCATTCTCCTGCAAGAAAAGGAATATTTTAACTATTACCTACCATCTGTATATTAGCGAGCGTGTGTAACTTTATTATTAACTAGCGGACGTCACGCGGTTTCACCCGCGTAGTTCCCGTTCCCGTGGGAATACGGGAATAAAATATAGCCTATGTTCACCGCAAATAGTGTAACTTCCCGAGCCTATTAGTTACAAACAAACAAACAAAAAACAATAAAACAAATCTTTCCTCTTTATAATATTAGTGTAGAGTAGACTAATACCTACATAATATTTAATTTAAGAAAAAATAAGATAGATTCATCTATTAATCTTAAAGTTGTTACTACTTTATTTCTATTTGTGTATATATTTTCGTTTCCAATTAATATTCCAACGATTTTTTACCTTGCTACTTCATCATGATTTTCCAATTTTTTATCGTTATAATTAGTGTAGTATAGTTATACCGTAGTAATATATAAATAAATTAACTACTACATGTACCTTTTTAATTAAATGAAGAATTTATATAAGTCATGTATATGGGCATGGCGAAGATTTCTCGGAGAAAAATAGCCTTTATGTCAGCTCCCCTCCCTGTACAACGTTCTTTAGCGGTATCGGCTTAGAAGTTAGAGCGTGATAGAAAACATACATCGCAAATTTTGCAACTTATTCCGAATAAAAATAGGTAAAAAAACTTTTTAAGTTAAACGGTTTTATGTTAAACATACATTGCAATGTTTAAGATAAATGTACTAAAAACCAAAAAATAATAAAATAGATACAGTCGTGGGAATTATAAACATATGCATAGACTAGACTAAAATAAAACCGTGGGGCACGTCAATTGTCTACAATCGTTGATTAAAATGTTTATTTTGTAATGTTACACTATAATTAGGCAGTTGTTCAACCGATAACGATGGGCGTGTGATAAGTACGGCTAGAATGTGGAAACAAGCTAGCAAGCTCGATTATAAGCGAGTTTTCGCGGTTTCATAGTGGTGAGCGAGTAGTACTTTTATCATATGTTTTGTCGATTAAGGCGAAGTGCAATTGTGTCTCCAGCGATTCGGAGGGGGTGAAGCAGACGCAAAATGTTCGGGACGCTCCGTGCGTCGGAATCGTTTTCGCCCGTACACTGGCAATTGAAATCATTGACAGAAGTACAAGTTTACATATTTCGCCCTGTTTAGATAAACCTCTTAGATTTTCTACTCGTGAGCAACTACGTAATTGATTTTGATGCAGTTTTTATCACTAACATGACGTAATGAAATTCATTTTCATAATATTAGTCCAGTCAAAATAGACATTCCAGTTTGCATTAATTCCCAACAAGCTGGTTGGAAACAAATGATATGTCAAAAGTATAAGGATAGAACATAATATATTTGAGAAGTACTTCAATTTATTTTTTTACCTGTGACGATTTTTGCCAGGTTGCATGAAAAAGTAAGAATCTGCTGACCCTCTCCTTCATAGTTTTTTATTTTTTTGGTACTTTACTGTACTGTGCAATGGTACGATACTGTACAAAAAAAAACTAAAAAATATACCTGTATGGGAGCCCTCCTTAATTTTTTTTCTGTGTTTAGTATTCGTTAATTTCAAATGCCTAGCGATTGCAGTGGTGCATGAGATGACAGATAGACGGACGGCGTAGTCTCTGTAATAGGGTCGCGTTATTACAGATTGTTTATACTGTTGGTTGATGGCACTTGGTGGAACCTGCAGCGCATATTGAATACCCACCACTTGTACTGTTCCACAGCATTTATTTACTCTACACCTGACCATTTCGCCTCTTCGCATTTTCAAAAGGCAAAACTAACTTCATGTCATCAAGTTATTCTCTCCTCGTCTCATTTTATCCTTTGGATACAGAACTGTAAAAAAGGGCCAAGTTGAAGTTGGATTGGCACACTGATGAGGATATCGCAACAAAAAAACGCCAAAAGATTACGTTGTAGGTATGGGAGTAACCTTATTCATTCGTTTCACCCGCGTAGTTCCCGTTCCCGTGGGAATACGGGAATAAAATATAGCCTATGTTCACCGCAAAGAGTGCAGCTTTCCAACAGTAAAAGAATTTATTAAATCGGTCCAGTAGTTCCGGAGCCTATTCGTTACAAACAAACAAAAAAACAAATCTTTCCTCTTTATAAAATACTAGCTGACCCGCGCAACTTCGTTTGCGCCACATAAGAGAGAGTATTACCTGCTCCCGTCGCATTTACTCCCGTCACGTTGCGTTTACTCCCGTAGCGTCTCGTCGTTAATATTCAATACTACGTGAGAGAGAGAGAAAGAGAGAGAAAGAGAGAGAAAGAGAGAGAAAGAGAGAGAGACAGAGAGAGAGAGAAAGGTTTCGCATCGCGTGCATTCCTGTCACATTATTTTTAAGAAAAATCTGTTTATGAAAGAGGTATCCCGTGGCATTGTTGTAGAAAAAAATTGATTGCCATTAAAATGGTTATTGTGCACCAACCCAAAGATAGACACATGCTATCGCGCAATTTTTTTAGAACTTTTTTAAGAGAAACAATGTTGTAGTACATAATTATTTTTTACATAACTATAAATATTTACGCAGCACACGCAACGAAGCTCTCATAAGGAATAACTTTTCCCCCGTTTTTGAAACATTTATTATTACTACTCCGCTCCTATTCGTTGTAGCGTTATGCTATATAGCCTATGACACTCCACAATAACGTAGCTTTCTATTGGTGAAAGAATTTTTAAAATCGGTTCAGTGGATTCCGAGATTACCCCTTACAATTTAACAAACACACAAACTTTACCTCTTTATAATATTAGTATAGATTCACGGACTTTTCACACAACGCTTTCTGATCCCAAAGTAAGCTAGAAATAACCTGCTTGTGTTATGGGTATCAGACCACGGATATTAATACTTATATACTTTTAAATACATACATATTATACATAGAAACACCCAGACTCTTGAGACAAACATTTATGGGTCACACAAATATTTGTCTCCGGTGGGAATCGAACCCACGACCTCCAGCGCCGCAGGCGGTATCACTACTGACTGCGCCACAGAGGCATATAATATTAGTACCTATAGACTAGCGGACGTCACGCGGTTTTACCCGAGTAGTTCCCGTTCCCGTGTGAATACGGGAATAAAATATAGCCTATGTTCACTGCAAAGAGTGTAGCTTCCCAACAGTGAAAGAATTTTTCAAATCGGTTCAGTAGTTCCGGAGCCTATTCGTTACAAACAAACAAACAAAAAAACAAATCTATCCTCTTTATAATATAAGTATAGATTTAGATTATTATAGTTGTTACAGCTGTAGCAGAAACACATCTTTGAAATGTATAACTGCCTAGTTCATGAGATACAGATGACAAACGGACTTCGAAGTCTCAGTAATAGGGTCCCGTTTGGATACGAAACCGAAGAATATACAAAAACGAATATTCCTATATGCATATAATGCAAGGGTGTATAAAGGAATAAATTTCGATACTAGTTATTTAGACTAGACAAGGCTTTAGTCCTGTCCAAACTATTACCATTACCCAAATTAAACCTTCTACGTTTCATTCGCATAGGTCTTGCCCGCAGCTTCAACTGTGTAGAATTCTGTTCACGTTCCCACCTACCATTGGATCATATCCAGGAATAAAATAGCCTTTATGCTATTTTCTAAATTATATATAATATATTGCAGTCTGGAAAAGCATAAAATAATTTTAATAGGCCACCAATTACAGCCAGATCTGCTCAACCGTTGGAACGTGATTTTGTCGCAAAACATCTTCACAGACTTCAATTATAATAATTAAATAATTCGAAAATTATATTAAATCATCAGGCACTTCTGAATATTTTGCTTTTCCGTGCTTCTGAGCCGTTGGTCCCGGTTTTTAGTAACAAATATTCACAAAATCATCTTCTAGCGCTTAACATATAGGTACCACTATCCATTGAACATTGTATTACTGTTTTACATTATAGCTTAAAACAAAGTTAGGGTTGTATTGACTGTATCGGGTTGTAAGCTGTTTATTTTCAGTTCACTGTTGGTTAAAATTCAAACTCATACTTACAACTTTCAAATTCAATACCTATTTACATCAACTACGACGTACTAGTAGTAAAGTAAGACTACCAGAATATCAATACGCAATACGTACATTGAAAACTGTAATTTTGGATAGGAGAATACCAATTTTTTGAGTTTTAATTTATTATAGACTCAATTAAGGTTTATACCTACTGTTATATTGTAAATTTAGGAGAATTGGCCCACTGATTCATCAGTCAATAGTATCATACTCGTAATAACATTGATTTTACTTAAATATTAATATAAATAATGTACATGTTATAAGCTCGGTCAGGGCGTCACATACATGAGCGCATTTATAGGTGAATCTTCTGGACTTATCTATTATGTGGCATCAGGCGGACTTTGTATTGGAAAGTATGAAAACGTTACTATAACTTATATAATACACCAAAGAAATTTACCCAAACAGATGCGATATTTTTACGCTCTTGAGCCTTGAATACTTCCTTTTTGTTTTTTTTTTATTACCCATTTTCGCTACTACGGCAGCGAATTACGTCAGCGGGCGCGACAAAGTTGTATACGGGTGTCCTCAACGAAGCCTGTCGGCTGACTGAGCGGGCGATGCGAGGTGGCTGATAGCGGCAAAATGCACTCCCGCTCAACAAAACGTATTTTATATTCGAACAATATGATTTTAATAAATAAATAACATCATAGGGCCTCGAGGTAACTTATTAGGGACATGGAAATAAAAAAAATAGTGTGGTACATTATATAACTACTGAATAAAATTGGTTATAGTCAAGGCGGTCACAGGTAAATTTACAGATTCGAGGCAACTTTGGGATAAATTTCTATCGAGCCGAATTTACTCAATCGTGTTTTGGAGAGCTGACAACCCTAGTCAATATACTTAATAAGAATTATCCATTTAAAAAATTGTGAAATCCTTGGTAACACCATTGCAAAATTGGTTTGAAATATGTCAAAATATGTATTTTGAGTCCCACTTCACCTTAAAGACAAACTACGAGCAGTGAAACGATTCCTCGCCAGCCAGCAGTGTGAATGTCCAACGATAAACTAGTTGAAACATTTCTTTTATTTACATGGAGTGTATAACTATTGGAATTTCCATGAGCAAGAAAATAGTGAGTAATTTCCTCACCGTCTGCGGGCCAACTGCCTAACGACGAATTAAACGATTCTTCTATCGCACATTAAGTCGATAATTTGTAGACAATTGACGTGCCCCACGGTTTTATTTTAGTCTAGTCTATGCATATGTTTATAATTCCCACGACTGTATCTATTTTATTATTTTTTGGTTTTTAGAACATTTATCTTAAACATTGCAATGTATGTTTAACATAAAACCGTTTAACTTAAAAAGTTTTTTTACCTATTTTTATTTTCTAGTTTTTAGTTTTTATTTCGCATTCTGTTTATTTCATTTAGTGCTTCATTATTGCAAGGTTTCTTGCCCGTTAGTTCATTGCAGTCCAACTTCTCTATACGTAGTCCCTGCAAAGATCTTACTCTACTAAGAGCCACGTAGGCTTAACCTTCTTCAAACAGTTTCGCACCTAAGTATACGACTGCGTGATCCACAGTGCTGCCCTGCATTTTATGTATTGTAGAAGCCCATGATAGTATTAAAGGCAACATTCTTCTTTCAGCCGTCCCGTAATTGTACTTAGCTGGAAACTGTATAGCTTTCGGGTGTATAAGATGTACTCCGTCTCTTGCGAAATCAATTCGGATGGAAGGTACATCTGTTGCATACATCTGAGTTCGACGAAATTGTGGCCAAACGATTTCGTTGATGTAGCCTATAGCGCCATTTACTAATCCCTTTGAAACGTCAATATTGGACCGTAGCATGACTTTTGCCCCCACAAATATTTCCAGATCAGATACCTAAATTACAGATTCAATTTCTAAATTTAAATCTTATTATTATACGCCATTTAGTGGCTGCGCCCATCTTAAATATTGAGGTTGTATGGTGCATTGTATTCTTCTTGTCAAGCCCTTTTATTTGATACCCATATTGGTGGGATTGTTAAAAAATTGTTATCAGCCATTTGGTAGCGGCAGCCATCTTAGATTTCAATTTTGCATAGTAAATTGTATTCTACTTGTTGAGACCTTTCATTTGATACCCATGTTGATGGGATTGATAAAACCTAAGTTATCCGCCATTTTTTAGAGGCCGCCATCTTGGATTTCAATTTTTTATAGTATATTGTATTCTGCTTGTTGAGACCTTTCATTTGATACCCATATTGATAAAACCTATGTTAGCCGCCATTTTGTAGCGGCCGCCATCTTGGATTTCAATTTTTTATAGTATATTGTATTCTGCTTGTTGAGCCCTTTCATTTGATACCCATATTGATGTGATTAATAATAAATAAATTATCCGCCATTTTGTAGCGGCGGCCATCTTGAATTTATAAAGATAATGAATAAACATAATTGTATTGTCATCAAAATCCAAAGTGTATACAAAATTTCAGATTAATCGGTTGACAGGAAGAGGGTGAAATTTGAATTACTAAATTTGACCCAAGAATAAATAATAAAACAAACGGGGTGAGCTAAATAAAACCGTTTAATAAAACCGTTTAGTAATAAAACCGTTTAATAAAACCGTTTAATAATAATAAACGAGAGCCATCAGAACAAAAGAAGCTTTGTAAGAAGCGGTCTCTTATTTTTTACGTGTGCAAAATTCGTTGGATGCTATGTCAGACTTTTATCAACTAAAAACCACATGTTGCCTAAGGAGGCCCCGGGTAAGCCCTCGGAAGGATATCCCCAGGATGTTAGAAGCGGTCTATACTTAATAGACATATTATACATCTCTATCGGGAGACAGTTCTTACATTTTCGAATCACAAATTTATTGATGAAAAAAAGCCTTTGCTTGGAAGATAACAATAATAGCGGATGCCAGCAGCTTCGCTCGAGTAAAATGTTGTTGTCGTTCCCGCTGAAAACTTATTTCCGGGATAAAAAGTAGCCTATTTGTTATTCCAGACTACAATCTATTCCAGCAGCAAATTTCAGCTAGATCCGTTCAGCCGTTAGAGCTTTTGTCAAAAGTCAGTGTAACCTTTTAGAATGCTATAATAGCGAAACCGGCCAGGTATTACTAAATTGAAATAATAGTTGTGGAATAGTACATGAGATTGAGTTTTCATAACGAAGAACTTGAGTTTGAGTTTCGACAAAATTTCCCTGAAGTCCTACATAATAACACTAGGTATTTAGGACTATTTCCTTCTAACGTCGAACATTTTTTTATTACAAACCGTTGTAAAGAGCATCCTCTCTACAGCTTCTCCGTTGAAAGTAAATTGCATAAGTGATCGCAGCACCATTACACATGCACCATTATACAATCAATGTTAGCGCGATTGCCTCAGCTTGTCAACTGTAGAGGCGTGGTGAAGTTGTTAACAATGCAAATTAGACAGTGACACGGTTATGAGATTTGCGCTCGTGAATTTAGCAATTGGAAGTAGATATCATTGCTAAATGTACGTTTAACAGCAATATTGGTCATAATCTATCATTGAATCGAATGCAATTTTAAATACAGTCTAAGCTTTGATTTTATATACAACTAGCGGACGTCACGCGGTTTCACCCGCGTAGTTCCCGTTCCCGTGGGAATACGGCAATAAAATATAGCCTATGTTCACCGCAAAGAGTGTAGCTTCCCAACAGTGAAAGAATTTTTCAAATCGGTTCAGTAGTTCCGGAGCCTATTCGTTACAAACAAACAAACAAAAAAACAAATTTATTCTCTTTATAATATTAGTATAGAAGTATAGATTGGTATAGACAAAGGCAAGCTTACGGGTCACCTGATTGAAAGTAGGTTCGTGCCTACTTTCAATCAGGATCAGGAGCAGGTTGTGACCAACCAATAAATAACTTTTCAAGCTCTTTAAGTTGGCTTTTGTTCGTTCACGAAACACATGTACTCCTTGAACAGACTGTATCTAGTCAGATGTAATAACTGGTGAGATAATTGCATAATTGGAAACAATGGCTCTTGAAAATTTTCAAGCTATTTTCATATAGCCGATAAAGGGTTCTGTTAAAGTTTTTCTTCCCTTCGCCATGACCTCGTCCGTTAGTCAGGTGAGGATGGCTGGGTCCGTTCGAGTGCCGAAGGTCTCGGTACAGAGAACCTCTTAAATTTTCTAGTCCGTTGAATTTTATTTCTAGAATGGATATAGAATTTCAGATGGTGCGTGATTAGCATGACATAACTATGTAGTTACAGCATGAAAACTAAAATGATTTAGTTTGCGTGCATGAAATTATTACAGTTTGCATCAATGTCGACCGTTCTTCGTCGTAGTGTTATTACAGGTTTGCAAATTCAACTCGATAGATCACATCTTTCTACAAATTAATTTTTATTTCGGGCAATAAGATCTTAGAGGACATTTCCACTTATTTATTTTATTTTATTTATTTATTGTTCAAAACACCACAGTAACATTCAACATATAAGTATTCCACTCGCTTAAACTTAGTAGGTTGGTTACTTACTTCGGTACAGTTCTGTGGTTCGGCTGGTCAAAGCGTTGCGTTTAATAATTATAGTGCACGGCATCTAACTTGACACGGTTTTGGAGTAGTGGGGTAAGTTCGCGTATCGTACACTTAGAGGCACAAAAAATTGATCTTCTCACTCCAAAGCCTTTCCAAGTTAGATGCCGTGCACTATATCTAAGACCACTAGCATGAGCTCCATCTGAACCAAGTTTTCTTTTTATCGGCACGCGTATTGGCTGACACTGTCACACGGTGAAGAGACCTTTCGCTCTCTTTCTAATGATAATTTCTCTGTCTAATCAAAGATACTTGGAGAGCTCTGTTTCTCTCATCTTATAACTCCCACTTCTTCAAACGGAGCGTGATGCAAAACATCATTGGGCATCAAAATTGAGGGTCACTATCAATGGAATTATGGATGTAAGACTGGCCCCCATCGATCTATATGTACTACGTAGAATATATGTCACGGTAGAATATATATCATTACTGGCCCCTAATTCGTTACATATCGCCATAGCTTTCCATCAGGCAATCGGCATCAATTTGACGAGCTACAAAAGCAATATAACGCTAATCCAGTTACTACCACGATGTGATAGTACTTTCTGCACATTACAGAATTCGATTATCGCGTCGTAAATTGAATGTTACAGTAAAAGTTGGTGCTAACAAGTAGACAGCACCTCACTTTCTCGTTCAGTACCCCTAGAATGAGATTTCACTCTGAAACGATGACAGTTGGTAATATACTTCTAAATATATTTCTGCATGAGCTTACGACATTTAAACGGAACGTCTCGGATACGATCAATGCAACTTGACAAATCTACCGAAATGTAAATGAAAGTAACTTCAAGTATATGTTTCTTTGCACGTGTGTGTACACTGGTCAAGTCACATTGATTATCTCTGGGACGCTTAAGAGCTTCTCTCAAGTAAACTATTTTTTTAACTTTCTTAATTGTTTACTAGTGTGTCGGTTTAGTGGTTAGAGTACGCCATGGAGCAAATATTCCCACTTAGAACGAATCTCTATGTGACACGATGATATGTTTGTGTCGATTTTACGCACACACACACCCACACACACACACACACACACACACACACACACACACACCCACACACACACACACACACACACACACACACACACACACCCACACACACACACACACACACACACACACACACACACACACACACACACACACACACACCGCCATATTCAAGCTTCACCCAGTCGTGATTACAAAACAAAAACGTAAATTAATCTTTCTTCTTCTGCCTATGGGTAATAATATATCCATTAAAACATTGTAATACTAGGAAATTCCCCATTAGTCTTGTAAGTACATACTTATTGATATTTCTTCAGATGAGCACATCACGCGTTTCAAGTTTGCGATTTCACCACAAATTTGCAAATACCTTTTAGTAACTATTGATTCAGTACTAAACACATACTAATGCGACGACCACGAATCTGGTGACGCCATCTTTTATGACAGTTTTGTGTGAAAATGGCGGCTTTTCGTGTGGGTAAATAACTTTAAACTAATAATATAGAACGCCCGCAGCTTCGCCCGCATCAAATTTTGATCCCGTTCCCGCTTCGCTTGGGAACTTATTCCCGGGATAAAAAGTAACCTTTGTATAGTATCCAGACATAATCTAACCCTGTACCAAATTTCAGCCAGATCCGTTCGGCCCTTAGAGCTTGAAAGCGTAACAAACATACACACTCATAAACTTTCGTATTTATAATATTAGTAAGAAAAGATTATATTATCAACTAGCTGAGCCCGCAACTTCGTTTACGTCACATAAGGTGTATGAAAGGAAAGGTATTTCTTCATCAGAGTCATCAAGCAGCGTCTGAAACTGCCCTGTTTGCTTAATCATAAAAGAGCTTAATGATTAAGACTATTTTTAAACAATTCAGTCCGCGCCGAAGGCGTGGACTGAATTGTTTTAAAATAGACAACCCGCCAGTTTAGGTTCACTCACATTCAAAGAAACCCCTACAATTAAATTTTTCTAAATATCTGATTCTTAAAAGTGTTATAACTCTTTCATTTCTAAACCGATTTACATAAAACAAACGCTAAATGTTAACTGGAGCAAACCTCAACACAATACAAAAAACCGCATTGCAATAGGTTGAGCGGTTACTGAGATTAGCGTGCACAACCGTACAGACAAACAGATACACAGACATACAGACAAACAGACAAAAATTCTAAAAATCATTGATTTGGGTTCTATTGCGTTCATAAAGCCCCCCTATAATATTTTTTCTTATTTATCTTCCATGTACAGACAGCGACCTGTTACGATTTTATTATATGTATTGATTTCCTGTTTTTTAAAACTATTTCTGGTAACTTGCTACTAAGTTACTAACAGGAACTTAACCTATTACCAAAGAGATGTCTCTAAGTCGTAAATTCAAGTTAAATGTGAACCAATCCGAATACAGAATGAAGTCCGGTTTGTGGAATAGATTTAACTTAATCTTGTGTAGTAATAAACACTTAAATGTAATAGTAAAAATGTAATAGTGTCCAGGGCCGTTGGCCGCACTTTGAAAGCTGTCCCTCCATATATGGAGAACAACCTACCCAGACTTTCTGATGCCTGGAACTTACCCAAGTTGCCTGACGAGGTAGTGCATATGTATGCGACTGAAGTAGTTGAGATATTTTTGGTATCAATTTAGAACAAACTACTCTTTGATTTGGCTGTCGGTTTTGAAGAAACTAGGTACCAACTAATAGTTAATTTAATTATTATATTGCTGTAGAAGAAAGTACGTCAGATTGGTTGGCGTTACGATATTATTTTTATTTATTTTTTAAAACTTTATGCACACAAACAGTACATTGGCGGACTTAATGCCTAAGGCATTCTCTACCAGTCCACCATTGGGTGGTGCAGAGCTACATATCTACGATATTTAGCATTTTTATAAATATTATACCCTCTTACCTCTTTTACACCACTGAGGCAGATAAGCATACCTACGACCCACCAAAATTTTAAATATTTTTTTTAAATCCAGTTCGCAGATCCTGTGATTACCCCTATAATTCAAATTCAGAAACTCTACCTCTTTATCATGTGATCTGGTTGTGGTAGGGTTAGAATATGTTCAGATTTGCATGATCGTTTTAACATTATCTATATGCAATCTAGAAGTATAAAATGCAGGATACCTAGGTAGTTTACCTATACCTAGGTATATTAGGTATACCTAGGTAGGTAAAATTGTGTATTTATTGATGTGGCCACCTTGGATCCCACCAAAAACGCAGATATCATACACCCTTTTGAATACAATTACGAGCTTCTATGCGAAAAACAGTGAAGTATGGGACAAAGTTACCCTGACTGACTGTATATGAACTGGTTTTATCAAATCGACGTTAAATTTAGCTCCTTTTTTGCTTGAAGATTACGTGATAGCTTACCTACAGCCTCTATGAGCAATTTCATGTCAACACATGCGGATTAAATCTCATTCTTGTGTTCTTGAATATTACTACTTTTATTTTTGCATGTAGGTACAAGATTATCTATATAAAAGTCAGATTCTACAGCCTGAGTAAAGGTAATTTTAAATTCCTAACATAATTATAATGAAAAGGGTATTGCCCTCTCAAAAGAATGTGTGCAAAAAGTTATTTAAACAAATTGGAAGTTTTAATATTTGTATAGAAATTTAAAACAGTTATGTCTAACATAAATAACATAACAGCTGGCTATTAAAAGCCAATTACAACAATTAAAATTGGCATTGACAATTGTGCAATAAACTAAATTGAAGAATTTAGAATTATATATTTTCAAGAATTTATAAGAACCTAGCTGTGCCTCCCGGCGTCGCCTGTGACACACTTCTATAAACTTAAAACCCCTATTTTACCACCTTAGGGGTATAATTTTGAAAAAAAAAAATTCTTAAAAATTTTTCCTAAACATTTTAAGCTTTTCCTAAAAATTTTAAGGTTTTGAATGTAAGCACAAAGTCTCTTATTATAAAATGGTTGTAAAAACATATAGAAAGATCAAATCGCACCACTTTTCTATATTGATATGTACTGCGATGATGTTATATTATGTATTGTGGCTAAGTGTACTTTTCTGCCTCCATCATAATAGGTTTTTAACAAAACTCAAATAAAAACATTAATCATGTTTTGAACTGAAAGCAATACAATATGACTATTGACCACTATTTAAACGAAGTAGAATAATATGTCTAAAGCTTTATAACAATAGGATGTAACAATGCACTCTACAGAAGAACTCTCAGACAGAATCACTTTCACTTACATCTTGTTTTATTTCAAATCCATTTAAATGTACTGTTACACTATATAAGCACTTAAACAGTTCATTTACCTCAAGAAAACCAGGTGTAGTAGAAAGGATGTTGTGATCATTTGGAATGTGATTTTGTTATTAAATGTTGATGGTCAGTTATATTGATTTGAATGGTTTGACTACATTTTTGTTCCTTGTTCCAAGTGAATAGATTACTTAATAGGATTTGGAATGTCGAGACCATTTTGAGCGAAAGACACAATTTCTAGAGTTATAACTATACCTATTCATTTTGAAAATTTAAGTCAATTAATTGCTTTGCATGAATTTTTGTGTGAAGCAAATAAACAGACTCTTACTCTATTTAAGTACAGATTTTTTTTTACTATACAAATCTCGAACTCAAGCGAGTTTTTATCTATGCTAGTTATTAGTAGCTAGTTTAGTCAGTTACAGTCATAGCATAGCATCCATGAAGGGTTTCCACCCGCAAAAATAAAAATGCTATTAATTTATTAGTCAGGAAAGTGGTTTTAGAAGCTTTGAGTCTGGAGTAACATGCGCAGTGTTATGCCAGACTCGAACCGACTAAAACAACACGATCTCTGCCTGTCCGTCACACATTCTTCGTTTTTTAGGGTTCCGGAACCAAAAGGTAATAAATCGGACTAGACCCTATTCATGAGACTTCAGTGTCCGTCTGTTTATCCGTCACGAGGTTGTATCTCAGGAACCGTGATAGCTAGAGAGCTAAAATTTTCACAGAGATGTATTTCTGTTGCCGCGCGCTATAACAACAAAAACTAAAATTAGAAAAAAAGGTGGAATGAAGAAGAGCTCCCATACAATACAACTTACTTAATTTTTTCCGTTTTTTTGGTACTGAACCCCCCGTGCACGAGTCCGGCTCGCACTTGGCCTCTTTTACGTCCAGTTTCCCACAAATCACACAAATTCATGTTTTGAGTGTAAAGTAATACCGCGTACAGTTGATGGTCATCCAATTGGCACGAGTATGCAATTCTTTCACAACTAGCACTAAATTACGTTAAGCAGTTCGAGGTTAACAGCTGTAAGAGTTTCTGTGCCTTATTTATAGTCAAGATACTTAATACTATATTTGGTATTCGTTACTTAAGTTAAATGGTATCGTAACTTGCAGCAAAATACCTTAAGACTCACCGCTTGCATTTATTCCGGTGCGAACTCACCGTCTCGGTAGAGCATTGGTAGGGTTAGCGATTGGCTTCGGGCTGAAGTATGTAATGTGCATATTTTGAAATGTTTATGTACATTAAGTAATATGTAATGTTATATGTATTTAGAAATTTTTGGTAACTGGTAACCCAAGGGTTGGCAGTTATTTCTTCCAACGAATAGGCATCGCTGTTCAAAGGAGAAATGCTGCCAGCTGCATTTTTTTTTTTTTTTTTTTTTTGTGCCCAGCCACCATGGGTAGCTGGGTGTGTGCCTGACTAAACCCCCGATATTGACATTTCGGAGACCTTCCTGCAGTTTCTCATTCATTCCAGTTCTCGCATTTATATGGTCACATTCATTCCTCATTCCTTATCTTTCTTTCATACAACCATTCACTCTGTTTCAGGTGGGACGCCTGCTAGTCTCTCTTCTATAGTTCTTTATTTCTGTATTTCACTTAATTCTATTGGGTAAATAATTATGCTCCACTCCTTTTCTATCTTCCTTCTTATAACTTGTTTTGACTATTCTAGTGTTTTACAATATTTCCTTTATCTTACAATTTTCTTAACTTATGTTCTACATAATCTACATGATTTTATATTTATACTTCCCAGAGTGGGTTGTGGGATTGCCATATACTACTTTTTAATACCATTTAGTTTCCAATGTTTTTTATTTATATCTTATATACTATCGTAACTCTAACATTTTCATATTTTCTTGCAACTGTTACATTACATGCAACATAACCAATGTTATGTTGTCGTAATTGCACTTATTATTCTACCTTATTCCTATTATTAACTGCTATACATATTTTTGTGCAATAGTCTAAAAATTTGTCTCTGTATTTTGAATCTATAATTTTATAAAAGTTTGTAGACGTTATTGTCATACCGATCTGATGCTCCATGTTGTATCTCAGTCTCGAATACACCGGGCACTCCGCCAGTAAGTGAGGGATGGTCTCCTCGGTTTCGGAGTCACAGGCGCATGATGGATCCTCCTTGCACTTGAAGCGGGTCAAGTACTCAGAGAACCCACCATGCCCTGTCAGAACCTGCGTGGTGTATTTGTTTGGGGTGTATTTCCGTATAATTCTGTACGCGTCCACCGCATTCGGGAAGAAGAGCCTTGTGATCGAGGCGGTGTCGCCAGACTCGTATCTCCGGTTCCACTCCCCAAGCGTGTCCATTCGGATCTGCCGCTTGGCGAATGAAATCGGACACAGGTCATAATCTGGTGCCCGCCTCGATCCCAAGGCTGCCTCTTTAGCCAGTTGGTCAGCCCTCTCGTTCCCCTCCATCCCCGCGTGCGCCTTGACCCAGTGTAAGACAATAGTTTTACCTGACAATATAATCTTCCTTATATTACTTCTGGCTTCTACTGCGAGGGGATGGAGACGACTTGGATTCGTGACCGTCTGGAGTGCCGCGGTTGAGTCGCTGAACACCCCGAAGTTTGTCGCACTGTGATTTTGGATGATCCTCGTTGCTTCGCATATGGCCAGGAGTTCCGCCTGATACACAGTACAATAGGACGGCAGGCCAAGCTTGCGGGCTCTAGTCTCGGCCCCATCTTTCCACAAGGAAAGTGCGGCTCCGACTTTACCCGCAATCTTGCTGCCGTCCGTGTAGATCTTTATATCAAATGGGTCTTGTTGATTTTCCTGTTCGTTGCTATCAATGCTAATGAACTCCAGGCGCATATGCTCGGCAGGATGAGGATTGTCCGCGACAGAGGTCATTCGCTCGATCTCCCTCCCGGCTAGGTCTGGTATAGTCTCACCTCTCCTGATCTTATAGAGTAATGCGACCTCCTTGACCCGAAGGTCAAGGGGAAGTATCCCGGCCAGCACCAGAGCCGCGTTGAGGGAGACCGTGCGATATGCCTTACAAATTTTTTGCGCGAAACTTCGCTGAATGAAGTTCAGCCTCTTCTTGATGCCCAGCTTCCCAACCGCCGGCGCCCACGCGCCAGCCGCGTACAGAACTATAGGCTCCACTGTTGCAGTGTATATGGTGTGTATTATTTCTGGGTGCAAGCCCCAACTCGCCTTTGCCGCCCTGGTCAATTGCTTGTAAAGTTTGGTGATTTTCCTACATATATTTTCGACATGTGGATTAAAGGTAAGTTTGTGATCGATTATTAACCCCAGAATTTTGACTTGATTTGTCATGCCAACGTCGACCCCGCCCATGCTAAGTCGTGGTGTGTCGTATACCAGCTTCCTGGTTACCACCATGGCGTTAGTTTTATGCGGTGCAAACTTTAACTTGTTTTTATCACCCCACGCCTTAACATGTTCGAGGGCGGCGTTGGCACGCTCCTCAATTTCCCCCCCCGTATCACCGCAAAAGACCAGGACGACGTCATCGGCGAAAGCCTGCACGTAATCGCCCCTCCTCTCGAGACTATGAAGCAGTGGATCCAACAGGAGATTCCATAGTATTGGGCCGCCGATAGAGCCCTGGACGCAGCCCTTTCTAGTTCTGGTAGTGTGCTCCTTGCCTGCGTATCGCACATGCACCCGACGGTCATTCATGTAGCTGTTCAACACTCTCCTAAGTCCTTCCGGGCACTCCTCCTCGACGAGCCGCAACTTAATTGCGGGCCACCAGGCGCTGTCGAAGGCGCCCTCTATATCCAGTGACACTACTGTTACTATTTGTTTTTTGTCCAACTTTGTCCGGATATACTGGATCAGGTTACAGAGGGCGTCCTCGGTGCTCCTCTGTGGCATAAACCCGTATTGGTGGGGGCTGATCCTCGAGTGCAGATGGTGTCGAAGTCTCGACATAATCATCTTCTCGAGGATCTTCCCCAACACTGGAAGGAGGCCTATTGGTCTGTAGGACTTAGGTTGCGAGTAGCTTTCTTTGCCCGGCTTACGTAGCGCCACAACCGTCGCTTCTTTCCAGGTCTTCGGAAAATAGTGCAGTGCTAAACATTTATTCGCGAGGCCAAGGAACCACTCGGGTTCGTTACTGATGGCGTGGCTGCAGATGTCCGCGGTGAAGCCGTCGGCTCCGGGCGCCTTCTTTGGGTTGAAGGACCGGACCGCTGCCTCGAGTTCGTAGGGAGTGAACAGAGGATCGTGCGGATCTCCACACGGTCCTCCGGCCACCACCTCCGATCTCTCTCTAATGTATTTTTGCTCCACCGTGTCCTCCTCCCTCCGATCTTCTGGATAGAAGGTTCTAGCCAACAATTCCGCTGAACCCCTCTCATCTAGCGCCACGCCATTCACTTCCAGGGGTGCATCCTCAGCTCTACCCGCGGTCCGCCCAATTACTCGGTAAATTCCTTCCCATATTCCTTCTTTGTCTTGTTTACAGCAAAACTCCTTCCACGACGCTATTTGGGCTCGCTTTATCTCTGTCGTGTAGATCTCCTTGCTCTCCAGGTACTCTCTCACGACCATATCTCTTCGAACTGGCGCTGCGCATTTAATGCGCCGCCTTTTCGTGGTGACATCCTTCTTCATTTTGTCCAGCTCCTCGGACCACCATGGAGTGGAGAGCTTTTGGTATTTGGCCTTCTCAGGGATGGCACTGGTACACGCCTCGGCGATGATCTGGCTGAACCCTTCCACAGCCCCGTCAATATCTGCTTCGGTTGTTACTGCATTTATGCTCTCAATGGTAATGTTCTTCTGTATCTTGAGTTCAGCCAGTTTCCCCCGGAATTCATCCCAATTCGCCTTACGCGTGTTATACTTGCGTGTTGTCCTAGCTATATTGGTTCCCCTCGACCTTTTAAGTTTAATACCAAACGTCACCCCATTGTGGTCCGAGCTAGTAAGGTTTACTTCGACCTTCCAGTTCACCACGAGACTCAACGCGCTTTCGTTGCAGATAGTAATGTCAACGTGGCTTTTAAACCTCATTGCGCCTCTAATTGTGTCGAAGGTTGGTGTTCTCCCCGTGTTGAGTACCTGGAGGCCCATTTCATCTATCATTTCCATCATCTTTTTACCTCTAGCGTCGGTTTTCTCGCTTCCCCACCACGTGTTCCAGGCATTCCCGTCTCCTCCCATTACAAGTTTTCCCAAACCTGGTTTGGCTGCAATGCTCTTCAATGTCAGCAGATACGGTTCAATCGGTTTGCCAGGCTCGAGGTAAAAGGAGGCCAGTGTGATCTTCCATGCGACGGTATTGAGGCTCACCACTATGATGTTATTCGTGGTGAGATCGGGATATTGGACAACATCAATGTGTGGGTCAAATACGGCTATTGCCGCCTTGACCCTGTCCTCCCCAGCCGCGTTATTTTGGAAGATTCTGACTCCTGGGTAACTCCTCATCCCTCCAGTCTGGCTTTCCGTCCAGGGCTCCTGGATGAGAGCTGCCGTAATTTTTCTTTTTGCTGCTTCCACAAGCATCTCTTGCTGAGCAATCTTCTGTTTTTGCAGGTTTACCTGGAACACGCGGTGAGTGGAGTTTGCTGCCTGGCTGCCCTTAGCAATAAGCTACTGCCGATCTTGCCAGGGTCTCCCAGCGCCTTCTTACAGGACACTCATCGCTAAAAGCGTTATGTTCCACACGGTCAATCTTGGCTTTTCTGCAATTTCTGCAAGATGGCATTGCATTTATAGCCCAGCTATCGCAGTGTGCCTTTAAGTGCGGACCTCCACAATGACAGCACGTCTCCTCGGTTTCGGTACAAAACCTCCTCACGTGGCCGTACGCCAGGCAGCGCGAGCACTGCACTAGTGGTGAGTGGTCTGTCACCCTCACCCGCTGTAAGTCCACGTGAAGTGTACCTATTGCCGTCATTTTCCCCCATAACTTTGGAGAAACGGTCAAGACCAGGTGGTTGGTGTGGGGGTTCCTTGCCTTTTTTCTAAATTTCACTGCGACGCGTTCGTGCCAGCTGCATTTAGGCCTTATTTAGATTTAGTTTAGTTTCATATGTATTGTAAATAGTTATTATGCTTTATTGGAAACTAAGCTAATTATAAGCTTATGCTAATAGCACAAACTTATATTACTACCCGTTCGCTCTAACTTTGCCGCTGGCGTAGAGGCGTATACCCGAATTGTTAATTAGACGAAGTAAATTGACAGTAGCTAATGTCACTTCGTCATAGAAAATACGCAACATTGTATGAAGTGTCATTAGTTGCTGTCAATTTACTTCGTCTAATTAAAAATTCGACTTTAATAATGGAGCCGAGCGGCAAAGTTAGAGCGAACGAGCTGTAGCTTAGTTTGGGCTAGATGATACTGTGTGGAATATGTTCCACACAATTTATTTACATACATACATATCGTCACGCATTTATATCCGAAGGGGCAGCCAGAGGTATAGTATACGCCCACATTTCACCTTAAAGTTTTATGTCCCACGTAATAGGTTGTGAGCCTATTGCCCTATATAACAATTTATTAAATCAAGCAAATTCTTCTGACCGATATTCCTACATTATATTATCACAGATTATATAATTATATTCTATAATATTATTTAAAAACTAATCTAAGGGCACGGGTTAGAGGTGTGGGGTGCAGCGCTAAAGTTTGCGACGAGGGAAGCCGGGAGGCACAGCAAGTTGTAAATAAAACGGTGAATCTATTTTTAGACATTAATAAGTGCACGATTACGTTGGTATGTCTTAATTATTATCTTCGTTCGGACACCGGTTTGCGTGATTTTTTTTACTAGTTACGGTATTTTTACTTATTATTAAATATATCAGGCATTTACATTATGGCTCTAGATGTGATTAAAAATGTATGAATTTAAAGTATGAAATTATTTCTATAAAATAGCTAGATTATATTAAGAGCAAGAGGGTCGTATTCCAATGATAAATAAAACTTAATAATCAGCAGAATATATTTTACACTTTCTCGTATACCTAATACACAGTTGTGGATAACCAAAATTTTAACGGAAGGAGCCGGGGCCTGTCCTAGTATTATTACACTAGCGGACGTCACTCGGTTTCACCAGCGTAGCTCACGTTCCCGTGGGAATATGGGAATAAAATATAACCTATGTTCACTGAAGATAGTGTAGCTGGGAAGCTACATTATCTGTATATAACTGTTGGGAAACATAGAAAAATGTTCTAAATCGGTTCAGTACTTTCAGAGCCTATTCAATGCAAACAAACAATCAAATCATTCCTCTTTATAATAGTAGTATAGATAATCAAGTGCAATCTATGTCGAACACTTTTGAGAGTGTAATGTTACGATAGTGGAAAAAATTAACCCGTCATCTGCCAGTGACATCTGGCTGTACTTGGTCTTAACACGGGAATTCCGGTTCGGAATTTCCGGACTTGTTGAAGTTCCAAATATCTGTTACATTTTTTTTATACCACTAAGGTGGCAGACAAGCACACGACCCACCTGATAGACTGTTAGTCACCGCAGCCTATGAACGATTGCAACACCAGAGGCGCCACATTCGCGCTGCCGACACTAAAAAACTTACTTACGACCGTACTTAGGTACTCAAGTGCAAGAAAACAATACGTTGAGATTTATTCTCAATCAGTTCTAATCAAATAAATTAACATTTACAACACAGACAATTAAGTAAAAATAAACTGGGAAAATTAAACAAACAGTGCAGAAAATAGCCTCTTCTCAGTATTACTTTGAATTTGTTCCAAATAGGGTTTGTTTTTTTTTACGTGAGGAAAAATTCTCATGTATGCTATGCCGGCTAAAAGACGTCCCATATCCTGCCTAACAGCCTACGGTTAGGAGCCTCGGGTAAGCCCTCGGAAAGATACCTCAGAGAGTTCCAAATAGGTACAATTTTTATTCTTTAATACGATTCAGGTGATAGACAAGCTTGACGGCCTACTCAAAAAACTCAAAAAAACTCAAAAAAGCATTTATTTCGCATAATCCTAATACATAGGCACTTGCGACACGTCAATGAATACAAGGCAAATAGTACCACCAGTTCGGAACGCGGCCCGCTTGAGAAGAACTGGCAAGAAACTCGGCGGGCTATTCTTTTTGTGCACATATTTACAATAAGTAGACTCCATCAGTAGAGCAAGCAGATCACTTCCAGGCTTCCTTATCAATCAAATAATCGTCAATTGTATTGTGGCCCCTGCAGCACAATTTACTTTTTATACACTTTTTAAACTTAATTAGAGGCATGCTTTTAATTTCGCTTGGAAGCCTGTTGTAAAAACGTATACAGTTACCCAGGAAAGAATTACTGACTTTGTTCAGTCTACAATGATAAACGGCAAGGTTGTTTTTATGTCTGGTGTTCACATTGTGTCTATCGCTTAACTTAGTAAAACTAGATAAATTTTTCTGAACATACATAAGATTTTCAAAAATATATTGTGATGCCACAGTCAGAATATTTAATTCCTTAATTTTTTCTCGCAGAGAGACCTTTGGACCTAATCTATATATGGCTCTTATGGCCCGTTTTTGTAAAACAAAAATTGTATTTATATCTGCGGCATTGCCCCATAGTAGCATACCGTACGACATTACACTGTGGAAGTAACTGAAGTACACTATTCGCGCTGTTTCTACATCAGTCAAATGCCTAATCTTTTGGACAGCAAATGCTGCTGAACTTAATCTGCCAGCCAGTTTTTCAATATGTGGGCCCCACTGCAATCCAGAATCGATCGTCAACCCTAAGAACGCAGTAGATTTCACAAGTTCCAACTCTTGGCCATTAAGTTGCACATTGGTTTCTGCCTGTGTTACATTGGGCAAGGTAAATTTAATACATTTAGTTTTGTTTTCATTCAGGCTAAGATTATTAGTGTTAAACCAATGTACTACTTTTAGGATTGCATTGTTAACATCGTCATAGTCATCTAGTTGTCTTTTAATTTTGAAAATTAAGGAAGTGTCATCTGCAAACAAAACAATCCCGTTAGTGTCCCCTACGTAATAGGGTAGGTCATTAATATAAATTAAAAATAAAAATGGTCCGAGTATCGAACCCTGCGGGACGCCCATAGTAACCACCGATCCCCCGGAACGTGTGCCACCGACATCGACCCTCTGAGTTCTATTGTTCAAATATGAAGTCAGAAGATCGAGAGCCTTGTTCCTTATCCCGTAGTGCTGTAGTTTCCTGATCAATGTCTCATGTTGGACGCAATGAACGCAAAAAAAGCCTTAGACAAATCGCAAAACCTGATAGAAAATGGTCACCGTAGTCTATTTACATTTATGTACAACAACCCATTTGACAACTGGTCTCTCTACATAGTCTACATTATTGTTGTAAGATAGCATTTAGATTTTAAAAAAATCCACCTTGTTAAAAATTGAGCTGCACCAAATGATATAAAAACTAGCTGCACCTGATAAACACGAAGAATGCCGTACCTAGTACATCTAGATCACTGTTACTGAGTAATAATTGTAACGACTACTCGACTGTAGTAGATAGTATTAAAGTTGAATCAAGTTAAAAAGATTTTATCGACAGTAAAAGTACTAATTCGTGGTTACGAAGGGGCGCGTGTAATCACACTGGTGTGATTATATGCCTCTAAGCACACCAACGGTCTCATAACTAGGTTAAGTTAAGTCATCATATTACAAACATCTGTTATTGCATTCAATAAGCAAATATTGTCGAGTAATTATTTCGCATTTTTTTGAAATCTTGCTTTCAATTGCCTCTCTCGTTTACGTAATGTCACTTAACCTGTAAATTCTACCCTATAGTTTGGTTGATAAGACCGGTACTAAAATAACTTTTTTTTTATTAATAGTTAGTCGGTAGCGAGAGTCGAAAATTATATAAAGGCATCGGAACAGGTTGGGTTTGAAACTGGGTCGGTAAGCTTTCCAGCGTAGGTCCATGCCCCTTGCGGAACCTTCGTTGCACCGCGCGATTGCATGCTTATTATGACCCTACGCATACCTTTGTTTTGCATAAAATGCTTAGTTGCTAAGAATGTGCTGGCACATACGTACTACTCTAGAATTACTTTATGAGAATGACTTTTACGAGTGCTCTTAATTTTTTTTGTAAGCGATAGAATGAATAAAATGTTAACCATTAATTAATGCATATTATGAGAGAAACTTAACTTCTGTGTGAAGTTTGTTACTTTTCAGAAAACAACTGACTTGAAATGCGAAATAATTTGATAGAATTTTGTGCGGAGAATCCTTGACCTCCAACAAGAGTTGTAGTTGGAGTTCATGTGAATCAACGACTAATGCTACTTTTGATTAAGACTCCGATATCTTGGTGGTAAAAGTCGTGGGAGGAAACATACAATTTGCAAACGTCTTTAAAAATTATAAATTATTTATTTGTGTAAAATAAATAATTACAACATATATGTATTGAATTATTCAAAGGAGTTGAATTTTTTGTTTAGATTGTATGCATTTATTTACTACATCCGTAAAAAAAATGTTTTTGGTTTGAATACCTACTTATTTCATCCAAGCTATATTTAAAATATGAGCTAAGGTATAAATTAAAATTTTATTTATCCAGATTACAAATACAAAACTTGTGTTATGCCAATACTAAATACTACTTCTAAAAATGACAATAAAACTATATTAAAATATATAATCTATAACCTACAATTATACCACTGTTATTTCTCTTTCTGCTGTGATACAAGTGTGAACATTAATAGAGCAACAAATAATATATTTTGCCTGCAGTCACACGCCTGGGTGTGTAATTTTGATATAATTGATCACATGCATTTCCCTGCAGGCGATAAAGACCGGACCACACGCGTTGGCCTGATGCTAGACATGTCGCAAGCTCGCAAGGGAAGGGTTAATTAATTTATTTAAAGCAGTTTTTGAACAACGTTTTATTCAATAATATGTTTCGCTACTCTCAATCTAAATTTATGGTTTACTTTCGCTACTCTCAATCTAAATTTATAGTTTTACTCCAATGAAGTATTTATTATGTAGCTATTAATATCTATGAAATAGTTCATTGACTTTACTCATGTCCTTGACCTGACGACGGTGCATTTAATTAAATGTAAATTATATAGATGAAATCGTCTTAAATTTATGGCGTGTTTTACGAACTATATTTTGCTAGTATAAACAGTGTCTAACTTAGAGTATTATAATACAAGGTACCGACTAATATATACCCTAAGGCACCTAATTTTACAAACATGAAACTATTTGATTTATCTATAAAATTGTGAATCAAGTGGCATGTTAACTTAGGTCATGGTCATAGGTATTAATTTTTATTCGGACTATGTTTCCATCGGCAGTTTCCTGATGACCGAGTAACCGAACCGAACCGTCGAAACCTTAAAAGAGGCTGTGGTCGTAATATTAATAAACATAAAACAACTCGCTACAAACTTCATAAAAATCAACACACAGCTACCTAAAAAAGTAACAACATATTATTAGGTAATATGTGGAAAGGAAAAATTAAATTATTTATTTATATTTTTTTCATTCACACACAATTTTTTTTTTTATTTAGCTCGCCAAATTGCCGTCGCCACCAGTCTGATGGAAAGCCGTAGCGCATCTAGCGATTGGGGGCCACTTCTGACAGTGGTCCTCAAGTTGGCGGCCCTGTGATGTGCCTCTTCAAATATGGTAAGAGGACGATTTTATTCCAGGGAGCACAACTTTATAATAACCTACTTAATGAATTGAAAGATATTGACAGCATAAGTTTTTATAAAAGAAAATTGAGAAAAATTGTACAAGAAATGTGAATGTATGTTTAAAAGTCTAGTTATAGCATAGTGGAAAAACTTTTATATAGTTATTATAGCTTTGGGGGAAAAAATGTTAATGTGAAATGTTATAATCTCATTTTTAGTAAACTTCATGGTTTAATGAGAAAATCACAAGAAAATAAACTTCTTTAAAACTATAAATATTATTTATTACTTCGATATTTCGATAATCTGTGTTGTGGCGGTAATTTTTAAACGATAGCAACTGTGCAACTGTTGACTTCAATCACGCGAAAATTTCTGATGACAAAGTGCGCCCATGACCTTGGCATCGTTATTGTCAAGGACAGCTATGACATCTACCGGAAACTATGGCCGGAACAGCCCCATCACGCCGACAGCATCCGCCATATTGGCCGAACTAATGCCCGCGATAATTGCAGAAACCGCGGGAAAACTAGCGTTGTCGACGCCGACGTTTCATAATATCAATTCAATAGTGTTGTTACTTTGTTTTTTTTAAGCGTTTAATTGATGTTTTGTAATGAAATTGAAGTTAAAATATGTTTTAGTATGATTGGTGTGCATATTTAACCGTGAAGTTTGGAAATGAGGATTTTTGCAACGGTTTTCGCCATTTTTAAATTTATTAGCATACTGCTAGTACGATAACGCGTATAGATAAATGTAACGTAACGAATTTGTATGTTAAGTAATCGGTACCTACACCTTGTTAACACTGTTAAACTTGAAATTCTATAGAGGTACATTTCCGCCGTCGAGAATGCTGAGATGAAAAAGATTGGACAAGTTCATAAAAAGCCGGACATACAAACCGGTATAAGAAGCTTTTGAACAGCGATTGCAGTTTATAATGGAGATATTTAATTTCGTTATGCACTTACAATGCCATAAATGGAAGTGAATGGTAAAATTGACCGACAGACAGAGTTTGGAACAGTCTTACACTGTAAATATTTTAAACGAATACCTACGTAACTATCAAGAATATGGTACCTATGTACTAAGGTAAACCCTCCCCACCACATGGGAGAATGTATGAAAGCGCACTCGACTAGATGCGGAAGACGCAAGGAGGCCTTATTCATGAATTGGGGTGAATTGATTGATAAGAATACTCTTCAAGTTAAGTATACCTCTTGAGAAATATTCCTGCGCGCATACGATTTTGTAATCGCTCACACTCATATTTGTATCGAATTTCTTTGAATTAGGAACTATTTTGTTGAATGTACCTACATCGTCAAATTCTATGGTTTTCTTTAGAGTTCAGTAAATAGGTGCCTAGATCGTCATGATTAATCTTTACGACTCCCGGTTCTAAAGTAATGGTTTAGCATGTGCACCTGTCAATAACGGTCGGATGCTGATGACGTTTAAAGGTCATTGACTGGAAATTACAATAAAACTTTTTTGATGAAATACCAGAAGGTCGACGGCAATCCGAACAGCAAAACACCTGCGTTTGCGCCAGTAAATGAAAAAAAAGTAAATCACAAATGAGGTTTTACACCCGGAATAAAATATTGCATTGCTTTCTATATTTAAATGCTAGTTCGACGTTTATAGACTACCTTATAGCTGGCTGTTAGGAGTCATCAATCTAGGTTCTTGCATAAGTAAGTTGTGAGCTTACATAACTTAGCTTTCAGAGCTGGTAAGATCAGGTTTTACACGCCTGCATAGTTCAGTAACACTATATTGAGGCGCGATTTAATATAATTTTACAACACTTAGAACCTTAGTAGGTAGAGACAAACATTTTAAACGTCTGTGAAGAAGGAAGGTTATGTTTTTGGTATGTTATCCCTACACAAGATAGAAGAAGAGTTTAAGAGAATATAAAAACCCCTTATCAGAACGGAATTTGTAACGAACGTGACAACTGCAACATTATCCATCTGACCCGTAGTCCTAGGTGAGCAACGGGACGCGACAATACAGCGAGGCGATGCAATGCGACCACACATCATATCGAAGTTCGTTTCTGCGCGACAACGCAGACCACAATTGATTCCTGAACAACGACTTCTTGATATATTTGCGTTGCCGCGTTTATGTTCACCTAGGACAAACGCCTTTAGTTTAAGGTCTCCTATAAAAGCGGTAGGCTGTGTGCAACGTCACAGCATACGTAAGACTATGGTCTCCTATGACGCATAGGCTGCGTAAACGTCACACAACAGACACCACAGTACATTTCTATATTATGTTGCCGTGGCGTACGTGGTTTATAGGAGACGAAAGCCTCAGGGCAATTACCTATGCTTACTAAATATACTGTCGTGGTCTGTTTCGTGCGCTGACGTCGGCTGACATTTCTATAGCAACGGCGTTTGGTGTGACGACTACGCAGCCTATGGCGTTTTAGAAGACCATAGCCATTCATTACCACTGTCAAATTTCGACATCCAACGAGTCTCTACGTCTCTACTACGAAAAAAAAACATAAAGATCTACTCACCAAGGCAATACAGCCGGGTAAAGAAGCGCTGTCCAATGTATCCGGGACACAGTACACACAACACTTTAGTCGTTTCTCACGAGTTTCTTACTAAACCACTGGACCAACTTAGGTAAACACTTTCAACATTGCACAGTGAGCGATAATATTCAATCTGCTTCTGTGTTCTGTAACAATGGAAAAAGAAACAATTAATAAATATGGCAGGATAAACTCTCATCATTATTTATTTTAAAATCAAATTGGCTCCCGACATGATCATGCCTTTCAATTGTCAATCGCGTTAAATGTGAATGGAAGTTGCATCAGTGTGCGTGATTTCTTTGCATGGGTGTGTTCATCGACGTATATGTACACATGATATTTAACGTGCTTGACAATTGCCAATTGATCGTGTCGGGACCCCTTTATACATAATTTTGTAAATATGTGAACTTGAAATACCGAGCTATTTTTAACCGGCTTCAAAAAAAGGAGGAGGTTAGTCAATTCGACCGTTTTTTTCCGTCAACATTATGATGTTTAAGAGGCATTTCTCAAAGGGGTTTACAAAATACATAATATTGTTGCTAGTATTTTAGTTTATTCAGAGTGGCCTGTTCAAAGACCTACTGAAACGCATTCGAGATATCCAGTTTATTAGGGTACGGGAAGTAACGGATCCTTTTTTTTAACGTGAGGTAAAAAACTCCCACCGACTTAAAATCCTCACGTAACGCATAACAGCATACGGTCGGGAGCCCCGGGTAAGCCCTCGGAAGGGACATCCTTCAGTCCTCCAGGACTCCCAATAACGGCCCATATTACTGAACTCCGCAGTCCGTCTGTTTGCTAGACAGCTGAAATTTTTACAGATGATGTAAAAATTTCATTGTTGCCGTTATAATAACAAATCCATACTTGCTAGAAAAAAAAAAAGGTACTCCCACGTATACTATTTGAAAAGAGTGGCCGTGAATTTTCTTGCCAGGTTCTTTCTATAAATCTAGAGTAGCTCTATCTATTGCCTTGCGAATCTGGCAGTAAATGTAAATGTAGAGTAAAAATCTTGACGTTACTTTGTAAAAAAAAAAGATATTTTCATTTCATACAAAAAACGTGATTTTTGCCGTTTTTCAGTACAAAGCCTCCGGACTCGCTTTAGGCCGGTTTCACAGCGAACATCATATTTCGTATCCTCTAATCTTACAATACCAGCAAAAAGTGTCATATTAAACTTAAACTTGTTTTTCTGTTATGGAAGACTGCTTTTGATTATAATCTCTGTTTTAGGCGTTTGGTGAGCTTTGAGATATGTTTGGACAGTGTATTGTTAGCACTTTAGTTCATACATGTAACAGTTCGACTATCTATTTAGCAGTCATTGTAATACCAGAAGTTCTACTCTGACGGAGTTATATATCGACTAAACAAATATTATTATATGATTTTGATTTTATAAAACAGTGGAAATCTCGACGAGATTCACTCATAGATAGATACTCATATTTACATTGCTTTTACAAAAAAAATAACTTATTAATTTTTCTTTAATATTTTTAGATAACTCTTCAGTGCTGTCCAAATAGTCAGGACAAATTTACGCATCCACAAGTACAATCTTAGCAGTTCAAGCAATCTCTTATCAAAAACTCAAAAGATATTCTAAGAGCAAATACCTCAACATACCTACTACTGTACCTGCTTAGTATTAGAACTAGATTTAAAGTAGGTACAAATGCAGACGGAACCTAGTTTTACTAAGGTCCTACGATCTAGTATGCAAAGGTAGTACCTATTTCATAATATCGTGTCCTTAATGCTTGTTAAGTAAGAACTTCTTGGTAATTTATTCCGATGCTGTTTTGAATTAGACATAGTACGAATTGCTAGTAATGGATGCTTGTAATTAGGATTATATTATTGGTCACACTGGCTCGACGGGTTGGTTTTGTTAGAAGTTTTCCTCCTTTTTGTCTTGCCTTGACTTATTTTCTCTGGTTAGCAGGTGCATGTAAAGGCTGGTTTGGTCTTTGGACATATGGTACCCGTGATGAAAATAAAATTCTCTACCAAACTCTATTTTATTTATGTATCAAATGGTTATATATTAAAATGGTATACCGTCATAATACCAGAAATCATAATGCCTTTACTTAAAATGCCTGAGCCCAAAATACCCGAAATTGAAATATCAATATTCAAAAGGCAAATATTTATAATATAAATAATTTAAAATGCCTTACGGTCGAATAACCGAAACCCAAAATATAAATTTATCAAATACCTTATCCTAAAATGTTCAAACACAAAATACCTTTTTCTTAACATGATTTAAATCCTACATGGATGCTATATATCTGTGAATGGTTAACACCTCGACTCAGAGTATCCCGACTCGGATAGGTTAGGTTAGAAGACAAAGGCGGGAGCGAAGCGAAGCGGAGCTCCCGCCTTAGCCTTCGTGGTTTTTTTTTTTATTTTTCGTTAGCCCACTGTAGTACTTTTGTAACTCTTTATCAAAATGTTTTAACATGAGGTAAATCCTACATGGATACTATGCCGAACTCCTACCGACTAAAAACCACACGTATCCTACATAACAGCCTACAGTTGGGAGCCCCGGGTAAGCCCTCAGAAGGATACCCAAGGACCAACAGAGCTACGGCTACACTTAGGTGGGGAGGGGGGGGGGGGGGGTGTAAATAAGTTAAAGTCAAATAACAAAACGGGTGAGTGGCAATAAATCTTTATTTCTTAAATCATTCATTTATTAACTATGCGCTATATAATGAACTGGTATAGCATTATATATACCTAATACCCAGTAGGTTATAGCGATAAACTGGGCAGGTTATGTTTTTTTTTTTTAATATTCACATTGTATTCTATTTTCGGTATTTTAAATTAAGGATATTTGAAAATTTGTATTTTGAATTCTGATATAATAATTATTTGTATTTTAAGTTTAGACATTTTAAGGTAAGGTGAACTGAAATAAGGTATTTTGAATGTTAAGGTATTTCTAATTCGGGTATTTTGGTCTAATGCATTTTAAGTAAAGGCATTTTGATTTCTGGTATTTTAATATATAACCATTAAAATACCAGAAATCAAAATGCACTCACACGTCTTGTTATTTGGCTTTAACTTATTTGCACCCCCCCCCCACACCTAAGTGAAGTCGCAGTTGTAGCCCTAGGTCTGTTGGTCCTTGGGTATCCTTCTGAGGGCTTACCCGGGGCTACCAACTGTAGGCTGTTATGTAGGATACGTGTGGTTTTTAGTCGGTAGGAGTCCGGCATAGTATCCATGTAGGATTTACCTCATGTTAAAACGCTTTGATTCAGAGTTACAAAGTACTACAGTGGGCTAACGAAAAATCAAAAAAAAAATATCCACGAAGGCTAAGGCGGGAGCTCCGCTTCGCTTCGCTCCCGCCTTAGTCTTCTAACCTAACCTATCCGAGTCGGGATACTCTGAGTCGGGGTATTAACCATTCACAGATATAGCATCCATGTAGGATTTAAATCATGTTAAAAAAAAGGTATTTTGTGTTTGAACATTTTAGGATAAGGTATTTGATAAATTTATATTTTGGGTTTCGGTTATTCGACCGTAAGGCATTTTAAATTATTTATATTATAAATATTTGCCTTTTGAATATTGATATTTCGATTTCGGGTATTTTGGGCTACGATATTTTGAGTTAAGGCATTATAATTTCTGGTATTATGACGGTATACCGTATCAAATTTAATCCGATTATTTTTTACATGTGAAAATCTCTCAAGGAAGTTATGCCGTATAAAACCACACGGTGCCCTACCACTGCCTAAGGTTAGCCCTGGGTAAGCCCTCGGAAGGATCTTCCAGAATTCCACACGTAAAATGAACCGGTAAAAACACACTGTCCAAATATTTGTGTGACCTATAAATGTTTGTTTCAAGAGTCTAGGTGTTTCTATGTATAATATTTATGTATTTAAAAAGTATATAAGTATTAATATCCGTGATCTAATACCCATAACACAAGCAGGTTATTCCTAGCTTACTTTGGGATCAGATAGCATTGTGTGAAAAAAAAAACGAAGGCCGATAATATACTATCTCAAAACTTATCAAACGCCTAAAAAGAGATTTCATGACAGTCAATCAATCAAATCAGCCTATGGCAGTCCACTGCTGGACGTAGGCCTCTCCCAAATTTCGCACTCAATACACGGTCCTGCGCCTTCCGCATCCAGTCTCTCCCTGCGACATTTTTCAGGTCGTCGGTCCATCTGGCGGGGGGCCGTCCTACCACACGTGAACCAAGTCGCGGTCTCCACTCCAGAACTCGTTTGCTCCACCGACGACTGGTTCTCCTACAGATGTGGCAATAAGGCAGTGGAATTATATATTAGAAAGAATTTTATTATTTTATAAAAATCCATTATTTACAGAATCTAAAGCTACCTCTTTATATGGTCTGCTATGTAACGTCCAGTACACATGATCCTCAACACGACCTATGACTTTGAGTGGGAGACGAGGCGCCATACGGAGACTTTTCCCTCTGTCAATAGGTACATACCCAAAATGGTATATCAAATACTAGCTGTTCCCCGCAGCTTCGTCCTTGTAGAAGTATTTATCGCGTAAAATCATTACCCTCCCTATGCGCAGTCAGTTTAAAAGTATGTCCTTCCCTTGGACTCAAACTATCTCTATACCAAATTTCATCAAAAATCGGTTCAGCGGAAATGTAACAGACAGAGTTACTTTCGCATTTATAATATTTGTAGGGAAGTAGGGATGTGTGTGTGTTTTAAATGTTTTGTGTAAGTTCCATAGTGACAGTCGATTGCTTTTGTAGTGGTGTATATGAATACGATTTTCGCCCGCAACAATTATGACAGGTAGATTATTTATTTATAGAGCATCATGCTATATCTACTCCCCTTGTACTGGTCGCGTTGCTCTATGTTCTCATTTCTCATGTCGCAAACCAGCAAACGGTGGTTGCGATATCTGCACTAGATGCATGCACTTATTAATTCGTTGATGCGTCACATTGCGATGTATTGCGTGGTGATATGGTAATTTAATTACAAGTTGCTTAAAAAATTTTGCTCAGGCCCCCTTATTAACTAATACGAGCCTTTAAGATTCGAACCAACATTCAAAGGTAAGTCAATATGTGTTAGATTCGATTGATTCTAAAGATACCTACTGACAAAATGTCACCGCTCGCCTGATGGATATCATGGCCACGAGATTATGGACAGTGGCACTCAAGTTTAGGACCAGACGATGTGTTGTTCACGCTGGATTGGCTTTAGTCCGCGGGTTCATCCGCAATAGAATGGAACTTAAACTGTTTCATGCGTCGCCATATACCTATTTCTGTACCAAATGTCATGTCATTACATGACTCCCCCTAGTAACCTTTTAGCAACCTAAGCGGACGACAATAGGAAAGGATGTCATGCTAATACGAAATAATGACCCTAGTGTAAGCTTTTAAAAAGTGTTTAATAAACCACACACTTCATACGAGGTCTTTACTATAACCATTACGTCACACTGCATGACTAGACGACTCAATTCTAATTTTAAAATGTCACCCACTTGGCGTCCTTGTTGGCACTATTGACCCAGTGCTGCCACCTGTTTATCATCTTTACGTAATTTATAGCAATCTTTATAGTGTGGACATGACTTTAGAAATACCTAAAGCTTGGCAATTACGGCGCGTGCTTTATCTAAGATCTTAATTTAGTTAATAAAAGATATTAAGTATCTATTTATCTTTTATCTGTGGTCATTTCGATCTGTCTTTTATGTTTTTTAATTAGCTGTCTGTTTGAAGCGATTAAGTTTGGTAAATGAAGTGGTTAGCTACTTAATTATACAATTAGTTTTTGCTACATTTTTTATTACTAGTTTGTTTATTTTTGAGGATTATGAGTACTCCCGATGCCGCGATGGCTATGCGGCCCTGACGAATCTCACTGCTGACTGACATTGAACTAGGTAGATGAGTCAAAGAATGTACCTCTTGCATTTTTATACTCGAGCTGGACGCACACGATAAGTAGAACTGGTGTGAAGAAGTTCCACAAAGGGTCTATGACCAGGTAAAGTGATCACGCCAGGATGGGATGTAGGTATAATACAATTTCAGTGCGAGAACTTTCACTATCGCAAAACCGGAGTCGTAGTATTGTCGTACTATAATTTGTACTTTCTATGTGACGGTTTTGGTACACGGGTAGGACGACCCCCGTCAGATGAACCGACGACCTGAAAAGTCGCAGTCTCTCTCTGCGACTATTCAGGTCGTCGAAATTTGAGGCCTACGACCAGCAGTGGACTACCATAGGATGTTTGTTTGATTGATTGGTGGTTGGCGGATTGGCGGTCACTACAGAGTTTAAGAATGAGAATGGCAAGTTTCAGTGATATCGGAAGTAAAGTGTTCAATGGAAATGTAATCAGTGACATAAATCTAGCGAGGTTTTGAAGGTACTGACCTTCAAATGTGAACTTACTACTAAAACAGGATCTTACAAGGCAGTTCAAAACTTGTCATATGACAAGCAGTTATTTAGTTAATATGTAGAGCAAGGTTATGCGTAATGTATGAACTAATGTCAATGTGATAAGTAGAGTCAACCATCATTCAAATCCACTGCACGTAGGCCTATCCTAGTCTCATTTCCGGGAAGTCGTTGATCTTAATTTGTATTAAATATTCTTCAAAATTTCCCATTGGCAGCAAAGTGTTAGTTACCTTTGTAAATAAATAAATCAAGACTAGTAGTTCTTTTAATCACTGCTATTATCCATGGAGAGTTGGAAGTCACGAAAATTTTTTTCACGATTTAACTCAAAATCTAACAAAGTTATTATTTTTATTATGTAGTTATAGACAATATAATGGAGGGAACAAGAACAGAATAGGGTTTTGACTACAGATCTAATTGGGTGAAGCCGCATGTGTCTGCTAGTCAACAAATAAAAATGGACAGTGGTCTCCAATGTGGCTTAGAATGGAATATTGTTGTAACTGCACATTATAGGACCAGCTGCAGAGAAAACTATACAGTGTCGCCGTAGGATCGACTTTTCTCAGAACATATTTTAAATACTAGCTGAGCCCGCAACTTCGTTTACGTCACATAAGGTGTATGAAAGGAAAGGTATTTCTTCATCAGAGTCATCAAGCAGCGTCTGAAACTGCCCCCCTGTTTGCTTAATCATAAAAGAGCTTAATGATTAAGACTATTTTTAAACAATTCAGTCCGCGCCAAAGGCGGACAGACAGCGACCTGTTACGATTTTATTATATGTATTGATTTTAATGACATTTTGTATAGTTACAGTATTGGAAAAAATAAATAACCGTAGCCAATTTCATAAAAAATTATTTAACATTTTTTAAAAAAGTAGTTTTTATTTTTTTAAATAAATCTATATATACAAGGCGGCCTTTAAACTTTTTTCTTAAGAACAAGTTCAATCAAGATACATAGTAGATTTCATTTAGGTCACGCTACGGCTCGCAGCAACTTGCATTACCAACTAACTACATAGTTCACGATATTCACACACACAGGTGACCCATCCTCACGATGTTGTCTATCGCTTTAATCTTCAACGCAACGTGAATATCACCGTGGACAGTTGGTCCTACCTAATTTTATCTGTTTTAGAATACAGTAAACGTAATAAGTAATTGCCGGAATAATAATTATAAGCAGTGCTGCACCAGGGTAGGTAATCTAAGAATAAACTTTTTTCTAAATCTAAGAAAAAACTAAGAATAGATTTTTTTGATCTTTTCCTTTTCTTCACGTCTCTTCTCGCCGGTCTGCTGGTAGATATTTCTTATAGAAATAAGCAGTACCATTGTACCTTTTTTCCCTTTTATTATTGTTATTTTTAATTTCCTAGTTTGTGCATAAATGAATAAATAAAAAAATAAAAAATACAATTCTTGATGCTGTTCCAGAACGCATCCTTGGCATTCATAGTTTGATTTTAACGGTCTTACTAATAATAAACTAGTGTTTATTTAATTAGTAAGACACCTCGTACGCCAAACACATGAAATTGCTATTTTTAAAAGTTTTTTTCGGATAAGCAATAAATACGTAGAAAATTGGTTTTCTGATGTTTCATTCTCAAAAATTGCCAAACATTATGACATTTTTGATAAGCAAGTATTAGAAATGTTAACTGTTGATAAACTTGTTACCTAGACTTTGTTTAAAATGATCAAGATAATTAAAAATTAACAATTAATTTACTTCTGTAAATATTTAAATTAATAAAATATGGCAATGGCACAAATTTACTGTAGCAAACAATTTCTAATTAAATAACTAACGTTTTAATCAAATAAGTAATGCTTAGTACAAATATTGTACTTGTAATATTAATGTTTAAAACGCTATGCTTATAAGTTCCTTTAGCAGAAGTTTATATTAATAAGAATAATATAAAATGATTTATTCGGCACGCACAAATAAGTAAAACAAACAACGATCAAAAATTTGTGTAGGTATAATTTGCGCGGCCGAAAAGGTCGCCTTTTCAGCTTATACTTGCGACTGTCCATTTCAACACGGCAATTGACTCACCACCTGGATAAATTAAAAACGTGAGTGTAATTCGCATCTGCCTACTCTTACCGGGATATAAGAGTGACTTTTTTGCATGTATAATAATTAACTACTATTTTAAATTGAAGAACGTATGCCATAGGCTTAGGTATATTTGTTGGTTTGTTTGTTTCCTCAGACTACGCTGTACTAATTGTGATATACCCACGATCACAACAGTATAGCGTAGTCAGAAGTCGCCTGGACACTCATAAATATTGGTTCGGTTGCTGTGCATCTTGACTTGAAAAGAAAGCGCATTCCTGAAGAGAGTTATTGGCACATTAATGACTAGTGATCGAGGCTTTATTCTAAAAGCTCATCCACACTGCAATATAATTACAACGGAGTGAAGAGTGCTATCAGCATTGCCGCTTTGCACGGCAATTACATAATTTTCTAAATTACATTTTTACGCCAATGAGAGTCGTAGCGATATGATGTTAAAGAGAGTGGCGCTTTCAGAAATGTCAAAACGGGCCTATTATTTTTCGAAAACTAACATATTTCAGGCCAGCCTTATTATCACTGTAAAGAAACATTTTATGTATGCGATCGATTTATTCTTTAACTTAAATCGACCGTATACTTATTCCTCCTTCTTTATAAATGTCGGTCGAAAATTCAGCTTGCTTAACATCAAATCAGCCTTTCACAGTCTAAGGCTGGACGAAAATCTGCCCCAGTTTATTTGGTAACTCGATTGGCCTGTAGTTATAGCTTAGCTTAAACTTATGCAATTTTTACAGACATTTTTCGTAAGCAAGTTTGGAATACGATTTGGAGCAATAAGTGAATAGCAACGAGTGGGTTGGCTGGTTGCAATGCGAAAGTAAGTCGACGGCAACCGGTCCACCGAAGGCCGACCGGCTGCTTTTGTCTAACGCTTGTCTGCAAGTTATAAGTGGTAGCGATTGCAACCACTTAGAACTCTGAAGTTTTAATGTCTAAGTGTTGCGATAAGTGTTTGCCAGTAACTTATAGTTCAGGAACAAACACATAATACCACCACTAAGTTCCACATAGCTTTTTTAACAGTTCTCGGTAAATTCGGTTTACTTATAATTGTGTTTAAAGTTAGTTAAAAAATACAACTCGACCAGGGACCGTTGGATAAGTTTTATAAGATTTGTGATGAAGACATTAAAATTGTTTCAGTGCGCTTCGGTATCTCAGTGGTCGGGTAATGCACTTGTTAGACAAAGGTCACAAACGATCCAGTTCGCCTTGAATCACGTTTTCATATTGCATCCAGCTTATGCCATGGTGCAATACATTTCTGGGTCTCAAACTTTTTACCGGGATTAGAAAAGGGGAGCAAATCTTATATGTTAATTTAATACAGTATGTTAAAAATATAGCTTGACGAAGCAGACAAAAAAAGTGAATTGTGTAGCCATTGTTTAGTATAGCAAACCATTAAAAATTATAGTAAAGTATTACACTAAATTGTTCTACATGAACTTAATTTTAGAAATGTAGCCAGCTTGAAAATATATAAGTGCATTTCAGGACGTTTTGTGAGTGTTCTTGTTAGAGATTTACAAGCATTCAGTCACAGTTGCGATATAAGTAGAAACTAATAAAGAATCGGCTAAGAAAATGGGCTTTCAGGCTCATCTATGTATTTATAAAATAAAATCCGTCGTTTTCAGGGTTTGTATCGCTCGATTTTCTTAATACTTGTACCACCATTTAAAATTGCAGAAACGCAGTCACAAAAACGCATAGCGTACGTTGGCAGTTCGCACCGCAGCCAAAACCCCTCACCTCTCCCTCCCACGTTACCTGTTTCACTCAATAAGGGTTCTTTCTTACTTTGTGGTAAATATTCTGGGTAAAGTAATTATTGCAATGCTTGATAGATTTGTCTCAATTTTAAAGATTCCTTTACTAAATGTGATACTTTTTACAATTACTAAGCAATGTCATTTTTCTTTTTTATAATATTGAAATTCAATATTTCATAGGAAATTACGTTGGAGAGATCGCCAGGTCAAATAATTAGTAAAGGATACGTAAATTAGTAAAATGGAGTACCTACTTATAATAATAATTGAATACAAAATCAAATTCAAAAATCCTGAATCACACATTTGACTTTTACTACTTATACTCCAACAACCTTTACTCCTCTCCTTATACTCCTTATTTGACAAAATTTTCCACAACTGTCATTAGTTTAAGGATCTTATATTACAGTAGACCAGCTGGCTATTTCTTTTCACAAATACAGTCTTCTCCTTCTATTCTCGATATCCAATATACGTCTTCCTCAATTACTCTTTAAAGAATTCTGCAAGAGAGACTTCTTATTCCAGAATCTCTGTTCCTTTCTCCGTCAAAACATTTCGACCGCTCTATATTTTATTGTATCTAGAACACACGTGGTTAGTCATCATAAGGGTTCCGTATTTTTATAGTGACGTAATTTTGCTGTTATTTTATCGATATCAACAGGAAGTGTAACCGAAGGGTGGACTGACGTATAACGTTAGGGTTGGGATACGATTTCTTTAGTGTTACAAAAAAAATTGTTATAAAAGTGATTGCTACATTAAGTTGTACAATAAGTTGGTATGCAAAAAGATTGAATGTTATAAACATTAAAATATTTGTCAATGATTATATTATACACAAATATTTATTATTATTACGTATTTGGGTTGTTTTAAAAATTATAAATAGTAAGTTATATGTTATTATATAGTACCTAGGCAATTTATTGTGAAGTAAAACAAAAATAAAGATTGCTATATTTGTTTTGAAATGAAGATATGTATACACGGTGTTTCTTTTAGGGTGTCAAGCCGCCACTAGCTGGTAGCAGGGTTCCATACCTATCGATTTAACCCCCATGTATGTTTTAAGATTTTTTGTAGTTTTCGAGATATAATGTTCTGCATAATTCCCTATTTTTTTATTATCGATTAAAATTTTTACATCTTGTATCAAAGTTAGGAAGGAGATTATTTTGTCCATAATACTGTAATCAATAGGCATTATAATAATAAAAAAATATCCAAGAAAAGTCGAACCAAAAAGAAGTAGTAATTATTTAAAGCCACGTCGAAAAATAACGAAAAAAAATTATATCTCGAAAACTACAAAAAATCGTAGAACATACATGGGGTTAAATCGATAGGTATGGAACCCTGCTACCAGCTAGTGGCGGCTTGACACCCTAAAGGAAACACCCAGTATATATTTATTTACGTACCTACCCAATTACTGTAATAATAATCTTGGCGTCCATAAGTGTACAAGTTACACTAATAAACGACAAGATCATAATTTTTACTTCCAATTTTATATTTACTGCCAGATTCTCATAGGAAAAACGGTTTTGAAGTAGTCCCAAATAAACCATTGACATTAACACAGACTTAATTTAATATGTCCAAGCTGTTACGTTGAACTTCGTACCGCCAATTTTTTTCTTTTTATTTTCTTCTAGACGAACCTTGTTCCGATAATAAGAAGAAACACAAATTAATAAGAACCATTTAATTTGGTGCATTCGATCTGAGTAATGCGTGAACATGCATTTGGTATTATTTACTTTAAGATAGTAGCTAATTCCAAAAAGTATTGTCAGAAGTGGGATTCGAACCCACGCCCACAGAAGTGGACTGCGACCTGAACGCAGCGCCTTAGACCGCTCGGCCATCCTGACATGCCTACTATAGAGTCAAGGAACGTCTTATAATCAGAAAGGTTGACTTGGATTTAAACAGACTTAAAATCTGGCCAAGTGCGAATCGAATTCGCGCTTAGAGGGTTCCGTACCAAAAGACAACTTTAAATTTTTATCTGTTTTAGTATTTGTTGTTATAGCGGCAACAGAAATGAGAAAATTTCAACTGTCTTACTATCAAGGTTCATCAGATACAGCCTGGAGATAGACAGGCATACATACATTAGTCACGCCTTTACTCCCGAAGGGGTAGGCAGAGGCATAATAATTTTTTAGGTCCCACGTAATAGGTGGTGAGTCTGTTAGCGTGCTGAAATGGATAGACAGGCAGACAAAGAGACTTTCAGTACCTACCTATTTACTAGAATTCCGTTTTTACCCTTTAAGTACGGAACCCTAGAAATAATAATAACGGCGCGAACAGTGATACATCTCGCTCTTGGCGTCTCTATGGAAATAATAACTCTTTAAGAATGCTAATACAAAGAAGTCGGTGGACAGTGTATTTATTACGTTTTGAAAAAGTATTTCCGATACAATCTGGCCTTGACTTGTTTAGTTCGTTCACTCAGACACTGCTTTTTATTGTTCTAGTATTTAAAACCAAGGCTAGAGTTAAAAATACAAAGCGTTTTACTTTATCTAAGTTATTTTACTGAATATTACGCTCAAAATCGTGACTGCCTCGTTGTTCTAGTGGTCGTATAGTTCAACTGCTGACTACGAGGTAGTGGGTTCGGTTCCCATCACGAGACAAAATTTGTGTGATCTGTAAATAATTGTCTTGAGAGTCTGGTTGTTTCTAATCTCCACTAATAAAAATTGTAAAAATAGCTGTGACATTCAAGATTATAAAAAAAACTGTGATCGACTAATTTAAGGCTTCTGGGTCTAAATGTCAATTTTATTTCTTTGTGTCTATTTGTTTGTTTAGTTCGGGGTTGGAGCAAAATTCAGTAGCTTTAATATAATTTTACTATTAGAATTTTGTAGGTATTTTTACAACTTAAATATTGCTGTACCTATGTTTCATGAAAATCGGTTTAACGGAAATGAAAATTACAGCATAACCTATGTTTTTCTAAGAGCCCTATGCATTGAACAGGTCAACGTTATCTGGTTATTAGTTAAAATCCCCTCGCGAACGAAGTCGCAAGGAAATCTAGTGTTTTATATATTTATGTATTTACAAAAAAAGTGACCATATTACCGTTCCGTTTTCTTTATTTTCAGCTACCTAGGGTACCCTAAAACATATGAGTATTAATATACATTGTTACCAATAATACAAGTAGGTTAATCCTGGCTTATTTTGGGATCGAATAGTCCTATTTAAAATGTTAGTGAATTTTAATATTGTCTCTGTAAAAAAATTCAGCCAGATTAGTTTAGCCGTTAGAGCGTGACTGAATAACAACTTTCCAAATTTATAATGTTAGTGGGATATTCCGTTAGGGTTAGGTAGAGGTGAACTATGTGCTTGCATTTCCTTTACAGAGTCGCATTGACTTAACCTTTAATTTATCCAACGACTTTCGAATTGAATAATGCTTTTAGTTATGGATAGCTCGTTTACTGAAGAAGACTCTAAGCTATGTAATATTAGTCAATGTCAATAAATGTACAGAATTATACATTACGAGAGGACGTCACGCGGTTTTACTCCCGTAGTTCCGTTTCCCGTGGGAATCCTACTAATATTATAAATGTGAAAGTTTGTGAAGATGTTTGGATGTTTAGATGTTTGGATGTTTGTTACTCAATCACGCTCTAACGGCTGAATGGATCTGGCTGAAATTTGGTACAGGGATAGAGTATGGTCCGGAATAACACATAGGCTGAAAATGTTCCCACGAGAAGCGGGTACGGGAACCAAATTTCACGCGGGCGAAGCCGCGCACATCAGCTAGTACGGGAATAAAATATAGTCTATGTTCACCGCAAAGAGTGTAGCTGTCTAACAGTGAAAGAATTTTTCCAATCGGTCCAGTAGTTTCGGAGCCTATTCGTTACAAACAAACAAACAAAAAAACAAATAAAAAACAAATCTTTCCTCTTTATAATATTAAGTATAGATTCGAAAACGAATAAATTGCAGGCGTTATTCAGTTAAAGGGGTTGGACAAGGGAGCATACTGTGACCAATAGAATCAGAGCCGTAATACATTTTAACAACTGAACAGACTCATTAAATTATTCTAAAACTAATAAATAGCGGCCTATATTAGGTTAAAATGGAATCGTAGTACGCCATGGCCATGCCTTTCAGGCCCAATATATTATATTTATTTATTTATTTTTGTTTTTTGGTTTTCTTTCAATATGATGTTCTATTATTTTTATAAGAATATTAAATACTGTGTTTTTTTAGAATAGTTTTGTAAGTTTATCATAAACATGTAAGTTAATAATAATAAGTATCTCAGTTTGTTTGTTTTTTTATGCTTATATTTAAACTATTATTGGGCTTAGAATAAAAACATTTTCTTTCTTTCTTTCCATGGGTGAAGATGGGTGGGACACAGCTAGTGTGGGTTTATCTAGCGGAAGTGTTACCAGAGAGTGCACGGAAATGTGCGCCTAGTTGAAGTTTTATAAGCGCAAAGAGTCCATAAATGCTACCTGCAACCATATTAATATTTCCTGCATGACGGACTGGGCGTGAATCGGTATGTGGTTGTGAAAGAAAACGACTGTATCGTAAGTTATTAATATGTTATACTAGAAGTTGTCTGTGGCTTCGTTTGCGTGATGAAGTTTTGCCCTAGGTACTCGTTTTTCATCTATACTAATACACTCGAGAGCAATGAATCCGGGTCACTTAAAGAATGTTAAAAATCTCGGAAACTAAAAATGATAGGTTAATGCAATAAATTGTATTTAATAGACAATGTAATACTCCTTAAATGAAAGTAAAAAAAATATGAGTCACCATACATTTTATTAACACAAAATTACATAAAGAAAAAACTGCTGATCTCTCCTTAAAACAAAAATAGGAAACATGAAATTTTTGAACTTTATTACGATTTTCTTGAATTTTAATACTTCGTATTGCCTCCTCGTGCTTCCATTACTGCGTTTACGCGGTTTGGCATGCTGTACACCAAGTTCCTTATACGATTTTGGGGAATATTCTCCCATTCCTCTGTGAGAGCAATTTTGAGCTCACGAAGCGTGATTGGGGGAGGGTTTCGTTGTTTTACGCATCTGCCTAGCTCGTCCCAAGCATGCTCGATCGGGTTGATATCCGGGCTGCGCGCTGGCCACTCCATACGAGTAATGTTCATCTCTTGAAGGTAGTCATTCACAATCCTACCTGTATGAGGTCGGGCATTGTCATGCATAAATATAGCATCCTCACCTAAATTGACCATAAATGGACCAACGTGATCATTGAGGATTTCTTCCACATATCTTACGCTAGTTAAAGAGCCGTTTTCTATGATCACCAGCTCTGTGCGACTTTCAGAAGAAATTCCGGCCCACACAAGTACAGACCCACCACCGTAGGCTACTTTTTCTTCGATGCATGCTTGCTTGAATCTTTCCCCTGGTCTTCGATACACTCTGTGTCTTCCATCGTGCTTGTAGAGCATAAATTTTGATTCGTCGGAGAACATAACTTTTGACCAATCTTCAATACTCCAATTTACGTGGCTCTGGGCATACCTTAGTCTCGAAATACGATGCCCACGCTCCAGTTTAGGGCCGTTTGCAGGTCTAAGGGGTTTTAAGTTAGATTCAGCAAGCCGACGTCTTACTGTCCATGCACTTGGGTTACTTCCTCCGAGGCGTCGAAACTGATTGGTGAGTTCAGTTCCTGTGAGAAAGCGATTTCGAAGCATGGTGTTCACCAAGTATCGGTCTTCTCGTGCTGTGGTACACCTGGTTCTGCCCGTTCCTGGTCTGCGTAGGTTAGAACCAGTTTCTTCGTAACGTCGGAGAACTCTTTGTACTGTTGACAGCGACACACCGACAGTCCTGGCTGTATCGCGCTGACTCCGGCCGGTTTCCAGCATTGTAAGTATTCTGGTGCATTCTTCAGGCGTAAGCGACATAATTTCAGCTTGATTAATGAATATAGAGCACTATCAACATGGTTTATGTACCCACATAAATGACAGATTACAAACAAAAGCAACACCAAATGCTGTAATTTCGTAGTTCCATCTTCGAAAGTGGCCCTTTTTCAAATTTGATTTTTTTATGATATAACTTTACAATAACTAAGAAGTTTTAATACCTTCATTTAAGGAGTATTACATTGTCTATTAAATACAATTTATTGCATTAACCTAGCATTTTTAGTTTCCGAGATTTTTAGGATTCTTTAAGTGACCCGGATTCATTGCTCTCGAGTGTATTATAAAGAGGACAGAATTTTTTTGTTTGTTTGTTTGTAACGAATAGGCTCCAGAACTACTGGACCGATTTGAAAAAAAATTCACTGTTGGGAAGCTACACTCTTCCCGGTGAACATAGGCTATATTTTATTCCCGTGTTCCCACGGAAACGGAAGCTACGCGGGTGAAACCGCGTGACGTAAGCTAGTAGGATAAAAAGTTGACTGAATCTTATTCTAATGTATAAGCTACATTGTAGCCCATTCAGTAGTTTTTCCGTGAAAATGTATTTCCATTCATCCATAAACTTACGTGTCTATTTTATTAGTGAGAATAAATAAATATAAATATAAATTATCACGGACATTTTACACAACGCTATCTGATCCCAAAGTAAGCTAGGAATAACCTGCTTGTGTTATGGGTATCAGACCACGGATATTAATACTTATATACTTTTAAATACATACATATTATACATAGAAACACCCAGACTCTCGAGACAAACATTTATGGGTCACACAAATATTGGTCTCCGGTGGGAATCGAACCCACGACCTCCAGCGCCGCAGGCGGTATCACTACCGACTGCGCCACAGAGGCAGTCTGACTGTTTTGCATCATTGGGACCACAGAGCAACGCGACCAGTACAAGGGGAGTAGACATTATCATGTTTGCCCTATTCATATCTGTCTGTCATATTTTTTTGCAGGGGGAAATCATATTCATATACACCACTACAAAAGCAATGAGCTGTCACTATGGAACTTACACAAAACAATTAAAACAATACACTCTTAATTTCAGACATACACATAATATATTTCTTAGTGTGTGTGTAAGCGTACACTTTTTAGAGTCCGCTTTGACCATAGATTTAGAATGTACAAGATAAACAGTGTCAGATAGAAAACGAAACCAAAAAAGAAATATCTGTGTGAAAATGAATATATGAATATCTATATATGTTATTTAATATCAAATTCACACACTGAACTCGACACCATCGTAGAAAATTTTAATTTTCCATTTTATTCGTAAGATCACTACAGAATATTGTAAAATATGAATGACATAATTATTATCACCACGGGTGCTAGGGTGATAAATTAAGGCCCTTCGTACACTAGGCTACGCAAATCTTCGATACCCAAAGATTTTGGTCTCTAAGCGACTACCGCAATACGAATTCAAAGAGGTTCGTACACAGACATGCGTCGCCGACATTTTGTTCATTCGTCGCCGACGCCAGTCGCGCGCTACCTGCCGGTCGAGATCGTCGCTACTAATGTCGCTGCGATTTCCAAGATGGCAGAACAATTGACATAAATATTCAATTTGAATTTAGTATTTTTTATACCACTAAGGTGGCAGACAAGCATACGGCCCACCAGGACCGGTGGTCACCGCAGCCTATGAACGTTTGCAACACGAAAGGAGTGACTCTCGCGCTGCCGACCCTGTAAAAACCTTCTAAGACCCCTTTTGAAGAACCCCATACTTTAGGCGTTTGGAAAAACCCAGGCAGGGAGATCATTCCACAACCTAAGCGTGCGTGGAAGAAAGCCCCTATCGGATCTAACCGTGCTCGAACGCTCCGGACGTAGAGTGTGAGGATGAAATCCCTGTCTGTGGCGAGCGGTGCGATGATAGAACGTAACTGTGGGCATCATATCAAATAAGTCCTCAGGACACACACCATTGTACAGGCGGTAGAACACGCATAAGGAGGCAAAGTCTCTCCTGTCGCGAAGAGGTTCCACTTCACCTGTAAGCATAGGATCGTTGACAACTCTCACGGCTCGCCTTTGCACCGAGTCAAATGGACGAGGCTGATATTCTGGTGCCCCCGCCCAGAGGTGACAGCAGTACTCCATGTGCGGCCGCACTTGCGACTTATACAGAAGCAGTGTTTGCGCTGCAGTAAAGTACCGCCGCGCTCTGCTGAGCACACCGAGCTTCTTGGACGCCGGCTTAGCCTCGTCCACCAAATGACTCCGGAATTTAACCTCTCTGGAAATGTCAACGCCAATGATCCCAATGCTTTCAGAGATAGTGAGAGATGTGCCCTGGAATTATGGCGGTACGGTAAATGGGGTTTTCTTAGCAGTGAATATACACGCTTGTGTCTTGGAAGGGTTAAACTGGACAAGTATTTGTTTGCTGTAATTTTTTTGTAGCTACAAACAGTCTACACTTTACATTTTTTTTTATATGGTTGAACGCAGTATTTCCTATTACGACGATTTCTTTGCTTTTAGTAAAGATAGTAAGCCAAAATCATAGTTTTGTCGCTATGTCTACAGTGGCAGAATAGACAAAATTGCGTCTTGAGATATCTCGTGTGTACGGTTCGTGCGCTACCAAATATTCGCGACATAAGTTGACAACATTAGTATCGAAGATTTGCGTAGCCTAGTGTACGAAGGGCCTAAGAGTACACAAGTTGCTATCTCTTTTCCTCTCGAGCTATGTGTACTGGTAAATGAGGTCTCGCTCGCACGCTATGTGTATCTATTGAGAGTAGCGAAAAATTCTAAATCTATGGCTTTGACAGAAGGGAAACTCCTAGAATGGCTCCTCCTGTCCTGGTGAACATCATAGATCGTGTTGCTTTATGATTGGGTCAGCATACAACTCGATTTGTAAGTCCATACCGACATTGCTTTAACCGTAATCAATGCTTTTTTGAAATTAGAATTCAGGCGTTAGAAAAAATATTTTAAATGGCGTTCTATTAAAACACAATGAGTTAGGCAAGCCGTTATTTCCTTTTTTACAAGTAAGTATTGCAATTGACTATCAACATAGGTAATCAACTGTTATCAAGAATTTAATTAAAATCGTTTTATATCTGGAGTATAATTTCATTTGTATGTCGAGAACGCTATAACTGAAAGGACTTTATAACCGTTATTTCTTCAGAACCGTCATATAATAAATGGTCCAGACCGGTCGGACGGCATTATAAAAAGTTACATGTATTATATCAACCAATCAAGGTGGGGCTGACTTGGACTATGAAAATGTCGGCTGTTTAGGTATAAAATTTTATATCGATAAATACGTACATACTACATTGATGTGACGCCTTCATCCCCGAATGTTTTCAACTCGGCAATGCAGAGGCATATTATATTATGCCAACATTTCACCTTTTTAGAATTTGTTCCACGTATGCATAGTTGGTGGTGAGGTGAGGTGAGTCCATTGATTTATTATTTACTCGCGTACGTCACGCGGTTTCTCCCGCGTAGTTCCCGTTCCCGTGGGAATAAGGGAATAAATATAGCTAGTGTTCTCCGCAAAGAGTGTAGCTTTCCAACAATGAAAGAATTTTTAAATCAGTTCAGTACTTCCGGAGCCTATTTGATGCAAACAAACACCCAAACAATCAAATCTTCCCTCTTTATAATATTAGTATTGATATCTATAATCACACCTTTTTGGTCGATAGAGTTGACAGATGTATGTCTGTGTAATCCCCGTTTATTATTATGTATTTTGTTCTACACGTAGTAAAATTTGTTATTCTGTGGTTCTACGTAATAGGAGAGACGTAGCGCTCCTCTTTATGGTGAAAGAAGAGTTCACCCTCTAATTACACAAAAAGATTCCTGAACTGGTGCCTAACACTAGTTGAGGATCACGCTGTTGTTATACCAACTGGGTGGCATATTCCTTTTCTAAAGGAGCGAGCATGTTTCTTTAAAGAAAATATTCAATACATACTTCTTTTGTATTGAATTTAGTACGATGATGCTGCACGATACAAAGTACCTATAGTTTGAGTTGTCAATTGAGTAATCTATGGGTAATAGTCCTAAGAAGAATCAGAAAAATCGATAATTACCATAATCGCTGCTTTTCATAACATATAATGCTAGCAAAACCTAATTATACTGTTTTACTAGTTATGTACTAACGGCAATCGATTAAAAAAAACCTTGAAAAACTTAGTAATTTTATGTCAATTTCTATTAGTTAACAATTAAATACACGCACGAACGCATAAAATATTATCATACTCGTACACATCATACACATGCCATCACGATTTAAAAACAAAACAGGAATATGCATTTTCAATTTGGAATTATATCAATAAAAACCGTCAGACAACGAATACGAATTTAAAAAATGGACGAATTTGTATGGTCTTCGGTATGCAATACAGGATGTTTCAATATCGTTCAATTGATTTAAATCATGTCTTATTTAATATAATAAATAGATAGATGACTTAGCTTCTATCTTGTAATATATTACCAATAAGAAGGTATGTGTGTGAGTTATGTCATAACAAAATCATAAATCGTTGTGTGTTCGCTCATCTGAACAAACTGCGGTAAATTACCTAACTTGTCTATTTGATCCAATGTTTTAGAAGGTTCTAATGTCAATATTTATTACTCATTTATCCATTATAAGTATAATACATACTTATAATGGATAAATGAGTAATAAATATTGACATTAGAACCTTCTTCTGTTTTTGTGAAGAATACTAGAAATGAAATTGAAATTCTCGTTACCCCTAAAAGGAGATAAATAAACTTTTGTCGTATCAGTTCCCGTTAAGCTAAGAAAATTCTAAGTAAATGGCAAAATGAGTCGTGTATTTTAGTCTAAGTGCAAATTACCAATAACCACACTGCGACCGGTTATGGAATATTATCGTTTTGAAAGGCACAAGCTTAAAAGCAGCCTTTATTTAGGTTGAAATTTATAACTATTAAGGATTGAATTTATAGAACTACGAAAATTAGACAAAATGTCTTAATTTTTTTGAATTATATTTTTGGCTGGTAGCTTGTATTCTACAAAATGCCAGGGAGATACTAGCTAAGATGCGTGCACACAAGATTATAATGCAAAGTTAGCTCAAAAAGACATTTTTGTGAAGCTCGTGGATATTGTGCATGACTAAAAATGCAGACATGTTCCAGTCGCGGAGGACCACATCTTCAAATTATTTTAGTCGTATAGTTTGTTACGTAGGTAAAAATATTCTTTTAGAAATCACTTCTTAATGCATTGCAGTTCGAGTTGCTATAGGTCATGCAATTATTTTAAACAACATAATAGCCTATCTGATTACTTTCATAAAATATTTAGTCTGTCTACGTTTCGATCAAATTCGCCGAGTTTGACCACCTGCTTTAGATACTTAAATGGATCAACATAACGTATCTCTGTTAGAGACTCCACTCCATATTATGCTTGAATATATGCTGAAGTTCTAAATATATCGAGAAAAAAAGATATGAAAAAACCGGCCAAGTGCGAGTTGGACTTGCCCATGAAGGGTTTCGTAGCAGCAAGTAACATAATATAAAAGTTCTTATAGTTCGTTGTAACTTTGATTGATGTTTTAACCAAAGACTTCAATAAAAAATGAGGTAGACATGCCCTACGCACCGATTTTTGAAACCTATAAACTGCGCTAATTAGCAGCGTTGTTCGCACTGTTGTGAGTCAAAACTTCGAGAAAAGGTACTTGACCTGCAATTGGAGTCCATACGCCTTCTCTTTTACTCTTGTTCTATCCGTATATTGCTATTTTGTGTGGTGACAATTACGTAAATAGTATTTATAAGTGAGTGTAGTCTTAGCAATGTCTGTGTTTGAGGATTGCTTTTACAATCTCGCTTGTTAGAGTACGGTGTGTCTACCTCAGTTTATATAGAAGTCTTTGGTTTTAACACGTTCGCAGTGGTAGTGATTTTTCTAACCGAAAATTGCGGTTTGTGACGTATAAAAAAAAACTACCAGCTCTATCTCGTTCAAACCAATTTTCGTTGGTAGTTTTTATGGCAATGTACATCTTAAATTCTTTTAAGATTTATCATTCTCTTAGTTTAGAAGTTAGAGGGGGGGGGGGGGGGGGACACATTTTTCCACTTTAGAAGTGTCTCTTGCGCAAACTATTCACTTTAGAAAAAAATGTAGTTATAAACCTCAATAACATTTTTGAAGACCCATCTATAAATACCCCACACGTATGGGTTATGTAAAAAAAAAAAAATTGAGTTTCAGTTCTGAGTATGGGGACCCCCAAAATTTACTGCTTTTATTCTAGTTTTATATAAGAATTTTATGCGGTTCACAGAATACATCTAGTTACCAAGTTTCAATAGCATAGGCCTTATAGTTTGGGAGAAAAGTGGCTGTGACACACGGACGGACAGACAGACATGACGAATCTATAAGGGTTCCGTTTTTGCCATTTGGCTACGAAACCCTAAAAAGGGACCTTAATTAATTCGAAATCCTATCTCGAGAAGAAATTTTATGTAAATGTAACAGTTTTTCGACACCCGCCACTTCACCAGCGTGGCATACTGATTTTAAGCGATGAATTTCAGTCCTAAGAGGGCGCCCATTTGAGCTACATAATTGAGTAGAAAATAGGACATAAGATCAAAATTATTTCGAGATTAGGTAATATTTTTTATCATATTTTTAGCGTTTCTAAATATAAAACAAAACACATTTCACGTGTAAATTACCGTCAAGTTGTTTCATTTAGAAATTGCCGCCCAGTTTTTTTTTGTTTAACGTGAGGGAAAATCCTCATAGGATGTTATGCCGGACTCTTACCGACTAAAAAACCTCACGCCACGCCTAACAGCCTATGGTTGAGAGCCCCGGGTAAGCCCTCAGGAAGGATGTCCCGTGACAAATTGCCGCCCAGTACTAAAGAAATCACTTATTGCCATGACGTCCATTTTAAATAAATTATATACATAAAGGTATCATAATAATTATGTATTAGCAGATTCACTTATCTCATATTATAGCTTAGAAACGAGTACACGATCCGTGAGAGTAAGTCACCGCGAACCGTTTACATGTAACCACAAAAAGTGAATATTCTTACTAAAGGATTACGTTATATAAGTATTTTACTTAACAAAGTCGTGTTACTTTATAAGGATTTCATTTGATACAGTATGAAAAGATCTACTCTGATGAAAATATTAGTTAATAGACACGTGGGGGTGCATGAGCCAAGTTAAAAGAAAAATAAACTTTTCACATTTATCACACATAGATACGCAGTCCTCGCCTAAATAAAAAATAGCTTTTCTCTGAAAGAAATATTTTGACATTTGTTTTCGTTTCACGTTATATGTGCTTTTGCAGTGCCAAGCATAAATATCGCGTAAGAAGAGAGAAATAACAATAATATTGATATCATTATTACCTACTGACAGTATCTGGTTCATATGTGTCAACATATCATAGTAAATTTTAAATTCATATTTTAACCACTCATTCAATAAAAAATATAATAAGGTACGTATCCACTAAATTTAACAATTTATAAATGACATTAAATTGATGTCAAGTCCATAAGCAAGGTTTCAAAGAAAGTGACTCGCGCTGAAATTAAATTAACTTTAATTGTTGATTTCAATCTGCATTTATGTCACAACTGTTTAACCTCTAGATCTTTTAGTGATATTTTTATTATAGATTAAAAAATAATAATAGTTTTTATTCGTTGTGGTTCGTAATTCAAAAAGTAATAAAGAATTTGAATAAAATTAAATATTATTCTAAAATCAAACACTTTAAAATGCATATTGGCTACACTTCTTGGAGAGTTCGTTCAAAGACAACAATAAACATAAGCACCATGAAGTTTGTTCGTTGGTCATTTGCAACTTACAAAAAAAAAGAATGCTGTTGACGCATCATGAGAAATGAGGACTGTTAAGGTTGTGTATACACGTCACTTTCTATGTAAAACTTGCTCTATTGTATAAATATCCGCGTCTGTAAGAGATATTTTTAGGTATTGTAATGCAAATAACACCTTTCATATTTACGACAGTTACTGTATGTGTGAAAAAATAGAATAAATGGGAAATCTGTACATCTGTACATGGGTACTACTTATACATCCTTAACACTTATACAACTACTGCGAAAAATTTTGAAAGGCACTCATTCCATTATTTACACAGGATGTTTTTAAGACCAACAGGTGTAGAGGTCAAAATGTGCGACTGCGGATCACGAAGTCGTGGGTTCGATTCCCACCCGAGACAAAAATTTGTGTGATCCATAAATGTTTGTCTCGAAAGTCTGGGTGTTTCTATGTATGATATGTATTGTATTTAAAAGTAAAGTATTAAAGTATTAATATCCGTGGTCTGATACCCATAATACAAGCAGGTTATTCGTAACTTCTTTTGGGATCAGATAGCGTTATGTGAAAATATCCGTGAACATTTATTGAATTAATTGTACTTCATGATGACATGAATTTGTATGTAATTATCAGATCCTCGTCCTAAAAATAGAATACCTATATAATATAAAATTAAAAGGCTATACACCTTATAGTACAGATTAATATCACCTACTAAAGTAGTAATTTGAGAATAAGTACCAAATCTGTATGAGACTCCTTTCGATACGACGATACTATAACACGCATAAGCCAGAATAGAGTCTAATTGGGTATGTCCATCGTCTATTCTATTAAATACTATTTGCACTATGACAAAAGTATCTATCAATACCTATATACGTACAGGTACAAATACTTCAGGAATCAACTTATTTTAATATTGAGTTTAGCAATGAAATCAGTGCTTGTATTTAAGGGCACCTCATTAATTTGCTTTTGAAAAAAGAAGCGATTAAACCATTGCATACTGCTCGTTCGCTCTAAGTTTGCCGCTCGGCTCCATACTAAAGTAAATTTTTAATTAGACGAAGTAAATTGACAGCAACTTATGTCACTTCTTCATACAATGTTGCTTATGTTCTATGACGAAGTGGCATTAGCTAGTTTAGCTACTGTCAATTTACTTCGTCTAATTAATAATTCCGGTATACGCCTCTACGCCAGGTCTCTCCTTTTCACAACGGGAGCTCTTCTTTGAATGCAAGTCGTGACAGTCACATAAGTTTCCTATCAATTTCCTTCCTTACACAAATACCCCTACCGGTTTTCAACGGACCCATCGAGCTGCGCTTTCAATCGATCAATAACAATCGATTATAGCTAAAAGTGATTTTCTAAGCCTTTCTTGCCTTAGAGTGAATGCAAAACTATAAGTTTGTAAAGAGAGCTATCACTGAGATTATAATCCTGTGAGCAAGGTGGCAAGAGATATAATAATAAGGGTCACCACCTTACAACTGACGTAATCGGGAACCCATTTCTAAATATAATTTATTATATAGTTTTTGTTTAACAAGAATAAAAAGCATCGTCAAAATAGGTACGTACCACTGCATTCAAAATAAGATAGCAAAATTATACCTGGCATATACACATCCTCTCATCCTTTTAATTAAAAAATATAATTATGATGCGTATCACAACTCTATAAAACTAACCAATAAAATTCTTATAAATGTACAACTTTACGCTGAAATTGAACATAAATTTATGCGATTCATAACAATATTATTCCTAGAACGCAATTCTTCGAACGTTCATTGTGAACGAACTCATTATACAAAAGCTCGCCGCTCGTTGATATCTTTTCTTAAGACATGTTTTGTACAGAAATTGCTTATTGCTATCCATTTATTATTTCTTTTTTGAAGTATAGTTTGACGCCTTCGATTATTATTTAGAAAACGTGATAAAATATAATGTTCTAATAAAATGTAATAAAAAAATAAAATAAAAAACACCAACCTGTATATCGAAGTAGAAAGCCAAAAAACCAAACGAATAAAAAATCACAGGCACAAAATCCCAGAAAATAGTTCGGAACACAGCACTTCGAAATTCAAATATTCTCAATATTTAAAATTAACGGTCAGTGAGCGACGCTCGTTCGTTGGGAGCGGTTGCGGCGGTGACGATGCGCGCGCGAATGGCGACCGGCGCGCGGTCACGTGCTAGCGCCCACAAGCACCTGTTACCCAACCGAGTTGAAAAGGACACCCCAACGACAATCTTCAAGTTTTTTCCCTTTTCCGCTTCCTTTGTCTGTCAGAAACTCCGAAGTCTGATTTGGATTAAAAAAATATTCCTTTTTTAAAACATGAACGTGTTTAAGGTGCAAGGTCTTTTGCACTAAATAGAGGTTGTCATTTATTGCAAGTTGTAGAGATTGTATTTTACAATTAAATTCTAAATTTAATAAGATGAAGTTCTTATTTACAGAAACAACAAGTTTTTAACAATGCCTTTCTAATTACATTAACTTAGCGTGAAATCAGACTTGAAGGTTGTTAGGTGTCTAACAACCGCAGAAAAAGCATTTATTACAGAAAAATATTATTGATTTCTTTAAAATTCAATATTATTTAAGTGTCACTCTCGATTGCACCCGAAAGTCTTGATTTCGAAGACTTTTCTGTGATTTTAGGATTTTTCCAAAGTAATCGTTTGATTAATGTTGACAGAACTGTCTACGTGATCCTTATTACCCAGTGCTAGGGACAATATCACTGCGGTAAGTATTTTTATACTTTAGTGCTTCGGAAGGCACGTTAAGCTGTTAGTCCCGGTTGCAGTAAACTGGCAGTCGTTAAGCCAAGTTGAAGGCCTTTATGGGTAGCTTGAAAAATTTCAACAGCGGGCAGTCAAAATGAGCCGGTCCATATCATCAATAGGGCAGTCACAACCTGCGTCTGTCCATATCAATACGGCTCACCACATGGGACAAATTGAAAAAGGTGAAATGTGGTCATATGATATACCTCTGCCTACCCCTTCGGGGATAAAATGCGTGATCAGATGAATATGAATTATTTTTACGTTGTTGTCAAAAGCTTGAGAAAGAAAATTATTTGAATGGCATTTTCTTTTAAATTTTCCGTGTTTCTGATGGTGTACTAATTATGTCGTCTATGTCTATGATATTGTAGTAGTTTAGCCCGGTTGGTCGTCTTATAGTAGGCATAAAAATGCCAACTGGATGCAACAACAGGATCCGTCCATTGCAACATGATAACAGTTTCACTAACTGATGAAACATGACTCTAGCTAGAGTAAGTAGAGTACGGGAAAATTACTGGTGACTATATTTTTAACTGTTGAAAAAAAGTGTGTTAAAAAGCTGGAAGATTTAAGAGTACGTTGGTCCCGGTTGCCAGTAAAATGGCACTCGTTAAGCCAAGTTAAAGGATAATAGGGGCGGCTTGAAAATTTTCAACAGCAGGCAGTCACAACTTGCGCCTGTCCATATCAATACGGCAATACGGCTCACCAACTATTACGTGGGACAAAATCCTAAAGAGCTGAAATGTGCGCATATAATATGCCTCTGCCTACTCCTTCGGGGATAAAAGGCATGATAATATGTATGTATCCTTTATTACACGACGAATATAAAAAAAGAAGCCAAATAAGCGTACTTATCTAATACAAATGGAAGATTTTCAGGACTTTACTACCATTGATAGAGTTACTTAGTTGCTCCTAGGAGCCAATAAAATTCAACCCTAGAATTCCAACTAGGATAGGATTTGGATGCAACTTTGATTACAATGAAGACACAGACTTAAATGAGAAGTAGGCAAAGCTTTTGGCCAATAAGAGTAAAAATGAAAATAAATTTGAGAAATGAAAAAGACCCTTTTGTGCCAGTCTTGTGGCAAGCAATGAAATATTATAATGTTTATTTTAACAGGGATTTGAATTATTCGATAAATGTACATTATAGCATAATATTATCTAGTTAACAGGAGGAAATATCATGTTCATCCATTCGCGCAGTTTTCTTAGAAAGTGGTAGGTACGAAGGTTTCCCCTTTTTCTAACATAGGTATTTGGTTTAATTTTAAAAGTGAAATTAAAAATTATGAGGAACAAAGAGAAGAAACTTTATTTTTTTCTTTTCTGGTTTTTAGTCGATAGTAGTTTTTACCTGATTTTTCGGTGCGGCAGCGGCAACCGATGTTTAAAACGTCTCCATGCCACGGTGACCAATTTCGATCAGATCGGCAGTATGCTCGTCTGCCATCTTAGTAGTATAAAAGTATAAATTTTAACGCCCAGTAGCCCATAAACTCGTATTTGTTGGCTCCCCTAGAAGTAATATATGCTCATAAATCATTACAAATGTTTATTTTTAATGTACATAGCCTTACCTAAGCAACATAAGAAAAGAAAAAAAAATGTATTCGCAACTTCAAATCCTTCCGAACGTTTCGAAATTCAAAACAATAACTGTCATACAAAGCACGGGGCTTCCCAATTTGTCCGGTTTACCGGTTGCAAAAGCTCAGGTACAGCGGAGCTTATCGCTAGCGAATACTTAGAACTGCCGCATGCCGTGCATTGCCTCCGCGTGCTCAGACCTTAGCTGATTACTGTTTGAAGGAATTTGAATTTAGAGACTGTTCGACGTTCTGACGTGAATACGAATGGAATGGAAGTACGAAATTCAAGGGCGTTCGAAATTTTAATAGATGTTGATGATTCGGAATTCAAATTCATTTTACATAGATCCTTTACTGACATAACAATAATTATTGTGTATAATCGATTTGGATTTTTGATTATTCTGCCTAAATATGGGATCAGCTATCAGAAAATAACTAGAGGAAAGTATGTAGAGCTGAATTCCTGGTTCAATGTTTTAAGTTGCTGTCAAGTTAATTTTCCTTGAGTAGCTTCAGTTTGATAAGACGTATTACAACTATTACTGTGTATAAAAACATATCTCGGAATGTTTTACCTACCCCTCTAGGGTCATATTATTTTGTAGTCAGGTGTATATTTATTTGTTTATTGGGTATGAGTATTAATACAAATAAATAAAACTAAAGTGTTTACTTGTAATTTTTTTTTGTGTAGGTAAGTAATAAAATTGTTCACGCGTTGACGGCATAGTGTTGTAGGTAAATTAATATCTTGTATACCTATAACCTGCCCGTTACACACTTACTATTGCTTTTTTGTTTCTTAACTTGGTGGATACTTAGAATCTACTGAATTCGAATATAATGTACCTATGTAACAATGATGCACCGAAAAACTCGTAGGAGTTGTGTAGCTTCATATCCTTCATTTATTTTATGCAAATTTTTATATCATAATTGATTTATTAGACCCAATTCATTATAATCACTACATTGTATAAATTTAAAACAAAGTCGGATATCTGTCCCTAATAAGTCCCTATATCCCTATGTATGCTTAAATCTTTAAAACTACGCAATGGATTTTGTTGGGCCTTTTAGGGTTCCGTAGCCAAATGGCAAAAAATGGAACCCTTATAGATTCGTCATGTCTGTCTGTCTGTCTGTCCGTCCGATGTCACAGCCACTTTTCTCCGAAACTATAAGACCTATGAAGTTGAAACTTGGTAAGTAGATGTATTCTGTGAACTGCATTAAGATTTTTGTATAAAACTAGAAAAAAAAGCAGTAAATTTCCCTATACTCAGAACTGAAACTCAAAAAAAAATTCATCATACGTGTCTATAGATATGCTGAAGAGGCAAATAAATTACGAGAATTTATTCTAGAAAATATGAATTCTTATATTTTCCTCGAATTTGTATAGTATAGAGCCTGGGATTTTCCGATTAAGTCTGATTACACACACTCTACACGTCATAAACTTCCCTGTTAAATGTGTTTTTTAAAGATAGGTATAGGTATTACTATTTTTAGGGTTTCGTAGCCAAATGGCAAAAACGGAACCCTTATAGATTCGTCATGTCTGTCTGTCTGTCCGTCCGTGTGTCACAGCCACTTTTCTCCGAAACTATAAGGCCTATGCTATTGATACTTAGTAAGTAGATGTATTCTGTGAACCGCATTAGGATTCTAATATAAAACTAGAAAAAAAAGCAGTAAATTTTGGGGGTCCCCATACTCAGAACTGAAACTGATTTTTTTTTATCATCAAACCCATACATGTGGGGTATTTATAGATAGGTCTTCAAAAATGCTATTGAGGTTTCTAACATCATTTTTTTCTAAAGTGAATAGTTTGCGCAAGAGACACTTCCAAAGAGGAAAAATGTGTGTCCCCCCCCCTCTAACTTCTAAACTAAGAGAATGATAACTCTAAAAAAAAATATGATGTACATTGCCATAAAAACTACCAACAAAAATTGGTTTGAACGAGATAGAGTTGGTAGTTTTTTTTTAATACGTCATAAACCGCAATTTCCGGTTAGTGAAATCACTACCACTGCGAACGTGTTAAAACATCAGTCAAAGTTACAACGAACTATAAGAACTTTTATATTATGTTACTTGCTGCTACTAAAACCTTCATGGGCGAGTCCAACTCGCACTTGGCCGGTTTATTTTCTTTTTGCATCATCTTACCAGTTTATTCTCTCGAAAAAGAAAATAAGTACGGTTCTAGAATCCCTACTAATATTATAAATGCGAAAGTAACTCTGTCTGTCTGCCTTTCACGCGAAACGGCTGGAGCGATTGAGATGAAATTTGATATAGGGATAGTTCGAGGCCCTGGGAAGGACATAGGCTACTTCTTAACCGACTGCAAAAAGGAGAGTTATGATTTTACGCGATAACGACTTCTACGCGATCGAAGCCGCGGGGAACAGCTAGTATATTATATAATCTGTGGTACGGTTGCGATCTTTAGTTTAGGATCCACCGAAGATGGAATATCGTACAGCAAACATAAGATATTTACAGCAAAATTTGTTTGAAGTTGTCTAGAGACAATTATGCAGTGACCTGAAGTTTTCGACCTATGTAGTTCCGACATTAAAGTTCGGGATTGTACAATAAATACAAGGTTTCCATAATAAATGTAAAAGTTGTTATAGATATTAATTCTATTATATTGCGATGTTTTCTATTGTTTTTTTTTAGTATCTGACCGTTGACAAACAAATTCAATGGTGATATAAAATGGATAACACACAATACATGTTGTTAGATAATGGACAATGACTATTCAATAATGATTGACAATATAACAACATGTTATGTGAACACGTGTAAATATCAGTTAGAAACAGTATCACATTTTTTGTTATTATACGAGTACAAGAAAATACCTCGCAGATCGCGTTCGGAATGAAGATGTAAGAAAGAGAGTTGGTCTGGAAGAGAGTGTCGGTGTTAAAGTAAGGAAGGACATGCTACGATGGTTCGGGCATGTGGAGCGAATGGGAGATGAAAGAATGGCAAAACAGATATACAACGCGAAAGTGGATGGACGTAGGAGTCAGGGAAGGCCACGACACACCTACCACGACCAAATTAATCGTGTGTTAGGTGAAGGTGGTGTCAAAAGCTAAAGGAACCGACGTGCATGCATGAAAATAAAAAAATGAAAGTTGAAGAAGCAAGTGAGGTGTGTATGGACCGTGCAGTGTGGCGCTCGGTTCTTTCTGCCTACCCCGCAAGGAATTTGGCGTGAAGATAGTTAGTTAGTTAGAAAATACCTATTCTAAATCAAGACAAAAGAAGAGTTACTTAATGTAATTTTTAAACTATCCCGGTTTTTACACTCATACTTATAGAACTCGGGACTTCACCCAGGATTGTAAGAGGAGCTAAAACACGTGCGCTGGCAGGTCGTTTCAGGTTTAGTTCGACAGAAAAACGATCTTTTGAATCGTTCAGTTCTAGCTAAAATTCTCTAGATTCAGCCTGGTGCAAACAGGCGTACAGTCAAGTCTTATTAATAGCAATGAATACAGACGTATACTAGAAGAACAGTTCTTAAGGATTTTTTGTGCCAATTTTGTTGGGGGCATGTCCCCAGCTAGCGTAGTTCCCATTTGGAGGCGCTGTCGTCGCATTTCACTGTCGCAGTTAGTCAAAAACTAGTAGGCACATTTTTACGTTTATAATCGACTAAATTTATATTTAAATATTTCACATGTTTTAAATCAAAACATAATATATTTATATTAAGTATTTATAGATATTTACAATGATTGATTTTACTCTTTTGCTACGAAAAATTAAAAATGGCTGCCGCGCTGTGACTGCAACGCCGCCAAGCGGCAGTTTGTGTCACAGAAAGTTTGTCTTCAGAGCAGCCTAAGAACTATTCTTCTAGTATACGTCTGTATTCATTGGTAATAGTGAACGATTTAGACTTTGGTTACAGATCCCTACGAATAATAAATAGCGTCTATGTATCTAAGCATACCTCATATTAGCCATTTTCACATTAAAAATACTAGATCGGAGTTTTAAGAGCTTATGGTAGGCCACCAGTCATCTATTTCATACATTAAAAAATCTCTCAAAACAATACTTCGATAGAGCATGACTTTATGATAAATAGAAAACTAAAGTTAATGCCTCTCTGTCCCGTAAGCTCAGAGAGTTATAGTAGGTACCTACCTCCATGCTATAGAGCAACACGACCTATGACTTTGATCAGAAGGGTAAGTGCCGTACGGGGACATTCTCCTCTATTAATACATACTCCAAATGATAATTATAACAATTGTATTATCTGTGTGTCTAAAATAATGAATGCATTGTTATAATTGCTTTGTGTAAATTCCAAGTGACAGCCGATTACTTTTGTGTATTGGATATGAATACGATTCCCCCCCCCCCGCAACATAATATAACAGACAGATATGGATAGAGCAAACATGCTATATCTATTCCCCTTGCACTGATCGCGTTGCTCTATGCTCCATGTCAATTATGGTGATTGGTGCAGATGGTCAAGTCATCGCGCAAATGATTGAAAGCTTTCCAATATACTACGTAAGTATCCAGCATAATCATTATAGAAGTTGCACAGTAAAATTGAAAGTCGTTTGTTATAAAATTAACGATGAATGGAGATTGTTGTAAGTATACTTACAAATAGGTAATTAGATTCGTTTTTTAAATAGAATGTGTGCTTACTTAAATAATATGTACCTACACGTGCTTTTTTTATTAAAGTAAAGGAAAATCCTTCATGGATGCTATGCCTGTCTCCTACCGACTTCACTCACGTAACGCCCAACAGCCTACGCTCGGGAGCCCCGGGTAAGCCTTCGGAAGGATGTCCTAGGACTATGTACACGTGCTATGAAAAAAATGTAGTTTATAGTCACCAAATATACCCCACTTAAAAAGTATTTAAACGTAGGTACTACAAATTTTCCACCTTAAATAGAAAACGCCAACCAAAAAAGAAATACAGTGAAAGACAAAAAAAAACTGTTAAATTCGAAGTTTCAAACACAACCTACACATCCTGCTTTCCAACTGTAACACACACCAAGGTTACTGTGTCGACACGAGTTCAAAAGACTACTGACCAGTGTTCGTTCCACTCCACTGGCGACACACTTGTCTCCCTCCGTGTGCACCAGTGGCTTCCTGTCTGGGAAGATGTAGGTGCCAACTGACCATGTCGTAAGGACTGATTAATATGTGTGCCGTCGCGTCGGCCCGGGTGTAATTTTATATTTTGTTGTGTTATAGGAAATGAGATTGAGAAAGTTCGTAATTTTAGTTCAGAATACTGATAATAATGTGTGTTGTCGCATGAAGAAGGGTCGATAACCTTAAAAACGGGTAGGGAGAAGGATATTTTGGCGAGAACATAAAAAGAGGCACTCCGTTCTATAACTTTTTACTAGTGCTGTTTCAAGTGTTTATGTATAGGAATAACATAAAAGGTTTGACAACATACATAAATGTAGAAAACGTTATAAGTACAAATTTTCTTATTACTGCTCAAACTCCACAGAAAGCTTCAAAAAGTTCCATACTTTCCACCACTTTACTGGACTTGATTTACCAAACATAGAGTTCAACTTTCGCGTGGGCGCAACAGCGCCAGGTCCTCATGGTAGGTCTGGACGTTTCATGGTATGGTCGAGACCATGGTGCGAGCCATGATCTCCAGCGGGAGTAAGTGGGACATACATACATATGGTCACGCCTTTATCCCCGAAGGAGTAGGCAGAGGCATATTATATGCCCACATTTCACCTTTGTATAATTTGTCCCACGTAATAAGTGGTGAGCCGTATTGCCGTGTTTAAATGGAAAGGCGCAGGTTGTGACTGCCTGCTGTTGAAATAAGGCCTTTAACTTAGCTTAACGACTGCCATTTTACTAGCAACCGGGACCAACGGCTTAACGTGCCTTCCGAAGCACGGAGTAAGTGGGACTCCACTGCCTATTTCTGCGAGCAGGTCATGCTCGTGAAAGAGAGGGCGGGGAGGGAACGGGAGAGCGCTCTTCCACCCGAGTTCCACAGTCGCCCAAGCCGTCTTCGCCCAAGACTATCGGCCTCCAAGAATGGGGGACTGAGGTCGGTGAGGGGGCTGCACACCGTCCTAACAGTAGCAGGACGCAGGATAGCACCCGAGTAGGTGAGGCCGCAGTGCTAGCCGTAGGTCTGTTGGGAGTCCTGGGACATTCCTTCCGAGGGCTTACCCGGGGCTCCCAACCGTAGGCTGTTGGGCAGGATACGCGAGGTTTTTTACTTGGTAGGAGTCCGGCATAACATCCACGAAGGATTTTCCTTCACGTTAAAAAAAAAAGAGTACAGCTTTGACCAAACCTGGCCATAAATACGTTGCTTTCTATAAAAATGTACATTAGTAACGTCAAGTCATGGCTTTATTCTTAGAGAGGTGAGAAGAAGCATAGTATACGAAGCACATTTCACAAAATATAGGTTTATAAACAATTATAAACATTACATATATTTATAAAAATGCCTCGCAATCTACAGGTCAAGGAGTATCAATGACAAATGATAGAAACCATTCAGAATTACATTTTTTACAACAGTACACAATGATTAACGAAAATAATACTTCATTGACCCTACAATCAAATTATATAATCATGGTTTACGTTTGCTCTCGACAACACATTGTAAAAAAGCTCTACAAAAATTGAAACGCTAGACAAATTATTTACACTTTACATTATGAAGAGGATAGATTTATATTTTAGTATGAAATTAACAAACTTAAAAACTATTTAACTCATTTCAAAATTTCTTTTGACATTAAAAAGCTATAATATCACTGAAGTATATTTAGGATGTATTTCATCCCCGTATTCCCACGGTAACAGAAAACCACGTGATTTCAGCAACTACTCAATTACTTGTAATGAGGTTTTAAAATCAACACAGGATTATGTAAACCACTGATTCTGAAATGCGTAAGCGTATCTGGTATTTTCATTGGCCAGCGACTATATGGCTTCCGAAGAAATTGGATCATGTTTGTCAGAAGTATAAGTACCTAGTCCTGTAGTCAAATTGCCTTTGGCTTTAGGCATTTGAATTTGAGGCAGAGGTACGTCCGTAGGTTACGTTAACTACTCAATAGTATGCACCACGAAGGCGAGCTTAGAATTTAAATCTTCAGAATTTCTAAAGAAATACTTAAAATTCTTAACATTTTTTGTAAATTGTAAAATTTGAAAGCTTTTTTTAATCTAATTACGGGTCTACGTAGTTTCTCAAATACTTGTGTACACCTCCTTGTCTTAACCGACTTATGAACAATGCACGAAAGCAACCCACGATACATTACCGACATTTTTGCTACCTGCCTATATGAATGGAAGGATGTGTACCCAGTGAGCGAATCCTTAGTCTCAATGAGATCACCATTCAGGCATTCAATGTAGCTTTTGTTGGTACGGAGATAAATGCCAAGTTATGAGTCATTATGAATAGATAGGACAAAGCTTTTGTAATAAGGGTTTATTGAATTGTGTGTAGTGTAAGCTCGTACTGTAGTGAGAAACAATTTATTTTCAGTCTATGGGTATAAATAAAGTCGCTTAAAACTTGTTTCTTGATGGCTCAACCCCATTGTAAAGCTTAAAATAAATAGAATAAACTACTACGGTAAAAATACATGAACAATATAAATCCATAAAAAAGCATAATTATGCTAAACTCGTTTTAAAAATATTTGAACATACTCGTACCAATAATTGCTAGCAACTCCTTCAGCAAAAATGTTGCACACACTTCAGAAATGATACAGGCTTTCGATAGCAAAATGATGACCTGTAATTTATTGCTCTTAAAACGGTGTACCTATCTGTAAATATCAATTATGTTGATGCATGACGTTCGAAAAATTAAACTACAGTGATTGGGATGCACTTCCGAAAACCCCCATCTCAGATCGATTTCAAACTTTGCACAGACCTTCCTTTGGATGTTCTAAGACAACCCCTAAAGGGAATTTTGGCGCATACCAATAGTTTCCAAGAAATCATATTTTGAAAATTTGATTTTAACTCCGACTTGGATAGATTAGGTTAGAAGGCTAAAGGAGGGAGCGGAGCTTCCGCATTAGCCTTCGTGGTTATTTTTTATAACCACATATATACACCTATATACACCTTAGTTCTCAAAATGGTAGGCGGAGGCATACCAAACACTGTAAGTCCTTCAACTTGCCTAATATGGGAAAGAAAAGTAAGAAAAAAAATGGTTTATTTTGTTCTCAGCAATGATCCAATAAAAAAGTAATACATGATATATTAGGTAGGTATAGTAAACAGATAACATTGATATCCCCGCATGAGACAAAAATGGTCCCTAGCTCAGCTTTGATGCTACTTCGCTTTTATTGACTTATTAGAACTAGAGAGGTTGACATAGCTCGCAGAATAAGCACATTATAGTGTTAGTGGTCGGCCACGTCTGCGTAAGAACCGACGGCGACAGCAGTTTTGGAGTATAGACCGCGACATCCACTCGCTAGAGATCCGACGTCCTGGCAGGTTGGAACTGGATGTGAAAGGCACAGGACCGTGTGTTGTGGCGTGGATTAGGACAGGCCTACGTCCAGCAGTGGGCTGCTATAAGCTGATATGATTGATTGACTAATTATCTAACTTTTAGTGTGCTTATTTCGGGTGTCAGCAGCACTCGCGCGGCTGATGCCCAACATTAGGAGACCCAACGCTCCCTACAGAAGACTGTACCTGGGTATCGTCCGAAGTATGGCTCTATACAGGGCCCCCGTATGGGCGGAGACCCTGACGGCCAGCAATGTGACTAGATTGCTGAGCCCGCAGAGGGCGATGGCCGTCAGGGTGATATTATTTATTTCTGTGGACATAAGCTCTCCTATTGCATATAAACACTATTTAAAACCCATTTTTGTGAAATTAATAAGCATAAAATTAATATTATTAAACAGAACAGTAACTAAAACGAACCGAATACCACATATTATTAGTAACTATTACCTATGACACAACCAACATTTAGCAAGTCCCAACATCTATAGACAATGATAAAATAATAGTCGAATCCCAGGCTAATAATTGTGGCTAGTTATTCAAAGCTACTACGATTTAAAAACCGGTCAGGTGCGAGCCGGACTCGTGCACTGAGGGCTCCGAACCAAAAAATGTTTTATACGTATTTGTTGGGTTTTATCAGTATTTGTTTGTTGACTGCTGGTATACCCACTCCAATCCCAGAAAGGTGGCTGGGCAAATGGACGAAATGGACAGCAGAACAGGCGGTCGAGTCCTGCGCTCGGCATAGCCGGCGTCCCGATATTAGCAACGGAAATACGTAATAATTATGTGAAAATATAAACTGTCTAGCCTGTTTTTTAAATAATAAATAATTAATAAATATTCACGGACATTTAACACAACGCTATCTGATCGTAAAAGTAAGCTAGGAATAATCTGCTTGTGTTATGGGTATCACACCACGGATATTAATACTTATATACTTTTTTTTTAATACATACATATTATACATAGAAACACCCAGACTCTTGAGACAAACATTTATGGGTCACACAAATATTTGTCTCCGGTGGGAATCGAACCCACGACCTCCAGCGCCGCAGGCGGTATCACTACCGACTACGCCACAGAGGCAGTCATTTTCATTCAGTCATTCAGTTGAAGTGTAACTAAGCGTGGTGACGAACAGACGTACAGACTAAATAAAGGTGGAGTCGCAGCAATAGGTTTTCCGTTTTTATCCCTCAGGTACGGAACCCTAATAAAGTACCTAATAATGAATGTGAACAATCTGTGTTATTAAATTACGAACGGTGAAAGCTTTATGTACCAAAATAATGTTTCATTAGCGGTTTCCCACGCATGTTCGTATGTGCCGCGGTTATCTAATAATGATTCACTTAGCGGGTTCAAGGTAGGCTTTGATGGATGAAATGATTCAGGTTGCGACGAGTTGCAGACTTTGTATGACGTCATCTAACCGAGATCCTTTTTAAAGATGGGCGTTCAAACACATTGGGTGTTGTGTTCTCGCTTACAGAGCAACGCGACCAGTACAAGAGGAGAAGATATAGCATGTTTGACCTTTCTGTCTGTCATATTTTGCAGGGAGAAATCATATTCATATACACCACTACAAAAGCAATCGGCTGTCACAAACCAATACACTCATAATTTCAGACATACACATAAGTATTTCTTATAATATAAGAAATACTTATGTGTATGTCTGAAATTATGAGTGTATTGGGCATTTCTCAGAGCACAAACTATTGTACCAGTGAACTAGCGAGAACCATAGAGCAACACGGTAGGGTAGGCGCCATACTGAGAATTTAACTTCTATCAAATCAGACTCCCAAAAATGCACGCTTATACACATATATTATATGTGTGTGTATAAGCGTGCACTTTTTGGGAGTCTGATTTGATAGAAGTTAAATTCTCAGTATGGCGCCTACCCTACCGTGTTGCTCTATGGTTCTCGCTAGTTCACTGGTACAATAGTTTGTGCTCTGAGAAATGCCTACGGCTAATTTCTATTATCACACCACTCGCCATAGATAGGTGTTCATCCTCACACTCTGCGTGTCCGGAGTGCTCGTACACGGTAGTGCGCTCGCTACAAGCTCCGTCTTGCCTGGACTGGACAGTCCAGGCTTGTACAGACTGTGCAATAATACTGAAAATTGTGTAGTTACCGCTCGTTACGAACGATTATGCTCTGTACGTACTTACTAGAGATTAATAAATAGTAGCCCCGTGCGGCGACGGGGTCCCATGTTGCGACGGATAAGAGTACAAAAGGTCGCCACCCCAATACATCACGAGGGTGTCGTAAGAGGCGACTAAGGGAACACTTTCGCAAAAAGATCCATTGCGTAGAGAAGGAAAACTCGAAATGAAACCCGGTTGTAGCCAAGTTGAAGGCCATAAGGGCGGCTTGAAAAATTTGGCGCGGGTAGCGGTGACCTGCGTCTGTCCATTTCAACACGGCAATGGGCTCACCACCTGCTACGTGGGACATAAAACTATAAGGTGAAATGTGGGCGTATAAGTACTATGCCTCTGCCTACCCCTTCGGGGATAAAGGCGTGATTATATGCATGTATGTAATAAATAGTTACTACGTATACGTACGTGGGCAGTGGTAGAGTACCTGTGGTTTTAATCGGTAAAGAGTTCGCCATAACATCCATCAGGAATTTCCACGCGTAAAAAACCCGTGTAGATGTCCTTTCTTTAAGTACCTACTTACATACACTTTTAACGATTTCCGATTTTCATTGAACAGCAATCTGTCCTTTGTCAAGGTAGTATATTAAAAAGTTTAGATCATTCGTAAGTGCTGAAAGTAAATCCTGTTGACTAATACTGGAGCCTTGAAACAGATGCTATCCGGTTATTAAAATTATTCTTTTGAATAGAATGAACCTGGAAAAATGTATAATATCGTATTCCCCATAACATACTTTCCGCGCTCCGTGTGGCGAACGACGGGGTCCCGTATTGCGACGAGTAAAGGTCAAAGCCCACTTACACGACTCTGCTGCCACCCGGCTAAAATAATATAATTCAAATATAGGCTTTTAATATTGCTTTTTAGATATATTTTACATTGCCATCATCAATTAGCAGACAGTTCGCTTTCAGCGAGCTTACCGCCGTCAGACTGCTCGGGAGTTGACGCCTTGCTGGGCGTGCGTTGTAGACGAGCGGTCGGCGCGGTGCCCGCGCGCTTACTGCTGGCAGTCGCCGCACCGTCACCGATCGCGAACTGTGTCTATTGCGAAAGGCAAGAGCGGTCGGCGGGTGGACAGCTGGCCGTCTGCTAGCTGTCGCCGTGTGGACTACTGGGTGCGTGCTAGCTGTCGCCGCGTAGGCTGCGAGCAGTAGTCTTCTTTTAGGGCAGTGTTGGGTGGGAGCGGTGTTGGAGCAGAGTCGTTAAAGTGGTCTATGTCCTTAAGAGTATAAAATGTCGCCACCCCAATACATCCCGAGGGTGCAGTAAGAGGCGACTAAGGTTACACTTTCGCAAAAAGATCCAATGCGTAGAGAAGGAAATCGCGAAATGAAACCCAGTTGCGTTAAGTCAAGTTGAAGGCCTTATGGGCAGCTTGAAAATTTCAACTGCGAGTCGCGGTGACCTGCGCCTATCCATTGAATACGGCCATAGGCTCACCACCTATTACGTGGGACATAAAACTGTAAGGTGATATGTGGGCGTATCTTATGCCTCTGCCTACCACTTTCGGGATAAAGGCGTGACTATATGTATGTATGTATGTATGTATACTTTCCGCGCATATTACCCCAGCTGTATTATCATATGCCAACGTGGTGGTAAGCTTATTGCCGAGTTGCATGGTATGGCTATTGTGGATTTTTTTTTTCAAAATGTCCTCACAAGGTCTTCAACATGTAATAGATCTTGCTCTTCACGAAGACGAAAACCACTTTTTCTCAAATTGTATTTATTTCTATCTGTAACTGCTACTAATTAGAACTCTCTTCGATTAGTGTGTATCAACAGAATGAAAATACATCATGGAAGATTGCACACTGCACTATAAGCAATTTGGGTCTGGACGTGGACACTCTCTCGCTCCAGACCATGGTGCGAGCCATGCTCTCCAGCGGGATTAAGTGGGACTGCGCCGCCTCTTTCTGCGAGCAGGTTATGCTCGTGAAGGAGGTGGCGGGGCGGGTACGGGAGAGAACTCTCCCACCCGAGTTCCACAGTCGGCGGCCTGGGCGCCGCCAACGTGTCTTCGCCGACGACTATCGACCTCCAAGACCGGGGGTCTGAGGACGGTCAGAGGGTCGCTCACCGTCCTTACAGAAGCCGGCCCATGACGGCAGCGTGACGTAAAAAATTCACTCACGCCCCCCCGCCCCCCTTGGAAGCGGGTTCACACCCGAAACCCCCCAAAGAGGCGGGATAGCACCCGAACCACCCCCTGGGTGAGGCCTCAGTGGCGGCCGTAGGTCTGTTGGGAGTCCTGGGACATCCTTCCGAGGGCTTACCCGGGGCTCACAACCATAGGCTGTTGGGCGTTACGTGAGGTCTTTTAGTCGGTAGGAGTCCGGCATAGCATCCATGAGGATTTTCCCTCACGTAAACAAAAAAAAAAGCAATTTGAGAGATGAACAGGACATGTCTTCTTGAATCGTACAATGGGTACGATATATTCAGGTAGTCGGGACCCCTGATTTCCGACTACCAGTATAGATCGATACTATACGACTACGTACCAGCGGTACCAGTAGGTATATACGATAATACGACTAGTCTTTATAGAGCTATTTAAATGAATGAATAGTAGAAAGCGATGTGAAAAAAGTTGGCAGAGAATCCTAGCCTATGAAGATTTGCAATATCAGGATCTTGCAAAAGTTCATAAGCTAGGAATTTATGTAACCTTAGTGGTATACTTAAGCTAATCCATCAATGCACATTTCGCACCCTTGAATGGTTTAAACTTGAAAATTTGCCACATATTTATACATAGATATTATGTAAGAAATTATTGAAATTTGCGGGGAATACGGAATTAGCTATTTTTATCAACATTAAGTTTCATTGTTTGATTGTTTCATCAAAGTACATTTTTTAACCGACTTCAAAAAGAAGGAGGTTACATTATTCGACCGTATAACTATATATTTTTTATTGAAAGCAGAGGTAAAGTATACAACGTACTATTGAAAGTCCAAGGCAACATGTTATGCATTTCAGATGTGCCAGGAATATTATGAAAGCAAACGAAGAATCATTTGGAATATTAATTAACCAACCTTGCTGGTAATGTCTTTATATTAGCAGTCGATTGTGACAATAATGACGTAATGATTAAAGGTTAGAAATGGCTTATTAATCGTTAAACCCTTGACGTGTCGTTATTCTATGATTATGACAGTCTCGGTGGCGCTTTCGGTACTTGGGTTCGATTCCCGAGTCGGTCCAAATATTTGTGTGATCCGCAAATGTTTGTTTCGGAGTTTGGATGTTTTCTATGTTGTTTTAAATAAAAATACAGTTATTGTTAAAAACTACACTGAAACATAATTATTACATAAATATTTACATTATTACTATCTAAACTAAACCTAAATAAGGCCACCGTGGCATTGTGCCCAAAAAACTAGCAGCATTCCTCCTTTGAATAGCAATGCCAATTCGCTGAGCGAGAAAACTGCCAGCCCTTGGGTCACCAGTCGACTCTACCAGGCGCTTTTTATTATGGTATGTAGGATTTAGGAATATATAAGTACGTATATCAGTCGTCTAGATCCCATAGCACAAGTTTATATAAGCATATTATATATAAGCTCATAGCTAGCTTAATTTGGGCTAGATGATGTTGTGTGAGAATGTCTACAATATTTATTTAGTTTTCTACTTTTTCAAGAGAAATTTATAGTAAGCCCTGTAAATATGATGATTTTGAACTGACTTGGTAAAAATCTTGTTAGAACTATTACTGTTTACGGGATTGATCAAGTTGCTTCAAACGATAGTTGCTTATAAAAACCCATTATCTCAAAATTATAGTATCTACCTACTTACCTCAGCCTATCTACCTCTGAGAGGTCTTTAAATTAATATAATAACAGGTTGAAAATGGATTCTTATCTAAAAATCAAAAGTTACACAAATAGATTGAAAATCATTACTAATAACCGGATTTTTGTCCTCATGTCCTTGAAACACTTCTTACGTCACTTCCTTCAAAGGAACACATAAAATGAGAAAAAAAATCACACGAGGCAGGGCTTCTCAATAATTTTTATTTTAAAAGTTAGTCACTTTTCCTCATTGAACTAATAATCGTCTTACATTATGCTCAAAGCTTTTATAGCTTTTTTTTAATACCAACGTACGAATTCACGAAAAGCATGAACCAATTAATTTAGGGCTAATATCTATTAGGTTTTACCATTAGACAAAATTTCTAGAATTTCTAAATCCATATAGTTTTCGGTATTTTGGCAGTGACAGCCGTCTAATTAATACCCTGATCTCACAATCCACCTATACCTACCCTTTGCAGACACGTGTCTGTCGTAGCATTATCCGCAAGTCAGTAGCATTATTTAAAAATTATTGAGACTGGCCGTGAGTTTTATTGCCAGGTTCTTTTCTCTCCAGCTCTACCTATTGCGTTGCGAATCTGGCAGTAAATGTAAATGTAGAAGCAATCATTTTGACGTTCATAAGAGCAACTTTGTGACCTTGATGAACACAGATATTTCATTTTCATTTTTAGTTCTGGTTCGCTCTCTCACATTTATCAAAGAGAAATAGAGCTGGCTGCTTCAAATAATGAGAGCAGTCGAAATAAGCAGGTAATTGTCGTTAATACCTAACCTATTGTTTTGCCTATGTTTTTACACAACAACGTTGCGTGGGCTGCAAAAACTTGTTCTGAGAAAACAAACCTATCGAAAAGATCTGTTTTAACGGTTTTTGTAATACGTTACAGTTTTTTCAAACGCGTGTAGGTGTGCTTTTAACAGTTTTATTGCTCAATAGGTACTATTAAAGTACTTTGAACCATATCGTCGATAGATTTCTTTAATCCGTTATTACAAGGTTATTACAGATGTTGCCATTTTAAGATTTATTCGTGAATGTGATAAAGTCAAACGTTACAGCTAATCTCTTTATATTTATTTAAAACCCTGTCGAAATCATCGTGAATTTCATCCGATCAGGACTGTTAACGGAGGGGCATGTCAGACTCTTGCCAACTAAAACCGCACAGCACTCCTATGCCTTATGTCAGGGAGCACACGTTCATATGCTACGGTAACCAACCATCAGGTGGGCTGTAAGCTTGTCTGTCATCAATCAATCAATTCAGCCTATAGCAGTCCACTGCTGGAGGTAGGCCTCTCCCAGTTCACGCCACAGTACACGGCTCTGTGGCTTTCGCATCCAGTCCCAGCGTGCGACCTTAACCAGGTTGTCTATCATGGTATAAAATAAAAAGGGTCGGAAGCTATGACGACAATTTTTCCATTTCATCATCAATAAGGATTTCCCTTTAACTACTGACCTTAGTATCCGTATAATATTGAGGATGTTTCTGTAACCTCACCTTGAAATTAAGGAAAATTATTACTTTTAGATCAGGACGTAAGGTCAACAATTGTCCAAAGAGTTAGGGCATATAAAGGTAGACGCGTTTACAATAAGGAAATAGGGAAAACCGCAGCACACTCCTGTTGAATTTATAATATACCTTCAAGGTACCCTATTATCATAAAAGGTATATCAATACTAGTCTATACTAATATTATAAAGAGGAAAGATTTGATTGTTTGTCTGCATCGAAAAAGCTCCGAAATTACTGCACAGATTTGAAAAAATCTTTTTCTGTTGGGAAGCTACACTGTTAACGGGGCACATAGGCTATATTTTATTTCCGTATTCCCACGAGAACAGGAACTACGTGGGTGAAACCGCGTGACGTCCGCTAGTATCTACTAGGTATATGAAAACGGAAAACACAAAAAGGATGTATGCAATACTGCATACATCCTTTTTGTGTGTGTGTTCTCCAAATTTTAATCTTCACATCGTGCATCGGTATTGTAATTATACGCTGAATTCATTTGATTAAAATATGGTGAACATTTTTAGACTATTACTGCGCTACCAAGGCAGTAGGTACTTAATAATTACGTACAGAAGCTTGAACTCTGGCTTAACAAATGTTTTATATCGATACGAGTACATTGTTTAATCATGCATTTCTTACTACAGTACAAACCTTCGATACAAAAGCTTTGTTCTAATTCATTCATGAGTCACAACATAACTTACCGCTTATCTCCATATTAGCACGGCAAAAGCTGCGTTGATTATCTGATTTTATCCTAGGAACAAGAACCCGAGGGAAATAGTAGATAGGTACGGGAAAATTGCACAACGACGGTGGAACCGAGAGCATCAGGTCTTACTACTTTAGGTCTTACTACTTTAGGTCCTACTACTTTAGGTCTTACTACTTTAGGTCTTACTACTTTAGGTCTTACTACTTTAGGTCTTACTACTTTAGGTCTTACTACTTTAGGTCTTACTACTTTAGGTCTTACTACTTTAGGTCTTACTACTTTAGGTCTTACTACTTTAGGTCTTACTACTTTAGGTCTTACTATTTTAGGTCTTACTACTTTAGGTCTTACTACTTTAGGTCTTATTACTTTAGGTCTTACTACTTTAGGTCTTACTACTTTAGGTCTTACTACTTTAGGTCTTACTACTTTAGGTCTTACTACTTTAGGTCTTACTACTTTAGGTCTTACTACTTAAAGTCTTACTACTTTAGGTCTTACTACTTTAGGTCTTACTACTTTAGGTCTTACTACTTTAGGTCTTACTACTTTAGGTCTTACTACTTTAGGTCTTACTACTTTAGGTCTTACTACTTTAGGTCTTACTACTTTAGGTCTTACTACTTTAGGTCTTACTACTTTAGGTCTTACTACTTTAGGTCTTACTACTTTAGGTTACTACTTTACTTAGGTACGTACTTAAGTGTTTTACATTTTCTTCTAAAAATAATGACAAGACATGATTGACCTCGTGGTTCAGTGGTTAGTGTGCCTGACTACGGATTCGGAGGTCGTGGGTTCGATTCCCACCCGGGACAAATCTGATGAGCACATTGATTTGTTGTGTCTGGGTGTAATTTATCTAAATTTTGTATGTATATCACGCCCTTATCCCCGAAGGGGTAGGCAGAGGCAAAGGGGTAGAAATATATAAAGTACGTTTATTAGTCGTCTAGATCCTATAGCACAATCTTATAATAGCTTAATTCGGGCTAGATGATGTTCTGTGGGAATGTCCACAAAAAATATTATTCTTAAAATAATACCAACGCGGTATGACTAATCGCCAACTCACAAAATTCTTGTTAATCTGGTTTTATAGAATTAGATCAATCCCAAGATAAAATAATACTCATACGTAAATAAAATTATCATATTAAATAGGAAGTAACTAATATAATCAAATATAGGCATGTAGGATTCTTGTACCTAGATGGTCATAATTAATTACCTACCTTGTCATGAGAAAAGTCAGATATAATCAACATTTTTATGTAGCTACCTACCTATTTAAAATACTAGCGGACGTCACGCGGTTTCACCCGCGTAGTTCCCGTTCCTGTGGGAATATGGGAATAAAATAGAGCCTATGTTCACCGCAAAGAGTGTAGCTTCCTAACAGTGAAAGAATTTTTAAATCGGTCCAGTAGTTCCGGAGCCTATTCGTTACAAACAAACAAAAAAAGAAATCTTTCCTCTTTATAATATCAAGTATAGCTATAGATAATGGCGGAATGTGATTTTAAATTTTATAGCAAACTATACGATTTATAAAAAAAATCCACCTATTACGGGGTATGTACCAAGTATAAAAAGGAAGCCGTGAGATCGTTCTCACCAGACTGCCCCTCTCTAACACGTTTATTGTGAAAGTGAAAGTTCAATCCGATAGATAGACTTTGTCATTTTTGTTTTATTTCAAGCTTTGAACAGATGATTTACGTGACCTAGTGACGTAGTTTAATGCAACAGGGTCACAGACTATAGACAAAGTCTCGGCATAAGCCCCTCTGCACTCTATTTTATAGAGAGGGGCTAAAACACGTAAACGTCGTAGCCTAAATGGACGTTAACAACACCAAATGCGCTACACTCGAGGCACTGAAAAAAATCTTCTAATGCTGGGTCCACATTTGTGTCATATCATCGACTAGTGTAGTGTGTAATCGTGTCGAACATGTAACGCTCAATGTGGACGGGCCTAGGTTATGCCGCCTGGTTGTGCTGTCAGTGTTAAACCTGTCACAGACGTAGCTATAATATATTAACATTTGGAGATACCTATACTAATATTATAAAAAGAAAAATTTGATTGTTTGTTTGTATCTTAGTTTTTTTGCATTGAATATGCCCAAAAGTACTGAAGCGATTTGGATAATTCTTTCATTGTTTTGATGAAAGCTCGGGTGACTTATGCTATATTTTATTCCCGTATTCCCACGGAAACGGGAACCACGCCGGTGCAACCGCGGGACATTGACTATTATATTATATTGTAGCAAGTAATACACACGGGAGTTAAACTATAATATATTTTTAATCTCACTCGGTCTACACAATCGCCTTTAAAATATATCGAAATATATCTGTCGACATATTTTGTTGAGCGCATAGAAATTTATTATAGCTCCGTGTGTGGACTCTCGTAAATTTAGTTAGAAGATATGTCGTAATTTGCCTTGCTATGTTTTATATTCATTAATATTATAATTAGGCACGTATGTGACGGGCTTTATATTGTGCTGACAGGCAGCTGCAAGTTTTAAATATCGAATGCAAGTAACGGGTCATGGATCTTTTCTTTTTTTTAAAATAAGTACATACTTCCCGTTCGCTCTAAGTCTGCCGGCCGCGTTCCCTATACGCCTCTACACCAGCCATAAAGCCAGCAGCAAACTTAGAGCGAACGGGCTGTAGACATTATCTCATTGGTAGTACTATGCATTTCGTACTGTGACTGGTATGTATTGTAGATAATACGAGTACATACATACATATGGTCACGCCTTTATCCTCAAAGGGGTAGGCAGAGGCATATTGTATGTCTACATTTCACCTTATTTTTGAATTTGTGCCAGGTAATAGGTGGTGAGCCGTATTGCCGTGTTGAGATGGAGAGGCGCAGGTTGTGACTGCCTGCTGTTGAAAGTTTTCAAGCTGCCTAAAAAGGCCCGCAACTTGGCTTAACGACGGCCATTTTACTGGCAACCGGGACCATCGGCTTAACGTGCCTTCCGAAGCAAGGAAACGCTCAAATAAATGTCACCAAGTTGTCACATGGATGGTCGCCCATCCAAGGACTGGCCGTAGTGAAAGTTGCTTACTGCTGTGATCGTTTACAGAATGCTGGGTACGCGGGGCCACGAGCGCTTCTTGTCTTGTAGATATTAATGATATAAAAAACCGGCCAAGTGCGAGTCAGACAGTATGACTCGCACTTGGCCGGTTTTTTCCGCACGAAGGACTCCGTTGCAGAAAATCACGTCTGTTATATGGGAGCCCCCCCCTTAATCATAATTTTACTAGATGATGTTCGCCCGCGTGAAATTCGGTACCCATTCCCGCTTCCCGTGGGAACATATTTCCGGGCTGACAATAGTAGTCTCTGTTATTCCAGACTATAAGCTATCTGTACCAAATTTTAGCCCAATCCGTTAGAGCGTGATTGAGTAACAAGCATCCAAACATCTTCACAAACAAACCAGGGAAGTAGGGTGTATTTGTTATAACAACAAGTACTAAAAGTAATTATGATTAAAGCGGCAAAATAAAAATCTACATCATCTTTGAAAATGTCAACTTTCTAGCCATCACGGTCATGAGACACAGCCTCGTGATGGACAGACAAACAGACGGACGGAGAAATCTCATGACTAGGGTCCCTTTTTTTTACCCTTTAAACACGGAACCCTAAGAATCGTAAAATTAAATTAGATCTTAAAATCGGGCACAGCGATGAATTATAAAATTATTGTCACAAAGTAATCAGGTGGTAATCACCATCCAAAGAATTGCCATAGCTAAAGTTGTTTGCTTCAGTGATCGTTTATGGAACACAAAGTCACCGGGGTGACGAGCGCTCCAAACTCCAGTACTTCACTCTGTACCCCGTCTCTGTGTTTGTCCCGTTCAGTGTTCCTCAACGCCGGTCATAAATGCAAGTGCGGACGTCTTCGTGTGACGCGGACAATGAACAACAGCACCGAATACCCTATGAATGTACACACCAAAACCCATTTTCGATTTCACGACCCGTTCCACGTGTATTTGATGTGTGTCCGTATACAAACAGCGTCTACACTGGGCATGACTACTAGTTAGTAACGCCATAAATCACCGTGACGTTTATTCTATGTCCAGCATTTTCTTCGGGTGTTCGGCATGGATAGCCCCGAAGCTGCAGTTTTCATGGTATCAAAACGCAAGTCTGACACAGTAGTGGAGAAACGTGCTGTCCAAATGTAACAAATGTGGACGCAGCATAAGATCATTTTTGAAGAACTCCACGCTATAGGTGTTTGTGAAGCAGTGAGTTCCAATGCCTGATACATTACCGTGCTCGAATGCTCCAGATTCAAAGTCTATGTATAGAGTTTGAGAACACTTTTGAAGGAAGTTTGCGCATACCTGCTATGGCGTAAAACAGTTGGACTGGTGTCACTTGACCTTCGACCCTTCAACAATTCTTTCAAGCTGAACCCTCAACATACGGAAATAAAGATTGCCCTTGAGCGGCCCTCAAGTGGATGGATAATAGTCTTCTGGACTGGAAGAGCGACCCTCAATTCGATGGATATCACCTTGGTTATCAATCAGGCCAGCGTTGTCATTGTGGTGAGCCAAAATTAAAAAGAAACCTCAAAAATCTGTATACAGGCCAATGAAGAAAATCCCATTCAATTAAGATGAAACTTTTGAGAAATTGTCCAAAAATTTACATTATATGCCATACCAGAAGTGTATATTACTTACGTACATCTTCTCAGATAGAGAAATTAGTTGCGACCCAACCTAGAAATACTCTCGAAAGTCGACTACACACTTTTCACGAAATACAAACTACAAAATTCACAATTTCTTTGATAGAGCAAGGCTCTCGACCGTGCCATGAAATTCTTGACCAATCAATTATTTGCCAGCATTATAATACTTCACCTTACGCCCGTTCGAACTAAACCAGTCAGACGGGGCTGAGTCACGACTTGCGGTTCAAATTTCCGTTTGTTTGCCACCTGAGACTAAATAAAGCTTGTTCAGTATGCGCAAGTAGCAGTTTTAAGGTATTTAAGCCTTTAACGAGTGCCATATTGTATTGTGACGCATGCTGGGTGTAGTTATACCAAGATTGTATGGATCACAACTTCCAACATATTATAGACGTGCTCTAAGGGCGCGTTCCCGCAGAACGTCCGATTTTACGGATCCGTTTTAACTGATCCGTCGCTACTGGAGGTGATATTCACACAGCATTTACAGGACCGATTTAACGGATGCGTTGCCACGCCAAGCCTCGCGCGGTTTCGATCCGATAAAACAGATCAGTAATTTCGTTTTTTTACTGGATCCGGAAAACTGTATTCGGTGTGAACTCGCTCATACTACACACTATATACATATACATACGCTAATAACGACCGGTCCGATAAAACGGACTCTCTGTGGGAACGCCCCGTAATCCTTAAACATTGTAGGTACAGCTTTCGGGATTGCATGAAATAGGTGTAAAGACTATTCTCCCTTGAAATGCGTCTCATGTATGACTTGAAAGATTGAAATATAATTTGAATTAGTTATAGGTAATCGATGTTGAAGCTAGTGACAGAGGCACTGGATCCAATTTGCAGTTCCTTACCTACAGGATGCAACGTATTAAACTGCCACTAATTGTCGTTTTGATAACGAACTGTAACGTTTATTTAGTTGTAGAGCTGTTTTTTAAATTAGCAGGTAGCGTAGAGCATGATTTTTGTACCTATAAAAGGTAACAGTGACCAACTGATCTTCTCTCAACGTACCATTCGAATCACGAAACATAAGATTTTTTTTTATTCAGCTCGCCAAATTGACGTCGCCACCAGCCCGATGGAAAGCCGTGGCGCATCTAGCGATTGGGGGCCACTTCCGACAGTGGTCCTCAAGTTGGCGGCCCTGTGATGTGCCTCTTCACGCTCCTCTTAAAGAACCCGGGATTGTAAGATGAGGGAAACACGTGTGATATAGCGACATTGGAAACCAACAGATCTAGAGAACTTTTTATGCTTATTTGGCAACCCATGAAAGATCGTTTGCTAGAATCAATTGTGCTTGATGATATTATAACAGTGTTCTTATACTTACCCGAAATACTTCTCAACCGATGCCGTACGATACTAGATTCGTTTGGTGGTACATAAAAATTGCATTAATGCTATTTTACAAAGAAATATACTTAGGTATGTTTTCAGTAAATATAAATAATGTTTTTGAGCCTTTGCAGCACCGTCTGCTTGCTCAGTGAACTGTACAAGATTGGCATATTAATCATCTTACGCTACGTTTAGGCGTAAAACAGACGACGGGGCGGGCCGGGCCGGTCAATTTCGCCGCGAACGATAGCGCTAAAGGAATCCTATACTACCAACGCACACGAAGGGCAAAAAGCCTGCGCCGCCGCTGTCCGCCGGGCACTGGCGGCGCGGCATGTCCGTGGCTCGCCGCCATGAATCACACAAACCAGTTTGTATGAAGTAACGCAGACGGGGCGGCGCGGGGCGGCGCGGGCCGGCCAGGCTCAGTCCTCGCCGCACGTTTTCTAGTGATGGACGCCTTCGACGTCGAAAATTTAATTTCTCAAGTCGAAAAAAGATCGCCGATTTATAATACGGCATTAAAAGAATATCACGATGTAAATGAAAAGAGGAAGCTATGGAACCAAATATGCCAGGCAATATAATACGCCTGCAGTATGGGATGAGTTGTCATCGAGTACCCAGTACTCCCTATTAGTCCATTGAAATGTTACAATTTAAGGACCGAATATTGCATTTGTTAGAGGACGCAATTTTATTTTTGGGACATGTGTGGGGGGTCAATAGAAGCTTAACCTCAAGTTTGTGGGGTTGCCACCCTTGTCCCCCGGCCGCAATCTTAAAAAGGGGTGAAAACACTTTTTCCTCAATATCTCGGAAACTATGAGTCTTACAAAAAAATTGTGAAAACTTTGCCTACAAATATGTCAAACAAATTTTTGTCCTAAATTAAAAATTACAAACAAAAAATTGAAAATAAAATTATAAAAATTTTCTTTTTTGCTCTGTGGCATTTTTTTTAAATTTCTCTTTAAAGATCATCTACAAGATTAGTCTGAGGTATTATTTTTGTAAAATATATAAAAAAAGTTAAAGAGCAAAAAAGAAAATTTATATAAAAAAATTCAAAATTTTTTGTTAAGTTATTATATACACATTTGTAGGCAACACAATATGCTACAAATTATGCTTCTACAATTTTTTTGTAAGACTCATAGTTTCCGAAATGTTGCGAAAAAAGTGTTTTTTTCCCCACTCTTTTCAAGATGGCGGCCGGGGGACAAGGGTGGCGACCCCACAAACTTGAGGTTAAGCTTCTATTGACCCCCCACATATGTCCCGAAATAAAATTGCGTCCTCTAATAAATGCAAAGCTCATGTAACATTTCAATGGACTATATATTACGATTGCGTCTTTTTCTTTTTTTGTACATTAAATAAGCAACGACTCGAATTCTCTGGGTATTCATTTTCAATGACGCGCTCTTTACTAGAACGAACGTAGTGAACTAACTGCCCGCCCGTCGCCGTCGTGTGCGTTGCGTTCGCGGGGCGGGCAGTCGCGGGCATCGGCGGACAGACGCGGTCTTTATTACGTCGCGGGCAAAAAGCCCGGCCCGCCCCGTCGTCTGTCTAGCGCCTTAGTCTTAAGGTGAATGACCATCAGTGGTATTTCTATTTACGAGTTTTCCATGCTTCGGAAGGCACACTAAGCCATTGCATTGGTCACGGGAGCATGTAGCGTAGTCGATAAGCCAAGATATAGATCGTGCCATTCACGAAGACGCGCCCCACTCAAATCGCTTACTGCTCGTTCGCTCTAACTTTGCCGCTCCGCTCCATACTAAAGTCGAATTTTTAATTAGACGAAGTAAATTGACAGCAACTAATGTCACTTCTTCATACAATGTTGCGTATTTTCTATGACGAAGTGACATTAGCTACTGTCAATTTACTTCGTCTAATTAACAATTCGGGTATACGCCTCTACGCCAGCGGCAAAGTTAGAGCAAACGGGTAGTACGCTTGTGGATACACACTAAATATCGATGAGTGCTTATTAGTAGTAGCTGTCTCTTTATAGTGTTTATACATTCTATACTATATACTCTTCTATAGTTCTATACTATCTATACTGTGGTAGTAGTCAATAGAGGAGAATTGCAAACTTGCACTGTACCTAAGTGATTTAATAAAAGATTGGGGGCGTCTTCATGAATGGCACGATCGTTAGAGGTGGTTTGAAAATTTTCAACAGCAAATAGGTAGTCTGAAATCAAGCAATTGAATGATTAAATTCAGAAATTGGCACTCTAGTATTTATTGCAAACGTCCATAGGCTACGTTATGCCATAAACTACCTATTTCAAAAATAGAGGCGATTGTTTATTACGGCGTACCTGGCCGAAAGTGGTCACCACTTGTGGCACTTTAAGGCTTGTTTGTTAATAATCGCCTCTATCTCTTGAAATAGGTACAGTCAGCCTCATAAGTAGATAAACATTATTGAAATTTACGAACTAGATTCATGAATGAAAAATTACACTCAGTATTTGTTTGGAACAATACTGTTATAAATAGAGTGTTTACTTATAGAAAAATTGTAACATACAAGTATTACGAGTAATTTTTCATTCATAAATTTAGTTCGTAAATTTCAATAGCGTTTATCTACTTATGAGGCTGACTGTACATAGGTAAGTAGGCATAAGACTTAAAGAAACGTGACGTGATAATGAATTGTTAAATCTGCGTACTAAACTTGTTATGATGTTGTGGCTACAGTGAGGTAACCACTGGATTAGCTGCTAATGTATAAGATAAACTATCGAGAAGAATACTGCTGGTTGGTTTGCCAATATCTCAAGCAATAGTTTCATTTCGTTTATTCACTTTGGCTGCCTCTGTGGCGCAGTCGGTAGTGTTACCGCCTGCCGCGCTAGGGGTCCTGGGTTCGATTCCTGGGTCGGTCCAAATATTTGTGTGATCCACAAATGTTTGTTTCGGAGTTTGGGTGTTTTCTATGTATAATATGTGTGTATTTACAAATATTTATGTATGTCTATCAGTCGTCTAGATCCCATATCACAAGCTCATATTACCTTAATTTAAGTTAGATGCACCACTCCATCTAAATCCGTATCGACCCATTCAGGTGGTCGTTTCTCTGTCGAACTATATAATATAAATTTAGGGCGCTATGCTTGCGTATTTTCTTCCTCTTACAACCTCGGGTTCTTCAAGCAAAGCGCGAAAAGGCACATAATTGGGCTGCCAACTTGATGGCAACCGTCAATTGTCTTTTTGAACCGTGATAGTGATTCTCAATACGCAAGATATCACTTTGGCTTTCCGTCAAGGCGGCGTCATTTTGGCGAGCTAAATAAGCTATAACCACGGTGTACTTACGTCCCAAGCGGTGAAGTCTAGACTTGAAACAAATTTTTAATTTTTTGAATAAAAGTGATGTTTCTTCGGCGCAATCTTCCTCTATCAATATTCATCACCTGTGATCGCCATAGCACCAATTCAAGTGCTAACTGACTTTGAACCCAGTATAAATATTCAGGGTCCAAGTCCAAAGTGGGACTTCTTTACTTACAAGTCTCAATAGATGCCATTTTTACTACCCGTTCGCTCTAACTTTGCCGTTGGCGTAGAGGCGTATACCCGAATTGTTAATTACACGAAGTAAATTGACAGTAGCTAATGTCACTTCGTCATAGAAAATAAGCAACATTGTATGAAGAAGTGACATTAGTTGCTGTCAATTACTTCGTCTAATTAAAAATTCGACTTTAGTATGGAGCCAAACGGCAAAGTTAGAGCGAACGAGCTATACACACAAGATTTTAATAGATAAGTATTACCCGTTCGCTCTCAGTTTGCCAGTCGCCACCCCTACTACACCCCTCCATCGCCAGCGGCAAACTTAAAGCGAACGTACTATACACCATTTTCTTCAAAATCAACCTTGCTCTGTGTATAACCGAGATATATGTATTATAACTAACCGATTGTTGTTGCACAAACAGTTAAGCCTAATTACGTAGGTGATATTAGGTAGCGCTTGCATTGTCTTAAAAAATATAATATGAAGGTTACTCTGTGGAATGTTAACCAGTACATAATATTGTGAAATTTGACCATTGGCTAACTAGGTTTGCCGTTAAAGAGATTAGTGAGGCACAGGTATTTAGCTGCAGGCTGTTATGTATTATCTTAATTTTGATGACATCATTTTTTCAAGGATTAGTGCTGAGTTGATACCTTCACCTGGTTGTAATTAGTTGAAACTCCTAAACGAGGTAAATATATATTTGATTTCACGTATGCGTTCTGTATTTTTTCTCGGTTGTCATCTCGCTATAATTGGGTTTATAAAAAGATTTAAAAGTAATTATCGCTACAAACCAATAGCTTTTCTTAACAGTTCATAGACTAGGTACGCCGACTTTTGTAGCATGAGACGTACTTCAGTCAAATAATCAAACTGGCAGTCTACTGTTGGATATAGACGTTGAATACAGTTCTGTACAGAGGTGCAGCGTATTCAACGTCTTCAGAGGTCACTTATTTTGTCGCCATTCATTAATAAATAATAATAAATAAATAATAATTGTTGGACATTCTCACCCAACAACGTCTAGCCCAAACTAAGCCATAAAGCTTGTGTGTATGGGATCTAGACGACTGATACTATACTTATATATTTCTAAATACATACATATTACACATAGAAAACACCCAAACTCCGAAACAAACATTTGTGGATCACACAAATATTTGGACCGACCCAGGGATCGAACCCAGGACCTCCAGCTCCGCAGGCGGTATCACCACCGACCGCGCCACAAAGGCAGTCATTGGACGGCAGCTGTAAGTTAATGTCCTTTGTGGGACCGATCAGAGGTCACCTCATCCTTTGGGACGCTAGAAAAATCTTGGTATCGGCTCACTTGGAGAATTGCATTGGGTAGGATAGAGACAAAAAAAAACATAAACCATTATTTTCATAGAATTTATTCTAAATTATTGTAAATAATAACAATATATTTACAAGTTTATGCTAGTGCTAATAATAAAAATAAAAATGTCGCAGTACGTAAACAGACACGTACCTACTTTACACAAATTTATTTTTATTCGAACATCAGATCTTAAAATATTGAGATTTTTGCATCCAAAACAGTAGATATAATTCTGAACATTAAACTGATTAAAAAGATGTTAAATTGATTTTATAATGGTAGGTAAGATAGTTTTCATTTTTTTCATTTGCACCAAAATGACGCTTCGGCGTCGAATCAAAATCAGTCAAGTCGATATTGATACTTAGCTCGATCTCCTTTACTGTACATATCAGCAAGTTACCGACTTTTCAAATATTTTATTTCAATGTCATTATATACATAGCTTAGGGCTGATTCGACCAAAATCGGAGTAAGGATATACTAGAGAATAACTTGTACTTATTCTAAAAGTAAAGTGATTTTCAATTTCACCAACAACTAATAAGCACAACGTAACTATGGTAACCATGCTGAAGTCGTCTACTTCAGCATTTTTTTCATTTACCATTGGTTACCATAGTCTATTCAGTATGGTTCGTCTCCGCCCTCAATCGGGTCAAATGGTTAGAAAGCTGAAATTACTTCTAGCTAAAATTAAACTATATTTTACCACAGATTTTAGAACTAAAGGCAGATGACGCATACCGAACAAGAAAGTGAGACCAAAAAAGCAAATACTAAATTAAAAAGTGAGTAGGTACTCTGTGTAGACTCTCTAGAAGTGAAAACTTACTTGGATAATGCCGTCATAAATAAAATATTATTTATTAATGAAGGCATAATAAAATTGGAAATCATTAGTTATCTACGTGTGAACAGTGTTTAGCACTGCCGCGTTACAGTACTCATTTTCAGTTGCGAATACTGGGGACATCTTTCCGAGGGCTTACCCGGGATTCCCAACGGCATACCATCCATGACGGATTTTCCATGCGTTAAACAAAAACAGTACTAATCTCGATTTAGTATGTGTTTCTTGACCTCACTTTCTTGTTCGGCATACATCATCTGCATTTAATTCTAAATAATCTGTGTATTGTACAGTCAGTTCAAACTCTCCCACCGCCCTTCATGTTGTAAGCGCCCACGTACCTGTGGTCGAGGGAGCCGTACGTGGGTCTGTACTTGGGCGTGCGCTGCGACCACGGTGAGCCTCGATTCTTGTAGCTGGAGCACGCGATGAGGCTGTTCATGCCGGGGGGACGGGATTGTTCTACGGTTATCCCGCAGCGACGGCTGTGGAGATAAAATGGAGGTTATTATATGTACCTAAATACTTTTACTGCCTCGTTCGATCATGAGGTTTGATTTCCACCGAGACATAAATTTGTGTGATTCATTAATATTTGTCTTGAGAGTCTCGGTATTACTATGTATGATAAGTATGTCTTTAAAAAGTATATAAGGTCTGATACCCATAACACAAGCAGGTTATTCCTAGCTTACTTTGGGATCAAATAGCATTGTGTGAAAATGTTCGTGAAAATAAAATCCACTGGGTTAGTTATTGGAGAAGTTCTCTGGATTCCAAAACACAAATTTTGAAATCTAGGCCAAAACACTAACAACAAGAGTTGTCACTTTCCTTCAATAAATGTTCAAAATCAATCAAATCTTAAAAAACACTTAAAACTATACCGATGGTCGAGATCCTCCTCTGACATAACCTCCGGTTTCGAATTCGAAAGCCACTGGATCCTCACTGGCAACATGCCTTCCGACGCCGACCTGACAGGTGATAAGATACTCAATATAGGTAACATATTCCAAACATTTAGAGAAATATTTTCCACCACCAATGCATGCTAACAATATCATAAATTTAAAGTGTAAAAATTTCTGGCATTCCGGGCTAGATCTACTGGACCACCGACACATAACCGACTGATTCTTTTACCTTATAGGTACTAAAGATAATATAATGGTATTACATACAGATCGGCAACTCCCTGCCTCCCACTGAGTAAGCTTCCCCATCCCCCCACCAAACTTGATGTGTCTATTGCCGTGACAGTACTTGAGAGAGTGTCACTGCGTTGCATTACGTATTACTACCTACGTACTTTGTGCTATTGCTTTGGTTTAATTTGAGCTTAACCGAGGGTAGATTGAAAAAAAAATAGTACCTACATACATGAGATTGCGTTCTATTCCTTATTATTTTGTTTCCATAGCTAGTGTCCCTAGTATACTCACACACACATTCAAGCTTGATTCAAGCATTCACATTAATCACATTACGTGTATATTAGTGTGGGTGAAAACGAACATTTTTGTATGGAGTTTCCGCCCTCTCGCCCAGGCTTGGTATATGCACAGGGCGGAAACTAATATACACGTAATGTGACTTCTTGAATCAAGGTTGAATGTGTGTGTGAGTATGTGAAATGATTCATTTTCAATTCTGTCTACCACAACTAAAACACGCTATGTTCGTACAGAGCTTGTCCACTAAGGCTAAGCAAATGTTACCTCAAAATACCCGCTAACAATGATGACAGTTGTGGCTGGGGTGGGGAAGCTTGCTCAGTGGCAGGGAGTTGCCTATCTGTATGTAATACTATATTATCTTTGCTTATACATCAAGACGTATTTGGTGAAAGAATTAGTCGGTTAAGAGTAGTGCCTCGTTGGCCTACGTGGCTCAAGACGTGGGCCTACATTGCATCAAGATATTATGGTGATTATTCATGCATAACCTAATCGCGACAGTTGTCTGTTCGGAATATGCATAACAATAGACAATACCCGTTCGCTCTAGGTTTGCCGGTCGCCTCGCTTCTGCACCTGCCTCTACGCCAGCGGCAAACTTAAAACGATCGGGCTATCTAATGTATAAAGTCGATAATGAAATCCAAATCAGATCTTACCTCTTTTCCCTCGTCCTAGGCGCAGTATTGTCTCCAATGAGCACAGATTCGTCGAGAGTTCCATCGATCTGCAGGAGATCGCCTGCAGACACTGACACATCCATCTTGTTGGTACGGTCGCAGGTACAGATAAACAGTACCGTTGTTAGACCCTGGATGGATAGAAAATATACTTTATCAATACTTTTAATTTGCGTGTAAACATGTTGCCGAAATGAATTCATATCACTAATTCGTATTCACCCTTTTAGCAGCCTTCTTACTTGTGATAGCGAACAAGGTACAGGCAAAGTACGAGAGAGTACCTTGCCTGGTAAGGTCGCAATTACTACAGACCAACCTGAGTATGGAAATCGGACTCAAAATATACCAAAGCATGATAGATAGGTGTGTTGCAGCATGTCTTTTTAAGTTTTAGCAGGGTCTAATAAACTTTTTTATCCTTTACGTTCTTGCGTTTTGGCTGTAAGCAGACAAATGGGCTTTAAGGGTTACCTTAGTGTCCTGGGGTATCCTTTCGAGGGCTTACTCGGGGCTTCCAACCGTAGGCAGGATACGTGTGGGTTTTGGTCGGTAGGAGTCCGGCATAGTATTCATGTAGGATTTTCCTCGCGTTAAAAAAAGTGGGTTACCTTAGCTCTTTAACTTACCACACAAATATGTAGAACTAATATGAATAGCGTAGAATTGCGGAAGCCGACGTAATCGAACAGTAACCCTGACACAGTGGGCCCTATGAAGGCACCCAGAGCGAATGTCGACGTCCACATGCCGGACACAAGACCGTATGTCTCCACGGAGTTGGGGAGACCGCTGGCTCTGTGGAAGAACAAAGTAAACGTGAATTATTAGTTAGTACATATTATCTTACTAATATTGCTAATATTATCCTGAGAAGTATAGAAGTATGGATGGATGTATGAATGTTTATTCCTTTTTTGTGGTAGCAGCTGAACGGATCTGGCTAAAATTTGCCACTGTTGTGAATTGATCTGATTAGATTATCATCCGGAATTAAATTAAATGAATACGCTTATTTCACTGAAGTGTTTTGTAGAGGCACATAACATACTCACTCATTTTACACATACATACATACATACATAACATCACGTCTGTCTTCCAGGCAGGCAGAGACTTTCCACTTGCAATGATCCTGGAAAACAACTTTCGCTTCTTCAACTTTCATAAGTGTCTTCATACATGCTCTTCGGTTAAAGGTACTATTGACCAGGCCTTTTCTCAGAAGATTATCGATTTGATCGACATGAGTATGCCAAGGTCAACCCCTACCAGTTTGTCCATTCACTCTCGCCTCATAAATCTATTTCATCAGCCTATTTTCATCCATTCTCCCCACATGTCCAAACCATCTGAGCATCCCTTTCTCTATCTAACTTACTACATCTTCTGTCATGCCGTAATGTTCCCGTACCACACTATTCCTTACTTTATCCATCAATGTCACTCCAGCATTACCAGTCGCATTTTATACCTCGCAACAGCTGATGAGCTTATTGCCGCGATGAAACGGTTAGGGGCAGACTATGGGATTAGCTGTAAAAGTTTTACAAGCGACTCATTGAGCTTTCAGCTTGACTAAACGATTACCATGTTATTGCTAGTCGAGACCAACGTGCCTTTTGAAGCACGAAAACGCGCATTCTGAGGAATAACTATGTCGAAAGCTTGCTTGAAAACGTGAGCGTGAAACTTCAAATTCCGATAGAATTTAGAAGCAACACGGAAGACGTTGGAAATAATTTCCTAATGTTATTTATCAGACAATAGGTTCAATATCCGCATTTTATAACCATTGTAGTAATTATCATAAAATATTGCAATGCTGGAAGCTGATCTTGAAATGTATATTATGAGCCGATAATTTGTTTTGCTCACGCAACTCGTATTGGTGCAATAAGGTTGTTTAGAAGTAGCTATGGATGATGAGGTATGGCTGTTACACTTCGTCTTTCAGTACCTTTTCGACTTTGCATCATTTTTTGACAAATGCATCATAAGCAGATGCACTGTTCGAAGTACTTTTGGAACGCGGAGATATTGGAGAGGTGTGATTATACGTTTAATAAAACTTAAGTGGTGGAATTCATGTAATTCCTTAAAATGTTTCATTTTGTGTGAATCTTGGTATGGTCATGTGACGAGAAAGAATAAAACCATGTAACCAAAAGACCAATGAATTGAAATTTTGAGGATGGAGAGCCAGAAAAAGGCCCTAGAAAAGATGGTTAAGTAGATTGTGAAAAGAATAATAATGAATTTGAATTATGAGATGACGATTATTTGGTGAAGGAGAACGAAGTTCAACTGCATCGCAGTTAGACTAGGTAGCCGACCCCAACTGGGTTGAGAAAAGGCTCGGTGATTGATGATGAAAGATGTAGGGAAAAGAAGACATATTGCGGCGACTCCAAATAATTAGGACAAGGGTAAGAGTAAGATCTTAGATTATAGAGTAACTATATTCTTAGAGTAAGATGATGTTTTGTGTTATAAATTGAAATAAAACTCTGCGTTTTATAAATTTCCTTATAGTTTTATTACTGCAACTGGATTCCTACTCGCTTATAATATTCAAATTCTTTCCATGTAATGCTATACAAATTATTCCTTATCCTCCCACATTTTCTAATTCCTTTTTACAACGTCTTTTTCTTTGACAACGCCAACCCCCTTAGCTTTTATTTTTCCTCATCCCCTTCACATTCCAAAATCAAACCCGTTTTATTCATAACTTCAACGACTCACTGCCTTCTATATTCACTGTGTTACCAGTGTAAATCAAGAAAATATTAACAAAACAGAAAATATAACATTCGTCCATCCTGAACTCGTGCATGTCCTCATGCATGATGACGGAAAACCTAACATTCGGTCAGTTGAGTCGCAAAAATTTTGACTTTACATGATCTCGAGTCGTTAAAAAAAAATGCGTAATGTACATTATATTTCTTTACCGAAATCAAAATAATCATTAACTACCTATTAATATTATTCTGAGTGAATATATGTATATATTCTGAATGAGTTCAATTCGTAAACCCATCAATTCTTACGAACTGGACGCACCCTTTATACTTTGGTATTAAACATCTCACCAACCTTGTCATGAACCCATCCATTCTCATAACATGGCAAGCGAATAAACAAATTGTGAACCCATCAATTCTCACAATTATGTTAATGTTCCATACTCATTATATAATGATATACATACAGTACACAGATACATTTATATAACTCAAGAAAAATCTAAATCTTCATCAACTATCTTATTTTAAGTATTATTCTAACAAACTTCAATTTGCAAACCCATCAATTGTTAAGAACTAGACAAATTCTGTTTACCTTAGTATGGGACATCTCACCAACCTTGCCATGAACCCATCCATTCTCATGACATGGTAAGCGAATAAACAAATTGTGAACCCATCAATTCTCACAATTATGTCAATGTAGGTTCCATACTAAACTTTATATGCCAAAATTATCTCACAAAATATTATTGACAAGTCCAGTTCACAAAACTCTTTTCAATTGTTAAATACTGAACTCTTACAAATTTCACATAAACGCCTTCGTCAACCTTGTCGCGAACCCATCCATTCTCACAACAAGGAGGTCCGGCGTGAAACACTACGAACCAATATATTCTTACAATCATGTTGTACTCGAAAACAATAATAAATTAATCTTTTTACATCTTAACATCATTATTCCAAACACTAGACTATAAAAACATTATAGTTTACATTATACTCAAAAATTACGTCTATTTAATTATCAATAAATCATTATTAGGATCCACTGTCATTCCCTTCGTCACTATCGTAAGCACTCGCAAACTACTACTTGTACTTAACGAATATTATTCTGGTCCCCATTTAAATAACGATATAATTTATTATCTTTAACAAGAAAGTTATCACGTATATATTTTAAGCCATTTGCGTCTATACCCGTAGTTAGAATGTCTTTAATCCTACACAACTCAGAATCTCCCAATTGCAGAGTGTGCAACCAGTCTTCACTGCTGATTGTCATAACCGACGGATATAGATCTAAAACCTTGGAAGTTTGCGCTTTCTTTATTATTAGCATAACAATCCTCGGTTCTGTGTCCTAACTTGTTACATGTGCTGCACTTGACAATAGGTTTGGGACATTTCAAAAACGGGTGGCCCTTTTCTTTGCAGTTGTAACAAAATAAAGAGCTTCCCGTTGCCTGCGCATTACCACTCCTACCATCTTTGTAATTGTTAGTACTTGATAAATTTGCGTCCCTTCCCAACTTCAATTTATAATCAGCCTTAGTGGTTTCAAAAGAGGTACTATTGCTTACTTCTTTACTACTAATTAGAAATTGTAGCATATCCTCAGGTTTATTACAACGTAATGTGGTAGCGCTAGACTTTAATGTCTTATCGGTAAGGCCATGGATAATACATTCTACTGCCCGCTTTCCTTCAATGTTGCACTGGTTCAATAAAGCCAGTTTTTCGTAGAAGTAAACTTCAATAGGTTCATTTAGTCCACTCTTACGTTTCAGCATATCCTCCAGTGTTTGGCCATAATTTCGTCCGCATGGAAAGGCACTCAGTAACTTTTCCTGCCACTCGGCCCAATTGAAAAGAATCGACGGCAAGCTTTCGTACCAAGTTTTGGCCAAACCCTGAAGCTTTTGCATGCCGAAATGTATAGTGGTCTTGTCGTCCCAGCCATAAACGGTTGCACATTCATTGACCTTTTTAAGCCAAACATCTATGCGCTGATTTTTTTTTGACGGGTCAAAATCCGGTAACATATTTTTATGATTGTGAGAAGTGTGAATTGGTGCAACAGACGTCGATGGCTGTGACTGCATACTTTTCATTGACTTTAGAATGTTAAATACATCTTGAGTAGAAAATGAAGGTGATGGTTCATCTATTCTACTCCTTTGTCTCACGGGACCATCGTCATTTTCACCAGTAACTGATTGTCTCTTTATAAACTGCAAGTCATTGCTGACGGTAGATGCACCCTGCGCAAAATGACGGTGGCCTCGAATAACTGACCCACTATGATCGCTTACGGTACGCCGCTGTCGATTGCGTTCTTTATTCAGATCTTCTTCTATCTGCTGAAGCCTCGCGCGCTCGCGTTCCAGCTGCCTCTCAATAGCGCGCACGCTGCTTGACTCACGGGGACTGCTCAGTCTCCTCAAGCGACTACAACGGGAACCGCTGCTGCGACGGGTGCGACTGCGGCTCCGTCTGTTTCCATCCCTTGATCGCTGAGTTTGTGACTCACCGCGATATGGCGTTACCAAACGCCGATGTTGAGAGCTACTCTCGCGTTCCATTTTATCTGAAACTCAAGGCATACCAACTATGTACGTGTTCGTTTATATTACGGCGATGCTGTACGGTACAGAAAAGATGCATCACGACTTGTAACCCTATTTATTGTTTAGCCCACAACGGCAAAATGAACAAAGAAACGCGTGTAAAACTCCATTATAGTCGTAGCTTGATAGTCAATGCCGCCAACAATAATATGCAGGGAAAAACCTCGCAACATTAATACAGCATCAATTGACCAGTTTTAAGATAACGTGTCTTGTCTGTTACTTTGAATTTCATTTAATCATTACGTGGGTAATGCCTTCTGCTTATCCCTTCAAGCACCATATCTTGCTAATGACTCATATCGAATATTAATAGCTATTGCAACTAATGATATAATCCTCTAACCATTAAAAAATTGTATAAGAAGCTACAACATAGGTACCATCAGCCTAAAAAAAAAGTCATCAATCAAACGACATGCACAACGACTGAATTAGGTTGAAATCACAAATTAATTTATTACTCGCAGTTTCAAAACTGAGAATAAATATAATTGATAATCGCCCTCATAAGTTGCAAGAACACTCCCAAAAATAATACACAATCCGTTAAAATAATTTTCAAAGAACCAGACTCTTAAAATAAAGTAGGTACTTACCACTTCTGAAATGAAATAAAACTCTGCGTTTTATAAATTTCCTTATAGTTTTATTACTGCAACTGGATTCCTACTCGCTTATAATATTCAAATTCTTTCCATGTAATGCTATACAAATTATTCCTTATCCTCCCACATTTTCTAATTCCTTTTTACAACGTCTTTTTCTTTGACAACGCCAACCCCCTTAGCTTTTATTTTTCCTCATCCCCTTCACATTCCAAAATCAAACCCGTTTTATTCATAACTTCAACGACTCACTGCCTTCTATATTCACTGTGTTACCAGTGTAAATCAAGAAAATATTAACAAAACAGAAAATATAACAAAATAAGTAAATATTTACGGACATTCACACAACGCTATCTGATCCCAAAGTATGCTAGGAATAACCTGCTTGTGTTTTGGGTATCAGACCACGGATATTAATACTTAAATACTTTTTAAATACATACATATTATACATAGAAACACCCAGACTCTCGAGACAAACATAATATATATGGGTCACACAAATATTTGTCTCCGGTGGGAATCGAACCCACGACCTCCAGCGCCGCAGGCGTTGTCACTGTCTGCTGCGCCACAGGGGCAGTCAATCACAGTCTTTTATTTTTTTCATAATTAAGTTAAGCGTGCTTACTGCATCATGCTTCAGAGGCCTAGAATGAACCTCAATGAAAAAGCTTCATACTTACATAGCTGTACTCAGTGCATCAGTGAAGGAGCCGACTAACTGGCTGCCCATTCCAAGTCCGTGGAGAACTAAACCGGTCACTGTTATCCATGTGGTCCTGGAATTAAAAAAAAGTTTGTGAGGTTACACGTAGAAGAGAAACGTTTATTCTAGCTATATATTTTTATTTGTAGTAAGTAAAAATGAAAGAGAGAGATAAAAGACAAACGAAACAAACATGTGAAAATCGCAAAAATATTTGTTCTGAACTAGGACTCAAACCCGACACTCAGCACGGCAGTCACATACATTTGTCACTTCGCGACCGAGGCAGAAAACGACTTATAAAAATATGTACTTTTTATCATAAAGAGTATAGAGTTTCTTCTCATGTCAGGAGTCCTGGGCCTTACTAGGAGATTGAGACCCGGGGCTCCCGGATGAAGGCAGATGAAAGGGTATCATGGGGATTTAATAACTAGGATAGGAGGCTTTTCGGCATGGCATCCATAAGGATTTCCACAAGCAAATAAAAAACAGTTGCTCATTCCAAAATAGGAGATACTTACGGGGTCATATCAAAGAAAGGTGCAGGTCCCACAAGCAAGAATCCGCCCGCAACGAATCCGCAGCCCAATGCGATGACGTATTTGGGCTTGAGGTAGTGATTGTCGCACATGTAGCCCCAGCATGGCGCCGACAATGCGTATATAGCTCCATTGATTACGAACATCATACCCAGGATGATTGGGGAAAATTGGAACTGAAAAAAAATGAATATTAGAAATTGTTTGTGGAAGTAAAGCAGACTGTACTGTACACACTGGTGGTAGTCAGTCGTGGAGAGGCTCGAACGAGAAAACTCTCGACTAAGCATACCCCTGTAAAAAACCGGCCAAGTGCGAGTTGGACTCGCCCATGAAGGGTTTCGTAGCAGCAAGTAACATAATATACCTAAAAGTTCGTTGTAACTTTGATTGATGTTTTAACACGTTCGCAGTGGTAGTGATTTTTGTAACCGAAAATTGCGGTTTATGACGTATTAAAAAAAACTACCAGCTCTATCTCGTTCAAACTAAATTTCGTTGGTAGTTTTATGGCAATGTACATCATGTATTCTTTTTAGATTTATCATTCTCTTAGTTTAGAAGTTAGAGGGGGCGGGGGGGGGGGGGGGCACATTTTTCCACTTTGGAAGTGTCTCTTGCGCAAACTATTCACTTTAGAAAAAAATGATGTTATAAACCTCAATAATATTTTTGAAGACCTATCTATAGATCCCACACGTATGGGTTAGATGAAAAAAAAAATGAGTTTCAGTTCTGAGTATGGGGACCCCCAAAATATACTGCTTTTTTTCTAGTTTTATATAAGAATCTTAATGCGGTTCACAGAATACATCTAGTTACCAAGTTTCAATAGCATAGGCCTTATAGTTTCGGAGAAAAGTGGCTGTGATACACGAACGGACAGACAGACAAACAGACATAACGAATCTATAAGGGTTCCGTTTTTGCCATTTGGCTACGAAACCCTAAAAACGCATGGTAACCAAAAAGAAAAAAAATCAGGCACAGCCCGCAGGCCCGTGTGTTGTGGTGTAAATTAGGAGAGCCGTCCAGCAGTGGAATGCCATAGACTGATTTGACTGATTGTAAACATACCTATTTTGTGACAGGTTTGATAGCGATTGTTCTCTTTAGTGTACTTATAAAGTGTAGAGATTAATGTACGCTGTGTTCGTTGCTGATAATACTGTTTAACTTACCGGTCGTAAATGCGGTTCGAGGGTCGCCTGCAGAAACCCAATACTTGCGCTAGTAGACGCAATACTGATTGCCGCTAACACTACGCCAGGCACCTTCATCAGTGATAGCATTGTAGCTGAAAATAAAGCTTTACTGTGAATAAGTCTTATAAATTCTTGCTAAGTATGAATTTTAAGATACTTTTGTCATTAGTCCGCGATTTACCGAAAATTCATTTGGGTCGGTCAAAACATTTGTGTGATCTAAAAATGTTTGTTTCGGAGTTTGGGTGTTTTCTATCAATCAATCAATCAATCATCAATCATCAATCAATCAATCAATCATCAATCATCATCATCAATCAATCAATCATCAATCAATCAATCAATCATCATCAATCAATCATCAATCAATCAATCAATCATCAATCATCATCAATCAATCAATCAATCAATACTATAATAAAATCGTAACAGGTCGCTGTCTGTACATGGAAGATAAATAAGAAAAAATATTATAGGGTGGCTTTATGAACGCAATAGAACCCAAAACAATGATTTTTAGAATTTTTGTCTGTTTGTCTGTATGTCTGTATGTCTGTATATCTGTTTGTCTGTACGGTTGTGCACGCTAATCTCAGTAACCGCTCAACCGATTGCAATGCGGTTTTTTTTATTGTGTTGAGGTTTGCTCCAGTTAACATTTAACGTTTGTTTTATGTAAATCGGTTTAGAAATAAAAGAGTTATAACACTTTTAAGAATCAGATATTTTGAAAATTTTAATTGTAGGGGTTTCTTTGAGTGTGAGTGAACCTAAACTGGCGTGTTGGCTTAATCATAAAAGAGCTTAATGATTAAGTCTATTTTTAAACAATTCTGACTGAAGACTGAATTGTTTTCAAATAGACTTAATCATTAAGCTCTTTTATGATTAAGCAAACAGGGCAGTTTCAGACGCTGCTTGATGACTCTGATGAAGAAATACCTTTCCTTTCATACACATTATGTGACGTAAACGAAGTTGCGGGCTCAACTAGTGTATGATATGTCTGCATTTACAAATATATAAGTATGTCTATCAGTCGTATAGATCCCATAGCACAAGCTTATACTAGCTTAATTTGGGCTAGATGATGTTGTATGAGATTGTCCACAAATATTTATTTATTTATTTGGTCGATCATCATTTCTTTACCGATTTTCATTTGTTTTGAAAATCGTTTATGTGTACAGAATGTAGATAAAAAGTATCTAATGGAAGCAGGAGATTTCCACCTCCGTGGTCCCACTAGCTGGACACTATGGTGGGATCACGAGAAAACTGGGGAGAAAGTATACATAGGGAGCCCTGGAATTAGCCTTCCTTCCTTTAGGACGCAACAAAGACTGAAAAACAGAGTCAGAATAAAATGAACTTACGTCCACTTGGCTTGTAATCCTCATCCTCATGATACCTGGGAAGCACGATGATGCTCATGACAGCTGCACAGAAAAGTGCAGAGCCGAGGACTGCGAACGGTAGAGTGTATCCCCCTGCTGCGTAGAGGGCGCCTCCGAGTGTTGGTCCTACGATCAGTCCTAAGCCGAAGAATGTTTCTAAAGAGGCCTGTGAAATTGAAAAACGTAGTCATTAACACTTAAGTTAAGTAGCATACAATTTTTTATAGTTATACATAGAAGATATTCGAAACGCTTGTGGCCCAGCGGACTCAGTATTCTTTAAACGATCACTGCAGTAAGCAACTGTCACTATGGTTATGGTCTGTAGATGGGTGGTCACCCCGTGACCACTATATGACAATTATTTGCGATCGTTTCCATGCTTTGGATGGCACGTTAAGCTGTTGGTCCCGGTTGCCAGTAAAATGGAAATCGTTAAGCTAAGTTGTAGGCCGTGGGCTTAAAAAACTTCAACAGCAGGCGGTCACAACCTGCCCCTGTCTATATTAAACGGCAATACGGCTCATCACCTGTTGCTTGGCGATAACGACATGACCATAAGTAATCCAAATTCCAAATTTCTCTCGGGATTGGAATCTAAAGCTTTGGCGACAGCAGCGACAATTCGTTCAACTCGTTTATCTGAGATAAGTTTAAAGGAAGTAAACTAACAAACATAGTAGCCACGTTATTCGGGAACTCTTTCGCGATGATGGCGAAGGAAGCCGTCAGGAACGCAGCGTTGCCCGTAGCCTCTATGATACGGATGACGAAGCTCAGCGTGATGAACGGGACATGCCCCTCCACTTTATCTAACATCCTGCAAGAGAGAAAAATTGGATTAAACCAGTATAGTGAGAAGTGTAAACGCGTAGGGTTCGATATTGGGTAGAAACAAAAATTTGTGTGATATGCAGATATTTGTTTCAGGTTAAGTATAAAACGTAACTATTTGCAAGTTTATCAGTGGTAAAATGAAATAACAACTAAATTAAGTTTTTCTTGTATAGAACACTACGGTGCCAAATAACAGACACATAGCAGTCAAAAGGATAACATGCTTCTTTTTCCGTGTGGAAATCCTACATGGATGCTAAGCCGGACTCGTACCGACTAAAACCACACGATTTCTTACAACTGTCTAACGCCGGGTGTCCCGGGTAAACCCTCGGAAGGATGTCCCAGGGAAGATAAATAACATGTTGCTTTTTGAATCAGGAATTAACAAGACCTCAGTCTCAACACAAAGTGGAATAGATGCTTTTTACAATTTTCACAAACTTTCCACCATTCACAATAATAAAACAGTATGTTCTCAAGAACAGCTCCTCAACTTAATAACGACCTCACCTTTTTAATTGCGAACGACGTGTGCTGGGCAGAGATGGGACTCTCATACCGTGGAGAGTATCTTCGCCATGCTGAACTAGAAAAAGGGATGGGAAAGCTTCTCTTGCCACCCCGGGTTCATCAAGCAAAACGTAGAGATCCGAGGCACATCAGTGGACAGAGACGGGCACGGAAAATAGTTTCATTGACTGTATGAGTGGCCGTCAATTCGCCAGATGTAACTTTATTTTAGCAAAATATAAAAAGAGGCGGTGAAACCAATTTACCCGAACAATATGGCACATGTCCCAGTAGTAAGTATGCCCCCGTTGAATAGCTTCTTCATCCCCAGCTTGTTGAGGTGTGCTCCGTAGAACGGGCTGACCATGAACACCACCAGTTCAAACACGCCGAACACCAGACCATATTCCGTCGCTGTGCAGTCTTTTTTCTCAGCCTGAAATAGAAAATATTATACAGTTCAAGGAGGTTAGGATTTTATAAGGCAAAGCAGGCTTTCATATTATATTAGTACTCCTGCGAAGAGTAGACCTCGCGAGCACCCAGGAAAATAAAAACAACCTCTGGGAAATCATATCTTATATGTTTCAGTCAAATATCACCAAAATCCGTTCATATATAAGTAAAGCGACAAAAATCTTCACCCTTTTTCTCCCCCATTTTCCCCCATATCATAAAAAGCTCTCAACAAAAGTTGTATTTTAAATTAAAGACGCCTGTGCCAAGTTTGATGAAAATCGTTTACGTAATGCGTCTCCTCCCAAAGCAAAATAGTCCATCCTGTCGAATGAGAAACTCTCGCGCGGTTTATAGCGTGGTCAATTATTTTTATACTATTCCAGTTCTTTCCTGAACCCTTTGTTAGGTTATAGATGATGGAAGAACAAAACGAAAATCGTCTGCTCCATTGACTCTCAGTTCTATGACAGCAGATGGTCAATGGCCAGCCTACGTTACACTATGGCTTAGGAATTCCTGCAGGGTTGGCATGCGCGAGTGTAGAATGTTCGGTGTTGCGACGTCTATGGACTACGGTGATTACTTTTAATCAGGTAAACCGCATGCTTGTCTGTCACCTCAGATCTACCTCCTGCCAGATCTTAAGTCTTTTTTTATGGTATACCGCTGTTTGCCCGAATTTTATTTGCCATAATTGTCAACAGCCATAATATTATATGACGTATTTTTGATTTGGCCTACTCTTATTTGCTGTATTAGTCACGTGCTAGAAGCTTTGTTTCCAATAATTAGTGTATGTGATAATTAGGGCTTACAATGATTATGACAAATGATGTTATCGTCACTACCATAACATCATTTGTCAAAATCATTGTAAGCCCTAATTATCACATACACTAATTATTACATGCACTAATTATCACAAGCCCTTATTATCACATGCCCTAATTATCACATACCATAATTATAATATGCCATAATTATCACATGCCATAACATCATTTGCCATCTACATTGGGTGTGTAACGGTTGTTATAATTATGAGAAACTGGATGCAATCCCCTTCGTGGTTATTTTTTTCTAAACCCTCCAGAAGTAGTTTGGTTAGGTGACATTTAAATATTATGTCTAATGATTATTATGGCAATTAAAAACATGAAAATCAATATCTAAGTTTTGGGCAATCAAAAGTATGTCATATATGTCTTTTAGGGCAAATAAAACATTCGGGGAAATGAAATTGGGGTAAATAAAATTCGGGAATATGATGATTATGGTATATAATCTTCGGGTAAACAATAGACAACCCTTTTTTATTTGTGCTATGCTGCTATATAATAATCACACCTCTAATTGCAGACAATGTCAAGGTCTATCAGTGTTTGCCTTTTGTGATCATAATCTTAATTATTTTTTCTCTGTCACACCAGATTTCATCGAAAGAACTCCAAGGTAACCGTAATTTTATTAACCTCTTACACTCACTAATCCTCTCTCTTACCCCTTAAATTTTACGGGCTGCAATTTGTTCTTCTACGAATGCGTTAAAATTTGTAGTGTGTTTTTAATTAACGACTATAGTCAACTCCACAATCTCTGAACTATGTACACACGTGCTTACGAATAGATATTATTATTTACAAAAGTGATAAACGGGTGAAGCTAAATTGATATAACTAAGAAATTTCAATTAATGAAAACGATAATCCACAGTAATATCACGGGGTCAGCAGAAGTGACCTTTACGTTTCTAGATATTAATATTGTATGTGGTCATTAAACTTTATGACGTCATCGTTGAGTTAGATAAATGATCAGAGTATTTTCTTATATTTATCAAAGGCTCTCTAACTCGTGGTAAATATTGTGTTAGAGACACCATGACCACGAAAATTTGAATGTAGCAAAAAGAAAGAGGGTTTTCCACGACGACATAGACATACATACAAATGATATAAATATGGCCTTTTATCCTGGAAGGCAGAGGCATATTATATGCCGAAATTTCACCTTTTTAGATTTTGTACCACGTAATAAGTGATGAGCCGTATTGCTGTGTTGAAATAGACAGGCGCAGGTTGTGACTGCCCGCTGTTGAAATTTTCAAGTCGCCTATAAAGGCCTTCAACTTGGCTTAACGACTGCCATTTTACTGGCAACCAACGGCTTAAAGTGCCTTCGGAAGCACGGAAACGCTCTCAATTAAATGTCGCAACGTGGTCACGTGGTGGTGACCCATTCATAACCGGCCATAGTTAATGTTGCTTACTACAGTGATCGTTTACAGAACACAGAGTCTATGGGGCCACCAGGTATATTAAACGCCTACATTTTACGAGTCAAATTTAGTCCTACCTTATAGTTGGTTGTGAGTCTATTGCCGTGTTAAAACGGTGAGGGGCAGATTGTGAATATCTGCGGTTGATACTTTTTAAGCCCCAAAGAATCTAGCTTGGCCTATCATCTACCATGTCACTGACAGCGAGAAAAAATAGCTTCATGTGTTTTCCAAAGCACGAAAGCACTTGTGAGTAAAAACACCACACACTTGCAATATTGATAGAAAAAAAAAAGTGTGTGCGTGTTACCTTTACGCGCGATTGAAGTAAATCTTCTTTGCCATTGACGGCATCAAATGTTATATTATTAGCATTCATTCGAATTTTGAATAGTAATTCAAAATTCAAATAGTAAGCGTTACTTCTGTCAGAAAAAAATCTGATGGCCGCCATTGACGTTCAAGTAATTTGATCAAACAGGCTGGTTCCAACAGTTTAATCAAATTGGCATGATCTATCAAGCGACCACACACCTTTATGCAGGCCTGAAGCGGTATCAGTTCAGTATCGAAGCGGGCGAAGAGTAGTTGAGCTTCTTTAAAATTATGTCTACAGAGGACGCTTTGGCAATAGTTGGCTTAGCTTTTGCTTTGAAGGCCCAGAAAAGGAAACAAAATTGTACAGTGTGGTGTACAAAGTGGCTAATGAAAAGAGATGAATATTCGCATATAAACTTGTTGAATGAATTGAAATTTACTTTTAGGTTCCTACTAATTATTATTTGTAAGAATTCTTCTAATACATCGTGGTTCGAGTGTTATGACATTGTGCAATGCAATACGTCCGCATAGGAACACTTCTGCAGTAACAACTGAGGGCTTCTAACACACATTCAAATTTTTAATCAAATAAGCTTGATCTAACTGTTTGATCAAATAGAAATACGAAAATTCATATTTCTTCAAGCCAATTGATTGCTCATTAAATTTGATCAAATTTTGCCACAGACATTCATGCCGATTTGATTAAACTGTTGGAACCAGCCTGTTTGATCAAATTACTTGAACGTCTATGGCGGCCATTAGTTACACCCTAGTCGCGCCTAAAAAAGTTTTACTTAAAAAAATGTTTTTTAAAAAAGCTATCGTTGATTTTAAGTCATCGTATGACTTTGTTGCAATCACTCTTTCTGTTTTTCGTTTACTCGAAAAGCTTTTTATTATGCGACTTCATTATTTTTATTTATCTAGCTCTAGCTGACCCATGGAAATTCGTTCACGTCACTTAAGATAAGAGAGAAAGCTGTATTTATTCATCAGGCACAAAGGAGCGTGTGAAACTGTGTGTTTACTTTTTCATAAAAGAGCAAAATTACTAAGTCTATTGTAAAATGATTTCAGTCCTTGCCAGGGAATGAAATGTTATAGCTAGAATACAAGGGCTCATTTGAAACTTATTCAAAGGAGCCCTTGTATTCTAGGTATAGGGATGGTTGAGATGTCTCTAACTTCTGAACTACAAAACTTACAACTGGAAACTTGTGCATAACAGTTCTTAATTTAAAAGATTATTGAACTTGAACCACGCGTTGAGAAATTACAACCACGATATACGTATATTGTGCGACAACTGTTTTCTTTTGTCTTTCATCCCCTCTACCAAAGAAACCGTACATAATAATAAGATTAAAAGTATCGTAAAGCCTTCCTTCGATTAGAAGGTCAGATTATGCCAAGTATCATTTAAATTGATTCGGTAGTTTCGTCGTGCCGTTTACGAATGAAGAAAGATAGACATTGTCAGGCTTCAGTATCGGTATAGAATGCCTTAAAAATATTCAAAATATCTTCAATTAACAGATTTTCGACACAAGTGAAGATGCAAGTGTTAAATGCAATTGAAAATTACGGTACAGAGATCAAATACACAAACTAGTTTTCTTATTTGACCTTTGTGTTCCTCGTATGATCGACAAAGTACTTTGTCTTATCTTAAGTCTTGGATTTTGTAGCGACTATTGTATAACTGCAGCCATATGTAAATAGTACCGTAAAACGAGGTTACTTTGAACATTGGGGTAACTTTGATGATAACTTAAATTAGTAATATTTTTGCAATTATTTACGTATAACGTAACGCAATAAGGATTCTTTTTATTCTATCGGTCAGATTGACAGATCGGCCATGTTTTTTCGAAGAGCGTACGTGTGGTTTGTTGTTAGGTCTAAATACATATTAATGTTAAAGTTGAGCGTAAAAATCATCAGAAAAAATCATCTGGATAACTTCAATTGCCCAGGCGTAAGTATATATATTTGGTTAAAACTTTTGTGTTATTTTTATTGTGCATTTAGCTAAGATTTTAAAATATGAAGAACACATTGGGTTTGCGTCGCCATTTTTGTATGCATGAGCATGTTTGATGACCGGGGCTACATTGAGAGGATATGCGAGGCTACTTTGATAGGTATCAATTTCACACTAGTGATTGTTAAGTTTTCACCTATATGAATAATAGGCATGTTATCTAGGTAGCCCCTTTTGTTTGTTTGTTTCAGTTGTACGATGGTTCGCGCTCATAAAAAGACTGTAGGAAGTCACGCCTACAAAACATACACGGAAGAGGTTTTGGAAGAAGAAATATTATTATTATTAAATTGTATAAAATAACTTAAGGGACACTTTATAATAAATTGAAAGGGCTTTTTTTTACGTGAGAGAAAATCCTCATGGATGTTATGCCGGACTCCTACCGACTAAAAAACCTCACGTAACGCTCTGTTGAGCGTTACGTGAGGTTTTTTATAGCCTATAGTTGGGAGCCCCGGGTAAGCCTTCAGAAGGATGTCCCAGGACTCCCAACAGTCCTACGGCCGCCACTGTTTTCTCGACCAGGGGGTGGTTAGGGTGCTATTCAGCGTCTTTTGGGGTTTCGGGTCATAGGCCTGCTTCTGTAAGGACGGTGAGCGGCCCTCTAATTGAAAGGGTTTCATTGGAGAACTCCTGGTGCTTAACCTGTCTTTTCTCGAACCGAGGAATCTGCTATATTACATGCTGCAGCTACGTGTGGCAATTAAATTTTATTATTAAGTTAATTTTGTTTTATTAAGTCAAAGCCTTTTGTTGCTGCCTGCTCACTTAACGTTGGTTTTTCAACAATCAAAGTTGCCCTTTGACTCAAAGTAGTCCCAAAAATGTTCAAAAGGCTATAATTGGAAAGTGAGCTGTCCAAATTTTATTTTTCTTTTTGTTTTTGGTTGCTAATCGGGGTGTCTTTTCAATGGCATATAAAAAATACCACATCCCAAAATAACCCCATTCATAACATAATTTTGATAGCGAGGTTTTTAGGGTTCCGTAGCCGAATGGCAAAAAACGGAACCCTTATAGATTCGTCATGTCTGTCTGTCTGTCTGTCCGTCTGTCTGTCCGTCCGTGTGTCACAGCCATTTTTCTCCGTAACTATAAGACCTATGCCATTGAAACTTGGTAAGTAGATGTATTCTGTGAACCGCATTAAGATTTTTATATAAAATTAGAAAAAACGCAGTAAATTTTGGGGGTCCCCATACTCAGAACTGAAACTGATTTTTTTTTTCCTTCAAACCCATACGTGTGGGGTATCTATAGATAGGTCTTCAAAAATGCTATTGAGGTTTCTAACATCATTTTTTTCTAAACTGAATAGTTTGCGTAAGAGACACTTCCAAAGTGGAAAAATGTGTGTCCCCCCCCTCTAACTTCTAAACTAAGAGAATGATAAATCTAAAAAAATTATATAATGTACATTGCCATAAAAACTACCAACAAAAATTGGTTTGAACGAGATCGAGTTGGTAGTTTTTTCTTAATACGTCATAAACCGCAATTTTCGCCTTTAAAAATCACTACCACTGCGAACGTGTTAAAAGATCAATCAAAGTTACAACGAACTACAAAAACTTTTAAAATATGTTACTTGCTGCTAAGGAACCCTTCATGGGCGAGTCCAGCTCGCACTTGGCCGGTTTTTTTTTTTCTAAGGAATTTAAAAAGATTTTAATTTTTATTTCCTGATTTATGTAGTACAGTGGGCCAAAAAATTGGTGTACCATCTTAAGGTTGAACGTCGTTTGCAAATTCATAGGCGATAATGATTAGTTTCGCTTGCAGACATATCTGACAATTTCTATTGCCATCTTTATCTGATTATTGATAACCTTTCATATTCATTATAGATACCAACTGTTTGTTACGTGACAGCTGTTCTTAGTTTGAACTTGATGGAACTAGTAGAATATTTTTGACAAAAAGTCAGTTGTCAGTTTTCTATATTAAAAAGAGATTGCTAGATTTAAAAAGATTTTATTACTTTTATTTAGAACCATTCAAATTATCTTTGCGGAAATTAATGTTTTATCAGTTTTTAATAAAGGTTAAAATGTCATGCACTTCTAAGTGACTTACGACAAATGAATATTTATCAATAAGGTTTACGTCATTATTATGCATCTCTTTCAATGATATCTAGTATGAACCTTGTTGTAATTTTCTATGACTAGAAAACTAAATCAAAACTGATACACCACTTTCTTGGCCGACCGTACATAACGAATCGTCATTACTGTATTTTTTGTTTAAATCCAATGCTTTAATGAAAAAAGTTAGGGTAAACCACCCAATCGTTGGCACTCCTCCAATTATTGGCACTTTAGGGTATTTTGCCCATTTCTAACAGAAAAATAATGCTATTTTACTTTTTAATGCACACCTACAACTACATAATGGGCAACACTGAACTAGAATAAACTAGGTTTCCCTTATTTTTCGAAATATACTCCTTTCTAAAGTGCCAATAATTCATTCTAAAAGTGCCAATAGTTGGGTGGTTTACCCTATTTAATTTTAAAGTTGAAAATTAATCAATGTCACCTCGTTTTACGGTAATTAATGATGGAGATTAGAATTTTGTCTTAATATAACAAGAAGAACCGACGGCCGAAGGAGAAGACTGGTTCTGGAGTGGAGACTGCGACTTGGTAAACGTGGGACAGGACGTCCACCCGCCTGATGGACCAACGACCTGGAAGAGGTCACAGGCTGGGACTGGATGCGAAACGCGTAAGACCGTGTGTTGTGGCGTGGATTAGGAGAGACCTAAGTCCGTCTCTCGCTCAAGACCACGGTGCGAGCCATGATCTCCAGCGGGAGTAAGTGGGACTTCGCCGCCTCTTTCTGCGAGCAGGTCATGCTCGTGAAAGAGGTGGCGCGAGCGAGGCGACGGTGAGAGGGCTGCTAACCGTCCTTACAGAAGCAGGCCCATTACGGCAGCATGTATTGTGGGATTTACGCACGCTCCCCTTTAGAAGCGGGATCACACCCGAAACCCCCCAAAGACGCGGGATAGCACCCGAACCGCCCCCTGGGCAAGGCCGCAGTGGAAGCTGTAGGTCAGTTGGGATTCCTGGGACATCCTTTCGAGGGCTTACCCGGGGCTACTAACCATAGGCTGTTGGGTTTTATAGTCGGTAGGAGTACGGCATAGCATCCATGATGGATTTTGCCTCGCGTCAAAAAAAGTTTACGTCCAGCAGTGGACTGCCATGGGCTAATTTGATAACATCAGGAAGTATATAAAAGGTTATTTTACATCAATATGAATGATAAATGCAACAAATAAATCCTGCATCCTGTCAATTTATATCACTTGTTCTCCTGTTTTGTATCTTGGCCGCTATTGCTTTGTTTACATTCAAGTGACTTTCACTTTTTAGAGACACCATGTTTAAAAATTTGTTTATATAATACCTGAATTGTAAAATTATTAACTGTAAATATTAATATGTACTTATTCGTATTGAACGTGAAGCATTGGCATTGACATATGACAGTGACACTGACACCCCGTGTCATTTGTGGATGATGCCGGCTCCACACTTTCGCCTTGCATAAAATAGGTAGGGGTGAAGTCAATGACTTAACTTTGTAGCCGGGATGCGTGAGGGAATTAAGTTATTGATTTTTTTTTTTTTTTACACCCGGCTCTTTAGAAAGCTTCCTTTGCTGTGTAAAGGTTTTTTTTTTTTTTTTATGTGTTCTCTATAAATACGAGACGTTATCTTGTGAAAATTTCTGCCACTATCAGCGAGTGAGTGAGCAAGATATTTTTTTTATTCTTCCGCAGTATATTTATTTATATATATTATTTATTAGTATAGATATTTATATTTATTTCATTTCTGAACTATGCATAATACGGACGACCTTTGCAACCTAAACAGCAGCTTTTTTTCTTGTTCTTCTGGCTCCGATAGTTTCCACAGCGTGGATGTTGATTCCTCTGCCTCTCTGACCTTGCACGATCATCTCTCCTCTTTATCTTCAAACCATCCCAAGAATCTTAATATAGCGCATATTAATGCACAGAGTGTTAAAGGCCACTACTCCGATTTTCTGGCGTCTTTTAGCAACTCCTCTCTTGATGCTATCCTTATATCTGAAACATTTCTTAAGCCATCCATTCCATCTACAATGGTCTCACTTCCAGGCTATGTTTTAATTCGAAACGATAGAACTGGTGTAGGCTGTGGCGGTGTAGGAATCTACTTACGTGCTAACATTCCTCATAAGATTGTTAGTGCATCTCCTAATGCCTACACCGAATCAGCTGAACATCTCTTTCTGGAAATTTCTTTACTTCATACTAAACTTCTCCTTGGTGTTTTCTACAGCCCTGATATGCACATAGACTATTTCAACTCTTTTGATAACCTTCTACATGAACTCACTCCTTCCTATAGTCACGTAGTCATAATGGGTGACTTTAACACTTGTTTGGTAAAAAATGACAGCCGCTCTCGTAAATTATTATCGTTATTGTCTGCATATAACCTACATGTTCTACCGCTCTCTACAACTCACCATGCCCGTGATTGCAAACCTTCACTACTTGACCTCATTCTAGTTTCCTCCTCTGACGATGTGGGCTCACATGGTCAGCTGCCTGCTCCGTTTTCCTTACATGACTTACTTTTCCTCTCTTATCGTGTTCGTCCCCCTAAACGTAAGCAACAAATCTGTTTCCTTCGTAATTTCAGGGGTATGAATCTGGAGGCATTGCAAAGAGATGCCGGCTCTGCTGACTGGTCGTTGGTGTTTAACTCCGCTAACGTCAATGAAATGGTCAACATATTCAACACTACAGTTGTTGAGTTATTCGACCGGCATGCCCCGGTTAAACGTGTCCGAATCAAACATTACCCAGCTCCCTGGTTGAACGATTCTATAAAAAACCTAATGGCTCGTAGAGATAGAGCTAGGAGGCGATTTAGGAATAGTCCCTCAGAACAAAATTTTGTAGCTTTTAAGTCTCTGAGGAACCGCTGCAGTCGGATGTGTAGAGATGCAAGAAAACGCCACTTCTACGATTCTCTTAACGGTCGGAGTTCGGCTGACACCTGGAGATTTCTTAGGTCCGTGGGCATAGGCAAATCTCCAGTTTCTGACTCCAAGGAAATCGACACCACTGCTCTAAATAAGCACTTCTCTCAACCGCCGGTCTCCTTGGATGCAGATGTAAAGAGGGCTACCTTGCTCAGACTTTTGGATGGGCCTGTGCACCGGACCTCTCCTTTTCAGTTCGTCTCTGTCTCCGACTCTGACGTTAGGAGATCTCTTCTGTCCATTACTTCAACAGCTTCGGGTTGCGATAGCATCTGCTCAAGGATGATCCTCCCTATTCTCCCTATCATACTTCCGGTCATTACTCATATCTTTAATTTCTCGTTAATCTCTGGTTCCTTTCCTAAGGTTTGGAAGTCAGCGTACGTTGTGCCTCTACCTAAAACAACTAACCCCTGCTTACTGACTGATTATCGACCTATCTCTATACTTCCGTTTCTCTCCAAAGTCCTTGAGCATATTGTTCATCGGCAGCTCTCAGTCTTTCTATCGTCTTCTGACTCCCTCAGCCCCTTTCAGTCAGGATTTCGCGCTGGACATAGCACTGTCACTGCGCTTATTAAAGTGACAGATGACATCCGATGGGCTATGGAGCGAAAACAACTAACACTTTTAGTTCTCCTCGATTTTAGTAGTGCCTTCACTTCTGTCGACTTTGATGTACTACTTGGTACTTTAAGATCTATAAATGTCTCTTCCTCCGCCATATCCTGGTTTGACTCTTACCTTCGGGGTCGCACTCAGTGTGTTCGTATCGGCCAGACATCCTCTGATTGGTGCGAACTATCTGCAGGCGTTCCTCAGGGTGGCGTTTTATCTCCTCTTCTCTTTTCTATCTTTATTAACTCTGCTACCAGTCACATTTCCAGTAACTTCCATCTCTATGCGGATGACTTGCAGCTGTATCGCCATTTTACGGCTAATGATGCACTTTCTGGAATATCATCTATAAACCGGGATTTGGATAAATTAAGTGACTGGGCCAGGTCGGTCGGATTACTCATCAACCCTTCCAAGTCGCAGGCTATCGTCATTGGTAGTAAATACCAATGTGACAGACTACCGGTGTCGGAACTAAGTCCGGTACTATTGGCTGGTGTCCACATTCCATATTCAGACTCTGTTAAGAACCTGGGTGTGATTATGGATGCCACGCTATCTTGGCGTGCCCAGATTAACGATGTCAGCAAGAAGGTTCATTTCTCTTTTCACTCGTTGCGATGCCTCCAGAGCTTCTTGCCCCTGAGGACGAAAATCAATCTTGCACAAACTCTTATAAAACCCATTATTGACTACGCTGATGCTTGCTATTTAGACGCCACCGAGGAGCTTCTAGATAAACTTGAGAGGTTGCAAAATTTATGTATACGCTTTATATTCAATCTTAGAAAGTATGATCACGTTTCCCATTTTCGCAAAGAACTCAAGTGGCTCCCTATCCGTCTTCGCCGGAACACTCGAATTCTTAATCTACTTTTCAATATCCTTTACAATCCATCTTCACCTTCCTATCTGAGGGAGCGGTTCTCATTTGTTCGATCTCTTGACGCTCCCTGCAGGTCTAACCTCCGCCTACTTCTCAAACTCCCTCGTCACAAAACTGATTTCTATTCATATTCCTTCACTGTGCATGCGGTCAGGTTGTGGAACTCACTACCGCCCGCCATCAGAGACAGCAAAACTCTCACAACTTTCAAAAGGAAAGTCCGTGAATATTATATGTCTACACTATAAACCTATTTATGTATTTATTAAGTTTATGTAAGTAAGTACATATTCTATGTATTTATATTTATACCTATTAACAACTTATTAAGATGTAAGTACCTATATATTCTTTCGTTAATTTTGTATGTATATTATTTCAGTTTTACCCTATTCCTTTATTTACACACTTTTCATTTCTTTTTTCTTCTTCATGTTCTCCTTTCGCTGGTCTGCTGGGAGATATTTCTTATAGAAATAAGCAGTACCATTGTACCTATCTTTCTTTTTGTCATACTTTTTATATTTCTTGTGTGTAAGTACATAAATAAATAAATAAATAAATAAATAAAAGAGCATGATTCATGTACCAATTATTCCGAGCTAACGTCCAAGCCGTATTGCTATTTGCTATACTGATGCGAGACGTAGAAGTACATCTCACATCAGCTACAAGTTTTCGTCAACTCGGCTTCGTTTCGGTATATATTGGCCTGAAAAAATCACCAACGTAAGCCTAAGGAAACGCTGCAATTAGACCACTCTCCTATTTTTACTAATAGGAGCTGGGGAAATGAATTGGCCACACGCTCCGAAGGGTCCGTGACACTTAACAAGGCAAATCTTAGATTGGAACCCCCAAGGAAACCTTAAGCGTTGCCGTCCTAAACTGACTTGGAGACGAAGTATCATTGATTGCAGTGGTAAAGGCATAGAAAAGACATGGCGTGAAACAAACGCGATGCTCAAGACCAACAGAGATGGTGATACATCTGCCCCATCTAGAGGTCATAGGACCTAAGTCAAGTCGGTTGTTATGTATCAATAATCATATTACTGTATTTTCCCAATTAAATACAAAACTCAGAAATATGTCAATGTTTAGTAGAAATAACAGAACGCAATGAAGAACTACGAACTCATCGCAACCCAAGCCAGTTTTAGAATATTCTTTAGAAGATTGAGATTTGACTAACGGACGAGGTCATGACTACGGAAAAAAGACCTTGTATCAACCCGTTTGACTACCATGGTACACAGAAAGGTTAAATACGACTACTGTACAACAACAACAATAAGATGGGTTACAGCCAGCAGCCAACAGTGGACTGCGTTAAGCTGAAGCTGAGATTTGATTGGCTGGTTGATGACGATACTGTGATACAGTTTCGCTAAGAGCAAAAAAAGCGCTGCAAAGTATGGTATCAAGTGCGAAGTTTACAAAATCTATAAATATAGAATCACACCCGTTACTAATGGGTAATAAAAAAGTGATAAAATATTATACGACGATGAGTTATATAAGAATTATTGTGTTTCACGAAGCGCCTAGCGATTGTATTGTAAGTGATAAGTGAACTAGCGGAGACTGTTGGCTCTAAGGTTATCGATCATACTCCAACGTGATAGCTGGGTGTTACTAAATTGCGTAGACTACTCTGATTTTGGTTTGAAATTTCGAGGTAAATAGGTTACACATTCACTCATTCTTTATTATTGCCACTTATGTGAGCTTAAAGGAAACGGCGATTCTAGAATCAGGTAGGTACATTCTAAATCTATGGTTTAAGACAAAGATGACTTAAGGATTTTTTGTCACTATTTTTTTTTTATACCACTAAGGTGGCAGACAAGCATACGGCCCACCAGAAGGACTGGTAGTCACCGCAGCCTATGAACGTTTGCAACACCAGAGGCGCCACACTCGCGCTGCCGACCCTGTAAAAACCTTCTTAGACCCCTTTTGAAGAACCCCATACTGTGTTATTTCAAAAGTTAGGAAACACTTCTTCATTTGTTTTCAGTAGGCTAATGTGGGTTAAACAGTTGAGGCCGCGGTGGTAATCAAGTCTGCTTCCGAGCAAAAATATCCTTCCAAGTTCTTACCTTGGACCGGCCGTACATAGTATAGGTACATAATTATGAGGATGTCCACTGGTTTGGAAATTCCACCTCTAAGATAGTGAAATAAGGAGTTGATCTATTCGGCCTTTTCGGAAGTGGTCAGGGCTACGGTGATAAAAAGTGGAGTATGCGTTATTTGCAACGATCAAAGTAATTACTTATACTTTAATCGTTTTTGGAAATTCCATTTCGGAAACGAAACGAAACGAAAACAAACATTTGTCTGGTTATGACATTTTTTTTTTCAAACGGAATGAAATAGAAGGGAAGCCAAGTGAGTCCTTATTATCATCAAGCAGTAATTATAGATGGCTTGTTGCCATCTATAATTAGGGCTCACTTCTAAACATTTTTGAATCTTCCAGGGGGATTAAGTTGCGTGGAGGACAAAGATAGTTCAAAGTATGTCTCGTGGTGAAACCGGGTGGTGTGACACCCGGTTAGCTTAGCAGCACAAAATAAATGAAACTAGGCGTGAGAAAAAAGTAAACTTTCCTACAGCAGAATCGAAGTTTCTCTGAACAGTTTTGTTAAGTATTGATACGATTAGCTAGCGAGAAAATGTGAATTACATAGTTATCATCATCATATTTATACTCTTTTAAAACTTGAATGACATGGTCGAGTATAGAAAATGTAGAAGTTAAGATATGACATTATGCATTTTTTTTTCTACCACCACAGGCCACTCTGGTGGAGTGGTGCAGTTTCATACCAAGCTGAGCCCCTCAGTGTCGTAGTTCCCGGATATTACTACACGAAAAAAAAAGCGATTGCTTCTAACTTGCTGACTTGCTATATTGAGAGCAGTGTTAGCCTCTTTCGAGAATGTCGAAATTTAGAGAGGTTAACGTTTTAAAATTGTCAAGGACAAACACGACATGCATATTCAGCGACAGATCAAAAATATACAAACGTGATGTAAACGTGCGTTAGATAACTCTTTGGTTGTAAGGATTGCAGACTGTTGTGGCCTTGGCAATACTTTGATCAAATTCCATTTAGTACATTTTAGGTTTAATATGCTGGTTGATACTTTTCTTTCTGCGCGTCAATGATGGTAGACACAAAATAATTTCGATGTTTTAAAACTTATTTAGGTGCTTTCCCTTTCCTCCGACTCGTTTCCTAGACCTGGGAGCTTTTAGTATGTTTTATCGCTAAGCACCATGAATAAGTTTGTGCAAAAATCGCTTTTTCCTCTCGCCTTTGAATCATTCATTAATTGATCTATGTTAGATAACCAGATTCTAAATTACAAACATACACATATTATACTATCTTCCCTTGCACACCCTCACACTCCTTAGTGGCATATCAAACTCTATGAGATATTTTTAAATGCTCATCTGAATAATCTTTCTGCACATTAGCTACCTAACTCCACTAATTTACTGAATGCATACCAGAAAATTAAATGGTGCGCAGAAAAACCAATTGATTAACTAAACATTACTAACAAATCAACAAACCTACTTTGAAAACTAAAAAGAAAAGAGTGGCTGTGAGTTTTCTTGCCAGGTTCTTTTTCACAGGCTTTACCTATTGCCTTGCGAATCTGGCAGTAAATGTAGAAGCAACAATCTTGACAGTGTTATGACCGTGTTACCACTAATTCGAGATAGTACGGATGGAAACCTACATACAAAATTAGCTGAAGCTACGTCACCTGAAGAAGCTGTGGACGCCTACAAAACGGCCATTTTCGAGGTCTCAACCGAATTTTTCGATACTGATTTGTGCGGAAGTGTGTGTAGCAGAGGGTAGGTGTGAAAAAAGTACGTAGATGAGTTTTCCGTCTGTACTATCTCTTATAGACTGGAATCGAAAAAAAATATCAGTAAAAATATTTGTAGTAGGGAGCCCTCCCTACCACAAATGTGATATTTTTTCTGTACGTTACACCTTATAAGAAAATCAGTCTTTTACATAAGTAAGTACATTATTTACGCAATAAACGGCGTTATCGTTAAATACAATCTTTTCCAGACGACCTTTAACCTTGGCCTCTCAAGTTATTCTTATTTAATTATTTTCATCAAACCTCTCGATCAAGTTTGACTGCCTCTGTGGCGCAGTCGGTAGTGATACCGGCTGCGGCGCTGGAGGTCGTGGGTTCGATTCCCACCGGAGACAAATATTTGTGTGACCCATAATTGTTTGTCTCAAGAGTCTGGGTGTTTCTATGTATATATGTATGTATTTAAAAAGTATATAAGTATTAATATCCGTGGTCTGATACCCATAACACAAGCAGGTTATTCCTAGCTTACTTTGGGATCAGATAGCGTTGTGTGAAATGTCTGTGAATATTTATTAAAAAAAAAAAAAAAATTTATTAAAAAAAGTTTGTACTTGAATGTGAAAATTAAAATAATCTTTATTCATGTAGGTCGCAATCGCAATGTAATACTTATGAACGTCAAATTTATTGCTTTTGCATTTACTACCCTATTCGCAAAGCAATGGGTTTTGCAAACCAAGGGCCTGGGAGAAAAATCCTGGCAATAAACTCATGACCGTAGGTATAATGTATTGCAAATACATACTATAAATACATGTATAGCTCGTTCGCTCTAACTTTGCCGCTCGGCTCCATACTAAAGTCGAATTTTTAATTAGACGAAGTAAATTGACAGCTACTAATGTCACTTCTTCATACAATGTTGCGTATTTTCTATGACGAAGTGACATTAGCTACTGTCAATTTACTTCGTCTAATTAACAATTTGGGTATACGCCTATACATAAAGTTAGAGCGAACGGGTTGTATCTTTATCCCCGAAGGGCTAGGCATAGACACACCAGAAGAATCATCTCGATTTTATAATGCAATTCTGTACGAAAATAGAACATATCTCAGGCGAAGAGAATACCGTGGCCGACTGCTTATCACGTCGGGGTCACCAATTGTAGGGTTTCGGTTGGATTGAGATGAATAAGTATTCTGAGACTTCATGTATAAAATATATAAATGCAGACTGGTACCAGTTACACTATAACTAAATGAAATACTATACGATAGGACCTAACTCATAGTGTGCGGGGAGACGACTGCTGCGCCCAGCTAGTGTTTGCGCCTCGGTATATAAAACTAACGCGTCAGCAGTGTCGCTACAGCAGCATACGCCCACAATTAACCTTATAGTTTTAGGTCCCACGTAATAGGTAGGTGGGTGAGCCTATTGCCGTTTTACCATTGACAAGCGCAGTCGAAAATTTTCGAGTCGCGCCCATAGAGTTTTCAACTTGGCTCAACGATTGTCACTGATAAGTGATTGATAACCGAGTTTCATTTCGAGTTTTCCTTCTCCACGCAATGGAACTTTTTGTGAAAGTGTTCCCTTAGTCGCCTCTTACGACACCCTGTGGAGGAATTTGGTGGCGACATTTTGTACTTTTTCCCGTCGCCACACGGGGTATTCACATAAAAACTTTTCAGATTTATCCACATAATCAAGAATATTCATTCAGTGAAGAGCTTACTGAACCCCGCATGTAGTGGTAGGCACGTGTGGTTTTAGTCAGTAAGAGTGAAATGAAATGAAATGAAAATATCTTTATTCATATACGTCACAAAGTAATACCACAAATTAGAGATAGTACAGGTGGAAATCTCATACAAGAGGGCGGCACTGAAAATTTCGGGAATCAAGTGATACAACATTACTATTTAAAAATGTTATAATTGCTTTTCGAAGTATTCTCCGCGAAATTTTACACATTTTTCCATAATTTCGAGAGCGAAAAATTCTAAATCTATGGTTGAGACCGCCTGACCTCGTGTCTGTGAATGAGTTGTCTATGTGTGCGTAGTGTCTGTGAATGAGTTGTCTATGTGTGCGTAGCAACAGCGAATTTAGTATGTAGGTTTCCATCTGTACTATCTCTAATTTGTGACATCACGATCCATGAGATGAAGCCTGGTGACAGATCTCAGTAATGGGGTTATGTATTTACTGCTTAGGTACGGAACCTAAAAAATAAAATCTTATTATTCCTACCAATATGCGAAGTAAATAAATTCGAAATTATGAATCTATCTTTACGACATTTCTCGCCTGAACCACTTAACCGATTTTGATGTTTGATTCTGAGATAGAACAGAGCTTGAGAACGAAAATAGGCTAGCTACTTTCAATTCCTAGGAACAAGTTCTGGAAACTGGGGAATCTCTCTGCCAATATTATAATATTAGGTATCAAGTTCTTGAGCAGGACTGATTGTTGTGTGTAAAGTCATTCTTAGACCTTAGGTGAAACGTATCTTATCAATATACCTAACTAATATGCTCTAAACGTAGATAAACGTAATACTTTAGAGAGATTATGCGGATGGGTGTCTAGCTTCCTGGCCGGTAGAAGCATCAAGGCCGTCGTTGACGGCAGCTGTTCAGACAGCATGGCCATAAACGCTGGAGTACCGCAAGGCTCAGTGTTGTCCCCTACTCTGTTTCTGCTGCATATCAATGACATGTTGTCTATTGACGGCATTCATTGTTATGCGGACGACAGTACGGGGGACACTTGTTACACGGGCCGCCCCGGTATCTCTCGGGACACGGTGAAGGAAAATCGTGAACAGCTTGTGTCTGAAATCGAGGCTACTCTTACTAGAGTGTCCGATTGGGGTGGACAAAATCTTGTCCAGTTCAACCCTTCCAAGACACAAGCGTGTTTTTTCACCGCTAAGCAAACCCCAATTACTGTAGCGCCGCAATTTCAGGGCACATCTCTTTCCATCTCCAGAAGTATAGGGATCCTTGGCGTTGACATCTCCAGTGACGTTCAGTTCCGTAGTCATTTGGAGGACAAGGCTAAGCTGGCGTCCAAGAAGCTAGGTGTGCTCAACAGGGCGCGGCGGTACTTCACTGCTGCGCAAACACTGCTTCTGTATAAGTCGCAAGTGCGGCCGCACATGGAGTACTGCTGTCACCTTTGGGCGGGGGCACCTGAATATCAGCTTCGTCCATTTGACTCGGTGCAAAGACGTGCTATAAGAGTTGTCAACGATCCTATACTTACAAGTGGTGTGGAACCTCTTCGCGACAGGAGAGACTTTGCCTCCTTATGCGTGTTCTACCGACTGTACAATGGTGTGTGCTCTGAGGAATTGTTTGATATGATGCCCACGGCTACGTTCTATCACCGCACCGCTCGCCACAGACAGGGAGTTCATCCTCACACTCTGCGTCCGGAGCGTTCCAGCACGGTTAGATCCGATAGGGGTTTTCTTCCGCGCACGCTTAGGTTGTGGAATGATCTCCCTGCCTCGGTTTTCCCAAACGCCTACAGTATGGGGTTCTTCAAAAGGGGTCTTAGAAGGTTTTTGCAGGGTCGGCAGCGCGAGTGTGGCGCCTCTGGTGTTGCGAACGTTCATAGGCTGCGGTGACCACCAGTCCTTCTGGTGGGCCGTATGCTTGTCTGCCACCTTAGTGGTATAAAAAAAAAAAAAAAAAAAAAAAAAAAAACTTTGATGGTACCTATCAATTGGTTGTGTACTCGTATGCAACCAAAATTAACGATTTTGGTTCCGGATTTCGTTTTTGCTTTTCTGACCACACTTTCTTGTTCGGTAAGCATAATTTGCCTTTAGTTCTATAATCTGTGATTTAGCATCTAATTGTCTATACTTTGATGGTACCTATCACTTGGTTGTGTACTCGTATGCAACCATAATTAACGATGTTGGTTCCGGATTTAGTTTTTGCTATTTTGACCACACTTTCTGGTTCGGTAAGCATAATTTGCCTTTAGTTCTATAAACTGTGATTTAGCATCTAATTTTCTATACTTTGATGGTACTATCAATTGGTTTTCGTACTCGTATGCAACCAAAATTAACGATTTTGGTTCCGGATTTAGTTTTTGCTATATTTAGACCACACTTTCTGGTTCGGTAAGCATAATTTGCCTTTAGTTCTATAATCTGTGATTTATCATCTAATTGTTTATACCCTTTTTCACATTTTGCTACTTCTGCGATACCTACTTCCGATAAAAATATTTTGTAATAGGGTATCTTAGGTTGAAAAACTCTCAGCAAATTTTCAGCTAAGGTTACTAGGCTTATTGACTTAGAGGTTTGAAAAGCGCTAAAGACTGAAATTGTATCGATCTATTTTATTGCCATTTAAAACTGTAGAACTCACCTCTTGGGGATAAAATGGTGCTTGTAATGCTACACATATTGCGTTACAAAAGTCTGCTATCGCAATAACAATTATTGTTAACCACTGTCGTCGAGTATAATCTAGCCAAGCCATTTTAAATGTTATTTAAAAATAAAAAAACTAACTACTGTCACTTTTAAAATTGGAACAGACCAGGAAGTTTACAACATTTTTTTTTCTAAATTTAAAAGACGAGCCAACTAGATCACGGTCACAGTTCACTAGAAAATATAGTTACAATCACGCTAGTCAGTGAAACACTAAGACCAATAATATCGGTATTCTGGATAAGGAATAAATTATTGTTGTAAGATCATTAAGTAATGTTTACAATTTAGATTACATTGAACAATTAAGATAACATTGCTGGCTTTCTATCATAGTTCTGAAACTCAAACGATACATAAGCAGCAATGTTCTTTAAAATAACATATTGTTAGGTTACGAAGGTCAGTACAAGAGTCAGGAGTAATAACACACGAAGTAATGACCGAAGCAGTGATAAACAGACTAAATATGAACCCAAGATAACGTTAATGTGGTAATATTTTTTTAACGTTAATTAATCGCTCCAATACGCCATAATTTAGATAAAACAATCATAAAATGAACTTCCCACCACGTTTTGCAAACAAAAGAACTTTAAAATTCAAGTTTTGACGATACTTTCTTTATTTCAGTTCCTTTCTTAATCCAGACTTAATTCCGAATTTGTTTATCCGGTGAACTTTCTATCATCTGAGTATCAAATAATATGACTAAGTTCAATAATGCAACGTACGTTATTGAATTTAGTCGTACCCATAGATTTAGAATTTTTCGCTACTCTCAAGTCCTACCCATGACACAGACACCGTACAGCTTGGCAAAAAGTCTAGAAACCTAGAAACGGAACTAATATTTTGCATGCTGGCTACACATAGAGGCGACCAGTTGTTTTTTTCTACAAGACAAAAGATAACGAAGTAGGTACATTGCTTGGCAACCATGTTTATAGAATCCTTTTTCTTAAAAGTGCGAGTTGGAATCGCCCATGTAGGGTTCCTTAGCAGCAAGTAACATAATATAAAAATTGTTTGTAGTTCGTTGGAACTTTGATTAATGTTTTAACACGTTCGCAGTGGTAGTGATTTTTACAGGCGAAAATTGCGGTTTATGACGTATTAAAAAAAAACTACCAACTCGATCTCGATCAAATCAATTTTCGTTGGTAGTTTTTATGACAAGGGGAGTAAACATGTCCTGGGACATCCTTCCGAGGGCTTACCCGGGGCTCCCAACCAAAGGCTGTTGAGCGTTACGTGAGGTTTTTTAGGCGGTAGGAGTCCGGAATAACATCCATGAGGATTTTCCCTCACGTTCAACAAAAAAAAAGGGGAGTAGACAGCATTTTCTTTTGCGCACGCTTAGATTGTGGAATTTCTCCGCCCCGGTTTTTCCCAAGCTCTTCTTTTTGAAGAACTCCATACCGTAATGAAATTCTTTAAAGCGCCTTTGGTGTTGCAAACTTTCATAGGCTACGGTGACCACCAGTACATCTGGTGGGCCGTACGCTCGTCAGTCACCTTAGTGGTATATATATATATAACTGCCTGTCATAATGTTACGTGGTCGTCGCATTCAAATACACCACTGCCTGCCACAAAGTTACGTCGGGGCAATCGTATTCAAATACACCACAACGAAAGCAATTGAATGCCACTCTGGAACATAATTACAGACACAATTTCTTATACCATTTGGAGTCCCGATAAAGTCAGAGGTCGTATTGCTCTCTGTGGCTATATTCTCAAAATGTATTAATAACGTCATAGTTGGTTGATAATAATTTATGTATATAGGTACTACAATTTGATTGGTGATTTTTATTGGCAACTGGGTAGTGAATGGTGGTTCTTTCTAACGGGTTGCCATATGAACTGCTCAGTGGCGCCTCCATTATTTTCTACTTTTACTAAGCTTCGTTTATCAGCAAAAGATACAGTGATTCAAGAGGAAGATTTAGGCTGCGTTTCCACCAGAGATATGCGAGGATGCGTAGCGAGGGATGTGTTTGTGAAGAACCAATAGAATTGCTTCACTTACCTCGCTTCGGTCAGCACAGTTCTGGTGGAAACGGCTCAGCGGGGCTAGATTTTTGAGCATACAAAACATACAGGGGATGTGTACGACGGATGTGTACGAGGGATGTGTGCGAGGGATGTGTTGCGAGGAATGTGTGTTGAGAAGAATGTGTTGCGAGGTTTGCGCATACTGTACCAGCTAGTCCATAGACATAGTTTGTTGGAAGTAGAAGTGCACAAAATAGATACAAGTACGACTACAAGTGCAAACGACAGCAAAGTGAGACGTGAGCGGCAGGCAGGCGTTCGCGTTACTCCGCTCCCACTACACCACACCTCGTCGACACATTTCGCAGCTTCGCAACGCATCGTCGCACCACACATTAATGCGCATTTTCACAGCTCCACTACACACCCTTGTAGGCTCATTTTCATCGCACGGCTTTGCTAGAAATCTCCACACATTTTCACAGCACAGCTAGACATCCTCGCACGACACATTTCCATCGCATATCTTTGGTGGAGACGAAGCCTAATTATAATGTACAAAAAAATCGAGCTGTAACGTGTAGGTACAAGGTTTCGCGAGTCAGCTAGTACCTACCTATAACATAAAACTAGAACAATAAGAACGAAGTAGGTAGCTCAAAAACGGGGATGAATTTTTTTTAGGTTGAGACCTTCCGCTGCGTCATTGGTTAATTAAAGTAACGTAACAATCGACGAAACCGTTGTTCTAAAAAAGTTCAAATAAAACAACCGCGATAGCCTAATAGGTAAGTATGTCTAACTCTGAACCGCTTACCTTTTTAATGTAAATAAAATTCTTTCAATATTAGCAACGGAAACTACTAAGGGAAAACTTCAACGCGTGCGGAGCGGCGGGTATCAACTACATCAGCATAATTATAAATCCTTTTTTACGTGTGGAAATCCTACATGAATTCTATGACTCCTACCGACTAAAACCACACGATGCCTTACAACCATAGATAAAACACAGGTAATTAGAAAATTAAAAAAAACCACAGGTAAAGAGTTTGTTGTGGTTTCTGATTTCTGTGCTTACAACTGTCTACGCCCGGAAGGAGTTCCGGTGAGGATCGCCTGCATTCGCAGTACCTAGCATTAATATTTTAAGAGTTATCTACAAACAGATTTGTCACTAAATTAGCTGCTGGCTGTTAGAAAACTGTTTTGTTAAAACAGGAGTGTCTTTTTAGATTTTTTTTCAAGACTTATATTTTTATTCAAATGTGATTTTTTTAGAACTAAAATTCAATGAAATACTTGAGTGAACATTTGAAACTTCAGACCTTGGTTATAGATATAATATTACTGTTTAAGTGTAATCCACAAATTTAATTTATTTGAACTTTTAGTGCTAATTTTTTTTATACTGTTTTTTTCCAAATTAAATGTTAAAGATCTGTAGTAGTGACTTTCCCCTGGAACTGGTTTTATTATCAGACTTGGTTCACTATCCCTCAAGACCTTTTTGGCATGTACGCATCAAGACCTATCTAAAGAGCCCAAACACTTGGGTTTATCTTGTTTCGTTGAGGAGTTAGCATGGTAAATAACGGGCTAATGGCCCTCTCATTTGCCCATTATTATTATTATTACCATGCTAACTCCTCAACGATGGTAATCATAATAATAATGGGCAAATGGGAGGGCCATTAGCCTATTATTATTACCATGCTAACTCCTCAAAGAAACAATATAAACGCATAGTGTTTGGGCTCTTTACTGCTACTTCCGGAAGTGCAGCAAATCTCAACTCTGGCATGCCTTAATTGTCCGGTCAGAGAAAGGAAGCCAGAGCTACATGCTCAGAGGCGGAAGTGTCATTTACAAGGACACAACTACGGGGAACCCCGCTCCGGGTCTGAACCGCAATGGAGAAACCGGCGCTGCACCGCTCGACACCCCTAGCCGCTCGCACCGGTGTTGCCCTGTGTCGCCTTACAGGCCTACGATTTTTTTTGCTATGTACGCATCAAACCCTGTCTAAATAACCCCAACGCTATGGGGGTATCTTGTTTCGTTGAGGAGTTAGTACCACCTTGAGATCACGTCCAAGATACCATCATATTGTATTGTCACCGAAGTTATTTAAGTATTCCAAATTTCTGCTAAATCGGAGCATGAAAAGTAGGTCAAATCTTACATACAAAATGTGTACCTTACTACTTAAAGGGTTAGGTGGAAACTGGACCATAATATTCTCGACCACTGGTCGAGTTGCCCATTCTTCTAAAATGGTAGTGATCAGGTCGGCCACTCGACCATGCGATTCTCGGCTCATGGTCGAGTGTCCACCTTTTTAAAACAGTTAGTGGTTGACTCGATCAAACGTCTTATTTGAAAATGTTCTTAATACAAAAAATATTTGGGTTACCTATCATAATAACTTAAGTTGTTTCAACAATTTCAAAACAACTACGGTCAAAATAACTATTGATTAAAACACCTAAAGATCGTTTCACCTATTTTTGTTATAACTACTGGTCGAAACAAATAATGGACGATTCACCTACGATTTATTCAATTACAATAATTGTAATTGAATAAATCGTAGGTGAATTAATATTGAAATAATTAACTGTTTTTTTTTTTTTTATACTACTTAGGTGGCAGACAAGCTTACGGCCCACCGGAAGGCTGGTAACCGTAGCCTATAGACGTTTGCAACACCTATCTAAACTGTGCTAAGATTGATTGAACTATGTATGAAATACATAATAATCAATTCGCCTACGAGTTTATTGTACGATTACGAGTCTCAGTACTCAGGGGTACGTATCATAATGCATAAGTTTACAATGTATAAGTTTACATTGTATAAGTTCAAAATATATAAAATCAAAAGGTATAATAGTCAGAAGAAATATTTCAAATATCCGAAAATTCACTGTTTAAGTTTTTTTAATAAAGTACGGTCAAGTCTAACTACCGAAAATATTATTTCCAAGTGAGTGGAAGGCAAACTACAAAACAAAAAAATAACCACGTAGGCTAAGGCGGCTTCTAACCTAACCTATCCGAGTCGAGGTGTTAACCATTATAAGTGAATGGTTAACACCCCGACTCAGAGTACCCCGACTCGGCTTTTGTAGTTTGCCTTCCACTCACTTGGAAATAATATTTTCGGTAGTTAGACTTGACTATACTTTATTCAAAAAAACGGGTGGAATCGGGAACATAAATAATCGTCTTTAGCATTAGGTATTTCAAACGTAGTCAACATGTCCAATATCTTAAATGAACATTATATTAATCGTCCGTTAGTCCAAATAATTATAGTTTATTCAAAATTATGTGAATTAACGAGTAGTCGAGTCGACCAATATGCGTAATGAACATAGGTGAATCAACCGTAGTTGTTTTGAAAATAGTTGAAACAAAACCTACCAAATATTGGTTACCTATCATAATAACTAGTAATAACTAAAGTAGTTGAAACAACTTTAGTTATTATGATAGGTAACCAATATTTGGTAGGTTACGTATGAAATTCTTTATTTATTTATTGTATAATAAATTACATTATCCAGTGTCGTGTCCAAGATGATCGCGGCAATTGTCTATCATGTCCGTTCATCGCTTTCACCTTTTATTTTCCGCGAATGACCTCCTTTGAAAAAATTGTTGCTAAAAAAGTCCACATCCTCTCAAAGTTTGATTTTAGTCGGACGGCGAAAAAATCATTTTCAAATGAGACGTTTGATCGAGTCGACCACTAACTGTTTTAAAAAGGTGGACACTCGACCATGAGCCGAGAATCGCATGCTCGAGTGGCCGACCTGACCACTACCATTTTAGAAGAATGGGCAACACGACCAATGGTCGAGAATATTATGGCCCAGTTTCCACCTAACAAAGGGTAAAAGAGGAAGGCACAGGTTATCAAAAATCCTAGCATAATTATTTGGTTACTGACACTCAATTTCTCACAGGTTACGTACGTGCGGTTACATAAAACCAAGTTCACTGCCGCGCTCCCCTCCATTGAATTTGTATAACCAAGTTGTAGTAATTTAATATAAACGCGTTATACCTATTAATTAATAAAAAAATATATATTGCATTATAATCACCGAAATTTATGAATTACTGGCAATTTTCTAATAACAAAAACAACTGTTTACGCCGCAACGGACTGTCCTGTATAAGTTTATATCTTCTGTTAATGGAGATCTGCAATTTTTGTTTTAAATATGCAAATATTTTTGGGACATTTTCATACAACGCCATCTTAACCCAATTAAGATAATATAAGTTTGTACATGCTATCGCATCTAAACCAATGTAAAATATACTTCATCATCATACAAAGTTCTAAAAAAACATTTGTGGATCACACACAGGGCACGGTGTATTTATAATTACTAGGTTTTCATAAAAAAAAAAACGTTTTTGTAAAAAAATTCTGAACAGAAAATACAAGGGCGGGATTTTTCATTAATTGGGACGACGGACGCGACGCTTGCCAGGACAAATAGTACCCAAATAAATAAATAATTATTTTGGTGACATTTTTAAACGTGCAATCAAGTTAATATTAGCTTGTGATAATTGATCTAGACTACTTAATTATTTCTAAGTAGGTACATTGAAATTACACACATCGAGGCAGTCAATGCCAGTAAATACGAATAATATTATTATTTTAAAATAAATACAATATTGACACGACTTTTAGTTCATAACAAAGTATGCAAGAAGTAGAATAAATATGAGCCAAGACACGCTTGCCCTCTTTGTTCCAACACTCGAATTCTATGATACAATCATAATCACAAATTATAGCTCATCAAATACTCCATACACCACAATAATATCCTAATTTACTTCTCATCCTTAAGAATAGAGTCAGTAAATGTAGGTGGGGAGCCTACTGAGGGATTTCGAAAATCATGAGCTAATAAAACACATAGCTCCTTGCTTTCACCTCAAACAAAATGAGACTCGCGTTTGTCTGCTCACCGCCGGACCGTGAGCCTATCGCTACGTAAAAACGTCCAACTGCGGACGCTGGCAGAACTTAAACTCCGAGCGGGAAAAACAATAAAAAAAACTTACGAAATTCGAAATACAAAATTCAAGTGATTGAACGAATAGTGCAAAATGGATTATTTTTAGATATCTTCCTGTTCAAAATAAATTGGAAATTAATACTTAGCTAATTATAAAAACAAAATTATTGAATATTATTTTTATTATTGATAATATTGTAGTTAATTTTGAATAAAATGAAAATGGCTGATCGTTGTATTTTGTCGCTGTTGCTGTTATGTTTGACTGTTGTATGCCACAATGGGGAAGCTGCGGAAAACAACGCTGTCACTACGCGTAAGTATTTTTACCATTTATAAAAGTTTAAGAATAGGTATGTAATAAATAAGTAAATTTAAAAGCTAGGCCCAGATACAATACTTATGCTTTTTTACTGCAATAACATGAATCGAAGTATGAATGTAACGAACTTATCTTTACCTAGAATAAAATGAATTAGGTTTCGCTCTCTGTTCGCTTTGATCTTTTAAACTACTTAACGGATTTTAATGTAAATATTCAGCAATGGATAGAGTGATTCAAGAGGAAGGTTTATATCTATTACGTCTAATAAATACAAAAATAATTTAGTACCTACAATCCTACATACAGAAAGCCAAGCTGTTACCTAAAAAAAGTTGTGCAAACCATAGACAAAAAATTTTGGTGCAGAAAAAAAATAGGTTACATATCCCGAGCACTTTCACAATGTTAACACAAGAATGTAGGTAATGTTTTATCTGTGCGAGAGCAGATTACAAGAACTGCTCGAATGAAATTGTGACATAGTTACAAATTTATGTCATAATACGAAATAGTGTGGTGTCACACATTGTCTATACTTACTTCTCTAAGGCCCGTGGGTAAACGTAAATAAAATATAGATTGTATCATATTGTTCAGAGATTCGCTGTTTATGTACTCGTATTATCTAAGACAACAATATAATTATAGTACTACATTTATTATTTCGTCTTTTACGTAATTACATTTTGGTGTTGCAATGCTTGCAAAAATTAATGTACGTACTTTAACGTAATTTTGTCATATGTCATACAATTAAGTAAAAGAAATAATCATGATAATTATTGAAAATTTTCGACAATTATGTTACAGCCAAGGTTTAGTCAATTAAAAATAATTTCAATCAACATGCTAAATACTTATATGAAAATTGTCTATTACCTGACCTTCACACACTAAAGACAGTCAATATTTGCGCGCCATTTCAGCATTTTTTGTGTTAATGTCAATAATTTGAATAATCAGCCGCCATTAGTGGTATGTACCTATTTGTTGACATTGAATGACATAATAAGCATGTCAAAATTAGCCTAGTTTGTACCGCGGCGGTGTTCGACTTTTCATTAACATATTCACTGCGGTACGCAATGATTGCATGTAGCAATCAGAATGCTAATACATACTATTTAAATTGATTGCAATCTTGTTAAAGTTATTGTATGAACTCGTTAGATAAGTTAGGTATTTTGGTTTTGGTTTTAATCATTTAAGAAATCAGTGTGTAAGCTACTATAAAGTACATTAGTTGCAATCTAAAAGTATTTTCTAAATCGGACAGAATACATTTATTGTTAAATATTTCAGTGAAACATAATTATTACATACATATTTACATTAATACTATGTAAACTAATCCTAAATAAGGTCCGAGTGGCATTGTGCCCAAAAGCTAGCAGCATTCCCCCTTTAAATAGCAATACCTATTCGCTGAGCGAGAAAACTGCCAGCCCTTGGGTCACCAGTCGACTCTACCAAGCGCTTTTTCAAATTCTTGAAAAATTTATGCACACTCGACACCGACTGGAATAAAATATATAAAAAAGTAAATTGTTTTATATCTGCATTTCGTGGCGGTATGTTTATTTTGGAATTTTACTGCCTTGCTTAAGGTTCAGCAGGGTGCAGCTTTATTGGACTTCCAAAACTGTTGTGAGGGTCCTCCCTCACAACAGTTTTGTTTACCCACTGAACAATACCATTACGCGTTTGTCTCATTTTTGCCAAGCCGTAGAAAACGACACAAATTTTAATTCTAATTATTTACATTAGTAGACCACAGCTTTTAGAAGCTATGCTTAGACCATAATATAACAACAATGAGGAAAATAATTTAATTTAATTTATAAACGAACATAAGTCAAATTGGTGTAGTGTAAGTACAAAATAAAAATTTATTTTGTTCTTGAATTGAACCCGATCATAAATCCAATGTTCCTCTGCTTTGTAACCTACTACCACAGCATAAAGAGAAAACCTACGAAGAAATCCTATGATGAATGCTGTGCTACTACTCATAGCTGCATAGCTTGTAAGTAAGTCAATTAGATTCCTATGGAGCAATTTCTTTAGTATTGCCTTAGTTAGGTACATATCGAGAAACGTGGGTAACATTTTGCAAAACTACTCTAGGCACGTATTAGGACTTCCGCAGCTCTTTAGCACGAATAATCAAAATCGGTCTAGTCGTTTCAAAAGTAGTAGCTCAAATTATGTTCCTCCATAAAACATCATTGTAAAAAAACTAACTAAATGAAAAACTACATTTTCGTAACTTTTGCGTGGACAACTCAGCCATTTTGTTTTTTTTACGTGTAGAGAAAGTCCTGGGTGCACTCTCGAAAGTATAACCCCACGGCTCCTGATCGTATATTTTTGTATCCGTTTTATCAATAAAAAATATAATATTGACTGAAAAAAAAAGACTACCCTGCCAATTATCGTACCCGAGGGAACCTCCATCTGACATCTCGCCATAATAAAAAGCAAATTATTTCTATTCGAATTATTTTCAATTTTAAAGTTTGAAAAAATTTCAAAGGTTGATTCGATCATTCCACTTCCATCCCTTTTTATTAATTTACTAAAGTACCGCAGATTGCAAAAAAAAGCAAGATTTTAAATTATAAGTGCTATCGCAAACCCAACATATGCTCTGCTGTACCCCTGAAGGGAACCATGGAGCATTCCAATTTTACACGTTTTACCACCGGTGGTATAAATCAGGGGTAGGTACAGCGGAGCAAAACCCGAAAAGAAAAACCTTTAATAGCACAGTATAATTTTTATTTTACTATGTTATATTCCTATTTACTATAGTTAGTAGCATGAAATTGAACATCACGGTAGCATAACGAATTTAAATCTCCAGAAGAAAATTTCGGAAAATTCTTCATTGTATGTTGCGAGCGTCGGTCGTAATACTAAATATTGCAATTAGAATCAAATTTGTTCAGAGCTTTACTATTGTTCATAAACGTGTCCATTGTGTGCGAAATAAAACCATTAGAATATTGGGTAAAGCCCCTCATGTTAAAATACTTACATGCCTATTTATTATTATCACCAATTATAATTATTTCATTCTCGACATAATGACATTATACCAACCTCATTTAAATGGGCCTATGACAACACCTCTTTTCTCTAATCTATTGTGTTTTTTTTCTTGAACATTAAGGCATTTCTGCTATGTTCAAATGTGATGAAACTGTGTGAATCAGATATTGTCTGTGGTCTGCGTGTTCAAGTATGGTGCAATGACCATGTTGTAAGTATCTTTTCGAAAATTGACCTTTAGGTATTGCGCAGAAATTTTGTAGAGGTTCTATAAAACTGAATTCTAGCATTAAATAATTTCAGCTACTGTTAGATGTTTTTATTTAATTTTTTATGTTGTTAATTAATGTTTGTAAGTGGCTTCACTAGAAAGTTTGGTCAACCTTGGTTCAGCCATAATAGGTAACTTTTCGCAAAGTAGACAAATAAATAAAAATGTACTTACTTTAAATTTACTCAATTGCGTAAAAAGCGTATTCAGAGACGTTTTGTGTAAACATGATACTTCCTCCAAGTGTACTGCAAACATTTTGACATAAATTCTAGGTAGTTAGTCTTTGTCTCAGTTGGTTTAAGGGCGAGCGCCCACTGCTTTCCGATCCGGTGCGTTTGTTGTATTTGACAGCTTTTTCTTTTTTAATTTGGCATGGCTTCAAATTGAGAACATTGGTGAATGAACTAAAAACTGGATTCATAAAGGTCGCCTTACACGCTTATTTAGCCGGATCACGAGGACCACGAGGGACAACTGACTGTTTCTCGTGGTCCTATTACGAAAACGGATGTCAATATTTTAATCTTGATGTTTTTTGCTTATATACACTTTTTCAATAGGTATAACATTAAATTTTAAAATAAAACAAATAAGGAAGTCAGTCTTCATTTAATTTATCGATTTTAATTTTTTGTCAATCTTCATTTGTTTTTCCAATTTTCACATGTTTCACTGATCTTCATTTGTTTTGAAAATTAGCGCATACCTAGTTATATACAGAATGTAGATAAAAAGTAGGGACCACGAGGGAGAACTGCTTTCTCGTGGTCCCACTATTTCGTCACACTAATGGTACCACGAGAAAACATGGGTAAATGTGTGTGCAACTGTACAAGTGTTTGTGGTATGATCGTGAAGTTAGAGCCGGAGGTGGTTTTTGGACGCGAACTCGAAGACATGAATTTGGTGTATAAGTTGTGTGCATTAAGTTGCTCTAGCTATCAACTTAATGCATATTTAGCCACTAGATGACATTATTTTATCTACAGACTGTCGGATATGGTCTGGAAGCGAACCAAATCCGTGAGTCGCTCGAACCAAATCAGTGCGTGTATTGTGTTACAGATACAGGTTTTTGTGACAAATAAAGCTAAGTACCGATGTTGACGAGTATTGAATTTGTCTCTTCTATTAAGTAAGTACCAACCAATTCCTACCCTCTGTTCAGGACCTTACGGTTCCACTAAAGCATAACCTGGACAGGACACCCTTGGCATGAGCTCAATATGAGCGTAGGGTCAATTGTAAAAAACTATATTGAGAGATTGCGGAACGCGAGCCTAATGCTCGCCTTGCGGAAATTAGGGTTTAAGGGGCCCCACTAACAACAAGACTCAGGGGCCCTAGTGACCTCACCGGCACGCGGTGCACCTTCCGAACAACGGACGACGCTCCGCGTATTTAGGTACCCACATGGTGGCCTAGGCTCCCATGTGGTACAAGGTGGTACAATATTGGTCCGGGGGGTACCACCGTGCAGTTGTGAAAAGACCCCCAAGTAAGCTGCAGCAAATGTCGCTCCGTCTTCACGTCTCCCTTTAACCCAATCATGGCAGCGCAAAATAAAAATAGAGGTTTCACAGCGGCCGCTGCGACCATTCCCCAAAACGCACTATTCGAGGTGGAATTCGCTAACATCCGCGGACTCCAAGCCAACCTCGACGCCGTCTTTCACCATCAAGAGACGGCACGGCCTGCTGTGATGTTCCTAACGGAGACGCAAACACGCCGCCCTGCCGATCAGTCGTACCTTTGTTACCGGCTATATCATCGAGGAACTATTTCGAGATAAAGCCGGGGTGTGCGCGTTCGTTAGGGCGGATGTTTGCTGTCACCGGCTGCGCTGCCTTGAGAACCCTTCCTTCTCCGTCTTTTGGCTGCACGTAGATCACGGCTCTATGAGTCAGATCTACGTCTGTTTCTATCGACCCCACACAGGGACAGCTGAGATAACAAGGCTGTATCAGCACCTCAGCGAGGGGGCTGATGGCGCGCAGGTGCGGTTCCCGGACGCGAGTTGGTTTTTCTGGGGGACTTCAATGGTCACCACACTGAGTAGCTGGGGTCCCTCAAGACTGATCCTGCGGGACAGGCCGCCCACGCGTTCGCTCTCTCCCATGGTCTGACCCAAATGGTACTCGGGATTACGCGCATACCGGACAGGTCAGACCATGGACCCGCCCTTCTAGACTTACTGCTGACGAGTAATCCAGTACGAGAATATATTGCAACCATCCCGTGGATTTAGCGCTGCTTTGCAGAGAGGGCTTCATCGGAAAGCGCCTCTGCTGTTGCTGGTGAGATAACATTAGGTATGGAATACTACATTCCATACACTGATGACGCTAGCATCCGCAAAGCCCGCCCCTGGTTCGCTGGTGAGTGTGCCGTAGCCTTTCAGCCAACACAGGCGGCTTACCGCACCTGGATCAGGGCTCGGGCTGTGCGCAACCCGAATGTGGCTCACCTCAAGGCAGCGTACAACATAGCCACTCGGTCGAGTAAGAGAGCTATCAGGAGAGCGGACGCCCAGCGAGTCACGCGGATTGGTCAGGAGCTCACGTCACATCCGACGGGCTGCCGTGGATACTGGCAACTGGCCAAAGCCGTGCAGGCCAACTTTTGCAAGCCCTCGCTGCCGCCGCTGCGCTATCCTGACGGATCAGTGGCTCACAAAGCCCAAGAGAAAGCTGAAATGCTGGCCAATCTCTTTTCGGCTAGCTCCCGGGCCGATGACTGTGGCAAGCAACCTCTCACTTTCGCAGACTGTGGAACCACGATGCCGGATATTCATATCCAGCAATGCGATGTGCGGGGTGTGCGGCAGCAGAGATGCCACTCATACACAGTGGAGAGAATTTTCGCTAGAACCCAGCGTTTTAAAAGACGTTCCTCTGTCGAACTATAAAAACATGGAACGACCTGCCCGCTCACGTTTTTCCCTCATCTTACAATCCCGGGTTCTTGAAGAGGAACGTGAAGACGCACATCACAGGGCCGCCAACTTGAGGGCCACTGTCTAAAGTCTTAAGGACTGTGACACTGGCCCCCAATCGCTAGATGCACCACGGCTTACCATCAGGTTGGTGGCGACGTCAATTTGGCGAGCTAAATAAAAAAAAAAAGGAATCTTAATTAAGGTGAGGCGGTTCTACGCGCCGCATCAGAGATATTTGCCTGCGTCGGAAAATGTTTTCACCTTTGGAATGACACTGCGAGGTACTTACTCGTCACGCTAGGTGCTATGCAGAGATGTGCTGTCCAATACGATTGATGGTCCTGATGTGATGTAAAAGCCCCACGAACACTTTTACACACATTTACCCGGTGTTTTCTCGTGGTACCACTAGTGTGACAAAATAGTGGGACCACGAGAAAGCAGTTTTCTGTTCTACTAAGTATGTCCTGTTTTCAAAACAAATGACGATCGACAAAACAAATGAAGATCTTTAAACAAAGAATGACAAAACAAATCAAGATCAGTGGAACATGTGAAGATCAGAGAAAAAAAATTAAGAATTACAAAAATTTATATCAATAAAATAATGAACACCGACTTTTTTAGTTATTTAACATTAAATTTTAAAATTTAATTTAATGTTATACCTATCTAAAAGGAGTATATAAGCAGGTAACATCAGGACCAAACAGTTGACATCCGATATCGTAGTGAGACCACGACACGAGAAACAGTTCTCCCTCGTGGTCCCACTAGTGGTTCTAAATAGTGGGACCACGCAAAACACCGACATTTATTCGATATCCACCTCGCGATTCTCACGAAAGTGTGAAACGGCATTATGCCGGCTAAATAAGCGTGTAAAGCGACCTTAATGAATCCAGTTTTTAGTTCATTCACCAATGATCTCAGTTTATAGCCAGGCCAAATTAAAAAAGAAAAAACGCAAACGCACCGGATCGCAAAGCAGTGGGCGCTCGCCCTAAAACGTGTATTTATGTACTTAAGATATAAATAACATTTAGGTATATGTGAGATTGTGGTAAATGACTTTAACACTTTATGAAAATTATACTTTTAATAACTTTAAAAAAACACTTCGTGCAACCGTCTTCAACAATACCCAATTTCCGACTCCCCGTTCACTCTCTCTCATTCATTTATCCTGTTCACTCAAATCACATTCTAAGATTGTTAGCGCATCTCCTAATGCCTACACCGAATCAGCTGAACATCTCTTTCTGGAAATTTCTATACTTCACACTAAATTTCTCCTTGGAGTTTTCTACAGCCCTAATATGCACATTGATTTCAACTCTTTCGATAACCTCTTACATGACCTCATCCCATCCTATAATCACGTAGTCATAATGGGTGACTTTAACACTTGTTTGGTAAAAAACGACTGTCGCTCGCGTAAACTGTTAACTTTACTGTCTGCCTATAATTAGAAGAACATGTAGTTCTACCGCTCTCTACAACTCACCATGCCCGCGATTGTAAACCTTCACTACTTGACCTCATTCTAGTTTCCTCTCCTGACGATGTGGGCACACATGGTCAGTTGTCTGCTCCGTTTTCCCTACATGACTTACTTTTCCTATCTTATAGTGTTCGCCCCCCTAAACGTAAGCCACAAATATGTTTCCTTCGCAATTTCAGGGGTATGAATCTGGAGGCATTGCAAAGAGATGCTAGCTCTGCTGACAGGTCGTTGGTGTTCAACTCCACTAGCGTCAATGACATGGTCAACATTTTTAATGCTACAGTTATTGAGTTGTTCGACCGACATGCTCCAGTTAAACGTGTTCGAATCAAACATTATCCGGCGCCCTGGTTAAAGGATTCTATAAAAAACTTAATGGCTCGCAGAGATAGAGCCAAGAGGCGACTTAGAAATAGCCCCTCGGAACATAATTTTATAGCTTATAAGACTCTGCGTAACCGCTGCAGTCGGATGTGTAGAGATGCAAGAAAACGCCACTTCTACAATTCTCTTAACGGTCGGAATTCTACTGATACCTGGAGATTTCTTAGATCCGTGGGCATAGGCAAATCTCCGAATTCTGACACCAAGGATATCGACACCACTGCTCTAAATAAGCACTTCTCTCTACCACCGGTGTACTTGGATGCAGATGTAAAGAGGGCGACTATACTCAGACTATTGAGTGAGCCTGTGCCCCGGACCTCTCCTTTTCAGTTTGTCTCCGTCTCCGAGTCCGACGTTAGGAGATCTCTTCTGTCAATTACTTCATCAGCTTCGGGATGCGATAGCATAATATGCTCAAGGATGATCCTCCCTATTCTCCCTATCATACTTCCAGTCATTACCCATATCTTTAACTTCTCGTTATTCTCTGGTACCTTTCCTAAGGTCTGGAAGTCAGCTTACGTTGTGCCTCTACCCAAAACAACAAGCCCCTGTTTGCTGACTGATTTCCGACCTATCTCTATTCTTCCGTTTCTCTCCAAAGTGCTTGAGCATATTGTTCATCGGCAACTCTCTGTCTTTTTATCGTCTTCTAACTCCCTCAGCCCCTTTCAGTCAGGATTTCGCGCTGGACATAGCACCGTCACTGCACTTATTAAAGTGACAGATGACATCCGCTGGGCTATGGAGCGAAAACAATTAACGCTTTTAGTTCTCCTTGACTTCAGTAGTGCCTTCACTTCCGTTGACTTCAATGTACTGCTTGCTACTTTGAGGTCTATAAACGTCTCCTCCCCCGTTGTATCCTGGTTTGACTCTTATCTTCAGGGTCGCACTCAGTGTGTTCGTATTGGTCAGATGTCTTCTGATTGGTGCGAGCTATCTGCGGGCGTTCCTCAGGGTGGCGTTTTATCTCCTCTTCTCTTTTCTATCTTTATCAACTCTGCTACGAGTCACATTTCCAGTAACTTCCATCTCTATGCAGATGACTTGCAGCTGTATCGCCATTTTACGAGTATAGATGCACTTTCTGGAATATCATCCATGAACCAGGATTTGGATAGAATAAGTAGCTGGGCCATGTCGGCCGAATTCTCATTAACCCTTCTAAGTCGCAAGCTATCGTGATTGGTAGTAAATACCAATGTGACAACCTACCTGTGTCGACATTGAACCCGGTGCTCTTGGCTGGTATTCACATTCCATATGCGAACTCCGTGAAGAACCTGGGTGTGATTATGGATACCATGCTATCTTGGAGTGCTCACATTAGCGATGTCAGCAAGAAGGTTCATTTCTCTTTTCACTCTTTGAAATGTCTCCAGAGCCTCTTGCCCCTGAAGACGAAAATCACTCTTGCACAAACTCTTATACAACCTATTATTGACTACGCTGATGCTTGCTATTTAGACGCCACCGAGGAGCTTCTAGATAAACTTGAGAGGTTGCAAAATTTATGTATACGCTTCATATTCAATCTTAGAAAGTATGATCACGTTTCCCATTTTCGCAAAGAACTCAAGTGGCTCCCTATCCGTCTTCGCCGGAACACTCGAATTCTTAATCTACTTTTCAATATCCTTTACAATCCATCTTCTCCTTCCTATCTGAGGGAGCGGTTCTCATTTGTTCGCTCTCTTGAGGTTCCCTGCAGGTCTAACCTCCGCCGACTTCTCAAAACCCCTCGACACAAAACTGATGTCTTTACTTATTCCTTTACTGTGCATGCGGTCAGATTGTGGAATTCACTACCCCCTAACATCAGAGACAGCAAAACTCTCACTACATTCAAAAGGAAAGTCCGTGAATATTATATATCTACACTATAAACCTATTTATGTATTTATTAAGTATATGTAAGTAAGTAAATAATGTTTATTTATACCGTATATATATATTTACGAACATTTTATACCTATCAATAATATAATTAATAGATTATATCGACGGTAAAAAGGAAAAACACTTGAAGCGACATTTTTCGAATTTTACAGGAGAGCCAATCAAAGTTAAATTTTTTCGAAAAAAAATCATAAAAAATTCTAATTAGGAGTTAGAAAAACCAGCGAAAAAACCGTTTCTTAATTTTTTAAGTACTTTCTTTCATTAATCTTTAAAAAAATCCCTAAGCATTATAAGAGGAGTTATGTGTCGCTTCAGTTTTGGAACGAAGTTCCTTATCGCGCGTTGTGAAAGGGGGCTAGACGGAAAAAATTCTCACGAAAAGTTGTAACGACACTTTTTTAACCGACTTAAAAAAAGGAGGAGGTTACTCAATTCGGCCGTTTATATGTTTTTGCTATAGTATGGAGGGTAGAGGTACCTCTACCCTCCTTTAATATGGGGGTAATATGGGGGGAGGGGGGAAGGGGGTGGGTGGAGGGGGGAAGGGGGAAGGGGGGTAATAAAATGGGGGTTAATAATAAAAAAAATATTATTATTAATTAAAAAAAATAAAATTGTTTTTGTTTTTGTTTTTGTTTTTGTACAATAACATTTTAAAATTAAAATAAAATTTTATTACAATTCCTGCACTAATTAATTGAAAGGAACTTCGTTCCATTCGGGTGTCCCTTGACACCTCTCAAGTTTTTTTTTTTATTAAATATTGCGCAAGGAAAAACACATTAACCACAGCACCAGTATCTTGACAAACGCAAGGAAAAACACATTAAGTGACCAGCAATGGGTGATCTAGCTTGGAGGAAAAACAACTGAAGCGCCATGCAGCCTAAGATACAAGGATGTGGAAAAACAAGTTTTCCAACAAACCCATAAAATATTAATCAAAGGAAAAACCCAATAACCACTAGTCAATTATCATTACATTATGATTTTTTAACTGTAATCCCTCCTACGCTACTGATAAATACCAAAATAAAACCAAGAACGTAAGGAGAAAATAATTAAAATAGTATCTTTATTGTTTTAAAAGCTTACTGGTTTACAGTATTGCACAAACAAAACCCATTCTAGGGACAAAATACAAAATTTCTTTTTAGAAAATAGTTAAAAAGAGAAAAAAGCATCTAAAATAAGCAATAAGTACTTTATTTATACCCAGTTTCAATTTGCTGAGGTTATGAATGCACTCATAATTAAATTTCGATTTCTATGATGTACCTAACAAGTATCTGCAGCAAAAACGCACCTGAGACTTGCTAAGGACCGACCTACACATACTAGGTATTATAAATGTCGCAAAATAACAGAAATAACTATTTCAAAAGATCACGCAATTCAATAATAAATATACCTTTTTTTTGACGTGAGGGAAAATCCTTTATGGATAGTATGCCGGACTCCTACCGACTAAAAAACTTCACGTAACGCCCAACAGTCTATGGACGGGAGCACCGGGTAAACCTTCGGAAGGATGTCCCAGGATAATAAATATACCTACTTATTTAGAACTTAACCAATTACTAGGTGTTATTTGTAAACTATTGCGGTTTTTTACACTCGTACTTATAGAACTCGGGACTTCCCACGAAATTCATTGGGTCGCGGTTGGACTCACAGTCAAACCGCGACCACGGGCGCTGCAACGTGCTCGAAACGTCGGTGTGAAAATGTAAGTAAATGTATTTCGTGTGAAGTCCCAAGTTCCATAAGTATGAATAATTACTAGGTGATTTAAATAAGGAAATCTCTACGCTTTCAATCAATCAATCAAACCATTTAGCCTATAGATAGCAGTTCACTGCTGGACATAGGCCTCTCCCGAATTTCGTCACAACACACGGTCCTGCACTTTGCGCATCCAGTCAATGCCTGCAACCTTCTTTGGGTCGTCGCTCCATCAGGCAGGGAGTTATTTTACCCCACGTTTACCAAGTCACGGTCTCCACTCAAGAACTCGCTTGCTCCATCGGCCATCAGTTCTTCTACAGATGTGGCTAGCCCACTGCCACTTCAAAGCGCATACTCTGCAAGTTATGTCGACCAATCTTGTTCCTTGACGGATAACATCGTTTCGGATCTTATCCCTCAGAGACACCCCAAGCATACCTCGTGCCATCGCTCGTTGCGCAACTTTAAGTGCATGGACTAGCCCCACTGTGAGTGTCCACGTCTCGGCACCGTAGGTCATAACTGGTAGAACCTTAGAGTATAATATTAGAAGGTACCTTCTAATATTTACTCTAAGGGTAGAACGCACTGGTTGAAAACTTTTGTCTTCAGGCATTGCGGTATCGGCGTTTAGAAAACCTGACGCGGTTTGCTAAATGCAGCCCAGCCCAAGCGAAACCTTCTGACTTTCTTAATCCAAGTTACTCGTTTCAAGTGTTATAACCTGCCCAAGGTAGATGTTTTTATGGACAACTTCAAGCCTTGATCCTTCAACGTAGATTGGTCTTTGCACGACAAGCTCATTGAACATGACCTTGGTTTTGTCCAAGTTTATGCCGAGGTCAACACGTCGAGACTCTTCGCTTAGCCTTAGACTATGCAGCATCCCGCCCAACTGTACCAGCGTTTCGTCAACTATGACGTTGGCGTCGTCAAACCGAAGGTGTGAGATGCGTTCACTGTTTATAATCACGCCCCACCCGTCCCAAATCAGCGACTTAAAGACGTCCTGAAGCGCATTGGTGAAGAGTTTCTGGGATATTACATTGCCCTATCTTACACATCTACGCAGTGCTATAGGATTGATCCTCTTATCCTCCAAATGGACGGTCATGGTAGCGGTATCATACAAACACCTCAATATCTCAATATATATCGCCAATCAATGAATACGACACAGTTGCAGAACATCCGGGACGGCCCAGGTTTCGATAGAGTCGAGGCTTTCTCGTAGTCCAAGAAAGCAATACACAGCGGCTGATTGTACTCGTTTGTCTTCTGCACAATCTACCTAACAGTATAGATGTGGTCTACGGTACAAAAGCCTTTACAAAACCCGGCTTGCTCCTTAGGATTAAACTCGTCGAATTTTCCGGCGAGGCGGTTTGTGACTGCTCTCGAGAACAACTTGTAAACATGGCTCAGGAGTGAGATGGGTCTGTAATTCTTTAACAAGGTCTTGTCACCGTTTTTGATAAACAGAGTCACCGAACTCCCGCTCCACGCTTGAGGTGTTTGTCCCTGTTGGAGGACGTATTAAAGAGACTCGTCAGCTCTTTGAAAACTGGAGTCCCGCCAGCTTTAAGAAGCTCAGTCGTAATTCCGTCCTCTTCAGGAGATTTGTTAGGTTTCAGTTGCTCGAGAGCCATCCTGACCTTGCCCTGGTCGGTGTCCGGTATATCCTCCGTATAGTGGCGTGTTAACGGGGCTCTGTGGTCATTCTTGCTTGGGCCCGTGGGTCTTTTGTGTCCGTGATGCATAGAGGTCTGTGTAAAAGTACTCAATTTTCTCAAGAATCTCAAACCTTGAGGTCACAGTATTGTCACTCGCTGTTTTAAGTTTCGTTAGACGAGGTCTTCTGAGGTGCTGGGCAAAGACCTTGGTGCCCCTGTTCTGTTCAATTACGTCCTCGATGACAGGGGTGTTGTAGCGTCTGAGGTCGCGTCTTACCAGCTCTCGAATTTTGACGTTCATGTTTCTCAGTTCTAACGAAGATGCTGGCGTAAGTGGCGTTTCCCGTCTGTTCTTCATAAGTTCGTGAGTGTCGAGCGAGAGATTCTAACACCTCTTTTTGCCTTTCACGGGCAATAATTTTCGGGAAATTTGCTGCAGCGTTTTGACCATTGTGTTGGTTTTATCGTGAACGCAGTCAGTGGTTTCCAGCAAATCGGAAGTCTAAATTTAAAGATGCTCGGACAAGTCGGTGATCACTACCAGTATCAAACCTGACACATCTCTAAAATACACCTCCTGTCGTTATGAAAAAGTCTGTCTCGTTCCTAGTGACCTTGTCGGGGCTTCGCCAAGTCCACTTCCTGTGGGGCTTCTTCTTAAAGAAGTTTATCAAGAAGAGCCCCTGGGAGTTAATAAAAGTTGACAAGCATGTGCCCCCGGTCATTTCTGCGCCCGAGGCCAAAAGGACCGATTTTCGTTTCGCCGCGTTCTTGTTTTGGCGTTGAAGTCCCCAATAATAACATTGTAGGCAGCCTTGGCAGTCCCGTGTAGTTCTTTGGCTATGTCCTCTTACACTGCTTCGGCCGTGCTCTTCAAGGTCGGGGCATACACTTGAATCCTGAGTACCTGTCGGTGAGCTTGAGTATGAGGAAAGCTTTCCGAGCCGAAACACTATCGACTTCCATAACGCTGCCAACGAGGTCCTTTTTTACCATAAAACTGACAGCGCCATCGGAAGGGCTCCTTCCGTTACCCTCTCGAAAGTGGAACAGGTCGCCTGACGCAAGGGTTAGCGTGTCCTCACCCTGTCTTCGGATCTCTACGATGTAAAGAAACATTTTTAGGTACTTACAATTTACGAACACGTGCACTCTCTTTGGCCGCTGTTTGCAGAGCGCCGAAACGTGACGAGTTCGACGAAAAACGATGGTTCACCGGTGAATGAAGCGCCACGTCACTTGTCACTTCCTTATATTGGTTACGTAACTTCCACAAAAGGGTTAAAAAATACATTGCATGTAGCGATATGAATGGTTTTGAATACTTAACTTAAGTAAACAATTTTGAAAACAATGTTTACTTTAAGGGACCATCGTCTTTATTTAGGTAGGTGACGAAATTAAATGAACCGACGTTATGGGAATAAAAGACGATGTCGGTTAATTTAAGAATTTCTGTAAGAAAATTGATGGTGTTACTTTAACCGACACTATCGATTCACTCTGCAATTGCAAAAAATACTAAAATCCATAATATGACATAATGATCGTGGAGGCAAAACACATTAACTCCATCTTACAGATACAATAGAAGCAAGGAAAAACGAATGTAGCAACTAGACACTAGTGATACAAGAGTGAGCCAAAACACCTGTAGTGCTTTACACCCCTTTTCTTATGACGGAGAAAAACGATTTTAGTGACTTAGGATATCCGAAATAGAAAAGGAAAAACACAACAAATAACTATCTTACTATGAAGTTGGTACTTTAAGCGGTAATTTGACCAAAGTCACTACAATTTTGTGTCACTTCATTTAGCGTCTGGAAAAAATAAGCCCAAAAGTGCCATTACTTGAAGCGACACCAAAGTGATCAGATCGCTACGAAACCAAGACCAATCGACGCGGAAAAATTCGCTGATTCCGAATATGTATATAACTCATTTTCGACCAAAGTGTCGCTTAAAGTGTTTTTCCTTTTTACCGTCGATATATTCTTTCAGTAATTTTGTATGTATATTAATTTAGTTCTATCACATTCCTTACACACTTTTAAAATTTCTTTTTCATTCTTCATGTTCTCCTTTCGCTGGTCTGCTGGGAGATATTTCTTATAGAAATAAGCAGTACCATTGTACCTATCTTTCTTTATGTCGTGGTTCTTATATTTATTGTGTGTACATAAATAAACAAATAAATAAATAAAATTCTGTTTCCCACAATATACCAGCCACTTAAATAATCCTACAACAATTCACTGGTATATCCATTATTTTTTAACGTAAGTTAAATCCGTCATGAATGGCATTCGGACTCTCACCGACGAAAAAACACACGTGTCCCCTACCTACTGGCCACGATTGAGAACCCCGGGTAAGCCCTGGGAAGGATATCTTTAGGATCTTCAACAGACCTCGGTTACCACTGCAACCTCACTTAGGGGGTTCGGGTGCTATACCACGTCTTTGGGTGGTTGTTTGGGTGTTATCCCGTTTCTTAGGGCGAGAGGCGCGCGTGAAACTATCACGTCACGCTGTCATGCCTGCTTCTGTAAGGACGGTGAGCAGCTCCCCCTCCGTAAGATGTTTTCCTAATGTATGTCCTCATAACAAGCGGATTGTCATGTAGATGCAATAATTGCCTATGACCATATTTTGCTGATCCAGCAAAACAATAGGACCGCACTCAGTGATTTTTATCTTTTAGTGTAGGGGAGACCGGGGCTGGTTGACTAGGTTTCAGCTTAAAGGCTTATATTTTTATTTCTTTGTAGAATATTAATTCAAAAACAGGTTTATTTCATAGGTTAACTATTAAGCTTTGGAAAAATATAGCAATAAGCTATTAATTCATTATAATATAGGGTACAGGCTAGATCTTATACAATAAGAAAAACTGGTCAACCTGCCCCATGCTTGGGGTAGGTTGACTATTCGCCTGGGGTAAGTTGACCTATGGACTTGTAAATGCAAAATCTACGAGGAAATAGGATAAAGGGCAACATACATAAACAATTATTCTTTTTATTATTTTTTATTGAAAATAAAACACACATGCAATAAATCACCGAGAGCTCGATGTCGCGCGCGCACATCGTTTGAGTGAAGGAATTTAAAGTTGAAAAATAACATACGTAAGTAATATTTTCATCGTCGTGTTTTTGTAATTATGCCTATATATTCATGGTTAGGTACTGGTTGTCAAAGAATTTATAATGAATGTTTGATTCATGTTCTTTCTTTTATGTATGATTATTGGTCATCCAGCCCAGTTATACATTAGTCTACTAGCCCCGAACCACATTTTTATTTTCAATCACATGATATAACCACAAAACTGCTAAGAAATCAAATAGAACCATACAAAAAAGAAAGAACATGAATCCAACATCCATTCTAAATTCTTTGACAATCAGTAACCATGAAAGTATAGGCATTATTACAAAAACATTACGATGAAAATAATTACTTACGTATGTTATTTTTGAACTTTAATTTCCTGCACTCAAACGCTGTGCGTGCGCGACCCCGCGCTCCCGGTGACTGAGCGGGAAGAGGTAACGGACTCTCGGGTGTCATCGGTTGGCTCATAGCCATTGCTTTGGCCGAGTTATTAATAGTTAGTCTACCTACCCCTAAGTCAACCAGCCCCGGTCTACCCTACCTTTTGAATTTCTACTTTGCAGTCGGGTTTTTTGTTTTCTTACAAATTAATTTCTTGTTAATTTGCAACGCTTTTTTACTTTTGTGAGCAACAATAAAGACAAAAAATAAAAACAGTTTTTGTTTCTGTTCAGTTTTAATGCAGTAGAAAGCTAACTGCCAGAAAATGCCAAGAAGGTCGCGCCCCCTACAAGTCAGCTTCCGGATCCAGACTTGTTCTTCTTTATTTCACCGTTGCACTTGTTTGGGAAGTATTCTAATCTATAGATATAGGCAATAACTTTAAAACCCATCAGATAAGCTGCGTTTATTGACGAGAAAAATATAAACAAACTAGAATTGCGATCGTCACTCTAGAACTCGTTGACTTTGTTAAATATTGTCCATTGCCATTTTAGAGTGCCTGTGTATACGAGCTTTGACGCATTTCCTATAACCTTTAAACAGATTTACTTAGCATGTTATTATCTCCGACTGGGGCTGCTCGCAGTTATTACAGAAGCAGGCCCAAGAAGGAGGTGCGTGGCGTAACGTGAGAGTTTCATGCGGGCCTCACGCCCCAAAAAAACGGAATGACACCCGAAGCAACCCCCAAAGACGCAGAATAGTACCCAAACCCATAGGTGAGGCCGCGGTGGTACCTAACCAACGTCTGTCGTGATTCCTGTGACATCCTTTCGAGAGGTTACCCCGGAACTCCCGGTCGTAGGGTGTGGTAGGCTGACTAGGCTGATAGGGCACTGTGTGCTTTCAGATGGTAAGAGTCTGACATAGCATCCATCAAGGATTTCCACATGTGAAAAAAAAGGATTTATTTAGGTACCTTTGTTTAAATACGGAATCTCCTTGGATTCTTCTCAACCGGAATCGGGGCTCGGACCACACAGAAGGATTTTGTATACTTTTAAATTTTTAAACTTATAAAATAGTGTAATGCTTTATTCAAAAAGTATTTTTTTGATTTATTTATATTTTGTAGGAAGTAACATTAGAGTTAATTTATATATATTTGGTAATAAATTATTTTTTTAACACTTTTGTTTTATGTAAATAGTAATAAACTACAAGATTATAGATTACTTACATCAAATATGTTTTTATTTAAATAAATACATGAAAATGTATATTAATTATAGGTAATTAAAAAAACAAACAAAACAGGGTAATTTTATGCTTCGAATCCGCCCTTTTTTTAACGTGTGGGAAAATCCATCATGGATGCTATGCCGGACTCCTACCGACTAAAAAACCTCACGTAACGTTCAGCAGCCTATGCTTGGGAGCCCCGGGTAAGCCCTCGGAAGGATGTCCCAGGACTCCCAACTGGTCAAATCCGCCCTAAATGATCTTATTAATGTAATTACTAAAATACTGGATGGATGCTGAGTATGTATAGAAACAAGGATTATATAAATTACTAGCTGTTCCCTGCCACGCTTCGCTGTGACTGGGTAGATATGAGTCCGAACTCGACCGCAAGCAGCATGGCTGTTGCGGCGGCAAGGCGACAGTACTGAAAGCCGTCGCGGCGCTGCTGCCGAGTTCGTAATGTATTCTAATACAAAATCTATACAGAATGTATGGTGACCAGAGGGCCTAAAAAGGCAACTTTGTATGTTTCATAATACGAAACGTAAAATGATGGGTATTGGGTATGCTTTATATGTTATGTATTTCAAATTATATGAATTGTATGTTTCATATTATGAAACATACAATGTTACCTTTTTAGGCCCGCAGTAGTGAGGTCGCGGCATTGCAGCGACTGCAGTGCTGCTTGCGGTCGAGTTCGGACTCATACCTACGCTTTTTTAGGGTTTCGTTGCACTTATGAGAAATGGGTAATAAAACACGGGAAACGTATGCCATTTCCATTACCTACACTTTGTATTTCACAAAAACCGTGATGTCACTTGAAAAAAAATCTATTCAGTGACCAATGCTCAGTTTTTAAATAATCGTGTGCGCGCATAGTAAAAATAATTTCAAAAATAACAATGCAAAACATGAGTGGTGACAATTTCCAATATCAGGTAGCCACAACGTTCCCCTGCCCGTTTCTGACCCTGACCTCAATACGAATGTTGAAGTGTGGACTTACTGTGTGCCTACGCCTACAGCTCCTAGAAAGATAGCGTGACAATAATTTTGTATGTAAGTTTATTATATACCTACCATTACATACATACATACATAATGGTCACGCCTTTATCCCCGAAGGGGTAGTCAGAGGCATAGGTATTACATGCTCACATTTCACCTTTTTAGAATTGGTCCCACGTAATAGGTGGTAAGCGCGATGAACTCCTAAACTACATAACCGATTTGAAACAAATTTGCACACCATATGCAGTTTGATCCAACCTGAGAGATAGGCTAGTTTTGTGTAAAACCTGCATGGCTACGGCTGGGAGTACTAATGCCTTTGCCACAGCAACGCGTGGCCTTTAGAAAACTATTTAAATATTTGCGTTACACGAAACCTCCTCTACCTCTGCGAAACTATAAAAACCTGGAACTACCTGCCCGCACACGTGTTTCCCTCATCTTACAATCCCGGGTTTTTCAAGAGGAGCTTGAGGAGATGCACATCACAGGGCCGCCAACTTGAGGACCACTGTCGAAAGTCTTACGGACTCTTAGACTGGCCCCCAATCGCTCGATGCGCCACGGCTTACCATCAGGCTGTGAGTGACGTCAATTTGGCGAGCTAAATGTAAAAAAAGTACGTTCAGGTACTTTTGTTTTATTAAAATCTAAGTAAAATAAAATAAAATAAATAAATAAAATAAAATTTATTCCCTTTGAAATTTTTAACAAATTATTTAGGTTTGTCAAAATTTTTGTGACTCTACCGGGGGTTCGGATATGCTACAGACTGAGAAGAACACCCCAAGAAACTCAGTCCGGTCCCTCTTAATCATCTTAGTATCTAATACAGTTTTTTTTTAAATGTAGAAAGAAGCAATTCGTGTCACTGCCAGGCAGTCTTGTCTTCTAGAAAGTCTTTAATGCTATAATAAGCTTTCTGGCACAATTTAAGTTTTACTAGTTTTTTAAATTTATTAACTGACAAACCTGTTATGGCTGTCGGCAATGTATTGTACATTCGAATACAATTGCCCGCAAAAGAGTCGCTTATTTCATGAAGCCTAAATCTAGGTACAGCCAATTTATTCTTATTTCTTAAGTTTAGGTTATGGATATCACTATTTTTAATAAATTTACTGTTATTTTTATGAGTATATTAGGTGCTTACATATGAAATTGGCGTTTTGTATAGGAGGAACAAAAAGTCGAATATTTTTAAATATAATATATTTAATTAATCAAAGTATGAACCATTGTTTTCTATGCATTTTTGCCATCTCATAGGTAGTTCATTGATCCCTTTATGAGGCCCCCACTGCAAGTTGGAGTCTAACTTTATGCCCGGAAAGACAGTTTCATCGACCAATTCTACTTGATCATCCCTAATCTTAATACTGGTGTTAACGAGCCTAACATTTGGCAAGGTGAATCTAATACATTTTGTTTTAGTTTCATTTAACAATAAATTATTAGCGTTAAACCAGTGGAATATCCTAGAGAGGGCATTGTTTACTTCATCTGATCGCGTTGTCCACGTTCAACTTTAAATATTAAAGATGTGTCATCAGCAAACAAAACTACCTCGTGATCGTCTCTTGTAAGGTGAGGGAGATCATTTATGTACACTAAAAATAGAAAGGTCCCAGAATTGAACCCTGAGGCACTTCGGGGCAATCCCTTTGCCGACTTGCAGTGTTTTAGCCTCTACTGGCCTCTAGTCTGTCCTATGACTTGAACAAAAAAACATAACATGTATTTAATGTTTTTAAATACAAATACGAGTAGGTTCTTACTTTTCCTAGGCAAGTTAGAGATTACAATATCATATTATTCGCGAAACTATTACAAAAAACTGTCAAACGTGTGATCGTACAATGCGTGTCAAGATCAAATCTTTAATAACTACGATGTGGAAACCGTCACTCATTAAGTAATTAACAAATTAATATGGCATTCATCTGTTTAAATGGTTATTTGTTCTTTTTCTCTGAGTGTTGAAAACGTTGGGACCGTCTTTGTGGCACGAAAGTTTATCCTTCAGCTGCTGAATGCTTATAGCGTATCCTAATGTTGAACTATGGTGAGATTCAATCGCATTGAGGGCACTGTCATAAGGTTGAAACTCACATGACGATTCTTGAGAGAGCTCCTCAGATGCCTTTAAAGAATTAGACCAAATCCAAAACTTTATGGTAGATACATCCATCCACTACAGACATGGATCTAGAATTACAAGACTACGCATACGTACCAAGCAAAATCTATCCGAGACATCCTTCCGAGGAGTTATCCGGGGCAGCATCCGGCGCTAGGTAGTTAAATGAAGACACCTTGTGGATTTAGTCAGTTCGGCATACCATCCAGGGATTTCCAAAGAAAAATAATAGCGGGAAAAAATGACAAACAAATTCGATACTAAACGTTATTTAGGATGAGCACACACCATAGCTAATGCCTCGAAACTCGAACCAACTAGAACCAGATAGGTGCGATCTCATGGCTCTATGTGGCCAGGCAGGCAGTGTTGACGATATTGTCACAAAGTTCGGGCGTTAACCCATAACGCCAGAACAACCCCCACGAAATCTAACGTTCGGGCATAGCGAGCACTTCGTCTTTAAAATTAAGTACCGTAACATCGGGGTACTTTAGCCCTAGGGGTTAACTTTGGCCCAAAACGGAAAAAAGTTTAAACTACTCACCGCGTCGCACATCGAAGGCTAGCGATGTAGTTCGCACTACTTATCGATAGATGGGGGTATGGGGGTGGTAGATAAAACAGTTTAACGTTAACAAAGCTGATTGGTCAATCTATATTTTCGGCGGGAAGTTGCTACTAGTTATCACCGCGAATTTATAATGTGCAAACTTTTTCATGAAACAAATAAAACAGGTAAGTTAAAGTGTTTGATTGTTGTCAATTGTAACAGATATGTATCTGGAATCCGGATGTGATATTAATCAAAGAGTTTCAAGACGTTTATGTGAGAAGTTTTTGATTATTAAAATCACAGTATTCTTTGACTATCGTTTTCGGGTATCTTTGACCCATTGGACAAAGTAATCCAACGATGTTTATTACGATTTCCATTTTATTAAATTAAGCTAAATTTACTTTTTTATCTTTCAGACGGCCTAAGATGCCTACAATATATAAAAGGAAACCAGGAAGTAGTCGTTACATTGATACCTACACAAACGAACAGTTACAGCAATGTCTTGGTGATGTGAGGTCTAAAAAGTTGACTCAACATAACAATTATTCTTCGCAGTACTATAAAAAATAAACTAAGGAATAAACATTTTAACAAACCTGGCCACCCGACAGTATTTAATACGACAGAAGAACAAGCATTTGTTGCACATAGGTACTACAGCATTATCCGAATATGGCTGTTGATTGTAACTAGGTCAAAAATTGGATAATTTTGATAGAAATGTTACATACGAGTAGTTACAAATGTTAACTATTTCTAATGATAATCTAAGTAAGATAAAAGACAAATTTTATGTTTTTAGAAAAGTATTAATAAGAAAAACTATGTCTGACTGATTTATTACTTTGTGTTGATTTTTTAAAGTATTTTGTGTAATAAATAAATTAATCAAGATACTATGTATTTCTTTGATATATGCAACCAAAACTAAGCAGGTTTCTTTGTCTTTTCGTTGCAAATAGTTTTGTTTTACTAAATAAAAAACCTCAGGACAAAGAAACGCGCTTCAAAGAGTAACTTTGGCCCAAATTTCGAAAAAATAAAAAAAATACTTAGGGGCTGTTTTTTTATATTTTTGTATTTGCATAGGTTGGTTATATCCACAACTAAAAACATATGACAATTTAACAGTCTTAATGTCATTTGAATAGAGGTAAATAAACGAGAACTAAAAAATATAGTAATTTTGGGATAATGTACCCCGATGTTCCGGTAGGTAAAATTGTTTTCACTCGATAGTTTATCGCTAGTGGTACCAATGGACTCGGCATCACGTTTTCATGTATCATTGTATCAATATTTATACCTACGTCGAAACGATTGTGCTGAACTCCAGACCAATGCATTGCGCAGTAAGCAGAGTCCAGCTCTAAAGCAAACGCTCTTGATAACGAACTGGTACTCGCTTTCACTGAGTAGACGAGTCAGCACCTGTGACATTGATGATTTGTCTATGGGACCACTGTTGGACAGTAGAACGGTAGCGTCATCTATCCCATATTAAGCTGATTGTGTTATAGGTTTTAGACAACTAATAAACATAGGTACCTACATGTTTTAATATACATAGAAAGCATCCACACTGCAAAACAAACGTTAATTTGTTGATCACACAAATGTATGGTTTCAAATAAAACGCGCTTTCTAAGATAACTTGGAAAAATTGTACACACAGACGCAAGTTGTGATTACCCGCAGTTGAAATATTTCAATTCGCCTATAAAGCTTTCAAAGTGACTTTCGAAGCATGAAAACGCTCGTGGTAAAGGTCATAAAGTGGTCACCCATCTGACGACCTGCAATACGCAAGATCGTTTACAGCGAGCGCTTTAAGTATACGTAAAATAGTTTTCATTCGATAGTTTATCGCATGTGGTACCGACGGACTCTGGCGCCACGTTATCACGTATCATTGTATCAATATTTATACCTACGTCGAAACGATTGTGCTGAACTCCAGACCGACTGCATATGCGCAGTAAGCAGAGTTCAGCTCTAAAGCAAACACTCTTGATAACGAAATACGCCACGGTTTTCCATCAGGCTGGTGGCGACGTCAATTTGGCGAGCTAAATATAAAAAAAAATCCGAAACAAACATTTGTTTCCAATCAGAGAACAGATGTGATTACATGAAATATTTGTTTTCGAATAAAATACGATTTTGAAGATACCTAAAAGTAGAATATAAGTAAGTGTGTAATAGTTAAAAAAAAAAAAACAAAAATCACGCTTTTATAGAAAATCAATTGGCTGAAGGACAATAAATAATAGTTTATTTAATCATTTAAAGTTCTTTAGTCAAGTGAGATTGACTTCTAACCAAGAATTTATTTAGCTAATTGACACTAAGTTTAAATTATTAGTTATTACATACATACATACATACATATACTCACGCCTTTATCCCCGAAGGGGTAGGCAGAGGCCTATACCGGCCCACATTTCACCCTGTACAATTCGGTCCCACGTAACAGGTGGTGAGCCCATCGCCGTGTTGAAATGGACCGTCGCCGTCAGAGCCTCGTCCGTTGTTCAGCAGGTGCACGAGCTTGCACGTGAGGTTGACTTGGGCCCTAAGGTGTTAAAATATAGACACGTCATGTACGAACATCACGGCTTTCAAAAACGGCAAATATTTTATACATTCAAAAAAAAAAATTCTATGAAATTATCTATGATAGCATGTATGAAAATTAAGGCAATTGCCTGACTTTTTTGTTGCCATTTTTCAGTGTTGATAACGTATCTATAGTTTTCATATATCATTGGTTATTACATAGTAACTTGTCATAAAGTCTCACATTATTCTAGAGGTTATCCAAGCGGCTACTAAAATACAATTACCAGTAGTTTAAACGGTACTTATAATTTCAATCAAAAATAACAAACACTTTTATTATCACATGTATAACACGTGTACTACGTGCTAATAAAATAAAGAAGCTAAGTTTGTCAGGTTGGATGTTACGACTGATCTCCGCTGCCACTGATCTGATTTAGAAAAAAAGGCGTACATTTTATTAATAATGAGAACAATTTTTACTTACTATTCTTACCGACTAAAAACCAATACGTTCCCTGCCGGCCTACGGTTGGGGGCCCCACGTAAGCCCATCGGAAGAATATCCCCAGGAACCCTGAAAAAAGGTGGTGAGGAGCAATTTACCAAAAAGGTCTGCAAATAAAAAAGTAGACTTCCATACATTATTAGAAAATTAAGGGGTATCGGAAAATTGTGTGCGGTGTACTACGGTGTGCGGTATGAGAAGTCTCATGTGTACAAACACGTAGATGCACACACACGTGCAAAGAAAGCTCACACGCTGAAGCTACTTTAATTCACATTTCAGCAGACTTGACTGAAATCGCGTGTGCTTCAAGCTGTAATCCTTATAATTATTTGAAATATCAATGAAATCTAATTTGGACAACGCTAATAAATAGTCATGAAATAGTCATAAATAGTCATACATGTAAAAAAAATAGTCGCATTATAATTTCGGCGTTATAGCTATAGGTAAGTGAGGATTATGGCTTGAACGTCAAGCTGTATTTGAAAAATTCTTTCACTGTTCGGAAGCTACACTCTTCCCGGTGAACATAGACAATATTTTATTTCCGTATTCCCACGGGAACGGGAGCTACGCGGGTTAAACCACGTGACGTCCTCTAGTAACATTTGAAGTTTCAAATTTTGTACGCGACTGTACATCCAGAGATGAGGATTACAGCTTGAGGTTCAAGCCATAATCCTCACTAACCTATAGCTATAACGTCGAAACTGTATAACGACAATTTTTTTACATGTATGACTATTTATGACTATTACATGACTATTTTTTAGCGTTGTCAAAATTCGATTTCATTGAGATTTCAAAAAATATGAGGATTAGGTACAGCCTGAAGCACACGAAATCGCTTGATTGTCTCCGCAGCCGTGTTGTGTACGTGTCATGGGCAAAGACGAGGGACACGGCTTGTGCTTTATAAAATGTTAGTATCTACGTACCTACTTAAAAGGTTAAAGATCCTATTTTTAATTATAAACAATTCGGAACGATAGATTACATGTATATTTCGAATCACGTTTACTACGCATTTCCATAAATGTCTAGGTACTTACCTACTAAGTATTACATAATAATTTAAGAAGTATATGGGCTACGCATTTATATTACGCGGTTAATGATATACCATCAAAAATATAAACGAGAAATGAGAGCCAAGTTCAATATTAAAATTGAAATTTTTATTACAAGCACATAGGTACCATACAACATTTTAAAAGAAATAAATAAAATCGTTTTTATTTTATAATTTTGTGTGTAACGAAAATTTGTTCATTTTCTACACAGAACTTTGAATCCATTTAGATTTTAATGCTTTTGTCGGTGAAGACGACGACCACCTAGGTAGGTATCTATAATCATCATATTGAACTTGGCTTTCCTTTTATATTTATTTATGTTTTTGATATGGTAATCTATTAAGGCCCATTTTGTGATAAAACTATGAGTAAATAGTGGGCATAGTTCATAACGAACAATCTTAAAGTATAAACATTGGGCCAATTTCGAGAGGGTGCTCACACTCAAATCAACAGAAAAATTATAAATGTAAGCGTTTTAAAAATACTGTTTTTAGTTATATGTCTAGCTTATAACTTATAGCTTATAACTGTTTATTCACGATAAACTTATTGACGATTGGACTTCTTTTCACGTAAAGATTTAGGTCGGTACCTACATAATTTGATGAGTTTATTTTAAAAATCGCTGATGCCCGTGGCTGTATAAAACTTGTCCTAGCAGTAATGAACACAATGAAAAATAGTTTTTCATTTGGTGCAGTCGTTCAGAAGATTTTATTTAAATTGGAAAAGTGAGAGCCTCGTGTATGCAAGCAGGATTTGCTCTGTCATTTATTAGCGACTTCGTTCGAAAACTATAATATCAATCGAAACTTCGCGATTTGCTGTAGGTATGGGACAATATGGACACACCAATATTAATTTACAACAATAGCATATTACCAGTCCTATGAACGTAAAGCATCCTTGAGAAGCGCGACAATGAAAGATTGCTGCTCTCCACGCGTGCTTAGAATAATATATCGACCGTTACCCCTGAAGATCGGATAGCCTTGTCTATCCTTCTGTGGTGGTTGTAACAAATTAAAGGCAAACAATACGTGGAGAGAATGTGCGTTTGTTGGGTAATATAATAGTGATTCATTGGTCGTAGGTATTTGCTAAGGAAAGGTTTAGAACGTGTCTTGTAAAACACTGGCTAGATTGCGTAGTACTTAGGCTGTGTGTTAATTTGTCTGCGTGCGACCTTCAGGCTTCAAAAGTCATAAAACACAGTGTGTATCATCCTACAAAAGGCTAGTGATTTAGTCAGTAAAAGTCCGACATAGTATTCATGTAGGATTTTCCTCAAGTTAAAAAACCGGCGAAGTGCGAGTTGGACTCGCCCATGAAGGGTTTCGTAGCAGCAAGTAACATAATATAAAAGTTCTTATAGTTCGTTGTAACTTTGATTGATGTTTTAACATGTTCGCAGTGGTAGTGATTTTTCTAACCGAAAATTGTGGTTTATGACGTATTAAAAAAAACTACTAGCTCTATCTCGTTCAAACCAATTTTCGTTGGTAGTTTTTATGGCAATGTACATCATATCTTCTTTTTGGATTTATCATTCTCTTAGTTTAGAAGTTAGAGGGGGGGGGGGGGGGGGGCACATTTTTCCACTTTGGAAGTGTCTCTTGCGCAAACTATTCAGTGTAGAAAAATATGATGTTAGATACTTCAATAGCATTTTTGAAGACCTATCTATAGATACCCTACACGTATGGTTTTGATGAAAAAAAAATTGAGTTTCAGTTCTGATCTGAGTATGGGGACCCCCAAAATTTACTGCTTTTTTTCTAGTTTTACATAAGAATCTGAATTCGGTTCACAGAATACATCTAGTTACCAAGTTTCAATATCATAGGCCTTATAGTTTTGGAGAAAAGTGGCTGTGACACACGGACGGACAGACAGACGGACAGACAGACAGACAGACAGACATGACGAATCTATAAGGGTTCCGTTTTTGCCATTTGGCTACGAAACCCTAAAAAGGCTAGTGCTTTAACGTTCCAGTAATGTGGCATTTCGTTGGAAAATGGGAAAAATGTCTCCGTAAATTGAATTTACCTTTTCTATGCCGATTTTGGGCATCGTTGGTATCGACTGCCACCTGCCTTCCAAGTAGAGTAATCGTTCATCAGTCGGCAGGTTCACCCTTAAGTCCTAACTTAGTTAGATTCAAGTAGGGACCAATATAAACAATGTGTTACTAAACCTACACAATGCATAATAGTAATAAAATGGAATATTCGGTCCTAAAGGCAGAGGCAGTACACCCATCAGTGGGTTGTGGTTGTGAACACATCGGTTGTGATGATACACGCGATGATGACATGCACTAATAGAATAACTCAAAATAGCAGAACCGATTTCTGTAAGCTTTCATATTTTGGGACTTATCTAAGCTAGAAATATTAGTTTAATGGGCTCCAGCTTGTATAAAAAAAAATATGAGGAGAACTGAACTGGATTGAATTAAACAAAATTTGTACACACTCATATTCTATGTATCAGCTGACTGAGGCCAATACATCATAAATGAGAAAATACTGTTTTTTTAATTTCAAAAGTGTAGTTCTGCTATCGCGTGGTCCGTGTCTGTCCGGTTGTGTACACCGACGCGGGCGCAGCCTTGACACCAGTCAGTGTTGCATCAGTCAATATTGCGATATCCCTCGGCGATCTTATTGCTTTGTGACAAGCCTTCGATGCTATGATATAATGGAAAACAATATTTTATACTTAAAAAGTGTCGAATTTTATTAAATAAATTTACCCACCTAAGTAAGTAAATGGAAAAGTTTTGAAGCAATAAAATAGGCTAGTGGCCTGAAATGTTCTAAGATATGTGCGTTATAAACTTAACGTAACTTAGTAGTATAGTTTTTTAGTGTCTTGATGGTGGATCTAAGTGGTTAAGCCTCTGCCTCGACTTTCCAACTCACCAGCATCCAATTTACCCAGCTGTATTTTGTCCTACGTAATTACCATGCATATTGCAGTTTTGAAGAGAAACAGGGGCAGATTGAGACTATCTGATAATGAAATTTTTCAATCTGCACGTAATGCCTTCAACTTGGCTTAACGACTACATTTTACTGATAGTCGAGGTCAACGCCTTAACGTGCCTTCTGAAGCACAGAAACACTCGTATGCAGAATAGTGACGGTTACCCATCTATTACTACACCGTCTTACTTAATACGCCAACAAATTATTACCTCTTGCCTGAATTAACAGACCTTCATATTCGCGAATGTTAAATAACTTCCATAATATTACACAGAAGACAAAGTGACGCACACGTAGCCCGCTTGCTCAGTGTTCTGTAACGATGGCTGTCGACCTGTTACCAGTAACATGTGAGGCCTCAAACTTCATGTCAGCGACTAGCGGGGCGACACGGCGATTCCTGCGAGAGCGCGGCCCTCGAGTACAAGAGTACTACTCCACAAAGCGTTCTAAAGTAGAATTTTTAATTAGATGAAGTAAATAGCTAATGTCAATTCTTCATACAATATTGCTTAGTTTCTATGACGAAGTGACATTAGCTACTGTTAATTTACTTCGTCTAATTAAAAATTCGACTATAGACCAACGCGTGGAAAGGTCCTTACCGCCTGCAGCCTACCTCGGTTACCGGAATCACCTTAGTACCGTCAGCAAGGATGCAAACCGCGTTTATGTATACGTTTTCGTAAATTTAGTACAGGACAAAAAAATCCCGGTCGATCATAGACATTTTTCGTCTCATTTGAATCGTCTACTTTGCTTGGTCGAGTAGCTTCGAACAGCATGAGCCATCCGCGTTCGGTGCACTGGTTAATTGCACAGTGGGCAGTGCCGCCTTACTCTCTTGTATAACACCCGACAGATCATAGTAGGATTTTTCTCTTTATACTGTGCTTGTATTATGATGGTGCTGTGCTCTCTCCATAATCGCCGTCACTCCTCTCATCGCTTACATCCAGTCTGAGGCCTTAGTTGTTAAAGTGTGTGTAAGGCCAAGGGGTATATGAATTTCAACAGCAGTTAACAAACTGTCTCTGTTCGTTTCAACACGGCAAAAAATTTACCACGTGTGTGTTCATTGCATTGGTAAAGTTTGGGCATATCGTGTACCTCTACCTATCCTTTTGGTAGAAAAGGCCTGATTATATAGCTGAAAATAAAATATTAAATTATTTCGTCATGGCAACTTATATATTTTATGTAACAAATAAATATTAAAAAGGTATTAACAAATTTTTCATTCCTCAAGCTAGCTTAGATAACTTCAAAAACTGCACATCATCATTCAAAATTAATAAATCTGCACGCAAGATGCATTTGCATTCAAAACAATTTAAGACGACTTATTCATTACATACACATAATGATAATGAGTTGCAGTTTTGCGAAACTTGTAGTTGGGAGTTTTCGTTGTAGAAATATTTCATCAGCTTAGAAAGTAGCACGCGGGCTTTAGTGAGCTGAGAGGAGTAGGTAATTTTATTGCACTAGTAGGTATTTAACTGACATTGCATGGTGTAATTGATAGAAAGTATATTTCTTCATGAAGATGGATGATTGACAGGGTCCTTTTATGTCAGGAGATTGCGTTCTGATGTGACCGATGTGAATAGAATTTTTAATGTATTGGCTGTGCCCATGGCCTTTTTTACGTTAGGGAAAATCCTACATGGATGCTATGCCGGACTCCTACTAAAAAACCTCACGTATCCTGCCTAACAGCCTACGGTTGGGAGCCCCGGGTAAGCCCTCGAAAGGATACCCCAGGATGCACATGGCTTGCACACAACTTACTTAGATATATTTTAACCCCTTTTTAACTCAGTTTGCGGGTGGAATTTTGAAAAATAGCTACTTAATGGGTGTTTAAAAAGGTAGCTTACCCCTAGAAAATTTAAGTTTCTAGGTCCATGGGTTTTGCCTGAGCGTTGATGAATGGATTTTTTTCCACTCGTATGTCCTAAAAGATCCATTTTTCATAAAAATACTTTAAGGTATTAAAGAGGACATGATATTGTCCACAAAGATCCATGATGGATCTTTTTAATGGATTTTAGTGGACAAAGGGGATGAATGAGTGGAAACACCCCGTAATTTTATTATTATAGCTCATACTTATTAAAATGTAATATTAACACGTAACGATTAGACCATACAGATTATATAACACTTAAGTACACAAGTATATAATATGTATACCTATCCTTCAATCTTCTGACATCCAATTACATTTGTAATTATTTATCTTCTAAATATATATAACTCAAAGGTGACTGACTGACTGACATAGTGATCTATCAACGCACAGCCCAAACCACTGGACGGATTGGGCTGAAATTGGGCATGCAGGTAGATGTTATGACGTAGGCATCCGCTAAGAAAGGATTTTGATAAATTCTACCCCCAAGGGGATAAAATACGGGAAGCGGGAACGGGAACAAATTTTACGCGGGCGAAGCTGCGGGCATCAGCTAGTTAATAATAAATAACTACATACGGCTATCTAATGTATTGCATATCAGTTAAAGACATTGTTGCAAATTCCTTGTGATCAGTAGGCAAGTCTAATTTGCATACTCTCTTTATGAGGTACGAGACCAATTTTATTGCTTGTTTTGTCTCTTTATGAGGTACGAGACCAATCTTAAGTTAGGTATGTATCTCTTTTCTAACAATCTTAAGTAATGTATCTCTTTAAGTCTAAGCGGTTCTTTCGTTTTCATTCGGCCATTCGTAAAGCGATGCTCTCCGAAGTGATCCTTTGCGCTCGGTAAGACTAATTCGTATGTTGAGTCGTCCCCATTTTCATTCTTAATATAAACACGAGAGTCTGTAAGTCAGGATGATATAGTCATTTGTTACTATTTCACACTCTAACGTTAAAATAAAAAAAACAACAATCAAATTAGATCAAGAGTGTGGAGTAACTTCTTTCTTACCCCGCCTCTCCTTTATTATCGTACCAGAATTCTATTTCTGAATTATTTTATCAATAAAATAAATAAAGAAATAAATATTCACGGACATCTCACACAACGCTATCTGATCCCAAAGTAAGCTAGGAATAACCTGCTTGTGTTATGGGTATCAGACCACGGATATTAATACTTATATACTTTTAAATACATGCATATTATACATAGAAACACCCAGACTCTTGAGACAAACATTTATGGTTATTTGTCTCCGGTGGCAATCAAACCCACGACCTCCAGCGCCACAGGCGGTATCACTACCGACTGCGCCACAGAGGCAGTCATAAAGTTATCATATTGGCAGCCTGGACCAATGATTGCCGTACGTTTTGAATTACGGAAACGCATCTAAATAGAATGCCACAACAGGTCCATCTCAAGATCGTTTACCGAAAATTCCGTGTGTTCAGTACACAGAATTTTAAAAGCAAATGCCAAAATAACATTAAGTAAACAAACGGTCTGATAGTCATAGCACATAGGTTTTTGTTGATTGTCTGTAAAACTAGACACTTCCTTTTACACTTTTAGGACAAAGCAAACACAGGACGGAAGTTAGACACGAATACTTGTAAGTCGACCTTAAACATAAAAATTTTAAGAAAAAATATAATATTCGATACCTACCATCGGAAATATGTAATAACGTCACCATCGCAAACAAAAGGGAGAACACTTGTTGGATGACCTTGAGAGCGAAAGTTAAAACACAAAGTCAACAGGTGGTTCCTCGATGTGGGTAAGTGGGCCATCGACCAACGTGTATTGCAAGGCACTTTTTAAACTGCCATCTGGTAGAAAATAATAAAATTACCATAGCTTATCCCACCAAAAACATAAATGTAAAAAAGGAGAGCCAAGTTCAATTAAAAAATTATGCTTGGCTGTGAGCTTCGCCGCAAAAAGAATGGAGATCTAAATGCGTGCCAAGTTCTATGCAAAATCCAATTATGTAGTTATAGGAACAAAATAACACTATGAACAAGTATTAAACTGTATTTCTTTGCTTTATTGGATACCTATAACAATTTCTGTTACCTATTTAAAAAAAATGAGATCTTAAAGCAGGTTAGATTTGACTTGGCCAGTTTTCATCAGAATTAAAAAAATACTATATGTATTTTGTTGAATAACTTTATGAAATGACTAGACTAGATAGAGTAAGACTAGAGATATGGTAAGATGCGGGATAGCAATAGCACCCGTAAGCCGTAGCTTATACCGCGAGACTGCCCGAATTCTACTTTCGAGATTGAAGATCTATCCGAGAGCTGGTCAGGACCTTTACCCGTAAGCAGTTATAGGGTATCGTGCCGTTTTATCCTATAGGAGTCCGGCATAGCATCCATGTCTACCTTTATCTATCTGTACTTTCTTATATCACCAAAAAAAACGATCAAACGCATATAAGTACGAACATTTGGGATACACTGATGAATGTTTAAAATAAACGAAAACTAATAATGATGTTTCATAAATGGCTTTCATTTTATCATTTCAAGAATCAGCTGAATGCTCTTTTACGGAAGATTTTCTAAAATCTCTAGCAACGAGCTCGTCGTAACTCTACGAGCATGTCAAATTGGCCACCGTCACAGGGCATTAGGGTGTTACAAATGTGCATAGCGTCGCTCGTCGTTGTAACTGGTCTGGTTACATCATTGATGAACTCACTGAAGCGGAGACTCTGCATTTCAGAAGACTGACTTCCTTTTTTTTGTCAGATCACTCATCGTTTCCGATAAGCTGCATAAAAATATTCGTATCTACGCTGTTTAGACAAATTTGTTGAGTATCTACGGCGATCTGGTTGGACATAAATATTCCGAACTACTCGTACGTTGTTACATCCACAGCTACGTCACACGTCACTGCTTATCAGTACATTATAAAATCAGAGTAATATCAATAACATTATTATCTTGGGTTATATGTAATTATAATATTAGTAAGGAAGGAATATTGAGTTTGTGATTCTGCGTAAATCCCGGTAGCAGTGTGAAGTCTTGATTCTCGTTCCCGCATCCAACGGGAATGTATTCCACAAATAAAAAGTAGCCTAAGTATATGTTATTCCAAACTAGAAACTATTCTTGTACTTATTTTCAGTCACATCCGTTCAGACATAAGAGCGTGAAAGAGTAACATTAATTATATTCATTCTTACAAACTTTTCCTTTTATAATATTAGCAAGGAAGTAATATTGGTAATATTGAGATTTCGTGATTCTGCGTAAATTACCGGTATCAGTATAATGATATTAATTGAACTAATCGCTATAGAACATACAATACTAATGAGCGAGATTCCGACATGGCCCAATTCTCCAAACCGCATAATTAGAGGTTTCTCAATAGGGAGGAAAAGTTGCATTACGATCGCTGGGTTTTTTATTATTACGTGACCACCGCGCATTATTATTTCATCATGCATGTGGATTTGAATTCTGACGTGTCAAGGCAATACACTGTATAATCCGAAATACCAATTTGAGAAAAACGCCAAAATGTCTGTTGAACAGTCTTTTTGTAATTTAAAGCTATTAAAATTATGAAAATAAATAAAATTTATATAATTTTGTAGGTTTTTTTATTGTTGTTATAGCCATATAAAGAACTTGACAATAAAAATTAATAGTTTTCTAGAAAATTCAAAAAAGACAGTTGGTATAACAGACTAATATTAATTTGTTAAGCTCGTGTAAGGCATAATACTGTAAATAATAATACAGTGTTTTGTCTGAATAATCCTAAGAATTTAACATTAGTTATAATAATGTACTATTGAATACAGTTTTCTGCAGAAACCGTTTATTAAGATTCAGTAAGTGAAACCTGTTCAAGTAGGGGTAGTGAATTAAATGAAACAATTAAAAAGTTATTTCAATTATTTACTTTTATTTATGGTCAATGAACCATAAGACCTTTGAAATACAAAACAAAATAGTTTACTCAGGCTAAGAAGTCTCTTATTTTCATAGTCACAATTTGAGATCAACATATAAAATAAAAACGTTATAAAATTAACAAATCTTTAAAATACAAAATGTATATTAGCACTAGCTGACCCGCGCAACTTCGTTTGCGGCACATGAGAGTTAGAAAAAGAAAAGTATGGTATTAATATTTCGAGTGATATAATGTTTCCCGTCGCATTTCCTCTCGTCGCGCCTAGTCCCGTCGCGTCGCTTATATACATTAGAGCTGACCTGCACAATTTTGTTTGCGTCACATGAGCGAAAAAGAGAGAGGTGTAGTATTGATATTTAAGGTGATATAATGTTTCCCTTTGCATTTATTCCCGTCGCGTCGCATAGATTCATTAGAGCTGACCCGTACAACTTCGTTTGCATCACATAAGTTTGAGAAGGTGAGAGGTGTGGTATTAGTATGTAAAGTGATATTATGTTTCCCGTTGCATTTACTTCCACCCGTTCTTTTTTTGGTACGGAACTCATTAGTGTCCGACTCGCACTTGGCCGGTTTTTATCGTTCAGTTGATTGGCTACCACTGCAGACCACGTTTACCTACTCCCGTCGCGTCGCTCATACTGTAAAACTTATTAAGAGGGGGTTATTGTTAGTGAACTTTAAAAGATAGGCATATGCTATTGACGACATTTTTTTGTAACATTTAAAGGGGAGCATTTTTGTAATACAAAATTTTCACGCAACTTTAACCATTTACGCAACGTACGGAGTGGAAGCTCTCAAAAGAAAGAATATCTATATCAAAACAAATACACGTGATCGGCGAAGACGGCCGGGCGCCGGACGGCCGCAGCGCTTGCGGTCCTGCTCTAACATCGTATGCGTAAGATGAGTAAGAGCGATAGCGATAGGTTCGCGCGCGCATCCAGAGCGGTCGGTCAATTTATTATACAGTGTCTTGTCTTGACAAGGTCGCTCATTCCCTTGCGTTGAATGTATGACAAAACAATGTTTTAAAAAATACAGTTTTATGGTTTGATGAAGGTAGATTTTTTGAAACTTACATGGTTTTTTAATATTGAATATCTTCATAAATAAAGGTCGTAACACAAATTAAAAAAGTTTCACTTAAAGTAGACCCTAAAATATGCCGAATAAGCATTGTTAAGGCAAAACACTGTATTCTAGTATACAGTGTATTGCCTTTACACGTCAGAATTGAGAAGATGTTTTAACGAATAATTCAGTTTTGAGATTCTACGGGTCTTCTAAGGACACTTTCGCAAAACGATCCATTGCGTAGAGAAGGAAAACTCGTAATGAAACCCGGTTGTCAGTAAAATCAATCGTTAAGCCAAGTCGAAGGCCTTATGAGCGGCTTGAAAATTTTCAACTGAGTGTCGTCACGACTTGCGCCTGTCTATTTCAACACGGCAATAGGTTCACCACCTATTACGTGAGACATAAAAGTATAAGGTGAAATGTGGGCGTAAACTATGCCTCTGCCTACCCCTTTGGGAATAAAGGCGTGACCATATGTATGTATGTGTATAATATAGTTAACTGCCATCTAGTAGTATAAAATATGTTTCTCAGCTTAATATGTAAAAGTCCACCAGTGGGGCGAGCACGAATAATTGCGAAAAAGTATTCGTATCGTCATCGACAAAAAATTGTATGAGATTTGTACAGCGCCCCTATCGTGCGTAAAGATAACTAAATTTGGTAACACGAATGATTTTAATTTACTTTCGTATCGCAAGCGTAGCGTCGAGTACTCGATATCCTCGATATTTGACACGTTATAAACAAACTTGGTAGCACGAACATACATTTTGACATACGGTAACGTAAATTTCGAAGGCTGGCTATCGAGTAAGACGAATTTTTATACACTTAAAATTGGTTGGTGTGAAAAGCATCGAAACTTTTCAAACCACGTTTAAACCTATTTTTAAAGTATTTCGTGTTTATTTTGTGTTGTGTTAGAGTGCAAAGACCGCCACTTTACTCATATAATCATAATTAATACGTTCTTGGTGCAAATTTACTTCAAAATGTACGAGTTTAACAACGAAAATCTATGTATGGCTGACAGTGATATTGATGGAACTCATAAGGAAATGGATCAATTATTTCAATGTAGAAAGCATTTTTATTGACGGAATGTTCTAATGTTTGATATGTGTACAGTGATTACCGATTTTTTTTATGTAAACAAGATATAGAAGGACCATTATTGATGCTTTATTTGAATAAAAGATAAGATAAACTTACGTACTTATTCTTTTTATTTCTATATACATAAGTAAAGCTTCACATACATACACCGTAGAATATGGTGTCCGATTTTAACAACAGTTTCATTCAACACCTTTTTTAGTTTTCTTTGGTGCAAACTAGATATCAGCCGTCTTCCAAGCGGGCATAGTTCCAATAACACTATACCTACATAGCGAACTTTGCATCCTTTCTTTTCACTCGCACAACAACTCACAGAATTAGGAAAAAAGACCTTGTTCTCATTATAAACACAATCCGTGATTTTTAAAGTAAGTATAACCTTCAAGAATGTAAAACCAAAACAAACTTGATCTTGTCAATGGAGAGAAGTAGTGTCGTTCGGAAACCATACCTATTTTATATAAATGTTTTCACATATTGTTTTATTTTTCAAAACTTAAAGCATTTTATAATCTCCCGTAACTTAATCACGTATTTTCTTTAATCATGCAACCATTTTGTGTTGATTTGATCAATATACAAGACCTTTTACTTGAAAATAATAAGATATTCATAGTATAATTTAGTTTTCGAACGTCCAATTAATCTCACGAGTGCCTCACTATTTACGTTAGGATGACGTCACTGACGTTATCGTATCGGGAGCTCGAAACGATAGCGTTAGTGCTTCGTGCTGCTGCTTAACGTCGTTGTCTGTTTACGTATCGTGGACTCGATACCTTTACGATACGATTGCCGTCAATTTTCGTGCTCGAGGCACAGTTTCCGTAAACACACACCAACCTTCGATGCAACATGGATGCAACGCTTTAAACCTAAGACACAAAGTCTTATAATATGTAGCCAATTATAATAAATACACTCTTATCAGACCATACAATTATTATAAAAACTGTTATTATAACAATATTATAATATCTAGTTATAATGATGAATAATTGTATAATTTAATCATTGTTACAACAGGTGGTGTTTTAACTAGCACAAGAGGGCATGCCCATGACCCGACTTTAAATGACGAATTATATAATCCACAAGCGGACGTCATGTCGGGGCCTATCTCTCCGAGAGGGACATATCTTACTCGAGCTGGCTAGGGCCAGGTCGGCGAGATGTGTCGTGCGGTGTTCCACAGGGATCGGTATTAGGGCCGCTCCTGTGGAAACATCGGTTACGACTGGGTGCAGCGTGGTCCGTTGCTCAGAGGGGTCGGCGTAACGTGTTACGCCGACTACACCCTCGTTACGGCGCGGCTGGAGAGCAACGCACCGAGAAGCAGCACTAAAGGCCACGGCAGGGGTTGCTCAAGTCATGGGTCGGATACGGCGGCTGGATCTCGAGGTCGCCCTAGACTAATCCGAGGCCCTGTGCTTCCACGGACCTCGGATGGAGCCACCTGCGGGATCCAGCCTACAGGTAGGGGGCGTCAGCATCGGCATCGAGCCTTCGATGAAGTATCTGGGGCTAAAACTGAGGGAGATATCAGCAGCAATGTGGCTAGATTGCAATGGGCCTTTCACCCTGACTACGTTCGTACTGCAGGATACCGCACGATCTCGGGTGAGGTGACATGTCTCCTAGCCGGGACCCCTCCATGGGACCTAGAAGCGAGAGCCATTGCGTCACTATTTAGATGGTGCAAGGTGGCGCTGGAGCGGGGCCAAAGGCCTGTGTCTTGAGAAATCGAGGCCTAGCGGTGCCAGCTCCACCAGAAAACCGTCGAGATATGGAAGGTGCGGCTTAAGTTACCAAAGGGGGGATTCGCCACAATCGCGGCTGTCAGACCCGTCATGGACGAGTGGGAGACACGGTGCTCTCTCGTACTGGTTGTCACAGATACTTACCGGGCACGATAGCTTCGGTAGGTATCTGTGGCGAAGACAACGGGAAAACACGGCCGAGTGTCAGCACTGCGAGGACCACAGCGATAACACAGCGCCCACACACTGGTGGAGTGCACGGCTTGGGCGCAACAGCGCCAGGTCCTCGTGGTGGGTCTGGACGTGGACACTCTCTCGATCGAGACCATGGTGCGAGCCATGGTCTTCAGCGGGAGTAAGTGGGACTGCACTGCCGCTTTCTGCGAGCAGGTTTTGCTCGTAAAAGAAGGAGAGAAGGTGGAACCCACAGACACCCTCTATCCATCAATCTCTATTAACTGTAATGAAGTAATGACGAATCGAACTCCTCAAAGAAACGTATGCAGGAGCAGGTAGCCTAAATTTGTGAAGACTAAGTGTGAAGATGTGACTTAGTGTATTCACACGTGCAAGTGGTACACGTGCTGATTAACAGAAAGTTTATAGCGTAGAGAAGGTAATCTCGAAATAAGAAACCTTGTACTAACCTGTCTGGCCAGGCGTAAGCAGTAAGACCACAATCACCTTAGCCATAAACATCGAGAGATGCAGATCCAGCAGTAAACTCAAAAATGCCAAGCGAAAAATATATCTACTTGTTAAAACAAATGTGCTTAAGTAACAATAACCAAACTGGCAAAGTGCATGTGCAAGTCTGCCTCGCACGCGAATGGTTCCGTACCAAAAACAGTAAACGTACAAAAACAGACATTTTGGGTACCTACCCTAAAATTACGTATAAATAGATTCGAACCTGATAAATAGCCAATATACCTATTCAGGGATATATTTTTGGAATAAATTTCGACGCGGAAAAATACTAATGATTGAATTTGTTGTTACTTATATTAATCTCTGACCTGTTAATTTATACCGATATACCATCTAGTTCTTCCGCCTCCATTAAGGAAGCAAAAAAACCTAAATATAAAGTAAACAAGATAATAAATGATAATTTACCCATGATTGCTATAATCTTATAAACCTACCTATCCTTTAGTTTTAGTATCGTTCAAGATTGAAATAATCAAGAACTGCCTTTGTTATTAACTTGAATCAATAGTATGATAAATGTAATAGATCTTAACTATTATATCAAGAAAGCCGTGAGATCGTTCTCACCAGACTGCCCCTCTCTAACACGTTTATTGTGAAAATGAAAGTTCAATCCCATTGACGTTGTCATTTATGTTTTATTTCAAACTTTGAACAGATGATCCACGTGACCTAGTGACGTAGTTTAATGAAACAGAGTCACAGACTACAGACAAAGTCTCGCATTAAGCCCCTCTGCACTCTATTTTAAAGAGAGGGGCTAAAATTGTAAAAACAGTCATTGTAAAAACTTCCTTATTAAATAAATACATACATACATACATACATACATACATACATACATACACTAGTGGTACCCTGCCACGCTTCGCTGTGACTTTCTTATGGTGGTTTTATGTACCTATGAGAAATGAGTAACAAACTAAATGATGGGTACATTTAAAAAAAATGTGTGTGCGTGTACTATTGTACACACGTAAGAAGTGAAACTTCTTCATAACCTTATTTTTCGAAAGAAATATCATGAAATATACATAGGAGTTAGTAGTCCAAAAGTTCAAAAGTTCAAAGTCGAAAAGTCGAAAAGTCGAAAAGTCAAAAAGTCAAAAAGTCAAAAAGTCAAAAAGTCAAAAAGTCCAAAAGTCCAATAGTCCAAAGTCCAAAAATCCAAAACTACAAAGTCTAAAAGTCTAAAATTCTAAAAGTCCAAAAGTCCAAAAGTCCAAAAGTCCAAAAGTCCAAAAGTCCAAAAGTCCAAAACTCCAAAATTCCAAAAGTCCAAAAGTATAAAAGTCCAAAGTCCAAAACTCCAAAACTCCACAACTTCAAAACTCCAAAACTCTTAAACTCCAAAACTCTAAAGTCCAAAAGGTCAAAAGCCCAAAACTCCAAAGTCCAAAAGCTCCAAAAAGTCCAAAAGTCCAAAAGTCCAATAGTCCAAAAGTCCAATAGTCCAATAGTCCAAAAGTCCAATAGTCCAAAAGTCCAAAAGTGCAAAAGTTCAAAACTCCAAAGCCTAAAAGTCTAAAATTCTATAAGTCTAAAATTCTAAAAGTCCAAAAGTCCAAAACTCCATAACTCCAAAATTCCAAAACTCCAAAACTTCAAAACTCCAAAACTCCAATACTCCAACATTCCAAAAGTCCAAAGTCTAAAGTCCAAAACTCCAAAATTCCAAAACTACATAAGTGTAAATGTCCAAAATTCCAAAAGTCCAAAACTACATAAGTATAAATGTCCAAAAGTCCAAAGTTCAAAAGTTCAAAGCTCCAAGAGTCCAAAGTCCAAAACTCCAAACCTCTACAACTCCAAAACTCCAACTCCAAAAGTACAAAAGGTCAAAAGCCCAAAACTCCAATAGTCCAAAAGTTCAAAGTCCAAAAGTCCAAAACTCCAAAGTCTAAAAGTCTAAAAGTCTAAAATTCTAAAAGTCTAAAAGTCCAAAACTCCAAAATTTCAAAAGTCTAAAGTCCAAAACTCCAAAATTCCGAATGTCCAAATAACATGCAAAACATATCTGACCTCTTTATTAGGTAAGTATGTACTCTCTTTTATTATTCTGAGTGCAATAAGGCCGCAATCAAACTTCTCTTAAAAAACATCAATCTGGTAGGTTTACCTTCTAAATAGGTGTTTTATAATATTTTGTTCTGAAGCTGGCAGAATATAATAAAAAAAAACGACCAGCGCCATCTATTGGTAAAATCACCTTTTAAAGCTATTTTATTTTTATTGCTGTTATGATAAAAGTGTATAAAGTAGCCTAAAACCATCTCTGAATCCTATTGTATATCGTGTCCAATTTTGAGCTTAGTCGATTAAGTAAATTTTGAGTTTTTAATAGATACTTAAACGCACACAACATTTTTATATATATAGATATCGCCTTTATCCCCGAAGGGGTAGGCAGAGGCATATTATATGCCCACATTTCACCTTTGTATAATTTACCCACGTAATAGGTGGTGAGCCGTATTGCCGTGTTTAAAATAGACAGGCGCAGGTTGTGACTGCCTGCTGTTGAAAATAAAGCCTTCAACTTAGCTTAACGACTGCCATTTTACTGGCAACCGGGACCAACGGCTTAACGTGCCTTCCGAAGCACGGAAACGCTCAAATAAATGTCACAAAGTGATCACATGGATGGTCACCCATCCATGGACCGGCCATAGTGAAAGTTGCTTAATGCAGTGCTCGTTTACAGAACACTGAGTCCGCGGGGCCACGAGCGCTTCTATATATAAATAAATACAAAAGTGAATAATTGTCTGTCTGTACAAGTAGATTTCTCGCCTGATTATCTGAACGGATTCCAATAAAATTTGTCCATTAACTAATAAAATATTAGATGAAAAAACTAATCCACTTCTAGTGAGATGATGAGGCCAAAAGATGGTCTCTTCTCCGTGACTGACTATGTGCTTGTTCCATATTAAAGAAGATAAATGAATTCTAATTATTTTGTTACATATTATTTATTAGCTTTACGTGATTAACAAAAGCGGATTCGATAGAACTCTGAGTAGAGAGAGACTATAGTAGAGAATTACTTGTATTTGTTCTTGAAGAAAAAAAATCCAATCTACCAAGTAGTCTACTTAAGTACGGTTACCATAGTTACGTTGTGCTTATTACTTAGTTGTTGGTAAAATGGAAAATCACTTTACTTTAGCCCCTCTCTATAAAATAGAGTGCAGAGGGGCTTATGTCGAGACTTTGTCTGTAGTCTGTGACTCTGTTGCATTAAACTACGTCACTAGGTCACGTGGATCATCTGTTCATACTTTGAAATAAAACAAAAATGACAAGGTCAATCGGATTGAACTTTCACAATATTAGTGCTAGAGAGAGGCAGCCTGATGAGAACGATCTCACGGCTTTCTTGTTAAAATATTGATTTTATAACAAAAATGCAAAATAAATAACTTGACAAACGTAGCGTAGGACGTCCACCCACCAGATGGACCGACGATCTGGAAAAGGTCGCAGGCTGGGACTGGATACGAAAGGCGCAGGACCGTGTGTTGTGGCGTAGATTGGGTGAGGCCTACGTCCAGCAGTTGACTGCCATAGGCTGATTTGATTGAAGTAGTTAATTCCGCACAGTTTAAAGGAATCTAGACATCTAAACCAATTTATATGAATCTTAGACCATATATCACGGGACTAGCCTTTGCGAACCACCGCATACAAAAATATTCTGCTAGTTTTCATAGCGGGTGAAGGGGTGAAACACAAAGACATTTAAAATTTCATTATATTTAAAAATGTATTAATCGACAAACGCGTATTGGCTGTTGTGTTAATTTTTATTGTACAGTCAACTACAATGAAATGTACTAGTTTAATCATATAAAATGACGTACTGATGATCTAAGATATGAATGAATAGTATTTAAACGTTAATAAATTTATTTAAATACTTACAAATTCAAATAAAATTATGCAATACAAATTAAAAATATTATTTCACTGAAATATGAATTATATTTACTGTTATTTCATTCATTACTACATATGCAAATTTTTACGTTATGAATTCAATGAGTTATATAAACACGCATAGCTCCGTTAGCTCAGTGTCCTGAAAGAAAGAGATAACGTTTCCGTACTTTGGAAGACATTTTAAGCCGAGGGTCCGATTGCTAGTAACATTGCAGTCAGTAAGCCTTGTTGAAAGCCTAAAGAATTTAAACAGCAAGAAGTCCCATCCTGCTCTTCTTCATTTCAACACGCTGTTCCTGAGAAGGGTGTCCAGTTGCCAGTATGTGGCATTGTCATTTATAAAGCGCAAACCAGAACCACACCGCCAGCGGGAGGGCTAGGCGAGCAAGGCCGGGTGAAGCGAGATAAGAAAACTGTATAAATTACGCCAAAACATTGGCGAGCTAAACTATGGGATTCAAACCGAAAACTACGAACGGACGGGTGAAACGGGCGAACTACACACTGCTATTGGAAAGACAGGCATCGACTAGTCCGAGTACTCGAAACAAGGAGGACCGGCGAGCGGGCTGGCGGGCGAGCTAAGCAGGCGCGGCTAACAAGTTGAACGAGTACTTCGCTGGAATCGTTGGATATTTCGTTGGATATTTCGTTGGCTTCGCATCGCTAACGTAGGTTAGGCGGTAGCTCGCGGTTTGAATTTAAGTATGTACGCGATGCTCTGTGATGTAAAGAGGTGAAACGATGTTCGCCCGTCTTGCCCTAAGTCGTGGGTCCCAATGCCAGTTTTTGTTTGAGGTCAGTTTTTATATTATCCTTCTGGAATAAGTTTGTATGATAAGCGGGAACTGGAATAAAATAAAAAGCCGCTGGCGCCATCTAGTCACCAATAAACTGAAGCAATAATATGATTAACAAGTTTACAGCTTAATCTGAATTCCACCAACACGTATGGGTGTTTCTCGCAGTGTAGTATTTCATTGCAAACACAGCAAGTAGGTTAGCGTGTCACCGACCGCTATGTGGCGCAACACTTATATAACCAGCGTGACCTTGTGTAAGCTTGTGAAAATCGTTCAAGTTCACTATTATTTATTCAATGTTGCTTTATTTATGAGCCAAATAAATCATTATTTTTCATTTGTAGACTTTCTTGAATAGAGATGAAACTTTGTGTTTTTTTTCACGGCTTGGGTGTTTATTATATTTTTAGAATAGAATAGAATAGAATAGAAATATTCTTTATTGTACACCAATTTAGAATTACATGACATACGGAAAACATGTTTTAAAAATGTACAATGGGCGGCCTTATCGCTAAATGCAATTTCTTCCAGGCAACCTTTGGATGGATATAAGTTTTTACTGCCTATACGGACACCAACCAACTCGAGTACGCTTAAAAATTCGCAAGAGCTTCATCCACATATCGGAAGCCGCATGCGAACACCCTGTAGAGATGAGAACCTCACTGTGGAAAGAGGGACTCCCACAACCGACTGATTTCTTACACCCTCAGGAAAAACTACCTCCCGGACACGACCTCTGGCCGGCATGGAGGTCTCTCAATCGCTTACGCACTCTGGCAGGCAGTCCGGTCATGACCGAATTTATGCAGGTGGGGAATGCGAGACCAGGATACTATGACTGCGAAGCCCCAGTGCAGTCCATGTTGCACTTACTTTCATGTGCCATAAGGCCTACCTTCTGCACTAAGAAGAATTATATTGAAGCCACTGACAATGCGGTTAAGATAGCAGAGTTTTATGCCCATACTAAAAAGTGATTAGAGTCAATCATTTACACGATCGAAGAAGAAGACTTGAAATTTTAGTTGAGCATTTTTTGTAATAACTATTATAAAATTTCTAGTAGATTTAAGGGATAAGGCCGCCTAAAAAAGTACCGATCAGCTTTAGTTGTTACGTTTTTGGGATTGAGTACCGAAAAGGTATAAACGGGGCTCTATTATTGAGACTCCGCTGTCCGTCGTCGGTCTGATGTCTCACCAGGTTGTACCATTGTCGTTAATGATAAACCACGATAGTTGAGCAGTTCAAGTTTTATTTTTAAAGATAGATAAAATAATATATTCAAGGGTAGGTATTTAGTATGTTTTTCTGATTTAACGAAATAAACAGATTTTTAAATACGACAATTGCCTACACCTACTTCGACCTTGACGCATATACCTTGGTTTTGACTAGATGGCATTGTGCTAAAATGTCCTATTAATATGTATTACACCAAATAACCTCTATTTTTATTTCTGTTTAAATGTCAAAGCAGTAATTAATTAGGAACTAAGGTATGTGTCCGAACTTAGCAGCAAGCAGCACTGCTATCGATGTAGTGCTGCCGCTGAGGTGCTGCGCAGCAATGCTGCCTGCCGCGTTGATTCCGAACACGGCAGCAGTGTCGCGCTGCACATTATAATATCTCTCATTATTATTATGTTTAATTATTTATGTATAATAATGTTATAAATCAAAAATGTTATATCCGAATAATGCACAAAAATAAAAATGTCCAATACGAATAATGTCCATAAATAAAAAAGTCCAATACGTACTTATAGTCTCGAAAACCAGTTAATCTACCTACTATCAGGGTCATAAGGGTATACCGCACGATCTCAGTTGAGGGATGTCTACTAGCCGGGAGGGACCCCTCCACGAGACCTTGCGTCACTATTTAAATGGCCATAGGCCTGCGTCTCGAGAAACCGAGGCTCGGCGGTGCCAGCTCCGCCAGGAAAACGTGGAGTTTAGGATACCTTGAGCAACCAAGTGGGGGAATCACCACAATCGGGGCGGTCAGACCGGTCGTGGACGAGTGGCTGTGGAGGAACCACTGCGCTCTCTCCTACCGGTTGTTACAGATGCTTACCTACCGGGCACGAGAGTTTTGGTAAGTATCTGTGGAGAACTGGAGAATACACCGGGAAACCACAGCCGAGTACCAGCACTGCGAGGAGCGCAGCGAGGACACAGGGGTCCAGACATTGATGGAGTTTACGTCGTGGGCACATCAGCAAAGAGACGGCGGGGAGAGAATGGGAGAGAACTGTCCCACCCGAGTTCCGCAGTCTGCAGCGGGGCGCCGCAGATGTGTCTTCGCCCAAGACTATCGGCCTCCATCACCGGGTGCCTGAGGATGGTGCGGGGGCTGCTCACCGTCCTTACAGAAGCAGACCGTAGACCACAGCGTGTCGTGAGGGAATTACGTACCCCCCAACCCCCCCGCCCCAGGATGACACCTGAAAACCCCCCAAAGACGTGGGATAGCACCCGAACCGCAGTGGTAACCGTAGGTCTTTTGGAAGTCCTGGGGTATCCTTCCGAGGGCTTACCCGGGGCTCCCAAACGTAGGCTGTTATGTAGGATACGTGTGGTATTTAGCTGGCAGGAGCCCGGCATAGCAACCATGTAGGATTTTCCTCATGTTAAAAAAAGAACTAGATAGCTAAATGTAAAAATAAATAAAACCAGCGACGTTTGTTCTACGTCTTTTGGAAATTTGTCACATTTTACTTTCGATAGTAATCGTCTCCGTTTAGTATTTCAGTTCCTTTAAATCTATACCTTGATCATAATAGGTACCTTGATATTTTTGACTACTAGAATCAGCTTTTCATTATCATTATTTTTTATTATTATTTCTTAATTTTATTTTTAATATTTATTATTCCATCTTAAATAGGTATCCTTGTACTGTACAAGTGGCGTTATTTCATAATAGCTACACGAAAAACATTGATGTTCCGTTTCATCTCCTGAGGTTAGAAATCATGGAAACCTCTTTTTTGGTGGGCACAGCTTGGAATGTAGAATAAATTTATATGTGTATAATTATGTATATCAAGGTCAACCAAGTGCCATCAATCAACAGCATATAAAATAGGCTTTCACGTATGTATGTTCACGTAACACAACATCGGTTATGACACGCATTGTGTATACTTCTATGCAAATATGTATTCGCTTTTGAAATATCCTACCAGCCTAATATGGATGTTATGAAGGAAAGTATCGTTAGGTTAGATACGCCCTGTGCTGAATACGCCGTCATACTTACGTCCATTGCAGACATTTCTTGTGATGTAACTTGTGCGTTGAAATAAAATTGTCGCTTAGAAGGTATGTATTTTAGCAATACATGCTAAACAGCGAAATTTGTAAACCATCAAGTATAGAAAATGTGCATTAAGACCTCTTCAAATCTCTGTCGAACCTTAGAAAGTTACTCCTATGGTGTTGCAAACGTTTTGCTACGGTGGCCACAGTCCATCAGGTGGGGCCGTAAGCTGATCTACCGCCTTAGTGGTATAATTTTTTTTTTGAAAATCTTAACCTTATATCACAGGGTCTAGTAGATAATAATTGAAATCTCTTCTTGTTCCAGCGGACTATATTCTGCCCTGCAGTCAAAGCGACCCTCAATTGGACTTGTGCATCAAGAACTCCTTCAACCATCTCCGACCCTACTTGTCCCAGGGTATACCAGAGCTCGGAGTGCCTCCAGTGGAACCGTTACTAATCGATCGACTGGTGATGGAAAACTCCGCTGGTCCTGTGAGAGTTACTGCCGCGTTTAGCAACATCACGGTCATGGGACCCAGTAATTATACTATCACCAAAATCAGGTAACCTTTTCTGAAGTTTATCCTTAGCACGGTAGGTAACGAGAAAATAGTTAAGTAGTAAATAAATTACTTTACAATTTTATAGACGATGCCCGAGGTTTCAGCTCGCCAAATTGACATCGCCACCAGACTGATGGAAAGCCGTGGCGGTTATCGCGTAAAATCATTACCCTCCTTTTGCGCAGTCAGTTAAAAGTAGCCTATATCCTTCCCTTGGACTCAATCTATCTCTATACCAAATTTCATAAAATCAGTTCAGCGGTTTAGGCGTGGAAACGTAAGAAACAAATAGACAGCCAGGTAGAGTTACTTAGGCATTTATAAAATTAAGTACGGATAGGGATTCGCACGGAAATCCAACCCTGATTGTGCTATTTTTGCTGATATCTCCGGTTCTGCTCAACTGAATGAGATAAAACAAAAATAAGAGTCTAGGTCTGACTAAGGTGGAATTGATCGCATGGAAATCCAAACTTAATGATATTTCTATTCTTGTTGATATCTCCGGTTCTGCTCAACTGATTGAGATAAAACAAAAGTAAGATTATAGGTCTAACCAAGATCTTTTTAAAAATAGCGGTAAATAGATGTATTCTTATCACAAGGCTAGGTGAAGACTTTTTAAGTAAACTTGTCGAAAATTGTGCAATGTCGTAATTTCTAATTAATTCTTTAACTAAAACAGGAAAGTGCAATTCACGAGAGCTGGCTAATGGTGTCAAGTCTGCGTTGTTGTCGCGACTATTGCTAACGAATACGTATAAAAATTGCTAAAACTGTCGTAACCAAACCGACAAGTTCACAGAGTTACTTCAGTTACAACACGTTGTCGTAATTTTGTCGTATGGATAGACTTTTTTTTAACGTCAGGGAAAATCCTTCGTGGATGCTGTGCTGGACTCCTACCGACTAAAAAACCTCATGTAATGCCCAACAGCCTACGGTTGGGAGCCCCGGGTAAGCCCTCGGAAGGATGTCCCAGGACGTATAGAAAGACTGTTTGTGGTAGCGAACTGTTTGTCTGTAATGATAAGGGTATCAACATTCAAAATATTGAGAAGATTATTGTGGAACGTTTAATTAAGAGTCATCCATTAATGAGCTCTATCAGTAATGACAGTAAATACTAAAGTCTAACGGCGATAGTTTAATTTATATTTTGACTGCTCATTAAACTTTATTTATAAAAGCTAGTCATTCATATTTGTCAGACACAACCACGATCTTTTTTTTCTACCCTTTATACTTAATTATTAAATTAAAATAACTGATTGAGTATGGAAAGCATTTTAAAGTTACTGTAAATACTCGGCTCTACCTACTACTTTTTTTTGATTTTAGCGTAGTCGGTGGCGAAAAAATATATGTAATTCACTTTCATTCACAGCCAATTTTTTATCACCCCGGATAGCTGACAGATAAATACCTTGACCTACCTGATCTGACAGTGTTCACTGGAGCCTGTGGGCATTTGCAACACCAGGCCGTTATATGGTTGCATTTACACTGCTATCATTCAGAGACAGATCTGTTGTAGATTTATGCCAATGAAATTCTGACACTATTTTACTGGTAGTCGTCAACCACAGCATTACATTATACCTTCTGAAGTATAGATCCCTTGTAAATAGAATTGCTCACAGTCACCGACCATAGCTTGATTACATTTGAAAAATTGAAAGTTCTTTTTCCTTCTTCTTTCCCCGGTCTGATGATAGATATTTCTTATAGAAATAAGCAGGACCATTGTACCTACATTTTTTTACATTGCTCTTGTTATATTTCATGTGTTTACATAAATGTGTGTACTTAGATGGTTTGGACATGTTGAGAGGATGGATGAAAATAGACTGACTAAACAGATCTATAAGGCGAGAATGAATGGGCAACCCAGTAGGGGTCACCCTCGGCGTACGCATGGTAACCAAATTGATGACCTGCTGGAAAAAGGCCAGGTCAAGAGTTCCCGAGAGCGTGTATGAAAGCACTTATGAAAGTAGAAGAAACGAAAGTGGTATGCCAGGATCGTAGCAAGTGGAAAGCCATAGTCTCTGCTTACCCCGAAGGGAAACAGGCGTGATGATATGTATGTATGTGTACATAAATAAATAAAATAAATTACCCCTGTAATCGCTTACAGAACACCGAGTAGAACGCTAACAGAACAACGAGTACGGGCTAGACGCTTCAAAATATTGTCTGAAAATAGCTGTGTTTCATTATCCATTTACAAATTTACCAGTCATTGCATTAGATGGTGATGCGCATCTGTAGAAGTTTGAGCAATGCCGTGGAATTAGAAACTGTGTACACTTACATTCTTTTTGTGGGAGAAGTAGAGCGGTGAGGCCATATTTTGTAATGCTAACGAGCTCTGTGGCGGCACAAAGGGTCGAATAATCGTTACCATTACAGTCAATTTGATTATGCTTTACAGTATAATGTACCTAGTATTATTATTATTCGAGAGACAGCGGCTTTTCTAGCCTATAAGCTAGTTTCACTGCGACCATTACTGATCTATTGTGATCGCCAGTGCTTAAAGTTCTTGGCTCAGTCCTGCGAATTCCAGGAAGTGCAGTATCTTCATAGGCCCGATTCGTTTGATCTTACATGTATCCAATATGATGTCCTCCAAGTAGAAAACTGCGACTACGTATAAAGGTTGGGCACGCACATTCTGTCAGGATGTGCACACGTATAGTAACTCTAGCCTGAATTAATACCACTATAAATGGCGAATCAGTATTATTAATGACCCTTTTCTCCCCAGTACTAAACTTTTCATCAAGCAGGCCGCATCAACGTGTGTAAAAAAAGTATCTGTCAGATTTGATATCAAAAAATGCATTGCAAAGTGTCACATTTTACACACTACAAAATGCTAAAACATTTTTAGCGTGTAAAATAAGACACTTTACTGTGTAAAATATTACACTTTTAGCGTAAAAATGTTATTCGTTATTGTCTAAAGTGTGAAACTTAGTTGTCATGTCATACGCCTCCAAATTTCCTTACTGGTCCGTAGTGTTTGTATCAGTCAAGATACTGTAACGAGTTTCGGAGAGGAGACCGCGATTTGGCAAACGTAGGTAGAACGTCCACTCGCCAGATCGACCGACGAAAAGGTCACATGGTTGGGATTGGATGCGGAAGGCGCAGAACAGTGTGTTGTGTCGTGGATTGGGAGAGGACTCCGTCCAGCAGTGGACTGCCGTAGGCTGATTTGATTGATTGATTCAAGATACTGTATTTACCTATGTGTACAGAGACACAAGATTTCTTTTATATGCAGGTCTGACGTAAAGAAACTGCGCATAGACATGGGTCTGGTGTTACCGAGGATTGAGATCACCGGCCGTTATGAAGTAACTGGACAAGTGTTGCTGTTTCCTGTCAGATCACAGGGAGATTTTTGGGCGTCATTTGGTAAGTACCACAATGTCTATTTTCCTACACTACAATCTGGTGGGATTAAGAAAACACCTTAACATAAGTAGATATTATATGTTTCTTGACACATTTGCTGTTGAAGCCAATCTTAAAGCGTCGCGCGGCTGATGCCCAACATCAGGGGACCCCACGCTCCCTACAGGAGACTGTACCTGGGGATCGTGCGAAGCATGGCCTTGTACGGGGCTCCCGTATGGGCGGAGACCCTGACGGCCAGCAATGAGGCTAGACTGCTGAGCCCGCAGAGAGTGATGGCCGTCAGGGTGATAAGAGGATACCGCACGATCTCCGGTGAGGCGGCATGTCTCCTAGCCGGGACCCCTCCATGGGACCTGGAAGCGAGAGCCCTTGCGTCACTGTTCAGATGGCGCAAGGAGGCGCTGGAGCGGGGCCAAAGGCCTGCGTCTCGAGAAATCGAGGCCCAGTGCTGCTCCACCAGGAAACCATGGAGACATGGAATGTGCGACTTGAGCAACCAAAGGGGGGATTCGCCACAATCACGGCCGTCAGACCGGTCATGGACGAGTGGCTGGAGAGAAGACACGGTGCTCTCTCCTACCGGTTGACACAGATGCTTGCCGGGCACGGTAGCTTCGGTAGGTATCTGTGGCGAAAACACTGGGAAACCACGGCCGAGTGTCAGCACTGCGAGGACCGCAGCGATGACACGGCGCTTCACACTCTAGTGGAGTGCACGGCGTAGGCACAACAGCGCCAGGTCCTCGTAGTGGGTCTGGGCGTGGACACTCTCTCGCTCGAGATCATGGTGCGAGCCATGCTCTCCAGCGGGAGTAAGTGGGACTGCGCCGCCTCTTTTTGCGAGCAGGTCATGCTCGCGAAGGAGGCGGCGGGCCGGGTGCGGGAGAGAACTCTCCCTCCCGAGTTCCGCAGTCCGCGCCCTGGGCGCCGCCGACGTGTCTTCGCCGAGGACTATCGGCCTCCATGACCGGGGGTCTGAGGACGGTGAGAGGGCCGCTCACCGTCCTTACAGAAGCAGGCCCATGACGGCAGCGTGACGTGAGCAACTCGAGCACGCCCCCCCTTAGAAGCGGGGTCACACCCGAAACCCCCCATAGACGCGGGATTGCACCCGAACCACCCCCTGGGCGAGGCCGCACTGGCGGCCGTAGGTCTGTTGGGAGTCACGGGACATCCTTCCTGAGGGCTTACCCGGGGCTCTCAACCATAGGCTGTTAGGCGTGGCGTGAGGTTTTTTAGTCGGTAAGAGTCCGGCATAACATCCTATGAGGATTTTCCCTCACGTTAACCAAAAAAAAAAAAAAAGCCAATCTTAAAGCGGATAACGAATTTATTCCTTTACTAATTTAAGACAAGTAAAAATTTTTAAGTTAAATTTGCTCGTTACTATTATATTTAGCATGTGAATTTATTTAAAATGAAGTAATAGAGTTTATAACCAATTAATAATTTTAACCAATTAATAGTTTTAATTTATAGATTCAAGTTTTGGCAAAAGTCAGTCCGACTCATTTTTATAATAAAATTGTAGAAAGTTGCATAAATAACTTATCAATAGGTTGACCTTGACCTACCCTCCAGAGTATCTTCCAGGGTCAGGGTCAGGGTTCGATGCTGCCGTAGTGAATCATACCTTTAGTACCCACGGTACTATTTTTATACCGAAGATATTTTAAAATTTCATCCAAATTGGTTTAGTAGTTTGGAAAACAGGATGTGTTGGCCATTTTCTTGAAAATTTTAAAGGTTCATCCTCTAGGACTTTTAAGGAATTATTAGGAAAATAAAGAACATGAACAGAGGAAATTACAAGATTCCTAGTAAAGTTGTTTTGTACATTTAACTTCAGGTGACGTGGTGGCTATTGCAAAAATCTTCGGCAAGGAGATCACGAGGGACAATAAGCAGTATTTGTTAGCTGACAGACTACTGGTGGATTTCAAGTTAAGAACATCAAGATTCAAAGTACGGGACACTGTGAACCATGGAAGTATTATTGGTAAGTACCATATTTTATTATTGATTATATTGATTATCCAAAGAAACCTAAACAACCACTTTAATATGACCTCTTCGAAATACAACGTGTCGAGTAAATAAGAGCTCTAACTCTATCTACGTTTCCAGACAACAGATTGTCTCAACCCAAATTTTTTTCACATTTTTACATCTCCCAGGTTCAATTCGCGGCTCAAGCAGATGATTTTTCAAAAATCTTTAAATGCAGTTTTACTTATTTTTGAAAAAAAAGGAATGTTTCCTTTCAGCAAAACATGCCATTTTCAATATTAAGGGTACTTTACCTGCAACTACCGTCTTTAAATTCCTCCCTGTATGTATTTATTATTAATAAGGTCTTTACAGTAAAGCGACATTGATAGGATCTTACCAAATCAGGCTAGTCAGAGGGGAAAATATTGTAGAGCACTGATTCTACATAGTCCTCAGGTGACCACCCTGAACTTACATTCTGGGTCGCAAGTCCCAGAAACCGACACGCTGGACTCCCCTGTACCATGCTATGGACACCCCTGTACCATACCATGAACCCAGGGCCCGTGCAGTGGAAAGCTGAGAACAAAATGACTTGACTGTTCACAAATCCGTAATACTGGTGCAAAATTGTCATTCAAATTTCTCAGAGCGAAAGTTCATTCTTTAGAACTACTCAAAAGAGTCTAGTCTTGTGGAAGTAGTGGATGAGTAGCTAAATGGTCTAAGAGTGGATGCCATTAAACCCCTGCAATTGCGTAAAACTGGACATAAAGTTGATAAAATGTAGTTAGTAATATAAGTTCAAGGTTAAGGACAAGTTCGTCTTACGAAACGTATTTCAACAAGTGATTATGTAAGTCAGCAAAATGTATGTCGATCGTTATCGTAAAGTTGACGAAAGTAATGAACTGACGCGAAAATTGCATCCAGTCTTGTTACAATATACAATCTTGATCTTCGTCTAGATACTTGACTCCAAAACTTAAATTGTCTGTTGGTCCATTGTCTGAAAAATATAGTATGATTCGAATGGCAGTTGCATTAACGAAACTGAAGTTGACTTGAATAGCTTTTGTGATTGAAATGCAGAGAGCGTTCTCTACAGTCCAAACTATAAATAGCTAGATAGGTAGGTATATGACTTACAAATAAAATTTAAATTGGTTAAAATATTTACCTCCGTTAATACAACTGTCACCTATATCAATCTGTATTTACTGGCTAAAGTGCAGTGGTTCCCAAAATTGATTGGGCTCCGACTCACTTAATGGACCCAGCCACATGCTCAAGGATAAGCGAGGAAGAAAATGCACAGAAACGCTGTAATGCTTCGTATTTGTCAGTTTTAAGTCCGAGTCAAAGTAGGGGCGATTCGAGGGAGAGAACGTGGGTGGGTTAGGGGAGCGTGTGGCTGGTAGGGAAATATTCGCGGCAACATGAGGAGCCGTGCGCATGAAATCTAGGCTAGGCTATGGGTTTGAAAATTTTCATTAGACTGTCTTAGACGAAAGAACTTAAGAAAGTGGTGGAGGGTTGATGCATCATCCAGCATTTCAGGGTCCACTCAAAATTTCCTCGGAAACTCAAAGTTCGAGAACTACTGGTTTAGCGCATCGCACTTTCTTATACTCCTTTCCATTTTTTATTATTAAAAAAAATATGATTATTATTATTTCTGTTAGGATTGGAAAGAAGTACAAGAAAGTGCGATTCAGTGCAGTCAGTGTAGCTCAACCCTAAGGCAATGTGCCCTAACCCTTCCCAAATTGATTGGGAAAGGACAAAATCTAGTGGACTGACCAATAAAAATAACAAAAGACTTTTTTCAATTCTAGGTGAGGCCATGAACCAGTTTTTGAACAACAACGCGGCTGAAATCATAGAAGAGATGCGACCGGCTGCCGCGTCATCTATCGCTAAGCATTTCCAGACATTCGTCAACGCAGCGTTCTCAAAGATACCCATCGACGTTTGGCTCAAACCTTAAATAGACTTCGTGTGAGTGTAGTTTTATAAGGACTTGTGTCATTTGTAGTGTATCAGCTAATTATTCATATTTAGCAGTAGCGACTTACGATTATGTATTACAGTTGTCAAAAAATAATAGGCCCATTTTGACACATAAAAGAGCACCACTTTCATTGGCGGATGCCGATCAGTGGCGAGAATCTAATTATTGGATTCGGGAAGCTGTCAATGTGAGTCATCGCAATGACAGATGTCAAAAGGGGCCTATTACATTTTTACGATTATAGTTTTATAGCTTTTAAGTCTCTCTGTTTAATATTAAGAATTTTTCAGATAATACACTTGCAAGGAACGCTGCGATTTGAAATGAAAATTATCAAATTTCAATGTATATTTATAGATACAGAGCTTTTTTCTTTCTTTCTTAAATATTAGAAATCTCTAGACTTGCTAATAATAGACGTTTCTTCATCTTGTCTAAGATGGTAGACGCAAGTGGCCCATTTGATAGAATTGAATCACCGTACCCAGTGAATATTTTCAACACTTGAGGTGCTGCCGGTTGCACTTACTTAAAATAACGTGGCTCGGTGTAGTTTAATAAAATTTATTACCAAGTTTCTTCTTCTTATTTGCCCTCTTTTGCTTTCTTCTTTTCAAGCCCATAAGGCCTTAAACTTGGCGTGAAAATATTACTGACACATCCGGGACCAAATGTTTATCACATCTTCTTACTTAAATAATTTGCACAAAATACCTGTCCAACTTTTTGTTGAAACCCAGTGAAACCAGTGTTATTTGATTCTGTTGTGAAATTCATGTTTTATAGTATTACCTATGTCATAAACAAACAACCTGGTATATTATTATGAAGTAATTTGACTAATTTGAATTATAATGGTAATTATATTAATAATATTACGAGCCTTAAAATTTGAATAGAGTGTCGCAGTATCACGATTAGAATCTGTTGCTGTGTCACAATTGCATTTGGTCAGATACTATACATTTGAACAGATAAAAAAATATTTCATATTAGCACTATTATTTTGTTTTAATTACTATTACATACACATTGAACACCATGAAGGATTTACACACGAAAAACGAAATTCTTTCCCCATAATAGGTAAGTCGAGGCTGCCTCCGTAATTTCTTATTTTCCTGAATTTCCGTGGTTACTTACTTTTCTTTTTTACATTATTATTTTCTGATCTCAAGTCATAAAGTTAATCATGATAAGTATCATAAAAGTATTATTATTTTGAATGTTGCTGAAACTAGAATTCAGAATTAACCCTTCAATACAAATGGTACTTTTTATCTAATAATTTAATTTCATTATATATTTTAGTACTCAAGAATATTCACGGGTACATTCCTTGTTATTTTGACTGGGTGTGATATAAAATTATGGTTATATCAATTTTTTACTATCGATTTTTAAAAGTTGTACATATTTTAGCCTTTAAATGCATAAGAATAAGCTTTATTTATTTAAGACAGTAAGCTACAACCACCCTGTATGTTAAGTTTGTATGTACTTAATGATTATTAAATATTCGATAATTTGTTTTAAGTAACGATTGTGATCCTTAAGCTATATTTAGTAAGAAATATATTAATATACTTAACTTTAATCCTTTTATTATTATCCTTGTAATTTTAGAACCATTCATCATGTTTAATGATTATTAATTTCACTCCCATCTGTGTGAAGCATAACAAAATGCATAATTGAGTGCTAAAGTCACACGTCGTTAAGGGGACTAGTTTAGAAAATGACGAAAAAGAGGTGCAAATAAAAGCGTTTTTGTCTGCCTAAGTAGACGGAAAATTATAGCCAATAGAAAATTAAATTAAAAATTTAAAAACCCCCGACTCACAAAAAAAGAACAATAAAAAAACCTGTATAAAGTAAAAAAATAACTATTATATTATGACCTATCTACCCTAAGTATTGAACCTTTATTATTATTATAGGTAGCTATATTTGTTACGTATTCATATTTTTAACTAACAGTTGGTCTCGTCGGGGGGACCGCTCTATACCTAAATAGAGACAGACGCACGATTAGGTTATGATTAGGTGAGCGGTCCCCGACGAGACAAACTGTTAGTTAAAAATATGAATACGTAAATAATATAGCTACCTATAATAATAATAAAGGTCGGCGGAGTCGGGGGTTTTTGAATTTTTAATTTAATTTTTTATTTCATGCTTTTTATAGGAGTTTTTTAATATCAACATACGTATAGTCTATCAACAATTATTCAGAACTAATGCGAATTGCGCGGAGTGTGGTTCCAGAATTAGAAATACATTCCACTCTTCATATCTTTCGAATGGCTTAACCGATTTTCATAAAACTTGCGGTATCGTGATGTTATATATGTTATAGTTGTTGATGTTATAGTTATGACCTTTCATTTGATACCCAACACGGGTATATTTGAATAAATTTAATTTCGGGGGTTAAAAATAGATTGTTAATCTACAAGATGTGTGTCAAAATATGGTTTTGTTGTAAATTGTATATTAATTATACATAATGTGTAAAAAGGTCATAGAGTCACCCCTAAATTTTAGATGAATGCATTTTAGGACTTCATTTTTTATCGACGCGAAAGAAAACTATATGCCAACATAATGAAGAAAATATACACTTATAAATGGTTTTTTTTTTCAATTTTGAATAAGTATAAGTATTAGCTTGTTACAACTAAAATAAGCTAAAAAATGCTACATTTCCGAACCTGAAGGACGCGTGTTTTGTATGGTCAAGGTCGTTAGGCCTACCCACGGCCTTAAATAACTTCAGTGCTGAACTTCTGATGTAAAAAAGTTACCGAAGTAATTAATTACTCTACACTTTATATTTAGTTTCAGTGGAGTCATCGTTTCAATGTATAAAATTAAACAATATATCAACTTAAAAATAAGTTGGCAGATTCTTTTTAAATTTCTGAATGAATTTAAAATAATGAAATGAAACTGTAATATAACGCACAAAATAATAAATCAATTATAATAAAACATATTATTATCAACTTAAAAATAAGTTAACATATTCTTCTTCATTTATGAATGAATTTTTAAAAATAAAAAAGTAATAAACACACACAACATAATAAATTAATTACAATTCAATATTACCTAATATCAAAACTAGTAGCAAATAGTAATTCTATTATGAGAGAATGTCGTCTGCATTGAGGGTGCCGAAGGCATGGTCAGCAAGTGGTTTCAAGAAGTCCCGGAGAGCTTCCTCCATGGGAGCCTGGAACTCTTCCGCTAAAGTTTTCCAGTTCTCATTCAGGAACTGGTTCATTGTAGTACCTAAAGAATGGAATTGTAATTAGAGAGATTATGGATAGAATGGTCAATTACATTGTGTAAGATTTAAGCTTTTCAATATCGACAAAGCTTGTTTGATAATCCTAATTATTTTAGACCAGTGCGGAAGTGTTACTACAGACTCACATTTCTTTATGGTAAAAAAATCTATAACCAATAATGCTTACACCTTTTATCACATTACTAGCTGACCCGCGCAACTTCGTTTGCGTCACATGGGATTGAGAAAGAGAGAAGTGTGGTATAAATATTTAGTGATATAATGTTTCCCGTCGCATTTACTTCGTCGCTTATGTTCATTAGAGCTGACCCGCACAACTTCGGTTGCGTCACATGAGGGTGAGAAGGAGAGAGGCGTGGTATCAATATGTAAAGTGATAAAATGTTTCCCGTCGCATTTACTTCCGCCCGTCCTTTTTTCGTACGGATCCGACTTGCACTTGACCGATTTTTATCGTTCATTTGACTGGCTACTACTGCAGACAAATATGAGCGAGGCGACAATGGCAATAATCGTTATTGACGTCGTCGGTCGCCTCGCTCATATTTTAAAACTTATTAAGAGGAAGTAAATGCGACGGGAAACATTTTATCTCTAGCAGTGAGCCTCGACATCTCGAAAGCCTTTGACCGGGTCTGGCACCGTGGTCTTCTTACGAAACTCTCCTCCTATGGACTGCCCGAGAGTTTATGCGGATGGGTGTCCAGCTTTCTGGCCGGTAGAAGCATCAGGGCCGTCGTTGACGGCAGCTGTTCTGACTGCATGGCCATAAACGCTGGAGTACCACAAGGCTCTGTGTTGTCCCCTACTTTGTTTCTGCTGCATATCAATGACATGTTGTCTATTGACGGCATTCATTGTTATGCGGACGACAGTACGGGCGACACTTATTACACGGGCCGTCCCGGTATCTCTCGAGTTGCAGTGGAAGAAAGTCGTGAACAACAACTTGTGTCTGAAGTCGAGGCTACTCTCACCAGAGTGTCCGATTGGGGTCGACAAAATCTTGTCCAATTTAACCCTACCAAGACACAAGTTTGTGTTTTCACCGCAAAAAAGACCCCATTCACTGTGGCGCCACAATTTCAGGGCACATCTCTCACCATCTCTGAAAGTATAGGGATCCTTAGTGTTGACATCTCCAGTGATGTGCAGTTCCGTAGTCACTTGGAGGGCAAGGCCAAGCTGGCGTCCAGGAAGCTCGGAGTGCTCAGAAGGGCGCGGCGGTACTTTACTGCGGCGCAAGCACTGCTTCTCTATAAGTCGCAAGTGCGTCCGCATATGGAGTATTGCTGTCACCTCTGGGCGGGGGCACCCGAATACCAGCTTCGTCCATTTGACTCGGTGCAAAGGCGAGCTATGAGAGTTGTCAACGACCCCATACTTGCAGGTGGTGTGGAACCTCTTAGTGACAGGAGAGACTTTGCTTCTCTGTGTGTGTTCTACCGCCTGTACAACGGTTTGTGCTCTGAAGAATTGTTTGATATGATGCCTACGGCTACATTCTATCATCGCACCGCTCGCCATAAACAGGGTGTTCATCCTCATACGTTGCGTCCTGAGCGCTCGAGCACGGTGAGATCTAATAGAGGCTTTCTTCCGCGTACGCTTAGGTTGTGGAATGATCTCCCTGCTTCGGTTTTCCCAAACGCCTACAGTATGGGGTTTTTCAAAAGGGGACTTAGAAGGTTTTTAAAGGGTCGGCAGCGCGATTGTGGCGCCTCTGGTGTTGCATACGTCCATAGGCTGCGGTGACCACCGGTACATCTGGTGGGGCCGTATGCTTGTCTGCCACTCTTGTGGTATAAAAAAAAAAAGGACTTTTTTTAATAACTTTTTAAGGGGAACAATTTAATAATACACTATTTTTACGTAACTTTAACCATTTAAGCAGTGTACGAAATGGAAGCTCTGAAAAGAAAGAAATTTTCCCCGTTCTCAAAACATTATTCATGGCTGCTCCACCACTATTCATCAGCGTGATGGTATATTGTCATTAACCATCCTAAATAAAATGACTATTAAACTGTAAAATTATTTTTGAAATGCAACCAGTAGTTTCTGAGATTCTAGCACAAACAAACTCTTCAGTTTTAAAATATTGTGAGCGGATCTTAAGAGATAGACAAATTAGGTTATTGTGAGCGAACCTTAAAAGATAGACATATGCTGTCGCGGACTTTTTTTTAGAACTTTTTAAGAGAAACAATTTTGTAATACACAATTTTTACGTAACTTTAACCATTTACGCAGCGTACGCTTCGGAAGCTCTCAGACGTTTAAAAATATTCCCCGTTTTCGAAACATTCTTGATTGCTGCTTCGCTCCTATTCGCCTTGGCGTGATGTTATATAGCTTATAGCCATCCTCAATAGATGGACTATCAAACTGTAAAAGAATTTTCGAAATCCAACCAGTAGTTCCTGAGATCCTAGCGTTCAAATAAACAAACAAACAAACAAACTCTTCAGCTTTATAATATTAGTATGGATGTATCTTGTATCCCTGCAAGTGGTGCATTTGCTGACAAGAACTAACGAAAAATTACCTGTAGGTACATAACTTTCAAATCTAGTCGAAACACAGCAATAGATGTTTTTTATCTAATTTGTAAAATGAAATTAAACTGTAATAACTTGCGCAAAAAGACACGAGTCAAAAACCTTGACACCTTCAACTACATATTTCTTGTGTAAGTTTTGTACTTTCCATAGACATAATTTCAAAACTGGTTGAGTGTCTGCATAATAATGATTCACGCACTGTTCCTTTATATCTATTGGATTATTGGCTAGTAGTTTGACTAAACAGCTGAATTAGTCTTATTTTGGTTAAAGGTTTCTTTATATAACATTCTTTTAACATACAAGTACGGATCAGACTCGCGCATGGAGGTTGCTATGCCAAAAAAACTGCACAAATCACGCTTGTTGAAAGGGGACCTTTCAGTTTTTTCTTTTTTTAGTATTTATTGTTATAGTGGCAACAGACGGACATCATTCTGTGAGGAATCTTTCCTAGAACTGAACGATTCAAAAGATCGTTTCTCTGTCGAAGCATAAAAATCTAGACGATCTGCCAGTGCACGTGTTGCCCTCCTCTTACAATCCTGGGTTCTTCAAGCGGAGCGTGAAGAGGCACATCGTAGGGCCGCCAACTTACAGACTGTGACAGTGGTTCCCAATCGCTAGATGTCGCTGTGACTTTCCATCGGACGGCGGCATCATTTTGGCGAGCTAAATGTAAAAAATAATCCTTATTGCTAAAATGTGGTTAAGGTACTCACTCAAATCATCATCCCCACCAAACAAGTTGTCCAACTGCATCGTAGCTTGTCCCACTTGGAAACTGACTTCCAAGTGTTCACAGGTCAGCGCGTCCACATCATGTTTCCGAGGCGCTCGACCCAGAACTATGGTCACTGTAGCGTCAATGTCTCCTGAAATATTCACAACAGAAATGTAGTGGATGATAAAGGATTGTTTAAATGAATTAAAAACCGACTTCAAACAAAATCTAAAAAATGAAAAATAAATTAACTTAGCACAAAGTAATAGGTAAGTATATTTAGATTTATCTTCTGACTTCCTGTATATGGGACCACATGGGAAGCACCAGCTTTCAAATAAAAAAGAATCATTAAAATCGGTTAACTCGTTCAAGTGATTTGCCGGTAACAAACATAAAAAAAAATACAGACAAATTGAGAACCTCCTCCTTTTTTGGAAGTTGGTTAAAATTTCGGAAATACGAAATAATAGGAGATTCACGGCAACGATTTACGAAACGACAAAACCACCAGGGGTGACACTGGCTATGCAGAAACTCTCAGAAAATCAAGGATGTGTGTTGAGTTTTTCCTACTCCTGTCCTCCTTTATTATCATTGTACGATGGCTTTCCGCCAAGGCCTTAGCACCTGATTCCATTCGAATGAATGTCATTCCGGGATCGAACCGACTTATAAACCACACAGTCCTTGTTTATCCGTCTTGGGCTGGGCGAGTATCTGAAAAGCATGTTCCAGGATAGTTGGTATCACTCTGCAAAGCCTATGGTATAAAAAAAATGTTATATTTACCGTATTTAGCTGAAAAATCTCCATCTCCGTCAATAGGTAGCAGGAGAATCTGTCCTTCTAGCTTGTAGTGGCCCTTCATTTTTAGCTCAGGAATGTGTATCTTTGCTATTATTTGGTGCTTCTTATTGTCAACCCTGATAAAATTATCAACATTATTCTAGAATTGATGTTGTTAGATTTTCAGAAATGAATGAATTTATTCCAATTAATTTATTTTGGTATTGATTTATTGGTATAATTCATTCATTTCTGTTTTGCCATGTTCTGTAAATTATTGAAATTTGGACATGTGAATGACAGAGAGAGAGAGAGAGAGAGAGAGAGAGAGAGAGATGATTATTGAAGACCAGATCTTCTTCTAGACTTCTTCCTTTCCAGAATACAATTTATTCCTGTATAAAATTATAGCTAGATCCATCAATATAATATAATATTAAAACCAAACATTCACGCATTCAAACATAACGCTCTCAATCTTTTGCTTGTTTAATATTAGTAAGATTACCTACATTAGTTAGAGAGTTGATTTGAGAATCTCTTACATTTTGAAAAAGAAGCAATACTTACTCTACATCCCTTACGCGCATAGTTGCAGGTCCTTTGACCTTGACGTTAGAATACTTGGACACCAACGAGATAGGACCTGACGCCTGTTGGATGGACAGCGCCGGGATGAGGAGTGGCTCGCATGATGGTATACCGTACTCCGGCAGTCCTATTAACAAATTATAATTTTATGGAAGACTCTCCTATTAGAATATAATTCAAATGTAAATTGTCGGACAACGGAGGAAAATCAAGTGTTCCAAGCGCACATAGACAACGGCGACCACTTTTCATAAGGTTGGCTGTATGCTTTGTAACCTTGGTGGTGTTATAAAACATCTTCACAAACTTTCACCTTTAATATTAGTCTATACTTAAATTATAAAGAGGAAAGATTTGATTGTTTGTATCGAATAGGCTCCGAAACTATTGGACCGATTTGAAAAAATCTTCCACTGTTGGGAAGCTACACTTTTCGTGGTGAACATAGGCTATATTTTATTACCATGTTCCCACGGAACGAAAACTACTTAGGTGAAACCGCGTGACGTCCGCGAGTTAGTATTTTTTTATACCACTATGGTGGCAGACAAGCATACGGCCCACCAGAAGGACTGGTGGTCACCGCAGTCTATGAACGTCTGCAACACCAGAGGCGCCACTCTTGCGCTGCCGACCCTGTAAAAACCTTCTTACGAGTAGACCCCTTTTGAAGAACCCCATACTGTAGTGTAGGCGTTTGGGAAAACCGAGGCAGGGAGATCATTCCACAATCAAAGCGTGCGCGGAAGAAAACCAATGTAGTAATATAAGATTTAATTACCTGTGGCTAACCGAGGGATGTACATATTCAGTGCGTCTCGTAAACATTTTTCTAGCTCTTTTTCTTCTCTGGGACAGACGAAACCACCAACTAGAATATAAATCAAATGTTACATACATTTGATAAATATATGTATATGTGGGTCATTTTTACATAGCGCCATCTAGATTAAATTAAACTAATATTAGTATGATCTATGGGATCTAGAGAACTGATAAACATACAACAGTATTTAGCTATCATCAATACATATAATAAAATCGTAACAGGTCGCTGTCTGTACATGAAAGATAAATAAGAAAAAATATTATCGGGGGGCTTTATGAACGCAATAGAACCCAAAACAATGATTTTTAGAATTTTTGTCTGTTTGTCTGTACGTTTGTGCACGCTACTCTCGGTAACCGCTTAAACGATTGCAATGCGGTTTACTTTTTTGTGTTAAGGTTTGCTCCACCTAGCATTTAAAATAGTGTTTATTTCATGTCAATCGGTTAATAAATAAAAAGTTATATCACTTTAAAGAATCATCTATAGACATATGAATCTAACAATGGATAAATCTAAACTGGCGTGTTGGGTTAATCATAAAAGAGCTTAATGATTAAGGCTATTTTAAAACAATTCAGTCCGCGTCGAAGGCGTGGACTGAATTGTTTTAGAATAGACTTGATCTTTAAGCTCTTTTATGATTAAGCAAACAGGGCAGCTTCAAACGCTGTTTGATGAGTCTGATGAAGAAATACCAATACACCTCATGTGACGTAAACGAAGTTGCAGGGTTAGCTAGTTTTCAAATACATGCGCAAGATAAATTACACACAGACACAGAACTAATCAACGTGTTCATCACAGAAAGCGGCCTCAGTCCTGAATGGGAATCAAACCTACGACTTCTGATTCTGTAGTCAGGTACTGTAACCCACAAGACAATAAGGTCAAGTGAAGACATTTTCAAACTATAAGCCAAAAGGTTAGGTGGTTATATCGTTGCCGTATGTCACACTACAAACTGGACTAAATCCGAATCCTATGGGAAGGCCATGAGAAGTGAAAATGTTACTATAGGAATATGGACCCTAGTTTTATAATATGGAGTTCGGCAACGGGATCGATCGAATTGGATAAAATAACCGCATTGAGCTATAATATTGACAATTACTCACAATTCATATAACTCTTCTCGATACACGACACACAACTTACAACAGAGAGCAGACTCAATAATAACCACATGTTTGAGAGATTCTATCACAGTACTACAACTTTACATTCGTCCATATTTAAGTAGAAACTTAAACGTGATGATAAACGCTACTGGTAATCATTAATCATTGTAACAATCATTATCTGAACATAATGTGTACAATCTGCGTCTGACAGATAGTATGATATTGCAACACGTGTCTATGGCTCGTGAGTTATCTTGTGAAGAGAGGATAGAAGATTTATCTGACTAATATGTCTAGTGAAGACAGACCTTTTTTTTTAACGTGAGGGAAAATCCATCATGGATGCTATGCCGGATTCCTACCGACTAAAAAACCTCACGTAACGCCCAGGCCCAACGGCTTATAGTTGGGAGCCCGGGGTAAGCCCTCGGAAGGATGTCACAGGACTCCCAACAGACCCACGGTCACCACTGCGGCCTCGCCTAGGGGTGGTTCGGGTGCTATCCCACGTCTTTGGGGGGTTTCGGGTGTGATCCCGCTTCTAAGGGGGGGCGTGCGTGTATCTCTCACGTTACGCTGCCGTCATGGGCCTGCTTGTCCTCAAGCCCTCGGTCATGGAGGCCGATAGTCTTCTGCGATGATACGTCGGCGGTGCCCAAAAACAGACCTGGAGCCCAAATCTGCTTTTTATATTGTGTCAAAACGTAATCGTTATCGTTGCTCAATATATTAATGTACATCAATATGGATATTATGCCGGAGTCTTACCGACCAAAATCACACCGTGTCTTTCAGCCGTTAGAGCGTGATTGAGTAACAAACATCCAAACATCCAAACATCTTCACAAACTTTCGCATTTATAATATTAGTAGGATTAGTAGGATATGTTTGACCATAATATTTGACATTTTACTGAGCTATTAAACTATACTCTTCTGTTATAACACAATTGAACTATGTGACTTGGACTTCAGCAATAAAGTAAATTCTGGACAGCTAAGCGAGCGCTTCGAATGAAATTGAGGATAACGATCGTATGATGAAGAGTCTCGTGTTACGATTATTAAGGAATGTTGGGCTATGCTGGAATGATTAAAACGATGTCCAAATAGATATAAAGATATATTATGTGTACCTATATCGTTCAAGAACCTTGAATGCCCCTGTACAGTTTAACCGCTCCATCCAAAAAATAAATAAATAAATCGGCATTAATATTTTATTTTATTTTCGGAGATTTTGTATCTACAGATTTTTTTTTGTAAAAGTGAACTGATGAGGTGTATATTTTGTAAATAAAATATTATAAGTCTTAAAACTGCTTTATATTTTGAATTACATGGTAAAATCTGAGAGTACTCCTTCATTTTCCCCATCCTAATTTTCAGCCAAATATCATAAATCCATTACACACGGGGTGTTCTCGGATTTAGTGTAGTTATTTTTGTCAGTTATCCAGCATGATGAAACAGTTAGGGTTTCTGTAGTACGTCTCCTGTAAAAGAAATAAGGATATATCGCACCTTCATTTCGAAACCGTTACTAAACAAAATAACTAAATTTTACAGGAGAAGCAATTTAAGATTTTTGGCCTATTAAATACCTCATAATGAAAAACTTATGAACTTTTATGAGGTATGTCTTAGATTACTTATTAAATTATTAGTTCCTTTTCAAGATGTGAAGGCACATAATTAGATAATTTAAATAATTACTGATTTATAGTAATTTTAATTTTTATAGTAACACTTTTGCAATAACTTTTTTTTCAATTATCATTGAATATTGTAATGTTAGTATGAATTGAATGTTACTATGTAAAAAATTAAATTCTAGCTATTTTAAATGACAGAATAATGAGTGTGAAATATATTTAAAGACACGGATAAAATAAAAGGTAATAGTTAAAATCACTATTTATTAAACGAACGTATGAAGTACAATTATAAATGGCAAATAACTCTTTATTCTTCTTTTAATAATTATCATTTAATTGAAGCTTACAGTCACCGTATTTACTTATTTTGAATAATAATATCAACAGAAAACTAATTCCTATTCAGATGGGACCACCTGCGGGATTCAGCCTACAGGTAGGGGGCGTCAGCATAAGCATCGAGTCCTCTTTGAAGTATCTGGGGCTCGTACTCGATGGCCGGTGGAAAATCGGACATCACTTCCGAAGTTTGGTCCCAAAACTGATGGGGGCATTGATGCCCAACATCAGGGGACCCTACGCTCCCTACAAGGAGACTGTACCTGGGGATCGTACGAAGTATGGCCCTAGGGGCCCCCGGATGGGCGGAGACCCTGACGGTCAGCAACGTGGCTAGATTGCTGAGCCCGCACAGGACGATGGCCGTCAGGGTGATAAGGGGATACCGCACGATCTCCGGGGAAGCGGCATGTCTCCTAGCCGGAACCCCTCCATGGGACCTGGAAGCGAGAGCCCTTGCGTCACTATTTAGATGGCGCAAGGAGGCGCTGGAGTGGAGCCATAGGCCTGCGTCTCGAGAAACCAAGCCCCAGCGGTCCCAGCTCCACTAGGAAACCGTGGAGACATGGAAGGTGCGACTTGAGCAACCAAAGGGTGAATTCGCCACAATTGCGGCCGTCAGACAATCATGGAAGGGTGGCTAGAGAGGAGACACGGTGCTCTACTGCTACTCCTACTGGTTGTCACAGATGCTTGCCGGGCACGGTAGTTTCGGTATGTATCGGTGGGGAAGACACCAGGAAACCACAGCCAAGTGTCAGCACTGCGAGGATCGCAGCGATGACACAGCGCTCCACACGCTGGTGGAGTGCACTGCGTGGGCGCAACAGCACCAGGTCCTCGTAGTGGGTCTAGACGTGGACAATCTCTCACTCAAGACCATAATGCGAGCCATGATCTTCAGCGGGAGTAAGTGGGATTGCGCCGCCTCTTTCTGCGAGCAGGTCATGCTCGTGAAAGAGGCGGCGGGGCGGGAACGCGAGAGAACTCTCCCACTCGAGTTCCGCAGTCGGCGGCCTGGGCGCCGTCGTCGTTTCTTCACCGAAGACTATCAATATCATTCACCATGACTTGGGGTCTGAGGACGGTGAGAGGGCTACTCCCCGTCCTAACAGAAGCAGGCCCATGATGGCAGCGTGACGTGAGGGATTCCCGCACACCGCCCCTTAGAAGCGGGATCACACCCGAAACCCCCCAAAGACGCGGGATACCTAGCACCCGAACCGCCCCTTGGGCGAGGCCGCAGTGGTGGCCTTCCGAGGGCTTACCCGGGGCTCTAGCTAAGTAAAAATAATATAACACAATATGAAACTAAACAGTCATCTATAAATCTTTTGTATTTGTTTTATACTTATTATTTGTATACTTATTGTAATAATACTACCACTGTTTATATACTTATTGTAATAATACTAACCGTAAACATGAGAATCAAGTTAGTCAAGAACTATACTAAACCAATAATCACAATTTGAAACTAAATATTTATGTCATACTTTTATCTAGAATCTTTATTATAAGGATTATACAAAAGGTAACGGTTTTAGTTTTAAATTTGAAAAAAATAAAATACACATTTTAAGTTAAAAACTGTGACTAAACAAAAAAACACACTTTATAGAATAAAAATAAGTAAATAATATAGCTTAACGAGAAAGTCAACCGTTCTTATATCAATAGTTACACTTTTATTATAAACTTGTACGTCGACTCCTCAAATGGACTGGTTTAATAACGGTTATGTCATTAGCGTTTGTTTAAAATTTTCGTTTAGTAACGTTTTAGTTTAGAGCTATCTACCGTAATATTGAGGTATTAAATAAACTGTCAAATTCATTCGGTAGTTCCTGACGATTTAAAAAAGATGGCGTTATTAACTCAATTTCGTAAAAAATTCGTTTAGTAACGGTTTCGAAATCAAGGTGCGATATTGTGTGAAGCTCGGCGTGCAGCCGCCGTTATCGCCAAAGGCGTGGGCACGGCTGAGGGATACGCCGGCGTGAACACGCCACCGAGCGGGATTGAGCGGCTAATATCGTTTGTCTGATAAAGGAATTGTTGCTTTATTGGATTCACAGGATGCTGTCCTAGATATGTTTCTACTTGAACGATAGGCTCTCAGACACTTTAAAGGCCTACTTAAGGATACTTGAAAGGCCGATGATGTCAATCGTCCTTACAAGTATCCCTCTTACGTTACTGATCTTCCACAATACTTCAACAAATGAGTGTTTTTTGAGAAATTGTCAAACGCCTGCTGAAAAAATTTGAGCAATATAAATAGAATGCAGAATTGAAGAATTGCGATTATTTAATTATCTTCTATTTTATTTATTCATATTTCTCCAGTAGTACCTATGTAGTATTTCCTTCCGTGACACAGCAAGGCACGGATATTAAGTATCGGATTCAACGCGAATCAACCATATCGTCTGCTTACTGGTAAAACATAATAAATGCATTTTTCATCTAAAATGACTTATGTATGCATGCATATACATGTAATTTTCGATGCTCTATCTACTGGCAAAACAAAATAACTGCTAGGACCGTTTAATACAAAGATACCTTAGTTAACAATATGATAAACAACAATGAAATAGTAATAATCATTCAGATAAACAGAGGTAAATCAACTTAACATCGAATTAAAACTAAACAGCACAAGTAAATGACAATATATCACTGTATGATTTTTTCGATGTAGAAAGATGTAGTATTTACGTTCCCATGAACTTTAAGCTAAAATAAGTTAAATTCATTTATTTACGATCATATTTACATAATGTATTTAAATTCCTACAAGTAAAATGAGATAAATGCAGAGTTTTACCCAAATTACTGAGCACTTATGGCAAATAAAGGTATCTATTATATCTGTTTTTTTCAATTACAGGTAAAACCAGTTAAGTGCATGACCTAGGACAATAATAACTGCTTTATTGCCTGATTTTCTGAAGAATGTGTTGCTGTAATTTAAATGAGATACAGTGGAATATTTTATTTATCATTTGGCATTAAAGAATTAAAAAAAAATTAATGATAGTTTTAAATCGATGAAACTTTCAAAGCTTATAATCTCAGTTCAAGAAAATGTGCAGTTAACATATTTTACCAGTAAGCAGACGATATACGAGTTTGAAGTCTTAACAAATACTAAAATCAGAGAAAAAGGGGGATTAAGGAGGGCTCCCATACAACAAACGCAATTTTTTAGCACGGAATCCTCTGTGCGCGATTCCAACTCGCACTTGACCGGTTTTACATATTGGACTAGATTTATATAAAAAATGTCGCATTGCTGAAAAGTTAAGTGAACCTACCAGTCCACACTGTCCACAGACAAGTTGAAAATAATAAAATTTGTTATAAGTACTACTAACTTCCCGTGGATATTTATAACTCTAAGCTTGAATTAATAGCAAAGTCCTATAGTGTTGCATGCCTGTGCAATCTGTGAATAAAGAGCTATCTGTAAACTTTACACTTCACTTGAAGCCCAATACGAACATCTAGGTACTACCCGTTCGCTCTAACTTTGCCGCTGGCGTAGAGACGTATACCCGAATTGTTAAATACACGAAGTAAATTGACATTAGCTAATGTCACTTCGTCATAGAAAATACGCAACATTGTATGAAGAAGTGACATTAGTTGCTGTCAATTTACTTCATCTAATTAAAAATTCGACTTTAGTATGGAGCCGAGCGGCAAAGTTAGAGCGAACGAGCAGTACAAGAAATTGTAGGTACGAGTATGATAGTTTGTAATGCGTTGAGATATTCTAATGATAATGTAATCTTACTAATACCATGTCGGCTGTGCGAAAGTTTGTGAGTGTGGATGTCAGGATATTTGTTACTGTTTCACAAGTATCTGGCTGACATTTGGTACAGGGTCAGAATTACAATCTTAAAACCAAATGCATAGGCTCTACTTTTGCCTTTGGGAGTCCTGGGTCCAAACCTCACGTAAAGGAGTCCGGCATAGCATCCTTGATGGATTTTCCCTCACGTAAAAAAACCTATTATCATATTTCTTTTGTTCAGAAACATCATCACTACATAGTATAAAACAAAGTCGCTTTTTCTGTCCCTATGTCCCTTTGTTTGCTTAAATCTTCAAAACTACGCAACGGATTTTGATGCGGTTTTTTTTAATGGATAGAGTGATTAAAGAGGAAGGTTTAACGTAAACGCACCTAATAACGACCCCTTAAAATCCGCGCTCATTACCGCCCTATTTAGAAAACTATCATTATAATGTGATGTGTTAAAGTTACACAAGTGGTTACTTTTGGAAAAATGTAGATATATTTGTATTGCAATTATTCATGTCTATTTTGGGTAACGTACTCAATGATTTAAAGAATTATTGCCCATTTCTTCCGTGACTGCCGGCGATAGTGCATTTTCCATAGTGTGGCGTCTCCGATGACTTAAGTTCTCTTGCTTCTTTCTTAGCAGAATATTATATCCTAAAGCATTTTAATGCAACTTATAGTTCTTTTTATGCATTTTGTATACTTTCAGGAACACAAATAATAATAAATTTTAATGAGATACTCTTTTATTTTGCTTAAAATTCAATATTAAAAATAGGCGGTAATAGGAACAAAAATCACAATTTTGTTCCTATTAACGACCCATGTCGCTGATAAGAACTTTTCGTATCTTTCGTGTGTCATGATTTTTGCTAAAATACGTCAATTAATAGGCAGAAGGCTATACTAACTCAGTTCCTTAATATGTTAACTTGCATTTGAGCTATTAACGCCATATTATTTAAGAGCCTTAGTAGCCTTAAAAGAAACTTTGCTCTTAAGTAAATATTTTGTTGAATAAAGGAGGTGTAATTTATAAATATTGTATTTTTATAGTTAAAATATCATTATTATAAAATATTTATAGCAACCACACTATTTAAAATCATACAAATGTACAAAAACCACATGTATTTACCCAATTCATACACATTCCATTGGGTCGGTAATAGGTTATACGATTTCCTTTAATAATACCTATTACCGATCTACTTTTACATTTACAACGAACTCCGTAGTCGTTCGTCGTTCCTTATAGTCAGTTCCAAGTACAGCAAGGGATGCTGTACAAAAATTGTTAATTATATTTATAAATAAATGATAATAAAAAGAACTAAGAAGTTATCTCAATCTGCGTTCGGGCTCATGGAGGAGAGACATGGAATGGCACTACAGAGGCCGGATGATATGTAGATACAAGCGGCTCAATAGACTGATCTCTATATCTTTGAAAACCGTCCTGTGACACTACAACACAGACCACAATAAAGGGTCTAAGTATTTTTAAGGAATCGGTCTATAGGGCTGAGTCAGCTGTCAAAATTAAAAACCGGCGACAGTCTGCTTTGCCTAAGATACTGAACGAGGTTGAAAGCTTCTATGAACAGTTAGGTACACACATTTCCTGTCCTGGTCCTGGGAGACTTCAATGCCTGGTCACAGGCTTGGGGCTCCCGGGAAATCAGAGACAGGGGGAGGATACTGGAGGATTGGGTCACAACTCAATCACAAATCATTCCGACAGCGGACAGGCCTGCCGATGTTGATACCGAGGTGAAGTGGTTCGGGAGAGCCATATCGCACATCTGCGATACGGCGATGCCCAGGGCTAGGCCCAGACCGGCGAGGAAACAGGTGTACTGGTGGACGCCGGAAATCGCGCAGTTGCGCGCGGATTGCGTTACCGCGCGCCGCCGGTACATCAGGTTCCGCCGGAGACATCGTCGCCCAGATGATGCGGCAGCCCGAAAGACGGAGCTCTATGATGGGTACCGGGAGGCCAAAAGGGCCCTCCAGACGGCCATCAACCGGTCCAAAAAATTGAGCCGCGAAAAGCTGATGGAGACTCTGGAGCGAGACCCGTGGGGGCGCCCGTACCTTATGGTAAGGGGCAAATTACGCCCTAAGGCGCCCCCACTGACCCAGAGTCTCCAGCCAGAGCGGCTGGAGGGGGTCCTGGACTCCTTGTTCCCGTCGAGAGCGGAGGAACACATTCCTCCGCGCATGGCTCCGTCTCAGGCGCCCAACGCGGAAGGCAGCGAGAACGACGTGCCCGTGGTCACCGAGGGCGAGTTAGGGGCGGCTGGACCCTGGACCCGACGGCATTCCAGGCCGGGCGTGGGTCCTGGCTCTCGAGGAGCTTGGGCCTCGACCAGTTGGGCTCTTTAGCGCATGCCTCGAGAAAGGCCAGTTTCCCAAGGTCTGGAAGACAGGAAAACTGGTCTTGAACCGAAAGGCGGGGCGGCCGGAAAACTTCCCATCAGGGTACCGGCCGATCGTGTTGCTCGACGAGGTGTGGAAGCTCTTTGAGCGCATTATTGCACAACGCCTCGTCGGGCACCTCACACGCGTGGGGCCTGATCTGGCGGATAGCCAGTTTGGCTTCCGTCAGGGACGCTCCACCGTGGACGCGATCATGCGCATTAGAGGCCTGACGGAGGAAGCAGTCTCACAGGGTGAGGTGGTGGTGGCGGTGTCTCTCGACATCGCCAACGCATTCAACACCTTGCCCTGGAGCTGCGTCAGGGAGGCGCTTATCTATCATGGAGTGCCTCCCTACCTTCGTCGAATTGTCAGGGCTTATCTCTCCGAGAGAGCCATAACTTACCCGAGCTGGCTAGGGCCAGGTCGGCGAGATGTGTCGTGCGGTGTTCCACAGGAATCGGTTTTAGGGACGCTCCTGTGGAACATCGGTTACGACTGGGTGCTGCGTGGTCCGTTGCTCAGAGGGGTCGGCGTAACGTGTTACGCCGACGACACCCTCGTTACGGCGCGGGGAGCAACGCACCGTGCCGCAGCACTTAAGGCCACGGCAGGGGTTGCTCAGGTCGTGGGTCGGATTCGGCGGCTGGGTCTCGAGGTCGCCCTTCACAAATCCGAGGCTCTGTGCTTCCACGGACCTCGGATGGGGCCACCTGCGGGATCCAGCCTACAGGTAGGGGGCGTCAGCATCGGCATCGAGCCCTCGATGAAGTATTTGGGGCTCGTACTCGATGGCCGGTGGAACTTCGGACGTCACTTCCGAATTTTGGTCCCGAAACTGAGGGGAGCATCTGCCGCACTCGCGCGGCTGATGCCCAACATCAGGGGACCCAACGCTCCCTACAGGAGACTGTACCTGGGGATCGTGCGAAGCATGGCCCTGTACGGGGCTCCCGTATGGGCGGAGACCCTGACGGCCAGCAATGTGGCTAGACTGCTGAGCCCGCAGAGAGTTATGGCCGTCAGGGTGATAAGAGAATACCGCACGATTTCCGGTGAGGCGGCATGTCTCCTGGCCGGGACCCCTCCATGGGACCTGGAAGCGAGAGCCCTTGCGTCACTGTTCAGATGGCGTAAGGAGGCGCTGGAGCGGGGCCAAAGGCCTGCGTCTCGAGAAATCGAGGCCCAGCGGACCCTGCTCCACCAAGAAACCGGGGAGACATGGAAGGTGCGACTTGAGCAACCAAAGGGGGGATTCGCCACAATCGCGGCCGTCAGCCAAAAAAAAAAAAGGTACACACATTTGCAAAGAAACCCGTTTAGTATCATGTTAAAGTCCAGAGATCCAGATCGACTCAGCACTTTACCGAAGATATCCCAAACGTCAGCCTGTGCGAGATTAGTATGGGCCTGAAGCAGCTTTAAAACAGCAAGGTACCAGGAGACGACGGAAATATACTGCAGAGCTTCTAATGGCAGGTGGCAAACCGGTTCTTAAGGACATACAGAAGTTATTGAACTCCGTCATACTCGAGTGTAAAAAGCCACAGGTATGGAACAGGAGTGTGGTGGTTCTCTTCTTCAAAAAGGGCGATAAAGCCTTATTGAAGAATTACAAACCATCTAAATTTTATAAATAGCTCAACATACCTACACGCGCATTTTTATTTAACTTTAACGGTTCCATTTATTTAGTGGTCGGTATTAGGTGTCTCATAAACGGTATTAGGCACACGCCCTATATTTTGGATCGGTAATAGGGACATAGCCCCTTTTTTCTTTTAATCCATATTTAATTTATTAAGTAATTTTTTATATACTGTATCTATACATGACTGAAAATTACGATAGTTTCAGTACTTGAAAAACTATTTTTGTTGACGCCACATATTAAGAATGTGCTTATTTTTTGGACATCAATCTCAACGCCGCTTAAACTGGCGGTAATAGGTGCGTTTACGTTATATGTATAATAACATCCATTAAACAGTGGAGAAATACTGTTATATTTGAGGTTTCTAATGTGATGTCGTAAGTAATTACATTTTTTCCACTTACATTGCAAACGCAGGCTGAATCCTACGAGATTTATCAAAGTAATGTACTAAGAATTGTACACATTGTAAAGGCCTACAGAAAACTCTGCAATGGCATATCTCTATCTCTTATGGATATCCCACAATAACATTTTAAAGTCATTTACTTTTTACGACAAATAATGGCTTTATTTTTTTGTTTTTTTTTTACCGTGAGGGAAAATCCTCAAAGGATGTTATGCCGGACTCTTACCGACTAAAAAACCTCACGTAACGTCCAACAGCCTGTGGTTGGGAGCCCCGGGTAAGCCCTCGGAAGGATGTCCCGGGACTCCCAACCATAGATTTAGAATTTTTCGCTTATGCTCCCAACAGACCTACGGCCGCTACTGCGGCCTCGCCCACGACAAATAATGGCTTATTTTCGAAGCGGTTTTAACCAATACATCATTAATCCTTATCCAATTAAATACCTTAAATACATTGTTTATTTAATATAGATCTATATGGCCCTTTACAGCATCTGATTTAAATGAATATTTTCTAAGATATAACAGATATAAAATTGCGGGACGTAGCGTTTGCGGCCGTACCGGCCGGCCGCACACTGGTCCGGATTTTAAAATAGGTGGACATACGATCTAAGATGTCAAATTTGTTTTGGATAGAAAATATAGTGCTAATTAACATTTAGTACTACTACTTTTCCATAAAATGACTCATTTAAGCCTAAAAAAATAATGAAAATAAAAAATGTATGGGGAAAATTTGGTTCAATTTCTCAGTTCAGTATCAAAGTATAAAGGTCTCACCTTATATTTCGATAAGCAACTATGGTCTTTAATACGATAACATAAAAATTTACCGCGTATACCTGCGGGTTTGGGATCCACAATGCTTTAAAGTTCACAGTTTTCCTGTACTTAGTGTATTTAGTATCAGCATTGCACCCGGGCGAAGCCGGGGCGGGTCGCTAGTAATTTATATTCCCAAATACATGGATACATCATAGATTTAGAATGTACAGTAGCGAATTTCAACAATCTAGACAGACGGACAGCGAAGTCTCGTCAATAGGGTCCCGATTTTATCCTTTGGGTACGGAACCCTGATAACACCCAAACTCCGATATGAACTAATAGTTCATACAAATATTTGCCTGACACAGGATTCAAACCTAAGCCACCATGACTGAGGCACCGATTGCAATCAAAGGGAATAAATCTTCACCTTAATATTAAAGACCTAAACGCTCTAATTAATTAAAAAGTAAATACAAAACAACAAAATTGATTTTACAAAGCAACTAGGTATATGAAGTTCTTTGACCTAAAACAAAACTTTTACAACATTTATTGCAATTTAAGCCCTACTACCCTTAGAATTAAGTTCGAAATCGATATGGCAATGAAAAAATGATGTTGTAAACTGCAATGGGTGTGACTTGTAATACTGCTAAGTGATGTAATGTGGTCATAGTCTGACCGCGTGGCCTGACAGGTTGGCACACTTTACGTTATTGCACAATAGCCCGTGTTCTGTTGCAGGAAGGTTCAATATTGTGTATTCGCTGCGATACAGATTAATGCTCTTTAATACGGTCAGCTGGAGAGTTGTATAATATTATGAGATCTTGCATTTCTTCTGTTGACGCTACCTGTACGGTCTGGTGATCCTTGACATCGTAGCGATATTATTATAATTAGTAATTATTTACCTTCGAAAGCATTTTTTTTACGTGCAGTAGGTAATCGTCATGTGTTGACTCAGGAATCAAACCCAGAACCTATGCGCGGTTGGCGATTAGGTACACTACCGAAATGCTGTTCCTCGCGGCTTCGTCCACGTAGACGTCGTTATCGCGTTAAATCATTACCTGCCCTATTTTTGTGTAGTCGGTTAAGAAGTAGGCTATATCCTTATCAGGGACTCGAACTATCGCTCCAGCGGTTTCGGCGTGAAAGCGTAACAGACAGACAGACAGAGTTACTTTCGCATTTAGGTATAATATTAGTAGGGATGTATATCAGTCGTCTCGACCCCATAGCAAAAGATTGTAGCTTAGTTTAGGTTAGATGATGTTGTGTGTGAATGTCCAAAAACATTTTTTAATCTGCCTAAAGCCGGATATCCCGGATACGACCTCGGAATGATAACCCTATTGCTCCCGACAGACTTTGTCTACCACCTCAGATTTTTCCCAAGGGTTTAGGTTTTATTCGACTTCTTGGGAGGGTTCGGGTGCTATCCAGCTTCTTTGGTGGGTACTATCACAGGAGTGAAGAGACACGCCACAGTCTTAACCTCCGACAGCCTTTTGCTGCAGAAGGGCAGATTTAGGCATTTGTACGAATACACTTTGTTTCATTTTGGTTCCGAGTGTTAGGCAGCCTAATGTCTTGGAATTGAATGAAAAGAAATTAATAAATTATACGAAATATTACATAACGAAAAAAGTTATAAGTAAAAGATTTCGTAAAGAAAAAAAAATTTAATAAAAAATAGAACCGACTTCATATAAATCCTTAAAAATAAAATTTCCCTAGCACATAGTAATACGTATTTTGATTTATCAGATTTTATTCAATATCATATTGAAGTCGGCGCCAAGTAAACCCATAGGTTTAGGTAGCTATTATTAATGGCACCAACTTCAATATTATATTGAATAAAATCCGATAAATCCAAATACATATTACTATGTGCTAGGGAAATTTTATTTTTAAGGATTTATATGAAGTCGGTTCTATTTTTTATTTAAAATTTTTATTTTTTTATTTTATGTGACGGGTGGACCGAAAAGTATTTCTATCTAGGTGTAAAGTTCTCATCAACACAAATCAATCAAGCCGAAACACAAGGTAACTGCTGTAAATCGTTAAGGAATTCCCTCGACTGTCTTTCAGTTCCATCATCAGATCGACTCCAGACCTTCATTGAATTTTAGTACATTAAAGCACTTAATCAAAAAGTTAACAAACGCACTAGTTGTCCCTACAATTTTCGGTGGTTGCCCTCAATTTCTCCTGGATTCCAGCATCAGATCCTGATACCCTGGATATGGGACCACCTCAGAAGTAGCCTCTTTCAAACAAAAAAAGAATTTTCAAAATCCATCCATAATTGGCGCCGCTATCGCGTAACATACATACAAAAAAAAAAAAAAAAAAAAAAACAGCGTACGAATAGAGAACCTCCTCCTTTTTTTGAAGTCGGTTAAAAATGTATTCAACAAATATCATCTTATTTACTGTAAAATCATTATAAATAATTTGTTATAAGTATAGATGGGCCGAGTACTCGGTTGATACTCGGTACTCGGCGCACTCGGCGGGTTTTTTGATACTCGTACTCGGCCGAATAACTCGGTTTTAATGCCGAGTATACTCGGTTTAAGTAAACCAATATATTTAGGTGGATATAATTAAAACATTGCACCTGGACAAGAAAATCGCTAGAAGGATCTGTTTGGGCTGGGCAGCCTTCAGCAAGCTACGTCGCGTTTTCAATTCGCCTATACCGCAGTGTCTGAAGACGAAAGTCTACAATCAGTGCGTACTACCAGTAATGACATATGGAGCCGAGACGTGGACACTTACGGTAGGGCTAGTCCATTCCCTCAAAATTGCATAGTGAGCTATGGAACGAGCCATGCTTGCAGTATCTCTAAGGCATAAACTCCGAAATGAAGTTATTCGGCGGAGAACCGGAGTGGTCGACATAGCTCGCAGAATAAGCACATTAAAGTGGTAATGGGCTGGCCACATCTATAAACGTAGGGCGTCCACACGCCAGATGGACCGACGACCTGGTGAAGGTTGCAGGCCGGGACTGGATGCGAACGGCACAGGACTGTGTACTGTGGCGTGAACTGGGAGAGACCTACGTCCGCAGTGGGCTGCTAGAAGCTGAGTTATTTGATTGGTTGATAATTAATACAACAGGGTTAATCAAAAAGTATTTATTACTAATTACATATTTGTTTGTAAACTATCAAGCGACTGATACATGAAAGGCGCGGGCGGGGTGAGGGTGTTGCCAGTTGGCCGCTCGTGCCGCGTGAACCTGTTTGTACTTGTTTTCAGGCCCGAAACGGGAATTTGATTGGACCGAGTTACTCGGCCGAGTACTCGGTTGGAAAAAAATTGAACCGAGTAAAACTCGGTACTCGTTACTCGGCAAAAGTGTCACTCGGCCCATCTCTAGTTATAAGACTTATAATCGTTGATTGCACGCATTAACTTTCAGTGTTTAAAACATAAATTATTTAATAAATAATTCACATACTCGTACTTAAACATATCAATTCTGTACCTTAATAACTAAACCCACAAATTTAAAAACTCTAACAGCATTTACAATAATTTAAAATAAAACACTTTTTTTAAAAAATAAATTCTAGATCTAGTTCGGGAACACCATGTCAGGCGGTATATGCATCAAAAACTTGTTGGCGATATCCTCCAGGACCATAGCGAGAGCAGTCTCCACGGCTGGTTGAACTTCCCTCGCTATATCTGCAGAGTGCATACCCACTATGTGGTTTGTAATCATCTCTGAAATCATAAAGACGAATAGGTACTTACATTAAGTAGGTAGTCTAAATTTGAATAGTATCAGCTTAAAGTAGTAAAGCTCTTTTTGAGGCATGGAACTCTAAAAATGTCAACATCAAGTCTGAGATATACCAGAGGGCGGAAACTCCAGCTTGAATGTGTGCGTGTGATAAATAAAATGTAAGCAAACTGTCCGTCAACGCGCACGTCAACTCTACTGATAGCTGTGGCGCGACAGTAAGTTGCCGATCTGTATGTATTTATCTTTGGATATACTTTGAAATCCTCTACGTCACCCTAAAGTTAACGGGAAGAAAACTACTGCAGCAAAATCCTCCTTTGTACAAAGATTTTAAACAAATAAGTAAGTCGCTTTAGTGCACGCGATGACCGAGCGAAGAATGTAGTTGAGTCAAAAGGTACATGTGAGTGCGATTGGACACTATCCTAATTTGGGGGGCCAAGACCGCTCACCTGCAAGTGGTGAATCTGCTGACTAATAGACCAAGTAATGGCGAACGTAAGGAAATCCTAAAACAAAATTCTGTAGCAACTCATCTGGAGCACCAAAAAGGCCAAAAATATCCGACGCTTTGTCGGAATTGTTACCTTGTACGAAAAAATGAGAACATACCCATTTCTCCAGTTGTAGAGTGAGCCTCGATAAGGTTTGCTTGTGGCTTGCCAATGCAATGAAGTCGGACAGTGGCGTCTTTAATGACCATTCTCTTATGTACACGTGCACCTAAAGCTTCCAGCGCCGCGGTACACATGCCTGTAAAACACATAAACATGTCATCAAATTACCACCGTGGGAAATTCTCTATTATTCTTCTATTTCATATCTTGAGTCTTTTCCCACCTGGTTCTCCACCTGCTATGAATGTTAATAACCAAGATCTACGGCAATGATCAAGACCAGAAAAGCAACAAGGTCCAAAACATCAGGTCATCTAGACACGAAAGTCATCTGTAAAGCACTGTTTTGGACCCAACCCCAAAATGAATCAAAAGTTAATGAAGGGGAGAGGTAGAATAGAAACTGAAAGACATTTCTTTAGGAGCTTTTGTCCACGGTTTAATTCCCTTCCTAGTTTAAGTACAAATTTAAAGTAGGTATCTGCCTACCACAAATAACAAAGACACTTGATGAATCTTTTAGAATATAGTTTCTATGCTACGAGTATCTAGATAATATTATATAAAACTTACTGAAATTGGCAGACATTTTTCCGGTGGACTCCACTGGCAGCATCTGAAACTGGCCGAGCACTACGTATTCGCCGAACATGAGCAGGTGCGGCATACTGATGTTCGCTGTAACCTTCATGTCTTCTGGATATACGCTAAAGTATAAATGTTTAAATTGCAATAGGTACATGAACATAATATATACAAAAGCTTATTTTATAAATTTTAATAATAAAAAAACAGTAAGAAAAAATAAAGTCTATAACATAATCTGTTTCGATCAACAATAACATAATCTGTAATAAATTAAAAATAATCTGTAAGAAAAAAAAATTGTAACTTTAATAAAACCGGGTTTTGCTGATTGTCAATCATTCAACAATAAGAAATTGTAATCTAAAGAAAAAAATCTAAATAACTTTACGACTGTTGGAATCAAATAGAACAATTTTAAGGAATACTAGACTTGCAGTAATCCACTTCTTTTTGTAAGAGACACTGTAAAAATCTTCCAAAGTACTTAAATCTATGAAAATTAATCACACATTACAACATTTGAGCTCCGCGTCTAAACGAAAAGAAAGTAGGTAAGTACTTACTCCAACTTATTAAAAGTATAATTCGTCAGACCTTCTATCTCCACATCAGATAGCCAAGCGTCATATTTAAACGAACTCTTCGGAGTGTGGTGCTGCCTCAGCCTGATGCTGGGTATCTTCAGCGGTTCCAATGGCTGGATGTGGAGGGAAGGAACTCCTTGAACGAGAAGGTGCCTCGCTTGTTCGGCGACACGCTGAATGCACGCAGCCACGTTCGGATCGGTGTAGTGGCATGCTGATTTTTCTGAAGGCAGATAATTTGTGTGAGTAAAATAGAACATGAAGCGCTCGTGACCCCGCGGACTCAGTTGTCTATAAACGATCACTTTAGTAAGCAATATTTACTATGGCCGGATATGGATGGGTGACCAACACATGACCGCTTTGTGACATCTATTTGCGAGCGTTTCCGTGCTGTTAAGACAGAACATGTGAGAATAAGAAACTTTTTGATACGGCCAGCATAAGTCATAACTTTAAATCCTCTACACTCACAGAGAATCTCGCCAAGAACTTTTATTGGAACCGCATTCGGAGAATAAGGTCAGAACACGATGAGAACTTGCGAATCCGTTTCTCCTGCTTTTCTCGTCTTCTCTCGAGATTCCCGTGTGAATATGGAGCGCCCATACGACATGTGTAGTGGGTCCCGAAGTGTACACCCAAGGCAGCCTCACCACCTAAAGGACGAGGTCTTGGACGAAGAAAACTTGACTGAAAACCCTGTACCAATCCGTTTGGCTAGAGTGGTATAGTAAGATCAGTCGCTCTTCCGAAATGATTTCAAGAAACCTTCATCAAGCAATGGAATTTTCATTGATTGACTTGTCAATAATGGTTGCCTTTTCTATCTAGCTACTAATATACCAACTTACTCTTTCTAAGTAAATCTGTCTATATGTTACGCTGTCATTCTTGAACCACTTTTCCAGATTCAATTCAGAGGAAAAAGAACTTATGCCACTGTTATCCTGAAAATAAGTTCCTATAGGAGATGAGTAAAGGAAACCCTCTTGATGCTGGCGAAGTCACGGGCACTCGTGAGCTCACGAATTATCAATTGAAAAGACACAACATAGCATTATGATATTTTATCCCCGAAGGGGTAGGCAGAGGCATATTATATGCCCACATTTCATCTTTTGATTTTGTCCCACGTAATAGGTGGTGAGCCGTATTCCCGTGTTGATATGAACAGGTGCAGCAGTGCTATTCTCCCAAAAAAAAAAAAACATTGCGTACAGCGCTACCCACAACGGCGAGTTATTCGGTTATATATTACAATACCAGAAGTCAGAATGCCTTTATTTAAAATGCATTAGCCCAAAATACCCGAAATCGAAATACTTATATTCAAAAAAGTACATACTTGGCCTTTTGAATATTGGTATTTCGATTTCGGGTATTTTGGGCTAATGCATTTCAAGTTAAGGCATTCTGACTTCTGGTATTGTAATATATAACCGAATAACTCGCCGCTGTGGGCAGCGCTGTACGCAAGGCTGTGTTTTTAGAGAATAGCACTGCTGGTTGTGTCTGCCCGCTGTTGAACATTTTTAAGCCGCCAATAAAGTCCTTCAACTTGGCTTAACGACTGTTATTTTACCGAAGCACGGAAACGCTCGCAAATAAATGTCAGAAAGTGGTCATGAGGTGGACATCCACCCATGACCGACCTTAGTAAATGTAGCTTACTAGTTACAGTGATCGTTTACAGAACACTGAGTCCGCGGGGCCTAGAGCTCTTCTCGAATTAAAAAAACTTACCATTGAAAACGTTATTATCACTTTCTGCACTTCCTTTTGTCTCATTTTTACGAATGCGTCCCGCAAATACATCTTGAGCACAAATTACTAGCAAAATTATCTTTACTAGACCCATACTAAGACCTTTCTCACTTAAATCCAATGTTAATCTAAGGCATTGACTGTCAAGTTGTTAGTTATAATAGCTGTGATGTGTGTACCAGTTGCCGTATGTGGAGAAAACCTCGCATGTCCAGGGTTAATGGAAATAATTCTAAGTGCAAAAGTATTTGAAATAACACTTAATTGTAAATAGTTTGAACTTAGATGAGCATCTATACTAATATTATAAAGAGGAACGTTTTGATTTTTGTTTGTTTGTTTATATCGAACAGGCTACGAAACTACTGGACCGATTTGAAAAATTCTTTAACTGTTGGGAAGCTACACTCTTTGCGGTGAACGAATACTATTTTTATTTCCGTATTCCCACGGGAACGAGAATTACGCGGGTGAAACCGCGTGACGTCCGCTAGTCGTATATAAATTTGTAGGATTCTTTATTCAAAAGAAGATTGTCAGATAAGCAACTTTATAAAAAAGGATTCCAGTGGATTCGAGCATAGTGTAGATTCAAAATTGAACCCTGAAGCCTGAAGGTGGCCTCGAGGAGCAGAATAACGCCAGGCTCGCTGGTAAGGTTCTCCTATTTGTCCTGGGACATCCTTCCAAGGGCTTACCCGGGGCCCACGACCATAGGCTTTTGGGCGTTACGTGAGGTTTTTTAGTCGGTAGGAGTCCGGCATAGCATCAAGGATGAATTTTCCCTCACGTTGAAAAAAAAAGGTTCTCCTATTGCTCTACGCTTGATGTTTCAAGCGTAACGAAGTAAATGCTATCAGTCTGAAGCCGATTCGTCAACAAGAGGGATATTTTACGTGGTACAAAATACAACTAATGAAAATGTGGGAGAATACGATGACTGCTTACCCTTTCAGGAAAAATGCGTTACTACATTTGAAAAAGACTTGTTAAATCAAAGTCCAGGAAATAGGAAGCTTTAAAGTTCGACTATTCAGACTGGAATGTATAAAACTAAATATAAGCATATCAAAAAATATGTCTTGAGTTTGAAAGTTGTTTCTGAATGTTAACCACAGGATTATAAATAACTATTTCATTTGATTCCGTATCGCTTAAAATAATAACGTAAATCGCTGATATAAACTAGGCTCTACAGCCTTGACAAAATACGGAATGAGGAAAAGTTGTCAACTGCACGACCCTCTCCATAAATGATGTGGTCATGCATGTAACAAATCATTTACCTACGTATCAAATGCTTGATGACACTGCACTGCAAACTAAACTAAATATAGACTGATGAGGTTGTCCATAAAATGTAGCTAGTAGCAGTTAGCGTTAATGAATAATTGATCAGGACGAGTGACGCATTGTAAGTCCAAGAGAACAGATTTATAAGTTAACGTCGCATAACCTTTGAACCAGTAATGCAAAGTTTATACATTATTTTAGCAAAACAACATTAATATACCGTATAATGATCTACTAGCACATAATCTAAGATTATAGTTTGGATGATCCTTCAGATCAATTCTAACGGCTGAATAATTTGGTAATTTTTTAAAGGGAAAGTAAGATGCTTACTCAATCCCTATTATAAGTCACGGGACATCCTTCCTGAGGGCTTACCCGGGGCTCTCAACCATAGGCTGTTAGGCGTGGCGTGAGGTTTTTTAGTCGGTAAGAGTCCGGCATGACATCCTTTGAGGATTTTCCCTCACGTTAAACAAAAAAAAAAAAAAAAAAAAAAAGCACATAGTCTACCGTTCTGGCCACATGTCACCCCCGAAACTTATCCGAAAGATGCATGGTGAGAACTTAGAAAAGGATCCGTGCATCTTTCAGCGGTGCCATTATTCCGAAACGCTCCCTTTACCCGCTTTTTATACCTATCTGCATAAAATGTAGAAAATTTTATTCCTATCCGATCTTCCTGATTTGGTACTGGGATAGAATATAGTCTGGAATATATCCCGTCACCACACGGGACCATCTAGTATACGTATTTATTTCTAGGTAGGTAGGTACATCTTTTGTTATATAGATCAAACAAATCTAGTGGAAGAGCACAATACTTATTTTGTGATGACGCGATGGTTTCATAGGTCTCCGTACGGAGACAATTCAATTTCATTTTAGGGTTCCGTACCCAACGGTAAAAACGGAACCCTGTTTATGAGAATTCGTTTTCCGTCCGTCTGTCTGTCTGTCCGTCATGAGGCTGTATCTCAGGAACCGTGATAGCTAGAGAGCTGAAATTTTCACACATGATGTATTTCTGTTGCCGCTATGACAACAAATACTAAAATCAGAAAAAAGGGGGGATTAAGGCGGCTCCCATACAACAAACGTGATTTATTCCAGCTTTTCAGTTAATGGCATTTGTGGAGAGTTTAACACAGTTCCGCTGATGTCAAGTTTCCGGAGTACTAGTTGAATGAAGCCCCTAAACATGATGAACCAGGCTGGACAGGGTTCCAGAATTTACCTTTCTAATGTACCCTAAGTTCTCATAGTAATGATGGAGCGAAGTTAGAGAAGGGATCCTCATGTAATAAAATAAGTAGATAGATGGATATGTATGGTGTTAAATAATACTAATGTCAATGATTTACCTTTAATTTCATTTAATTCATTCAATCTTACACTACGACAGCCTTTATCAACATTAACAGGTACAATATTCACATTTCCAGTTAGTCAAACACAGACCAATATTTCTTTCAATGTTAGAGTTCACCATTTTACCACAACTCATACTCTTGAGTGGTACATGCATTGATTAAATTTTCTTTTGTACCACTTGTGAGTGACGGTATGGAACTCCGCAGTCTTCAAAATGTTTACCACTGGGTCCTTTTAATAATAATCTGTAGTCCATTTCAAAGTTCTTTCATTAAATCTTTTAAATTTTAGATTCTACCAGGTCCTTTTTTATGAATTCTTGAAGGCCTACATATAAATATATACACGAATGTTGTTGTGCTTTTTGGTTCTACATTAGTTCTTTTTGCACTTAAAATAGACATCACAGGTATATACATAATTATTCAAACTTCGACTACCTACTAACTACGGACGGAGTTTATAAACATAACAATACAAAACTTATAAACAAACGTAGCTTAAGTTAAGTTTATTCATATCATATTTTATCATAATTATTATGATACAACACAAAATTTTACAAGAAAAAATGGATAATTTTGTTATTACATAAAAAATAAATTGTAAGCACCGAGTAGGCCTGGCAAACAGTTGCGGCATATCAAGTATCAGTCTATCGCAGTTCAGCGCTGGACGTAGCCCTTTCTCAATTTGTCCTCAATACAGAATCCTGCACCTTTCATAGAAACAGTTCATAACTGAAGTGATAAAGTTGAACACTAAGTTATAAAGATAAAAATACAAAATGTGACGATACTGCTGATGATTATAAATATAATAATCTGAGTTATAACCCAATAGAATTTGTGTGAGGTAACGGCATTCCAGTTACACCACAGCAAGAATAATTTTGCAGAGCTCTTAAAGTTACTCACACTGGGTTATGTATTGGGGACAGGGGGAGGGGAGGGAAGATGATAATGCGTTTCTTTACTTTTAGGGTCAGCAGCGCCAAAAAGGCACCACCACTTCAATGTTGTAAACGTCAATAGGATACGGTCACCACTTTCGTCCAGGTAAGTCGTACATATGCCCAACAGCGACTTGGTGGTATAAAGATATCTTCATTTCTTTGATGACAATATTACCAAAAATCTTACTTACTTAACTATAAATAAACTTACATACTTAAAATTACACCTTCACACTTTGTCAAATCTCTTTTTTAACCTTAATAAATAGTTCTCTACTTCCTTTGTACTAGCACCTCATTGATGGGAATGTTCGCCAATATTTTGTTGCCGATGTTCTTAACGACTGCAGCAGCCGTCTCGTCGATGAGGGGATTCAGGATTTCAAGGATCACTTGTGGGCTTCCATTAAAGAATGCCACCGCTGATGATACTGTTGAAAAGAAAGGATATATTATAGAATGCTTTAAGACAGTGGAACGCAATCACTACAAGCACAGGCTAAAGATAATACAGTCGTTCAAAGACTCCGTCTAAACGGGTCAATCGTGCGGGGGGCAAGGGACGTGACGCGGGAGGGCTTCCGGAACTGCGAACAAATTTTTCTTAGTAGTTCGGGAAAGAGTTTACCGTCTGGCTCATTCACGACCGCTTGCTATAATTCCTTTATATCGATTTCTTTCATTAATTACCAAATAATTAAAATGGTGCATACGGATACGAAATGACATGTTGTTCTGCATTCAATATAGCCGCCGCGGCGTAATTACAAGATTTTCTGGTAAGTTGAGGTTTTTCGAATGCTGAGTACGAATTAACTATAATTGTAAATACATACTTATAATTCAGACTTGGGAAACAAATATGTATAGATCTCATAAATTTTTATCCCGTGGGAATCGAACCCGCGACCTCGATCCGATGTGATAGCCTGTCCAACGAGGCAGTCAATCGATTATATATTACAAAATAATAAGTACTATTTAAAACTGTTTTGTAGGCTTTAATATTACTAGGTCATCGGCATTTAAATATCTAGGTAAACCGTTAGTAGTTTTATTTTAATTTGGCCTAGAAAAATTACAACACTGAAGACAGAAAGAAGTACTTAAATAAAAAATAAATATCAAATTAAAAAACAATCCAACTATGTAGTTGATTTGTATTGGTAAGCTGGGACCATTCCTAGCTTAGCAGTATGCAAGTTTGAATCTAGCTCGAGCTTGAAAATTATAAAAATAATGCATGTTTATTTTTATAATTTTCAAGCTCGAGCCTATGGAAATCCTTCAAGGATGCTATCGATTAAAGCCAGCCACCCTACCATGTGCCTAAAGCCGGGAGTCCCGGGTAAGCCCTTGGAAGGATGTCCTACGATCAGGACAGCCTTTGGCGACTACCGCAGCCTCACCTAGAGATTCGAATCTACCATGAAAGTAAAATAATATCACAGTAATCTAAACAATAATAATACCTGCAGCTGGCCTCTGAGTGTCAGTCACGTCTATGTGTGCGTTGCTGATCCTCACTTTAGATACCACTTTGTCAATCTGCAGGAATTCCACTCCATCTTTAGTGATGGGCTTCGCGACAGCCTTGGCGTGCACTGCAATTCCAGCTGTGAAAGAAAGATTTTGGAATAAATATTTGGAAGAAAGGCTGGTTCCATTTTCATAATTTTATGCAACTTATACATAAACATTATTATTATACAGCGCTAGCAGAAGTAGCACTGTTTCACCCAGGTAGTTCCCGTTCCCGTGGCAATACGGGAATAAAATATAGCCTATGTTACCCGGAAATAGCCTAAATAGTGCCAGAAATTTTCATATCGGTTCAGTAGTTTCGGAGCCCATTCGATGCAAGCAAACAATCAAATCTTTCCTCTATATAATATTAAAAATAACATCTTTAAAAGAAATATTGCAGAGTGTGATGGATACCAAGATCTACGTGGTTCAAGACAGTCTCACCTACGAGTGGTGCACTTGTTCACTAAGGGACGAGGTCACATGCTAGAGAAAGAATATTTGTAGGCATTCTCACACAACATCATCTATCCCAAAATAAGCTAATAAAGGTTGTGAAGTCTTTGGTACGGCCACGCAGACCAAGCCGTTGGTATTTAGGTACTAGTAGGAAAAAAACGAACACGTAATTCTTCAAGATTACACCACGCGGTAGTTGATTTAAGCCAAGTCTAGCTGAATTGCAAATTTGTGGTGTATCTTGTGGTCACGCTTACATAAACGTACACAATTCTTCACATTGTCTCATGTTTTTTTATTACAGTGCTATGTAAAAACGTTATTACAAAGCCTGATTTTAGTGTTCAAATCGATTATCGTTGTTTATTTGTCTGGAAACCCCCCTAAACTTAAACCCTACGCACCGTAACTAATGAGAAGTTAGGTACATGGAATTCAAATCGACTAAAAAATTACGTGGCGTTCATGAGTTGATTGTGTTTGAGATTTAATATATTTGAAAGAAAATCCCTGGGACCCTGGTCAGAGTTTTTCATATTCACGATCCCTGCTTGTTGTTTTGTGGCCAGTTCTCCTTACTTTAAATAAAGGCGCAGAATATGTCGCTGGCAAAATGAACCTGGCTTTCTAGATCAGTAGGTTTTGGCCTTAATTGTCTCCCCCCAGGCCCTGTCGACCTTGTGAAAACCTGTCTAAGACCCCTTGTGAATCCACTCGATTTTGAATGTGCCCGGATCCCAATCCGGACCCAGTGTGTCTTTTAGGGCCTGGAAGTTTCGACTTGGGGCAACGATAAGTAGCTTCACGCTTATTATCAAATCGCGCTGAACTCGTCCAATTAGTAACTTATTGTATTACATTCTTTTTTTGTAATTTGGCTGAAATATTACGAAGAGTATAGAGATACTGACATTAAAAACTGCACGACGTCAGAGCATAGAGTCACTAGTTATAATAAAGATTACAATGAGACTTGGTTACACAGTAAAAACGTAATGGAAATAGCAATTGAGTCGTTTATTGACGATTTAAAACAAAAACTTATACGAATTGCCTTATTAGCGTAGTTTTTACACGAAGCTGGCGTTGCCAAATCGTTTTAATATCTGCTTCCTTGTTTTGTACAATTAAATCTTATCAACTTTGCCATCTTCGATAGGGAGGAATTCCTAGGCTTCTGTATTTACAGGTTACCATAATTATGGTAGTCGATGCAAATCTTTTTAGGCAACTTGAAAAGATTCGACACATCTGCCCTTAATCATTTCAATATACATTATTTCAAAAATGTATTCATTACAGGGTTTGTTTCGAGCTCGTGTTTCGAGCTCTCCGACCCATGGCCGTGACCTCGTCTGCTTTGGCTCTCTTGAGATATCAGAGGCTCCTCATTGCGCTCCATAAAGTGTATGTATGTTTGTACAACTGGCAGTGAAGCTGACCCCATAGCACCTAGAGATAGACCTGCGACTTTGGAAAGGTCGCATGCAGGGACTGGATGCAGATGGTGGAGGACCATGTGTTGTGAAATTGGGAGAGACTAAACATCCAGCATTGAACTGGAATAACAGATTTGATGTACAGCTGTATAATTGTGGTGGCTTTACTTACAAATTATTAATCTTAAAGTGTTAGTCAAATTGTGATGTTCTATTTAGGATACTGTCAGAATTTTATTATTACAAAATGTAAATGCACGTAAAGATGAACGAGGTCTCCTGGCACAAGTATTCTTTACTTAAATGGAGACTTCGGCAACCATGTAAAGTAGTTATGTAATAGGTAGTTAATAAAATAAGGAAATAAATATTCACGGACATTTCACACAACGCTTTCTGATCCCAAAGTAAGCTAGGAATAACCTGCTTGTGTTATGGGTATCTGCGGTTATTAATACTTATATACTTTTAAATACATACATATTATACCTACATAGAAGAAACACCCAGACTCTTGAGACAAACATTTATGGGTCACACAAATATTTGTGTCCAGTGGGAATCGAACCCACGATCTCCAGCGCCGAAGGTGATATTCCTACCGACTAGCGCCATAGAGGCAGTTGCAGAATTTTATTATTATTATTAAAAAAAAGGAAAAAAAATGACAAAATGAACTTACTAAAGTTTCCAGAAAGTTTGCCCTTGCCGCTGATGTCCAGGGTTAGGATCCTGGAGCCTCGCACGTCGTAGTCAGTGGTTACCCTCAGCTTCGGCAGTTTCAACTTGATGTCAGCCGTATATTTGTTGTTTAGATTTAACCTGAAATGTTAAATAGATACTTCTTAGAAATGTATATAGGTTACATTTTAGATAAATAATCTATTAATTACTTCCAGGTACTATAAAGTGTAGATTGTGCGATTATTTATCTAGAACAGAGCTTCCTAAAATTGTTGTTCTCTGATTTCGTACAAACACAGTTGATATCACATTGAGGTGAATGCAACACTGTAACACCTAACCTAACGTCATTAGACATCATGTGCATTACTTAAACATTTTTACCCACATATAAGCAGGATTCCATTAATTAATGGTTAAGTAATGATAATTATGTAAGTAAAAGTATATATTTTTAACCGTATATGTGTGTTTTGTAAGATTTATCTATGCTAGAACTTGCTTATGGTCTAGAATACTAGAGTTCATCAGCAATTTAAGTTGTGCATTTTATACTTAAAAGACGTCAGCTACGCATAGCTATTTCGTGTCGCAAGTGCCTATGTATTAGGATTATGGGAAATAAATGTTCATTTGATTTGATTTGATTTGACATACTACCCGTTCGCTCTAACTTTGCCGCTGGCGTAGAGGCGTATACCCGAATTGTTAATTAGACGAAGTAAATTGACAGTAGCTAATGTCACTTCGTCATAGAAAATAAGCAGCATTGTATGAAGAAGTGACATTAGTTGCTGTCAATTTACTTCGTCTAATTAAAAATTCGACTTTAGTATGGAGCCGAGCGGCAAAGTTAGAGCGAACGAGCAGTATGTATAACAACAACGCCTTCGGGTCTACTCGCGTAGAGATGGAGGTATATACTCGTACCGTTTCTCACAAGTTCTTGTTTCTGGGATAAATAGTACTGTATGTATGTCGTTTCCTAAGCTCTATTTCATCTCTTTACCAAATTTCTTCACAATTGGTTCAGTGGTTAAGGCGTTAAAGTGTATCTGAGAGACTTAGTTTCGCATCTATTTTCAAGAAGTGAAAAAACTTACTTGAATTTTTCAATCTCAAAATTGCTTGCACCATACGCTATGGCATGTTTGATAGTAGCCTTCAGCCTCAAATTAGGGTTGGTCCTGTCCAGCTTCAAGGTAGGCACATTGAAGGGATCTATCGAGGGTATCTCCACTTCAGGGATCCCTGCTTTCAGCTGCGGTCTCATCAGGTTTATTGAGTCTATGATGCATTTTTCCAGTTGAGGGTCGGTCCTTTTGCATGATGGGAAATAGTCAGCTGAAAATAAGAAAATAATATTGTTAAAAGTTCTGTTGGTAACATTACAATGGGATGAAATTACTCTTCAAAATTTGTGTAGGTTATGGCGTGGAGATTTTTTGGAAACCTTAGAAATATGTAACGTTACCTAAATAAATCTATCAAGAATATGTAACGTTTAACTAAATAAAATCTATCAAAGAAGATATATGACTTCATTATGAATATCAGAGGTACTTTTATATCTTCCAATAAGCAAACAATGAAAGAATGTTTTTGTTCTGGTCTTAGTCTCCTAATTATTTTTATCCGCAAACCAACATTTTAATCCTATGGGAAACACGCTAAGCAAATTGCTTTTTGGTCCACTAGTCTAATACTAATACTAATGAATTATAAAGAGGAAAGATTTGATTGTTTGTTTGTTTACATCGAATAGGCTCCGAAACTACTACACCGATTTGAAAATTCTCTCAATATTGGAGTTACTTTTCGCGGTGAATATTTTATTCCTGTACTACCACGGGAACAGGAAATACGCAGCTAAACCGTGTGACATTCGCTAGTCATAAATAAATAACAACAACCAGTTGTCAACTTGTACAGCAAATTTTTATCATATGAGTCATGCAATATTCCATCAATAATAATACTAAGTAGCTATTAAAGTTATAATCCATTACTTAACCAAGTAATACCTAAATAACTTTGCATTCTAAGTAGATACGTGCTTATTGCTCTCTTGCATAATCTTGTAAGTAATTTTAAAGCGCAACCAAGCGTATACATTTCCTGACACCTTGAGAAACTCAGTTGACAAGCGTACCCTTAACTTGTTTGTGTGTGTGTGTAAGTGTGTGTGTGTGTGTATGTGTGTGTGTGTGTGTCTCAAGTAGGGCATGAATGAAGAAATTCTTGGGCTATTAGGTTCCATGAAATAAAGCAAGCTTACTAAGCAACAACCGCACATTTTTTTGAAGACCCATTACCCTTCGAATTTTGATGGAAAAAGATTATCGTAATTCATTAAATAAAAAACTAAATGTTACACAGAAGGTCTCATAGCACAAGCTTATATTAGCTTAGTTTGGACTATATAGCGTTGTACGAGAATGTCCAACAATATTTACTTATCCAACGTGACTTTTTGTATAGCGCAAAGCTCAAACACCGTAACTAAAGTTTCGGTTCTTTTAGTATCAGTATAATGAAATTAAAAAATTGAAAACTGACAAAGTTATACGCTTTTACAGTGGTAGTATTTTTTAATGTTTATTTTCGTGTATTTGCTAAATTATTGGTAATAATATCTAATTTTATGTGTACAACATATTATTTAATTATTATGTAATTATTTGAAACCACAAAAATATGTTGTGCAATTTGGGATTCTTTTTTGGAATTAGAGACCCATTACCCTTCGAATTTTAATGGAAAAAAATATCGTAATCCATTAAATAAAAAACGAAATGTTGCCTCACAGAAGATCCCATAGCACAAGCTTATATCAGCTTCGTTTGGGCTAGATGGCGTTGAACAAGAATGTCCAACAATATTTATTAATAACAAACACCCCAACTAGAGTTTTGCTTCAAAATTTTGTATGAGTAAAATGAAATAAAATAAATGAAAACTGACAAAGTTATAAGCCTTTACAGTTTTACTATTTTATAATGTTTATTTTCGTGTATTTGCTAAATTACCGGTGATAATAATTACATATGTGTACCATATTATTTAATTATTATGTAATTACGTATTTGAAACTACAAAATATGAATAAAATTTTATTTTACAATATATTTATAGTTCAAATTACTGAGAAGCCGGAAACCATTATTCTTTAGTGTCGTTAGGGGCATTAAATGACATTAAGAGTATTGTAAAATATGTCTGTTTACCTTATTTTATAATGCATAATTATTGTGACAACATTTCGATGTATTTTTAAAAGTTGATGCAGCTCGGCAGATGGATCTCGTCTAATATTCTCATAATAGCGTCTACAATTATATATTTAAGTGAAGAATTTAAACTTGTTACTATACGATTTAGAGCATTGCCCTGGTTTCGACAAATGTCAGGAGTTCAAGTACTGTCTGAACCAAGACATCTATTTCACTTGATAATTAATTCATTGCCTCGTCTAGTCTAAACATATGAGTTACAATAAAGTAGGGGATACCCACTTATTTTATTGGTTTGAAAGTTTACTTTATGAATATCGTTTTTTAGGGTTCCGTTCGTAGAAAGCATAATAGTGAAGATAATTTAGCAGAGTATGGTTCAAAAAAATGAATAAATTTTTCAAAAATATTATTGGCCCAGACTAAAAGCTAAACCATTGGAAATAATTTTGAAAAACAATTGAAGTTTAAAATTAATGAACACGATAAACCATTACCGTTTATATGTATGTAAAAAAAATATCACGAAAGTAGAACTAATTACAAAAAATGTCTGGCACAATCGCTGTCGCGTCGGTCGCATTTTTGTGTCATAGAGTCCATAGGGGAAGACGACCTCTCCCGATCAAAGTCATAGTAGGTAGGTACTCTGTGTGAAATAGTAGCGCAACGTATATTATATACTAATATTATAAAGAGGAAAGATTTGTTTTTTTGTTTGTTTGTAACGAAGAGGCTCCGGTACTACTGAACCGATTTGAAAAATTCTTTCACTGTTGGGAAGCTACACTCTTTGCGGTGAACATAGGCTATATTTATTCCCGTATTCCCACGGGAACGGGAACTACGCGGGTGAAACCGCGTGACGTCCGCTAGTTAATTATAATAACAAAATGGAACTATCAAATCTATTTATTTTTTTCACCTTATATACGTCTTGGGGCGATAAGGTGGAAAATTTGGTTGGTTTCGAGTAGGTTTCGGTGGCTAAGTGATTAATTATTATTATTACTCATTTATTTCAGATTAAAAATCCATAGCTCGTTAGTAAACTTAAACTATGTTAATAATAATTATATTGCAATTAGAACACATTTATCAATAATTATCGAAATAATAAGTTAAAAATACAATTTATAGATAAATTAAAATTCTAATAAATAATAAACATACAATAAAAATCAAATAGGTACAATAATGTCAAATAAAATCTAACAATTTAAAATAAATGAAAACTATCTGTATTATTCTCTGTGAACATACCCGACGCGCTGCAGTACCGTGAAAGCCCCAATAGCATCCTTTACAATTATTATATTCCAAGGTTAAGCATCTTGCACGGAATGCGAGAAGATGCAGTTTCGATTCCTGCTCGAAACCAATTCTTTTTCCATACTTAAAATTTATGATCAGTTAGCATACTAATTGCTTTTCAAAAATAATCTAAATAATATTGACTAAAATAATGAAAGTGACCAACTCAATGCTTTTAAAAGACAAAAGTTTATTGAAGTGATCGCTACAACGGAACCCTACATAGCGCTTTGCTAGATACACACTTGACCGGTTACTTTATTCAAGGACACGTTAAATTTCATAATCTCTTACACGAACATTCATTTGCGTATTTGGGATTCCCAATAAAAAAGTAATTGTCTATAGACGGATACACTTAATGGCACTTTAAATATAAATGAGTGTAATTTTGAAACTACTTAAAATAGATGAGTATTGTTTACTAATACTTGAAGTTATTTATGTATTCTCAGACTTATAATATGTACCTTCTTTGATTGTATTTCATCATTGTGTAGGTACCTATTATTTAGCGTCTGTTGGCAGTATACTGCTAAAAGTAGGAATCTTCTAAATTTCACCATAGCTTACGCAGCCAGCCTTTTTTTTTTTTTTGATGTGAGGGAAAATCCTCTCAGGATGCTATGCCGGGCTCTTACCGACTAAAAAACCTCACGTAACGCCCAACAGCCTATGGTTGAGAGCCCCGGGTAAGCCCTCAGGAAGGATATCCCGTGACTCCCAACAGACCGGCGGATGCGGCCTCGCCCAGGGGGTGGTTCGGGTGCAATCCCGCGTCTATGGGGGGTTTCGGGTGTGACCCCGCTTCTAAGGGGGGGCGTGCGTGAGTTGCTCACGTCACGCTGCCGTCATGGGCCTGCTTCTGTAAGGACGGTGAGCGGCCCTCTCACCGTCCCCAGACCCCCGGTCATGGAGGCCGATAGTCCTCGGCGAAGACACGTCGGCGGCCGAAGACACGTCGGCGGCTACGCAGCCAGCCTTCCAAATTTCTTTCTACAGAAATATCTCGGACTCAGAACTAACTGCTTACTGCCTGTCGTGGAATCGAAAGAATGACGGGTGTTTTTTTGAAACAGTTTTTGTTTGAAAAGCTCCAAGACCGTGGTGTCCTCGTAGGACAAAATAAAAACGCTAATTACCCCGAGGTATATTGAGAAACATATTAAAATACCAATGTCACCTCTCAATTTTTCTCATCAAAGGGGGAATGCTGCCAGTCTTTTAGGCTCAATGCTACGGAGTGCTTATTTGCCTATTTGGAATGTTTAGTTTAGATAGGTATAATGTGACATGTCATAATAACGTGTCTCATTGATATTTTTAATTAAAAATATTTAATTTTACCTTCATTCATTCTCAGAAATGTGTAATGACCGACTTATGTGGTCAATGTTCAGAGGTAACACGGCCAGAAATAAACTCGACTTACTTAACAATTATGTCACATATTCAAACATTTTGCAGTCGTTGGTACTTATTATTCATATATTATTATTTCATACGTAAAACAAGACCATTACATAAACATTACATTATGATAATAAAGCTATAAATATTCTTCAGAGTATAGCCTAGTCATATAAAAATATAACATGCTTAGATTAAACTTAGCAGTTAGTGCACGTAACGGGTAGCAGTTCTTTATGTCCTTAAAAGTCATGAGGCAAAGGAGCTTGTTTATACAGCCTGTACAATCGAAACCACTTTCGATTTTGTGTGAAATGTCAGTGCAGTTGAATCACCAGTTAAAGTATGACAACTTTAGCTTCAGAACTTCGCTTCAAGCGTAGTTCCCGTTCCCGTGAGAATACGGAAATAAAATATAGCCTATGTTACCCGGAAATAGTGTAGCTTCCCAAAATTTCAAATCAGTTTAGTGGTTTTTGAGTTTATTCATTACAAACGTACCAATTTTTCCTCTTTATAATATTAGTTGATATAGAAAATACAAAATAAAAACTCTCATATTAATATCGACAACCAAGTTCCATTACGATAATTTTAATGGAAAGATTTGTATTCTTAGAATGAATTCTCAACTGGTTAAAAGCTTGTAAAAGCACCTCCTAATGTAAATATTTAGTCATTCTATTATTGTAAAATATATTTTTTAACGTGTAGCTAAGTGCAAAATTGGGGAACGCTTGAACCAGTCGTTAAAAAGATAAATACTTAATTTAAAAGCCGAGATAGAAAGACACGCGAAGTCAAGATGTGAATCATTTCTTTTCTCTATTTCGGTGTTTCATTGGAATTGCGTCTTCATCCCGTGAGATATTCCCTTTTCGTAGGTAAAAGGTTGAATTCCAATTGCAAGACCCTACGCTTTACCGAAGTGACGTCGGCTACATGAGAATAAATTAAAAATATCCGTCTCCACGCATAAACATCTAGTAGGTACATAAAATAAATTTGTGCTAAGATAGATTTGAAAACATACATACATATAGTCATGCCTTTCTCCCGAAGGGGAGACCTTATAAGTTTATAAGAAACCTATTGCCGTGTTGAAATGGACAGGCGCGGGTCGTGACGACCCGGCTTATGGGCATTAGTCTCCGGACATTGGTCATATCAGATTTGAAAAGATAGCTCAAAACGCGATAAGGGAAAATGCCAGGACAATGACACTTCAAAATTTTTATTCCCTACAGTGATTAAAATAGTAATAAACATGGCCTTCAGAAGATAACTACACTCGAGAGCAATGAATCCGGGTCACTTAAAGAATCCTAAAAATCTCGGAAACTAAAAATGCTAGGTTAATGCAATAAATTGTATTTAATAGACAATGTAATACTCCTTAAATGAAGGTATTAAAACTTCTTAGTTATTGTAAAGTTATATCATAAAAAAATCAAATTTGAAAAAGGGCCACTTTCGAAGATGGAACTACGAAATTACAGCATTTGGTGTTGCTTTTGTTTGTAATCTGTCATTTATGTGGGTACATAAACCATGTTGATAGTGCTCTATATTCATTAATCAAGCTGAAATTATGTCGCTTACGCCTGAAGAATGCACCAGAATACTTACAATGCTGGAAACCGGCCGGAGTCAGCGCGATACAGCCAGGACTGTCGGTGTGTCGCTGTCAACAGTACAAAGAGTTCTCCGACGTTACGAAGAAACTGGTTCTAACCTACGCAGACCAGGAACGGGCAGAACCAGGTGTACCACAGCACGAGACCGATACTTGGTGAACACCATGCTTCGAAATCGCTTTCTCACAGGAACTGAACTCACCAATCAGTTTCGACGCCTCGGAGGAAGTAACCCAAGTGCATGGACAGTAAGACGTCGGCTTGCTGAATCTAACTTAAAACCCCTTAGACCTGCAAACGGCCCTAAACTGGAGCGTGGGCATCGTATTTCGAGACTAAGGTATGCCCAGAGCCACGTAAATTGGAGTATTGAAGATTGGTCAAAAGTTATGTTCTCCGACGAATCAAAATTTATGCTCTACAAGCACGATGGAAGACACAGAGTGTATCGAAGACCAGGGGAAAGATTCAAGCAAGCATGCATCGAAGAAAAAGTAGCCTACGGTGGTGGGTCTGTACTTGTGTGGGCCGGAATTTCTTCTGAAAGTCGCACAGAGCTGGTGATCATAGAAAACGGCTCTTTAACTAGCGTAAGATATGTGGAAGAAATCCTCAATGATCACGTTGGTCCATTTATGGTCAATTTAGGTGAGGATGCTATATTTATGCATGACAATGCCCGACCTCATACAGGTAGGATTGTGAATGACTACCTTCAAGAGATGAACATTACTCGTATGGAGTGGCCAGCGCGCAGCCCGGATATCAACCCGATCGAGCATGCTTGGGACGAGCTAGGCAGATGCGTAAAACAACGAAACCCTCCCCCAATCACGCTTCGTGAGCTCAAAATTGCTCTCACAGAGGAATGGGAGAATATTCCCCAAAATCGTATAAGGAACTTGGTGTACAGCATGCCAAACCGCGTAAACGCAGTAATGGAAGCACGAGGAGGCAATACGAAGTATTAAAATTCAAGAAAATCGTAATAAAGTTCAAAAATTTCATGTTTCCTATTTTTGTTTTAAGGAGAGATCGGCAGTTTTTTCTTTATGTAATTTTGTGTTAATAAAATGTATGGTGACTCATATTTTTTTTACTTTCATTTAAGGAGTATTACATTGTCTATTAAATACAATTTATTGCATTAACCTATCATTTTTAGTTTCCGAGATTTTTAACATTCTTTAAGTGACCCGGATTCATTGCTCTCGAGTGTATTTTGGGATACGATAGTGTAATTTCAATTCATGCAATCAATCTTTATCAGAGCGTAACAAGTGCCTTAACCCTCTTGTAACCGTTATGACATAAGCAATACTGTAGGCTGTAGATATATGGAACTCTGACTATTGATTGAGCTGCTATGGCTCTTTGGGAACTCAAGGAAGAAAATCTCTGTTGGGAGTCCTGGGGTATTCTTCCAAGGGCTTACCCGGGGCTTCCAAACGTCGGCTGTTAGGTAGGATACGTGTGGTTTTTAGTCGATAGGAGTCCGGCAAAGCATCCATGTAGTAGGTACAGGATTTTCCTTAAGTCAATAAAAAAAATATTTTTTAAACAAACATAATCCTTCCAATATTGAATTGTGAGATTTGTCTAACAGTGATTTTTAATTGTATTCCTAACCTTAAATTTTTATTTTTTTTATGAGTTATTGTATTTGACTAATGTTAAATAATTTGATTGTCTTATATGTCTAGTTTATGTAATCTTAACCAGTTAAGTTTAGGGACCCAAAGTCTAAGTACCTACTCCTCGGCTTGTAACTATACACCTTTCATGGTCTTGTCCTCAGCATCCATTATTTGAGCGAACTGTTAGCTACAAAAATGTATTCTCAAACAGAATAGTGCTAGAAAGATTCAATTTTAACAGAATTGGTAGCAGATAATTGATTAAAAGCCTTGAAATCATTGAAATAAGTACGTACAGATAATTTTGGTTTTAAATGCCTACTTCCTAAGCACGGCAATATCATCTACGGTTTATTATGTTAACCAGTTGTTTAAGAAGACGTTCATGTTTGCTTAGCTTGGGCTAGATTAATTTTTTAACTATTGTCATACACGTCATCACATTGTATAGAAATGTTCTCCCCCCGGGATCACCACAACTTGTGTTCTTGCTCCGTCCAAATTTAGCAAGCTCCTATAACCTTTAATAAACTAGGAAACCTTCGCATTCTGCGTTTTGAGGCTACGCGGTTGACACTCGAGAAACTTTCATTTATTTATTTATTTATTTAACAATTTATGTACACACATGTATTACAATAGAGATGTAGTTAGGAAAAAAGAGTACAATGGCACTGCTTATTTCTTTAAGAAATCTCCTCCAGCAGGCCGGCGAGAGGAGAGCATGACAATGATATAGTTGAAAAAGGTAGAAGTGTGTGAAAAAAGACTAGTTAAAACAAGCGATCATACATACTTGAGAAACAAATACTTACATACACATACACACATAATATATACACATATACATAAATATAAATATATAAATACCTAATCTTAGATTTTCATCCTTATCAGCAGTCAAGTCTGTGAGCAATATGTTCGCACCCACTGCCAATGATATATAAAAAACTATAGATACGTTACCAACACTTAAAAATGGCAACAAAAAAGTCAGGCAATTGCCTTAATTTTCATACATGCTACCATAGATAATTTCATAGAAATTCTTTTTTTGAATATAAAAAATATTTGCCATTTTTGAAAGCCGTGATGTTCGTACATGACGTGTCTATGTATTATAATACGTCGTTGCCCACTGCTACTTCATCCGGGCAATTAAGACTTTGGCACAAAATAGATTATGTAATATAATTGGATGAGGTGTGACCTAGGTTTTCTTGTCTGGTTCATTTTACACACAGCTTAACTATTTTTTGCTTTGCAAATTAGCCATTAGGTAAATGTTAATGCTGACCATCACAAGTCTCATATCAAAACCCATAAAGTTAAAATTACAAAAATAAGACATTTCGTAGAATTATTTACATAATGAGATAATCAGATCACTTTAAGCGTTATAGATTAAAGTGCTAGTCGTATTAATAACCTTGTCCTCGCGATTTCACAAAATTGATGTGGTTTGGTTACGAACGTGTTAATTAATTACATTCGTAATGGTTTTAATGACCAATTCTATTGCCAAAATTAAGTAACTTTAATAAACACAACAAAAATAAGTCTATGATTACTGTAATGTAACTACACAAAATATAGCTACTTATTTTACAAGTGATGAGTCCATGAGCCCATCCGTGATGCACAAATTTATAGTTAGTTACTTGAGCGTCGTGGAAACCAATACCAATTAGATGATAAAAGAAAATTGGTCATCTCTGATCTTGTTTCCACTTAAAGTTGTACATTTTATACAAGCAGGAGGTGAATGTCAATATAATATGGTACGGCTATATCAAATAACTATCGGATCCCTTAAATGGCTCCCCTACTATCGCTTAGGAGCTTGCTGAGCCCAGAGGGTAAATTGTGAAAATGGTTGCAAAAATAATAGTACCATTATTTTATTACTAACAGTCAACACTACACAACTTTAAAAAAATCAACGCGTAACTCACTCGCTATCGCCCAGCACTTCGACTAGGATCTTGAAACTGGAAATGTTTAGACTAAGCACCCTTATATATATACCTATCACATAGTTGATGCAGGGCACACAGTTATAAAAATCTTAAAATAAATATTTATAATTATCTAGGACTAAACTGCCATGCCATAGTCTGATTTGATTGATTGAATTTAATTATACTTTACAAGAACGGATAAAATCTAAAGTGTACTATAATAATAACCTATAAAGTGCAGGTAAAATTTACTTCTATGTGCAACCGTTTCATCTAAATTTAAATAAACTAATGAAAAGGGCAATTTCAATTTCATCGATCAAGAACCGAGACTTAATCTCGGTTCTTGATCAAATCCCTAATGAAGATAACAGGAAGAAGATCCGAATCACGGACATAGCTAAAAGGGTCACCCGACTCAAGTGACAGTAAGCTGGGTATGTGGATACCTTGGATTATACTGGATATTGCTTGTACTGGGCAACGAGGACCGATGCTTGAGATCAAACAGTTTTCGAACAACGCAGTATGGGTTGAACATTCGCAAGGTAGACAAAAGACCTTATAAAACCATGGGAGTCTGCTGGATGCGGGTGGTATATTATCAAGTGAAGGGGGGATCTTTGGGGGAGGCTTATGCCATCGGAACCTACGTCAAAACATTAAGATGAGGATGAGATGACGCAATCAAGTTGCTTTTATAAGAGCTAAATATAGATGCAGTGACATTTACTGAATTATAAATAGATACATTTTGGTCAATGGACTTTTGTCATGTCAAAATGAGTTGTTTCTATTTTTTTTCATATACCACTAGAGTGGCATACAAGCATACGGCCCCACCAGATGTACCGGTGGTCACCACAGCCTATGGACGTTTGCAACACCAGAGGCGCCACAATCGCGCTGCCGACTCTGCAAGAATGGGATCGTTGACAACTCTCATAGTGCCCCTTTGCACCGAGTCAAATGGACGAAGCTGGTATTCGGGTGCCCCCGCCCAGAGGTGACAGCAGTACTCCTTAGGCGGACGCACTTCTATGCCACTAGGGTTGCAGAAGTGTCTATGGCATGCTTTATCAAAAGTTGTGACCGTAAGCTATGGACATTTACAATACCAAAGATGCGAAAACCGGCGCTGAAAATCTGATATTCTAAAATCACTATTTATAGAAAGGATGTTTTTTATTTTTTGTTTAATTTATTTTCTTGGGGACTTTTTGAAATATTTGTTTAAAGGTTTTATTAATTGATGTTAATTTATTTCCATAGTCTATATTTTTCTATTATATTCGTACATTTCCCAATTGTCTTGAAAAATTCTTAGCGAAACAGTAGTAATAACAATTTTACGTGTGGAACATCTCATGTATGCCATGCCGGCCGGCCAACTACCGGCTTTTTGGAGTTCCGGGCAAATCCTTGGAAGGATGTCCCAGGACTCCCGATAGACTTGGGGTACCACCGCGGCCTCGCCCAGGGTTTTAGGTTTTATCTCGTGAGTTTTGGGGTTGATTTGGGTTTGTGTGAATATCTTATTCTTATTTCACTTGATTCAAAACTTTTAAGTATCTAAGTGATATGACTAAATTATAATCAATTTCACACTCTCAATTATAACTTACTTAGATTTTTACCCGTATTAAGAAGTCTATTATGATATTATTCTGAAAACATACCTATTTATTAAACAAACGTAGTTAAATGTCTATATTTACCATAATACTATATCATTATTATGTAAAATCAATACGTAATAGAACTACATAATTAAGATAGTGTTTAAGTTATTCATCTTATCAACTTAGTTCTAAGAAATAACGAGATCCTAGTATTTATTATTAATTTACATCTGTGCTTATTGTCACTTGATTTAACACATTATTTATTATATCAATGATGTAATTATCCTTAAAGACTACTGATATTCTATATAAATAAAAATTCTAAGGCTTCCCAAGCAATTATTTCATGAAAATACTTACGAGTAACTTTAGCGTTTGCACAGAAAACACTGAACAAGAGTACTATGATCACTTTCATATTGTCCGATATTATCTCACACAGGGTGCAATGTAATTGGTCAGGTTGCAGCGAGCGAACGGCCGCGAATGTGCGCAAGCGCCGAATTATCTGTTATTTAAACAACGCCGCCCCTGACTGAAATACGCTTTAGCAAGACAGGAAAATGTATTTGGGGAAACACTTATGTAGGTACATAGTGGAATATTTCTTATAGCTTCATGAACTTTTGATTGGTATTTATTTGGTATCCGGGTTGTGTATTGTTTATGGGGTGCGTATCTTTGTTATTTGAAGGTCAGGGTTGCTTCTGTTGGGAGTCACGGGACATCCGTCCTGAGGGCTTACCCGGGGCTCTCAACCATAGGCTGTTGGGCGTTACGTGAGGTTTTTTAGTCGGTAAGAGTCCGGCATAGCATCCTACGAGGATTTTTCCTCACATCAAAAAACAAAAAAAAAAAGGTCAAGGTTGCATTGACTACTTACAGAAATAGGCTCTAGATAAGGCAGGTAGGTAATAAAAGTATATAGTAACTAATTTACAAAAAGCCGCTGTTTCTATTAAACCCCTCGAAATAGACTTAGAATGGTCATGTTTTTTTTAAAATTAGCTCTCAAAAAGGTCGCCACCCACCTGATGGATAGTTATGGCGACCTCTAGCAAATTTGGGGACCCTCTCAAAAGTCGACAGGTCTATTGACAGTGGCTGTCAATTTTAGGCCCTACTGATGTGCCTCTTTATGTTCCGCTTTAAGATCTTGGGGTTGTAACTTGCAAGAGAAGAGATACAAGTGGAGTGGTAGAGCGATTCTGACGAAGATTCGACAAAACCAAATAAGAGAAACATCTTTGCGTTTGACCTGCACACGTTGTCATGAGTGGACACATACCACCTTTTAAAAGGTACCTTATTTTTAACGTGGGGCAAAGTCCTCATGGATGTTATGCCGGACTCCTACCGACTAAAAAACCTCACGTTACGCCCAACAGCCTATGGTTGGGTTATCTATATTCATTTTTAAATAGGAACGATTTGATTGTTTGTTTGTTTGCATTGAATAGGCTCCGAAACTACTGAACCGATTTGAAAATTTATTTCACTGTTGGGAAGGATTTGGGAACGGAATTTACGCTGTTGAAACCGCGTGAAATATAGACCTCAATTCCTCTCACTGTTATCTCATTGCCTGGACTGTATGACTTAACTTACAGCCAATATCCGTCTTATTGCCGAGATAAGCTTGCCAATTTATTACATCACATATATTATATGCCACTAAACACTTATTCTGTAATGCGTGATGATCGTCGTGTCGTACCTACGTGTTTTAATAATCTGCATAAAATAAAAAAATAATAGAATATAATAGGAATTATAGGATTTTTATATAATAGAAGATAACATATTATTTTATCTTCAATTATATAAAAATGAATCCCTATTTCCTTGGTCAAGACTTCACATGTTTGTTTGCTAATGTCAGAAGATGATCCTTATAGAAAAAAAAAGTTGCGTAAAAAATTATTACATAGTTATGGCAGGACAACATCTGTCGGCTCAGCTAGTTTACCTATAGGTATACCTAATAACAATAACCAAATATTCCTAGGTATAGGCAGGTATTACATATTTTTTGATAATAACTTTGTAGGCGACCCAATGGTGTGCAATTTCCGGCAGTGTGATGTGCTGTGCCGGTGCCGGGCGGTGCCGTGGTCACTCGACACGCGGAAAGCTAGTGACCCGGATGGTATTACGTGCTGAAGAAATGTGGAGCCGAAGTGTTTCCAGCGCTAACACATGCCGGGGGCTTGGAAGGAGGCGAACGTCCAGCCAATCACCAAGAAAGAGGATCGGGCGAATCTGGCCGAGTATCGTCCTATAGCTGTAATCACTGACATCTGCAAGGTGTTCGAGCTCATCTTCAATAAACAGCTCATACATTACCTAGAGGATCACTTGCTGATTAATGACCGTCTGTATGGCTTTAGACCAAAACGATCAACGAGTGATCTCCAAATCTACGTTACACACACTTGGGGTGAGGCTATGGTAATGCACAGCGAGTCTTTGGCTATAAGCCTGGACAAGCTGCCGGCATATCGTAAACTCCTAAGTTGTCCAAATATAGTGTGTCTTGCTGTACAAGACGCAGATTCGTCCCTGCGTCGAGTATTACTCTCACCTTTGAAATAATTCCACGAGGAGCTTACTGGACGCGTCTGCACTATTTTCGGAGTTCATTTATGAGTGAAATATAACTTGAGAAAAAAAAATAAAGATCCCGCCAGGCTTTTGTTGCGTTTCGTGAACTTGACTCAGCATGCATAAAATTTTCGCAAGCAATTCGGTCGATCGTTGTATACCTACATCTTTATTAGGGAGTAATCGTGCACCACTTTGGTGGACGAAATCAAAGACTGACAAAATAGGTGTACCACGGTTCAGACGGGGATTGTTTTATTGGTTTGACGGGGACGTCCAGTTGTGCGAATTCAACTAGGTGAGTAACAAAATTGTTTCTCGGACGGTTTCTGGTGAGGGGGTGTCATGCTCGACCATACAAGTGGGAGAGTAGGGCAGCGCCTCCCAGGGACTAGCATTCTTCCCATGCTACCGAGCGGGTGGTCAGGTTGCGGATAGACCGCCCCGTACCTGTTACAGGGTGCGGGGACGCCCTTGATGGGCCCCGGACAAGGGAAGGGCGGCGTCTACGAATCCAGGTAGACGACGTTGATCCCCTAACCCCCGATCCCATGATCCATAACATCCACTCCCTCCCGTCCCTCCCCGCCCAAACCCTAGCTCCATCTCCCTGACGGACTGGCGGGTCCCCGACTGTCGGAAGCGTGAGAGCGGAAGTGGTCGGGCTGATGCGCACGTCAGGGAAAATACCCCATCCTGATAGTCCTTTCTCACCCACACCACATCTGGGCCAGAGGCGTTGGCTGGTCGACAATCACTAAGTTGTGAGAGTCGGCAGGGCGGCGTGACTGGCGGGTAAAATCCCCTCCAACATCCTCACCCCTCCACTCCTACCCCTCCCTCCCAAACTATCACCGGCAGCCCCGGTAAAACCAAAACATTTATGAGCGCTGGTAAAAAGTTTAATGTACCACAAGAGGGTACCGGCGGAGCCGGAAAATCCCTCCCTGAGCCATTGAGTGGCATGGGCAGCTCCGCAGTATTTGTGGAGGAGCAATTGGCGCGACAACCGACAACAAATAGTAACACCACAGAAACACAGAGGGGACATGTGCGTGCCGGAAGGACTATATCTGAGTCTCTCGGGGACGACATGTCCAGAGTTAGGCTAAATGAGGAGGGCTGGATCCCGAATTCAAGGTGGAAGCGCCTCAAAAAAAGGAAGAAGAAGGCTCAGGGACAAGCAGGCCAGGGAGCTGCCACAGCCAAAACGGCTGAAGCGGCGGAAGGGCAAGCAGTCCCCAGGGCCAAAAAGGTCAGGAGGCAAGGCACCGACCCGGGTGAGCAGACAGCGCAGCTTCCACAGAAGCGCCCAAAGCGTCAGCCCGATGAGGGGGCCGAGGTGCCGCGAAGATCTATAGCAGGTCCAAGCGACTTCTCGGTCATCGTTCATCGGGACGATGGGGCACCGATGGATGGTGCGATGGCTGCGGACGTCAGGCGGAAGCTTACGAGCCACATAGGAAGAGCCATAAACGCCGGAACGCGTGGGCTGAGCCTAAATTTTGTGGCCTCAGGCCTGGTGGCTGAAGGCTTCTACCTAGTCACACCGGGGAATGAGGAAACCATGGAGTGGCTGCTTGGTTGCGACTTCGGCGACCAAGATGGGGTTCCCCTGAAGGCCAAGAGAATCCAGAAGCATAGGATCACAATTTGGCTCCCTGGAAGCGCGGAGGACCACATCATGGATCCCATGGTGTTTATCAGGGCCCAAAACGATTTCAGGGAGGAGGAACTGAAGATATCACAGTGGGTGCCCATCCGCAGGGATACACTTCCTCTGGGAATGCGACTGGTGGTGGGCGTCCCAGAGAGGTGGTGGGGCTGGGACCCGTGTGGATAAACTACCAAGCCACACGAGTCCTAGCCCGGCCGCTCCCACTGAAAGGCTCTGGAGACGGCAGAGAGGAGGAGAGCCTACAGCAGGGAATCGCACCTGCTGGCAGTGGCGTCATAGCCCAGCCGGGGACCACTACTGGAGGTTACACTGGGATATGGAGGCCAAGCCAGCAAAGAGCCACTCCCAATACAGCATCCTCTAGCACGGGAAGGGGGGCGCCTCCAGGCAGCACGGGCGAAGGGCAAAAGGAAGTTCCCAGGGAAACACCTTATGCGAATCGCGAAGCTGCTGAAACCCAGCAGGCAACCCCCAACCTCAATACACCCACAAACACACCACGCCACCACTCCCCTGCTCTGCGGAATGACATCACTCCCCCGCCGAGTGTAGCGCGGCTGCAACCGAGCTGGTGTGGGGAGCGGGTCGCAGGACCCGACAGCAAGTAGGGGACACATTCACACACAAACACACACACCAACACTCACTTACACACACACCAACATTCACACACTTACACTTTCAAGCACAAAACACACATGAACACACACACAAACACAAAACAAAATAAAATAAAAATAGTACAACTAAACCTACACCACTGTCGCGAGGCTATGACTGAGTTCAGCCGCTATGTGGTGGGTGAGGCAATAGATATCGCCCTACTGCAAGAGCTATACGTATCGAAAGGTCGTATAACTGGGCTCGGATCTCTGGGAGGAGACATCTACTACCATGAGGATGGTGAGTCAACTCCTAGAGCATGCATCTATGTAAGCAGTAGGACGAGAACCTAGCCAGCGTCGAAATAACACTGGAGACGCGCAGGGAAAAAGAAAGGGTGCTCCTCGTCTCAGCATATCTACCGAGTGAGAGAGACTACGAGCCGCCAACGCCAGAACTACAAGAAGTCGTTGAAAAGTACCAAGGTAAGAACATCCCCATTGTTGTAGGCTGTGATGCCAACGCACATCACATGGCCTGGGGCAGCACAGACTGCAACAAGAAGGGAGAACTACTTTTAGAATTTCTAAGGTCCTCTGATCTAGGGATAGTAAATGTGGGCAACACACCCACCTTTATCACTCGCACGAGGAACGAGGTGTTGGATATCACAGTCACCAATGACAAGATAATCCAACACATCACAGACTGGAGGGTGGACGAAAGTGACTCCATGTCGGACCACAGAAGAATCACCTTCAGTCTGGAAGGCAGAATCGAAAGACTAATGATTAGAAATGCGAGGAAAACAAACTGGGCGGTTTTCGAAGACGAGATAAAGGAAATATGGAGCCCAGTACACGAAACCTCCATTCAAAGCAACGTAGATTTAGAAAGGGTATCAAACAAGCTGGACGAAACTCTTCGGGAAGCGTACCATAGGGCATGTCCCCTTAGAGAAATCAAACCAGGTAAAGGACAACCCTGGTGGACGAAGGCACTGGGGAAAAGCAGGAAAAAGACAAGGCGAGCTCTCAGACAAGCCCTCAAGAAAGGGGACAACGAGAGCTGGCAATCGTATAGGCAGACTAGAAATGCATTCAAAGACGAATGTAGAAAGGAGAGCAGGCAAAGCTGGAGGGCGTTCTGCGAAGGCGTTAAGAAGCAACCAGACGCAGCAAGACTGGTCAAAACGCTATCAAAGGCTCATGCCTGCAAACTAGGCAGCATAATACAGGGGGATAAACTCATTACCGAACCTGCAAAGATTCTGGAAACTATGCTCAAAACGCACTTTCCAGAATGCAAAGAACACAAAGAAGACACCGTATCGGCTGCACCGTTCATCGAGATCGGTGAAAGAAGGCCGAATAGCATTATAACTGAGGAACACCTGCAATGGAGTGTTAGGTCCTTTCAGCCGTACAAGGCGGCAGGACCAGACGGTATATTCCCAAAGATGCTACAGACAGTGATAAGCTACATAGCTCAAGACCTTCTTGCTATGTACAACTGCAGCATTGAGTTAAAATACATCCCAAGAGCATGGAGGAAGGTAAGAGCAGTATTTATACCAAAGCCGGGAAAACCCTCTTACCAGGAGGCAAAGGCCTTTCGGTGCATAAGTCTCTCATCCTTCCTGCTCAAGATATTAGAAAAAATACTAGACCGACTGATTAGGGAACAAATAGATAAGAGCGGAAATCCTCTGCACGCAAATCAACATGCTTACATGGAGGGCAGATCAACGGACACTGCCCTCCATAGCCTGGTCAGTAGGGTGCAGAGGTCAATAAACGCGAGACAGTACGCATTGGGATGTTTCTTTGATGTAGAAGGGGCCTTTGACATGGCCACCCCTGAATCAATAGACGCCACCCTAAATCGCGAAGGAATTGACAGAGATATATCAGAATGGGTGAAACACATGCTGAAACACCGACTGATACAGGCAGAGATGGCAGGCATCACGATTAAAGTACGGGCCAGTAGAGGATTCCCACAAGGGGGATGCCTATCACCGCTACTATGGTGCCTGCTAATAGATGAGCTAATCAGCAAACTCAATAGAATGCATATATACGCACAGGCATACTCTGACGACGGGGTAATTCTTGTCACAGGCCCAGTGCTAAGCGTTATAAGCGACATTATGAACAAGGGCCTGAAGGTGGCCCTGGCATGGTGCAAAAGCAAAGGTCTTAATTTAAACCCAGATAAGACTAAAGTAGTACTATTCACTAACAAAAGAAAGATTAATAGCGCTGATCCGGTGAGACTGAATGACCAGGTCTTGGAAGTGTTAAACGAAATAAAATACCTGGGAGTCACTCTGGACAGCAAACTAACCTTTAAGAATCACATGGAAAGCACATGCTAAAGGGCCAAAATGGCACTAATGCAGTGTAAAAGTGCAATAGGAAAAACGTGGGGGATAAAACCTGCGACAGTAATATGGATATACAAAGCTATTATCCTACCGAGAATCCTACACGGAGCAATAGTATGGTGGCACAAAGCCGCCAACAAGACAAATCAGACAAAACTAGCTAAGGTACAGAGGCTAGCGACCCTGATGACCACGGGTGCGATGAGGACCACACCAACAGCCGCGCTAGAGATCATCCTGGGGCTGCATCCCCTGGACTTAGAAATAAAGAAAAAAGCTGTTGAACAGTGGTTCAAGCTAAAGAGCATGGGCCTATGGAGGGTGACCCCAGCAGACGGCGGACATGCAAATATTAGCAAGGCATATGAGGACAAAATGTCAATGATCCTAATCAACAATGATCTTATCAGAAAAGAGAGGATCTTAGACAAAAAATACACACACATTAGTTCACATAGGAACAAAGGAAAACTGGCAGATAGACGACGGCAGGGGCGCTATCTGCTACACAGATGGCTCCAGAATGGAGTCAATAAAGCAATCCGGTTCTGGAGTGTACATCAAATGCGAAAACGGAACTGAGATCAATAGACATATAAGCCTAGGCAAATACGCTGGCGTCTTTCAGGCGGAGATCAGCGCCATCACGGAGTGTGCGCAAATGGTTTCCCGTCACAAGACCAGAAAGGCAACCATATATAGCGATAGCCAGGCGGCACTGAAAGCACTGAATAAAGAAGAGATAATGTCAGCAATTGTCAAAGAGTGCAGAGAGTCACTCGACAGGCTGGCGGAAAGCACTCAAGTGAGTCTAGCCTGGGTGCCCGGGCACGCGGGAGTCCCGGGCAACGAAATAGCAGACAATCTAGCCCGAAAGGGAGCAGAAGAAAGCTTGGTGGGACCTGAGCCTGGGATTCCCCGAGATCAAATTACTCTAAATTACGCGTACGGTACGATACTTACAATAAAGTTGAAGGAAAACAGAGTAATTTTAATTTTTATCGCAGAGTTTAAAGAACTAACCAATAGGGTTATCTAGACTATGAAAACACGCTTCAGGTTTTCAATTCAAATAACGGTTATAAATTAAGTCTTGTTGTCTTGGAATTAGATTTTCGCAGTGGCATGAAATTTTGCTGCTCATATAAACTACCAGTACTAGCACAGAATAATTAGTGCCAGCTAATGCCAGAGGCTCCGATGTTGTAACAGGAACTCTGAAGACATTCCAGGGGGTCCGTCTATCACAGATTATATAATATACTAGCTGATGCCCGCAGCTTCGCCCGCGTGAAATTTGTTCCCGTTCCCGCTTCCCGTGGGAACTTTTTCGCAGTATAAACGTGGCCTAAGTTACTCCTTATTACATAAGCTATCTGCCAGTGAAAGTCCGGTCCAAATCGGTCCAGCCGTTCCAGAGATTAGCCGGAACAAACAGCCAGACAGACAAAAATTTTAAAAATATATATTTTAGTATATACATTCATATGCATGTTGTAGAAAGCGGTTATTTTAACATTACAAACAGACACTCCAATTTTATTTATTTGTATAGATTCTATACGTCTATCTACTATAAGTCGCGTCGCAGTGATTTAACCTCCGACCCAAGATTGCTGATTCAATTGTGTCCGATAGAATCAGAAAATCTGAAGAAGAAGGCGCTGGACTCTATGCAGCGGCGAGCTATTCGCATTATAAACTGCCAATAGGTGATGGAGAGTGTGGAGCCGTTAGCGCAGCGAAGAACTATTGCGTCTTTGGCTGCATTCTACTGCATCTATCACGGTGAGTGTTCTGAAGTGCTCTTCAACCTAATCCCGCCCTCTCCTTTCCTATCCCGAACAACGCGTGCAGGACAGAGGTGCCACTCACACACAGTGGAAAGAATTTTAACTAGAACTGAACAATTCAAAAGATAGTTTCTCTGTCGAACCATAAAAACCCGGAACGACCTGTCAGCGGACGTGTTGCCCTCCTCTTACAATCCTGGGTTCTTCAAGCGGAGCGTGAAGAGGCACATCATAGGGCCGCCAACTTGAGGACCACTGTCTATAGTCTTACAGACTGTGACAGTGGCCCCCAATCGCTAGATGTCGCTGTGACTTTCCATCAGACGGCGGCATCATTTTGGCGAGCTAAATACAAAAAACGAGCAACGCATCGGCTTGTTCTGTACAATTTGTAATTGAGCTTTCTTGGTAATTGAGTTGCGATTACGATTCGGTTCCGTTAGTTGAAATAGCAAACTTCGACGAGGCTTATTCGGTGACTCGGCAGAGGCAAGGTGAAACACCGCGTTGGTTTAGTAAGTAGTCTGGTACGCCGGTCCCCCTTCATCGTAGGGAGTCTCACACAAAGCCGTTCTGCAGCAGGGTACTAAAGTTTCCATTTACATTCCACTACGCTCAAAAATATCTGTGATCTTATCACACAATAAACCTGTTTTGATAATGTTCTAAAGGTCGCGAATTATATCTAAGCTGCTTATCAAGTCTCAGTACAACACTACCTCGGGACGGATGCAGTAATACTGTATGCAACTGCCGTTAATGAAGTCCCAGGTTCGATTCTCTGGTCGGTACAAAGACTTGTGTTGCGCAATTTCTTTATTTATTAACAACTATTAAAAGCGCCACACTATAATCTTTCTATTGTTCTATATCGCCTAAAGGCACTTATACCAGGTCTGATTTGCTAAAGCAATCTCTAACAGGCAACCTTTGGAGGACAAAAGTTGGTCAAAGGCATGAAAACTGACTAAGTATGTGAATCTGTAACTGTGTGACAATTTTATTAAATTTATCTTTCAAGAACTTCTTTCGCACACATTCATAAGAAAACATTGTCAAATGGGCGCTATTAAACATCGCGCATCGTATGAAAGTGTCAAGAACACGTATATTTTTCTATAAAAATTTCATGCACAAGCATAAATTATTATCCATTTTCATGCTGCACCTAGGTTTAATTATTTATTAATCGAAATTTCGTTATACTTATGTGTAAAAAAATTCTTTTGACAATATTTATTCATGAATAAAAATTGGCACGTGACAAATATATTATTGCGAATTGTCATTTAATTGCATAAAATGACAATAAATATTGCTTATGGCAAAACGTATCTTGTGCATTTAAATTTTATTAGCAACTAATCTCCGCTATTTATAAATGCTAATAAAGATAATGGGTTTTTAATATTAGCATAATTTGTGCTGATGATGCTAAAAGAAATTAATGTTCCACAATAAAAGACGCGGTCAAGTGACAGTTGCGTAGTTGCGTACTGTCATCAGTTTATTTACACTAAAAAAATATTACGCATAATCCTAATACATAGGCATTTACGAAACGTCAGCAAAACAAAAAAAAGGTAGTATCTACCTGTCTACCACCCAGTATTAGAAAGAGAAACAATGTTCTTAGTAGGTATTTTTGTTGTCATTGCGGCGACAGAAATATTCTTAATAATAATAAAAAAGATTTTTTACAGTGATGGATCTTCGTAGTTACATTTTTTTTTTCATATAACATATATACAACAATATTTTTCTACATGCATAGGAGAAATAATACAAACATGTGTAACAGATGAGTGCAAACACAACAATGTACTGTAAGGTGAATGAACCCTGCTCCTTAAACTAGGCGAGGCCTGTGTCTTAAGGGTCAGCTTTCGAATACAATTAATGTACATCATCTGTAAAAATTTTAACCGACTTGCTATCATGGTTCATGAGATACGGTCGGTGGGTGAGTCCGTCTCGCATTTGTCCGGTTTCTATCGTTATCTCTGAGTGCAGAAAACCCCATATACTAAGGTTTGTTTAGAGGTACCTAGAGTAAACCAGGCTTACAACTCAATGACTCAAACATCATTAACGATTCAGGAAATAAGAGAGTTTACATTTATGCGATAAATATAGTTCTAACCTTAAACTGTATCCTTTTTGTATTTATAGATATAACTAGGATATTCAAGAATCCATAAATATCAACTGGTACCTACCTACCTATTTTTATCTATCCATATTAATATTATAATCGCGACAATTGATATATTTGTATGTTTATTTTAATTGTGTACCTAATGTTTAACACAGCAATAGGCTTACCACATAGCGGTTCCTGCTCCACCAGGAAACCGTGGAGACATGGAAGGTGCGACTTGAGCAACCAAAGGCGGGATTCGCCACAATCGCGGCCGTCAGACCGCTCATGGACGAGTGGCTGGAGAGGAGACACGGTGCTCTCTCCTACCGGTTGCCAAGATCCTTACTGGGCACGGTAGCTTCGGTAAGTATCTGTGTCGAAGACACCGGGAAAGCACGGCTGAGTGTCAGCACTGCGAGGACCGCAGCGATGACACAGCGCTCCACACGCTGGTGGAGTGCACGGCGTGGGCGCAACAGCGCCAGGTCCTCGTGGTGGGTCTGGACGTGGACACTCTCTCGCTCGAGACCATGTTGCGAGCCATGATCTGCAGTGGGAGTAAGTGGGACTGCGCCGCCTCTTTCTGTGAGCAGACCATGCTCGTGGGGCGGGAATGGGAGAGAACTCTCCCACCCGAGTACCGCAGTCGGCCGCTTGGGTGCTGCCGACGTGTCTTCGACGAAGACTATCGGCCCTCCATGACCGAGAGCCGAAGGACTGTGAGAGGGCTGCTCATCGTCCTTACAGAAGCAGGCCCATGACGGCAGCGTAACGTGAGGGATTCACGCACGCCCCCTCTTAGAAGCGGGATCACACGCGAAACCCCCCAAGGACGCGGGGTAGCACCCGAAGCATCCCCTAGGCAAGGCCACAGTGGTAGCCGTAGGTCTGTTGGGAGTCCAGTGACATCCTTCCGAGGGCTTACCCGGGGCTCACAACCATAGGCTGCTGGGCGTTACGTGAGGTTTTTAGTCAGTAGGAGTCCGACATAGCATCCATGATGGATTTTCCCTCACGTTTAAAAAAAAGATAGGCTTACCACATAATACTTGAGAAAACTAAAAGGTGAAATGTGGACATCTAGTATGCCCCTGCCTACCCTGTCGGGGATAAAAAGCATGTTAAGCATGTCTATATTTCTGTAATGATATTTAGCCAGAAAAAATGAAATCTATACATCTATCTTCTTCTATACATATAATAAAATGATAGAAAAGTCGAAACTGTACCTACATTGGAAATATTTTAAAAAAAATACTCGTTGGGTGTTCAACATAAGATACCGAAACCGATTTTTTTTGTCTGATTGCTTTGCTTTGTCCGGAAGGATCTCAAAAAGTGCTCAATAGATTTGATTGAAATTTTGCACAAATGTTAACTAGGGGTAGGGTCTTCAAATAGGCTGTATATTATCACGCTACATATCCTAGGGGCTAAGCAGAGAGCAATTAAATTGGCAATATAACACAATTTTCACGCGGACGAAGTCGCGGGCAACAGCTAGTAATTAATATTCTAAGAAACAGAATGGACTACTTAATCTTTAAAAATATCTTGAGAAGGTAAAGGGCGTCTATCGGTTCACCCGTTTTCAGATATTTTTAAAGAATGAGAAATATGCATCGACAATATTGTTTTTGATAGATTGTCAGTTCTATAAAATAAATGTTCATTGTGTTCATTTTGTAATTGAGCTTCGAAAAGAGAATACGAGTACAACAAAAAGCTTATTTTAAATTAAATATTTCATTTAGGTGATACCGTAAAAACAAATCACGTGAGTTCTATATAATTATACTTGTATGTTATACACATCAGCAAATATAATTATGTACGACAGACAAGGTCTGGATAAATTTTAAGCTCATCTGTTAACATATTTTTTTACTAGCTGATGCGCGCGGCTTCGCCCGCGTAATATTTTGCTCCCGTTCCCGCTTCCCGTGGGAACATTTTTCCGGGATAAAAAGTAGCCTATGTTTTATTCCGGACTATACTCTATCCGTGTACCAAATTTCAGCCAGATCCATTCAGCTGTTAGAACGTGATTGAGTAACAAACATCCAAACATCTTCACAAACTTCATTTATAACACAAACATTTATAATATGAGTAGGATTTGTATTTGAAGTGAAACTTCTTTATCGGCGTTGGAAAAAATTTAGCGTCACGTCACGTTTTTTCGTTACGCGCCATCTTTGTTTTCGTCCCCACCACGGTGGATTCGAATTAAGAGTACTTTATCCAGGGATAGCATGTCGTTTGTAGATTTTTGGACTTTTGTACTTTGGGACTTTGGGCTTTTGGACTTTTGGGCTTTTGGGCTTTAGGGCTTTTCGGCTTTTGAGCTTTTCGGCTTTTCGGCTTTTGGGCTTTTCGGCTTTTCGGCTTTTCGGCTTTTCGGCTTTCGGGCTTTTCGGCTTTTCGGCTTTTCGGCTTTTGGGCTTTTCGGATTTTCGGCTTTTCGGCTTTCGGGCTTTTCGGCTTTTCGGCTTTTCGGCTTTTCGGCTTTTGGGCTCTTGGGCTTTTCGGCTTTTCGGCTTTTCGGCTTTTGGGCTTTTGGGCTTTTGGGCTTTTGGACTTTTGGACTTTTGGACTTTTGGACTTTTGGACTTTTGGACTTTTGGACTTTTGGACTTTTGGACTTTTGGACTTTTGGACTTTTGGACTTTTGGACTTTTGGACTTTTGGACTTTTGGACTTTTGGACTTTTGGACTTTTGGACTTATGGGCTTTTGGGCTTTTGGGCTTTTGGGCTTGAAAAATAAGGTTATGAAGAAGTTTCACTTCTTACGTGTGTACACTAGTACACGCACACATTTTTTTTCATTCTTCTACCTTCCGGTGTGATAGAAATAGATATTCAGATAATATTTTAGTCAATGCCATTTCAATTAAACACGTCACGCTGAAACCTCGTCCATAAATAACCTAGAACCTACGTCAATGAATACATACATACATAGAGGGATGGTTCTTGATGGCCGCCCTGAAGATTAACTTTCAGTGACTCAAACTAGCGCTTGGCGGCGTAGCAGGCGCAGTGCGGCAGCCATTTTTAACCGACTTCAAAAAAGGAGGAGGTTGCTCAATTCGACCGTATACATATTTTTTATTTTTTAATGTTTGTTCGCTCAGAACTTCGTTGTTTATGGACCGATTTGAATTTTTTTTTTTCGTTCGCAAAATAGATACCTACTCCCAAAGTGGACCATTTTAAGGAAGTCAGGATCTGATGATGGCATCCTGGAGAAATTGAAGAGAACTTTTAAAAATTGTAGGGGCATCTAAGGCGTTTGTATTTTTTTTTATTAAGGGCTTTAAAGTAGTACAACTTAATTAAGGTCTGGGATCGATATGACGATGGAGACGAAAGACAGAAGAGAGAATTCCCTAACGATATACAGCAGTTACCTCGTATTTGGGCTTGATTAATTTGTACTGTTGAGAACTTTACACCTAGATAGATAGATTTTCAGTCTACACGTCACTAAAAATTGTGAAAATAAAATTACAAAGAAGAAACCGACTTCAAACAAAATAAAAATTTACTTAGCACAAAGTTAGTATATTATTCTGATTTACATTTATCAGATATCTTTAAATATAATACTGAAGTCGGTGCCAAAATGACTATGAGAGAGATTAATAATGCCTACCTAAGCCCATATAGTTTTACGGGGCACCGATTTCAGTGATATATTTCATGATATCTGATAAATCAGAATATACTAACTTTGTGCTATGTAAATTTTTTTTCCTGTTTTCAGTTTTGTTTGAAGTCGGTTTCTTTTTTGTAATTTTTTTTTTATAAATATATTTCGAAACAAAACAATAGAATCAATCATTGTTATTATAACATCTATAGATATTTTTATGTTCTATACAGGCTGAATTTTTGAAAGGGGCTTGGATGGCCAAATTCGGAACTATAAGGAATAGCTAAAAATGCGCATAGGTGTCACGAGCCCAATTTTGATAAGACTTAAAACCTCATCATTAGATTTTTGAAAAACCTATAATCCTAGCTGGGAATCGAACCCATTGATTTTGAAAAAGAACAGATCCTTTATTATTACACCATACGATAGTGTCGCTGATAAGGATCAAATTCTGCAAAGTAATAATATACGGCAAATTTAAGGAAAGTTTGGAATTTTAATAAAATTCATATTTTGTGTAGGTACCTAAACTTTGTATCATAATTTGTTTCGATCGAAATCCTAGAATAGATCGTAACTGTTCCGTGTTTTAAAATTTTTAAATCATGCTCACCTCTTCTTCGGAAAATATTCTAAACGGAATTAATAATATTCAATGCAAAACGAGCCTTGAGGTCTCGAATCTAGCTATGTATTAAAAACAATGGTCTACATTTTGAACAATTAATCAGTTAATGTAAGAAATATAAATTGTATTTTGTTAAAGATGAGCACTTTCCTTTAGTTTGCCGTATGTCATTACTTCCCAGAGATCCTTAATAGCAACACTATCGTATGGTGTAATAATATAGGACGTGGTTTTTTTTTTCAAAATCAATGGGTTCGATTCCCAGCTAGGATAATTGGTTTTTCAAAAATCTAATCATGAAGTTTTAAGTTTTATCAAAATCGGGCTCGTGACTCCTTTGAGCATTTTTCGCTATTCCTTAGTTTCGGATTTGGCCATCCAATCCCTTTTGAAAAATTCACCTGTACTTAAGTATATAAATTGACGTGAAAGATTTTTTAATAAATACACCCTGATTAAAAGTTTAAATATGTATATGTATAATAGTTTTTGACAAGGAAATGCTGCCAGGCGCCTTCTCCTGGGGGAACTACGCTAGCTCTCTGGGAGCATGCCCCCAAAAAAATTAGCACAAAAAATCTGTAGGAACTGTGCTTCTAGGTACGTCTGTATTAGTGGTCTAGACCAAACTTCTAAAGAAAAAAAACCTAATTGACTTGTCTCTGACGTGGGTACGACCAAAAATAGTTTCAATAATTGGTTACATTATGTTTTGCGCGTATCGTATTGGAAAACTACCCGCTACCAACCTTGTGAAATCTTACATAGTTATACACGATTTAATCGCTTGTTTACTTTAAATAAATATTTAATAACCAATCCATGTAAATCAATTAAATTACAGTATGACTCATTCCCCTATCAACGTTCAGCCGAAACTACACAGAAATTTATAATTGTAAAGTTAAGCTACCCTTTTATTGTAGGCACCCACAGAGAAGAGATTTTGTTAAGCTTCCAGGGTTTAAATTTGTTTATTATCTCCTTAAATTTTTTTAGTAAATTATTGGATATTTTTTTAATAGGTATTCGATTGATTTGAATACTGATGCGATGGTTTCTACTAACAGCACCGGGATCTAAGCCAGCCGAATGCAAGTGGTGAACCTGCTGATTAACGGACGAGGTCATGGCGCACAGAAAAGGAAGATTCCATACAAAACCCTGTCAAAGACGGGCAGGCGTCTGACCAGCATTATATAGTTATTTTTTTACGTGAGGGAAAATCCTACATCGATGCTATGCCGAACTCCGACCGAATAAAAAAAACCTCACGTATCCCGCCTAACAGTCTACGGTTGGCAGCCCCGGGTAAGCCCTCAGAAGAATACCCCAGGAAGCATGAATAGTAAAGCTAAATACCCACCCATGATGCCATACGCAGATTTGATTGAACACCAAACAGTTCTTTACTTTTTGTCGACACCCATTCGAAATGAAATAATAAAAAATTAAACCATTGTTTTATTCTGCCAGTAATCTCCGAGGAATTACCCGAGGTTCGAGTCTGGCATGACATCGGTGGGGATTTCCATAGGTGCAAAAACTGGCTTAGTTACTCTTAGTTAATTATATACTATGGTAGTACTTTGGTAGTTAATGCAGAGAGTTTTTTCGTGTCCTCTGTTTTGACTGTTGGAATTTTGGTCTTGATGGCAGAATAGTTATAGATTTTCTCCAGTATACAGTGCCGGTCGAATGCAATGACACAATGTAAAAAACAATACTGAAGTTCTGCATTGCTATATGAAAAGTCTCTCGACGCATTCGTGCGCCATTGTATCTACTCCTTTCTCCAAACTACATCCTTGTGTAATACGTGTGTACATAAACTATTAAATAAGTCAATATACTATATACAGCCCAACATCGACCATTGGGCTTCGGCCCGCCATCCGTGATCACCCTGCATAGACGGAGGATCCTCCCTCTGTGTGTTGGGACTCATATCCACCTGTATTTCTGCCTCTTCCCCGGGGGATAAACACGGCACTTTATATGTGTATGTCTTAGATTTTCCCTGTCCCATGATATTCAACCGTGCATGTAATTATTTTTGTGCATTTTTGCGTGAAACCCCGTTGCAATAATTGAGGCGACATCCTCCGGTTGTAATCAATAAGCCTTCGACTGCTGTTGCAAAACACAATAGACCTTGGTTGTTCAGATGACCTGGTTATTAAGTTCAAACGGTGACTATTTGTTAGGTATACTGGTTTAGTGAATAAATATTTATATTATTCAGAAGCGTTTCTAAACTCGATTGCTTAGGCTAAGGCCACACTATGCCAAGCTGGTTGCTAAGAGCCGAACGACTCGCTTAGTGACTTAATTCCAGCGAATAGACGCATTACGTACTATCATAGAGGCCATCATGGCGAACGATTCGCCCAGCTAGATGCCTGGATTTTCACTAAAGGTTAAAGCGGGTCACGTGCTTTATGACATACTGCAGGGGCGTTACTTAGTGCTAAGAGCCATGTGACTCGCGAGACTAATCAGGCACCTAGAGACAGAGCAAGCAATATAGCCGCTGTGATCTGAGCAAGCCTCTTAGCACTAAGCGATGCTATCGCAGTGTGGCTTTTTGACACACTGCAGGGTGTCTTACTTAGTGCAAAGAGTCAAGTGACTCGCGAGACTATTCGGGTACCTAGAGACAGAGCAAGCAGCAGTGTGGTTTTTTGACACACTGCAGGGGGCCTTACTTAGTGCAAAGAGTCAAGTGACTCGCGAGACTATTCGGGCACCTAGAGACAGAGCAAGCAATATAGCCGCTGTGATCTGAGCAAGCCTCTTAGCACTAAGCGATGCTATCGCAGTGTGGCTTTTTGACACACTGCAGGGGGCCTTACTTGCGTAATGCGTCTGTTAACTAGAATCAAGCCACTAAGCGAGTTACTTGGCTCTTAGTACTAAGCGATGCTCCTGCAGTGTGGCTATATTGCACACTGCAGGGGCCTTACTTAGTGCTACTGCTAAGTGACTCGCGAGTCTATTCAGGCACCTTGACACAGAGCACGCAATGTAGCCGCTGTGATAGTATGTAACGCGTCTGATGTCTGTGAACTTAGCATATCATTTCCTAGCATATCATAAATAAAAGTAAGTTCTCTTCGCATGCACATGTCTGTTAGCTAGGATCAAGCCACTAAGCGAATCACTTGGCTCGTAGCAACTAGCTAGGTACGGTACATATAGTGTGGCCTTAGCCTAAGTGTTTTGTTAAAAATAATTGCATGAAGCATCTCAGGCTACGGAAGACACTCCATATAAATACCTACTGATAACTACACAAAAAAGATGTCAATTTCTTTAAAAATCAAAATAACAGGAGGTCTAATAACTGATCAAAAAGAAACAAATAAACGGTCCCAAGGTCAAAAATTACATATAAAATGAACTTAACGACCAGATTAAGACAATCACTGTGAAAGTTACGAAGTGGTAGTAAAGTCTAGGCAATTAAGGCCACTATCGTAACTCCCTGAGATGAAATATTCAAAATGGTGCCTCACGGAACTTAAATAAAACTAAAGGTATGCTGTTAAAATGATTACCTACAGCATCTTTTTATTGTTTACGTGAGGGAAAGTCCTCATGGATGCTATGCCGTACTCCTACTGACTAAAAAACCTCACGTAACGCCCAATAGCCTATGGTAAGGGAGGTTGGGAGCCTTGGGTAAGCCCTCGGAAGGATATTCCAGGACTCCCAACAAACCTACGGCTACCACTGTGGCCTCGCCTAGGGGGTGGCTCGGTTGCTATCCCGCGTCTTTGGGGGGTTTCGGGTGTGATCCCGCTTCTAAGGGGGGGCGTGCGTGATTCCATGGAACTACTGGGATAAAAAAATAAAAAATCCCAGTAGTTCCATCGTGGAACTACGCAATGGAACTACTGGGATACAGCGAATCTCTCACGTCACGCTGCCGTCATGGGCCTGCTTCTGTAAAGACGGTGAGCAGCCCTCTCACCGTCCTCAGGCCCTCAAGATAATAATCCTTTAATAGGAAGTACACATATTAATGCGGCCGAATACTTTGCTCATGATGAATCGAAGTTATATTTTTTTACATCCCATTATTTTTTACTGATCTTACTCAATGTGCCTAATTCATAATGATTTTTTGTTAGGTACGTTTATTAACAATCACAATTTGTATATCCACATAAACATAAAACGTAAATTTTATGGAATCGTATTTGATGGAACTTTTTCTGTCTATATAAATTATTTTTATTATGCTAGAAATGTGTCGGTAAATTAATTTGAACGCTCACCTACCAGAAATTTTGTGGGTAATAAATAAATTGCATTCCTTGAACACCTTATGCACCCGGCCACCCACAACCCTATTAGTTTTAAATCTCGTCCTTTATACTTTTGATTTTTGTCACTTGAAATTAGTATGGAAACACCTTTGATAATACTTTATAGCGGTCAGGTATTTTTAAAATTTAAATTCTTTGTACAATTATTATGATTTTTCACATAACCCCATTGAAAAAAATTGTTTTGCAATTTGAAAGCTTTTTTACGTGTGGAAATCCCTCATCCTAGTGTACTCCTAACTCCTATCGACTAAACGCTTGGTGCATTTCCACCTGCCTACGATCGGGGATCCCGGTTGCGCTCTCAGAAAGATAACCTCACTGCCATAGACTTATAACAATTCTATGCTCATTGCATTATTCTTCATTGAGTTAAATCGGTTCGAGAGTCGAAGTTACGGGCAAACCCGTGGGTCACAACTTGTTAGTAATATTAAATGATGAAAAAATCATGTGTGTATGATTTTTTCGTAAAAACATTATATTGGTACTATGAAGCTACTAATTATTAAAGGTAATTAATTATGATTAGAGCAAGATTAGGTATGTGTAACACCAAAAATTGTTCTTAATTATACGGATACTGCTGTACCTATATTATTATTACTACTTGATTAGAAAAGAGTGACCGTGAGTTTTTACTATCATGCGGTTTTCACAGGCTCTACCGTGTTGCCTGGCCAATCTGGCAGAAAATTTAGTAGCAACAGTTCTTAAGTGTTACCTACTTTATGATTACATACATGTAATAGAGTAAAATAAAATATTTCGGAGTCAGAGAATGAGAGTGGTAGACAAAGTTTGCAGAGTATGCGTTTTAGTGCCAGCAGAGGGTTAAAACCACATCTGTAGAAGAACGGATGGCCGATGACTGTAGCAAACGAATTTTGGAGTGGAGACCGCGGCTTGGTAAACGTGGGGTAAGAGCACCTCCTGTCAGGGGCGGTGGCGCGGCGTTGTCCTGTCCTGTCCCGACAGCCAAAATAGCGGCTCAGACCGATGCCAGTGTTTAGCGGTGCCGGGACTGTTATGTCAGTGTCATATGACGCTGACATGGCAGGATAGTTTTGACACTTGTGTGGGCGTACGGGCTGATGCTGCTTGTTTTATTTTTTTTCTTCTAATTGGGCGCTGAGCACTTGCGGAACATGCACATTGGTTTGTTTTGTTTTTTTTTGTATTCTCCGGGTCAAGATGGTGCCTCCGATCCCCTTACAGGCCGCCTTTGAAAAACAGCGTCGTTGCGTGGGGGAAGCGAAATGCTTTTATTCATGCGGAGACACAATGCTGATAGGCGGCCTTATACCGCGCGGGTAGGTGGTGCATCGGCAAAAGAAAATAATTCTTAGGATAATTTTATTTAACTGTAATTACTGTTAATTTTATTTGCTATTTTGTGTTTATCATATATGCCGTTTTCGATGTGCCACTTGTTTGTCGGAATTAATTTGCTTTCTTTTCTTTCTTTCTGTCAGATCAGATAGACCGACGACCTGAAAAAGGTTGCAAGTGACTGGATGCGGAATTTGGGAGACGCCTGCGTCCAGCAGTAAACTGCCATATTTGCTGATTTGATTGATAGATAGAAAGATATTTAGTGTGTGGATGTGTGCGCGTGCAATTAATATTTTTTACATTCATACTAACGGCTAATCTTTTGCTTTAATGGGGGTAAGCAGAGCAACTGTATGCTTTACCAGTTGAATTTTGTTCCACATAAAAGTAGGTCGTGAGTCTATTGCCATAAAGAAACGAACAGGAGGTTTTTGTATTAGTATTTCGTACCTAGTGTCTCCATTTTTCAATGACATACCCAATCCTGTGTCTAATATCATTGATAGACACTGATGGACGCTATCCTACTAATCGTACTATCCTACTTCCTACTAATAGATATTATAAATGTGAAAGTTTGTGAAGATGTGTGGATGTTTGTTATTCAATCACGCTGTAATGGCTTAACGGATCGGGCTTAAATATGGTATAGAGATAGCTTATAGTCTGGAATGGAATAACACATAGGCTACTTACGTTCATCCCGGGAATATGTTCCCACGGAAAGCGGGTACGGGTACGGAATTTCACGTGGGCGAAGCCGCGAGCGTCATCTAGTCTATCTAGTTTTATAAATGTGAAAGTTGTACAGGTGTGTAAAGTGGTACAGGGATAGAGTATAGTCCGGAATAACACATAGCCTACTTTTTAACTCGGGACAATGTTCCCACGAGAAGCGGGAACGGGAACCACATTTCACGCGCGCATCAGCTAGTGAGTTCATATTTTTTACACTTTGGCGTTATAGACAGTCTTCATTTTTTGTGTTAATATTTTAGTTTTTGTAATAGATTGACTTTTCCCTCTTGCCATATCGGTATGCTGTATTACCGATGCATCTTGGCAATCGTAGCGTTAAGAAACTAAGCAAATATTAAGTTGATGTGTTGTAAAATTTAAAGCATGCATTATACAAATTTAGCTGTAAATTACGGTTGTAAAACACAATAAAAACAATGGCCTCGGTGATTTTCCCAAAAAAAATCCGTGAGCTACGATAACCAGTTTCCATCAGGTGGGCCCATTGCTTGTCTTCCGTCTTAATTGTTTTTAATACGCTTTTATTAGGTCGTCGTGTATGTAACTAACAATGTAATGGAATCTAAGGAAAATAATTTAACCATCTTCCAAGGATCTTTTGTCTGAGTTCGACTAATGTGAAAATATCCTCTTATGGTAAGGACACTACCAGCGATACTACCAGTAGAGTAGTGTCGTTTACAATAAACGACACTACCGCGCCCATTTTAGATCAAATCGTACAGCCAACACAGAAGTTAGTTTGACTCAAAGTTCTAACTGATTATTATTATTATTGTTGTTGTTGTTATGAGGAAGCCGCATTTACTATATAGTTAAGACCACTTGCAATCTATACAAACTACTCCAGTATGGTCATGGCACATCAGCAAACCTGCTGCTTCCTCATAACACCCCCCGTCCCAACCGACCACCTGAGTTATCCTCCTGGTTGGTCAGTTAGGAATAAAAGTTCCTAACCACCCACCTTATGCACCTGCGATTGTATAAAATAAAATAATGTCCATGGTGTAATGCATATGGTAAAACAAATGAAGATCAGCAAAACAAATGAAGATCGACAAAACAAATGAAGATCGACAAAACAAATGAAGAGCGACGAAACAAATGAAGATCGACAAAAAAAATGAAGATCGACAAAACAAATGAAGCGCGACGAAACAAATGAAGATCGACAAGACAAATGTAGAGCGACGAAACAAATGAAGATCGACAAAACAAATGAAGAGCGACGAAACAAATGAAGATCGACAAAACACATTGTGGAAAAGCAAATAAATACTGAAATACTGAAAACAAATGAAGATCAGCAAAACAAATGAAAATCGACAAAACAAATGAAGATCGACAAAACAAATGACGGTCGGATAAACAAATGACGATCGGCAAAACAAATGACGATCGAAAAAACATATACAGATCAATAAAACAAGACTATTGCTCATAGTCTTGTTTTGATAAAATCAAAAAATACTCTCAGCCATATTTTGTAATCTAGATGCGATTGCCATTAAAAAAATAGGTGCAAGCAAATCTCGACCTTAATGACACTTCTCTAAAAATGTGATGTTAGGCGTTTATAGACATCACTGATCACAAATATATAAAAAATTAATAGATATTACGCTTGTTCATAAGGTCGAAATTTGCTTGCACCCATTTTTTTAAATCTAGATGCTTTAAACATTTAAAAAAATAGGTGCAAGCAATTCTCGACCTTATGGACATGCAAAATATTTATTAAATTTTTACATATTCTTGATCAGCTGATCAGTGATGTCTATAAACGACTATAAGCACATTTTTAGAGAAGTGTCATTAAGGTCGCGATTTGCTTGCACCTATTTTTTTAATGGCAATCGCATCTAGATTACAAAATATGGCATATTTTTTGATTTTATCAAAACAAGACTATAAGCAATAGTCTTGTTTTATTGATCTGCATATGTTTTTCGATCGTCATTTGTTTTGCCGATCGTCATTTGTTTATCCGACCGTCATTTGTTTTGTCGATTTTCATTTGTTTTGTCGATTTTCATTTATTTTGTCAATCTTTATTTGTTTTGTCGATTTTCATTTGTTTTGTCGATCTTCGTTTTTTCGATCGTCATTTGTTTCGCCGATCGTCATTTGTTTATCCGACCGTCATTTGTTTTGTCGATTTTTATTTATTTTGTCGATCTACATTTGTTTTGTCGCTCTTCATTTGTTTTGTCGCTCTTCATTTGTTTTGTCGATCTCCATTTGTTTTGTCGATCTTCATTTGTTTTGCTGATCTTTAATCATTTTGCCATAAGACATGTGGGTATATTGATAAAGTAGACATTATGGACATTATTTATTTTATACAGTCACAGGTGGGTGGTTAGGAACTTTTATTCCTAACTGACCAACCAGGTGCACCAGGTGGGTGGTTAGAAACCTTTATTCCTAACTGACCAACCAGGTGGATAACTCAAACAACAACAATAATAATAATCAGTTAGAACTTTGAATCAAACTAACTTCTGTGTTGGCTGTACAATTTGATCTAAAATGGGCGCGGTAGTGTCGTTTATTGTAAACGACACTACTGGTAGTATCGCTGGTAGTGTCCTTACCATAAGAGGGAAAATATACCTATCATTGTTTATATATCATATCACGACTTCTACGCGAATGAAGCCGCAGGGAACAGCTAGTAAATGTATAAATGTTAAAAACATTTCGTTTTCAAAGACTAAAAACTATAAAATAAATACATGGTTTAAAGATCCTTGGAAGATGCTTAAATTAGCTTCCTTAGATTCCATTTATTCCATTATGAAGTTTCAGTGCCTATCTTCCGGCTCCATCATCAGATCAGTTTGACAGCACCATATTATTGTATTGTCATCAGAACTACATACAGCTGCCAATTTTCATGACGCTACGATCCTTGGAAGATGGTATGTAGTAATCATGTAATAAGAATACAAACGCATATATCCCCAAGCGGCCCAAGCGGGTTATCAAAGGTAACCAAAGATATCTCGCTCTCGAACAAGAACTCTACATTTTGCCACTGTTGACGTATTCCCCTCATGTATAATATAATTGCCTGAAAGAAGAGGCGTTCCCTTTGGCAGCATAAACACTTGTGCTCTTGTGCGACCTCATGCAGCTTCCGCCAGGATTTTTATTATATCAGGATTAGTATTAATAGGGATTTGCCAACAAAAAAGTCTTTCTTGTCCCAGCGCCCCACGCTTTAACAATCAAATATTATAATTAAAAGGACATAGTTTATACTTCAGCCCAGAAATAGAGGCAACTTGAACGATCTATAATTTATTTTTGGTTTTTATGTGCATTTATAAAAGCGTGTTTTTAGGGTTTTTTAAACCATGTATTTATTTTTAAAGAAAATTGATAAGCAACTGAAAAGCTGATTTAATTGTTTTTCTTTAATTCCCAGATCACCACTAAAACAACCCAACAAACTCAAAGATGAATTACTTATATAAATAATTACTAGTACCTTCAACAGTTTTTTTCGTGTATGTGTATGATTTAGTGGGTGCATAATTATATTGCTTATAATTATTGTTTCCATGTTCCGCGTACGATAATGAATCACATAAAAAGTAATCTTTCACATTTAATCAAGAAACTGTTTGATTGACTCATCAACGCCTAGCCGAAACTACTTACAACACAGAGCATCGCGCGCCTTTACAGACAGTTCGCGTTGCTCTATGACAAATCACAAAAAATGGATTCTTGGAAATTATTGTCGGCGCACACTGGGCGGGTCTATGCAGCAGGGGTGAGTGTCGTTTCCACCCGTTCCCGTTTCAACCCGAAAACTTATCATTAAAAAAGACGATTATTTATGTTCCCGATTCCACCCGTTTTTAGGGTTCCGTAGCCAAATGGCAAAAACGGAACCCTTATAGATTCGTTATGTCGGTCTGTCTGTCCGTCCGTATGTCACAGCCACTTTTCTCCGAAACCATAAGGCCTATGCTGTTGAAACTTGGTAAGTAGATGTATTCTGTGAACCGCATTAAGATTTTCATATAAAACTAGAAAAAAAGCAGTAAATTTTGGGGGTCCCCATACTCAGAACTGAAACTCAATTTTTTTTTCATGCACTTCATTGCGTCTGTCTGCATTTTATTTGTGTTAATATTTTAGTTTTTGTAATAGATTGACTTTTCCCTCTTACAATATCGGTATGCTGTATTACCGATGCATCTTGGCAATCGTAGCGTTAAGAAACTGAGCAAATATTAAGTTGATGTGTTGTAAAATTTAAAGCGTGCATTATGCAAATTTTAACTATCTGTAAATTACGGTGATGTAAACACAATAAAAACAATGGCCTCGGTCATTTGAAAAAAAAGCCGTGAGCTACGATAACCTGTTTCCATCAGGTGGGCCGTATGCTTGTCTTCCGCCTTCATTGTTTTTTTAAAGAACAGGGTATCGATGTGGCGTCGCGTACTTTCGCACTAACGTGAGTCGCGTTTCGGTACTTTAGGGCTACAGTTCATCGCTATTTAGAACTTCGAAATTCAGTACGACAGTCATTGATAAGCAACTGAAAAGCTGATTTAATTGTTTTTTCTTTAATTCCCAGATCACCACTAAAACAACCCAACAAACTCAAAGATGAATTATTTATATAAATAATTACTAGTACCTTCAACATCCTGCAATTTTAACAGTTTTTTTCGTGTATGTGTATGATTTAGTGGGTGCATAATTATATTGCTTATAATTATTGTTTCCATGTTCCGCGTACGATAATGAATCACATAAAACGTAATCTTTCAAATATAATCAATAAGCTGTTTGATTGACTCATCAACGCCTAGCCGAAACTACTTACAATGATTTTTGTGACATAGAGATTAACAAAAAAAGGATTCTTTGAAATTCCAGTCGGCGCACACTGGGCCATGCAGCAGGGGTTAGTGTCGTTCCACCCGTTCCCGTTTCAACCCGAAAACTTTTCATTAAAAAAGACGATTATTTATGTTCCCGATTCCACCCGTTTTTAGCGTTCCGTAGCCAATGGCAAAAACGGAACCCTTATAGATTCGTCATGTCTGTCTGTCTGTCCGTTCGTATGTCACAGCCACTTTTCTCCGAAACTATAAGGCCTATGCTGTTGAAACTTGGTAAGTAAATGTATTCTGTGAACCGCATTAAGATTTTCATATAAAACTAGAAAAAAGCAGTAATTTTTGGGGGTCCCCATACTCAGAACTGAAACTCAATTTTTTTTTTATCGAACCCATAGGTGTGGGATATCTATAGATAAGTCTTCAAAAATGCTATTGAGGTCCCTAACATTTTTTTTCTAAAGATAATAGTTTGCGCAAGAGACACTTCCATAGTGGAAAACTGTGTGTCCCCGCCCCTCTAACTTCTAAACTAAGAGAATGATAAATCTAAAAAAAATGTATGATAAACATTGCCATAAAAACTACCAACGAAAATTGGTTTGAACGAAATAGAGTTAGTAGTTTTTTTTAATACATAAACCGCAATTTTCGGTTAGAAAAATCACTACCACTGCGAATGTGTTAAAACCAAAGACTTCTATATAAACTGAGGTAGACATGCCCTACGCACCGATTTTTGAATCCTATAAACTGAGCTAATTAGCAGCGTTGCTCGCACTGTTGTGAGTCAAAACTTCGAAAGTAGGTGCTCGACTTGCAATCGGAGTCCATACGCCTTCTCTTTTACTCTTTTTCTATTCGTATATTGCTATTGTGCTTGGTGACAATTACGTAAAAAATATTTATAAGTGAGTGTAGTCTTATTAATGTGTGTATTTGAGGATTGCTTTTGAAATCTCGTTTGTAAGAGTACGGCGCGTCTACCTCAGTTTATATAGAAGTCTTTGGTTAAAACATCAATAAAAGTTACAACGAACTATAAGAACTTTTATATTATGTTACTTGCTGCTACGGAACCCTTCATGGGCGAGTCCAACTCACACTTGGCCGGTTTTTTTATTAAAGTAAAGTCAAGTCGAAACCGAAACCGAAAATATTATTTCCAAGTGAGTGGAAGGCAAACGACAAAACAAAAAACAAAACTACGAAGGCTAAGGCGGGCTAGCCTTCTAACCTAACCCATCCAAGTCGAGCTGTTAACCATAATAAGTGAATGGTTAACACCCCGACTCAGAGTAAGTACTCCGACTCGTTTTTTTTTGTTTTGTTGTTTGCCTTCCACTGACTTGGAAATAATATTTTCGGTAGTTAGACTTGACTGTACTTTATTAAAAAATACATACAGACGAATTGAGAACCTCCTCCTTTTTTTGAAGTCGGTTAATAAACTGGATGGAATCGGGAACATAAATAATCGTCTTTAATGATAAGCTTTCGGGTTGAAACGGGAACGGGTGGAAACGACACTCACCCCACTGGGCGACAGTGGCCGCTGCATCGACTTGTCGCCGCGACTGTCGCTCGCGTCGGCGACCTAGCTACGTCGCGTCGTGCAAAAAGCTGTCGCCGTGTCGCTGCGACCACAGATTACTATATAAATAGTCTGCGACTCCCTTACATTAGGCGCACACTGGGTGACAGTCGCGGCCATAGATTTAGAATTTTTCGCTACTCTCAATAGATATACAAAGCGTGCGAGCGAGACCTCATTATCCATAGCACTTAGCTCGAGAGGAAAAGAGCAAGCAAATTGTGTACTCATATGTCAGTATTTTGAATCGCTGAGCCCGCTGGGATCCTATGGCGGCTCTATGTTATTCATAATATCCAATAATCTGTAGTGATCTTACGATTAAAATAGAAAATTTTATATTTTCAACAATAGTGTCGTGTTTAGTGTGTGAATAGGATATTACAAAACGCAATTATACGAAGAAAGACTCGTTTAACAGGTCATTTGTGACTTCGTTCATTCCATTTTTGCCGTACATATTTTGCCAAATTGGATGTGAAATTTAACTGAAAGTCCAACTCATAACGTAAATTATGCATTTTCCTTCATACGTAACACAATATTTAATGTGTAAACGCATTTTTGGAGGATATATAAGGCAGAAATAAAAAGGGCTGTTTATAGTAAAATAGTCATGGGTAGGTATCGATAAGAATGTCGATAGTTCATTATAGTGGCATTGCTACAAACAAACTTATCTGGATTTAATTTATTATAAATATGATTGATTTTTACTCGAACTGTGTTATTTAATCTTTTTTTAGGATTTTGTGCCTATTTTAATATAATATTTCCAAAATTTGTTAACCATTTTGAGTTGAATTTTTATAATTTTACTTCACTTAAGGTACTCCACGCCACACCGGGATGTTTGCTGTGCAAGGCGCAGATTAGCCTCTGCGTCGAATACTGTTCTCACCTTTGGGATGACTGTGCGAGGTACTTACTGGACGCGCTTGGCGCTATGCAGAGACGTGTTATCCGATTTGAATTATAGGTTGTCCTAAGATGACGGTAAGCCTCGAGCCGTTAGCGCAGCAAAGAACCATAGCGTCCTTGGCTGCCTTCTACCGAATGTATCACGGCAAATGTTCTGAAGAGCTCTTCAACCTGATCCCACCATCTCCTTTCCGATTCCGAACAACACGTCGGGCAGAGGTGCCACTCATATATATAGCGGAGAGAATCTTCGCCAGAACTGAGCGTTTCAAAAGATCGTTCCTCTGTCGAACTACGAAATCCTGGAACGACCTGCCCGCAAATGTGTTTCCCTCATTTTACAATCCCGGGTTCTACAAGCGGAGCGTGAAGAGGCACATCATAGGGCCGCCAACTTGAGGACTACTGTCAGAAGTCTTGTGTGCTGTAAGCATGGCCCCCATTCGCTAGATGCGCCACGGCTTTCCATTAGTTTCCATCAGTGGCGACGTCAATTTGGCGAAATTAATATATTTAAAAAAATCTACGAGTAATATTTTTTATTGTTCAATCAAACCCTAGGTTCCATAATAAATGAGTTTCTAGGTTTAGTATTACGATAAGAGTTGGATTTTCAGTAAAATTTCAAATTCAATTGTCAAAATATATATGTACGGCAACAATGCAATGTACGATGCCATAAATTACCTGTTAAAAGTGTATTTTCACATTCACACACTGAATCAAAATTCGTAAGATCACTACAGAATTTCAAATATTACGAGTTACCTCATAATCCCATTTTTACTTTTTCATTGTCGATTACATTCAAATTAACAATTTATTCCCCAAAACAAGAAGTTGGAGATGAAATTTCTAAGCACTTTGAGTGCTTAGAAGTTTCATTTCTATTCCATCCATTTATACAGATACTTTTATCGATAACATAGGTATGACCATTCAACAACACTATTTAACTCACACATAGATCTTTAATTTTTGGTCTCGTCTTCAGATTGACACTGTTCATCTTGTACATTCTAAATCTATGGTCGCGGCGGCAGTAATCACGAGACGACTTGTAGTAATCAAGAGATACGACCATAACGTAATTTCAGCCCACCCTCCTTGTTTAAAATGCGAATTTTGTACAATTTTTGAAGGAGAAATTGAGCGATTCGTAAGCCACTCTCCATTAAAAAAAAATAGTTCAACCTCTTCCGAGTTCAATGTCAACCAACGACAGATAATATAAAATAGGGATACGGTCTGAATATAAATTTTAAAGGTTATTTAATTATAGGATCAATCAATCAAATCAGCCTTTAGCAGTCCACTGCTGGACGTGACCTCTCCCACAAATTACTCCACTAAACTCAGTCCTGCACCTTCCGCATCCAGTCACTCCTTGCGACCTTCTTCATTAATAGCACGGTACAACTATACATTATAATATTTTCGTGTTAATAAGATAGAAAATTCAATCTATAACTGCTAGCGCTACCTCGTGATACAAGGATTAAATTCAAGATAAGACACTGAAAGTGACGAATGAATAGATGGCAGTGTTTGTACCTTCGAATTAAAGAAGTTTAGTACCATTAAAAATATTTTGCTATATCTACCAATAACAGACCAATAAAAGACTGGTAGTCTTTAGTCAAGTTAAAGGCCTTATGTGCGGCGGCTAGATTGCTTAGCCGCACGATCTCAGTTGAGGCGACACGTCTCCTAGCCGGGACCCCACCATGGGACCTGGAAGCGAGAGCTCTTGCGTCACTGTTTCAATGGCGCAAGGAGGCGCTGGAGCGGGACCATAGGCCTGCATCTCGGGAAATCGAGGCTCGGCTGTCCTAGCTCCGCCAAGAAACCGCAGAGACCTAGAATGTACGACTTGAGCAACCAAGGGGGGGATCGCAATAACAATTGCGGTGGTCACACCGGTCTTGGATGTGACTGGAGAGGAGCCACTGTGCTCTCTCCTACCGGTTGTCACAGATGCTTACCTACCGGGCACGAGAGCTTCAGTAAGTATCTATAGCGAATACACCGGGAAACCACGGCCGAGTACCAGCACTGCGAGGAACGCAGCGTGGGCACAGCGCTCCATATTTTGGTGGAGTGCACGTAAGAGAGACTCCACTGCCGCTTTCTGTGAGCAGGTCACGCTCGTTAAACGTGACAGAGACGGCGTGGAGGGAGCGGTAAAGAACTCTCCCACCCGAGATCCGCAGGCTACGGAGGGAGCGCCGCAGACGTGTCTTCACCTAGGACTATCGGCCTCCATGACCAGGGGCCTGAGGACGGTAAGGGGGCTACTCATCGTCCTAAGAGGCCGCAGTGGTAGTCGTAGTTCTGTTCGGAATCCGGGGTATACTTCCGAGAGCTTACCCGGGGCTCCCAACCGTTTTTAGGCGGTTGCAGGCATAGCATTCATGTAGAATTTTACTCACTTTAAAAAATGAAATGGCGTCATGGGCGTTTTGTAAAATAGCAGGTAGCCATAACCTGCCAACATTTCAACACGGCAAATAGGCTCACCGGCCATTACGAGGGGCAAAAACTATTAGGTAATTGTGAAATGTGGGCACATAGTCTAATTATATTCTGCCTACTCCTTCGGAGATATCTAAAGGCGTGACTATCTATATTTTGTATGTATGTACTTACAATCTATACTAATATTATAAAGAAGTAAAGTTTGTGTGTTTGTTAAATTGTAAGGAGTAATCTCGGGATCTACTGAACCGATTTTAAAAATTCGTTCACCAATAGAAAGCTACGTTATTGTGGAGTGTCATGGGCTATACAGCATCACGCTACAAAGAGGCTATGGTGCGGCACGCTGAGTCCTTGTCTGTGAGTCTGGACATTGCCAAAGCCTACGATGGAGTAGGGCCTTACTATACGCCGGAAAGTTAGAAACAAGCGTCACAATCGCTTCTCTACAACTTTCTGACATATAGCCTTAATTGGGGCGCTGAATGTACAGTTTCCTGCATGGACGATGCATGCTCGTTCCTCTGTGATGGTCATGTTTCTTGCTTTATGAAGGTTCTTGCCTAGAACGCACGTGCAGATAATTCAGGTATCTAGGTTGACCCCATCTCTCTTTTTTATTGTTTGTTTTTTCTCATAATATAGTCCCATTAAAGAAACGCTCGAGGCCCCCGTGATCTCAGTGTTCTGTAAACGATCACTACAGTAAGCAACTTAAGACGTTGCAGGCCTTATAGTTGCCTTGAAAAATTTAAACAGTAGGCAGCCACAACCGGCGCCTGTCCATATCAACGCGGCAATCCGTAAAACACCTGCGTAAATATTAAGCAAGGATCTAAATTGGTATCTCATTGCTCACCAGTTTTATCTGGACCTCGTTTAAGATAACCTAGGCAGCTATTCTTTGCCAATTAAATAACGAGAAGTTAAAAAAACACTTCAAAATGTAGTTGAGTTCCGCTTGTATTAACAACGAAAGTTCTGGATGTTGAATCAATCCCCTCGGCTAAATGTAAAATTTCTACTCCGCCCTCCATATTTAACTATCGTTCTAAAACTGATGTTATGAAGTATGTTTCGATAAATTGGATGATGATTCGTTCGATAAGTGGTGATATTTTTGGCAAAATTCAAGGCTTTAAAAATGATGTAAAGCATTGTGGCCCCAATATTGTCGGGGACTCATTCGTGACGTTCCGATTCTACCAAACCGCCATATGATTATTTTTCATATAAAGGCCTCGATACTTTGTTATATGAAGGTGACACTGCTTTTATAGACTCCATCTCATGAAATTTTTTTAGGGAATCCACACTGGGAGGTACCCACACTCCATCAATCCTTTATAGTAAAAGAAAACTATTTAATCCTCTTTATTTTAAAAAGTTGGTGACGAAAATAAATACTGTCAAATAATAACAATATATCAATCAAGTTCACATACATAATACCATTACATTATTGCTAACTTACATCAAAATCATTGTATTTTATTGAAATTTATTCATTGACAGTAATTTCAGTCGATTACACATGTGACAATCTTACAATACTATTTACAATCCTTACCTTACTTAGATCGACTTATATATACTACCAATACCTTAAAATATTTTCTTACAATGTGTCTGTACAAACTACCTATTTCTAGAATGTCCACAAATCTTTCATTAAGATACAATATGTTCAACGTATTGCCCAATCAGTTGAATTGTGTGCAGTAGGCACAATATCATTCACTCAGACCAAAAAAATATTTTAATCTGAGATCATTTTAGTCAAAGTTTTAGTCAAATTTAATCGAATTTTATCAACTTTTAAAAGAATTTAATAATTTTTGATAAATTTCTAAATATAAGAATTTTCATACAATAATTGAAAGTTTGTTTCAATAAACAAAGGGATGCCAAAATGCAAAAAATAAACTATTTAAAAGCGTTGGACGACAAGTGCAAAACTTTAATAGTAGTTAGGAAAAGCGTTGAACATGATTAGAATAGACATGATTGAGAAATTACTTGGAAACCGAGTTATTAATAAGTGATGCAAATAAATTGTTTGAACTTGTATTTTACTTAGCCTTAGATGTGGGAAAAATATAGCTATGTAAGACTATAAGTAAAAGAAGACAACTCCTTAGACACTTTTAGATTTTTCAGAAGCATTCTATAGCAAATTGCATTGAAAATAATCCTAACATCTATTACAATAATCACAAATGGCTTTCAAATATAAAATAATGTTAACACCAAACACATTTATCACGGAAACAGTTCTTTATATGTAAACTTTGATGTTATTTTATTAGCCATTTCTGTAAAGAGTTCCCCAAGGCTGCGTTCTAGGACCGGTCTAATTTCTTCTAAAAATACGTTGGAGTTTTCATTGATAACCCTGTTTGTGGCGGGTCCTAGAACTGGATCGCCGTCAAACAAATTAGTCAAGTAGATGGAAGACTGACCAACACGGAGTTTAACCTTGAAGGGATCAAACTGGAGGTACTCATGTTCGCCTCGGGTTTCTTTATGTCCTCTCATTGTGACGTTGCATGCGTAGTCCTCTGTAATAATATAAGTACTGAATTATTTACTGCAAAAAAAAAACTTAACGATACAGTAAGAGGAAATATAGAAATTGACTTTATATTTGCAAGAAGAGAGCAAGACTTAAGTTAGCAGATACTCTTATTTGGACAAGGCACATTTCGAGTGTTAATCATCAATCAATACATTATAATAAAATCGTAAAAGGTCGCTGTCTGTAAATGGAAGATAAATAAGAAAAAATATTATAGGGGGCTTTATGAACGCTATAGAACCCAAAACAATGATTTTTAGAAGTTTTGTCTGTTTGTCTGTATATCTGTTGGTCTGTAGGTACGTTTGTGCACGCTAATCTCAGTAACCGCTTAACCAATTGCAATGCGGTTTCTTTTATTGTGTTGAGGTTTGCAGGCTCCACTTAACGTTTATTTCATGTCAATCGGTTTATAAATAAAAAAGTTATAACACTTTTAAGAATCAGATATTTTGAAAATTTTAATTTTAGGGTTTTCTTTGAATGTGTATTTCATACACCTTATGTGACGTAAACGAAGTTGCGGGGTCAGCTAGTCCCAAATAAAAACTAAACCAAAGCGACAATAACTACAAAAGATATCTCTGCAGTGCAGCGTGTAACAAATCTGTAATTTCTAGCCGAAGTTTCAAAGGTGTATCGTGTCATATTTGTGTTGTACGACTGTTAAGTCGAATCAGCGCAATGTCGTCAAATTGTGTGAAGGATCTGCACAATGTAACCGATCACCTTTGCCTGTTGTTTAGTATATTGTCCTAATGAGTTTACAATAAGTCATCAATATGTAGGTAACATTACATTATATACCTTGAGCAAACATGAGAGGAGTGTAAATGGACACGACATTGAATCAGTTCTGCAAAATGCTGTTAATCTTAAACAATATCACGATGTCAAGGTAAAGTTATATTTCACAAGTACTTATTACCTAAATATAAATATTACGAATATAAGTTAATATTTCATTAACAATGTTTACTAATTAAAGATCAGACAAGGTATTATGTCAAGGCTACGTTTTAAGTGCAATGTGGTTCTACCAATGTATTCGTGGTCCAAGTCAACTTCTGGAATTTGGCGGGAAACCTACAGACAGTGGTTGTCTCTCCTTATTATATTTTCAAAACTAGTGTATTTTTGAGTGTTTATGTGTTATTTATGGTGGGTGGGTGGGTTGCTTATTTTAAACGTAAAAGGTTTGACAACGTTCACAATTGTTGGAAAGTGATATAACGCAATGAAACGCGACTTTTAGGTATGTCGACAAATTCCATAGCAAGCCCTAGTACGGTACCATCGCTTTACTAGAGTAGAACTTACTCCAAACTTGGACATACATGTATACCCTGCTGTTAAGAAGAATCTTACATGAAATTGATTCATATTTTCGCACTGAAATTTACTTGACTTGGCATACTCTCAAGCTGAGAAAGTCCAACAATAAGAAGAAGAAGAAAATAAAGTCAAATTCTGCTTCAAGTGGGTGGTGCACCTATTAACAAAGGATTGAGATTTTGGCGCAGAGAAAGGAAAACTAGAAACCTTGTACCAACCCAAATACTGGGCATGGTACAGAAAAGTCGATCACCCTCCAAAAATTATTGATAGAATGATGTAATGTTTCTATGTCCAGTAGTGGTGTAGGATAGCTGGGCTGATGAGGTAAAAGTAAATGTGAATATAAAAAAATTAAGACACATAATATAGCTTTGTCACGATAACGAATTTCTATTAATTGACGATTTCCCAGTAAAAAATAACAAATATATAGGATTGTACGCGATGATTAATTTACATTAATATTTGCATGTATTATTTACACTTTACAGTAAAAATAACTATTTACAAGGAACTAGGAAGCAAAACAGAACTTAAAGCTTATATATCTAGGTATAGAAAATTCTAGTACCTAATCGTGACTAGATTTAATTATAAAACCTTGAAAAGGCCACGCTTATACTATTAAAGTATTTATCACATGAATTGCACATTTGTATGCAAAAGAATTAACATTACAAATTGATCGGTAAATTGTGCACGTTTATGCAGCTCATCACGTCAAGACCATGAAACCCTGTCCATTTCAAGATGGCAATAGGCTAACCACCTGAATATGAGGGCCAAAATATATCTGAAGAAATATGAGAGTCTAGTATTCCTCTGCCTTTGCCTAACCCTTTGGGGAATAGGCGTGACGATATGTATGTATGTGTTCGTGAAAGAGGTGAAATAGAGTATAGTGATATAATCGTGTCTCATGAAAAAATTAAAAAGAAAAGTCTTCATTAGGTCGCGAAGTAACACTTATGAAAGTCGAAATATTTGATTCTACATTTACATTTACTGCCAGATTCGCAACGCCATAGATAGAGTCGGAGAGGAAAGAACCTGGCAATAAAACTCACAGTCACTCTTTTTCTTTTTTTCAACTTCCAGTAGGTAATTGCAAATCATCAGTCTAGCACAACAAGGTTTCTAGAGTCATTTCAGATTATTGATACTGTTGATTGATGGCACTTGATGGAACTTGCTACACATACGAACAGTACAATTGAAATTTTTCAATATTAGAGCCATTTCAGTTTTGTATTTTGTATTATCATTGTAATCTGCACCAATTCGTCGATTGATAAGTGCATGCTTATGGCTTGAACCCGGGAAATATATCGGGTAAGACCCCAGTACATCGCGGGCTATATTATTACCATGACAAGCTCTTGACATAGAAATAGCCTTACATAAGCCAGTTGCAGTGTATCCACGCAATGTTGAATAACTTTCCTTCATGATTGAGTTCTAACCGTATCGAAATGATGTTCTTATGTAACTGGCGTCGTATTAATTGTGTTATGTTTTTGTTTCTTCATAAATGCTGCAGTTACAAAGAAAAGTAGCCGTTTTAGGTATAAAAGAAAAATCCAAAACTATTGAAATATAATCCAAAACTAAGAAGTGGGATAAACCCCAAATCAAAAGCGAGTCCGCAATGGTGATCAAAGTCTGTCTCCGGAGCCGAGGGGGTACCAGGGACTCCCAGTCGTAGACAGGTGGCAGATGGTCAGGCACTGCATGATTTTTGTTGGTAAAAGTCCGGCATGGCATTCGTGAGGATTTCCACGCGATCAAAAGACATCTGAATCTCGCTGCTTGGAGAGATCTTTTATTTCCTCTAAAGAGCAGTTGACATGGCAGCTATTGCAAACCACTGCCAAAAAGCTCAAGAAGAAGAACGTTTGAGCAACATCCACTGAGCCTTTATCCAACCCAGTTGGGATCTTCTTTTTTTTTTACGTGAGGGAAAATCCTCACAGGATGTTATGCCGGACTCTTACCGACTAAAAAACCTCACGTAACGCCCAACAGCCTGTGGTTGGGAGCCCCGGGTAAGACCTCGGAAGGATGTTCCGGGACTCCCAACAGACCTACGGCCGCCAGTTGGGATCGGCTTTCCAGTTTAAATGCAATGTAGTTGAACTTCGATATTTTCCGTGAAGACGTACGATAACATATCGTTTATATGTTCCCCTTCCCGTATCTCGTGTAATGTAGCTTTATTATTGTCGTACGTAGCAATATTCATGATAGTCAGATAATGCGATTTAATAATGAAGTTCAGATCTAAATAATCTGGTGACCTTGCCGATTAGTGGACCTGAAGACATCCCCTCTTGGTCACACACGGGATTCCTTACATAGGACGAGGAAGCATCGTGTGAATTTAGTCAGTAAGAGTCTGATATACCTATCCATGACGCGGTAAAGTCCATGAGGATTCACAGACGGTTTTAAAGGTAATTTACTTACTAAAAGTGCCAGTGATGTTTCCTCTGCCCTGTAACCGCAGCAGCAACACTTGAATATCCATCTTGTATTTTCCAGCGAAGTCCAGTTTTGGCAGCAGGAGCTTGAAGTCGAACCGGTTCTTCACTAGGTCAGACCTAGAAGATAGTAAATTCATTTTGCAGTTAAAATTTCTTTTGTAATTGTGTAGCCGGCAGTAATTGTATAGCAGGACAGCTTCCGTTAAGGATTTCCGCTCGTAAAAACAGGACATACTGTAAAGCTTGTCAATCATCCCACTGGAGTAAACGGTAACTAAAATCGAGCGAACAAGTCACAGGACAGTGATATCCTACCTCATACTATGCTGCACTTCAAGGGGATTGTCTTCGATATTGAAATTCTGGATGTAGCCGGATTATGTCCTAAGATCATAGTGCTTACGACAATGCGTAAATATCGAAAAGTCGTGAATGCAAATAGACATAATAAATATCCCGAAATATACGAGTATACGAATAAGCTAATTTCGATTGGGCCTTGATGAGTCAAGCCCAGGCGAGACCACTGAGGACAAAAAAGGAGATTTGGAAAGCAGTTTTGTTATATGGACGTAAAATCAACTTTGAAGGGATTTTAGAATTTAATTCTCTCATGATAAAATATCGAGGTAGCTGATTATGTATGCAATATAATAATTCTATTAGTTTAAAAAACTAAAAAACACGCTCGTTTTTTTATAGTTTATCTTGGATGTCCGCCATGTTGGATTAAAGCCACGTGACTAGTTTTTTCGTATTCCTGACAGCAAACCCTTTCATTTGATACCCATAACATCGATGTGCATTTCAAATAGCCTGTCCGCCATCTTGGACGTCCGCCATATTGAATTTAAGTCACGTGACTATTTTTTTCGTATTCCTGACAGCAAACCCTTTCATTCGATACCCATATCATGGGGGTGGATTTCAAACAGCCAGTCCGCCATTTTGGGGAGGCCGCCATATTGGATTTGTAATGACGTTTTTTAGCTAGTCATGTATTGTCATCAGAACTCAGAGCGTGTGCAAAATTTCAGTCTGATCGAAGGACGGGAAGTGGGTCAAAATTCCAAGATTTTCTTACATACATAGTTACAAGTGAAGCTAATAAAAGCGTGTCAAAAAGGGAATTAGGTATTGTTTTTTCAACGTAAATACACTTGAATAAAAATAAATAAACACGTAATTCAGTATTTCCCCGAATTCTTCCCTTAAGGGTATAAAATTGTGGATTAACAGTTTGTACGAAATATTTGAAAACTGATTGTGTTGACAGGCATACGGCCCACCAGAAGGACTGGTGGACACCGCAGCCTATGAACGTTTGCAACACCAGAGGCGCCACACACGTGCTGCCGACCCTGTAAAAACCTTCTAAGACATCTTTTGAAGAACCCCATACTGTAGGCGTTTGGGGAAACCCTATCGGATCTAACCGTGCTCGAACGCTCCAGACGCAGAGTGTGAGGATGATAGAACGTAGCCGTGGGTATCATTATCAAACAATTCTTCAGAGCATATAACATTGTACAGGCGGTAGAACACGCATAAGAAGGCAAAGTCTCTCCTGTCGCGAAGAGGTTCCACACTACCGTACTGCCGTCCGCATAACAATGAATGCAGTCAATAGACAACATGTCATTGATATGCAGCAGAAACAGAGTAGGGGACAACACTGAGCCTTGCGGTACTCCGAGCCTTTATGGCCATGCAGTCAGAACAGCTGCCTACTGCTATACCCGGTCGATGGCTTTAGAGATGTCGAGGCTCTCTGCTAGAGCTTCGCCCTTACTCTCGATAGCCGTCGCCCATCGGTGTATGAGGCACACAAGATGATTGCCAGTCGAGCGACCGTAACGGAAACCGTACTGCCGGTCACTGAGTAGGTCGCGTTCCTCAAGGTGCCTCAGAAGCTGTGTATTAATTGACGGGGAGGAAGAGGAGATGACAGCTATAGGCCTGTAATTGGCCGGTTCGGTCCTGTCACCATTCTTGGGCACAGGATGCACGAACGCGATCTTCCACAACGCCGGGGCTTGAAATATGAAAGCGTGAAAAAACGTGTAAGTACCGGACACAACCTCTGGACCACACTGCTTAAGTACCACCGCGGGTATACCGTCCGGCCCACTCGAGTTATGGACGTCCAGGGATCGAAACTCGCCCGTCGAACATCCCGCTGCGTAAATTTAACTTCCGACATGGGGGAAACGGAGCTCGAAGTATGTCATGGGTGAAGGTAGCAGCCTATTGCCTCATGTACTGTAGCGGTCTATTGCTAGACAAAGACTTCTCCCATTTCGCCCCCTTCATAAAGTGGGGTATTTGGCTATATTATGCCAAGTTAAGCAAAGGAGGTTGGCAAGAATATCAGCGAGCTATATAAGACTATTGTAAATAAAATAATATAATGTTCAATGAAATACAACGTTTGTATCTGAAAGGAAACTTTGTCACAAAAGATAAATAAACCGTTATATCTCAAAGATCACGTATAAGTGCGACAAAAATAGATCATTTAAAGTTTTTATTTCATGGCAATTTAAATTAGCTCATGTGACTCTTTAGTCACATGAGTAAGTCACGTGTGTGTCTGTCCACATGAGCACAGTCTTTGAAAAATCACATGAATACTTCAGCAAGGGAAAATGGCTGATGCATTCGAATTATAAAATGCGAGTTAAGCTATCGCTGAACCTCACTGATCCGTATTACAGATCAGTGCTGAACCTACTTGGATATAACTTTTTCGAATTGATAATTATTATTTTTATCATCATTATCATTTATTACTAGTCGCAGCAGCGCCAGGTCTTTTTGGCAAGTTTTAACGTTTTCATACTCTCTCTGGAAACTTTGGTGCGAGTCATGATCTCCAAAGAGAGTAAGTGTGACACCGTCACGTCTTTTTGCGAGCAGGTAAAGAAGTAGCATCGACGGCGTGTGAGAGTACTCTCCCACCAGAGGTCCTAGGAATGCGGTGAGAGCGCAGCAGACGTGTCTTCGCCCAAGTCTATCGGCCTCCATGACCGGGAGCCTGAGGACGGCGGGAGGGCTGCTCGCCGTCCTTACAGAAGCAGGCTTAAGACGACTGCGTGATTTGAGAGTTTACTGACGACCCAAGACGCAGGATGGCACCCGTACCAATCTCCAAAGGCTGCGTGGTAGTCAGTCTGTCGGAAATCCTGGGACATCCCTTCGAGGGCTTACCTGAGACTCTTTGCCGTAGCCCGTTGCAGGGCACCAAGTCCGGCACAGCATCCATAGATCCATAGATGAATGGATGTTTGTTACCTTTTCACCCTCTAACGGTTGAACGATCTGGCTGAATTGGCAGCTATGATTACTTTTTATCTCTGGAATCCTTTCGTCATGGGATGCGGGAATAAAAACACAATTCTACGCTGGTAGAGCCCCGGCGGGCGCTGTCTGGTCTAGTCATAAGACTAGATACTGACAAGACAATTCAGTACAAAACTCAGTTTTTAGCATAGTTTATTTTTTAATCAGACTAGAAAGTTTGTATAGAAGAATGTCGGAAAGTGTCTCCTTACTTGTGACTTTCTCTAGTACTCTACAGGTAGCAAGCACGTGCAATCGACATATTTAGGGTATGCGTTGTGAACACGTGAATACCAATATTTGAAACTCGAGAATATACCTATGCGCGTAGAATTATAACGGTGTTATAAGTCTATGCCTATGCGTATTACGTGCGCTATCACTAAAATGTAATTACGCATACATAAAAACACTGATACCTCTAACCTTCCACTTTTTAAAATTCTAAAGCAATAAATCATTTCTTCGTAGAAAATTTATGAGATATAGAATTCAATTCCGTAGATATTATTTAAAAATGTACGAAGGCCGTACGTAATGAAATTAATCGTAGTTGCCAGTGTTAGGCACGGTATCCACCAAAGCAAAGACGGGAGAGGAGATGTTTTTTGATAAACCAATCCAATTTTGTTATTTCCATATCTCAGATCCTAGTAATACTATATCTGGCAGGAGATGTAGATACGATGATTTTTTTTTTATTAAAATATCTCCTTTCGTCTGCAAGCACGCAGCACAATCTGCTACGTGTTTCAAGTTATGTACACAAATTAGAAATTTCACTCCTATTTATAATTTGGTATATTAAAAGAGACAACTCGACATAAATATACATGACAAGTGGTCTCTTTTAATATATGCCAAGGTTACTAAACCCGCCAGCATAGCTACTAAAGCCAAGGGCCATGAGGCCGATGTCAATTGTGACCCCAAAACCAATTAGGTATGAGGAACTATATAAGCATAAGGTAGACTCAGTAGTCACGTCAATAGGAGAGAAAATGTCATATTTGTGATAGCCTTCATGATACTGTACTCGTACGCAAGTTAACGTAAGGAATATTGGATCGACATCCAAAAAGTAATAGAGTATTATATATCCTTTGAATGTTTGCAACATTCTGGTGATGACTAATGGCAAAGATAATACAGAGTAATGTATAATAGCATTACATACAGATAGGCAAAAGAGCTAGCTTCCCCACCCCCACCACAGCTGTCGTTAGTTGGAGGGTATTTTGAGGGACATTTGCTTAACCTTAGTGGTCACACACACACATTCAAGCTCTGTACAAACGTAACGTGTGTTTTACTGTAGGTTACAGAATTGAAAGCCAATCATGGATGTATGGAGTTTTCGTCTTGTGCTAATGGTGAACACTGGTGATGCAAAGTCTACAACTACAGTCGCATTGTAGAACCTGCAAAAAGCCTTATTAGACCCCTTTTGAAGAACCATCTACATTACTATTTGTTTGTTTGTTTGCATCAAATAGGCTCTATAACTACTGGACCGATTTGAAAAATTCTTTCACTGTTGGGAAGTTACACTCTTTGCGGTGAACATAGGCTATATTTTATATCCGTACTCCCACGGGAACGGCAGCTACGCTGGTGAAACCGCGTGACGTCCTCTAATATACTAATACGTTCGGAAACACCGAAGCAAGGAGTTTATTCGACACTAGCGGACGTCACGCGGTTTCACTCGCGTAGTTTAATATATAGCCTATGTTCACCGCAAAGAGTGTAGCTTTCCAACAGAGAAATAATTTTTCAAATCGGTCCTGTATTTCCGGAGCCTATTCGTTACAAACAAACAAAGAAAAAAACAAATCTTTCCTCCATAATCTCTATATAATATTAGTATAGAAGTATAGACTTCAAGCGTGCCCTAAGAAAAATTCCATAATGGACCATATCGTGTGATGTACTTACTTCAACTCTTCAATAATGAAGTTACTGGGCCCTCGTACTTTGACGTCATTGACAACAGCAGTCAGCTTGGCACCTTGAGGTCCTCGCGCCAGCGCAATCTGGCCCAGGCTCAAAGGTTCGATACCAGGCACGTCCAGCTCTGGGATACCCTGGAATGTGGTGACGTAATAATATATTAATAAGATGTGCGCTCGTGGCCCCGCGGACTCAGTGTTCTGTAAACGATCACTGCAGTAAGCAACTTTCACTATGGCCGGTCCATGGATGGGTGACCATCCATGTGATCACTTTGTGACATTTATTTGAGCGTTTCCGTGCTTCGGAAGGCACGTTAAGCCGTTGGTCCCGGTTGCCAGTAAAATGGCAGTCGTTAAGCCAAGTTGAAGGCTTTATTTCAACAGCAGGCAGTCACAACCTGCGCCTGTCCATTTAAACACGGCAATACGGCTCACAACGTATTACGTGGGACAAATTATAAAAAAGGTGAAATGTGGGTATATAATATGCCTCTGCCTACCCCTTCGGGGATAAAGGCGTGATGATGAACAATAAGATGTTGCTATGATGCCACAGATACAAAAACATCATATTTATGACACGCTTATTTTCGCACCACGTCGTCGTGGGGATTCAAAAAAGGAAACCGGCAAAGTGCGATTCAAACTCGTGCATAGAGGGTTCCGTACGAAATAACGGTAAAAAATCACGTTTGTTGTATGAGAGTCCCTTAAACCCCTCTTTTTTTCTGATTTTAGTATTTGTTGTTATAGCGATAACAGAAATACATCATCTGTGAAAATTTCAGCTCTCTAGCTATCACCGTTCATGAGATACAGCTTTGTGACAGATAGACAGACAGACGGACAGTGAAGTCTCATAAATAGGGTCCCATTTTTAACCCTTTAGGTATGGAACCCTCAAAGTGCTAGTATTTCTTTTTTTTTAAATTCGTAACGTCAGTATGCGGGATCATCCAGTTTCTTTATAAGTTCATAAATATAATTCGTAATAATTAATAGGTTTAATTTTATTTTATTCTTTTCTTTTAGCAGCATCTTACCAGTGCCAAAGTTGTGTAGTACTACCCGTTCGCTCTAACTTTGCCGCTGGCGTAGAGGCGTATACCCGAATTGTTAATTAGACAAAGTAAATTGACAGTAGCTAATGTCACTTCGTCATAGAAAATACGCAACATTGTATGAAGAAGTGACATTAGTTGCTGTCAATTTACTTCGTTTAATTAAAAATTCGACTTTAGTATGGAGCCGAGCGGCAAAGTTAGAGCGAACGAGCAGTACATTTTATTTCTCTCCATCCCATGTCGGGTTGCAAAAATAAAACCTCTCTTAAAATAGCGACACTCTAATGTCAAGTTCTTGACTCCGGTTATAATAATAAATATATAGTTATACTAATAATAATATACTAAAGATTTAAGCGTTTGACACTCGCAAATAACATCTTGACACAGTTGAAACGGCTGACAATGACACACTTTCAAATTCATTATGAAAGCAGTAAAACAGATTTTGTTGACAATAATGTCTTAAAATAATTTCGGCCAAGTGCGTGTCAGTGCCAAGTAATATGCAATAAAAAAATGCAAGCTTCCGTAGCATTACAAGCTCATAAATTCAAAATGTACGTTGTTATTTTTATTTATTCAAGTGGCTTATGAATAATGACTTTTATTTTTGATATTATCTAACGTTCAATTAAATTGATTACAATCAAACATACCGCAGTCAGAATAATAATTTAATAATAATAAACGGGCTTAAATGCAAGTCAGATCCGCGCACGGGAAGTTTTACCAAAAAAAAAACAGAAAAATATTACATTACTTGCATGGGAGCCCCTTTACATATATTTTTCTGGTTTTTGTATTTGTTATTGTATAAGCAACAGAAAAATTACATCTGAGAAATTTTTAGTTGTCTGGCTATCACGGTTTCTGAGATATAGCCTCGAGATTACAGACGGCTAGTGGAATCTCAGCAGAGCATGCGTTTAAAGTTGTGTAACCGCGTAACCAAGGGGTTAAAACAGGACCGTTTTTACACCTTGGTTACGGAACTTTAAATACGGCACCACACATAAATATAGTTACTAAATTTAAGTAGTAATTTGTAAACAGACCATATAAATATCCACCAAAAGGTCATGATAATAGTAGTATTCTTGAAATTATGAAATAAATAATTTTGACTTCGATTTTAAAGCAATAAGTGTAGTTTTATTTTTTTTATTGTTAAAAATTACAGAGAAACATAATTATTACATATCTATATTTACATTATTAGTTTATTACTATCTAAACTAAACCTAAATAAGGCCCCCGTGGCATTGTGCCCAAAAGACTAGCAGCATTCCCCCTTTGAATAGCAATACCTATTCGTTGAGCGAGAAAACTGCCAGCCCTTGGATCACCAGTTGACTCCACAAGGCGCTTTTTCAAATTCTTGAAAAATTTTTGCGCATTGGGACCCCATGGACCTAGGGTCTCGACACCGACTGGACAAAAACGATACGATGAGTCGAGACCCTTATATTTATTAATTTTAATATTTTCAGCCGCTTCCGCTGCTGCACTGGCTTTTAATTTTGTTTTAGGAAGATGGGACGGGGCTAGAGTGTCAACACAAGTTGCATCACAAGTTTTTTCTCATCCTATAATCCGCTAATAATTTCTAAGTTACATACAATATTTCATACCCACGACAATGAATCTTAATTAGTACTTTACCCACTCAATCAACACAGTAATGTATCCTAAAATATCAGTAAGTCAAAACCTAGGCAAACTAAAGTATCAAATTAACGATTTATTAGTGTTAGAAGTTTCTCAACATTAACCAGTCACCGTTCACCCTAATTCTGAGCCCAAGGGCTTGATTTTGCACAACGTACATAGTTGCTTGTCCTTTAGGCCGTTGCAACATCTTTACTCGTAGCTGCAGAAATATATTATAAATCTAGTAAGTATATTTTATACGTTATTTTATAGCAAAAGTTTTGGTATGTTATGTTAAGATGGTAGGGACGTAGGTTATGGACATTTGTAACGCAATTGCCGTGTTGGAACGGACAGGAACTGCATTTAGTTTAAATGCATGTTAAATTTTTGACAACGAAAATGACTTATTTTTATGTCACTGGTCACTAACAAACACTGCGTGTTCTGGAAAAGTATGAATATGTACCAACATAAGTAAGTTTGAAACGCCAATAAATTTACGTAAAACGCGACCCTTTAAAACTTTTAAAAGCCCTTGATACTCGTAGTAGCTCCACTATGAGTTTTGTAGGCACTTTACTCGCTAGCGAATTTACGGACCACCTGAATATAATAGTTTGTCAGCAAGTGAATATCAAAAATTTATTTGGCGCGAGCTGTACCTACTATGATCGAATGCCTATCTGCTATCAGGATCAGATAGCATTAAGATCTGGTAATCGTAATGCTCTTTAGTGATCAGTACCTATCGTGGTTTCAACTGGTCTGGATACTGCTCTTTCCAATCGGTATGTGTTGATGCTATCCACAAACACGCGGGCGGCTATTTTTTCAACTCGCTCATAGTGCAATGTGCATTCTTCCACGTGTATTCTTCTTCTCTCAATACATAACAATACCGTGGAAATACGTATGGAACAACATACGTGTGGAAAATCTATCATGGATGCTATGACGGACCTTACTTCCGACTAAAAACCAACGCGTTCCCTACCTACTGCCTACGGTTGGGAGCCCGGGTAAGCCCTTGGAAAGATGTCCCCAGGATTACCAACGAATGCTAATCAGCAACTGATGCAAAGGCAAAATACTTCAGGAAGATTGCACATTTGCATTGTAGGCGATTTCAGAAGAGAGTAAGGCGCGTCCTCGTATATGATTTTATGATCTACTAGCTGAACCGCGCAACTTCGTTTGCGTGATAAATCAAGAACCGCTCGACCGATTTTGTGCAAACTTCACATAAACCATCTACTAAATAGTCCAAACAAAACCTAAACATTTGGTTTGAATAGGTGAGCCCGTTCTCAAGTTATAAAATTACAACGAAAATCGACATTGATTTTTATACACAGGATGAATTTTTTAAAAGGGCTTGGATGACCAAATCCGAAACTATAAGGAATAGCTAAAAATGCTCAAAGGAGTCACGAGCCCGATTTTGATAAAACTTAAAACGTCATCATTAGATTTTTGAAAAACCAATAATCCTAGGTGGGAATCGAACCTATTGATTTTGAAAAAAAAAGACACACTTTTTATATTACACCATATGATAGTGTCGCTGATAAGGATCAAATTCTGCGAAGTAATGATATACGGCAAATTTAAGGAAAGTTTAGAATTTTGATGGAATTCATATTTCTTGTACCTAAATTTTGTATCATAATTTATTTCGTTCGAAATTCCGTGTTTTAAATCATGCTCAGAATGATTTTTTGGAGAATATTCTAAACGGAATCAATAATATTGAATGCAGTACGATCTTCGAGGTCTCGAATCCAGCTATGTGTTGAAAACAATGGTCTAAATTTTGAACAATTCATCAGTTAACGTAAGAAAAATACGAAAGATGAGCACTTTCCCTTAGTTTGCCGTATGTAATTACTTCCCAGAATATGATCCTTAATAGCAACACTATCGAATGGTGTAATAATATAGGGTGAGTATTTTTTTCAAAATCAATTGGTTCGATTCCCAGCTAGGATTATTGGTTTTTCAAAAATCTAATGATGAGGTTTTAAGTTTCATGAAAATCGGGCTCGTGACTCCTTTGAGCATTTTTCGCTATTCCTTATAGTTTCGGATTTGGCCATCCAATCCCTTTTGAAAAATTCACCTGTATATAGATTTAAACCGATAAGATGCTGCATTTTGAAACTGCCATTGACCTTACCGTAAACGGCAAATCTAAACTAATATTATAATGAGGAAAAATTTGATTGTTTGTTTGTTTGCTTGCATCGAATAGGCGCCGAAATTCCTTAACCGATTTGAAAAATTCTTCCACTGTTGGGAAGATACACTATCCCCGTAGAACATTGGCTATATTTTATCCCCATATTCCCACGGGAACGGAAGCTACGCGGGTGAGACCGCGTAACGTCCGCTAGTACCTAATATCTTAATTGGAAAAAGAAAAAAATGTTACCAATTAGAAAATAATCTTCAAACTCCTTAATAAACACCTGCCCATGTTTATCAGCGCCACTGTAACGAGCCGTACGTGCCTACCTCCTGATATAGGGCAGCAGTTTGTACGACAAATACATCTATTAACCCTATCGGCGACAATTCCGGGGTATATAAGCTACAACTTGTAGTTCAAAATTCATTGAAAACTAAAACAATGGGTGGCTATCAAGTTTTTGTGTTTGTGATTTACTTTGGAATATTGCAGGTGAGCTGAAATTTTAAAAACCTAGCAGTGAACCTAGCCTGTTCAGCAGCACATTGTGCAGCTTAACAGGTTGGGTTCAACTGGTACACCTTATTCAAAAAAATATAAATGTATTAAAGATTAAATTTATTATCTATATTACTTGTACAGAGACAGTTATTTGTGTACGAGCGAGATCAATTTATTGAAATTAGGCGACATAATACATACTGCCTTAGAGTAAATATTCTACTAACATATATACTCTAAGCAAACCGCGTAGCACCTTTCTAACCTATACATACCCGTACTTACAATAAGGTATGGAATAACAGGGTGATTAGGGGATACCGCACGATCTCAGGTGAGATGGCATGTCTCCTAGCCGGGACTCCTCCATGAGACCTGGAAGCGAGCGATCTTGCGTCACTATTTCAATGGCGCAAGTAGTCGCTGGAGGAGGGCCAAAGGCCTGCGTCTCAAGAAGTCGAGGCCCAGCGGTCCCTGCTCCGCCAGGAAAACGTGGAGACATGGAAGGTGCGACTTGACCAACCAAAGGGGAGATGCGCCACAATCGCGGCTGTCAGACCGGTCATGGACGAGTGGCTGGAGAGAAGACACGGTGCTCTCTTCTACCGGTAGTCACAGATACTTACCGGGCACGGTAGCTTCGGTAAGTATCTGTGGCGAAGACACCAGGAAACCACGACCGAGTGTCAGCACTGAGAGGACTGCAGCGATGACACAGCGCTCCACACGCTGGTGGAGTGCATGGCGTGGGCGCAACGGTACCAGGTCTTCGTGGTGGGTCTTGACGTGGATACTCTCTCGCTCGAGACCATGGTGCGAGCTATGGTCTCCAGCGGGAGAAAGTGGGATTTCGCCGCCTCTTTCTGCGAGCAGGTCATGCTCGTGAAAGAGGCGGCTGGGCGGGAGCGGGAGAGAACTCTCCTTCCCGAGATCCTCAGTCGGCGGCTCGGGCGCCGCCGATATGTCTTCGCCGAAGGCTATCGGCCTCCATGACCGGGGGCCTGAGGACGGTAAGTGGGCTGCTCACCGTCCTTACAGAAGTAGGCCCATGAAGGCGGCAGCGTGACGTGAGGGATTCACGCATGCCACCCCTTAGAAGCGGATCACACCCGAAAACCCTTCAAAGACGCGGGATAGCACCCGAACCATCCCCTGAGCGCGGCCGCAGTGATAGCCATAGGTCTGTTGGGAGTCCTGTGACATCCTTCCGGGGGCTTACTCGGGGCTCCTGCTGTTGGGTGTTACGTTAGGTTTTTAGTCGGTAGGACATAGCATCCACGAAGGATTTTCCCTCACGTTAAAAAAAAGTTTCGAATAATTTGTCTTTCATGCTTTCATACATAAAACGCTGAACATATCTACGTATACCTAGTACATATCAATATTGTATCTACAATATAAAACCCCTTTATCCAAGTGGGAACTTCATTGTCTTATAGTAGCTATGAATAGTTCAGAAACTTTATTGTTGTGCACTGTGGCTAATACTCTTTTTTGTTCTAGTTTGATATATACCAAACTGCACCAGCTAAGCGCCCAACCACAACTGTACAGTTAAGATTTCCGTTCAGTTATATGGATGGATATTCAGTCCCGTATTCTTCATTTACGAATAATAGACAAAGGAGGCCAAACCCCGGCAGGTCTCGTCCTAAGGCAGTCACAATATCGATACCAACAGCCACTAAATCTGGAAGAACGAATATAAAAATTGATACAAGAAGACTACCAAGTCATACTGCAGGTTCTAATTGTAAATCAAAAGTAAATGACACAACTAATGTAAACGTGGTTGTTGAAATTAAAAACAATTTAGATGGACAAGGAAATAATACCAAAAATAATAGTTCAAGTGAATCAACAGCTCAAACATCGGCTCACAAATATAAAACCAAAAAACTTGTAGAAAGTAAATCATCTACCAAAAGCCATTCCAAAACTCACGATAAAGAGGTTATTGTTACTGTTAATGTCAATCAAATCGGTGAAAATAATGTAAAAAACAAGTTAAATAAACCAGAATCAAACAGTCAGAAAGAGGATACAGAAAAAGACTGTAAGAGTCCCATCGAAACTGAAGAAAGTACTATTTCTGGATCTGCTGTGCCTAGTTCTTGTAGCACTACAAAATCTGAAAACAGTAAAAATACTGAAATCGGGAAAAATATAAATGTAATGCCTAATAGTATAGCTTCAGATAAAGATGACACTAATAATAATGGAGAAAGTGCTGTCTTTAGTAATACAGCAACAGATGATGACGACAATATCATAAAGTCCATATTTGAACCTCTGCCCAACGAATATGTTACAAGTGGTGAAGACTCGAATACTTTTTACTTAGTCCATGAACCATCAATTGACGCAGGATATAATTCTGAAGATGAAGAAGTAGTTGCCATTGCGAGTAGCGTAGCTACTGATGAAGACATCCCTGTCATTGCAGACCCCAGCATTGAAGCCATCCTCTCTGGAGCATTTTTTAATGATAATGAAGTAGGCGCCATATCTAGTAACAAAGCTACAGTAAACGAAGATGATACAGTGATAGAGTCTGAATATGTACCTGACAATCAAGATACAACTGTAGATAATACCTCACAATCTGATTCTGAAGCCATCAGTAAAAGTGAAGAGTCAGGTGCCGTGTCTAATAGCTTTGCTACAACTAAAGAAGAGACTACAGACTCTAAATCTATACCCAATATTCAAGATTCAACTGATGAAATAAGTACCGTATCTAACAGTGTAGCTGAAGATATTATTGTCACGGAGTCCAAATCTGTTCCCGACAGCCAGGGTGCACCTGTGATTACAGACCCTAATAGTTCAAATATAGTTACAGATGAAATTGCTATAGCAGAATCGTATTCTGAAGCTATCACTGAAGATGGTGAAACACGTGTCGTGTCTAGCAGTGTAGCTGAAGATATTATTGTCACGGAATCTAAATCTGTTCCCGACAGCCAGGATGCACCTGTGATTACAGACCCCAATAGTGCAAACATAGTTACAGATGATATTGCTATTGCAGAATCTTATTCTGAAGCTATCACTGAAGATGATAAAACAAGTGTCGTGTCTAACAGTGTAGCTGAAGATACAATTATTACGGAGTCTAAATCTGTTCCCGACAGTCAGGATGCACCTGTGGTTACAGACCCTAATAGTTCAAATATAGTTACAGATGAAATTGCTATTGCAGAATCGTATTCTGAAGCTATCACTGAAGATGATGGAACACGTGTCGTGTCTGGCAGTGTAGCTGAAGATATTATTGTCACGGAGTCTAAATCTGTTCCCGACAGCCAGGATGCACCTGTGATTACAGACCCCAATAGTGCAAACATAGTTACAGATGAAATTGCTATTGCAGAATCTTATTCTGAAGCTATCACTGAAGATGATGAAACCCGTGTCGTGTCTAGCAGTGTAGCTGAAGATATTATTGTCACGGAGTCTAAATCTGTTCCCGACAGCCAGGATGCACCTGTGATTACAGACCCCAATAGTGCAAACATAGTTACAGATGATATTGCTATTGCAGAATCTTATTCTGAAGCTATCACTGAAGATGATAAAACAAGTGTCGTGTCTAACAGTGTAGCTGAAGATACAATTATTACGGAGTCTAAATCTACTCCCGGCAGTCAGGATGCACCTGTGATTACAGACCCTAATAGTTCAAATATAGTTACAGATGAAATTGCAATTGCAGAATCGTATTCTGAAGCTATCACTGAAGATGATGAAACACGTGTCGTGTCTAGCAGTGTAGCTGAAGATATTATTGTCACGGAGTCTAAATCTGTCCCCGACAGCCAGGATGCACCTGTGATTACAGACCCCAATAGTGCAAACATAGTGACAGATGATATTGCTGTTGCAGAATTTAGTTCTGAAGCTATCACTGAAGATGATGAAACAAGTGCCGTGTCTAGCAGTTCGGATAAAGATACTATTGTTACGGAGTCCAAATCTGTTCCAGACAGTCAGGATGCACCTGTGATTACAGACCCCAATAGTGCAAACATAGTTACAGATGAAATTGCTATTGCAGAATCGTATTCTGAAGCTATCACTGAAGATGATGAAACACGTGTCGTGTCTAGCAGTGTAGCTGAAGATATTATTGTCACGGAGTCTAAATCTGTTCCCGACAGCCAGGATGCACCTGTGATTACAGACCCCAATGGTGCAAACATAGTTACAGATGATATTGCTATTGCAGAATCTAGTTCTGAAGCTATCACTGAAGATGATGAAACAAGTGCCGTGTCTAGCAGTTCGGATAAAGATGCTATTGTTACGGAGTCCAAATCTGTTCCCGATAGTCAGGATGCACCTGTGATTATAGACCCTAATAGTGCAAACATAGTTACAGATGTTGCTATTGCAGAATCTAGTTCTGAAGCTATCACTGAAGATGATGAAACAAGTGCCGTGTCTAGCAGTTTGGATGAAGATACTATTGTTACGGAGTCCAAATCTGTTCCCGACAGTCAGGATGCACCTGTAATTACAGACCCTAATAGTGTAAATATAGATAAGGATCACATGGCAAGTGTAGACTCTAGTTCTGGAGCGGAGAGTAAGGATAGTAGTGTAGTTGCAAGTAAAGCTGAAAATATTGTACCAGATTCAATAGTTAATGAACATGGTGCAACTGGTGCAGACTCCAGTAGTACAACTACTAGCGCAGAAACTAGCTCTTGGGCTATCAATAAAGATGGCGTAGCAGAACCTAATGTAGAACTTGTACCTTCAAATGACCCGAATGATGCAGGCAGTGCAGAGGATAGTGCTTTAGAGGAAAGCAGTTACAGTAGTAGCAGCAGTAGCTCTAGTGTCTTATCTACTTATGATGAAGGCTTTAAAGCTGCTGGCAATGACGAGACCTGTACTGAAGAAACTTGTAGTGGAGCTGTGGAATCCGCAATGGCCAGTTCAGCAAAGCTTGTTGATGATCCAAGTAGTGGTTATGATTCTGATGGGATACCTACTATTATAACGGGTTCCGATAAATCTTTAAACAATGGTGACGATGACTATACATAATACTCTTGCGAATCGACTGAGAATTATTTTGAAAAGCTTTATTAAAGCGAGAAGAAAAGTCAATCGAAGTAACTTTTTTTAAGGATGCATAGGAAGTATTAATAAGTTATTAAAACATTTTGAAATATAATTGTGACTTTTTTACACGTTTTTATACCACTAAGGTGTCAGAAAAGCATACGATCCACTTGATGGAAAGTGATTACCTGGCATTAAGACGTTTGCATCACCAGAGATACTACACTTGCGACTGCCAACCCTGCAAAACCGTTCGAAAACCAAAACTGTATTGTACGTTCTGAAAAACCAAGGCAAGGTTCATGAATAAAAATGCCCTTATCGGACCTCACCGTGCATGGGCGTTCCTGACGAAATGTGTGAGGATGTATCAAATAGGTACTTGTACATAATCACACCTAACTATAAGCCCCGCAAGTTGGTAATGCGCTGGAACCTTGTCATAATGACAGCTAAGTGACGTCATGGTGACGTAGCGCGAGCGCGCGCTGGCCTCGCGAAGCTGCGTACGGTATTTTTTTTAGTACTGACTGCTCGACGGACATACGTCACCAAGTGGTCATCAAGATGGCCGCCAAGCGCAATATCAACGTGCGGGGCTTATATCACTCGATCGTTAGCGTCAAAGTAAATTGAAAATTTAATGACACTGTCCTTTGTAAGCTGTCACGTATAAAAGCTATTGACCTTCAAAGTTGATCATAATATGGCTTTATGACACCATGACGAACTTTTTGTCAAAGTCTTAGAAATTTGACATTTCGTCAGGGATAATGGTCATTTATGTTTAACGTTTTTCGTATTTTGATCAAGCTATCGATTTGTTTATACAAAATTCGCAGTCGGCCGTCATATTATTATTTTTTCTCACATCAAATTACCAAACATTTTCAAATATTTTTGACTAACTTGGTTGTGAAAATGCAATACCTTCGTAGTAAACATCGAAGTCATTTAAATATCTCGTGCAATGCAATTTTGGTGAACCTCACCTGCGTTAACTTTCTTTTATCCTCTTTTAGGACATGAAACTTAGTATGTAATTTTTTTAAATGATATTTTTTAAAGGTGGATTTGTTTAGTACCTATTTGGAATTCACTTCCATTTGAGAGGTTCAGGTTTCCATCTTTTTCTTTGTGTAGATTTGAATACAGTACCTATTGCTATTAATACATACATATATGAAGACGGCGGTACAATATACGCTCACATTTCAGTCTCTAGGCCTATTGCTTTCAATGTGTTATAAAAAATATTGAAAATTTCAGACTTCATACGATACGTTCAACTACATTCAATTCATTAAAAAACTAAACAATAAAAATGTGTTTCATTTAATTTCTACTCAACATGCACCATATTCATGACTTTAATGTACGTCTCATTAATTTACAAGTAATAATAAAATAGACGGAAAAACAAAAAGTCGTATTTGTCTATGTTATTGTCACAATTACTTGTACTAACGTTTGATAAATATCGTAGCTAAAAGTAACAAGATCTCACCTCAATCATCTTAGGCCGCAGTTCCTCGACCGAATTCATGATGCATTTGTCGACATTGGGATCATTTCGTTGACAAACCTTGATGTACGGCGCTGAAACAAAACGATTATAGGTAATCAGTTACAGAGACACTTCATCTAAAAATTTGGAGCTGATTGAATTATCATTTTACAAATGTATATATAATAGAAAGTCGCGTTAGTTACACTATTTATAACTCAAGAACGGCGGTACCGATTTGGCTAAAAATTGGTGGGGAGGTAGCTTAGAACCAGGAGACGGACATAGGAATTTTTATCCCGTTTGAACTCGCTTTTTTTGGTCGATTAACTATTCTCACGTCATATGCATGAAAATGCGCAATTTCTACAATGATGCAACGGGAAACATCTCTCGCTAACGAAATTGGGTATTCTGACGGGAGTAAATGCGACGGGAACGGGTGGTTTTTTCTCTCTTATGTGACGCAAATAGGTATAGTTGCGCGGGTCAGCTAGTAATGTATAATTAATATGGGTCATTATCAGGCGGCTCATTATTTGGTTGACTTCGGTGTACAATTTTTTTTTTTCAACTACGGTTTTACTTACATGAAATATCAAATCTAGTGTTAATTTAAAACATTTCAGTAGTTGAGGGAACTGTATAGACTGAATGGTTATGAAGGGATTTCACTTTTTTATAATGGTTGTGGCGTAAATCATGGATTTGCTATATTAGTTTATTAGGCGCTATTAAGCGTAGGTATAATGGTTATACTTAGGTCGGTATAAGGGGTGTGTCCTTAATAGTGTCATAGTAGGGATAGTTGATGGAAGGAGATATGGTGGGATGTAAGCTATATATAAGCGTGCGCATTAGTAGAATAGAAAAAATCAGGAATTAACTAAATTTTTTATTTTACTTCATACTGTCGAAGAAAATTTACATCAAAGTAAATTATTCTGTAAAATATATTTCACTAAAATACCAGTGGGTGGCGTACATAGCCCAAGAATTTAAATAAATTTATATTTGTGAAAACGGAAGCTCTGGTAAGCATCAACGTCATAAAATTTATTAAGTAAATTAATTGTGGGTAATTTTTATGTAAAAAAAGTATATTTTAAGTAAATTTATTTTATCAGGCAGGCGTTTGTGAAATTTAGAAAAGGGGGTAATGTTCTTTGTATATTAAATGTTTTAAAATGGGGTTAAAAATAATAGTAAGGGAAAGTTTAGGGAAATCTATGGTTGAAGAGGGTGTATATAAAATATATTGTTTGTTCCTTTCAGAATGAGCTTCCAAGTTTAAGGTTAAAAACCCCTGCCTATACCCGTAAGCAATTTTATTAATATATAGGCGTAGAGCCATATTGCTTACTGTGATATCCCGGAGATAAAGGAAGTCCCATCCCTGAATCCGGATGAGTACCTAGTTTTAAGTTAGATTAAGTTTATTTTGTGAACTGGCAAATAAATGTCAATTATTCTTCAATCGTTGCGTTATTGACTTCAGGACAAATTATCCTACCTACCTAAACTACTGAACCGCCTGGGAACTCCTGGGAACACTACGGACTTCCCAGAAGCGTGTCATGGTGTCCACCGAAATCAAAATGGATCGAAATCATTATGGATCACACAGATATTTGACTCTGGTGGGAATCGAACCCAAGACCTCGTTATTCGCAGTCGTACATTTTTACCGCCAGACCAACGAGGCAGTTGAAAAATGCAAATAAATAAATTATTGATTGATTTCGGTGCTTTTAAATATTGATCTCCGTGCAAGTATTTCCACTAAAAAACACCGGAATCAAGGGCACTGAAATCAAAATATTTAGCAAAATCATATTCATTTTTAAAAGTAATCTGTATTATGAATACTTATGTTTTTTACTGAAATCTTATACATAAAAGACACACTTTTAATATAGCTTTACATCATTTGTTCAAATAATTGAGGATAAAATGGATGCACCGAAATCAATTTTAGGTATATACCAAGCCACCGAAAATGATTAAGAACCTTAATAAAACAGTGGGGCGATGACACACCGACGTCTAGTCCTTACCACCGGTGTGGTGTAACTGACAGTTTGTATTACTCGAACAACTATTCTTGCAGTCGCTAGAGATACAGAGTAATGAACGAATCGGTGCGCGCCACTGAAGTCAATTCTGAACGTCGGACGTAAAGACAACCAGTTGTAACTTGTCTAGTAATGCCGATAATGGCTTAGTAATGTTATAAATAGAGTAAATAGTTATCAAGTAATTTGTGAATATATGCACATTATAACATCTATATTGGAGAAAAAAAGATAAAAAATAATTTTCGCTGCAATACGGGACCGGACGCGACACCGAGGTCAATATTTTCGTAGTTTTAATTTTTTTAAACTAACTTTTACGTAATTAATCTAAAAAAAACCACAGGCCCCCCCTACTATTTTTGACCGTACAATTTGTAGAAAAAAAATCATATTGATAAGTAAGCTACAGGTATTGGTTTTCGACGCGGACTCGCCTATTTGAGCCGGCTGAGAATGACCGATATACAATTTATAACAAAAGCATATTTAGACATACATCTTGTAAATTAAAAATCTGCCATAATTTTTCGTCTACTTATGCCGAAAAAAAGTGTACCTCTTTTTTGTCATTTTCTACATCAGGCTCATTAAAATAAATATTTATTACACACATCTAAACGAAATGGACACGAAAGCCAACAACTGAGAGCGCGACTAACTGCAGGGAGACCGATGGACAGCCAGGACACTTTATCTATTGTATGATGAATATTTTAAGACATTTGTTACTATTATAACGGATGGCTAATGATGGAGCGGCATAGTCATGATATGGCAAAGCTTATTAAATGTTTTTTATTTAAATGTACAAGGACTGATTCTGGTCACCTACTTGCTGCAGGGAGATTTATCAAGCGACCAATAAGACCTTTTTTTAACGTGTGAATAATTCTCCTATCGACTAAAACCACACGGTGACCTGCAACTGGCTACGGCCGGAAGTCCCGGGTAATGTCTTGGAACATGAAATGACTCACGTAACGCCCAACCGTCCATCGCGATGGGCGGTTGGGCGTTACGTGAGGTTTTTTAGTCGGTAGGATTCCGGCATAACATTCATGAGAATTTTGACTCACGTTAAAAAGAAAAGCCGTCTGTCTGCCAATAAGACCTTCAAATTTACTTAATAACGTAACTGGAAATCAGAACCAACGTCTTAGCGTGCCTAGCGAAGCACGGAAACGGTCGTAAAGAGTTGATTGAAGAGTATACACAGGAGATGATCACGTAATGTCGTGCAGGAGCGGAGCAAAAAAAGAGTAGAATGTTTAAAAAACTGGCAAAATTATTTCATTTCATTTATTTATAAGCTTTTGGAAGCTTATATCGCGTTTGGATCAGACGGAATTTGAGCCCTTATTCTTGACCAGACAGGTTTGAACCTAAGTAAGCCTTCGATCAACCATTGTCAAGTAAGTAGGCACTCATTTGTTTTTTCGCACACTATATCTAATTTATATACAAAAGTTAGCATTTTAGTTACAACATATTTCTAAATTCCATTATAAAATAAATAGCTTGTGCTAATTGAGAGCAGGGACTGCACTTGCACAGTTATGTCACATGTTACATCGTGCGGTGCAAGCGATGTGACCCAGAAATATGCCGCCACTACTTATTGAATATAACGTAAATAGTGTAGTTATATCCTAATATGATGGGTCCAACCAAGATTTACAGGACCAATACATACTAAACCTTCTAATAATACACTTGCTTCGTGACGGGCAAGGATGTCTAGGCGCATGTTAAGTAGTTTAAAGGTCAAATGATAATAATTTTTAGCAATGTCGATAAAGAGTCTAGTGTGTGTCCAGTTTAGTGAACCGTTAATAAAAAAAAATTAAAAAAAAGAGTCAAGACGCAACTGCTCTTAGTAACCAACCAATCAGACCAGAGAACGGCTCTAAAATTGAGGGGTTAAACAATAGCAGGATGACACAAAGAGGGACCGATTGTTTAGACATAGAGATTCTGTATGAAAAATCTTTTCAGGTTCGAATTTTTTATTGACAAGATAGCTGATGAAGCGAATTCTAAGGTGGACTAGTAAAGAGCAAGACGTCAATCAAGATATTGAGGAATCGAGGGTTTGAGGTGGGTTCCTCTCCCTTCCCTCCTGTATTATCGGTCAATCAATCAGGCAAACCAGCGATCCAAAGACTGTCATGGAGTAGCATTGGTTGATAAATATGTATATTCTGGGGCAAATAGTGTGTATAATATAGGTACATAGGTGTCCAATATCAGGTAAGTTGCCTCCTCCCCTCCTCGGTCTTCCCAAACGCCTACAGTATGGAAATCTTTAAAAGGGGTCTTAGAAGGTTTTTACAGAGTAGAAGTTCTTGAACTATTTTGTGTTATTTTATTAATATTCTCGCTCTGCATACTTGTAGTCCATATGTGTTGGCGACCAAGTATGCATGCACTGTCCAGATTGCATCATTCGTGTATTTGAATAACATTTTGAATGAGTAACAATGAATAACAGTGATTCGGCAAACGCCTGCTGGACAGCGAGGGCTCTCCTAATTTTGACCAAATTGAGAGGGTAATTGGCATTTCTCTAACGCTGTGGTGGTGTGGGTTGGTAGTGGTTTTGTTTAGAGTTTTTTGAAAATGTTAAATTTCGTAGTTCTGTTGCTCATTGACGCTTTTATACTTATTGCTCTGGAACAAACTTGGCTAACAATCTGTGGAACATGCTGAACACTATGTACCTAATTCATCTATCATCTTTATGCCTAACCATGTTTCGTGCAATAAATGATTATTTATTTATTTATTTTACGGTTCCTGAGATATCCATCTGATTTCATACATAGTTCACCAAATAAACATGAACACACTCTATGATTGAGCCTACCTACGTACTGTGATGAACCCAACTAGAAAGACTAGATATTTACGGCCTAAGTCAGTCTCAGCTGTAAATAGCGCACTTACTTAGACTAACGGACGAGGTCAAAGCGACGAGAAGGAGAACTCAAATCAAAATCCTGTACCAACAAGACCAATTTTGTCCTCCCAAAGTGAAATTGGGAGAATTTTACACACAGCCGTGGAATGTGTTAAGCTGATTGATACAACGTACCTACCACTCCTACCAGTTGGCAGAGAATAATTTTATTAAAAGTACAATGCACAGCTGACTCCAATGAGATAAAAGTCTGTACGTCTTTCCATAAGATGTCTCATAATAAGTGATCCAATGTCCGGAAATAATGCAAAATACTTGGTATGAGAAATGTTGTGTGTGTCCAGTTTCAGTTGTCTGTTATGCGATACTTCAACGAGAAGTGTCGTGAAATAAGAGTGGACTTGAGTGCTGACCAGCTTATTTGCATTGCGAGCAAATTCTTCTTTTTGTTGCATTTTAATTACTTCTTATTTAACCCGTTTGTTATATATTAATTCTTAACCTTATTATAGCTATAGCTAGTTGACGCTTGCATCGTTTCACGCTATTTTTAGAGGTGGAATTAGGAAAAATTTGTTTCTTAGTCATTTTCCCTTTCATTTAGAATTTTCTGGTCACACGCTGGAAGATAATATTATTGTATGACAAAGATTTTGCGAGTGCGAGTGTTTAGTTAGTTCAGTGTTGTGCAACAACACTATAAACAATAATTATACAGGATTTTTTCTATGGATTAGGATTAAGTAATAAAATTATTTATGACTGGCCTCGGTGACGCAGAGGTGCAACCATGATGAGCTTAGGTCTCAATCTGAAGAAATAGGTATTTGTAAGATCGGCAAATGATTGTTTCGGAGTATTCTCATAGCACAAGCTATGATCGCCAGATGATCGTTTCGCCGAATTGGTGTTTTATAAGTGTAAATTGTTTTTATTAAGAGATATATGAGTACAAGTAGGTTCCTCAGTTGTCTACATCTCATAAAACAAGCTGGCAGTGTCCCAAAAATAATTATGTAGGTATTTATTCCCTTCGACCGCCTAATAAACGTCTCTACGTAACCAGGTAAAGTCCGTGAGTCTCTGAGATTGTATTGTAGGGGTAATCTCTGGATCTACTGTACCGATTTGAAATAGTCTTCGAGAAACGATAGATTAAGACTATTTATCATCATGCCACTGCCCAAGAGAGTGAAGTAATGATTAAAATGAACCAATAGCGACTTCCATACGTTATTATGTGAGGAGTGCAGCGGGAGTTCGAAATAGATCATCGAAATAGTTCGGTACAAGCCGTGAGACTGGGAGTCCTGGAGTATACCTCCGAGGACTTCTCAGGTTTTTTTGCAAATTCATTAAAAATACTCTCCTGCGCGTGCGAAGCCGCGGGCAAAAGCTAGTAGGGAATAAAATTTTAGAGCTCGAGCGGGGTTTGAACCCGCCCCTATTCCCAGTGTCAGAAAAATCTCTTTTGGTGGCTGAGCTATCTACCAGCTCTCAAAACTGTTATAAGGGAACCACTTGTTCGCAGCGGACGTAACGCAGTTTCACGTAGGAAAAAAGGAATACAATATAGCCTTGTTCACCGGGGATAGTGTAGCTTCTACACAGTGAAAGATTTTTTTAAATCGTTCCAGTAGTTTCGGAGCCTATTTGATGCAAACAAACAAACAAAAAATCAAATCTTTCCTCTTTATAATATTAGATAGTATAGATACGTTAAACAATAAGAATTTACTTGGCACCTTACATTGTATTGAATCCATTCTCAATTTAAATTGACGTCCACCTGATGGAAAGTCATGGTGTCATCAAGCAATTGGGGGGCCACTCTTAAAGGTCCTCCACATTCACACAAGAATCTCGCCGAGAGCTTCTATTGGATTTGCATTCAGAGAACAAGGCGAGAACACGGCGAGAACTTGCGAAGAATATGTGAATCATTTCCACATTTTCGTACTTTTCTTACGTTCGTGTGAGATTCTCGTGTGAATGTGGAGCGCCCATCACAGTCCACGAGACTTCAGGTCCTATGATGTGTCTCTCCACGCTCTGCTGGAAGATCCCGGGCAGCGAGAACTTCTATTTGATCCGCATTCAGTAACAAGGCGAGAACATGGCGAGAACTTGATTATATCCACATTTTTGCTCCTTTTTTTTTAACGTGAGGGAAAGTCCTCATGGATGTTATGCCGGTCTCCTACCGACTAAAAAACCTCACGTTACGCCCAACAGCCTACGGTTGGGAGTCCGGGATAAACCCTCGGAAGGATGTCCCAGTACCACATTCTTGCTCTAGTGCTTTTCTCACGTTCTCGCGAGATTCTCAACGGGAATGTGGAACGCCCATAAGAAGAGAACTCTTCAATTGATGAATGACCTAAGTAGGTACTTTCAAACATACTAGTCTAAGTACCTAGCTGGTACATCACGGAAGCTAATTCCATACTAAGTATATGAAATCCATAAGCTTTTCTTACAAGATCAGGATTTGTGTCAGCAATCAGCAAGTTATAATAGACGTTTATCGCAATAACACAGCGTTCTGCAAGAGTGACACAACACACGTCTCGATCCACGCCCGTAGTTGCGAGATGTATTAGTAAATCGAATCGACGCACTTTTTCTGTCATTAATATTGCCACCATGAATAAATAATTAAGTAGGTATTGTTTTGTGACAACACACTTTCATGTGAATAAATATTTGCGAGGCTTAAAATTACAGTCTGTTTATAAAGCGTTATTTTCATTTGTCAAAATGCAAATTAAGGTACCTAAGTAATGTTTTGAAGTCTAGTTTATTAAAGAGTTTTTGCAACATATCAAATACCTGAATTTTTAAATCCAAATTTGCTTCGATTTACATCGCACCTGCATTCACTATTTATTTTATTAGGTAGGTACCAAGAAAAACTGCAAATTGGTATTATTTAGACAATAGATTATATTTCCCGCCAATTCCAATATCTACTTAAAAAAGGAACCTCAGAGTCAGGAGTCCATGGCATACTTTTTGGAGTACAACTTTTTTTTATAATTTGAAACAAGTTCCATTTCATATTTAATTAGTTTTTTTTTAAGAAAATATTTGAACTCACGGATCTCAGCGGTGACAAAATGCAGCACAAACAGGAGCACTGTAGCGGCGAACATTTTAATAGTTCTTGCAAAACGAACTTGTGTTGATCGTTTCGCAAAATGTGTTCACAGATGTGGAAACCGATTGACGAGCCGTGGTATCGGCCAGCCGGGTCGCGCTGTCGGCCGGCACTGCCATTAGCCGATCACTCCACCACCACTCGGCTGGCTAAGGACATGTGAACGTGCATCAGCCCTAAGTTAAACCGATTGTCCTTACTATAAGATTTTCATCAACAACCTGTGCGTTAAGTTCCTGTGTTTACAAGGAAAAGATAATTGAATAGTAATTCTTATTTTACTATGGTAATACAAAGACAAAGCTTATTGTATCTCGAAATCTATATCTATATAGGTATCTTACTTTTATAAAGATGCTAAGGACTGTGAGTGTAGATGTTTGGAAGGCCGGACTGGGTTTGTGGATGTTTAAATAAAATTAAATAAATATTTTTGGACATTCTTACACAACATTATTTGTTGTAGCCTGGACGTTTGCAGCACCAGAAGCGCTACACGCACTGCCGACCCGGGTGCAGGTTGTAACTACCCAAAGTTAAAAATTTTCAAGCCCATAAGGCCAAAACTGCTAAAGATCTGTAAATCAAATGATCATCGGTAAAAACAAAGAAAGATCCGGTGAAATAAATGAATATCGGTAAAAACAAATGAAGATCGATAAAAACATGCCGATCTGAGGCTGTTGCATTTGCAGCACAGAAACGCTCGCAAATGAAATGTTACTAAGTGGTTACATTTCTTTTAATATATTTCAAGACCATGGATACAAAGTCCTTCAGTCAGAGTAAGTGGTTACCTCTCAGATGTCTTGCCATAGCCAAAGATAATATAATAGTATTACATACAGATCGGCAACTCCCTGCCTCTCACCGAGTAAGCTTCCCCATCCCCCCACCAAAGTTGATGTGTCTATTGCCGTGTTAGTACCTGAAAGAGTGTCACTGCGTTGCATTACGTATTACTACCTACGTACTTTGTGCTATTGCTTTGGTTTAATTTGTGCTTAGCCGAGGGAAGATTTGAAAAAAAAGTACCTACATACATGAGATTGTGTTCTGTTCCTTATTATTTTGTTTCCATAGCTAGTGTCCCTAGTATACTTACACACACATTCAAGCTTGATTCAGTGTGGGTGAAAACGAACATTTTTGTATGGAGTTCCCGCCCTGTGGCAAAAGTGAAGAGTAGGTAGAAATTTTTAGGGTTCCGTATACATTGGATATAAAAGGGACTATTACTGAGTAAATATATCAGTTACCGGAATATTACTGAGACTTTGCTGTCCGTCTGTCTGACACAAGGCTGTATCTCAGAATGCTGGAGCTGAATGGAGCTGAAATTTTCACAGACAGTGTATTTCTTTTGCTGCTGTAATGTTCGGGCCACACTAAGGGGAAATGCCATTAATAATGGCGTTGATGAACGTTAAACGTTAGTGTAGCCACCGAATTATCGCGATAATTCGACAACGGCATTCACATTGCCGTTTGACGTTAGGCGATAGCTCAAGTGGCGGCACATCAAAGAGAATTATTACGTTGAAGCGGCCACACTACGCGTGTCAGTGCGCACCGTGAGAGTGTGACCGTTTTCAGTATTTTAATACCTTTTCGGTATATTTTATTGACTTTTTTCGATATCAGTATATTAATGGGTATATTGGTAAAAGTCAGTATTTTTGGGTATATTTTGAATAAAAGGTTAGGGTAAAGGTGCTCCCTCACCGGGAGCATTCGCCTGTAATGTAACAAATTAGATTCGACTTTGAGCATTACGTTACGGCCTGCCTCCCTGACCGACGAGCGTTCGCGTGTAATGTAACATTTATAGATTCGACTCGAGCATTACGTTACGATGCTACCTCCCTGACCGACACGAGCATTCGCGTGTAATGTAACATTTATTATAGACTAGCTGATGCCCGCAGCTTCGCCTGCGTGAAATTTTGTTCTCTTCTCCGCGTCTCATGGGAACTTATTCCCGGGATAAAACTTGTATCATTTCAGACTATAATCTATCTCTGTGTGACTACATGATAATTTTGCAATCCAATATGGCCGCCGCGCCGAAATCACAAAATTTCATGATGGGTATCGTTTAAGGGGTTTTTTGGTATGCTGAGTACGAAATTTATGATAATTTTGCAATCCAAAATGGCCGCCGCGCCACTATTACAAAATTTCATGATAGGTATCGTTTAAGGGGTTTTTTGATATGCTGAGTACGAATTTCGGGTCAATTTAGAGATCCAATATGGCCGCCGCGCCATTATAACAAAATTTCATGATGGGTATCGTTTAAGGGGTTCTTCGGTATGCTGAGTACGAATTTTATGATAATTTTTGCAATCCAATATGGTCGCCGAGCCGAAATCACAAAATTTCATGATGGGTATCGTTTAAGGGGTTTTTTGATATGCTGAGTACGAATTTCGGGTCAATTTAGAGATCCAATATGGCCGCCGCGCCATTATAACAAAATTTCATGATGGGTATCGTTTAAGGGGTTCTTCGGTATGCTGAGTACGAATTTTATGATAATTTTTGCAATCCAATATGGTCGCCGAGCCGAAATCACAAAATTTCATGATGGGTATCGTTTAAGGGGTTTTTTGATATGCTGAGTACGAATTTCGGGTCAATTTAGAGATCCAATATGGCCGCCGCGCCATTATAACAAAATTTCATGATGGGTATCGTTTAAGGGGTTCTTCGGTATGCTGAGTACGAATTTTATGATAATTTTTGCAATCCAATATGGCCGTCGAGCCGAAATCACAAAATTTCATGATGGGTATCGTTTAAGGGGTTTTTTGGTATGCTGAGTACGAATTTCAAGATAATTTTGCAAAATTAACCCTAAATTCGTACTCAGCATATCAAAATTCCATTTATACGATATGCTACATGAAATTTTACAACGGTGGCGAGGCAGCCATATTGGATAGCAAAATTTACCTAAAATTCGTATTTGGCATACCAAAAAACCCCATAAACTATATACAACATGAAATTTCACAACAGTGGCACGGCGGCCATTTTGGATGGCAAACGTTAACCTGAAATGGGTACTCAGCATACCAAAAAACCCCTCATACGATATACAGCATGAAATTTTACAAAGGTGTAAGGCGGCCATCTTGGATTGCAAAATTGACCTTAAATTCGTACTGAGCCTACCAAAAAACCCCTTAAACGATACCCATCGTGAAATTTTGTGATAACGGCGCGGTGGCCATATTGGATCTCTAAATTGACCCGAAATTCGTACTCAGCATATCAAAAACCCCTTAAACGATACCCATCATGAAATTTAGTGATAACGGCGCGGCGGCCATATTGGATCTCTAAATTAACCCGAAATTCGTATTCAGCATACCAAAAAACCCCTTAAACGATACCCATCATGAAATTTTGTGATTTCGGCGCGGCGGTTATATTGGATCTCTAAATTAACCCGAAATTCGTACTCAGCATACCAAAAACCCTCTTAAACGATACCCATCATGAAATTTTGTGATTTCGGCGCGGCGGCCATATTGGATTGCAAAATTATCATGTAAAACAGCTGGGTGTGGGGCTCCCGGTCCCGGAACGGGGCCGTCCTACCCATTAAACCTGGTGGTATTCCTCCTCCCTATAGCCGGGAATCCGGAAAGCCGGGAAAATCTTTGGAAATTCTTTGGCATTCGGCCGAAAGCCAAAGAATTTCCAAAGATTATTCCCGTCGAGAACCGTTCGGCGGCTCTCCTCGGGGGAGCAAGATGGGAGGTTCCCCCGGAGCTCGCTAAGGACCTGAAAAAATAAAAACCCAATTCCTCATCGCAATGATTTTTTTCTTTGTAGGGTAGGGTTTGTTGCAATAACATTCGGTAATTTTTTTTTTACGAAGCGTGTTGCAGGTGAAGGACGTTGAATTCAATCCTTCAAATAAAATGTTAAATGTAAATTCTAGGTTCTTCTTTTATAAAAAAATTTTTCAATAAAAAATTAAACCGACTTCTAGCAAATCCTGAAAAATAAAATTTACTTAGCACAAAGTAATATGTATTTTGATTTTATCAGATTTTATTCAATATCATATTGAAGTCGGCGCCAAGTAAACCCATAGTTTTATGTAGGTATTATATTGATGGCACCAACTTCAATATTATATTGAATTAAATATGATAAATCAAAATACATATTACTTTGTGCTAAGTAAATTTTATTTTTCAGGATTTGCTTGAAGTCGGTTTAATTTTTTATTGAAAAATTTTTTTTCATCATTTTAAGTGACGGGTGAATTGAAAAATATAGGTATCTATCTAGGTGAAAGTTCTCATCGATACAAATCAATCAAGCCCAAACACAAGGTAGCTGCTGTAAATCGTTAAGGAATTCCCTCGACTGTCTTTCGGTTCCATCATCAGATCGACTCCAGACATTCATTAAATTGTAGTACCTTTAAGCACTGAATTAAAAAGTTAACAAACGCACTAGTTGTCCCTACAATTTTCGGTGGTTGCCTTCGATTTCTCCTGAATCCCATCATCAGATTCTGACCTGGTGAAATTGGGACCACCTCAGAAGTGAACTCTATCCAACAAAAAGCAGATTTGAAATTCGTCTATAATTGACGAAATATCCGTGCACATACATAAAACATTGAGAACTTCCTTTTTTTTAAGTCGGATCTATCAATCTAAGTGTAAAGTTCTCATCAATACAAATCAATCAAGCCCAAACACAAGGTAACTGCTGTAAATTGTTAAGGAATGCCCTCGACTGTCTTTCGACTCTATCTCAGATAGACTCCAGACCTTCATTAAAATGTAGAACATTAAAGCACTTAACTAAAAAGTTAACAAGCGCACTAGTTGTCCCTACAATTTTAGGTGGTTGCCCTCGTTTTCTCCTGGATCCCATCATCAGATCCTGACCTGGTGAAAATGGGACCACCTCAGAAGTAAACCCTATTCAACAAAAAAAGAAATTTTGAAATCCGTCTATAATTGACGGAAATATCGCCTGACATACATAAAAAAAAATACATACAGACGAATTGAGAACCTCCTCCTTTTTTTGAAGTCGGTTAAAAATAAGGTAGTAATTAAAGAATAAACACGTTTTGATAATCGGTATTTTTGTCGGTATATTTTCTCTGTGCCAGTATTATATATAGATACATTCAGTATATTTTTAAGGAGCTAAGGTATTTTTGTAAAATTTAATTCGGTCACACTTAACGTCAATTTTAACGCCAAGAATGGGCATTCACGCGAGAATTATTACGTTGAAGCGGCCACACTACTCAAATGGTGACGTTAAGAATTAACGCCATAATTAGCGCAATATTTATCGCGATGATGGGCATTGACGTTTTCTTTAATGTGGCCCCGCCGGCTTAACAACAAAAAATGCTTAAATCGGAATAAAATTATATCTAAGGACGCTCCCATATAACAAACGTTATTCTTGTTGTTATCTTTGGTACGCACTTTGTACTTACTCGCACTTTTGTATAAGTGCAATACTATCATTGGGTTTTTTAACAAAGTTCCTTATCGCGCGTTGTGAAAGGGGGCTAAACGGAAAAATTCTTACGAAAAATGGTCACGACACTTTTTTAACCGACTTCAAAAAAGGAGGTTACTCAATTCGGCCGTTTATATGTTTATGGAGGGTAGAGGTACCTCTACCCTCCTTTAATATGGGGGTAATATGGGTGGGGGGGATTTAATATGGGGGGAGGGAAGGAGAGGGGGGGAAGGGGGTGGAAAGGGGTTGGGGGTTTGTTTTTGTCTTTGTCTTTGTCTTTGTCTTTGTCTTTGTCTTTGTCTTTGTCTTTGTCTTTGTCTTTGTCTTTGTCTTTGTCTTTGTCTTTGTCTTTGTCTTTGTCTTTGTCTTTGTCTTTGTCTTTGTCTTTGTCTTTGTCTTTGTCTTTGTCTTTGTCTTTGTCTTTGTCTTTGTCTTTGTCTTTGTCTTTGTCTTTGTCTTTGTCTTTGTCTTTGTCTTTGTCTTTGTCTTTGTCTTTGTCTTTGTCTTTGTCTTTGTCTTTGTCTTTGTCTTTGTCTTTGTCTTTGTCTTTGTCTTTGTCTTTGTCTTTGTCTTTGTCTTTGTCTTTGTCTTTGTCTTTGTCTTTGTCTTTGTCTTTGTCTTTGTCTTTGTCTTTGTCTTTGTCTTTGTCTTTGTCTTTGTCTTTGTCTTTGTCTTTGTCTTTGTCTTTGTCTTTGTCTTTGTCTTTGTCTTTGTCTTTGTCTTTGTCTTTGTCTTTGTCTTTGTCTTTGTCTTTGTCTTTGTCTTTGTCTTTGTCTTTGTCTTTGTCTTTGTCTTTGTCTTTGTCTTTGTCTTTGTCTTTGTCTTTGTCTTTGTCTTTGTCTTTGTCTTTGTCTTTGTCTTTGTCTTTGTCTTTGTCTTTGTCTTTGTCTTTGTCTTTGTCTTTGTCTTTGTCTTTGTCTTTGTCTTTGTCTTTGTCTTTGTCTTTGTCTTTGTCTTTGTCTTTGTCTTTGTCTTTGTCTTTGTCTTTGTCTTTGTCTTTGTCTTTGTCTTTGTCTTTGTCTTTGTCTTTGTCTTTGTCTTTGTCTTTGTCTTTGTCTTTGTCTTTGTCTTTGTCTTTGTCTTTGTCTTTGTCTTTGTCTTTGTCTTTGTCTTTGTCTTTGTCTTTGTCTTTGTCTTTGTCTTTGTCTTTGTCTTTGTCTTTGTCTTTGTCTTTGTCTTTGTCTTTGTCTTTGTCTTTGTCTTTGTCTTTGTCTTTGTCTTTGTCTTTGTCTTTGTCTTTGTCTTTGTCTTTGTCTTTGTCTTTGTCTTTGTCTTTGTCTTTGTCTTTGTCTTTGTCTTTGTCTTTGTCTTTGTCTTTGTCTTTGTCTTTGTCTTTGTCTTTGTCTTTGTCTTTGTCTTTGTCTTTGTCTTTGTCTTTGTCTTTGTCTTTGTCTTTGTCTTTGTCTTTGTCTTTGTCTTTGTCTTTGTCTTTGCCTTTGCCTTTGCCTTTGCCTTTGCCTTTGCCTTTGCCTTTGCCTTTGCCTTTGCCTTTGCCTTTGCCTTTGCCTTTGCCTTTGCCTTTGCCTTTGCCTTTGCCTTTGCCTTTGCCTTTGCCTTTGCCTTTGCCTTTGCCTTTGCCTTTGCCCTTGCCCTTGACCTTGCCCTTGCCCTTGCCCTTGCCCTTGCCCTTGCCCTTGCCCTTGCCCTTGCCCTTGCCCTTGCCCTTGCCCTTGCCCTTGCCCTTGCCCTTGACCTTGCCCTTGCCCTTGCCCTTGACCTTGCCCTTGCCCTTGCCCTTGCCCTTGCCCTTGCCCTTGCCCTTGCCCTTGCCCTTGCCCTTGCCCTTGCCCTTGCCCTTGCCCTTGCCCTTGCCCTTGCCCTTGCCCTTGCCCTTGCCCTTGCCCTTGCCCTTGCCCTTGCCCTTGCCCTTGCCCTTGCCCTTGCCCTTGCCCTTGCCCTTGCCCTTGCCCTTGCCCTTGCCCTTGCCCTTGCCCTTGCCCTTGCCCTTGCCCTTGCCCTTGCCCTTGCCCTTGCCCTTGCCCTTGCCCTTGCCCTTGCCCTTGCCCTTGCCCTTGCCCTTGCCCTTGCCCTTGCCCTTGCCCTTGCCCTTGCCCTTGCCCTTGCCCTTGCCCTTGCCCTTGCCCTTGCCCTTGCCCTTGCCCTTGCCCTTGCCCTTGCCCTTGCCCTTGCCCTTGCCCTTGCCCTTGCCCTTGCCCTTGCCCTTGCCCTTGCCCTTGCCCTGCAAGCACGTGAGGGAAATGGAGGTTATGCCGGACTCCTACCGACTAACAAACCTCACGTAACGCCCAACAGCCTATGGTTGGGAGCCCCGGGTAAGCCCTCGGAATGATGTCCCAGGACTCCCAACAGACCCACGGCCGCCACTGCGGCGCTATCATTGGGGTACTTTGTTTTTATAATAGCGGTAAGTATACCGCATGTATACGAAGGAAAACCCCCTGTAGCTTTCGTGAAGGATAGGAAATATTTACCCGGTCAAGTGCGAGTCGGACTCGCAACAAAGGGTTTCGTACCAAAAAAAAACGGCAAATAAAATCACATTTGTTGTATGGGAGACCTCTTAATCCCCCCCCCCCCCCCCCACTTTCTGATTTTAGTATTTTGTTGATATAACGGCAACAGAAATACATTATCTGTGAATATTTCATCAGGTATCATGGTTCTTGAGATACAGCCTCGTGAGGGACAGGCCAGACGGACTGACGGACAGCGAAGTCTCTTGAATAGGGTCCGCCATTTGCGCGTTGACGGACAATTTGCTTATATTTTTATTGATCACACGCACACATTCAAGCTGAAGTTTCCGACCTGTGATTATAGTTAAAAACAGACTCGCACTACCGAGGGTTATGAAGAAAGACTCGCTGCGCTTTTTTCCATACAAACGTATTTCCCTATTTTTTTCTGGAATAATGCCTCTAGAAGCTGTACATACACATCTCCCTATCACGTGTCTTTTTTTTTTCGGCAAATAATACATATGGTCACGCCTTTATCCCCGAAGGGGTAGGCAGAGGCATTTTATTTGCCCACATTTCACCTTTTTAGAATTTGTCCCACGTAATAAGTGGTGAGCCGTATTGCCGTGTTGAGATGGACAAGCGCAGGTTGTGATTGCCTTTTTAGCCTTTTTAGGCGGCTTGAAATTATTCAAGCTGCCTAAAGCTGGCTTGACGACTGCCATTTTTACTGGCAACCGGAACCAGCACGGGGCAAATAATAAATAAAGAAAATATGACACCTTAAAAAAGCTAAAAATTACGCGCTACGGGAGCTAGACCAATTTGAAAAGCTTAAAAAGCTACCTAATTTAAACCTGGCCATGCTCTTTTTTTTAATTGTGTTAAAACAAATAAATTGTCTCTGTTTTCAGGGAGAAAACGGGGAATATACGAATCATCGATTTTGCCCCTTAGTTTTGCCCTAATAAAATCGTGCTTACCTACAGCTACTAAGTATTTATCGCACTGTAAAGAATTGTCCAGGTGCAGTGCGATGCCAATAACTAAATTCAAATACAAATTTCGCAAATTTCTCGTAGCTCTTGTTCCCTCTTTCAGTACAAATTGCCAATCAAGTTTTTACGTAAGGACTTTTTGTTTTTTTTTTTATATTAAGCTCGCTAAATTGGTCCTGGGACATCCTTCCGAGGGCTTCCCCGTGGCTCCCAACCATAGGCTGTCGGGCGTTACGTGAGGTTTTTAGTCGGTAGGAGTCCGGCATAACATCAATGAGGATTTTCCCTCACGTTAAACAAAAAAAAATCTCGCCGAATTGACGTCGCCAGTCTGATGGAAAGCCGTGGCTCATCTAGCGATTGGCTACTCTCACAGTCCGTAAGACTTCTAACAGTGGTCCTCAAGTTGGCGGCCCGGTTCTTCACGCTCCGCTTGAAGAACCCGGGATTGTAAGATAAGGATTATTTTAACACGCTTTTATTAGCTTCACTTGTAACTATGTATGTAAGAAAATCTTGGAATGTTAATTTGACCCACTTCCCGTCCTTCGATCAGGCTGAAATTTTGCACACGCTCTGAGTTCTGATGACAATACATGACTAGCTAAAAAACGTCATTACAAATCCAATATGTTTGCCTCCACAAAATGGCGGACTGGCTATTTGAAATCCACCCCCATGATATCGAATGAAAGGGTTTGCTGTCAGGAATACGAAAAAAATAGTCACGTGACTTAAATCCAATATGGCGGACGTCCAAGATGGCGGACAGGCTATTTGAAATGCATCTCCATGATAATGGTATCAAATGATAGATAGGGTTTGCTGTTAGGCATACGAAAAAAATTGTCACGTGACCTAAATCCAACATGGCGGACATCCAAGATGGCGGATTGGCTATTTGAAATGCACCCCCATGATATGGGTATTAAATAAAAGGGTTTGAAGCATGTTCTATAGTTTTTTAAACTATTTTACAATTATTTATACTTAGAGCAAATTCATATTTTATGCTAAAATCTTCTTGTGTACTTCTTGCACGTTCGACTTTGATGTTGCAGGCTGCATTTAAAAGTAGAATACAATAGTATGTAACGACTTTTGTTAAGAGTATGTTCACGTCATTGGTAATATACTAGAGATGCGCCGAATGTGGGTTGAACCGAATTCGAACATTCGGCCGAATATTCGGTAAAAATTGTACCGAACCGAATATTCGGCCGAACTATTCGGTTCAAATTAACGCGGTAAACAGGTTACTGCAGGTTAGTCGACGAGGCTGGGGACATTCTTTCAGCGCTCGGCACGCAGCCCTCAACCCTAGGGCGCTGATTCTCAATCGATCAACTTGCAACCGTGAAGAAAGTTTACAGTCGAAATATCTTCTGTCTAAAGATTGAGAGAAAGACAGCACTCCCTTATGTGGCCGCACGCGCCAATAGAGTAATTGGTGGGAGATGGTGAGCTGAACGGGCTCCTTTTTTAAAGAAATTAGTTTTTTTTTCACCAACGAAGATTTCAAAAATAAAGATAAAGATTAAGATGAGTAAGGTGAATGTAAAATGAGAGAAATGAAATTGAAATATTGGGAAGTGAAATTTGAAGAAACATATTTTGCCAAACGGCACGATCCCGAAAACCGGGCATTCTTTAGGTAAGCAACGTTGAGAACTCCGAGCTTTTTCATCTAAATGACTATGTTACTGTGCGTTACCAGAGATATCTGTACCATGACGTTAATTATGGGAAAATCCCTACCTGTTCAATAATGATTAATTTTGTTAATAATAATTTAAACATTCGGTAATTATTCGGCCAATAAACCGAATATTCGGCCGAATACGAACTATTGAAAACTTGCCGAATGTACCGAATTCGAATATTCGGCCGAACATTCGGCCCATCTCTATAATATACTATGAATAGACAGGTGATTAGTCGCAAGTCTTATAAACGCATGACCTGAATCACTAAAGTATCTATTAAGCCTTGGAATGACTGGAATAATAGTAAGTCACACACACAATAAATTGCCTGGATTAGCTTTCTAATTGTGGGACATTTTTCACATAGCGCAGCAAATTATAGACCAAAAGGCAGATGACGAAATTGAGGCCAAGTAAGAAATTACTGAAACCAAAAGTGAGCATTTGAAGCAGCTAAAATGGTTACTTTAAATGTAGATAGTTAGGTATACCCTAGTTAAACTAACGTAAAACCAATGATACATAAAAACTATAGATACGTTACCAACACTGAAAAATGGCATCAACAAAGTCAGGCAATTAACTTACTTTTCATACATGCTACCATAGATAATTTCATGGAAATTCTTTTTTTAAATAAATGAATGACGTGTGAATAAATGACGTGTCTAATTATAATACGTCGTCGTTGCGTAAAACCCTTAGATCATCTAACCACAGGATGCGCCTTACTTAAGCATTGTTTTCTGCCATTGCACATGACCATTTGGTCTTTTGGCTTTATAAAAAACATCAGTACATCATTTTATATGATTAAACATTTCATTGTAGTTGACTGTACAATAAAAATTAACACACAACACATTACGCGTTTGTCGATTAATACATTTTTAAATGTAATGAAATTTTATATGTCTTTGTGTTTCCCCCTTCACCCGCTATGAAAACTGGCAGAATATTTTTGTATGCGGTGGTTCGCAAAGGCTAGTCCCGTGATATATGGTCTAAGGTAAAACCCCATTTATGTCGGGGTGAGTCTGGACGTGGACACTCTCTCGTTCGAGACCAATGGTGCGAGTCATGATCTCCAGCAGGCGTGGGACTGCGCCGCCTCTTTCTGCGAGCAGGTCATGCTCGTGAAAGAGGCGGCGCGGCGGGGCGGGAACAGGAGAGAACTCTCCCACCCGAGTGCCGCAGTCGGCGGCCTGGCCGCCGCCGACGTGTCTTCGTCGAAGACTATCGGCCTCCATGACCGGGGCTTGAGGACGGCGAGAGGGCTGCTCACTGTCCTTACAGTAGCAGGCCCATGACGGCAGCGTGACGTCATCCCTTAGAAGCGGATCACACCCGAAATCCCCCCAAAGATGCGGGATAGCATCTGAACCACCCCGTGGGCGAGGCCGCAGTGGTGGCCGTAGGTCTGTTGGGAGTCCTGTGACATCCTTCCGTTCCGAAGGCTTACCCGGGGCTCCCAACCATAGGCTGTTGAGTGTTGCGTTAGGTTTTTAGTCGGTTAGAGTCCGTCATAGCATCCATGAAGGAATTTTCCTCACCTTAAAAAAAACCTCTCTAAATGTTTAGAATTTTTTTATAATAATCATCTAAACCCTTGAGAATGCCGTAAGGCGGAACCGGTCTGGTGTGTGTATTAATAAATATTGTGGAACAGTATTATATATTTTTGAAAACCATATGTATGCACAGTTTCGCAATATGGATGTGATTGTAATGTGAATATGAAAGACTGAAGATCTCTGTTAACTGTGTTGTATGTAACTGTTAATGCCCAATTAACCACTGACCTTCCCAAAGAACGTTAATCAACTTGGCTACAAAAACCTTCAGTTTAACACCGGCATGAATGATGTCGAAGCCAACGTTTCAGCACCATGTGTCACAATCTGTTGTTACTTTGTAGTCTTTGTACGATGGGAATCACTATTCGTGTTGTATATGGTAACGGAAAAGTATGTTATCCGTCATTATATAAAATACCTACTTGAATATCCACTGCTTCATATAAAAAATAATTTTCGTAGCTGGCTTACAAATTTAGTTAAGTTACAAATGTGGGTGGAAAGCATTATTATAATGGGGTTTACCACTGGTGAGCGAAATTCATTTGATCATTTGAAGTATGTCCGAAAAAAACTTAGGCCATTCTACTGCTGATCGAATGAGCAATTGACCAAAAGAGTTTTTATCGAACAAACATTTTTACTACTGATCGAATGAACCTTTGGTCGAAAAATAGTAGACTTAAGAATATTTTAACAAACAAAAGCGAAATAAGTAGAATTCGGTACTGGCACTCGCCGGCCGCTGCCGCGGCACGCTCGCTTCGTGCGTTGTGGTCGCAGTTCTAACCTTACCTACCCTAGCCATTTTGATTCAGCCCTGTTAAAATATTCTATAGTCAACTGTTTTTCGACCAAACGTTCATTCGATCAGTAGTAGAATGGCCTAAAGTTTTTTCGGTCACACGTCAAATGATCAAATGAATTTCGGTCACCAGTGGTAAACCGATTATAATGATATGAGTATTCTCACGAAAATAAACTGTTAAGCAACTAAATATTTATACACATAAACATTATGTAAGTATAATAATAATATTTAAGTAGGTATATTAAATAACTTTATTTAAAAAAATAAAGAAACATCAATCATTCACAAATCTTCGAAACTTGTAATTCTGAATGAATAGAATTTAATTTAACAGTAATTATTATTAATATTTATAGTGAACATCATACCTAATTATAAATTTAATGGTAAAATCATCAAGCATAAATTAATAAAATTACCGATCGACTCATTCCGAATTATTATTCCGAATTTTAGGGTAAACTCCCCATATATCGTACCCACTAAGAAAGAGATTTCTAAATTTCACCCTCAAATGCTTGTCTATATCTATACTAGTATTATAAAGAGGAAAAATTTGATTGTTTGTTTGCATCGAATAGGCTCCGAAACTACTGAACCAATTTGAAAAATTCTTTCACTGTTGGGAAGCTACACTCTTTGCAGTGAACATAGGCTATATTTTATTCCCGTATTCTCATGGGAACTGGAACTAGGCGGGTGAAACCGCGTGACGACGCTAGTTACGTTATAAAACAACGTTACTACACTTAAGGGGTTGAATTAGGTTCTAAATTTATCCCAGGCACAGCATAGGGGCAAAAAAAATAAACAAATATTATTGACTTCTGTAAATCAGACGGGTGTAAAGTAGATGGTCTTTTTTACGTGTGCAAATCTTACATGAACGCTATGCCAGTCTCCTACCGACTAAAACCACACGATGCCTTACATCTGTCTACGGCCGGGAGTCCCGGGTAAGCCCTCGAAGGATTTCCCATGGCTCTCGGCAGAATAGAAACACTTCCCGTTGGACATAGGTCAACTGAAGTCACAGGGGCATTCACATGATCTTGTGTTTACACAACAGTCATTCATTGGCAGTTAGTTGGTTTTGAGCTATTTCCCTATTACTGTTTTAGCCCCTCTCTATAAAATAGATTGCATAGGGGCTTATGGCGAGACTTGTGTCTGTAGTCTGTGACTCTGTTGCATTATATTACGTCACTATGGATGGATCATCTGTTCAAAGTTTGAAATAAAATAAAAATGACAACGTCAATCGGATTGAACTTTCACTTTCACAATAAACGTTAAACGGGCAGTCGGATGAGACCGTCTCACGGCTTCTTGTTTATGTTTACGAGGCACGGACAGAAGGTTGATCTGATCAAAAATGCTCACCGTGCCCTGTGGTCGCTTACATTTTTACTATGTTAACATAATGATTTGTATGTTATTCTACAAATAAATCATTTTTTCCCCGTCCCCTCTTACCTTGACACCAAATTTGTATTAACTAACTGTGACTAAGACACATTATAAACTTACATGACTTATTTACTTAATTAAAAATGATTTTTGGATATTTTCCGCGACTAATAAATATTTTGGAAACTTGCTCACCTCTCAAGGTTGCACACTGTTGCAATCAATGAGGGGAACAACTGTGAGAAGTAGCCATGATGACGAATAATGAATATTGTAACACGGTTGTCGTATATATGAAAACCTTTTTTTTCTATTTTTTTATAAACAAAATATTTTATTCTTTGTCATAAATAGTCATCAAATCGTGTATAATAAGCGCAGCAGCAGAGGTTGTATACAGCAGTGGCAGAGGTTGTGACTAGCGGACGTCACGCGGTTTCACCCGCGTGGTTCCCGTTCCCATGAGAATACGAGGATAAAATATAGCCTTTGTTCACCGCAAAAAGTGTAGCTTCCCAACAGTGAAAAAAATTTTCAAATCGGTCCAGTAACTTCGGAGCCTATTCGATGCAAACAAACAATCAAATCTTTCCTCTTTATAGTATTAGAGAAGAAGAAGAAGAAGAAGTCGACTAGAGGACGCCTACGGCTCATTCTGCGTAAAATATAGCTATCTGTATCAATTTCGCAGAGAACAAGACGTCTATAGAACTAACAAGATATCCACCAATAACTGGGTTAGGGGGCATCTCGTCCTCATCTAAAACTGGGACCTGGGACCACTAGCGCCTTTTCGAATTTGATAATGGGCAACTGGTCCACGATGATTCATTTGTTGGGACGATTGCAATACGGAGTATTTTCTAGGGGTTTATTGGTCCTAATAAAATTATGCTGGCTTAATCAAAGGGAAATAAAAAAATTGTGATCAATCTCGTTTAATTAAATGATGGGTAATTCTTATTATCATCTATACACCAACAAAATAAATAATAATTCACACTTCTAAATACAAAAAAAAAACATTTAAAGCAAAAAAATAAGGAAATATTACTTTGTCATTTATTTATTTCAACATAAATATAAAAAAATAAATAATTACGTAAATAAGTGTAGTAAAATATTAGTTTCTTATTTTTTCTATGCAGTGGCCTATACTTATCTCATTGTCAATTAATTCTCTCAGTATTCTTTTCATTCGCTTCTGTGATCATGACTTTAGCTCAACAACAATGTTCAACCGACTGTACAATGTATAGTTTTTTTTTTATTTTTTAACGTGAGGGAAAATCCTCATGGATGTTATGCCGGACTCCTACCGACTAAAAAACCTCACGTAACGCCCAACAGCCTATGGTTGTGAGCCCCGGGTAAGCCCTCGGAAGGATATCCCAGGACGTACAATGTATAGTTATACCAAGTATAGAAGATATTTTTGCAACTGTTAAGGAAATAATTTACGGAAAACATCATTTAATGAGGTATTCAGTTAAATAATTATTTATTATCATTGGGAGACATGTTAGTTATTTGATTTCTAATTGTATTAAGTTAATGTGTACCTCTCAAGTCAAAATGTTTTAGTCAATACATTTTTGGAGGGTAGTTTTGAATAAAACAAGTAATTGTCAATGGGCTGCTGGTGAAATCTAATAGTATACGGTGTGCACAGTTCTATAGACCGCAAGATTGTGTAATGTTATTGCTCCTCAAATATTAATTTCTAGTATCTATTTTGTATTATTCCCGAAGTAAACAGGTGAGGTTTATATTTGTATATTATTTGAATTATAAAAAATATATTTCCTTTATCTGATGAGGAATTACGTAATTTTCTATCAGTAATCAACTCACAATGTATGATTTTCATTTTGTAGTATGTCGGATGAAGATGAGTTTAATAACAAACTTTATGAAATTATAAAATCTCAAAGGGGAGGCGATTTGTTGATTCGGAATGGGTATCGGTATACAATGAAGCTTTCAAAGCCCAACGGGCATATTGTGTGGAGGTGTGTTAAAAGAAAATTGTGTCATGCCAACTTGATTACTGCCCATTCCATAATTATAAAGGAGGGTTCTCACCAATGCCATCCTGACGTCGCAGAAAATCAAGTAAAAAAAATTTTACACGTAACTTTAGAAAAGGCAGTGAATGAAACAGCTCCTATACCTTCGTTGTACTCAGAAGCCATTGAAAAACTAAATGACGCTGGATTCAATTTCTTAACCAAAATTCCAAAATATGATAATATAAAAAAAAAATTATACAAGGCCAGAAACAAATCATTAGGTGTTAAAAAGACGAGATTTTTCAAAGTTGCTGATGTCTTAGTCCCGCAGAAGTTTGAGAGTTTCTTTTTAGCCGATTATTCCCACGACGGATGTAGAATACTTCTATTTGCGAGTGTTGATGCACGAAAACTTTAAAAAAAAGCCAAGCACATGTTTGGCGACGGGACATTCAAAAGCGCTGCACCACCATTCACACAACTATATTCTATCCATGTAGACTCCGGTAGTTCTGATGAAACCAATGGTATTGTACCTGTTGTATATGGCTTACTTTCAGATAAAAAAAAAAGAAACTTATAAAATCATGCTACAGCTAATAAAGAGCCGGATTCCGGATTTCAATCCAGAGACCTTTACTACCGATTACGAGGCTAGTGCAATGCAAGCTATCTCAGAAGTGTTTCCCTTGGCGAAAATACAAGGATGTCTATTCCATTTTGCTAGGGCACTGTGGAGAAATGCTCAGAAATCAGATTCGAAAAAAAATAAATACTTAAGATCTCACGTCAAACGGTGCATAGCGCTCGCCTATCTTCCTCACGATCTTGTGGAAGATGGATGGTTATATAATTTGGGAGAGAGTGAAAGAGATCCCAAAATTGATTCGTTTAATACCTATTTTCAAAAAACATGGTTGAAAAAAGATGCTTTCTTTAATAAGTGGTGTTTTTACGACCAGGCACATAAAACGAATAATGCGATCGAGGCGTGGAATTCACGTCTAAATAAAATGGTAAAACCGAAGCCAAATATAGGTTTTCTGCTGAATTCATTACAAAAGGATTCAAATTATTATTTTGGTAAATTAAAAAAAGACGGTTATATTTCAAAAAAAACCTCTGAAACTATCCGATCACAGAAGCGAATGAAAAGAATACTGAGAGAATTAATTGACAATGAGATAAATATAGGGGTTAGGGGGCATCTCGTCCTCGTCTAAAACTGGGACCTGGGACCACTAGCGCCTTTTCGAATTTGATAATGGGCAACTGGTCCACGATGATTCATTTGTTGGGACGATTGCAATACGGAGTATTTTCTAGGGGTTTATTGGTCCTAATAAAATTATGCTGGCTTAATCAAAGGGAAATAAAAAAATTGTGATCAATTTCGTTTAATTAAATTGTGGTTAATTCTTATTATCATCTATACAACAACAAAATAAATAATAATTCACACTTTTAAATACCAAAAACATTTAAAGCAAAAAATAAGGAAATATTACTTCGTCATTTATTTATTTAAACTTAAATAAAAAAAAATAATTACGTAAATAAGTGTAGTAAAATATTAGTTTATTATTTTTTCTATGCAGTGGCCTATATTTATCTCATTGTCAATTAATTCTCTCAGTATTCTTTTCATTCGCTTCTGTGATCGGATAGTTTCAGAGGTTTTTTTTGAAATATAACCGTCTTTTTTTAATTTACCAAAATAATAATTTGAATTCTTTTGTAATGAATTCAGCAGAAAACCTATATTTGGCTTCGGTTTTACCATTTTATTTAGACGTGAATTCCACGCCTCGATCGCATTATTCGTTTTATGTGCCTGGTCGTAAAAACACCACTTATTAAAGAAAGCATCTTTTTTCAACCATGTTTTTTGAAAATAGGTATTAAACGAATCAATTTTGGGATCTCTTTCACTCTCTCCCAAATTATATAACCATCCATCTTCCACAAGATCGTGAGGAAGATAGGCGAGCGCTATGCACCGTTTGACGTGAGATCTTAAGTATTTATTTTTTTTCGAATCTGATTTCTGAGCATTTCTCCACAGTGCCCTAGCAAAATGGAATAGACATCCTTGTATTTTCGCCAAGGGAAACACTTCTGAGATAGCTTGCATTGCACTAGCCTCGTAATCGGTAGTAAAGGTCTCTGGATTGAAATCCGGAATCCGGCTCTTTATTAGCTGTAGCATGATTTTATAAGTTTCTTTTTTTTTTATCTGAAAGTAAGCCATATACAACAGGTACAATACCATTGGTTTCATCAGAACTACCGGAGTCTACATGGATAGAATATAGTTGTGTGAATGGTGGTGCAGCGCTTTTGAATGTCCCGTCGCCAAACATGTGCTTGGCTTTTTTTTAAAGTTTTCGTGCATCAACACTCGCAAATAGAAGTATTCTACATCCGTCGTGGGAATAATCGGCTAAAAAGAAACTCTCAAACTTCTGCGGGACTAAGACATCAGCAACTTTGAAAAATCTCGTCTTTTTAACACCTAATGATTTGTTTCTGGCCTTGTATAATTTTTTTTTTATATTATCATATTTTGGAATTTTGGTTAAGAAATTGAATCCAGCGTCATTTAGTTTTTCAATGGCTTCTGAGTACAACGAAGGTATAGGAGCTGTTTCATTCACTGCCTTTTCTAAAGTTACGTGTAAAATTTTTTTTACTTGATTTTCTGCGACGTCAGGATGGCATTGGTGAGAACCCTCCTTTATAATTATGGAATGGGCAGTAATCAAGTTGGCATGACACAATTTTCTTTTAACACACCTCCACACAATATGCCCGTTGGGCTTTGAAAGCTTCATTGTATACCGATACCCATTCCGAATCAACAAATCGCCTCCCCTTTGAGATTTTATAATTTCATAAAGTTTGTTATTAAACTCATCTTCATCCGACATACTACAAAATGAAAATCATACATTGTGAGTTGATTACTGATAGAAAATTACGTAATTCCTCATCAGATAAAGGAAATATATTTTTTATAATTCAAATAATATACAAATATAAACCTCACCTGTTTACTTAGGGAATAATACAAAATAGATACTAGAAATTAATATTTGAGGAGCAATAACATTACACAATCTTGCGGTCTATAGAACTGTGCACACCGTATACTATTAGATTTCACCAGCAGCCCATTGACAATTACTTGTTTTATTCAAAACTACCCTCCAAAAATGTATTGACTAAAACATTTTGACTTGAGAGGTACACATTAACTTAATACAATTAGAAATCAAATAACTAACATGTCTCCCAATGATAATAAATAATTATTTAACTGAATACCTCATTAAATGATGTTTTCCGTAAATTATTTCCTTAACAGTTGCAAAAATATCTTCTATACTTGGTATAACTATACATTGTACGTCCTGGGATATCCTTCCGAGGGCTTACCCGGGGCTCACAACCATAGGCTGTTGGGCGTTACGTGAGGTTTTTTAGTCGGTAGGAGTCCGGCATAACATCCATGAGGATTTTCCCTCACGTTAAAAAATAAAAAAAAAACTATACATTGTACAGTCGGTTGAACATTGTTGTTGAGCTAAAGTCATGATCACAGAAGCGAATGAAAAGAATACTGAGAGAATTAATTGACAATGAGATAAGTATAGGCCACTGCATAGAAAAAATAAGAAACTAATATTTTACTACACTTATTTACGTAATTATTTATTTTTTTATATTTATGTTGAAATAAATAAATGACAAAGTAATATTTCCTTATTTTTTTGCTTTAAATGTTTTTTTTTTGTATTTAGAAGTGTGAATTATTATTTATTTTGTTGGTGTATAGATGATAATAAGAATTACCCATCATTTAATTAAACGAGATTGATCACAATTTTTTTATTTCCCTTTGATTAAGCCAGCATAATTTTATTAGGACCAATAAACCCCTAGAAAATACTCCGTATTGCAATCGTCCCAACAAATGAATCATCGTGGACCAGTTGCCCATTATCAAATTCGAAAAGGCGCTAGTGGTCCCAGGTCCCAGTTTTAGATGAGGACGAGATGCCCCCTAACCCCAATAACTTATCAAGTCAATTTTATCAAGAAAAACAAAATGTATAAAAAAGATTTATTTAATAACTACCTACTTATTGAAATCAGGCGCTAATGTAAACCCACAATACTCTCTCGATCCACAACAGTCAAGGATAATTCCCATTCCACCCAACATAATGGGTACTATTTTAAAAAACCTTTTGTTAGTGGTTGCTAACCTAAAAATGTTAAGTTTCTAGCTGTAAGGGTTTCGGTAGGTGAGTGAATCATCCGATAATTTTATAAGGATAGATTCTTTGCCATTCTGCGAGCGTTTCTGAACTCCAGACGCAAGGCACATTAAGCCATCGATCTCGGTTGACAGAAACATAGCAGTCACGTTGATGTCATTTTTGAGGGCTTGAATTTTTCAACAGCTGGTACAACAACTTGAGTCGGTCCATTTCAACACGGCAATATACTTACCTCCTTATTATTTGTGAGAAAAACAAGTCGTGATATGAAGATACAGATGGACTGACAACCTGGAAAATGTCGCTGGCAGGGACTGGATGCGAAAGGCGCAGGACCATGTGTTGTGTATTGAGAGAACCCTATGTCCAGTAGTTGACTGCTTTATAATTATTTAATTTATTATATGTAAATTCTGTCCATCACTTTAAGAAGTGCCTGTGTAGCTACCCCACATGCTATTTTGTCATGTAATAAACAGTCACAAAAGGAAAACTCGAAATGAAACACGGTTGTCAGCAAAATGACAATCGATAAGCCAAGTTTAAGGTCTTATGGGCGGCTTGAAAACACACTGCGGGTTGCAGCGACCTGCGCCTGTCCATTTCAACACGGCAATAGGCTCACCACCGATTACGTGGACATAACACTATAAAGGTGAAATGTGGGCGTATTCTATGCCTCTGCCTACCCCTTCAGTGATAAAGGCGGTATGTAATAAACAACGAAATGTACGGGCATCATTGCTGTACGCTCTACAGGTGCCCGAATAACAATAATTGTGAAGCAACTACCTATTTGGTCAAGGCGATCAGCATCTCTTGACGTAGCACATTGGCAACAAGCACTGGCTAAGAAGAATTCATTTGCGAAACGAAACATCGCTCTATAACGTTTGTTGCTTTTGTGAAATATATAACTACGAGTACTACAGCATTGGAAGCATTCTTACTGATTCAGCTTGCGCAAATACTGTTTATAATGTTGTATGCTAGAAACTGTATCACTACTAAGATGTTAGTTCCTCTCTATAAAATAGAGTGCAGAGGGGCTTATGTCGAGACTTTGTCTGTAGTCTGTGACTCTGTCGCATTAAACTACGTCACTAGGTCACGTGGATCATCTGTTCAAAGTTTGAAATGAAACAAAAATTACAACGTCAATCGGATTGAACTTTCACAATAAACGTATTAGAGAGCGGCAGTCGGATGAGAACGATCTCAGGGCTTCTTGTTTTATTACTGTTTACTGGTTGAAAATTTCTTACACCATCTCCCTGTTACCTGACAGACTTGTCTAAAGCCTCAGTGCCTTATGATGGCACAAAGCTAGATATTATTTCAACAAAGCAGCTGGATCTGGTGTAGCAATAACAGAGAACGCCGATGGTCTCTCCACTCACGTCAAAAAGCAGATGATCTTTCTAGTTTCAGCCCCTCTTTATAAAATAGAGTGCAGAGGGGCTTATGGCGAGACTTGTGTCTGTAGTGTGTGACTCTGTTGCATTAAACTACGTCACTAGGTCACGTGGATCACCTGTTCAAAGTTTGAATTAAAACAAAAATGACGACTTCAATCGGATTGAACTTTCACAATTAATAAAACTTAGTGATTATATTCTCTTTGAATAAACGTTTTAGAGAGGGGCTGTCGGGTGAGACCGTCTCACGGCTTCTTGTTTTGTTTTTAAGACAGATGGAAAGAAGAATTCCTTGTCATTGTTGTCGGTTCTGCCGGGGCTTATAGTGTGACGGATTTGTGGTGTTTGATTGTTTTCAGACCGCCATGGTTAGGAGTTCAGCCTACCTCACATGGTGGTTTGGTGCAGCTGACCACCGAGAGGAACTATTTCTGAGCATTCCTTGAACTCGTCTTGTGGTTTCTCCATGCCGTTCTATTTTTCGTTCTAAATTTTATACCACTAAAGCGGCTGACAAGCTTACGGACCCACCTGATGGACTCTGGTGACAGTGGTCACCGTAGCATAAAATCACCAGAGGCGCTACACTCGCGCTGCTAACTCTGCAAGAACCTTCTAGAATTATTTTTGATACCCCCATACATACCCGCCCGGCATCGTATGAAGCGTTCACTTTGGTCACAACATCGGTCCACTGTCGTCGTAGTCTAATTTTATTAGTTACAATAAACAATGTAATTATTTTAATTAAAAATACTTCAATACATTTTGTATTTTTTTGGATCCTTCGGCTACAGCCTACGTATTTAGCCTGCTAAAAGACTGGATATCTAAAAAAAAATATTTATTGATTTGAAGAACCCCCATACTGTCCTCCTGGAAGAGATTTCTAATAGAAATAAGCAGCACCATTGTGCTCTCCTAACTATATCTCTTTATGTATTTTTTATGTATGTACAATTGTACATACATAAATAATAAATAAATAAATAAAATAAACTTTAGGCATTTTATAACCAACTGTGGTAAATTCCTAACAACACCGCTTTGAACACTTAAAATCGGCTATAGTATAGTACTTAATACTTAAATCAGTGCGTGGCCAGGTTTCTGATAAACTATGTCAAGTACATGGTCCCTGTTGAGATTCTTCAAAACATTCTTATAAATCGTGAGTTTCATGAGCACATAGACCAAGACAACGGCAGGTCAAGCAACGTCATATTTCCTGTAAGGTTATTTCAGCAGTTCGCTTCTCCGGTTACGAACATTGCCGGGAAGGATGCGTAGGTACATTCATAGGAACTGATTATCCGCAACGATGCAATGTATGATTAACCAAGTTTCTATTGCACGTAATTAAAACGTTAAAATTATCAGATCAAAATACCTAAGTAGTTGTTGTAATATTGCTTCAGTGAGCCAATGGTAGGATTTATGTACAACTTATTACATTGTATCTATTCGAGGAGGTAGTTCGAACATGCATTTCAGTCCCTCTGACAATTTCGAAGAGACTGTAAGTTATTGGTAAGAGGTGGGTCCTGTTCTGCCTAATGCTCTAACTACAACCATATTCATACTCTTAGGGTTGGAAGGGAATCTGAATGTCGACTACAAATGCATCTCACATCTTCTCTTTGCCGACAACATCGACTTAGTAACGAAAACGCTGGAACAGCGGGATGGTGTACAGTACAGTCTAAGTAGAGAGTCTCGACGTGTTGGCCTCGGCATGAACTTGTATAAATCCAAGGTCATGTTCAAACTCAGCACATCGAAACCAATCGAAAGGTGCAGAATTATGTGTTGTGGCGTAAACTGACTAAACATTTTATGTATCAACAATAATTTCACATAAATGTTGTAGGAAGTTATTCAAGAATCAAGTAAAGCTGTAATAAATAAAAACTATCTTCAACTTATCAAAGTATAAACCCTCAGTAGGGTAATAGCTATGAAAAGCCTTTTCCTGAGACAGCGGGAATCACGAGTTTCTTCACTCAGACTCCTAGTTAGGGCTCTAAAAACACTACGAGTACGTGCACTGCAACCCCGTGGACCTGGAGTTTATATTTGACAATTTAATTTAAGTAGGTATATAATTTGACATAAATCTCCTCACGGTTTCTCATAATAACAATAAAAATGACATTCTTAATGTCCGAATCGTGCAGTAATTTCCTAACCTATAACACGTTCACGCAACTAGATTTACGCAATGGAAATACTATTACGTGCTAACGCGCAACACGAAAATAAAGAAAACATTGCTTATGTACTTACTGCACGAGAATATTCTTAAACTGTAGTACTACACCATTAGTGTCAAGGTCATGGCCCTCAGAAATTAAACTGACACAATGATTCTAGATAAGAAGTGTATGGTAGAATTTAGAACCAATCAAATCAGCTTATGACAATCCACTGCTGGACGTAGGCTTCTCCCAATTTTTCTTTCAACCACTAGCTGTTGCGCGGGCAAATTATGTTATAATACCAATTTGATTGCTCTCTGCTTAGCCCCTAGGATATTTAGGGTGATAATATATAGCCTATTTGAAGACCCTCCTCTAGTTAATAGGTATTTGTGCAAAATATGAATCAAATCTATTGAGTACTTATCGAGATCCTACAACAACAAAGCAGACAGACAAACAGACAATTTTTTTAACTATATTTACTGATTCGGTATCTTATGTTGAAGACCCAGCGAGTTTTTTTTTTTTATATTTCCAATGTACGGTTTTCTGTAATTTTATTATATGTATAGATACTGATTTGATGGAACATTTTGTATTCTTCCACAACACTGTCATAGCATAAATTTAGACTTCACTATATTTTGAACGGATAACGGTATTCAAAATAAACGGCCTCGGTTTAAAAAATAAAAATGTTTTCATTCCCTAGACCCGTACAGTTAACTCTGTTTATTGAACTTAAATCTATACTAATATTATAAAGAGGAAAGATTTGTTTTTTTGTTTGTTTGTTTGTAACGAATAGGCTCCGGAACTACTGGACCGATTTGAAAAATTCTTTCACTGTTGGAAACCTACACTCTTTGCGGTGAACATAGGCTATATTTTATTCCCGTATTCCCACGGGAACGGGAACTACGCGGGTGACACCGCGTGACGTCCGCTAGTAGGTAATAAAATAACATATTTATAACTTTTTTATAAAAAAATTCTTGAAAGCGTATCTATTTCGCAAAGAACAAGAAGTCTAGAACTAACAAGCTATCCACCAATAACTAATCAAGTCTATTTTATCAAGAAAAACAATGTCAATAAAAAAATGTTCATTTAATAACTATTGAAATCAGGTTCTAATGTGAACTCCACAACACTCTCTCGATCCACAACAGTCAAGGATAATCTTAATTAATTAAAGCGGAAGAATGACGAATCGAGCTCCTCAAGGAAAAATAGCTGTAGGGTAATAGATACCTTTACCCTCCAGATTGTTGGTAATGAGCAATGTGAAAATACTCCACTTCACGACGTAATAATTTTAGGGATAATATTTCTTAAGGTTTTTTGAGCTTTGTTTTAGCGTCGTCGTCGTACAAGTAGTGGGGTGAGGGGGTTTGTATTGTACGCTATCTAAAATAAGGAAAATGTAGAGTTTACACCTCCAGAATGAGCGCCTGTTGACGCAACGGCAACGTTGCGTCAACAGGTGATCTGGCAAGACGACGACCCTTGAACAACACTGCTTCACATGAGGCATTTTTAAGAAGACAATGCCTCGTGTAGCTACTATCTGGGTATTAAAGGCAGAAGAGGTACATTTTACTAATTATACAGGGTGGAATTTAAAGACGGTAGTTGGAGGGAAAGTACCCTTAATATCGGTTATGGCAAGTTTTGCTGAAAAGAAACATTCCTTTATGTTCAAAAGTAAGTGAAACTGCATTTAAAGATTTTTGAAAAATCACCTGCTTGAGCCGGGGAATCGAACCTGGGATATGTGAAAAAAAACGTCCTGTATTTTATGATACCAACTGAAACAGTCTTTAATAAGGATCAATTTCTTTTGAACTACATAGTATCTTAAATTAATGGAAGATCAAGTAATATTTGGTTTTATTGTAAAGCTTACTCACTATCTGAAGAAAAAAAAAGTCTAATTGAGAACCTCCTACTTTTTTTTAAGTTGGTTGGTTAAGTGACCAGAACGAATATTCCTATTCACAGAAACTAGAACATCTTTTTAACCAATTTCAAAAAAAAGGAGAAAAATCTCAATTCGACTATTTTTTTTTCTTCGGATAGTGAGTAAGCTTTACAATAAAAACATATTTTACTAGGTCACCCTTTAATTTAAGATACTATGTTTAAAAGAAATTGTTCCTTATTAAAGACTCTTTCGGTTGGTATCATAAAATACAGGATGTTTTTTTTTTTCACATTTCCCAGGTTCAATTCCCGGCTCAAGCAGGTGATTTTTCAAAAATCTTTAAATGCAGTTTTACATACTTTTGAAAATAAAGGAATGTTTCCTTTCAGCAAAACTTGCCAATATCGATATTAAAGGTACTTTCCCTTCAACTACCGTCTTTAAATTCCACCCTGTATAAGCTATCCCTTGAATAGTTCGATTCGCCCCCTTTACAATTAGTTGATTGACAAATCAAGGGTTTGTTATAGGTTCCTCTATCTGCTCAGCTTTTTTATCATTATCCATACTAATATTATAAAGCTGAAGAGTTTGTTTGTTTGTTTGTTTGAACGCTAGGATCTCAGGAACTACTAGTTGGATTTCAAAAATTCTTTTACAGTTTGATAGTCCATTTATCGAGGATGGCTATAGGCTATATAACATCACGCTAAGACGAATAGGAGCGGAGCAGCAATAAAGAATGTTTAGAAAACGGGGAATATTTTTTACCGTCTGAGAGCTTCCGAGGCGTACGCTGCGTAAATGGTTAAAGTTAGGTAAAAATTGTGTATTTCAATATTGTTTCTCTTAAAAAGTTGTACAAAAAAGTCCGCGACAGCATATGTCTATCTTTTGAGGTTCGCTCACAATAACCTAATTTGTCTATCTCTTAAGGTTAGCTCACGCTATAATGAAACTGAAGAGTTTGTTTGTGCTAGGATCTTAGAAACTACTGGCTGCATTTCAAAAAATATTTTACAGTTTAATAGTCCATTTATTGAGGCTGGCTAATGGCGATATAACATCACGCTAAGATGAATAGGAGCGGAGCAGCCATGAATAATGTTTCGAGAACGGGGATTATTTCTTTCTTTTGAGAGCTCCCATTGCGGACGCTGCATAAATAGTTAAAGTTACGTAAAAATTGATATTACAAAATTGGTTCTCTTAAAAAGTAATAAAAATAAGTCCTTAACAGCACTTATGTCTATCTTTTAAGGTTCACTTACAATAACCCTCTTATTAAGTTTTAAAGTATGAGTGACGCGACGGGAGTAAACTTGGTCTGCAGTGGCAGCCAGTCAACTGAACGATAAAAACCGGCCAAGTGCGAGTCGGACTCGCACACGATGAGTTCCATACCGAAAAACAGATGGGTTAAGTAAAAGCGACGGGAAATATTATATCACTTTAACACCTATTACCTTCTCACTCTCATGTGACGCAAACGAAGATAATTATGCGGTTCAGCTCTAATGAATTCAAGCGATGCGACGCGACGGGGATAAATGCAACAGGAAACATTATAATTCTCAAAATATTAATACCGTACCTCTCTCTTTCTCACTGTCATGTGACGCAAACGAAGTTGCGCGGGTCAGCTAGTTTTATTATGTTTTTAATGGCGTATCGCAGGTATGCGCATCAGTTGGTCTAACCTAAATCCACGTACAAGATTGTTGGCTACGTTCAACACTATGTTAGAGATGGTTTTTTCCAGATAAGGCTTCATCGTCTTCAAGAATTCTGCTCGGTTTGAATTTATAACGTTATTGGCCATATTACCTAAAATATAAAGAGAAAATAAAGTTAGTTTGAAGGAAATATTTGATCGCGTAGTTCCTCTACCCGTGGGAATACAGGAATACAATATTTCTTTTGTCACCCGGAGATAGCGTAGCTTCCGAACAGTGAAGGAATTTTCAAATCGGTTCAGTAGTTTCGGATACTGTTCGATGCAAGGCGGCTGGGTCTCGAGGTCGCCCTTCACAAATCCGAGGCTCTGTGCTTCCACGGACCTCGGATGGGCCACCTGCGGGATCCAGCCTACAGGTAGGGGGCGTCAGCATCGGCATCGAGCCCTCGATGAAGCATGGCTCTATACGGAGCTCCTGTATGGGCGGAAACCCTGACGGCCAGCAATGTGGCTAGATTGCTGAGCCCGCAGAGAGCGATGGCCGTCAGGGTGATAAGGGGATACCGCACGATCTCCGGTGAGGCGGCATATCTCCTAGCCGGGACCCCTCCATGGGACCTGGAAGCGAGAGCCCTTGCGTCACTGTTCAGATGGCGCAAGGAGGCGCTGGAGCGGGGCCAAAGGCCCGCTTATCGAGAAGTCGAGGCCCAGCGGCCCCTAGTCCAACAGGAAACCGTGGAGACATGGAAGGTGCGACTTGTGCAACCAAAGGGGAGATTCGCCACAATCGCGGCCGTCAGACCGGTCATGGACGAGTGGCTGGAGAGGAGACACGGTGCTCTCTCCTACCGGTTGACACAGATGCTTGCCGGGCACGGTAGCTTCGGTAGGTATCTATCTGTGGCGAAAACACCGGGAAACCACGGCCGAGTGTCAGCACTGCGAGGACCGCAGCGATGACACGGCGCTCCACACGCTGGTGGAGTGCACGGCGTGGGTGCAACAGTGCCAGGTCCTCGTAGTGGGTCTGGACGTGGACACTCTCTCGCTCGAGACCATGGTGCGAGCCATGCTCTCCAGCGGGAGTAAGTGGGACTGCGCCGCCTCCTTCTGCGAGCAGGTCATGCTCGTGAAGAAGGCGGCGGGACGGGTACGGGAGAGAACTCTCCCACCCGAGTTCCGCAGTCGGCGGCCTAAGCGCCGCCGACGTATCTTCGCCGAGGACTATCGGCCACCATGACCGGGGGCCTGAGGGCGGTGAGAGGGCGGCTCACCGTCCTTACAGATGCAGGCCCATGACGGCAGCGTGACGTGAGCAATATACACGCACGCCCCCCCTTAGAAGCGGGATCACACCCGAAACCCCCCAAAGACGCGGGGTAGCACCCGAACCACCCCCTGGGCGAGGCCGCAGTGGCGGCCGTGGGTCTGTTGGGAGTTCTGGGACATCCTTCCGAGGCTTCCCCGGGGCTCCCAGCCACAGGCTGTTGGGTGTGACGTGAGGTTTTTTAGTCGGTAGGAGTAGGGCATAACATCCATGAGGAATTTCCCTCACGTTAAACGAAAAAAAAAGGCCTCCGTATAATTGTGCCCAAAAGACTGGCAGCATTCCCTCTTTGAATAGCGCTGCCAATTCGTCGGGAGAAATAACTTGCCAGGCCTTGCGTCACCAGTCGACACAACCGGACGCTCCTTAAAAATAAAAAAATAATATTTATTATTATTTTAGTATAGATAGATGCGTACTTAGAGAGTTATCATTTTCGGTGGATCCAACAAGTGTGACTCTGTAATCCTTAATTTCGATGTCGGTGTCAACTCTAGTGAAGTTGATGTAGACCGCACGGTTTTGAACATAAGCCCGAGGGTATATCGCCAGAGTTGTGTCGCAATTCTCTGAAAATTATAATAATATAGGTACCTAGATGTATGTATTATGTATATGTTGTGCCTGCATGTGAGAGCGAAGCCTTCTGACACAAGCATATATTTGCTTAAAAGGAGGTTTCATTTTGATACTTTGTAAATCCAGGTTTTGGTTTGTCAATAAATGATTTTGATTTGATTTGATTTGATATGTTATAGGCAATGTGTATAATGCAGGCATTCTATACAATACCTAGGCATTGTTTAGAATGACGGGGTCGTTCAGACAATGTATGAAATGATATTAAATGTTTTAACTATTTTACACTTTGCCTAGGAAATGTATAGAATACCTAGACATTGTATAGAATGCCGGTCGAAGCATAGGTAATGACATGTGTGTAATCTATTTTTCTTCTCTATGATTTAGTACTAATCTTTTGAGAGCTACTCCTAATTTCAACTTCCAACAGCAGACAGTGCTGATAAGACATGTGTTCTTTTGGTTGGTATGCCTTAGAATGTTTCTTACATAGCAGTCCTTTCCAAGAAATTGCTGCCGAAAGTCGCCCTGTTCATTTATTACCACTTAGGAAGCAAAAACGGGAACAGAATTTTACACTTACACCCCGACTCGGATGGGTTAGGTTAGAACCGCTTTAGCCTTCGTGGTTATTTTTTTTTGTTTTGTCGACTAGTTCTTATTTGGCGTCGAATCTGTCCATTCATTATACACATTGCCTGAAGCGCTTCGGCCATTTCATACAATACCTACTCAATGTATGAAAGAAATCGTATTATACACATTGCCTGAACGTTTTAGGCAATGTATATAATGCCTAGGCATTGTATACAATGCCGGATTATACACATTGCCTATAACATAATTATATATTTATGAACTTTTAAAGAATAACCTTAATCTCCATCTCCCTGCATTCTTCGTTTCTACAGCTACATTTCTATTGGAATTTGTACCACGTAATAGGTGAGCCGTATTGCTGTGTTGAGATGGACAAACGCAGGTTGTGACTGCCTGCTGTTGAAATTTTTCAAACCGCCTGAAAAGGCCTTCAACTTGGCTTAACGACTGCCTTTTTACTGGCAACCGGGACCAACGGCTTAACGTGTCTTCCGAATGGTCATGTCACATGGATGGTCACCCATCCAAGGACTGGCCATAGTGAAAGTTGCTTACTGCAGTAATCAATATTATATAATAACCATATATAAAGTAAATCATATGTATATACAAGGGTTAATATACAATTAATGATTATTTGCTGGTCAAGGAAGTCTGTAAATGATCTGGTCTGCTGGATTCTCAATATAAAAATGGCAAGTTTTGCTGAAAGGCTTATTCAAAAGCACTCACCAGCGACAGCATTGAATCTCCCTTCATTCGTTAGAGTCAGAAAGAGCACCGTCGTAGTCATCGCGTAGTCACCATCCAAGCGCAGCTTCGGGAAGCGCACGCCGCCTCTTATAGTCAGATTCTTCGCGTCTGCTCTGAATACGAGAAACTTTCAACCTTAGGGCGGATTCGACCAAGATCGGAGTAAGACTATACCTACTAGAGAATTAAGTGTACTTATTCTAAAAAGTAAAGTGATTTTCTGTTTTACCGACAATTAATTAATAAGTACAACGAAACTATGGTAATTATACTAAAGTAGTCGCAACTATGGTAACCATACCACAGTAGACTACTTCAGTACAATTTATTCTCTAGTATGGTTTTACTCCGATTTTAGTCAAATCCATTCTTATACCTAGGTAGCTAATTTAAATGTCCTTACAAAAATATTATTATACATTACACCAGGTAGTAACGAGTTTCGGGATCAGGCTGATAGGTCTCTTTCGTTAACATAATATTTGTATTCCTAAAATGTTTTGGCACAATGTATTTGACAAACTTTTTTTGGCATAATTATACTAGGTCATAATTGATTTTTAGCAGCATTGTACTGTGGAATAATTATATTTAGGTCTAATATATTGCATAGTTTTAATTTGCACAATGTTTTTAGGCATTGTGCATGTTGTTTGAATCTGAAAAATAAAAAGGTACTTACTTTAACCAGTATTTCCTATATTATTTAGTGTCAAAGTAGGTTTAGGTGGGGCGACGTGGCCCTTGGGCTCTCTCTATACGCCAGTATATTTATTTGAACTTTATGCACAAATACTGTACATTGGCGTACTTAATACCTAAGGCATTCTCAACCGGTCAACCATTAGTTGGTGCAGAGCTACATACGAGGTATATCAAATCAATCATCAATCATAAAAGTAATGTCATCAATCATAATGTGAAATTTGTGGTGTATGTGAAAGAGAAGCGCTCGTGGCCCCGCGGACTCAGTGTTCTGTAAACGATCACTGCAGTAAGCAACTTTCACTGTGGCCGGTCCATGGATGGATGACCATCTATGCGATCACTTTGTGACATTTATTTGAGCGTTTCCGTGCTTCGGAAGGCACGTTAAGCCGTTGGTCCCGGTTGCCAGTAAAATGGCAGTCGTTAAGCTAAGTTGAAGGCTTTACTTCAACAGCAGGCAGTCACAACCTGCGCCTGTCTACTTAAACACGGCAATGCGGCTCACCACCTATCCCGTGGGACAAATTATACAAAGGGGAAATGTGGGCATATAATATGCCTCTGCCTACCCCTTCGGGGATAAAGGCATGACCATATGTACCTATGTATGTATGTATGTGAAAGAAAACTAAAATAAGTAATTATTAACACTTACGATAGGCGCCTGATCTTGAAATCGCTAGTGCCAGATATCTTTAAGTTCCGTAACGTCACCTGTATGGGACTGGGACTGCCTGGAGGTTGAAACTCAGTGTTGTACTGAAAAATAAAGCATCGAACCGTTTTACCAGTTTTTTTCAATAAAAATGATACATACACATCTATAATCACGCCTTTATCACCGAAGGGGTTGTCCCACGTTACAGGTGATTTTATTGCCGTGTTGAAATTGACAAAATTAGGTTGTGATGACCCTCTATTGAAGTTTTACAAACCGCTCATGAGGTCTTCAACTTGGCTTAAGCACTTCCATGCTACTGACAACCAGAACCAACGGCTTAACATGCCATTCGAAACACGAAAACGCTCGAGCCATTCGAGGGCCGGCCATATGGAAAGTAGCTTACGGCAGTGATCGTTCAGAACAGCTAGTCCGCGGTGCTAAGAGCGTCTCATCTTGGTCTTACAATAGTACAGAATTCTTTATACGCCGCTACTGTGAGAAAAAGTAGAGAAGTAGAGACCGCTAGAGTACTTTTAGTCAGTTTGACTGGTATAGTCAGTTAATCCACCCGAAAAAAATCTACCCAAAGGGGTGGATAACCGGCTGGATTGTTGGTTTGGTTGGGTTCTTATGTGACATTTTAGTGGATTTTCACACGGAAAATATGCGCTGCTATTTTCAGAAAAAAGGGAGCTCCATAAATAAAAAATATTCGAATCCGCGACTTACCTCATTGGGAATGAAGAACGGGTCTATACTTGGCACGCCAAGCTCAGGAATGCCAGTTCTTAGTAGCGGTTTGAACAAGTTAATACTTCTGCGGATGCAGCTGCTGATAGTGAGCGAATTGCGGTCACACACTTGTATATATTTAACTGGAATCAATACAAACATTTTTTTTTTTTTTTTTTTTTTTATATATATATATATAAGGTGGCAGACAAGCATACGGCCCACCAGGAGGACTGGTGGTCACCGCAGCCTATGAACGTTTGCAACACCAGAGGCGCCACACTCGCGCTGCCGACCCTGTAAAAACCTTCTTAGACCCCTTTTGAAGAACCCCATACTGTAGGCGTTTGGGAAAACCGAGGCAGGAAGATCATTCCACAACCTAAGCGTGCGCGGAAGAAATCCCCTATCGGATCTAACCGTGCTCGAACGCTCCGGACGTAGGGTGTGAGGATGAAATCCCAGTCTATGGCGAGCGGTGCGATGATAGAACGTAGCCGTGGGCATCATGTCAAACAATTCCTCAGAGCAGATACCATTGTACAGGCGGTAGAACACGCATAAGGAGGCAAAGTCTCTCCTGTCGCAAAGAGGTTCAACACCACCTGTCAGTAAAGGATCGTTGACAACTCTCACAGCTCGCCTCTGCACCGAGTCAAATGGACGAAGCTGATATTCAGGTGCCCCCGCCCAGAGGTGACAGCAGTACTCCATGTGTGGCCGCACTTGCGACTTATAGAGAAGCAGTGTTTGCGCCGCAGTAAAGTACCGCCGCGCCCTGTTGAGCACACCGAGCTTCTTGGACGCTAGCTTGGCCTTGTCCTCCAAATGACTGCGGAACTGAACGTCACTGGAGATGTCAACACCAAGGATCCCTATACTTTTAGAGATGGAAAGAGATGTGCCCTGGAATTGTGGCGCTACAGTAATTGGGGCTTTCTTAGCGGTGAAGAAACACGCCTGTGTCTTGGAGGGGTTGAACTGAACAAGATTTTGTCTACCCCAATCGGACACTCTAGTAAGAGTAGCCTCGATTTCAGACACAAGCTGTTCACGACTTTCTTCCACTGCGTCCCGAGAGATACCGCGGCGGCCTGTGTAACAAGTGTCCCCCGTACTGTCGTCTGCATAACAATGAATGCCGTCAATAGACAACATGTCATTGATATGCAGCAGAAACAGAGTAGGGGACAGCACTGAGCCTTGCGGTACTCCAGCGTTAATGGCCATGCAGTCAGAACAGCTGCCGTCGACAACAGCCCTGATGCTTCTACCGGCCAAAAAGCTGGACACCCATCCGCATAATCTTTCGGTCAGTCCGTAGGAGGGCAATTTATTAAGAAGACCACGGTGCCAGACCCGGTCAAAGGCTTTAGAAATGTCGAGGCTCACTGCTAGAGCCTCGCCCTTACTCTCGATAGCCGTCGCCCATCGGTGTGTGAGGCACACGAGAAGATCGCCCGTCGAGCGACCGTGACGGAAACCGTACTGCCGGTCACTGAGCAGGTCGTTTTCCTCAAGGTACCTCAGGAGCTGTGTATTAATTACACGCTCCATCACCTTAGACAATAGTGAGGTGACGGCTATAGGCCTGTAATTGGCCGGGTCGGTCCTATCACCCTTCTTGGGCACAGGATGCACATACGCGATCTTCCACGACGCCGGGACTTGTCGCATAGAATATGAAAGCGTGAAAAGACGTGTAAGTACCGGACACAACTCTGGACCACACTGCTTAAGTACCACCGCGGGTATACCGTCCGGCCCACTCGACTTATGAACGTCCAGAGAACGAAGCTCCCGTCGGACGTCCCGCTGCGTGAATTTAACTTCCGGCATGGAAGTTCCACACCACGGAACGTCCGGCGGTACAGCACCCCCGCCCCGTCGCTCATGGTCGAGTTAGCGGCAAAGAGAAAACCCAAAAGGTCGGCCTTCTCCCCGGCACTCTGGGCCAGACTACCGTCGGGTTTAAGCAAAGGTGGTAAACCTGACTGACAGAAGTTTCCCTCGGCAGCTTTGGCAAGCGACCAGAATTCACGACTCCCTGAAGGGTACCCTGCTAGCCGCTCACCAATTCTGCCGACGAAATTGAATTTAGCCCTGACAATTGCTCTCTTGCTAGCCCTCGAGGCGGCATTTAATTTGCGTTTCACCTCAGAGATGTTTGGATCTGAATTTGCACGAGCCGTGGTCCAGGCTCTGTAGGCAGATTCTTTCAGCATCAAAGCTTCTCTGCAGAGCCGATTGAACCACGGTCGCTTTTTTGCTCCTACAGGGATCCAGCGGTTAGGAATGTAGCACTCCATGCCCTCCAAGATCCCCTCAGCGACTGCTGCAGCGCAGGAATCCAGATCGTCTGAGGCAAAACAAAGCCGCCTCCACGGGTACGACGCGAAGAACTCCCGCAGTCCATCCCAGTCTGCTGACTTATAGTGCCACACATGTCGCCACTCCTTGGGCCGAGGTGGTTCAGGCCTTGCGAGTGGCACATGCGCCCGAATGATACAGTGGTCCGACGATCCGAGCGGAGCATCCACTGAGACGTTGTATCCATCCGGACGCGTTGCCAGCAGGAGGTCCAGCAATGCACTATGCTCGTTCTCCTTGTCTGGTATCCTCGTATGGGATTTAACCAGTTGGGAGAACCCATAGGTCAGGGCAAATTCGTGTGCAGCTTTCCCCGCAAAGTCGGTCATCCGGGAGCCCAACCAGTCAACATGATGACCGTTGAAATCCCCCAGAATCACTATCTCCGCAGTGGGATACTGCTCAATCACCTTGTCAGTCGATTGTTGCAGGTGGTCAAAAAGGCGAACTGTGTCCGTGTTACCGCTGTGAGACCTGTACAAGCACGCGTAGATCCGGGTGTGGCCCCCGTGATCCACGCGCGCCCATAACGTAGACAGGTCCCTGTCTTCAAGGCTTGTAAGACGGCGACAACAGACATCATCACGGACGTACATACATACCCCGGCTTTCGGCCTGAAGTTGTACCCATGCTTATAGCCTGGGTACATTAAGTAAGATGTATCGCCCGGGCATGAGATCTGCGTCTCCGTCAAGAAAAGAAGAGTCGGCTTCGTAGTTTCGAGATGTTGGTGGACTACATTGAGGTTCTTATGCATACCTCTGATGTTGCAAAGGCCCATGTAAAGTGTGGACGACGATGCCGCTGTGTATACTCGTTCTATTTTTCTTCTTCTAGCCATGTTTTTTAAGAAAGGGGTGTTAGAAAAGTGAAGGGATGCCTGTGTGCCGGTGGCGCAAGAGACTAAGTGAGACTCTAACTAACCAAAGGCAGACAGAGGTAGTGCGGTAGATTGGCACGGCGTACGGAAGGGCCCCCGGTCCCCCCCCCCCCGATGCAGTGGCCACGTCCACTCCGGTATCCTCCTCCGGCACGACCACAGCACCAGGGACTTTACACAGGCTGCTGGTTCAGCCTCCTGGGGCGGAGATTATGTAATCCCCAGGTTCGGGTTCCGTACAGCCTGCGGGCGGTCAGCGGTCAACCGTTTCACCGGGTCTCCCTGACCGCCGTACCAATATTCCGCGCCTCTATCCGCCAATGGAGACAGATTAAGCCTCTGGTCTCACCGTCACCGGCACAGAGTCACCCCAATGAGCTCTGGAACCCTGCTAACCGACGGAGAACATAACCCAACCGGAGTCAGGCTACTATTACCGCGGTCTTCTGCAGGGCGGAGGTACTGCCCCAGGCGGGCTGCTCACCGAACGGAGTACCGTTATGCCCTTCCTCCTAATGTGGGCTTTTTCGTTAATCCCTAAGATATTGAATCTTAGGGATCTGATTGAAGAAGCCACTACTGTACCCTCAGGGTGTAACGTTAGTTCCATGAGAAGCAACGCATGACCCCTAAAACCCCGAGTGTTGTCACATGACTATACAATCGCTATTTTTTTTTATACCACTAAGGTGGCAGACAAGCATAAGGCCCACCAGAAGGACCGGTGGTCACCGCAGCCTATGAACGTTTGCAACACCAGAGGTGCCACACTCGCGCTGCCGACCCTGTAAAAACCTTCTAAGACCCCTTTTGAAGAACCCCATACTGTAGGCGTTTGGGAAAACCGAGGCAGGGAGGTCATTCCACAACCTAAGCGTGCGCGGAAGAAAACACCTATCGGATCTAACCGTGCTGGAACGCACCGGACGCAGAGTGTGAGTATGAATTCCCTGTCTGTGGCGAGCGGTGCGATAATAGAAAGTAGCCATGGGCATCATATCAAACAATTCCTCAGAGCACATACCATTGTACAGGCGGTAGAACAAGCATAAGGAGGCAAAGTCTCTCCTGTCGCGAAGATGTTCCTGTTCGGAGTTATTGCTATTTAAGGGTTTTATTGCTATTTAAGGGTTCCGTGCCCAAAGGGTAAATACGCTGATTACCCTTTATTATATAAAGGAGACTCCGCTGTCTGTAAGTCCGTCTGTCTGTGACCAGTTTGTATCTCATAAACCGTGATAGTTAAACATTTGAAATTCTAACAAATCTCGCTAATTTTTGAAGTAAAACTTCTTTAGGCGCGACTTGGTAGTAACTCAAGATATTTTTTCTGACGGAAGTTACGCTTACTATTTGAATTTTGAATAGCGGAAACATAGTTTCCGCTATTCAAAATTCGAATGAATGATATTAACATTTTTGATGCCGTCGCGTCGATGGCAAAGAAGTTTTACCTTAATCGCGCGTAAAGGTTACACGCAAACACTTTTTTTTATATATTTAGGTCGCCAAATTGACGTCACCAGTCTGATGGAAAGCTGTGGCGCATCTGGCGATTGGGGGCCACTCCCACAGTCCGTAAGACTTCTGACAATGGTCCTCAAGTTGGCGGCTTTGTGATCTGCCTCTTCACGCTCCGCTTGAAGAACCCGGGATTGTAAGATGAGGGAAACACGCTATAGTTTCCGTGCTTGGGAAGGCACGTTATCCTGTTGGTCCTAGTTGTTAAAGAACGTAGATGACTTGAAATATTTTAACAGCATGTTACTACACAACCTACGCCTTTCCATTCCCACATGGCAATAGGCATGTATGCAATATACGGACACTAGGAGGCCTCACGCGGTTTTATCCGTGTAATTCCCGTTCCTGTGGGAATACGGGAAAAAAATATAGCCTCAGTCACCCGGGAATAGTGTAGCTTCCCAACAGTGAAAGAATGGTTCAATAGTTTCGGAGCCAATGCGATGCAAACAATCAAATCTTTCCTCTTGATGATTATTAATATAGATAAATTCTCCGCCGCCTCTTTCTTCAAGCAGGTCATGCCCGTGAAAGAGGCGGCGGGGTCTACGAGTGCGACGGTCGCGCCGCAGACTTGTCTTCTTCCAAGACTATCGGCCTCCATGACCGGAGGTCTGAGGGCGGTGGGGGAGGGGTGCTTACCGTCCTTACAGACATCAGCGTGACGTGATAGTTTCACGCACGCCGCACGCCCCGAGAAGTGAGATAACACCCGAACAACCCCCCAAAGATGCGGGATAGCACCCGAACCCCCTAGGTGAGGCCGCAGTGGTAGCCATGGTCTGTTGGGAATCCTGAGGACATCCTTCCGAGGCTTACCGGCCTCGAGTACCTACCGGGTTACAAAAACCTTAGTCACAGCAACGTGTGGCCTGGTCCTCTAATCCTACTTATACTATAAATGTGAAAGTTTGTGCAGATTTTTGGATATTTGGATGTTAGGATGTTTGGATGTTTGTTACTCAATCACGCTCTAACGTCTGAACGGATTGGGCTGAAATTTGGTACACAGATAGCTTATAGTCTGGAATAACATATAAGCTTTTTATTCCGGGAATATGTTCCCACGGGAAGCGGGAACGCGCATCAAATTTCACGCGCGCAAAGTCGCGAGCATCGACTACCTAGTTACTAAATAAAATATACTCACATATTTGTTTCTTTTCTATACTTTTGCAAAAGATACATAAAAATAATAAAACCAAAATTAAATACTTTTGGAAAAGCATCTTCACAGTCCTAAAAATAAGTATAGCACAATTTTCTATAAATAATGTTATCACAAAATTGTACAAAGTGCATTCGTCAAATGCTGACTTATTACTACTTGATAGACATAGTTAGCCATTGATTTTGTTCCAACCTATGTATAATCTAGTTATGTACGGTATAATGAAGTGCTATAGTTACTGAAGAATCAAGGTGACCTACGTAGATGTCCTATTTCGTAAGTCAGATTCCGTTTTTTTTGTTCCCAAACTATAAGCAAAGAAAGCAACGACGATTTCAAATTTCTTATCCGCAATTTCTTTTCTGCTGGAGTGAAAATTTCGAATTTAAATTTTGTTAAAAGTAATACTTTAATTAAAAAGTTTCACAGAATCACTATTGCTCCCTTTGTGCAGTTTTAAGCTACCGAACCGGAAAAAAAGCGAAACGGACGATTGTCACGCACTCGCTAAAACGACTCTGTTCAAAATAATTTGTAAGTCTTGTAAGCAGCAACCTCAGTAGGCATCTTCGTTCCTGTCTAGACTTGGGTAACCATTTGTAGCATTACTTCTAAAGGTAGATGAAGTCATTGGTCCCAGCACTAGTAAAAGCGAAAGCCATAAAAGAGGTTTGAAAATATCTGGGCCCTCGCCTGGTCGTTTCATTATGGCAATTGACATACCTACGCGTATCACAAAAATATGACTTGTGAAATTGTATCTATATAATATGCCTCTGCCTATCTCTTCGGGGGAGAAGGTGCGTATGAGTATTCAATCCTATACCTACATTTCATGTTTTCATGTAGTCACATTTTAATGTAGGAAAAACACATTGTGTTATCAGGGGCTTCATAAGAAAACAATGCTATTGTTTCCGATGGTATCGCAAAATGTCGATATCAAGTTTATCTAAAAAACAGTCGCAATTAATATTCAAAAGCAATGTTATTCAATAATCAAGGTAGGGTACCAGTTAATGGTGATTGTTAAACGAAGGCCTCTACCAATTTTTGCCATGACACTTATCATATTAACTAACCGTTATCTGTCCCATCATACAAAATCTTTCACGGCGAGAGTTCTAAAGAGTTCCTTAACCTAATTCCACTCTCTCCTTCTCGATTCTGAGCAACGCGAGCCGTGCAGAGGTGCCACTCTTAGACGGTGGAGAGACTCTTTGCCCGAACTGTGAAGAAAATACCAATACGGAGTTCGTTCCAGGAGGAATGAATTTTGAAAAGTTCTTCCTGAAGGGATGAAGTGTAACGAAGGTCGCAGTATGGAGTAAACATAGAGATCCAAGGTACCTATGGATTAATGAATTGTAATACATATTATAAAAGCGACATCTACATTCTCATATGTACACTAATTCGCCATGACACTAACCGATTGATCGAGTTGTTTAATATAATGTACACTAAAGTGTATAGATGGCGCCTCGGCAAAAACAAGTAATTTGTAGGATGCTCTACAACGTGCGTATTTGATTGTAACCGGCCACTTCGGCCTACAGATAATATCTATAATAGTATTACATAGTTACGCGTAGAGGTATCTACCATAATTTACCTGCCACGGGAGAAAAAAGAAACAAATTTTGCTCGAGATTATCTTCTTTTGATATCGAAGATCTGGCCGAAATTTATTCAAAGTGCTTTGGGAGAAAACGTAAGAACCCCGCGTCTAGGTGAGCTGGAATAAAAACGGGGGTAACAAAGGTCTCGATTTACGCTTTTCGCCAATATCCCAAAAAATGGTGCGTTGCGGCTAAATGCCAAAATAAAATTTATTCCCTTTGAAATTTTTAAAAAAAATATTTAGGTTTGTCAAAATTTTTGTGACTCTACCGGGGGTTCGGAAATGCTGCAACAGTACCTATTCTATATCAAAGTAGTTCAACTGGTTATTCAAAATGTTCTAAGGTTAAATGAAAACTTATAAAATTCTCTATAACTTTATTTTTTACGTTTCTCCGTATTCCCAATCCCATTTTTGAAATGTGTAACAGAAGGGGCAATTAAACACTTCAGGACTCTGCTAATTACTTTATTCTCCGTATAGACACACAATAAATTGGGCAGAGCTTCGGCTAGTCTTAGTATACAGTACAGAATGACCCGACAAATGGCTCGCACTCTCTTCTATACAGACACTGTCTATCATACACTCGGAAATTACGTCACTTCTTATGTCAACTGTCATAGTGATTTAAGGGCGGCGTAACACTCAGCCATCCTGTAAGCAGTTGCTCCTGCAATAGGAACTGGGCGTCTTGGCTGGCCTGGCTCGATGGTCTGACTCGCTCAAACTCAAAAAAACATTTATTTCGCATAATCCTAATACGTAGGCACTTGCGACACGTCAATGAATACAAAGCAAAATAATAGTACCACCAGTTCGGAACGCGGCCCACTTGAGAAGAACTAGCAAGAAACTCGGCGGGCTATTCTTTTTGTGCACTACATATTTACAAAAGTACTATAAACTAAAACCCTACCAGTAGAGCAAGCAGATCCTTTCCAGGCTTCCTTATCAATCAAATAATCGTAACTGGCCTTACTCGCTGGCCTGACTCGCATATCTGTCTCGCTGACCTGTCTCGCTGACCTGTCTCGCTGACCTGTCTCGCTGACCTGTCTCGCTGACCTGTCTCGCTGACCTGTCTCGCTGGCCTGTCTCGCAGACCTGTCTCGCTGGCCTGACTTGCTAGGCTGACTTGCTAGGCTGTCTCTCTGGCCTACTACTAGCTCATAGGATTAACTCGCAGGACAAGCTCGCAGGACTAGCTCGCAGGACTAGCTCGCAGGACTAGCTTACAGGACTAGCTCGCAGGACTAGCTTACAGGACTAGCTCACAGGACTAGCTCACAGGACTAGCTCACAGGACTAACTTACAGGACTAGCTCGCAGGACTAGCTCGCAGGACTAGCTCGCAGGACTAGCTCGCAGGACTAGCTTGCTGGCTGGTTTGTCGTGGCGTGGCGTGGCATAGCTTGGCTTTGCCCAGCCCGGCCCGGCAAAGTAGCTTCATCATCATCACTGTAGATTGGCTTGCATTCTGCTTTACTATCTTTATCTGTAACAATCGTTCCCATAAAGGGAACGGTGGACTTGGTTAGTGGCTGGCCCGATAAACACACAAAGTAATAGACATAGCAATAATACTAGTTGATCCCAAGATAGATTCATGAGTGGAATGTTCACGGCACTATCTACTATCTACTGGGTGAGTTATCCGACGTTGAAATAAATAAACCACATTACAAATAGAAGCATCCGTTAATACGGGACCTACTTTTCGATGGGTCCTTATAGTCATTGCGTATCAGGTCATTATAGATAGGTAGGTGCCTGCGTCTGCGAACTTATTACTTATACAAATGTACTCAGTGGTTTAGCCGATACTAGGAGTGAGTGCTTGGCATAACTATATAAATAACGCAACGTAAATAACTTGCAATATTATCAAAACTTTATATCATTCGCTTACTAACTTGTTTGATTCTATAATATCCTCAATTGTCACAAAGCGTACTTCTAGGTTAAATAAAACTATGCTTACACATAGCTCTTATAACTCGTATCAATTTATATGATTTTGTTATCGCTTTTACATCCTATGCAAATGACTATTTACTGGCGTTGAAGTCTCAATTCTGTACAATAAAACAACGAAATGTCATTAGTATACCAAGGGACTCCCTGAACTTAGTCTCGCTATAACTTCTATCTCGTCAACTACATACACAATCACTATCTTAACTATTTTCTGCAAAATAACCAAATATAAACAAGCGGGTACCTACAAAATCATACCACAAAAGTATTAAATGTAGTAAACACGATTCTACCGACATTCTGAAGCGGAAATACAAAGATGCTGTTGCTGGCTGCTGTATGCCAATTGATATGCTGAATGTAACAGTATAACATTTAGTGTTAGGTAGTTGGATGGATTTATGAACTTCTTACAGCGGGCACATTTATGTTAAGGGCTTGTTTTTTTCGGCAGTCTGTCCTATTTTGGCAAAGAATAGAAATATCGCGCACGCAGGGCTATATCTCCATATGAACATTGTCCTCACACGTAAATACGTCGTTTAATTACCGAAACCCGTTTTAACTCTTTTTTATTTTGGTGGCTATAACGGTGTCTAACCTTTAAACGATTAGCGTCTACTGTAATTAGTTTTTTTTTTTACTCCTAAGCTAATAAAACGAATTTAACACTTCTTTGCCATTAGAATGACAAATAATTCTGGAATAACATAGCTATGCAGGTATGTTGCTACAACTCAAGGGAGCGGAATAGTTATATGATAATGTTAAAGGAATAGGTACGGCCTTCGATCAATAATATACTTTGATCGAAGAATGCGGCGTAGGTACCTACTTGCAATTAACACAGTAAACATGGACGAATTGTAACATGTGTCCTACAGGGTATACAGTACGTCACAGGCAGAGTGGTAGGGCATAGCAGCGTTCAATTAAACCAATCTTATGGGCAAAAGTTCACTATGAAAAGTAGGCGTTTACAGGTTAACTTATTCACGTTTCGCGTGGACTAGGCGTATCGTTGATTCCGAAGTTTGGTCCCAAAACTGAGGGGAGCATCGGCCGCACTCGCGCGGCTGATGCCCAACATCAGGGGACCCAACGCTCCCTACAGGAGACTGTACCTGGGGATCGTGCGAAGCATGGCCTTGTACGGGGCTCCCGTATGGGCGGAGACCCTGACGGCCAGCAATGAGGCTAGACTGCTGAGCCCGCAGAGAGTGATGGCCGTCAGGGTGATAAGAGGATACCGCACGATCTCCGGTGAGGCGGCATGTCTCCTAGCCGGGACCCCTCCATGGGACCTGGAAGCGAGAGCCCTTGCGTCACTGTTCAGATGGCGCAAGGAGGCGCTGGAGCGGGGCCAAAGGCCTGCGTCTCGAGAAATCGAGGCCCAGCGGACCCTGCTCCACCAGGAAACCATGGAGACACGGAAGGTGCGACTTGAGCAACCAAAGGGGGGATTCGCCACAATCGCGGCCGTCAGACCGGTCATGGACGAGTGGCTGGAGAGAAGACACGGTGCTCTCTCCTACCGGTTGACACAGATACTTGCCGGGCACGGTAGCTTCGGTAGGTATCTGTGGAGAAAACACCGGGAAACCACGGCCGAGTGTCAGCACTGCGAGGACCGCAGCGATGATACGGCGCTCCACACTCTGGTAGAGTGCACGGCGTGGGCACAACAGCGCCAGGTCCTCGTAGTGGGTCTGGGCGTGGACACTCTCTCGCTCGAGGCCATGGTGCGAGCCATGCTCTCCAGCGGGAGTAAGTGGGACTGCGCCGCCTCTTTTTGCGAGCAGGTCATGCTCGCGAAGGAGGCGGCGGGCCGGGTGCGGGAGAGAACTCTCCCACCCGAGTTCCGCAGTCGGCGTCCTGGGCGCCGCCGACGTGTCTTCGCCGAGGACTATCGGCCTCCATGACCGGGGGTCTGAGGACGGTGAGAGGGCCGCTCACCGTCCTTACAGAAGCAGGCCCATGACGGCAGCGTGACGTGAGCAACTCACGCACGCCCCCCCCCCCCTTAGAAGCGGGGTCACACCCGAAACCCCCCATAGACGCGGGAATGCACCCGAACCACCCCCTGGGCGAGGCCGCATTGGCGACCGTAGGTCTGTTGGGAGTCACGGGACATCCTTCCTGAGGGCTTACCCGGGGCTCTCAACCATAGGCTGTATGGCTGATGCTGGTGTAGAGTTATTGAAATGTATTTACGAGGCCTGGGAGAATAAACAAGATGCAATTGGTGTGTTTTGCGATTTGTCTAAGGCATTTGATTGCGTCCAACATGAAACATTAATCAGGAAATTACACCATTATGGCATAAGAAACAAGGCTCTCGATCTTCTGACTTCATATTTGATCAATAGAATTCAGAGGATTGATGTTAATGGTACACGCTCAGAGGGCTCTGTAGTTACTATGGGCGTCCCACAGGGTTCAATACTCGGACCATTTTTATTCCTTATATATTTTAATGACCTACCCTTTTACGCGGGGGACAACAACAGGGTTGTTTTGTTTGCAGATGATACTTCTTTGATTTTCAAAGTTAAAAGACAAATAGATAACTATGACGATGTCAACAACGCAATCTTGAAAGTGATTCATTGGTTTAACACTAACAATCTTAGACTGAATGATAATAAAACTAAATGCATAAAATTTACCTTGCCTAATGTAACACAGTCAGAAACCAATGTTCAACTTAATGGTCGGGTGTTGGAACTTGTGGAATCAACGATGTTCCTAGGGTTAACGGTCGATGCTGGTTTACAATGGGGTCCACATATTGTCAAACTAGCAAATAGATTAAGTTCAGCAGCATTTGCTGTACAAAAGATAAGGCACTTGACGGATGTAGATACGGCTAGAATAGTCTATTTCAGTTACTTTCATAGCATAATGTCTTACGGTATTCTACTGTGGGGCAATGCTGCAGATATAGATAAAATTTTTATTTTACAAAAGCGGGCCATAAGAGCTATATTATATAGATTAGGTCCAAGGGTCTCTCTGCGCGAAAAATTCAAAGAGGTTAAAATTCTTACAGTAGCATCACAATATATGTATTTTTGAGAATATGATGTACGTACAAAGAAATTTACATAATTTCGCTAAGTTAAGTGATAGACACAATGTCAACACTAGAAATAAAAGTAACCTTGCTGTTTATCATAGCAGATTGCACAAAATCAGCAATTCTTTCATGGGTAACTGTATACGCTTTTACAACAGGCTACCAGACGAAATTAAAAGTATGTCCCTTAATAAATTTAAAAAGGTTGTAAAAAGTAAATTGTACTGCAGGGGCTACTATACAATTGGTGATTATTTGTTGGATGGAGAAGCCTGGAAATGACCTGCTCTACTGGATTCTCAAAAAATTGTTAAAATGCATAGTTTTTAGATTCATTTTGTAAATAGAGCTCTAACAAGAATAACCCGCTGAGTTTCTTGCCAGTTCTTCTCAGGTGGGTCGCGTTGTGAACTGGTGGTAGATTTTGATTTATATTCTGGACGTTTTACAAGAGCATCTGTATATGCCTATGTGAAATAAATTTATTTTTCTTTCTTTCTTTCTTTCTAGGCGTGGCGTGAGGTTTTTTTGTCGGTAAGAGTCTGGCATAACATCCTATGAGGATTTTCCCTCACGTTAAACAAAAAAAAAAAAGGCGTATCGTTGATGAATTTGTATCGTAGTAAACAAGTCTGTTTTTTGTCTTTGTCTGAAGCTGCTCATCACTCAATCCATCCCAGTATGATAATCGGGATAAGATCACTTAAGCGAATCTACAATTGCATCATTCTTGGTTCAAAACCTATTATTTGGAAAGATTCAGGCGATATTGTTTTGTATACTTAATTTATGCCATCTGCTTTAGCGTAAAAGATCATGAAGTATGAGGCCTAATAACATCTAGAATATCGCACTGAGACAAATGCTCATTTTAAGATCCGTAGCGCTTTTGCCAAATACACTTTATATACGAATAGATACTTATAACATAAAATTTCTACTATGATGAATCAATTTTCGCTAATAAGTGCGGACCCGTATATATTAATACATAATAACTATTAGTTCAAGTACCTACCTACACCATTACACTTAGAGATGTTAAGCACTTCCGATACCTTTATCACACGTTTAACACGGTTAAAACACTACAATACCGATCTACATACTATTCTATAAAATCGAGACACTATTTCAACGTATATCCGATTACTAACAATACACACGTTTATTTAGATTCGAAACGAATGAATAAAAGTACTACCGCCAACTACGACTTATCGCCTGAACCAAGCATGATATTATAATGTACCTACATTCAACGGGGCTAAACCACTTACCGACTGTTGGATTTGTTTCAGTATGCCTACCAAATAAGTAAATAGGTACCTATAGCCTGCAAATATCTGAATGATTTGATTATTCATCTACAGTTTTAGGATCGTAGATACCTATCAAAATACGCATATTTTATTACCGTTAGGCTTTGTTTTATCGAAACAATATTGTTGCGCCTCTTTCAAATAGTACATTTTCGGAATTAACTGTGCGTTTCGATATTACCTAAAAAGTGCTTGTATCTACAAAAATGTTCTGAATGTTACTGAATCTAGATTTGACTGGTTAAGGGCTTTAGTAGTTATACCAACAGGTATCGATCGTGAACTGCAACGACATCCAGTGCATAATAGTTATTCCATTTATTTTACCAGCATTCTAACACGAATAACGATTAATTTTAATAGACTTTCCTTTTCTTCATAATGCTAACGCAAAACCTAACGCTAGGCGGCTGTTTTACTGGCAATGACTTGAACTTATTTCAATAAACTTGAGAAATTTAGTAAGACTATTTCGGCTAAGCAAAGGGCAATTAGTAGCCTAACAGGCAATGCAATTATTAGCCTAACTGACAAGGAGCCTACCCATAGTTCTTACTGGCAAGTAATGGCAATAGCTCAGTTCGTAGATGAATCAGATTTAGTGACAAAGAGCGGCTATTTCAAATAGGCGATAGGCAAATGGTAAATTGGTAGTCTACAGTAGTTGTTGTAACTGGCAATAGCTATTTCGCTACACGAATTGGAATTAGTGGCAAAGACTGGCTACATCAGATAGGAAAAAGGTGATCAGTGGCACCCACCTCAAATTATCTGTGCAGCTTTTAGCGTATCTCAGCCTTGTTGTTCATAGCTGACCATCTCGGGCAGAATCTGTCTCCATCAAGCGCCACAGCACGCTGCTACCCCGCGCTGTAGTTTAAGTGTTCCACGATGAAAATCTTCACGACTGAAGCGCCGGCGCCGCGACGTGCGTAGTCAGATTTTTGCAATGTGGTAGTTTCTTGATATCGGGGCTTTTATACAGGTGGGCTCTTACTGAAGGTATATACATGGGTAGATAGCAGGTTATTCAAGAAGAAAACTAGTTCATATTCATACGATAGTTGTGTTCTCTGGAGGCATCTTGTAAAACATTTCATAAATACCCACATTGTTTTTGGATATGCGCCGTGTAACTTTTGCTTCGATTGTCCACGTGGAATCGAGGTTTGCGAGGTAAAGGCACTATTGTTGTCGACAGGACCCTCGGCGTACTTCAAAGTGGATTTTTCTTCTTCAAAACTGACAGTCTTCATGGTTTCTTCTTGAAGTATCCCACTTCTGATTGTAACAGAAGGGGCAATTAAACACTTCAGGACTCTGCTAATTACTTTATTCTCCGTATAGACACACAATAATTTGGGCAGAGCTTCGGCTAGTCTTAGTATACAGTACAGAATGACCCGACAAATGGCTCGCACTCTCTTATATACAGACACTGGGCCTTACTCTGCAAATTAATTTCAATCTCAATTTAAGCGTAATTCAATTCCAATGTTAATTTTAATGTCGCCTAATTAGGTACTCTTGAAGCAAAATTATATCGGAATCGCTATTGCCGCGCGATTGAAATGTCATCGTTCTAATCCACTTGAAGTTAGCTACGTCACCGGCCGCATATGTGTTGCTCAACATATTACGATAAACTGGTAAAAAACTGTAAAATGATCAATCAATTCAAATACAAGGCTAATAAATAAATATAACAAAAATAATTGATCTGTAGATTACTTGTAATCTTTTTAATTCAATTTAATGGAAACAAATGGTCGAAATCATAAAATTAACTACGCTATTGGCTGTATGTAGCATTATCGTTGCCCATTAAGAAGTGTTATTCAATATGTCTAAGATGAAGTGTCAAACTTTTTCGTGTGTCAGTGACAGTGTCAAACGATTTAAAATTCAAAAGCACTGAAGTGGTGTTGGTTTTGATTAGTTATATTTTATTCAATATCATATTATTAGTTATATTATATTGGTAAGCAAGGACCTAAGAATAATATTGGTAAGTAAATATTTACTCAATTAGACTTGTTATTTTAGCAGGTAATACTTACTGTGTTTTACATAGCATTAAACCTAGAAAGAACAACTACGCCTCAGAGGCGCCCATGTCGGGATGAAAACGCTCCCTCTTTCTAATAAGCGTTCGTATCTAGCTGTTCTTTTTGGTGTGCCCTGCCGTCGGTGCACACCATCGTGAGTCAGGCCTTTTTTCGCGATAACTTCCAGTGCCCAGTGAGCCTCTACAGACATTATTTAGTTTGCAACGCGGGCACCGTCACAGTCTAGCCCTTTAAAATCCGAACCACTGTTATTTTATGTTCAATGTTTAGTTCCAATAGGAAGAATCCATAAAAAAAAACAAATAATAAAACCAATTTTTTATTAAATGTATGTCTTATTACATTGCAGTACCTGCATCATCCACCCCGCTTGCGAGCGACTTGCCGAGACCTCGCCGGCGCGGGCGGCGCGGCATCGCCTTTCCGTTCCGAACTTCCGATGGACCTAAAATATAGAACGGTTCGCCAATATAGAAGCGCGAACGGGTCGAAGCAGAGTTGAGTTCAGCGCATGCACTGAACAAGCTAGCGGAAGCAGTCCTGGCTGTTAGTGAGGCTTTATGGGAGATAGCCAGAAAGATGCATTAAGTCCTTACGTTCCTAATTGTCAAGTTTTTTTCTTCTTCTTAATAAAGGTTTTATAATGTTATAATAATTATGTGTTTCTTATTTTCTCATTACGTGCTCTTTGTACATTATAGTTTACCTACCCTATGTCCTTTACCAAGGTCCAAGGTCTTTGGTAACTTCCAGTGGCGTAAAATGACAGAGCCACTAGAATCTACACATTTGTTGATAATACTAAGTTATCGTTACCACATTTAACCACAATAAATAATTGATTGAATAACTTGTAACAACATAGGTATATCCTGTTCGCTTCCGTCCGTTGGTTTGCCGCTGGCGTAGAGGCACCAGCCTCTACGCCAGCGGCAAACCAGTATAGTAGAGGCGTTGTATGGGAGGCGACCGGCAAACTTAGAGCGAACGGGTAGTAGGTACCTTATATTATGATGATATTATATCACTTCTTCTCTTATGAGTTGAAATGAAGGGCTTTATGTTTTTATAAACTTCTGCAACTCGATCTACAAAAAGACTTATCCATATATCGCATCATTCTTCCCTCGTTTCGTCTTAGTTTTAACTGGTCGCCACCCCAATACATCCCAAGGGTGTCATAAAAGGCGACTATGGAAACACGTTCGTAAAAAGATCCATTCCGTATACTATGCCTCTGCCTACCCCATCGGGGATAGGGGCATGATTATATGTATGTAATTATGTAAAAAAATGTACATTAGTACTAAACGCACCATAATAACCACTATAATTGTTATTAATACCACTCAAAACGTAAAACAATATCTACGAAGTAGCACTTTTGTTATTGAGAAAATCCTAATCAACAAACAATAATAAACACAATTCTACGGCAATAGACAGATGTCAAATGTACTCGAGAGTAGCGAAATGGGGGGCGATTGAGCAATTCCAATCCCATTTAGTTCCCAACACGGCCACGCAATTCTATCATAATATGGCGCTAGTATTGAATTCAAGAGTACGAAACATCAAAATTCCAATGTCGATCGATCGGAATTAAAGTCAAGAGTAAGGCCCACTGTCTATCATACACTCGGAAATTACGTCACTTCTTATGTCAACTGTCATAGTGATTTAAGGGCGGCGTAACAAATTTTGTATCACGGCTTCTTTTCTTGTAAGCAAAAATTTCTTTCAGAACATCTACGACAAGGATTGCTCTAAGGATCACGGAGTTTCCCTTTCATTCAGGTCGTCTCCTAGACCTGGGAACTTTCAGTATGTTTCCTCCTTAAGCAAACTGAATATGTTTCTGAAGAAATTGCTTAGGTTCCTGCTCACGCACTCTATAACTATTTCATCGACTGGACTGGAATTATTTATACCTATTATGTTAAAATTTGCGTCATCAGTCCTTAAAACAGAATTATGTAGAGCAAATTGTCTTATAATCGTTTTTTGAGAATTTGTTATATTTTACTGCGTTTGCATTCGGTTAGTCCCGACATGAACCTTTAGTTCAGTTTCGGTAACCCGCTGATTACAGCCCAACTGCCAACATAACAACCTAGTAGGTAGTCGTGTCGCTAAACTAAGTTGAAAAAAGTTCAACATTGTACCATTTTGTTTGAGAATCCAACAGAGCAAGCAGATCATTTCCAGGCTTCCTTGTCAATCAAACTCTACACTATCTACTATCATTAGGATAACGACATAAAATAACAAAAAAAAATCTATCTTACTCAGAACTGCCCGTTAATTTGTCATACAAACAAATGATAACAAAGTACCGATAAATGATGACCCCTGACTCGGGAGCGGGGCTACCATTGACTGCCAGTCACTCATTACTCCTCACTTAGGATTGATCTGTGTGTAACATTTGTATCAAACGGGATGTGGTTAAAAAAAGTAATATTGTTGTGTATGATACTGGCAGTTTCAGCAGAAGGTGCGTTTTCAATCCTTATTTTGAATTTCAAAGTGTGTTCCTTGTGAGTTATTTTTTATCTGGTTAAACACGTGTTCTTTGTAATAAAAACCACAGATTATAGAGATGCTAGTGTAAACCAAAAAGGTTTTGCATTGTGTTCATATCTAAGTCATTGACTTACTATAATACTTATCTAATTAGGTATTAAACTAAAAATGTTTGTAGGTACTATGCAGTATATCAAAATGTAGATATTATTACTAATAGTATAACTAAGTAGCTCGTAGCCTTTCTTTCAACACAAATTTAAATTATCTTCCTGTTTCAATAAGAGGTTTTGTCCTGAGAGTTGATTTTTTGTTATATTTTGACCAATTTACACAATGCCTTCCTTCATAAATTATTATAACCTAGAAGTAACTAGTAAGTAAAAGTCTCTTATATAAGTATATACTATATAAGAGTAACTAGTAAGTAAGTACTCTTATATAAGTTACTCTTATATAGTATAAGCCACTACTACTTTATAAGCTTCATTAAAATCAGTTTTTGCGTGAAGGATTAACAAACATCCACATTGCTGGGGTTTTACAGATAACCTATGTTTAAAGTTGATGTTTATATACTATTTAGTTATGTTCATTGTTCATAGAAATGAACAATGAACATAACTAATTACGAAGTCAATTTATATTACTGTGGTCAGGCTTCTACTTAAAGTAAATAACACGTGCACATGCAATTTGAAACGCTGTAATACAATACAGTATATAGATATTTATTTTATTACCATGCTATGCGCATTATACAACTCGATCATCATCGGATTTTATTCCCTGTTGCCCTAAGTTCGAAGTTCGCTGTTCTGCTGCTAATTTGCCATTGATTTAGGTCTCACACCGTAGACAAATGACAAATTAGTCGTAGACTCTACATTCAGAGAGTCACTTCTGCTGTATCGTCTACCTTCCTCCAGTCACTTCTGCTGAATGGTATTTTTTCTTAGTCACTTCTCTTAGTCTTCCTGCCCTAACTGTGAAGCTTTGTGTGCTGCGTAGAAGCAAATTGCTCTTATAATATCTTCCAGGCAGTCTCGCAAAATATACTTGGCTGTTTTAAAGCATAATGTAATGGAATGTAGTAGATAACATTAGTCTTGTTATTGGTCTCATGATAGGTGATACTGAATGAAGATTCAATGAATTACGTCATAAATACAGTATGGTAAAAGTGGGCGTATAATACGCATTTGCCTAGTAGGGGCTAAAAGCGTGATGATATGTATGTTACATCTTCTGTCTTCTTAGACTGCCTTTCCAACCCGTGAAGGTTGACGAACAGCATGGTACAGCCCTCTCGGTCTCTCCCTCAGCAGTCAAACAGTTCAGCTACTTCGGATATTACGGTCCACTCTCGGAAGTTTCGTAACCATGACGACGTGACGTCAGTCAGGTGTAAAGCATAGTCTTATAAGTCACAGAACTAATGGGAAAAAAATACCAGTTGTTCTGCCAACACAACTACTCAACAGAACAGGTGGGAGTAAACGCTTCTTTCTACCTCCCACCCTAAGAATACAGACTAACCTACTTAACATATCTCTGCTCCCACCCTTCTTTTTCCAGCAACTTTACCCATCACTATCAGTTGCACAACCTCATGACGTTGTTGTGACAAACATGTTACAAACATACATTCAAAGTTACCTCGTTTACAGTTACAGATATTTCTGATGAAGATATTTCTGAAGCGACAACCTTACACGAAGGAGAAAAGAAACTAAGCGACAATGTGCTGGCCATTCTGGAACACTTCAAAAAGCCTGATCCCGTGGGACTCCCAGGGGCGGAGATACCAGACCCATTTCCAGTCCCGGATATGAAACAATCCCTGAGCTTTGGAACTATGTACTTCAAGAACACCGCAGTGTACGGCATTAGCAAATTCCGGATATTGAACATCAATGCCGAAATTGGGGCAATGGAGGTAAATAACGTTTTAAGCTTTTTAATGGTGCCCAGTTTTTTAAACGTGAGGAGAATTCTACATGGATGCTATACCGGACTCCTATCGTCTAAAACCTACACGTTCCCTACCTAATGCCTACGGTTCGGAGTCCCGGGTAAGCCCTCGGATGGATGGCCCTCGGAAGTAACTCAATGAACTCACTCATTTTGCGCTGAGAGGGGTTAGATGTGCATCCACGTTTTTTGGATGGCGATGATGATATTGTCTACGATCCTGTGACCAATGACTTCTGAAGCGTTTGGAGCTTCGCAATTTTGCAATCTAACTATGAGTTTCTCAGATCCTAGCGTTCAACAATAGTACTGCCAATACATTGACATGCTATGTACTCGTATTGTCGGTAACACACACGCTGTGGTGCCCTTTTATGGAGGTTAATCAAAGACAGCATTATGTTATTTAATTTTCTTGAGAAATTCTATAACAAAAAAACGTCTCACTATTCCAGGTTCAAGCATCAATGAGCATTGATACCTTACAAGCTCGGGGTAACTACACACTGTCTACATGGCTCAACAGGGCACAAGGACCATTCACTGTTGACATCACCGGCCTCAAGGTTATAGCAAGAGCCAATCTTGGAGTCGAACGAGATGGCAAACTTCGCGCACAGGATATAGTTATAGACCTTGGTTTTAGTACCATCGCTGTAAATTTTGAAAATTTAGGCTTTTTTGGTGGACTGTTTCAAGGCATTGTCAACACAGTAGGCAACGTAATATTTGACTCCATCAAACCGTATATTTTAAAAGAAGCTTACACGAAAGCAAGAGCTGAAATTAATGCTAAACTGGACGAAGTTGCTGGTGATATGCAATTCCCAAATTCTATTTCTCCTCTAGATATGGTCATTATCGATGTCAGGAAAAAAGTTAGAGATATGCAGTTAGACCCTTATCAGATAAAAGATTACAATACAACTGTAAGCATATTCACCGTTTCACTTACAAATACGTGGCTCACAGGGATTTCATCTTTCCAAAGAGTAGGTAATATAACATTGAAAATGGAGAACCGCAGTGCAATAGCCGATTTTGAGATTGGCACTCAAAAACTGGAAGGTACAACACAGTGGGATATTTCAGCAGTAGGAGGTTTAATGTCTAGAGCTGGTACGGCATCGTTTTCTGTCGAATATATTAGTGCTAGAATAATCATTGCACAACCAATGGATACTAGAGAAAAGCCAATATTTAGGGACATAGATTTAGAAATAGGTAATATTCAGGTTCGGTGTAATGGCGCTGGCACTCTAGATTATGTTATTGAATTCGCTGTTAATATTTTGCCAAACTTACTTAGATATCAGATAATGGATGCGGTTGAAGGACCAATTAGAGAAAAGGTTCAACTTAAGTTTAATGAAATTAATGTAGAGCAAATGATAAAGAAAGAACTGTTGCCAAAATTAGATAACATGGATACTAGAACTTTAAAATTATCTTCACTCAAAGAGCCAGAAGTTGGAAATAAAGTATATGATGAAGACGAATTCTTTAACTTTTAACAATTGTAGTAGGTAGGTATTTCATAGTTCAAATACGAGCGCCTTTGCTTTTTTATTCTGTGGTTTTGTTAGTATATTTCATAGTACGTATCAATACTATGGAAAGCACGAAATTCTGTTCTCCAAAATTCAGTGCATTCGTGAAAGTACAGTTTCGGTGTTAATAGTCTTAAACGCCCTTTATTTTCCCTAGTGAATTTAGTTCCAAAAAAGACTAGATATAAGTAAGTAACTCACATAGATTAGTGTAAACAAATAACTTATTGTAATTATGATTAAATATTTGTAATTAAATTATAATCCTTATTATTTATTTTAAATGTTCCACAAGAGAAACTTATAGTTCCAACCGTATTAGTCATCTATGCAAATAAATGACGGGGTTACGGTTTTGTAAGTATTTTAACAGAGCATTTAAAAGTTGTTTACAACAAATGATTTTTAATAAAGATATTTTTTTAATTTTTCTCAGTAGGTGCATTGTTTTTTTTCACGAAACCATTTCCGCGTCGGGAACAGGAAATGGCCGACCGCCCAACTCCATGAAAGTTGCGTGCATGAGTGGAGAGCGAGCGACTGAACGCTAGGAAGTAACCCGGCTGCCAATCACATTGACAAACAAGAAATGTTGCTTCTTCTGTTCATTAACTGCTTTGTGTGCATTCACAAAATATTCTGTCGAGAATGTCCTTAAAGGGAATCCAAGGACATCCTTCCGAGGAGAAACCACAAGCGGCGCCCAACGCGGCTCTATACAAACAGGTAGAGAACGTGTGGTTTCAGTCGAATTTCGAATCCGACATGACATTTGTGGGGATTTCCGCATGATAAAAAAAAGCAAAATATTTACTTCCTAGCACCAAGATATTTGCATTAAGGATGCAGGTAAGTGGTTTTCTTTGTTATAAGCTAATGGGTGATTCAATATTTAAACAATAGCCAGCGTAGCAGCCATTGCTTTGATTAGATATTCCTGCTGATACACGTAATTGGTGATACACGTGGTAGGTAGTGTGAATAGGTATGTGCGAGAATGTTTGGTTCTTGTAAGCCTGCTACTGTAGATGTATGTTTAATATATATGGTAAATTCCTTTTACTTTTTGAAACATGTTTATAAGTTCAACAACTAAATCAGTCGGACTAATATGTCTACGAAAAAAATTACAAAACTCCGGTTTCCTAGCCGGCCAAAGCGAAAAAAAACTAACGCTCTATATGTAAATTTTGAAGACAAACAAATGAAAAATAGAGTGGTAGGTACCTAATACACTCGAGAGCAATGAATCCGGGTCACTTAAAGAATCCTAAAAATCTCGGAAACTAAAAATGCTAGGTTAATGCAATAAATTGTATTTAATAGACAATGTAATACTCCTTAAATGAAGGTATTAAAACTTCTTAGTTATTGTAAAGTTATATCATAAAAAAATCAAATTTGAAAAAGGGCCACTTTCGAAGATGGAACTACGAAATTACAGCATTTGGTGTTGCTTTTGTTTGTAATCTGTCATTTATGTGGGTACATAAACCATGTTGATAGTGCTCTATATTCATTAATCAAGCTGAAATTATGTCGCTTACGCCTGAAGAATGCACCAGAATACTTACAATGCTGGAAACCGGCCGGAGTCAGCGCGATACAGCCAGGACTGTCGGTGTGTCGCTGTCAACAGTACAAAGAGTTCTCCGACGTTACGAAGAAACTGGTTCTAACCTACGCAGACCAGGAACGGGCAGAACCAGGTGTACCACAGCACGAGAAGACCGATACTTGGTGAACACCATGCTTCGAAATCGCTTTCTCACAGGAACTGAACTCACCAATCAGTTTCGACGCCTCGGAGGAAGTAACCCAAGTGCATGGACAGTAAGACGTCGGCTTGCTGAATCTAACTTAAAACCCCTTAGACCTGCAAACGGCCCTAAACTGGAGCGTGGGCATCGTATTTCGAGACTAAGGTATGCCCAGAGCCACGTCAATTGGAGTATTGAAGATTGGTCAAAAGTTATGTTCTCCGACGAATCAAAATTTATGCTCTACAAGCACGATGGAAGACACAGAGTGTATCGAAGACCAGGGGAAAGATTCAAGCAAGCATGCATCGAAGAAAAAGTAGCCTACGGTGGTGGGTCTGTACTTGTGTGGGCCGGAATTTCTTCTGAAAGTCGCACAGAGCTGGTGATCATAGAAAACGGCTCTTTAACTAGCGTAAGATATGTGGAAGAAATCCTCAATGATCACGTTGGTCCATTTATGGTCAATTTAGGTGAGGATGCTATATTTATGCATGACAATGCCCGACCTCATACAGGTAGGATTGTGAATGACTACCTTCAAGAGATGAACATTACTCGTATGGAGTGGCCAGCGCGCAGCCCGGATATCAACCCGATCGAGCATGCTTGGGACGAGCTAGGCAGATGCGTAAAACAACGAAACCCTCCCCCAATCACGCTTCGTGAGCTCAAAATTGCTCTCACAGAGGAATGGGAGAATATTCCCCAAAATCGTATAAGGAACTTGGTGTACAGCATGCCAAACCGCGTAAACGCAGTAATGGAAGCACGAGGAGGCAATACGAAGTATTAAAATTCAAGAAAATCGTAATAAAGTTCAAAAATTTCATGTTTCCTATTTTTGTTTTAAGGAGAGATCAGCAGTTTTTTCTTTATGTAATTTTGTGTTAATAAAATGTATGGTGACTCATATTTTTTTTACTTTCATTTAAGGAGTATTACATTGTCTATTAAATACAATTTATTGCATTAACCTATCATTTTTAGTTTCCGAGATTTTTAACATTCTTTAAGTGACCCGGATTCATTGCTCTCGAGTGTATTAAGTTTTGTACACTTTTCAATTAAAAGAGCTTAAAAATATCCCGTGCTCTTGTTGTATCACTTACTGTGGTTAAATTTTGTGTTTGTTAGCGAGTCTCGTCTCGTAAAAATACCACATTGCTATGCGAAATGCTGTAGGAACACTAACCCACTTTTTTTTATGTGAAAATTCTCATGGATGTCAAAGCTGGACTCCTTCCGGCTAAAAAATCCACACGGTGCTCTTCCATCTGCATACTGTCGAACATTGCCCAGTGGTAATTGACAACCAGTATTCATTAACCATGTAGGTAGTTAAAAAGTAAAATTTTCACTTCGAAGAGGGGCTAAAAAAGCAACATAGCGCCTTTCATTCATAATCTGATTCATTTGCAGATTCGTACAAGAAATGCTTTAAAGACCGTAAAGTGGTAAGTAGTAGAATTATCTGCAATTCATTTCTTAACCCAATCAAATATGAGATGTTGCCACTCCTAAAAAAATACGGGGACGTATCGAAATGAAAAGAAACAAAACAAACGCAGTGAAATGAAACATTTTATGATCAGATTATGAAACATCAACGTAGCCTTTTTTTTTAGACCCGAGGGCCAACTTATATCGTTATAGGGCATCTGTAATTTGACTTATTCGGAAGAGCGATTGATGTTGCTGTCGTTCTATGACTCCGAGTATCAATTGGTACCCGGCAGTTATCGTTTGCAATTTTGCGTGTAACCTTGGGATTAGATTGGTTAAATGAATTAATTCTGATCGTCGGAACTTAAGCTAGTCTCGCCTGCTGACGCTTCTAAATGATAAGGCTCCCAGCAGTGACAAAAGGCTGCCTGGCTGCGATTATAATTGCTGCATACTACATAAAAAAAAAATTGAATGGAGTTTCTTCTTCTTAAAGAGTTATTTTCGGTCTCGTTGCTGGTTTAACTTATCACCACACGTCGAGGCCAAAATGATGGTGTGTCTCGTCACCCCTCATAGAAGGGGAATAGTACACTCTACTCCCCCTCCAAAGGAACGAGATATAACCCGAACCCCAAAGAAGTGGGATAGAACCCAAACCCATAGGGAGAGTCCGCAATGGTGGACAAAGTCTGTGTCGGGAGCCCTGGGGTTATGGGCTTACCAGGGACTCCTGGCCTTAGACAGATGGCAAGGCACAGTGTGGTTTTAGTCGGTAGAAGTCCATCCATTAGAATTTCCACACGAAAAAAAAATCCCCTCGTCGGGGGTTATAGAGGTATATATTGTTTTTATTTTTATTAATTTATGTACACACAAGAAATACAAAAAACAATATACAGAAATAGAGGTACAATGTTTCTGATTATTTCTATAAGAAATATCTACCAGCAGACCGGCGAAAGGAGAACAAGAAGAAGGGAAAAGAACATTCAAAAGTGTGTAAATAAGGGAGTAGTATAGAACTAAATTCATACACATACAAAATTAATAAAAGAATACGTATATAAATCTCAATATGTTATTATTATAAATATACAAATATGTAAAAATATAAATACGGTAGGTACATACTTACATAAACTTAATAAATAAGTACATACATAGGGTTATAGTGTAGTAGGTATATAATATTCACGGACTTTCCTTTTGATATATTGCTTTCGCTATAGGTATTTATTTATATAAATTTCACACAACAACAAAAAGATGCTTATTTGAACGGATGAATACCTGTCCTATGTATATTATTATATCAATAGTTGACCACAAATGTGACAAAGTTTCAAGGAATAATCAAGAGTGACGTCTTTGCGGTGATAAATTTTATTATGTATACATAACTTTGTCGTAAATAAAAAACAGGCCAAGTGCGAGTCGGACTCGTGCACGAAAGGTTCCGTTCCAAAAAACAACAAACAAAAACCTCTGTTGTATGCACTGATATCAGAAAATTCTTTTTCTGATTTCTGTGGTTGTATGGGAGCCCCCTTAGATATCTTTTTTCGGTTTATAGTATTTTTAGGGTTTCGTAGCCAAATGGCAAAAACGGAACCCTTATAGATTCGTCATGTCTGTCTGTCTGTCTGTCCGTCTGTCTGTCTGTCTGTCTGTCCGTCTGTCTGTCCGTCCGTGTGTCACAGCCACTTTTCTCCAAAACTATAAGACGTATGCTATTGAAACTTGGTAACTAGATGTATTCTGTGAACCGCATTAAGATTCTTATACAAAAGTAGAAAAAACGCAGTAAATTTTGGGGGTCCCCATACTCAGAACTGAAACTCAAAATTTTTTTTTCATCATACCCATACGTGTGGGGTATTAATAGATAGGTCTTAAAAAATGCTATTGTGGTTTCTAACATCATTTTTTTCTAAGGTGAATAGTTTGCGCAAGAGACACTTCCAAAGTGGAAAAATGTGCCCCCCCCCCCCCGCCCCCTCTAACTTCTAAACTAAGAGAATGATAAATCTAAAAAGAATATATGATGTACATTGCCATAAAAACTACCAACGAAAATTAGTTTGAACGAGATAGAGCTGGTAGTTTTTTTTAATACGTCGTAAACCGCAATTTTCGGTTAGAAAAATCACTACCACTGCGAACGTATTAAAACATCAATCAAAGTTACAACGAACGACAAGAACTTTTATACTAGGTATGTTACTTGCTGCTACGAAACCCTTCATGGGCGAGTCCAACTCGCACTTGGCCAGTTTTTTGTTACAGCGGCAACAGAAATTCATCATATCTGTGAAAATTCTAACTGTCTAGCTACCACAGTTCATGAAATAGAGCCTGTTGACAGACAGATAGACAGACAGCGAGGTCTCATTAAAAGGGTCCCGTTATTACCTACCCTTTGGGTGCTGAACCCTATCAAGATTAATATGCATATTCTGCCCAATTATTTATCTAAACTGTTTACTACATATTATGTTTATGACGCACAAGCTTCGTAGAATGTTATACACAAAGAATACATCGCCATCATAACTTGATTTTGTATTAAACTAAATATCTTCCTCCCATATGTTGAATGCCAAATAAATATTTTAATATTGACACACACTTGACAAGGGCAATGTCAATAATATATGTTTGAATAAATACACAAGATTTTTAATGTTTATTGGGTGTGTGAGTAAGCTTTCTGGTCCCTACTTGACGCAAAAATATACTAGAGGTCGCTTCGATTCTTCAGAAACTCGATACAAAAATAAGTTTAATACTACCTAATATTTTAAAGAGGAAAGATTTGATTGTTTTTTCAACAAACAAACAAAAATATATTTATTTCACTTAGGCATATACAGATGCACTTGTAAAACGTCCAGAATATAAATCAAAAAATTACCACCAGTTTACAACGCGGCCCACCTGAGAAGAACTGACAAGAAACTCAGCGGGTTATTCTTTTTTTAGTGCTCAATTTACAATTTTAAACAATCTATAAACTATGTATTTTAACATTTTTTTTGAGCATACAGCAGGTCATTTCCAGGTTTCTTTATCCAGCAAATAATCATTTATTGTATAGTAGCCCTGGTAGTATAATTTACTTTTTATAAACTTTTTAAGCTTACATAAGGACATCAATCAAATCAATCAAATCAGCCTTTATCAATCCACTGCTGGATGTAGGCCTCTCCCAAATTACGCCACAATACACGGTCCTGCGCCTTCCGCATCCAGTCAGCCCCTGCGTCCTTCTTCAGGTCGTCGGTCCATCTGGCGGGGGGTCGTTCTACCCCACGCTTACCAAGTCGCGGTCTACACTCGTATGGACATACTCTACTTTAATTTTGTTTAGTTTGTTTGTTTGCATCGAATAGGCTCCGAAACTACTTCATTGAAATGCATTTCAACACAGCAATAGCACAGGCAATAGCCTCACTATCTATTACGTAGGACATAAAACTAGGTTAAATGTGGACGTATACTGTGCCTCTGCCTACCCTTTCGGGCATAAATGCACGTCTATATGTACGTATGTATGGAAAGAATTATAAAATAAAAGGCCTCTACAAAATGATATCCTTTTAATTTATTCTATGCCAAGTCACGTCCTCGTTAAGTTTGCAGGAAGCAAACGATGCGGGCATCGTGAGACCGAATTATGAACGCACGTTGTGATGATATTTGTCCAGTATTGGTATATTAAGTCAACCTCACGTGCAAGCTCGTGCACCTGCTGAACAACGGACGAGGCTCTGACGGCGGCGGTCCATTTCAACACGGCGATGGGCTCACCACCTGTCACGTGGGACCAAATTGTACACGGTGAAATGTGGGCCGGTATAGGCCTCTGCCTACCCCTTCGGGGATAAAGGCGTGAGTATATGTATGTATGTATGTATGTATGTAAATAAACATACACTGCCATTATATTCACGCCTTTATCTCTGAAGTAGTAGCGAAGTCTGGAAAAGAAGATAAATGGCAGGTATTTATTTTCTTTTTCAGAATTTTAGCCGACTTAATAATACTAGTACTTCTGCGAAGAGTAGACCTCACAAGCACCCAGGAAATAAAACCGAAAAGTGAGAATCCCTCATGTTTTAGTCAATTAATTCAAAATAATCAAGATCCGTTCATAAATATCGCGACAACCACCCGTTTCTCACCCATTTTCCCCCTATCAAAAAAAAGCTCTCGGCAAAAGTTGTACTTATTTTAAATCAAAAAACGCGTGTACCAAGTTTAGTGAAAATCGGTGAAGAAATGAGTCCTATAGACCGAAACTGACATAAACGCAAACATACTTACGGACGAAAGGAAAATCATCCATACTGTCGAATCGGAGAATCACGCTCGCATCGCTCGCTCTGTCGATTAGAACAGTAGTTTGGTATAGAATAGAATAGAATAGAATATAACTTTATTTGTACACCTTGTTAAAAACTATTTACAAAATTTAAACAAAAATATTGTACAAAGGGCGGCCTTATCGCTAAAAAGCAATTTCTTCCAGGTAACCTTAGGATGGACCGAAAAGATTTATCCTACTTCCTACTAATATTATAAATGTGAAAGTTTGTGAAGATGTTTGGATGTTTAGATGTTTGGATGTTTGTTACACAATCACGCTCTAACGACTGAATGGATCTGGCTGAAATTTGGTACAGGGATAGAGTATAGTCCGGAATAACACATAGGCTACTTTTTATCCCGGGAAAATGTTCCCACGGGAAGCGGGAACGGGGACCAAATTTCACGCGGGCGAAGCCGCGCGCCTCAGCTAGTGTTATAATATAGATGGGTAGTTTAGGTTGCTCTACCATTCGCTTAAAGACATCCAGAGACTGGGCACGTCTAATTGGTATAGGTATACCTAAACATACATTAATCAAATCATCCTATAGCAGTCCAATGCGAAACCTAGTCCTCTCCCGAATTACGTCACACTAGTTAACAATACATAATGTATGTTTTTATCCCCCAAGAAGAAGGCAGAGGAATGCCATGCCATACGCCCATATTTCACCATTTGTAAATTGGTTCCGCGTTATAGATTGTGAGCCTATAGCCGCGTTGAAATGAACAGACACAGGTGGTGACCTTAATGAGCGGCTTGAAAATTTTCAACAACAAGGGTTGTTGCAAATTTTCAACAACAAGGGTTGTTGAAAATTTTCAAGCCGCTCATAAAGGTTTCAACAACGGAACGTGTGACAACGGAAAATAGTACAAAATTTCGCCATCCCGATCGGAATCCATTGCGTAGAGATGGAAAACTCGAAATGATACCCTGTTGCCAGTAGAATGACAATCGTTAAGCCAAGTTGAAGGCCTTATGGGCGGCTTGAAAAATTTCAACTGCGTGTTCATTTCAACACTCATATTACGTGCGACATAAAACTATAAGGTGAAATGTGGGTATAGGTATACTATGCCTCTGCCTACCCCTTCGAGGATAAAGGCGTGATTCAATGTATGTATGTATGTTAATGTGTATTATGAAGTCACCCATCTCAGGATGCAGTGATCTTTTACCTTTAAATGGCGCATTCAAATAGAACACTGAATAACTGTCGCGGGACCACGAGCTCTTTCAAATCGAGAGACAACAATACGTATTGGTAAAAACTCAATTGAACCACCGCAAGATTACTAATTTTACGCTTGAACACAGATTTATCTAAAAAATACATTGAATACCTCAATAACTGATCTACGTAGGTATTCTGTGAAGTGATGAGTGCACTCCATTTTCTAACAACCGGTTAATAACGGGTACAAGATTTGATTCAATAGTCTGTATTCAATCTGTATCGAATATCTTTATTTGGTACAGTTTTCTTTATTAGGGATCCGTACAAGAAGGGTAAAAACAGTGACCCTATTACTGAGATTCCGCTGTCTGTCTGTCTGCCTGTACGAGGCAGTATCTCTTGAACTGTGGTAGCTGGACAGCTGAAAATTTTGCATGTGTTTCTATTGCCGCTATCACAAAAAATATTCATCGAAAAATAGATAGGCTTTCATTAAAATTTTTAACGATTCGCTACACTTATGACTTAACATACTATGAGCCATTTTCCATATGAGGGTTCCGTACCAAAAAACTGCAATAAATCATGTTTGTTGTATGACAGCCATACTTAATACACCCCTCTTTTTCTGATTTTAGTATTTGTTGTCATAGCAGCAACAGAAATACATCATCTGTAAAAAATTCAGCTCTCTAACTAACTATCACCATTCCTGAGATTGTGTCAAGTTTTTTCAATAATAAATAAAACCGACTTCAAGCAAATCCTGAAAAATAAAATTTACTTAGCACAAAGTACATAATATATATTTTGATTCATCATATTTAATTCAATATAATATTGAAGTTGGTGCCATCAATATATCGTCACTGGAAAGCCAATAATACTAAAGCGCCAAAAGGCCATTTTACAGGAGAGCGAATTAAAGTTTTTTTTTTCAGAAAACTAGGCATAACTTTTTCTAATTTAGTAATTGACGTACAGTAAAGGCAAATATATTATTGTTACACTATTTCCTATCTTCTGGAATCAATATATTTTGCACAATTTGCTTGATTCAAGAGATAGCTGTCGCTTAAGTACAAATGCTCTGTACACTTGGTAATGAAAAAGTACTTATCTTATTCATTATTTCAAGGTATTGTGATCGAAAATTACTGACAACTCTTATTCTTTCAGAAGTATGCATAGAAAAAGTACTAACACGCATTACAGGTGGATATAGTCTCAGGATAATAATACTTAAACACTACAATATGTCAAAAAACTGCACGGTAAAGCGATGTATAGAGTTATTTGTTGGGATCATTGCTATGCCAAAAATACTTAATAATAAGATTGATCGTTCTAATTTGAATTTCTTTTTCTTAACAGACATTATCAATAGAAGGTAAATCTTAATAATTGCACTAGTTGCAAACAAAATATTTGAGAATACTTACTAATTCATATTTTGATTTTGACACAGCATCTTTCTTATTTAAATATGACTGTTTTTTTTTTATATTAAGCTCGTCAAATTGACGTCGCCACTGATGAAAAGCCGTAGCGCATCTAGAGATGAGAGAAGAGGGCCTTTACAGTCCGTGAGACTCCTGACAGTGATCCTCAAGTTGGCGGGAACCCGGGATCGTAAGATGAGAGAAACACGTGTGGCGGGCAGGTCGTTTCAGGTTTTTATAGTTAGACAGAGGAACGATCTTTTGAAACGCTCAGTTTTGGCAAAGATTCTCTCCACTGTGTATGAGAGGCACCTCTGCCCGGCACACGTTGTTCGGGGGGATCGGAAAGGAGAGGGTGGGATCAGGTTGAATAGCTCTTCAGAACATTCGCAGTGATACATTCGGTAGAAGGCAGCCAAAGACGCTATGGTTCTTCACTGTGCTAACGACTCGAGGCCTCCCGTCTCCTCAGGACAACCACGTCTCTGAATAGCGTCAAGTGCGTCTAGTAAATACCTCGCGGAGTCATCCCAAAGGTGACAACATTATTCAAAGAAGGGGTGAATCTGCGTCTTACATACAAACATCTCTGGTGTGGCGTGAATTACCGCCTCGCCTTATTTAGGCCAGCCCAATTTAACTCTCTACGTCGTTTTTGTGATTGTACTCACGCCAGACGTATATACCGAGAATCTCCAGGTTGTTTTTTAGTAGAACCGTAATGTTCTGAAAAGAGGGTAGGGGAAGGAATGGGGATTTAGCTGTAAACGCACACGCTTGTGTTTTTCTGGCATTGAACTCGACCAGGTTGTCTGAACCCATTGGGCAATGCGACCCAGGTTCCGGTCGAGATCCGCCACGAGTTGCCGTCTCTTTTCCTCCACGTCGCGTTGCCCATCCGCTGGAAGGCCGGAATAGCTCCCATGCAGAGTACACGTCCGCATAACGATGAATGCACCCAAGGGACAGCATGTCGTTGATATGCAGGAGAAAGAGAGTTGGAGATAATATCGATCCCTGTGGTACTCTGGACCTTGACCTGCAAAAAGCAGGAAGCCTGGCCAACACAGAGAACCCGTATAAGTTGCCCGTGCAGGAAGCCAACCAGCGTTATAACGGAGGTGATAGACCATAAGCCGGCAGCTTGGAAAGAAGCGGCGCAAGCCATACTCTATCATAGACTTTAGCGATGTCTGGGCTAATAGCCTGGGATTCGCTGTGTCTCTCCATAGCCTCACCACAAGTGTGTGTTATGTACGCCAGGAGATCACCCATTGCTCGTTTCAGCCTAAAGCCACTAGTACTACTAGTAGGCTTGTATCCTAGCAAGGAAATACAATTACGACTGATCGTCAGGGTGGTATAATTTGCATCTCCGTTAGGAACATCACAGCTAGCTGTATCTGTATCGTCTTTAGATGGTGAAGGACGATGTCGAGGTTGGCCTGGAGTCCGCGGATGTTTGCGAGCTCCACCTCGAACAGAGCGTTTCGGGGATTAGTCGCAGCGGCCACTGTGATACCTCTTTTTCTTTTTTGCGCTGCCATGATATTTGGGAAATGAAGGGAGACGTGAAGACGGTGCGATATTTGTTAAAGCAGTTAGTGACAAAGCGTATGGATTAGCTTCATCTATGGCTGTGTGGTGTGGTGAGACGGAAGCCGACCCGCGTTTCTACGGATCTCCCTGGCCGGCGGCGGCGGCGGGTCGACCGCCGTTCGACCGCCGTCAGCTACACTAGAATCCACTTAGCGCCTACTGTTCCCCCTCCCTGCTACGTCATACTGTGCAACTGCTGAACCCCGAACGCAACCCAATCGGGGTTAGGTTACTTGGGGGACTTTTTACAGCTGCACGGTGGTTCCTAAATAAATACGCGGAGCCTCGTTAGTTGCAAACAGGTGCACCTCATGCAGGTGAGGTCGCTTCGTCGAACACCATCTGAGCTTGTGATCCGAGGACGGTTCTAGGATACTTCTTTTGATCTCGATATTTTAAACGGGTTAATGTGGGAGAGGGGATGAAAGAGAAAATTATTTTTCAATTTCTCAACGCGTGATCCGATTTCAAATATTTACTGCCATCTGACCTCCACAACCAAATTGACGAAATCAAAGTTCTGTAGTTAGACTAAGGTCCGACCTTTGAGGGCTCCAACTACCCGTAACGACTGCCATAGGTGTTTTATGGCAACCCACCTGGATGGTATGCGGACCATAGGGTAGAACCTGGACCGACAGCTTAATGTGCTCTCCGAGGCACTACCAGACCAATTCAAATACTCGTATTCATGCGCATAATTATTTGCACTAAGCGGGTATCGAATCCGCGCCTCCTGCGTAGCGGCTGCGTTCACTACCGCTACGCCACAGAGGCTGTTAAATAAAAATATTACATATAGGGCATTAAATAAAGAAATGCTTGTGAGAAGAAAATTCGAAATATAATAATTAATTATCATAGGTTTAGTGTGATCGCGTTTTATATTGTAGCGTACTGGTATAGTGTTCTAAAATGCATAAATAATAGATACCGATTAGTTATGCATTTTAGAACAAAATGCCAGTACGATATTATCATGCATTTGTGCCAAAAAAGTAGTAAGAAAACAATTAGTAAGTATTCTGGTAATTGCCCATAACAGTATTTATAGAATAGAATAGAATAGAATATGCAGGGTTTAAAATGTACAATGGGCGGCCTTATCGCTAAGTGCGATTTCCTCCAGGCAACCTTATAATTACTACACCAATGATAATAATTATCTGGGTAATAATATATTGTCTTTTACATCCGTATCTTACAGGGTGTCTTGGACATTTATGGCACAAGGAAATTTTTTGTAAGTATTCATAATGATAAATTTCAGGAACTATGTTAGATTTAGGTACAAAGTTTCGACGAATCATGGTATTTCTTCTTTGAAATGGGCAGTCAAGTTTTATATATTGGTTTAAGTTATAGATTTTTTTGTTATAACTATTTCTTCAACTAGACCATATTTTGCCATTGTAAATTTTATTGCTATTTTCTGTGGGTCAGATTTCTTAAAAGTTGCAGTACGTACCGGCAAAGTAAAATAAGGTAGATAATATTTATAAATAAGTTACAAGAAATTGTGGCTCTAATTTCATGCTCAAGAAAAAAAACAACTTTTTAAAATTAATTTACTTACCTAGTCTTAAACTCTCGAATAATCTGAACAATTCACTGTGCGGCGGATAATCATTAGTACTTATCGAATCGTAATCAAAACGAAATATAATTTGAAAAGACTTAACGGAATATTTTTTAAAGTTTTTGACCTAACTAAATGCTAAACGAACCATTAATATTTTGTCTACTAGAATTGTCGATACTTAATAAAATTATTACTCAATTTTATTGAATGTAATAAATTCTAAATAGATACTCAAATACTTATATATGTAAGGCAAAATTACTAAAACCGTTCCCCATCAAAACAGCACGTAGACAAAATATACTAAAGCGCCATGCTAATCAGCTTCTACGTAAAGCAAATTTACTTTGCTACGTTATCAACTAGTAGTTACGGCCGGCAAAAAATACTAAAGCGACATCAATGATTCAACATCAGTATTTTAAGTTGCTAAACAAGTTTTAATTAGCTGGTGTCAAAAACTGAAGTGACATCTACTAAAAATTAATCCTAACTTGTACTACGTAAGTATTTGTCACAAATTCAAAATGATGAAAAATCTCCTTATCTTGAAGTGCTAAAGCGCCAAAAAAGTGCTCAGATCAATACGAAACCTAGACCAATCGACGCAGAAAAAAAAATCCTTTCCAACGATATATATAACTCATTTTGGCCAAAATGGCGCTTTAGTATTATTGGCTTTCCAGTGACGATATATATTACATCTAAACCTACATAAAACGATGGGTTTACTTGGCGCCGACTTCAATATGATATTGAATAAAATTTGATAAAATCAAAATACATTATTACTTTGTGCTAAGTAAATGTTATTTAATTATTATTATTATGTTTCTGTCTTTCTCGAATACTTTCTTTTTTTTATTACGAAGGTACCCGGTCTTTTGGTAGGCTTACATGGGGACATATTGGTCCAACACGCAGAGGCACTTTGAGATTTTTAATATAAGGGGATATGGGACCCCCACTGCAGACGATTCACGCCCGCCTTATGTAGAAGAACGGTAATGAACCGCCCGCAATGGGAGCTAAACTATTGGAAAATATGCTAACTACAAAATGGACTATTGCGTTGGGGCTTAAATGGAACTAAGTAACTTATGCTATGGATGATGACGGCGTCTGCCATTTCAATACATTATTACTAAAATATTGGCAGACGGTGACTCGCCAACTCACTAGATGGGCCCCCTATACAATCGCCATAGGCTCGTAGGCCTGTAAGGCGACAGAGGGCAACACCGGTGTGAGCGGCTGGGGGCGTCGAGCGGTGCGGCGGCGGCGCCGGTTTCGCCATCGCGGGTTATATCCGGAGCGGGTTTCCCCGTAGTTATGCCCTTGAAAATGACACTTCCACCCCCGAGCATATAGCTCTGGCTTCCTCCCTCTGACCGGCCAATTAAGGCAAGCCAGAGTTGAGATTTGCTGCACTTCCAGGAGTATCACATGGTCTCCCATTAGCCCATTAAATGCTAACTAGTGACAAAGCACAACAAAACTCTGAGAAATCGGGACCGATGTGTAGCCACGCACATTCAGCTCGCCACAAGCTGCCCTGCGGATGTGTGCTTTTCTATAACCTTGTGAGACATTTTTTTTGTTGATCTCAGAAAGTAGATGATTAAAAAAGCATTAATCCCATGAAAAGATAACGACTGTCCACGAGGGGTATTATTATTATTATTTTTCAGGATTTGCTTGAAGTCAGTTGTATTTTTTATTGATTTTTTTTAATACTGCGTCACGGACATTGGGCATATTCGTAAGTTTTTCGTGGCGTAGAAAGGTACAGTACGCGTACGCGACAAAGAGCTAGATTAGGTACCTATAGTAGGTAGGTACTAACAGTTGAAGAAGTCTACCAAAAATTTAATTTTAAAATAATATGGAGTAGGCATTATAGCCGAAAGCCTTTTAAACTTCATATCACCTTTGGTCAAATCAACTAAGTTGATCAAAGAAGATAGCATATAAACATTTTATATGAAGTTTAGTGCATAAGGTAAACCGTATAACGTGAAAATACTTGGAATAGAGGAACTTTATACTTCAGTGCTTTCGCTCATTTTATGATCAGAAAAACGCATTTGCAAAAAGCACGCTGCGGTCAACGCATCTTGCAGTGGAGAGGACCAAGTCTGTTGAAGTCGACGATACACCATTGCCCCCGCCGAGGCAGAACGCGGCGGACGCACGTTGCCTAATTTTTTTAAAAAAGTTGACTATACGTCAAATAAAAAAAAATTTTCGCGGTAAATAAGTTTATTTTAAAATGGCATTGTATCAAGTGTTAGTATTATTATTTGTTGGTGTGGTAGTCTCTGGCGCATCAACTTCACGTAAGTAGATTGAAGAAAGTAGACGGACGAGTATTGTTACTATTTATGTCATAAGATTTATTGTATTGTCCATCAACCCATCAGAACTGTGATCTTCGGTTAACGGTGTATTGTAGATTCATGCCTATGATCAAAGACGTAATAAAATATAGACACGTTATGTACCAACATCACGGCTTTCAAAAACGGCAAATATTTTATACATTCAAAAAAAGAATTTCTATGAAATTATCTATGATAGCATGTATGAAAATTAAGGCAATTGCCCGACTTTTTTGTTGCCATTTTTCAGTGTTGATAACGTATCTATAGTTTTCATATATCATTGCCTATGATAGTTATTTTCTTTACGAATTTAATTCATGATTGTTTTTGATTAGTATTGTGTAGAGAAGTTGAAAGGATTTCAATCGTAGATATTGAATGAATACACAATGCCTCCAGATAGGTATACCTATGTATTAGGATGGGCTCCTCTTATTGTACTCTTATCTTTATTAATAAAACATTATAAAAGGGTCGAACGTCTAAAATGTACATTGAAGAATTTTTTTTTTGTAGTCCATTCTATAATCGATACTGAAGCCAAAACTACATAAAATAAATTGTTTCGTGTGACGTTTACGCGCGATTGAAGTAAAACCTTTTTGCCGTTGACGGCATCAAAGATTATATTAATATCGTAACTTCCGTCAGAAAAAAAATCTGAGTTACTCCCTAGTCGCGCCTAAAGAAGTTTTACTTCAAAAATTGTCTGTTTGTCGAAACCCTCAAAGTACTCCACAAGAAGTTACGACTAGTTAGTTAGTGTTAGTTACTTATTCAAAGAATTACTAAATCAATAAATGTTACTTTGTATATTCTGAGCGTATAATCCGTGTAAAACTTTTGAATTTAATAATCCCGATATTCTGCTCGGTTGTTTTTGGGAAGAGGGTGAAAGAAAAATATTATTTCAATAGTAATTTCTGAACGCGAAGTCTGAGTTCAATTAAGTATATTTTTGGGGCTTGGTCCATACAAGTTTCAATTTCGTAGGGTTTTCAGTTCATAAATTACAGCATCTCAGCCTTCTACATATTATCCTTTCGAGGATTCCATTGTAAGTGTTATGCGAAGCTGGCGTGTTTGCTATATCATACTTTCTATCAAACACTGTCAGTAATATCGACATCAGTATTACTGTCATAATTTCTTCCTTGTCTTTTGTTTCTATTCTAACCGCCATACACACTAAGTACCTACATGTAATTTTGTTATTGTTGATTGTGTCGAGTGTCGCTTAAAATATTCTCATCCTACTCAACTAATTTTAAAAGTACTGTTTTCTCTATTGTATATTTATAATATACAGAATTATTCAGTAATACACTAGCAACCTTCCAGGACTAGACTAGACCGACTTCAATATTGTCATATACACTATATTTAATTTAAATAAATTTTTGAATAAATAAATTGAATAGAATATTTAAGGAGAGCGTTCATATATTTTAGTTAGGTCCCGTCAATGCATTGATCACTAACAAAAGGTCCATTCTAAGAATGGAAATTCCGAAAATAAAACTTCCTTTCAATTTCACGGTCACAGGGAAGTGGTCACTTGTACTCAGAATGCCGTGAGTTGTATTGCCAGGTTCTTCCTCACAGGCTTTACCTTGCCTTGCGAATCTGGCAGTAAATGTAAACGTAGAAACAACAGTCCTGACGTTCATAAGTGTTACTTTGTAACTTTTATGAATAAAGACATTTTCATTTTCAACTACAAACAATTATGTTTAGAAAAAACATTACCCTCCTGTCTTCGGCAGTTCGGGTAATTAGCACAATTTATTTACAGAACGAATACTTATCTACTTCTTATTTAGCTATTCTTATTGGGTTACCATAGCTGAGCATATTTCAACGTTTCTGCCATTTTTTTCAATCCCTCTTTATGCAAGTACGCTAAAACCTCATCCGTGTATACTACTTTCAGCCTCAAGATCTTCAGAAGCTTTCCCGGCTCTCTTGTGCCTCATCTGCCAGCAGAGCACTTGTGTCTTAACCAGTAGTACATCATCATCCACTGAGCCCTTTACCAACCCATGGGAATTGGCTTTCAAGTCTAGTTGTGATGTGGCTGAACTTCGATATTTTCCGTGAATATTGGCAATATCGAAGTTAAGTTATCTTAAAATACAGAAACTATTTAAAACCGAACCTCGCCAAGGAGTTACCCTGAGCTCCTAACATGATAGACGAGCAGATTTGAACAGTCGGATCCTTAATATAAAGAAACCTTCAAGCAAGTGACACTTAGGTATCTTTCTTTATTATAAGCAAATGAAACCGGACGGATTAATATACATCTTTTATGTGAAATTGAACGGAAATAGCTTAGACAGAAATTTACGGCTGACATGTCATAAGTCTTTTAGAGACGGCAAACATGATAGTGACCCCAGCCACCTAGTAATACGTAGGCTATTGTTCGGTGATTGGCACTGACAGACTTTATTCATTTTATGAAAGCTGAAATTTATAGGATCGATAGTTTACTACCGATCCTATAAATTTCATGTAATATAAAATGTACCTACTTAAAATTATAAAATAGACTTAGAAAGGTATGAATACTCGCTAAGCTGAAAGTTAGAATGTTTTAAAGATAGCAGATTTCAAAGGTGAAAAAAAAAACAATAGTCCACTCTTTTCAATCCATGTCTAAAGGTGGATTTCTTTGTTTATTTAGGGAAATCTTTAATAGATACCCTGTACAAGAGCAGGATGATTATGTGATCCCAAAATTGATATACCCACTAAAACCTCGGAGCGTTCCTTCTTGTCGTTATTTTTAGGTCACAGGAAAGGCAAGCGTTCAACTTCTGCAACCCAACAAGCGCTCCGGGGTATCCTTCCGAGGGCTTACCCGGGGCTCCAAACCGTAGGCTGTTAGGCAGGATACGTGAGGCTTTTAAGTCGGTAGGTGCCCGGCATAGCATCAATGACAATTTTCCCTCACGTAAAAAAAAACCGCCTACGACAGGCTCGACTCGTCAAAAAATTTACATGTATATTAATGAAATTATTTTAACGGAAATACGGCTGAACTGCAGTTTAATGTAACTTAATTCCTCAAATTTAATATTTCCTGTATGTCAAAATAAGTATGATTTATGCACATTTTTGTAATGGAATCAAGGACAAACAATCAGATCACTTAGCATAATGTAGAGAAAAAATAGAGCAACTCGAGAAAGGCGTCAAATTTTATGCATTTTAGCTAATATTAACTCGCATTTATTTTTTAGTATTTTTACCTTGAAAAGCCATAACCGGATATCATAGTTATGTCCCGGGTGTGACTAAGTCATTGATAAAAGAACTATAAAGGTTCTTAAGTTAGATTTTATGGTGTTCTGTCTGTTAACCCGATAGATACATTCTAACATCACCTATAATAAATAATATGTGTTAACATATAATTTTAAGAGCTTGTATGACAATGAATATTGTTATAAAATTACATCGTATATTCTTTAGTGGTCTTAAAGTAACGTAAATAGATGCTTACACAGATGCTGATATAATTATGTGATTAAACGAACTTACCTTAAGTGAAGTTCTATCATAATTATATGAAGCTTATTCTCCGAGATTGCGCTGCTACAATGCGGTTTACTAATGTTTGCCATAATTTAAAATGCCATAATTTCATATGCCATACTGGTATTTGCCATAATTTCATTAGATATAACGCTTCAGTTGCCATAATCTTGAAATGACTTTCAATAATTCCATTGGACATAATCGATCAAGTGTCATAATAATTTAAATCCATAAATGTATTTGCCATAATTTTCGTTTTCAATAATGCCATTTTCCATAACTTTTATTCACCATAATATAAATAAAGATAATTTATACGACACAGATTTTTTATTAACAATTAAACCTAAAACTAAACCTCATATGGCGTCTCTAGCTAACTAAGCTCGACGGAGCCCCGCTTTGCGGGGCTGCTGCTTCTGGGTGGTTTAAAAAAAAACCACGAAGACTAAGGCGGGAACTCCGCTTCGCTTCGCTCCGGCCTTAGTCTTCTAACCTAACCTATGCGAGTCGGATTGCACTGAGTCGGGGTGTTAACGATAATTAATCTCGACCTTACAATATTATGCATTATTTTCATAATAATATCAAATTTTGATTATGTCAAGAGTCGATTATGAGATGTGTTACTTATGAAAACTAATTATTATGAGAAATGTTGTTATAGAAAGTCATTTTATGGCAAATAAAAGTTATGACTGTTGAGTTGTTAAGGCAAACGTTATTAGTATAAATGATAATAGTGCAAGTAAATATTATGATCGGGGATGATTATGGCAAACAATAATAGTGCAAATGAATTTATGGAAAACGAGAGAAGACCCTACAATGCATCGTTACTACTAGTAATATAGGGTGTCTCAATAAGAGTGCACTTTTTAAATTTAGTGCTATTTTTTTTTGTGCAAGTGGCGACTCTGAGATTTGGCAGCTTACACATTTATTTGTTCCGATTAATAAAAATGGAGCGCTTTTCGAAAGAACAACGCGTAATAATTGTATAAACTTATTGCAAAAATTTGGAAAGTTATGCTGAGACCGCTCGCAAACTACGAACAATTTTCAGTCGAGAAAGTGCACCTAATGTGTAAACCATTCGAAAAGTTGTCAAAAAAAATGAAGAAACTGGGTCGGTAATGGACAGTAAGACTCCTGTGCTTCCGTTGTGTGCGGACGGCATGTGGTTTCAGAAAGACGGCGCGGCGCCACCTGCTACACCGCGCATGAAACAATCCATTGCAGCTACGATTGCCGGAAAAAATATCTCAATAAATTCTGATGTGAACTGGCCACCAAGATTTTTAACGCCGTGCGATTTTTTTCTTTGGGGTTTTCTCTAATCGCAGGTTTAAGCGAATAAACCAGAAACAATGCCTAAGCTCAAATCCGAGATCCAACGAGTCATCGGTGCGATACACCTCATCTCTGTGAAAAAGTCATGAAAATTTTCATGAATAGAGTAATGGCCTGCCATCAGAGCCATGGAGGCCATTTGACGGATATTTTGTTACATACTTAATCGGAACATGTCTTTTTGACAATTCAATAAAAAAATCACAACTCTCTCAAAAAAATATGTTTTTTATATTAAAATGAAAAAGTGCACTCTTACTGGGACACCCATTATGTCTCGGAGAAGGAGTAAATATAATTCTAAACAGGTATCAGCTCTTCTAGGTATATATCCTTCCGAGAGCTTACCCGGGGCTCCCTACCGTAGCAGTAGGTGGTTTTTAGTCGGTCAGAGTCTGACACAGCATCCATGACGCATTTTCCACACGTTCAAATAAAAGGTATCTGCCCAGTTTTATTTTCAACTATTAATGCTGAATACGGACCCTGGTATATTTTGGTAGGATCCCATCCCATATGACCGGTTATGTCACGTCATAATAAGTGCCAGCTGTACGAAACGCTAGACAACACAGCGCTGATTCCAGTAAAAACAACCTAAAGGAAAATAATTGATTTAGAATAGACTACATCGCATTTAAACTTGAGAGTCGACATTATGAGTATCACTATAAGATGAGTGTCACACCTAAGTGACCGTATTCCAGACGCCACACAGTGAACCAGAATCCCAATCAAGCTGGACAATATTATTTAAGAGTTGTGTTACGTTCCAACCGCTTTATATCCACAGAATGTGGTATATTACGATTTTAAAAATAACAAAAACCCATATAATTATATTTAAAAAAAATACAACTGAAGCTGACGCCCGTTATTAAATATTTCGTATGTGTATGAAGGTCAAGTAAAACTGGATGATTTAGATAAGTTTAATTGTGGTTTCCTTGTAATATAGATCGATATTTCACCGCTTTAGATTAGTCTTGGCAGTAGTTTTGTGTTAATATAATAGATTTATGCTAGGATGCTATTTCTAAATAAAGGAAATTAAATAAAACGATAGCAATATTAATATAATGAGACCACTTTACTTAGGTATATTGGCTTACAATTTTTTCCAACACTTATTCGGAGTACAGAGCAATGCGACTAGTAGGTACAAGGGGAGTAGCCATAGCATGTTTACCCCATACATATCTGTCTGTCACATTTTGCGGGGGGAAATCATATTCATATACACCACTACAAAAGCAAATGACTGTCACTACGGAACTTACACAAAAAATTAAAACAAATACTCATAACTTCAGACATACACATTTATATAGCGTGTGTGTATAAGCCTACACTTTTATTTAAGAGCCCGCTTTGATAGAAGGAAAACTCTCAGTATGGAGTCATCACAACTGGGCAAACTTACATTTGCTAAACAGTCCAGGTGTTTTACTTTTCTAACGAAATCCAATAAGAAAAGATGTTATTGGATTTCGTTCGAAAAGTAAAAAATCTTAGAAAAGTCATGTTTCGTTTTTTTCAGGAACCCGGTGAGGTTCAAAAGCTATTAGTTTAGCTAATTGTTGATTTCTGGAGTCTAAGGCCAAGTGGTTAGAACCAATTAACACCAATGGACCTTGTTTTCAAACCTTTTCGAGTTTTTCCACACAGAACCCATTTTTTTCTAAGTTCGTACAAAGTCGGCAATTATTTTTAAATATATTGCACAGATTACTCCGTTATATTGACTAAATTAAATCTCATTATATTATCGCATAGACCTGAACGTTTAGTGGCTTTTGGGTAGTTTAGCAACTGGTAGAAAAACTTCCTTCGCGAAACCTTCACTTCCTTTTCTGCAATAAAATCAAAGTTGTGCTATCGTGAGGCGCCTATAAATAACTATTTTTGAAAGTAAAGATATGTGGCTCTTTCATATATAAAAATTAGCCCGGGGTCATGAGGGGGCAAGTAGTTTCTGGTCTATGAAATGCGGAAAAACGTATAAAATTAAGAATTTTTATTTTATTTGACATGAATAGTAATTAATTAATAGGTATTCAGAATTAATTTATTGTGAATTATGTAAAACATACCTTCTACTTCTCGATGCATAATAAAAATTATCACAATCATCTCTAGTATTTACCTCGAGACCCGACTCATTATACGCAAGAAAGTGAATAATTTCATCGTAAATAACCCGTTTGTACGGAGACGATTTAAAATTATTAAATTATCAGAGGGCACTTGATAAAAAAAATGGCTGAATCGTTGGCTCTGGTTTATAACCTACTGTTTTTATTAGAAGAATGATAGAAATGAGACGACCCTTTTTGTCCAGCTAGATTGGGATTCTGGTTTACAGTGCGCCTGTTACCTGACTGGCCAAAGCCAACTGCATGTGAGGTTGGCTTTTTGCCCTTAGAGAAATGTCGATGACAAAAAGTGCCGTAAAATAGTTGGGAAGTGATACAATAGTAGGATGTGAAGTGATACATAGCTTCTATCCAGAAATGTCAAAACAAATTTGCTAAATCACTACTGCTTGTAGTTGTAGCAGCCAACCAAGGAAGATCTCGTGTTCCAAGATTGAGATGTTGCAAGCAGGACTTTGGTTTAGATGAAGAGGTCAACTGAACCACGTGCTCAGACACTGCAACCAACTAGGGTAGGTAGGAATTTTGCAAAATAGCAGCAAGCAAATGCTCGTGCTGAACGGGAGTCGTACGATCGACCACTGAGGCATTGCGGTCGACAAACGGGACTTACGGAATATTAAGCCAAATGAGACTGTCGTAAACTCGTTGATCGCCTTTCTGAGACGGATTTCTTGTACATTTTTACGATTTCACATAGATTTTTACTTAGGTCATATGTATATTTCATTGATAACCGTGTTACCTGCTATGCTATGTGGTATTTCTACTAAATAAATATTTTACACTTAAATATATTGCAGGTAATCTATCTATACTTATAATAAAACTGTAGAGGGTCGGGAGTCTGTACATGGAAGATATTTTGAAAATTTTAAGTGTAGGGCGTTCTCTAATCGATACTGAAGCCGAAAATGTAATTTAAAATTTTCATGTCTGTCTGTCTGTCTGTCTGTCTGTCTGTCTGTCTGTCTGTATCCCGACTAAGTATCACGCCGAAACTACTGAACCGATTTGAATGATACTTTGTACGATGTAAGCTTTTAGTCCGAGGAAGGTTCTTAGATACTTTTGATCCCGATATTTTGCGCGGTTCCTTCAGGAGAGGGGATGAAAGGCAAAATAGGTTTTTAGCTATAATTTCTTACTGCATGGTTCGATTTCAAATATTTGTTTGGTGTCTGAAAGGGAGTACTTTAAGCATTATTCCATACAATCTATACTTATAATAAAACTGTAGAGGGTCGGGAGTCTGTACATGGAAGATATTTTGAAAATTTTAAGTGTAGGGCGTTCTCTAATCGATACTGAAGCCGAAAATGTAATTTAAAATTTTCATGTCTGTCTGTCTGTCTGTCTGTCTGTCTGTCTGTCTGTATCCCGACTAAGTATCACGCCGAAACTACTGAACCGATTTGAATGATACTTTGTACGATGTAAGCTTTTAGTCCGAGGAAGGTTCTTAGATACTTTTGATCCCGATATTTTGCGCGGTTCCTTCAGGAGAGGGGATGAAAGGCAAAATAGGTTTTTAGCTATAATTTCTTACTGCATGGTTCGATTTCAAATATTTGTTTGGTGTCTGAAAGGGAGTACTTTAAGCATTATTCCATACAATCTTATCTATACTTATAATAAAACTGTAGAGGGTCGGGAGTCTGTACATGGAAGATATTTTGAAAATTTTAAGTGTAGGGCGTTCTCTAATCGATACTGAAGCCGAAAATGTAATTTAAAATTTTCATGTCTGTCTGTCTGTCTGTCTGTCTGTCTGTCTGTCTGTCTGTATCCCGACTAAGTATCACGCCGAAACTACTGAACCGATTTGAATGATACTTTGTACGATGTAAGCTTTTAGTCCGAGGAAGGTTCTTAGATACTTTTGATCCCGATATTTTGCGCGGTTCCTTCAGGAGAGGGGATGAAAGGCAAAATAGGTTTTTAGCTATAATTTCTTACTGCATGGTTCGATTTCAAATATTTGTTTGGTGTCTGAAAGGGAGTACTTTAAGCATTATTCCATACAATCTATACTTATAATAAAACTGTAGAGGGTCGGGAGTCTGTACATCTATACTTATAATAAAACTGTAGAGGGTCGGGAGTCTGTACATGGAAGATATTTTGAAAATTTTAAGTGTAGGGCGTTCTCTAATCGATACTGAAGCCGAAAATGTAATTTAAAATTTTCATGTCTGTCTGTCTGTCTGTCTGTCTGTCTGTCTGTCTGTCTGTATCCCGACTAAGTATCACGCCGAAACTACTGAACCGATTTGAATGATACTTTGTACGATGTAAGCTTTTAGTCCGAGGAAGGTTCTTAGATACTTTTGATCCCGATATTTTGCGCGGTTCCTTCAGGAGAGGGGATGAAAGGCAAAATAGGTTTTTAGCTATAATTTCTTACTGCATGGTTCGATTTCAAATATTTGTTTGGTGTCTGAAAGGGAGTACTTTAAGCATTATTCCATACAATCTATACTTATAATAAAACTGTAGAGGGTCGGGAGTCTGTACATGGAAGATATTTTGAAAATTTTAAGTGTAGGGCGTTCTCTAATCGATACTGAAGCCGAAAATGTAATTTAAAATTTTCATGTCTGTCTGTCTGTCTGTCTGTCTGTCTGTCTGTCTGTATCCCGACTAAGTATCACGCCGAAACTACTGAACCGATTTGAATGATACTTTGTACGATGTAAGCTTTTAGTCCGAGGAAGGTTCTTAGATACTTTTGATCCCGATATTTTGCGCGGTTCCTTCAGGAGAGGGGATGAAAGGCAAAATAGGTTTTTAGCTATAATTTCTTACTGCATGGTTCGATTTCAAATATTTGTTTGGTGTCTGAAAGGGAGTACTTTAAGCATTATTCCATACAATCTATACTTATAATAAAACTGTAGAGGGTCGGGAGTCTGTACATGGAAGATATTTTGAAAATTTTAAGTGTAGGGCGTTCTCTAATCGATACTGAAGCCGAAAATGTAATTTAAAATTTTCATGTCTGTCTGTCTGTCTGTCTGTCTGTCTGTCTGTATCCCGACTAAGTATCACGCCGAAACTACTGAACCGATTTGAATGATACTTTGTACGATGTAAGCTTTTAGTCCGAGGAAGGTTCTTAGATACTTTTGATCCCGATATTTTGCGCGGTTCCTTCAGGAGAGGGGATGAAAGGCAAAATAGGTTTTTAGCTATAATTTCTTACTGCATGGTTCGATTTCAAATATTTGTTTGGTGTCTGAAAGGGAGTACTTTAAGCATTATTCCATACAATCTTATCTATACTTATAATAAAACTGTAGAGGGTCGGGAGTCTGTACATGGAAGATATTTTGAAAATTTTAAGTGTAGGGCGTTCTCTAATCGATACTGAAGCCGAAAATGTAATTTAAAATTTTCATGTCTGTCTGTCTGTCTGTCTGTCTGTCTGTCTGTCTGTCTGTATCCCGACTAAGTATCACGCCGAAACTACTGAACCGATTTGAATGATACTTTGTACGATGTAAGCTTTTAGTCCGAGGAAGGTTCTTAGATACTTTTGATCCCGATATTTTGCGCGGTTCCTTCAGGAGAGGGGATGAAAGGCAAAATAGGTTTTTAGCTATAATTTCTTACTGCATGGTTCGATTTCAAATATTTGTTTGGTGTCTGAAAGGGAGTACTTTAAGCATTATTCCATACAATCTATACTTATAATAAAACTGTAGAGGGTCGGGAGTCTGTACATCTATACTTATAATAAAACTGTAGAGGGTCGGGAGTCTGTACATGGAAGATATTTTGAAAATTTTAAGTGTAGGGCGTTCTCTAATCGATACTGAAGCCGAAAATGTAATTTAAAATTTTCATGTCTGTCTGTCTGTCTGTCTGTCTGTCTGTCTGTATCCCGACTAAGTATCACGCCGAAACTACTGAACCGATTTGAATGATACTTTGTACGATGTAAGCTTTTAGTCCGAGGAAGGTTCTTAGATACTTTTGATCCCGATATTTTGCGCGGTTCCTTCAGGAGAGGGGATGAAAGGCAAAATAGGTTTTTAGCTATAATTTCTTACTGCATGGTTCGATTTCAAATATTTGTTTGGTGTCTGAAAGGGAGTACTTTAAGCATTATTCCATACAATCTATACTTATAATAAAACTGTAGAGGGTCGGGAGTCTGTACATGGAAGATATTTTGAAAATTTTAAGTGTAGGGCGTTCTCTAATCGATACTGAAGCCGAAAATGTAATTTAAAATTTTCATGTCTGTCTGTCTGTCTGTCTGTCTGTCTGTCTGTATCCCGACTAAGTATCACGCCGAAACTACTGAACCGATTTGAATGATACTTTGTACGATGTAAGCTTTTAGTCCGAGGAAGGTTCTTAGATACTTTTGATCCCGATATTTTGCGCGGTTCCTTCAGGAGAGGGGATGAAAGGCAAAATAGGTTTTTAGCTATAATTTCTTACTGCATGGTTCGATTTCAAATATTTGTTTGGTGTCTGAAAGGGAGTACTTTAAGCATTATTCCATACAATTTTCAATATTGAGGGTTATATAGTTGAGAAATTAGGGGCATCTCAACTTTCGGTAAATCTAGAATTCAACGTTTCTTTTGAAAGTGAGTCTAAACGGGCGTGTTGGCTTAATCATAAAAGAGCTTAATGATTAAGGCTATCTATCTATCTATACATATAATAAAACTGTTGAGGGTCGAGAGTCTGTACATGGAAGATATTTAGAAAATTTTAATTGTAGGGCATTCTCTAATCGATACTGAAGCCGAATATGTAATTTAAAATTTTCATGTCTGTCTGTCTGTCTGTCTGTCTGTCTGTCTGTATCCCGAATAAGTATCACGCCGAAACTACTGAATCGATTTGAATGAAACTTTGTACAATTTGAGCTTATGGTCCGAGGAAGGTTCTAGGATACTTTTGATCCCGATATTTTGTGCGGTTCCTTTGGGAGAGGGGATGAAAGACAAAATGGATTTTTAGTTGTAACTTCTCAATGCGTAGTCCGATTTCAAAAATGTTTTCAGTGTCATAAAAGGAATGTTTTGAGGATTGTTTCACACAAGTTTCAATGTTGAGGGGTTTGTAGTTAAGAAATGAGAGACATCTCAACTATCGCAAAACCTCGAATTCAACGGTTCCTTTGAATTTGAGGCTAAATCTAAACTGGCGTGTTGGCTTAATCATAAAAGAGCTTAATGATTAAGGGTATTGTAAAATGATTCAGTCCACGCCGGAGGCGTGGGCTGAATTGTTTTAGAATAGACTTAATCTTTAAGCTCTTTTATGATTAAGCCAACAGGGCAGTTTCATGCGCTACTTGATCAGTCTGATGAAGAAATACACCTCTTTTTATACTCCATCTGTGACGTAAACGAAGTTGCGAGGGTCAGCTAGTTGACATTTATGTATGTGAGTGCTAATGTATTTAGAAATCAATTTATTTTTATGCGGTTTAGCTAGCAACAGCTATAAATAAATAAATAAATATTCACGGACATTTTAACGCTATCTGATCCAAAAGTATGCTAGGTAGGAAGAACCTGCTTGTGTTATGGGCATCAGACCACGGATATTAATCTATATATATAAAAATCAATGCCACTTTTCGTTGTAATTTTATAACTCAAGAACGGGCTCACCTATCCAAACCAAATGTTTAGGCTTTGTTCGGACTATTTAGTAGATGGTTTATGTAAAGTTTGCACAGAATCGGTGGAGCGGTTCTTCATTTATTAAGCAAACGAAGTTGCGCGGGTCAGCTAGTACTTATATACTTTTAAATACATACTTATCATACATAGAAACACACAGACTCTTGGGTCACAAAATTTTTGTCTCCGGTGGGAATCGAACCCACGACCTGGTGATCCGCAGTCGCACATTTCGACCTCTAGACCAAGGAGGCAGTCAAAAAATGTGCATAAAATTGTACAATAAATTAACACAATGCTTAAAAGATTGACTCAATTCAAGAAAAAACTTAATACTTGGTTGTTAGAGAGTGCGTTTTACTCAATTAAAGAAATGTTTAAGTAGAATCTAAGTTTAAGAATTGCATGCAAGGGTCACATCTCTGTGCATAATAAATTGTATGATCATTAAGGTTACTGCGTGACTGAGATTGTAACTAAGTAATGTTCAAGCATATTTCACATGCCTGTGTGGCAAAATAGAAGAACTGTAATTAAGCTAGTGAACACCTAATAACATTTATTGTTAAAAATTACAGAGAAACATAATTATTACATATCTATATTTACATTATTACTATCTAAACTAAACCTAAAAAAGGCCCCCGTGGCATTGTGCCCAAAAGACTAGCAGCATTCCCCCTTTGAATAGCAATGCCTATTCGTTGAGCGAGAAAACTGCCAGCCCTTGGGTCACCAGTTGACTCCACAAGGCGCTTTTTCAAATTCTTGAAAAATTTTTGCGCATTGGGACCCCATGGACCTAGGGTCTCGACACCGACTGGACAAAAACGATACGATGAGTCGAGACCCTTATATTTATTAATTTTAATATTTTCAGCCGCTTCCGCTGCTGCACTGGCTTTTAATTTTGTTTTAGGAAGATGGGACGGGGCTAGAGTGTCAACACAAGTTGCATCCCACACCAGGACCCGACCCATCTCCCACGGTATCAAAGTTATACCATCCGGTCTCTTGCCATCGTCCCTGAAAACGCCGTTTGGCTCTAAGAGCGCAGGCACATTGGCGTTGGCAAGAGCACGGCGGATGATGTCATTCAGCGCAGCGTGGCGTGAGAAGCGGCCTGCGCTCTTTAAACATGAAAGACCATGATGCCCCAAAGTGTCAACGTTAAAACCGCAGGGGCATCGATGTGGAAATGAGTACTGAGTTTGGTAAATCAATCAATCACCTAATTGATATGTACTCTATTTATATTTATGTGAATAAATATTATCATTATCAAAGTTATAGCGTGAAAGAGTCATAAACCCCCACATATCCATACATCCATCCTCATAAACGTTTGCATTATATTAGAAAGATTTAATCTTACTACTTCTTCACCTTACCATTACAAAAAAGGCTATTAAATTTGTTGCCGGATGCGCTGGCTGACGATCGTCTAATAGCCATAAAGTCCAAGGACTTTGAGGGTTCAGATGACACTCTGCTCAGAGATGAATAAAACAAGTTAGGCAGTATTCGTGTTAGACATTAGACAGTGAATTTAGACTGCTGCGTGTACTTTCTACGTCGATAATAATGGGCTCCCGACACGGGTCAATATATTGAATCAAGTCTGATATTTATGAATGGAAGTTGTTTAAGTGTGCGTGATTTCTTTGCATGAGTGTGTGCATCGACGTGTATGTACACATGATATTGACGAGGCATGACAATTGCCAATTGATCGTGTCGGGACCCTGTTACAACGACAGATTGTGGTCAAACATGTTGGTACCAGCAGTCAATGTCAACATCAAGTTCCGAAGTGAAGAAGCGTTGACTTGACATTACTTGGAAATGAGATACTATAAAGTTATAACAGTTTCGTCTATACTAATGTTATAAAGAGGAAAGATTTGATTATTTGTTTGATTGCATTGTTATGATATATATGCATTTTAAGCTGTCATGGTCACTCACAGACCTATAATTTCTATCCAATTTCGATCCGATTCGTTAGCAGTTAGATGTTTACTTCATCTTCAAATTATATTACAGAATCATGACCTTTATAGCTTAAGACATCATCTAAAGATTCACAACAAACTAAATAATACAATCGAAAAGGTTAATGAAGTATGCACAACGAGTTACGCTAATGATACAATCAAAATAAATAATGAGGTTAAATAACGGTATAGAGACGAGTAGTGCTGATAAATTGGTCATTGCGTAAATACCACATCAAATACGGAAGCCTAAACTAAGAAAGTATGAATAGTGTATTGCGCTGGTTGAGTAATAGACGATCATCTGGCTAGTCACGGACTTGAATAATCTCTACGTCTGAGTTTTGTTTAGTACCTAGTATAATCTAATTTAGACTAATCGAGCCAGACTTAAAAGTATACTTCTAGCGTAAAAATGTCAACTTGTCGGGGGACCACCTTTCAATTTAAAAACGGAAATCTGGCAGTGGGTCAAATATTGCTTGTAAGATTCTTGATGGGCACGAAAATAGCGATGTTAACGATATAGCATATGGAGTATATCGAATAAAATTCGGAATCTTGAGAAAGAAAGTCACAAATGAGAGATTTTCGAACCTATCTGATAACGCTTTATCTGAAATCTGTCATTTTCCACTTTTTAACAAGGTTTCGGATTCTACTCGCGGAATATGTGACATGCTATATTGTTAACATAGCTATTCACGTGTCCACTTGAACTTGAATCTTACAAGCAGCAATTGACCCACTGCCAGATTTCCGTTTTTAAGCTGAAAGTTGGCATTTTTAGACTAGAAATTCTGTACTACTTTTAAGTCTAGCTGGAAAATAGTTTAAAATAAATTATTTTTGTTTCCTATTTTGTTTGAAAACGTTATAGGTACCTACCAAGTTGTTTGTGCTAGAGACCCGTTGTCGGTCTAAATGCGACAGTGATTCATAGAAAAATAGGTTTATGCCGTTTTTCTTTTCTTAATATGTCCATTTCTTGTTTACAATTTTATAAAAAAGTGGTAGATACCCACAATTTTTTTAAACTCTTCATGTATTAAACATGTTTAGGTTTACCTCTTAGAAAACATCTAAATTTCAGATTAATTCGTTCTTGGTAACTAGCTGTTTTTAAACTTATAACTACCAACAAATATTACTTACATAAATAAACAACACAAATAATATTCCTAGCTACTACTACATTCACTTTCGCCTTAATCCATCATCGGTATTATCTAATTCAACAAAGAAGAAATCGATTGTACCTATCAAGAAACCATTACAAAATTTTTAAGCAGCTTACGTGAAATCTAATGTTATCTGCTTGCATTGCTCTAAAACTGTTTCATATTACATATTTTAACTTATTTTGATATGCAATTAAGCCTCTTAGGTAGCAAGCAGAAAAAAACTCGAAAATGAATCTAAATTAGATTAGGATTTAGAACAGCTACTTCAAGTTGTATCATAAGTAATAGTAATAGCAGAGAGGAAATGGGCAGTGTTCAGACTCGTCCCATGTCCTAGATAGGTCATCTTCACAATTATCGTTCAATTGCTCAATGGCTGGAGAATAAAATAAGACAAGTAGGGAGGTAACTAAGCACAGAATTAAAAAATCTGTGATAATAAGCAACGATAGAGAGGTATGTGGTTATATCGCCAAAACTTTAACTGTGTCAATGCTAATCTAATTACTCTGCATTATATTTTGAGTACATAGATTGATTTGCAATATTTCTTTATTTATCACTAGCGGACGTCACGCGGTTTTACCCGCGTAGTTCCCGTTCCCGTGGGAATACGGGAATAAAATATAGCCTATATTCACCGCAAAGAGTGTAGCTTTCCAACAGTGAAAGAATTTTTCAAATCGGTCCAGTAGTTCCGGAGCCTATTTGTTACAAACCAACAAACAAAAAACAAAAAAACAAATCTTTACTCTTTATAATATTAGTATAGATTGCTTAATCTATCTACAATGTAACATCTCGTAGTTTACAACAAAAACACAAATAGCTTCTCCGATATGTAGGTAGGTACTCATATTGAACGGTGATGACTTATTGTGGTTTCCAGTGTGATACGTTCTGATGATGCACCGTAATAGGAAATGCAATATCCTGTTATTATATAATTGTAAGGGGCAAAAATTTATGACATTAAGCAAAATCTCAAAAACCTGTAAGTGGGATGAACTTTGCGTAAATTTTTGTAATCTTTTTTTCCCCTCTTTGTAATCTTAAGACTTTATTCCTGTAAATATTATTATACCCATAGTGTAAAAAGTGATGATTTAAATTATTAGTATCAATGCACATGCGAATCTTATTTATTTTACAGATCTTTCCAGGTCACAAGATGTGTTTTGTTTTTTAAACTGTTTTATGATCTAAAATCTTTATTTAGTATCGAAGTCCGCCTTAAATGACATGTGACATATTTATGGCCTTTTCAGCACGTACATGCCCATTGTACTTGGATTTCATACAATTGTATAGATATTGTGTATTTGTAGGAATATTTGTATGTGACGACCTTCAGTAACAGTAAGCTGTCAATGTATCAGAACACATCAGAATATGCACAGTATTGCGACAGTTGTGTCTCACCAAACATTTGTAAATGTGATAATTGTTGACAATTTAAAGGTCATACAATAATACCTGTCGTGTCAAAATGTACAAAGTGAGGAAAATGTGTTCGATATGGGACAAGGATGAGCTGCAGACCTTCTCAGAATGGAAGCTGACAATGGTGCATCTTTCTTGGAAAATGAAGCACACGGGAGATTAAACGATAAGCTTTTATGATAAATTTGAGAAACTCTTGCACTCCTTGTAATTTTTTGATATCATTTCGATCATATTATATACTAGCTGTTCCCCGCGGCTCCATCCAAGTAAAAGTTATTGTCGCGTAAAATCATTACCGTCTTTTTCGTTAGTCGGTTAAAAAGTGGCCTATGTCCTTCCCAGGTACTCACACTATCTCTTTACGAAATTTCATCTAAATCGCTTCAGCGGTTTATGCTTGAAAGCGTAACAGAAAGACAAACAGACAAACAAACAGAGTTACTTTCGCATTTATAATATTAGTAGGGATATCACAAGTGAACACAGGGTATCAACCATGCTCTCTCTAGATCTACACTCCCATTTTCCATAACAATATCCATAGAAATGATGGTGTTCTGTTATGTACTTCGAAAATATTAAAAGAAATAATGTATGCAATAGTAATCTTATAACTTTCACAAGAGCTAACGACGCAAAATCTCAGCTCGATTAGACCGAACAGTCTCTATCCTTATTGTTGCCATCACTTCAGTTTATTTTACTAAATTTTACTTTTAACTTTAACTTTCTTCACTATTCAGCAACATCTACGTTTTCACTTTTGTTCCCACGGGCTCCGTCGCTTTCTTTTTTCATATCTTTGTTCATTTTAAGTATTTACAAAAAATAATTTGAGACTTGCCTAGCTTCATCGTACTCTAAATTGTGCTACAATGACTACTACAATACGTGATTATAACTAACATAACTATGCTGGCCAAGGAAAAGGCTTCATTATGGAAGAAATATAAACTGTATAACTGTACTATAAGTTACAAGAAGTACAGAATAATTAATAACAAACTAATTACACAAGTACGAAAAGCAAAGAGCAAATTTGAAGAGAAAATTATCAGTAGCGGACCCAAGGCTTTCTATGGGTATATCCGTAACCAACTTGTATCCAAAGTCTCGGTGCCACTCTCACTAATTGACGATACTACAGATATTATAGTAGCAGACCATGGAAAAGTGGCTGATATATTTGCTAGACAATTTGAAAAATCATATGTTCAGGAACCTCAGGATTTGCCTATTCCACTCATAAATTCACCTAGAGTCATTAACTCCATCGATGACATAGTGATTACACCTGACCTTGTTAATAAAGCACTGATGACCTTTAAAGACGACTCTGCTATGGGGCCTGATGGAATACCTGCTGTTCTACTCAAGGGATGCAGTCGAGCTGTGGACTCCCAGTTGGCTGCTATTATGAACCTCACTCTAGCCCAAGGAATACTCCCATCTGACTGGAAGGAGGCAGTGGTGACGCCTATATATAAAAAAGGGAATAAACGGATAGCGGCTAATTATCGTCCAATAAGTCTAACTAGCATAATATGCAAAGCGATGGAGAAAATCATATCCAACGAACTCAGAAGCTTTCTACACAGAGAAAATGTTGTGATGAATGAACAGCATGGATTTACTGCGGGGCGCTCGACGGTCACAAACTTGCTCTCATGTTTGAACTTGTGGACTCAAAATTGGAATTGTCATCAACCTACCGACGTCATCTATCTAGACTATGAGAAGGCGTTCGACCGAGTCCCAATTAAGCGACTAATTGCAAAGTTGGAACACTTTGGCATACGCGGAAATCTCCTAAGATGGATAGAGAACTTCCTCTCCTATCGAACTTTTAAAGTTCGAGTGGGAAACACATTTTCCAAGACGCACAATGTCCATAGCGGTGTACCGCAGAGCTCTGTGCTTGGGCCAACCCTCTTTGGAATATTTATCACTGATTTAAGACAGATTGTCGAGTCTGATCTTTCACTATTTGCAGATGACACGAAAATAATGGGTAACCCACTCATAACTTATGGCGTAATACAAAAAGACCTTGATTGTATTTATCAGTGGACACAAGAGTGGCTGTTGACTCTCAACACATCTAAATGCACAGTACTACATATTGGCACTAAAAACCCCAAAATGGTCTACACAATAAATAATAATCAATTAAATGCAGTCGCAAATCAAAAAGACCTGGGTGTCAATATTGCATTTAACTTGAAATGGGAGACGCATATTGTGGAAAACTAACTCTGTACTATACATTATAAGAAAAGCATTCCAAAACTTGAACAAAGAACTTTTCTTAAAGTTATACAAAACCTATGTAAGGCCTCTATTGGAATATGCTTTCCAGATCTGGAACCCTCATTTCAGAAAGGACATTGATCTCCTCGAAAAAGTACAACGAAGAGCCACTAAAATGGTACCAGCACTCAAAAGGTTACCATATGAGGAACGCCTGAAGCAACTTGGACTCACAACCCTGGAACAACGAAGGCACCGTGGAGACCTAATCGAGACCTACAAAATCCTAACAGAGTACTATAACTCATCTGTGCTGCCCGGACTTTTCACCATGAATAGTAACGAACACCTTAGAGGGCATTCTCTGAAACTCCATAGGCAACTATGTACAAGTGACCCACGCAAACACTTTTTGCCGAACCGAGTGGTGAAATCCTGGAACAAATTACCGGAAACAGTTATAAGTGCTCCCTCTGTGAACTCCTTTAAGAACAGACTGGACAAATTCTTAAACGACCAAGTGCACTAGATATGCACGCATCAGCTAAAAGCTGCTAGTGCATTATATAATAATAATAATAATAATAATAATAACGTGAATCTATTCTTTAGTAATACGTTTGTCAACTCTGTAAATACACATGCAAACTACCTTGAGAATAACATCAAATAATTTGATAATATTGAATGGTTTTAAATATTTTTCCTTATATTGTGTCAAATATTCGAGGCTTACTATTTTTTTAAAGTTTTGAATTCATATGTTATTGATTATTTTTGATATCCGATTCATAGCTCTGGCATGGCATCTCATGTTTTTTTTTGTTACCAGTAAACTTCTGTCTAATTATTATATTCGACTTAATTTTGAAGGTCTTAATCTACATTTCGAAAAGGTTGACATTTGACATGCGTTGATTCAGCAACTAACTTGAAATATATTGAGGATAACATCAAATATTTTGATAATATTGAATGGTTTTTAATATTTTTCCTTATTTTGTGACAGATATTCGAGTACGTAGGTTTGCTATTTTTTTATAAGTTTTGAATTCAAATGTTATTGAATATTTTTGATATCCTATTCATAGCTCTTTTTAGTCACTCATATAATGTACCAAATATCATTCCAGTTCATGTGCATAAAATCTTTTATAAGGGATACATATATTTCTCTGTGCATATTACTTAGGTATTTTTGAAATGAGTGTTTTTGATAAAATAATAATTCTGTGATGAACCAAAATATTAAATAATTATACAAGTGTTAATTCGGGACACAGAAATGTCATACATTAATGAAATAAAGAACTATTGAACACAACAAACACAAGTCTCAAAATATATATGACGCAGTCAATAAAAACCGTCTTTTTTACATAAAAGATATGAGGAATGATGTAACTGTTATAATACCTATTATACTCGTAAAATTGTGTGGTCGCAGAAAGAAAGACAATGAACAGTATTCACAATACTTTTATAATGAATACTTTAATAATCTAAATGCATGTCTATCGTGCCATTCATTAAAATATGAGGAAAGTTTAAAATTAAAGATACAAAACCTAATGTCACACAATTTAAAGTGTAATGTCCTCGACAAGTCTCATAGTGTGACTGTGATATACTTATATACACTCTTAAATGTTTTACTTGGCTTTGCAGAAATTTAGAATACTTATTATAAGTATGAAGTGTCGAAGTTAAAAGATACTCGTACTAGCAACTCTACTTGGTTTTGCAAGAGCGCAAACCGTATAGGGTGTAGCTTAGATCCAATCGATAATTTTGAATATTTGGACAAATATCAGGGGAATTTGTTTTAATAAAATCAATTATATACTTATCTAATTATAAATATGTATTACGTTTTTGACTGCCTCTGTGGCGCAGTCGGTAGTGATACCGCCTGCGGCGCTGGAGGTCGAGGGTTCGATTCCCACCGGAGACAAATATTTGTGTGACCCATAAATGTTTGTCTCAAGAGTCTGGGTGTTTCTATGTGTAATATGTATGTATTTAAAAAGTATAAAGTATTAATATCCGTGGTCTGATACCCATAACACAAGCAGGTTATTCCTAGCTTACTTTGGAATCAGATAGCGTTGTGTGAAATGTCGGTAAATATTTATTTGTTTGTTTATTTATTTATCTTCGGATTGCCTGATCCATACACGCATTTTTTTCCTCTTTGAAACTAAGCAGATTGGACATCACTAACGAAGCCGGTCTCGGTGCTGGTGCTAATAAAAAATAATGACATATCTGCTCTTCGTCCCATTTTAATAAGTATATAATTGGTGCTTCGGTAAGGCTAAGTTTTATGTCAATGCTATATAGGTAATAATATGATATCACAGTTAGAAGGGTTAACAGCATGCAACGAAATAATTTCAGTGCTTATACACATTCATTTGGGGTCACTTAATGCAGTTTGTACTTATTACATCACACTGACCTTTTATGTACTTAATTGCATTTTATAGTCGACTGTAAATTACCCTTTTAATAAATTTAATTAGGTATATTTTGGCTACTGGGATGCCCTTATCACGTCAGATGCCGCCATGCCGGAATAATTATTTGTATGATTTACAAATGTTTGTGTCGGAGTTTAAATGTTTTTCATGTAATTATTATATACTTATATTTTTAAATTACATAAATATGTATTACGTTTTATGTAATTTAAGACTCCCGAAACTGAATATCGACAAATCCTTCTACGACAAGATTTTACTTGGACAACATGAAACTCCGATATGACTCAACTTCGACAATATTTTAGATCGAAACAACTTAATCCCGACACTAGTGTACTCCGACAAACAGTTTCTTCCTTTGTCCTACTATGCTTTGTCGGAGTAAGTAGCTTAAAGTATTGTCGGGATTAAGTTGTTTCGATCTAAAATATTGTCGAAGTTGAGTCGTATCGGAGTTTCATGTTGTCCAAATAAAATCTTGTCGTAGAAGGATTTGTCGAAATTCAGTTTCAAGCGCGTAATTTAAAAATATAGATATGTTTATCAGTTGTCTAGATCCCTTGCACAAGCTTATATAACTTAATTTGGGGTAGATTGTATAGCGTGACAATATTGTTTACTAGCGAACGCCACGTAGTTTCAACCGTGTCGTTCCCGCAGAAATTTGGAAATAAAATATAGCCTATATTACTCAGGTTGAATGTAGCTTTCCAATGGTGGAACAATTTTTGAAATTGGTACAGTAGTTTTTGAGTTTATTCATTACAAACATACATATGCACACACACACAAATACAATTTATTCCTCTTAACAATATTAGTGTAGATTAACAATTAGGTACGTATACCTAATCTTTAACATCAGGCATCATGCTCTTAACCTGGGGGTCAGTTGCGTTGATATGTGAAGTTTTCCATCGCCAACTTCATACATGGTACGATATCCAAGGCTGAAGGCCCTCTCTACGCCCGTTATCGGTGTAATGTGTGCTTATTGATCTGTGCATCTGCTTCCAAGATTAATTTCAGTGGGGTGCATCCTCTGCACCTAAACATACTAAAACATATAATTTTTCTAAGCACTTTCTTGCCTGCCAAAACATTATTTCCTGCAAGGAGGTGCGAGTGCAAAAAAAGTAATGTAACAATTTAAACTTCTTCAACTTCGTTGAACCTGTCCTAAATGAACTGAAAGTATTGGAATTCTTTATGTAAATACGTAGTACCTACCTAAAAATCAATCGAAAGCAATTTCTAGATCGATAAAAATATAACTTTCGCCGATTATAGCGCATAAATGCAGGAATAGAAAAAGAAATGCACTTATCTCAAATTTAATGTGAAAGAATTATCGGATTCACATTAAATCTGTGATTTAGTTAGCATACTAATTGCTTTTCAAAATTATCTAGAAATTTATATCTATTTCTACGAAAAAATCTTTCTAGTAAGTACCTATTCAAAATATATAAAACTGAGTTTGCTATCATTAGATGTGATCACTAACGAAGCTGGTCGGTGCTGGTGCTAAAAAAAATTAACGACATATCTGCTCTTCGTCCCATTTTAATAAGTATATAATTGGTGCTTCGGTAAGGCTAAGTTTTATGTCAATGCTATATAGGTAATAATATGATATCACAGTTAGAAGGGTTAACAGCACGCAACGAAATAATTTCAGTGCTTATACACATTCATTTGGGGTCACTTAATGCAGTTTGTACTTATTACATCTCACTGACCTTTTATGTACTTAATTGCATTTTATAGTCGACTGTAAATTACCCTTTTAATAAATTTAATTAGGTATATTTTGGCTACTGGGATGCCCTTATCACGTCAGATGCCGCCATGCCGGAATAATTATTTGTATGATTTACAAATGTTTGTGTCGGAGTTTAAATGTTTTTCATGTAATTATTATATACTTATATTTTTAAATTACATAAATATGTATTACGTTTTATGTAATTTAAGACTCCCGAAACTGAATTTCGACAAATCCTTCTACGACAAGATTTTACTTGGACAACATGAAACTCCGATATGACTCAACTTCGACAATATTTTAGATCGAAACAACTTAATCCCGACACTAGTGTACTCCGACAAACAGTTTCTTCCTTTGTCCTACTATGCTTTGTCGGAGTAAGTAGCTTAAAGTATTGTCGGGATTAAGTTGTTTCGATCTAAAATATTGTCGAAGTTGAGTCGTATCGGAGTTTCATGTTGTCCAAATAAAATCTTGTCGTAGAAGGATTTGTCGAAATTCAGTTTCAAGCGCGTAATTTAAAAATATAGAAACGTTTATCAGTTGTCTAGATCCCTTGCACAAGCTTATATAACTTAATTTGGGGTAGATTGTATAGCGTGACAATATTGTTTACTAGCGAACGCCACGTAGTTTCAACCGTGTCGTTCCCGCAGAAATTTGGAAATAAAATATAGCCTATGTTACTCAGGTTGAATGTAGCTTTCCAATGGTGGAACAATTTTTGAAATTGGTACAGTAGTTTTTGAGTTTATTCATTACAAACATACATATGCACACACACACACAAATACAATTTATTCCTCTTAACAATATTAGTGTAGATTAACAATTAGGTACGTATACCTAATCTTTAACATCAGGCATCATGCTCTTAACCTGGGGGTCAGTTGCGTTGATATGTGAAGTTTTCCATCGCCAACTTCATACATGGTACGATATCCAAGGCTGAAGGCTCTCTCTACGCCCGTTATCGGTGTAATGTGTGCTTATTGATCTGTGCATCTGCTTCCAAGATTAATTTCAGTGGGGTGCATCCTCTGCACCTAAACATACTAAAACATATAATTTTTCTAAGCACTTTCTTGCCTGCCAAAACATTATTTCCTGCAAGGAGGTGCGAGTGCAAAAAAAGTAATGTAACAATTTAAACTTCTTCAACTTCGTTGAACCTGTCCTAAATGAACTGAAAGTATTGGAATTCTTTATGTAAATACGTAGTACCTACCTAAAAATCAATCGAAAGCAATTTCTAGATTGATAAAAATATAACTTTCGCCGATTATAGCGCATAAATGCAGGAATAGAAAAAGAAATGCACTTATCTCAAATTTAATGTGAAAGAATTATCGGATTCACATTAAATCTGTGATTTAGTTAGCATACTAATTGCTTTTCAAAATTATCCAGAAATTTTTATCTATTTCTACGAAAAAATCTTTCTAGTAAGTACCTAAACTGAGTTTGCTATCATTAAGACCACTAGGTAATGCACTGCAATTCATACTTAACAAGTGCGTCTTCAAAAAAAATGGGTTACTTGCACATACACTACATCGAAATTTATAATAATAAAAAACTATTTATCTAAGTATTAAGAAGTAATAATTAGCACACAGCAATTATGTAACTTTCATGAACTTATTGTAAATTTTTGAGAACGGAATTAACATACTTTAATGCTCACAGATACAATAATTTAAAATTAAATAATTGTTCGCATCTTTATAAAGTTTAAATATTATTTTTAATAGTACCTATTTATGTTATATAAAATCGCAGAAAGTTCCAACATATATAACCTACTTGCTGATGCCCGCAGCTTCGCCCGTGTAAGATTTGTTCCCGTTCCCGCTTCCCGTAGGAACTTATTCCCGGGATAAAAAGTAGCCTATGTGTTATTCCAGACTATAATGTATCCCTGTACCAAATTTCAGCCATATCCGGTAAGCCGTTCGAGCGTGAAAGAGAACAAACATCCACACTCACAAACTTTCGCATTTATAATATAAGTAAGAAGTAAAATTAGTAAGATACCTAACGATCATAACGCAAAATGTTCGACCGCGAAAGTTTTTAATTACCTTTTATGCCCTTCTTAAATTATATCGTAAAATAAACCATTTTACATACAAACCTCTGCATTATAAATAATATCGTGCCTTAGTTAACCATAATAAACCGGCCAAGTGCGAGTTGGACTCGCCCATGAAGGGTTTCGTAGCGGCAAGTAACATAATATAAAAGTTTTAACACGTTCGCAGTGGTAGTGATTTTTCTAACCGAAAATTGCGGTTTATGACGTATTAAAAAAAATCTGCCAGCTCTATCTCGTTCGAAACAATTTTCGTTGGTAGTTTTTATGGCAATGTACATCATATAATTTTTTTAGATTTATCATTCTCTTAGTTTAGAAGTTAGAGGGGGGGGGACACACATTTTTCCACTTTGGAAGTGTCTCTTGCGCAAACAATTCATTTTTGAAGACCTATCTATAGATACCCCACACGTATTGGTTTGATGAAAAAAAAAATTTTGAGTTTCAGTTCTGAGTATGGGGACCCCCAAAATTTACTACTTTTTTTCTAGTTGTATAAAAGAATCTTAATGCGGTTCACAGAATACATCTAGTAACCAAGTTTCAATGGCATAGGCCTTATAGTTTCAGAGAAAAATGGCTGTGACACACGGACGGACAGACAGACAGACAGACAGACAGACAGACAGACATGACGAATCTATAAGGGTACCGTTTTTGCCATTTGGCTACGAAACCCTAAAAAGTAGATCCCTGCAATACAAAACCGCTAACAGTAAATTATTTTTTGCGAGATCGTGTTTCGCGGACAAGGTCTTGCCCAGAGTCGTTGACCTCGTAAGATGCAATACGCACCGTTATTTACAAACAGATCATTAAAAATTATGTGACAAGTACTTGCTAATGAAAAGAACCTTCTTGGCTAAAAGTCCTCTCAAAATAAACGTAAGGAATAATGTTGATACGACTTATAAAGTGAAAGGAGTATTGAGGATCAACTAAAAGTATAATTTCTCTAATAGAATAACAATAGTAGAACACAATAACAATAAAATAAAAAATGTTCGCTGTGTTACTAGCTTCTAGGCTAGAAAAGCCGCCTCTATCGAAAAACAATAATATTTTTTGTTTGGCATAGCGAAAATTTCTAAATCTATGGGTGTACCTAAACAAAATTTTAGCTAAGTGCGAGGCCGCATTCGCGTTTTTCCGCGGCGGTTTCTAACCTCAAAATGTCATCAAACTGTCAAAATCAATGAAATCAAGTCAATGTTTTGACATTTTGAGGTTAGAAACCGCCGCGATAACCGCAAGTGCGGCCTCGCCCTAAGGTTCGAAAACTTTTGAGATTTAGGTATGTGAATCTCACCATGATCAATGCCATCAAACCTTTTTTTGATGATAAAAGGTAACTTAAATCCTTTCCCAAGCTCTAATCTATTCTATGCGAAACTTCTTCAGAGATTAGTGTCGAGAATGTTTAGCGATTTAGACTTGACAGCGTAACAGACAACAATACTTTCTCGTTTATAATATTAGTACGGATGTTTGTTTTGATTGGACATGTATAATGTCTGATCACGTCCACCGAACAAAGCTTTATAAAAATATATATGACACTCTCACACGATCAATCCAAAGGCTTTAAGGCTTCTCTGTATCTATCGGTCGCCACACACTTTCGAGAATACTTGCGCAAGTCTAGGGGTCCGTCCACAAAATCCAGAAAATCGCGGCGATATTATAGTCGAATTGTACTTATTTCCATACAGTCTCTTGTCGCGATATACCTAGTATAATATCGCAGTGTGTAGACACGCTGACAGAAAGTGTATGCAAAAACGTGGCACAACGATAATATCGCGGTGATTTTCTTGCTCGTGTGTACGGCCCCTAGTTTGCTCAAGTATACTTGAACGTGTGTGGCGATCATCAAGTTCCTATTGCATGCATCTATTGGCACGTATCTATTGTTTTCACCATGCATCTGGCTACCGTTATTGGACGGATGCAAGTAGAATACTAATATCAGGCGATGACCTCTGAAAGCGTAACAGCTGACTAATAAAAATAGAACTATTGGAAATTATACAATGTTTTTGATAGTGTTGAGTAATTCGGTCAATTTTTGTTTGCACACTTGCTTTTATGATTTTCTTTTTAACATTTTGTGTCTAATGACCGCTTCGGTTGGTGCATGGCATGGCGGTGGGATTGGAATCCCAGATCGAATATCTAATTAGTAATAGAGTTACTAGTTATTCCGGTGATGCAAAAACTTATTAGTGGCATAAAGAAAAGGAATTTCTCCATTTTTTTTTCCTTCCAATAAAAGATTTAACACGTTGAAACTTCACGAATATTAAAAAGTCATAGTTATGTCACAGCTTAGCTTACCGGTACTCCATGAAGAAATAGGTATTATGGACTAAAGGCCGACGAACAATATTATACAGTGAAATGACCCAGAACAAATTGCTGTTAGAAAGCTACTACTATAATTACAAACACTAGCTATGACCTACGACATCATAATTATGTTCGATTGTCCGATTTCACGATATGTATGACAAGATGTAAGTGGCTGGAGAGCAGACATGGTGCTCTCTCCTACCGGTTGTCACAGATACTAACCGGGAACGGTAGCTTCTGTGGCGAAGACACCGGGAAACCACGGCCGAGTGTCAGCACCCATAGACGCGGGTTGGCACCCGAAACCCGAACCACCCCCTAGGCGAGACCGTAGTGGTAACCGTAGGTCTGTTGGGAGTCCTGGGACATCCTTCCGAGGGCTTACCCGGGGCTCCCAACCGTAGGCTGTTGAGCGTTTACATATAAGTTTTTTAAGGTAGCAAAATATCATAATAATATACATCGAAAGACTACACTCGAGGAAACTAATCTTTAAACTTAAAATAACATTGCCTCCTGGGTTCGGTGAATTCGGTGAAAAGGGCCTTTTTCACCGACCTGATAAATCGTTTGTTTTACAATTTATATTGTTGTTCCACAGGTATGTTCGGAGGACGTTGTTCTAAGCGGGACCCCAATGTGGACGCTTGCCTGCTAAAAAACTTCAACTCTCTCATCGAGTACCTGAAGGGCGGTGCACCAGAACTAGGCATAGAAGAGGTATGTTCTTCTTATCATGTCTTTTTACTTAACCATACCCCACATTCAATGCCCTTTTATATTGGCTTTTTCTTTTGAATAGATTTTTTTTTAATTTTAAAAATAGGTGGTTCCACTAAAATAACGTTGTCATCAGTATGTCATGCCGTCAGCAACAGAAATCGCTAAAACTGATTTCATTGTTACAAATATGAAAACTGAATATTTACTATATTAAAAATCAATTTTAAATGCTTATTTCGTTAATCAAAAGTAGCCAAATTATTCAATTAAAGTTAAAAACGAAGCAGAAAAAACAAAGTAAAGTTTTATTCACGTATCTATTTTGTAATTTAACTTCATTTGTGATACTGACTGTACCATTAGTTTAAGATTAAGATTTGATTTTTGAGTAAAAACAACTAAGCTAATTAATAGGTACCTAAAAGTATATTTTAATTAATTCTACCATTATGCAGATGTCGCTGTAGTAGAAAATATAACTCCTCTGCTCTTCAACAGATGGCATCCCTACATCTACCTTATTATAGCAGACGACGTTATCCTCGCATATTTAATATAGTATGTCTCTTAAAATGAACACATTATGTACTATCACAGATAATATAATATATGTTCTGTAGTAATATATTCACTAAAACAGTTGTATGTTAGATAGTTATGTACAATGTAAGCAGTAGTATATCACGCACAATAAAAATGTCTATTTATGAATAGAGATTATATATATATTAATAGTCACTAAGTTCACATTACTTAATAATGCAATTTGTAGACAGTATCAATAGAACATTAGGTACATTTCTATGTTTTTTAGAGTCACCTTATTACTTGGTTTACTTGGTTTATAGAACTTACAGTGAGTTTACTAGGTAGTAAATTCACTGGAAGTTCTTTAAACCACGAGCTACCGTGTTCAATGGTTTGGTGTTACATTTTCAGTCTGAACCAATGCAAATAGATGAGTTGAGCATCGCTCTGGGAGGCGGGCCCGATGGGTACCGAGCGAGCTTCAACGACATTCGAGCCACTGGGGCTTCCAATATGACTATCACTAACGTCAGGTAAGATTCTATTCAATTCCATGTCTGTAAACCTATAGATGCAATAATCGTTCAAGCCGTTTAGGCTATTGATGCCATCCATAAGATCAAAACGAAAATGTACATGTTTTGAACCAAATTAGTCGTATTAAACAAATATAATTTGGGGAACATTAAAACCGCCTACGTAAAAGCCAGGTAGAACTATGTAATTTTGCTTAAATATGTGTAAGAACCACCGAAACGCTGCTTGCAATCATCTTGCAAAAAAATAAAACCACATCCAAATCGGGTCACCTACGTAAAATCCAAACACAGTTACAGTGCCACGCTCGAAATACATACACACACACCCTTCTTATTGCCTTCCTGGGACATCCTTCCAAAGGCTTACCCGAGCTAGTATCTGGCATAGCATCCATATGGATTTCCATTCATCAAACCATCTAATTGCTACGGGTGTCTGTCAAGAATGGGTACGTCGAATTTTTAATTAGACGAAGTCAGGTGACAGCAGCTAATGTCACTTCTTCAACATTGTATGAAGAATTGACATTAGCTGCTGTAACCTGACTTCGTCTAATTAAAAATTCGACTTTAGTAAATACCACTTTCAAAGCTAGTTTTGCAAAATTGCTTATTTAAACATCACAAACTTAAGGTCAAGGTCAATCATCATTTTTTTTAATTAAATTAAATAAAATGCATGTTTACTCATATCATACACCAAAACCTGCTTAGAATAATTATATGACATTCAAAATGTAGCCTTCGATACAAGGCAGGGCACATAATTTACTTTTATGACTCATGGTTGGTAGACCCAAAACTTCTTGAGAAGTGACCGTGTGCCCCGCCCCACAAAGCGTACTGGCGACTTAAAGGTTGTGAGAGACCGCTAGATTCCGGTGTATATCAAATCAACAAACTGTGGTAAACTATGAAAATGTACCTAAAAATCAAATCAATCAATCAAATTAGCCTATGACAGTCCACTGCTGGATGTAGAGGCCTCTCCCAATTCCTGACACAGGACACGGTCCTGCGTCTCCTGCAGCCTTCCCTCCCAGCGACTTTTCCCAACTCTTTGACAACCCAAGAACCTAACAGCGAAAGTTATGGCTGAGATACAAAAAGAATTGTTATCGCCCGCAGATAGTACACAATATTTTTGCAACAAATGCTAGGAACATTAGATTGGAGATGAATTCTTAGAAAATTGTAATACAGTGGTGAGGATGACTGAGAAATATAGCCAGGTCTATATGCCAACGTTGATTTGTAAGCAGTTCTATTTCATCCAGTTGCTACCAAACTCTACCTGGATTTGGATCCTGGGCTCTGCTTTTATTGACTGCTAGGCTTTTGTTTCTTTTTCTGGTTACATCTAACCAAAGATAATATAATAGTATTACATACAGATCGGCAACTCCCTGTCGCGCCACAGCTGTCAGTAGAGTTGACGTGCGCGTTGACGGACAATTTGCTTGCATTTTATTGACCACACGCACACATTCAAGCTGGAGTTTCCGCCCTGTGATCTAACTTCCCGTTTCTACTCCTGGGTACAAATAACCACCTCTATCAGAACAGTCGATCTTGGCCTTTGAACAATATCTATTCCACATTAAAAGTCATAGCAATGTTTTTCTAAAGTTTAATCTTCCACGTTTAACCAAGGACAAACACAAACTTTGCATATGAAAAGAAAAAGTGACTGTCAACATCGAAAATGAAAACATTAGTCAGTTGATAATATATTCCGTGCACGTTCACCATTCACTAACATACAAGTTTACGAGGGTCAAGAAGACAAAGAAATCTCTTGGACTGATGACTGACTACGAGCGAGTACAGGGTTAACGTTTTGAAAAGAATGTACCTGATGATATTACAATGGAGGTATATGACTTGTTGAAGAGCATACCAAATATGGACCTATACATACCCAAGAACATAAGTATGTATGTTTTAGTCGGCCTTAGAAGTCACCGTCGTATTTGTAAGCTCTATGCCGCTATTCTTGACCATGACTTGGCATTGACTTGAAATGGTATTGGACTAGATGGCGCCTGAGACCGTGAAATTTTGTTTCTATTCCTGCTTCCCATAGAAACTTATTACCGGGATTGAAACTAGCTTGTGTCATTCCAGACTATAATCTATGAAATCTATCCCTGTACAAACAGCCAAATCCGGTAGAGAAACATCTCACACCCCGAAATCCACCCGAAATCCACACTCACAAATTTTTGCATTTATAACAAAGCTGTTGATATCAATATTGTCCCCTTCAAGGCATAAGGCTTACAGTGCAGACGTACTATATACCCAGATTTCATCGGTGGTAAGTCGTATAGCCGTGTCGAAATAGACAGGCACAGGTTGTAGCTACTGAAATTAGTCAAGCTGCTCATGACATTTTTGATCTTGACATACCAACTACTATGTTCCTGGCATCCAATGTTTTGTTGCATTCCGAAGCAGAAAATATATCTTGTAAATAGGAATGCCACAAACTTCGATCAACAATATACAAATGATGACCCATCTACATTTACGCTCTAATTAAATATAAGAAAATTTTACAATTAACCACTAAACTTCGTTCTGGGACATCCTTCTGGGTTCTGGGACATCATTCCGAGGGCTTCCCCGGGGCTCCCAACCACAGGCTGTTGGGCGTGACGTGAGGTTTTTTAGTCGGTAGGAGTCCGGCATAACATCCATGAGGATTTTCCCTTACGTTAAACAAAAAAAACAAAAACAAACCACTATACTTCTGCATGCGCTTACAGATCGTTAGGATGATTCATAAATAAAATTATCATAACAATTGATACATGCATCGAGGTAAGCCGGGGGCCTTAGCTAGTAAATAAATAAAGAAATGGAGTTCTCTACGACCTTGGTCTGGATGATTTTTTTTTTCACAAAGAACACCAAGTTAAAAGAGCGGTCGCAGTTCATGGGCCAAGGAGGTTCAAATCAATCTCATAAATATTTATAGCAAAGATTATAATAAGACCTAATGAATAAATTATAACTTTATAGTACGCTATTAATTTTTGTATTTTAATGTAGGCAACCTAAGCTGTAACCTCTTCTAAGTCGTAAAAATATATCTATTATATAAAAATAAGTCGAGTTTTCCTTCCTGACGCTATAACTTTAGAACGCACGAACCGATTTCCACGGTTTTGCATTCGTTGGAAAGGTCTCGGGCTCCGTAAGGTTTATAGCAAAGAAAATTCAGCAAAATTTCACATACAGCGCCATCGCGGGCGAAGCTGCGGGCATCAGCTAGTTCGCTAATAAATATAATATCTGCATCTCGCCATAATACGTGGTGTCACAGTGGCATAACCTCTATTTTCTTAGTGAACTATGAGAGTAGGTAGTTCCCAATTCGCTTGATATCACCACGGGTTCTCATCAGGTGGACAAAGGCGAGATAAATATAAAAAGAAAGAAGTTGAAGCGGAACACAATGATGATTTAGTGGGATGGTCCAGCCCTGACTCGGGCTAAAACTCCATCAATTCAAAAAACCTATTAATCCTGGAAGACACGGACCGAGTTTACAATCTACAAGCTAGCGAATTCGTGAGCAGCTTGTAAAATCGCTGTGTCTTCGAGACTTTAAATAGAACTATACTATCCGTTTACTCAAAGTTTGCCGGTCCATTTGCCCCCATACTACACCAGCCTCTACGCCAACGGCAAAGTTATAGCGAACGGGCTATATTTCGACGATTTGCTCTGGCTACTTTACTAACCAAGTACCCGACAAGCGCAACGCCACAGCGGTGGCAACAAATGAGAACATACATCTGCCATCTGTATGAATTTAGTTCTTATTCAACAAGAAGAAGTAGGTACTTCTTTCAAAAATTGCAATTGTCATTCTGGATTGTACTAACATAATATATTATGACACTGGCAGGTCGGACTTGGAAACGCACCAATTCCAACTGACGCTGTTCGGGCCCCACATCAGCGCCCGCGCTCGCTACCGCTCCTCCGGAGTGTTGCTGCTAGTGCGAGCGAGCGGCGGCGGCGACTATTGGGGCGAGTACGGTATGTGGACTTGCATTTATATTATTACTTATTATGATACTATTTACAGTATTTACCAGATTAAAAAGGATACTTAGAGACTACCTTAGTCTTCAAGCATTATTGATCCACAGATCGACAGAATGTCCAAAAATGTGAAAAGCTGTAAGGGCTTCCTTGTGGTCATCAAGCCACTTGAAGAATTCTGTTTCATTATGATATTCATTCTCCAAGCTCAATGCTTTATAGAATGTTTATCATCAATTTCGGGAATTTTCAGCCAGTATAATGTCCCGTGATAGAATACCGAGTCTCAATCTTCCTAAAGCATTTGACCGTTTCCCTCATTTTAGGGGAAAATGTTATGAAGCCTCGTCAAATTTGTAATTACAATTGTAAATAAATTCAGGCATTAAGACTCATAAAATAACACCATTTTCCTAAAATATTCCCCAGTATGATGGCCCAGGAAGATTGTAGACGCCTTCATTGCTTGTCTCTCAAAAAATTTGTGTATAATTTCCAGATGGTGTGAAAGCTAAAGTATATTTCCGCGGCGAGCCTTACAAGCGCGACGGACGCACCTACCTCAAGCTCAAGCAGCTCAAACTCGACTTCAGCGTCAAAGACATTGAGATGGGCGTCGAGAACTTACAGAACTCTAACTCTGTACTGCGTAAGTATTACACTACAATTCGACATCACAGATAATCTATTTATACTCTTGATTGTTGTTACTTGATGGAACTTGTTGTAATACTTAATGAAAACGATCTCACTTGTACTATTCCACAACTACAATATAAATAATATTTGCAGATATTGCGGGTTTCTGATGGCTCGGTTCATGTAGGTCGTAGAAAGAAATTTGGCCTACTGTATTTACTGCTCGTTCGCTCTAACTTTGCCGCTCGGCTCCATACTAAAGTCGAATTTATAATTAGACGATGTAAAATGACAGCAACTAATGTCACTTCTTCATAAAATGTTGCTTATTTTCTATGACGAAGTGACATTAGCTACGTCAATTTACTTCGTCTAATTAACAATTCGGGTATACGCCTCTACGCCAGCGGCAAAGTTAGAGCGAACGGGTAGTACGCTTCTATAATAGGCGTTTGATTTGATAGAATTCCTAAAACTTCAATCAATACTTTAAGATAATGTCTTGTAAGCCACTAAAAAATTATGTTACTCATACTTAATCCCTCTCTTTTATTATTAACTAAGTCAAATCTTTCCGGAGTCCCAGTTGTTTTAACTCAATATGCAGGCACAACCGGTCTCTCCCAAGGGGGCATCCTGGGTCCAACATTTTTTTTTCATTCAAATTTCCGAGGGCGAATAGTTACTAGATAACGATTATGATACTATTTGTAACAAAACTAATAACTTAATTTTCACCCAACAGAGGCAGCACTAAACCTGTTCATAAACACAAACGCTCAAGAGCTTCTAAAGGAAATGAAGCCGGAATTGAAGAGAGATCTAGCAGAGAAGATGTCACGGTTCCTAGACAGGATTCTAAAAGAGATACCTTACGACGATTGGGTCGTAGATTAGACCAATATGATAGTACATACACTAAAACATATACCGCAGTACTGAGAAACGTTTATGGTGCATCTTTGAGATATGTAATACGCTGTGTAAAATAAACTGTAGAAGCCAATTTGCAAAATGTGATAAATCTACAGTGAACAATCTTGACACTAAATTTGTCTGATTGTTGTTGGAAAGGAAACAATATTACACAAAAATCAATATATATTTTAAATTGTTAGGTACCTACTACTGGTAAGTATAATTACTTTATAATTTCACTTCATATTAAAAAAATCTTTTATATGTCGGTCATCTCAGCCACGGTCACGAGTTCGTTGTAAAATAATTGAAAACACTCAAAAACCATAATAAATTCGTAAAAATCTTACTACATTATGATGCAAACGCCTCATGAAAGTCAAGTTTAAAGGATTTCGTCTTCTTCAAAGTCAAAATGGTATTAGAATTTTGCAAATATGTAAATGGTTCTTTGAGTTTATATTTCGACATATTATTTTATAACAATATAACTAATCAATCGTCATCACTGGTGACCGTCGGGAATATTTTTCCCATTTATCAGCAGTGGCGAGTGTGGCGACAAAGTCAGTGGCGATAACTGGGAATAGCCGAGAAAAAGCTGAGCAACGTAGGTGTTTCCGCTCGAGGAAAAATGTTTACGTTTTCTTAAGCATTACCTTAGTGTAAAATAATTAAAGAAAACAGTAAAGAAATGCTTAAAAATTCCTTAAACGTTTCTTAGTACTTCAGACAAATTAGACATTAGAAACTATAGCAATCAAATCTACCTTTTCAGAGCCCGTTAAGAAATATTGATCGTTTTAGCCCCTCTCTATAAAATAGATTGCAGAGGGGCTTATGGCAAGACTTGTGTCTGTAGTCTGTGACTCTGTCGCATTAAACTACGTCACTAGGTCACGTGGATCATCTGTTTAAAGTTTGAAATAAAACAAAAATGACAACGTCAATCGGATTGAACTTTCACTTTCACAATAAACGTTTAAGAGATGGGCAGTCGGGTGAGACCGTCTCACGGCTTTCTTGTTTATCTTGACAAATAAACTTTTATCAAATCTGATGTAATTTATCACTGTTAATATCATTGATAATTATTTTAAATATGATCTTTTTGTCCTTGTCTACGATTGATAAAATTTCATCATTTTCACAATGATATCTTTGACAATAGAAATTGGTATTTTAAAATTCTCAATCAAAAATTCTATTATTTTAGAATTATTGTACAGATTTATACTAAGAGTGTGAAGTGTGAGTTAATGTTTAACATTGATTTAAAGATCGGTTGTATTATCGTCAATTGGTGCTAAAACTAGTTTTACATTCTAAGTATCATTGTTTTTTAAAGTTATAATATACAATATCTTAACTTACCTGAAATTTGAAACATCTAGATTAAACAATCTACGTTTTATTTTATTGTAAGTATACATTTGATTCTAAACTGAAAAGACATAATTATCTATTCACAACAAATATAATATGGACACGCTTTTCCCCAACCGGGTAGGCAGAAATATACAATACGATCACATTTTTCCAGCTGTATTTTTAGTCCGCCTTATAAAGTGTACCCGGTGTAGAATATGACAAAAAACTTTTAAAAAAAGTCACATAGAATACTCATATTACTGGAAGCGACGATTTACAGTGATTTCTGAAACATTGAAACGATTGTTAATGAAATGTCACAAACGGTTATCCATCTTAGAACTGACAGTAGCAAATATTGCTTAACACAATGACTTTATAAAACTCTTCCTTCCAAAGTAATTTCTTCAATTTACAAAACAGAACAAAATAGTTAATTTATACATACATAGGTAGATTTAAGTTATTTATTTAGACACCTCTAAATTAAGTTTTATTACATAGACCCAGTTGAACTTTTCTAGTATTTTACTTGCTAGTATTTGTATTATTATTATTATAATAATAATAAACTTCTTTTGTAAAACTGTAATAAAATTAATAATATTATATGACTTTTTCTTTCGTCCACAATTTCAGGTAATAAGTGAAAGTGACCGTTAGTTAACTTTGATTTTTTTTTGTAAAATATGTACCTACATGTCTTTATTCCGTCACGCCTTTATCCCAGAAGGGGTAAGCAGAGGCATTATGCCCCACATTTCACTATTTATAGTTTCGTCCTACATACACGTACCCTTGAGTACAAATTAGAAGGTAATTTTTCTTCTACGTAAATTATAGGTACTCTAACTAAGTACGTACCTAATAGATGGTTAGCTTAGCTTATTGTCGTGTTAAAATGAACAGGCGCAGGTTATGACGACCCGCTGTTGATATTTTTCAAGCCGCTCATAAGGCCTGCAACTTGGCTTAACGACTGCTTTACTTGCAACCGGGACCTACGGCTTTACGTGCCTTCCGAAGCAATGGAAAGTTGCCTACTGCAGTGATCGTTTACTGAACACTGAGTCCGCGGAGCCACGAGCGCTTTACGCAGCACGGAAACACTCTTTAGTTTTAGGTCACTAAGGTTACGTCCGCACAGGCAGGCGGCTTGCTTGGTGCCTAGCGCCTAGCGAGTCACCTAGCGAGTCGCTTAGTAAAACGGACATACTTGAATGTTCGCGACCGGCCGCACTGCGCGCTTGGCGCCTAGCGAGTAGCTTAGCGTGTATCCAAGTAAACAAACATGTTGGTTTTTTGTCGCCAGGCGCAAGGCATTTTGAAGAAAAAAATACGAAATATTAATCGCATCCATACATACAAATAAATTCAATTGGAGTGTCTGTTTGTAATATTAAAATAACCGCTTTCTACTGCATGCATATGAATGTATTACGGTACACATACCAAAATATATACTTTTAAAATTTTTGTCTGTCTGTTTGTTCTGGCCTCCGGCTAATCTCTGGAACGGCTGGACCGATTTGGACGGGACTTTCACTGGCAGATAGCTTATGTAATAAGTAGTAACTTAGGCTACTTTTATTTTAGAAAAATTCTTTCATTTTAGAAAAAAAAGCTAAATAAACTAAATTTTTTCGAAGTCGCGGACACAGCTAGTCATAAATAGATGAGTATCCGAATGAGTTAATTTTCCTTTAACTTTACTGAGAAGTAGATCAAATGTGTCTCTGGCCATACGCAAATCTTCGTAATTTTTTAGTGAAAATTATGCAATTGCTTATATAGAACAAAAAAATCCCCATGACTTGACCGTGTCTTATTTATGTCATGAACCCAATATGAAGCGCTCGTGGCCCCGCGGACTCAGTGTTGTGTAAACGATCACTGTAGTAAGCAACATTTACGGTGGCCGTTCATGGATGTGTGACCGTCTCGTGACCACTGTGTGACATTTATTTTCCGTGCTTCGAAAAGTCCTTGGTCCCGGTTGCCAGTAAAATAGCAGTCGAGGCAGTACCTAAGCCAAGTTGAGGGCCTTTTTAGGCGGCTTGAAAATTTTTAACAGCTGGCACTGCTGGCAGTCCTTGCCTGCGCCTGTCCATATCAACATGGCAATACGGCTCACCACCTATTACGTGGGACAAAATCTCAAAGGTGAAATGTGGGCATCTAAAATGCCTCTGTCTACCCCTTCGTGGATAAAAGGCGTGATCATATGTATGAACCCAATATAGAGCAGTATACTGGTTGAATTTATAGTCGTTCTGGACCCGAGAGGGGGTTACTCGGAATCAATAATGGAACCATTTCGGAGTGTCAAAACAGCTGTGCAGGTTATAATAAAAAAATGACTTCTATGTAATCTTTATCACTCGTTCGAGTTGAAACATTAGTAGCGCTTCGATTATTCATTGAACTTTTCAATGAATGAAACTCCGAAACCCATAGGTACCTACGCCGCGGCGCGTGCTTCCATGTGATCAGTTCACTGACCGAATGCATCGTTTCGATAATAATAGGTACTTAGATAATAATAAAGGACTCCAATTTCTCCTTCATACTTTACGCGGGCTTAGGACCGTCGGAAATACTTTAATATTGTTCTATTTTACGGTGAATTAATAAGGTTTATGTAATAATAATGAAAATAAACACGAACAAATAGGGAGTATTTCCGGCGTATTTAAAAAATTGGAGCTATTTACAAAATAATTAACTTAAATACCTAGACCTACCATTCACAGTTTATTTACACTTCCCTGTACCTTAGCAACTGCTCAAAATGGAGTCCAAAACGTTCGATACACAAACGGGCACGTTTTAGGCTATTGTCTTTTAGTTTATTCAATGTGTCTCTGTCACTTTTCACTATTTCAAAGGCGTCCACTATCGCACTGCGTAATTCATCACGAGATTCGTACTCTCGAGTGTAAACTAATCGTTTTATTTCCGACCACAAATAAAAGTCGATCGCGACGACAATACTGCGCGCGAGTTATAGTCGAACTGCGCGCCGCGGTCGCCTGCCGGCGGCGCGGCGGCGCGGTCGGCCGAGCGTATTTACCTACCTACAAGACGTAACTAGTCGAGTACCTACCGACGTTACTTGGCAACGAGTCCACGTGGACCGATGCGTTCATGCGTTGTGATTGGTCGAATTTTCCCGGCGCGGTGACTCTTGTTACTGATTGGAACGTTAGACATTGAATGAAAAATTGTAGTAGAAAATCGTAGTAAACGTATTTCGTGAAATTTAAAGGAATAACCACGTGTTCTCGTTTTGATTTTGGCAAACGATGTAGATTTTGACATTTTCGTAATTTTTTATTGTTGATTTTCAAATTGACAGTGCCGATCGGTTCTGTTATCGAAACTGGGCCTAAACCTTTCCGTTCCAAAACGACTATAAATTCAACCAGTATAGCTATTTTTGAAAGTGAAATCTCTTCAACGTGCCGACAAGCAAATGACCAAGGCACCTAGCGACCCCCCACGCAAACCACCTTTCAGTGCGGCCACCGTGTATCCTAGCAAGTAGCCAGGATGCAAGCCACCAGGCTCTAGGCGCCAAGCAAGCCACCTGCCTGTGCGGACGTAGCCTAAGAGCTACTCAACCACCTCGTGACATTTAATAATACATACAGTATGGAGTTCTTCAAAAGGGTTCTAAGAAGGTTGTTATAGGGTCGATAGCGCGAGTGTAGCGCCTCTGGTGTTGCAAACGTCCATAGACTACGGTGATCACTTTCCATCAGGTGGGCCGTATGCTTGTCTGTCACTTAGTTGTGTATAAAACCCGGCCAAGTGCGAGTTGGACTCACGCACGAAAGGTTCTGTACCAAAAAACGGTAAAAAATTACATTTGTAGTATAGGAGCCCCCGGCCTTAAAAATATTAATATTTTTCTGATTTTAGTATTATATTATAGCGGCGACAGAAATAAATCAACTGTGGAAATTTCAGCTCTCTAGCTATCGCGGTTCCTGAGGTACAGCCTCGTGACGGACACACAAACAGACAGATGGACAGCGAATCTCATGAATAGGGACCAGCCACAGCCAAAGTTGCTAATGCAGCGGTCGTTTGCAGACCACTGATTCAGCGAGTCTACGCGCCTTGAACATAAGAGTACTCCCACTTACTTTCAGTACTCAGTACAGTACCGAGACCTTCGAGGCCCAAGTCAGGGTCACCTCCAAGTGGTACTCCTGCTGACTAATGGAGAAGGACTTACCGTAGGAAGGAAAACTCGAAAGTAAACCCTGTAGGCACCAATAAGTCCGAACCCTTACGCGAAGCGAGATGTTAACCAAAATCTTATTTCAATTAGTCACAAAATACATTATTTTGTGACTAATTTACCAGCTCGAAAATAAAAATCTGCGAATTTATGTGGAAGCGCACTTACCTTGTACTTACTCTCGTCGGGTATGCGCGGCTCCCACCTGAAGAATGTAAGCGGTAGGACAATGTTGCCATATACAATACATAAAAGTACGATGCGTTTAGTGCGTGAGTGTTGACATATAATAATTATAATAAATATATAGGTACCTACTTAAATTTAAAAAAAAATGTGTCGGTACTGGCGCATCCAGTATGTTTTTTACACAACTAAGCGGCATACAAGCATACGGCCCATCTGATGGAAAATGGTCACCTTAGCCTATGGACGTGTATATCCTCAGAGGCGCTGCCGACCCTGAAAGAACTTTCTGAGACCGCTTTTGAAGAATCCTTGTAACGTGATATGTGAGTCAGCCACCTTATTACGCCCAAATTTAGGTAGACCTACCAAGGAGATAATTATGAACACTGATGGTTGATACAGTACTGCAGTTTATTTACATTTATTACAATACTAGCTGATGCCCGCAGCTTCGCCCGCGTAAAATTTCTTCCCGTGGGAACTTATTCCCAGGATAAAAGTAGCCTATGTGTTATTCCAGACTATAATGTATCTCTGTACCAAATTTCAGCCCGATCCGTTCAGCGGTTTGGGCGTGAAAGAGTAACAAACATCCACACTCACAAACTTTCGCATTTATAATATTAGTAAGATGTGATCTGATACAAATTAGTGAGCAAGGGAGGGAGATGGGTTCCTGAGACCCTAGACCACCAGATCCAGCGATGACGTGAAGATGGATTTGGTACATCACCTGAAGCCGAAGTAGCCGCGCAAGAGAGGGCAACACCCGCGTGTATGTCCTTTATACAGGGTGTCCTAGAAGTCGACGTCAAGCCGGAATCGGGTAACAGGCTAGGTTATAAATAGTTGTCAGAAAAATATAAAAAAAAATCTAGGTCTTGTATTTTAAAAATTATGGACGTTTTTTTGAAGGTCCATAATTTTTAAAATACAAGGCCTAGATTTTTTTACCATATGTTGAGGGTTCAGCTTGGGGTTAAAGAAATGATGCGCAGACGACTGATTAATGCGTATAATAAAATAGTGAAAAATTACAGTGTTCCATGTACGTTATGGTAGGTAGTATATAATATAGGCCGACGTGACGTCACATCCCAAAGGTTAAAAACGGACCCTAAAGGTAGGGATGCATAAAGCAAGGCTAGATCTTTGATGAAAAACTCCTACGTCCAGCAGCAAGCAGTGAACTGTCGCAGGCTGATTTGATTAAATAGAAAATTATAATGTATCTGCCCATGACCACCAGATCAGCCACCAACAATAACCACTCAAATTCAAATATCTACACCAAAAACACATAAAAGTTTCTAAGCAGTTGAAGGTAAAGTAGCTAAATGAAATAATAAACTACTTATTATTTCATTTAGCTCAGAAATGGTAGCATTACAGGAAAAAATGGTGGCATTAGAGGAAAAAAAATAGAACATGATACCTATTAACAAATATTTGATCAAATTGATAGATAATTTAACTTGATCGAAGATTGATAAGAAAAAACACATTTTAATACAATAAAGTGTTGACTAAATAGTAAGACTTTTGTAAATTCCCAGGCTTTTAGATTTAAGTCGATAAATAGTTTAATTAAGACACTATTTTGCGTAAGAAAGTTATATAATGTGCCGTGATTTCATCAACACATAGCAGCATTGTTACCGATTCTAGTTCAAAGAAAATTAGACAAAAGTTCTTGTAAAGATATTTCATTTTTGTTACGGGAGGGAAAATTCTGCATAGATGCTATGTCGGACTCCTACCGACTAAAATACCTCACGTATCCTACCTAACAGCCTACGGTTGAGAGCCCCGGGTAAGCCCTCGGAAAGATACCCCAGGACTCCCAACAGACCCGGCTACCACTGCGGCTTCACGTAGAGGGTCGCTATCCCGCTTATTTGGGGGGAGGGGGGGGAGGCGTGCGTTACTCTCTCCGGTCACGCTGTCGTCTAGGGCTTGCTTTTCTGTGAGGACCGTAAGCAGTAAGATAAAGTTCTTACGGAATGTAGACCAAGGTTGTAACTAGAGTAGAGGGGTCTGCAAGTAAGTAGAGTCCAAGAGTTTTCATGTGGATATTCATTCAAAGTTGAAATATAAAACACGGCAAAACGTGAGTATGGATGACCCTTTGAGTAGGGGTGCAAACGCTTTCTGCTTTTAGGAATTTGAAAAAATCAAAGAGAAAGCAACCACAGGCAGGTTTTAGAAGTATACGAGCGACAGTCAGTTAAAAAAGAAAATGTATTTTTCGATAAAGGGACTACTTATTGCTATACCTATTCTTTGATCGAATGGTAGGTAAAAAACCCCATATATTATCTCTCGCTCTACAATACAACAAATACAAAATTACGTTTGTTGTATGGGACCTCCTTTATTTTTCCGTGCCCCGCTGACTTAGCGTTCTGTAAACGGTCACTGTAGTAAGCAACATTTACTGTGGCCGGTTATGGATGGGTGACCATCACATGACCACATTGTGACATTTATTTGCGAGCGTTTCCGTGCTTCGGAAGGCACGTTAAGCCTTTGGGCCCGGTTGCCAGTAAAATTGCAGTCGTTAAGCCAAGTTGAAGGCCTTTATGGGCGGCTTGCAAAATATCAACAGCAGGCAGTCACGGCCATACGACTCAGTACACTACCTATTACGTGGGACAATTTCTAAAAAGGTAAAATGTAGGCATATAATTAGCCTCTGCCTACCCCTTTGTCGATAAAGGCAAGATCATTTTGGGAGTTCTGGGACATCCTTCCGAGGGCTTACCCGGAGCTCCCAACTATAGGCTGTTGGGCGTTACGAGAGGTTTTTTAGTCGGTAGGAGTCCGGCATAGTTTCCATGATGGATTTTCCCTCACGTTAAAAGAAAGGCATGATCATATTTTATTTGTTTTTATTTTTTATAGTGTCTCTGTAATAGCTTTGGGGAAAGAAAGAAAGAAAGAAATTTATTCAGGCGCATTAAATTCTACACAAACTATAATAGTACAAAATTAGAAATACCCAGTGCATGCACCCGAAAAGGCAGCCATCTCAGCATATGCTACATACCATTCATAGAAATGGTATGCAGATGGTATGTAAGGGTACGGAACCTTAATACATTAAGGTAGATGTGTGCAAAGTGGTCTATCCAGAAACATTACTGCGGCATTCTATCTTCATCTTGACATCGATTGCACAACCACACGTGTTGTGACACCTTCAATATGCATATCTGTTTCTCGTATTGCGTAAGCTGCTCTTATAAACGTAAGTAGATGTTGCCCGCGGTTTCATCCGCATGAGATTCTGTAACGTCCGCATCCCAAGGAACTTACTTCGGGGAAAAAGTAGCCCATATTATGTTATTCCATATTCCAGACTCTATTCTATTTCAAATTTTCCCTAGAGTCGTTCAGACGTGAAAGAATCACAATTGTAATACATACAAGCTTTCGCATTTATAAATATTACTTAATAAAGATTGTATGGAGGTAAATGAAGCCTATTGTACTGTCTATCGAGTTCAATACCGTAAAAAACATAGGCGTGTGCGTTTACAGCTAGGAAGTCCCCATTCCTACCTCTCCCCTCTCTTCTGAACATTACAAAGATACCACTCACAATACACATGTACAGTGGAGAGAATCTTCGCCAGAACTGAGCGTTTCAAAAGGTCGTTCCTCTGTCGAACTATAAGAACATGTAATGAACTGCCCGCACACGTGTTTCCCTCATCTTATAATCCCGGGTTCTTCAAGAGGAGCGTGAAGAGGCACATCACAGGGCCGCCAACTAGAGGACCACTGTCAGAAGTGGCCCCCAATCGCTAGATGCGCCACTACTTTCCATCAGGCTGGTGGCGACGTCAATTTGGCGAGCTAAATATAAAAAAAAACTATATACATATATTTTTGATTAAAGTACAAGTTGCTACATGGCTATTGCTAAATAGTAGTAGCTATTTACATTGCTATGCTTGAGGACCTATTTCCAGTCTTGAAAATTATTACGAAAACTAGATTTAGGAATTTTACCCGAGAATTAACATTTATTATTAGTTCATAATATATTTGGTTTGAATAATTATCGGTCTTGCGCAGGACCCAAATCTGCGTCTTTTGGCAAACAGGGTCTGACGCTTTAGTCATCAAAACACTCTCCGTCTTTTCTCAAACGACGAATTAAGTATTTAACCTCACACATCTTGGGGCTAGTTTGCAATCAATCAAGCAAATGCTGAATACCAATCGCAGTCCACTGATGGATGTGGACTTCTTCCAATTTAATTTCTGTGGGGAGCTATTCGGCCTCATTTTTTTAAGGCTATAAATAGATCGCCGTTGCAATTACGTCTGACTCTCTAGATAAAAAGACTAGGTAAAGAGATTTTTTTTTATCATTATACCACGCTGAACTACCCGGATTGGCACAGGGATTTGTTTCCCCCTAGGTGAGGCCGCGGTGATAGTCAAAGTATGTCGGAAATCCTGAGACATCCTTCCGAGGGCTTACCCTGGACTCTCGGTAGACAGTGGTGTCGTCCATTAATCACGTGAGGCTCGAAAGGGGGGGGGGGGTCTGACAAAAATCACGAAACATCACCAGGGGGGGTGGGGGTGTAGTGAGATATCACGTGTATTTATTTCGAACAGCAACTTTACAACCCTGAATTATATAGTAGTAGGAATAATTAGCACCGTATCTCCAAGTCAGAACACTGAATTCTATAATACAGGCAATAGCCTAGTTTGAGATGCAGTCGTTAGTACCTCTAGTAACACAACAATATGTAACCTACATTGTAATTTTATCATGTGACCTATGTGTTGTAAATTTGTTCAATAAATTACTATTAGTATTACAACCCTGAATTTGAGATCACTGTAATTTCTGAACAACAAAACCTACAATATTACCTACTGCCTCTGTGGCGCAGTCGTGGGTTCGATTCCCACCGGAGACAAATATTTGTGTGACTCATAAATGTTTGTCTCAAGAGTCTGGGTGTTTCTATGTATAATATGTATGTGTTTAAAAAGTATATAAGTATTAATATCCGTGGTCTGATACCCATGACACATGCAGATTATTCATAGCTTACTTTGGGATCAGATAGCGTTGTGTGAAATGTTTGTGAATATTTATTATTTATTTATTATATTAAAACTTGTATGGAATAATTCATAAAGCACTTAATTTCTTTCTTACATCAAAAATTTATTGAAATCGGAATACCTATGCGTTGATCATACAACACAAAAATAATTTTGTTTCTCATCGTGTCTCCCAAAGGAACCGCGCAGAATATTGGCATCAATCCGATCAATAATAATCTCAAATTATGTCAGTATTATTTAAAATATTATTCAATCCATAGTTTTGGCGTGATACAGAAAGACATACAAAAAAAACTATTTTAGCTTCAATATCGCATGTAATGGAAGTTACATAGATAGAATGTCTAGTAAAAAAAATATCTTGGTAAATAATCTATCTATCTATACTTATAATAAAACTGTAGAGGGTCGGGAGTCTGTACATGGAAGATATTTTGAAAATTTTAAGTGTAGGGCGTTCTCTAATCGATACTGAAGCCGAAAATGTAATTTAAAATTTTCATGTCTGTCTGTCTGTCTGTCTGTCTGTCTGTCTGTCTGTCTGTATCCCGACTAAGTATCACGCCGAAACTACTGAACCGATTTGAATGATACTTAGTACGATGTAAGCTTTTAGTCCGAGGAAGGTTCTTAGATACTTTTGATCCCGATATTTTGCGCGGGTCCTTCAGGAGAGGGGATGAAAGGCAAAATAGGTTTTTAGCTATAATTTCTTACTGCATGGTTCGATTTCAAATATTTGTTTGGTGTCTGAAAGGGAATACTTTAAGCATTATTCCATACAATCTATACTTATAATAAAACTGTAGAGGGTCGGGAGTCTGTACATGGAAGATATTTTGAAAATTTTAAGTGTAGGGCGTTCTCTAATCGATACTGAAGCCGAAAATGTAATTTAAAATTTTCATGTCTGTCTGTCTGTCTGTCTGTCTGTATCCCGACTAAGTATCACGCCGAAACTACTGAACCGATTTGAATGATACTTTGTACGATGTAAGCTTTTAGTCCGAGGAAGGTTCTTAGATACTTTTGATCCCGATATTTTGCGCGGTTCCTTCAGGAGAGGGGATGAAAGGCAAAATAGGTTTTTAGCTATAATTTCTTACTGCATGGTTCGATTTCAAATATTTGTTTGGTGTCTGAAAGGGAGTACTTTAAGCATTATTCCATACAATTTTCAATATTGAGGGTTATATAGTTGAGAAATTAGGGGCATCTCAACTTTCGGTAAATCTAGAATTCAACGTTTCTTTTGAAAGTGAGTCTAAACGGGCGTGTTGGCTTAATCATAAAAGAGCTTAATGATTAAGGCTATCTATCTATCTATACATATAATAAAACTGTTGAGGGTCGAGAGTCTGTACATGGAAGATATTTAGAAAATTTTAATTGTAGGGCATTCTCTAATCGATACTGAAGCCGAATATGTAATTTAAAATTTTCATGTCTGTCTGTCTGTCTGTCTGTCTGTCTGTCTGTATCCCGAATAAGTATCACGCCGAAACTACTGAATCGATTTGAATGAAACTTTGTACAATTTGAGCTTATGGTCCGAGGAAGGTTCTAGGATACTTTTGATCCCGATATTTGGTGCGGTTCCTTTGGGAGAGGGGATGAAAGACAAAATGGATTTTTAGTTGTAACTTCTCAATGCGTAGTCCGATTTCAAAAATGTTTTCAGTGTCATAAAAGGAATGTTTTGAGGATTGTTTCACACAAGTTTCAATGTTGAGGGGTTTGTAGTTAAGAAATGAGAGACATCTCAACTATCGCAAAACCTCGAATTCAATGGTTCCTTTGAATTTGAGGCTAAATCTAAACTGGCGTGTTGGCTTAATCATAAAAGAGCTTAATGATTAAGGGTATTGTAAAATGATTCAGTCCACGCCGGAGGCGTGGGCTGAATTGTTTTAGAATAGACTTAATCTTTAAGCTCTTTTATGATTAAGCCAACAGGGCAGTTTCATGCGCTACTTGATCAGTCTGATGAAGAAATACACCTCTTTTTATACTCCATCTGTGACGTAAACGAAGTTGCGAGGGTCAGCTAGTACTTATAATAAAACTGTTGAGGGTCGAGAGTCTGTACATGGGAGATATTTTGAAAATTTGAATGGTAGGGCGTTCTCTAATCGATACTGAAGCCGCAAATGTAATTTAAAATTTTCATGTCTGTCTGTCTGTCTGTATCCCAAATAAGTATCACACCGAAACTACTGAATCTATTTGAATGAAACTTGGCACAATCAGAGCTTATAATCCGAGGAAGGTTCTAGGATACTTTTGATCCCGATAATTTGTGTGGTTCCTTTGGGAGAGGGGATGAAAGACAAAACGGTTTTTCAGTTGTAACTTCTCAACGCGTGGTCCGATTTCAAATATTGTTTTAGTATTGGAAAGGGAGTACTTGAAGAATCATTTTACACAAGTTTCGATATTGAAGGTTTTGTAGTTCAGGAATTAGAGACATCTCAACTTTCGCAAAACCTAGATTTCAATGGTTCCTTTGAATGTAAGGGTTATTCTAAACGGGCGTGTTGGCTTAATCCAGGCCTTCCCAACCTTTTTCAGGTCACGGCGCCCCTATAAGGTTTGAAAATTTTCACGGCGCCCTCACATGCCACGTGAAATCTACCCCCCCTCCTCGTCGTATCTCCGCTGGCAATTGCCTCATTAACACGCGTCACTATCCTGTGACATGTCTTGGCAAACTCATCTTGTGGACCGAACCGGAAATCCCTCATGGATGCTATGCCGGACTCCTACCGACTAAAACCACACGGTGCCCACTTTGGGGGTTCGGGTTCTTACGGCGTCTTTGTGGTTGTTCGGGTGTTACTTCGCTTCTTGGGTCGTGTGGCGTGCGAGAAACTTTTACGTCAAGCTGTCGTCCTAGCCCAGCTTCTCTAAGGAGGGTGAGCAGCCCCGCCCCGTCCTTAGGCCCGTGGCATGGAAGCCGATAATCTTGGGCGAAGACAAGTGTATGGCGCCCTCGCTGTAGATTGCGAAACTCGGGTTGGAGAGTAATCTCCCGCTTCCTACACGCCGTGTTTTTCACGAGCACGAGCATTAGTGCTCGCAGAAAAATGCGGCGGCGTCTCACTACTTCTGACTGGAGATCATGGCTCGCACCGTGGCCTCCAGCGAGATATGGTTCACATCTAGACCTGCTACAACTCCACCAATGTATGGAGAGCAGTGTCCTCGCTGCGTTCCTCGTAGTGCTGGCACTCGGCCGTGTTCTCCCGGTGCATTCGCCACAGATGCTTACAGATACACCCGTGCCCGGTTGTTATCTGTATCAACCAATAGGAGAGATGGTTCCTTTACAGCCACTCGTTTATGATCGGTCTGATCGCCCTGTTTGTGGCGTTATCCCACCTTGGTTGCTTAAGTCGCACTTTTCAAGTCTCTGTGATTTCCTGATGGAGCAAGGATTGTTGAGCAGCTCGGACCACTGAGCCAAGAAAGCTGTCTGTGACCATGTGGCCGCCTATATTACCACCTCTCACAACTAAGACCCTTTTTTACAAACGAGTTTTGAAGTGGAGACCGCTACTTGGGAAACGACGAGTAGGACGTCCACCCGCCAAATAGACCGACGACCTGGACCATGTGGTGTTTTTTTTTGGTGACGCGTTGTATATGCGTTTGGGCACCGTCATCCCAGCCGCGGGGACAGGTGAGACGGTGTGTGGGGCTTCCGGTCCCTGAAAGGGACCGTCCTACCCACTAAAATCCGCTGTGTTCCTTCTCACCCTATAGCCGCGGGCCGAAGAATATCCAAAGAATATTCACGTCGCTGGCCCGGCGGGGTCGCCCCGCACGTCCGGGACTCTCCTCGGGGGAGCAAGATTGGCGGCTCCCTCTGAGCTCCCTAAGAAGCTGACAAAAACCCAAGCCCGCATCGCACCGCTCTTGAGCGCCTTTCTGGAAGCAGAGAGGCACTGAAGGCACCTCCGGAGCACGGAGAGGTGCCTTCCGCCAAATGATCATCGGTGAACGGGATCCCGCGCGCACGAAGGCTGCCATACGGCGCCCCCGAACCAGACGGCGGGATATCTCTCTTGGCGACCGTGTGGCGTTAGTTGGGAGAGGCCGTTTATGATATTTTTTACGAGTTTTTTTTTACGTACATAGGGGCGCCGCGTGGAGCGTCGCGGCGCCCCTCTGGACTTCCTGCGGCGCCCCGGGGCGCCGCGGCGCACAGGTTGGGAACCCCTGCAAAGAGCTTAATGATTAAGGCTATTGTAAAATAATTCAGTCCGCGCCGAAGGCGGGGACTGAATTGTTTTAGAATAGACTTAATCTTTAAGCTCTTTTATGATTAAGCAAACAGGGCCGTTTCACACGCTGCTTGATGAGTCTAATGAAGAAGTGCCTCTCCTTTCGCGAACCTTATGTGACGTAAACGAAGTTGCGAGGGTCAGCTAGTTATCAAATATATTTGACGTACAGATTTTAAAGTTTCTATAGCTTTATTATCTATATATATAAAAATCAATGCCACTTTTCGTTGTAATTTTATAACTCAAGAACGGGCTCACCTACCAAAACCAAATGTTTAGGCTTTGTTCGGACTATTTAGTAGATGGTTTATGTGAAGTTTGCACAAAATCGGTCGTGCGGTTCTTCATTTATCACGCAAACGAAGTTGCGCGGGTCAGCTAGTAAGTTATATTATATATAATATATTAGAATAGCCGATGCACGCAGCTATGACCCCGTCCACCGATGATCATTTGGGGGAAGTCCCCTCTCCTTGTCCCGGAGTTGCCTTCAGAGCCCACCCGCTCACAGCTCTCTACTCTCTCTGCTTCCAGAGAAGCGCTCGAGAGCGGTGCAATGCGGGCGAGAACCCCGAAGTGTTGGGGGCCCCCGGCCGGGCTGGGCCGACGTGAATAATCTTTAAATATCAATGCCGGCTGTAGGATGAGGAGGAACACCGCGGGGTTGAGTAGGTAGGTGCTGCCCCCGCAGCTAGGATGCTGGTGCCAAACCGCATTCCCCCCGTAACAAAAAAAAAAGCAGCTCAGTCAACGTGGATATCGTTAGTCGTGACCAAAAGCATAATGATCGCATGGAAATTCAACCTTGATTATTGTACTTTTGCTCATAACTTCGCTTCTATTTAGCCAACTGCGATCAAACCAACGTAAGATTTTAAGCTTGACAAAGTGACACCTTCTTTATTAGCTCCAAAATAATTAATATTATATAGAAACACGACGGGAGTAAATGCAACGGGAAATATATTAAAATATTAATACGATATTCGTCTCTATTATGTGACGCAAACGAAGTTGCGCGGATTAGCTAGAAGTTTGGATAGATAATATCAATAGAGACTTCTATGTACAAAATTTTTAAAAAAACTTTGTAGGTAGTTACTAAAAATACACGTGATTCGGCTCAGGGGGGGAGGGGTAATCTGAAACCTCACCAAATATCACCAAGGGGGAGGGGGGGTCCAAAAAATGCCCAAAAAACCTCACGCGATTAATGGAGGGCACCTAAGGTACGTTTGGTTTTAGTCGGCAAGAATCCAGCAGAGTATTAATGAGAGATTTTCACAAGCCGGGGCCACATTAAAGAAAACGTCAATGCCCATCATCGCGATAAATATTGCGCTAATTATGGCGTTAATTCTTAACGTCACCATTTGAGTAGTGTGGCCGCTTCAACGTAATAATTTTCGCGTGAATGCCCATTCTTGGCGTTAAAATTGACGTTAAGTGTGACCGAATTAAATTTTACAAAAATACCTTAGCTCCTTAAAAATATACTGAATGTATCTATATATAATACTGGCACAGAGAAAATATACCGATAAAAATACCGATTATCAAAACGTGTTTATTCTTTAATTACTACCTTATTTTTATAAAAGAAGAACCTAGAATTTACATTTAACATTTTATTTGAAGGATTGAATTCAACGTCCTTCACCTGCAACACGCTTCGTAAAAAAAAATTACCGAATGTTATTGCAACAAACCCTACAAAGAAAAAAATCATTGCGATGAGGAATTGGGTTTTTATTTTTTCAGGTCCTTAGCGAGCTCCGGGGGAACCTCCCATCTTGCTCCCCCGAGGAGAGCCGCCGAACGGTTCTCGACGGGAATAATCTTTGGAAATTCTTTGGCTTTCGGCCGAAATTTTCCCGGCTTTCCGGATTCCCGGCTATAGGGAGGAGGAATACCACCAGGTTTAATGGGTAGGACGGCCCCGTTCCGGGACCGGGAGCCCCACACCCAGCTGTTTTACATGATAATTTTGCTATCCAATATGGCCGCCGCGCCGAAATCATAAAATTTCATGATGGGTATCGTTTAAGGGGGTTTTTGGTATGCTGAGTACGAATTTCGGGTTAATTTAGAGATCCAATATGGCCGCCGCGCCGAAATCACAAAATTTCATGATGGGTATCGTTTAAGGGGTTTTTTGGTATGCTGAATACGAATTTCGGGTTAATTTAGAGATCCAATATGGCCGCCGCGCCGTTATCACAAAATTTCATGATGGGTATCGTTTAAGGGGTTTTTTAGTATGCTGAATACGAATTTCGGGTTAATTTAGAGAACCAATATGGCCGCCGCGCCGTTTTCACAAAATTTCATGATGGGTATCGTTTAAGGGGTTTTTTAGTATGCTGAATACGAATTTTGGGTTAATTTAGAGAACCAATATGGCCGCCGCGCCGAGAACACAAAATTTCATGATGGGTATCGTTTAAGGGGTTTTTTGATATGCTGAGTACGAATTTCGGGTCAATTTAAAGATTCGAATATGGCCGCCGCGCCGTTATCACAAAATTTCATAATGGGTATCGTTTAAGGGGATTTTTGGTATGCTGAGTACGAATCTTAGGTCAATTTTGAAATTCAAGATGGCCGCCGTGCCACTGTTTTGAAATTTCATGTTGTATATCGTTTATGGGGTTTTTTGGTATGCCAAATACGAATTTCAGGTAAATTTTGCAATCCAATATGGCTGCCTCGCCACCGTTGTAAAATTTCATGTAGCATATCGTATAAATGGAATTTTGATATGCGGAGTACGAATTTAGCGTTAATTTTGCAAAATTATCTTGAAATTCGTACTCAGCATACCAAAAAACCCCTTAAACGATACCCATCATGAAATTTTGTGATAATGGCGCGGCGGCCATTTCGGATTGCAAAATTATCATAAAATTCGTACTCAGCATACCAAAAAACCCCTCATACAATATACAGCATGAAATTTTACAACGGTGGCGCGGCGGCCATCTTGGATTGCCAAATTGACCTAAAATTCGTACTCAGCATACCAAAAAACCCCTTAAACGATACCCATCATGAAATTTTGTGATAACGGCGCGGCGGCCATATTCGAATCTCTGAATTAACCTGAAATTCGTACTCAGCATACCAAAAAACCCCTTAAACGATACCCATCATGAAAATTTGTCATATCGGCGCGGCGGCCATATTGGATCTCTAAATTAACCCGAAATTCGTACTCAGCATACCAAAAAACCCCTTGTACAGTATCCAACATGAAATTTTACAAAGGAGGCGCGGCGGCCATCTTGGATTGCAAAATTGACCTAAAATTCGTACTCAGCATACCAAAAAACCCCTTAACGGTACCCATCATGAAATTTTGTGATAATGGCGCGGCGGCCATATTGGATCTCTAAATTAACCCCAAATTCGTATTCAGCATACTAAAAAACCCCTTAAACGATACCCATCATGAAATTTTGTGATAACGGTGCGGCGGCCATATTGGATCTCTAAATTAACCCGAAATTCGTACTCAGCATACAAAAAAACCCCTTAAACGATACCCATCATGAAATTTTGTGTTCTCGGCGCGGCGGCCATATTGGATCTCTAATATACCCAAAAATACTGACTTTTACCAATATACTGATATCGAAAAAAGTCAATAAAATATACCGAAAAAGTATTAAAATACTGAAAACGGTCACACTCTCACGGTGCGCACTGACACACGTAGTGTGGCCGCTTCAACATAATAATTCTCGCGTTAATCTCTTTGATGTGCCGCCACTTGAGCTATCGCCTAACGTCAAACGGCAATGTGAATGCCGTTGTCGAATTATTTGCGATAATTCGGTGGCTACACTAACGTTTAACGTTCATCAACGCCATTATTAATGGCATTTCCCCTTAGTGTGGCCCGAACAACACGTAAAAAATAGAGATTTGTTTCAAGTAGGTATTCCATCTTTTCGCAATTACCTCGTCAATCGGTCAGCAGGTACACCACAAGCTGGTGAAGCTGGCTAGAGTCTTGAATAGGTAGGATCTCATTGTACTCGTCTCCAAGGTTCGGTATATTGACACTATTGTCAATATCATCCCAGATTTGAATTCTGGTCGCTTTCGGAAATGAAGCCAAATCGTTGAACATTTTTCTATGAATTTTTATACCGAACCTTGGATTGTTTTCTATTTGTGTTCTATTTGTGTTGATTGTGTTCTATAACACAATGGAAAAGAACTGAATATTTATACCTCCTTTATTTATTTTGCTATGGTCAGATAAACAATGATAAGAAATCTAACTTGTTGTTTGTGTGAAGCAAACTCGAAAATAATTCAATCTACTTTTTAGGGTTTCGTAGCCAAATGGCAAAAACGGAACCCTTATAGATTCGTCATGTCTGTCTGTCTGTCTGTCTGTCCGTCCGTGTGTCACAGCCACTTTCTCCGAAACTATAAGGCCTATGCTATTGAAACTTGGTAAATAGATGTATTCTGTGAACCGCATTAAGATTCTTATATAAAACTAGAAAAAAAGCAGTAAATTTTGGGGGTCCCCATACTCAGAACTGAAACTCAATTTTTTTTTTTCATCAAGGCCATACGTGTGGGGTATCTATAGATAGATCTTCAAAAATGTTATTGAGGTTTCTAAAATCATTTTTGCCTTAAGTGAATAGTTTGCGCAAGAGACACTTCCAAAGTGAAAAAATGAGTGTCCCCCCCCCCCCCCCCTCTAACTTCGCACCTAAGAGAATGATAAATCTAAAAAAATGTATGATGTATATTGCCATAAAAACTACCAACGAAAATTAGTTTGAACGAGATAGAGCTGGTAGTTTTTTTTTAATACGCCATAAACCGAAATTTTCGGTTAGAAAAATCACTACCACGGCGAACGTCTTAAAACATCAATCAAAGTTACAACGAACTATAAGAACTTTTATATTATGTTACTTGCTGCTCCGAAACCCTTCATGGGCGAGTCCAACTCGCACTTGGCCGGTTTTTTTACTCCTTCTATGAATGTAAATTATATTTACAACTTATTGTTTAACGTCTAATCTGGATTATTTTTAAGTAATTGGCCTTCAGAAAACTTATAAATAAGAGGTTCAATGAGACTCAAATCGCTTAGGCTAAAAATATACTAATCGGTGGTAATAACTTAATCATAGAGCCTATTAAATATTATTTTAAAATATTTTTTCATAGTTGCTACGCAAGAAGTTATAACTTCAGACGTATATAAAAATAAATTCATGAATCATACATAAATGGCCGTATATTACAAGTTTAAAACATATTTGTACAAAATTTTATAGGTGCTATGTTTCTATCAGATAGCAAGTGACAACAGGTGTCTTGCAACATCCACAACCGCGGGAAGGGGCTTGCACTTTCGCAGGCACAGTTTATACTGCGTTTGCCCACAGCTCTGTTCAATTTAAAACATTAACTTGTGTTCTCTTTACATTTAAAACATGTTTACAATATTTACGAAAGATTAATCTACACATTTATAACTACAATAAAGTTTTATTTATAATTAGCATTGATATATTGCTAATTTGTAAGTGAAAAAGAGTTTAATTTGTGAATTTTTGATTATTTTTTTTATACAAAGTTGCAATAATGCGTCCGCTTAATTTATTCATTAGTTTAAGTGCCATAGTGTTGTGCTGTTCACCAGTGACGAGGTCTGATGGAGAATACAAGGAGATCCGTAAGTACCTACCTCTAAACATTTAGGGTAAGGCTCTACTAGAGCTAAAGTAACTACAAGTGCATACATGTGCTTCTACTGTCTTACCTAGACATTGAAATAATCCAAAATAACACCTGAAAATAAGTCAAATCAAATGCTGCAGATAAATTCCAGGATGACCTATATCCTTGAAGTAGAACATTTCGGAAGCAACAACTATAACTTGTAAATATTATTCAACCTAGTAAGTCAAAGAAATGAACCTATTGCAGTTCATTGATGGATGTAGTTCTCTCCCAAATATGGTATGCCTACGATAGGCAGATGGATACAAACTACTTCTTGCGACTCTACATAGACAAAATCTGTTATTATCGGTAATGCATAAACCAGAGACTATACAGTGTTAGTTTTAAGCTGGTATTCAGCATTAATGTAAGCGACGGCCGTTCGTCAATCTGTAAGCATAACTTCACTTCTATTATAATGGGAGGTTGACTTGTACCCGGGGAGTCGATTGACTATTGCTGGGTTGCTGTTGTTGGTTGCTAGGTGTAGGCCTCCCCCAAATTCGCAAATCGCCCGTGTTTGTGCCGCCCGTATCTAGCATGGGCACGCGACCTACTTTAGGCGGCCTTGTCGACCTTGCGGTTGGGTTGGTCTATTTAAATACGCTGCGGTTTCCATTAACGCGATCATCACTCGAGAACCTTTCAACCTCATCGGCCGTCAGTTAAACGAGGAATTTGTCACACTGCCATTAAGTTGTCATGCCGCGGTGGGAATGTCGGAAGACCGGGAATATCCTTCCAAGGGCTTACCCGGGACTCCCGGTCTTAGACAGATGGCATGGCACCGTGTGATTTTAGTCAGTGGAAGCCCGGCATGACATCCACGAAGCTTTCCACTCGAAAATAAAATGCCTATGCCCCGGGTATTCTTTCGGAATTCCTCATTGTGGATTCGAGCACGAACAAACAGAATTCAATCAATGAAATGAGGCCATCATCACTGTCCATCTATACAAAAGAAACGTAGGGCCTATCCCAAAAATTTTATGCCGTAACTGAACTCGTATTAAGAATGAGAAATGAAAGACAAGAAATGTCAATTCCAGTTTATAGTACGAAATAAGCTACCTTTATTTACCTGGAATACGAATCCATTGCTGAAATGGGGAAAGAATTTCACCATGTCACCGTCAAGCATTTTGATAAACATTCCGTACCAAAATATCATTAATAACATCTAGTTAATCACAGTCTGAATGTCGGTTGTTTCCGATAGTGTGTTATGTAACTAAATAATAAACCCTTGATGTAAACGTAACCGTGAAAGGAGCTTTTGTAACTGTTACGTAGTAATGTATGCAGTCGCATAATAAATGTAATTCGCATTTGAGGTCTAGGTAGTATCAATTAAGGAAACATTTTTGTATATTAATAAGAAACTACGTACGTAAAGTAACCTTAATCCTTTAACCTACATCATTTTACTAAACGTTTCAACACTATATTAAAGAAATAAATTCTGACATAAGCATACCTATGAAGTTTATAAAATTAAAACACACACATACCTATATACATCTCGGCTGTACAATTTCAAAACCTAGTAAGGGACTCGAGACAAATTTTACAGGAGAGCCAAAAAACGAGTTGGTCAACTTGAGACCTTGCCGCTCCGAGACTAGAAGAGCTACAGCGATGAGAGTTATATCAAAAGATGCGGTATATCCTTGGCTTTGCACAGAGTTTAACTATTTTTGAGCATAAATAATAGATCACGTTTTATAGCACTTACTAATGATTAAATAGCTTTTTTAATTTCGAGCAAACCTGTTTATCAATTTTATAACATAGTAAGTGCCGTTACTAGGATTTTAATATTGTTGAATAAGTTCGCCTATTGCCACGATTACCAGTTTAATAAAGCTGTTAGTACAATTTTATAAGAAAGTCAGTTACTTTTACATGAAATATTGATTCATATTTTATTGAAATGTAGAAAAAAATATTAAATGATATACCTAGGCTCCATGAAACGTGAAAAGATCAACTAAAAACGTATTAATCTGTAATAATTTGCCCCCCTGAAACTAAATCTTCGGATGCGTCACAAACTGGACGATAAATCCAAAATTGACTTTGGTTTGAAGGCATGAGCGAAACAAGTTTGAACAGAATACCATCTTTTTTACCCTGTTTCAAGATTTTGTCTAGATATTCCCTCATGGATGGTGTGCCGAACTCTTACAGACTGAAACCTCACGGTACTATACCACTACCTACGGTCGGGAGCTCCGGGTAAGCCCTCAGAAAGATGTCCCAGGATTACTTCATTTGGTTTGGGTACTTTTCCGCGACTTTGGGGTTTCTCGGCTGTTACTCTCGCTTCCTGGATCGTGTGTCGTGCGAAAAGTTTTCACGCCACGCAGAGTGGAGAGGTGAGCAGCCCCACCCCATCTTTAGGCCCCCAATCATGGAAGCCGACAATATTGAAGTGTATGGCACCCTCGCCACAAACTGTGGATCTCAAGTTGGATATTTATCTCCCCTCGCAGCGAAACACTGCTCGCAGAAAAACGCGGCAGCATCCCACTTACTCCCACTGGAGATCATGGCTCGCAGTCAGTCTCCAGCGAGATAATGTCCACGTCCACACCTGTCACCGTGGGCGCCAAATCCTAGTACCTGGCTCCCACGCTGTGAACTCCATCAATGTATGGATTGCTGTGTCCTCGCTGAGTCCTTCGCAGTTGTAACGTAACGGGCGTCAAGGGTGTCGGTGTGGACTTCCCAAGTCCCGTGTTACAATAGTTTGATTTGTAAAAGAAGATTACCTGGATAACAGCAGCCGGAGATACAGTGGACCTTTTAGGTTAAGGGCCGTGTTGTCTGGCTAGTAAACCCCTGTTGCAGTGAGTTCGTGAAAGAAAAACCAGTGTATATTATTATCACCACGTTTAATGGTCTACAATACAAAAACCACAGGCCTTGTGGTATATCAAACGCACTACTTAGCCTATATATATATGGCAGGATGTACCAGTATTACTCCAGTTAGAATACTTATATCTACACACACTTTACTTACTTGCTATAAACTTATATCAGATCTATTGACCTGGCCGGCTCTTGCGCCGATGCGATGAAATTATTTCATTTGACACAATTAATTAAACATCACCTTGTGACGTGGCTAACAAAATATACTTTAATCTAGCGACCTAGAGATGGATCCATTCTGGTTAACATTATTATAATCTATGATTTAAAGGCTAAATAAATCTAGTTACATTCTCGGATCGTTATGCAGCCTCCTGAAGGTGAACTACGTTGTTAAACTGTCGGTGGACTATCGCGTAGGCACCGCTAACCAACGAGATGCAGTAATCAACCTCGCGTATGGATGTATAAGAAGAATCCTGGTGGCCCTCCTTGGTGCCAAGTAGTGAAAAAGAAATGCACGTGGCGTAAAAAAGAGAATAAAAAATGCCGGTGCGAGAACCGGTTACCGCTACAAAGCCGGGCTCGTCAGCGGCGCGCAGTCCCGTCTGTGGATCACGCGTCCCACGCTGATGGGTTCACGGGGAAGAATTCCTCCGTGTTGGGAGTCCGCCAAGGGACGGGCAGGTATTCCCAGCAATAATAGGTAGGTACTCCAAAGACCCGCTACAACAAAAGTTACGCGTCATTAGCAATCAGCACGCACTTCACAGACCGCGATTATTACAAGGTCTATCTAGCTTATAAATACCTTTTTGCGGGTCCTGTGATGGTACGAATTGCTCTTGAAGAGACACCTTACGGGTCTTCTCGCTCGAGAGAAAAAAATGCCGACTGCCTCCATCTTTGCTTTTCGTCTCTTCCCCTTCCCACCAAGCCAAACCCGCTTGGTCAGTTACATCTACGGTCCGTTTCATTTCACTCATCCCTCACGTTCCGTTCGTGACTTTTATTCCTCCACTTCTCATACGCCATACACGATTAGGGCTTTATCGCATTAACGCCATGTCATTAACTGAAGCTAAAACTATCCTGTACATTAACCATCCTATCCTCTTAAGCGAATATTTTATCCACTATTTGACATAATGTTCTACGTTACGCGGAACGTGAATTCTGGTGTGACCACTCCGAAATTGATCCGCTCGTAAACTATATATAAATTATCATTAGTTCCAAATCTGTTTACTAATTTAATATACCTATTATTTATTCTAATCTAGATTTATTGTACACTAAATAAAACTATTTTTTTTTATGTTCTTTTTTTTATTCCTAAACTATTTCGTTGACCAGGATCAGTCATTGTTACTGTCAAAATGACAATGTCAGATTCACGACGTCTAACCTATGTGTATGTGTAGTATTGTGACTGGATGTAAACACGGAATAAAACGACAGAAAGATATCGAGTTTAATATCTTTGTGTTAATGTGCTTAATGTATGAAATCCTCGTTATCACGAGACAAAAAGAGAGTATTATATTAGAACGTATGGATAATGTGTTGGTGAGTATTGCAGAGTGTTACAATACCCCCTTTCTCGGGAAAAGAGGTAAACCGACAGGTTTACCGAAAGAAACAGCCGGGGCAACCGGGAAAAAGTGGTTACTTAACCGACTCCAAAAAGGATTAAAAAAATGCCGAGAAACAAAAGAATAAAACTTCAGAACGCTGCTAGCAATAGTTATTCTTCTGACTGCCCTTTAGAATGATCACAGCTGGATAGGTATTCCTTTCAAAACGCGTACTTCACTCTTCCATACCTCACACAGTATTTCATATTTATCTATGTACATTCATTCGTCATCCTTTCCATATTAATAATAATTATAATAATACATATAATAATATTTAAAGCTTATTTTCCACCTATCATTCAGTCATGCACTTATCCTTCCCTTTCTTATTTGCTCCTATCATTCCATAATTATTTACATGCTGTCATTCATCAGTCTTATATTCTGTAAGAGTTTTTCATATTTTGGCCAATCGTACTGTCGGTCAATCATTTGACTGTCAAGAAAAACAACTTTTTTGCTCATGCGTTGTTAAGTATCATATCATATAAACATTAACTGTAAGAATAAGAACACAATGTAAAAACACAAACGGCAAAACAATTATTAATTGCATACATTAGTTTCGATAAATGCTTGCCTAGCCCTACGATCAAAAAAAATCTTGGGTTCGGAGTAAATACCACTAGACAAGCAACAATATCGGACAGGGTGTGTAAATAATTTAATCTACACGCAAGATGTCCTTTACATGAAATTTACCAACAGATCCTGACGATAACTCGCGTAGCTCATACACTACATCTGACAACCTCCTTTCAACCGTGCACTTCACAAATTTCGGCGCCAGCTTGGCGGAGAAATACTTCGCTGCGTTAGATTGTACGAAGTTCCTTCGCCAGACCACATCGCCTATTTTCGCTGTGAAGTGTCGTCGTCTTAGGTTATAATGTTGTGAATTTTTCTGGTACGCCTGAGTTAATGCATCTACTACCTTGTCAAAAATTTTTCCCAATTCCAACAACGATGATGCCGCTGCGCTTCTATCGCCTATGGTCAGATCATCAGCTGATGTTGGTAAATCCCTAAGAATTGAATGGAATTGACCGTCAGTGACTATTTCACGACCGGTGGCTAAGAAGTACGGTGTGTATCCCGTTGCTAGGTTCACCGTGCTATTCAGTGATAGCTGAATTTGCTGAAGGTATTTGGACCAATTACGTTGATCTTGTTCAACTAGTATGGATAAACAGACTTCAGCGGTTTTGTTATACCGTTCGACTGTATTCGCTTGCGGTGCATAATGCGCCGTATAGAAAATTCGAGGGATAGAATATCCATCGCAAAATGATTTAAACGATTTGCTTTTAAATATGGTAGCGTTGTCACAAATAAGAATCGCGGGGGTTCCCCATTTCAAGATCAATTCCTTTTCCAAAAATGAAGTGACCGTTTGAGTGGTTGCAGTACGGAGGGGGTGAAGCCATACAAATTTTGAGAAAACGTCTACAACTGACAGAATGTATATATGACCCGAATATGCTTTAGGTAATGGGCCTATAATATCTATTGACAACGTGTGCATCGGAACGTCCACCTCCTTTTGATTTGTCATGAGTCCGTGAGGTGGTGAATTTGAGTGTTTATATGCTTTACACTTGTCACACCGTGTGACAAATTCCTTAACATTTTCAAACATATTTGGCCAATAATAATGTTCCCTAATTTTCAAATACGTTTTTTGAACTCCTGGGTGTACACTACAGAAGGAGTCATGGTTTTCCTTGATGCATTCATCGACCAGCTCTTTAGGAATTACTAACCTCCAATTGTTTTTTGAAGTACAAGAGCCACCTTTGCAAAATCTAAACAAATTGTTGCCTAGGATCTGAAAATTTTTGAAACGAGTAGGCATAGTTTTACAGCCGTTATACATCTTCTTATACCACTCATCAGAAGTTGAAGAAAGTTCTTGATTGAAAGTAATAGCATCGACCGAAATTCGGGATAGTGCATCTGGTACGACATTAAGCTTACCTGCCTTATGGCAAATGTCAAAATTAAAAGTGGATATCTGCATTGCCCATCTGGCCAACCTGCCTGAGGGGTTATTTAAAGACTTAAGCCACTTTAAACTCATATGGTCAGTGATGACCGTGAACTTAGTACCTTCTATGTAAGCACGAAAATGATTTATGGAATCCACTACCGCGAGCAGTTCACGCTCTGTTGTACTGTAATTTCTCTCAGGTTTTGCCAGTAAACGTGAAAAGAAAGCCACAGGACGCTCGATTCCATCTATGTCCTGCGTCAAAACACTACCAATGCCTACGGATGATGCGTCGCAATGAAGCACGAAAGGTTTCGAAAATTCTGGCGACGCCAAAACTGGAGCTGTTATTAAAGCATTTTTAAGGGTATTGAAAGAATCCTCAGCTGCTTCGGACCATTGGATGCCGTCACTGCCTTTCTTCTTACCTACCAACGCTGTCATAGGTGCTATGATGGTGGAAAAATCCTTAACAAACCTACGATAGTATGAACATAGACCTATAAATCCTCGTAGCTGCTTGGCAGTTTTAGGCTGTGGGAAATTCTGAATGCTGCTCAGCTTCTCTGGGTCAGTGCGCAAACCTTGTGTATTGATGATGTATCCCAAGTATCTAAGCTCTCCTTTGCAAAATTCGCACTTTTTTAAGTTGATAGTGAGACCAGCGTCACTAAGCGACCTCTTTACAGCAGCAAGTATCTCCATATGTTCAGAAAATGACTCTGTGGCAATCAGAAGATCGTCCAGATAACAAAAAACTTTTCCGTCAAATTTGTGCAGAAATAGCGAATCAACTAGCCTTTGCATTTCCGCTCCCGCATTGGATAATCCGAATGGCATTCTTTTAAAATGAAAAAGACCTCTATTAGGGACTACGAAAGCTGTTTTCTCACAAGAAGTACCTTTGCCGTCTATTCCATCCTGACTTGACAAACTGACCTGCCAAAAACTCGATGATAAATCAATTGAACTAAGATAATGTGCTCCTCGCAGATTGTCCAAAATCGAATTTATATAAGGAAGTGGGTACGAGTCTTTAACCGTGACATCATTGAGCTTACGCGCGTCGAGGCAGAATCTCCATGATCCATCTTTCTTTGGGATCATGACAACCGGGTTGGACCATGGTGACCTCGACGGTTCGATGACATCGAGCCTCAACATCTCGTCCACCTCCCTATTCAATGCTGTCAACTTAGCAGGCGATAAAGGGTAATATCTTTGTTTAATAGGCTCTCCCTGTGTAATAATTTTATGTGTAACGATATGCGTTTTCCCTAAACCTTTTTTTTCTGATGAAATTGACTCAAAGTCATTCATTACTTTTTGTAGATGTTTGGCTTGTTGAGATGTTAGATCATCTCTGGGTATTAAAGCTTTCACCTCACACAACGCACTGCAAGCACTATAACTTGTGGAGTTGCCTCTCCTCACGACATCTCCAAACTTAAAAATGTCCACTAGACCAAATGCATCAGCGAAATCCATACCGCACAAGATTTCGTGATGTATGTCAGGGCAAACTAAAAAATTAAAGTGGGCAGTTATCCCATTACAAGTTATTGGCAAAGACATTATGCCAATGACTTTAATTTGAGATAAATCCGCTAAAAATACTGCTGGCACGACTGAAGCATCCCTAGCATGTAATGTCCATCCAAGTCTTTGAAAATATCGATGCTTATTCGCACCTAAAACTGATAAATGTGCCCCAGGATCGAGCAATGCTTCGAAATTACGGTCCTTTATTGTGAATTTAACAAACAACCGATTATCCCCTACGAATGACGATATTTCAGGCGAAGAGACTGTTTGTGTGTGTAACGACTTGCTCGGGGGCCCCATCAGTTTTTTTCATTAAGTGTCTGTGTAGTAGACTGCGAGCGCAAGCCTGTGTTACATTGGGTGCAGCTCCTAATCGTCACCCTCTTAGCTCCGCACTTGAAACATATTATGCCTGGTATTGACCTACACACCTTATAACTATGGCCGACTTTTTTACATTTAAGGCAAGTAATAGGTGAGCCGCGCCTGTCAGGTAATTTGCCGACGCTGACTGCATTGAGTTCGCGCTTGCCAACCGGTTTAGATTGACATAAAACACCAGAATAAGCCTCATAATTCTTGGACACGTTGACCAATTGGTCAAAGGTAGTAATATCATTGATGGCTAATAGTTGGGCGTATGTAGGTAGCAAATTGTGTTTTATAATTTCAAGTAGGTTGTCGCTTGCAATAGGATATGTTAGTCTATTGTTTAAATCCTGGATATCTAAAATAAAGAATGATACAGACTGACCTAGCTTCTGCTTTTTTTCACGAATTTGTCTCTCTATGTTGTAGTTGTAATCCTTTGATTGAAAGAATTTTCGAAATTCAACGCAAATATCAAACCAAGAGTTAATTTTATGTTGGATTGTTCTATGAAACTTGAGTGCGGTGTCAGATAACAGTTCTGAAAAACCTCTTACTAATGTTGTATCGTCAATCTGTCGTGCGATACGTGTTTCATTAACCCTAAGGAGGAAGTCGTCAATATCTGACTCTCCGTTATACTTGAGTTTAAGGGAAGCTAAATTCAATGATTTGTAGTACACATGCGCACTGGGGGGCGGTGCAACTACTTGTGTTATACCATTACCTTGGTTCATGTTGTCAAAAATTTCGCTAGTTTTAATGGGGAATGTCTTATGTGCGTGTGCTATCGGTTCTTGTGCCACGTATGTCTCTTGTGTGTTGCTGTGAGAGGCAGCATAATGGGTGGTCGTATTAGAGACTATGGATGTCGTAAACGTTTTGGGAGCCAAAGATGAAGTCCGGTTCACGTTGACTCGGGGACGTGTATTTACGGTATCCATAGGTATGTGTACCTCTAAAGGTCGTGTATACGGGCTAGAAGTTACCTGCATAACGTTCCGACCATGCACCGGTGAAGCAAATTCACTTGCATCAGTATCTGGAGTTTTTGACATTTTTTATAAATAAGTTCTTAATATCTAGTTTGTATTTAGCCTAAAATGCTCTAGTAGTAGTAGTAGTAATGGTATAATCACTGTAGCAATGCCACAGACACAATAACAACAAAGTTATGTTTCAAAAGTATGTTCGTAAAAATTACTATGAAAAAATTCAATTTTGTTAATAAAAACAAAACCTGCAACTATTTAGTCCTGATCCTTGTGTATTTAAGCTCTAAAGGGTGTACAAGATCAGATAAAACTATAAAAACAACCAATATGTTGATATTTAAAAAGTTGATTTTTGTCGGGAGAACGATAAGACAAAAAAACTCAAATTTGCTCACAAAATCGAAAATTGACACAAGACTTTATCTGGTCCTAGTGTTTATCAATGCAGAATGGTGCACCGAATCAGATAGAAGTTTAAAAATCACCAATATGTTGATACTTAAAAAGTTGATTTTTGCCGGGATGAGAACGACAACTCATAAAACACAAATTTGTTCACAAAAACAAAACTTGCACATATTTTGGTTTGGTTTCCTACCGTTATTAACTCTAAGCAGTGTAAGCAATTATATTAAACACTTAAACCATCCAGATGTCTATAATTTAAAAAATGTTGTTAGTTCTGGATGAAACTTTTGTTAAAGAAAAAAAACTTAAATTTGCATAAAAAAGTCAAAATTTACACATTTTGTGGTCTGGTCTTCACGGATATGAATTCTTAATAGGGTGAGTGACCAGATTCAATATCTATAAACCATCAATATGTCAATATTTAAAATTTTGACATATTCCTGAGGGAACGGTGAAGTATGAACTATTAATTTTCTTAAAGTAAAGCTACTGCTTTCAAGCCTAGATACAACAATAAAAATTGTATCCCTCAAAAGATAAACACAAAGGAAATTCCCCCCCGAAGCTCAATTGCAACAATGGTTACCAACTAATTTCAATTGAATTCAGGCGCTGTACATGCAGCACTTTAATAGGTAATCACAATAAAATAAAGTTCGGGCGCCATGTAACGTAACGGGCGTCAAGGGTGTCGGTGTGGACTTCCCAAGTCCCGTGTTACAATAGTTTGATTTGTAAAAGAAGATTACCTGGATAACAGCAGCCGGAGATACAGTGGACCTTTTAGGTTAAGGGCCGTGTTGTCTGGCTAGTAAACCCCTGTTGCAGTGAGTTCGTGAAAGAAAAACCAGTGTATATTATTATCACCACGTTTAATGGTCTACAATACAAAAACCACAGGCCTTGTGGTATATCAAACGCACTACTTAGCCTATATATATATGGCAGGATGTACCAGTATTACTCCAGTTAGAATACTTATATCTACACACACTTTACTTACTTGCTATAAACTTATATCAGATCTATTGACCTGGCCGGCTCTTGCGCCGATGCGATGAAATTATTTCATTTGACACAATTAATTAAACATCACCTTGTGACGTGGCTAACAAAATATACTTTAATCTAGCGACCTAGAGATGGATCCATTCTGGTTAACATTATTATAATCTATGATTTAAAGGCTAAATAAATCTAGTTACATTCTCGGATCGTTATGCAGCCTCCTGAAGGTGAACTACGTTGTTAAACTGTCGGTGGACTATCGCGTAGGCACCGCTAACCAACGAGATGCAGTAATCAACCTCGCGTATGGATGTATAAGAAGAATCCTGGTGGCCCTCCTTGGTGCCAAGTAGTGAAAAAGAAATGCACGTGGCGTAAAAAAGAGAATAAAAAATGCCGGTGCGAGAACCGGTTACCGCTACAAAGCCGGGCTCGTCAGCGGCGCGCAGTCCCGTCTGTGGATCACGCGTCCCACGCTGATGGGTTCACGGGGAAGAATTCCTCCGTGTTGGGAGTCCGCCAAGGGACGGGCAGGTATTCCCAGCAATAATAGGTAGGTACTCCAAAGACCCGCTACAACAAAAGTTACGCGTCATTAGCAATCAGCACGCACTTCACAGACCGCGATTATTACAAGGTCTATCTAGCTTATAAATACCTTTTTGCGGGTCCTGTGATGGTACGAATTGCTCTTGAAGAGACACCTTACGGGTCTTCTCGCTCGAGAGAAAAAAATGCCGACTGCCTCCATCTTTGCTTTTCGTCTCTTCCCCTTCCCACCAAGCCAAACCCGCTTGGTCAGTTACATCTACGGTCCGTTTCATTTCACTCATCCCTCACGTTCCGTTCGTGACTTTTATTCCTCCACTTCTCATACGCCATACACGATTAGGGCTTTATCGCATTAACGCCATGTCATTAACTGAAGCTAAAACTATCCTGTACATTAACCATCCTATCCTCTTAAGCGAATATTTTATCCACTATTTGACATAATGTTCTACGTTACGCGGAACGTGAATTCTGGTGTGACCACTCCGAAATTGATCCGCTCGTAAACTATATATAAATTATCATTAGTTCCAAATCTGTTTACTAATTTAATATACCTATTATTTATTCTAATCTAGATTTATTGTACACTAAATAAAACTATTTTTTTTTATGTTCTTTTTTTTATTCCTAAACTATTTCGTTGACCAGGATCAGTCATTGTTACTGTCAAAATGACAATGTCAGATTCACGACGTCTAACCTATGTGTATGTGTAGTATTGTGACTGGATGTAAACACGGAATAAAACGACAGAAAGATATCGAGTTTAATATCTTTGTGTTAATGTGCTTAATGTATGAAATCCTCGTTATCACGAGACAAAAAGAGAGTATTATATTAGAACGTATGGATAATGTGTTGGTGAGTATTGCAGAGTGTTACACAGTGCTGACACTTCCCGGCGTATTTGCCACAGATACTTACCGAAGCACCCGTGTCCGGTAATTATCGGTGCGACCGGTAGAAGAGATTACCATGGCTCCTCTCCAGCAACTGGTTTTTGATCGATCTGAATGCCCCGATTGTGGCCCTATTTTCCCACGTGAGTTGCACGAGGTAAAGTCGCACTTTCCAAGTCTCTAAGATTTCCTGATGGATCTAGGACCGCTGAGTAGCTGGGACCGCTGAGCCAGGGAAGCTGTCTGTCACTATGTCGTATATTACTACCTCTCTCAACTAAGACACTTCAAGCCAGAATTATGGACCGATGGCGACGATATGGAAGGGGTCGCAAACTGGGACTGGATGCAAAATGTCCAGGTTCGTGTGTTAATTGGGAGAGACCTGTATCCAGCAGTGGACTGCTACAGGCTGATTTGATTGATTGATTAATGGCATGTTTATTACGTACCTCATTAAAATTTTGAATAAATTTTTTTGGAAATAGATTTTACATACAGACTGACGCTGCGTGGAGCGCCTTGCGGCGCCCCTCTGTACTTTCATTGGATTTTTAACAAAAAAGCCAACGAAGGATGCGGAGGCGTTAACGGTTTGTCACTTACTGACGTTAGCGCGCGAAATTCAATCGCCTTCGACAACTTCAAAAACCTAGCAAGTCGCACGACAATTTTTAAAACCTAGCAAGGGACATCCCTTGCTAGGTTTACAAGTTGTCAGTGTCACTTGCTAGGTTATTGAAATGGTATTTTGAGGTTGACCGAATAACGTTTGAGTACTTGCTAGGTTTTTCAATTTTAAAAATCCTATTACTAAGGTCATTTTAGACTTTTTGGCAGTATGAATCGATGCTCCATAGCCTAGTAAATCGCAAAATGCAAAGACCCGTTTTTTCAAGGTGGTGTCCCTTACTAGGTTTTGAAATTGTACAGCCGATCTGTCATTTGTAAAAATTAACTTCTTAATCTTAATTTCATAATAAGTAAAAAAAATATTTCAATCGGGCTGAAATGCAGCATTTTATAAATATTTCTTTACCACCCAAAAGGTTTGTTGAAAGAAAATTCATTTCTGAGTCAAACTTGCCTTTGTACATCAAACCTTATTAAATTTACTAGCTGATGCCCGCAGCTTCGCCCGCGTAACATTTGTTCTCGTTCCCGCTTCCCGTATTTTATCCCCTTGGGGGTAGAATTTATCAAAGTCCTTTCTTAGCGAATGCCTACGTCATAACATCTACCTGCATGCCAAATTTCAGCCCGATCCGTCCAGTGGTTTGGGCTGTGCGATGTGCGTTGATAGATCACTATGTCAGTCAGTCAGTCACCTTTGAGTTATATATATTTAGGTGAATGCGATGTAGGTGCTTGTTATAAACACACTCACATAATAGTCACGTCTTTTTACCTGAAGGGGTAGGTAGAGGCTTATTAAAGGTATGCCCACATAACCGACATATCTTTATTAATGGTTATGCCGTAGGATTAAATGAACATAGAAAATAACTAGCTGATAAAATACTTAACATATTCCTAAATGCTCTCTATCTGAGCTACTGACAATCATCGTTATTCCATCTTAACACCCGGTTGCATTCAAAGTCTCTGCTTTGCTTTAAACCCAACCTTCTTTTTCTTTTTTCTTTAACGTTAGCGAAAATCCTCATGGATGTTATGCCGGACTCCTACCGACTAAAAAATCCTCACGTAACTGACTATGGTTGGGAGCCCCGCGTAAGCCCTCGGAAGGATGTCCCAGGACCCAACGATTCACTTTACTCTTTTTTATCTGTTTGAACGCGATAGATTCTCACACGGGAAGCACCAAAACGGATGATATTTGAAATAACGTACAGGTATTATTCCATGTGATTGAAGCAGTGTCAACAGAAATTGGTAAATATGAATAATTGCCTAACCAATTGAGATATTTTGATTTCAAGGCAAACGCGAGTATCAAAACATTATTTCCACCTATACCTGCCAAATGAGTTAACTACTCAAATTCTGTTCTGACGAAACTACAGAAATTAACATGTTCTGGTGTTGCTAATAGCCAAGCCAAATAAAGTTATTACATGATAACTTTATTTGTTTGTCAAGTGATTAATTTTAACATTACAACGACACACGACACTGAAGCCGTTATAACAAGCCCAAACGTGGGTAGTTGTAATTTTCTGAGGAGTTTATAATGGAGCAGGAAGTTCTAAGTTACCATGTCGTGAAAATACCATCAGAATGGTATTTATACCCAATTTCAGATCAATAGAACCTCTGCGTTTTAGTAATCAATACAACCCCTTGTTGAAGTGAGCTGATGATCTGCAAAATCTATAACTAAGAACTTAAAGGTCTTGGTAACCAGGCCATAAAGTGGAAAAAAAACTTGCTCTAGTAGATATTTTCATAGAGTCGATAGAACTCTATCACAAAAGAGGTTTAGTACCTAGTTACTTTGTTAGATAACTGTTACCTGTTATTTTGTAAATGTTAAGCAAACTTATTTAAATTGCAATTCGACACAGTTGCTTAATTTTATAAATCCGTAAAACCAGTAAAACTCATCTGATGCACCGCGGTGTCGTTCGCTCGCGACATACTTTTAATCCCAGTACTGCAAGGCGTGTTTTCACACTCACCCACACACACAAACGCACACACACTCACACACACACACACACACACACACACACACACACACACACACACACACACTCACACTCTCACACACACGCACACCCTCAAACTTACACATTCTCGCAGACCGTGTAATATTAAGTGGGAAACCAGTGGTGATCTCGTACCATGAAATGTAAAACTGCACGTAACATGTATCCTAAAATACAGGCTTAGCCTAGTTTAGGAACCTGTGATTGTACCTATCTCAATAGCTGTATTTTCAATAACTACCTATCTAAGACCACTGCATGTAATTTTATATACAAATAAACATTTTTTTTTTATTGCTTTCAAAAATACTTGCTTAGTACCATATTATGCTTACCTGGACGCATGCCCGTGTGTTGCGGCGTAATTTGAAAGAGGCCCAGGTCCAGCACTGAGCTGCCATAGGCTGATTCGAAAAATATGCTTAGATTTAGATGCGCCGCGGCTTTCCACCAGGCTGGCGACGTCAATTTGAAGAGCTAAATATTAATAAAAAATGCTTCAATCAAATCAGCTTTGGCAGTCCACTGCTGGACATAGGCCTCTCCTAAATTACGCCACAATACACGTTCCTGCGCCTTTCGCATCTAACCACTCCGTGCGACCTTAATCGGGGACAGCGGAAGTGCCGGGAACTGGGGCTCGTTATTTTTGTGTCCAATAATATTGGGAGGGCTTTTGGTTTTACTGTACACACTGGCTAAACGGATTATTTATTTCTAGTTTCCATTCCCTACGCCACCATGACCCTGTTCGTTAATCCAGGCCCACCACTGGCAGGTGAGTCTGACTTGGACGGGATGTTGGTAAGGTTCCATCGCATGGAGATCTTCAAAAGAGGTCTTTGCTGAGTCAGTAAACCGAGTGTACAAAACCTTCGGTGTAGCAAACGACTGTAGGCTACCGTGATCACTGCAGCACGGGGTTCTTAAAACGTTGTTAGTAAATCGACAGTGTAACTGCAGCATAGCAAAAAGAAAGAAAATCTGTTTATTTCTATAAAAAACATCTCCCTCTATATTGCAAACGTGAATTCAATGTACGGTCTATGGATCCACTTTCCATCAAGTGAACAATGTGATTGATTCCTACGTCTGTGGTATAAAAAAAAACCTTTTACTATTTGTGTGTGTGACCCATAAATGTTTGTCTCAAGAGTCTGGGTGTTTCTATGTATAATATGTATGTATTTAAAAGTATATTAGTATTCATATCCGTGGTCTGATACCCATAACACAAGCAGGTTATTCCTAGCTTACTTTGGGATCAGATATCGTTGTGTGAAATGTCCGTGAATATTTATTTATTGTTTTTCATTTTCTACCATTAATAGGAAATACAGTTCCGTACGGCACATTCGTTTGAATCCTTGACACAGTAACAGGTGCAACCACTATTATCGTATAATATATTTGGGCATGTTATGTTCAATATTTCGACACTAACAATACCGTTCAATTACCTGTACGTGTTGATAGGGTATTACTCACATAATTGGTAGAATTGCATAACCCACTCATTAACCGACTTCTTTTCGCTCTCGATTGTATTCTGCTCAGCTTTTGCTGAGCAGAATACAATCGAGTGTATTTTTACACTTGTATTCTGCTCAGCAAAAGCTGAGCAGAATACGGTACGAATCGGTTGAGCTTATGGCCTGGAGATCCAGAGGATCTTTGTACACTTGAAAACAAGATCCTCCAGAAAGATCCTCTGGATCTCCAGGCCATAAGATTCATCTCCAGTCTTATCAGTAGAATCTGTTACCCGAGCTGGGTATGTCAGATGATAATATATCACGGCATCTCGAGTTTATAAGCGAAGAAGACATTTAAAACGAGGGGTATTTTTTATTTATGTGTATTAATTTGGCATCTCATGTAAGTTCTGACTTTAATGGTATTTTCGCGACATTGTAACCTGGAAGTTGCTGCTGCATTAAGCAGTCTGATACCCAACTCCTTAGACAATTACAGTATACATCATCAATCAATATCAATACATATAATATAATCGTAACAGGTCGCTGTCTGTACATGAAAGATAAATAAGAAAAAATATTATAGGGGGGCTTTATGAACGCAATAGAACCCAAAACAATGATTTTTATAATTTTTGTCTTTTTGTCTGTTTGTCTGCATGTCTGTATATCTGTTTGTCTGTACGTTTCTGCACGGTAATCTCAGCAACCGCTCAACCGATTGCGATGCAGTTTTCTTTATCGCGTTGCGGTTTGCTCCACTTAACATTTAGTGTTTGTTTCATGTCAATCGGTTAATAAATAAAAAAGCTATATCAAGCTAAGGAAAATGCTGCGTACGAAGTCGCGGGCTACAGCTAGTGGTAAATATATATTTGGCGCCCTGTGATGAATTGCTGCCATTGTTAATTACCTAGGTACAGGCTACGTCTGTACATACAAATTTTCAATAGATAGGTATGTAATGACGTGTATTATAAGAACGAACTTCCCACGTGCCGTACCTACATCCCACGCCCTCAAAAACTACTTAACCCTACATAACTAAACATTCGTCTACGAGACGACGCACCTCTCCGAGAAAGTCAAGTGCACCTACTTCCACACGCCCCGCACCCGCCACAGTTTGTTTACCTTCCTAAATCGGTTAATTACTGCATCATGTGACACAATTTCGATCACACGATAATTAGGTGGTGATCTACGACTATATCGTCGCCCGACTGACGAAAGTTTAGTTATTACGGTAGGTTTTTTTCAAAGGTATGTATAAGTATTTATTAATGTTTTTTTAAATTTATACACACAATAAATTGATTATTTCGTTTTAATTTAGAGACTAATTATTATATTATATTATATTAAAGTGATAGATGCTATAAAAAGTTTGTTTTATGTAAGTTTTCTTTATTGCCACTAATTTACATACAATATGTTTGACAAGATTTATGCCTCTTTTCTAGATGGATTTGAGAAACTAAGACAAACATATACATCAATGGCTGGAATAAGAAATGGCAGATGACTGTGAGGAGGGGCCGAATGGTTAAGCGTCTGAGACAGAAGATAATGTGGAGGAAGAATACATCACGACACTGACAGTGATTCCGATTATTCAAGTTATTCTTCAGATCAGGACGATGTACAACCAAGTAAGATACTAGTAACTCAAATTATAGACTCTGATGACTCTTCTGATGGGGATATTCATGACCAGAATTCTTCTCAACCAGTTCTTCCAACCTCAAGCCTGGGTAATCAACGAGTACCTACTTCAAACAGCCGCTCGACTCCTTTATGGCCAAAACAAACATAAGTGGTCGTCTGTACCTAGCTCAACTTCTACCCGTACGTTGAGACGAACTTGGCTACAATAATTGCCTATGCCGTTTATATCTCCAACATCAACACTAAAAAAAAACCGTCATCCTGGCGCGATTTTGTAATGATGGTCGGAGACCAACTAATGGAGCCTTGGATACGGGAGCTATTACAAACGCCGACTATGAGGCGTGACATCAAGGTCATGATAAATGAAATTTTTGGCGAGTCTTCCAACCCTGAAACTCCTGTCCATACTGTGACCAATGTGCGCAAAATATGTTTTCTATGTCCTTCCTAAGCTCGTAGAATGACGAAGCATCGATGCATGAAGTGCAAAAATGCAATTTGTGGATCTCACAATATCGATATGTGTAGTAACTGTGCAGAATAGTTATTTTTATTGTTTTATTTTTTAATTAGTAGCTAATTAACCATACTTAAGTGCCATGTAACCTGTTCCTATTTTTGTTTAATATTTTTGATAATATTCACGTTTTTCAATGCGTAGTCCGCCCGACGAAAGTTTAGTAACGATGTAACAATGAATATAGTTTAGTTATGTAGGGTTAAGGCCGCGTGGGTCAGATTTTGAGTTTTTTGAAACAATCCTAGTCAAAAAGTAAAGGGTTTATAATTCTGATAAATATATATATAATAGTTAAGGATATAAGCTAAACATATTCCAAGCCCGTTACACGATCCAATAAATTACACTAGATAGAAAAAATTCCCAAAGTTGACTCTCTCAGAAAAGTTTTTTCAATACTGTGGGTAAACTATTAACATTTTATATATATTTTTTGCACTCAATTAAAGCTATTGAGTTTTTATACACATTTTCCGAACGTTTTTTTATACACAAGTATCACAATGTGTACTAGCAGTAACTAATTTCTGAGTAATGGAATAACACGTTAATCTAATTACATTGTAACTAGTTACTCATTAATTCAATTAACGAACTCTCATAATTAACAACTCTGTCCTGTGAATTCGTCACGGCCCAAGGGGTGGATCGATTTTGATGCGGTTTTTTGATCGTAAGTCAATGTATCCATGATGGTACTTAGCTATACATTTTGAAGACCATCAGCTTAATTCCTGAGTGATGAAGGGATTTCACTAAAATTCCCATACGCGACTCATGGTAAATGTGGTGATCTTTAACTTTTTAAGTGTTTTCACGACATGGTAAGCATCTACCCAATGGATTAAAATGTCTACGAATTACATGATAATTTTGCAATCCAATATGGCGGCCACGCCGTAATCACAAAATTTCATGATGGGTATCGTTTAAGGGGTTTTTTGGTATGCTGAGAACGAATCACGTGATAATTTTGCAATCCAATATGGCCGCCGCGCCATAATCACAAAATTTCATGATGGGTATAGTTTAAGGGGTTTTTTGGTATGCTGAGTACGAATTACGTGATTATTCTGCAATCCAATATGGCCGCCGCGCCGTAATCACAAAATTTCATGATGGGTATCGTTTAAGGGGTTTTTTGCTATGCTGAGTACGAATCACGTGATAATTTTGCAATTCAAAATGGCCGCCACGCCGTAATCACAAAATTTCATGATGGGTATCGTTTAACCCGGCGTCAGCATGGTAGAAAATAGATACATCAACTGTATGGTGGGTCATAATTACCCGATTTTAAACCGTAGGTGATTTTTATCATTTCAATGACATTTAGAGCAAATTTGTGTTTAATTTGATGAATTGTTCTTAAATTATAATATTTTGGAGATAAAATAAAAAAAATAAGTTATTTATAGATCTTTTTATGTAACCAAGAAATCAGAATAAAATTCACAACAAAAAATTCAACTTCTAGAAACTTGCTAATAAAATAACAAAAGTTACTAATTAACACTTGATTTTAACGTTTTGGAATGACAAATGTCAGATATTTAAGAAAATATATGTAAAAGTCATAAAGAATCTTAGTGTTAATCAATATTAGCACCGTCATCTGCGCAAACGCCAGAGAAAGAAATTATGCCTTCAGGGCAGATGATTTTGTTGCATCTTTGACAGGTATGGGTAGTTTTCCTGTCTTTTATAGCGGGACATATCTGGCATTTGTTTACGAACACCATGACATTTAGCAGGGGGCTCCTTTGATGTTTCTCACTAACGTGATCATCTTCCCCGTATTCTGAAAAAAATTCACTTTCTTCCGAACTGCTTTCTTTTAATATTGCCAGAATTCGCTGCCTTTCCCGTTTTTCTTTATCCATTATTCAAATATAACCTAAAATTACAAAATATAATGCAATACGTAATGACGGTACAAATAAATAAACGAATTATCAAATAATGAACTCAACGTAGTTGGCACGAAATGGTATCATCGAATGTATAGTTGGGTCATATTTACCTTTTTGTTGTTTGACCGCGTCTACCTTTCTGCGCAGGCGCACACCGTCTAAGTTGACATAAGAAACGAGGGAGGCGGGGTACTAACCGCAGCTACTGAGAAGCGTGGTAACGTTAAACTATTATTTTCATAAATACCCGCATTTAAAAATATCACGGGTCATTATGACCCTACCTAGCAGACGCCGGGTTAAGGGGTTTTTTAGTATGCTGAGTACGAATCACGTGATAATTTTGCTATCCAATGTGGCCGCTGCGCCATAATCACAAAATGTAATGATGGGTATCGTTTAAGGGGTTTTTTGGTATGCTCAGTACGAATCACGAACTAATTTTGCAATCCAATATGGCCGCCGTGGCGTTATCACAAAATTCTATGATGGATATCGTTTAAGGGGTTTTTTGGAATGCTGAGTACTAATCACGTGATAATTTTGCAATCCAATATGGCCGCTGCGCCGTAATCACAAAATTTCATGATGGGTATCGATTAAGGGATTCTTTCGTATGCTAGGTACCAATTTAATGTAATTGGCCTTAATTTTACAATAAAAACCTTTTGTAATAGTATTTTCGCATTGCAAGGCCTAAACTTAATAAGCAAATCTTTTTAGTTTACTACTGCTAATAGCTTAGACGGCCAAATTGCATTCCAAAATTATCATGTTATTCGTACTCAGCATTCGAAAAAACCCATTAAACGATATCCATCACGAAATTATGTGATTACACCGTGGCGGCCATTTTGGATTGCAAAATTATCACGTGATTAGTACTCAGTATACCAAGAAACCCCTTAAACGATACCCATCATGAAATTTTGTTATTACAGCGCGGCGCCCATATTGGATTGCAAAATTATCACGTGATTCGTACTCAGCATACCAAGAAACCCCTTAAACGATACCCATCATGAAATTTTGTGATTACGGCGCGGCGCCCATATTGGATTGCAAAATTAGTACGTGATTCGTACTCAGCATACCAAAAAACCCCTTAAACGATAACCATCATGTATTTTTGCGATTACGGCGCGGCGGCCATATTGGATTGCAAAATTAGTACGTGATTCGTACTCAGCACACCAAAAAACCCTTTAAACGATACCCATCATGAAATTTTGTGATTACACCGCGGCGGCCATTTTGGATTGCAAAATTATCACGTGATTCGTACTCAGCATACCAAGAAACCCCTTAAACGATACCCATCATGAAATGTTGTGATTACGGCGCGGCGCCCATATTGGATTGCAAAATTTTCACGTGATTCGTATTCAGCATACCAAGAAACCCCTTAAACGATACCCATCATGAAATTTTGTGATTACGGCGCGGTGCCTATATTGGATTGCAAAATGATCACGTGATTCATGCTTAACATACCAACTTTAGAAAACTTTAGAAATTTTTATGACCAGTTATAATGTAATTTACATTTTTTACGCAACTGTAACCATCTAGCAAACTTACGCAACGGAAACTCTCAAAAGAAATGAAATATCCTAGTTTTCGAAAAATGTTTCGTTGCTGCTCAGCTCTTATTCGCCTTAGCGTGATGTTATATATTTTGGTATTTTTCAAAAATGGACATTCTGTTAAGGAACTTTTGAAATTCAACTAGCAGTCTCTTAGACTCTAGAGTTCAAACAACTAAACAAACAAACAAACTCTTTAGCTTAAAAATAATAGTATAATATATATATAATTAACTCATTTAGTTAGATGCATTTACTACGTCACACAAAGTTAGCATGCTGTTTCTTTTTACTCTACTGTATACTGTGGCATGAGAGTTCACTGCCGCTGCCGGCGCGCGGTGTGTCTTGCGCCCGGGGCGAGGGGAGCGCCAAATGCCTACTTGTGCGCTATAACCGCCCCTTAATTTCATCATTCAGATAATAAGTTTATTTTTAATTTTTTTGCGCTACGCTTGAGTCGTCCAGCCTGCCAATTGCTGCTTATTAATAAGTGACCAATAAAATTCATAGGTATTTTCGTCGAATGTTTATTTATAAAATGCTCAACTCTTAACTGTAGAGCAAATAAATATATGTATTCTTATTCTTTATCAGAGGCTTTACATATTAGTAGGAAAGGAATTTAAGGAAAAGGCATGGTGGAGCCGCTTTTCCACAATTTAATATCCCTTGTGTTCTGCTTGATGGAAAGCCATGGAATGGACGACATCTAGCTGATTGAGGGCTACTATCATAGTCCTCGAGATTATGGGCAGTGGTCCTCAAGTTGGCCGCCGAAGAGACCAAGGGTTATAAGATGAGGGAAACACGTGCTATGGCAGAAGGTTTCAAGCTACTTTGATTCGATAGAGAAACCATCTTTTGAATCCTTCAGTTCTGTCGAATATTCTTTCCAATGTATGAGTGTGGTACCTACCTCTGCCCAGCAAGTATTGTTTCTTGTTGAAAAGTAGAGTGTGAGGCATTGATTAGGCCAAGGCATTCGGGTAGAATGCAGCCAAAGACGCAATAGTCCTGCGCTTCGCCAACGGCTTCCCGTTATTTCAGGCTAATGAAGTAATGACTTGTCTCTGGTCCATACCGCCGAGAAGAGAGATTTTTTAAATGTTTAACTTTAAACTAACTTTATGGCCTACGATACAATTTAGATACTTAGAAGTTAAGCTGAAAATTCGTCATATTAAGTACATCGTAATCACATGACATGTGAAGGTTGGAATGTGGAAATGATACTAAAAATAGCAAATATCATGGTATTGCTTCATCTGAATCCGTGAAACATTTTGAATACATTATATACTTTGTCTCGGCAATTTCGGAAACATATCGAGAGATTTTATGATTTTGCAACAAGTGCATTGAGTAAGATGAAACAGGGTTTGCTCATTTAAGCATCAACAAACAATGTTGTAAAATAGTGCCCCGAGGTCAACGAAAGATGAATGTTTTGGTAATAATATGGTAATTCGGATGTGCCAAGAGTTTTGAATTAAGGTTTGCTCACACGTGTACAGTAAACAGTAGAGTATCAGTGTAGAGTAAGTAACTAAGTAACTGTACTCGCTATGCTCGTAATATAGCCGCGTGTACTTACATATAATATATCAACAGTCACGCCCTTTTTCCGAAGACGTAGGTTACGTAGGCAGAGGCATATTATACCGCCACATGTGACCTGAGGGGCAAGTGCGAGTTTCGGTGAGCGCCTGTCGACATTCACGGGTGAGCGCGTTATTGCCGATTTGTATGGAATCGAGGCAAGTTCCCGCGTTTACAGCTAGCTAGTGAATGTCGACAAGCTCACGCAAAAACTCGCACTTGCCCCTCTGATGTATTTTACATCACGAAATATGTCATGAGCATATTAACGGGTTGCACAAACATTGCTGGATGTGACTACCGGCTATTGAAGTGTCAAGCTGCTAATAAGGCATTCAACTTAGCTAAGATGCTACTGGCAGATGTCTAAGCCTTCCAAATTGTAGAAATACTCGTACAGTAAGACTCATGCGCAATGATCTTTTACAGAACATTGAGCAATCAGGGCTAACTAAGAGTATTATGTCCAATAACCTCATGTACCTACAGTCGCATAACCCTACATAGCGTTGAGAACAAGGATAGAGTAAGACAGGAGTTAGAACATCACTGAGTAGAACATCACTGAGAAGTGGCTAGTCCGTGGGGTTATTCGTTCTCATAAAGAGTACTCTTTATGAGGTTGAACCAGAACAATGTGTAAACGAAAGGTTATAATACTAACTTGACACCGCAGGTAAAGCTACTACACTAAAACTCTACCTTTTACTGTACCCGTGTAAACGAAGCTTTAATTTATATGGTGTCAATTAATTTTCTAGATCTCTGTACGGCTTAGACCATATATCACGGGACTAGCCTTTGCGAACCACCGCATACAAAAATATTCTGCCAGTTTTCATACAAGTGAAGGGGGAAACACAAAGACATATAAAATTTCATTGCATTTAAAAATGTATTAATCGACAAACGCGTAATGGCTGTTGTGTGTTAATTTTTATTGTACAGTCAACTACAATGAAATGTACTAGTTTAATCATATAAAATGATGTACTGATGTACAGTGCTTTTTATAAAGCCAAAAGACCAAATGGTCATGTGCAATGGCAGAAAACAATGCTTAAGTAAGGCGCATCCTGTGGTTAGATGATCTAAGCTGTACGGTTAATTGTCGTGTGTGAAATCGACCGTGGAGACCGTGGTTTAATTCAGAAAAGCACTGCAGTTAAACTTACACTTTTGGTCGTTACCAAAGAAATCAGAATTCATTTCTGATATCTGTGGTCGTTACTGACGTCAGAATATAGTAGGTATCTACTGATAGTAGCTCAGTGGCGCAGTGGTAGCATGTGGTAGTGTATGCGACTCCTGTATGAGGTATCGTGTTTGAATCACGGATTAGACCAAATATTTTGTGTGATATACAAATGTTTGTTTTGGTGTTGGGATTCGAACCAAGATCATCTACAAGTACCTACCTACCTGTAAATGAGGCTACAATTAGGTAGGTATCTGTATATTAGGCTTGCTGTTGGTTTTCCTTTTTTACACCACTAAGACGGCAGACAAGCTTATGATGGACTGTGGTCACTGTAGCCTATGAACGTTTGCAACACCAGAGGCGCTATACTGGCGCTGCCGACCCTGCAAGAACCTACTAAGAACCCCATTCTGTAGGCGTTTGGGAAAACCGATGTTGGGAGATTATTCCACAATCTAAGCGTTCGCGGAAGAAAACCCCTATTAGACCTATTTACTAAACAAAGGATAAGAATCCTTTCAGGAGCCTTAGGTGCACCACAAGATGATATATGCCAGCAATATTACTGTCATGCAAACTTCGACAATGGCTACTTACTACATTCGCCTCCTATTTATTTAAATTCTTTTTAAATGATTTATTCAGCTCTAAGATCTGATAAGTGTGAGATATACAAAGTAAGTCTCTGATTATAGCTCAGTAGTCTTTACCGGTCTGTTAATTTATAAATTACGCTGTCCTTATTACCCACTTAATGTTATAAACTTATAAATAAAAACGAACGACAATTTCATAAAAACATTATTTATAAAAAGTGCCGGCTGACCTTGACCTACAGAACCTTTCTAAAACACTACTAGCTACAGTTAGAGGTCGGTCAACGAACGGAACGCATTTGTTATTGATTCATATAATTATGATAAATTAACTGTATTATGTGACCAAAATTATATTTTTCTACTTTTATGTAGGTTTTACCTTTATATAAAACCTTACTATTAATTATCACAGCCTACAGATCATATTTTATCTAAATACTTTGCTATTATTATCTATACCTAAATGCGAAGGTTTGTGAGTATGGATGAATATAGGTTATTGATATCTCTTTCAAGCTCTAATGACTGAACGAATCTGGCTTACAATTGGTACTTACGGTACCTACGGGGACAGATTAGAATAACACAAACACTACTGCTCGTTCGCTCTAACTTTGCCGTTCGGCTCCATACTAAAGTCGATTTTTTAATTAGACGAAGTAAATTAACAGCAACTAATGTCACTTCTTCATACAATGTTGCGTATTTTCTATGACGAAGTGACATTAGGTACTGTCAATTTACTTCGTCTAATTAACAATTCGGGTATACGCCTCTACGCCAGCGGCAAAGTTAGAGCGAACGGGTAGTATCTACTTTTTATCCCCGTAATAAGTAGCCCTCAGATTAAAAGAACAACATTTACTTGAGTAAGTAGCCATGAAATGCGGGAACGGAAACCAAATTCCACGCAGGCGGAAAATGAAAAACACGGTCATCTCAGAACTAAGCGTGATGCGTAACTCAATGATCGTTTACAGAACAATGAGTTAGTGGGGCTTCGAATGCTTTACATTTACATGCTCTTAGAGAGGAAATAAAATTACGTGAAACTGCAGCAAATTATGTAATTAGTCGTTTAGTTAAGGTAATCACACATTATTTTGGACACCCGGTAGTAAGTACATTTTTAATGGTTTCCTGAATGGTTAGAAAACACAATTGGACCCGTTAGGTGGCGCTCGCCTATATGGGTATCTACATCAAGTAACACAGGCAGCACGCCCGCGCTGCACCCATTACCCAAGGTTCCAGGGTGCAACAGCAAAGTCTAGGTTTACATGAACTGGTTTCCGCAACTCGACGTCTTTTATTGCGCCTATTTTGCGTGGGGGGATGTGGTACGGCTATTGATATCCCAGTTCCACCAGGAAGTCTAGCAGACTCTTCACGTTGCCAATGACTTCCTGGAGCGACCTCGGTGTCCCGAGGTGTTTAGCCCTGTATCTTGGTAGTCCCGGACATTCCATAAGGATGTGACTGGGTGTTTCGTCCGTCTCCAAGCAGACTCTGCATATGGGACTGCCTGTGACACCTAAATTAACAAGATGTTTGTTCAGTGGACTGTGACCTGTAACGATACCTGTTATTATACTTATCTTGGTCCTGTTTAGCTGCAGGAAGGAGAGAATCTGGTATTGATTGTCAGCAGTGCCTCTCTCACCTGTCTGCATGTATCGAGGCCGGTCCAGTAAACCTGGTGTTGGCTCCTTGTATGCTGTTTCAGCAGGTTACGTACCCATCCAGATGGGAGGGGCAGGATAGGTTCAGGGCCCATTGCTGTCAGCCAAGAGCTTTTTTTGCCAGCTCGTCCGCTGCGTCGTTACCACGCGAGCCACTGTGTCCTTTTATCCATTGTAGGGTAACATTGTATCTTTTCGCATATATCCATGAGGCTCATGTGGCACTCCATGATAAGGCCAGATGCTATTTAGTATGGCTCTGTAACGCCTGCAGGACCGATCTACTATCAGTTAGTATCCGGATACACTGATAATGTACGGTTCTAGCGTTGATGGCCTCAGTCGCCTTGATAATGCCCATGCACTCCGCCTGGTATACTGTGCCATGGGTGCCAAGTGGTGTTGCGATATTTATGTTCAGGCCCTCCGAGGTTTCTGCTCCAGACAGACAGCAAAGTCTAGTTTTCACTCCCCCCCCCCCTCCCCCCCTTCCGAACCCGAATGGAAAGGAAACCGTACCGCTGACAAGGAGGTTTCTCGACCTCTCTACTGAGATGGATGTATAGTAGAACTAGAATATCTGTACCCTCTTTATTATTAAGTGGAGTAGGTACCTAACTAGAGTACCTACAGGTATTAGCGGACCATTATTATGTAGGTACCTATGTAGGTACATAGGTACCTACTACTATAGAATATATAATATAATCTGTGCTACTACTTAATTAACATTTTCTTTTTTTTCCAGAAAAAATATTCTTGGCATGCAAAAAGTCGTCGCCGAATTTTGATGGATGCATAAAGCGAGCTTTTAATAAGATCCGACCCTATTTTAAAGTGGGTAAGTACTTTACAACTATAGATAGTAACTTAAATAAGTAATGATTATGTGGAGCTTTTCTTTAACGTGAGGAGAATCCGTCATTCATGCTATGCCCGACTCTTACCGACTAAGAACCCCACGTTCCCTACCTACAGCCTACGGTGCGGAGCCCTGGGAAAGCCCTCGGAAGAATGTGCCCAGGAATTATCTTTGGAGTAACTAATATTTTTCGTTTCGTTCTTTAGGTATACCAGAGATGGGAGTGGCACCCTTTGACCCTCACTTCGTGAAGGAGGTTCGACAGTCGCGCGCCATAAACGGTATCGGCTTCACTCTGGCGCTCAATGATGTGTTTGAAAAAGGATGGACGCAATCTATCGTCACTAAGTATAAGTAAGTCCATGAACATGCAAGACTTATTTATATACCTACTACGATTAATTATTATAATTGGGCAACATTTGGGCAACAGCTTTTTTTAATAAAAAAATAAATAAAAATAAGACTTGTCAAAAAACATTCACAGCTAGTCCTAGCAGATTAAAAGTCAAACCGTACCTTTCTCATTTAGCTAGAGATCATCAGAGTGACTTAAATTTCTACATTCAATCACTGGATGTAGTCCTTTGACTTTTCTTCCGATTCAAGCCATAATTGTTTTGCCTTTAGAAAGAAGGCGATTGAGAAACTATTATACCGCGCTGCTTGGCCAGGCGGGTTGATGGTGGTTTTGATTCGAATTTTCTGTGCGCCGTGCGACCTCGTCCGTTATTCAGCAAGTGCACCAATCCAGGGCTGTAACTAGAGTCAAATTTGAGGTAGGGCAGCATTATTTAAGTACAAGTAGGGCGGAATTTTTTAAAATCATACTTATATGCTCTCGAAGCACGGGCTCCTAAGTCAATTGTCATGTACCTAAGTATATATCATTGACTTTTAGGTTCAATATTTAAGTATTCGTAGTCAATTCTGTGACAGAGCATGAGCATGGATACAATTTAATAAACATTATTTAAAACAGCTGAATTCTACGATGCGAAGAACTGCGTTCAGATCAACTGCTTTTGTTTCAAAGGCCATAAATACCATACCAGCCATTCTTTCGTGACCCATTGACAGCATTGGAGTCCTACTGATTGCAGTTAAAGCTTAAAAGGTAGATTCGCACACTGCAGTGCTACGAGTACCTACATCATTAAATTCATTCCTAGCGTCAATTTTTTTTTTGACGCGGTGAATGAATTTACCCTACGTCATCCCAATCGCGGGGGCTGCTGGACAGGTGTGTCGGGCTCCTGGTCCCGGAAAGGGACCGTCTTACGCACTAAACCCCGCAGTGTTCCGAGCCCTCCTCTCCCTGTAGCCGGGCCGAAGGATATCGATATCGTTATCGACCCGACAAGGGGCGCCCCGCACGTTAAGGGCTCTTCTCGCCTCTCGGGCAAGCTAAGTGGTCGGCTTACCGGAGCTCCCTAAGGAGCTACGTTCTCGTCACCCCAGAGGAGTAGGCAGAGGTAGAAAGTGGATGGTGCGAGCGTGCTCTAGTGGGCATACCTCCGAACCGGGTGTCCACCACCATGTGACCGTAGGTGGGCAGGGTCCCTAGACCTTCGCCTGACGAGGCGACAGCGGCGCAGCACTGCTGCTGCCGGCCATGTCTTTCATTTGTCAGTAACAGTCAGCAGCAAAACACACCACCGCGCAACTAACAGTTGAGCTGCTGCCGCCTTGGCCTTAATAATTAGCCGGAGTACCACCACTTCCCCACATAGGAAGGGAAGTCGTTACTACTCCTCTGCTCAGGATGTACCACGGGAAGGATCCGAACCCTTTTCAGTCCTTAAGATTTTAGTAACACCCCGCACGCTACATCCTATGGTCGCCACAGATGCAATTGAAAATCTCCATGTCATGCCATACTCTACCACAATACCAATTAGTCATTCTACTCAGACTTGGCAGCTCCCCATTGTCGGCTCAAAATTGTTACAAAAATTCATTTTATTTGCAGAACAGATTGGGAAAATGAACGGATCATTTATTCGCAATACTTCCCGGAAAAGTGGTTAAACGGGGACTACGAATTCAAGGTACGGTTATTCAAAAACTAACATAAAATAACTTTTATTAGCTGCTAGGATTAAGCTTTTAATTTTCGTCGTTATTGAGCACCTGTTCTCTGACAGATGGTCAGCCCCATAGGGGCGCGTACATCGTGTCGTCCCCTAATTAACTTAACAGCAGATGCACCACTTGTAGAGCTCGATATATGCCCCAAAGACCTTGGTAGGCCGTAGTACACCCAATGGTCTCATGTTATTTAAACATAGCACCACCCTCCAGACAGGGTATTTATACTTACCTTACACTTTCCGCGTCTACCCATCGTCTATCTACAGTAAGGTTCTTGCAGTCGCGAGTATAGCGCATTTTCTGTTGCAAACGTTCATAAGCTACAGTCGCCATCGTCTCTTTCGATCAGGTGTGCCCTTAGACCATATATCACGGGACTAGCCTTTGCGAACCACCGCATACAAAAATATTCTGCCAGTTTCCATACAAGTGAAGGGGGAAACACAAAGACATATAAAATTTCATTGCATTTAAAAATGTATTAATCGACAAACGCGTAATGGCTGTTGTGTGTTAATTTTTATTGTACAGTCAACTACAATGAAATGTACTAGTTTAATCATATAAAATGATGTACTGATGTACAGTGCTTTTATAAAGCCAAAAGACCAAATGGTCATGTGCAATGGCAGAAAACAATGCTTAAGTAAGGCGCATCCTGTGGTTAGATGATCTAAGGGTGTGCCGTATGCTTAGGCTACCAAAGTAGGTACCTACCATTAAAAATTCATTATCGAACAATATTCCTAAGAAGTTTTTATAACTATTTGCAGGGAGACGCTTTCGGTCTGGGCGTGCTGCGCTCCGGCCGCTGGAACCTGACGCTCCGAGACTACTCGCAGACGACTCGCATCAAGCGCAACGGGACCGGCGTGGACGTACTCGTCGAAGTGGACCACATTGGAGACATGGAGATACACGTGGGGAACCTGCTGCGAGGGAACGGAATACTAGGTACCTATATTATTACCTACTACAAACCTAAAGCACCTTTTTCGTGTGGAAATTCGTCATGTACCTATGCTATGCAGGGACTCTTACCGACTAAAACCACGCGTTCCTTACGGGCACTTGTACAACTGTCGAGAGCCCCGGATTAGCCCTCGGAAGGATGTCCCAGGATTCCAGACAGACTGGCTACCACCACGGCATCGCGCACCCATATTAGTGCAAAGCCGCTGTCCAGGTCCAGCCCGTCCCAGTAAAGCTGTATTCACTACGCGTAATCTGGACATCAGAAAATTACTGACAGCCGAGCCGAGTCTACAATGGGCAAGCCGACCAAGTTTGAATCATTACAAAAAGCTATCAAATCAATACTTGAAGCTACGTCAATAAAGATGCTGCAGACCCACCTGAATATAAATCGATTCTAACCTACTCCTCATTTTACCCTTTTTTTTAACGTGAGGTAAATCCTACATGGATGCTATGCCAGGACTTCTACAGACTTAAAACCACACGTATCTCACTTAACAGCCTACGATTGGGAACCCCGGGTAAGCCCTCGGAAGGATGTCCCCGGACCCTCATCTTCTTACCCTACCTATAACGACGTTTTTGATCGTGCAACAGTGTTACACAGAGTGTATAATCGTGTTAATTTTGACAGATTGAGGTTTTTTTTTATAAAATATGTTTATTTTCAGAGCGCATGTTAGACCGTATGATCAACGTGTCATGGAAGCCAGGCTTCGCAGTGATCCGGCCGCTCATTAACGTCCTCGTCAGCACAGCCTTCACCGACATCTGGAGCAACTCCTTCAAAAACTTCCCCTTAGACAACTTCATTCGAAACTAGCCTTGGTAGCTTCGGTTCTAATCTCTTAGTGCCAGTTTGTAAATTAATTAGGAATACTTACAGATTATATTTACGGTAATTACCCCCATTTCATAATAAAAGGCAGGGAACTGGTGTTTGTGATTTCGACAAAACATCTAATAACTTGATTAGTTAATACTTATCAAGATTCATTTAATCATCGAGCTGTTTATTTAGGGAGCTATTTTGCATGCAGTTGTACTGTAAGCAGATATTTTGTAATTCAAGTAGATATGATGATTAAAACTAGTCAATGTTCATTATACTCTATAATAGTCGGGTAAGAAAACGATGAGGGAAGCAAAGGGAGCATGTTAAATGTAAACACATAGATTATATTACATATCTCAATATTATATTTATTAAAAAATATAACCTAACTATATATATATGACTTTATATTTAAATTCAATCAACAAATAACTCGAACGTTCGTCGCAGTGGAATTATCAACCTCAGTCTTACAACACAAATGAATACAAATGAAACAGGTCTCTCACACCAACAACAAATGGCGCGCTAACAAGCGTATCGTTACATTTCCGAGCATTTTGGCTCCTAAGCGTTCACTCGATCAGTTCCGAGCTATTCCGAGCTCTGCCGAACACTCCCGACTGGACACAAACGTTCCCGAGCGCCCACGAACGTTCCCGACTGCCCCCGAACTCTCCCGAGTGCCCGATCGCAGGAGTGCCAGCCTCCACCGCACACTACACAAGGTAGCTGGTGCACTCTTTTTATACATATTTATAAACATTGCACCTTTATTGTGTTATATTTAAAACCAGATTAAAGTACACAAAAACATGTAGCAAGTCTCGATATACTATTCAAAACTATACAATCTGTCCAACAGAATGAAACTTTACAACCTATTCGCCGTCTCAAGAATTACATTACAGTAAGTACGTCGACTACATATTGGAACTAACTTCACAAGTTTTATGCTGTCAGTGATGTCTGTGTACGTCCCGCAATGGACATACTGAATAAAGAATAAATAGCATCAGTTAACTATTAATATTGTCTGTATTAGAAATACTATGTTAGGACCCTGTGGACCGTCAACTGACGCGATTGCGTACGAATAGAATCGTTGTAACAGTTACAAGTAGCGATTGTTCGGCGAAAGAAATTGTAATATAAAGTAGTATTTGTGTGGAAACTTTAGCATAAGAATTCACCCCAATTGCCTTACAAAATGTTTAAACTATCGTACAAACCAAATGATATTGAAATGCACTCAAACGAACTACAATAAAGAGGGCTTTTAAACTCAGTCAGGTTGCTTTTAAAAATAAAGTTTTAACCCACACTATTCTTACTCTTTGTGAATTTTAAATGATTTATTCAGGCTAAAATCCTGCTGAAATTACTGTAGAGCATGGATCCAGTTATAACCCTTGACAAAAAAAAAACAAATCTTACCTCAAAGTTAGATTACTATTGCAATCATACGCTCAAATACGAAGAACTCAGAACATCACTTAATCTTTCCTCCTATTCATTTATTACCAAAATCAGTTTCACAAGCTATAACGAAAAATATCAGTGCTTTTGTTTAGAATGGAATCGAATTGGCTGTATGGTGCCAGTTCTGTTGTACATTTCACTGATCAATTCTAAAAATTATAATCCTGACAAAACAAGAAGTTGTGCGCGACTTCTATGTTTCTTAGAGAAAATATTATATTGCGATTTTTTAAATATAAATACAGTTTTCTTAGCAAGCGAACTGCACAAGGTCTTTATATGAATTGGACAAAACAATACAAACTACAAAATATAGGTAATCAAGTAGGTATGCTTTCATAGTTAACGGGATATTTATTATGAGTATCATATTCGATACATTCGCGAAGTATTTTTGTAATTCAATTGACTTTCAGTGAATTGTGCAACAATATTGGCATCTTTTATTCATCTTTTTCTTATATGAATGGCCCCGTCGTTTGCCAACGAGAGGACATTATTAAGATGAGTCTACACTAGACGAGCCGAGCCAAAATTCGTGTAGTGTGGACCGACGTACGAGCCTCGAGCGACACTTGTCATCGCGAGCAGAGAGACTCGGCTCATGCTCCGCTCTTGCTCGGCTCGTCTAGCGTAGACCCACCTTTAGCATACATTCAACAGAAACGCTTAAATAAGAAACATCGATCGTTGTCAACACTCAAGGTGTATCCTAACTAAATCACGAAATTTTATTTTCTTTTTAATTTGTACTTACTTTTTTCTCGTACAATTGGCCCCAGAATTTGTGTCGAAAATAAATTTTAAAAATAAAACTATCACTTTCCGCTAGAAGCGTTTTGTGCTGAATTAAACATTAACGTATAACTACGTAACGAATGTTCCTTGTTAATCGATTTTCAAGTCAGTTTTATAATAATCGATTACAAGGATATGTGTTTAATAAGTTATGTGGCAATACTATTGATTTCACAACGATCCAAATAGGAAATTACTGATGTATTTCACAAAAAGAAATCACATACCGATTTAGCTACTTGACTAACACCACGAAAAGCTAATTTAATTCTATTACAGTAACATTTTGCTTTACGCGGTGGAAAAAAAATTAGAACGAACGAAATATAATTCTATCAAACCCAAATAAAAACGTATCAAACTCAAATAAAACTTAATCGCAACGGGGTTGAAACGAAAAATTATAAAAATTCATTAGCAGCAAGATTTCATTTCATTTAAAACAAAGCTAACATATTGTACAACTATATGGCGAGATAGAATCTCTCAGAGCATACTTCACACACTTTACGCAAATAATTTTATAAATTAACATATATCAGTGCTATAATACTATCAGCGGGATGTCTTGCGGGACATGTCGCGTGTTATGTATGTACAGTAACGCCGAGCACATTTATAATGAGTCGGACACATCTTTTGATTTTGAATGGACGCAGCCATTTATAATATCGATCGATAAGGTTAATCACATAAATTACAAAGCAATTTTACTATTTAATCTCGTGTCGATCAGTTATTTACAATATGTAATTGAGTAAATTAAAGAATAAATTTTGAGCTTTTGTTACAAACGGTTACTGAACTATAAAACAAGGGAATTAAAATGTACTATACAATATCAGGTCGTTCCTTGTCTAACATCGACCGCCTGCCGCCGACCACTGCAGCCGGCTCGCACAACCGGTCACGCATTTGTCCAAATTACCTCTAAAGTTATAATTATTTTGATATGCTCTTACCAATAACTTTTTACAACGACATTTGTGCTGTACACTATGCAAAAGGAGCAGAGCGGGTGCGGGCGTACGCTTTCAGGTAATGTACTTGCATTAGACGAAACGGTAGTCGCGGGTCCGCACTTTGTACTTAAATATATCTACCGAAGCCAGAACGCGAACATCCGCGCCCGCCCTGCCGTCTGCTATTTACAACATCCAAACAAACTAATAATGAAACATAAAACACTTATACGACAGCTTAATATTTGGCAAATCATCGTATCGGAACAATGTGCAATGCGCAAACGACATCCTCGCGGTGTAAACGTACGACGTGTGAACTAGAGCTAGCTATACAAGTAAAATCGAAGGCCGCTAAGATATCACCGTTCATTATCGAGTAATATGTACAAGCGCGGGCCCGCACGCCTTGAGCCAACACTTCCCTCCCCTCCCTTCCTACCTATGTACAGAGTTCGCGGGCACTCGCGCACTTTCGTACACCGTACACAGAGAATCCGATAAACTGCGTTCCTACAAGAAACTGACACTATGGAAAGAAAAGTTTAACGTGATATTGCTATCTATCTCTAGATTCGTGCAGATTTCTTCCTTGCTAGCAGTTAGACTGTACTCAAAGACGATTTGCACAGTAAATCCGTCCTGTTATTACACAGAACTTTCAACAGTATACAACCACCGATCAAATCTACATATTACGTGGATACTGTGCTTACTACGTTGCAGTCAAAAGGCTCTCTGTCTACGGTATACAAACACGCACCACCACATCTTATCATAATGCCGTATTCTACTTGAGGTATCTAGGGTTGTCAAAAAAGGCCACATAATATGGTATACCGTCCTAGGTGTATTAGGTAATATCATGGCTGTAAGTTGCAGTTATCTCTCTAGCTCTTTGGACTATTTAGGTAGTGCTAAAAGGTGCTCTTTTAAAAGATGATATGACCCTTTGACGTTTCCGTGGTTTGGATGGAACTTTAAGGGCGCGAACGCACTGATCAGCGCTGGCCATCAGTGGAAATGGTAGGCCACCACGGCAATGGTCATCCATGTGTTCACGCCCTAAACTGGAAGACCCAAGTGCCACTTACTTCACAGTCGTAAGTCCAAATTGAAAGTCTAATAAGCGTCCTGGGACATAATTACTTATTTACTATTACCTAAATACTTGGGACAAAATACAGCTGGGCGCCGATTCTCAATTTTTAAGACATGAATGCGTAGACTAAAATTTACGGCTGAAACGTCACATGTCTCATAATTAGGAACGGAAAACCTGAGACAGATGACTTTTCACCCGTTTTTATTTAACGTAAGGATAAATCCATCATGTATGCTATGCCGGACTCCTACCGACTAAAAAACCTCACGTAACGCCCAATAGCCAACGGTTGGGAGCCCCGGGTAAGCCCTCGGGAGGATGTCCCAGGACAGACGTTTCACCCGTAAATTTCCGTCTACGCATTCACGTCGAGGGGTCGAAAATTGGCGTCCTGGTGTTTTCCTTACCCCTTTGAGGGAAATACTACTACGAATGTATAATTTACCTAAAGTGGTACAGCTTTTCAGTAATAAGACAGTGGTGGTCAGTGTTCTACACTCGTTTAAATTATCACCTTAAAGGAACATTTTCATTATAAGCGTTCAGTTTATTAAATTAAACTAAGCAACTGTAATTGGTGAGTTTGTGAAGAAAGGAAATTAGCACCATTGGTTTTTCAGATAAGAGAGCCGAGATTAAAATTTTATTGCTTACATTACAATTATCAAATCTGATGTGTATCGAAACGACCTAAAACTAAATGAAAACGTGTATAAAGTTATAAAATCTAGTTACTCGATGTATTTTGTTGAGAAATGACAGCTTTGCAGTACTCGGCCTATACAAATACGGCATTTATAAGTCCCGCACGTTGATATTGCGCTTGGCGGCCATCTTGGTGACGTATGTCCGTCGAGCCGTCAGTACTAAAAAAATACCGTACGCAGCTTCGCGGGGCCAGCCCGCGCTCGCGCTACGTCACGATAACGTCACTTAGCTGTCATTATGACAAGGTTCCAGCGCAATACCAACTTGCGGGGCTTATACATTACGTTGAATCTTTCTATCTCTATGTACTATATTTGTGAAAGCCGCACTGAGAAACTGTGGCCATTTCGATAACCTCAATTTGAAATACTTTTTGGTACTCAAGTTCTTTGAACTTTTTAGTATGAATATTAAATATTGCACTTACAAAAATCTACATAACGTCTAAACGTCAGCTATTGGCCTATCAATTATTGCATCAATAACAGCACTGCGCCAATTACAGTAACTTATAACACAGTTAAATAATCGACCATTTCTACGTCACAAATTTAACTAAATATAATTGCTTCAAATGAATTCTAATATTATATTACCGCGTACACGTAACCACAAATACTTCCTTATAGGAACACTCTCACTTGTAATATGCCACAGGAAATAAATAAGTTGTATATAAGCTAGCTAATAAACATACGTGTGCGCAATAAGTTGAGACACGCATGGGAACAAATTCTGACCACACGTATCTTAACTTATCGCGCACGTTTATAAGTTAAATAACTCTGAAAATAAGCCTGTGAGTGAGTAAAATATTGCGTCTGTTTTACAGTTAATTAAAGTGCAAAGTGGCTTTCTTCGAATTTCTAATAATAGGTTATGGAAAATGAACACATTGTGATACAACGCCCACATCACAGAATCAGTATCCATGCAAGGAAGAAAAGGAAAATTCTTTTAACACAAAAACAACGAAGTGCATGATGTGTGCAAGTGTGAGAGTGTTTCCTGACAAGTAGAGTATCTAGTGTAATGCTTCCTCCACATTACTCGCGAAGTTGAACGAAGTTGGACGAGCACGATAGTGTGAAGGGGCTCCTCGGCCTACTTCGTCAAAAAATTTCTTTGACTCGGGCAACTTCGCCGACGAACTTCGTTCAACTTCGCGAGTGATGTGGAGGAAGCATTAAGCTTTAGAGAGCTCCTATCGAAACTCACAGTAAAGTGCGTATATGTATGGAATCGAGACAAGTTCCCACGTTTATAACTAGATGGCGGTGTCTTGATTGCATACAAATTAGCTCACTATCACGATAGACGCTCGCCAAAACTCTCAATACTGAAGTTCTCTAAAACCCGTGGTATCGATATAACGGCACAATAAGTAGTCACACACTGGACACAACACTAGAACTCGAAGTCGAACAGTTCCGAGAGCCCCTCGTCATGGTCGAGACAGAAGCCGTAGTCGGTGGCCGACATCGGCGGCTCCAGCGCCAGGAATGGTTCCATCTCCAACGATTCTGGAATGCGACATTGTGAATAACTAAAAAATATGTTTCTGGAAACTTCTTCGTCACTGCCCCAGACATTCTTTCCAGAACCCTTTCCCACAGGTAGATGGGAGAATACTATGTAGTTTTAGCCGGTAGGAGAACAGCACACGCAAAAAAAGACTTCCTCGACATATAAGTATATACCAGTAGCCTGATCTACCCATGCTTGGCCAACCTAGCATTACAATGCGCACCTTGTAATGATACAATGTGTAACGTTTTGATACAACCTGTAACATCAATGCGCTGACATACGAAAAATCTATCCTAAATGTTACATTACATGCGAATGCTCGTCGGTCAGGGAGGTAGGTTGTAACGTAATGCATGTTACATTACACGCAAATGCTCGTCGTTCAGGGAGGTAGGTTGTAACATAATGCTCAAAGTCAAATCTATAATGTTACATTACATGCAAATGCTCGTCGGTCAGGGAGGTAGGTCGTAACGTAATGCTCAAAGTCGAATCTAATATGTTACATTACACGTGAATGATCCCGGTGAGGGAATGCCTTTAAATAAAACGAAAGCTTAGTCTGTCACGTCGATGGATGATGAGTTGAAGCCTAAATTGGTAAGACCCTGTTACACTTATATAAACCGTATAGGTAAAATTGGGTTACTTATTACGTTTTATAGTTTAGGACAGAAAATACATGTTAGTCATCAGTTTGTACTCCACGCATCCTGCGACACCCAAAAAGAGCAAATACTGTTCAAACTTGTTTAATCAGCATAAGAAGCAAGTTTGTACATTATAATATAATTATCTGGGAGGCGATGACGTATGTTAAGCAAACTGAAGATTTTGATTAAGTTCCGATATTGTGGTAAATTACCAGTGAAACAGAATAAACGATATACCTGTAAAATCTGTACATACAAGTGATGGGAAAATGCCACCATATTGGTTTTTCACAAGCAACCAGACGAAAAACAGTTCCACATTACTCGTTACAATTAAGTTTTTGTGGTGGTAAATAATTACATTGTAAACAATTCCTTAAGATTGACTGTAGCAAATGTATGTTAAAAGTGAATTTATACAGACACGACACAGGCAGAAATATTAATAAATACCAGTACATAAAAATAAAATAATATTAATGTACGAACTTTAACAAGACACATAAAAATGACGTGGATAAAAAGACAACTTTTAATTTATTTAACAAGTTTTTCAAACCTAACGCAGATATCAAAAGCGACCGACACACGTTACGCATCGCGTTGATAATGCGTGGGACACGTAGGTATCTATTGCTATATTTTAATTGACTTTTATGCTTTAAGCATGATACATCGAATTTACGTTCTTACTTTTTCTTAGGCCCGTTGGTTTTAACTAATAATTGCAGAGGACTAAGACGTAACAGAAATTCAACGGACATTCATTCTCATTCGCTTACCAGCGCGTTTCATAGTACTTCTACCAATTAAGTGCGTCGAAAAACATTATTACAGTTTCACATCATTTATCAACACTAATTATATTATTGGGTTTGCAGTATTTTCATGAAAATAAGTTTAAGTCAACACAACAATTAGCTCGATAGTAAGCTTAATGAAATGAGCGATATGTATCTTTTATACATCGTTATAATATTGCACGTTTTAGTGTTATAGATTAGAGAATTTAGGTTAACAAGTGCTTATTTTTTGTACACAGCTCACCCATTTATTTCACGTCTGATAGTTGCCATCCTTCTTTAAAAACTATTATAGACCTTATTCCGCTGCAATAAGAGTTAAATAGTGTGTATACATAACTCTTATTGCAGCAGCAGGACTGACGACCTAGCAAAGATCGCAGGCTGGAACTGGATGCGAAAGGCACATTACCGTGTACTGTGGCGTGAACTGGGAGAGGCCTACGTCCAGCAGTAGACTGCTATAGGCTGATTTGATTGATTGAACCATCAAAAGAGAAATAAATGAGTGAAAAGCTTATAGTATAGTAAACAAGGGGTAGTGCGACATAGTTAGACATGAGAGCGTTTGTTACGAATGCGATGCGTGGTATTAGTAGATGAGTTGGCAGTTATTGGCGACGCGAAGTGAGCTGAATCCCATGGTGCTACACGTGTGCACTGGAGCCTCACGGGATCCAGCCGGCCACGCGCCCCCTCCCGGACCCTCTCTTCCCTCCCCTCCCCCATTCCCTCTCCATCCCAGCACCCGGAGATACCGATGAGACTGCGTGAACTCTACTTAACGTTATATTCACATTCGATTTCACTTACGGCGAAAAACGACGAGCGTTAAGGTGTTCTTCTACTAAAAATGTGCTACGCTATGTTGCTGTGGATGCGTTGATATCCATCAATTACATTCTATCTATATGTTACGTTGAAAGTTTATAGTGTGGAATTGTGCGAATGACGAATATGATTGGTGGATTTCAAACGCATCTAAAGCAACGTAGCATAATAGCACATCTATGGTGGAATGGAACCAATTATAAGGTCCGTTTTAAAAAATGACACTCAAAGCCCAAGAAAAGCTTGAGGTGACCTTTAACTTTATAAAACTAGGCTCGTGTGTCAAGAGTTTTCTTAGTTACGAAAAACGTTAGCTTTCGGCAGTCGAATATCATAGTTTGAAGTCATAAACGCGATGTGAATATAAGTAAGTATACATATTTACAAACAAATACAGTTTTAGGAGACACAAAGCATACAAGGAGTCCCAAGATTAAGGTGAATTTTAAAAAGAATTGAAGCAAATATAGGACTGGACGAAAGCTTCATGAGTGACTCAACGCGTAACGGCAAAGGCAGAATTTGTAGGTCACCCGAAAGATGAACTGACATCCTTGCAGACGACATAAGATCGAAAGTTAGTACAATTTTCGAGACAGGCCTATGCCCAGCTGTCAATGGGTGAAAATTTGGTGACTATTATGAATGTATTACTCGTCCGGCTTAACATGGTCACCTGGGACACCCTGTAATTATGTACACAATAGTTACAAACATTGTTATTGACATTGATCAGAAACATATATTATTTACAAAACGCAACAAGATAAAGATTGATACTGGCTTAAGTTCTTACAAAAAGGATTAATATTAACCAAATGCTTTATTGTATTTGAGCTCAGCATCAATCTTCGGTCACTGATCTCTATTATTTAGACTTAGTACCGATTTAAACCCATTTCGTACATGAGATTTGGCCGCGAGCTGCTTTGAAACTCATCATTATTATTTTTATGTTTACTACTTGACAGCAATTTCTAAAATTTCTACTTTACGGGTACAAATATCACCAATTACAAAAAAGAGAAGCCTCTATTTACGTAATCAATTTAAAAAGATAAATTATAAAATATGACAATTCTATATATACCCCGAGAACACCAAAGCTTTCGAAAAGAGCTCTATGATTCGGTAAAAAAAATACTTTAAATTCATTGAGAATCGAGCGTTTTATAATAGAGATCAGTAAGTGCAAAAACAGTGCACACGGCAGACATAGGCAGCATTTGACATATCTCACACATGTATCTGACGAACAAAAACGGTTATAAGTTAGTAAAGCTGATGTTGGTGACGTGTTGTAGCGATGGATGACACAAAAGCATGCAGTCATAGTGTGAGTTATCACTCTATACCAACTATGTTGTACTATCCAACATAGTTGGTATGAGAAGATAAGTTACATACAATAGTTTGTTCACGCTAAGAATGTTGTGACTCATAATTTCTCCTGGGCACCGATTCTCGCCTCACACGACATGAATGCGTGGACGGAAATCGGCGGATGACGCGTCGCCTGTCTCATATTTAGGAACGGCGAACATGAGACGGGCGATGTTTCACCCGTAAATTTGCGTCCACGCATTCACGTCGTGTGGTCGAGAATCGGCGCCCAGAGCTATGTAGAAAATCAGGTTCGCACCAAAATGTCGAGTTTAGAGTGACTAGGCAGATTTTCGAACGAAACGTTTGGGTCGCTGCAATCTTTACGCTTACGAACTATACAATTCTCACATCAGATAATAATTTATTAGAATAATATTTGTTATTTTATCAGTACAAAAAAGCATTAATGTTGTTATTATGAGAAATTGGTTGAATACACATTTTTGAATCTTCTTGAAGTATCATGACACTTTATATTATTTGGTATACAGCGCGTCCAAAAATTCAACGATCTGACGTTTTTTTATGCCAAATGTATAGAGTCTAAAATAGTTAGCAAAGAATTTAACTCTACTTTTCATTTTAACTGCATTGTATTCTTATTAATTGGTAGTACGGTACAGTTACATAGCTGATTATCAACACAAGAAAAATAATAAATAAATTCACAGACATTTCACACAACGCTATCTGATCCCAAAGTAAGCTAGGAATAACCTGCTTGTGTTATGGGTATGGGCATATGTGTTATGTGATATGATTGTGTTATGGGAATATAACTGTTAATTTTGCAATTTACAGCCACAAATGTCCAAAAGTTTATAGGACGGACGGAAGTTAAAAGTATTTTTTTTATTTTGATTTTTTATAATGGACCTGGGTTAATGTATCTAAACTACTTAATGGTTTATCGTTAAATTTTCAGTCACGCTGTATTTAAAATCAAGACCAATGAAATGTATATCAAAATTTGTATAAAACAAACCATTTCAAACATCCCAATCCATGACGGTGCAAACGATGCGTTGATGAAGAGACGTGGTACCGGCGATGACTTAGCCCGCCTCACAGCTAGAACTCTGACTGTGATGTGAAATGGAATGGACACAGGTCACAATCGGAGTACTAGCTACGAAGCAGGCACATCTTCTAAACCCTTCCTCCTCCAAGCTTGTGAACTCACGCTTACAGATAAAATACCACAAATTGTAAAACGATGCCCTGTGAACAGCTTCACAGGGTTTTGAATATCAATAATGCAATTTACGGCACATAGGTTACCTGTATAGTAAAATAAATGGTTATATAATGTATGGGAGCGGCGCACACCGCCCCATATATCTGCGGTCCTGTACTGTATTTTGAGGTCACTTTAATTATACAGTATCTATAATAAAAAATATATTGAATACATTTTTTGGAAAATCCGTATAGGAAGATCGCAACTATGTTTTGTTTAAGACCAGAGTGACTCAAAAAAGAATTTGTTCAAAATGAATCATTTTATTTATGGCAAATCTATAAACCATGTGCGGCGCATTCAATGACCTCAAAACACGACCACAGAACGCAGACAACACCAGTCGAAAATATCCGAATAAGCTAGTGATCGGAACATTATTAAGTGTAACACCACCAATGTGAATGGCTGAAAGTTGTAATGAAGGAAAATAAATCCACCTTTAACCATGAGAATGTAAATATGATATAATGGTCATGATAAATAATAGTTACCTAAATCCCTGATCACTCAGAAATAAAGTCAAAGGGTCAAGTAAGAAATGACTAAAGTAGGACTAACTTTCCCAAAGCTATGTGTAATATAATGATGATAATCCAATGTTATCTATATTTGAAGCGCTCGTGGCCCCGCGGACTCAGTGATCTGTAAACGATCACTGCAGTAAGCAACTTTAACTATGGCCGATCCATGGATGGGTGACCATCCATGTGATCACTTTGTGACATTTATTTGAGCGTTTCCGTGCTTCGGAAGGCACGTTAAGCCGTTGGTCCCGGTTGCCAGTAAAATGGTAGTCGTTAAGCCAAGTTGAAGGCCGTATTTCAACAGCAGGCAGTCACAACCTGCGCCTGTCCATTTTAAACACGGCAATACGGCTCACAACGTATTACGTGGGACAAATTATAAATGTGGGTATATAATATGCCTCTGCCTACCCCTTCGGGTATAAAGGCGTGATGATGAACCAATGTTATCTATGAAATCTTAACATATTTTTCAACACCCTTGCTCATAAATTGGTTTTTATCACATGGCTTTTACACTCATAAACCATGGTATTAAACACTTGTGCTTTATTTCTCTTTATCGCACTAGTGTTTTATTTTATATTCCATCAAATTAAGTTTGTACCTCGCTGAAAGATATTATTTATGCATTCTAGTTGCTCTTAACTTAACTGGGTTATAGTTTTATTTTTAAATCTCGGAAAAAAGTATTGACTTAGATACATTTTGTTAATGAAAATAACACAATTTTTGTAAAAAAAAGGAAGTGTACCACCTTGAATATAATAAATTTTCAACAACTTATTTACTTTAATTAATAATTCAACGTGAAACTAATTTATAAATACATAAAAATGGGATTTTTTACATTTTGCGTTTTGGCTGTTTAGCGTAATTGTTAGTGCCTACGATCCAACAGCTGACATCCCGCTCCCAGAAAAAAAAATATCAGCGCGGAGCGCGCCTTTTTGACAAACTTTTTTCCGTGCGTGGGTTCAGCATTGTTTATTTGAGTATGAATAATTATAAAATTAGTTTTTTTACTCGTAAGTGTGTTGAAAAACGTCATATGATACACGTGAGGTTTGGTCATTACAATCTCGGTTTTCTTGCAGCCCTCGCCTTCGGCTTGGGCTGTGCAATATCACCTCGAGTGTAATGACCAACATACCACACTTATATCATAAATAACTATGAAGCCCGCTCTACATTCGCACTGCGTAAGTAACGATTCAAGAGTGTGGGTGGCTGGATATTCGAGTCGAAAATACGCGGTAAGTTTTGGACGAGAGTGTGAAACCCCATTACACCAATTCCAAAAAGGCAAAGAATGAAGTGTTTAGTGTATTTACATACTGTGGAATAGAAGTAAAGATTCTTTAAACCAGCGGTTCCCAAACCCCTCTCGGCTGTCTTAGTCGTTGACCAAGGTAAGAAACATGTAGTGACGCGACGCTATGCTACATATTGAGCATCATACACAACGACTACTTGATATTTTCGCGTCACGTTACCGTGTTGGTGGTTCACCTAAGGCTATGGTCTCTTTGATGCCCCAGGCTGCTCTTTCACGTCACTATAGAAATGTCAGTATAGTTCAGGGAGGGGGCAGACCATCAAGTCCCCCCCGTGGAGAGTCCCTACGTAATGGGGCGACCCTTTGCCGGGCCGCAGTGATTTGTCCACCGGCCTATCCTGCGACCCGGTTAAGGCGAGGCGGAACACCGCGGGGTTTAGTGGGTAGGACGGTCCCACATATCAGACCGTGAGTCCCACACGAAGTCATCTTGTTCCCCCGAAACAAGGCGGCGAAGTGCCTAACCTGCAGTCCCCTATAGAAACGTCAGGCCGATGTCAGCGCAAGAAACAGACCACAACAGTACATTTCTATGATAAACTAACTACCTACGTGATATACGTCGTAACGTTGCACGCAGTCTATCGAGTTAATAGGAGACCATAGCCCTAAACAACGCCTTGGTCGATAGCCTGACTTTTGGTTCAGTCTGCTGCGTCCGGCGATCATGGTCCTACATTTGAGGGTCCATACAGTCATACCCAAGTAAGCGTGTGCCATACCTGACTCCTGGTCCTCAGTCTGCAGCTGGAAGTGTCCGATGGGCGCGAAGTCGTCGCTGTCAGCTATCAACGCGTTACGCAGACGCCCTCGCGCGCCGCCGCCTGTTGGCAAATGAGTGGGTTAGCTATATTTATGGGGATACTATGGAATCTATGGATAAGCGAGTTGAATAAATGGCCAAATTTTAGTGGAACTAATGCTGTTTCATCTCCACATTAAATTCCCAACGCATCCGATATAAATAATGTGTCCGTCCTTTGTAGTTTGTGGTACAGGGACCCTACACATACCTATGTTTTGAATGTTGGTACGAGTTGTAAATGTGTGTATGAGCGTTACAGAATTGCAACTTTTGGTAGGATATTCACGCATTCCCGCAGGCGCGCACGAATTCACCGCCTGACACGAGGCAATAAGTTGTTAAAATACACCTTCAATACTACTGAAAAAAATCGGTTGTCTGTAAAGTCGCTTTACTGACGATAGTTGAACGTGACCACTCAGCCATAAATGGAACGCCTCAGAGCGAGGTAACACCGCATACGTCATGTTTTTTCGTGCGTGCAGCCGGCTACATCGAATTATAAGACGTGTTCACGTCAATAAGCCAATGTGTTCCTCATTTATTGGGCCGTCCCCCCGAGCAAGAGATTCGCGACCGCTCCGCGCTTGTATCGTCTGATCATCTCTACGAACGGGTGATTATTATGCTAGTGTAACGTTGCGACTCGCAACGGAAACGCAAAACACTACAATGGCGTCTGGTTACGATAGCGGTTTCCGCGACGAGACGTAGTGCATTGTAACACTCTGCAATACTCACCAACACATTATCCATACGTTCTAATATAATACTCTCTTTTTGTCTCGTGATAACGAGGATTTCATACATTAAGCACATTAACACAAAGATATTAAACTCGATATCTTTCTGTCGTTTTATTCCGTGTTTACATCCAGTCACAATACTACACATACACATAGGTTAGACGTCGTGAATCTGACATTGTCATTTTGACAGTAACAATGACTGATCCTGGTCAACGAAATAGTTTAGGAATAAAAAAAAGAACATAAAAAAAAAATAGTTTTATTTAGTGTACAATAAATCTAGATTAGAATAAATAATAGGTATATTAAATTAGTAAACAGATTTGGAACTAATGATAATTTATATATAGTTTACGAGCGGATCAATTTCGGAGTGGTCACACCAGAATTCACGTTCCGCGTAACGTGGAACATTATGTCAAATAGTGGATAAAATATTCGCTTAAGAGGATAGGATGGTTAATGTACAGGATAGTTTTAGCTTCAGTTAATGACATGGCGTTAATGCGATAAAGCCCTAATCGTGTATGGCGTATGAGAAGTGGAGGAATAAAAGTCACGAACGGAACGTGAGGGATGAGTGAAATGAAACGGACCGTAGATATAACTGACCAAGCGGGTTTGGCTTGGTGGGAAGGGGAAGAGACGAAAAGCAAAGATGGAGGCAGTCGGCATTTTTTTCTCTCGAGCGAGAAGACCCGTAAGGTGTCTCTTCAAGAGCAATTCGTACCATCACAGGACCCGCAAAAAGGTATTTATAAGCTAGATAGACCTTGTAATAATCGCGGTCTGTGAAGTGCGTGCTGATTGCTAATGACGCGTAACTTTTGTTGTAGCGGGTCTTTGGAGTACCTACCTATTATTGCTGGGAATACCTGCCCGTCCCTTGGCGGACTCCCAACACGGAGGAATTCTTCCCCGTGAACCCATCAGCGTGGGACGCGTGATCCACAGACGGGACTGCGCGCCGCTGACGAGCCCGGCTTTGTAGCGGTAACCGGTTCTCGCACCGGCATTTTTTTATTCTCTTTTTTACGCCACGTGCATTTCTTTTTCACTACTTGGCACCAAGGAGGGCCACCAGGATTCTTCTTATACATCCATACGCGAGGTTGATTACTGCATCTCGTTGGTTAGCGGTGCCTACGCGATAGTCCACCGACAGTTTAACAACGTAGTTCACCTTCAGGAGGCTGCATAACGATCCGAGAATGTAACTAGATTTATTTAGCCTTTAAATCATAGATTATAATAATGTTAACCAGAATGGATCCATCTCTAGGTCGCTAGATTAAAGTATATTTTGTTAGTCACGTCACAAGGTGATGTTTAGTTAATTGTGTCAAATGAAATAATTTCATCGCATCGGCGCAAGAGCCGGCCAGGTCAATAGATTTGATATAAGTTTATAGCAAGTAAGTAAAGTGTGTGTAGATATAAGTATTCTAACTGGAGTAATACTGGTGCATCCTGCCATATATATAGGCTAAGTAGTGCGTTTGATATACCACAAGGCCTGTGGTTTTTGTATTGTAGATCATTAAACGTGGTGATAATAATATACACTGGTTTTTCTTTCACGAACTCACTGCAACAGGGGTTTACTAGCCAGACAACACGGCCCTTAACCTAAAAGGTCCACTGTATCTCCGGCTGCTGTTATCCAGGTAATCTTCTTTTACAAATCAAACTATTGTAACACGGGATTTGGGAAGTCCACACCGACACCCTTGACGCCCGTTACGTTACATGGCGCCCGAACTTTATTTTATTGTGATTACCTATTAAAGTGCTGCATGTACAGCGCCTGAATTCAATTGAAATTAGTTGGTAACCATTGTTGCAATTGAGCTTCGGGGGGGAATTTCCTTTGTGTTTATCTTTTGAGGGATACAATTTTTATTGTTGTATCTAGGCTTGAAAGCAGTAGCTTTACTTTCATTAATTAATAGTTCATACTTCACCGTTCCCTCAGGAATATGTCAAAATTTTAAATATTGACATATTGATGGTTTATAGATATTGAATCTGGTCACTCACCCTATTAAGAATTCATATCCGTGAAGACCAGACCACAAAATGTGTAAATTTTGACTTTTTTATGCAAATTTAAGTTTTTTTTCTTTAACAAAAGTTTCATCCAGAACTAACAACATTTTTTAAATATTGACATCAGGATGGTTTAAGTGTTTAATATAATTGCTTACACTGCTTAGAGTTAATAACGGTAGGAAACCAAACCAAAATATGTGCAAGTTTTGTTTTTGTGAACAAATTTGTGTTTTATGAGTTGTCGTTCTCATCCCGGCAAAAATCAACTTTTTAAGTATCAACATATTGGTGATTTTTAAACTTCTATCTGATTCGGTGCACCATTCTGCATTGATAAACACTAGGACCAGATAAAGTCTTGTGTCAATTTTCGATTTTGTGAGCAAATTTGAGTTTTTTTGTCTTATCGTTCTCCCGACAAAAATCAACTTTTTAAATATCAACATATTGGTTGTTTTTATAGTTTTATCTGATCTTGTACACCCTTTAGAGCTTACATACACAAGGATCAGGACTAAATAGTTGCAGGTTTTGTTTTTATTAACAAAATTGAATTTTTTCATAGTAATTTTTACGAACATAATTTTGAAACATAACTTTGTTGTTATTGTGTCTGTGGCATTGCTACAGTGATTATACCATTACTACTACTACTACTGGAGCATTTTAGGCTAAATACAAACTAGATATTAAGAACTTATTTATAAAAAATGTCAAAAACTCCAGATACTGATGCAAGTGAATTTGCTTCACCGGTGCATAGTCGGAACGTTATGCAGGTAACTTCTAGCCCGTATACACGACCTTTAGAGGTACACATACCTATGGATACCGTAAATACACGTCCCCGAGTCAACGTGAACCGGACTTCATCTTTGGCTCCCGAAACGTTTACGACATCCATAGTCTCTAATACGACCACCCATTATGCTGCCTCTCACAGCAACACACAAGAGACATACGTGGCACAAGAACCGATAGCACACGCACATAAGACATTCCCCATTAAAACTAGCGAAATTTTTGACAACATGAACCAAGGTAATGGTATAACACAAATGGTTGCACCGCCCCCCAGTGCGCATGTGTACTACAAATCATTGAATTTAGCTTCCCTTAAACTCAAGTATAACGGAGAGTCAGATATTGACGACTTCCTCCTTAGGGTTAATGAAACACGTATCGCACGACAGATTGACGATACAACATTAGTAAGAGGTTTTTCAGAACTGTTATCTGACACCGCACTCAAGTTTCATAGAACAATCCAACATAAAATTAACTCTTGGTTTGATATTTGCGTTGAATTTCGAAAATTCTTTCAATCAAAGGATTACAACTACAACATAGAGAGACAAATTCGTGAAAAAAAGCAGAAGCTAGGTCAGTCTGTATCATTCTTTATTTTAGATATCCAGGATTTAAACAATAGACTAACATATCCTATTACAAGCGACAACCTACTTGAAATTATAAAACACAATTTGCTACCTACATACGCCCAACTATTAGCCATCAATGATATTACTACCTTTGACCAATTGGTCAACGTGTCCAAGAATTATGAGGCTTATTCTGGTGTTTTATGTCAATCTAAACCGGTTGGCAAGCGCGAACTCAATGCAGTCAGCGTCGGCAAATTACCTGACAGGCGCGGCTCACCTATTACTTGCCTTAAATGTAAAAAAGTCGGCCATAGTTATAAGGTGTGTAGGTCAATACCAGGCATAATATGTTTCAAGTGCGGAGCTAAGAGGGTGACGATTAGGAGCTGCACCCAATGTAACACAGGCTTGCGCTCGCAGTCTACTACACAGACACTTAATGAAAAAAACTGATGGGGCCCCCGAGCAAGTCGTTACACACACAAACAGTCTCTTCGCCTGAAATATCGTCATTCGTAGGGGATAATCGGTTGTTTGTTAAATTCACAATAAAGGACCGTAATTTCGAAGCATTGCTCGATCCTGGGGCACATTTATCAGTTTTAGGTGCGAATAAGCATCGATATTTTCAAAGACTTGGATGGACATTACATGCTAGGGATGCTTCAGTCGTGCCAGCAGTATTTTTAGCGGATTTATCTCAAATTAAAGTCATTGGCATAATGTCTTTGCCAATAACTTGTAATGGGATAACTGCCCACTTTAATTTTTTAGTTTGCCCTGACATACATCACGAAATCTTGTGCGGTATGGATTTCGCTGATGCATTTGGTCTAGTGGACATTTTTAAGTTTGGAGATGTCGTGAGGAGAGGCAACTCCACAAGTTATAGTGCTTGCAGTGCGTTGTGTGAGGTGAAAGCTTTAATACCCAGAGATGATCTAACATCTCAACAAGCCAAACATCTACAAAAAGTAATGAATGACTTTGAGTCAATTTCATCAGAAAAAAAAGGTTTAGGGAAAACGCATATCGTTACACATAAAATTATTACACAGGGAGAGCCTATTAAACAAAGATATTACCCTTTATCGCCTGCTAAGTTGACAGCATTGAATAGGGAGGTGGACGAGATGTTGAGGCTCGATGTCATCGAACCGTCGAGGTCACCATGGTCCAACCCGGTTGTCATGATCCCAAAGAAAGATGGATCATGGAGATTCTGCCTCGACGCGCGTAAGCTCAATGATGTCACGGTTAAAGACTCGTACCCACTTCCTTATATAAATTCAATTTTGGACAATCTGCGAGGAGCACATTATCTTAGTTCAATTGATTTATCATCGAGTTTTTGGCAGGTCAGTTTGTCAAGTCAGGATGGAATAGACGGCAAAGGTACTTCTTGTGAGAAAACAGCTTTCGTAGTCCCTAATAGAGGTCTTTTTCATTTTAAAAGAATGCCATTCGGATTATCCAATGCGGGAGCGGAAATGCAAAGGCTAGTTGATTCGCTATTTCTGCACAAATTTGACGGAAAAGTTTTTTGTTATCTGGACGATCTTCTGATTGCCACAGAGTCATTTTCTGAACATATGGAGATACTTGCTGCTGTAAAGAAGTCGCTTAGTGACGCTGGTCTCACTATCAACTTAAAAAAGTGCCAATTTTGCAAAGGAGAGCTTAGATACTTGGGATACATCATCAATACACAAGGTTTGCGCACTGACCCAGAGAAGCTGAGCAGCATTCAGAATTTCCCACAGCCTAAAACTGCCAAGCAGCTACGAGGATTTATAGGTCTATGTTCATACTATCGTAGGTTTGTTAAGGATTTTTCCACCATCATAGCACCTATGACAGCGTTGGTAGGTAAGAAGAAAGGCAGTGACGGCATCCAATGGTCCGAAGCAGCTGAGGATTCTTTCAATACCCTTAAAAATGCTTTAATAACAGCTCCAGTTTTGGCGTCGCCAGAATTTTCGAAACCTTTCGTGCTTCATTGCGACGCATCATCCGTAGGCATTGGTAGTGTTTTGACGCAGGACATAGATGGAATCGAGCGTCCTGTGGCTTTCTTTTCACGTTTACTGGCAAAACCTGAGAGAAATTACAGTACAACAGAGCGTGAACTGCTCGCGGTAGTGGATTCCATAAATCATTTTCGTGCTTACATAGAAGGTACTAAGTTCACGGTCATCACTGACCATATGAGTTTAAAGTGGCTTAAGTCTTTAAATAACCCCTCAGGCAGGTTGGCCAGATGGGCAATGCAGATATCCACTTTTAATTTTGACATTTGCCATAAGGCAGGTAAGCTTAATGTCGTACCAGATGCACTATCCCGAATTTCGGTCGATGCTATTACTTTCAATCAAGAACTGTCTTCAACTTCTGATGAGTGGTATAAGAAGATGTATAACGGCTGTAAAACTATGCCTACTCGTTTCAAAAATTTTCAGATCCTAGGCAACAATTTGTTTAGATTTTGCAAAGGTGGCTCTTGTACTTCAAAAAACAATTGGAGGTTAGTAATTCCTAAAGAGCTGGTCGATGAATGCATCAAGGAAAACCATGACTCCTTCTGTAGTGTACACCCAGGAGTTCAAAAAACGTATTTGAAAATTAGGGAACATTATTATTGGCCAAATATGTTTGAAAATGTTAAGGAATTTGTCACACGGTGTGACAAGTGTAAAACATATAAACACTCAAATTCACCACCTCACGGACTCATGACAAATCAAAAGGAGGTGGACGTTCCGATGCACACGTTGTCAATAGATATTATAGGCCCATTACCTAAAGCATATTCGGGTCATATATACATTCTGTCAGTTGTAGACGTTTTCTCAAAATTTGTATGGCTTCACCCCCTCCGTACTGCAACCACTCAAACGGTCACTTCATTTTTGGAAAAGGAATTGATCTTGAAATGGGGAACCCCCGCGATTCTTATTTGTGACAACGCTACCATATTTAAAAGCAAATCGTTTAAATCATTTTGCGATGGATATTCTATCCCTCGAATTTTCTATACGGCGCATTACGCACCGCAAGCGAATACAGTCGAACGGTATAACAAAACCGCTGAAGTCTGTTTATCCATACTAGTTGAACAAGATCAACGTAATTGGTCCAAATACCTTCAGCAAATTCAGCTATCACTGAATAGCACGGTGAACCTAGCAACGGGATACACACCGTACTTCTTAGCCACCGGTCGTGAAATAGTCACTGACGGTCAATTCCATTCAATTCTTAGGGATTTACCAACATCAGCTGATGATCTGACCATAGGCGATAGAAGCGCAGCGGCATCATCGTTGTTGGAATTGGGAAAAATTTTTGACAAGGTAGTAGATGCATTAACTCAGGCGTACCAGAAAAATTCACAACATTATAACCTAAGACGACGACACTTCACAGCGAAAATAGGCGATGTGGTCTGGCGAAGGAACTTCGTACAATCTAACGCAGCGAAGTATTTCTCCGCCAAGCTGGCGCCGAAATTTGTGAAGTGCACGGTTGAAAGGAGGTTGTCAGATGTAGTGTATGAGCTACGCGAGTTATCGTCAGGATCTGTTGGTAAATTTCATGTAAAGGACATCTTGCGTGTAGATTAAATTATTTACACACCCTGTCCGATATTGTTGCTTGTCTAGTGGTATTTACTCCGAACCCAAGATTTTTTTTGATCGTAGGGCTAGGCAAGCATTTATCGAAACTAATGTATGCAATTAATAATTGTTTTGCCGTTTGTGTTTTTACATTGTGTTCTTATTCTTACAGTTAATGTTTATATGAGATGATACTTAACAACGCATGAGCAAAAAAGTTGTTTTTCTTGACAGTCAAATGATTGACCGACAGTACGATAGGCCAAAGTATGAAAAACTCTTACAGAATATAAGACTGATGAATGACAGCATGTAAATAATTATGGAATGATAGGAGCAAATAAGAAAGGGAAGGATAAGTGCATGACTGAATGATAGGTGGAAAATAAGCTTTAAATATTATTATATGTATTATTATAATTATTATTAATATGGAAAGGATGACGAATGAATGTACATAGATAAATATGAAATACTGTGTGAGGTATGGAAGAGTGAAGTACGCGTTTTGAAAGGAATACCTATCCAGCTGTGATCATTCTAAAGGGCAGTCAGAAGAATAACTATTGCTAGCAGCGTTCTGAAGTTTTATTCTTTTGTTTCTCGGTATTTTTTTAATCCTTTTTGGAGTCGGTTAAGTAACCACTTTTTCCCGGTTGCCCCGGCTGTTTCTTTCGGTAAACCTGTCGGTTTACCTCTTTTCCCGAGAAAGGGGGTATTGTAACACTCTGCAATACTCACCAACACATTATCCATACGTTCTAATATAATACTCTCTTTTTGTCTCGTGATAACGAGGATTTCATACATTAAGCACATTAACACAAAGATATTAAACTCGATATCTTTCTGTCGTTTTATTCCGTGTTTACATCCAGTCACAATACTACACATACACATAGGTTAGACGTCGTGAATCTGACATTGTCATTTTGACAGTAACAATGACTGATCCTGGTCAACGAAATAGTTTAGGAATAAAAAAAAGAACATAAAAAAAAAATAGTTTTATTTAGTGTACAATAAATCTAGATTAGAATAAATAATAGGTATATTAAATTAGTAAACAGATTTGGAACTAATGATAATTTATATATAGTTTACGAGCGGATCAATTTCGGAGTGGTCACACCAGAATTCACGTTCCGCGTAACGTGGAACATTATGTCAAATAGTGGATAAAATATTCGCTTAAGAGGATAGGATGGTTAATGTACAGGATAGTTTTAGCTTCAGTTAATGACATGGCGTTAATGCGATAAAGCCCTAATCGTGTATGGCGTATGAGAAGTGGAGGAATAAAAGTCACGAACGGAACGTGAGGGATGAGTGAAATGAAACGGACCGTAGATGTAACTGACCAAGCGGGTTTGGCTTGGTGGGAAGGGGAAGAGACGAAAAGCAAAGATGGAGGCAGTCGGCATTTTTTTCTCTCGAGCGAGAAGACCCGTAAGGTGTCTCTTCAAGAGCAATTCGTACCATCACAGGACCCGCAAAAAGGTATTTATAAGCTAGATAGACCTTGTAATAATCGCGGTCTGTGAAGTGCGTGCTGATTGCTAATGACGCGTAACTTTTGTTGTAGCGGGTCTTTGGAGTACCTACCTATTATTGCTGGGAATACCTGCCCGTCCCTTGGCGGACTCCCAACACGGAGGAATTCTTCCCCGTGAACCCATCAGCGTGGGACGCGTGATCCACAGACGGGACTGCGCGCCGCTGACGAGCCCGGCTTTGTAGCGGTAACCGGTTCTCGCACCGGCATTTTTTTATTCTCTTTTTTACGCCACGTGCATTTCTTTTTCACTACTTGGCACCAAGGAGGGCCACCAGGATTCTTCTTATACATCCATACGCGAGGTTGATTACTGCATCTCGTTGGTTAGCGGTGCCTACGCGATAGTCCACCGACAGTTTAACAACGTAGTTCACCTTCAGGAGGCTGCATAACGATCCGAGAATGTAACTAGATTTATTTAGCCTTTAAATCATAGATTATAATAATGTTAACCAGAATGGATCCATCTCTAGGTCGCTAGATTAAAGTATATTTTGTTAGTCACGTCACAAGGTGATGTTTAGTTAATTGTGTCAAATGAAATAATTTCATCGCATCGGCGCAAGAGCCGGCCAGGTCAATAGATTTGATATAAGTTTATAGCAAGTAAGTAAAGTGTGTGTAGATATAAGTATTCTAACTGGAGTAATACTGGTGCATCCTGCCATATATATAGGCTAAGTAGTGCGTTTGATATACCACAAGGCCTGTGGTTTTTGTATTGTAGATCATTAAACGTGGTGATAATAATATACACTGGTTTTTCTTTCACGAACTCACTGCAACAGGGGTTTACTAGCCAGACAACACGGCCCTTAACCTAAAAGGTCCACTGTATCTCCGGCTGCTGTTATCCAGGTAATCTTCTTTTACAAATCAAACTATTGTAACACGGGACTTGGGAAGTCCACACCGACACCCTTGACGCCCGTTACGTTACAGCAGAATGACGCAGGCAAGACGCTTGAAAGCGTTCGTGTCACACTCTAGCGAGTGCGTCGCTATGATATCGCTGTGTGGAGATGCATTCATAGGCAGTGTATGGAACCACGAAGATAACTATCGCCACGATTCTCCCGCTATTGTGGACGGCCCTTTTAAAAACGCGAGGTCAAGCTAAATAAACACGTCGGTACCACAAAGTAATAAGGTACAAAACGCAATCTCATCTATGTACTTTTTTTCACACCCGCTGCTACGCCCGCGCACAAATCAGTATCGAAAACTAAACTCTGTGAGCGGTATCTATGTGTGCGTAGCCTCAGCGAATTTAATACGTAGGTTTCTAAAAGTACTATCTAATTAGTGTCGGTACTAACTGTCAGGTGTATGCAGCGAGTCTTGATGCGTGATCTTGTGCTGCGGCGTGAGTTGCGGCGCGGGCACGTGCTCCGAGTCGTCGTGTCGCGGCGGCATCAGCGGCGGCGTCGCGAGGGGCATCGTGGGGTCCGTGACGCACGGACTCGACACCACCATGGATGGGTACTCTGTACCTGGCTCGCGCTTTATTGGAGTTCTGTGGGGAGAATAAAAGGTGATTTAGAAAGAAGTATTTTAGTGAACCGAGACGTGACCAGTTAAATTGATTATAACTGCCTCTCAGGACCAATTTAAGTGGCATTGTAAATAGAGCACAAAAAGAAAAGCCCACCGAGTTTCTTGCCAATTCTTCTGAAGCAGGCCGCGTTACGAACTGGTGGCAAAGATAATATAATAGTATTACATACAGATCGGCAACTCCCTGTCGCACCACAGCTGTCAGTAGAGTTGACGTGCGCGTTGACGGATAATTTGCTTTCATTTTATTGATCACACGCACACATTCAAGCTGGAGTTTCCGCCCTGTGCTGGTGGTACCAACTTTGATTTGTATTCATAGACGAGTCGCAAGTGCCTATGTATTAGGAGGAGCCGTCGCCCAGAGGGCAATGGAGAAGGCTATGCTCGGAGTGTCTCTGCGTGATAGAATCCGCAACGAATAAATTCGAAAGAGGACCCGGGTCACTGACATAGCTGAAAGAATCGCACGACTTAAGTGGCAGTGGGCGGGTCATGTCTCACGTAGAACCGATGGTCGATGGGCCGGAAAGTGGTAGAGTGGCGACAACGTACCGGAAAAGGGTAGGCCTCCCGCACGTTGGGCAGATGACATAATCAAGGTCACAGAAACCTGCTGAATGCGGGCGGCATAAAACCGAAAATTGTGGCGATTCTTGGGGGAAGCCTATGCCCACCAATGGCCGCCAAATCGTCTGCAAAAATAATACTTCTTACATACTAATGTTCAAAACAACTCACGTAAAATCAGCAGCGATAGAACTGGAGGGTTTGGACTGCAGGAAGGCTATAAGTGGCGCGAGTAGCGCCTTATTGTCTTCTAGCAACGGGTCCGCCGGTAACGCACCTGACGCTATGGAGAGAAACAATACTTGATTAATGTACAGCACAAAATGTAGTTTTATTTCTTGTTTTCTTTTTATACTTATATTCTTTTACTAGCCACACACTCCCATACTTGCGATGTTCATCGCGTTATTTCTTCGCTCGTACTGCTGCTCCTTTGAGTTTCGCTAAAAGACCGACAAAAATGGATGACGGAACAGCATGAAGAGTACATCTCTCAGACTACATTTCTGCCCATTCCCCTTGCTGTTTCACTTGCTGGTTGTGAGTGTGTGGCCGGTCTATATTATGAATGAAAAAGTTGTCAGCTACAAAATGTAGGAGACTGTTAAATAACATACGCCTTGGTTATCCTACGCTGACTTTTCACTCCAAAAAAAGGAAGTACAATAAAATATAACTTACACGATGGCGGCGACGGTGGGCGTTCTTTTGGACAGAGGTAGACTTCGATTTCTCCCGACATGGACTTCAAATGTATCATGTAGCCCTTTTCGTCCGGATGTGGGACCTGCAATACACGTTTAATAATACTTAATATACCATCAAATAGTCATCAACGGAAAATTATACTTGAAAATAAACCAGATCAAGCATGTAAATTTGGGACGTAACCATTTAATATTCCATAATAATCTATAGATCATATAAAGCGAATCTGAAACTATATCGGCGTCACGAAGATAGGAGCCAGGGCAAGCTCAAAGTGAAATCCTTTAAGATCTAAATGGTAGTTCATGGATAGAAGCCAAACTCGCCTGAGAGGAAAGATGATAAACAAAACAAACTAACCGAGAGGCGAGTATCGGGAGGCGCCTTGATGGGTATGACGGTCTGGTTGCGGAAGTCGCGTATAGACCTCAGATCGGCATATGTGATATACGCCCTTGCTCCATGAGCGGCAGATAGTTCAGAGAGCGCTCTTTCAGCCACGCCGACCGCGCGGTTGACGCGGGCGCTTCTCGCGGTGAGCGCGCGGACCTCCCGCCGTAGCCGCCTCGCCCGAGCTTCACCCATCGCTCCCATAGCCGCCGCGCCTCCCGCCTCCGTGGCGCCCGCACACCCTGCATCTGTATTACCGTTTCATCTTTAAAAGAGGAACATATTTTCTTCTTTTTTCATCTCGGAAATGCAATAAATGCTAGATACTAGGTTACATCCTAAACAAGTGGCCCCCAATCGTTAAGACTTCGCCCTAGCTTTCCATAAGGCGGGGGACATCATTTCGGCGAGCTAAATATTTAAAAAATATGTCTAAAGTCGAAAATAATGCTAGACAATGTGTACATCATCACGTCCCCATTCTATTTGTAGTTCGGTCTATTGAATATGCTAAAATATTTGAACTGTATATCTTGATCTCTAGATTCCTCCAGTGATTGTTCGCATTTTTTGGCAATGCGAAATATTGCAAATGAATACGCCGAAATATTTCAGCAACAATATGGATAAGTTAATGCCGGTAGCAAGCGTTTAATGTACTGTATGTGCAAATTTCTGGTACTTTCTGGTTTAATATACGTCTCTGACAGCAAAGCGGTTAACTATAATCAAGTATTCTTCATAGTACAAGTTGAATAGAACCTTATTATTATTTCCGACTAGTTACATGTGAATCGAACCCACGATGTTACTACCTGCGGTCTACGGTTACCTGGTTGTGGGACTACGATTATCAATCCACGCGTTAACCTACGGAATTCGTTAACAACTACGTTCTCAGAATACCTTTTTTTTATCAATGATAGGGAGGATCGTTATTCAGAAAACTTGCCACACATGACCTGATTCAGTTAAGAACAGTCGGACGAACCATTTAAAACGTTAGAGAAGAAATATAAATATGTAAACAAATAAAAATTCCGACGGAACGAACGAGTTGTTTATTCAGAAAGACAGATCTCGTGTATTTGAATTTGACTATAGAATAACGTTACATGAACCACCACGCCTAGCCTTGACTGAGATGCTTCGTTCAGCATACAAGTTATAGTCAAAGTTACTATCGCGGCTTTATGCGAAGGAGACAATAAGCGAAAACGACAATCGGCTAAAGAGACATTCAGCCAAAACTACAATCAGCGAAAAAGACATTTTCGGAACAGTAGACGTTTTGCGATAAAGGCAATCTGCGAATGAGCTCTCTATACCTAGGCAAGACGATTGCCATCTACACGATATATACACGAGAAATTCTATAAGCTTTCTGAGATTGTCACCAAAATTCCAACAGCCCATGACAGATGTTACACATCCACAAAAAATCTACAATCCGAGCTTTTTAGAATGTTCTGTATTATTTCATAAAACGAAAAACTAAATGCAAACCTAACCAGAAGAGCAAAACTACGTCTAGTCTAGATTCAGCGTAATGACAAGTATAGAAATAGCTGTCAATATTTTATAGTCGCAAACGGGATTTATGTTGAAGTTGAAACCAACTACAAATTAAAGCCCAATTCAAACGCATACCGTTTCCGTCCCTTTAACAAGAGAACCTACTTACTACCTGAAGATATCCCTACTTATAAGTATCAGAAATGTTGCACTGTGGCTTACTAAACGAAAGTTGTTCAAGCATGCGGGAGTAAATTTCTTAGGAATGTTTCAATATGTGCTTGATGAGAGTGTATTGGGATATCTCTGAATGCATTGTACACAACTGGTTGTTGAAATATGGTTGGACGCTGCCGGGTGTACGGCAACGTAAACAAACAGAACATTTTTTAACAAAAATGGTTTGTATATTTTACTTTATACACGCCATCTTTATCCGCCAACAGGATAGGCCGAGACATTCTATACGCCCACATTTCATCGGTGGAATTGTTTTCCAAGCGTGGGGAGAAGATCCAAGTGTGCAGATTTGAAGTGATATGGGCAGGCTATCTGCTGTTGAAAAAGCTGTATGTAGAAAACCTTTAACTTGGCTATATGACTACCAAGTCACTTGCAACCGGGACCAACAGCTTAAAAACACTACACAAGTGGGGCTACTAGCGCTTCGTACTTTTATTATAGAGACTGATATTTCGGAAGAGATATATAGTAACCTACTAGCATGTTATGAAGAAAATGCTAAGTAGAGAAAAGGTACAAAAATGTAGGGATATTCTCTTCAGTAAATGAGTGCCAAGCTTCGAGTGTGAGAAATGCGTGGGACGCAGGGTTGAAGCTCGGAGGCAATCATTCTCACTTCCGTTTTAGTTAGTTCATTCAACAGAACGACAACAGAACATGTCACTTCCGTTTGTCTACTCGCCACTATACGAAGCGATGTATACATCATTCCAACACATTTCCTATTCTCAATGCAATCTAGAAATACGAGTAAACAGCTGGATTTAAAGCTATTGGAAAGAGGACGATCTACTGCTCAAGTATCCCTACAGATATCTGCGACAGAATATGTACAGATCTCTTCAACATAATCTAATAGGTGATTAACATGATCATAGATGTAGACTTCAAGAGAATGCGTAAGTCGACTATGAGACAAATTTATTTGGAGGCATTTTACTCTTTTTTTTAATCGTGTGGAAATCCTACATGGATGCTATGCCTTCTCCTACCAACTAAAATTACACGCTGCCTGCCTGCTGCTACAACAATCTACGGCCAGGAGTCCCGGGTAAGCAGTCGGAAGGATGTCCCAGGGTTCCCGGCAGAGTGGCTACCACCGCGGCCTCGCATAGAGGGTTCGGGTGCTAACCCGCGTGTGGGGGATTTGTTCGGGTATTATACCGCTACTTGGGAAAGGAGGGGATAGTTGGGTGCTATCCCGAGGGGCGAAGAGACACGTCACAGTCTTGGCTTGCTTCTGTTAGAACGGCATCAGAGCACCTCTAATCTATATTTATAAAAACTTTCATGATTTTACACTTCAAAAGATTCAAAATTTTTGCATCGATTGAGTTAAAAAAAACACGATATGGGTACAAACCGGTTTCAACAATGGTTTTTGTCTGTTTTAATCCCGGGAACCAGTTCCTGTGGGAAAGAGTTACGGGTAAACTTTGGCACGCGGGCGAAACCACAGGCATCAGCTTGTATTTTATAAAATATTGATATATTACTATTGCAAGTAGAGCATTACGGGATAATCATAATCTAGTAACCTACATTCAACGTCGTTATATCAACAACATTACGTTTCACAAGTCGTAAAACTGATTGTATGTGAATATAGCTAAGGCGAGTCAGATCACTCTTCTACACGTCGGAACCGCTCCGCTCCATAAGGCAGATCCGCTAACTCTCTAAAATTGCAACTGGAAAAGCTTATGAGAAATACGAGTATAGATGGAATTCGGCACAATAAGTTTCGAAAGATGACGTGATTACGCAAACCCTAGTTACTGGCAAGTCACAGAAAATCTACTTAGACACCGAATTACAGCATAATGCAGGACGACTAAACGATCACCAATAGATGAAGTGTCGATCCCACGAAGAGGTAAGTACAGTACAGTGCTGGGATACAAGTCCAGTGTACATGTTGCAAAATCCTATTCAATGCTAAATAGGGAATGCAATACCGGGATACCGGGATCCCGAAATACCGGGATCCCGCAGTATTTTTGCGGGACCAGTCCCGCACGTAAATTGTGCGGGATCCCGCGGGATTAGCGGGATTGTGCAAAGGTAAACGCCATGTGTAATTCTGTAAGCGGAAGTGCACAAACTGATTCGGTTTGAGAAAGTTTTTTGTAATTGTGACGTAATATATAACCTAATTTGAGTTTAGTGATTTAATCAGGGAGATTTGACTTTTCTTGTACTATAAAAGTATTCAATTATCTCGTACATTGCTTGCTGGCTATCTGACATGTAAAGTTAGGAGTCGTTTGGCAGACAAGAATTTTGACATGCTATGTTTTCTGCGCTTCTAATAATTTGCAGTAGCTATTTTATTACATAATATGTATATCTGTTTAATAATCTTAATACAAAAGTAATATTAAATAATTTATTTTTCCTTGTGCCCCGCGGACTAAGTGTTCTGTAAAAGATCACTGCAGTAAGTTACATTTACTATGGCCGGTCCTTAGATGGGTGACCACTTTGTGACATTTATTTGAGTATTGCCGTGCTTCGGATGGCAAGTTAAGCCGTTGGTCCCGTTTGCCGGTAAAATGGCAACTAAGTCAAGTTGAAGGCCCGGCTCGTCTCATCTCATAATATCCTTTTCTCGAAATGTCCTTTCTCATTATGTCCTTTTCTCGAAACGTCCTTTCTCATAATGTCCTTTCTCAAAATGTCCTTTTCCCAAAATGTCCTTTTCTCGAAATGTGTTTTTCTCAAAATGTCCTTTTCGTGAAATATCCTTTTCTCAAAATGTCCTTTTTGAGAAATGTCCTTTTCTCAAAATGTCTCTTTCTCCAAATATGTGCACTACAGGATTAACCCCGCTCAATCTGATTTGATAGGTTAGGTTAGGTTTTAAAAAAATAACCACGAAGGCTAATGCGGAAGCTTCGCTGCGCTCCGCTCCGGCCTTAGCCTTCTAACCTAACCTATCCAAGTCGGATTGAGCGGGGTTAATCCTGTAGTGCACATATTTTAAGAATGGAACATTTTGAGAAAAGGACATTAGGTACGAGATGTGACCATATGCCTCGTCCTGCCTACCCCTTCGGGGATTAAGGGGGTGACTATTTTTCAGTTCTAGATGGATGTATGATACAGAATTCTATTCTTTTCTCAATGACTTTCAGAAATATGCGGGATCCCGCAAATACCGGGATCCCGCGGGACTGAGATTGCTCAGTCCCGCAAATACCGGGATTACAATATTGTTGCGGGATTGCATTCCCTAATGCTAAATGAACTTCTCTAAAAAGACTTCAGAGGCTATAAACTCTTTTGGCGAATACGGACAAATTCCCAGATTTTCTAATTCTCCTACAAGCCAGTTCAACATTAGCAGTTCAAGTAACAGCTCCTGACAAGATTCATCTTGTTCATTTACCTATGATTCTCAAGATTAAAGTTCAACAGTAAAGAAAAATCATGATCTTCGTAGAATAGAAATTAAGTTTGCTGTCAGAGAGGCACTCCCGATTGCGACCTCAGCAATCATTTTGAGTTTACGGGATTTGAATAGAATGTATTAAGTCAATGAAATCGAAAACTAGTACAATCTTAGGCATGAATTGAGATGCCACTTCGAATCTTTGTCATACAAAATGTACGGTACTACCCGTTCGCTCTAACTTTGCCGCTGGCGTAGAGGCTAATACCCGAATTGTTAATTATACGAAGTAAATTGACAGTAGCTAATGTCACTTCGTCATAGAAAATACGCAACACTACAAGAAGAAGTGACATTAGTTGCTGTCAATTTACTTCGTCTAATCAAAAATTCGACTTTAGTATAGAGCCGAGCGGCAAAGTTAGAGCGAACGAGCAGTACGCCTGCACAGCTTCTGTATAGTTAAGAACGTGCCGTCTCCGTACATTTTGTACGACAAACGTTCCACACAGTCACAGTATGTCACTTCTGTACAATCACGCCTTAGTAAGGTGCGTAGATGCAGTCATTAAGTTCTGCTCCACCGAACATCGCGTGCATACCTCATCAATAACAATATATTTACAGTTGACTACTCACCATACTTCCACTGGATGTTATTCTTAGATCTCTTCTCTAATATTCCTATACCCTCTAAAACATTTGTGATGTCATAAATACGACGTTTTTGGACCGATAAGTGTTCTGCCGCTATGTTCAAGTCTAATACACCGTTGGGTGAAGACTTCAGCAACTCGACAAACTTTTTTGTAAGTAAACCTAATGATGTGTCAAACCTGAAACAATACATACAATTACGAGATATAATAATGTTCAGACACAGCAATACTTATTTGGATTTACTATAGTATGTGCTTTCGTTATTGATATTTGAATATGACATCAGGAAAAGGCATACTGCCAAATCGAATTTGTATTCTCAGATTAACTAGAAATATTACAATAAACTATGTGATGTCTCATTTCACTCCTTAAATCTCTGTGATGAATTGACTGCATATCAAGATGTTGTTTTCTTTTACCACAGATAGACTATTCAGATATGCAACCATATTCATGGCAATTAACAATTCCTAGGAGTTACTATCACGACTATTTACGGCATGGTCCGACATCTATTTTTCTTTTGCGAGACTTACGTCTAAAAATGAAAACGTCCATCACTTCAAAATAGTCAAATCAACAACCAACCCAGATATATGACCTGATGATAGCTATATTCAAGTCCAGCCATAAAAATGTCCAACTGTAGGTACACCCGACCAGATAAAGGACCAGCTATAATAATATCTAGAACATACTCCAACTCGTCTGCTCGTAGTCTGCTTTTGCCGATTTGTAGAACTTGACAATTTTTACAGTCACGATGTATTCTTTGACCAGTTCAGCGATGGTCTGCTTAGTTTGGCCTATGTAGGAACGACCGCAGCTGCAATTCACTTAGTACACACCTGGTGTTTGTAGAGGAATGACGTCCTTTCGTGTTCGTAAGTACTACCTTGGTTAACGGTTTCGGTCGTTCAGATCGTTCAAATAGAAAACCTTCGTAAATGCGATATCATCTTGTCCATTATTCCTTTTACATACGGCATGTAAGCTGGTTGACGTTGACGCTGTTTGACCCCTGATTTCATCTTCCTCGGTGTATCTTCTCGGTATAGTGTCTTCCTACTACTCCCGAGTATCTGCTGAAAACAGTCCAATTCCTGCTGTAAATGCTCAGGGGTAGTCAGCTCGCAGAGGTAAATTGGCTTGCTTGACGAGCGTCGCGCTGATTGATTCCAGGTGAAGTAGGTGATGATGCGGGAGGCGTGCAAGTATTTGTTTGTGTGAGTGAGTTTGTGATACGATATTTCTACTGGAAATAAAATTTATAGGGTTGGGTAATATTAATTTTGGTATTTTATGAATTTTGGTATTTTATGAATTTGGGTATTTTATTATCATTGGTCTTTTTTATGGTTAGATAATTTTATTACTTGGACATGCCTTCGGACATTTGTATTTTTTGATGTTTTTATTTCTAGACATAAGTCGCACAAAGGTTATATTTAACGTGTGAAAATCCCTCATGTATTCTATGCCGGGTTCTTACCGACTAAAACCACACGATGCCATTCCACTGTGGGTTCAGATATGTTCATCCTTTTCGATGCCAGTTAATGAGACAAACGTTACTTACATTCAAATATTCAGACTGATATTTCTAAAGGGTAAGACAATTTTGGAACTTTGGTGCACTGGGTCGTTAACCGTAAGTTTTGTGACAAATATTGAATTTAATAATAGTATATCTATCAGAATCCATATGAAATTATTTACTAACAAAAAATTTAGTCAATATAAAATGTATCGTCAACTTTGCGGCTACCCTGTTTTGGGCTAATAAGAAGTCATCATCTTGTTTTTTTTTAGCCCGTATTTAATAGTAAACCTCAAACAAATGGTTTTTGTTGTTTTTCTATTCACAGCTGGTGGTGACAACCCTTTACATTGTTTACAAAAAAGTTACAGAATTGCGCCAGGAGAATGGGCCCTTTGTAAAACTTCTAAAAAGTGGTTGAGTCCAACTCAATTTCTGAGAAATATAAGTTACGTATTGCTTATTTATGTATTGTAAGGTGCGACAGATTAACATATACCTACAATATCCCTATATTTCCTTAACAGCTTCTACAGTTCACATAACACACATAGATAAAACTATTAATACCTGTTCAAAGTTCTAGGCACTATAATTATAGAAACACCTGATAATAGTCTTCAAAAAAAAACGACGATCACAACTGGCATATCATTTATTGGGTTTTTTATTAATCGCTTTCGGAAGTCCTTTCTTTGTTCGGAAGGGTAAATTCCTTATTTCTTTGTATGAAAGAACTCATTCAAGTACTGCAGATAAAATTGTTCATTAAATATTATTACACAAGATTACGACGAAATTTCGTTTACCTATAACTTGCATCATTAATAAATGAATCATGCATGTGTCGCAACCAACCCTACTTGTATGCTAGACCAATTGCTCTCAAACGCATCACTTTGGGGAACCAGTGAACTGGCACTTTACTACCATGCTATCTCAAGTGTTTAATCTGTAGCACATATTTAGTCCATTATGAGATAAGATGAAAGAATTCCGAATACAGAACACTAATATCCTAACAGACGCTGACGATTCGCACTGTGTAGCTTAGAAGTAAGATTTGACATCAGTTGAAGAGATGGTAGTAGCCCGATAGAACCTTATGAAATCAGACGTTTTCTCCACGAATTAAAAAACTGTTTACTCTCTAAAAGGGAAATTTACCTCTCAGTGAGACAAGTACCTGGAACGTTCGGTGTACTTTTTCATAGAACTGGACGGGCGGCTGTATGGTGTGAGAACTTTCACGCGTTTCTGTTTCGGCGTCTTGAAGTCAGCCTTCATGGGCACCACCACGTACCCCTGCTGGCTGCCTGAACTGCTCTCACTCAGGTTCAGTCTTCTTTTCACCGCCTGAGGACAGTCAAATTAACTATCGTTTACATTTTTTCCCTCTTAGAGTGCGTTTCCAATGGCGCGGAGCTAGGAATAGTGGGTGGAGCGGACTTTGGGTTGGTCACAATGCTCGAAAGTGCTGGGTGTGGAAATTTGCAACCCCGGACTATATACTGTGCTAAGCTTAAAGTGACACATTACATGGCCGCCAAATTTAAGGTATATACTGATGTACATACAGATATACACTGTAAATAATCTCATGGACTCTGAGAGTGGCCTTCAATCGGATATCATCATGGCTTTCCATCAGGCAGGCGGCTATCATTTTGGCGAGCTAAATATGAATAAATACAAAGAAAAACGGTTTAGTTAAAGCAAGCTGCATCACAATTTAATGAAATTCGAATAGTTTGTACACCTTTAAAAGATGTACTCGTTAGATAACTACACCCGAAATACGGTTAGTTAGGCAGGTGTTTATTTCTAACATTAAGTGACGAAAAAAGAGGGTCAAACGTAACGGGCATTAGTGCAATTGATAGGTCCAATGAGTTGTTCGGGTGTTCGATAGGCGTTTTTAGAATATCATGGAATTTAATACAAGCAACTAGTTATGTAAGTACAGTTGTTTCACTCGCGACATGAAACATCAAATTAACCTTTCTCATTTATCACTGTTTCTAAATGCATGAAATTCCCATAATATGGCCTTTGTGTTTATAGCTATAGGTTATAGCACAGACATTTGCGGTCATAACAGGTTCCTAAGTCAAGATAGTTACATTAAGACACTGTAACGAAGTTTTTCTGAACAATGCGCAGGCGCACCTCCATCAAAGATCAGGTTTTGCTTGAAAAATGTTTATTGTTCATAAGCCCTAAGATTTTATGAAGAAAATTAATTGTAGACTACAATGAAATGTACTAGTTTAATCTTACAAAATGATGTATCCCTGCGAGTGCCATAATGATCTAACCAAAGATGGTGATGTTTGTCTCTATCTTTGGTTAGTTCATTATGGCACTCGCAGGGATACATCATTTTTAAGATTGAACTAGTAATTTCACAATGGTATTAGGGTTAGTATAATTAAAATCCATCACGAACTCACCCCCATCGTGTTAACCTCGTCAGATTTAGTTGCAAGCAACAGAGTCTTATACACAGCCGACCGCTTCCACATCGTACTACATTAGATAAAAACTACTCACTTTAAACACTAAACAAGTCATTGTTCATCTCCTCAATTACGCTTCACTACAATAACCAGTTATTCTTATAAACACGCTTCTACGAAACTATGCAATATGTAACGACAGTTCTAGCTAATCTGCAATATATTCCATATTCGTCAATAAAAACGCTAAAATGCAGCACACACGCGTTGCAACAGCCATTTTCGATAAGCTCTTGCAACAAATTCAATTTAGACACAGCGGGCCAAAGCCCCAAAAAGGAAGTGTGTGGGGAGGGTACCCGGTAACAATACGTAACATAAATTAGAATCAACACAAAAGCCGACGATCTCTCGGAAGGGACCTCAAACTAAAGAATGGCAATTTCTTATCTCGGAATATTTGTATTATTATTAATAGTGAACTAGAAGCTTTTGTTAATTTGCAGGATTTGTGGGTCCTGCGCTTCTTTGTGCAACCAAGTAGCGAGCAGATGTGCAAACTGTTCTACTACCTAAACAGATAAAATACACCTTATTTCGCTGAACATAGAGTCAGCATTAGAAATTCGGCTAGTATAATAACAATAATTATATTTCAACCCGATTCAAATAAAATAGATCAACTCCATCCTGCTACAAGATCTATTGTCGTGCGAGATGAATTAAATTAACCCATGTAATAAATGAATGGGCCCCTAATGCGTGTCTAAGGTTAACTTTAAACGTTAAGTACAATGACCGAAAGTGCGCAACGTATGACATGTGTGACGACAGGAAGCATGTACCTGGTCACGTGACCTCCCTGGTGGTAAGACTTGGACCCACATGGCGCGGTGCTAGAGCTAACGCCACTCGAGATAGTGACATGCATGACAAACGGCCAACATGTGTGTGACTTGAGCCTACAGTTGTGCGGTGTGCCAGCTATGCTTTGGTATCACACATGTATCGCCAAGTTTAAGGTTATCGATCCAGCTGATATTTTCTATATTATAATCGTTTATGATAACAGAACAGCCGGTCATTAGATACATTTAGCGTAAATTTACATATTAATTTTATCTAATAGTGCCAGCATATCCGGCTGGCTGGTCTACACCTTTTCAAATAGGTTCGACATCTTGCTCAGCTCAGGTACGCTCGGTATGTTTGAAGTTTCATTAATTGTTATCCTGCTTTATAATAATCCGATGATTGAAGAAGCAAGAACTAAGTTTGACTATAATCCTCGCCGATAAATCGAATCAAACCCTAAGTAAACCCTCCTCAAACCCTGCGTATTAAGGTTGAAACGACGGCTTACCCCTGGGCATGCATTTTACTATTGGTAACGCCTTTGTTGTCGAGTAAGTAATACCAATACCGGCGATTAGCTTCAGCTTATACATGAATAGGCATGCGAATTAAATAGACAACAGCTCTGACCAAACTAAGAGTATGCTAGACTCAGTAATGGCATTTGTCACAATGTCTGAGTTCTATCCCTTCACCCTTTCGTCTACTTAGAGAAAAGTAAGTGGAAATCATTGCATACAATATAATCGCAGACAAATCTCAAAATGGAGTGAGAAAAAGGCGAATCATGAAACCGTCAATCTTACGATCGTTGCTTTAGCAGTTATGATAGAATTTTCTGGCTAATGGAACAAATTTTAGTTTTCACGAACAGATCGACCTATGTATCAGCGCATATAGGTCATCCCAATTAAAAAAATATCGGGCCTACAACAACCTAACATTGTCGAATCTCCGTTAGCAAACAAGAATCCGGATAATGACAAGATATCTAACATAATGATAAAGAGGCTTGTGTAGGGTGAATCATCAATACATTTCAATCAATATTTATTTTTAAAGTGATAGATCCTAATGTTGATATTACAGACCTTAGGATATTCCTAAAGTATCGACCAAAACTGCAAAGGCTAAAGACATAACTGAGTGAAGTTGATACTAGGTTTTTTAGAAGTCGATATCCCGATATGCTACGAAGTCTATTAGCAAAGCAGTACAATGTATTAAACGTTGCTTCATTTACTGTACACTCGTCCTAGTCACCTTCAGACACCGAGAACATTGTTACAAATGCCATTACTGAGTCTAGTACATTGGGCTTTTAGTCAAGAGCTGTTGTCTATTTAATTCGCGTGCCTATTCATATATATTACCTGGAGCTCAGCTGCAGGTAGAGTATTGGTATAAGTTTCTCGACAACAAAGGCGTTGCCAATAGTAAAAATTATGCCCAGGGGTAAACCGTCGTTCCAACCTATATACGCAGGGTTTGAGGAGGGTTTACTTAGTGTTTGATCCTTAGATGAATTAAAAGGGGTTTAATCACTTCACTGCACTGCGATATTGAATAGAGCAAACGGATGGGATGATAATTACATCATTTCAGACAAAGAGCCAGCGTAACTGGGTTTTTTTTGCGAGTCATGGACCTCAATGTGTAGTACTAAGATTAACGTGAGGAGTATAGTCCACGCGAGATTAAGTGGCACTCATTTTCCCTTATTCCCATCCTCAGTATTGCAGGCAAAATTTCCAAGTTGCTGTTAAAGTTCTGCCAACGGTGGTTCTGGACAAAGTCTAAAGGGAGAACATCAAGTATCACTACAGCTTATGTTGGTAGAACACGTAAGATCAAACAGCGATCAAGCAAGCAGCAACGCCTCATCAAATGTGGTGATAACGTAGGTGGTTGAAGAACCAGTTGAGACCATCCATAGGTACATGATATTATGAAAAGGGTTTTTCTAAAATGGATTATTCAGGACCAGAGACGCGCAGAATACCTCCACAACTCCACATGTGTAATTGTTTCTACGGATAGTTATCATTGCTAGAATAACTTGCAGCGAATGGGAAATGGTGGAATAATGTCCATGAAATCTTGCACAGAGCATCCTTCAAATCAAAGACTGGTAGAACGAGAACGGCTGAAGCAACCTAACATACGATACGATAACATTTTTTTGTTTTTTTTTTCATATTTTGATACTATTCTTCATCTTATTTTCAAGAGGTCGAACCGTCGAACTCAATTACATTGGCAATTTTAATAAAGATGGTACTGCAGTCAATACCGCTACGATTCACACGAATCCTTTGAAAAGCCGCAATAAAATTTCCGGAGCTCGGATCGGATACGAATGCTAGGTGTATACAAACACGGCTTTAGTGGTCATGTCATGTACACTAATTAATATTATTGTTGTTTTGTTCATTTTGTGTGTTCTACCCCCTTGAAATGTGCTCTTTGTCACAAACATGTTTATCGTGGATATATGATGTTTCCTGAATATAGCACTCTTCAGGCAAAGATAGTAATAATAGTATTACATACAGATAGGCAACTCCCTGCTCCACACTGACCAAAGCTTCCCCACCCCCGCCAGTCCCGCCACATCTGTCTTTATAGTTCGCCGTGCGTATTGAGGGAACATTTGCTCTTATTGGCAAAGATTTCTATATAAAATGAGGTAGATACGCTCTACTATAAGAAACGATAGCATAAAAGCAATCCTCATACACACACATTGCTAAAACTACACACACTCATAAACTATATTTACGTAATTGTAACTGCAATAGCAATATACAAATAGAACAAGAGTAAAAGAGAAGGCGTACTGACTCCAATCACAAGCCGAGTACCACCGAATACCCTCGAAGTTTTACGATTCTGTATCACACGTACTGACTGCAGAAAAATGTTGAGTAGGTATAAAGGTATAAAATGCAAAATTTACCAATGATGTTCATATTTAAATATAAACTTAAAAAACTAATTATATACATACCTATTTAATTAAGGCATGTATTTTAATCGATATCTGAATATTCCCCTTTTCCGAACAAAATATTTCAAATTCAAACTAAAAATTCTGACTTGAACACTAATTATGTACACCAAATAAATCAAATTAAATGTACTGTTTAATGGTGTTTGCAGAACTATTTTACTGAACGAATAACTATTTTCTAAATAGTTTGTCTAACAATTCCATAGTTCAACAAACATAATATCTATACGTTTTTAAGGAAAACCATCGCCTAATTTACTTTTAGGAACATCGTTTATGCTAAATAAAATCCCAATTTAATAAGTAATCAGTCATCTTCATATAATTAAATTTAATTAAGGCCACAAGGAAGAGAGGCTCTGCCTGCCACAAATAAGACTGGAACTAATGAAAAGAAATGTACACTAAATGTGTGTAATATTCTATAACCACTTTCAAGGCGGCTCTCACTAGTCATTTGAACAACAGAACTTATTATATTATTCAGGAATAAATTAATGACAAATCCTAGTTTATTTAAAAATCAATGCAATTATTACTACTTTTATATAGGGTGTCCCACGGCAATGCCACATGGAGGGAAAGTACCTTAAATATTGTAGATGGAACATTTTAATGAAAGAAGACATTATTTTAATTTAAAAAATAACTTAAACTGCATTCATAGATTGTTAAATAATAACATGGTTGAGCCGGGAATCGAATCCGCTACTCGAGAAAAAATAATTACTCCGTAGCTTTATCATACCGATCGAAAGGCTTCATCATAAGGATTATTTTTTGCTAACTAACATACATACATACATACATATACTCACGCCTTTATCCCCGAAGGGGTAGGCAGAGGCCTATACCGGCCCACATTTCACCGTGTACAATTCGGTCCCACGTGACAGGTGGTGAGCCCATCGCCGTGTTGAAATGGACCGCTAACATAGTGTCAGAAATAAAAGGAAGACCATGAATTTTAGCATTTTTAATACAAAAGTCCCATACTGTTGAATATAAAGTCACACACTTTTGATTATTTTACTCCTTGTCAATCTTTGGATCTTGCTGTGGTGGATATTTATAATAATATGTCCAAGTTCTGTTCGTAACTCGTGGACATTTTCATTTCTTGTAAACTACATTTAATATAGGCTGCGGTGACCACCGGTCCTTCTGGTGGACCGTATGCTTGTCTGCCACCTTATTGGTATAAAAAAAAATCATGTCATAACCCCATAAAAAATCTAACATTATTAGATCTGTGGATCTCGGCGGCCATCGTATTTGTCCCGATCCAGGGATGAAAGTCTTTATTGAGAACACCGGCGATGCCAGCTTTTCATTTTTCTGAACAAAATTTCACATCAAATGTTTAATTTCATGGTCTTCCTTTTATTTTTGACACTATGTTACTTAGCAAAAAAAAATCCTTATGATGAAGCCTTTCGATCGGTTTGTTAAACCTACGGGGTGATTATTTCTTCTTGTGTAGCGGGTTCGATTCCCGGCTCAACCATGTAAGTATTTAAAAATCTATGAATGCAGTTTAAATTGTTTTTTAAATTAAAATAATGTTTTCTTTCAGTAAAATGTTCCATCTACAATATTTAAGTTACTTTCCCTCAATGTGACATAGCCGTAGGACACCCTGTATAGCATATTCTGGAATAGGTATTGGGTATCCAATCGCTTTCCGACCGCTCCAGTCTGACAAATTCATCCCATTTTTGCTGACGTAGTTGATCTTGAGGAAAGCTAATGGAAACAAAAAAAATGTAATAATATTCGTCAATGAATGATGTAATAATCTCATAAAAAGTTAATATACCTAATTATCTTAAAATAACCTGTGAAAGGTAACTGCATTTTGATGTGTAATTTTTACAAAATCTTAGTAGGTACATAAGATGGCATTAAATGACTGATTTGATAACAATCGTTGTAAGTACCTACCCAAAAAGTAAAACATAAATTTAATTTTGTTGCAAACCGTACTTGCGTAGAACTATAACTATTCGGGGAATCCCCGTACTTTGACGCTCGCTTGGCATATTCAGCAAGTATTACGCTGTCAAAAAACGAAGTACAACAAAAGCATTGGGGTCGTCAGATTAGTTAGGCCTGTACAATTTGGTGGGTTAATACGATTAAGAATAATCATAAAATTGATGAAAAATAATTAATTACGCATAAATTGTGCGTAATTACCAAATAAATTTGTGCTCCTTCGTAAACTACCAAGTCTTAAGCACTTTTATGACGATAATTATGTACTTTTCCACGTTAAAAATACAATTTTGTTGTTAAATCGTGGGAGATACGACAGTGACATAGTGTCAGCGCGAACTGGGCGCAACCGCGCTAACTAGCTCAGTTTATACGCTTCAAAAATTGGTGCGTAGGGCATGTCTACCTCTTTATATAGAAGTCTTTGCTTATTGGTCACACACACATTCAAGCTCTGTACAAACATAACGTGTTTTTAGTGTAGGTGACAGAATTGAAAATTAACTATTTGTACGGAGTTTCCACCCGGTGCTTCAGGTTTACATCTTAGAGATCACATCAATACATGACTCCTTACGATTTGAAAAGGGGGAAAGCAGACTAAGGACACAAATGCATGAATGATGATAAAGATCAACCACCACTGGATTTGTAAACCATCCATAAGGTTTGTAACTTGGCTTAAACGACTGCCATGCTGCTGACAACCGGGATCAGCGTTTTTGACGGTTCCGAAGCAGGGAAACGCTCGCAAATGAAATGTCACTGAGCTGGTACCCATCTGAAGATCAGCCATAGCGAAAGTTGCTTACTGCAGTGATCGTTTACAGAACATTAAGTCAGCGAGAGGCCATGAGCGTTTCTTTTTGAGATGCATTTATTTTTGAGATCCTCCATCCTGTCTCTGTCCTATCACGGCAATATTACATGGGAGTGTGGGGCCAACTGAATTGTGGGTGTGGACATATAGTACGGCTCCACCTACCCCTTAGAGAATAAAGGCGTAATGGTAATTATGTACAACAAATTGCAGATTTCCAATTAGCAACCCAAATTGAAATACTTCTTCGTCTCTTTAATAAATACACGAAATATCCATTAGTTTAATTGATTTCTATTTACCATCATTTCTATTATCTACCTAATTACTTTATCTTAAAAACCGGTACAGTGCGAGTCGGACTCGCCGCACAGAGGGTTCCGTACCAAAAGGTTTCTTTCTTTCTTTCAAAAAAGACTGCAAAAATATCATGTTTAATGTATGTGTATCCCCTTCATTTTTTTTGTATTTGTTATAGCCACAACAGCAATGTCAGCAATACATCCAATGTATTGCTGACATTGCTGACTCTACTGTCAAGTTGAAAAAAAAAAATCAACTTGACAGTGGAGTCTCAGTATCAGAACCCGAGTTTACCCTTTTGCGTAAGGAACCCTTAAAATTATTGATATTTGGTGTTTGAGGATCGTTTTATTCCTAGAAAAACCAGGAACGTAAGGCTATTCGATTTGTTTTTACTTTGTAGCGATTTTACACATGGAAATTGCCAGGGACCTTAAAATGTGTATCCAGGTCCAAGAAACAAAAATGTTTCATAGGTTTTAGACAAAATACTTCGTCTTCATAATAACTAGGTATAGATGTACCTAGTTCGGAAGGAATTCTCGGGACTCTTGGCTAGCCTTTGCCGAAGTAAACTACTCCTATTTCTTATCTAGGAGACATTTTCTTTCCACCTTTTCAAGAAAAGCACGTACGACATACGGGAAACCATCACCCATTGTCTCGCCTCTGCTAAGGCGACAGCTAGCTAGCCCCATAAATCCCATGGTCCCCCTTAATAAATTAGAAGGTATAAATACTCTAAGATACACCTGCACTTGTTAATATCTGACACTGGTGTCCATGACTGAAACAAACATCACTTGTCTCAGCCGATACGATCATGGTTGCCCTAGTTTCCTGTCCAGAGTAATGGGGTGTTCGAGTAAAGCTAGAAAGACTGTGGGCAAAGTGGATACGTATTATAAGTTGTAGGTATATCTACGAGTCCTGTCTTGCATTGTATAAATTATTCTCAAAGACAATTAATTTAATGTTAATAATTTTGAGAATAGTTACATACATACATATGGTCACGCCTTTATCCCCGAAGGGGTAGGCAGAGACATATTATATGCCCACATTTCACCTTTGTATAATTTTGTCCCACGTAATAGGTGGTGAGCCGTATTGCCGTGTTTAAATGGACAGGCGCGGGTTGTGACTGCCTGCTGTTGAAATAAAGCCTTCAACTTAGCTTAACGACTGCCATTTAACTGGCAACCGGGACCAACGGCTTAACGTGCCTTCCGAAATGTCACAAAGTGATCACATGGATGGTCACCCATCCATGGACCGGCCATAGTGAAAGTTGCTTACTGCAGTGATCGTTTACAGAACACTGAGTCCGCGGGGCCACGAGCGCTTCCACGAACCACCACCACCACGAACGAGAATAGTTAACTGATAATTATTAGGTATTTGTCTACTCGTATTATGCGAGACCCTGGCTACACAGCGAAAATTACAGATTGAACTATGTTTCCATGAATAGACAAGGAAAAGAGGAATCGTAACAACAGGAAAGCGAACCCCGAGCGCCGAAAGGTCGAGTTCGATAACATAACCGACATGACACTTTTTGTTTCAGATAATCCCAAACAAGTACACATCATGTACTTTTATGTTTCTATATTATATATTATGCTCGCCAAATTGACTTCGCCAAATTGACTTCGCCAACCTGATAGAAAGCCATGGCGCATTTTGCGATGGGGGCTCACAGTTCGTTAGATTTATGTCAGTGGTCCTCAAGTTGGCAGCCCTGTGATGTGTATCTTCACGATCCGCTTGAAGAACCCGGGATTGCAAGATGAGAGAATCATGTGTGCGGGCAAGTCGTTTCAGGTTTTTATAGTTCGACAGAGGAACGATCTTCTGAAACGCTCACTTATTACCCGAACTGCCGAAGACAGGAGGGTAATGTTTTACACAAGTTAACCATGGAACCGTTACTATACAAAATGATTGCCGAATCATTGGATATATGTATGTGCTCTCCCAACATTCGCCCCAGCTCTTTGTCTTTGTATCCATTCCCTGAAAGTAGACCTATGATGTCGAGATGAGGACAGTTACAGCGAGGCTACGCTAAAAGGCAGTGAGCTGGTCATATCTGTAGAAGAACCGATGGTCGATGGAGCAAACGTGTTCTCGACACCGCGACTTTGTAGGTACACGTGGGGTACGACGACCCCCGCCAGATAGACCGACGCGACGACCTGAAGAAGTCGCGGTTAGTGACTGGATACGGAAGGCGCAGGACCGTGTATTGTGGCGTGATTTGGGAGAAGCCTACGTCCAGCAGTGGACTGTCATAGGCTGTGATTGATTGATTGCCTCCGTGCGACCATTTTTAATTTTAAGTCTAGTCAGTCCTCCCAGCTGGAAGGCATCCTACCTTATGACATGCTAAGTATCTATATCAAATTTGCATTGCTGCAATTTAAAGTACTTAAAGTACATGATCAAAAGTGGTTGTGTAGCCTAAGGACATTTGCAACGCCTGAGGTGTCTACACACGCGCTACCGACCCTACTGTTTGCCGACAGACTCGTACAATATCTCAACGAACTTGATTAGTACGTAGGCCATTAAAAATAGAATGAGTAGGAACGGAACTAAGTTATCAACAAAAACGAGACACGCTACACTAACCAACTTTTCTCTGAATGAAATGTGTGCCGAACGTCGATAAAACGTTTGTAGGTACATCACGAAACTATTTCATGTGAACTTCACGTATTCAACTATAGAAAATTATATCGATGTCATAAAAATAATCGTAGGAAAAGTGACAATAAGGTAGGTATATCGACGGCATTAGGATAAAACCGACGCAGAGTTTTATAAATCTTTGGAGGGATTGAAATGGTAAAAGAAAATAGCTAAGCAAAGTTTATGTATGTAAGGGGCAGCGTCTCTCCCGCTATTGGTTGCCGGTAGGCGCCCCACACAGGGTCCCTTTTGAGTAAAACACTTTCAGTGTACTTGCCACCGTTAGGGACTCGAAAATGTGTAATCTACGACGGCCATTTTGATTTGCTCACGGCAATATTGCACTACATTTCAGTAATCTTGAAAAAAATTTTAATTTTTTTATATAGTCTTATTTTGAATGATATCCCTAGAATTAGGGTTACGTTAGTAATTATATAACGCCTCTGTTAAAAAGAAAAAGGCTATAAAGAGCTAATAAACACTTCATTCATAATTTACTAAGTATCCAGATTACACAATGTGTAGAGTTCATTGACCACTGGAATGGTTCAATGACCTTATGATAAAAATTTTAGGTTAGCACCCAGCTTCAAAATTAATTTGATATATATAGAGCTTTAGCTGTCTTCAAATACAGAAAGATTGGTATTAAAAGATAACATTTCTTCTATTTATTCAACTGATTTTAGACAAAAATGGATCCTGTAATCTATCCAACTTACATCAGTTTAAATCAGTTGATTATTGTCAGCAATTTCACAAAAATTGGAACATTATAGAGAACAATCAATGTCCTATTAGTTAGGGTCTTTAGTTATCTAGTCATTAATAATCGTCAGCAATCAAAAAAAATCGTTTAAATAGATTTTGTACAAGTAAAGTAAATCAAACAAATCATTTAGTACAAGAATAGATCTGCCTATTATACTATCTTATACTTATAAATTTATATCATTATCATACTATCTTATCATTTCCTTTCTTATCCTGTTGGATTCCTTGAAACTGTCTGTATAGGCTATGGGATAATTTCATGACAACCTAGTCTAACCTAGTGCAGTCAAGGATTCTTATAAATTTATATCATTATCATACTATCTTATCATTTCCTTTTTTATCCTGTTGGATTCCTTGGAACTGTCATAGGCTATGGGATAATTTCATGACAACCTAGTCTAACCCAGTGCAGCCAAGATACCTTCTTTTATACATAAGTATGTAAGTATAAAAAATGATCATTACAGTTATGCCCAAAATTCCCTAAATAAATAAAATCTTATCCAAATCTCCTAGGACAGTGTACCCAAAACCAGCAGAGACAGCATTCCTATGTAGACCATACTGGAGAGTTCTAGAAATTGGTCGACTGGTGTTTGGAATACCAATGGAATCGGGTGTAATCTATCATTGAATAGAATGAATCTATCATTGATGAATGACATAATCACTCCCTTCCTTTATTATCATTCGGAATATTAAAATGTGCAGAGTACAGAACAAGAAACCTGATTAGGTAAAACAAAACTCCAACAGCAATATACCTAATCATTGTATTGTCCATGTTCAATTCCAGGTCTAACCTTAAATCTAAGGTCCATTTTTATTATGACTCATATTCTGATCAATTTGAAATGCCTAAACCGAAGAAGATACAATTCAATCCAAGATTTACCAATCAAACACTCTGATGTGTTTTAAGGTAATAAGGATTGAGGAAAATTGTTATGATCTCTTTATTAGATGTTGTTTAGCCATCCAAATAACATTGGTGCTAAGCGAGACAGTTTAAGACATTAGATTCTGGGCAGACTGCTTAGCTCGATCGATAACATTTAATCATGAAGAATGCACAAAAAAGACAATCTCTAAAATAGTATTATGTTGTGTCATATGTCAGATCTAAGTTTGTAGACTAGTATGCACGCATGTTTGCTTTCTGTTAGCTAAAAAAACTGAAAAGAACTGTTTCTGAAACTAATAAACATTAACTTTACCAATGCAGCTAAATACCTACCTATTAATTCAATGAACATTTACTGTTGTTTTTTCAATGTTTCTAGAATTACTTATCATTTGCATTCATACTAAAGTCAAATGACACAACAAATATTAACATAAAATGTAGAAAACTCAGATCTAAACATCATTTGTCACATAGAAAGACTGTGATGTAATACAAAAATTCAGTCCAATGTTCATTTACATAAAATTGTCACTAGTGAGGATTTGATAATAAATATGTGCTTGATAAACAATTTGTTGTTTAGAAGTCACCAAACAGCTTAGACAAAACAAATAAATCTATGACTGTCCATCTCAACACGGCAATACGGCTCACCATCTATTACGTGGGACAAAAAATTAAAAGTGGAAATGTGGGCATGTAATATGTCTCTTTTCATATTTGAGTATTTGAGGACTAACTAAGTCTTTTACAAACTAATTAGATTTAGGAATCCAACCAGATCCTATAAGACCCGACGAATTTATGATTACCATGACACCTTTTTCAAGTAAAGCATGTCAATAAAACTATGACATACAAATAGAAACCTATAACACATAAAACCAAGAATACACACAGATATATTGCATAGTACATGCTTGCATTACAGCTGAATTGAATGACGATGGTATTATTTTGATGTCAGCACAGTCACACATGCAGTAACATTGCCACATCTACCCTAATTACTTTATCATAACCAATAACCGAATCCTATTGGAATTCAGTGGCACCAATATCATTTCTGAAAGCAGCTTGGACCATGATGGACTGGATAGACTGATAGTTCAGAATTGTTATCTTTAGGACCACATCAATTATAAATTAGAAAATCAATCACACATTGAAGATGAATGTCGCACTATTCATTATATTAGTGACAGCTATTGAAAATACATTGCATGAAACTTGTACATGTTATCCAGGTCAGGTTCTTGTTCCTCTAACATTGAATAAAATAAACTTACTTCAGACGTCTTCGGCGGTGCTGTAGGCGCCTCACGCCGGATCTGATGCTGTGGTGTGGCGCCATAGCCGTGGTCGAGCAAGTGATAGCTGATGGTCTGGCTGGGGCTATCGTCCAATAGTGTGGTATGCGCAGGCGACCCCGGAGCACGTACCACCACCTCGGCCTCGCCCTCCACCGGCCCTCGCTTCACCCCTCTCGGCATCGCTGTTAATCAACATGAAAGTTATAAGTAGTTATTAGACAACAAATTAGCTGATAATCACTCAAACTGATATATAGCAATCATCACAACTTAATTAGTGAAGAGGTTAGGGGAGCCGCGCGCGCGGAAATCACGAGTAAGAAGCCTCCGAAGCGGAGTGGGTCGATAGAAGTTTCTTTGACTGTATGAAATATTGAATATCCGTGGCTGCACGTCCAGCTGGCCAGATTTGCTTACGTCACTTTTTCAACGATATTTTCCCCAAAATATAGACAACCTAGCGGTGATACTCAGACATAACCGCTACGAACACCCATATACTTATTTTAAGGATTACATACAAAATACCCACTCTGAAATTATTATACTTACAAAAGGTGTAAGCGAACGATATCCGAATTTATAACCATAAAACGACATTAATGTTTTCGACGCAAACGCTACATTATCGAGTACTCAAAATAAAATGTCCGCCGCTTTGTTGGTCCCGAGTGAACTCGTGGACATCGAGACGCTCGATAATTTTTTGATACTACACACAGTTTATTCAAGACACATGATAATTATTCACTGATTACTTCACTCTTAACAGAAAATAATAAAAAGGTCCTAGACCACATTTTACATTAAAGTATAGATTAAAATGCAGAGCATTGGTACGGCGACAGGAAGCTTTTCAGAACATCTGGCTTGCAAGCGACGTAGCAGTGGCGCGAACTACGCGCGCAGGCGCGAAGCGGCCAAACGAACAACCCCTAGCGGACGCCGCTTTGCTATCCAAATTCCTCCCCTCGTTGAAGAAGCCATAAAAAATATAACGAATTTTTGAATTCCCATTGTTCGACCGGTTTTGAGAAGAGTCGCGTCTTTTACGTTACAGCCATTTGATATAAGTTTACGCGTACATTGTTACGAAGCAGATAGTAGAATTTTGAATAATATTATTTTATTATGTGCGCTGAGACTATAATTCAGGCATTCCTTAATCACCATCATCATAAGGATAGTAAAACAATCAACTACCTACTATTTATCTATTTTAACATACATGTAATTTTACACTATTACCCACATTTATGCAGTTGGAGGAGGAACAGGCTGAAAATGAAAAAGGTGCAAAGTTGACTGATCTGATCAGCTGAAGTTTGATAATTTATTTCCATAAGTCTAGCTTACTAATCTGTTAATTACGATTCATAAAAAAAATACCAGTTTATTGTACTATTAATTGTGAGCAATAGTTTCAAGTCATTTATAATTAGAAGATAAATATAAAATAATTATTCACAACGTTAGAAATATAAACCTTGATGATTGTTGATAAACTAATTACAGTATCTAATCACCATACCATCTCTCTCGTCTGATAAAATTATTTAAATATTTATTAATTATTCAGTTTATAACTAGATAGAATATTATATTGCAACTACCTAGTATGTACTCAAAAATCTTAACCAAGGTACGAAGGCGAATGTTTTATTTTCTTTACCAAATATTAATGAGTAAGTATTTTTGCATTGGAAGTAGGTACATACCTATCAATTTTCTTGAATTTAGTAAAATATTAAATCAAAATTAGTACAACAAAAAAGGCAATAAAACAATCGTAAAATTCATGGTTTAAAATATGTAATTCTAAAATTTTAATCCTAATGTACTTCGAAATATCAGTTTGAAAAATAATATCCTTAAGTATGTAATATATTTAATTAAATTATTCACTACACGGATACGGAAATTAGTGAAACCGCGAATACAGCGGAAATGACTGTCCAAAATAGGAACAAGATCTCTATCATAGACAAGATTCGTTCGGAAATGTAAATTTATTACTTGGTGGTACTAAAATTTGACAGAAAACTTTATGTAAAATCGTATGTTTAGAATGCTGTTTAGTGCAGCATTAAATAATTAATTTAGTAATCGGCTCTTAAGTCGATCAAGTCGACTTGAGAAGTCTCATGTGCACATACACGTCGATGCAACACACGCGCATTGAAAGCACGCCAACTTAAATTTACTTTCATTGTCATTTGAGCAGACTCTTCAAGTTGCATTGAACGTTCACGGCAGTCCACGGAGCCGATTACAGTTGTTAAATAATATATATTAAAACTAGCTAAATGGTATAAGATTAAATAAAACATACATTATCCAAGTAATGAGTTCGGTACACGGTCAATAACATTGAGTCAAGTCTGAAAATTATGAGTGATTTCTTTGCACGTATCTATGTGTGCATCGACGTGTTTGTACTATGATATTGACTCAAGTCGCTTGACCGTCTCCTGACCCTATATGTGGGTACCGCAAATCAGTTAACCGTTGAAAACGAAAACGGTATCTATTGAAAACAAAACACTGACTAATCTCTGTGGTAGATAAGTGAACTAATATAATTTAGTGATTATTAGTAATGTTTCGTGTGACGTCATTATTATGTAGTAATGTGTGAAGAGAAGAGAGAGAAAGAGTAGAGTGGAGAAGGTGGAAAATTCAACTTCATACACTTGATATTTTATTTTAATTATTCTAAAGATATGGCAATAGGCTCACCACCTATTATGTGGGACATAAAACTAGAAGGTGAAAGTGGGCGTAAACTATGTCTCTGCCTACCCCTTTGGGTATGGCGTGACTATATTATGTAGTGTGTCTAATGTACCTATGTATATATTTTTAAAATTAACCCCTAATTTCAAGGATGTTGGCTCTGGAGGAAACCTGGCGCCTCCAGCAGGCGCGTTTACGCTATGGTTTTGCTGTTCATCACACAACATCAGCTGTAGGTGTCAGGTCTGTCGACGCATATTATCTTATAACCTTGGGTGTTCAAAGCGGAGCATGAAGAGGCACATCTTAGAGACGCCAACTTGAAGGCAACAGACGAAAGTCTTGTGGACTGTAAGAATGGCTCTCAATCGCTTGATATCACCATCGACACCATGGTTTTACATCAAGCGGGCGAGATCGTATTTGGCGGACTAAATATTAATTTTAAACTACGGAACCCTAAAAAGGTTTTGCAAGCGTCATCCCTACGCTCAACCCAGAGAAATGCCCTTTATAAATTGTTGTTTCATAAACACATGGGCACGTAAGGTGAAATCCAAAAAAGTTTTGAACTTGTGACTGGGACGCAACCACGACGCAACCTTGGCCCCGGAATCGAAAAGAGCATCAACATTCAAGGGCCTATTTCAAGGACACCGTGCATTGCACTAGATATAAATAAAAGTTAATGGGGCAGCGACGTGACCGCAGTATAGGGTTTTTAAGTACGGTCGTGGACGTGGGAAGTATCACAGTAGGTAGACTAGGTAGGTACCTACTGGCAATGGTGTGCGAGTGAGAGAGGACTCTCGTATGCCAGCCTTTTTATGCAAAGATATGCTGTGCTCAAAAAAAACGATGGGAATAAAAAGCGAGAGCATATGTCTACCCTGTTGCAAAAGATGTGATGGGCGCCACTGCCTGGGATTATAAAGCATAGAACGGGCCAAAGAACGGAACATATTGCTACCATGGGCCTCTTGTGCTAGCAGTAGTACCGTCTTAGGCTAGAAGTAACCCGAGTAGTGGCAGGGCCAGGGTGATTTTTGCGTGCAAGTGTTACCTAACCCCCAAACGGGCAACGATTAGTAGGATTAAAGGTCAGCTCTTAGATTTACAACCCTAGATCAATTTTCCTACCTATGCGTTTGGGCTACGCGTTGCCAAATATTATGCTATACGGTATACGTACTTGCTGACACACGTAACTTCATTTACGCTGAGAGAGAGAGAGAGAATGACAGAAACCTGTATATATTTAGCCTGCTAAATGGAGCGTGTGAAACTGCGTGTTTACTTTATACCAGAAAAGAGCTTAAAGATTAAGTACCTAAGTATCCTGGTGTGGGATGCAACTTGTGTTGACACTCTAGCCCCGTCCCATCTTCCTAAAACAAAATTAAAAGCCAGTGCCGCAGCGGAAGCGGCTGAAAATATTAAAATTAATAAATATAAGGGTCTCGACTCATCGTATCGTTTTTGTCCAGTCGGTGTCGAGACCCTAGGTCCATGGGGTCCCAATGCGCAAAAATTTTTCAAGAATTTGAAAAAGCGCCTTGTGGAGTCAACTGGTGACCCAAGGGCTGGCAGTTTTCTCGCTCAACGAATAGGTATTGCTATTCAAAGGGGGAATGTTGCTAGTCTTTTGGGCACAATGCCACGGGGGCCTTATTTAGGTTTAGTTTAGATAGTAATAATGTAAATATAGATATGTAATAATTATGTTTCTCTGTAAGTATCTTGTAAAATGGACGTGAACTGAATTGTTAAACTTGAAATACACTTACCTACTTAATCCTAAATTCTTCATTTGATAAAGCAAACCAAAGACTTCTATATAAACTGAGGTAGACATGCCCTACGCACCGATTTTTGAAACCTATAAACTGCGCCAATTAGCAGCGTTGCTCGCACTGTTGTGAGTCAAAACTTCGAGAGTAGGTGCTCGACTTGCAATCGGAGTCCATACGGCTTCTCTTTAACTCATTTTCTATTCGTATATTGCTATTGTGTGTGGTGACAATTACGTAAAAAATATTTATAAGTGAGTGTAGTCTTAGTAATGTGTGTATTTGAGGATTGCTTTTGAAATCTCGTTTGTTAGAGTACGGCGCGTCTACCTCAGTTTATATAGAAGTCTTTGAAGCAAACACGTTTGTTTGAACGCTAGAATCTCAGTAGCTACTGGTTTGATTTAAAAAATTCTTCACCATCGAGCAGCCATTCCGCCGTCCTCAGGCCCCGGGTCATGGATACCAATAATCTTGGGCGGAGACAAGTCAGCGGTGCCCTCACCGCAGACTGCGGAACTCGGGTGGAAGAGTTATCTCCCGCTCTCTTCCCGCCGCCTCTTTCACTAGCATGAGCTGCTCACAAATAGAAGCGCTGGAACCCGATAATCCCGCTGGAAATCATGACTCGTACCAAGGTCTCCAACGAGAGAATGTCGACGTTCAGACTCACCACCACAAGGACGTGGTGCTGTTCCGCCCACGCTAAGCACTTCACCAGTAAGAGGAGCGCTGTGTCCTCGCTGCTATCTTCGCAGGTATATTCGCCACAGATACTTTCCAAAATCCTCGTGCCCGGTATTTATCTGTGGTATCCGGTGTGTAAAGTAGCCGTAACTCCTCCTCAGCCACTCGTCCATAGTTTGATCATCCCTAATGGCGTTTCCCATCTAAGATATTAAAGTCGAACCATCCAAGTCTCCATGAGTTCCTGGCGGTGCTGGGACCGCTGAGGCTCTTATTACCCGGGCTGCAAGCTTGTGGTCCTGCTCCAAAACCTTCTTGCCATTTAAACAAAATAGCCATGGCCTTCGCTTCCAGATCCCATGGTGGGTTCCCGGTAAAGACACATGCCGCCTCAAAGTTGATCTTGCGGTACCTACTCTGTTATCATCACTCAGACGATCCCGAGGTACAGTCTCCTGCAGAGAGCGTTGGGTTCGAAGTTTCATCGGCTATCGAGTACAGTAGGTATACTTCATCGATTACCCGATGCCGATGCCAGCGCCCCCGACTTGCTTGCTGGATTCCGTGGGTGGGCCCTTACGAGGTCCGTGAAAGCACAAGGACTTGAAAAGCTTAAGGTTTCGAAGCATTTGAAAACATAAGATCGATTTCTAAAAAAATCAGCGCCAATCCAAATTCCACAACCTAAAATCCCATTTTTCAAATTCATATTTCGAGTTCTGGCGTTAGCGTTGCCACCAGAAAATTTAGATATTAGGTACCTACACATCAAAAATACGCTGAAACATGAAAAATCGAGAAAAAAAGAGGAGCTACGTTAACTGCGCACACTGGCGCTGCCGGGGGTCGGCTCGGCCCTGATTTTCGGGAGTTTGTTTTCTTATTTTATTTTCGGGACCCTGACTGAGGTCTCGGGTTCGATTCCCGGGTCGAATCAAATATTTGTGTGATCCACAAATGTGTGTATAGGAGATGGGGTAATAATTAAAGGTTCTTGTTTGTGATTGCGACATTTTAATAATTGCTGTGTAATGAAACTATGAATCCTCAAATAATGTGAGACGCTTCTTCACGTCACACTCACACGTGTTTGCTGTACCAGACGCACATTCGTGCCTGCGTTGAATATTGTTCTCTCTTTTGGGATGACGCCGTCCGATGACCCTCTACTTTCTGATCCTGAACAACGCGTGCTGGGCAGAGGTGTCTTTTTTATCGTGAGGGATAATCCTTCATGGATGCTATGCCAGATTCCTACCGACTAAAAAACCTCACGTAACGCCCAACAGGCTACGGTTGGGAGCCCCAGGTAAGCCCTAGGAAGGATGTCCCAGAACTCCCAACAGACCTAAGGCTACCATTGCGGCCTCGCCAAGGGGTGGTTCGGGTGCTATAACGCGTCTTTGGGGGGGATTTTTGGGTGTCATCCCGCTTCTTAGGGGGGCGTGCTTAAATCGCTCACGGCACGCTGTCGTCTAGGCCCTAGGGCCTGTTTCTGTAGGGACGGTAAGCAGCCCCCTCACCGTCCTCAGGCCTCCGGTCATGGAGACCGATAGTCTTGGGTCAAGACACGGCACCCCCTCCGAAAACTGCAGAATTCGGGAGGGAGAGGCCACTCCCGTCTACCCACCGTCTCTTTCACGAGCATGACCTGCTCGTAGAAAGAGGCAGCGAAGTCCCACTTACTCCCGCTGGAGATCATGGCTCGCACCATGATCTCGAGCGAGAGAGTTTCCACGTCCAGACCTGCCACGAGGACCTGGCGCTGTTGCGCCCACGCCGTGCACTCCACCAACGTGTGGAGCGCTGTGTCCTCGCTGCGCTCATCGCAGTGCTGGCACTCGGCCGTGATTTCCCGGTGTATTCGCCACAGATAGGTATGTACTTACCGAAGCTGCCGCACAGTGGATCGATTCAAACAAATCGGCGGACATAGGAATCGTGAAAAACTTTTTACTGATTTTACAAAAACTAATGATGCCAATGCGTTTATCTTAATCATTGTAGTGGAAAACATTACTACACAATTTTGATTAGACTTCAATTTTAAAAAAATATTCGACAAAAACTGATTTCAATGTATGGAAAAGCACATTAAAAGAGGGATAGCTTGCGATTTTCTCGTGTTTTCTGATTTTAACTCTTAAAGTGACTTTTAACGGGTTGTTAGCAAAATATCTGCCAAACATTTTAGGTACCCCTAGGCGGTCTCTGGGAGCTATATGACAATATATCATTTTTCTCATTTTCTTTAAGAAAATAGGTCTAGTTCGTTTTTTTTACAGTTATAATTGTTGATAAACTACATTTTAGCTTAGTACTGTCCTACCCACAACAAAAATAATATGACTAGCAGCATACGGGATCGGGAGTTTTTGAGAGATACTTATAAGCAGGCGACTATAAATTTATCCTACTTTTTTAGCAACAATTTGGTATTGTATAGTGATTTACCTTTAAGATTTGAAGAAAATAATGTATTAATCAAATAAAATAATACCGCGTTATATAAAACATATGTCATAGTAATAAAAATACAAAAACTTCTAAAATAAAAAGTGGTAAAATAATAGCTGAAAATAAATAAAAATATGGAACAGAAACGATTCAATTAACAAGGAAGTAGGTACATTAAATTATCAAACAAAATTAGAATTACATAAACTTTAAAAAAATAGTAGCTTAAAATAAATAAAAATATATAACAAAGACAATAAAATTAAAACTATGTACATTAAAATGATCAAACAAAATTAGAAATATATTATGTAGACAAAAAAAATCATTATTCGAAGCTTCAGTTTTGAATCTTCTTCTGCTTGCGCAGAGACTAACAATTCATCAGCGTCTATGAATTGAATTTCAGAAACTTCTAGAATTAGTAGATTTAAAGTTTCTTTAAACAATGCCTTCGTTTGCTTTTTATTCATTCGTGGCCGTATTTGTGCTAAAATTGGGTCGAATGAAATCAGCAAATTGTTTAGAACATCTTCATTGCAAGCAATGCTATTTATTTTACGTGAATGGTGTTCTCAGTATTTTCTGAAATCCTTATTACTTGACTCAGATAACTCTTCTGAAAGAGGTCCTATCGGAACTATAGATAAATATTGAATAATTTGCGGCCCGTGAACTAATAACTTATGAATACTTGATGGCATGTAGTACCAGGGTGGCAGAGCTTTACATAGATTTATACCCTTGGTACTTCATGCCAACCGTATTCATAAGTTATTTTATTAGTTACTAATTCTAGAAGTTTCTGAAATTGAATACATAGATACGGATGAACAATTAGGGTCTGCGCAAGCAGAAGAAGATTCAGAAACGGAAGCTTCAGATAATGTTTTTTTTGTCTACATATTTCTATTTTTGTTTGATTATTTAATGTACATTGTTGGGAATCGCACCCATTCCCAACATCGCTCTCCCTACGCGCGTCTCACCGGTCTCACTGTGCCCTTACTGCGGCGGAGCGGAGCGGAGAGGAGTGGGGGCACCGCATTCAGTTTAGCAGCACGCATCAAGTGCACTACAGACAAGACAAGAATTACTTACGCACCGGTCCACCGCTCGACATACAGCATTGTACTTGTTCCTGCTTTCTATAATACATCAGCGAACCTATACAGTCCACAGCCTTTTTATTCTCGACCACCTGAGACCCAACCAACATACAGGTTAATTGAATCATTTCTGTTCCATATGTTTATTTATTTTAAGCTATTATTTTACCACTTTTTATTTTATAAGTAAGTTTTTGTATTTTTATAACTATGATATATGTTTTATATAACGCGTTGTTGTTTTATTTGATTAATACATTATTTTCTTCAAATCATAATGAAAAATCACTATACAATACAAAAATGTTGCTAAAAAAGTAGGATAAACTTATAGTCGCCTGCTCATAAGTATCTTTTAAAAAACTCTCGATTCCGTATGCTAGTCATATTATTTTTGGTGTGAGTAGGACAGTACTAAGCTAAAATGTAGTTTATCAACAATTATAACTGTAAAAAAAACGAACTAGACATATTTCCATTAAGAAAATGAGAAAAATGATATTTTGTCATATAGCTCCCAGAGACCGCCTAGGGGTACCTAAAATGTTGGGCAGATATTTTGCTAACAACCCATCAAAAGTCACTATAGGCGTTAGAATCAGAAAACACGAGAAAATCGCAAGCTATCCCTTTTTTAATGTGCTTTTCCATACATTAAAATCAGTTTTTGTCGAATATTTTTTAAAATTGAAGTCTAATCAAAATTGTGTCATAATGTTTTCAAATACAATTATTAAGATAAACACATTGGCATCATTAGTTTTTGTAAAATCAGTAAAAAGTTTTTCAAGATTCCTATGTCCGCAGATTTGTATGAATCGATCCACTGTGTGCCGTGCCCCGTAAGTACTACCCGTTCGCTCTAACTTTGCCGCTGGCGTAGAGGCGTATTGTTAATTAGACGAAGTAAATTGACAGTAGCTAATGTCACTTCTTCGTAGAAAATACGCAACACTACAAGAAGAAGTGATATTAGTTGCTGTCAATTTACTTCGTCTAATCAAATAATCGACTTTAGTATAGAGCCGAGCGGCAAAGTTAGAGCGAACGAGCAGTATCTGTGACAACCGGTAGGAGAGTGCACCGTGTCTCCTCTCCAGCCACTCGTCCATGACCGGTCTGACTATTTCATGACAATTTTTTAGCGTTGTCAAAATTCGATTTCATTGAGATTTCAAATATGAGGATTACAGCTTGAAGCACACGAATTATTGATTGTCCTGGGACAGGTGACGGGAGGCCCCCAGCCGTTGGCGCACCGAAGAAAGAACCATAGCGTCCATAACTGCCTTTTACCAACTTTTTCACGGCGAGTACCTATTCTAAAGAGCTCTTCAACCTAATCCTACCCTCTGCTTTCTGATCCCGAACAACGCGTGCCGGGCCGAGGTGCCTGCCTTTCGTACACAACTGAAAGAATCTTCGCCAGAACTGAGCGATTATAAAGATCGTTTCTCTATCGTACTATAAAAACTTGGAGTGACTTGCCCGCGCACTTTACATTTCGCTCATTTTACAACCCCGGGTTCTTCTAGCGGAGTGTGAAGAGGCACCTCACAGGGCCGCCATCTTGAGGACTGTCAGACAGAAGTCTTACGGACTGTAAGAGTGGTCTCCAACCGCTAGATGTCACCATGCCTTTTTTCCAGCGGGCGGCGTTAATTTGGCGAATGGCCCCGCGGACTCAGTGTTCTATAAACTATCTCTGTAGTAAGCAACCTTTACTATAGCCCGTCACAGGTGGGTGACCACCACATGACCACTTAGTAACATTTATTTGCGAGCGTTTCCGTGCTTCAGAATGCACGTTAAGCCGTTGGTCCCGGTTGACAGTAAAATCTGAATCGATGACTTATGGAACTGAGACGAGGCCATTGAAAGTGGACCTCACAAAGAGGCTTGCTGTCACGCCAGTCAGTGGATGCCACAGAGGCAGAGGTGATGACAAAAATCTAGTAACATAGCATTTTCGCGCTTTACATCCTATGGGCTGTTGACAGGGGTCTCGTTTCGGCTAAAACCACGCGGCGCTCTTGCCCTAGAAGGCATATCTGCAGAAGCACGGGCAGGCTAGGCCGCTAGTTTTACCTGGTAACCTGGTTTCAGTATGCCCCCGAAGAAGCAGTGAAAAATAAAAGGTCTGCTTATACCTACTTGCGTAGCTACTGTTTATTTTGGCTAATCTGAAGTAACTGGACCGATTTAAACGGGATTCTTATTGGCAGATAGATAGGTTATAGGGACATTTATTAATAGGACTTTCGGCTAATTTTATTTAAGGAAAGAAAAGGTAAACAGTTCCGCGGAACCAGAATGGAAACGAGTAGTGGTATTTGAAGTATGCCATGGGCGAAACCGGGGAAGCACACCTAGTGCATAATCTATATATATAAAAACTAGCTGACCCTCGCAACTTCGTTTACGTCACATAAGGTGTACGAATGGAGGGGTACTTCTTTATGAGACTCATCAAGCAGCGTGTGAAACGGCCCTGTTTGCTTAATCATAAAAGAGCTTAAAGATTAAGTCGATTCTAAAACAATTCAGTCCACGCCTTCGGCCAACACGCCCGTTTAGACTCACTTTCAAAAGAAACGTTAAATTCTAGATTTACCGAAAGTTGAGATACCCCTAATTTCTGAACTACATAACCCTCAATATTGAAAATTGTGTGGAATAATGCTTAAAGTACTCCCTTTTAGACACCAAAAAAATATTTGAGATCGAACCACGCAGTGAGAAATTATAGCTAAAAACTTATTTTGCCTTTCATCCCCTCTCCTGAAGGAACCGCGCAAAATATCGGGATCAAAAGTATCTAAGAACCTTCCTCGGACTATAAGCTTAGATCGTACAAAGTATCATTCAAATCGGTTCAGTAGTTTCGGCGTGATACTTATTCGGGATACAGACAGACAGACAGACAGACAGACAGACGGACAGACAGACAGACAGACATGAAAATTTTAAATTACATTTTCGGCTTCAGTATCAATTAGAGAACGCCCTACACTTAAAATTTTCAAAATATCTTCCATGTACAGACTCCCGACCCTCTACAGTTTTATTATAAGTAGGTACAGATCAATGCCACTTTTCGTTGTAATTTTATAACTCAAGAACGGGCTCACCTATACAAACCAAATGTTTAGGCTTAGTTCGGACTATTTAGTCTAGTTTGGACACAATCTGTCGAGCGGTTCTTCATTTATCACGCAAACGAAGTTGCGCGGGTCAGCTAGTAAATAATATAGGTAAGTTGTAATGACTATTGTATTTAGACAATAGAAGTACGATTATCAGTTGGTTAGGTAGTCTAGCACAAGCATAAGACAGCAAAATTTGGGCTAGATGACGTTAAGTGACATTTAGTTTTCTAAATATCAAATTATGCCTGATTTATGACTATGCTTTGTGCTAAAATTACTTTTAAAACAATTAAAAATGGACATATTCTTCCTATAAATTAATTTTTAAGTTCAGAAAAGGCTATCTGATAAATCAGCAGGGAGGTTGATAGGTTCCACAAAATTTGGATGGTTTTCGTAGCAGTCGTAGTCCTTCTTCGTAGCAAGCGTAGCACTTTAAATACAATTAAACGTTTTCAAGCAGTCTTTAGAAATTGTGTAGGTAGGTGTATATGGTTCAGGCATTTTACGTGTGCTAGTCAAGTCACCACAGATATCATGCCAGACCGACTAAACCCACAATCCGACCAGCGCCAGCTCCAGATTACTCCACGAAGAATTCCCGTCCGACTTCAGCCTCGGCTAAGTTGCGACTGCGAGTGTCTTTGGGGGTTTGGTTCAGGCCTTATCCTGCTTCTAAGGGCGTGAAACGTGCGTGATACTCACGTCACACCGCAGTGCTGGAACTGCTCCCCCCCCCCCCCCTTGCTCTACCACGACGTGCTGGTGCGGTACTAGGGTGGGAATGTTCTCACCCAGTCCCTCTTCGCTGCCTCTTTCGCACCTCACCTGCTCACAAAAAGACGTGGCAGTGTCCCACTGCTCATGGCTCGCAACATGGTCTCCAAAGAGACAATGTCCATGACCAGACTTCCGTCCTCGCTACGTTCTACGCAGTGCTGTGCTAGCACTCGTTTGAGGTCTACCGGTGTATACGCCACAGAAACTTAACGAAGCTCCCGCGCCGCCAACTATATATTACACTTGGTAAGCAGGGTTTCCTAAGTGCTAAGTCCCCCCCCCCCGCCCCTCGGCGGGGCCGCAGTAATAGCCGTAGGTTTGCAGGTAGCTGTTTGAAATCCTGGGATATCCTTCCGAGGGCTTACCCGGGGCTCCCAGCAACAGGCCCTTGGGCAGGATACGTGAGGTTTTTAAGTCGGTAGGAATCGAGCATGAGGATACCATCCATGAGGATTTTCCCTCACGTTAAAAACAAAAAGTGCTAAGTTCTCTACCCGTGTTCAGCAATGAATAAAATGAATAATTAATACCTACTCTCAAGCTACTGGATCAGTCCAGTAAAGAAGTATTATTGGTCGCTTTCCATGTCTCCATGAGTTCCTAGCGGAGCCGAGCTTCGATTCCTTTGGGCGCAGTCCATATTCCGGTCGCTGAGCAATAGTGCTACGAGCTAAGATCTAATAAATAGGTTATTATCATCACTCGAGCGGAAGTCCCGGGCGTGAGCTTCGTAAGTTTTCCGGCCATTCGCAGGGCAGTTTCTTTTTTTTTTATGACAATGATCGTTCACAGATCCCTACCTATAAATTTTTGGACCGTCATCGTCAGTTGATTTGTATTTTAATCAGAATCAAATCAAAATTGATTAGGCGTGAAATCATAACACATAATTTGAATGTCATGTGAAGAGCTTAATAATATTGACTTTATTCTATAATTCATTCCACGCCCAAGGTGTGGACTGAATTATTTTACAATATACGTAATCTTTAATTAAAGCTTTTTTATGATAAAGCAAACACGCCAGTTTAGAATGACTCTTACATCAACGGGTGACCTTCTAGCATACATAACACACACCTGGGGTGAGGCTATGGAGAGGCATGGCGAATCTCTGGCTATTGGCCTAGACATAGCTAAAGCCTTTGATAGAGTAGGTATGACATGCATCACAAAAACTACATGTATTTGATATTATATAGAGTTGTATTGGGTTGGCCTCGCGGAAACTGAAAATCCTAAATAAGGTGAGGCAGTACTTCACGCCACACCAGAGATGTTTGCTGCACAAGACGAAGATTCGCCCCGGCGCGGCGGCGTCGAATACAGTTCTCACCTATGGGATGACTTCGCAAGGTGGGTACTAAGTAGAAGCGCTTGACGCTATGCAGAGACGTGCTATCCTAAAATCTTGGATGTCCTGAGATGACGGGAGGCCGATGTTTGCTGCACAAGACGCAGATTCGCCCTGGTGCGGCGGCGTCGAATACAGTTCTCACCTTTGGGATGACTCCGCAAGGTGGGTACTAAGTAGAAGCGCTTGACGCTATGCAGAGACGTGCTATCCGAAAATCATGGATGCCCTGAGATGACGGGAGGCCTCGAGCCGTTAGCGCAGCGAACAACCATAGCGTCCTTGGCTGCCTTCTACCGAATTTATCACGGCGAGTGTTCTTAAGAGCTCTTCAACCTGATCCCACACTCTCCTTTCCGATCCAGAATAACGCATGCCGGGCAGAGATGCCACTCATACACAGTGAAGAGTCTTCGCCAGAACTGAGCGTTTCAAAAGATCTTTCCTCTGTCGAACTATAAAAGCGTGAAACGACCTGCCCGCACACGTGTTTCCCTCGTCTTACAATCCCGGGTTCTTCAAGCGGAGCGTGAAGAGGCACATCACATGGCCGCTAACTTGAGGACCACTGTCAGAAATCATCAGCTTTCCATCAGGCTGGCGACGTCAATTTGGCGAGCTTATAATAAAAAAAAATAAAAAAAACATTCAAAGGAACCCTTGAACAATTCTATGCGGGTATAGCGAAGGTTGAGATTTCTCTAATTTATTAACTACAAAACAGTATGACAAAACCCACATACCTATGTGCTTGTGTTCAGCATCAAACAATCCTCATCCTCCAAGAAACAGTTGAAATCGAATTTCGCGATTAATTATTTATAACAGAAATTTTGGTTTTTCATTTCGTCTACGAAAGAATATCAGGATCAAAAACCTAAGATCTTCGTCGGAGTTTAAGCTCAGATTATACAAAGTAATATTTAAATTGGTTTAGTAGTTTTGGCGTGAAACCGGATTTTGAAGGTTCTGTTTTGGCGCCTAATGTTTCTTCTAATGTGTAAAATCTTCGCTTGAAATCCTCGGGGTTAGGTATATGAGGTTTACTGGTAGATTTATTCCCAGCCAGCACTGCGAGGAACGCAGCGAGGACACAGCGCTCCAAACATTGATGGTGTGCACAGCGTGGGCGCAACAGCAACCCTGGTAGCAAGTCTGGACGTGGCACATTCTCTCGCTGGAGACCATAATCTCCAGTGGAAGTAAGTGGGACATCACTGCGTCTTTGCAACCGCAGACTTGTCTTCGCCTAAGACCCTCGGCCTCCACGACAGAGGGCCTTTCTGTTTAGCTTCCTTACAGAAGCAGGACCAAGACGACAACGTGATGTGATAGTTTCACGCACTCCACCCCCACGCCACGAACAACACCCCAAAGACGCAGCATAGCACCCGAACCTCCTAGGTGAGGCCGCAGTGGAAGCCAAGGTCTGTTGGGAATCCTGGGGATATCCTTCCAAGGGTTTACCCGGAACCCTACAACCGTAGGCAATAGGTAGATTAGTGGGTCAGTGTGCATGGCGGATTTCCAAACGAAAAAAAAAGGGTCGCCACCAGAAAGATTTTGATGTTTCACATCAAAAATACGCTGAAACATAAAGAATCGAGAAAAAAGGCGCTTCACAGGGTTTCGCACACAGGCGCTGCCAGGGGTCGGTTCGGCCCTGCAAAGAGGCAGTTATAACAGGTTTGTTCATAGGCTCCCCTAGTCCTTACTGCAGCTTTCAATCAACACCATCTATTACTAAAGAGTCTACTCTATACTAAAATCGAAAGACTCGTAAAATAATAAAAAATATATTAAATATGTCTTATATGTCAATGATTACAAATACTTCATATTTATTATCTTTTGGTTCTTCAATTATCTGCATAGCCGAGTATGTGATAGCTTTTACTTCTGTGCCCTGAGGGTGTCTACCGATCTGGAATTCTTCACCGTAACACTTACATACTATCCTGAATTCTTGTGTATTGAACTCTGTGATTACTAACTTCTTACAAATAAGGAAAGGTTCAACAGAAAAGAGGAATAGCAGTTCGTCAAGAAAGTGATAGAGGAGTCCCATCATGTCGTCGGCATTTGCTTCGATACTGTGAACCTCTTTGATTTGTACATATTCCAATTCTGTCATGTAACCAAACATTGCCATACCGCATTGCTCGAACGATTCCTTTAGCGTGTTCCCCCATGCGTGCAACCTGAAAGAGGGAGAAATTTATCTATTAATTTGGAGCAGGTACACGTGACAATTTATTTAGAAGATCTTGTTCGGGCAATTCGTATGTGTGACGAAGACAGGGCAGCTAGTAAGTCTGTACCTCAAAGTCGCGCCGCGAGTTTTATAGCTCTCTTAAGACTCAGCTTGGAGTTTCTTTCGAGTTACAAGCAAACAAACCAAGGTAGTCAACGTGGCAAAGGGCTGGCCATGTCTGTTGAAGATGATGGAACAAAATGAGCCCATAGGTTTTTGGAGGAGACAGCGACTCAACAAACTCAATATAAAATTGGATAGCATGGTACATACTACCGGTAGCACCAAGGGCAAGAAAGAGAAAAAAAAACCAGATGAACCGAAAAAACTGAGGGGAGGTCAAGAGCAACTGGATGCAGCAGCCGCAGGAACGTATTTAAGGCGAATGTTCTAAAAAACTACCAACAAGTGGACTGGGGAAACAGTTGCGTCGGAAGAATGTTTTCTTTCACCTTCGAAACCAGTGACGATCGAAGACTTTTACAAACAGTAATTACCTACCATAGATGGTTTTACTTTTTATACCAATAAAAGAGACAAAATAAATTATATGAAAATCAACTTAGAAAACAAAAAGAAAATAGGAATACCAGTTTTCATGAATTAAATAAAAATAAGATATCAGACGGACATTTTCGGGAGATAATAATATGCCCTTATGGTTTTACGTTTACAAAATGATTTTGTTTTACCCAATCACAACCCAGTTGGTTTTCATCACGGTGGTTTCGAACGAGGAGGAAAATCTCCTCAATTACAACTAGTCGAAAAGATGGCAATTACACAAAACACTTCGAAAATTATATAAAATAATAATTTAACAAATTTAGTACTAAAAAATATTAAATTTGTTAATACGCCCGCATTATTCACAACTCAGTACATTATGATACAAGCAGAGCAGCATTAACTCGCTGAATGACAATGGTCATCCTCTGAGCCAGAAACGTTCAAATGGAAGTCACTACCTAGCTCAATGTTGCTTTTTTTTTATATTCAGCTCGCCAAATTGACGTCGCCACCAGCCTGATGGAAAGCCGTGGCGCATCTAGCGATTGGGGGCCACTTCTGACAGTGGTCCTCAAGTTGGCGGCCCTGTGATGTGCCTCTTCACGCTCCTCTTAAAGAACCCGGTATTGTAATATGAGGGAAACACGTGTGCGGGCAAGGTCGCTCGAAGTTGAAACGCTCGGTTCTGGCGAAGATTCTCTCCACTGTGTATGAGTGGCATCTCTGCCCGGCACGCGGCTTTATTTCTACAATGAGACTCTTGGATTCGGATCCCAACTGCCCGGGGTCATCACTGTCCAAAGCACATAAAATGGGATTTACGACACGATTTCGAAAGACATATAAGCGAGAGCCATTTTTGCGATGCCAGATAATCGAAGTACCATATGAACGAAACGCCATTTAGCCGATGGGCCATTTAATCGAAAAGACAAATGTGCGACAGCCATAAGATCGAACGTATCTACATACAGTTGTCAAGTGTGAATGCCACATCATCGAAAGTAATGGGCCTTTAAAAACGGCAAAACAAAAAAAAAAACCACGAAGGCTAAGGCGGGGGCTCCGCTCCGCTTCCCTCCCGCCTTAAGGTGCGGTTCCACTTCAATCACGATGCGGAGCGGAGACGAGCTGTGCCGCGATTCACCAATCACATGGCTTAAAATCCACAGCTCCTCTCCGCTCCGCCTAAGTGGAACCGCACCTTTAGCCTTCTAACCTAACCTTTCCAATTCATACTGCTTCCATTCCAGAGTGACGTATTGCAACTGCCTATTCAAGCAGCATCTTCTGCCGCTGACAGAGTGTGGATGCGACTCAGGTCTGTCTGTGCGTACACTAACCACTTCCTTTTTGTCTATGGTATTAATGTCAAATTTCCCCATCGCTTACAGTTATTTCTGGAGAAACTTCTTTTTCTGGAGATACATCTTCTGCCGCTGACAGAGTGTGAATCAAGTCTGGTGTGCGTACACTAACCACTTCCTTTTTGTCTATGGTATTAATGTCAAACTTCCCCATAGCTTACAGTTATTTCTGGAGATACTGGGCAGCTTCAGTATGCAGGGTACATTGGTCGTCACTAACGCTCATCGAACGTTGAGGGCACAACTCGGCGGCAATCTACCAGTAAAGCGAAAAAACTCGAGGCATGATGACCATCAGCCTTCACCACGTTACCGCATACTGAATCTCTGTACTTCACACCCCGCAGTTCAGGAGAAGAGCCACTGTCAAGTCATCATTGAATGACAAGCCCAAATGAGGCGACGTAGGAGCATGCAACCATGTCCCTGATTCCGACAGCAAAACACCCTAAGTGCCCTAAGCCTTGCCAAATTGAAAAATACTGCACCTTTCGCGAATTGTTGGAGAATCCTCTGCGCTGACGTTGAACATTGGAATTCCTAGACAGCGCGCCTCTATCGTGGGCGGAATATGCAGAAGCCCGACGGGAACAAAGGGCATGCACGCTTTATCACTATTAGGAGGATAGATGATAGCGACAAGGTCTGCAACCCATTGAGGCGATGCAAGGAAGGCCGGCAAGCTATAGGCAGCGGTAGGGAATCGTGTGGTTCTAGTCAGTAAAACTCCGGCATCGTCCGGTATAGCATCCATGAGGATTTTCAAAAAAAAAGGTCGGCGAGCCAACGTTTGATGCGTGCCACAATCCCAAATCCACATGTCTAATGGTCAAAGCTGCTAGTATCCACTGCCTCTCTTTTAGCCTCATTTGGGGCGACTGCTCTGTCAGTCACTGGGAGAGAATGGACTCGAGGCACCTCTCAATGCACTTACAATTAAAGAGTCAGCTTCCAACCAATTAATTTGTTGGTATTATTCAACATCAACAAGTACGTAATATGAGCATTACATAACATGAGTAAGATGCAGTATATAGTAAAGATGTTCTAAACATTTCCGAAAAGTCGACAATGATAAGCAATAACCTCGGAAACTGCTTCGAGATAGACGAAAGAGTCCAATAGGCAGAATTATGCTAGATGTGAGTAAAATCCTTGCACTTTACTGGATTCACCTCCAAAATCTACTACACTAAATGTACTAGATATGGGTCCAAAACATGTTTAACAGATTCTGACTTTACTTCAGATTAAGAGGTGACTTCCCTTGAAGATAGTCTTGTGAATTTTCTGATTACCTAATCAGTACTTCTAGCATAATTTATGGAAATAGTTGGTCAGGACCAAACTATGTCTTCTCAAGATTAACTTGAAGGAGGAACTTATTAAAAACAAAATAATAGTAAATACCTAGTATGTATAATACAAATTCATACTTAAAATGATAGTGGCTAAAACAGTACTCAATAATGCCTTGTATGAACTTGAAAAAAGACTTCACTGAAGATCTTGAATTTCGACCCAAGATCTTGAGAGGATTGGACTCTGACCTGTTTAGAACTTTTTAAGAGACTATAAACATTAAGTACTGCACACAACAAAAGCAGCTAATTTTCATTGCTGCTCAGCTCCTTTATTCATATTTATCTTTTAAAGAAGATTGCTTTCCTTATCAATGGATTATCAAACTCTAAAAGAATTTTATTAACCTCAAGTCTTGAGATTATCATGTTCATACAAATTAACTTCAGAAATAATTTTTGAAAAGCAATTAGTATGCTCAATCATAAACTCTTCAACTGTATAATATAGGTACATCATTGTATGTACAATGTTTTGGGTGGTATCTGCAGGCTGATGGCATAGTCTAAAGTTTAAAACAATTAGATCAATTTTGTCTATAGATTTACTTTTTATGAGCTTTCCATATGGTATTCATAGCCTAGATTGAGATTTGATAATGTCAGCTATTAAGAAAAAATAGCAAGTGAGAGGATCTTCATCATCTCACCACCACACCACTTATACCTGCTTGTCCATAGATCAATAAGATATCCAGATAGTAAGAAATGTTGGCTTTGGCCCTAATATGCTGATATATTTAAATACATACAATGATTATGATTACAAATCTTTTGATCTTGTTTGTTTGTTCAAATGTGATTTTAATAATATATATAATAATATAATATAATAATAATACCTGCGTCTGTCGATATCAACAGCAATACGGCTCGCTACCTATTACATGGGACATAATCAAAAAGTTGAAATGTGTGCATATAATATTATATGCCTCTGCCTACCCTTTTGGGGATAAAATGTGTGACCATAACATTACATGACTAAGTGGGTGCAAGCAAAAATCGTAATGTCAACAAATCAGAGAGACCTCCAAACATTACTATTATACTAAGAAAGTACAGATGCATGAAGTACAGATTCATGGGTGAAAGGTATGCAACAAAGCTACTGCTGGGCTTTCCTAATCTGAGCCATAACAGATGGTTTACAACGCCTTTCACATCCAGCCTGCTGTCTCGGTCTATCTCTTTATTTTGTTCTATTATTTATATTCAAGGTCAATCAAAAGCTAATGTAACATGCCATGCTATTATAAGAACTATTTTAATAAACACAGGCTAGAAGCCAGAAAGTTTGAAGGAAATAAATTACAGAATACGCTACTGTATCGGACCATGGCTATGCTGTAGGTCCATGACTGAAAAATAATGTTCTAAAAGGCAATGATAAATAAAAAGTAAAAAGCTACTGGTATTGCACCATATTGCATGTTTCGTAAACGAGATTTATAATTAAAATGAACTTACTGTACGTCGGCCGTGTGGTCTAAATCTGCAAAAACAAATACAATCGTAAATAAATAAATGTATTTTTATTAGGTTATGAAAATATTTAAATCGGGAAAAACATACGTACATTCATATTTGACGGGAGGTAATATAAAGTCGTCATGTGTCAAGCCGCCTGCTTCTTCATCCATATTAAAATTGGAAGAAACTTATAAAAGATGGCTAAATTACTGTATGTTTATTTTATTATCAATTTTCAATCAGTGTTATTGATATATGTCACGTCAATCGAAGGAGAGGTACTGACAGGAGAGGACAGTCGGTCTGTCAGTGTCACATAAAATCACTATGGTTTTTTTTTTTTTTTTTTTCATTTCATTTATACTGGGATTCTTTGGCGCGAATTGGAAGGAATCGTATCGCGTCGTTTTGTAAATTCGCAAAATTAGTGTAATTTCGAGTGTTTTGTGTGTATTAACCCTTAGAGCTCCTCGCGGCGACCCGTCGCCGCGCATAATAATCAAGTTTTTCCGTAAAGCCCCGCGCGGCGACCGGTCGCCGCACCTACCCAGACGACTTTAAACTTAAATTTAGCCTGCTTACGTCCTACTTTTCAATGAACAGGTTTATTGCATGTGTAGTTTATAACATTTTCTTGTTTTTGGAATCTTATGAAATGACGTCAATGGGCCAGAATTATTTACAAAAATCGAACAGTTGAAGTTGAGAGTGGATTGCGCATGGATGGCGTGCGTTTGTGTAGTACGTGTGTGTTTCGTGTTTTTATTATAAATAATGTGTTTGCATTATTATTTATTATTATACACAGTAAAATAAACAATATATCAATAATCCGGTTGGTGTTTACAGGATCGTAAAATATGGTGTGGTGGTAGAGTAATCAATGTTTTTTTTGTTGAGTGCGTGTGTACCAAGTGCAAGTGTGCGTGTGTGTTTTGTTTTTTTATTATAAATAATGTGTTTTCATTATTGTTTATTATTATACACAGTAAAATAAACAATTTATCAATAATCCGGTTGCTGTTTGCAGAATTGAAAAATTTGGTCTGGTAAGTGAGATAAAATTTTTTTTTGGGAAATGGGTAATCTTTTTTCATTTTTAGGGTGGTGGAGCTAGGTCCACGTGATTACCGATTTTCGATATATTTTTTTAGTGTGTTGAAGGGTTAATGGTGGATTTTTAAACGTTCGACAACGTGCACTAGTGTTGGGAAGTGATAAAACGCAGTGAATCGCAACTTTGCAGTTTCCGATAGCGATGGGCGGGTCGGGCTAAAAAACTCGAGTTACCCGGGCTCAGCTTCCAACCCGTCGACTCGGGTTCATTTTTGCTTGATTCGGGCTGACTCGGTTGACCACTACACTCGGCACGCTCGCCACCCGCCGCGCTGTTCAACTCGCTTTGTCTCGCTCGTTCACGGTCATCTCGCTCAGCCCTTCTCGTTGACTCGGCTTGTTTCGGTTTGGGTCGGGCTCGCTCGCTAACTAAGCATGCGCTGGCCTCGCACACATTCACACCACACGCAGCATTAAGGAATATCGAACTAAGATTGAAGTAATAAAAGCTATTCTACGTTCGATGAATAGAAAACTGGTCAGGTCGTTATGGAACCCGGGCTGTTTTTAAAATTTATTTTGTTATTTATCTTAATTAGAGGTTATAGGCCAACGGTGCAACATTCATTTGATTAATGACGCTATTTCACTTAACAGTAAAAATAAAAGTAAATTTACCTAGTAAGTACATGAAATTATGCAAAATAATAATAATTTAATTACTAGACAGTTATTATACGATGATACGATGGGCGGGTCGGGTTAAAAACGTGGAGTTACTCGACACACTGCGGTGCGGCGGCGCGGTGGCCGGCCAGACTCAACCCGGGTTAACCCGAGTTACAGCCCGGGTTACGTAATATATCAATTCGAGTTGCCCGAGTTGAAAAATCTGTGACCCGTCCCATCACTAGTTTCCGACAAAAAATCCAAAGGAACTTTCAGAAATGTATCCACCGCTTTTCTGAAGGAAGACTGACTTCGACTTAGGGCTGTACTTGACTTTGACTGGACTTAGAGGACGAGGACTGTGACTTATTAAAGCAAAATGAAGAGTTATTGAATATACAAGATTTGGCTGTATGGCTCAAATTGCCTTTGCCTATCCGAGAATGGATAAATAAAACTACTACTACTTAATTTATACTGGCTTTGGTTACTAATCATATGCCAAATCTAGATTCCTTAGATTATCAACGGCGCATTCATGTCCAAGCATGTCATTACTCTAGTACAGTTTGTCTAAAAGTCGTGAAATTAAATGAGGGCGCTGCTGAATGCATGTATGCAACCCACAGAGCATCGCGCGCCTCTACAGAGGGAGGGGCCAAAGCTTTCAAACCCCCTCTGGCAATAATGTGACACATAATGTGACATATCGACGACAAAAAGTGCCCAGTTCCATACAAACTGAAGGAAGATTTCCCCCCGCCACCCGCAAAATATGACAGAAAATTTTGTACCGAGCAATCGTTCTATACCGTCTCCCCTCAGACAGTTCGCGTTGCTCTATGATGCAACCCTATATAGTACGACCAAACTGATTTTGATACGAGGAGTTCGTTCCGAGTAAAATCTTACTAATATTATAAATGCGACAGTTTGAGTGTGGATGTTTATTACTCTTACACGCTCGAACGGTTAAAGGGATCTGGCTGAAATTTGGTACACGGATACATTATAATCTGGAATAACCATGGTGTCGGAAAAAGAAAAAAAAGAAAAAATGGTTGATTTTGGGTTCTTTTATTGGGTCCATATTAATTCCGATAAATTCATTAAATGCTGTGCTGTTTACGTCTAGAGATGTTCTTGCTTGCTTTATCTGTAACCAATGAAATAAACGTTATTCTCACGAAGAGAATTGCTTGCATTCCTATACATATCATAAAAGTACAACAGTATTGGATCCAAGACCTAGATGCCGTAAATCTCATGTTCACAGCCATAGACATATAACACGTTATAACACACAGGTAGGCCGCCGGGTGATACGATAACTACATTGACTCCCAACTATAGGATCATCAAACATCAGTGGCCCACACAGAGCATCGCAGCTCTAGTAACATCAAATATCATCGACTCATTATATCAAGTATCATTGACTCCAGTTCTAGGACCATCAAATGTAGGTATACAGGGTCGGCTCACTTACTCATGCGTGACACTCATGACAACACAATAGTTTTATCTATTACACGGGTGAGAAATAACATGTAAAAGGAATACAAGCCTTCGTAGATGTGCTATCAGACTTCGCACACGCGGTACAGGATAAACTTGACCGTACACATAAACCTTGCGTCTTGGGTTGTTCGACTTGACTAAATGACGTGCAAAGAAAATTATCCATTTGACATTAGAAACGGAATCATATTCAAAGGGCAATGCCAGGTCTTCATAGTACTTTAGGCCCTGGGTGCCCAATCATGAAAATGGGTACAATATATTGCTTGTAAATAAAAATAATTTATTCATAAAGGAATAGTTAAAACATAAGTTGTGGTTTCCAAAATATCAAGGCTTTTAATTTTTATAAATGTGCCCTTACACAATCACTTTAGAGTTATCAGAAACTCTTCCTGCAGTCATTTAGCTAGTTAATTATGTATTTGTTGTCTTTCATACATTTATTCATTCACATAAAGTCAGTATTCATGATCAGAAATGAATAAAATAAAATTATTGATAAAAAAAACAGAAAAACGTAGGGTAAACCACCCAATTATTGGCACTTTTAGAATGAATTATTGGCACTTTAGTTAAGAGTATATTTCGAAAAAATAAGGGAAACCTAGTTTATTTCAGTTCGGTGTTGCCCATTATGTAGTTGTAGGTATGCATTAAAAAGTAAAATAGCATTCTTTTTCTGTTAGAAATGGGCAAAATTACCTAAAGTGCCAATAATTGGAGGAGTGCCAACGATTGGGTGGTTTACCCTACAATGATGCAGTACCATTTTGACAATGACATAACACTGGGTGACTGACAGTCGCTCACTTGACTATAAATTATAAAGTCAGTTTAATTTAGTGTTGCTATTTAAACAAACAAAATGTCTACTGTCGATTGTCGCAACAAGTGTATCCATATTTTGTAAGCTCAGCGTCAACGTGTATAATAATTATTATAATACAGTGAAATTCAATAAAACTTAGGTACTATTTACCGGTAAGAAAATTAGATCTAAACATAAATAAGTATCCTGTGTACCTATACGTTTTCTTATCAAGATCTTTCCATCAGGTCACGGTGCATGGTTGTCTTGTATTTCTTAGTAGTATAAATAATTATAATAAACAAATATTTACGTAACCCGCCTCAGATTCATCCCCACACTTTCCATCCGAAACGTTCGAGCACGGCAAGATCGGATAAGGAATTGTGGAATGATCTCTCTGCCTCGGTTTTTCCAAACGTCAACGGTATGGGGATCTTCAAAAGGAGTCTTAGAAGGTTTTTACAGGGTTGGAAGCGCGAGTGTAGCACCTCTGGTGTTACAAACGTTATGCTTGTCTGCCACATTGGCGGTATAAAAAAAAAAGAAAAAGTATCTAAGTAAAAACTTAATCTGAGTAATACTACCTATTCTATTAGTTTACAAAAGACTGGCAACCCAGCAGATGCAAATGGCGGTGTATTTATTGAATGACTTTTTAATTTGACGAAATAAATCCTAACGTCTATCAAGTCGTGAATAGCGTCAAAAATTATGAAAATTCATTACTTATTTTTTCAGCTAAATGCCACGTATGGGCAATCAGGGCCTAATTTCGGCATTGCCCTTGATGAACATTTCTAACTCTTTAGCAATCTTTTGAGATAGAGAAAAAGAAAAAGAAAATGAATGAATGGGGAATGAATTGTTTATTGGGGAATTTCCTGGGTGTTGGCGACGCAATGTACCTAACCCAAGTAGATACCTACCTAATTGCAAAAGTGTCCCGCAATTTCAATTAAATAATAGTCATGATTAGTCCCGAAAACGCTGCTTGTGTATCGGTAGGGTAAACCTATGGTAGCTTAGTAAATTAAGTATTTATATCATAGTAAGTAGTTAAAATAGAACCAATTATGTATTTAGGAACATGTCTGTATGTATTGTACTTTCTTACTCACCTATCTGTATGTATGTTTGTGTTAAATTCTTAATAAACGGTCCACAACGTACAGTGCTTGCGGATGGGCGACCGCGGGGCGAGGATTGCCGCGCGGAGGGGGTTCGTACATAGCGGTGGCCGCGGATACCACCACCACTACTCGCTCAACGATTCTTGAACTAGACGCAAGTGCTGTACGTGGTGACATTAAGTGAAGTCTGCCTTTTCATTTGCACCCTCTTCCTGTCGGCTACATAAGCTGGTCTTCGTGCCGGATCGTCTGAACCACCTGAATCGACCGCTTTCCGGAATGTTCAACACTCCTCCGCCACACAAAATGGTACAAACTCGTGGTGCAAAAAGAAGGGTATATGGAGAAGAACAATCCACCAAGGAAGAACCGTTGGGACAAACTGGTGCACCCGAAGGTAGGCAGCGTAGCACAGCGGGCGGCAGTTCTACCTGGAAATCCGTCGGCGATAAATCTACTCCGTTGAAAAAAGGGTCCATGGCTTCGACAAAGAAATCATTTGAAGTTCGGAAAAAGCAACTGGAGCTGGAAGCAGCTGCAGCCATGGTAAAATTGGACAAGGAGTTAATTGAAAAAAAACTGGCCGCCGAGATTGCTGCCCTCGACGAGGAATGCAGCCGCAGGTCTCGCGATGCTTGCAGTGGATCGTCGCTGAGTGCGTCACAGAAGGTGGAACAGTGGCTGGAGCACAGCGAACGGGAACAAAAAGAAGCACTCCAGGCCAGAGCATCATCACCAGTTCCAAAAAATTTAGAGAAAATTTTCGACTTACCCACATCTACGAATGAAAAATCGCCGCCTTCCGATTTTCAGCAGTTAGCTCAAGCTATAAAGGATATTGCGGTGGTGGCGGCTTCCAACGCACCCAACGCGAAGATGTTGAGCCGATTATGTACACCGAAAGATTTGCCAACCTTTAGCGGTGACCCTATGGAGTGGCTCAGCTTCAAGCACGCCTACGAAGAATCCACGGAGGTTTGCCACTTTACTGCAAAGGAAAATATGTGGCGTTTACGGAAATGCCTGAGAGGGGCGGCACGAGAAACTGTTACAGCCCTCCTCGTAAGTGCTGCTACCCCGGAAGCTGTGATGGCCACATTAGAACTCCAGTATGGGCAGCCTGACACTATACTGCCCAAGATCATACGTGAAATTACCAAGCTCCATCCAGTGGCCTCTGAATACCACAAAGATATTGTGTCGTTCTCGGTGAAAATAAAAAACTACGTGGCAGCTGTTCTGGCGTTGGGACAGGAGGAATATCTCAGAGGCATGAGCATCACCTCGGTTGTCCTGTCTAAACTACCTCCTGTGCTTATCTCCAAATGGACGGATTACGGATTTGCACGCATTGAAGAGGGAAAAAAATCTAGACTCGAAATACTTTCTGACTTTCTTAGTGAAGAAGCCGTGAAAATATGTAAAACTTCTGTGACACTCAGTGTAGTTCGTAGTGACTTTAAACATAAAAACAGGTATAATGATAACGCTCAAACTGTGTTGGTCCAAAACAGTGCTAGCAGCGCTACAGAGAAATGCACATATTGTCACGTTTACATTTATTGTCTGAATGTAAAAAGTTCAAAAAGGCTAAGAGGCAGGAACGATGGAATTATGTTAAGCGTAAGGGATTGTGTTACAAATGTTTAGTGTCGCGTCACCGTCGAGATAGTTGCACGGCGCCTAACTGTAGCATTGACAACTGCGATAAGTCCCATCATAAATTATTACATTATAAAATTACAAGTCAATCCTCAAACAATGCTACGGTTGCGCCGGTACTAAGCTCTGAACCTGACTTAGAAACTGTTACGAATGTTAATTGTATGTCCAAAGTTTTGTTAAAAACTGTTCCTATATATATTCATTGTGCTAAGGGTGTAGTAAAATCTATTGCATTGTTAGATGATGGGTCCAGTGTTTCATTGATAAATGCGAGTCTAGCTAAACAGCTGGGGATATCCGGTAGTAAACAAACTATGCGTGTGTGCGGCGCGTGGAGTAATTCACAGCTTGTGTGCGATAGCGAGATGGTATGTTTGAGTGTGTCTGGTGCGGACGGAACAATGTTTAGTTTAAAAGCACAAAGTGTTCATGAGTTAAACTTACCTGTGCAGAATATTCCATCTCTAGATATTTGTAAATATGTACATTTAAATGAAATAAAAGATCATATACTTACTGGGCAATGCAAGCCAGAAATTTTGATTGGACAGGATAACTATAATTTATTGTTACCATTAAAAGTTATTAAGGGAAAATGTAACGAACCATATGGAACCCTAACGCCGCTAGGGTGGTGTATTCATGGGTATATATCTCGCTTGCGTTCCGATATGTCGTCACACTCGTCACTGCTTGTCTTTGGGGAAACTAACTCTATTTCAGATAGTGAGCGTTTGCTGATGGAAATACAGGCAGAAGTTCGTCGTTCCTTTACCTTGGAGTCAATGGGAGTCGCATCCAAACCACGTCAAAACTCGGATGATTTAAAGGCTGTAGCACACTTGGAGAAGACTTCTTCCCTTACAGCGGGAAGATGGCACGTTGGACTTCCCTGGAAGTGCGATAATCAGAAGATGCCAGACTCGTTACCAAATGCTAGAAAACGTCTCTTCAACGTGGAAAAAAAGATGAAGCTAAATAACGAATTTGCAGCTAGGTATACCGAAAGGATTCGTCATCTTCTGGAAAATGATTTCGCCCAGGAATTAACCACGTCGGAACAGTCCCCACGGCCATGGTACCTTCCCCACTTCGGCGTTGATAATCCGAACAAGAAAAAAATGCGTCTCGTGTTTGATGCCGCCGCCAGAAGTAGCGGCGTATGTTTGAATGATTATTTGTTAAAGGGTCCAGACCTATTAATGTCCTTATACGGAATTATGCTACGGTTTAGAGAAAACAAAATAGCTATTTCAGCGGACATTAAAGATCAGTTTCTGAGGATCAAAATTATTCGCGAAGATCAAGATGCCTTGAGATTTATATGGCGCGACAGTCCTGATTGTGCGTACAAGACATACGTGATGACGTCACTAATCTTTGGCGCTAACTGTTCTCCATTCATCGCTCAATTCATTAAGAATAAAAATGCGCTACGATTTCAAGCTAGTAAGCCGGCCGCCGTCCACGCGATTTGTAAACAACATTACGCCGACGACTATATAGATAGTATAGACAGCGAAATCACCGCCGCGCAACTTGTGCGTGATATCGTTGAGATCCACAGCTTAGGAGGGTTTGAGATACGAAACTGGACAAGCAATTGTCCCTCTGTGCTGTCCTGTCTACCAAAAGAAGCGCTCGGAACCTCTGCCGTGAAGTTCAAAACAGGAGAAGAAGATGAAGGCGAACGCACTCTTGGCCTAATATGGTTTCCCGTGGAAGATACCCTGGGATTTGACGTTTCTTTCAAAAGGATACCTTCAAGATTAATGGACGGGTCTACGAGGCCCACTAAAAGGGATATGCTACGCGTAGTTATGAGCATATTTGACGTTTATGGATTTTTGTCACCTTTCACCATAAAGGCGAAAATAATGCTCCAGGATACTTGGCGACGTGACGTACAATGGGATGACGTCATACCGGACAATATATTCACCAAATGGGTCGCATGGTTACACATTTTAAAGAAGATTGGAACAGTACGTTTGCCGCGTTACTATCGAAATGTGTTACGACATGAAAACGGATATACGAGTCTGTCGTCGCCGCCTCTTTTGAGCGCTCGAACCTGCGACAGCGGTAAATGCACCGCTGAGCCGGCGGCGCACGCACACGCGCTGCCTCCACCGGCCGAACAGGCGAGCGGCGGCGCAGGCGCGTCGACGCTGCGTGTGTGTGAGCGCGCGTCGTCCTTGAACGCAGATAACGACAACGAGTGCTCGATTTCAAATGGTTCTTATACTAGCCTACAGCTACATATATTTTGTGATGCGTCGACTCAGGCTATGTGCGCCGTAGCGTATTGGCGCTGGAATGATAATGGTATAATATGTACGGCCTTTATCACAAGTAAATGCCGAGTCGCTCCTTTGAAACATATGTCAGTGCCGCGATTGGAATTACAGGCTGCACTTCTAGCAGCTCGGCTGGCTGACTCGATTAAAAAGGAACATAATATGAAGCCTGAAAAAATATTTTATTGGTGTGATTCTAGTACTGTGCTCCACTGGATTAGAAATGATGCTCGGACTTATAAATCTTTTATCGCTCATCGACTGGGAGAAATCGATGAATTAACGCGGATTAATGAATGGAGATACGTGCCAACAAGGATGAACATCGCGGACGTTGCTACAAGGGAAGTCTGCGACTTTACCGTCTTTGAAAATGAATGGTTTCATGGGCCTGCGTTTCTGCGAAGCGATGAGTCATCGTGGCCGAACAGTTTTGAGACACCGCAAGTAAACAAGGCGGATTTGGAATGTATTCTTCTATTGCGACCAATACAGGAGGACTTACCTGCCGTTCCCGATCCACTAAAATTCTCCTCCTGGTTACGCCTTCTGAAATCTACATGCGTTATTTTATCATTCATTGAGAAAATTAAGAAAGAAGCCGGTACCATCGATGGTGACTTGATGTTGAGGGCCGAAGGGTTGCTGATCAGATACGCTCAGATGCAGAGCTTTCCCGAAGACCTAGAGATTCTGAGACGAGGAAATGCGTTACCAAAAAAAAGTAAATTACTTACCCTGTCTCCGTTTCTAGACGAGCACGGAGTGCTTCGTGTCGGTGGCCGCATAGAAGCTGCTCGTGATGTTCCAGTGACCATGAAGCACCCTGTCATTCTGGATGGACGACATCATGTATCGCGGTTGATAGTTTCATACTTCCATATTCGAGCGTGTCATAGCAATCATGAGACAGTCGTAAATGAATTGAAACAAAAATATTGGATATTGCACATTCGACCAACGGTACGGAAGGTTGTCTTTGAATGTATGTTCTGCAGAATAAGAAAGACTCAACCTAAGCCAGTCAGAATGGGAGACTTACCGGAGGCTAGATTGGCCCATCATCAACGTGCGTTCACCTTCTGCGGGCTTGACCTTTTCGGACCTATGGAGGTCACTATAGGGAAACGGCGAGAGAAAAGATATGCTGTTCTCTTCACGTGCCTCACCGTAAGAGCAGTACACCTCGAAATCGTAGCTAGTCTGACCTCGGACTCTCTCATTATGGCCCTTCGCAGAATGGCTGCCAGACGGGGATGGCCATTACATTTGTACTCAGATAATGGAACTAATCTAAGAGGTGCTGATAAAGAGTTGCGAGAATCTATAAAAGGATTGAACCTAAATCAGCTGAAGGCGGAAGCAATTAATTACGGTACCACCTGGTCGTTTATCCCGGCGGCGAGTCCTCACTGGGCCGGAGCCTGGGAACGTTTAATACGGACGGTTAAAGCTTCGCTCAAGGTTGTCCTGAAGGAGCGCGCCCCACGGGAGGAGGTACTTCTCACGCTGTTGGCTGAAGTGGAACAAATTGTTAACGGTCGTCCATTGACCCATGTTAGCGTTGAGCCGGGAACCGAAGAGGCACTTACCCCGAATCATTTTCTATTAGGCTCTTCGTCTAATTTGCCTGTACTGGGGGAGTACAATGATTCTGACCTGTACCTACGTAAGCAGTGGCGTATAGCTCAACGTCTAGCCGATATGTATTGGACGAGATGGGTGAGGGAGATGCTACCTCAGCTGATACCTAGAACAAAGTGGACCGAGGAACAAAACCCTTTACGGGTGGGTGATCTCGTAGTGGTTGTGGATCCCAATGCTCCAAGGAACGTCTGGGTGCGCGGTCGTATTGTCTCGGTTTATCCGGGGAGGGACGGGAGAGTGAGAGTTGTCGACGTCGGAACGCGAACGGGTGTGATAACCCGCTCTGCCACACGCGTAGCACGCATCGTGGTAGAATAGAAATAGTAGCCCTATTTCTATATATCATTATATATTCTATAATGTGTTAGGATTAAGATTAGCATAGGGTATAGGTAGGTAATGAGTGCTATCTAGCACTAGGGTGGGGTATGTTGGCGACGCAATGTACCTAACCCAAGTAGATACCTACCTAATTGCAAAAGTGTCCCGCAATTTCAATTAAATAATAGTCATGATTAGTCCCGAAAACGCTGCTTGTGTATCGGTAGGGTAAACCTATGGTAGCTTAGTAAATTAAGTATTTATATCATAGTAAGTAGTTAAAATAGAACCAATTATGTATTTAGGAACATGTCTGTATGTATTGTACTTTCTTACTCACCTATCTGTATGTATGTTTGTGTTAAATTCTTAATAAACGGTCCACAACGTACAGTGCTTGCGGATAGGCGACCGCGGGGCGAGGATTGCCGCGCGGAGGGGGTTCGTACATAGCGGTGGCCGCGGATACCACCACCACTACTCGCTCGACGATTATCAATCTGAACGCAAGTACTGTACGCGGCGACAGTCACGCAAAGCCTAAGTTTTTTTTATGCACTCCCTTCCTGTCGGCTACACTGGGTTCTTTACTAGGTTCCGATAATTTGTATAGTGCTGTTTACGTCCAGAGATTTTCAAGCCGTAGTTACCTGCAATATAAAAGGGACTGGTTTATTCATAAAGAATAGCCGATATTCCTAAACATATCATAAGCACATATATATTGGATCCAATACTAATATACATATCATAGCTATCAGTTGCTGTGAACCTCATGTTCACAGCCATATAATACAACACGTTATAACACACAGGTAGGCCACCGGGTGATACGATAACTACATTGACTCCCAACTCTAGGATCATCAAACATCAGTGGCTCACACAGAGCATCGCAACTCCAGTAATAATCGGTGGCTCACACAGAGCATCATAAATCCAGTAACATCAAATATCATTGACTCCAGTTCTAGGACCATCAAATGTAGGTATACAGGGTCGGCTCATTTACTCATGCGTGATACTCACGACAACATAGGCCCTGCAAATGATCACATAATAGTTTACCAAGCTATAACATATAAGTAATAACATGCAAAGGAATACCAGCCTTCGTAGATGTGCTATCAGACTTCGCACACGCGGTACAGGATAAACTTGACCGTACACATAAACCTTGCGTCTTGGGTTGTTCGACTTGACTAAATGACGTGCAAAGAAAATTATCCATTTGACATTAGAAACGGAATCATATTCAAATTTAGATAAAAAGCAAATAGACCGACGCTATAATTACCACAGAACAGTTAAAGGAGGTTAGAAGGGCCTTGTGGGCGGGGCAGACGCGCCGCGACATATGAGCAATGCTCATATTCCACCGAAATTCACTTCACGGCCGACACAGTCGCGCTCTTATTGTAACAACGTAAGAAGCTCCGCGAAAAAAAAATAATTATGCCGTCTTGCGCTATAGTAACGTGTCGAAAAAGAAGCCAAGTGTGCAGTGTAGCCCGAGAAGGGATTTCTTTCCATCGGGAAGTCCAAAAACCTTACAATACAAGTAATATTTGTAATTATTACAAAAGTATTATGTAGCTTGTAGACCAAAACGATATGATCGCAAACTGATACAAAATTATACATTGCTTGCAATACATGAGTGCCATCTTGTACTACGTGAGCGATCGCGCAGTGTATTGCGAGAATCGCGAGTGCCGGCGATATCCATGCGTATCGATAGTGTTGGACAAAATGATCCGTTATAAACACTGTCGATATTAAGTACGTACGTTATTATCAGTAATATTGAAATCAAAATACATTTGTTTATTACCATCATTGTTAATTGTAAAATTTTGTTTGAGGTCAGCCATTTATATTAAAAACAAATTTAAAAATAAATTTTAGGTTTCCAACAAATCCAGATATGAAAAAAATGTGGATTGAGGCAACTGGTAGAATTGAATGGATACCTACTAAATATATACTATACTCGCGGCCCATTTTGTTTTTTTTATGTGAGGGAAAGTCCATCATGGATGCTATGCCGGACTCCAACCGCCAAATAAACCTCACGTAACGCCCAACAGCCTACGGTTGGGAGCCCCGGGTAAGCCCTCGGAAGGATGTCCCAGGACTCCCAACAGACACGGTCACTACTGCGGCCTTGCCCAGGGGGCCGGTCGCGTTCACTACCACCACGCCACAGAGGCTGTCTGTGTTAGTAATTAGTGTCTGTGTTATTAATTATGTATTTACATTTAGCCCGACTACGGCTACTTTTCACCTAGTTTGTCAATTTTTTTAAGTCTAAGTATCTCAAAATACCGGAATTATGATGAATTTTTGATGTTACTATTAACGCAGCTTACTCAATAAAGTACTCGACTTGTGTAAACTTCAGACAGTATCAAAATTACGGAAATTTTATCGATATCGAAAATCGACCTTTGTCCGCCGTAACATGTATGAGAAATTTTTATTGCTTTTGTGCGTGTGTGAGTATACGTCAAGTGCAGTATTTCTATTAGTGTGACAACCAACAGGAAACTCGCTAATTAAGTGTGCTGATTTATTTGTGTGCGTAAACTGCGTCGTATTGGTCTCTTTTTTATAGTGGAGTTAAAGAGTGGGAGACCAGCGGCGACACGCGTCCTAATACAAATTAGGAACTATTTCCTTTCTAACCTCCTTTAACTGTTCTGTGATAATTACCATGGAGGATGTACCTCCACTCCAGTAGCAAACTCCATGGAGTATAACTTCAGAACTTCGCAAGATTATCAGATCTTCGCGACACATGGCTACTTTTTATTCCGGGAATAAGTTCTTACGGGAAGCGGGAACGGGAACAATACAAATATTATAAATGCGAAAGCATATGAGTGTGGATGTGAGACTCTTTCACGCTCGAACAGTTGAACTGATATGGCTAAAATTTGGTACAGGGATACATTATAGTCTGGAATAACACATAGGCTACTTTTCATCCCGGGAATAAGTTCCTACGGGAAGCGGGAACGAGAACAAATTCGACACGGGCGAAGCTGCGGGCATCAGCTAGTGAGTTAATAAATAAAACACATTATACATGTTTAATTTTGTTTCTGTTTTATTGAATCAGATCCAGAATAAAGTTATTGAACCAGATCCAGAAGCCCCGGTCTAATAGCGTCTTACAACCCACCAGCAGGTGCCTAGCAGTCCCAATTGCTTCGCCACAATCATGTAATTACATGTTTTATCTGTAACTTTCCCCCATCTGACAAGGATTTTTTTGGCGCAGTGCACAAATATTAAAATCGTCTATTAATTTGACTGTACCGTTATTCGAAGCTTATTTAATTGAGATAGGCACTTCCGTTTCCGCCTAACTATACCTTTCCTTTTCCAATGTTCCTGTCTCTTTCTGACACGTCACTTCCGCCTGGCAGTGGTTGGGTAAGTACCCGATAGCCATTTTAACTTCATTGGCGTCTTGTTTCCCGCCGTGAACGGTCGTGTGACTCTTGGCCACAAGACCATACCTATACCTTAATTTATTAACTATATCATTTTAATCAATTTTTTTTATTTTTTACAAGTACCTACACTAAAGAAACGGTTTTTCCGTGTGTGAACAAAGTTTAATAACTTTCGAAATTTAATATGTAAGAATCGTGAAACGTCGTCGCCTATAAGGTTGTTAGAAATGTGCTCCCGGATCCTCCAGCGCCGCGTATGCAGCGAGCTCGGTCGAGCAGCTCTAGTTCTTTTAGTTCTAGTAGCCCAAGCTCTAAAAGTAGCTCCTCGTCTAGCGGAGGTAACCCGTATAGGAGTCATCGCAAGAAGGAAAATAGTGACAATCGTAAGCTTGTTTCTAATCGTAAGGTACGTATTTACGTATTTCTTTCGTTCATTTCAAATACGTGACTTTCGCTTGCAAATAAATAATAAGGTATAAGATCATCATGTGAGTACAAATTTTGATTACGATTCTATTTCGTTATTGCCGGGTCGGGTATTAGTGAAAATAACTACGATATTCTGAACGGAAAATATAATACTTAGTTGTTCTCATATCGATCAAGGATTGGGCTTAACATTAGACACTAAACTAAAGGAGCCCTCAATGCCTAAAACTTCCGAAAAATATTTGGAGGTTGTGTAATGTGCAATAATTAAATAAGAGTGACTGGGATCAGGTTAGGTATTCCGATACTTAAAAAATGTTTAACCTTTCACCAGGTTATACATTTTATACATAAGGTTTACATATCAAAACAGATGGAGAAGTTAAGACATACAATCCTCCTTGTTTATGCTGATAAAGCGTTTGCAGCCCTGACCATGTGTGTACTCAAACAACGGTATGGGTTACAAGGGTTATAAGAAACCCTTGCGGACCTATTTCTGTGGGCAACGCATTTTGAGTCGCTTGATTCTAATGCCCTGCAGCAAATAGTTGATGATATTTTTTCCACAGGAGTTTTTAACAATTATTCCTCAGATTTAATACGGATGGTTTGTAGACATCGTGCTGAAATTATACAGACACGTAAAGACTGTGTCACCAAATAGGCAAAGGACCCTATGTTAAAGGCCAGCTTAAAGAGAATTTCACCAACTTGTACCAACTTCTTTAGTGCGGAGAAATTTACTGCTGCAGTTGAGAAAGCTGGTGGAATTAGGAAATGTTTTGGCTAAAGGCTGACACGTCTTCTGCCTCGCAGGCTGAAGCGAAAAAGTCTCGTGGATCCAGGTTTCCTCACAAGCCCTCGCAGGGTTATTCTCATCTAGTTTCGGCTTGTCGACACAGTAGCGCACAGGTGCATTGTGTTGGAAAAATTCCGCCTTCGCAAAGTGGACACAACTGCTGTAAACCACCCTCGCAGGGTGTTCATGATATTTATACACAATCAGTTCAGTACAGTTCAGTCGCACCGAAAAGTCGCAATTTTCGAGGCTGTTCAGGTGCAAAACAAAATAATTAGCCAAAGTACGGGCAAAAGTGTGCATCTTCACCTACCCATAGGAATGACGGAAAACGACGTAAGTATTGTCCCGTTTCGAGCAGGTCGTCTCCTTCAGTTTCACAACCCATGGGAACAAATGAATGCACCAGATTATATCTTAAACATTATAACCGGGTATCGCATGCCCTGTTTGTCGGTACCCACTACTTGGTCACCCAGGTGTTATGAGCTCAAATCTAAATATCCCAGAATCTGTTGCAATGGCGTCTATTATAGATATCATGAGGGAGTTCTAGAACAAGCTGTGGCCTCGCCAAGCTTCCTCTCATCGATGTTTCTTGTTCTGAAAAGCAACGGTTCGGCCCGTTCGATATTATACTGGAAACGATTAAACCAGTAAAATTCAAAACAGATCGATTCAAACTAATAAATGCACATCGAATACCAGATTTTGTGCAACCTCAGGATTGGCTATGCAATGCATGCTACGCCTCGTCTATAGAAACCAATTGCTCGAAATGGCTTGTTTACCTTTTGGTCTAAGCACAGCCTAGACCTTCGCTACGCTAACAAATTGGATAGCTCAGACTCGGGCAACGAGGCATCTGAATAATAGTCTATCTCGGCGATTTTTTGATAGAAATCAGGACCTGTCAGTGTTTCTAGGAATTTATTGGGATCCATGGTTGAAACGTAAGCGTCTTCTCGACGAAAAAATACCAGACCTGTTGGACATAATAAGTCACAGGCTGCGGAGGCAACGAACAACTCTCAAAGAACTTCAAAGCCTCGCAGGCTTTCTCAATTTTGCGAGCCATGTACCTAGTTCCCAAAGGGAGGCTCAAGTTTCGAGCGCTTTTGAACTTCGTAAACCAAGGGTTGAGGTCAGACTTCAGGATCATGCACACTCTGCCCCTCGTAGCTCTAGACGACTGGGTGTGGTGGCATCAGAATTGCCAGAACCCGTCGGCTATACATAATATGCCACCTCCTTCGCACAACCTGTCTCTCTCGGGTCTGTGGTCAGAGGGGAGAAAAACCTCCAGGGCAACTAAAAGGAGATGTTGGCAATACTAAAAGTGTTCCAAAATTATTACGGTATTAATTCAATGCGACAGCAAGTCTGTAGTCGCATACCTTCGTTACGGAGGAGGTACCAAGTCAGTACCTCTCCTAGAACTGACCAACAAACTGTTTGAATAGCAGAGAGTTGTCACATATGAATGCCTTCTATATATCCGGCATGTACAACAGCCACTCGGATCATCTGTCCAGGTTTCGTGTCCAATTCAAATTACTTTATTGTGGAATCATAGGTAGGTATACAAGATCTTGTTCGCAGAAGATACAATAATGTGTCCAACTATGTCCAGCCGCAGAGGCGTGTGGCGCCGGAGTGGCATCTGACTCCAGAGTCTACAAATAAAGTTTTTTCCAGATGGGGAGTTCCACTAGTTAAGTGATTCTGGATCAGCTCGACGACAAAGCCCAGTTTCACGATGCTTTCTCCCAGAGGTGGGTACTATACTACAACCTAGCGTGGGTGTTTCCTCCACCATACCTACTTCCCAAAGTGTTGAGTTATCTCAATTAAACTCAGGGAACGTACCTTCTTGTAGGTCCACGATGGGAACGTGTGTTCTGGCGTCCCGATATCAAATCGCGTACTCTAGCAGCTCCATTCACACTTACCTTTACCATCTAGAAAAAGTCCTGATCGACATTAATGACAGGACTACCACCACCGAATGTTCTAGACATGACTCTAGAGGCATGGAAATATAGGTGCGGACTGGGTCTCTAACAGACTGAAATGATAGCCAACTCCCACTTCTGGAGAAGTCATGGCGTCCATCGACTCATAAACTGTATAGTGCAGCGTGGACTGATGTCGTGAATGATGGGTTTTTTGGTCTCAAACTGTCACCAAGTTATCCCTTCAACTCCAACAGATAGTAATTTGGCAAGTTTTTTGACAGATTTACATGTAATTCACAAATTTATTATTTAATACTATCTTGTTACACAATGTATCAACCGTTTGCAATCCCGAATTATCCGGTCAGTTAAGTAATAATGGGCTGGTAAAACACGTTCTAAAATCTATAGCGTTACAGAAGCCGGTATCTCGTGCAAAGCCCCCCATTTAGAACATTAACGATTTGGCTAGTTACTTATAAAATAATCGTATTGATGAAGCTATTTTTTTTCCAAGTGCAGAGGCATACTGCCACTCTACTTCTTCTATGCCTTAGGAGAAGGATACATGATTCTACTTTGCTAAGTATTAGTTCAACAAACTACTTGATTCAAAATAATGCGCTAGTTTTTGGCCAATTTGTGTTTCTAAAACCGATTCTGTGGATTATAAGCAATCTGGCTGAAGTAATTTAGTAATCTAGAAAATAAAAACTTGAACCTAGTTTATTGGGTTAATCAAATGATCTCCCTTTTAGAGAATCGTAGTATTTCAGCAAAATCCAGTAATTTGTTCATAAATATTAGAGGTGAACCAAGACCTGCCTCAAAAACCCTAGTGGCAGGCTGGATCAAATCCTTATTCGTGGAAGCTGGTATAAAGGTCTCCCCTGGGAGTTGTAGATCAGCTGTGGCTTCAAAAATTGGGTTTATTAATAATTATCCTATTGAAGATATAATAGGTACTAGCAAGAGGAAATTGGAGATCGCAAAATACTTTTTTGCAAATTCCATAGACGTGAAGTTATGCCCAGCGTTAATCAATCTTCGGTAACCATATTATTTAATCCAGTTGATTAGATGTTTATATGATTTATTGATTCTTATTATTCATATGATCTACTGATCACTCAGTCTCACTCGTCCTGGGACATATGTACGTATGGAATGGTTTACTTTAATTAATAGGTATCTGATCCTTTTCTGCGCAGCATCATATCATATTTTTTCTAAGCCTATTAGCTTACCTTATTACCTATCTTACATAGGTAATTTCTCTTTTGTATTACTAATATTACTTTACAGCAAATTTAATCTATTATATTATTAAGTCACATTGGCGTCCTCCGTCACTTCCACCAGGCGATAACAAACACGTCTCAATTAAATAAGCTTCGAATAACGGTACAGTCAAATTAATAGCAGCGTTTTACCTGAAAATAAAACGCATATTAATTTACTTACCTTATTCGAAGCTTATAAATCATTTCTGCCTGGTGAACAAGACTTAATGAAGTTAAAATGGCTATCGGGTACTTACCCCACCACTGCCAGGCGGAAGTGACGTGTCAGAAAGAGACAGGAACATTGGAAAAGGAAAGGTATAGTTAGGCGGAAACGGAAGAGCCTATCTCAATTAAATAAGCTTCGAATAAGGTAAGTAAATTAATATGCGTTTTATTTTCAGGTAAAACGCTGCTATTTCTTTCTTTGCCAACATTTCTGTGTTTCCCAGGAGTTTCAAACTTTCCTTCATTATTAAAACCTTCGTTAAATATTCGCCTAACTGTACTCTCTGATTTTCCTGAAAAGAGTAAAAAAAGAAAATTAATTACCAAGTGGAAACAAACTATTGACATGAAGCAATTCATTCAAAATAAAAAATTGGTAGAAAACCAGATTGAACTGAGTATCAAAAATGTAGGTCGTACTATAAAATTACCTACTAACAATGTTATTCTAACCACTGACTTACTTAAAGATTGTAAGGTTGTGATTCTAACCTAAAAATATGCAAACAATGCCTTTTTTTTGTCTCCAAATCGTAAATTCAGTAAATTTGTAACTTCAGACAGATTCAAAACAAACAATAACACGATTACATACCCACCAAAGATGCTGTTCGCTCATAAACATCCTCAAAATCCCACAACAATTGTCCAACTTGGTACTCCGCGAAACATCACTGGAAAACTTTAAAAATCACTTCCTGCGCACCACTCCGATTTTCTTTACTCATTTCTCAAACCTTTATGCGTAGTTTGGTCTCAATTTGTTGCAGTTTAATCCAAACATTCTTCTTCTTCTTCTTTTCTTATATGAATGGCCCCGTCGTTTACCAACGATTCCGCCAACGTCAATCCAAACATTAAAGTTACGTGAGTGAGAGTAAACGAAATTCGACGATAGCATTGACAACTGACGTACTTATGTTTCTTGTTGCCAGTGTTGCCACACACATAACTATTTTTAGTTCCTCAAACATTCATTTCACGACTATATAGACAAACTGTAGATTTACAGTTTGTCTATATTTCTATAAAGTCGTGACATGAATGTTTGAGGAACTACTACGGGAATTGTCTTTTGAGCAGAACCGAAAGGATGATTCAACGTGTTCAAAACGCATGCGCACGATTTTGTTTTCCTATTCCTCCTCGCTCACATGTTACCCCCTGACGTATACTCTATGGCACGTTACCATGGAGAGTTAGTCTGCTGATGTCAATAATATCATGTAATTTCTATGCTGTATTTTTAGTTGAATAAAGCCATTAATCTTCGTATGGTGTTGTCTTAAATATATATCAATTTATTCAACTAAAATATCAAATATGCCAGATGAAAATAAGAAACCCGAAAAAGTGAGCACTTTGAATATGTCGCGATATCTACGTCCCGAGCGATTCGAAGAAGAACCAAGTACCACCGGGGCTGATTTGAAGTGGGCTCACTGGCACTTTACTTTTAAAAACTTCCTCTCCGAGGAATGCCCGGGTGATGCACCAGATTCTATGAAGCTTAAACTTCTAGTAAATCATCTCTCACCAATTATATTCTCGTATATACGTGCATGCACAACTTATGCAGATGCTATTGACACATTAGAAAAAATATATGTAAAACCCAAGAATGAAATACTTGCAAGGCATTTACTGGCCACGAGAAAGCAGAAGCCGGGCGAAACCGTAAAGGAGTATATACAAGCATTAAAACTTCTTGCCTTAGAATGTCATTTTACGCAAGTAACTGCAGAAGAGCATCAGAACCAGTCTATGCGTGGAGCGTTCATCGCTGGTATCAGTTCCCAGAAAATAAGAGAGAGGCTACTCGAAAAATTAAACATGTCTTTAGACGATGCTGTCAATTTAGCCATCTCACTCGAAGACGCCGGAATAAATACCCAAGCTTTTAACAACAGTAACGCGCCATTGAACCTCAACGCGCTACCTGACCACGACGTGGCAGCAGGAACCTCAACATCCACTCTTCACCAAAATTCAAGAAGGCGTTGCTTCTTTTGCGGAGGCAACGTGCACCAGCGTATAAAATGTCCTGCGGCTAATGAAAACTGCCAATTTTGTTTAAAAAAGGGCCACTTCGCGAACGTATGCCGATCCAAGCAACCGCAAAGGGCTAACGTAGTAACAAATGATAATGCCCACCGTGATACTGCACTTTCTGCTATTTCCGCTGCATCTCCGAACAGTCTAAGAAAAGCCACCATACCGATAACAATTAATGGTTACAAAGCAGAGGCTTTAATAGATACGGGAAGTTCTGTCAGTTTTTTAGACAAGGATCTGGCCGAATTACTCAGATTAAAGACGAAACCCTGCCGTCAAACTATCACGTTGGCTTCGCTTAGTCACGTTTCTTTCGTTCAAGGTGTATGTCATGTCAATATCCAACTTGAGAAGCATCAATACAGACACCAACCTCTTCTGACTGTCAATAACCTTTGCGCAGATGTCATAATCGGTCACGATATTCTCAAAAATCACTCTTCATTGGAACTGGAGTTTGGAGGAACCCAGGAACCGTTGCGAATCTGTAACGTCATGGAGGCGTCAGTACCACCTGCATCACTATTTACCAACCTTTCACCTATTACGAAACCAATAGCCGTCCGATCAAGGCAACGTAATGTAGACGACGAAGTATTTATAAATACGGAAGTCACCAAGCTACTTGAAGACGGAATAATCGAACCCAGTGTCTCACCCTGGCGGGCGCAAGTTCTAATCGCCGGTGGAGGTCAACACAAAAAGAGGATGGTTATTGATTATTCACAAACTATAAACAAATATACAGAATTAGACGCTTTTCCACTACCCAAGATAGAGACGATCGTATCAAAAGCAGCTAATTATAATCATTTCAGTCAAATTGACTTAAAAAGCGCATATCATCAAGTTCCCATTCTAAAGAAAGAGAGAATTTTTACCGCTTTTGAAGCAAACGGAAAACTTTATCAGTTCACAAGAATCCCGTTTGGCGTAACCAACGGTGTTGCGGCTTTTCAGCGTACTTTAAACCACATTATAGAAAAGGAAGGTTTAAGCGCTACGTTTGCTTACCTAGATGACGTCACCGTTTGCGGTAAGACAAAAGAGGAACATGATATGAACTTATTCAAGTTTAAGGAGTCTGCCGCGAAGTATAATCTACAATTAAATGAACAGAAATGTATATACAATCAGGAAACGATCAACCTACTCGGCTACACTATAAAGAACAATGAGATCCGACCAGACGAGAACCGCCTCAAGCCACTGCTTGATCTTCCGGCACCCGAAAATGCACCTGCATTGAAGCGAGCGCTAGGGCTTTTTGCACATTACTCGAGATGGATACAAAACTTCTCAGAAAGGATCAAGCCGCTGCTCTCAGTTGAAACGTTCCCGCTTTCACAAAACGCAATGTCTACGTTTAACGAATTAAAAAAAGACATAGCACAAGCGTCTTTGTCAGCTATCAATGAAAATGCTATGTTTACCGTAGAAACTGATGCTTCGGAACACGCCCTGGCTGCTACTCTTTCTCAAAATGAGCGGCCCGTTGCATTCTTTTCACGATCTTTGAACGATTCAGAAAAGCGCCAATCTTCAATCGAAAAAGAAGCTGCTGCGATAGTTGAAGCATTGCGCAAATGGCGTCACTACTTGATCGGCAGACATTTCTTGCTGATTACAGATCAACAATCGGTTGCATTCATGTTTAATCAAATACATTCCAGTAAAATAAAGAACGAAAAGATTGAACGATGGAGATTAGAGCTGTCTTGTTTTAAGTATGACATTATTTATCGCCCAGGCAAAGAGAATAAAGTTGCAGATGCCTTGACTAGAGTATGCGCGCATATGGATGTCAATAATTTAAAAACTTTACATAACAATCTTTGTCATCCTGGAATCGTTCGTATGAATCATTGGGTACGATCGAAAAACCTTCCATATTCGATTAACGATATTCGGCAAATGACTGCCAATTGTAGAGTATGCGCCGATAGATCAAGCCTAAATACGCAATTTTAAACGGGCAACTTATAAAAGCGACGACTACATTAGAGCGGCTCAATATCGATTTTAAAGGGCCATTGCCGTCAAAGTCACTCAATAAATACATACTCACTGTCATAGATGAATACAGCCGTTTTCCTTTTGCCTTCGCCTGTAAAGACATGACGTCAAGCACCGTTATTGACTGCCTGGATAAAATATTTCATATTTTCGGTACTCCCTTGTACATTCACTCGGATAGAGGAACTTCGTTTATGTCGCAAGAACTCACCCAATACCTGGTCTCTCTGGGAATAGCTTGCAGTCGCACTACTCCGTATAATCCTCAAGGGAACGGCCAAGTCGAGCGCTTAAATGGCACGTTGTGGAAGACTATTCAATTGGCCTTAAAATCAAAAGGGCTAGAGATGACAGATTGGGAAAGGGTACTCCCTGTAGCTCTACACTCAATACGGTCATTACTGTGCACAGCTACGAATGCTACTCCTCATGAGAAAATGTTTAATCACCCGCGCAGATCACCTAATGGGGTATCACTGCCTGCATGGCTTACTACACCAGGGCCTGTTTTAATAAAGAAGAGTGTACGCCATTCTAAATTTGATCCAGTGGTAGAGGAAGGCCATCTTTTACAAAGCAATCCACATTATTCACACGTCAAATACTCGGATGGAAGAGAGGGCACCATATCCAATAGACATTTGGCACCTATCCCCTCAGACGATGAATATCAATCTATATCTTCAGATGATGACGATGATGAACCGTCGGTCCCTGCAAATGACGTCGTGTTGCCAGTAAATGAGGAACCGAGGTCGGCAAACGCACCTCAACCTGAGCTTCGGCGTTCTACACGCACCAGGCATCCACCAGACTACCTGCAGGACTACCAGACATCTTAGGGGGGGGTGAATGACGTATACTCTATGGCACGTTACCATGGAGAGTTAGTCTGCTGATGTCAATAATATCATGTAATTTCTATGCTGTATTTTTAGTTGAATAAAGCCATTAATCTTCGTATGGTGTTGTCTTAAATATATATCACCCCCTTTATTAATGGGGGTAACATGATGAAAATGTCTACTCGCAGAAACCTTCATTTTGCCTCTTTACTTTTTGGTGTTATTCTAACTCAGAGGCCTGAGTACCTATACAAAAAGCTTACCTGGGCCAGAACTTACAATAAGCATAGGACTCGAGCTTCCTCTTACCTTCTTGTGACACCCAGGCATCATGGAGCAGCATTCCGTGGCAGTTATAGACTTAAAAGTACTAGGTGTTGGAACAACTTACCGCCGCCGCTCCGTGCTTCTAAGGCAGTTTTTACGTTTAACAGAAAGCTAAGGCAACACTTGCATAAAACAAAAACTAAAACCTTACCTTTCTTAATAAATATCAATTTTCCTCTCACATGAACTCATTGTTCTTGTAGAAAAAGTTTTCTTTTGAGTGCCTTAAATTATCATAATTCTAATACATTACTTACAGTAAATAAATTGAGGATAATTCACATTGTAACTCAAAATTGTGTTGTTTATAATATTCCTTTTGTCAAATAATCAATCAGTATTCAGGTATAGTCTTTTCCTGGACAGCTCAGCAATCATGTAAACATGTCATGTGTTGACAGAAGTTGTCTATGATCATAGTGTTGTAACTATACTGATTCTATGTATGTAAATAATCATTGAGTTATATCTAGTTCACCGTAAGTACATTCATTTACTTCGGTATATCAATCGCCAAATTCATTAAATCATGAAATTCGGTATATCAATATATATTATGTGCAATAATTTTTTTATATTAATTTAATTAAAGGATCTTTAAAAAAAAGAAACTTTTAGAAAATTTTATAGTACATATAATCATTTATTTACAATAATATATTACTTTAGGACTGAATATTTTAACCATCCACCGTCAACCGTACCCAGTCTACCCTAAAGAATTTTTTTTTCTTTTTATTCATATTTAAATGTTTATGGCGTGCGAAACATTACATTATCTTTTTGGCAGCTCGCTGATGAACGTTAGCCTCTTTAAATTTACTCCTCCACACGGTACTAAGCCTAACCGGATCCTTCTGACTATTTCTGGGTCGCACAAATACTTATTTAGTCCCAATTTTTTAAAAGTACTTCTGCGAAGAGTAGGCTTCGCGAGCGCCCAGGAAAAAACAACCTGTGAGGAATTATATCCCTTATGATCCCATCATATATAACGGGGACCTTTTTCTCCCTTATTTTCCGCCCTATTAAAAAAACTTTCGACAAAAGTTGTATTTTTATCTTTTCGTAGATCAATGATTTTAAATAAAAGAACATGTGTGCCAAGTTTGGAGAAAATTGGTTAACAAATGCGTCTTCTAGACCGAAACTGACATGTACACACACATACGGACGAAAGCAAAATCGTCTATACTGTGGAATCGAAGACCCAAACTCAAAGTGCCTTTTTACACTTACCGGTTGCCGGGTAGCCGGTGCCGGGTAACCGGCGGTGAATGCAAGCGGTTGCCGGGCAAATCACGCCGGTACGTGTGAAAGCTATAGTACACGGCCATACACCCACCCTACCCGGCACCCGGCAACCGGTACTTGTGAAAAGGGGCAAAGACTCGCATCTCCATATATTCAATATACTCTGTGGACTAGCACTCTTCGCTCTCTGGGTCAATAAGTTGTATTATTAAAGTAAGTACATTTTTTCGAACTGACAGATTGATAAAACAATGACCTCCTTTTAAAATCAATTGGCCAGTACAACAGTTTTACAACACTATGGCAAAGACAAACAAGTCTGAGAAAAAATAATATAATGACAAGCAAAAATGACAGTCTTTAATTTTTACCATCCGAGTATTTTTCATGAAATTATTCTATAATCTAAAGGTTTATTAGTGTCGAAATGTCCGCATAAATCTAACTAGAGTTCCTTGAAACGTCTATGATCAGGATTGATAATTAAATGTAAGTAATTATGGAGTAGTTGAGATCCAATTTCTTTGTTTACTATATTATTTAGGTCTGTTGAATTCCACTATATTCACCACAGACTTACAATAAGTAGCAGACGAAACATTAATTATGTTTGTGTGCGTTGGTCTTACCATTCCGCTCGCTCTAAGGGGTTAGTGAATGCTGCTATCTCGTTTCTACACGTATAGCAACACTATACATGACATGTTAAAAAAAAAGACGTCCGCCTGGTTTTTGAAAGGTTTAAGCTGCCGATGCTGCAGTTTGACGTATTAGATACCTCTCATTAATGTAGGGGCCAAACTCAGGCACTTCTTTTCAAGATTAAATTTAATGCTAACATAAAAATAAGTGTGGCAAACTGTGATTCAGCATTTAATTAGTTCAGAATTGCATTTTAATATAATGCCTGTAATCTTCGATGATATTGAGTATACAATATATAAAAATGAAGCCCGATTTCCGTGGTCACGGCATCACGCGTGAAATGCTGGACCGATTTCGCTAATTCTTTTTTGTTGTGTTTGTTTCTGTCAGGAGGTTTTAAAAAAAATGGTGCAAAACTATTAGCAGAAATGGTTTTTATTGCGATTTTGAATCGGATCATAGAACTGGAAACTCCGAAATGGAAACCGGGAACAGAAAGACTAAGAGATAATTTTGCAATCCAATATGACCGCCGCTTCGAAATCACAAAATTTCATGATGGGTATCGTTTAAGGGGGATTTTGGTACGCTGAGTACGAATCACATGATAATTTTGCAATCAAATATGGCCGCCGCGCCGAAATCACAAAATTTCATGATGGGTATTGTTTAAGGGGGATTTTGGTACGCTGAGTACGAATCTCATGATAATTTTGCAATCCAATATGGCCGCCGCGCCGAAATCACAAAATTTCAAGATGGGTATTGCTTAAGGGGTTTCTTGGTATGCTGAGTACGAATCACGTGATAATTTTGCAATCCAATTTGGCGGCCGCGCCGAAATCACAAAATTTCATGATGGGTATCGTCTAAGGGGTTTTTTGTATGCTGAGATCGAATGACATGATAATTTTGCAATTCAATATGGCCGCCACGCCGAAATCACAAAATTTCATGATGGGTATCGTTTAAGGGGTTTTTTTGGTATGCTGAGTACGATACACATGATAATTTTGCAATCCGATTTGGCCGCCGCGCCGATATCACAAAATTTCATGATGGGTATCGTCTAAGGGGTTTTTTGGTATGCTGAGTACGAATCACATGATAATTTTGTAATCAATTATGGCCGCTGCACACTGTAAGAAAATCGAAATCTAGCGGGATTTAATTCAAATTTTGAACATTGTTTTATCTATTATCTATTGATGTCTAATTATTCTATAGCGATCACTTAAAACGGTGGCATATATTTTTTTATTGTGGGTAGCTTAACATAAATATTAGAAATGTTTATATCGGCGTCAAAACTGAGTTACACTCGTAACGCATTTGGCAGTGTTAGTTTGTGCGAATTAAGATTACGATTACGAAGCAATTATGAATTCAATGGTTTTATTTACTGTTTATATTTTATTGTTTGTGTTTAATACGTAAGAACATATACATTTTATCCGATTTATAACAGGCATATTCGTTAACATCAACCATTTCTATTAGAACACGAAATTGACTTTGAATTTTTATTGTTTTAAATTCATTGGATTCGAAACCCCATTTTATAGCATTTTATAGTAAAGTATATACCATCATAGTAAAGCTGATAGTTTCAACTTATTGACGCAACCCACAGTCTGTGCGCTTTTTTGCGACGCCCATACATTTTTTTATTAATTTTCAGTATGACTATCGAGATAACGAAAATTAAAATTTTCGGAATTAGGTCTTTTAATAGAGGAAGTGATCGATTTGACCAAGTTTTTTCATTTTTCACGGATAGTTATCATCATTCATCGTGTGACTTTTTCTGAGGTTTCTAAAATTAAAATCAAGGCTTTGTTGAACGCAAAATGTCAACAAATTGATGTAAAATGGAGTTAATGTGACCGTGTTTTAAAAAAATATATAAATTAGTTAAGTACATATATTACATTGCCTTATAGTGTTTTACAAGAAATTCCATCATCTAGCTCAGTTACTCCAGGAAGACCTGCAAAACATTTTCGAGTTTTTTGTGATAGAGCTCAAAAACGAAAAATTTATTCAAAGACCTGCCTTTGGTCTTTCTCTATTACATTCGTGGATAGGATTCATGGAGTGTATACTGCACATGGCATATAGACTCTACATAAAAGTCTGGCAAGTTAGAGGTGACCAAATTTTTTTTTTAAGACCAAGAAGGAGCAGATTCTAAAATGAAATGGGTTTATTGTTGAATATGCCTAAACAGCATTTTGGAATTACTGATGATGGAAACACAGCCAGACATTTTTTTCGACATTCTTCTATAACAGCTGAGATAACTGGCGTAAATTCAGAACTGATTCATCGATTTCATATAATTTTAGAAACACTTGCGACTTTTCAATTAATATAAATGCATTTGATTTGTTTCTAAAGGATACCAGGGACCTCTATCTTAAGGAATATTATTGGTACAATACATATGTATTATATCAGTGTACATATAATTCTTTTTCATGCTAAATATATGATATCATCATGTATATTGTATATAGTACCAATTGGCCAACAATTAGAAGAAGCCCAAAAGGCACGAAATAAAGACAATCGATACTATAGGGAGTACTTCACCAGATAAACTTCGCGGATGGATACAAATATAGACCTTTTAAATAGGTAGACTATGAATATCATCTGACCCCTATTTAGCAGCATTAAGGAGCATACCACGAATAAAAAGAATTAACTGGAGCCAGAATTTTTGTCGGTGCTTTCCTGCCCACACCACGAGTAATATGCCTATTTTCTATATTTTTTCACTATTTTAAACAATAAATTAAACGAAAATGATTTTATAGAACACTTCGTATAACTAATTTCAATGAAATTAATGGGTTTAGTTTCATTAGGAATTAAATCCCGCTAGATTGCGACTTTCTTACAGTGTGCGCTGCGCCGAAATCACAAAATTTCATGATGGGTATTGTTTAAGGGGGATTTTGGTACGCTGAGTACGAATCTCATGATAATTTTGCAATGCAAATCCAAAACCAAAAAACCCCTTATACGATATCCATCATGAAATGTTGTGATTTCGGCGTGGCGGCCATATTGGATTTCAAAACTATCATGTGATTCGTACTCAGCATACAAAAAAACCCCTTAGACGATACCCATTATGAAATGTTGTGATTTCGGCGCGGCCGCCATATTGGATTGCAAAATTATCATGTGATTCGTACTCAGCATACCAAAAAACCCCTTAAACGATACCCATCACGAAAATTTTGTGATTTCGGCGCGGCGGCCATATTGGATTGCAAAATTATCATGAGATTCGTACTCAGCATACCAAAAAACCCCTTAGACGATACCCATCATGAAATTTTGTGATTTCGGCGCGGCGGCCATATTGGATTGCAAAATTATCATGTGATTCGTACTCAGCATACCAAAAAACCTCTTAGACGATACCCATCATGAAATTTTGTGAATTCGGCGCGGCGGCCATATTGGATTGCAAAATTAACCCAAAATTCGTACTCAGCATACCAAAAAACCCCCTATATGATATGCAACATGAAATTTTACAACGGTGGCGCGGTGGCCATATTGGATTGCAAAATTAACCTGAAATTCGTACTCAGCATACCAAAAAACCCCATATACGATATCCAACATGAAATTTTACAATGGTGGCGCGGCGGCCATATTGGATTGCAAAATTAACCTGAAATTCGTACTCGTACTACTATTTTTTTCCCAAAAGCGTTTGACATCTTAGATTGTATGTCCACCTATTTATAATTCGGACCAGTGTGCGGCCGGCCAGCCGCAACAAAAAAAGCGCATTGATGTTACGAGTTGGATCAAAACGTTACACATTGTATCATTACAAGGCGCGCATTGCAATGCTCGGATCACCTGCCTTGCTGCTGTAACCTCGTCTTGTATCATTACAAAGTGCGCATTGCAATGCTCGGTTCACCTCCCACACTGGCTGTAATTCTCGACTCGTAACATTACATTACGCGCGAATGCTCCCGGTGAGGGAGCACCTTTAGAAAAAAATGATGTTTTTAACATCATTTTTTTCTAAAGGTGCTTTAGCCTCAATAGCATTTTTGAAGACCTGTCTATGGATACCCCACAAGTATGGGTTTGATGAAAAAAAATCTTTTCGTTTCAGTTCTGAGTATGGGGACCCCCAAAATTTACTGCTTTTTTCTAGTTGTATTTAAAAATCTTAATGCGGTTCACAGAATACATCTACTTACCAAGTTTCAAGTGCATAGGTCTTATAGTTTCGGAGAAAAGTGGTTGTGACATTCGGACGGACAGACAGACAGACATGACGAATCTATAAGGGTTCCGTTTTTTGCCATTTGGCTACGGAACTTTAAAAGAGGTATTTTAAGATAGGTACTCTTATTTCATTAAAATAAATCTTATTGAACTAGGCGGCTAACTCCTTCCCTGTAGTTGCGTTAGTGTGTGTGGTTTTTATATGTGTTAGTTTTGGCGTACTTTTCAATCTCTAATGCTTTGTCTGCTACTTATTGTAAGTCTGTGATATTCACATTTCCCTTGGCATTTTCTTTGCTTTTCTTTTCTTTTTGACAAGACGCGCATCTATTGCAATCTTAGACCATATAACACGGGACTAGCCTTTGCGAACCACCGCATACAAAAATATTCTGCCAGTTTTCATACAAGTGAAGGGGGAAACACAAAGACATATAAAATTTCATTGCATTTAAAAATGTATTAATCGACAAACGCGTAATGGCTGTTGTGTGTTAATTGTTATTGTACAGTCAACTACAATGAAATGTACTAGTTTAATCATATAAAATGATGTACTGATGTACAGGCTTTTTATAAAGCCAAAAGACCAAATGGTCATGTGCAATGGCAGAAAACAATGCTTAAGTAAGGCGCATCCTGTGGTTAGATGATCTAAGATTGCAATTGAAAACCCCGCGAAGCATGTTTCTGTCATTCATTCATTCATTCGTTCACCACCATAGACAATCCAACTAGTAAAATTGTGAATTGGTTCATTGGAGATTATTCTTATCAGATGTTGATGGTTTTGTTGTGGCTCCCGACACGGTCAATAATATTGATTCAAGTCTGATGAATGTGAATGCGAGTTGGTTCAGTATGCATGCTTTGTTTGTGCACAGATGTGTGCATCGACGTAATGTACACATTTGTTGACATAAAGTTATTGATGACTATTTGGCCGTCTCCTGAGCCCATTAAAGATTAAGGGTTTGTATTGTGTGTGGTATAAACAGGTTTAGAGGAAAATTTCTGAATACCAATATACCAATTCTGATATATAAAAACTATAGATACGTTACCAGTAGACAGTAATGAGTCAGGCAATTACCTTACCTTTCATATAAAAATTCTTTTTTAAATGTATAAATGATCTGCTGTTTTTGAAAGCCGTGATGTTCGTGCATGACGTGTCTAATTATGACACGTCGTTGCTAAATACATGGTTGTTTGTGCTGTGGGGTGTGGGGGATATTAGCTAACATTATATTATGTTGGTTCTTGTTTGCTACACTTTGTGGCGCAGACAATATTGTTAGTTACCTAATTAGTATTGTGGAATGATTTATCATAATAAGATGAATCATGGTGTTATGATTTGCTGGTGGTATCATAATATGCAGATAAGCATAAATATAATGGTTATACCTACTTAGTCATGTAACTTAGCAATGTATTTTGTTTTAATTTTATTTTGGCTGTTTGCTCGGCCGTATTTTCACTGGCCCTAGCAGAAAACCAGCGCTAACTCGCTAATTACGCGAAGTAGCATCAAAGCTGAGCTAGGGACCATTTTTGTCTCATGCGGGGATATCAATGTTATCTGTTTGCTATACCTAAGTACCTAATATTACTTTTATTGTGTCCTTGCTGAGAACAAAATAAATTATTTTTCTTTCTTTCTTTCTTTCTTTCTTTTCTTACCTATAATGTAAGTCAGTGGTTAGAACAACATGGTTATTTTATAGTACGACCTACATTTTTGATACTCAGTTCAATCTTGTTTTCTACCAATTTTTATTTTGAATTAATTGCTTTATGGCAATAGTTGGTTTCCAATATGTAATTAATTTTCTTTTTTTACTCTTTTCAGGAAAATCAGAGAGTACAGTTAGGCGAATAGTTAACGAAGGTTTTAATAATGAAGGAAAGTTTGAAACTCCTGGTAAACACAGAAAAGGTCGGCAAAGAAAGAAATAGACGGTTTTAATATTTGAGCACTGCGCCAAAAAAATCCTTGTCAGATGGGGGAAAGTTACAGATAAAACATGTAATTACATGATTGTGGCAAAGCAATTGGGACTGCTAGGCACCTGCTGGTGGGTTGTAAGACGCTATTAGACCGGGGCTTCTGGATCTGGTTCAATAACTTTATTCTGGATCTGATTCAATAAAACAGAAACAAAATTAAAAATGTATAATGTGTTTTATTTATTAACTCACTAGCTGATGCCCGCAGCTTCGCCCGTGTCGAATTTGTTCTCGTTAGGAACTTATTCCCGGGATGAAAAGTAGCCTATGTGTTATTCCAGACTATAATGTATCCCTGTACCAAATTTCAGCCAGATCAGTTCAACTGTTCGAGCGTGAAAGAGTCTCACATCCACACTCATAAGCTTTCGCATTTATAATATTTGTATTGTTCCCGTTCCCGCTTCCCGTAAGAACTTATTCCCGGAATAAAAAGTAGCCATGGTTATTCCAGATTATAATGTATCCCTGTACCAAATTTCAGCCAGATCCCTTTAACCGTTCGAGCGTGTAAGAGTAATAAACATCCACACTCACAAACTGTCGCATTTATAATATTAGTAAGATTTTACTCGGAACGAACTCCTCGTATCAAAATCATTTTGGTCGTACTATATAGGGTTGCATACATGCATTCAGCAGCGCCCTCATTTAATTTCACGACTTTATAGACAAACTGTACTTACCCAAAATATTTGTGTCCATTTCGATTGCTCGGCCAATATGTCGTAGAAAAAAGAAACTTATGTCAGCATTTCGAAGGAATTCGTAGAAAACGAACAGTGAAAACCGCAAATTCGAAGAGTCAATATTTAGAAAGTTATAAGGGTTTAACCGTGGCCGCGCAGTCCGCATGAATTCAACTGCGCGGCCACCAGTTCTCTTGAACGGAGCTACGTACAAGTCTAATTCTTTTTGCTAATCACTGACACGATTTCGAAGAAAATGTAGATTATAAAAATAAAGCCCTACTATTTGAACTTCACAACATACGGCACTCCAAAGTTATGGCCGCGCAGTCCGCACAATGCGAACCGCGCGGCCACGGTTTTTCTTAAATGGAGCTTAAACGGAGCTTAGTAGAAGTCCCATTCTTTTTGCTAATTACAGATACCATTTCGAAGAATATGTAGACAGTATGAATAAAGCCTCAAATTAAGAACTAAATGATGTATAGAACTTAAAACCTATAATCGAAGGAAAAAATAGGGTGACCAAGATTTATAGTGTGTGAATCCAGGCTTTTTACTATTTTAATATCATAGTGTAAATATATTTATATAGCAAGTAGCTTTTCTTGTAAAAAGAGCTACTGAGTGTTTCAATTGAATTCCAATTCAATTCAATTGAGAATTAGTGATTCGAATTAGTCTTACGAAAATGTGCTTGTAAGCTTTTAAGTAAAATAGGTTTATTAAAAAGAAAACATATTTGCTGGCGATTGGCAATCATTCATTCTACATGGCGCTGTGTGAAATAGATATTCCACTACATTTAATATTGGTTTTTGGTGCAGGACCTCCTCACTCCCACAGTTCAACAATCCCAACCACAGCAACCACCAAAAGGAAACAAACCTTAGCAAATCACCACGACGATAACGAACTGCCCAACCCAAAGAAGACAAATGGACGGGACGATAATTCGCCTGATGGCATTTGTAACTTTTTCTAAGATGAAGCGGTCCACAACTATTCTGAGCATTTTCCGTACTTATTTATATAAGGTGTTATTTACTAACTAGAAGTATTCTTCTATAAATGTAGGTATTAAAATGTCGTTTATAAAAAAAGTAAAGTAAGTAGGTACATATAAGTAAAGTATTGACTTTCGATTACATTACATTAATTAAGTACTATACGTAAAAACACCATACAGTACCTCATTACCTACCAACTTAAATATTGGGTAAAAAATATTAGTATTGCGGAAATACCTTACTTGATATTGTTATTGTCCAGACTACCAACGTTATAGGTTAAACGCAAAGTTTATATTACTTGAATAGTGGTATTTAGATTCAATTTACGTAAAACTAGAGCATTTGAAATTAAATCAGCAATTAAAAATGGTCGAAAACAAGGACGTATCATAGCTATACACATCGACATCGCGACTTTAAAAAACAAATAAACTTTTATAAATTTGAAAAAAGAATTCTATAAATTATCTGTAGTAGCATGCATGAAGTAAACATATTTGCTGGCGAAAGAAAAAAAGTCAATATCAGAGGAACGTGGAGTAAAAAGGAAACTTGAATTTCACTTACTGAGACATATGATTACCTACTTAATGTGTTTACGGGTAAAAAGTAATAATTAAATTTATATAATGTTAGTGCTGTTTATCGGATTAGTAATTACTGGCGTAATTTAAGTCATAAAATAACAATAACAATATGTAACTATATAACAATACCTATTTAACAATTATGTACCTATATTGTGATCATCACCATTTAATGAAATATAAATCAATCGATGAGTGTTTTTTTTCTTATCTTCTTATCTTTGACTGCCTCTGTGGCACAGTCGGTAGAGATATCGCCTGCGGCGCTGGAGGTCGTGGGTTCGATTCCCACCGGAGACAAATATTTGTGTGACCCATAAATGTTTGTCTCAAGAGTCTGGGTGTATCTATGTATAATATGTATGTATTTAAAAGTATATAAGTATTAATATCCGTGGTGGATCGTGGATACCCATAACACAAGCAGGTTATTCCTAGCTTACTTTGAGATCAGATAGCGTTGTGTGGAGATGTCCGTGAATATTTATTTATTTATATCCTAGAAGTAAACTTCTCTATTCAAATTCAAACCAAGGGACTACAACTATTTGCTTTTTACGATTAAAAGTATAGCAATATACGTGACATTAAAAAGTCTTATTAACCGACTTCAAAAAAGAGGAGGTTCTCAATTCGTACGCTATGTTTTTTTATGTATAAGTATTACGCGATAGCGGCGCCGATTTTGATTTTTTTTGTTTGAATGAGGTTACTTCTGAGGTGGTCCCATATCCAGGGTATCAAGATCTGATGCTGGGATCCAGGAGAAATCGAGGGCAACCACCGAAAATTGTTGGGACAACTAGTGCGTTTGCTAACTTTTTGATTAAGTGCTTTAATAAGTAAGTATACCTACTACAATTTAATAAAGGTCTGGAGTCGATATGATGATGGAACCGAAAGACAGTTGAGGGAATTTCTTAACGATTTACAGCAGTTACCTTGTGTTTCGGCTTGATTGATTTGTGTTGATGAGAACTTTACACCTAGATAGATATTCTTATCGGTCTACCCGTCACTTAAAATAATAATAAAAAAATAATTAAACAATAGAACCGACTTCATACAAATCCTTAAAAATAAAATATACCTAGCACATAGTGATATGTATTTTGATTTATCAGATTTTATTCAATTAAAAATGGAAGTTGTTGCCATTAATAATACCTACCTACCTATACCTATGGGTTTACTTGGCGCCGACTTCAATATGATATTGAATAAAATCTGGTAAATCAAAATAATAACTTTGTGCTAGGTCAATATTTTAAAGGATTTGTATGAATTCGGTTCAATTTTTTTTTGGGAATATCTCGTCGACGCAACGTAAATCATGGTCACCCTTTTTTAACGCGAGTTACAGGGTTTAAGTTCTGTAACTCGTGATTTTCAAGCATTAGAACTTCATTCATGATATCTACATATTCTTCGAAATCGTATCAATGATTAGCAAAAATAATGAGACCTCTACCAAATTCTGTTTAAGCTCCACTTTAAGAAACACGTGGCCGCGCGGTTCGCCCTTACGTAAGTGCTGTAGAACGAGAAGTTCAAACTTTAGGGCTATATTTTTCAAATCTACTTTTTCTTCGAAATCGTATCAGTGATTAGCAAAAAGAATTAGACTTCTACAATGCTCCGTTAATGAGAACTGGTGGCCGCGCGGTTCGCTTTATGCGGACTGCGCGGCCATAACTTTGGAGTGCCGTATGTTGTGAAGTTCAAATAGTAGGGCTTTATTTTTATAATCTACATTTTCTTCGAAATCGTGTCAGTGATTAGCAAAAAGAATTAGACTTGTACGTAGCTCCGTTCAAGAGAACTGGTGGCCGCGCAGTTGAATTCATGCGGACTGCGCGGCCACGGTTAAACCCTTATAACTTTCTAAATATTGACTCTTCGAATTTGCGGTTTTCACTGTTCATTTTCTACGAATTCCTTCGAAATGCTGACATAAGTTTCTTTTTTCTACGACATATTGGCCGAGCAATCGAAATGGACACAAATATTTTTAGGTCTGTCCACTTTTCAGACTTTTCTCTTCAACAATCTGCCAGTGCTATCGCTGTCAGCTGTCAGTTTTCAATGAAAAACAAAATAAATCCAAATGTCAATTGAGTTGAAAAAATAATAGTTCCATTTTCTAGACTTTCAATTATTTATTTATGTCGCTCATAATTTAGCAACGATATTATTAGTAATTTTTTTGCTTCATTTATACAAGGAAACCGTTCCCAGGCAGTTTGTAATATTTTTACAGGCTGAAAATGGCAGATCCGATAGCTGTATTACAAACTAGAATTGAACAACTTGAGGCCAAACTTGGTCTTGCAGCGAATGCTGCCATAGAAGGACATCAAGGTGATTCTGCAACAGCTAATCTTCTAAACACTGCCCAGGCAATAAACAATGTTACAGCAGGCCACGAAAAACTTGCATCAGCTATGCCAATGGCCACAGAATTAAATAATTACACTGATCCAAACTATATAGAACATGTGAGTCATCTATCATTTATAGTTATTTGTGAACATTCCCAGACAACCTCATCTAGCCCAAATTAAGCTAATATACACTTGTGCTGTGGGATCTCTACAACTGACAGACTTCTGTAAGATTCTTGTATGTCTAAATACATAAAAATATTATGTAGAAAACACCACACAATCCTTCAATAAGATATTTACTACCTTTGTAGTCTTTTATTATTATAAAGAGGAAAGATTTGATTGTTTGTTTGCATTGAATAGGCTTCGAAACTACTAAACTGATTTGAAAAATTCCTACCGATGAACATGGGCTAAGTTATACTATATATTATTCTTGTATTCACCTGGCAACGGGAAACTATTTAGGTGAAACCTTGTGACATAGTTCAAGAAAGTTTATGTTGAGCAATAAAGCACTAAAATGTATGTATTAAATCATGGGTTCCGAACCTAGGGGTAATTACCCCCGCGGGGGTAAAACAGTAATTCTATGGGGGTAACAGTGGTGATGCCTAAAAAGATGAATACACAATAAAAATAATGATTTTATGTATAAAATAAAATATCAATGTAAATACCTAGGTAGGTACGCTGCATCGCGATCTCTCTTGTTCGTAAAATCTCAGTGAAGCATGGAGCTAGAAGGTGTTCCCTCAACTCCGAGCACTAGGAACACTTTGGCGAAAAACAGCTTCAGAATACACCATCATTGCTAACAGAGCTCTGAGCATGTTGGTACCGTTTGCTACCATTTGTAGTTACGAGAGCGGATTTCTCAACTCTGGTAACATTGAAAACAAATCCAGAAACTGTATGAACGTGGTACGTGGTATCAGATGCACATTGAGCGTTCATCGGTTTTCGCACAAAGAAAACCGCGTAAAAAATTGGTCCGTCCGAAATATCCGTCATGGATGACATGCCGGACTCTTACCCAATAACAACCACCGCACCTTACTTACTGCCTATTGTTGGGAGCCCCGGGTAAGCCCTCGGAAGGATGACCCCAGGATTTCCAACAGACCTTGGCAACCACTGCTGCCTCGCCTAGGGGGTTCGGGTGCAATCCCACGTTTTTGGGAGGTTGTAAAACTATCACGTTACGCTGTAGTCTTGGGCCTGCTTCTGAAAGGACGGTGATCAGACCCCTACCATCCTCAGTGAGATGGAGATGGAGGCCAATAGTCTTGGGCGAAGACACATCTGCGGCGCGCGCCGCGGACTGCGGAACTCGGGTGGGAGTCCCGCTCCCTCCCCACAGTCTCTTTCAGGAGCATGACCTGCTTACTGAAAGAGGCAGCGGAGTCCCACTTACTCCCGCTGGAGATCATGGCTCACACCATGGTCTCTAGCGAGAAAATGTCAACCTCCAGACTTGAGTTCCTTACCACTGAATTTCACAGTCTGCGGCAAGGGCGCCGCAGACTGCAGAATTCGGGTGGTAGAGTTCTCTTCTGCTCCCTCCCCGCCTCCTTTTTCAAGAGCATGACCTGCTCGCAGAAAGACGCAGCGGTGTCCCACTTACTCCCACTGGAGATTGTCTCCAGTGAAAATTTGTTCACGTCCAGTCCTGCCACGAGGACCTGGCGCTATTGTTTCCACTCTGTGTCCTCCCTGCGTTCACTCGCAGTGCTGCCACTCAGCCGTGGTTTTCATGTGTACGCATGAGATCGTGCGGTAGGTTAACCTTATCACCCTGTCGTCTATTACCTTCTGGGCTTCTGCAGGCTAAGTAGTCTAGCTGCATTGCGGGCCGTAAAAGTTTCTGCTCAAACGGGGGCCCCGTATAGGGATAAAAGTAAAGTACTCAGCACGAGGTACTGCAGGGAGCGTTGGGTCCTCTTATATTGGGCAACAACCGTGAAAATGCGGCTGTTGCCCCCTCAGTTTTGGGACAATACTTCAGAAGTGGTGTCTGAAGTTTCATCGGCCATCGAGTACGAGCCCCAGATACTTCATCGAGGGCTCGTTGAAGATGCTGACGCTCCCTACCAGTATGCTGGATCCCGCAGGTGGCCTTTTCCAAGGTCCGTGAAAGCACAGAACCTTGGATTTGTGAAGGGCGACCTTAAAAACCAGCCGCCGTATTCGACCTACAACTTGAGCAACACCTGCCGTGAACTTTAGGGCTGCGTCTTGGTGCGTTGCTCCTCGCGCGTCACTAGCAACGGGCCGCGCAGCATCCAATCATATCTGATGTCCCACAGAAGCAGTCCTAGAACCGATCCCTGCGGAACACTGCCAAACGGGCCTTAGCCAAGTCAGGAAATCTATGGCCTTCTGGAAAAGATAAGCCCCGACAATTCAACGGAGGTAAGGAGGCACTCCGTGATAAATAAGCGCCTCCTTATCGCAGCTCCAGGCCAAATTGTTGAAGGCGTTGGCGATGTCAAGAGACACCGCCATCACCACGTCGTCCTGCGATATTACTTCCTCCGTCAGGTCTCAAATGCGCATGTTCACGTCCACGTTGAAGCGCCCCTGACGGAAACCAAACTGGTTATACCGCCAGATTTGACCCCACGCGTGTAAAATGCCCGACGAGGCGCTTTGCAATAATACGCTCAAAGAGCTTGCACACCTTATTGAGCAACACTCCAAAAGTATAGGGATCCTTGGCGTTGACATCTCCAGTGACGTTCAGTTCCGTAGTCATTTGGAGGACAAGGCTAAGCTGGCGTCCAAAAAGCTGGGTGTGCTCAACAGGGCGCGGCGGTACTTCACTGCGGCGCAAACACTGCTTCTCTATAAGTCGCAAGTGCGGCCACACATGGAGTACTGCTGTCACCTCTGGGCGGGAGCACCTGAATATCAGCTTCGTCCATTTGACTCGGTGCAAAGGCGAGCTGTAAGAATTGTCAACGATCCTGTACTTACAGCTGGTGTGGAACCTCTTCGCGACGGGAGAGACTTTGCCTCCTTATGCGTGTTCTACCGCCTGTACAATGGTATGTGCTCTGAGGAATTGTTTGATATAATGCCCACGGCTACATTCTATCATCGCGCCGCTCGCCACAGACAGGGAGTTCATCCTCACACTCTGCGTCCGGTGCGTTCCAGCACGGTTAGATCCGATAGGTGTTTTCTTCCGCGCACGCTTAGGTTGTGGAATGACCTCCCTGCCTCGGTTTTCCCAAACGCCTACAGTATGGGGTTCTTCAAAAGGGGTCTTAGAAGGTTTTTACAGGGTCGGCAGCGCGAGTGTGGCACCTCTGGTGTTGCAAACGTTCATAGGCTGCGGTGACCACCGGTCCATCTGGTGGGCCGTATGCTTGTCTGCCACCTTAGTGGTATAAAAAAAAAAAAAAAAAAAAAAAAAAACACCATCGGCCGGTACCGCGTCTGCCGGCCGCCCCGCCTTTCGGATCAGAACCAGTTTCCACGCTTTCCAGACCTAGAAAAACGGACCTGGCGAAGAGGTTCATCCGCTGTGTTGCTAGGGTACCACAGGCAGACACGCTTATAACACCCCTCGTTTTTCGTCGGGGGTCAACTAACTTAATGATGGTAACAAAGTGGTATTCTAAATATGCATTTTTTTTAGAATAAAGACATTTTTCCTTGCCTGAATTGCTTTCTTAATTTTTTTTTAATTTGGGGGTAAAATCTGTTTCACTAACATGTGATAGGGGTAACAGCTCTGAAAAGGTTAGGAACCAATGTATTAAATAATCAGTTCTTGATGGAAGTGAATTAAAATTAACTGATCATGGGCTTAACTTTAGATTGTCCTCCAACGAGTTTAGGGTTCATATTTTTTTTACACTAAGCTAATATTATTAGAAGCCTCCACACGAAGTTTTAACTTGCGGAGATTAATGGTTAACGAGAAAAAAAATAATGAAAATCATAAAAATTTACCAAAAATTGTCACTTTTGACCACAGAATACCTACACTCTCAATGCTCTTGACATTCGTCTCGGCATTAAACGTTTCGTTTTACATATGGTTTATGCACTAAAATGTTTAACTTCATTTAATAATGAAATAAATAGGTATATTCAGTGACTACGTAAAATTTTATGCATATTTTATCATAGACGATCAAACGAACTTCCAAGTGAAGTTCGATCACTATTATATGAGCCGCTTCATTTGAAGATATAATCAATCACTTTCAAATTTTAACAGTATTGTAACTGACTAAGTCGCGCCTCCCACTCACCGACCCGTAGCGCCGTCTAGCGCCGTAGCCTCATTCTTTTTAGAGAGGAATTGAGAACAAAACGTAATGGGGTATGGATTTTTCCATAGGGAGGGCTGGGTGATTATATCTTCAAATGAAGCGGCTCATATAATAGTGATCGAACTTCACTTGGAAGTTCGTTTGATCGTCTATTATATTTCGCCGCTTCATTTTTCGATATAATCAATGGTAGATGTTAAGAGATATTGAATCAGTTTTGTTCGAAATGAAACACTGTTCGTATATAACAAATCAGTTTTGTATTTTAGAATCGTACTAGGTATTTATAACATAAATAATAAGTAACACATTTAACGCTTATTCTGTACTTGTGGCTTAATCAACAGTTTGCCGAAATGTTAATATTTATCATTAAGATGAAAGATACACTGATTTGGCAAAGGCCGCTTCATCGATGATTGGTCTATTATAGAAGCGGGCAAATGCTTGTGACCGATCGGTCCATCCGGCAGCCTTCCTGATGGCTTCTATATTGAGCCCAGCGGTGCTCGCAGCAGACGTGGACGCGTGCCGCGTGCTATGCGCGCTGAACACGTTCACGTCTACTCCGCTTTCAAGTAACACTTGCTTAATCCAACGACTTACAGTCTGAGTCGTTGCGGCTCTGTGTGGAGGTCTGTGCGTGAGCAAGAGCGGGCCCTTGTCATCTTTTCTCAATTTTTGCGTCACAAAAATATAATCCTTGAGAACGGATGCAGGACAAATACTACTATTGTCATTAAAGTATGGCAGAAACAATATAGGTTGTTCGCGGCCGGGAGCTGAGGTTTTAAGGACTTTAGAAATAATTATTTTTATGCCGTTTTGTTGTACCGAGACATCTTCTAGCATTATCGCTGAGAATGTTTGTACTCGGTGTCCTGTACTAAGAGCAAGTGAAACGACTAGTTTCTTAGTAAGTTTATCTAAGGGCAAATCGACATTTGGATACCAAGTGCTTATAAAACTAAGTACTGTCTGTGGGTCCCACGTTTTTAAGTACTTAGGAGTAGTAGGTTTTAACCGGTATGCACCTTTAAGGAGACGTTTTATACTTTCGTCAGAGCTTAGTTTGTTGGACAGCAACAATGTTAAAGCAGAGCGATGGCTATTTAAAGTGCCGTAAGAACAACCTTTATTGAACTGATCGGTTAAAAATAGTAAAACAGACCTTACGTCATAAGCTAACCAATTTAATTTCTTGCAAGCACAATACTCCCACCAGAGCTTCAAAGACACGTTGTACTGTTTTAGGGTACTCGGTGCAAGTGAGGACAATATCAGGTCGAGCGCCTCGGCCGGGGTGCCGTGGCACTGCCATGCCGTCCGCAAAGCCTCGCTGCAGCCAGGATAAGTTTCTGATGCAGCGGGTGTGGCTCTCTGGAATGTGACATTAATAACTCTTTAAAAGGACCAAAGAAAATTATTTCAGAGTCGAGAAGTTCCATTAGTAGCGGGAGCCAAGACTGCGATGGCCAATAAAAGAACACCATAATACCATAAGCCCCTTCATCAGAAATTTTCCTTAAGCATTTTAATATTAAAGAAAATGGAGGAAAGGCGTAAAAAAAATAGGCTTTCCAGTTAATAGTGAAAGCATCGACGGCCATGGCATCGGGGTCTTGTTTCCAAGATACGAAAACCGGACATTTTGCGTTAGTTCTGGATGCGAACAAGTCAATATTCGGGCTACCGAGTTGTTGTAAACAATCGTAATGAAGACGGATTCACAGAGCTCCCACTCTGTGTCTGGGTTGATAATTCGAGACTCCGCGTCGGCAATATTCTCTTTCGTATTTACGTATGATGCGTACAACATACCTAATATTCTTTGATTCACACCATTGCCAAATGGTCCGAGCTATCTCATTCAGATGAGGGAATTGAATACCACCCATTCTGTTAACATAGCTTATTGCGGTGGTGTTATCTATTCGTAATAATATTGCACAGTTAGATTTATTGCGAGCAAAACTTTTTAGACCAAATAAAGCAGCCATTAATTCCAAATAATTAATGTGTCTTTGTTTTTCTATCAACGTCCAGTGTCCATGTACTTTCTTATTTTTACAGACTGCTCCCCAACCAGTTCTAGATGCGTCTGTATAAATTTCTAATTCGAATTCTTGCATTCTCATAGAACATGTTGTTTGGTGGATGTTATTTTTCCACCAGAGGACGTCTTCAAGTATGGTTTTCGATGGCACCATCTTTGCTTCATAATTATGATCATAAGTACGAAGCGCTAAAAATTTTTGTCGTTCTATGTTTTTCGTATACAGCCAACCGTACTTTACAGCTGGGCACGCTGCCGTGAGAGTTCCGATGAACTGAGCATATTCTCTAATCGAGCATCGCGGTAGTTTTGAAAACTTATCTAACAACCGTGCAATATTTTTACGCTTTTCGGTCGGCAAAGAAATTGTCATATTCATAGCATTAAAATTAAAACCTAAGAATTTACAGCATTGTGTTGGCTTTAAAACACTTTTCTCATAGTTAATAACAAAACCCAGGTCGCAGAGTAATTTACAGGTTGTATTAACATTGTTTAAACAATCTAGGTAACTATCCCCTATACACAGGACATCGTCTAAATATTGTACTGATTTCAAACCCTGTTTTCGTAAATATGTCATGACCTGTGACATAATTTTTGTAAATACCCTTGGGGCCGTACAAAGCCCATAAGGCAAGGCTGTAAATTCATAGGTAGTAATCTCAGGATGTTCATAATGTTTGAAATTGAATCGTAAGTAAGTATTTACGATCTGCCTCGGATACGGAGAGGAGGAGATACGCTTCTTTTAAGTCGATTGTAGCTAAGTAACCACCGACTGGAATTAACCTCAAAGCTGTTCGGTAATCTTCCATTTTAAAATGTTCTTTTAAAATAAAATTATTCAAGGGCTTTAAGTTTAAAATAAATCTAAAAGTACCGTTTGATTTCGGTGCCAAGAATATTCTAGAAATAAATTGACCGGGAGAGGGTTTGCAAGGCCTTATTGCTCCTAGGTCAAGTAATTTATTAATTGCTGATAACATGTTATCACTTTCTTTCCGTGAAAGACTAGAATTTGGCATGTTGTTGGGTTGAGAGACATGGGGCTACAGCGCTAGACGGCGCTACGGGTCGGTGAGTGGGAGGCGCGACTTAGTCAGTTACAATACTGTTAAAATTTGAAAGTGCGAGAATGTTGCCTGTATGATAAAGGGACTACCATTGATTATATCGAAAAATGAAGCGGCGAAATATAATAATACATATATTTCGTTGACAAAAATGAATGCTATTAAATGTATTCTGACAATAATTTACCGACTATTGCTTCTATGTAAAACTAAACGTAAAACGCCGTCGACGGGCTGTCACTGTTTTATGGCCTTTAACTTCAGCCTTTCAGCCAAACTATTTTTGATTATCCAACTATTGTTGGTTAGGTTGGGTTGGAACTGTGACCATTGACGCGCGACGGCGAGCGAGCGAAGCGAGCGTGCCGCGGCAGCGGCCGCCGAGCGCCAGAGGTGTCCTTTATAATATTATTATAACAATTTCAGACCAAGAAAATGCGAAAGTTAGGTTATAATATAAAAAAAATCGTAACTCAAAAAGGGGGGGCGTCCGCAACTTTTCCTTCAAGGGGGGGGGGGGGGTTCTACACCCCCTCCCGAAGGTGGCAAACAAGAATATGACCCACTAGACTTACTGGCTAGTCACCGCCACTGATTAAGAGTTACAGAAGTTAGCAACTTGTCTAAAAACTGACTTTGTTCGATAGATAAGTTGTTTTATTTCCAAATTGTTTGTTTCATAGTTCTATGATATAATATTTATTTGTTTATTATTTATATTATATCTAGGTTAGCTGGCATTGTATAATAATGCCCCATAAATATAAGTTGTTTTATTTCCAAATTGTTTGTTTCATAGTTCTATGATATAATATTTATTTGTTTATTATTTATATTATATTATATCTAGGTTAGCTGGCATTGTATAATAATGCCCCATAAATATTTATTCATACTACTACTTTCAAATTGGCCACATAAATTTTCTACTATCCCAACAAATACTCTTTCTTTTTAAAACCTAATCAAGGCCATTAATCAATGGTACTGTTTCAGCTCCAGAGAAACCAGATGCATATGCAAGAAGTAGCAGCCGCTGAGCCTACTATACAGCATCACTGTCAGTGTATGCATCGCTGCAAACAGGTAATTTTTGTTATCTGTTCCGAGAGCCGTTTTTAAGTATATTTCATGTGTATCTAAATTATTATTTAACTGTTGAGCATTTATTATTCTATAAATTAATTGTATGAAGTAGATAAAACATGATTGTGGTCAAAACTTCCACCGGCTCAACTGTACTGTGTGAGCTGTGTCCCTATGCCTACAAGAACATGACAAACATAGTTGGCAGTGAACCTTGGCAGTGAAGATTAGTTCAAATCCTACTAATATTATAAATTTGAAAGTTTGTGAAGATGTTTGGTTGTTACTCACGCAATCACACTCTACTGGCTAATGGTTCTGACTAAAATGTGCTACCACTTCACAGTTCACACCAGAGTGTTTGCTGTACAAGACACAGATTCGCCCCTGCGTCGAGTACTGTTCTCACCTTTGGGATAACTACGCGAGGTACCTACTTGACGCGTTTGACGCTATGCAGAGACGTGCTGTGCTATCCAAATTATAGATTGTCCTGAGGGACGAGGTGCCCTAGAGCCGTTGGCGCAGCGAAGAACCATAGCGTCCTTGGCTCTTCCACCTGATTCCACCCTCTCCTTTTCGTTCCCGAACAACGCGTGCAGGGCAGAGTGCCACTCATACTCATCTTCGCCAGTACTGAGCAATTCAAAAGATCGTTTGTCTGTCGAACTATATAAACTTGGAGCGAGCATGAAGAGGCTCATCACAAGGCCGCCAAATTGATTACCACTGAAGGAGAGTGGCCCTCAATCGCTAGATGCGCCATGACTTTCCATCAGGCTGGCGACGTCAGATTCTAGGTTCTAGGTTTACACGGGCTGGTTTCCGCAACTCGACGTCATTTATTGCGCCTATTTTGCTGGCGACGTCAATTTGGTGAGCATAAAATAAAAAAATAAACCGGCCAAGTGCGAGTTGGACTCGCCCATGAAGGGTTTCGTAGCAGCAAGTAACATAATATAAAAGTTCTTATAGTTCGTTGTAACATTGATTGATTTTTTAACACGTTCGCAGTGGTAGTGATTTTTCTAACCGAAAATTGCGGTTTATGACGTATTAAAAAAAACTACCAGCTCTATCTCGTTCGAACTAATTTTCGTTGGTAGTTTTTACGGCAATGTACATCATATAATTTTTTTAGATTTATCATTCTCTTAGTTTAGAAGTTAGAGGGGGGGGGGACACACATTTTTCCACTTTGGAAGTGTCTCTTGCGCAAACTATTCTTTTTAGAAAAAAATGATGTTAGGAACCTCAATAGCATTTTTGAAGACCTATCTATAGATACCCCACACGTTTGGGTTTGATGAAAATAAAAATTTTGAGTTTCAGTTCTGAGTATAGGGACCCCCGAAATTTACTACTTTTTTTCTAGTTTTATATTAGAATCTTAATGCGGTTCACAGAATACATCTAGTTACCAAGTTTCAAAGGCATAGGCCTTATAGTTTCGGAGAAAAATGGCTGTGACACACGGACGGACAGACAGACAGACAGACAGACAGACAGACAGACAGACATGACGAATCTATAAGGGTTCCGTTTTTGCCATTTGGCTACGAAACCCTAAAAAGTGACACATAGTCTGAAATAACACATGTTTATCTCTGAAATATGTTGATTGGTATGGGAGCGGAAAATCTAGTTTTAAATACGTAATTCTGTCAAAATAAAAATTGAATTATAATTTATCCAGGCAGCAGCTGTGTTAGAATCGGAACCTATTCAGCATGCTCCACAAATGCAGGAAGTCGTGAACAACATGCAGGCGGCTGCTGCTGAAGTGAGGGCAGAAGCAGAACAGGTAATATTTCAACGTGAGATGTAATTGCATTACAAAATTGACTGTGCTGACTGTGAATTAATTTACAATCATGAGACCCAAAGTTATGTTATTATGTATCATCCTATGTTATTTATCATCCTACAGCTCGTGCCAAATAACTTTGCGTCTATGAAGTTCGTTCGTTTGCGCCGCAAATATGCAAATAGGTATTATGCTATAAATTACTGCTGAGCACTGAGGCGGGAGGGGCGCCCCTCTTGTCTCAGCTGCGCAGAGCATAATTGCGGCGCGAACGAACGAACTTCAAAGACGTAAAGTTATTTGGCGCGAGCTGCAGTTCCCATTTCAAGCCCATGGGAACTGCACTTTTGATGATGCTAGAATTTTATTGGTGACTGCAGCAGGGTATACTTACCCTTTCTCAAAGTCGTTTGCAACTGGGGTCTCGGCGAGTTGTGCCAAATTTTCGGCTGTTTAGTTCTGGAGCATAACATTCGGAAAAGATAATGCTAAAGTCAGTTTCCCAATCATCCCAACCCTACATTTGCACAGATACTAGAGACAGATGTAATTTGCCTTGCTATTTTCGTCTAATTAGTCTCCCAAACCTGATGAAGGTGTCAGCAGTTGTAAAAGAACGCAATTCTAGTTTACAGAAATCTTGATTTTGTTCCTACTGGTCAAATCAATAAACAGTTCTCAATGGTCAAATGCGTCTATTCCTGTTGTCCACATTGTCGCTGTCCCCATTGTGGGAACAACAGGAAGTCAGCGATATTCCTTCCCATTGTCCCCATTGACGCTTAATATGGGGACATCGGGAAGGCACAAAAATCCTTCCCGTTGTCCCCATTGATGATGACTGATGTTTGTAATCATACAAATGAGAGTAAAAAATGACTCAATTAGGTTAGGTTAAATTAGAACTGTAACCCCCTGTGCTTTAAGATACTATCAGAATGCCAAATTTCAAGAAACTGAACCATATAATTCCGAATCATTAAAACCCGCTTTCAACTGATATCTCAAAGCACTTGCCGGCTGCTACCGCGGCACGTTCACTTCGCTCGCTCGGCTCGAGCACAGGGGGTCACAGTTCTGACTTAACCTAACCTAATTGAATCATCTTTTACGCTTTAACGGGAGGCCTCGATTGGGGACAACTGGAACAAATTTTAATTATTTTTATTAAGTTTCGTTGTCCCCATGGGATGGGGATAGTGTCAATGGGGACAACGGGAATAGACGGTCAAATGCTAGATACTACGGTGTTAACTTTTTACATTATCATTACAGCAAGGTTACAATAAATAAACGATTGGTAAAACGATGTTGCAGGTAACTCAAGGTGTGCAGGAACTTGCAGAAACTTGCGGCGCAGCTGCTAATGACGCATCTCAGGAACTAGCTGATGTCGCTCAGAAAGTTGAACAAGTTGAGCAGAAATTTTTCCCACGAAGAAGGAACGGTCTGGACTAATGGTTCATGTGATCTGATGTGATTCTTGTTTAGAAATTCTCGTTTCAAAATGTTTGTGATAATGTTGCTTGATCGGAAGTCATAATTTATTTATACTGAATAGACATTTTTCCTTTTTTATAAATTGACTTTTTATTTCCTGCTCCCATATTATGAAAATAAACTACCTAGGTATCTTATAATACATGCACCATAGAGCAACGCGAACTGTCTGAGGGGAGACGGCATAGAACGATTGCTCGGTACAAAATTTTCTGTCACATTTTGCGGGTGGCGGGGGGAAATCTTCCTTCAGTTTGTATGGAACTGGGCACTTTTTGTCGTCGATATGTCACATTATGTGTCACATTATTGCCAGAGGGGGTTTGAAAGCTTTGGCCCCTCCCTCTGTAGAGGCGCGCGATGCTCTGTGACATGCACCCATGATGATGTCCTAGTACCAAACATATGGGTTATCGATATGAATTACAATTTCAGTGAATGTCCGCTTCCTTGCTTTGTTCTGACTTGTATATATATACTAGCTGATGCCCGCGGCTCCGCCCGCGTGGAATGTTATTCCCGGTCACGATTCTCAGACTTACTCAATATGCTCACAAAATTTCATGAGAATTGGTCAAGCCGTTTCGGAGGAGTATGGCAACGAAAACTGTGACACGAGAATTTTATATATTAGATTTCTAGCGCTCTGCGTGGTGTTGGCGGTGAGTTGGTGTGTTAATGACTAGCTGACCCCGCAACTTCGTTTACGTCACAATAGGTGTATGAAAGGAGAGGGTTTTCTTCATCAGACTCATCGAGCTGCGTGTGAAACTGCCCTGTTTGCTTAATCATAAAAGATCTTAAAGATTAAGTCTATTTAAAAACAATTCAGTCCTGAATAATTGAGCTCTTTTATGATTAAGCCAACACGCCAGTTTAGATTTACACTCGCATTCAAATAACCCCTTTATTTTGTTTAACGTGAGGGAAAATCCTCATGGATGTTTTGCCGGACTCCTACCGACAAAAAAACCTCACGTAACGCCCAACAGCCTATGGTTGGGAGCCCCGGGTAAGCCCTCGCAAGGATGTCCCAGAACTCCCAACAGACCCACGGCCGCTACTGCGGCCTCGCCCAGGGGGTGGCTCAGGCCCCCGGTCATGGAGGCCGATAGTCCTCGGCGAAGACACGTCGACTCCTACCGAAAAAAAAACCTCACGTAACGCCCAACAGCCTATGGTTGTGAGCCCCGGATAAGCCCTTGGAAGGATATCCCAGAACTCCCAACAGACCCGACAGAGGCCGATAGTCCTCGGCGAAGACACGTCGACGGCGCCCAGGCCGCCGACTGCGGAACTCGGGTGGGAGAGTACTCTCCCGTTCCCGCCCAACCGTCTCTTTCACAAGCATGACCTGCTCGCAGAAAGAGGCGGCGCAGTCCCACTTACTCCCGCTGGAGAGCATGGCTCGCACCATGGTCTCGAGCGAGAAAGTGTCCACGTCCAGGCCCACCACGAGGACCTGGCGCTGTTGCGCCCACGCCGTGCACTACACCAGTGTGTGGAGCGCCGTATCATCACTGCGGTCCTCGCAGTGCTGACACTCGGCCGTGATTTCCCGGCGTTTTCGCCACAGATACCTACCGAAACTACCGTGTCCGGCAAGTATCTGTGTCAACCGGTAGGAGAGAGCACCGTGTCTTCTCTCCAGCCACTCGTCCATGACCGGTCTGACGGCCGCGATTGTGGTGAATCCCCCCTTTGGTAGCTCAAGTGGTACCTTCCATGTCTCCACGGTTTTCTGGTGGAGCAGGGACCGCTGGGCCTCGATTTCTCAAGACGCAGGCCTTTGGCCCCGCTCCAGCGCCTCCTTGCGCCATCTAAACAGTGACGTAAGGGCTCTCGCTTCCATGTCCCATAGAGGGGTTCCGGCTAGGAGACATGCCGCCTCACCGGAGATCGTGCGGTATCCCCTTATCACCCTGATGACCATCGTCCTCTGCGGGCTCAGCAGTCTAGCCACATGGCTGGCCGTCAGGGTCTCCGCCCATACGGGGCCCCGTATAGGGCCATACTTCGCACGATATCAAAGAAACCCCTACAATTAAAATTTTCAATATATCTGATTCTTAAAAGTGTTATAACTTTTTTATTTATAAACCGATCGACATGAAATAAATATAAATAAAATAAATATTCACGAACATTTCACACAACGCTATCTGATCCCAAAGTAAGCTAGGAATAACCTGCTTGTGTTATAGGTATCAGACCAAAGTTGGGTCCCAAAACTGAGGGGAGCATCGGCCGCACTCGCGCGGCTGATGCCCAACATCAGGGGACCCAACGCTCCCTACAGGAGGCTGTACCTTGGGATCGTGCGAAGCATGGCCCTGTACGGGGCTCCCGTATGGGCGGAGACCCTGACGGCCAGCAATGAGGCTAGACTGATGAGCCCGCAGAGAGTGATGGCCGTCAGGGTGATAAGAGATGGCGCAAGGAGGCGCTGGAGCGGGGCCAAAGGCCTGCGTCACGAGAAATCGAGGCCCAGCGGACCCTGCTCCACCAGGAAACCCTGGAGACATGGAAGATGCGACTTGAGCAACCAAAGGGGGGATTCGCCACAATCGCGGCCGTCAGACCGGTCATGGACGAGTGGCTGGAGAGAAGACACGGTGCTCTCTCCTACCGGTTGACACAGATGCTTGCCGGGCACGGTAGCTTCGGTAGGTATCTGTGGCGAAAACACCGGGAAACCACGGCCTAGTGTCAGCACTGCGAGGACCGCAGCGATGACACGGCGCTCCACACGCTGGTGGAGTGCACGGCGTGGGCACAACAGCGACAGGTCCTCGTAGTGGGTCTGGGCGTGGACACTCTCTCGCTTGAGGCCATGGTGCGAGCCATGCTCTCCAGCGGGAGTAAGTGGGACTGCGCCGCCTCTTTCTGCGAGCAGGTCATGCTCGCGAAGGAGGCGGCGGGCCGGGTGCGGGAGAGAACTCTCCCACCCGAGTTCCGCAGTCGGCGCCCTGGGCGCCGCCGACGTGTCTTCGCCGAGGACTATCGGCCTCCATGACCGGGGGTCTGAGGACGGTGAGAGGGCCGCTCACCGTCCTTACAGAAGCAGGCCCATGACGGCAGCGTGACGTGAGCACTCATGAACGCACCCCCTTAGAAGCGGGGTCACACCCGAAATCCCCCATAGACGCGGGATTGCACCCGAACCACCCCCTGGGTGAGGCCGCATTGGCGGCCGTAGGTCTGTTGGGAGTCACGGGACATCCTTCCTGAGGGCTTACCCGGGGCTCTCAACCATAGGCTGTTGGGCGTTACGTGAGGTTTTTTAGTCGGTAAGAGTCCGGCATAGCATCCTACGAGGATTTTCCCTCACGTTAAAAAAAAAAAAAAAAAAAAAAAAGGTATCAGACCACGGATAATAATACTTATATACTTTTTAAATACATACATATTATACATAGAAACACCCAGACTCTTGAGAAAAACATTTATGGGTCACACAAATATTTGTCTCCGGTGGGAATCGAACCCACGACCTCCAGCGCCGCAAGCGGTATCACTACCGACTGCGCCACAGAGGCAGTCAAAAAATAAACGCTAAATGTTAAGTGGAGCAAACCTCAACACAATAAAAAAAACCACATTGCAATCGGTTAAGCGGTTACTGAAATTAGCGTGCACAACCGTACAGACAAACAGATATACAGATATGCAGACATACAGACAAAAATTCTAAAAGTCATTGTTTTGGGTTCTATTGCGTTCATAAAGACAACCCCCCCTAGGCGAGGCCGCAGTGGTAGACGTAGGTCTGTTGGGAGTCCTAGGACATCCTTCCGAGGTTTTTTAGTCGATAGGAATCCAGCATAACATTCATGAAGGATTTTCCCTCACGTAAAAAAAAAACATATATTAGCGGAAAAACTGACCGAGTGCGAGTCGGACTCGCGCACAGAGAATTCCGTACCATTAAACAGCAAAAAATCAAGTTTCTTGTATCTCTATGAGACCCACATAGTCCCTTTTTTTCTAATTTTCAAGTTAAAGTTCGCCGTCCGATTGAAAATCACAGCGACATCTAGCGATTGGGGGCCACCGTCCCAGTCTGTAAGACTAGAAAACGGCCCTCAAATTGGCGACACTATGATGTGCCTCTTCACGCTACGCTTGAAAAAGCCAGGATTGTAAAAGGAGGGAAAAACGTGCGGTAGAAGTAGAATGCAGCCAAAGACGCAGACGCAGTAGTTATTCGCTGCGTAAACGGTTCCTGAATTTCGTTATCCTCAATATAATATTTGTATTTGAGCTCGGGCAGGACGTCTATGCCAAGGAAGTCCAGATTTTCCCCAAATGAAATCGTTGTATTCTGAAGAGAGGGTAAGGGTAGGAAAAGGGATTTTTTTGCTAACGCACATGCCTGTGTTTTACGGACGTTGAACTTAACCAGGTTTTCGGATCCCCATTGGGAAACATATGGTCACGCCTTTATCCCCGAAGGGGTAGGCAGAGGCATATTATATGCCCACATTTCACCTTTGTATAATTTGTCCCACGTAATAGGTGGTGAGCCGTATTGCATTATATTGACAACCACAGGGATCTGTGTTGATGATCAGCTCAATTAATTCCCTCAATTATTTTACAGATAATTGAGCTGACGACTTTGGGGCGATAGTTAGCAGGATCCGACCGATCCTCTTTCTTGGGAATCCGTTGTACGTTCGCCACCTTCCAACCCTCGGGTACATCCCCTGAAGAGTAGGAGAGGCGATACAGGTGCGTTAACGCTGGTGACAATTGGGCCGCACATTTTTTCAGCACCACCGCCGAGTGACCGCAGCACCGCCCGCGCCCGCACATCGCATCAAAGTGTTGTCATGTGATTCGAATCCTAGACAGATGGTCAATAGGTATGTGTACTGTTCAAGGAGCTACTTGGGCAATCCAGCGAAAGCTTACAAGGATTAATCAATAATTAAGTGAGTTGGTAAGAAAGTTGTGCAAAGAGATAATTGGACAACCTAGCGAAAGATTACTAAGATTTAACAATAAATTAGTTGGTGGCGAAGCTCCTTTATCTATTGCACTGCTCACAGTCCGAATATTGTGAGAAAGTCAAGGTTGTATGGATTACGACTCTTAGCTCGAACGTAACTAAAAAAAGCTCATAACGAAATGTCAAATCAATGTCATTATTGTCATAATCAGAATTGTCATTGTCATGATTGTCACTGTCCTGTCAGTCAACTAGCGATGTGACGAATCGTATTTTTTTCAATTCGAATCAATCGATTATAAATTACTCTTAATTCGAATTGCAATTCGAATTGATTCGAATCGTCACGTGTCGTCGCGTCGCGTCGGTGTCATCAAATCGCGCGACGAATTTGCGAAAACGCGTCAAATTATTCGTATTCGTACTCGCATGTCAAGTCTTCCGCATGACAGGCAGAGTTAGCGAGTACTGAACATACTATCTATGCTCCCAAATGAAATATCAAGGACAAAATTTGAAAAACCCCCAGATCTTCAATGTTTGCTTAGTCACGGGAGGTGTAACCCTAACCTATTATACAAAAATACCGACTTTCGCTAATATTATTAATAATATACTGATATCGAAAAAATTCATTAAAATATACCAAAAAAATATTAGAAAACTGAAAACGTTCACACTGATTGCAAATGTACTGTACTAGTGATGCCAACTCCTACGTAATGGTCACCCTAGAACCGACCTTAAATTCCTCTAAGTATTGATTAAAAATCTAGAAAAATCCCTGAACTCTTTTTTTTTATGTATACATTAAAAATAAATCAAACTAGGTCTCAAAGGTGTTGGCAGTTCTGCTCATAAATATAAAGTTGTGTTATTTTCTATAAATTTAAACGTAAGAAGCATGAATTAATGTTTCATGACAAAAGCGATAAAATTTCCTAAATCGATTTTTTTTATTCATTTATGTAGACACCAGGAAAGTAATAATAACAACAGAATAATGAAAAATTGTATTGTACGTACAGCAAAATCAAAACTTATTTCCTATTTTTCCCTATTTTATGAAAATTTTCAAGAGCTGGCACTCCTATTTAGAATATATAACTCCTAAAAATACCCCTAAATAAAGGTATTTAACCCTAAATTTAGGGAGAAACCCCCTAAGTTGGCATCACTGCTGTACGTAAAACGAATCGAATATCAAATAATGTATCCAACCAATCGTGATTCTTAGATCAATATTCAAATTCGTATTAGAGCGAGAGAGCGAATCAACGAATGTCAAACCAGGCCGAGTCGACACGACAGCGGCAGCGCCGCTCCCCGCCGCCCGCGCTCCGACCGAAAGCACCTATCTGTCTGTAGTACGGCTGTACCTGCCTACGACTAGCGAGTACGTCACGAGTTAACGAATTGATTCGGTTTCGGGCGAAAGCGATTCGAATCAACGAGTCAACAGTCTTATTCGAATTATTCGAATAAAATTATTCGAATTACCCATCGCTACAGTCAACGTAAACGACCGCAATCGCGACCGACGCAATCAGGTTAGGTTTTAAAACAAATACTTAAAAAATTAATAAATAATACAAATAATAGCCCATATAATGTACAATTATTACTGTTAAAAGAAAATAAATGAATATCATTAAGAATTATTAGCCCAGTACCTTTAAATATTGTATATATCTCTTTCTAGGTCGGTTTATCGGTTGCCTTACCAGAAGATCATTACATGATTAATGTAAGTAAACACTAGCGTACATCGCGTGGTTTCACCTGCATAGTTCCTGTTCCCGTGGGAATACGGGAATAAAATATAGCCTATGTTCACCGCTAAGAGTGTAGCTTCCTAACAGTGAAAGAATGAAATAATTTTTCAAATCGGTCCAGTAGTTCCGGAGCATATTCGATGCAAAGAAACAAACGATCAAATCTTTACTCTTTATAATATAAGTATAGATAAATAATTGTAGAAATTTTGTTAGTGTTCATCCTTCTTCTTTCCCTATATTAACGACCCCATCATTTACCGATGATTCTGAAAACGTTATGATTAAAAAATATGAATGAAATGATAGTTTTTAATCATGTAGGTCACACAATAACTCTTAAAAACGTTAGATTATTACCTTAACTGCCATTTCACTGCCAGATTCGCAAGACGATAGGAAGAGTCTCTGAGGACTGAAGAGATAGGGCAAGGACGAAGTCTTTATTGAGATCTTTGGGCCCCAAACCGACCTCCTCTTTACACTATGTACCTGCTGGTTAATGACTAAAGTTATGACAAAAAGAGAAGCAACACTTGAAACACACTTGCCAGCATGCTAAAGCTCATCATCCTCCCAAATGTCAAAATCTAAGTACCCTGTGAAACCTATTTTGACAAACCCATTTAAAATTAGAAAGCTCATTTCACAACCTGGATTATACAGTGATGGAAGCTCCTATCCTTCCCTCTATGCATGCCAAAATTGGCCGAATATAATTTCCTCTGCATCCTATATCATCTTATATGTAAAATAGGTACTAAGGTTTTGTTCAGCATTAAATAAATGATTGATTGATTGATATCAGATGCTCACCTTACATTTATGTGCATGATAGGGGTAAGCCCCAATTGTTAGATTTAAAATATTTGTAAAACATTTTTTTCAGATGTGGCTTGGCTGCTAAGGCCACAAACTAAATTGAGACATAGTCAAGAGAAAGTGAGGCATTACAAAAAATAATGGCTGATACTGCAGTTGAAGCGGTACCCGGTGATGAAAATGATGATTCCTGGTTGTATGGAGAGTCAACTGGTGACCAACTAGTGGAAAAACAAATAGAAGATGAATCAAAAGAGCAAGAGGAGACTGAGGGACAGGAAGGCGAAGCTGTGAGTTACTTGAACATGTTTTAAAACCACTTTGTGGCAGACAACCTGATATTCCACCTGATAGAAAGTAGTCACTGTAGCTTATGGGTGTTAGCAACACAAGAAGGGCTACACTCACCCTGCAACCCACTGACAACAACCACTTTGAGGTTATAAGTATTTACTGGACTATTATTACCATGTATTTTTGTTGAGTTGAAAAATACATGGTAAATATCCCGTTAACTCTAATAATAGTGTTAGTGACCATGAAAGTTTAAATTCCTATTTACTAGACCTTAATTTTTTTATTTACTTTACAGTAAACAGGTAAGACACTATCAAAACAAAGTTGCCTGTTTGCCTCTTAGTGTGGTCACATTACAAAAGACTGCAAAACCGTGAAGGTGTTGCAGTCTTTACAAATTGAAGTAGGTTATCAAAACACACTACACTCCCTGCCAGATGGAGTGGTGACCTAAAGAAGGTTGCAGGGACTGACTGAATGCGGAAGGCGCAGGACCATGTATTGTGGTGATTTTTTTTTTCGTGTTTTTATCTGCGATCAGTCTTCTGACTATAAACAGATTTGTTAAGAGCTAATTGCTTCATACGGAGTGTATTTCCCAATGGAGACAACTACTCATTTGGTTGTGCGGCTCAGTTAGATAAGACATGTAGATCAAATATGTCCTTTCATTTCAGCCTTTTAGTATAGCTCTGACAAGTTGGCCCAGCAGCAAGCGCATTGGGGTGGTTTTCTAGACGTTTCCAGTACTTCAGGGCAGTCATTTGAATTTACACCTTCACGGTGTTCACCTGGAGGTTGTTATGAATCTCGATATTGGTGACAAGCAACGGGGCTTGTGATATTGTTCTCAGTATAATGTTTTGCATCGGTTGCAGCACAGAGATATTTGAATTGCTGCAGCTACCCCACAGCTGTATCCCATACATCCAAACTGGCTTCAGTATGGTCTTAGCAGTTTGTTGTCTGTGGACAATTTGCTGTTGCGTCCAACTAGCCAATGGAGGTCCATGTATCGCAGTGGCGAAATTTGGAAGAAGCCTATGTCCAGCAGTGGACTGCTATAGGTTGATTTGATTGATCAAAATACAACTTTTATTTTCTTTCCAGGAAGGTGATGAAAAAGAGGCGGGTGATGAAGGGGCAAACGATGATGAGCACTTTGCGGATGTGGGCCGTGATGGCGAAGACCAAAATGGGGATAATGATCAAAATCTTGGTGACTCTGATTCGGATGACAGCGATGACATCAAAGTTACTATTGGTGACACCAAAGCAGCATCGCAAAATTATGCCAGTCTTAACATCAAGGTAAGTGTATGATATGCAGAGAAACTTTGATGTTGAAAGAATCTGCTTACAGGGCTTGGACCACGGCTCGTGCAAATTCAGATCCAAACATCTCTGAGGTGAAACGCAAATTAAATGCCGCCTCGATGGCCAGCAAAAGAGCAATTGTCAGGGCTAAGTTCGATTTCGTCGGCAGAATTGGTGAACGGCTGGCAGGCTATCCTTCAGGGAGTCGCGAATTCTGGTCGCTTGCCAAAGCTGCCGAGGGAAATTTCTGTAGGTCAGGTTTACCACCTTTACTTAAACCCGACGGTAGTTTGGCCTAGAGCGCCAAGGAGAAAGCCGACCTTTTGGGTTTTCTCTTTGCCTCTAACTCGACCGTGAGCGACGGGGGTGCTTTGCCGCCGGATATTCCGTGGTGTGGAACTTCCATGCCGGAAGTAAAATTTACACAGCGGAATGTCCGACGTGAGCTTCGATCCCTGGACGTTCATAAGTCGAGTGGGCCGGATGGTATACCCGCGGTGGTACTTAAGCAGTGTGGTCCAGAATTGTGTCCGGTACTTACACGTCCTTTCACGCTTTCATATTCCAAGCAACAAGTCCCGGCGTCGTGGAAGATCGCGTATGTGCATCCTGTGCCCAAGAAGGGTGACAGGACCGACCCGGCCAACTACAGGCCTATAGCCGTCACCTCCCTTTTATCTAAGGTGATGGAGCGTGTAATTAATACACAGCTCCTGAGGTACCTAGAGGAACACGACCTGCTCAGTGACCGGCAGTACGGTTTCCGTCACGGTCGCTCGACGGGCGATCTTCTGGTGTGCCTCACACACCGATGGGCGACGGCTATCGAGAGTAAGGGCGAGGCTCTAGCAGTGAGCCTCGACATCTCTAAGGCCTTTGACCGGGTCTGGCACCGTGGTCTTCTTACGAAATTGCCCTCATATGGACTGCCCGAGAGATTATGCGGATGGGTGTCCAGCTTCCTGGCCGGTAGAAGCATCAGGGCCGTCGTTGACGGCAGCTGTTCAGACTGCATGGCCATAAACGCTGGAGTACCGCAAGGCTCAGTGTTGTCCCCTACTCTGTTTCTGCTGCATATCAATGACATGTTGTCTTTTGACGGCATTCATTGTTATGCGGACGACAGTACGGGGGACACTTGTTACACGGGCCGCCCCGGTATCTCTCGGGACACAGTGAAGGAAAATCGTGAACAGCTTGTGTCTGAAATCGAGGCTACTCTTACTAGAGTGTCCGATTGGGGTGGACTAAATCTTGTCCAGTTCAACCCTTCCAAGACACAAGCGTGTTTTTTTCACCGCTAAGCAAACCCCAATTACTGTGGCGCCGCAATTTCAGGGCACATCTCTTTCCATCTCCAAAAGTATAGGGATCCTTGGCGTTGACATCTCCAGTGACGTTCAGTTCCGTAGTCATTTGGAGGGCAAGGCTAAGCTGGCGTCCAGGAAGCTAGGTGTGCTCAACTGGGCGCGGCGGTACTTCACTGCTGCACAAACGCTGCTTCTGTACAAGTCGCAAGTGCGGCCGCACATGGAGTACTGCTGTCACCTCTGGGCGGGGGCACCTGAATATCAGCTTCGTCCATTTGACTCGGTGCAAAGACGTGCTGTAAGAGTTGTCAACGATCCTATACTTACAGGTGGTGTGGAACCTCTTCTCGACAGGAGAGACTTTGCCTCCTTATGCGTGTTCTACCGACTGTACAATGGTGTGTGCTCTGAGGAATTGTTTGATATGATGCCCACGGCTACGTTCTATCACCGCACCGCTCGCCACAGACAGAGAGTTCATCCTCACACTCTGCGTCCGGAGCGTTCCAGCACGGTTAGATCCGATAGGGGTTTTCTTCCGCGCACGCTTAGGTTGTGGAATGATCTCCCTGCCTCGGTTTTCCCAAACGCCTACAGTATGGGTTTCTTCAAGAGGGGTCTTAGAAGGTTTTTACAGGGTCGGCAGCGCGAGTGTGGCGCCTCTGGTGTTGCAAACGTTCATAGGCTGCGGTGACCACCGGTCCTTCTGGTGGGCCGTATGCTTGTCCTGCCACCTTAGTGTATAAAAAAAAAAAAAAAAAAAAAAGATATGGTATATATAATTTTTTTTTTTTTTAATCTTTATTTAAGGAGCTTTGCCACAACATGACTATGCCGCTCCATCATAGCCAACCATTATAATAGTTACATATGTCATATGTCTTAAATATTCATCGTACAATAGATAAAGTGTCCTGGTATCTATAATTTCTTATGGGATTTTATATGTATGTGCACCTAATGGTGACATTTTTTTAAAGAAAATCCATTGCTATGAAATGTCTCAAAAACACTTCTTTATGAAATTAATTTTAGTTAGGGTTAGGTTGCAAAACTGTAATTATTATCATACTTGCTATTTTTTTTACAGCGTGGTGTAGGCTTACAGGTAGCAACAGGTGCTGCTGAAAAGCCACGCACTGGTACTACATCCAGTGGTAAAGTGACTTTAGAAGATATGGATGGGCCAGGATGCATCAACGGTGTGCCCGCGCTTGAGTTCAATATTGACACAATAGAGGACAAGCCTTGGAACAAACCTGGTGCTGATATATCAGGTATATCCTTTTTCGGCTATTGCACTTTTGCACAACACACCATTTATGCAGTTTACGCAGCGGAAGCTCTCAAATAATAAAAAAATTCTTGCCTTATGTTTTTTTTTTTTTTTTTTTTGTTGACGCGGGGAACGCATTTACGCGCCTTCATCCCAGCTGCGGGGGCAGCTGGGATGGTGTGTGGGACTCCCGGCCCGGTCCGGAATGGACCGTCCTACCCACTAAACCCCGCGGTGTTCCTCCTCACCCTTTAGCCGGGCCGAGGGATATCAAAAGATTATTCACGTCGACCCGGCTAGGGGCGCCCCGTTCACTCGGGGCTCTCCTCGGGGGAGCCAGATGGGCGGCTCCCCAAAGCTCCCTAAGGAGCTGAAGACCACGCCTGCACCGCTCTCGAGCGCCCCTCTGTAATAGAGGAGACAGAGATCGGCTGGCGCAGGCGTGCGCTAATGGGCACCCCCGGAACACGGGAAAGGTGCCCACCGCCATGTGACCGTTGGGGGGCGGGGTCCCCCGACCTTACGCCCACGGTCAAGAAACAATCGGGGGCGCGCAGTAACTCCTCACCGCGGCGCCCCCGAACTGCGCGGCAGAGCGGGAGCATTATCCGTTACTCCCGCTCCCCCGCACAGTGCACCTCCCGCTTTGCCGCCATCACCTCGTCAACTGACGAGGCGACAGCGGCCCAGCACTGTTGCCGCCGGTCGCGCCGTTATTCACGGCCGGCAGCCCGAACCGCATGGCAGGGCGGGAGCATCTACCCAAACTCCCGCCCCCCACGCAGTGCCTCTCCCACTTTGCCGCCATCGTCTCGCCAGCAAAGGTGGCGAGACGATGGCGACCCAGCATTGCTGCTGCCGGCCGTGAATAACGGCACGGCCGGCAGCAACACACACCACCGAGCAACCCACAGGTGGGTATATCCCGCCTCGGCCGGAATTAGCCAGAGTAGCACAACTCCCCCACAGAGGAAGGGGAGTGGTCGCTACTCCGTTGCCCAGGATGCACCACGAGGAGGATCCGACCCATTGGGGTCCTTAAGATGTTAGTAGGACCCCGCATCCCATTCTTGCCTTATGTTGGGGCAGCTTGATACGGTGGAACAAAGTTCGCCGGGTCAGCTGGTTTATAATCTATACTAATATTATAAAGAGGAAAGATTTGTTTTTTTGTTTGTTTGTTTGTAACGAATAGGCTCCGGAACTACTGGACCGATTTGAAAAATTCTTTCACTGTTGGGAAGCTACACTCTTTGCGGTGAACATAGGCTATATTTTATTCCCGTACTCCTACGGGAACGGGAACTACGCGGGTGAAACCAAGTGACGTCCGCTAGTGACGGAATAAAGTTTAAAATATACATTCTCCTGCAGACTACTTCAACTACGGGTTCAACGAGGTGACGTGGAGCGCGTACTGCGACCGGCAGCGGCGCATGCGCGTCAACGAGGCGGGCGTGGGCATGCACCCCGGGCCTCCCCCGCCGCGGCCTCCGCCCATGGACATGAGGAGGCCTAGCGGTACGGGTAAGCCCCACCTACAATACTATCAATATTTTTATTGTTACACTTTTGCACAACACACCATTGAATTGTGCAAAAGTACACGAAAGGGACCGAATTGTACACGGTGAAATGTGGGCCGGTATAGGCCTCTGCCTACCCCTTCGGGGATAAAGGCGTGAGTATATGTATGTATGTATGTATGTACAATTATGAATCGCCATCTTTTAAAACTTAAATACACACCTTCAATAATATTGACTCAATAACATTGCATCAATATTTTTATTTCCGACATATGTATCCGAGCATATGTCTGACAAAGAAGTAAATTCAAAATGCCAAGATCCGACTAACACGGATCTGAAGAATATTGACTAATATAAGCCTACACTGTCCAAGAAAAAAATATTGATCAATAAAATTTTAACTCGGTCAAACTTTTGTTATGTCATTGTATTACTCAACCATTGTATTAGAACCTCAGTATTACCCCTACACCGTCAATTTATTGAACAATAATTATTGAACAATTTATTGATCAATAATCTTTAATGATCAATATTGTTGTATGTGTATGGGGCCTTTAAGTTCCAATTTGTTTCTTTTTTCGTTTACGTGTGTATGCTATGCTGGACTCCTACCGACTAGAAACACCTTACGTGTCCTGCCTAACTGCATACGGTTGGGAGCCCCGGGTACGTCCTCGGAAGGATATACCCCGGAATATGTTACCTCCACTACAACTACATATTGTATTACACTAGCGGACGTCACGCGGTTTCACCCGCGTAGTTCCCGTTCTCGTGGGAGTACAGGAAGTGAGCTTCCTCACAGCGAAAGAATTTTTCAAATCCAACAAACAAACAATCAAATGAAACAATCAATTATAATATTAATATAGACTAGTGAAGCTTGCGGCTTTGCCGTCGTGGATTTCGGTTCCCGCTCCCGCTTCCCATGGGAATATATTTCCGGGATGAAAAGCCTATTGTTATTCCACACTACAATCTCGGTATCAAACAGAATGCTCCGTTCAGCCAACTCACAAACTTTCGCATTTATAATATTAGTAAGATACATACATATAGTCACGCCTTTATCCCCGAAGGGTAAGGCAGAGGCGTATTATACTCCCACATATCACCTTATGATTTCTTTTTTGTCCCATGTAATAGGTGATAAGACAAGTAAGCCTATTGTTGTATTGAACAGGTCGCCGGTCGTGACGACCCGCTTTGAACATTTGTATGCTGCCCACAAACAAGGCCTTCAACTTGGCTTAAAAACTGTCATGATATGGTCAGCTTAACGTGCCTTCAGAAGCACGGAAACCCTCGCAAATAAATGTCACAAAGAGATCACGTGATGGTCACCTATCCAAGGACTGGCCATAGTAAAAATTGCTTACTGCAGTAATCATTTATAGAACACCGAGTCCGCGGGGCCACGAGCGCTTCACTCTTTATATCGTAAAGAAACATGTTGTATTGTTCGTAACGTAACTAAACCCATGTAATGTGTCGATTTCAGGGCCAGGCAGAATGGATGAGATGCCACCACCAATGACTAACTTCCAAGCTAGAGAAAATACTATACAGGTATGACTGGTCTATACTTATAATACTATACCTAGTTTTGTGACAACATAATTTAACGTTGACTGCCTCTGTGGCGTAGTTGGTAGTGTAACCATTTGCAGCGCTGGAGGTCCTGGGTTCGATCCCTGGGTCGGTCTAAATATTTGTGTGATGCACAAATGTTTGTTTCGAAATTTGGGTGTTTTCTATGTATAATATGTACGTATGTGTATCAGTCGTCTAGATCCTATAGCACAAGCTTATATTAGCTTAATTTGGGCTAGATGATGTTTTGTGTGATTGTCTACAAATATTTATTTATATATTTTTTGTCTAAGTTCTGACATTGTTATTATTATGTTGAAGCGGGATTGAGGGGAAAAACCCATAGGTTAAAAACGGGAACTTATTCATGAGAATTCGCTGTCCGTTTGTCTGTCTGTCCGTCATGAGGCTGTATCTCAAGAACGGTGATAGCTAGATAGCTGATTTTTTTTACAGAAGATGTATTTCTGATGCCGCTATGACAACAAATACTAAAATCTGAAAAAGGGGGGGATTAAGAGGGACTCCTGGCGCAGTCGGTAGTGATACCGCCTGCGGCGCTGGAGGTCGTGGGTTCGATTCCCACCAGAGACAAATATTTGTGTGACCCATAAATGTTTGTCTCAAGAGTCTGGGTGTTTCTATGTATAATATGTGTGTATTTAAAAGTATATAAGTATTAATATTCGTAACACCAGCAGGTTATTCCTAGCTTACTTTGGGATCAGATAGCGTTGTGTGAGATGTCCGTGAATATTTATTTATTTATTTATTTAACTAGCATGACTTTTCGCCCCTTTTGGTATGGAACCCTCTGTGCGCGAGTGTGGTTCGCACTTGGCCGCTTTCTTCATCTTAATGCCTTTCCAGTAAGAACGTCTACTATCACTTGCACCATTTGCAGGTGCAGTTGGTTTAGAGGCGCCAGTAGATCCATTAAAAACGTCATAATAATTTACTTTTATTGTCAAAACGCGTGTTGATGAGCCATGGTGACGCCACTCTCTCACAGTCCATCTGACTAATGATAGTGGTCCTGAAGTTGGCGGTTCAATGATGTGCCTCTTCAGAGATACGATCTCTTGAATCGCTTCGTCTCCACTACTTACGAGTTTCTCAAAGGATACTTAGATGACTACTGTAACTATTGCAAGGTAAACCACCCAATCGTTGGCACTCCTCCAATAATTGGCACTTTAGGGTATATTGCCCATTTCTAACAGAAAAATAATGCTATTTTACTTTTTAATGCATACCTACTACTACATAATGGGCAACACTGAACTGGAATAAACTTGGTTTCCCTTATTTTTTGAAATATACTCTTCTCTAAAGTGCCAATAATTCATCGGACGAGTGCCAATAATTGGGTGGTTTACCCTTCGTCACGCGGTATCACCCGTGTAGTCCCGTTCCCGAGAGAATACGGGAATAAAATATAGCCTATGTCACCCGGGGATAATGTAGCTTCCCAACAGACAAAGAATTTTCGAAATCGGTCCAGTAGTTTCGAAGCCTACTCAGTACAAACAAACAAACATTCAAATGTGATATTGTACAGGTAATGACGGCAGAACGTAGGGAGTACGGTCGCGGCAATATAAGCAGTCTGGGAGGCCACCCGAGAGACATGGGGGCCCCGGAGTTCTTCGGACCACCGCCCACTGAGCACTACTACCCGCCGCCCTCACACCCACCTTACGAAGAACCTAACTGGGGTGAGACCTACACACAATTTTTTTATGCCTACACACCTTTTATTTTTTTTTCTTTTTATACTACTACTGTGGCAGGCAAGGTTACTGCCCACCTGATGATTCGTTACCGTAGCCATAAACGTTTGCAACACTGGAGGTGCTATAACACACGTGCTGGCGACAAGACGAACTCAAGTTTTGACGAACTACTGTTGAAAATTTTCAAGACGCCTTCACGGAAAAACTAGCTTCGGACAACACGTGACCCGTTGGTCTCGGTTCTCGGTAACATGACAGGTTGTTAAGCCAAGTTGAAGACTTCTAGGCGGCTTGAACAACGACGGTTGCTCACTCACAATTTCGATACACCTTTTATGTGTTGAAGTACTTGTTGGTTTCTGTAATTTGATCATGAAGGTCCCCACTAATATGTATAAATTTACGTGCATGCAGCCCCGACGCCATTCGAAGTTATGAATAGTAAGTTGGCACACAATACACATATGTACATACACGACACATTGAACGGAATGTCATAGGAAAACGTTGTGTTGACATTTAAGTACAATTTTAGTTGTTTGTATCTCATAGTACTTGTTTAATTTCTGTAAGATAATGGTTTTGTGTCAACACAAGCAATGAAAGTAACAACGGGTGTACGGGATGATTGATTGATTGCGTTAACGTCGATTCGTATGCAATCGAGTCACCGCCACCTACTTGTAAACGCGGGATCTTTTCTCAACTCCATACTAATTCACGCATACGCGCTTTACCGTGAATCACGATTGGTGTTCGTTAAGGCCTCAATGTCAGCTTCGAGCGAGGCGACTGCGATTTCGGCGCCCGAGTCCAAGAGAGCAGGCTACTTCGAACAAACGTACCGAGTGCGATTTGCTTGTGCATAAACGCAGTGCCGCCTTGCTCTCTTGTACTCTAGCCAAAGAAAATATTAGTATTACACACAAATAGGCAACTCCCTGCCCCTCACTGACCAAGCTTCCCCACCCCCGCCAGTCCCGCCACAGCTGTCTTTATAGTTCTGCGGGTGTGTTGAGGGAACATTTGCTTAGCCTTATTGGTCACACACACACGCGTGTTCTTAGTGTAGGTGACAGAATTAAAAACGAATCATTTGTATGGAGTTTCCGCCCTATGCTCTAGCGCCGAAATCGCCGTCGCCACGCTCGCCGCTATCATCCAGTTTGAGGCCTGAAACTCACACTAAGGACTCTTGACCGTCGAAATTCAACAGTTAAATCACAAAAAAAATTGCTCTTGTGTGAAATTTCATGTTCATCGCAACTTTTTTAAAAGGTTACCAAGTTTTCGATTCATGTATTATTGTAGCAAGATCAAACAGTAATATCTACCGTTTCATCCAGGTCACCCAGAGCCAACGGGCTGGACTCCTAGCGACATTAAAGAGCTCACCCCTGGCCCTATGGGTCCTTCCATGGCCCAGCCGGTACCTCCCCTCATGGGCCCGCCGCATGTAGGGGCTCCCCCGCATATGCTAGCCGCCCCGCCCTTCGCGCCGCCTTACCGCCATCACCCGCCGCCGCATGTGATGGACCGAGAGCGGGACAGGGAGCGGGAGAGGGAAAGAGACCGCGATAGAATGAGGGAGAGAGAAGAGAGGGAGAGGGGGCATCGGGACAGGCGGGAAGAGGTGAGTTGTTTTGTTTATTAGTTTATGCTTTATACTAATACTAGCTGGCGCACTCGGCTCCGCCTGTGGAATTTAGTTCTCGTTCCCGTTTCCCATGGGACCTAATTAGTACGCGGCACAAAAAGTAGCCTATGTGTTATTCCAGACTGTATTAATAATTAATCCCTGTACGTAATCGTTAGAGCATGAAGAGTACAAACATCACACGTCCACACTCACGAACTTTTAGCATTTATAATATTAAAGTAGAGAGGAAATATTTGATTTTTAGTAATCAATAAACGCTACAATACCTCGTTGGCGCAGTAATAATTGTATGCGACTGGCATGCTGAGATCCGGGTCCGGGTTCGATTCTCAGACCAGTAGTTTTTGCGTCACAGATTAACAAACATCCATCCATATAAACTTCCGCGTTTGTAATATTTATGTTATTAGTATCTATAAATAGTATTTTCTTACAAAAGTATGTATTCACCACCTGCTATTATAAAACAGCACCATCGTACTTGTTTTCAGGAGGAGAGAGACAGAGACAGGGATAGAGAGAGGGACAGAGAGCGAGACCGCTCCCGCTCCATCAAACCTGATCGTGTCCGCGAGAAGTAAGTACTATCAAAGATAATATAATAGTGTTACATACAGATAGGCAACTCCCTGCCTCCCACTGAGCAAGCTTCCCCACCCCGCCACAGCTTTCATAAGAGTTGAAGGGTATTTTGAGGGAACGTTTGCTTAGCCTTAGTGGTCACACACACATTCAAGCTCCGTAGAAACAGCGTGTTTTTTTAGTGTAGGTGACAGAATTGAAAACGAATCATTTGTATGAAGAATCCGCCCTGTGTCAAGGACAACGAATAACAGGGCGGCGATTCTGACGTCTAAACTTAAGACAAGAGACAGTACTATTTTTTATATACGCCTTTAGGCGTAACATTTCAGCAAAACCATTAGACAGAAAGACTAATATGAAATAATATGAATACGTAGATTGAAATTTACTGGTGATATGTCTTACATCTAGAAGCGGCTAAACTTTAGACAAGGGAAATTACTTGCCGATTACTGCTCTATACAAGCTGTTGATTTGGTCGTGCACAAGCCTCCTTCAGTGCGTAGTGAACTATAGGTATTATCGATTGCAAGCAACACAAACATACGTAGATAACAAAACCCCAAAAATCCTGTTTTTAGTGAAATATGATTTACGAAGAAAAAATCTTCACCCGTGTATTTAATGTTTACGTCGCCGAGCCAACGCTAAAGCGCAAGTCACACTGCCAGCGGGCGGATGAGCGAGCTAGGCACACTGCGAGCTGCCGAATAACCTACGTGGCTGATGCGAGCGAAGCTACTCGTTTTCGTCGTTAGGCGCGCCCGCTTCGCTAGCTTAACTACCGTCCTCCCCGTTTCGGGTACTCTGACTAGTCGTCGCTTGTCATTCGAATAGCAGTGTCCACGTGTCTAGTCTCATCCGCACTACCCGGTTCGCCCTTCCTCATGTGATCCAATTATCAGCGTCAAACAGTGGTCAGGAGCAAATTATGTTGTTCCTGGAAACTCTGCCACACAAATTTCTTTGTTCATTACAAACGGCGGCAATGTGCGTGCGCAGGCTACTGACACCACTGAGTGTGTAGTGACGCACTTTTTTCGAACTTAGACAAAGTTTCTAGAGTACTTCGCCTATGAACTTTGCGGGCAGTGTAGAGGAGCCATTAGTTATTAGGTTTCATGAGTTTTTAGTTCCAGCTGACAAGTTCGGTGACCTTTATGTACTTTTTTGATTTGATATTAATGATTTGATGATGAGTTTATGTTGATTTAAAAGATTCCTGCCTACTTCAAGGGCTTAGGACCGGCAGAAACACGCTATTTATCATGCAATTGCAAACAAAAACATTAAGTACTGTTAGTAAACATTAGGTATGAGAAAAGTATTCTGAAATGAAGCATTTCTGGCGTAGTTAAAAATTTTAAATCAACTTATTTACAGAATTAATTGAGAATCAAAGCTTAAATACCTATTTACAAAATCATGTAACACGCAATAATTGTTCAAAATGCTCACCCCCAGTGTCTATGCACAGATTGGCGCGGCGCACTAAGTTGCGTTTTAAGCTGCGAAGCACTAGCACATTTGTTTTTATTTGTTCAAATGCCAAAACAATTCTTTCACGTAATTGTGTAACACTCACAATTTCTTCATTGTAAACAAGTCTTTTAATATCTCCCCACAAATAAAAGTCTAAGGGCGTTAGGTCGGGTGAACGCGGCGGCCAGGCTACCGGTCCACCACGGCCTATCCACTGCGTACCAAACACTTCACTTAAATATTCGCGCACTTGGCGTCCATAGTGAGGTGGCGCACCGTCCTGTTGGAAGTACAAGTCCCTATGAAATGCGAGTGGAATGTCATCGAGCATCTCATTAACCACATGTCGGAGTAGCACCAAGTATGTAGCACTGTTCAAACGACCGTCAATAAAATATGGGCCAAGTAGATGATCACCGATGATACCAGCCCACACATTCAGACTAAACCGGACCTGGAACGAGTCCCGCGTAGTAACATGTGGGTTGTGTTGTCGGTGAGCCCAGCAATGTTCATTGTGGACGTTATAAACGCCCACGCGCGTAAACAATGATTCGTCGGACCACAAAATGTTCACGTCCTGATGTTCAAGGAGCCAGTGACAAAAAACTGTCCGAGCGTTATTGTCCTGCGGATGCAACTCTTGAACACGTCGGAAATGGAACGGATGCATTAGTTCGCGATTCAGCAGCTTCCACACTGTGGTATGATGAACACCGAAACGGCGACCGGTTTCACGCGTACTGGCTCGAGGTTCTTCCTCAAAATAATTGAGAATCTGCTCTTGCCGATCAGCTGATAGGCCTTGTGTACCACGACCTTGTGCATGTCGAGGAACCTCGAACTGTCGGTGATCCCTTAAGCGCTGTGTGGCGGAAAGCATCATGCGACGAGATGGTATTGGTCGGTCTGGAAACATTTCCCTGAACATGCGAATTGCATCAACAACGTTATTATTAGAAATAGCGTAAAGGCGCACCATTTCCACCAACTCAACGTTACTGTAACGCTCTGACATCGTTACCGGTGTTGTTACGGACGTTACGTAGATATCGGCGCGTGCGGTTATACTCACGCTGAACGCGGGCGAGCGACTAATTAATTCAAAATTTCAAATTCACCGATCAAAGGCGCCGCCTGAGCCGCTCGCTCCTGCGCGGGGGTTGGAGGGGTAACTTACACGCGCCGCGCCGCCACCGCAGGCCTCCTTTGCCTATGCCTACACATTTTGTATGTGCCTACTAAACTGTAGGCAAAGAAGAAACGGTTTTGAATGAACGGTGAAAATGTACCTATGTAGGTAATAGTATTATTAGAATATTTAGAACCGATTCATACGAGTTGCTTTTTAAATTTATTTTATTTAATAATTATTAAGAACTTAATTTTACTGCCCCATTTTTTCACTTAATATTGGTTTAGTATAAGCAGTAGAGTTCCCGTAGCAAATAGAAAAGAATTTAAGCAGAAAAAAAAAAGTGTAAAAAAAGGTGTCTCGTTTTATCCCGAAATATCAACGAGTGTAGGCAGTACAGTCATGTGTGCAAGTAATGCACAAATGCAGATCACCATCCTGTATTTAACATGAATATGTACCTATATCCGATTTACGCTCGCGAGAAAAAGATCGTTTGATGTATGTTAAAAAAAAGCCGACCAAGTGCTAGTTGGACTCGCGCACAGAGGGTTCCTTATAGAAAAACGGCAAAAAATCACGTTTGTAGTATGGAAGCCCCCCTTAACTCCTCTGTTTTTTCGTGATTTCGTATTTGTTGTTATAGCGGCAACAGAAATACATTTGTGAAAATTTCAGCTATCACGGTTCCTGAGATACGGCCTCGTGACGCACTGACAGACAGACGGACAGCGAAGTCTCATGAATAGAGTCCCGTTTTTACCCTTTGTGTACGGAACCCTAAAAAGTCAATTATAAGAAATGCCCACCTTTGACTTATAGCCCTTTTCGATCACCACGGCATTATTCTCTTTTTTTTTAATATAGGTTGCAGACAGGCTTACGGCCCACCTTATGGTTGGTTGCCGTAGGCTGTGAACGTTTGCAACAACAGAGGCGTTACACACGCGCTGCCGACCCGGGCGCAGGTAGTGACGACCCACTGTTGTATTATGTCAAGCTGCCCATAAGGCGTTCAGTTCTACTTGTCCTTGTTCTTAGACCTACCATTGTACCGTTTATGTACTATAGTTTTTTTTCTATGTTATAGTTGTTGTATGTGTTATATGGACTGTAGTCTGAAATAAATGAATTGAATTAACTTCTATTTATTTACGTTACAGATCGTACAGAAGGGAACGTTCGCGATCAAGAACGCGGCGTCACAAGTCGCGTTCGCGCTCGCCCCGGCCGCGCGAACGCTCCCGCGAGCGCGAACGTTCGAGGGAGAGGGATCGTTCGCGTGACCGCGAGCGCAGCGTCAAACCCAAGAAGGATAAGGAGAAAGATGACGAGAAATAGTCACAAAATACTTTAGTTCTCTTTACAAATATAGATCTTCAACTAACTTGTTTTTTTATTTTATACTACCCGAAATGAAGAACTGCTATTGCGGAAGCGAGAGTCGAAATTTCTAATTTCTCTTGGGGTACCGACCCCTTCACATTTCTTCTTCCGCTCTAGCTAACTAAAACAGATGTTACGCCGAACTATCTATCGCCTCTTTGAACCACTAACGTCAGAAAGGTATATTATGAAAGACAGGATTAATTTAAAAATAAGAACACTCATTAGCGGTGCGATGCAGGTCCGAGGAGGCCATATCCCGAAACTTTTTGTTAAAATCTGAATTGGGCTTACCCGGGACTCCCAAGTCCCAACCGTAGGCTGTTTGGGCGTTACGTGAGGTCCGAAATCCCCCGATTGCGGTCCTCAAATATGGACTGTGCTCGGTGTGGCTGGCATGAACTTCAATTTCCGTACAAATGTTAAAGTACACGCCCTACATTCTCGTTGGAATGCTCGGAAAGCGAGTTTTGTCTCTCACGCTTGCAACCTTGGCTTTCATAGCCCGGTTCTACTCAATTAGATCGAAGTTTCCATCACTGCCTATCAGTAATCCAATGATGTGGTTTTAGTGCTTCAGGCGGCGGTTTGGAATTCAAAACAGCCTCATTGATAAGATCCCCCGTTGGGATCCAAAGTTCTCCCGAGGATTCGTTAGGATGACTTGTCTGCCCATTCGACCCAATGGATAGATATAGAAAATTTATAGCAGTCCTTTGCTTCTATCTTCTTCGAATTCACAACATTGCTAGGTCTCGTTAGTTACTTACACCCTAAACTTAAAAATCAAGAGCTCGTGATCAGAACCGCGGCTGGCTCCTGGCAAAGTATGAGCATTTCCGATCAAAGTCCTCCATCTTGACTTAACAGTGACGTCCAGGTGTTTAATCGTCAATGTGATGTTTGAAATAGGCTGTTAACTATCACTAAGTCGTTTTTAATAGCAAATTAAATCAGACGTTCACCTCCACTGCCACTTACCTATGTGGGTGATCCGGGCCCGCCTTCGGATTTCCTTGTTGCGGATTCGATCATGAAAGGACACTTCGAGCATAGGATTGTTGGATGACAGCAGGCCTTTCTGTGAGGACCACTTTCAATAATCAGGTCTCAGTTCCATAAGTCATCTAGGCAATCGTTTTTTGGTACGGAAGCCTCTGTGCGCGATTCCGACTCGCACTTGGCCGATTTCTTTATTTTCTTGATTACAGGATTTGTTACACCTTACAATAGCAACATACATACATGATCAGTGACAATTTCAGCTATCTAGCTATCATGGTTCCTGAGATACAGCCTCATGACAGACGGACAGCGAAGTCGCAGTCATAGGGTTCCGATTTTACGCTTTCGGTACCGAACCCTAAAAAAATGCCGTCAACCGGTTCTGTCTTTCCACTCTGTATCAACTAAACCGATCAACTGTTGCGCAAAAGGAACTCGATGATCGATCGAGGGACTTTAGTCCTAACCAACTGGTTGATGATATAAGTAGGATAAATAGGGAAAATTGTTCCAGTCGGACCAGCTGAAATATCAAATATTGAAACGGATCAACAAATTCCAACATAGCAAATGAAGATTGGTTGAACAAATCAATAGGTATCGGTAAAAAAAATGGGGCGGTAGACTAATGAAATGTCCAATACGAATATTGTCCTTATATAAACAAGAAAGCCGTGAGATCGTTCTCACCAGACTGCCCCACTCTAGAACGTTTATTGTGGAAGTTCAATCCAAATGACGTTGTCATTTTTGTTTTATTTCAAACTTCGAACAGATGATCCACGTGAGCTAGTGACGTAGTTTAATGCGACTGAGTCACAGCTACAGACAAAGTCTCGCCATAAGCCCCTCTGCACTCTATTGTATAGAGAGGGGCTAAAAGGTCCAATACGAATTAATTCCAACACGTAGGTACCTACTAACGTGAACCTAGCTACCTACAGTAGTGTAGTAGGGTGTAGTGGGGCCCTACCAACACCTCCGGGCCCAAGTCAACCTCACGTGCAAGCTCGTGCACCTGCTGAACAACGGACGAGGCTCTGACGTCGGCGGTCCATTTCAACACGGCGATGGGCTCACCACCTGTTACGTGGGACCGAATTGTACACGGTGAAATGTGGGCCGGTATAGACCTCTGCCTACCCCTTCGGGGATAAAGGCGTGAGTATATGTATGTATGTATGTATGTAGCTACCTACAGATTTTCATTGTTCTCGCGATTTTCTACTTGTGATGTGACTAAACAATATTCAGCAAAGTAAAAACAAAGTAGCATCGGAAAAATTAACGACAAAACCACACAATTCCTACTCGGATAGGTTATTCATCTACTACGAGGCGCCCAGTGAAACTCCTCGGAAAGAGGTCCTCGCTAGAACCGCAATCTCGCCTTCGGGTCCGGGCGGGTGTTATCCCGCTTCGGGGCGTGAGGCGTGTGTAAATTTCTCACTTCACGAAGAACAGCGAGTAGCCCCCTCTCCATGACAAAGATGAACCTGCTGCGTCCTCGTTGCTACATTTTTAGCGGCGGCGGTGTTCCACTTGATTTACCTTTTCTCGTTAGAGATCATGGCTTGCACCATGGTCTGCAACAAGAGTATGCCCACAAGACACGACCAGACTTACACTACTCCACCAATATGATGTGTTTTCGCTTGCAATAAACGCGGTGCTGGTAATCGGTTTATAAGCCACAGATACTTACCGAATCACCCGTGCCCGGTAATATCTGTGACATCCGGTGATAGAGGTTGCCAGGGCCTTTTGGGCACTTTAGGTCTTATTACCGGAATATTCAGTCGGTTCATTAAGTCCATTTCCCTGAATGTCCACTTCCATGCTGTTTTTTTTATACCATTAAGGTGGCAGACAAGCACACGGCCCACCTAACTAATGGAAAGTGGTAACCGTAACCGGGTGCTAAACTCGCGCTGCCGACCCTAAAAAACCTTCTTAGACCCCCTTCAAAGAACTGCATACTTTAGGCGTTTGGGAAAACCGAGGACATCATTCCACAATCTAAGAAGAAAAAAATAACCACACTCCTCCGATTTTTGTGCTGCTATTAGCTTAATGAAACCGTGACTCAAACATGGACGTTCCGAGAAATAGGACTTACAGGCAAGTGGGTAGGATAGGGTAGTGGACTTTTAGGACAATGGACTTACGGGGAAGTGGACTATCAGGGAATAGTGTTCTGTATGTACCTATCTTTATAAATTACATATAACTATGTATATTGTGTAGCTGCATGTGTCTGAGGGTAACGCCAGTATTAAACCAGTAACGGTGCTATACGGTTGTTTCATTGTGTACTTACCTACGAACATTTCATCTGGCGACGAGTGCAAATTACCTACGTATTTTGTAATAAGTGACTTTTTTTTCCTCAAATGCTAAAAATGACCAGTTTTCTTGGAAATTTAAGTGTTTTCGATTATAAAATTCACGAATGGGACGTTTTCTACGGTAAATTGAAACAATTTATAAAGTTAAATGGCATATCGGACGGTAAACAAAGTGCAGTGCTGTTAACGCATTTGTCGGACGATTCCTACCGCTTGCTTCGAAATCTCGTGCATCCAAGGGAGCTCGAGGAAGTACCGTACAGTGAACTGGTTGAAGTACTCGACAAACATTTCACGCCCAAAAGATCGACATTCGCAGACCGGGCGAAGTTCTATGAAGCCGTGAGAGCCGACGGAGAAAGTATAGAGGAATGGGTGGCACGGCTGCGAGGGTTAGCCGTGTATTGTGAGTTTGGCCCAGAGCTGGACATACTTTTACGTGATCGTTTCGTGCTCGGTTTCAAGGCAGGCCACGAGCGTGACAAGCTTTTTGAGCGTGATTCCAAGATATTAACGCTGGCGGAGGCGCTGGAAGTCGCCCAAAAGGCGTCGTGTGCACGACTAGCACGGGCGGACCCCGGCATAGGCACCGACGTGAGTGCTGTCGCCGTGAAGCAGGAGCCGGTTTTCTACGTACGCACTGGCGCCAATAGAGGTGTCTCGCGAACCTCGGGGGCCCCCGACGCTCTTACGAAGATTAGTGGAAGTAAGCCAGCAGCCAGGAAAGAGGATGGCACTGACCACAGTTGCCAAGTATGTGGTTTGAAGAATCACAACGCAACCAAGTGCAGATATAAAAATTATAAGTGTTCAAATTGCGGTCAGAAGGGTCACCTGAAAAAGGTATGCATGATGAGAAAATCAAGGTTGTACAATATCGACACAGTTGGATCGGATTCCTCGCACGGAGACTGTAATGAGTGTGAACTATATAACCTGAGGTATGTCAACTATAAACCTATTAAAATATGTGTTTTATTAAATGGTATAGAAATGTACATGGAGTTAGATACCGGGGCGGGTAGTTCTGTTATATCAAATCAGTTGTATGCTCAATATTTTTCTAAATTTAAACTGTATGATAGTGACTTAAAATTATGCCTGTATAATGGTCATAAAATCACACCACTAGGATATTTTATAGCACAGATAACATATTCAAATTTGAAAGATAAAGTTAAAATATATGTCTTAGAGGGTGGGGGACCCCCGTTACTAGGTCGTGATTTTATGACGAAATTTAATATTTATTTTGGGACGACCACTAATCATATGACGCATTATAACGGGAGTAGTGTGGAAGTGCAACAAATATTGAAACAGTTTCCAGACGTCTGGAAGGACGAATTAGGTTGTTTTAATAAATTTGAAGTTGAATTGAAACTTAAAGAGAATGCATCACCAAAATTTTTTAAATCCCGTACCGTACCCTTTGCACTGAGAGATAGGGTTAGCGCCGAACTTGACAGGTTAGTCGGGTTAGGAATATTAGTGCCTGTTAGTTATTCCGATTACGCCACACCCATTGTTCCCGTTTTGAAGGAAAATGGGAAATTAAAAATTGCAGGTGATTTTTCATGTACTTTAAACAAGGATTTAGAAATAGATAAGTACACCTTGCCGCGTATAGAGGAGGTCTTCAGTAAGTTATCAGGCGGGGAGCACTATTCTAAATTAGATTTAAGTAACGCGTATAATCAATTTAGATTATCGAAGCCCTCCCAAAAACTATGTACAATAAACACACATAGAGGTTTATTTTCGTATAGCCGTCTTGTCTATGGTTTAGCCGGGGCCCCAGCAATTTTTCAAAAAGCTATGGAAACCCTGTTGGCAGGATTAGAAGGGGTAAGCGTCTGGCTGGACGATATCTGTATTACGGGGCCCACAAAACAGGTGCATCTGTCTAGGTTACGGGAGGTTTTGCATAGATTACAAGAGGCCGGGTTAAGGTTGCAAAAAGAGAAATGTGTTTTTTTTGAAAAGAGCGTAACTTATTTAGGTTATTTAATTGACAAGGAAGGGTTAAGGACTAGTCCCGCCAAGGTAGAAGCTATTCTCGGTGCGCCTGCACCGACCGACGTGTTGGGAGTCAAACGGTTCCTAGGTGTAGTAAATTATTACAGGAATTTTATTCCGAGTGCATCCGCACTTATGAATCCGCTACACGAATTGTTACGTTCGGGGGTGAAATGGCAATGGGGTGAACGTCAGCAGGCGGCATTCGACAGCGTGAAGCGCGCGCTGTCTAGCGACCGGGTGTTAGCGCATTTCGACCCGGAAGCGCCGCTCGTGCTGACGGTGGATGCGGGCCCAGCGGGGCTCGGCGCCGTGCTGGCTCACCAGGACCCGGACGGACGCGAACGCCCTATAGCTTTCGCCTCGCGCTCCTTAACGGTGAGTGAAAGAAATTATAGTCAAATACAAAAGGAAGCTACGGCAATTATATTTGGGGTAAAACATTTTCACCAATACGTGTACGGACGACGGGAGCCATTTATTTTAAAGACTGACCATAGGCCCTTGCTATCTATTTTTGGCAACGGTAAGGGCGTATCGGTGACTGCTGCTCTGAGACTTCAAAGATATGCAATCATTTTATCTGCATATAACTTCACGCCGAAGTATATAAATGGAAGAAATAATGAGATTGCAGACTATTTTTCCCGGTCACCCTTATCGCGTTCGTCTTGTGATAGCAGCGAGGACGACAGTTCTAGATATTTCTTTTTTCTAGAAGAGAGCGGAGAACCAGTTATTTTCCGTGATATAAAGAAGGCCGTCATATCTGACGTAGTCATACGTACTGTAATTAAATATATGACCCACGGATGGCCTAGGAAGATACTCTGTAAATCCGTAGCGCCTTATTTCCAATGCAAAACGGATTTAGAGGTGATAGACGGTTGCTTGTTCCGCGGTCATAGAATAGTTATTCCTAATGTTTTTAGAGATATAATGCTGAAAGAGTTACATGCGGGTCATTTCGGAATAATAAAAACAAAAAGTCTAGCGCGTAGTAGAATGTGGTGGCCAGGCATAGACCGGGACATCGAGCGGCAGGTGCTGGCGTGCAGCGCGTGCGCCGCGGCGCGCAGCGCGCCGCCGAGCGCGCCGCCCGCGCCCTGGCCGCGCCCCCCTGCCCCCTGGCACCGCATACACATAGATTACATGACTATAGGCCAAGCGGATTATTTAATTATTGTTGATGCATTTTCTAAGTGGTTGGAATGTGTTCATATGGACCGTGGTACTTCTACACAGGCGCTCATTATAAAATTGAAAGAAATATTTTCTAGGTTTGGTGTGCCTAATGTAATCGTATCAGATAACGATGTAAAGATAAGTTCAGCAGAATTTCATAAATTTTGTCGCGTTAATGGTATTGAACACCTTACATCGCCTATTTATCATCCTCAAAGCAATGGCCTTGCTGAAAATTCTGTAAAAACCTGTAAAAAAATGATAAAATGCATATTTTCAGAAGGCAACATTTGTCAAAGAAAAATAATTGAAAAATTACAGACCTTTTTGTTTAATTATAGAAATACAATTCATTGTGCTACAGGTTCTACACCGGCTATGTTAATGTTAGGTCGAAACTTAAGGTGCAGGTTAGATTTGGTTTTGCCAACTAATAGTTCTACAGACCAAAACATAGAATTAGAACCATTAAAACTAAACCGATGTTTCTGTGTGGGTGATACGGTTTGGGCGAAGTGGTATGTTGCGCGGCGAAGTATTTGGAGAATAGGTACTGTAATAAGGCAGGTAGGAAATAGAATGTTTGAAATTTACTTTAAGGATTACGATACTAAATGTAACAGACATATAGATCAAATGAGAAAGTATACTAAGGCTAGAGAAAATAATGATAAAAATGTAGAAGCGTCAAGTTCTGCCACCTCATCATTGCCAGACGTTGACGATTCACCGCCTGCGTCGCCACCGCAGCCGGTGCCTTCAGCGGTGCCGATGGCCGAGCAGGCCTCCGCTTCCGCGAACTTGCCGCCCGCATCTCCCCCATCATTTTCATTAATACCTGCTGTTACGGGACAGGAGGTGCAGGTCGCAACCGATTGTGGAGAAGGTAATGATGTGGTATGTTCGGTTGGGGACACTACCGTGGTGGATCAAAGTTCCGAAAGCTATCAGAAAAAGGCGGAGGTTTGCGAGGTGATCACAAAGGACGTCCAATTGGCAGAGCCAGCCACCCATAGGCAGGATATTATTACTGATTGTCAATCAAGTGCAGAGATTGCCAGTCCGATTGGACGCTCTAAACGCCCCCGCAAACAGACAGACTATAAGAAATATTTTAAGTAGATAATGTTATTAGATTAAGTATATTCATGTTGTTGTTGCAGGTTTACAGATTAATGTTGGAGGGATGTTCTGTATGTACCTATCTTTATAAATTACATATAACTATGTATATTGTGTAGCTGCATGTGTCTGAGGGTAACGCCAGTATTAAACCAGTAACGGTGCTATACGGTTGTTTCATTGTGTACTTACCTACGAACATTTCAAATAGACATTCAGGAAAATAGCCTTAATGAACTTTAGGGGAAACTGTTCACCATTCGTACGTGGGGCACATTCATACATTGAGTATAACAAAAATACTAACCGACACACAAACACGCCTTTGCCTGTGTACATAGACATACCGACTGCCATGTTGCTAGCGAAGTATCGTGCCAATCGCGCCACTCTGTGTGAGGTAATAAGACGTAACGTGTTTTCGCAGCAGGTAAGCAAAATTTTTTACTGAAGTTTAAATCGTACTGGCAAGTAAATTTATTATGTTTTTATAAAAATAGTCAGGATTCATTAATGTTCACATTGTTTAATTTTGAGTTTTCATCGTTTTATTTCTTTTACTAACGTTGATTTTGTTTACCACTGTAATTTAAATTTGTTTAAGGCCTGGGGCACAATCGGACGTTTTTGCAGGGGCGCATTCGTACGCGTTCGAATGCTCCCCTTGAGATCAAAATTACCACAAATACTCACATAAATTTTATTTTTCAATAAATTTTATAGATACCTTCTGTATTTTTTTCAATTATGATATATTACAATAATTCAGCATTTTTATGTAAAATCGATCGGCAATATAATTTTTATTAAGTAAATATTATAGTTGATATCAAATCGCAGGTTCGTGGTACAGATAATAAGAAAAGATTACCTAGGCACGCCTAATCTTTTATTCGTTCGTAACATTTATTCGTTCTTGGATGAAGAACGAATAAATGATTTAAATTTATATAGGTAGATTCCATATACCTACCTTGAAAACAGAAAAACTCAACAGAAGAAAAATCAAATGAATTCCGTATATGCAGAGAGCCAGCAGAAAAATGAATTATGAAACAAAAATCAAATCTTTTAATTGATAAAATATATTAAGAAATGAATAGTAGGTATAGGAACTTAATTACTAACCAATAACAAAAGAAAATTAAAATACTGTTCAATGCAACACTAATTTAAATGTGATATCAGGAAATTAAAGATAATAGTCATGTTTTGATAAATTTTGAAACAGGCCGCTGTTATTTAACTGTCGAAAAAGTACACTCAGTTATGAAATTTGGCGAACAGGACCGAAAGTGTTTTAACTTCGGAAGAAACTGGGATCATCATGATAATTCCTTTTTCTGATATAGAAAGCGTACCTACACATTTTGTTTATTAGACTACGTCCTCAGGTCCTCCCTAACCGCTCGGCACATCAAGCAGGAGTAGAGTTTATGATCTTTTCAATTAACTAAAATAATTTAATAAGCATTAAGGTTGAAAGTGACCACCAAAATGTCTAATTACTAACTTACAGTTTAAACCGATTTTTTGTGTTATTTTTCCCAAGAACAAATATTGATTGGGAGTAAAGTTAAATATGATTAAGATAGTTCTGTGATAAACAAATTTTCTTATCACATTTTTGGGAGGTTAATAGGCTTTTCAATTACCATGTATGAATCTACCCCACGCGTATGAAAGTACCCCACCTACTGTGCGGAAGTACCCCACCCATGGGGCGCGTTCGTACAAATATCTTATCGTCGAAAAATTGCTGTAGTTCTTTCACCGTTTGACATAATAGTTTCAGAAAATTTGGTCACTGACTACAATATATTTTCTACGTTTAGGGATATAAACGAGGTAATTTTGACTAATAATCGTGGAGAAAAAAAATAAAAACTAAAAATTGTACGAATGGTGAACAGCTTCCCCTACTGACTGGACATTCCGGTAATAAGACCTAGGAGTAGCCGTAGTCCCGAAGGAGCCATGGCTGCTATCTAGAGTCCATGACCGGTCTGGTAGACCCGATTGTAGCATTCTTCTACGTTAATTGCTCAAGACGCGCCTTAAGTCTTGCATGAGTTTCACACAGCGTGCTGGGACCACTGAGTCTCTATTTCTTGGAACGCAGGCGTGTGGTGGCGTTTAGGCATTGCTTTGCGACATTTAAATAACAGCCTCACCGGAGATAAGAAACTCTTTTTACCCTGACGGCGGTCGCTATCAGCGGGTAGGAAATCTAGCCGCGCTGTGGGCCATCAGGGTCTCCACTCATTTAGTCCCTGAATACCTAAGGGCCCTGCTCTCCACTATCTCTTCTGCAGGGAGCGTCGGGCCCCTTTATTTTGAGCAACAACAGCGAAAGTGCAGTTGTTGCGCCGTCCTCAGTTTTGGGGCCAAACTTTGAAAGCTATCAAAAACGAGTCCCACATACTTTCTTTCCCGTGGCACTACGGCTTGGCACTACCAGTAGTGTAACGGGAAAGTTGTGAAACAAATGAGAATCGATAAAAGAAATGAAGATCGGCAAAGGTGCGTTGCGAAAACTACAAAAAATCGTAGAACATACATGGGGGTTAAATCGATAGGTATGGAACCCTGCTACCAGCTAGTGGCGGCTTGACACCCTAAAAGAAACACCCAGTATAATTCAGAGATATTTCCTAAAGTGATTTTGGTTGCTTTGCAAATATTTTACGAATTGCTGTTGCTTTTTTCATTAATTACGTGACGTAAAATTCAAATATTTGAATCAACTGAAGTTTCAATTCTTTTTAAAACAATTGAAGTTATAGCGTTTGAAAAAATATTCAAACTATTTGGAGAGTAAGACATTTCGAAAAATAATTGTAAAACTTTACACTTAACAAAAAAATATAGTACGAATTGTTATCAAAGACCATCATGCTACTTTATGATTCAGGAAACACGAAACGCAGAAATATTTTTTACATATAGTACATGTCGTAGATACTTGTTTAGTATGGGCGTACATTCTCCCCATTTCTTTATAAGCTTTTGAATAACATAGCAAACATCTGTTACGCTTCTTACGATTTCCACTTGTCCTTCCTGAAGTCTGTCTCAATTCATGTTTTTCTTCTTGCTTTTCCTGGGTATCAAAAGGTTTGTTTAGTAAAGCCGTTATTATTTCTTCACGAAAAGTGACGACTTGCATTGGTTTCCTCCCAATTTTTTGCATGAAATGATTGAACAGAAGGGACGCATTTACAATAGCTGTATTGAATAACAATTCAAAAGCTACCTTATGCTACCAACGAATTGTTTTCCTCAGTGGAGAGAAATAACTTGCCATATGGTCGGAAATATCAACGCCTTGTTTTGCTTGGTTATATTTTATGATGGCAGAAGATTTCATTATTTCTACACGTTGTCGATTTAGTTTACCAGTTGATTCTAAATTTGATTTATCACGGGTAGATAAAAAATACACCTCTCTCTTGTCTTTCCACTTTGCAACCACGATTCCATCTTTATTTTCCTTTCCAAATATTTGTCCTTTATCGATCTTTTTTGTAATTATGCTTACTGGTAACCCCTTTCTATTCTTCCTCAGTGTACCAAGATGGTGTGTATTCCTGTTTAGAAGTTTTTTTGCTCTGCTTTTGGTAGTGAGGTATAATAATTGTCCGGTGTAAACTTTTACCCTCAAAGTATATCCAAATGGACTGCATATCTTGAACATTTTGACGCCATATTTGTTTCCGAATAAACGGAATATATTGTAAAAATAAAAGTCGTCCTCTAAATGGTATCATCGTCTCGTCTACGGCAACTGTTTCCCCAGGAGTATATTGCTTCTGAAATTGGTCCTGTAGCATGTCTATCAAGTTTCTAACTTTGTATAGCCGGTCCGAAGTATCCGATGTTCTATTGTTTGCAAAGTGGATGTTGGTTAATAATAACTGAAATCTGTTTCTGCTCATGCGTTTTGGTACCACGCTATTTTTATATAAAATGTTTTCACTCCAGTACCTAATACTCTATTTTCGGATATTGTACCAATCCCATATAAAGAATGATCCCAAAGAAAATTTCTACATTTGTATCTTTCCATTTATTCATTCTAGAGTGTCTACTTAATCTGTGAGTTTCTATAAATTGCTTCGCATTCAAATTTGTTTCTTCAGCTATCATTTTATATATTTGGTCAGTCAAAAAACATTCATAAACATGAATAGGCTTTAGCAATTTTTTGTCTTCAGGAAAACTGTTATCATACTAAATGATTCTTCACCTTGAAATCCAATATTTAGTTTCAAATAGTTACCATCTGCATCAAACCATTTGCCATCATCAAGTTCAATAATGTTATCTCTTTGGGGGCTATTTCGTTAATCTTTTACGTACATTTGCTCAAGTGTTTCTCGAAGCAGTGCAACAACATCCTCGTCATTGTCAGATGTATCCGATGATTGAGTTAGTGATCTAGATGGGCTATAATTATTATCACCAGATCCTGCTGAAAAATCATTGTCAGGCTCATCGCCCAATACTCTTAATAATTCGACCTCTGTTAAGGTCTCCGTATTCACTTTCGGTCGTTTTCTACGACGAACGCTTGAAGCAGTTGATGTACTTGGGGCCTAGAACAAAATAAATTGATTATTATTATGAAAAAAGCCAGCCGAGCAAGAAACGTTACTTTGTAAATCATATTCTCGTAGCACGGAAAATCATAAGAATACTTACATCAATGGAGTGAGAATTTTGTCTCTTCTTTTTATTCATTGGCTCCATTATTTCTATATCCAATAAAATATTATTCTGACAATATCGAGATGCACTACGCCGCAAATAGAAATGTCAACTTATCTATCATTTGTTTATCTAAGCAAACGGTAGTGCGCAGGCCAAGTTCCAGCAACAGGCCGAGCGCATGCCGCGTACTCTATTTACACGAACCGCTTCGACCCACTTTTGACCCCCCTGTAGTTACAATTTATCATAAATAGATAGCAACATGCAAGAAGAATGTATACCTTCATTTTCATAAATATTTACAGTGGTTCTATTTTATTATCGAGAATTATCGTCTTTCAGAATACAACCGAATATCAAGAAAATATCGAGATTTATCATGATAAGAGTGTTGAGAGCGTATATTGAGAGTGTCCGGTCTATACCAAGTGCAAAGTGCAACTGATGGTTATGCTACGACAATAGAAACAGTTCGAAGTTTACGACATTAGTAGCACTAACATAATAATTATGAGCACAAAATTATTAAATTAGTAGGGGAAACTGTTCACCATTCGTACGCAGGGCACATTCATACATTGAGTCTAACAAAAATACTAACCGACACACAAACACGCCTTTGCCTGTGTAGATAGACATACCGACTGCCATGTTGCTAGCGAAGTATCGTGCCAATCGCGCCACTCTGTGTGAGGTAATAAGACGTAACGTGTTTTCGCAATAGGTAACCAAAATTTTTTACTGAAGTTTAAATCGTACTGGCAAGTAAATTTATTATGTTTTTTTAAAAATAGTCAGGATTAATTAATGTTCACATTGTTTAATTTTGAGTTTTCATCGTTATATTTCTTTTACTAACGTTGATTTTGTACACAACTGTAATTTAAATTTGGTCAAGGCCTGGGGCACATTCGGACATTTCTACAGGGGAGCATTCGTACGCGTAGACATACCGACTGCCATGTTGCTAGCGAAGTATCGTGCCAATCGCGCCACTCTGTGTGAGGTAATAAGACGTAACGTGTTTTCGCAATAGGTAACCAAAATTTTTTACTGAAGTTTAAATCGTACTGGCAAGTAAATTTATTATGTTTTTTTAAAAATAGTCAGGATTAATTAATGTTCACATTGTTTAATTTTGAGTTTTCATCGTTATATTTCTTTTACTAACGTTGATTTTGTACACAACTGTAATTTAAATTTGGTCAAGGCCTGGGGCACATTCGGACATTTCTACAGGGGAGCATTCGTACGCGTTCGAATGCTCCCCTTTAGACCATAATTGCCACAAATACTCACATATATTTTATTTTTCAATAAATTTAATAGGTTCCTTCTGTATTTTTTTCAATTATGATACGGTACAATAATTCAGCATTTTTATGTATAACGATCGGCAATATACTTTTTATTAAGTAAATGTTATAATTGATATCAAATCGCAGGTTCATGGTACAGATAATAAGAAAAGATTAGGCACGCCTAATCTTTTATTCGTTCGTAACATTTATTCGTTCTTCATCCAATTTTTAGCTACGGCTAAAAGATGGATGAAGAACGAATAAATGATTTAAATTTACATAGATTCCATATACCTTGAAAATAGAAAAACTCAACAGAGAAGAACAATCAAATGAATTACGTATATGCAGAGAGCCAGCAGAAAAATGCATTATGAAACAAAAATCTAATCTTCTAATTGATAAAATATATAAAAATTGTAGGTACAGTAAAGAAAGAAGAAGTAGTAATGAAGTAGCTTGCAGGAACTTAATTACTAACCAATAATAAAAGAAAATAAAAATAAAATACTGGTCAATGCACAACTAATTTAAATGTGATATCAGGAAATTAAAGATAATAGTCATGTTTTGATAAAATTCGAAACAGGCCGCTGTTATTAATTTGTCGAGAAAGTATACTCAGTTACAAAATTTGTGAACAGGACCGAAAGTGTTTTATCTTCAGAAGAAACCGGAATTATCATCATTATTCCTTTTTCATGATATAGAAAGCGTACACACTTTGTTTATTAGACTATGTCCCCAGGTCCTCCCTAAACGCTCGGCACATTTAGAACGAGTAGAATTTATAATCTTTTCAAATAATTTAAATAATTTAATTAGTATTATGGTCGAAAGTGACAACCAAAATGTCTAATTACTAACTTACAGTTTAAACCGATTTTTGTGTTATTTTTCCCAAGAACAAATATTGATTACGAGTAAAGTTAAATTATGAGTAAGATAGTTCTGTGATAAACAAATTTTCTTATCAATTTAATACATTTTTGGGAGATTATTAGGCTTTTTAATTACCATGTATGAATCTACCCCACGCGTATGAAAGTACCCCACCTACTTTACGGAAGTACCCCACCCATGGGGCGCGTTCGTACAAATATCTTATCGTCGAAAAATTGCTATAGTCCTTTAACCGTTAGACATAATAGTTTCAGAAAATTATGTCACTAACTACAATAAATTTTCTATGTTTAGGGATATAAACGAGGTAATTTTGACTAATAGTCGTGGAGAAAAAAAATAAAAACTAAAAATTGTACGAATGGTGAACAGCTTCCCCTACTTAACTTGATTTTTGGAAGTTTAATTCCAAATTTTATAAAAACCTACTCTGTACACATATCAAAAATTCAAAATCAAAATTACATTAATATTTTGCCTACAAAACCAATCGAGGCTAATATCACCGGTTATGCTCATGGCACGTAGCTTAATAAGGACCCCTTCAGAGCATAATGACCAAAAAGCAAAATGATCACTACAATCAAAATGTTCAATATGCAAAATGTTCAGAACGCAAAATGTGCAAAACGCAAAATGTTCAATATGCAAAATGTGCAAAACGCAAAATGTGCACCACAAGCAAAATGTGCAGAACGCAAAATGTACAACCGATACTTAGGACATGTTCACAACATTTTTTAATTACATACATACATACATATCATCACGCCTGTTTCCCATCGGGGTAGGCAGAGACTATGGCTTTCCACTTGCTACGATCCTGGCATACCACTTTCGCTTCTTCTACTTTCATAAGTGCTTTCATACACGCTCGCCGGTTAAGGGTACTCTTGACCTGGCCTTTTTCCAGCAGGTCATCAATTTGGTTACCATGCGTACGCCGAGGATGACCCCTACCAGCTTGCCCATTCACTATCGCCTTATAGATCTGTTTAGTCAGTCTATTTTCATCCATCCTCTCAACATGTCCAAACCATCTAAGCATCCCTTTTTCTATCTTTGTCACTACATCTTCAGTTATACCACATTGTTTTCTAATCACGCTATTCCTTTCTTTGTCCATCAATTTCACTCCAGCTATACTTCGCAGACTTCTCATTTCCACTGCATTAATTTTACTTTCATGCTTCTTCTGCCACACCCAACTTTCACTACCATACATAAGTGTGGGGATAAGCACACCCCTATGCACAGCCACTCTCGCCTTCTTAGACACGCTTTGACTGCTCATAAAGGTATGCATCGCCCCATTCACTTGATTTCCTGCCAAAACTCTTCTCTCAATATCCTGGTCACACTTTCCATCCCTCGTAAATTTTGAACCCAGGTACCTATACAAATTCTTTCACCTGTTCCACTCTTTGCCCTTCGATAATAATAGGGCAATTCGTCATACATTCCTCTCTTTCAAAAACCATTACTTTAGTCTTACTTACATTCACTTTCATTCCTCTACCTTTCAGCGCCTCATGCATAATATTAACCATCAACTGCAACTCCTCCGCCGATGCAGCTAAGATCACCTGATCGTCAGCATATAGGAGGCATTTGATGGTCAGCTCGTTCAGTTTTATACCACACGCACTCTCTTGCAATTCTTTCAAACAACTGTCCATGTACAGGTTAAACAGCCACGGTGACGCTACACAACCCTGTCTCACACCCCTTTCTATATTAAAGAAGTCCGTGCAAGCTCCGTTGATCCTGACACAAGCACTTGAGCCCTCATAAAGAGATTTCAGTGCTCGTATCAAGCTGCTGCTCACCCCGTACAAAGACAATGTTGACCATAGTTCATTCCTCACCACTTTGTCATAGGCCTTCTCCAGATCTACGAATACGCAATATACCTTTTGACTTTTCGCCAAAACTTTTTCTGCTATGCATCGTAAGGAGAAGACCTGATCCGTGCATCCCCTTCCTTTCATAAATCCTGCTTGAACATCCCACATTTTTCCTTCACTTTCATTCATCACTCTTTTTATCAACACTTTCGCATACAGTTTACCGACGATGCTGAGCAGGCTTATGCCGCGGTAATTTTTGCACTCTTGCTGCGACCCTTTTCCTTTGTACAGCGGCACAATGACCGCTTTGGACCATTCTTTTGGTACGCTGCCATTCCTCCAGCACAGATTAAAAAGGCGGTACAGCTGGTCAATCACCACGCCACGTCCTGCTTTCAGCATCTCAACGGAAACCCTATCAATCCCAGCAGCCTTGCCTAGTTTCATACTATTCAATGCTTCCACTATTTCTTCCATGCTAATGTCGTTTTCATTACCAATTTCATTCATTTCACAAAAATGAGTTTGCACTTGCGTATCCTCTTTATCAAATAGACTTTCAAAATACTCCTTCCATATTTTTAGCACACACTCTTCTCCTCCCACAAAACTTCCATCCTGGTTTCTGATCTTATTAAGCGGTGATGTGGTCTGTTGACTCCTCACCGCTTTTATGGACTTCCAAAAGAATTTTATATTCTGTTGGAAGTCACCAGATAACCTTTTATCAAATTCATCTCTATCATTCTCCTTCTTTCTTACTAACACCTCTTTTGCCACACGCTTATACCTTTTATACTCATCGTTGGCCATTCGTACATCCTCATCTGTTGCCTTCTGCATTCTTTGATTGGCCTTTGTAGCCAGCAAGTCCAACCATGCTTTCTTCTTATCAGACAACGCTTTCAGAACTTCCGCGGTCATTCTTTTTAACTTACATCCTTGGCTTCTCTTGCTCACACCACACAGTTCAATCGCAACTTCCACGAGTCCTTCCTTAATCGGCTTCCATAATTCTTCAATCTCACATACTTCATCTAAATTATCAAACTTTTTGCTTAGTTTGCTCACAAATTCCTCTTTTATACCTATCTCTTGCAAATTCTCAACTTCTATGCGTTCTAGTACACTAACAGGTTCACGCACACGGTGCCTCCACCGCTGAAACAGACCTCTTACTCGGCTGACAACCAAGAAGTGGTCTGTGTCAATCCCAGCACCGCGGTAGGCTCGAGTGTCTAGTACTTTCTTTCTCATCCTTGCGTCAACAATCACAAAGTCAATCATGCTCCTCTTACTTCCTTCTTGTCTCGTAACCAAGTGGATATCTTTGTGGTGAAACATGGTGTTAGTCACCACAAGATTCCTCTCCAAACATACTTCAAGCAAACTTTCTCCATTTTCATTCACTCGCTCATCACCAAACTTTCCCAATACTCTTTCATACCCATCACGCTTGACTCCAACCCACCCATTAAAATCGCCTAACATTACTATCCTCTCATTTAGTTTGCACTTACTCAAAACATCACTCATGCTCTCCCAAAATGCCTGCCTCTCGCTTTGGTCTCGTAAAGATCGGCGCCACCGCGCATCTTGCGGAGCATATACTCCTAAAACAAAGATGCGGGTAAGTCCAACCTTCAGCCTCAACCAAACGAGTCTTGGGCTTACACATTCATATTCTGTGACACATTCATTCATTCTCGCAGACAGTACTACACCAACGCCCTGACACGCTTTACTGGTTTTAGGCACACCCGACCAGTAGGCAGTGTAGGGTCCATGTGTGGTGGTGTCACATCCTTTCCTCTTTGTCTCATTCACGCACAGAATATCGAGTCGTCTCTCTTTCATCATCTTGCATACTTCCTCAATTTTGTCTATCATACCTCCTCTTACATTCAACGTAGCAAAGTGGCTATCACCAGTCCACTTTTCGCCTCGATGGGAAACGAGACGTGATGGGTATTAGATTTTTTTAAATTTGGTCAATAGTCCAATTAATACCTTTCATAATAAAACCTTTGGTCTAATTTTTGCATATATTTTTATATTTTATAATATGCAACCTTGATGGCAAACTTTATCAAATATACAATTGATTTCTAGTGGGTAATGATCCGACCACATTACATCATAAATAACAGGCGCCGACACTACAAAATTACGAGCTGCCTTTGTGACCACACAATGGTCCAACCAACATGAACCATGTGCCTCTCTCACAAAAGTATAAGTGTCCGAGTTAGTACCTAGCAACTCTGTATCAACATTATCCATTCCAATTTCTGAGCGAAATCTATGAGCTCGTCAAAAAATGTGCATGTTGGGTGAGCATTGAAATCGCCCAAAACATATTATAACAGATGTTAGAGTTATCTATAACTAGCCGATGCCCGCAGCTTCGCCCGCGTAAAAGTTATTCCCGCTTCCGTGGGAACTTATTCCCGGGATAAAAAGTGGCCTGTGTTATTCCATCCCTGTGCCGAGTTTCAGCCAGATCAGAGAGTGAAAGAGTAACAAACATTCACACTCACAAACTTTCACCTTTATAATATTAGTAAGAAGAAGAAGTAAGATGGCACACACTCAGGCAGTTCGTGAATTCCACTAAATTACTCGCCTCGTCCATTCATCAAAAGCCTTTGATGCTCTTTTTGCGTTCTGCACATTTTGCTTGTGTAATAATACAGATCAGTGCTTGTGGTGCACATTTTGCGTTTGGCTCATTTTGCATATTGAACATTTTGCGTTTTGCACATTCTGCGTTCTGAACATTTTGCATATTGAACATTTTGATTTTAGTGCTCATTTTGCTTTTTGGTCATTATGCTCTGAAGGGATTAGGACGACCCAGTGAGCATCACCGGTGATGCTCACTGATTTGTATGTGGCGTGGGGGCAAAGTATTGCGTTTTGTATGGGTGGCAGCCAACGTGTTAATTTATGACATACTAACCCTTTCTAATACTAATTCTTTTGTACATTTTTATTTTTAGACATACAAACCCGCTTGGTAGCCTAGGTTTCCACGGTCTTCTCCCACCTGGGCTTCTTTCAGCAACGCGACGTCATTAGTTACACCTCCTCACACACACACACTTTGGCAACTGCAGTTATTTATTTGGTATATTATGCCATTTTATAAAATGTTCACTGCTGTAATAAATCCCGTGAAAAAGAAATGGAGGCCAAGGAACGTGATGCAGTCTAAGAGACGCTACTGTCAGTTGGTGTAGAATGGTTAAATTCCTTTCTTAGTGATGTGGTTTGCACCCATCAGAAAATGTGAAATAAAACAACAAATTCTTTGTAATATTATTACAGAAATGCTTTATTATAATTAATGTCTAAATAGATGGATCATCATATAAATGTTATCTAGTACAACCTACAAGGCGCGACGTCTAGAGCCGCGAGCAGTCTCACCTCACCGCTCTCGACGCCTCGACTTATTCCATCACATATGGGTTTTACAAATCATTTTGTTAACATTTTTGTACAGCCATATACAATAATTTTATTTTCAATTACATCTAAACGTAAAAAATCTTGAGGTGTCGTAGGAAACTACGCTTCCTATTAAAAATTAATTACACAGGGGGAATGAGGAGTAGCTACGCTTGTGACGTGCGACCGGCAAGGTAGACCTCGGGACTACAACTATCAGTACAGGACTTTACAATCATCACTATAACCTACGACATCTAACATAAGCATCGCCCACAGATAAGCGCTCGCTCCGAACTTCTTCGGAGACTCATTAACTAAATAACTTAAATTAATTACATAAAAATATACAAAAATATCATTTTCACAAATTATACTCGACAAACTATACACTCCGGCACTAAACGAGATAAGCTATGTACGATTTTAAAGCCGGTTTTTAACTTAAACGAGAGCTTGACTTGAAGAATAGTACAAAATAATAATATAATAATCACGACTATAGTGCCGATTGTCCAGAACTGCCTGCGGCATCTCATCGTCGCTCTAGAAGATTCAAGGTCCCCTAGCCCAGCTAATAGTAAATCTACAACGAGCTAAAATTACGGAAACGCCGGGGCCCGCGGGCCGCCGCTTTCCTTCGATTCATAAATTACACGAGAATGAGAGACGTTCAAATATTTATACATAGATTCATACGAACAACGAATAATACTAGAACACTTAAGAGCTACAAACGCAAACACTACGCCGCGGTGACGCGACGGCCGAGCACCGAGTCGGCGTCGACGCTGTACAACTATTGTTAGTTACAGTTACCGTATATCGTACATCGTATCGTTCTGTACATCAGTCTGCCGCTACGTATGTACAGGCGCCGGCGAGGGAGCGACCGGCTCTATAGTTACAAATGTACAATCGCAATATTCACAAAATGTATATTAGGCGGGCGACACGGGCGCCGTCGCCGTCGCATCACGCTAATACTGCACTACGACGTACGTGCGACTACAGCACGGCGCTGGGCGGCGGCGGGCCGATGGGGCCCAGCTCGGGCGCCTTCATGAAGAACTTCTCCAGCTTGGCGATGATGTGCTTGCCGTACGTGTACTTGCGCAGCGAGCCCACGTGCGGCCGGATCTTGTGCATCAGCACCTTGCGCTGCGTCGGCTCCGCCACGTCGATCATCTTCTGCACCACGTAGTTGGCGTACTGGTCCTTCATCATCACGTGCAGGGCGCTGCTGGCACGAGAGAGACACACATGTAGTACATGTCGGGTGTAGGTAGGTGGGTAGGGCGGGCAGGCACGTATATAGACACTCACTTGTCGTTGAAGCCGCACAGCTCGTCGATGAGCAGCGCGCGCTCGGTGCGCGTGGCGTGCGAGACGCACTTCTCCACCACGTTGGAGGCGAACTTGTGCTGCGACAGCTGCAGCACCTTGCCGCGCACGCCCGCCACCAGCCGCGAGCGGTCCTCGCCCGCGCCGTGCTCCAGCACGTGCTGCACCACGTAGTTGCCGTACTGGTCCTGCACCACAAAACACACGCACACTATATTATACGTTCACTCCCGTAAGGCGTACGTTGTATTTGTTAAGATTACCAGGATGGTCATTTTTAGCTCAATGTTTACCTCCAGTCCGAAATGAAACACGAGGAACAAGAAGTCCATTACTAAAGATAAATAAGGGGTCACAGGGTAAATATAATTTTAAAATGTTTGTTCTCCGTTCAGTATTATTGTATAGCTGTGTTTCGCCGAAGCCAAACCTCTGTCTTTCCTGTGAGAATATAAAACTGATCTGTTGACGAGCAATGTTGTAAATGGCATATCTTTGGCGTTTGGCCGTGCGCCGACAATGCTTCGCCGAGCCGTCAAAAACCTACATAAAGTGGTTCGTAGCGTAGAGTGAGATGGGGGTGGGGGGGATGTTACCTGTATGAGCTGGTCGGTGTGCGCGTGCAGCTCGGCCAGCACGGGCGCCGTCTGCTCGGGCGTGCAGTGCTCCAGGATGCGCTGGATGACGCGGCAGCCGTACGGGTGCGTCGACAGCGCGTACACCTGCCCCGCGAACGCGTTGATTATGAACTGCAGCGCCGTGGGCTCCACGCACTCTATGCACTTTTGTACCTGCACACACATTACAATACATTAACATTTCGATCGAAAATTACAAAATTATAAAGGATTACCTGTTTGACTGTGGCATTGTTAAATGAAAGATAACTTGAGTGAGCAAGCAAAATAATGAAAACCAGACAAATAGACAACCGACGAAATTTCTTTTGCATATCAAATTTATCTCGTAAGTATTGTCGAAGTAATAAATGCATTATCACTCATGTCTGAAGTTCCCTAATACCGGTAGCAGAAATTATATTTCGATTAGTTCAGTCTGCAAGACTCAGAACAGCATTATGTTTAAGACTTTTTAAGCTGAAATCAGGCAGTCTATTCAGCGACCGTTTATGACTGCCATAAGATGGTCACCAAACTTTAAAGTACTGAAACTATATACAACTACACATCAATACTTACAACATGATTTCCGTTCTGGTCTTTGACACATTTAAGGACATGTCCGTCGAGTTCCCGCACGACCTCTTGCTGTTGTTCGGCGGGTATCGATTCTAGTGCTTTCTGTATCACCCGACATCCATACATTTGGAGAGCCAGGTTTAGAACATGCCCACGGACCTACAAGAAATTGACAAATATATTAGGTATGATTATAAATGGTTGTAAATCAAATGTTCTTGGGAGTTGATGTTGCTGAGTAGATTTTTGTCAACTGAATAAGTGGTGATTATTGAAGCTTTGTAAAAACATTTTGTAGTCTAAAAATTGCATCTCACATTTCAATTGCAGGATTACAATTTTCTAAATATTTAAGAAATGAATTCAATACCTTTTGTGCCAACGTGGTTTTCTGTTCCGTCGTGCCAAACTCAAAGAATTTCTGTATTACGTAATTTCCAAAAACATCTGTCATTAGACTATATGCGGCGCCAATAATTTCATTGAATACCATTTGTTTTTCTTGAACTGTTGCTCTTTCTAGTTTCTGCTGGATAAATCTGAAAATAACAAGAAACCCATATTATTTTTTAATACAGTAAGGAAAAAATAATAAAAATAAATATTTGTGGACATTCACACACAACAACAGCCCAAATTAAGCTAATATAAGCTTGTGCTATGGGATCTAGACGACTGATATACATACTTATATATTTCTAAATATATACTTATTATACATAGAAAACGCCCAAACTCCGAAACAAACATTTGCGGATCATACAAATATTTGGACCGACCCAGGAATCGAACCCAGGACCTCCAGTGCCGCAGACGGTACCGACTACGGCACAGAGGCTACTCTGAACATAAAGCGATGAAACAACTGTTTCGGCTAGGAAACTCTTTTTACGTGCTCATTATACACTGAATCAATACGCGCCTTGAATCGGCTAGGAAACTCTTTTTACGTGCTCATTATACACTGAATCAATACGCGCCTTGAATATAGCAAGATTGAAGAACTTGAGAATAAAGGTAATCTATGATAGACAAATGCACTGTTACAACTCAAGCGCACCTGTAATGCCTAACACTGTGAGACCTAGTGTGGCTTGGCTATTTTGACATATTCTGTATACTAACAAGCATACGGTACACCTAGTGTTCACCGTGGCCTATTGACGTTTGCAACACCAGAGGCGCTACATTTGCTGTGCCAACTATGCAGAAACCTTTTAAAACCCCTTTTGAATACCAAGAACAATCTGGCAAATTAAACCTGTTATATCAAAAGGCACGTTACCTGGAGCCATGTTGGTCCTGTGAGAACTCCACGATGTGGTTGGCGAGCTCCCTCAGCTGTAGGTTAGGGAAGCGGTTGTTGCGGAAGTCCTCGAGCAGGCGAGACCGGCCGGCCGGCGGCTTGTCGCCCACAAGAGCGCCCACACTCACGCCCCCAACGCCCACGCCGCCCACACTCACGCCCCCGACGCCCACGCCCCCACCTACCAACTCTGAAACCAAACACACGCCTATGTTATCCAACGCACGTGTTTTTCACTTTATAATAAAATTGGCAAAGAATAGACATCGATTTGTACGCAAATATAAACCAGATGTGCTGGTGAGTGCTACAGTACATGGTAAGAACTGAATGCAAGAACGATAAACATAAAAGTTACGTTCGGTAACTTTGCTGTACTAAAATGTAGTTTATTTTCATTTTCTTTTCGAGCAGATTTGTTGGATTAAAATATGTAGGGAAACGTCCGACTGAACATTTGACCAACAATATTACGGCACTAAAAACCTACTTGCCTTCTCTTTGAATAATCAAAGAGCTAGCAGTATAGTAGTCTTATATATTTTTGAACTAGATTTGGATTTGTTTATTGATTTTGTTTTTGTAATTTGCCATCTTTCGCTACTGAAATTCTCGAGTGGGAAATGAGGCTAGGTCAGCCATGTCTAAATCGCGACCGAGTTCACGAGTATCCTATAAATCGTGTTTGTACTCCTCAAAGTAAAAACTCCGACGCCGTTTGTCCCAATGGAAATATAATAAAGTATAGTCCTAGTCATAGTCATTTCCTGGAGGAAACCCCGAATTAGCTACCATGTCCAATTGTCCACCTGTCTCTCACATTGTGAGAATTTTCAGTAGTGACCACTAGTAATTAGTTCACGAAAGTCTTCATTTAACTTAGATCACACCCTATAGCCCATTTCAGCTACGAGATCTGTATTTTCAATGTGAACCTATGTAGGTAAACAAATATCTCATCATAGGGATGTGTATAATATATTCAGTGTTAATCGTGTTAGTGTGTTACACAAGACATCAAACTATATACAAATGATACAAAGCCCTCCCTGGCCGGCAGAGCGCTGCGCACGGTACACACCTGATATAGTTCCCACTCCGCTCAGTTTGCTCAGTAGCGACGATGACGAACCGAACATTCCATTTGACGTGAGACCTTGCGCTAAACTGCTCACACTTCTGAAAAATAAACACATGCTATTGAAGGAAACGGTCACTCTTTATGAATGCATAAAATTAAACGATCAATACACATGCTCAAATGAGGTTCTGTACAAAATTAACGACAGTGATGTCTTATAAACAATATCGGCAAACAAATATTTACAATGTACAAAAGTCGCTCGCACACGTCGTCGCCGCGTTCTCACCACGTCGCTTTTAGGTAAATTCGCTAACAGAACGCCGCCATAATCATACACCTTCCACAATTTGTACAAAATACAACGCAATCGCTGTAACTCGACACCTGCCTGGTAATATTTTTTCACACACAGTGTCAAGTTACAGCGATTGTGTAAGAAGGTGTACGGGTAGTTTTAGATAGTTTTTGTTAAGCCTGTTTGGCATCTAAGTTCATATGGCAGGGTATGTCAGACGGGCCGCACGCGACATCCACAAACTCCGCATGGAGAAGCTACAAGCGGCCACAAAGGCAAATGTACGAAGAATACAGGAAATAGTCGGGGCGGTGTTTGGTGGTCAAGTGCGGCGGTTTACAGCAAAGCGACGTGCAGAGAAGACGAGACCGGCGGCGCCGTGTGACGTGTGTGCGGGGTGTGTGTGTGTGCACCTGTACTTGGCGGTCTCTGCGCCGGGCGCGGCGGACACGGGCCGCAGCCCCACGGGCCCCAGCGCGGCGCCCAGCGGCGGCGACAGCGGCGAGGGGCCCCACTTGCGCGCCGCGTACTCCTGCAGCGCCGCGCCCGCGCCGAACTCCAGCGAGTCGCGCCGCGTCGCGCCTCCCCCGCCTGCAACACAACACCTCCGCGGTCCAGCCTACTGCGCTACTGCACACCTACACAGCACCGCACCACCCGGGGTGCTGCGATACTGCACAACTCACGCCCTGGCTGGACCCTCGCCACTCGTGCGCTATCTTACACTTAATACTCTCGAATGTCACTCATTCAGTAACATAGCTGCATACAAAAATCACAGAAAGTACGCCACGGAGATGAAATAACTATTGACGCCAAGGACGATGGGAGATGTAGCTTTGTAAATAAAATTAACATATAAACACATAAAAATTGCATTTTAAGTGCGGGGCTATGACCAAATGTTGCTTTTGGTACTAGAAAAGTTAGTATAGTTATAGTTACAAGCAAATGAGTTTTAGGTAAACATAAAAGAGACGTCAAAAGTAATGTTTTTAGGAATATTACATGAATTTGAAGAATTAAATCCACCAAACCGGGGGCCCTGTTAGCCTAATCACGAAACTAGTATATGAACCACTGTTTAGTGGTTCCTCGACAGCAAAATCGTGATTGGGTCAAATCCCTGAACAAATTTTTGATTATTTTTTTTTGTGTTGGTGGAAAATAGTGAAAATTATGTATGTGTTCATTTAGAAGTTAATAAGTTTTCATCAATTTTTTTTACCACATACAAGCTCTAGCAAGTTTGGATTTAAACGCAACATGAGAAATGAATTTCCCATTCTAAAGATTATTATTGAATGCAAGCAACTGATTATAATTTTAATGGCTTCTTACTCTGTTACATCTAGACAAACAAATAAAATTGAAATGTTTGTAATATCAGAAATAACCGAAATAACATATAGGTTGATCTGACTGGGCAAACACCAGCAACGACATTGCACACACAAGATGATACTCTTTTTCAAAGAGTTGGAATGGATCGAGTAAGACATTTCTTTTACACACATTCGATATCTTTATAATCACCAAGGCGCGGATTCTCGATCGTACATACATACATATGGTCACGCCTTTATCCCCGAAGGGTTAGGCAGAGGCATATTATATGCCCACATTTCACCTTTGTATAATTTGTCCCACGTAATAGGTGGTGAGCCGTATTGCCGTGTTTAAATGGACACGCGCAGGTTGTGACTGCCTGCTGTTGAAATAAAGCCTTCAACTTAGCTTAACGACTGCCATTTTACTGGCAACCGGGACCAACGGCTTAACGTGCCTTCCGAAGCACGGAAACGCTCAAATAAATGTCACAAAGTGATCACATGGATGGTCACCCATCCATGGACCGGCCATAGTGAAAGTTGCTTACTGCAGTGATCGTTTACAGAACACTGAGTCCGCGGGGCCACGAGCGCTTCTCTAACGTACAACTTACTAAATCAGAAAAAGCGAAGACGAAAGTTTTTTTTATTCTTTAACGTGAGGGAAAATCCTCATGGATGTTATGTCGGACTCCTACCGACTAAAAAACCTCACGTAACGCCCAACAGCCTATGGTTTGGAGCCCCGGGTAAGCTCTCGTAAGGATGTCCCAGGACAAGACGAAAGCTTACTGTTGAAATGTCTTTTGTCTTAACTCTGCAGTTTGTAAACTTGAGACAAATGACATGGTGTTTTTTCGTAAATTTACCTACATTCTACAGAGTACTTGCACAACAGCTGTTGCGACAGAATGAAAAGGCAATGTTGGTAATCTTAACACCTTCAGTAAATAAAGTGTGATTTGTTAGGTAGTAGGAGTTGGGTGGCAGAGATCACGAGGTTCACGAGTCACTTGCAATTTCCTTTAGAGTATTTAGGTAACAAGAGTCACGCAAACTTCATTCAGCGGGCAGCAGGTATACAGTTTGTAGATCGGTTTAACTTAGAATTGGAACCCCAAGATCATGCGATTCCCTACAGTTACACCCTAATATTGAACAATATTAAAATCAATATGTTCCCCTGCTAGTATTGAACAGGGATGTAGAAAATTGATAGATTATACAATATTGTCGAGACATGTTAAAATTTAAGTACAACTTCATATAACATTGTATAGCAATAATATATTTATTTATATTAGCCAAAATCGAGCACTATTTTATAGATTAAAAATATATACATAAATGTATGAAAATAAACTACAATCGATATTCACAAAAAAAATAGTATGTACACTAGACTAAACATACTGTAAGAAATTATCTGTAAGTTATTCAGTAAACAAGGGCATGTAAACTTCTGAAGCAACTGTCAGTGTCACAACATTCCGACAGTATTTTGCTATAAAATAAGACGATATTTTTACAACAAAGACTACATGAAAACTGCGAATATAGAGTGGAATTAATTAGTTATTATCGTTATTCTATATACATATTAATCGCAAAATATATTGTTTCTACAAAAACTGATAATGATTTAGACTAGTCTGTCTACAGAGTAGGTAGTAAGTAGTAGTAATTATAAACACGCCATGCGTCAACTTTTAGTTAGCCATACGTTTTGAACATGAAAAGAAGAATTTATATACACAATCGTAGATGAATATAATCGTAGGTAATTTCACTGTTTACAATTTAAGCTCACTGTTTCAAATTTTCATAAGTATTTTAAATAATTATTAGCTTTTTTATATCAGTAAACTCTCTCTTTTTAACCCCCGACGGAAACCCGGACGGGGTGTTATAAGTTTGACGTGTGTGTGGGTGTGTGTGTGTGTGTGTGTGTGTGTGTGTGTAAGTCTGTCTGTGGCATCGTAGCTCCCAAACGGATGAACCGATTTTGATTCTGTTTCTTTTGTTTGAAAGATGGGTTAGGGGAGAGTGTTCTTAGCTATGTTTTATAAAAATCGGTTAAGCCATTTCAAAGATATGAGGGGTGAAAGTGGGGATGAAAAATTAAATTTGTTCAAATATACCCGTGTTGGGTATCAAATGAAAGGTCATAACTTATACATCAGGATACCGCAAGTTTTATGAAAATCGGTTTAGCCATTCGAAAGTTATGAAGAGTAGAATGTATTTCTAATTCTGTAACCACACTCCGCGCAATTCGCATTAGTTCTGAATAATTGTTGATAGACTATACGTATGTTTAAATTAAAAAAGCCCTATAAAAAGCATGAAATAAAAAATTAAATTAAAAATTTAAAAAACCCCCGACTCACAAAACAAGAACAATAAAAAAACCTGTAAAAAGTAAAAAATAACTATTATATTATGACCTATCTACCCTAAGTATTGAACCTTTATTATTATTATAGGTAGCTATATTATTTACGTATTCATATTGTTAACTAACAGTTTGTCTCGTCGGGGACCGCTCACCTAATCATAACCTAACCGTACGTCTGTCTCTGTTTAGGTATTGAGCGGTCCCCCCGACGAGACCAACTGTTAGTTAAAAATATGAATACGTAAATAATATAGCTACCTATAATAATAATAAAGGTTCAATACTTAGGGTAGATAGGTCATAATATAATAGTTATTTTTTACTTTTTACAGGTTTTTTTATTGTTCTTGTTTTGTGAGTCGGGGGTTTTTTAAATTTTTAATTTAATTTTTTAAAACTTGTGTACTACTAGGAGCTCCACAGTTTACCGGATCCGGGATTAAAAGCGAAGGTAGTAGACACATCTTGGCAGTCTTGCATACAGAAAAATCCAAACTAATACGCGCGTGACCGAAACACGGTTTTCTCTAGCCGCAGACACTTGAGTCTTATGCATCGGGTAATATGGAGGCAGAAGATCAAAAGCTTTACGCACGTCGACGGAACAGGGACATTTATCTACCACGTTTGGTCAGAACTGCTACTTAAATCCACGCGATATCGCTTTGCACCATGATTCGCCGGATTTATACCTATCGTACAGATATTTCGACCACACTTTAATGGACAAAAAAAGAAATAGCGTGATAAGGGAAAAATGTGGTATAACAGAAGATGTAGTGACTAAGATCGAAAAAGGGATGCTTAGATGGTTTGGACACGTGGAGAGAATGGATGAGAATAGACTGACAAAGCAGATTTATGAGGCGAGAATGAATGGGCAAACTGGTAGGGGTAAACCTCGGCGTACGCATGCCGATCAAATCAGAGACGTTCTGGAAAAAGGCAAGGTCAAGAGTACCCTTAACCGGCGAGCGTGTATGAAAACAGTTATGAAAGTAGAAGAAGCGAAAGTTGTATGTCAGGATCGTAGCAAGTGGAAAGCCATAGTCTCTGCTTACCCCGATGGGAGACAAGCGTGATTATATGTATGTATGTATGTATATTTTAATGAGAGCGTGATAAGACTCGATTATCCCGGTGGATTGATATTTCGCCATTAAGCTTTTGATTCCTTACTCGATGAGCAATCATCATGTTAGGTTACTTGACAAAAACCTGAACCAGTGAGCGTTGTGTGTTTGACGGTGTGATGGCGTGGACGTGCTGTGTGGTGTGTCGGAGGGTGCACTCACCGGGCTGCGGCTGCTGCTGGGGCTGCGCGGCGTTGGGCGGCGCAGCGGCGCCGGGGTGCGCGGGCTGGTACTGGCGCGGCGCCAGCACGCCGCCAGGCGACACCAGGCGCAGCGGCGTGCCGTTGCGCCCGCCCATCACCAGCGAGCCGGGGTCGTAGTACGGGATCACGTACTGGCCCTGCCCGTTCACCTGCTGCTCGCCCTGCTGCGGCGTCAGCGGCCGCCGCGGCTGCTGCGCCTGCTGCTGCGCCGGCTGCGCCACTAGCCCGGGGTACACGCCCCACGGCGCGGCCACGCCATAGTACGGCGGCACGCCCGCTATCAGCGCGCTCACGTACGGTGCGCCCTCTTGGCCCGCGTTAATCACGTACGGTGCCTGTGTGAACGCCTGTTGCGCCGCCAGCTGCTGCTGCAGTTGGAATTGTTGTTGCTGTTGTTGTTGCAGCAGCTGCAGCTGAGCCGCCGCCGCCTGGCCACCTGCCGCTGCAGCTTGTTGTGACCGGAATAATTGCTGTAACAAAAGATAAATATGTTGTAGCTTATTTATCCTTCCAAATAATGGTAATCAGAAAATGGTCAGATACAAAATCATATCTTTTCTTTTCCATACATAGCAACACCAGCAAGCACATTTGGTTGCTTACTATCTAACATTTGTGAACTTCGCATTACACAACGCAAATAAATTGTATATTAATTTTCACAATATGCATGTGAGTGTGACATAAGTTTATTGGAGAAACAAGCGTGTTTTCATAGCATAACGGTTTAATTATTAATAGAGCGCATGTATTGCATTTTTTCTCGTTTGTGCACAATGCGGTACTGATTCTGTACAGCGCTCGAGGGTGAGACGTAGCAAAGTGCGCTAATTAACGCATCATTTAAAAAGTTAATAACAGACCTCGTGGTGTCCAGCGCACGTGTTGCTGTGGAAAGAATCGTTGTAGGAAAATTCATATTCCTTTGGTAAAGAATTTTCATTAACGTAACACAGTATTTTCAGTGACCTAGTAGTAAGATATATATTTTGAATGAGATGATTCACTACCCGTGTGAGCACAAGTATTGGTGTGTGATATCATTAGAAATGCGTGGACTTTATCTACCTGTTGAGAGAGATTATTTGGCGACCGTCCAGAGACTCAGTCAGTCCGTGGCAACTCCTAAGTAAACACAGTGAGCAGGGCGGCCCGAGTGCTAGAACGTCGCCGCCTGCGCCCGAGCCGCAGTGTCTGTCACTGCTCCATAACATAATTATGACGCTCCGCTTGTATTACAACATTGGACACCTGCTATTACACACTCGCGCCAGTCCGCACTTGTTGATGTCAATTTGTACCCAAAATATATTATGTACTGTAATATACATGAAAACTGCTGGTACTGGGAGCTATTATAATTTTATATACCCTTGAAATACCAGAATAATGATTCCTTTTAATAACACCCAATAATTTCAGTTTGCTCTCTTTAGACTACATAATCAAAACATCACTTCGCTCAAACTTTTCTCGTCGTCTGACTAGTGTCTTGGCGAGTGTGTAGAACTGTAGAGCCGTCACCACACCGTTGCCAAAACGTATCAATCAAAATATGGAGAACAAACATGCAATCACTAATGATGATACGTACATTTTTGTAATGTCTTTTGAATAACATAGAAATTTTAGTTTAATAACCTGGTAAGAATTTACTCTGCACGAATTGTATTAATTTAATATATTACTTACGACTTGAAACAGACACCCGCGAGATATCGTAATTTTAATTACGACAGTACATTACCACAGCCTATTTCATTTTTCATTAGCTAATTGATACAAAATGATTATCTCCCATCGTAAAGTTTGATGTGGCGTCGCTGCTAAATCTAAAGTCTCATTTGTAGGGTAGGGGGGACACCGTTTGATCTCCTAACGCGTCGGGATCCGGATGCTACGGCAATTTAATTCATCGAGACGGCGCGGCGTAATTGAGCAGTGTGCTGTATAGTCGGCATGTAGCCAGTACACGTGCGCAAAACAGACTAACTTGACCGCAACAAAATTAAGTCGTTCCAGCTACTGTGTCACGAGAAGGTACAGGAGCCGCCACACCCGCGTGGTGAGGAAGCGTCTCGCATTCAATTAGACGTTCAGTAATCCGGCGGCGGCGAGCTTCGATACCAATTACGGGGTTATTAGTGACGGGACGTGCTTACCTCAACCCTAACTACTATGCGGGTTAAGGATACAAGTATACGCCATTTGATTTTTATAGAGATAAGAATGGAAGCAATTTATTTAAGTGTCACAGGAAAAGAGTAATATGGTGGACTTAGCACATATGTACAATATGTACTTACACAACTAATGTAGAACGATTCATCAATGTAGCCAAGGCAAGTAATGCTGAGTCACGATTCACGATGGACATGCAGCCAGCGCGCAAAGCTAGGGGCCGCCAAGGAAAATAAGGATGGGGGATTGCCAGAGGTAGATGTTATTAATTATTTACAACAAGCTGACAAGAGGACGCACCTCTGCTCTCCCGCGAGAATATCGCGCTCCGCCCGTCGTCGACAAACAAATTACGCGACAAAGCAATCAATTATAAGGACAAGAACGTAGTTCCTCTTGAATTGAACGCTACGTCAACAAGAAGCTTTTAGTGGCGAGTGGGCGAGGTGCTACGTGCTCCATGCAAACCCAACACCTTGGGCTTTAATGTCTCCTACAGTTGTTTTCCAAACAGTCAAGATGAGCATCGCAAATTGAGAGAAAAAGCGTTTTATGTTGTAACGAATTAGATTGTCGATCAAGTACGTACAAAAGGTAATTTGGAGAGAATCGGAAACGACAGGGTCGGGAGTCACAACGAGATTAGAGGGATATCGTCAGTTGTGGCGTGCACCGCTGCCACCGCTAAGATGCCTCTGTTGGCGTGCCTATCTTGCTCTAACGAGTTTATCTGCCCGCGGGCTATGTTCGTTTCTTTCCCTATCAGTAGCTAAATGTAATCAATTTCCAGTTTAGAAGATAACTACAAATACAGCAAGTTATATTGTTTCCATTTCTCAGTTTTTTTCCTTTTGTAATGAATTAACACGATGCAGTAGGTGGTAGCTATTGGAGAGAACAATTTTTGTAATAAAATGGCTCATTAGGAGGATATTTCTTTGTATTTTGTTTTAATTTGATGGAAGCAAGAAATAACTGGTATTTTCGTAACATCTCTACATAATTATAAAGTTTCAAAGAATGTAGTTATAGACAAGTGGTCGTCATTTTTGATTAAATACGCCTGTGATTCTTTCTACTCCTAACAAATTTACAAATCATATCAAAATTGAAATTTTGGTGGCAAATACTGGGACTGGGAGGGGTTGTTATTTAAATTAAACATTTGCTGTTTGTAAGAGTGAATGTTTGCCAAAAACAAAGGCTCCATTTTAATCCTGATTACTTAGTTGATTGAATACCTACACGAAACAGCGCTTTTAGACTTTCAGCGAAAAGGTGGCAAAGGGCGAGGGCGGGCGTGGCGAGTCAGGGCGGAGCACCGCCACGCCCACGCGGCACGCCCAACCCAAATATCTCCTTGGGATCTTTTATAATTATATTACATACAATTAATTATATTATTTTATACATAAATAAGTTGCGTCTTGAAGTTCAACAAACGTAGGTAAGAGAACTTCAAGAGTTAGGTTGGAGTAGTGGACAAAGGATAAAAATAAAATAAAATAAAATTTATTCCCTTTGAAATTAAAAAGAAAAAATATTTAGGTTTGTCAAAAATTTTGTAACTCTACTCTCTCTTGGGGGTTCGGAAATGCTACAGACTGAGAAGAACACCCCAAGAAACTTAGTCCGGTCCCTAAAATTATTTATCTTAGTATCTAAAACAGTTTTTTATTCAAGGTTGATGTTGATTACTATGTTTTATAAACATAGTAATCACCCGCCGAGCCGTTTCCCAACCCAGTAGGGGTCGGCTTCAGAATAATAATAATACATTTCAAAACTGAAGAAATTTTCATACACTAGTAGGTACCTACTTTGTAGGTATAATAAGTGAATTAAAGTAGCAGAATCTATTTTTTAATCTACTAGTATTAATTCGATAAGACTCTGAGAATATTAATTTCAGTGCAGCACGTTGGCCTTGTAATCACATCTTATGTTGAAGAGCCACGAGCTAATTAGAGCTAACTGATCATAAGAGGACATCATTTCACGCATTGCCAGAGCTCGATCAACCTTTGCGCAGCTTCGACCTGTATGGCGGTAACGAAAACTAACGCGCCGAGTTAAACTCAAGATATTCCAGTCCAACGTTAAATCCGTCCTGCTATATGGGTGTGAGACGTGGAAGGTAACCAAAGTCATCTCGCGCCAGCTCCAGGTCTTTATCAACACCTGCCTACGACAAATTCTCGGTATTCACTGGCCCGAGAAAATCTCCAACGAAGAACTCTTGGAGCGCTGCAATGAATATCCAATCCCCGAACAGGTAAAGCGCCGTAAGTGGAAGTGGATTGGTCACACTCTCCGAAGAGATTCCAATCACATACCAAAACAGGCGATGGATTGGAATCGCAAGCGTGGCCGTCCCAAACAAACCTGGAAGCGCACTGTGGCGGAAGAGGCGAAGAACGTCGGAAAGACCTGGAGTAAGATGAAACGTGAAGCCCAAGACCGAACGAGATGGAAAATCACTGTGGACGCCCTCTGCCCCATCCAGGGGACATAGGACCTTAAGTCAAAGTCAAGATCATACGTCGCCCCAAGACGTATACTAAATTTATAGGACTTTTAAAACGGATTTACGGTTAAAGTATTCATGTGATTTTTTTTCTTTATTTTTGTCATGTTTCTTGACAGATGCCACGTCACGTGACGAAATTTGGAGAGTAAATTTTGTTACACCCAATATAAGGTGGAAAATTTGGTTGGTTCCGAGGTTTCGGTGGCTAAGAGGTTAAGTATCTTGCACGGAATGCGAGAAGATGCAGGTTCGAATCCTGCTCGAAACCAATTCTTTTTCCATATTTAAAATTTAAAAACTGATGTGTCTCGTGAAGAGATCAGGAACTAAAAGTACAGTGCAATTTCTGGTTTGATTTCCATATCATTACACAGCGTACAAAGAAACTACATTTAAACGCAGTCTTAATTATTTTAGGGTAGTAGGCACTACATACGAGTTTCAAACACGTCTCACATTCGGAGAAGCCGGATATCACCTAAATCAATCACTAAAGAAGCGGCATAATGCCGGAATTCTGGGACCTAGTTCCTAGAATTTATTCGGGAACTCAGCGCTAGGCGATTCGAATCCGTCATGACATTCGGAGAGATTTTTACACGATAATAAAATAGGCTTATTAGCATATTTTGTGTTTGACTTAAAGAATGAATGGGGATCCTCGAGTTCAGGAGAGTTATAACAAACGTTCTTTAATACGGTCCACGGTTTTGCAGTTTGCCTTCATCACAAAATGTCTACCAGCCCAAAAATGTCTCTTTCGCTGATTGTTGTTTTCTCCGATTGTATCTTTGGCTGAACTGTCCAAAGAGGGGGTTCTAGAATAAAATTAGGTCAAAATTGGTTTAGATTTAGACTATCAGGTGTTACAGTGCCACAACAGGAACTGATTGCCCTGGTTTCTTTTTTATGACCGCAGGTATTTTGGCGAGGAAGCTCGGTTCAGCATACGCTTATTGTCAAAGTTATTATCGCGACTTTTAGCGAAAAGAGTCAATCAGCGAAAGCTACTATTAGCGAAAGAGACAATCAGCGAAAGAGACATTTTCAGACCAGTAGACATTTTGCGATAAAGGCAAACTGCAAATAAGCCAAAAAACCGTGGACAGTATTAAAGAACGTTTGTTATAACTCAAAGAACTCTCCTGAACTCGAGGATCCCCATTCATTCTTTAAGTCAAACAAAATATTTACACATTTTATATGTACGTGATCAACAGAGTCACTAAATTACTTATCAGCATTCCACAATACTATTTCTTTATACAAATTAGAAAAGAGGTTAACATACTATTAATACTGTTGATTGATGTCATCTGGTGAAACTTGCTTCTTAATCACTTTACTTTTGCAATTTCCATACTTACTTTTTTTTTAACTTGATCGGTTTAAGTATAACGTTAATGTGGTAAGGACAAACCGGACAGCTTTAAAAAGTAAATAGACAGCGTAAATATGTAATTCATAATAATAATAAGCACCTTACCGTCAAAATCGAGGACTTTGGACGACAGGGCTAGGTATAATAAAAATGCAAAAGGTCATTTTAGCGTCTTTAGCGTAAACTGGTTTGATTGACTTTTCTATGGAAACGGATTCTTTTTGTTGTGGTTTGGAGTGATTGTTGTTTGATCGTCAATAGGTGAAACCCCTACGAACAGGCGCCTACGGGCATCACTGCCTTAACGTAAGTCAGACATTGCTGGTGATGATGTTGGCATGTAAGTACCAAGAGATGGATAGGATCCTAATATATACCCTTCTATTCCTGTTATGTGAGGTCAACTGCTGGCATTTATCTATACTAATATTATAAAGAGAAAAGATTTGTTTTTTGTTTGTTTGTTTGTAACGAATAGACACCGGAACTACTGGACCCATTTGAATAATTCTTTCACTGTTGGGAAGCTACACTCTTTGCGGTGAACATAGGCTATATTTTATCCCCGTATTCCCACGGGAACGGTAACTACGCGGGTGAAACCGCGTGACGTCCGCTAGTTAAACATAATTTTACACTTCGTTCAACAGAAAAGATGACCACCGTACGTTCAGATGTTGAATAATAAATGAATATTATATACCATGTTGGTAAGGAAATACTTACCACTTCAATATAGTACTTGAGTATTTAAATCTCTTACTTAAGAGTCAAGGTGGATTCGACAAGGTGACACCGTGACTGGTTATATGTAATATGTACCAAGTATCAGTCATCGTTTTGCCTACTACTTACTAAAGATTTACTTATTTTTTGTACATTTCAATCAATAAAAGATAATAAAACTGATTCAATATTTAATTTACATCTTAGTAAAGCTCAGTGGTGGAGTGTGCGTTTCAATTTGAAATGAATGGCTCGTGAAAAATTACTTTCACACGGCCTGACAGCTATAACGCAGTATACTTTACACTACCATGGCTATAATTATATAATAATAATTACTATAACTAAACATATTAAATTTATCTTTACTTAATTAGTGAATACTGCTTGTAATAATCATTAATTACATGCGCTCTGATAGGGGCTTTCTTGCCCCTACCACGAGTTACACACGGTTATAAACACGATCGCCTACTAAAACGCGCAATTTCCTAGTAGAACCTTTGTTGGTATTGGTAGAAGGACGGAAAACCAAGTAAAGATTTTCAAGTTTCATTGGTACGGAAAAAACAATAGAGAAACGTAGTTCGAATTAGCTAAGCAGAAAGTAGTCTTTGCAGAATATGTTAGAAGAAACAAAACAGCTCAGCTTGTAAGATAGAAGTTGAAGTGTTTACTTGCATTGTTTGATTAAGCGGCCATAATATCTAAATCTAAACTATTGGATCGAATTGAAACAATAAAATAATGCTTTAATTGAAAATAGTGTTAGTCGAGTAATAACCATAAATGTCAACAAATTGGAAACTGCCAACATTATTGTAAAACTAATAAACGGCGTGAATGTGTGGTGTAAAAGGGTGCAATGCGGTTCGGAGTGTGGCTCGGGCGAAGTTGCGGCGCACAGTTATATTCATATAGATTAAATCAGAGCTATGCTTGAAAAATAGGACATATATGCTAGTTATTATATTACCGAAAAACAAAAAGTGACAGAGTTGTGATATAACAATATATTGTGTCGAAATAGGCATCGTGTTACTATGAAAAAAAAGTCATCAGTGTCAATAATCTTGTTTTTATTATATGTATAGGTAGGTATTTTATATGTATAAGTAGGTATACTTAAATGGTGAATGAATAAGTTAGCTATTAATGACGACGAAGTTAATACTAATAGATGACTATGACTACTACACGACGTTCCAGATATAATTCTTAAAATTGTGTTCATTTTGTTTCTAGAAAGATTTAGGATAGAAAGTTCACTCAGCTCGTACGTAATCCGCAAGAAATTTCCGTATCCGTCCATTTAAGTGTACATTTGCGATATAGACGAGTATTTATTGGTCGCAGTGGTGACGGCGACGGCCGGGTGCGGTCGGACGGTGCTTTTATCAAAATTAGCAGGCGCGCCCGTGCAGAGGCGCGGCGCACCCCAATCGTAAAAACACCATCACGACCTCGCCAGCGACGACGGCACTTGCGCCGCACCTCGCTGTCATGTCATACCCTAACAACTCACCCCATGACGTTATTATCTACCTAACATGTTTACCTAAGGGTTACATTTTATTAAAAAAAAGAAATAACAAGGAATTTCATCAACACGGTAAGATTCAAACCTGTAAGTATGTATTACTAGCTGACCCGCGCAACTTCGTTTGCGCCACATGAGAGAGAGTATTCCCTGTTCCCGTCGCGTTGCGTTTACTCCCGTAGCGTCTCGTCGAAGCTCTCAAAAGGAATAACTTTTCCCCCGTTTTTGAAACATTTACTATTACTGCTCCGCTCCTCTTCGTTGTAGCGTGATGCTATATAGCCTGTGACACTCCACAATAACGTAGCTTTCTATTGGTGAAAGAATTTTTAAAATCGGTTCAGTAGATCCCGAGATTACCCCTTACAATTTAACAAACACACAAACTTTACTTCTTTATAATATTAGTATAGATGAAATCGTAAAAATATTCTTTACGATTTAATGCTTACAGGCTTTCATCGATTGATTGGACAGCGAGACCGCGGCAGCTTTCTTTAGACGGACACGTTTCCGTCGCCACTCTCTAAATGCGAGTAAACAAGATTTACACAAACTGCAAAAATATGCTAAATATTCTTAGTAGATCAAGAGCTAAAGTAAGCAGAATAACAAAGAATAGATGCGAGCGAAAAGGGTTTTAGGGTTTTGTTTTCGTTTTATGATCTCGCGAGACACGCGTGACCGCTTTGTGGCAACTTTCACTTTGAAATTAGTCCAGCCAAGTTTCATGCACTTTCGTTGTAATAAGCTCTATAATGTTATATACGTAAATGTAGAAATTCTTCAATGTGTCGCAAGATTATTTGCAGTTTCGTAATAATTAATAGCTTGATCCTAATTTCAGGTGAACAATAGTAGCTAGTTGGTTTGAATGGTAATGGCCCTAAATCAATGACCGAAATGCACGTGTGATACAGTAAGTTGGTCATGCGGACGAGGTAAGGCCTGCACTACATGCGTTGATTACGGTGTAATACGTATGCAGGGCGATTCGTTGTCGGCCTATTCTTTTTTATGCCTTTGGGAAAAACTCAGCACAAGAACATCTAAGTAGTTTGTTACTCAATCACACTCTATTTGGCTGAAATTTGGTACATGGGTATAATTATTATAACCTGGAATAACACATTGGCGTTGGTTTTTTTCTCGGGAACTCACCGTCCTATATTATACAAAGTAAGAAAATGTACTTTATAAAAAACTCATTGACCTCAATTGATTTACGATCTTGTTAAATTTGGCAAACGAATAATATGTCACTATATCGATCATAATTTAACACGGTGAACTATTGTTATACAATTAATCATTCACTGTGAAATAGTTACCATATCAATTAGCACTAAGTACTTGCCGTACGTCATAATGTTTTACCACAGGGTAACACAAAGAAATTAATAGAAATATAGCAATAGCACACAGTAAACAAAGAAGAAAAAGAAAAATAAAGGATGCGAAGGTGGTGAAAATGTGAATATATTATACGCCAGTGTAATCACACGCACGCAAGAAACAGGCGGCGGCTTACAAATGTGCCGGTATAATGCTCCTAAAACCAATAATTCACTTTTACAGACTTTAATTTTGAGCAATTCTCAAATAGTAATATATTACCTACACGAAATAATAAAGTCTTTTGAAGGTATGTGAAGGTATTACGGGTTTAAACCTTCCAAACCATAATAAGCGTGAAAATATTAGAGGGCGGGCGGCAACTTATAGTGGAAGTATTCGGCGCGAGGTCACCGATGGTATATGGCTGGGTCTCTATGTGATGGTATGGACATGGGCGGGTAACGAGGCCACCTAATGAAACGGCACGTTATGGCACGGGTCGCACCTTCATTTCAATTTCTCACTAACTGAACCCTTAGCGAAATGACCTCCGGGGTTTAACAGCTTGCTATGTACACCCGTTTACTAGACTAACTGAGCATATTACCTTATGCTACCTATGTCATTTAAGATAATGATACACCGGGTTAACTTAGATGGCGATGATACAAGCCTGTGATTAGTATACAAACTTTATTTCGTTAGTTAACATTATTTATATGTTCGATTGGCCTGTTGGCCTAGTGGTTGTGCCTGATCACAAAACCGGTGGTAGTCGTTAGGGTCAAGTCCCATCACGATAAATCTCTATGTGCGATGTAATTTATCGATACAGTATGTAAATGTATGTATTAAGAGATATAGCTATACGTTAGCTTAATTTAGGTAAAAATGAGTCAATAAATTTATTTAATAATTCAAAGATTTAATTCTAGATAGATTTGTTTTGTACGCAAATAAGAAACAATTTGTAAGATATTAAAGAAGCAAGCTCATTTTCGAAAATAAACGAAAAGCGAATGAGCGAAGTCAATCTAATTATACCGCTCGACGTGGTAGAGGGATAGCGAAATGGCTTCCTTAATTCTTCTGTTATCGCAGTAAAAACTTCTATTTCATAAATGATTAAGCGAAAAGCTTTCTAATAGCTTATCAAAAACTAAAGTGTAAGATTTTGAACATTATAAACAAATTTATCTGCTTTGCGAGACAATTTAATAATCATATTTATATATATAGATAAAATTATTTTAATTAATGTGACTACTTTTAATTTATTAATTGTAATTATTTCATTGACATTGTATGTAAATTTCATTATTTAATAATACAGCTGATTTTGAAAGGGTTTTGGTCCCATTTTTAGGGTTTCGTAGCCAAATGGCAAAAACGGAACCCTTATAGATTCGTCATGTCTGTCTGTCTGTCTGTCTGTCCGTCCGTGTGTCACAGCCACTTATCTCCGAAACTGTAAGGCCTATGATATTGAAACTTGGTAACTAGATGTATTCTGTGAACCGCATTAAGATTCTTATATAAAATTAAAAAAAAAGCAGTAAATTTTGGGGGTCCCCATACTCAGAACTGAAACTCAAAATTTTTTTTTTCGTCAAAACCATACGAATGGGGTATCTATAGATAGGTCTTCAAAAATGATATTGAGGTTTCTAATATCATTTTTTTCTAAACTGAATAGTTTGCGCAAGAGACACTTCCAAAGTGGAAAAATGTGTGTCCCCCCCCCTCTAACTTCCAAACTAAGAGAATGATAAATCTAAAAAGAAGATATGATGTACATTGCCATAAAAACTACCAACGAAAATTAGTTCGAACGAGATAGAGCTGGTAGTTTTTTTTTTTATACGTCATAAACTGCAATTTTCGGTTAGAAAAATCACTACCACTGCGAACGTGTTAAAACATCAATCAAAGTTACAACGAACTATGAGAACTTTTGTATTATGTTACTTGTTGCTACGAAACCCTTCATGGGCGAGTCCAACTCGCACTTGGCCGGTTATTAACAGTATAATCTGATAAATCCTAGAAAAGCTTTAAACCGATTGTTCTAAATTGGCCACTGTTAAGTGTTCCAATGACAGCACTGTGAAACAAAAAGTTCTTAGCTGTGTTTATTCAACAAGCGGATGGAAATTATAGTTCGACAACCTCTAACGGTACTTTGATCTGAATTCATTACCTTAGTCAATTTCTCAATTTCGTTTTAATTTCTTAGTTAATAGAAGTGATTTCTGACGCCTTTGTTGTTACTGCGAGACGAACCGATACATGTTGATCTTGGTATTCAATACAGGATATGTCAATTCAAATTCTATAATTATCGTTGACCAAACGCTTTTTTTAAATTTTACATGCATAACTAATTTATTATAATTTTATTGCATGTTGAGGCAAAGGTCTGAGTGAACACAATACCAATACACACACAGGCGAAGAGATGGGTGAGGTGAATGTACGCGTGAAGTGTGCCACGGGCCGGAGAAATGCTTCGGAGTGGATACCGTTAGCGGAACGCGGTCAAGCCGGCAGCAGCGGTACCTGTGTTCGACAATGCTACTTCGCTACCTCGCCGTCACCTTTCATTCGTGTATAACCTACATGAGATTCTCTATTAACCCCTCACGCGCCAGGCCCCGATTTGCAAAAATGCTCTACGCGTCGGCGTCTTTTTGAGATCATTTTTAAATATTGAGAGGGCTTTCGAAAAAACGAAGAAGTCCAGGCCCCGATTTGCAAAAATGCTCTACGCGTCGGCGTCTTTTTAAGATCATTTTTAAATATTGAGAGGGCTTTCGAAAAAACGAAGAACGCCAGGCCCCGATTTGCAAAAATGCTCTACGCGTCGGCGTCTTTTTGAGATCATTTTTAAATATTGAGAGGGCTTTCGAAAAAACGAAGAATTTCAGAATGTAATGCCAGTAACATAGTATAAATTATACCTTCTCGGCTTCAGAATAAGTTTATCTAACTATTTACATGTTTCAAAAAATAAATATCAACGACCAATGACGACAGTCTCTGTTGACGGCTGTTATGTTCAAATGAAGAACGGAATCGCGTCTCGCCAATTTGCTCATGTGCTTATATGTATCATAAAACGTGGGAGGGGTTAACAAGAAAAACAGATAAAGTCCTAGTAATAGTACCGATAACACTAATTATAAAACTACCTTCTAGATATGCTGGAGGCCCCCACGGAGGGACGTGGCATGGCTTGTCTCACAGCGTGGTAATCGGAGCGTTTCTAATACCCACGCTTTGACTCGGTTTCACCGCACGCTTCTTGCCTTCGTTCTTATTTATTCGTTTTGCGAAACCGTTTGAAATATGATAACGTTCAGTGTATTGCCGAGCTGCTCTAGGTTCTCACGAAACTTCACACGAACTTCTTACATCTCGTTCTGTTAGCTATTGAATTCCCGTTATTACAGAAAACGGTTCAACAGTAGATACTGATATCGGTTTACACAAGCAATAGAAAGAATAGTCTGGTATCTAAAAAACGTTCGCGTTAACCAAAACCGTCATTATGTTAAGGCGGTGCGGTGTATATAGTCAGATAAATGAATATTTTTCACAATAATTGTGATGGTTTTGGCAAGTAAGGCGCGATGCAGCGGGCGCAACAATTTGCATCACAAATGCGGGTGGCAAGCGCATCCCAACACGGGCGCCGGGCGGGCTGCCCTGCACCCGGAGCCCCACCCGCACCAGACAATGTCACAATCAACATCGCGTGGACGCTTTTTAGCCACCACGTGATTGCCGATTGTGGAATACCTTAATCACCAAGAACGAACACATTTAAACGTAAGTAATCAACACTCAAAACGCGGTGGTGCATCAAGCTTACTGATTAAAACATTCACTGCTAATCTATCTGAAAATATTAATAAGTAAAACATACAGTTCCAATACAGATACAAGTTTATCTGATTATATATAATACTCCGTTTCCTTGAAGTCGCTAGGAACATTTACTGGTCTGCGAACATGCATTTTAAATCTGCGATATGAAATGATAACCATTTCTCAATTAGAGGTAAAGAAAGAAAGCTTTTGTTTTCATACAGTTGAATATGTTCTTACGGAAAGCATTATCAAACATATTATGCTTAGTGACATGTGCTGTTCTTTCTTACATGTCACAAGTCAGTACTGTAGGAGGTGACAGTGACGATAACATTTCCTAATTCATCTAAAACGGTACGTGGATTCGCGATAAGTAAAGGCTCTCTCTAAGCGAGTAAAATCGTCCGAGTTGAAAGACTGTGAATTAATAACGAACTTTTCCCGCGACGACGACGCATGATGACGGCCAACACGAGTAGCGCATTAGATGCCAACATCGGAAATTTGAAGGCGCTAGCTAATTATTCCTTTATACTTTTATCCAACAAAAAAGTGAAATTGTTTAAAAAGTCTATGAAACTTTTTACTTAATGTTTGTCTTTGAATGTATGGCAAGAAACGGTAAAATACTGATGCAAATTATTCGTGTCAATTTCACCACGAATATAAAAAGTCGGTTAATTGAAAAGAATGAACGGCGAACGAACACATTTCACTCGCATAATTAAAGCATAAAATAAATTTTTGCTTTTCGATTTATTATAAAAATGTTTAGAAATTTGTTCGAACTAAGCAGGTAGTATTAGAGACGGAACCCGAGGTGAAAACGAGGGTTCAGGTGTTACAAATAGACTCAATTTGTTAAATTGTTAGAGATTCTACGTTGAAATATGAGGACTATTTGACCCAACCGCATGCAATCACTGGTAGATTTAAGAAATCTCACCTTTTCTAAACGGAGTCAAGTTTTAGTAGTAAAGGCTTAGACCCCTATAAATTTGAATTGGCATCTATATTACAACGAAAATATCTGCCAGGATGAGCAACGTAAGTAACTCTTGTTTTAATCTTACCGTTCACACGTCACAAGGATGTAAGAGGGGTAGTTAAGTCTGTAAAGACGTATACGATATTGAAATAAATCTCAGGTGGGATGACTCCGTTTGAAATTAACCAGGGCGTCGTATAGAGCGTTAGCTTGGGAGGAACGAGCGGTAAAGCGGCTCTTAATTAAATCAAGTGACGTGTCTCGTCGCAGGTTACCTCAATCACACTACCCCAATAAACCCATGCGCCAAACGGAAATGTTTTATATCATGTCATATAGCCTTTAGAAGATAAAGTTGTGTCAAGGAAATTTATTAGTTGAAGAAAGTGCAGAGTAGGTACTCTTGTTCATTTCATAATTAAATGACAGAATGATCCAAGACGTATTTTTCTGAGATATGGTAGTAAGACAGCAAAAATACAGCAATGTTAAACGTTCAAGAGGTATTATGGAACCATAATCTCCAATCATAACTTTGCGACGCGGCGGAATTGGGACATAAACTTCACTTGCAAACTATAAATTTTCTCTTGCCTTTAAAAAATGTTCGAAAATAAATTTAAGCTACAGAATTTGAATCGGTCAGTCATCACAACTCATAGTCTAGGATCGGATGTAACAATAAAACGGAGGGTTAGCGTCGCGGAGGCACGAGAGGTGCGGAAAAACTTGTGCAGCGACCGGGGTGGTTGGTGGTAGGCATCGCTGCGGTCGCACTCATTATTTCCATAACAAGCTCGCGACGACCGCTGTTAGCTCTCGGCTCCCGAGTCCCGGTCACGGCAATTAATTAACCGGCTAAACGGTATCGTGTTGTACATTCTGATGTTTACGTTCCTCTCCAGCGATAATGTCGCTGGGTATCGAAATGACAACGCCGCCGCTACTCATACTAATTAATAAATGATTAACTTGCTCTACCTCGCTGAAAAATTAAAGAGTTTCATTATTGTGCTCGTTATCGTCACAAACGCTTCATGCATACAGATTGCTTATTTAAATGAGGAAAAGTAAGAGTACGATATTAGATAGTTACTTACGGTACTGTCACCCTTGCGGCATTATGAGCGCTACGTAAGATGGGTAGTAAAAGTAAGACAAATATGACCGAACGAGTATGTATAAAATACTAACGGCAGTGAGGATGAGGAAGCTATAAAAACGATAAGTACAAAATATATAACTGTTTTAGGGGATCGTATATTAAAGAAGTCAAACGGTACTATGTTTGTTATTAAACATTACAGCAAATTTACATTCTTTTTATACAATGGCATACAAAACTGAAAGATATTTAAACATTGTATGCCAATCATCAGATTATTCAACAATCATTGGGAAGATCACCTGTGGACTACATCTACATAAGTATGGTGGCGTAACAGCTGGCAGTGGTTGTTACTTAAATTAGCTAACAATGACACATTTCGCTGGCAAACAAACAGAGAGGACTTCTAAATAGCCCGCACGCTATTCTTGATCTGCTGGCGTCACTCGGCACACCGGTGCTGACTCACGCACATCACACACCTCAAGGTGATGCCCGCAGGGATTGATCAGCTCTCATTACTGGGATGTAACGCACGAGTAACTAGTTTACATTATGGAATTCATTGAGACCATAAATAATGTGAGCGTAATATTTGGACTTCTTTCAAGTCCATCGTAAGAAATCAATTGGTTGTCATGAAAATATTGAAATTATACTTATTTCTGCAGTGAAATCCCTCCCTTTAAATCAATGAAAGAAATACGGAACAGAAAATGCTTTTTTTTCACGTCTATTAAAATTGTCATATTGGTTTAAATGGTTATCGCGACGTTTTGAGCAAGATACGTTCTGAGAAAGTGACTTTTTACGAAAGAGATATTTCGTGAAAGCGACATTCTGATTTTCTATTGTTTGAATTTATAATTTTTAGATATGTGAGAGAACTAACTGCATAACCTTCTACTGTATTTACTGAAACATATTTTCGTACAACTTATTAATAGGAGTAAAATATAAAACGAAGAAAGATCCCGATTTGGGTAAATGTAAATGCTAACTAACTGAATCGACCAAATCCTAATATTTCAGCTTTTTACTACGATACACAGGTTTCTACTGGTACTTATACATTATTATACACTGCCAGCAGCATAGCGATAGCGCGAACAATTCCAAAATCTTGAAATAAGGAAAGTAAACTAATTAACATTTGCACGCAAAATTAACGCCTCGGTTTAGGATTTCGACGAACAATCTACTGGAATTAAATAACGTTAAACAAATGAAGTAGGGTCCAAACTAGAGAGATTCAAGAGTAAGAGTAAACATTCCTGGAACAGATCTTTGAGGAAGAAGACACAGCAGACCGAGTGAAAGTTTGGGGAATGGTCCTGATTTTTATTTTAATACTGTTATAGAGGGTTTAATTACATAAATCGTGTCAACCTCTTGATGCCCTGACCTTATTTATTGAGCATATATTCTGTTTAAAAATGTGTGATATTGCAAAAGTGAACACGTAATGTATATAGATGTGTAATAATTGAAACATCAGCAGTATATTTGTGTGTGTGATACGTGCAAAACGATCAACATGTGTACTAATAAAACATTGTCTAAGAACGATCCACTTATACGAGTGGACAAGTTTGTTCGATAGCAAGGCAAACAGTAAGAAGCGACAGGCTCACGCACAAGCATGCATGCGCGTCGAGCGCGGCCCAGTTGCGTTACGCAACCGAATCGCGTTCGGCGCCGACACACACCAGGACGTTGATCTCGTGCTTGAACTTGAAACATCACTTATTTAGGTATCTTGGAGCGTGTAATATTATTACAAAGTTTAGGTACATTTTCGCTCATTGCATATTACGACCTGCAGGTAACACAGCAGCGGAAATGTAAATTTAACACAATTTATATGACAATGATAGTCACGATAGGTCGAGTTCAAAGAGAATTTGTGTCATTTAGTTTAAATGTAAGGTAATTAATTCAACTTTAAACTTGAGTGTTATTCAACGATAGAGTAATAACCGTCGAAAACTCTATTGCGAAGTTGAAACAAAAACACATCATTGCGCATATATTAGCAACGTGACTTTTAATTTTCATGAAAATTATTTTCCATCACATCAACGTACCAAGCGTTGACCGGAAATTGTAGGAAATTGCAAGAGAAAATGAATCCGACCGTTTGAGAGGTCCGGCTGAGTGTAAAACGGCTTATGCGAAAAGCATTTATAATTTCCCACGTGCACACAACATTTGATAAATAAACCATTTTACTCTAAGACGGCAGGTTTTCAATTTCTAAAACAAAGGAAGGCTTATTTTTACAATGACAATAAAGGGCTAACCAAAGGGTGCAAGTTGTGTTGATGATCAAACCCCACAAAAGTAAAAAATAAAGAGGCATCCATCAATCACAAGAACAGAGCCGACGCTTCCGGACGCGACCCTGGTCGGGCGAAACATTTCTTTGAATAATGAATGTAGTTAGGTATCGTGGCCGGTAACTGGACGTGATATACGCCGTCGTCGACCGCATGCATAATTTTACTTATTTTATGTGGTTAATTGTCGAAAATGACCGCTAGTGAAATATATTACGGCAAAACGACGCCGACACCGTCGGTGGTGGTTAATGTATTCCGTTGCTTGGGCTCTACGTACGCCCGCCCTCACCTTCCACTCCTAACGTCTTTGTGTTCTACGCGTGGATATTACGTTCATACTAGCCTTTTGAACATTTTGCAGTCATTTAGATCTTAGAAAAATGGCCGAAATAGTAGTCAAATAACACATTGATTTTAAATCAATTAGCTTTATGTATTTATGATGAAGAAAATTTTCATGCTTAGTTCCCACCGACGCGCTACGACAGAAAAACGCACAATGAAGGACCACACGTTTCATTATTTACACATAAAAAAATATGTCTGCGATGACAGTAGACAATGAAATAAACACGAGTAGCTACTACTCCAAAAAGTATAAACTTAACTCTATGAATATTCTATAGTGTGTGTACGATCTTGTACTCTAGATATACATGTTGCCTAATGGAACGTGTGAAAAGATAAGATCAAGTGAAATATACATATTATTCAAGCAGACAACATAAATAACTAGGTGGAGATGGGTAAGTCGTCGTTTACATGCACAATCGCGGCAGTCCGCGTCTACAATACCGCTGCATTACAATTTTTCAAAGCAGACACACGCGACAGAGCATAACAAAAGAGCTAGGAAGTCGCAAATAAACGAGCGCTGCGGCGAACCAAGTTGTACGCACACCATGCCTACGCCGTAGACTCGTAGACTGCAACGTTCAACTCAACACGAGACGTGTCACACTTGTTTCACAGCTCCGACTGTATTCAATGATTCATATCATTTTATTTCTATGTATTTCTATATGAACCATTTTATATCGTGATGTTGCTACTGAAAGGGGTAAAAGTACTGCCGCCATGAATACCATTGATATACAAAGAGTATCCAATTTGTGTAATGTAAGTTTCGTACGGTAAATCTCAAAAAGCTAGGAAAGGTAAGGCGGTCGGTCGGTCGGAGTATCTTTACATTTAGCGCTTTCCGGCGCAACGATGAATACAGGGAGATCGGGCGGCGCGATATGGCCGGCGGCGGGCGGCCGACCGACCGACAGCGCCATGGCACGCTGTTTGCCGATGGATGCGCCCTAGGCGGGCCGCAAGGAAAAGCGGCAGAGCTGGCTTCACACTTACAGTACTTCCATCGCAACACATTTAAATACATGTAGCAATGTAGACACTTTGTTGTTAATATCAAGTATCAACTATCATTTCCTGCCCTATGGTGACTCCATAAATAAAAATTTAAAAATCTTTATTCATATAGGTCACTATGAACGTCAAAATTGCTTTGGAATGATTGACTTGGGAGTTTCCTGAAATAATATAAACTAAATAAATTTAGCTGCATGTTAACCACTTAATTAAAGAAGATTTTTAATTAATTATCGTTTATTGCTAAGCCATTAATAAACGTTAAATGGCCGAATATTCTAATGAATACTATAAATTTATTAGTATTAGGAAGTCGTGGATGTTTTATAAAGGTGAATTGGATTCACCGAATACCTTGACAGTTTGTTTTATACCTTCATTTATATTCTAGTAATATTAATGTAGGTAGCACGTTTTATTTAAATACGGAACATGTTCATACATCTACGTTTTATTTTAAACAATATCAGAAGACTACAACAGAAACACTGCGCACGTTGCAAATTGTTTGATCTCAAAAGCATACATAATATTTGCACAGTACTCAAGAGCCATGGAATAGACATTTAATTTTAGTAGCCGTAACTGTAATGGGAGAATATTGCTTACTATGTGGTACTTCGTTTAGAAAATGTTTTACCCTTATAAAACTTTAACGTATTTTACAAACAAACAACTTGACTGTACCAGTTGACTAACATTTCGCCGAGAAATATTTTGAGAGTAGAGAATTTAGATTTATGTTTTCAAATGACCCATACTTTGCTGTGCATATGTCCCCCATGCCTGGTCTATGATAGAGTTTTTGTTCATAACGAATTTGGACTAACTGAAGTGATCGTCTTCAAAAAATTAAATTAATCGTTCACCCCATGCAGTTTAGTATGTATGAAACTACTACGGCTACCGGGCTACGCTTATTTCGGGAATAAGAAGTAGCCGTGTGTGCTTTCAGACCTATCTCTATCTGTCTCTCCCTGCCCTCAATCAATCAGAGATCTATCCCTGAGCCAAATTTCAGCCAGATACGTTCAGCAGTGTTACTAAGTAACAAACATCCAAACATCTTCATAAACTTCCACAATTATATTATAAGTAAGAATTATTAAAGTCAAACCGCAGACTAAAGCTAGTATTTGATTACAAATTACGGAACCGCATAGAATAAACATAAATTACATTATTAATACATAATCGAACGCGAAGGTTAAATACATAATAATATGTACTTAACAAGTATTTAACCGACACCCGGCGAATTTGGTCACTCGGATACGGTCTATTGTTTTAATTGGTCGTTCACATTGTATGACCGTCTAAAGCAAATAACACTTTTGAAATTTAATTTCATAGTTAGGGTTCGGTACCGAAAGGGTAAAACGGGACCTTGATATTGTTTTTTTTTAACGTGAGGGATAATCCTCATGGATCCTATGCCGGACTCCTACCGACTAAAAAACCTCACGTTACGCACAACAGCCTATGGTTGGGAGCCCCGGGTAAGCCCTCGGAAGGATGTCCCAGGACTTGACTTCGCTATGCGTTTCCAGGCTGTATCAAAGAAACCTTGACAGCTAGAGGCTACCATGCAACAAATTTAAATTTAACTAATGGAATCACATTATAATTAATGTGGAAATTAGTGGGCAGTGGCAAGATACGGGCTCATCAGTAGTTTTAGCCCCTCTCTATAAAATAGAGTGCAGAGGGGCTTATATCGAGACTTTGTCTGAAGTCTGTGTCTCTGTCGCATTAAACTACGTCACTAGGTCACGTGGATCATCTGTTCATCAAACAAAAATGACAACGTCAATCGGATTGAACTTTCACAATTAACGTGTTAGAGAGGGGCAGTCGGGTAAGAACGATCTCACGGTTTCTTGTTTCAACTGCCTGCTTGTTGAAGGATAATAATAATCAGGCGGTACATGGATACATCTTTGAACGATAATAACGGAGTGGGGGAACAGGAACCACTTCACACCCTCGATTCGTCAAGCCCGTACCCTCCGAACCTGATTTTATACAGATTTTTGGTACTACCCGTTCGCTCTAACTTTGCCGCTGGCGTAGAGGCGGATACCCGAATTGTTAATTATACGAAGTAAATTGACAGTAGCTAATGTCACTTCGTCATAGAAAATACGCAACACTACAAGAAGAAGTGACATTAGTTGCTGTCAATTTACTTCGTCTAATCAAAAATTCGACTTTAGTATAGAGCCGAGCGGCAAAGTTAGAGCGAACGAGCAGTACCTGTGTTGAGTTTCTCGTGCGTGAGTCCGACTCGCACTTCGCCAGTTTTTTTTTTTAATTTATATGCGAATCATGAATGTGGATAAAACAGTATAACCTTTGGATAGTTATTCGTCTTTCTAGCAAGTATGTCAATAGACGATATGAAATATGATGAAAGCAAATAAAAGCCACGTAAAGTCTAACCTGTCATACATTGAGAACACGCGACACAGCTTGTTTTAATAAAATGTGTGCTACTTCATGACCTTGCTATTTTACTATATATATATAAACTAAAGTATTAATGTACCTTATAAAAGAATTCTAAGCGTTTTACGTATTGTAGGATATTTTTAGAATGTCTTCATATATGGTAGGTACATATACAATCTTACTATCTTACTAATATTATAAATGCGAATGTTTGTGAGTGTGGATGTTTGGTACTCTTTCACGCTCGAACGGCTGAACGGACCTAGCTGAAATTTGGTACAGGGATACATTATAGTTTGGAATAACAAATAAGCTACTTTTTATCCCGGGAAGAAGTTCCCACGGGAAGCGGGAACGGGAACAAATTTTACGCGAGCGAAGCTGCGGGCTTCAGCTAGTAGAAAATATTTATAAAATGAACGTCTAATATATTTTATTATTTGCCAACCATGGATTGAGATAAGTCTGTCTACTCCTCTGAAATATAGCGGCGTGAGTATAATCGTAATAGGTTTATTAGTTTCCTAAATACCAAGGTGTCAAGTACCGATCAAGTCTTCCTTATCTCTAACAAAGCAGTTTCTATTTCACGGTCAAAAGACATCAACGATAACGTGTGATATAAAACATTAATTATGTTTATGTTACTGCAAAATGAGTTATTTCGTCTTTAATTCTTAGCAGATGAAGTATATAAAAAAATCGACAAGCAAAATTTATGAAGACTGTGTCAACACCTCTTTGCTGAATAAAGGGAAATAGGCTGAATAAAGAGAAATATGCTCTATGCTGAAACTTCTAGGCCTTTGCAAGAAAATGAAAATGTGTATTTCTAAAAATGGTAATATTTAAGAAATCTTAAATATTGCAACATATTTCGCACTAAATAATATAATAACAGATCAGTATAATTAGAGCATTAGAAAAGTTCCGCTTTTCGTCCTAATAAAGATGTTCTGGCTACTTTCTTTCACGGATTTACTCTACCAATACTTAATTTATTATGCATTTCTTTTTATAATCTTACGTTTATATAGAGTTTAGAAAGTTATGTTAGATATCAAGGTACTTGACAAAGGATGTAACTTTCTCAACTCCAGTTATTATACCTCTTACTTATGTATATAGGTAGTTTATTATAACCGGTTTACTTTTGACCTACAAATATAGATATGTAAATTGTCGAGTTGCAGGCAGGAGTCGTCAGTATTGACGGTCAGGGTCACAGAGATTGTATTTTCGAGGGAATACGAGATTTCCTGACTCCACAGTCGCAAGAATGCACCGTGTGGTTTTGGTTGGTTTGATGTGTCCCTCTTTCGTTAGCTTCAAACAGAATGAAAGCTTAGCTCCAAGTGCTCTTACTTATTCTATTTCATTCAGAATTGGTAATAAATTATTCTCCCGTTTTATGGTACGAAAAAGAATTTTCATACCAAGAACGGGAAATATGTTAAGTTTGTTGTAAGGGAAGCCCTATATTTTATTTCTTTGAATTTGTTGTTTTTTACTTTTAAATGTTTACAGCCTGGTGACAGAAATCGGTGTCTCATTAATGGGTTCTCGTTTTTACCCTACACGGAAGCCTAGAAAGTAAGTTTTAATTTTAGCGTAATGCAATAATAGTGATTTCTAATTCGAACCTAGATTTGGAAGTTAGAAGTAAAAGTATACAAAAAAACTTAAATATCTAAAACGTTAAAACCACATACCTAGAGCAAAGAATCAGCATAACTTCTAGAAATCCTGTTTTGTTTTATTACGACAAGATTATCAAACAAGTTCAGTTTAGCGGTAAACAAATAAATGTATCGAATGTAAGGCAAGAGAAAGTTTCTTACAATTTGTAACTTGAGATCTTTTCCGGCAGCGGCGGCGGCTGTGACAGAGGTGGTCACTGGTGACAACCACTGATGTAAATTAATATAACGTTTTGGTAAAAGTTTTAGGGAAACATCGGCCTGTGCATAGGCTCGTTCGAGACAGGCAGCCGCGGCGCCGTCGAGCGCGAGCGCCGGCTCGAGCAGGGCTCCACCGCCCTCTAACACCACCATAATAACAAAACAATGTCACTCCAAGTTTCAAAACAACACTACACCTGAGTCACTCACAGCTGGCAAGCTCGGGTCGGCGCTACATGTCTCCCGCGAGGTACGTAGCGTTCGAGCGGCGAGAGTCGCGGAACTGCCGCGACGCGCACCTGCCGCCGGCCGCGTCTCCCGCGCCCCTCCGAGCCGCCTACAGACTCGTCAACAAACACCGTTGCTGCAGCGGACGTTCTGCAGCCACAAAGCTTTGCAGACTACTTTCGTCCCACTTTTCTACTCTTCTACTAAGTCACAGTGATAACCGGTTTCCATATAAACAAAATAGGTATGGTAGAGTTGATAGGTGTGGTAAAGTCGATAGACATGATAATTAGATTAAAGAATTCCACAAATTTTATTAGATGTTTTCAGCATAAAATTGACCAATTTTAAAACAATTCAACAGTCAATAAAGTAAATCGACCCAATGTAATAAACCATTACCGAAAGACAAAAGCTCCACAATTGAATGAGGTCCTGAAAATATGAGGCCAAAGTTTTCCTTCCATACACGAGGCGTCGTTATTTGTGCCACGTGACCAAGTCTACAGCCCCTCCTTATTTCAATATTTCAAAGGTTTCGTCTTTTAAACAACACAAGCTTCCAAACAATTAGTAAACTCTCAATAATTAAGATTCTATGAGGGAGTTGGGATCGCTGAAATATTCACAATGGATAACAATATAATTGGGATTTAACTGAACTCCAAACCGACGCTGTATTAAACGACAGAATGATTCCGAAGTACAAGATTGGCTATGAAACATTTTTTATAATAATTTTCCTCAAACAAAATTCTAGAAAGAAAATGTCATTTAAGTGCGTGATTCAAACTTGAATCCAATCTACAAGACTGTCCCCAAAGGATATGCCGAAACAATGATAAAACTTCAGAAATATTTCGATCAGACAAACATTTCATGTGAAAACTATAACGTTGTTTATTGTTGAAGAAAGAATTAAGCTTTACATTTAGGTAACGGGAATGACAACAGTATAGGCATTTCAAAACTTAGGCCGCGGTAAATTTAATTGACGGAAAGAGTATGGCAGAGAAATTAATTTGCCATAAACACTGGCATTAATAGACGCGAGACAATAAGCCACCCCCGTCGACCTAATGTCTTCCAGCACGCGAGCTGCCTTGTCCTCGTACACCCGACCTCCAAAACGCGCTTTTCATTTACATGTAACCGTTAGAGGGACGGATAAGATTACAAATAACCACTATCTAAAATACGTAGGTAATTTATATTTTGATTTTATTTAGCAGTAATGTCTAATAGTACTTATCATCACATAGTAGGTACACTACTCCATCAAGCGAAGTTGACGATTCAAATACTGCTCGTTCGCTCTAAATTTGCCGCTCGGCTCCATACTAAAGTCGAATTTTTAATTAGACGAAGTAAATTGACAGCAACTAATGTCACTTCTTCATACAATGTTGCGTATTTTCTATGATGAAGTGACATTAGCTACTGTCAATTTACTTAGTCTAATTCACAATTCGGGTATACGCCTTTAAGCCAGCGGCAAAGTTAGAGCGAACGGGTAGTATTACGAAAAATCTCTTTAGTCAATAGAGTTTTTTTTTGTACTGAACTAAATTACGAAAACGGATACATGAGCGTGGTCTGCGTCCTTGCAGATGGTACTAAGGCGACTCCGGTACTTGTTGTAGGTGTAGGCGATATGGGATCATTCCACGCCTTCGTCAAGAACGCTTGGTCGAGTAGTACAAGGTATACTATACCACTATCAGAAGAATGATGTACCTACTGCTTTTAAACGCAAGGAAGGAATTTTATACAGGAAGAAAATATATTATCAATACATCAACAAGATAAACAGTAAGATGTTTAATAATAAATAAATAGAAACGAAACAAGAGTGGCAACGAAGTCGACGTCATCAATTATTTCACGATTCAAAGGTTTGCACGAAGCAAGTAATCCAGCTCGACAGCAACTGTCATAGTTATACCAAAGAAGATAATTAACTTTTCTTTTCCTCTGTCATTAACCTTTTAATGAGAATTGAAAATGAGAAAGAAGAAAATGTGATGTTTCGATGTTCTCCGACCTGACTGTAAGATTATTTGCAACTAGCGGACGTCACGCGGTTTCACCCGCGTAGCTCTCGTTCCCGTAGGAATATGGGATTAAAATATATTGCCTACTAGCTGATGCCTGCGACTTCGTACGCTGCATTTTAAATGTGATTATTCAGATTGATATAACTTTTTAATTTATGAACCGATTGACATAAAATAAACACTAAACGTTAAGTGGAGCAAATCGCAACGCAATAAAGAAAACCACATTGCAATCGGTTGAGCGGTTGCTGAGATTAACGTGCACAAACGTACAGACAAACAGAGAGTTACGATTTTATTATAAACTAGCTGAGCCCGCAACTTCGTTTACGTCACATAAGGTGTATGAAAAGAAAGGTATTTCTTCATCAGAGTCATCAAGCAGCGTCTGAAACTGCCCTGTTTGCTTAAAAGGCGTGGACTGAATTGCTTTAAAATAGACTTAATCATTAAGCTCTTTTATGATTAAGCCAACACGCCAGCTTAGGTTCACTCATATTCGAAGAAACCCCTACAATTAAAATTTTTAAAATATCTGATTCTTAAAAGTGTTATAACTCTTTTATTTCTAAACCGATTTACATAAAACAAACGCTAAATGTTAACTGGAGCAAACCTCAACACAATAAAAAAAACCGCATTGCAATCGGTTGAGTGGTTACTGAGATTAGCGTGCACAACCGTACAGACAAACAGATATACAGACATACAGACAAACAGACAAAAATTCTAAAAATCATTGTTTTGGGTTCTATTGCGTTCATAAAGCCCCCCTATAATATTTTTTCTTATTTATCTTCCATGTACAGACAGCGACCTGTTACGATTTTATTATATGTATTGATATTGATTGATGATGATATGATATTGATATTAACCGGAAAGAGTTTAGCTTCCCAACAGTGAAAGAATTTTTCAAATCGGTCCAGTAGTTTCGGAGCCTATTCGATGCAAACAATCAAATCGTTCCTCTTTATAATATTAGTACTTATAGATAATTGAAAAGTGCCTAGTGTACAGGTCGGCGACCGGTCCAGTCGGACAGACCGACACTTAGCTCTATGTCGGCTCAATTATTCACACGACACGCCCCACCCGCAGCATCATCCCGCTTGCTGCCAAATTAAAAGTAAATAACGAAATGAAAACAAGCGGGTCCGCGCCGCGAGGGACTCGCAAACCTTTTACCGCTGTCGAGTAAACAACTAGATACAGCTAAACACACTTTATCATTCTATCGGCTATCTATTTGCCAATGCAGATAAAAGCGCTGAATGCGAAGTATGCACTAGAACATGTAAAAATACTAGTTTAGATATTATAATTACAGTCTCTATTTATTCTTGTGTATTGCCGTTCTTCACTTTTATGTTAGTACTAGCTGATGCCCGCAGCTTTGCCCGCGTAAAATTTGTTCCCGTTTCCGCTTCGCGTGGGACTTTATCCCCGGGATAAAAAGTAGCCTATGTGTCATTCCAGACTATAATGTATATCTGTACCAAATTTCAGCCCGATCCGTTCAGCCGTTTGAGCGTGAAAGAGTAACAAACATTCACACTCACAAACTTTCGCATTTATAATATTAAGATATAAGTAAGAAGTAAGATATGCATACTTTTTACTTCTAGTTCTAACATAAAATATTATTAACGAACGTATACAGTGCAGGTTTTTTTATACTGTCTTCATTAACTTAATTAAACGTAAGTAGAAAGCTGAAATCGGAATAGCATCAGTATCTGTTAGCAGAAAGAGCAAATTTTGATCATGAAAAGTTTCCCGTAGATAGTTTTGATACACAATGTTGGCGAAAAAAAACCACGGCTAAACCAGAAAGCACTATTCTGCGCGGAGAGCAATTTCAAAGAACAATGAACAGTGCTGAATAGTGGCGCCGAAGTAAAGTCTATTTACATCATATGCATATTTGCTACGACAATGTAAAAATAAACACTGCAGATGCTTTGTTAGAATTGCTGCGTCCACACAATATGCTACTAAGTAATTAGTTAGGTACTAAACATTGTGCGATTAGACAAATTCTACTAAATAAAAATGTCTATAGCAAAGCAAAAAATATGTTTTGACAAGAGATCATTAGTGAAAACACCAAGGCTCTTGTTGAGGCAGTACGTGCAAGACAGGTGAGACAGTAACAAGCGGTTGCTTAGTCATCGTTACGTACGAGAACAAACCCTTACATGAAAATTGTCACACAACAAACTATGTCAGGAGGTGTAATCATTATTATGGACATGTAGAAATGATGACGTACGTTAGAATCACTGAAATAATATAATAAATACAAATGTTGAGAATTCTAACTCTTGTATTATTTTTAAAAAAATTAAGACGAAACAAGTTTATTCGGGTTTTTCAAAAGTATTAACTCAAGTTCAAAAATTTCGTGGCGGGTGGAGCTGTATTTTTGCCTGTAGAAATGTTACATAACGAGGTTATGTACTGTTATGATAAACGATATGTTGAAGGAATGTAGGAAGTGATGGTTCTCGTGCAGTAAACAGCAGACCGAGCAACAGTAAGTTGAATGGCCGGGGATGCACCGGAGCATGTCGAGTACGGCTTCGTTCCTCACTCTGATACTTGCCTCTACTACCTAACTCGTCCAGACATTAATAAAGCTTTTTATGATTATTAACAGTCAATGCTAATTTCTAAAAAGAATATTAAAATAAGATAACCAATTCTCAGTGAAACAAGATGATTTTGCTGTTTTATTTAGTACACGGCACAAGTAATTAATCTGGATTATATTTAACAATGAAACTGAGTCTATCCCCACAGTAAACCACAATTTAACGGATTTATGTGACAAAGCGTTTTATAAAACAACAAAACCAACCGATTCGAAAGAACAATTACGCGAGTCAAAGCAGGTATCTTGGAAAAGCGCGGTGAGATATAACAAATCGCTAGCGTAACAAAGGAGGCTTTCTCGCGGCCATTACGACGGGATGCACAGAGAAAAGCGAGGCGCGAGAACACAGTCAGCGGTGGCACGGCGGGTGGCCTCCTACGATTAGCGTATGCGGCACAGGAGGCGGCGGCGGCGGTGCGCCCCAGGGACGAGCCCAATTTACGATTGCTGCAAAGAATATCTTCGAAATGGCATTTTTGCGAGCCGCTAGTGACCGCTACCATCCACCTTTAGATATATCCCTCGACATAACACGTTACTAAGAAAACAAAACACAATATTTATCTGGATTGATTGAATAAATAAAATTTCACAGTAGGACTTCGAATGTGAGGTAGACGACAGGTCGGTGTGGTAACCGTAATAAGGGCTACCATAAAACGTTACATTAGGTAACAGCGGCTTCTGGGGCGGCTATAAATATCTCCGTTCGGAAGTAAGGACAGTGTCCCGTGGGAGGACGACACATCGCCGAGACGAGCGGCCGTGGACGTGTTGGACGAATAAAAACATCTCTCTCACCTCGCGTGCTCTCGGAGTGAGCGAACGCGCGACCTCACCACCGCCAATCAATATCACTTAGCAATAACTACGACCTCTCATATGTGGACCATTATCTTTATGTGGCGCGTCACTGAAAATACGACTACTGCAGCTTCGTTACAAATTCATTCAACTATAGGTTGGTACTTATTTTATGTGTTACGAGGAGGTAAGCTTCATGTTATGGGATCATAACATTTCGATACTAAGTTCATTATTTTTGATTTACATTAGACGCATGTTCTGCAAAACGTATGTTGGGTTAGATGTAGGTTTGTGGTTTTGTTAGGTTTACAGTAGTCTGCAAATCTTAAAGTTGGATTTGATATGACTCGTATCATAGTTGGATGGATGTTTTTCTTCGACAAACTTAATGTGTATGATTTATCCATTTTTACTTAGAAGGGATACGGACTGGCTCAGTGGCTTTCGCGGGAGAAATGTGCTCAGTTTCACTTGTTGGCAGTGAAACCGAGCTTAAGAATAAAGCGTGTCAATTTAGAAGATAAACGCGGTTGCATATCGACACTTATTATATTTTTAGTTTATCAGCAAGAACAAAATCACTGTTAAATGGTATAATATCTTAGTTCATTTATATTTGGATCTTGCAAATCACATCGAACAGTAAATCAATTCAGCGTATTTATTTTTAACAGACTTCGAAAACGGAGGAGGTTCTCAATTCGTACGCTATGTTTTTTTTTCAGTACTGACTTGAAAATCATTAAAAAAAAGTTGAAAACTCGTTTTTCATACGTAACCCCGTGACTAGAAACCATATCCAGCATTAGTTTTTGATTTACATATTTTTTCTTTTTAGCTGGCTTAAGTCACACACTGAGTAAACTTGCGAAATGGTCAAAATGCGAATACACTAGAACGGTTTAACTCTCAATTTAGTTCAAGGCTAGAAAATCAAGATATAGAGACGGTACGTTACTAAAACAAAAATAAACAAGGTAAAGAATCATCGATATAGATAAGACTAGATGACTAACGACCGCGCCAACATCAAGCCTACCTAACGTAAGCCCACAGGCTTAGGTGAGCCAAACGTCAGTTCAGTCTGACGCCGTTACGCCAATCGTACGTACAAATTGAACCGCGCGACCAAATGGGCAAATGCACAGTAAAAGACTGCGATTCTAAAACATAAAAACACAATTAGTCATGTAGAATTACTTACCACACGTAATTATACTATTTACGCATTGATATCAGCGTAAATACCGCTATAATCGAATTTTGAAAGTAAAATTTGTGATTGCCATTCAGTGTTACCACTAAAATATCGGTTTGGTTTACCCACATCAGTGGGAGAATTAGTAATTAATTACCTATGTAAGATACATTAATAATATTACCCGACTAAGGCAGGGTTATGATTTTGACAGGCTATATACGTATGTCTGTATGTTCACGTATTCCCTCAGAGCTCCTCAACTAGGTACTTATTAGAACTGGACTAATGAGATATTGTTAGAAGCGCCTTGACGTTCGACTGATTATTAGCTATGTATCGTGTCACTGAATTTAATGGTGCGCCCTCTAGCGGCCATAAAGTACTGTGTTAAAATAAATTTAAGAAAAAATATCGTGTTTGGTATTAAATGAAAGGGTTAGACGTTTTGTAAGTAAGTGCCTTTTTAATGGTCTATATAGAATACTAGCGGACGTGACGCGGTTTCAGCCGCGTAGTTACCGTTCCCGTGGGAATACGGGAATAAAATATAGCCTATGTTCACCGGGAAGAGTGTAGCTTCCGAACAGTAATTAATAACAATAATTTTTCAAATCGGTCCAGTAGTTTCGGAGAGAGTTTGTTTAGTACACCGGGAACCAACCCTAAAGACGCGGGATAGGACCCCTATGCGAGGCGGCAGTGTTAGCCAAGGTCTATCGGGATGCGATGCGATATGGTCACGCCTTTATCCCCGAAGAGGTAGGCAGAGGCATATTATATGCCCAAAATTCACCTTTTTTATAAGAATATAACCCACGTCATATGTGGTGAGACGTACTGCCGCTGCCGTGTTGAGATGGACAGGCACAGGTTGTGACAGCCTGCTGTTAAAATTTTTCAACCTTGGTCAAGTCCTTCAACTTGGCTTAACGACTGCCATTTTACTGGCAACCGGGACCAACAGCTTAACGTGCCTTCCGAAGCACGGAAACGTCGGATACGCTCAAATAAATGCCAGCCGTGAAATGCAAGCCACCGTTCGTAGGCAGTAGCAGGGCGCAGTGTGGTTTTAGTCAGTAGGCGTTCGCAATATCATCCATGCCTGATTTCAAACCTAAAAGAGAGAAACCCATCTTAAGGTAGAGAAATTTCTAAAATGGACTTCTGAGAAGATTTATATCTACCGTTGATTAATGGCACTTGGTGAAACTTGCTGCACATATTGCAAAAAAAACCGGCCAGGTGTGAGTCGGATTCGCGCACGGAGGGGTAAACGCGAGACTCTATGGACGAGACATGAGGCTTTGCCGTCCGTCTGTTTGTTAGTCACGAGGCTGTATCGCAGGAACTGTGGTTGATAGAGCAAATTTTTTCACAGGTGATGTATGTTTCTGCCGCCATAATAAAAAATACCTACTAAAAGAGAAAAAGACCCCACACAACAAACGTAAATTGCCGTTTTTGAATGGGGACCCTCTGTGCTTAAATTCGACTCGCACTTGGCCGGGTTTTTTTTAAATATGAACACTTGAGTTTCGGTTTCAACCGAAATAAAATAATAAATGAAATAGGTATATAATAATTTTAAATTTGTTTAGTAATTCTATAATTATCGTGGGTAAAAATTTCATACAGTAGTCAACACTGACCCACGTTCGTCATGTTTATGTATTTGTCTTTGTCTAATCGCAGCGGCGGCGGTGTTCACCGTACGCGTGTGAGTGAGACAAGTATATATTTACCATCACTGCTTAAAAAGTTTCATAGTTGCGTCTTCTCAGCTCATAAGTAGCCGTGCTTTTGTCGAGACGCGATGTTCGTGCTTGCCTCGCTAATGATAATATATATAACTCTATGTAAAGAATAGTGTGGTATTCTTGTATGAATTAAATATTTCATGTATACCGAGAGTTACTTAAAATTTTACGAAAGAAGCAGTGCAAATGTTACAATTCCAATGTAACTCATTAATAATTCTTAGAAGCGGACACAGCGGAGCTCATTGTAGCCACTCAGGTCAACACAAATTTCAACAAGTTGAATAAGTCAAAATCATCAAATCACCTTAGTAAAGCAAGAATGCAAACAAGGGGAGAACCCACAAATTGCTTGCGTTATTAGACGGACCTTAAAAGTTTAGGGCGGGCTTAGTTTACAAAGGTAAGCTCGAGGTTAAGCTAGGAGTGTTTGTTTTGCGGCAATGTCAACACTACATGACCAAGTAACGAACCAACCGTACGAATTAAGTGACTCGCATATTTCTGCATGGAAAAATAATTTGTGATATTCGTATAACAATATAAAGTAGTTAAATTAGCGCCAACCTATTTTACTTTACAAGTCAAGTAATAACAGGATGTTCTTACGTGTATCAGTTTAATTAAATAGTCGTCATAACTGCATAGCGTGGCGGGTATACGGATTCGATGTTAGTTAAATGAAGTCCCAAGCGATTCCATGTACGCTTGGCGTATGTCCATCATATGTCACAATCAATTACGGTGTCGACCTACCCGCCTCTCTCCACTAAAAACCCTACCAAGCAAACCGCTCATCGTAGTGAATTTTAGCTGAAAATATAGCTATGGAAATATTAGAAAAATCGTTTAACTTCAATTTGTCGTAGGACTTTATTTAAAATAGAAAAATAATTAAGTTTCTTCTTGTTTTCATAACGTCTGACGCAACTCGTCTGAATAACAATCTGCGAGACGGTTAAGTGAATTTTAAATAAAAGAGCGAAACGTCGAGGATTGGGGCTGGCCGGGGCGGCCCCAACTTTTGTCATTGTTTCAATATTGCGCGAAGCAATTAGCGTAACTTGGACTCGGCTCTACGCCCAAAGTACTTGAACCGGCGAGCTTGAACTTATCTCGCCAATCAAATTTGAAGAAACCTGAACAACAATCCGGTCGTAGCCAAACATCGACACCCCCACTCAGTAATTAAACTGAAAACAAAAAGGCATTGCTAGTGCGCTAGCTAGTACTTACACACATTCCAATTGAAAAAAAGGCTAGAGATGTATCGGATATTCCAATAGCTTCTTTTTCGTCCTACGTAATGTAGGAAGAGCTTTCAGACAGAATCAATACTCTATATACGTAGTAATTTGTCTTTGTGTTAGGTTTCGTGTCGTTCGTTACTCATAATAGTGATTCTAACCTCTAATCATAAATAGCCACAATGACATACGCAAATTTCAGAACGATACTAACGGACTGCATTACTTATACTAAAGGAATTAGAATTTTTGTACAGAATGTGTTGGAAAGGTCGTATACAAAAATTTGTATCGAAAACCAACAATGTTAAGAAGTGTTCCTGAAAACAGCTACAGGGACAGAAATTAACTAGTGGCACTGGGAGTGCCGACCGAAGTGAAAACTTGAATTCAGGTGAGTATTTGGATAGTCAAATTTTCTTTTCAGGCAATGGTGTCAACAAGCATGATGATTTTGAGGTGTCGTCGGTCAGTGTGACGGTCGCGATTTCAAATATTTGGTCCCAGTACAAAAATGTCTCACTTAAATTATAAGGCAGGCGTTGAGGGGGTGCCATGTGTTTGTGAAGCGATTGCTAGCAATAAATGTTTGTTTAATCATTTTAATGTCGGAACGATCATGCACGTCCTCCCGGACTGCAGTGTGAAATACAGTAACAACATAAGCAGTAAACTAAAACCAGGATCGCGCGCGACATCGCCGCTGCACACGGCTATGGAGCGGTAATTACCACGCTCCAAGGGGTTGGGGCACGGACGATCTCCTGTCAAAAGGATCGCGTGCCTAGCGGCGGACGCCCATATTAAACGCTAGCGAAGAACCCGTGCCCCATCAGATAACATGCAATCAATTTCGCGATCTACATGCCTCTACGTCGGCACCGCCCCTGGACTGACGTCACGCCGATAAGCTGTGTAGTGCCAGTGAACCACTTGGTACCACCTGGTCTAGGGCACTTACTATTCGCAGTTTTCAGGCAGTTTACAGACTAACATAATTAAAAATTCTGAATACATTATCATAAACATTGTCTTTTTTCGATGAATGAAGTAATAAATACTTTACTAAATTAAGCTTCATTCATCGAAAAAAGACATCGGTTAAATGTTTGTTTTTTATATCTAGCAGTATCGTCTAATCAAGGCATTCAAACGCTATGGCACGAGGCAGTCACGCGATCGTTTTATCGCACACCTTCTTTCTGTTTTATAGACAGATAAAGTTTGTTTAAAATGCTCGCATGCCTTTACTACATAGACGCCCTTGTCGTGACAAGTGGTGTAACCCTCGACATCCTTATACAAACCAAACGAGGCTTTCAGAGCTAGTAAACTAGTCTTCGTCGTAATAATTTGAGTCCCGTTTATAGACAGTTCAACAATTACAAGCTAATTTCAATGAATTTTGTTGGTAAACTCAAATGTGAAATTGCTTTAGAAACATTTTCTGAAAACTTAATATACCTATAACTGTTATTGTGATAACAAAGGTGAAAACCTGCTCACAAAATCGAATTAATTTCTAACTATCGATAGCGAGTGAAGTTCAAATTGACGTAATCATGTGCCTGAAATATAGAGGCTTTCTGTGTACAATTCCGTACTCTCTCAATAAAGAAAACAATGGTGAATATAAAAGCTCAACACGAAGCAAAAATCCTCGGCAAGTCAATTTGATATTATGAGGTAATGGAGAGTAACGGGCATGATTTACGCGGCATCGAGGTTCGGGAGCGAGGCGTCCGCGCGCGAGCACAATTATCGGCCCGCGGGCGCTCTCAATTACGAAGAGGAGCGCCCGTGGGAACACCTCCGAACCGACCGGGCCCAACCACAAATCTTTTAGTCTTACTGTCTTAAGCCCGACCCAACAAGTAGCAATATAAACCTTTGTTACCGACGATATCTATCTCGTATAATTAGTGATGTTTGGAAACAATATTGGGTAAACTAGGTATTCATTTATAAACTGCGGCTAATTCAAGATGATTTAGCGGACATAAAACATCAGTACTAATAGGTATTGATGAAAATCTCCATTCAATCATCTGATGCTTAGAGAAACACATGGTTTTCAGCACAATTTCACATAATTTTTCCATCTGCTATAGGAATTAGAGAAAATAGAGGGCAAACAACACTGAGACAAGTAGTAGCCGATGACTGCGAAAAAGCTTGGCGGGTTATCCTATCTAAATGGGTAAATCGGGTAACCTTGTCCAACTAACATCAGTCCTGAGTCCCGAGCCAAACAGCATGACCAACTTCTTGAAGTGCGTAGTGTCATCGTGAAAAAAGGCTGGCATAAATTTTGACTTGGCCAACACAGTATTATCACAGCAGTACTTGTCAGAGATCGTTCTCATTATTTTTCAGCCTAACTGGTGATAACGATACGACGGGAACTACGCGGGTGAAACCGCGTGACGTCCGCTGGTTATTTATATACATATAAAAGGTTTTCGATTTAAAATAAGCCCAGTAGAGGTATAAAGTAAACATGATCAAATCAAAAACAAGGTGCAATACGATATTTCAAATGGAAACGATTGTTTTTAATTCAGTTATTTAAACGATTCATTCAATAAACGAATTGCAGTTTGAGGACGCGATCGGGTCGAGTGCTGCGTTTTAATTTGCGCGACGACACACGAGTGGTCTCTGTGCCATGGTTTGCGGGAACGACGCGTCGAGTGCCCTGCTAATTGCAACGCCACGCTATCCTCGACCAACACCACCCGCAAGGGTTTAACCAATCAGTAAATATATACTTATATTCACTAGAGGAACATAAAAATATTAAACACCCTAACTGTTTATTTATTTATAGCACGAGCGTACGGGTAATCGAATACGCAATGAAATGAATAAGCACAGTATATGCCACATGATGAACATTTCCCAACGGGTAGCCCGATAAGCTCTGACCAACCGCAATCATATCGGCGTGAACATTAATTACCTGATCTGACACCACAAGCGAGTGCGACAATTATCTTATAATTATAACGTTGCGTTCATTGCGTGCTCTATAAATGTGAGCCGTTTCACTATTTACAAAGGGACGATATTTGCGCTGTTCTGAAACGGCCTGAAGTAATTTCTGAAGAAACAAATGAAACTGCTCCCCTCGCGTAAGAAAACGCTTTACAAACCGCGCGGCCCATGTAATCGGATAATAAAAAGGGCAAACGCGGTAAATATAAGATGAGGAAGACAGTTTTACGAGCAGTACCTAATTAAGTGGTGAAACCAGCAAAACGAAATAAATGTTGAGAGTAATATAAGTACTACCGTAACAGGCAGGAGAATTAAGTTATCAATATGTAGGGTAGTTACAATTCAGGACAAATAGATACTGAAATCAACATTTATAAATGAGGAGAACTTATACATAAGAAAACTCCAGCTGTGATCTAGCTGACCAGTCCGTAGTTAAGAGCATTCTTATACCAAAAACAACTGCAGCGGTACAAAGTTTTGTCCAAAACCATTCGAGTAATATAAGTACTCCAGTAACAGGCAGGAGAATTAAGTTATCAATATGTAGGGTAGTTACAATTCAGGACAAATAGATACTGAAATCAACATTTATAAATGTAGAGAACTTATACATAAGAAAACTTCAGCTGTGATCTAGCTGACCGTTCGTAGTTAAGAGCATTCTCATACCAAAAACAACTGCAGCGGTATAAAGTTGTGTCCTAAACCATTCATTTTACGTAACTAGTATAAAAGTATAGTTAGCCAACAACTTTATCGCAACATTTTGTCACAGTCGTGTCGGAATCGCAGTCACATAAATGGTCATGGCTTTTTGAATCATAAAGAAAATATGCCACATTTTAATTTTTTTTTTTAGGAACACTGACTACATGATGCAGCAGATTTGACAATCATGAAGACCTACGTTGCGACTTGCAATTATTGCACCTGCTAACTGACGCCCATGGATGGTTTGAGTGGACAATCTCTCAACAATGCTACAATCTAACATTACATCAAAGTTTTCCTCGAGCTTCAAGGTTAAGGAGATTGAGCGCAACAAGTATTCTAGCATCTGAAGACTGTCGTATATATTAATGTCTGTCAAAAGAGCAATTTGCTTTTCTTAGTGAAGTATGTAGTTATGATTTAGTTTCCGTAGTAACTATCAAATGTAGGAACGTTTGTACAAATAGCGAGTGTCTGCTGAAAATAAAATCTGTTGCGGCGATTGTGCGCGGCGGGCGGTGTGCATGAGTATTTCTGGCGCGCAGGTAGGGCGGCGCGCGGCGGTATGCGACCTCACCTGTGCTACGCTGATTCACTTGCTCTAAATCAGTCAGCTCAACATGTTTATTAGAATCACCTACATCTGATGCCACTTTTAAACCGCCATACTGTAACCTTATCATTGTGTTTGCATGAAATAGCCTGTGACCCGACAATAAGGAGTTCTGGATATGAGGTGTAGTTAAGGTCCTTCAAAAATGTCTTTCAGCACGGGCTTTATCTCTATCTAGCATATGCACAGAGGCTTCATCCGAAATATATCTACTTTAAACCCCATAAAAGGTGGAAGTTTTCAAAAGTTATTTCGTGGTATACTTCATTCTATTTCCGTTCAGAGTTTGAGCTTGTGATGAAAGATCAGTCATAAAACTTTTCTTATAGTAAAGTAAAGTACAATTTAAAAAAATACGGAACTCACCGCACATTCTTTCTCCTACAACCCACTTTCCTATACACCTGCACCTAATTTAAATTAATTAACTCAATCGACGAAGTGTTTTAACCGTCCATCATAAAACCTTGGCAATGAATATCAAATGGCGTGATTAACGATTTATTTGCAGGTCTGTACCAATTTGAGGGTGTAAACGTTTAATTCAGTATGGGTCGAGCGTGGACACGGGTCCAGCTTGGGGCGATTCATTAGCTCGACCGCGTCAGAACAAACAAATTAACGCGACGGGCTTGTTTTACTCGGTGATAAAAGGGCGCGAGGGCGATGGGCAACGAGCCAGCTGCGTGCGGCCGCGCGATAAATCTTTTGGGCGGTTACAAGCAGACCCCGCACTGCCACTGCAGGAACGCCACCAATGTTCCACGACTTCTAAACCACAACTTTTTCAGACAACTCAATGTGCGTATCAGATATAAAGCAACTCCGTGATTAGTTTACCAGGTATTCCTACAATCAATGCGGTACTCACATAAACAAACGCATAGAAACATAAGTATTATATAATTGCTGTGTTTAATTGTATTAAGAGCTAGGGTAATGTCAGTGACCGATGCCATACGTGCTGCAGTCTTGGTCGGCTGACTGCAACGCATTCGACCCCAGTGCGACACAAGGCCTAACGTGACGCAGGGAGCGCCCTATCTCTCCCGCAGCGTGTAAATGGCTTCAGTTAATTAAGTTTAATCAGTGCCTTTATGACTGTAGTGCGGTCGGCGACCATCTGCCCGACTATTTGACGCCCACATATGAGGTTACAAAGCAAACCACATGGCACTCCTTTATCAAAGAAACCCTATAGGACAACTATCACGCAATAGTATTCATTCCAATGATGGTATGATAACGAACAACAATACAATGTTGTCAACACTGATACAATATTAGTATCTCCAAATTTGTTAAAATGGATTTCAATGCTTTTCTATATTCATGTATTGTAGATACTCATAAAATATAGACTATTTGATGATAAACGATCACTTTGAATTCGGTAACATTTTATAGGAATTTTACGAGTATCAGTAATATTAATACAAAGGATACATAATAGAGCTTTTGAATGACTGGAAACGTAGGTACGTCACTTGACAGTGACATTATTACGTAACTACCCTATACCCTATTATTGAAAAGCAATTAGCATGCTGGCTATATCCTAAATTTAATTTGAACGTTTGTTTCCTATATTGGTCAACTGTAAAATCGTAATTCGAAAGTTTCACATGTTTTATAGTTTTCGCAACATAACCGTGATTAGTTTAAAGTAAATGGTCTTTGAGTACAGTCTGTTACGAATCGATAACTGAAACGAAAATAGCAGTGCAAGCAGATAGTCAAGTGTGGCGTGCTGTTCTACCATTAACGCGGCGTGACGAATCGTCCGGCAGAGAGCAATGTGGGTATAGGGTTGTCATATGAACCGCTTTAACCAGCTGATCATAGTTTATCGTAAACCATAGCAATTGGTAAGTTATAAAACGGATGAAGTCATTATGACTAACTAGTCTGCCTCATTTTGTCGCTTATTTCTTCAGTAGTGTATTAATGTACGTATTGGAACCTACCGTATCTCATCAAGAAACATCCATCGGAGATTTTTACAGAATATATTTCATCTAGTTTTACTGTCGAGTAAACCTCTTTTGTAGTTCTGAGACAACCCTATATGTATACCGTGGGGTGGTGGAACGTACCCAGTGCCCGCCTCTCACGCGATCTTATCGCGCCTTCCGCGAACATCGCATCGCACTGCCCGTCTGTCTGTTCCGTGACTGACTTTACCCTATTCACGATTTACTTGTCATAAATTAAGTTTAATTTCAAGGCTTCAGGAACTTTAATTTGGTCAACTAATCTCTATAAAACTCAGTTAAAGCACACAGACAGTTTCAGGTTGACAGGAATGGATGGCAACGCTCGTAATGAGCGACGAATCCTTTGACCGGCTGCACGGGAGCCGTGCAAACGCTCGGCTAATTATGCTACGCAGATCTAAAGCCGGCAGATCTAAAGCCGCGACCGAATTAGTGCGATTGTATTCCCCCAGCATTACGGACTGGGAGAGACTCAAAGCCTAACAAGTGTTCATTTACTAGTTAGTAAAATTGTGTAAAAAAAAATACACGGATGTTTAAAGGTTTTGCTATTTTCATGGGTCGCAGAAACCCTCTGCTATTGTCAAGCTAGCAAATATCAATGTGAACTTTAAATGTCATAATAAATGATTCGTGACGACTGACGAGCACAACAAAGCCAAAATGTTCTTTAGAAGGTCCGACACAATAATGGACTATTTTAACGAGGTTACCTCATGGAAATGTCTAAGGAAAAACGTAGCAAATATTTTTAACATTTTATTAAACCAAGGCAAAGTTTGCCATTCTGGTAATGTAAGTACCTACTCAAAACATTACACATACTAGTTGTTTTAGTAAAATGTAATTCTATCGGCATAAGTATTCGAATCTCACTAAATCAGGGCTAAAAACCGGTCAAATGATGTAGAGTCGTAAAAGCCTAAATTTGGAAATCACAATTTCAAACGATACACATACGTATGCCAAATTAGAGCTTTCTAGTGCAAAGTGTATCCTACGCTAGGACTGTGGATAGACAGAAGGACCGACCGTCGGTATAAGAATTTATTCACGAATCCGCATAAACGATCCACATTTGCTTTTATTTGTCAAAAGATGGATCTCGTCATGGAAACAGTCGTCTCGTATATAGATGATCGAGCTGCTGATAATAAATCATTTGTTATACTTTACAATGCATTAAATATAGTGGCACATGGTCTACTCAACCCTGACTGAGGTAATATTACAATTATTTACCGCGTATTGTACGTAGAACCAGATACTTAACAGTCGTGTTTATACTCATGAACGACACTCACTAAATAACCTTATTACTGAATAGACAAACTATATGCATGTATACACATACAAGAACTATTTACTGTACTAAAGATTTTGTAGGAATCGTATATCCGATAAAGGAACAATATCATTGAAATACCTACCCTAAATAATTCGATCCCTAAATCCGAGAAATACAACATGTGAAATCGAAACGTATTAAATTTCTACGTGCCTATTGTAAACTTCCGTCCCCATTCCTATTAACAACAACTTGTTCACGAATGGTTGCTACGTAGAGAAAAACATTGATTTGTACACGCAACTTGAGTGCAAATTAATTGAACAGTATGGCTTCTGCCTGAATAACACGAAAGTGCGATAACTTGCTGTTCCACGATACTGAGAATGAAATCAATTTATTGTATGTAACCACACATAAATTTGAACCAATGGAAATGCGGAAACGATCAGATATTGTTGTGCAAGTTCCGAAACTTAAATCACTTCTGTGCTTAGTTAATAAAAATGCGAATAGCACAAGTCATTCATAAGTCTACAAGCTAGCGGAGGACAGCCAGAGCGCGTTGAGAAAAGTAAGGGCTCATCTCATTAATCTGGGGTTCAACATTAAGCTGGGATGTGCCAATGGTGACAACGAAATCCTCACAGCGGTCGCGGGACGGCGGCAGTAAATCCTTTTGTGAAATCTGCTTCAAATATAAAGAGGTTTGTTCGTACTCTGCCTACATTAGTTCATGTTTAGCAATGTTTGACATGAAGAATTAGCTGAAATTTGATTACATAATTTACAAAATTGAGGTGTGCAAGAATGAATACATATTCCCCTTTTATCATTTAATTTGTATTATAGTACAGCATTGGCAGACAAATATACGACCGACCAACCTCATGAAGGTGACCATCGTGCGTAATGAATGATTTATCATTTCATAATGTAACATCGGTAAGGTTTTATACTTGGATTGACATTACCATGTTACTGGTAGTCAGGCAAATGGCTTATGTATGAACGAAGTCGTGGAACGCTCTTTAATAGTCACAACCGTCACTCTTATTAACTGCTGGCTGGGCTAATAGCATTTAGCGTAAGTTGTTAAAAACCGGCCAAGTGCGAGTCGGACTCACAACAGAGGGTTCTGCACCAAAAAACGGCATAATGAAATCACGTTTTTTGTATGGGAGTCCCCCTTTAGTTCTGTTTTCAGCTCTCTACCATCACGGTTTCAGAGATACAGCCTCGTAACGAATAGATAGACGGAGATACGGAGACGGACGGGAGTCTCATGAATAGGGTCCCGTTTTGCCCTTTGGATATGGAACCCTACAAATAAAATTTACTGCATAGATTACTTATGTACTAGTAAATAATTATGTCTTCAATTCGTATGGACTATATATTTACGTGCTTATATAAATGAATCTCAGCAAAACAAATGTGTAATGTTAGAAAGTACAAGGAATTTCTGTGTTAGCATAATATGTCGTACCAAGGTAACAACACCTCATTAAACCAACATGCATAAAATATTGATGTCGTTTGAAATTTAAACACGTTTCTGGGTTACACTAGGCGGCTATCGCTCAGCTGGTGCAAAACGACACAACAGCACAACATGGTCGAGGTGAGCAAACATAGTGGCCATTGTGCGTGTCCGTGTGCCTTGTTGCTGTACCCAATGTTTCACCAGAGTTTGCGACTCACCCCTGAGTCAACACACCCCTTTGTGGAGACCACATTATTATTAATAGTAATTATAGTCGGCCTGTTAATTTATCGCTCGCTACTCAAGACAGGTACAGAACTCGCCAAGGGTACGGGATTTAAAAGTTGGTAGTGAATTTATCAAAAGGGGGGACTTGAAACAAAACAACAGATAGTAGGACCCTGTGCTACTCGGTCGCGTGACTGTCTCGCGGGCGCTTTAAATGACTTCCTTTGTTTCTTCACATAGCTCGCATCGTACACTTTCAGAAGCCGAACATAAATCACAACTTTTGTAAAGTGGCAATTTACGTGGCGCGAACTATATCACTTATGTCACAAAACCTTATGTGACGATACTCTAGATTAAATTAAACGACTAAAGTCGTGTTCTGTGAGTGCGTTCACTTAAATGTAAGAGAATCTTTATAATTTACTATACAAATCCTATTTAAGGAAACACATAGATTTTATTCATTGATTTACCACTGCTGCACGAAAAGTAGAGTCGGGAGACACATTCTCTATGATGAACCCACCGTAGAACGGTAAATGATAGGTAGAAAACAAACACCAAATGAAAATATGAAATAGCTGGGGTTTTCAATATAGATTAATAACTAAGTAAAATAGGAAGATGTGTTTCATGGTAAAAAGAGTACAATTATTGCGCACTTAGATCATCGAAAAAGAAAAACTGGAACTGTAGCCTTGTGGCAACCAATAAACTTCAGATTTCGGATATTTTATGTCGGTAATATTTGCAAATAAAAAAATCGTACATAGCAGTCTTATAACAGTAATTCGTATGATCTTGTTGTGCTTCGCAGATAAGTACATTGCGGTGTTTTATTGTCCAAGAACATAAAACAATAGGGGGAAGTTACATTAAACGGGTCAACTTAATTTGTCCTGCCCAACACTATTTTACCCGCGATGTATGTCAACAAACTCGATCGTCTCGAGGTACTGCGTTATTGATTTCGTAAGGTGTGGAGTTAAATCAACATTCGCCAAATACAATTCCATTACCATGGTTCGGCTGTTTATATGATAATCTACTTCACCATTTGTTACATGCACGTAATGCCAAAATACGTACGAGTTTTGTATATACGAAGTTATTACATCTAGAAGTAAACACGTGTTCTGCTTCTGTTTAATAGTGAACCTAGATTTATAAAGCAGTTTGGATATTTTAGACGCGATATCTAAACTAAATAAGAATTGTAGCAACTTTTTATTTGAAAAGATAAATAGGAGGAGCGAGGCCAAGCGAACGATTAATCTAAGTTTAGAGAGTAAACAAGAAGGTGAAGTGATCAGCGGGAGCGTAGTTGAAGTTTAATAAGCGTTAGTTAGCGGATGGAAGCGGGGCGCAGCCGCCGGCAATAAGGCGACTGTTATCTCCGGTGTTGCGGTGGGTGCAAATTGTTGCTAACTCCAATCACATAGTCGCACAGTTTTGCTCGATATTATGTCACATGTTGGTACAAAATTATGAATTTCATTATAATGTTACGTAAACATCGCATAATAAAATAGACAATTAGAGCTTTAAATGTAAGCACAAGCTAAAAGCACAACGCGGTGCATGCGAAGTGCGGTTGAGGCGGGCCGTCAAAGCGAGAATAATCTCATAACCGCGGTCGGGACGACACGGCCAGCTTATGCTGAGCGCCCTCAGGCTTACTGAGATCGTTCTTTGTACAAACATAACTCGCGTACGCCAACCTCGTAGAACAAAGCACCTTACTTATTAACTTTTAAATTTATATAATTATTCCGTCGCACTCTGCGGTGGTGAGTATTCGTGCGCATCGAAGCTAACGTTACAATGAATTCGCCGCAAATTCGGCTTAGCGTTAGTTAGTGCGAACAATTAACTGGCAAGTTTCGCAAGTGGTTACTAAGCCGCGGCAAGTGTTCCAGCAGTCCGTTCAATTTCTCCGCGTTCGGTGAGGCGTAGCGACGCAATCGGGCGCGGCTGAGCAATTCCGATCCGATTCGCATTTACATCATAGCAATGTTCCACTATGGCCCCTTCCGCCAAGACAACATCACTATCTATGTATTTCCTATAGCCTAAATCAGAAAGTGTAACTCGACAGAGGAAGTAGAGAGAGTTCGTCAAGATATGAAGGAAAACCGTGGTAAACAATCTCACAGTATTCTCCACAAACATTAAAGTCAACAATCAAGTTAAAAAAAAAATACAGACGAAATGAGAACCTCCTCCTTTTTTGGAAGTCGGTTAAAAACTTCGGATCCCAATGTGTTTGAATAAGTAAATAGTCCCTTCACTAAGGGCCATCATTTGATTTGGAGGCGTTAATTGCTCATAAATGGTCATAATCTAAATTTCTTTTAATTTAGCAACAAATAAATATCTGCCGGTTACAAATTTTTACACTTTCTACTTTTTTTTTATAAGTTCATCCATAATTAATTTTACACACTTACTCAACGAGTTTTTTGCGTTTCTGTTGCTGCGTTCAAGATTTCTATAAAATCTATGTATCAGACCACCTCTGGATAATAACCAAAGGAACTATATTAAACAATGACCATTCACAGATGCAGAGCTATGTCAAACATACATTAAAATATGTGTCGAATTAAAAAAACGTATTTGAAGTCTCCATCCACTTTTTAGTCATTTAAAAGCTTACCAAATCTAAAACAGAACAATAAATGTGCGGGCATGAGGCTGCCGAGGCGCAGTGACAACGGCGAGCACCACTCTGATTACAGTTTCATATTTGATGAGCCCCTCCACATGGGCTCGCAACTCACGGCATGCCAGGAAACTCATTTCGATATACATACCCTAGGACCTGCACATTACACACGCTACACACATCACCGGCTACTTCCACAGCCTTGAAATACCCTGTGGTTATCACAACCTCAGCGATAAATATTATCTCGATAGTTGCTAGATGTAGCTCAACCCCAAGTATAAAAACCATGATGCTTGGTTCCGCATCTTAACACACAATCAAATTCATAGTTTTATACGAGAAATCATGTGCATCGATTTAGACAATGCATTCAAATGTCTTCCGGTATCTCGCCCAATGCAACAAACCTTTGTGACAATTTAAACACTAATAATGGCGGATTTGAAATAACACATTCTTCATGTAATGTATCTAATAAAGTGAAACAATGCAAAATGAAACGGTATCGTTAATGGTATTTGCAGAAAAATCAGGAAATCAGCGAGAGAAAGTGTTCATATGTGAAAGAGGGGCGGTGAGGCCAGGCAAGAGGTGGCGGCGGGCCGTAGAAGACGGTCCGTGCACAGTTTAATTTCCCACGAGGTCGATCTCAGTGCTGCGCAGTGCAACCCGCGGGAATTAATTGGGAGTAATGAATAGTCAAGTGAACAGCCGTTAATTACATACAACCGTATTGAAATTTTAAAGCAGTATCATATCTTTACTCGTAACTTCCCTATACGTATATTGTGGAAAACTTGGATAATGCAACAAACATTTCGCTGGAATACGTTATAGCATATTGTCTCATAATCACCCTATAACCTACATTGCAATTTTCACACGATTTGAAGGCATATAACAATACAGGTAGCTGCCACCTGAATTGTCGTTGGAAGTTCAACGACCCTGCAATCTTGTTAGAAGCGTAATTGTGTCGCTTTCGAACTACTTTAAAGTTAGCGAGTTTACGTAGCTAAGAAATAATTTCACGACCGAAATTATTTATTTAGATAAAAACGGATTTCATCCGTGAAAACAGTATGGCTCATGAAAACAGTCGACCATTATTTACGTAACAGTAAAATATCTAGTTTTTTTTTTATGTGAAAAATGTAAAGCAGTACTAATATTTGCCATCATCAATATTTTAGGGTAATTTTCTTCCAAACACGGTCTTTAATTTCCACCCTGTATAGAGGGGTAAATAGAATTTTTCGTTGGGGACGCTTTCACAAAAAAATGGGAATAGGGATTGTGGCGTTTGGATTCTGAATTCTGAATATTGGATTTCTGATTACGAATGATATGTACGTATGTGTACATAATAGGCCTCTTGGACAACTCTAGTGGCGCAGCGTTGCGGCCGATTTAGGCAACACGCGGACGTTAGAGTGCGGTCAGCTGTACGGTTTACGTTTGTAATTCTCTCAGAAACGTTCAAAAGTGGTCTCTCAAAATACGAAAAATGGGTGGTAATTGACTTTTTATTCGTTTCCGAGACGAAATTGGGAAATTAAAAAAAGAGATGAGTGGATAAAAGCCGTCAGAACAATATAAGTATAAATATTATAACGATTTGATAATCAACGTATCGAACATAAACAAACGTCTTTTCTGTTCGTGTGTTGTAGGTTTGAAGTAAAACTTCTTTAGGCGCGACTAGGGAGTAGGTAGGTATATTTATTTATTTATTTAAATATAGGTACAGAAAAAGACATCAGATCTTTCAGTACAAAAAACAAACATGCACAATGTTAATCATGTTAAATTTTTAATCTCGCATCTACATTTTTAGAGAATCACGTGCAAGTTATTTTTAGGGTTCCGTAGCCAAATGGCAAAAACGGAACCCTTATAGATTCGTCATGTCTGTTTGTCTGTCTGTCTGTCCGTCCGTATGTCACAGTCATTTTCCTCCGAAACTATAAGGCCTATGCTGTTGAAACTTGGTAAGTAGATGTATTCTGTGAACCGCAGTATACAGTATTCTGTGAAGATTTTTAGATAAAACTAGAAAAAACGCAGATAATTTTGGGGGTCCCCATACTCAGAACTGAAACTCAAAAATGCAAGAAATGTTAATGTTCCTTTAGACCGATATGAAAAATGCAGTTTACAGATAATATAATTTCAATGACCAATACTTATTTCTTCATTATTTATATTTCTTTGATAAGAGCAGATACAGCTTCATTTTCCATTTCTGCTTTGCATGTAGGTATACGGTTGAAAAGTTGCTGTAAATAGATTTTTTCAGATTCAATTAATAGTTGAATTGCAATTATTATTCAACTATTAATTGATTTAATAATTATTACATAGTTACCTCTACTTTCACATCGTACGGTGGATTATTGACTCTCGTCTGTGGTATTACTTTTCCACTGATGATTTGTTCTCCACTTGCTGCATCATGGATTTTGACCGCGACCTCCTGAACATGATGGCTTTGGAATAATGTATGCCCTATAATTCATAAATAATTTGATTTGATCATCGTGTTATACTAGTAATACGATAATCCTACAAATATATACGTAGAAAAAATTACAATGAAATTGAAAGAATGTCTCATTGTTTCGTGTATTTACTTTACTTACCTTTCGACACAGATTTTTCGCGAAAGAATTCTGCATAAATATTCTGGAATCCACACTTGATTATAGTTTGGCTCATAATATTATAAAAAGAATTTCTTATTATGTTAAACAAAACAATAATCTTAAATTTGTAGCGACTTATATGCGAATCATATGTTCACTGTTATGTCAAGAACGACCTCGAGTTGTCGCCGCTAACCGACAGTTGGCGCTGCCGTAGCTTCTGCACGATATCCAAGAGGCGTATACTCGTAACTAAGATGTTTCACATCTAACAGGCGTCGCATGACGAGTCACAACATTTTTTTTGCAATAGTGTGATTTAGCCACACGGGTGCAATGGGAAAGAGTACAAAATGTCGTCCCGAGGGTGTTGTAAAAGGCGACTAAGGGAACACTTTCGCAAAACGATCCATTGCGTAGAGAAGGAAAACTCGAAATGAAAACCGGTTGTCATTAAAATGAAAATCGTTATGCCCAAGTTGCAGGCGACTTGAAAATTTTCAGCCCAAGTTGCAGGCGACTTCAAAATTTTTAACTAACTGCGGGTCGTTACGACCTGCGCCTGTCCATTTCAACACGGCAATAGGCTCACCACTTATCACGTGGGACATAAAACTACAAAGTAAAATATGGGCGTATACCATGCCTCTGCCTACCCCCCCTTCGGGAATGAAGGCGTGACTATGTGATATGGCGTATGTATATGATACGGATTGAATATGAATGTCCTGTAGTGTATAGTATACGTTACGAAACAAATAACAATGTCCATACTGATAAAAAGTATGATGGTATTTCGGGTTAGAAATAAAAAAACGATTGCTACGCTATAACCGCTTCACTGTTATGTTAGGAGCCCCGGCGGCAATGTGACATGCGACAGCAACAATTCGATAAGACATTTATTGACACATCGCATTGTCGGGTGGTGGCGCAGAGCGATCGTGAAGATTCTATCAGATGTGTGAGCCGTTACAATCGGTAATGACGTGTGCAGTTAAGGTATAGGTTTATTACTTCCACGTCGCTCGATGGGAGGTGTGGGAACAGTGCCGGAGATAGTTGCTCGTTAGCGAGCACGCGACGCCACACACATGCACACTGCCTTAAGTGTGACAACGGCGACGCTTATTTAAACACTACATAACCCTACATAAACGTATCAAGTACTATTTGTTATTAATATGATGCGTATGCGACAATGCAAATTTGGCAAACTTAGCGTAATAACAAGCTGCTTAGTTCACCATGAATAATATTTATGTATGCATGTGTCATCTTTTAACAATATACTATAATTGTCATATACGAAACATTTAAAGAACTGGTAAATAAAAATTGTTGTAGTCCTTTATTATCAACGAGTCGCACTAAAGTAGTGTCACACTGTGACTCGTTGAGAAAATCGAGTACTCGAATACACTCGAGTAACGGTGTGACTTGATGCCAGTTTTTATTCTTATCTAGTGCCACTGGATTTTTGATAGTGATACTCGCTCGGAATAGAAAGACTCAACAAGCAAGTAACACAGTGTGACTGGTGGAGAGTTTTTGTTCTCATCTAGTAACACAATTTAAGTACGATAGGGTGTAGGTAATACAAAAGAAATGTAATAGCACTGTAATATGCTATCATCAATGTTTATTTTTATTACTAACTAGCTGTTTCCCGGGGCCTCATCCGCGTAGAAGTCGTTATCACGTAAAATCATTACCCTGCTTTTGCTTCGTCAGTTAAAAAGGTAGTCTATGTACAGTACATCCCTTGGACTCGAACTATCTCCATACCAAATTTTGAAATTTTATTAAAATCGGTTCAGCGGTTTAGGCGTGAAACAGACAGACAGACAGACAGACAGAGTTACTTTCGCATTTATAATAATAGTATAATAGGGATATATCTCTTTCATAGTCTTAAAATTGGTTAGCCATTAGTATTGTTATCGTAAATAATAATAATTTGTGTTACTAGATGAAAATAAAAAAATTGCTGGCAGCATAAATTTAGTTATGCGTGGTAATTATTCCATCCGTCAGCCGCAATCTTGATTGTTTATTATTTATTTCTTTATTTTTAATTTCACACGCGAAATGGTTACATACTTCAAATGTTTTTAAAAATAAATAAATAATTATTTTTTTAAACACACATCTAAACCGGCATCATAATTTTAGCGAAACAAATTGTCTATCATGCCATGATCACGTAGGAACTCACACATAACATGAATAATGTCAGTGACCGCGAAAGTTTAAATTATTTTATCTTGGTAGACTTTTCAATTAAAATTCACTGCGTAAATGTAATGGTTCCTTTCAAGTTAACAGTTATCAGTGGTGGGATAAAGTTAATGTACTATGAAATTCGTAGATAATGCCAACAACTACGCGGCTTAAGCCAAGAAACGGTAAACAAATATGCTATATGCAAAACGCGTTACTTTGGTTAGGTAATATTGATAAACTAGAATAAAGAAATTAAGACACGTCAAAGATAAGGGCGCTAGCGAGTTTAAAGGGCGGGCACGGACTGACCTGCAAAAATCTTCAATTATATACCTTTAAGGCTAACCCGCACAACAATATAAAGCGCACCCAGAGCACAGAAATTTCTCAGGTCATTTGATATCTCTGGTGAAGTCCAGGACAATAGTAATTTTGAGCATAACTCCAAATTAGCGTTTCGAAAGCTCTGAAGCACGCGGAGCTTTTCAACAACAACAACAGAACTGCTGTCACCTTTGGGCTGGTGGACCTAAATACAAACATTGTCCGCAAGGCTAACGCAAGGGCGAGCTACGAGAACTATCAACGATCCTCTACTCACGGGCGATATCGAGCATAGGCCTTATGTGTATTCTACCGCATGTAAAATGGTTTGTGCTCTGAGGTATTGTTAGATTCACGTATTGTTAGATAGAGAGCCCACGGCTACATTATATCATCAAAACCACAAAATAAAACGCTCGCCACAGACAGGGTGTTAATTCTCACACTTCGCGTTCGGAGCGCTCGTGTAAGGTACACAAGAGGTGTTCTTTTGCGCACGCCGACATTATGGAATAAACTCCACTGCCTCGGCTTTCACAGACGTCTACAGAATGCGGTTCTTCAAAAGAGAACTTGAAAATTTTGCTGGGTCGGCAGCGCAAGTATACCGCCTCCGTGTTGCAATACCATAGGCGTTATGGTGGCATATTCGTTAAGGTGGGCCGCTTACATGTCCGCCACCACAGTGGTATAAAATGCAGCAGAGACTGGTCGGTAGGTCGACGCAGAACATCAGACTGTGAGGACGAGACTAAAGTAGTTTAAATGGGTAGGTCGTAGCCGAGGCTAAACTTGCCTTAGAGGATCGTACTGCAAAAGAATGTAGGTAATATCATGACATTATGGCAAAGAAAGCTCTCTCCTCCTTTGTCGATCCTCGCCTCAGTCCAACCGCGACCACGGGCGCTGCAACGTTCCCGAAACGTCAGTGAGTACTAAGTATTTCGCGTGAAGTCCTGAATTCTATAAGTATTAGTGTTAAAAACCACGATGGTTAAAAAAATCATTAGTGACTTTCCACAATGCATTTCGTTCTGTTGGCAAAACGAAGACATTTTTTCAATTTGTCTATAGCAAACTTCTGCTTAGCGTGGTTTTTAACATATTTTTTTCCAAAACCAGAAATCCATGTGAAGTGAAAGCCTTTATAGACAGTGTGAAGTATAAACGAAAACGTTGAGGAAATAGCTTAAGAAAGGTGGAGTCAGGAACAAAGTGCCCAAGTTTAATGGTCCTGTGACCCAATGACACCAGGTCAGCCTACACGGACAATACGTTGAGGACGCGCACCAAGAGTAGAAAAATAAAAAGATAAAACAGTGGTGATACAAAATTTGGCCAGATATTATCATGCTTCACTGTGTTGAAGCGTCGTGTCGTAGCAGATGATAATATTATGCGTTATTATTATACTTGTGCGTAAATGCATATATTATCTAACATCTTCACAGTAGCAAAGAAACTGGTTTTTGTCTTTCTGTTTTTACTCATTAAATATGTTCTTCAAGTAACATTCATGATATAAACAATATACCTAAGGTTTAAGTGTGTCTTTGATTTCTGAGAAGAGCTATCCACTTGTTCACTATGGATGTGTTTAGATTAACTTCATATTTTTCTCCTTGATACATTATACTCATCAAGTCAAGTTTATAAGACAGCATTTGAACTTGCTTACCTTCATTCGGATCTTCTGTCGCATATACGAGCATAAATTTAAAACCTTGATGACATAACAAGGTTAATCCAAGGCTCTGTCATGCTCGCATACCATCATAACATTTTCTTGTCTAATATGGTGGACAGGAACCTAAATACGTCGACTTTCTTAGAAGCAGTTAGGAGAGCAGCAAAAAGAACTTTCATTATTTTAAAAAAAAATCTAAAGATTCAAATAAAATTGGCTTAGATTTAGACTGCCAAGAGTTACAATGCCGTAACAGGCTCACCAATTTTAAAGCATTATAGTTGCGTATGGTCAGTTCAGCATACAATATAGTCAAAGTTTATAACGCGACTTTTTGCGTAAGAGACAATCAGCGAAAGCGACAATCGGCTAAAGAGACAATCAGCGTGAGACATTCAGCGAAAACGGTAACGTTTTGCGACAAAGGTAAACTGCGAATAAGCCCGTATAAGACGCCTCTGCCTCGATCGCCGAAGTGAGGGAGCAATTCGGTTGTAGAGCTCTTCCGAAATCACGGCGTAATAAATTCGGTAGAATGCAGACAAAGATATTGTAGTTCCGGCTCCAGGTTTGCCGGTACCTCAGGCCACCAGGACAATCAATAAAGCGTATAATAAATACGCTTCTGCATAGCGTCGAGGACATCTAGTAGTAGCTTGCGGTGTCATCCCAAAGGTGAGCGAGTATTCGATGTAGGGACAAATCTAGGTCTTCTACTTTACCTCTGGTGAGGCGTGAAGAACCTCACTTCATCTACTAGTTCCTGAAAGTTCAAAATGTCGAAAATGTCTAGACAGACATTCAGTAGAAAAGGGTTCTGAAAAGGGTAGAGAAAGGAAAGGCGAAACACACACGAATTGAAATCAACCAGGTTCTGAGCCCCATTGGAAATTTCTATTCAGGTCCCTGTAAAGATCCCCACGGGTTGACACCTCCGTTTCGCTGCGCGTCGCACTGCGACTGCGCGCTAGACGAGCAGTAGATCACGGTGGCAGATAGCTGTTGGCACAAACATCGCCACCACACCACCAGCGTAGAGTTCGCGGCGCAGTGAGTGCTATCGTCTGCATACACATGAATGCATCCAAAGGACATCATATCATTGATAATGTAGAAGAAGAATGAGCGTTGGGGATAACACAGAAGCCTGATCATCACAGAGGACCCGTATACGTCGCCCGTGCAAATAGCTGGCCATCCAGCATGACAATTAGGACGGTAGACCATTTGCCGGAAGCATGGAAGCAAGGTATGCATGCCATACTTCATCGAAATCAAAGGTCTGGGCTTTATAGCCCAAGGAGTTACCATGACTCTTTGTCTCCCATAGTCTCACTGTAAACATGTGTTAGGTACGCTAAAAGTCACTCGTTCAATATTTCGGCCTTAAGCATCATTGAGAAGCAAGTGATTCTTCAGGAATCGCATGAGTAGCTTGTTGGCGATAAGCTCAATAAACTTGCAGATGACCTGAGTCCAATCCCCTTTCTTGGGGATCGGCTGGACGTTCGCCTCCTTGCGATGGGCGATCGCTCTCTCGAGAACCCTCTTGAACGTCAAGCTGCCTCAAAGGCAGCGCACAACAGTCACTTTTCTCTGCTCAGCCGTACGCTCAAGTTCTAATCGCGCTCCACCCAAACACTTATCCAAGCATAATACGCCATCTGATTTTGTTGTATAGCCTTGGAGCACTCACGTCTGAACGAGGGGTGATCTTTGTGGATTTTAGCAAAAATCGGTATATGAAATGTTACCTCACCGTTACGCAGTACTAACTCCACAGGCCGTATGCAATGTAATCGCGGCGATCGTCTGCTCACGAATAGTGCCCATTATAATTACCCGTGTAGGAGATCAGGTCGTCTACTACACGTGCAGGGGATGACACCTGCATGCGAGCACGCACAACACTGGTCGGAGGTGCCTAGTAGTGCACCCACTGGCACACTGTATTGAGCTCGAAAACACGTCAGCAGTGGCCTAGAACTCTAGACGAGCGGGTGCACGATCGGCATTAAAGTGGAGTTTAGACGCGAACTTAAAGAATGGTGGATAGTTACCAATTTTGTTAAGGTGAAGTGGGACTCAAAATACATATTTTGACATATTTCGAACCAATTTTGCAATGGTGTTACCAAGGATTTCACATTTTTTTAAATTGATAATTATTATTAAGTATATTGACTAGGGTTGTCAGCTCTCCAAAACACGATTGAGTAAATTCGGCTCGATAGAAATTTATCCCAAAGTTGCCACGAATCTGCAAATTTACCTGTGACTGCCTTGGCTATAATCAATTTTATTCAGTAGTTCTTATAATGTACCACACTAATTTTTTTATTTCCATGTCCCTAACAAGTTACCTCGAGGCCCTATGCTGTTATTTATTTATTAAAAACATATTGTTTGAATATAAAAAACGTTTTGTTGAGCGGGAGTGCATTTTGCCGCTATCAGCCACCTTACAGCGCCCGCTCAGTCAGCCGACAGGCTTCGTTGAGGACACCCGTATACAACTTTGTCGCGCCCGCTGACGTAATTCACTGCCGTAGTAACGAAAATGGGTAATAAAAAAAAACAAAAAAGGAAGTATTCAAGGCTTAAGCTCAAGAGCGTAAAAATATCGCATCTGTTTGGGTAAATTTCTTTGGTGTATTATATAAGTTATAGTAACGTTTTCATACTTTCCAATACAAAGTTCGCCTGATGCCACATAACAGATAAGTCCAGAAGATTCACGTATAAATGCGCTCATGTATGTGACGCCCTGACCGAGCTTATAACGTGTACATTATTTATATTAATATTTAAGTAAAATCAATGTTATTACGAGTATAATACTAATGACTGATGAATCAGTGGGTCAATTCTCCTAAATTTACAATATAACAGTAAGTATAAACCTTAATTGAGTCTATAATAAATTAAAACTCAAAAAATTGGTATTCTCTTATCCAAAATTACAGTTTTCAATGCTCGTATTGCGTATTGTTGATATTCTGGTAGTCTAACTTTACTACTAGTACGTCGTAGTTTTTGTAAATAGGTATTGAATTTGAAAGTTGTAAGTATGAGTTTGAATTTTAACCAACAGTAAACTGAAAATAAACAGTTTACAACCCGATACAGTCAATACAACCCTAACTTTGTTTTTAGGCTATAATGTAAAACAGTAATACAATGTTCAATGGATAGTGGTACCTATATGTTAAGCGCCAGAAGATGATTTTGTGAATAAATGTTACTGAAAACCGAGACCAACGGCTCAGAAGCACGGAAAAGCAAAATATTTAGAAGTGCCTGATGATTTAATATAATTTACGAATTATTTAATTATGATATAATTGAAGTCTGTGAAGATATTTGTGACAAAATCACGTTTCAATGGTTGAGCAGATCTGGCTGTAATTGGTGGCCTATTATAATTATTTTATGCTTTTCCAGACTGCAATATATTCCTGGATATATTATATATAATTAACTAACTATCTTCACGCCAAATCCCTTGCGGGGTAGGCAGAAAGAACCTTTCATTTTTCTTTTCATGCATGCACGTCGGTTCCTACGGCTCTTGACACCACCTTATATATAATTTAGAAAATAGCATAAAGGCTATTTTATCCCTGGATATGATCCAATGGTAGGTGGGAACGTGAACAGAATTCTACACAGCTGAAGCTGCGGGCAAGAGCTATGCGAAATTAAACGTAGAATGTTTAATTTGGGTAATGGTAATAGTTTGGACAGAACTAAAGCCTTGTCTAGTCTAAATAACTAGTATCGAAATTTATTCCTTTACACCCTTGCATATATGCATAAAGGAATATTCGTTTTTGTATATTCTTCGGTTTCGTATCCAAACAGGACTCTATTACTAAGACTTCGAAGTCCGTTTGTCCATCTGTATCTCATGAACTAGGCAGTTATACATTTCAAAGATGTGTTTCTGCTACCGCTTTAACAACTATAATAATCTAAATCTATACTAATATTATAAAGAGGATAGATTTGTAACGAATAGGCTCCGGAACTACTGCACCGATTTGAAAAATTCTTTTACTGTTCGAAAGCTACACTCTTTGCGGTGAACATAGGCTATATTTTATTCCCGTATTCCCACGGGAACGGGAACTACGCGGGTGAAACCGCGTGACGTCCGCTCGTACTAGATAAAGAATGAATAAGGTTACTGCCATACAACGTAATCGTTTGGCGTTTTTTTTGTTACGAAATCCTCATCAGTGTGCCAGTCCAACTTCAACTTGGCCGTTTTTACAGTTCATCGTATCCAAAGAATAAAATGAGACGAGGAGAGAGTAACTTGATGACATCCAGTTAGTTTTGCCTTTTGAAAATGCGAAGAGGCGAGAGCGGTCAGGTGTAGAGTAAATAAATGCTGTGGAACAGTACAAGTGGTGAGTATTCAATATGCGCTGCAGGTTCCACCAAGTGCCATCAACCAACAGTATAAATAATCTGTAATAACGCGACCCTATTACTGAGACTTCGCCGTCCGTCTATCTGTCATCTCATGCACCACTGCAATCGCTAGGCATTTGAAATTTACGAATACTAAAAACAGAAAAAAAATTAAGGAGGGCTCCCATACAGGTATAATTTTCAGTCTTTTTTGTACAGTACCGTACCATTACACAGAACAGTAAACAGTACTGTAAAGTACCAAAAAATGAAAACTATGAAGGAGAGGGTTAGCAGATTCTTACTTTTTCATTCAACCTGGCAAAAATCGTCACAGGTAAAAAAATAAATTGAAGTACTTCTCAAATATATTATGTTCTATTCTTATACTTTTGACATATCATTTGTAATGACGTATTGAAGGCCTGCACAAAAAACCAGTTTGTTGGGAATTAATGCAAACTGGAATGTCTATTTTGACTGGACTATTATTATGAAAATGAATTTCATTACATGTTAGTGATAAAAATTGCATCAAATTCAATTATGTAGTTGCTCACGAGTAGAAAATCTAAGAGGTTTATCTAAACAGGGCGAAAAAAATAGTTATGTAAACTTGTACTTCTGTCAATGATTTTAATTGCGTAGTGAACGGGTTAACGCGCGAAAACGTTTCCGACGCATGGAGCGTCCCGAACATCTTGCGTCTGCTTCACCCCCTCCGAATCGCTGGAGACACAATTGCACTTCGCCTTAATTAGTGTATGCAATTTTATAGCCAACTAGCTGACCCGCGCAACTTCGTTTACGTGATAAATAAAGAACCGATTTTGTGCAAACTTCACATAAACCATCTACTAAATACTCCGAACAAAGCCTAAACATTTCGTTTGGATAGGTGAGCCCGTTCTTGAGTTATAAAATTACAACGAAAAGTGGCATTGATTTTTATATATATAGATTCAGAGCCAGAAAGTTCGATAACTTTATACATTTGAGTGAAGTAAATAATGCAGCACTATGTAGGTTTTATAACTGGCAAATCAATAAAAAGTTTCCCACCACAACTGTACCACAGGAATGAAAATGAACATGTTGCTGAAGTAGACAAAAATAATGAGTTATTTTTTTGGGAAAAGAATGAGTATTTCTGAAGACAAAATATATTTGTTGTTGATATTAGTAAAACTCAATACTTGTTTGCATTTGCGTTACCGTCGGTAAACTTTCGAGAGACAGAATGGTTTTTAACTTCATGTTCAGTCAAAACCTCAAAACATAGCCTGTCCATATAAAACGGTACCTAAAAGACATCATAATTTAAACAGTAACATGTGCTGTAGAACCATGTTCTAGAATAATGATTTATTTGTGCTCCACATCGTTCCTGGTAAAAAATAGAGCGCCATAAACAAAGGGGATTTTCCCATCAAGCAGTCATTTTATTTATCTCTCAAAGCTGCGACGCACGATATAACCTATATTGATTGTTAGGGGATCTTTAAAAACTAATAATGTGATACACGTTAATGTAATCAAAATTGATGTACATATAATATAGATTGAATAATGCTAGAACAGCTAAGGGTTCAGTGATACAAAATGAATTAAAAATCGACTTTTCTGTAGTAACGCTAACTAACCGTTTGCATCACCTGACGTGTGAGCAGTGACACTTTTTTTAGCTCAGTTTCTCTTTTTAAATGTCTCTCTTTCGTTCTGGCTCTAAGTGAATTGCATTTCATTTAATGAAACGAAACAGTACGGAAATCATCTGAAACTTTTTCTCTGTTTAGTTGATTTCCTACTTCAATAAACTAGAAAAAAGGTTTCTCATCTATCTATAGTGAGCTCAGAACTAGCACGCTACTTTTTTAGAATATAATAAAAAACAAATATTTTTTATTGTACACCAATTTAGAATTACATGAATACGGAATACATGTTTTAAAGTATACAACGGGCGGCCTTAGAGCTAAATGCAATTTCTTCTTTTTTAATCAACTTTAAAGGAGATGGTTTCTCACACACTCTCCCTATAGGTTCGATCAGAGGTGCAAGTGCGAGTTTTTGCGTGAGCCTGTCGACATTCACAGCGTGCGAATTCGTAAGGAATCGAGACCCCGCCACCTAGCTGTCAACGCTGGAACTTGTCTAGGTTCCATATAAATCGGCGATAACGCGCTCACCCGTGAATGTCGACAGGCGCACGCCGAAACTCGCACTTGCCCCTCAGTACACATAGGTAACATCACGCGTCTACATTCCAAGCTACGTCACTGACCTGCACGTCGAAGGGCTGGTGGTGCTGCGCCGAGTCGGGCGCGGGCGGGCCCACGGAGCCGCCGTTCACGAGCCCCGCCGCGCCGCCCGCCACGCCGCCGACACCGCCGACCCCGCCGACGCCGCCGCTCGCGCCGCCCACGCCGCCGTACTGTGCGCAAACATTACAGGTGTTATGTAGAGGAATGGTTCCAGGAAGAGCCCTCAATCCAACTACCTACCTACATACTAAATTCGCTGAGGCTACGCACACATAGATTCCCCTCACTGAGTTCACTGACACGAGGTCAGGCGAGGTTGAGGAGAGTTTTCGATACTGATTTGTGCGCGAGTGTGCGTAGCAGAGGGTAGGTATGAACATATTTAATGAGTAAAAACGTTCTTATTTTATCCTTTAGTCAGTTTTCTTATTTTATCCTTTCTTAACAATGATAGCATGCGATGACGTATGAGAAAGTACCCATTTTTCCATTGATAGAACTGAACTTTCACCCCAGAACCTTTTCAGTGTATTTGTTCCATGAAATAGTATGAGGGAAACTCGAGAAATTAAATGTTAAAAAAAAGTAAAATTCCTGTTTACCTTATTTAAAGACTTTGGGTTGCCAAGAGCTTTAACTAAAACGAATATCCAAAGCAGCATTGATAGTATCTTACTAAATATGGTTCAAAGGGGGGACGGTAAGAGGTGAGGGCTGACGCGTCATAAGATGGCCACCCTAAACCTAAATGGTCGCAAAACCTAATGGGTCGCAAGTCACAGACACGGCGTTCACGGCACGGTTAATCCATGGAATGTTGAGCAAATTGTCTCTTTCCATATAGGTGTAGGTAGACCAATATTATTAGGTGTAATGATGGCTAGTCTGCCTTAGGCAGTTTATTACACTTGGAGAGAAAAACTTGGAAAAGGAAATAGCGAGAAGCGTTCAGGAAACTGTGTCGGGTTTTCTATTTGCCTAATAGGCTTGTGTCCACTAAGAATAAATCTGATCGATGTGTGTTTCTAACGACTATGTCCGATATATAAATAACAAAAAGTTATATAAATTGGTGCACAAATTAAGGATTACTATCATTTTTAGAAAATAAGATTGGAAAAAATAGGCAATCAGTCACGTGACATCAAACACCTCTATCAGATGGTGTGACGTCACAGTTTGCTTTTGACGTTTGACACACTCTGGCAGTCTCGAGTCTTGACATCTTGTGTCACAAGTCGTGTTATCTTGTGTCATAAAATACCGTGGACAGAGAACATTTTAAATTAATATGGAAAGCAGACGAACGCTAACTTAACACTGTCAAACACCTGTCAAACAGTGATGTCAATGGCAATTTTTTTTTCAATTAATTTATACTGGCTTTGGTTACTTAGACCATATGCCAAAGTGATGCCAACTCCTACCGATTGTTCCTCTAAAAACCAACTTCAAATTCCCCAGATTTCCCTAAATATCGATTAAAACCCCTAAACGTTTCTTTTTTGTAGTATAACTTTTAATCTCAAAACAAATCATTGAAAGGGCTGTTAAAAAAATACACATTTCCTTTTTGTTTTAATTGGCGAGATTCTTTGGCGGGAACTGGAAGGAATCGTATCGCGTCGTTTTGTAAATTTGCAAAATTTGTGTAATTTCGAGTGTTTTGTGTGTATCAATGGTGGATAAACATAAACTTTTGACAACGTGCACTAGTGTTGGGAAGTGATAAAACGCAGTGAATCGCAACTTTGCAGTGACAAAAAATCCAAAGAAACTTTCAGAAATTTATCCACCGCTTTTCTGAAGGAAGACTGACATTGACTTAGGGATGATGTACTTGACTGGACATTGAGGACGAGGACTGTGTCTTTTTAAAGCAAAATGAAGAGATAACAAATATACAAGACTTGGCTGTATGGCTCAAGTTGCCTTTGCCTATCCGAAAATGGATAAATAAAACCACTACTACTTTTGTTTGGCATCAAGTGACGTCACACAAGGCGCCATGAGCGTTTTCGATACAAATTGAAATTCATTTTTTAAATCACAAAATAAACTAAAGTACGATTATTAATCTCAGTCAGTAAAATGACAAGTGCAACTGTCACTTATACTGAATTTAGTATAGTAAGTTCAACTCATCTGTGCGCGCGGCCCTATGTGTGGGTAAACCTCGTATAAACACAGTGACTTCGTGTGCGTGACAAGAGGTACAGTGAAGTACAAAATACAAAAACACTTGTTTAACTAAAATAAAAAACTTAAGGGGTGAAATGTATGTTAAACATATTAATATGTTTTGCTGCTAAAAGAATAAAATTGGGGAATTTTAGGATTCGCTGCTCTCTACAAGGTTAATTATAAATTCAAATTCCATATCAAAATGTCCATAGTATTCTTCTTCTTTGTATTACGCCACATCTCTTCATCAATTTGACCTAAACGTTCGTTTATTAATTTCATTATTCCCATCACATTTTGTTCGATGTTACGCGAAGCATTATATATTTTTTTAAATTTCCCATACATTTTCGATTGGGTTTAGTTCAGGATGATACGGTGGTAGCCGAAGAACTTTTAAGCCATATGGCTGAAGTGTGTCATCATCTTATAACAAACTACTGACCCTTGCAACTTCGTTTACATCACTTAAGGTGTACGAAAGGAGAGGTATTTCTTCGTCATACTCATCAAGCAGCGTGTAAAACTGTCCTGCCCTCTCCCAAACGAACCGCGCAAAATATCGGGATCAAAAGTATCCTAGAACCTTCTTCGGATCCTAAGCTCAGATTGTACCAAGTTTCATTTAAATCAATTTAGTAGTTTCAGCGTGATACCCTACAATTAAAATTTTCAGTATTCAGTATTTATTTGCTTTTCCACAATGTAGGTAAGATCTTAAATTATAGTACATAAAAGCTTCATTATGGACCCTGTTAGGGCACAGCAACATTATAAAATATAAGCCTACAAGAGCATGCATTGTGACTGTAAAGAATTTAACACGTTGTTTTTTAACATTCAGTACCTAAAATTAATTTTACACATAATTTCTTTTTTTTTTTTTTTTTTTTTTTTTTTTATACCACTAAGGTGGCAGACAAGCATACGGCCCACCAGGAGGACTGGTGGTCACCGCAGCCTATGAACGAAAGTAATGTAACTATGTAATTATCTTCCATGTAAAGACTCCCGACCATCAACAGTTTTTTAAGACGTATAGATTATGATCTTTTTACGTTTTAAATCACGTCATACAGTTCAATTTATTTGTCATATTTGCTGTATAAGCAAAGTTTTTTTTCTATCGACCAACTCTGCATTTCTATTTTTTTTGCATTAGAATTTGGAGCTCATCATTTTTTGACTATTCTGTAGGCCTTTATAAGCTAGACAATTCTACCATACATTATTTTGTTATGTCTCGAAGGGTTTAGGCAGCGTTTTCGTTAAAAGCTCCCAGACACCTTATTTTTTTCCGACATCTCCAACTAATATCGTTATATTTTAGTCAATGTATATAAAAACTCAGCAAATTATATTATACGCAAACCATTCTCAAGAATCATTGGTGATCTCAGCATGAAAATCCATGCAGTAGTTTTTAAGTTTATCGTGAACAGACAGACGCGGCGGGGACTTTGTTTTATAATAATATGTAGTGATAAAAAATATTAATTAAGTACATCGAATTGACACATAAAAAATATTTACCTGACTTCTTAAACATTTTCTCCGGGAAGGACTAGACATTTTCTTTAACGACTGTACCCATGGGATTATCACTTAGAACACTGTGCAATGAATTATAATGTAACCAACTTACACAGGATGTCAACGTTGCAGTTACATTAAGACTTGTCATGATATTTAATTTCGTTTCATTATAACGTAAGAGTTTCCTTCAAAACGTGGTAGATGACGCTGTAGGCTTTTTGTCTATTATGATTTTTAATTCACGGCGACGCAGAGAGTTTTCTGCAAAGACTGCTTGGCACCGCTGGTGTCGTTAATAAGTCAGTTACGTCTCTATCTCATAATATACAAATGTACTCTGTGAAGACGGCCGCGTCACTGCCACACAAATTAAAACTGTATAATTACTAGCGCACGCACACATAGCGCCGCGCGCACTGATGAGTTGAATTATCTATACTGAATTTTCATTCAAGAAATGTCATTTTACTGACTGAAATTAATAATCATAGTTTATGTAAATGATTGTTTTAAATCAAAATAATACATTTTTGTGATCATGTAGATATAAAGCTACAAAAATAAACGATTTTTGAAATTTAGGACACAAGCCTATTACGCCTGTAGACGCAAGTCTACATCAAATGCATTTCACTAGTTATGACCCACAGTGCCGAGGACTCTTACGGTTGGGGGCCAAGTTCATGCCCTGAAAGTTGCACAGGGAGCAATGGAACGAGCTATGAGAGATAAAATTCGAAACGATGTTATCCATCAGAGAACCAGACAGGTCCACAGAGCTCACAGAGTATGCGTTCTAAAGTGGCAATAGGCTGGCCATATCTATCAGAGAACAGATGGCCGATGGAGCAAACGATTCTTAAAAGGCGGTCTCCTTTTAGGCGCTAGACAGACGACGGGGCGGGCCGGGCTTTTTGCCCGCGACGTAATAAAGACCGCGTCTGTCCGCCGATGCCCGCGACTGCCCGCCCCGCGAACGCAACGCACACGACGGCGACGGGCGGGCAGTTAGTTCACTACGTTCGTTCTAGTGAAGAGCGCGTCAGTGAAAATGGATACCCAGAGAATTCGAGTCGTTGCTTATTTAATGTACAAAAAAAGAAAGAGACGCAATCGTAATATAGTCCATTGAAATGTTACATGAGCTTTGCATTTATTAGAGGACGCAATGTTATTTTCGTGACATATGTGGGGGGTCAATAGAAGCTTAACCTCAAGTTTGTGGGGTCGCCACCCTTGTCCCCCGGCCGCCATCTTGAAAAGAGTGGGGGAAAAAAACACTTTTTTCGCAACATTTCGGAAACTATGAGTCTTACAAAAAAATTGTTGAAGCATAATTTGTAGCATATTGTGTTGCCTACAAATGTGTATATAACTTAACAAAAATGTAGAATTTTTTTATAAAAATTTTCTTTTTTGCTCTTTAACTTTTTTTATACATTTTACAAAAATAATACCTCAAACTAATCTTGTAGATGATCTTTAAAGAGAAATTTAAAAAAAAATGCTACAGAGCAAAAAAGAAAATTTTTATAATTTTATTTTCAATTTTTTGTTTATAATTTTTAATTTAGGACAAAAATTTGTTTGACATATTTGTAGGCAAAACAATTTGCTTCACAATTTTTTTGTAAGACTCATAGTTTCCGAGATATTGGGGAAAAAGTGTTTTCACCCCTTTTTAAGATTGCGGCCGGGGGACAAGGGTGGCAACCCCACAAACTTGAGGTTAAGCTTCTATTGACCCCCCACACATATCCCAAAAATAAAATTGCGTCCTCTAACAAATGCAATATTCGGTCCTTAAATTGTAACATTTCAATGGACTAATAGGGAGTACTGGGTACTCGATGACTACTTATCCCATACTGCAGGCGTATATATTGCCTGGCATATTTGGTTCCATAGCTTCCTCTTTTTATTTACATCGTGATATTCTTTTAATGCCGTATTATAAATCGGCGATCTTTTTTCGACTTGAGAAATTAAATTTTCGACGTCGAAGGCGTCCATCACTAGAAAACGTGCGGCGAGGACTGAGCCTGGCCGGCCCGCGCCGCCCCGCGCCGCACCGTCTGCGTTACTTCATACAAACTGGTTTGTGTGATTCATGGCGGCGAGCCACGGACATGCCGCGCCGCCAGTGCCCGGCGGACTGCGGCGGCGCGGTCTTTTTGCCCTTCGTGTGCGTTGGTAGTATAGGATTCCTTTAGCGCTATCGTTCGCGGCGAAATTGACCGGCCCGGCCCGCCCCGTCGTCTGTTTTACGCCTTAAGAGCCTACCAGACGCCAAATTGTTAATAGCAGATATACATTTCAGCGTGCAAGAAAGAGAGAGAAGCGGTCGGATTTTGTGCACTTTTAACGAAATAAATTAATTATAAAAAAACTATAACCAATATGAAAAAAAAATGCTTTAGTGCAAATGAAGATTTTAAAATTGTCTTTCTTATAAATATTTTATATTATAAACACAACTTATAACATACGAGATCTAGCTTAAAATTTCACGAAATCGAGGTATTTTCAACACAAAAATCTATCGAGGATTTTATCAGTAATCGTGTTTCGAGTCTAGAGCGTTTTTAGTTCATGAACTGAAGTTGTCTGTGTTCAAATTTTAATTCAGTAGACCTCACGAGTCCTGAGATCTAGATCAAAGTAATAGTCTATTTAGCGTCATATGAACTCTTAAGAATTCGTTTTCTCCATCAGGCATTAGACTCGGTACACGTGGGGTAGGACGACCCTCCCGCCAGATGAACCGAGGACCTGAAGATGGTCGCAGGGTTGCTCAAGGCGCAGGACCGTGGTATTGTGGCGTCATTTGGGACAGACCTACGTCGGGAGCTTCGGTAAGTATCTGTGGCAAATACACCGGGGAACCACTGCAGAATGCCAGCACTGCGAGGAGCGCAGCAATGACACAGCGCTCCACACATTGGTGGAGTGCACGGCGTAGGCGTAAGAGCGCCAGGCCCGCGTGGCAGGTCTGGACGTGTAAACTCTATCGCTGGAGACCATGTTGCGAGCCATAATCTCCAGCGAGAGTAAGTTGCACTGCGTGAACGAGGCGGCGGCGAAGGTGCGGGAGAGAACTTTCACACCCGAGTTCCGCAGTCGGCGGCAGGGGCGCAGCCGCCGTGTCTTCGCCCAAGACTATCTGCTTCCATGATCGGGGGCCTAAAGACGGTTAGGAGCAGCTCACCGTCGACAGCGTGACGTGAGAAATTTACACATGCCCCGCTAAGAAGGGCTAGCACCCGAACCCCTAGGTAAGGTCGCAGTGGTGGCCGTGGGTCAGTTGAGCGTCCTGGGGTATCCTTCATAGGGCTTATCCCGAGGCTCTTAACGTGTTGTTATCACATAGCAAGACACGTGAGGTTTTTTAGTCGGTAGGAGTCAGGCATAACATCCATGAGGATTTCCCTCACGTAAAACAAAAAAACTCCTGAATGCTACATTGTCGTCTATTTTTTTAGCTTCGTGTGCATTTAATTAGGATAACTCCTACTACGTAATACGAAGAAAAAATTTCGCGTAAAGAGTAAAAAGAAAGACTTTTGGAATTAGGTTTCAGGATAGATCGTCAACATACCTGCTGCGTGCTTGCGAAACTGTTGTTGTCGAATTGTGGGTGCTGTTCCATTTGTAAAACGAGTTCGATGTGTTGATTCATAGAGTCGTTCAATGTCATGCCTGAAATAAGAAAACCATCATTAGAATTGAAAGTTTTAATATTTATAAAAAAATGCGCAACTTTGCCCCAATCTATATATATAAAAATCAATGCCACTTTTCGTTGTAATTTTATAACTCAAGAACGGGCTGACCTATCCAAGCCAAATGCTTAGGCTTTGTTCGGACTATTTAGTAGATAGTTTATGTAAAGTTTGCACAAAATCGGTCGAGTGGTTTTCATTTATCACGCAAACGAAGTTGCGCGGGTCAGCTAGTTTTTTATAAATTAAAATCCTATCAAACTAATCCAGTATCTTAAAATTGCATATTTTTTTAATTATAAATGAATAAATAAATAAATATTCACGGACATCTCACACAACGTTATCTGATCCCAAAGTAAGCTAGGAATAACCTGCTTGTATTATGGGTATCAGACCACGGATATTAATACTTATATACTTTTAAATACATACATATTATACATAGAAACACCCAGACTCTTGAGACAAACATTTATGGGTCGCACAAACATTTGTCTCCGGTGGGAATCGAACCCAAGACCTCCAGCGCCGCAGGCGGTATCACTACCGACTGCGCCACAGAGGCAGTCAATAATTAACATATTAAAATTAGTTAAGTAGTTTCAAAGTCAATCGCGTACAGACGTCAGCGTCAATTTTAATGGGACGCTTTTAGGCCGTGTAAAATCACGCTGCGACAAATAGGAGCAGAGTAGCATTGCAAACTATTTTAAAAACTGGGAAATAAATTATTTTGAGATACAAAAAAATATTCCTTACCAGGGTGAATTTGCGCATGCTGTGGGTGCGGCAATCCCTGCAAAGGCGCAACGCTCAACATCCCAGGGTGATGCTGAAACAATACATAATAAACTTAGCCTGGATAGTTATGAGCAACGCAGTATAAAAGAGATAGCCATGTTCAATTCATTCAGTGTCAGATTTAAATCTTTGAAAGAGTACATTGGTTTTTGGGAGTAAAAATTAGTTTCTGGATACATACATACGGTCACATCGGTCACGCTTTTATTTCCGAAGTTTTAGGCAAAGGCCACAGTATATGCCCACATTTCACCTTTTATGTCCCACATAATAGGTGGGTTAGCCAATTGCCGTGTTGAAATGGACAAGCGCAGATCGTGACGACCCACAGTTGAAATTGTTTAAGCCTAATGAGGCCTTCAACTTGGCTTAACGATTGTCGAAATGAAACCCGGTTGTCAGTAAAATTACTGACAACCGGGATTCAAAAAAAAAAAATTCGAGTTTTCCTTCTCTATGCAATGGATTGTTTTGCGAAGGTGTTCCCTTTGTCGCCTCTTTCGACACCCTAAGGATGAATTGGGATGGCGACTATTAATGGTCCCCCGTCGCCCCGAGGGGCACGAGATAGTGTTACAAGTAAACAAATTCAAATACTCGGAAACATAGCTTAGAATAAGAAATAGGTAAACAATGATTCTGTTTTCTAAGTCGTCAGCCATGACTAATCGAAACGACGCAGACTTTCACAGTCTTGTCTGTCTATTTAGACATTGGTTTGGTGGGAGTCCTATATCTATTAACTACTAAGTTCTATGTGGTACTACTTTTCTCGTCACAGGGAAAGGAAGTAAAATATCGATTTTTTTAAATCCACATAAGTGTGTGGTGTGTAACGAAGGGAAAATTACACTAAATAATCCTAATATGACTCATCTTAGGATTTGTGTGACTGGCATTCACAGCATATATATAGTCAGATACGGAAGTGATCAAATACGCATCTCGTCATTTGTCAGAATATATTAGCAGCTTCTCAGAAACGCTTCTCAATAGACCCCGCAGTTCGGCAGACACGCAACTCGACAGGAACGCAGGTCGTAAGATATTTGAAACCCCCAAGCTAGATTGTATTGACTGCTTACAGACACAGGACAGTAGTGTATACGGTTGCGGGTTCTCGGTACGAATTTCCGGGTCGTAACAAATATTTATTTGATCTGCAAAATTTGTTCTTTTCGCTTTTCGCTGTTTTCTTGTGGTTTAATGATATTGTCCCATTAATGGGACTTATTGTCAATGTCATTTTAAAAACAATGAACATCGATAAAATAAAAGGATATCCGCAACTTCGCACCAAAATGGGTGAAGCTATGCACTCATTTTTGTTAACTTTATCAAGCAATTATCTCGAGACGAATCTGTGAATGTGTCGAGCTGAGTCTTTGACGTGTTTTAAATCTGTCGAGATCTGTTTCTGTCGACATGCGTATTTGACCACTTGCAGTTGTGTGTGTGTGCGTTTACCTGCGGGTGCGTGAGGTGCTGCAGGTGGTGCAGCTGCGGCTGCGGCTGCGGCATGGCGTGCGGCGGCAGCAGCGGGAAGGCGGGCGCCTCGCCGTTGCGCACCGCGTTTCCGACGCCGACGCCGCCTCCGACGCCGACGCCAACGCCGCCGCCCGCGCCCGCCTCTTCCTCGGCTGGGGACGGCTGGCGGGAGCCCGGTGTGCGGCTGTAATGGAACATACAACACTTAGTATACATTCTTTGAATTTTAAGACATCCTTCAGGGGGCTCACGACCGCATACAGTGGTATAAACACATGTGGGTTTTAGTTGGTAGGAGTTTACTATTTACTTAGGAGTCTACTACATTCATGAGGAATTTCCACATGAATAAAAAAAAAATTAAAAGATATCTACCAGCAGCATTTTCCGGGGCTGTTGACTTTAATTACACAGGAGGGGTACTGATGTTTAGCATATTAATATGTGATCGAACATGTGCGTCAGAGATAAAGTACGTCAGTCACCTGAGAGCACATCAGCGAAGCTCTTAGCAGTTAGTGGTCAATACCTGTGGCCGTATACGCAAAAATTAATCAGTAGCACTTAAGCATCTAAACAACCACATGGTTTACGTCTTAAAACAAGGAAGAACAAGAATATATGAAAGTCAGCTACTAACTAGAAACTATCATATTGAACAAGATATTATAACTATAAAAGTTTTAGTATCGGATAAGACGCCAAAAACAATAAACCCGCATCATCAATGAGATGAAATCTGTTGAAATGAATCATCAGTTTTTATCAGCGAGTTACGATAACATTGGGCGCTAGACGAGCTCGTGGCTCGCTGCTCGCTCCACTAGGTATGGTCGCGCGGCGCGGTGGCGACGGCGACGGCGGCGTGGGGGCAAATGGCATTGACAGAGGCCATGATCCAAGCGCGCGGTTATTGCCCGCGACACTACTAGCGCCCGAACAGACCTCTACAACGCACCACTACATGGCCTTCCTTATAATTTTACGTATTGAATCGTATATAACACTTCAATTTGTATACTGATAAAGATTAGATAACTAAATCTTTCTTATATACATATACGTAGATTTATTTTTTTTGGTCATTGACCTAATAAGACAGCAGAATGACGATACAAATATTTTCGTGTTAATTTCGATATGTGTCATTTATAAATTAAAAGTACAAGACTGCGTCACGCACTTCTGTTCCAAGGGTATGAACTTTCAGGTTTAAACGATATTATTAAAATTGTAAATAACTTGAGTATGTTGGACTTATTACAATAAAAGTTGTGTCACTCGAAAGTAATTTTTAAGTTGATATTTTGGTCTGGTATTGTTTAAAGGTCAAATATATTCTACTTACTTGAAAGCTTTGTCATCATCTTGTCCGTTATGAAGGCCATTGGGCAGAGCTCCGTGCTCGTGCAGATCGTGCAGGTCCTTCTCGAAGGGCGAGGCGGACTTGTCCTCGGGCCGCTCCTCGAGCACCATGCCGCGCAGTCCCGCCACCACTCCGGCCACTTTCTCGCCTCCACCTGTAGCAACACCACCTATTTCTATTTGAGTTATCTCTGTCAGGATTTTAAAAACTTACTGAAGTTTATTAGTAATATGCTAATATGTACCTGCTGTTTAAGAAAATACTAACTTATATAGTTCTTGAAAATCGCATAGTACTATACACGGCAGCTATACAATAATATATTCTGCCCTCACTCGGTGTGTGGTCGTACTTGCAAGCCAAGCTATATTTTGGTGACGTCATAAAATATATCTTATAGCTACGTCTGTGACGGGCTCTATGCGGGAAAGGATTAACTTGAAACGTATTGGGTGTAAATTATGCCTACACCTAACCCCTTCAAGGAAAGTGTTTATAATTTTGTTTTACTTATTCCTAAAATCGTAAACAATATTAACGAGTACAAACTGTGCATAATGCGCAATCGTTTTCTTCCGAGAAAATCAATAGCAAGAAAAGTACAACATACAATTATGATCGTACAATTTATTTAATGCATTGAGACTTTCTCAAGGTTCAATTATTCATTTCTGCAAATTGTGTTTCAACTATAAATTTTTAAGTAAAAAACTTAATAAGTGCACAATTTAAATTGTTTTCCTGCACTCATTTTAAAAACCACTCGTGTGCTGATTCGGTAAAAATTCAAGGGCGTGATAGTTTAGCGCTCCAGCATTGGCTCAGTTTCTGTCAACTTCCAAGAGAACCTATAATACGAACGGCAGGATCTAGATAGCCAATACTCAAGAGCTAGCTGAGTCTATACCCAAGAGCTAGCTGAATCTTGCATTGCAGACACTTTAGGTTCAGCTCGAAGAACCGTTTCACCCCGATAAAGACTTCTCTACCTTTCTCGAGACCATGTACATAAAGCAGCCAAACAGTAAACATTAACTCCTTTAATGTGTATAGTTTATTTAAAACTAAGCCAGTCATACCTGTCGGTGATCCTCCTAAGACATATTCGACCATTTTGACGCCAAGGCCGGCGGTGTCCCGAGGCGATAAGATACTGCCCGCATCTCCGCCTGGGAATGCCACCCCGCGACGCGTGCTCATCATGGGTACCCCAACATTGTGTTCCACAGCTATAAATGATAATATAGACAATGTGACAAAAAAATAAACACAGTGTGCGCTGCCCGCGTTTTATCACTGTCAGTCAGTAGTCGTACTTCTTAATTTTCGGCTAGTGTGCCAGGACTATTATACTAAATAGATACAATTAGCTCGTCGCTTAGCCAGTCTTCAAAAAAGTTTCTGTAATCGACCCATAAAATCTGCAACTTGTATGGTCTTTTCGTTTTTGAAATACACTGATAGGTTTGCGTAATTATAAAGTTTTATTACGTAAAATGTCCAATAAGTAATGTTTAAAAAGCAAAAGTCGGTCAATTTTAATAAGTTAAATTGTTATCTTCAAACTAATTAAAGAGGAAATATTATATCATTTATTTTTACCTTGTGCAGACCAAGTGGGATCGCGCCACATCTGCTCCGGGTTCAACTGCAGCGGTGGCAGGTGCGGGCCCTTGCTGTCGCCCCCAGCGCCCGGACCTTTGTCCCATAGTTTTTTTGCAGCAGGTGCAATCTGAATAAAAAAGTTGTATGTTTAATGTTACAATCAGGAATTACTACAAGGAAAAATACAACATAAAGCTATGTCTTTTAAAAAAGTTATATTTACAAGGCCGGGCGTGCGTGCCGTGTGGCGCTCGGTTCTTTCTGCCTACCCCGCAAAGGATTTGGCGTGAAGACAGTATAGTATATATTTACAAGGTTTCTACCTTGTTAAATCATCATTATCAGTGGTAGTCCTGGCTGCATTTGATGCCCTTGCATTCCGATTCGAAGTCCAAGGATTCATTTCTTTATTAGTCTACAGAGTTCTAGAAACCTTTGTGATTCATAATCTAAGTTAATATGTCTGTTACTACAATGCGTATTAGCTTTATATAGAATGTCATTAACGACTTCAACTCACAGTGCGATAAGCTGGCCGTCATCTGAGAGGGGCAGAAGTTGATAAACATTTGTATTTCTCTCTGAATGTCACGGCGCATGAGAGATGGATTTCATACCTACACAAACTGCTGAATAAGCACCTGATGATATGTATGTTGTAAGTGTCACTTGAAAGCATAATAAGTTAATCATGTGTTATTAAACGAAAGTACCTAATATTCTCGACACTCAGTCGTTTCAATTCACGAGTAGGTTACAAAAGAGTGGTCACAGAGACCTATGCTATTATTATTGTTATCGTCAAAGACTAACAACAGTTCTGTGATTTGTACAACTGCGTAGATTACGGCATGAAATGAAAACCTTGCTCCTTGCTCTAACACTTATGAAGAGACACTAGAAAGTCTAGAAACTAAAATAAACTTTTTTTTTTCTTTCTTTTATTTTCGGACTGTTTGTCCTGCTAGATATTGGCAAAAGGTACACATGAGCTATTTCTCATTTGCTCATGTATGCTTATGACACCGCGTTTGTAAAGTCGGACAGGGGATGATTGGTGCGATATATAAATTTGTGAAAGGTGTCGTCACTAGAAAAGGGCGCTTTGCCGTTTGATGTGCCATGATCAACTACCTCCCTGGCTTGTTTTATCCAAGGATAGGTCCATGAAGATGTCCGAGACGAACGCACGGATAAACCCGGTAATAAAATAATCATAGGTAAGTAATATAGGGAATTAGAAAGATGTCGGCGGAAGAAATCTTTGATAGATTGTATTGAAAGAGTTGACATTATCAGAATCGTTATTCTCCGCTGCATACTCTCATTTCTTTTAACGATTTTAGATCATAGGCAGCATGGCACCCTCTACGACCTCAAGTCATTATATTATGGGTCTACCCCTACTATGTAAAAGTACCTACTGTTAGGGGCAATTAACGAGGTATGTCACGGATCACGGACTAAGTATATCAATATTGACTTAGATATTTCTTTGTACCCTAAGGCCGGCCTTACACGGACTGCTCGAGCAGTCGGCGTCGACTGCTCGAGCGGTCGGTTGTTGACTGCTCGCTTTTAATGGAACTTAGAAGTGATGAAGAAAAAATTTTAACCTATTTTAGGATGTCAATGTCTTCGTTTGATCAATTGAATAATATAATAAAGTCTAAAATTAAACATGAAAACACATTATGAGGTAGCTCAAGAATGATGATGAGATGTCGACTGCTCTAGCGCAGTCAACGGCTCGAGCAGTCGGTGTATGCGTATGCCTCACGACCGCTCGCGAGCCATCGACGGCACGATGGAATTTCATCATGCAGTTGACGGCTTGAAGCGGTCGCGACTGCTCGAGCAGTCGTGTGTACGGTTGCTAATTGGCTATAGTTCACTGCGCGGTCGCGGCTTCAAGCAGTCGGTCTCAACTTGCTTGAAGCAGTCCGTGTACGGCCGCCCTAATGCCACCTGCTCATGTCAGGCTATCAGACAATTTGAATTGGTGCACTCCTGTCGGAGGCGAGTCAATAACCTCTCGCAGCGTTATTGTTGTCGAGTGCCTTAGACAGCTTAGCGCTTAGCGTTCTTTCAATTAAAAGTTTTGGTGTTAAGAGTGGCACCCGCAAAAAAAAAAATAAAAAAAATAAAAATAGTTGTAAGAGGTCACTATCTGGCTCTGGTTATAACTATCAAGTGTCATTTTTGAAAATAGCTCATTCGTTGCCTTAACTCCCTTTGGATTACATTATTGCACCACCAGATATCCTCACTGCTTGTTTGTCATGCTGAAAACCGACCACTACGCATCAAACTTCTGAGGCGTGGCACTATCCAGCCACCTTTGACCTTTCATTCCTATGATTACAGCTTGTAACAATATTTTTTCTATGATTCAGATATTTAGTTGCACGGACCTTGACCATGAATTTCATTGGTATTTGGTCCTTGAAAACTAGAGAATCATAATAATACAAAAGAAAATTGAATATTTAAAAAAAAAACTAGATATGTAACTATTGGGTCATGTAACTTATGTATCTAACAATTAGATTTCTTGAGAATACACTACATTAAAATGACTGCATCTATGTTAAGGTGAAGAAATAAGACATTTTTGATGATCCATAGACAATCATTGTTGTTTGAGAGCTTCTAGCTTCTAGATATGCTGTCTTTGTTACAACATACATAAATCTGTACTTCTGCCACAGGGCGGAAACTCCATACAAATGATTCGTTTTCAATTCTTTCACCTACACTAAGAACAGTAAGAACATGCTATGTTCATACAGAGCTTGAATGTGTGTGTGACCAATAAGGCAAAGCAAATGTTCTCTCAACACACCCGCCGAACTATAATGACAGCTGTGGCGGGACTGACGGGGGTAGGGAAGCTTGGTCAGTGAGGGGCAGGGAGTGTCCTATCTGTATGTAACACTATCATATTATCTTTGCTAATACTACCAGGGAGTGGCACTTGGGTACAGCCGGTTCAGAAATTAGCCAGGACTGACAGCAAAAAAATAAATGATTTAAGTAAAAATAGAAATCTTATAAATGTTTGGTATCTGTTGATTTTGAATTACAAACAGACACTTCAATTTAGGCATTTTTCATATTTATTAAAAATCAATAATTTATTTGTAGATCAAACAAATAATGTTATTGGCTCAAGAACTGACCTCAAGACATCAATAACATCAGCCTGCACAACCACTGCGGCTCTATGTCAGTACATGAAATTCAGACAATGCCATACTGCCCTGTTCTTATGACTCCAATATTTTTATCAAACCCGCCACCTTGCCATCCATAGCATGAGCAACTATATTACTACATATAACAGTATTTGTATGCTTTATGGCATGATAACTTAAAATTTTCACAACTGAAGCTACACAAAATATGATAAAGGGCATTTTTTTTTAAAATGCACTTATAGTCAAATTTTTAATTAGATGAAGTAAAGCGACAGCAACTAATGTCACTTCTTCATAGAAATTAATCAACATTGTATGAAGAAGTGACATTAGTTGATGTCACTTTACTTCGTCTAATTAAAAATTCAACTTTAGGAATCTTGAAATATTCATCACTCACTTATTAAATGACACTAAAATGGAACCCTTTAATTCTTAACATATGAGACTTCATTAAGAGGGCTAACATATTTCGCGCCACATATTGCTCAGAAACCATACTTTTCATTGCATTTAAAGTCATTAAATATTTATCGTACAAACATGGTATTCACTAACATACTTAGTAAATTTAGCTCTCTAAACGTTTCATAAAACATATTTTACCTAACAACGGATTACATATGGTTAATATCAACAAAAGTGAAACAGGTTTTTCAAATCATGCGATTTTCATAGATTTCGATGCTTAAATTCATGTCAAATTACTAATAAATTTAATAAACAAGGGATACGAAGCAATTGCAAAGGGCATTGGCTATCTGTTTGTAGAATAATCTGATATCAGGTAGGTTCCTTTTTTTAGAGAAAAATGACTGTAAAGTTTGCTCAAATACTGAGAAATTTCACCAAAATAAAGTAGTCTTTTCACCAGCTTCTGTAGTTTAAATCATTATGATAATTATGTAATATTATGTCAGAACTTCTCCTTTGACAATAAAAATATTTATTTTTAAGTAACTAGATACAGATTTTTTTTTACAAAGTATTTTGTGAACCCCTATAAATGCAGATACGCGAACAAATACGATTTAGTACCGCCGAGAGGCTCTCAGAGAGTGGTTATGTCGCTCGATGTTCCATTTTTGAATACGAAAAAATGAACAAAAATAGTCTAATTCTAGCGTGATCAAACAATCTTAGTACTTTGTGACGTATAATATAATATATATAAATATTTATGGTCGATATACAACGTGAACTTTTGTATAGTGCAAAGCTCAGACACCCCGACTAACGAAAACTGACCAAGTTATAAGCTTTTACAGTTGCACTATTTTCTTGACGAACAGCGTAGGTGTAGGTATTATACGCAAGGCAGGTAGTCACTATTCGTGTGGTATTGATAATAACAAATTAACACACCATTTTCATAAGTGGTAATTATGGAACACCTGTGAGGAACCAGACAGACAGGATTGGGACGGCTATAAAGCCGCTAAAGCAAAATACAAGTAGCGACTGAGATACAAAAGTACCAAGTCTTGGAGAAACCTCTGATAGAGTCAGACTAATACTAGCCAAACAAGGGACAGAACTGTCCGTATCCATAAAGAAACCTGACGGCGCAGCGGCCTGACCCACACATGAAAAGAATTATTTATACTGTTGATTGATGGCACTTGGTGGAACCTTTCGGCATTTTCAAAGGCAAATTAACATTAAATAATGACCACTAAATCACTTAATTACTCGAAAACAATAACTTAATAACATATAAATTACCACTACATCATTCTACTAACGTTAACTATCATGAAAAGAAGCCGAGAGTATTTTGATACAAACGCACTTCCCAGAATGCCAATTGTTGCAGACACTCATGTGGCTGGTGGAAAACGTATCCACAGAAGAAGTCCAGTGGGAGCTCGCAAGACCTGTTCTAATCTATTCTGTCAACTTACAAATAACTGAAAGGGTAATTAACAGCTTCAAGTCCTTCAAATCTCCAGGACAGGATGAAGTCTTCCCTGCAGTGATAAAATGGGGGAGGACACAAGTTGATATTGTCAGTTACATAGTATCTATGCGCCAGACAATGAATGGGACTGTGACCCAGACTGTGGAGAGAGGTCTAAGTGATCTTTATACCAAAACCCGGTAAAGGGATTATGTTTGTGATTCAGACCTCTGGTTATACAGAACGATAAGCCCTTCGTCTTTCCTGCTAAAAACTCTGGAAAAATTGTGTGACAGAGACAATCGAGGGGCGGCCCTTCAAAATAAACCACTGCATTCCAACCAACGCGCATAATGCCCCCGGCAAGTCTACAGACTCAGCACTACATGCAGTGGTACACAAAATAGAAGAGGTCATCCAGAATCAATCAATCAATGGGGCCTCGGCACTTTCATAAACATAGAGGGAGCTTTCGGCAGAAGAAGCATAACTACGGCACTGGCAAAACACCGAGTATACACGGTAGTCAGTGAATGGATAGATAACATGCTAAACAAACTCATTTTAAAGCTACAGACAAGCAGAAACTAGTGCGCAGCCATGGCCAAAGGTTGTCAACAAGGGGGCGTGCTCTCACCACTGCTAAAGAACCTTGTTGTAGACGACCTAATAACCAATCAATCAATTTAACCTAGAACAATCCCTATATACATGAATGTGGAACAATCCATAGCAGATGGTAAAATTAAATTTTGGAGAAAAACGGATCTGTTTACAAAGCATGACTGGTATTTTAAAATCCAAGACCAACTTCAAATCAAGTGAGAAGCTGCGTTTATTTTATCTTCTAGTGATCTTGTGTATATAATAAATATTTTTAATGAATTGTATTAAAATTACTTTCAGTCAAGCCAACATTTATCGATTTGCGGTGTAGACTGAACACTAATTTGCCCATAAGCACAGTAAATATTTCGAAAGACGACGAGTTCTGGACTACGAGGATGGAACCTAAATTGTTAAATTTTTACGACTAATGTCTGTTGCCCAAAATGATTGAGCCCAGAAAGAGCCGATAAAATAAAATAAAATAAAATTTATTCTCTTTGTAATTAAAAAAAAAAGAGGTTTGTCAACATTTTTGTGACTCTACTGGGGGTTGGGAAATGCTACAAACTGAGAAGAACACCCCAAGAAACTCAGTTCGGTCCCTCCCAAAATTCATCTTAGTAGGTATCTAATAATCGATCAATGCCGATACGGATGGCTTTTTCTTGGCGGTGTGCATTGTTATGCACATACCTCTTAATTAGTATTTGGTTGTTATAAATGAAAAACACCTACTATGAATTAAAATTTGATTTAGATCCCATAGCTCAAGCTTATAGCTTAGTTTGGGCTAGATGATGTTGTGTGAGAATATCCAACAATATTTATTGATTATTTATTAAAAATATTTTAATGTTCCTGCCAGCACTGAATCTGCAGTAGGCAGCAAAACATCGGACCATGCCAAGCGCCTTCGCGTTTTTAACTATGTGTATTGTCAAATTTAAATATTTATAGTGTAAAATAGAATATTGTCCATTACTTTCTACAATTTTCGTATATTTAGATACTTTAAAAATAAACTTATGGACCGTTTTAATGTATGTGCCTTGCGGGGTAGGCAGAAAGAACCGAGCGCCACATGGGGCACGCTCCATACACACCTCACTTGCTTCTTCAACTTTCATTTTTCTTTTCATGCATGCACGTCGGTTCCTTCGGTTCGGTATTTCTAATTGCAATATTGATATTAGTTAGGTAAATAAATGTCAACTTTATTAATTTTATGATGTCAGTGTCTATCACTACTTAAAATCAATCAATTTGCAATAAAATAATCAATAATTATTAACTAATATTACTAACAAAAAAAAATTAAAAGATTGAACGCTTAGACTAAGAATATGACACCGGTAATACATCAAGGAAAACAAAAGTATCAAACTTGTTGGTAGCTACAATTGGCACTATACGGCTATGTGCGCCGCGCCGCGCTGATTTCTTACGATCGTAAAGAAATTTGAAAACCGAATTTACGCTCTTAACACCGCGTGCTTTTTACAAAATAATTATTTACATTAGAAAAAGCACCTCTCAGAATTATTAAAAATCATTGAAATAGCAGGAATAATAAAATTGACTTTGTGATTTTCAGAGGTTTTTTCGCAAGTAAATAATTATTTTCTAAATAGCACACGGTGCTAAAGTAGTCTCATCTATTAAGAAATTAAGGTATCATTTTAGGTCATTTAATGAAGTGAGTTCTTGAATATTTCCAAAATCCTGAATGTCTTTTTGTGCATTTTACAGACGCCCCCCCCCCCCCCCCCTTAAGAGTGTAAATTTTAAACATTAATAATGAACTTCCATCTTTTTCAAATAGGGTTGCTGAGTACTGTCTTCACTTGAATGTTAATTTATGGTTGCTTCCAGAAACCTCTTAACCTTTATGATTTTTCAAAATTTAAAAAGAAAGTGACAAACATTTATCTCACTGTTTGTTTCCTGTGAGGTAATAAATAGGTGGACAGAGTTGTAGGCTTGGGCATTTAAAAACATCACTAAGGAACCACTAAGTAGCCATGTGTGTGCCCATCAGAGGCAATAAAATGTTTTATCTCTTTGCACAACTTATGGGTGATTTTATCATCAACTTTTTTAAGGTTGGATAATTTTATAACTAGTACTAGTATATGCCTTTGGAGTTTCATATTTTTTGATGTTTTTCTTTTAAGACATAAGTCATATAAATGTTTTGTCTTACACTTATAGATATGTTATTAGATACCGGTGCATGTTCTATTAATTGCCCAGATACAGAAACATGCTTCCTAGCATTTACCTAATCAAAATTTTGATTTTATTACAGGATATAATAGAGTAGTTCATAGGTAGCAACATCTTGTCTTATGAGATAATGGGGGTTATTAGTTAAAATAAATAAATTAAATATTGTTGAACATTCTCACACAACATTGTCATGCCCAAATTAACCTCGTAAGTGCCTTTTCACATGTACCGGTTGCCTGGTAGCCGGTGCCAAGTACCCAGCGGCAAAGTGTATGGCATGGCCGGGCAATTTACGCCAGTACCTGTCAAAGCTAAGTACATGGCCATACACTTCACTGCTGGGTACCCGGCAGCCGGTGCTATAGGATCTAGACAACTGATATACAATACTTACATAGTTATTATAAACTACTACTACACATATTATACATAGAAAACACCTAAACTTCAAAACAAACATTTGTGGATCACACAAATATTTGGACCATCCAGGGAATCGAACCTAGGACCTCAGCATGGTAGGCGGTTACACTACCAAATGCACCACTGTGATAGTTTTAATAGCATTTTTATGATTATGTATAGAACTTTGAAAGAAATCTAGAGACAGCTGACAATGCAGTACTATGTGCCCAACCCTAAGTTTCCTATATTACTGAGTCATTTTTAGTTAGCCTAATTCGAGGAAATAATAATGTCCTGGTCCTTATTATCAGTTGATATGAACTAGATTAACTTTGTTTACACTCACTTAACAAATTTTAGATATTAAATAATGTAAAAGGCCAAATATGCATGCATAGCCTGTTCATTCTAAGTTTGCTGCTGGAGTACAGGCCGGTACAGGCGTAGTAGGGGAGGCGACTGGCAAACTTAGAGTGAACAGGTAGTAACTTCAATATATCAATGTATTATTCTTTAGCCTGAAAAAACTTTTTTGTCTGTTAAAAGACTTTTACAGACAATAAATTTTTTAAGGGACTATTAAAATATTTCACTTGCTTCAGAAGTGCATTATGTAGCAAAGGCTGCAGATTTAACTACTACCCATTCGCTCTAAGTTTGCCACTCTACTCCCATACCTCGCCTCTACACTAGCCTCTACGCCAGCGGCAAACTTAGTGCGAACAGGTCATACGTCATGTTATTTATTAAGTAGGCATAGAAAATGAATAATGAAATGGGAATATAATAAAATTAATAAAAGCACTTTTCACTAAGTTATTTGACAATTATACGAATTACTTTTATAACTAATCATTTATAGGTTATCTGTTACGGATAAAAACACTTTGTAAATTCTAGTATTTTTTATTTTTTGTTGCTATTGTACAAATAATACACACATGAGCGATGGCACTGTTCAATTTTATGAATGAAACTTGACAACTTATTAATTGTACACTAATTGCCACACCATCAATGGAATAATAAAAGAAATTATTCCAAAATATCATGTATTCTACATTTCTATCACAAAACCACCAAATTTAAGTTATGGAAAAAATCAAAGCAAGAATCGGTATACAATACCGGTGGTCAGAAATTGTCTGAAACAGAAATGGCGGACGCCGGTGTCAAGTAAACAAAACAAAAACGGACCTGTTGCGTAAAAAACCTGGATTTATTTGATTTCATGACTTAAAACATTGAATTTGAAGTCTACTCTACAAAATGAAACCATAAAACTCACCATGTCGGGGCCCATACTCTTAACATCAGTTTCGAAAAAAAAATTGCTCAAGGGTTTCATGCGTACAATCCGCCTAAAGCTCGGTCATGTACCACTAGAAAAGCTTATTACAAGAAATATAGCACTTTATACGTGATACACCAGTTTAATAGAACAAATTCACTTTCATCATTAACATTTTTATCACATTTCTTACACTAATCTGTTTAAATGCAGTGAAATAAAACGAGAAAGATCCAAACTCAAATATTACAATGTTGATTGACTTGTTTCGAACAAAGGACGTACGCCGACTACAGCGCCTGCGTTAAAATTCCCCATACCGAGGGAGCGTCTCACGACGAAGTTTGGCTCTCTAAGCTAATAGATGGCGCGCAAATCAAAATTGTTTCACTTTCTTTTTACCATAGATTAAAAATTTGGTTTGGACTACTTTTAGTCCATTGAAATGTTACATGAGCTTTGCATTTATTAGAGGACGCAATTTTATTTTCGGGACATGTGTGGGGGGTCAATAGAAGCTAAATTAATACATTTATTGTTAAAAATTACAGAGAAACATAATTATTACATATCTATATTTACATTATTACTATCTAAACTAAACCTAAATAAGGCCCCCGAGGCATTGTGCCCAAAAGACTAGCAGCATTCCCCCTTTGAATAGCAATACCTATTCGTTGAGAGAAAACTGCCAGCCCTTGGGTCACCAGTTGACTCCACAAGGCGCTTTTTCAAATTCTTGAAAAATTTTTGAGCATTGGGACCCCATGGACCTAGGATCTCGACACCGACTGGACAAAAACGATACGATGAGTCGAGACCCTTATATTTATTAATTTTAATATTTTCAGCCGCTTCCGCTGCTGCACTGGCTTTTAGCTTAACCTCAAGTTTGTGGGGTCGCCACCCTTGTCCCCCAGCCGCCATCTTGAAAAGAGGGGGGAAAAAAACACTTTTTTCGAAATATTTCGAAAACTATGAGTCATACAAAAAAATTGTAGAGGCATAATTTGTAGCATATTGTTTTACCTACAAATGTGTATATAACTTAACAAAAAATTTTACAAAATTCTTACAAAATTTTTATAAAAATTTTCATTTTTGCTCTATAACTTTTTTTTATACATTTTACAAAAAAAATGCCTCAGACTAATCTTGTAGATGATCTTTTAAGAGAAATTAAAAAAAACGCCACAGAGCAAAAAAGAAAATTTTTATAATTTTATTTTCAATTTTTTGTTTATAACTTCTTTAATTTTTAATTTAGGGCATAAATATGTTTAACATATTTGTAGGCAAAACAATTTGCTACAAATTATGATATTACAAATATTTTGTAAGACTCATAGTTTCCGAGATATTGGGAAAAAAGTGTTTTCACCCCTTTTTAAGATTGCGGCCGGGGGACAAGGGTGGCGTGGCGACCCCACAAACTTGAGGTTTAAGCTTCTATTGACCATCCACACATGTCCCAAAAATAAAATTGCGTCCTCTAAGAAATGCAATATTCGGTCCCTAAATTGTAACATTTCAATGGACTATTTGGACGATGGATGGTTTCGATGAATCGATTCAAATATTGAATGTTGAATGTACAAGTACCATCATCACTCTAGTAAATTCAAATAAAAAAAATAGTTTTGTATATTATTTATCCAAGAAATTTATACCTACATGAAATTTTCATGAGCTTTTCTTGGAAACTATTTTGGACATTTGAGAAGTAGATATGTATCAGAACAAATAATGTTAATGACTTTTTTTAAACCACTAGGTGGCTGGCAGGCACGGGAACTACGCGGGTGAAACCGCGTGACATCCGCTAGTCCGCATACACATACACACATAGTCACGCCTTTATTCCCGAAGGGGTAGACAGAGGCATAGTATACGCCCACATTTCACCTTATAGTTTTATGTCCCACGTAATAGGTGGTGAGCCTATTGCCGCTAGCATACTCTATTATAAATACGTGAGAGAGACAGAGTTACTACTCTGTCTGTGTCTCACGGTCACTGTCTTACTCTAAATCGGTTCAGCGGTTTAGGCGTGAAAATACGCCTAAACCACTGAACCGATTTTAATGAAATTTGGTATAGGTAGACAGTTTGACTCTAAGGGAAGGACTTAAGCTACTTTTTAACAGACTGCTCAAAAGGAGGGTAATGATTTTACGTGATAACAACTTCTACGAAGCCGCGGAGACAGCTAGTTACCTACATATCCACGGGCTAAGTACCTGATAATACGAAGTTCCACTTAAGCCGGATTCGACCAAATTCGAATAAGACTATACTAGAGAGCAACTTGAACTTATTCTAAAAGTATAGTGAAAGTGAAGTTACCACCAACAACTAACAAGCACAACGTGGCTACGGTAACCATACTTAAGTTTTCAGTTCTGGTTACCATAGTTACGTTGTGCTTGTTAGTTGTTGGTGGTAACTTCACTTTCACTATACCTACTTTTAGCCCCTCTATAAAATAGAGTGCTGAGGGGCATATGTCGAGACTTTGTCTGTAGTCTGTGACTCTGTCACGTCACGTCACGTGGATCATCTGAGGGGCAAGTACGAGTTTTTGCGTGAGCCTGTCGACATTCACGGCGCACCAATTCGACACCCCGCCACCTAGCTGTAAGCGCGGGAACTTGTCTCAATTCCATACAAATCAGCCATAACGCACGCGCTCACCCGTGAATGTCGACAGGCGCACGCCGAAACTCGCAGTTGCCCCTCTGTTCAAAGTTTGAAATAAAACAAAAATAACGTAAATCGGATTGAACTTTCACAATATACGTGTTAGAGAGGGGCAGTCGGGTGAAAACGTTCTCACGGCTTCTTGTTCAAGTTAGTCAAGTTATTTTAACAACACACTTCACAACTAACAAGCACAACATAGCTATGAATCGTTCTTGATTATGTTCGCACATTAAGTAAGTCGAACTATAGAAGGATTATGGTAACCATACTGAAGTTTTCAGTTCAGTATACTTACCATAGTTACGTTGTGCTTGTTAGTTGTCGAGTTGTTTTTCTCTAGTATAGTCTTAGCCGATTTTGGTCAAATCCGGCCTTAGAGAAGGTATAGATTAGTTTTAATAAGTTCACTCATGTAGAGGGATATAAGTTTGTTTAATATCTGCGCAGACGTCATCAATTTCACACATAGGTACGTCATCGCTCGTCGTGTATCTTAACGGCAACGGGAAAGAGTACAAAATTTCGCCACCCCAATTCATCTCGAAGGTGAACAGTGAGGAACACTTTCGCAAAACGATTCCTTGTGTAAAGGAAATCTCGAAATGAAACCTGGTCTGGCACCGTGGTCTTCTTAAAAAATTGCCCTCCTACGGACTGACCGAGAGATTAAGCGGATGGGTGTCCAGCTTTTTGGCCGATAGAAGCATCAGGGCTGTTGTCGACGGCAGCTGTTCTGACTGCATGGCCATAAACGCTGGAGTACCGCAAGGCTCAGTGTTGTCCCCTACCCTGTTTCTGCTGCATATCAATGACATGTTGTCTATTGACGGCATTCATTGTTATGCAGACGACAGTACAGGGGACACTTGTTACACAGGCCGTCCCGGTATCTCTCGGAACACAGTGGAAGAAACAGCTTGTGTCTGAAATCGAGGCTACTCTTACTAGAGTGTCCGATTGGGGTAGACAAAACCTTGTCCAGTTCAATCCCTCCAAGACACAGGCGTGTTTCTTCACCGCTAAGAAAGCCCCAATTACTGTAGCGCCACGATTCCAGGGCACATCTCTTTCCATCTCTAAAAGTATAGGGATCCTTGGTGTTGACATCTCCAGTGACGTTCAGTTCCGCAGTCATTTGGAGGACAAGGCCAGGCTGGCGTCCAAGAAGCTCGGTGTGCTCAACAGGGCGCGGCGGTACTTTACTGCGGCGCAAACACTGCTTCTCTATAAGTCTCAAGTGCGGCCACACATGGAGTACTGCTGTCACCTCTGGGCGGGGGCACCTGAATATCAGCTTCGCCCATTTGACTCGGTGCAGAGGCGAGCTGTGAGAGTTGTCAACGATCCTATACTGACAGGTGGTGTGGAACCTCTTCGCGACAGAGAAGAGACTATGCCTCCTTATGCGTGTTCTACCGCCTGTACAATGGTATGTGCTCCGAGGAATTGTTTGACATGATGCCCACGGCTACCTTCTATCATCGCACCGCTCGCCATAGACAGGGATTTCATCCTCACACCTTACGTCCGGAGCGTTTGAGCACGGTTAGATCCGGTAGGGGTTTTCTTCCGCGCACGCTTAGGTTGTGGAATGATCTTCCTGCCTCGGTTTTCCCAAACGCCTACAGTATGGGGTTCTTCAAAAGGGGTCTAAGAAGGTTTTTACAGGGTCGGCAGCGCGAGTGTGGCGCCTCTGGTGTTGCAAACGTTCATAGGCTGCGGTGACCACCGGTCCTTCTGGTGGGCCGTGTGCTTGTCTGCCACCTTAGTGGTATAATAAAAAAAAAAAAACCCGGTTATCAGTAAATTGACAATCGTTAAGCCAAATTGAAGGCCTTATGGGTGGCTTGAAAATTTTCAACTGTGGGTCGTCACGACCTGCGCCCGTCCATTTCAACGCGGCAATAGGCTCAGGTGAAATGTGGACGTATACTATGCCTCTGCCTACCCCTTCGGGGACAAAGGCGTGACTATATGTATGTATGCATGTCATTTGTTTTTATTTTAAGTTTTCATTAAGGTTGTTAAGTGTAACTTGTTGTGTAACCGTATAATATGTCATTATTGAATATTGACACACTGATGATGATGATGATGATGACACACTACGGTGTCAATGATGACAGTACCCCGAATATTTGCGGATGCATCCTGTCCGATAAGTACGAATTTTGGATGCACCTTAGGTATGTACTCTAGATTAGATAAAAAAGTTTTAGAAATTATGGTTGTGTGACATTAAGCTGTGCTAGTTTTTTTTTGTTACGCTTGGGCACCGTAATTCCATCCGCAACTAGGTCGGTGTGTGGGACTGCCGGTCCCGTATAGGGGCTGTCCTATCCACTTGACTAAACTCTCGCGGTGTTCCGCCTTACCCTGTAGCCGGGCCGAAGAATATCCAAAGATATTATACACGTCGGCCTGGCCAGGGCGTCCCGCACGTCCGGGGCTCTCCTCGGGGGAGCAAGATGCATGGCTCCCCCGGAGCTACCTGAGCAGCTGACATAAACCCAAGCCCTCATCGCACCGCTCTCGAGCGCCTCTCTGCAAAGTCCAAACAGAGAGGGTAGAAAGCGGTCGAGCGGGCGGGCGCTAAAGGGATCTCCGGAACACGGAGAATTTTATATTTATCGCCAAATGATCATCGGTGGACAGGGTCCCCCCCACCGGTGCAAAATTAGTCGGGATCGCGCATGAACGCCGCGATGCGGCGTCCCCGGACAGAACATCGAGGCGGGACCGCGCTACCACAGTATAAAGAGTACTAACTACAGTGGCGCTACCGCCAATGAGCGACGCTACCTCCGTGTCGCCCTCTGGCCAATCACCCGCTGCGGCCTCCGAAGCTGTGCTAGTGGCTTCGCAGCTGAGCTACCACAATCTCTGATGGCACCCACTTAAACCATTTATTTATCAGTTTTACTTGAAACTATTTGTTTGTTGGTTTTATAGTAACTGCCTTCCCCAGTCAGTTGCATACGATATTGTAACTATAGGCTACTAGATGGCGCCCGTGGCTCCACCCGCGAGGAATTATGTTCGCGTTTCCGCATTCCATGGGAACTCTTTAAGGTAATAACAAGTAGCCTATTTCTATACCTGCAGCAAATTTCAGTCAGATCTTTTCAGGCCTTAAAACAGATCAAGATCCAGAAAGACATAATTTCTCAACGCGTGGTCCGAATAAAAGAAAAATTATTGTGTCAGAAAAGGAGTACTTTAACGATTGCTTCTATACAAGTTTTAATACTTACTGCGGTTTTTAGATCAGAAATTAGAAGACATCAACTATCGCTGAACTAAGAATTCAAGGGTTCCATTCAGTGATGGGCGTAACTAATTACAAAAGTAATTCAATTAATAATTGAATTACAATGAAATTAAGTCACAATGTAATCTAATTACTCAGTAATTAATTACTTTGTAATTTAAATACTTTGGATGTTCCGGTTAATTAGTTACTAAGTAACTAGTTACAAAGTAATTAGATTACTTTATAACTCGTTACTTTGTAATTCATTACTTTGTAATTATCATACATTCAAGCAAATCAATACCACAGCCGGCAGAACATACAGTCGGCCGACGAAGCCGTCTAGTCCAGGGGTCGGCAACCTTTTGAGTCGGAAGAGCCAAAAATTACGATTTTAAATTACAACATTTTTAAAGAGCCACAAAAATCTTTCTTGACCCCACGATCCCCCCCCCCCCCCCCCGTAAGAAGTGGGATAGACTAGACTGCGGGGGAAGTCTGCTATAGAGACAAACCAAGTCTGTCGGAAGCTCTTCGAACATTCTTCGAAGGGCGTCTTCAGGACTTACGGCCATAGGCAGATGGTAAGTCACAGGGTGGTTTTAGAGAATTTCCGCAATTAAAAAAATCTGAGTGATTATATGGGAGTCTCCCACTTAAACCCTGGGATGTTCCTTCTTGTCACTATTGTTGGGTCACAGGGAAGGCAAGCGTACAACAGCTACCTGCATCAGTCTCGACTCTGGGGGTCTAAATATTATCCACCGAAACTTCACTGCCGCGACGCCTGAACACGAGGGGTGCGTCTTAGTCAGTCTTACGGCTGTCATAAAGCTTCCATCGTCGGCCACGCGTGCGAGGTTGGCATACTGGAAGTGTTAGGCCACCCCGCTCTGGCACCCGCAGCGCTTTTCTCATTGCCGTTGACGTCAAAACAACAGCCGAACCGATTTTCTTCGCTGTCTAACATAGCGTAAACTATAATAGACAGCGACGCGACCGGGCCAATTTAGGACTCTTAGAGCGGTACGCTCGCCATTGCACTCCGTACAAAAAGCGAGGGTGTGCAGCGCTTTATCCACGGCGCTGTCCTCGCAGAAGGTACGTTGCCACATCATGGAGGTATTTACTAAATTATCCGTGCCCCGTGAGGAGCTGTGTGAGGTGGTAGGTATGTCAGTGCCGCTTTACTACCCAGGACCTCAGAATAAATAAGATGGCAGAGACGAGCTTAATGCTTACCGCCGAGCTCAAGCCTGGTGCGTCATTTATGAATGAGATCATTGCGCGCTCTAACACGCCAGCTTTCAATCTCTTCCGAAGATGGTTGTTTGCTATTTTGACGCACCAAAGCATTAGGCCGGTAGATTTCTGCCAGAACTGCGGCCTCTAGGTTCCGCGACGGACTGTCAGAATTAGACATGCCGTCTCTTATGATATTATATGCTCTGGGCTATGGCCCGCTGCGGACATCTCAGCAGAATCCTATTAGAAAGAAAATGGTGCTCCATATAACGCTTTCAAGCTCAGCACACCACTATTAGGCGAGTTTGCTTGTTTAACTACTAGTAAGACTTTTGTGGTATTTTTGAAAATAAAAGGGTGATAATGTTCTTGAAAATGAATAATATGATAATTATGTATGAAACTAAAGAGCCGCAGGTCTACACCCAAAGAGCCGCGCCTTGCCGACTCCGGGTCTAGTCAGGTCAATCGTGAGGGGGACAAGGGACAAGACGCGGAAGGGAATGTCCCAAACATGTTCGGGACACATTTTAGGGCTGCCGCGTTTGCGACAGCTTCCTATAACAACAGTAAACACGATTTTTGAGTCTGAGTTCTGTAGTGCCGATTTTGATTGATTATGTCTAACTAAACCAAGAAAAAATAATTTTATCAAATAAAGTTTGCTTTTGTAGTAACCAGATCGAAATTTAAAATCCTAACTTTTTGTTTCAGTAGAAAACAACACCAAGAAAAACAAATTTTATTTATATGTTAATCACATTTATTTACAAATAATAATAAAGATACATCTCAAAATATATAAGAAGAAATAGAAAAAACCTTTAAAAATTAATATTTTTTGTTTTTCTTCTGTGTGAGTACGCACTTTCTCGTATTAGACTCCAAATGTAGTCACCCATCATGTTCTCATTATACAGTCCTTGATAACGCTGTTCAAACTTCATCACATCTTGATGAAAGCGTTCTCCTTGCTCTTCTGAATATGCTCCCATGTTATCTTTAAACTGGTCTAAGTGAGCATGCAGTATGTACTTTAAGGGACATTCTGCAGCCCATGAGTTTAAAGCTTTCAAGCAAATTAAAAATGAGCTCTTTCTAATTTGCAGCTTTATTATTGCCAAGAAAGCCATGGATCACTGCTTTAAGGCTGAGCCACGCTTGTTTCTCGTGGCCATTCAGCAACATGGGAAAATTTTCGCATCTCATTTTTCATAAATTTTTTAGCTTTCACTTTGATGAATTTGCCACAAATATTGCAAAAAGAATTAACATCATTTTTACACTTTTGAAAGCCATTTTTGACTTCACGCAACAAACCTACCGAGACTACTTGCCGCTCCCCGCTAAACACCCGTAACACCCCTCCTCTCCGTCTCTTGAGTCATAAATACGTTGCTCTTCCAAACTATGTGCCAAAATTTTAAAATATTGTAAAATGTACAAAAGCAAACTTTATTTACAATAAATGGAGCCTTTGGTTACTTTTAGCTGTAGACAATCAGGAAATATTAATTTAACAAGAAACCCAAAAAAATATTTTTTTTTTGTTGACTTGTGTAATTTATTAATATTAATTAAAATGGTGCACACTAATTTAATACTCTTGCACTCCAATATGGCCGCCGCACCACCGTTGTAAAATTTCATGTTGGGTATCGTATATGGGGTATTTTGGTACGCTGAGTACGAATTTCGGGTTCATTTAGCAATCCAATATGGCCGCCACGCCATTGTTGTAAAAGTTCATGTTGGGTATCGTATAAGGGGTATTTTGGTATGCTGAGTACGAATTTCGGATTAATTTTGCAATCCAATATGGCCGCCGCGCCATCGTTGTAAAAGTTCATGTTGGGTATCGTATAAGGGGTATTTGGTATGCTGAGTACGAATTTCTGGTTAATTTAGCAATCCAATATGGCCGCCGCGCCACCGTTGTATAAGTTCATGTTGGGTATCGTATAAGGGGTATTTTGGTATGCTGAGTACGAATTTCGGGTTAAATTTGCAATCCAATATGGCCGCCGCACCACCGTTGTAAAAGTTCATGTTGGGTATCGTATAAGGGGTTTTTTGGTATGTTGAGTACGAATCACGTACTAATTTACAATCCAACATGGCCGCCGCGTTGTAATCACAAAATTTCATGATGAGTATCGTTTAAGGGGTTTTTTGGCATGCTGAGTACGAATCACGTGATAATTTTGCAATCCAATATGGCCGCCGCGCCGTTATCACAAAATTTCATGACGGGTATCGTTTAAGGGGTTTTGGCGTATGCTGAGTACGAATCACGTACTAATTTTGCAATCCAATATGGCCGCCGCGCCGTAATCACAATCACAAAATTTCATGATGTGTATCGTTTAAGGGGTTTTTTGGTATGCTGAGTACGAATCACGTGCTAATTTTGCAATCCAATATGGCCGCCGTGCCGTTATCACAAAATTTCATGATGGGTATCGTTTAAGGGGTTTTTTGGTATGCTGAGTACGAATCACCTGATAATTTTGCAATCCAATATGGGCACCGCACCGTTATCACAAAATTTCAAGACGGGTATCGTTTAAGGGGTTTTTTGGTATGCTGAGTACGAATCACGTGCTAATTTTGCAATCCAATATGGCCGCCGTGCCGTTATCACAAAATTTCATGATGGGTATCGTTTAAGGGGTTTTTTGGTATGCTGAGTACGAATCACCTGATAATTTTGCAATCCAATATGGCCACCGCGCCGTTATCACAAAATTTCAAGACGGGTATCGTTTAAGGGGTTTTTTGGTATGCTGAGTACGAATCACGTACTAATTTTGCAATCCAACATGACCGCCGCGCCGTAATCACAAAATTTCATGACGGGTATCGTTTAAGGGGTTTTTTGGTATGCTGAGTACGAATCACGTACTAATGTTGCAATCCAATATGGCCGCCGCGCCGTAGTCACAAAATTTCATGACGGCTATCGTTTAAGGGGTTTTTTGGTATGCTGAGTACGAATCACGTACTAATTTTGCAATCCAATATGGCCGCCGCGCCGTAATCACAAAATTTCATGATGTGTATCGTTTAAGGGATTTTTTGGTATGCTGAGTACGAATCACGTACTAATTTTGCAATCCAATATGGCCGCCGCGCCGTTATCACAAAATTTCATGATGGGTATCGTTTAAGGGGTTTTTTGGTATGCTGAGTACGAATCACGTGATAATTTTGCAATCCAATATGGCCGCCGCGCCGTTATCACAAAATTTCAAGACGGGTATCGTTTAAGGGGTTTTTTTGTATGCTGAGTACGAATCACTTACTAATTTTGCAATCCAACATGGCCGCCGCGCCGTAATCACAAAATTTAATGACGGGTATCGTTTAAGGGGTTTTTTGGTATGCTGAGTACGATTCACGTACTAATGGTGCAATCCAATATGGCCGCCGCGCCGTAATCACAAAATTTCATGACGGGTATCGTTTAAGGGGTTTTTTGGTATGCTGAGTACAATCACATTATAATTTTGCAATCCAAAATGATATTGGATATTGTATTGCATATTGGCCATATTGGCTTGCAAATTAGTACGTGATTCTTACTTAGCATACCATAAAACCCCTTAAACGATACCCATAATGAAATTTTGTGATTACACGGTGGAGGTCATATTGGATTGCATAATTATCACGTGATTCATACTTAGCGTACCAAAAAAACCCCTTAAACAATACCCATCATGAAATTTTGTGATTACGGCGCAGCGGCCTTATGGATTGCAAAATTAGTACGTGATTCGTACTCAGCATACCAAAAAACCCCTTAAACGATACCCGTCATGAAATTTTGTGATAACGGCGCGGCGGCCATATTGGATTGCAAAAACAGGACGTGATTCGTACTCAGCATACCAAAAAACCCCTTAAACGATACTTATCATGAAATTTTGTGATTAAGGCGCGGCGGCCATGTTAGATTGCAAAACTAGTACGTGATTCGTACTCAGCATACCAAAAAACCCCTTAAACGATACCCATCATGAAATTTTGTGATTACGGCGCGGCGGCCATATTGGATTGCAAAATTATCACGTGATTCGGACTCAGCATACCAAAAAACCCCTTAAACGATACCCATCATGAAATTTTGTGATTACGGCGCGGCGGCCATGTTGGATTGCAAAATTATCACGTGATTCGTACTCAGCATACCAAAAAACCCCTTAAACGATACCCGTCATGAAATTTTGTGATTACGGCGCGGCGGCCATGTTGGATTGCAAAATTATCACGTGATTCGTACTCAGCATACCAAAAAAACCCCTTACACGATACCCATCATGAAATTTTGTGATTACGGCGCGACGGCCATATTGGATTGCAAAATTATCACGTGATTCGTACTCAGCATACCAAAAAACCCCTTAAACGATACCCGTCATGAAATTTTGTGATTACGGCGCGGCGGCCATGTTGGATTGCAAAATTATCACGTGATTCGTACTCAGCGTACCAAAAAACCACTTACACGATACCCATCATGAAATTTTGTGATTACGGCGCGACGGCCATATTGGATTGCAAAATTAGTACGTGATTCGTACTCAGCATACCAAAAAAACCCCTTAAACGATACCTATCATGAAATTTTGTGATTATGGCGCGGCGGCCATGTTGGATTGCAAAATTATCACGTGATTTGTAGACATTTTAATGCATTAAGTATGTAGGTGGTTACCATGTCGTGAAAACACTTAAAAAGTAGAAGATTACCACATTTACCATGATTCGCGTATGGGAATTTTAGTGAAATCCCTTCATCACTCAGGAATTAAGCTGATGGTCTTCAAAATGTATAGCTAAGTACCATCAAGGATACATTGACTAACGATCAAAAAACCGCATCAAAATCGATCCACCCCTTGGGCCGTGTTGAACCCTTAGGACAGAGATGTTAATTATGAGAGTTGGTTAATTGAATTAATGAGTAACTAGTTACAATGTAATTAATTAACGTGTAATTCCATTACTCAGTAATTAGTTACAGCTAGTACTCATTGTAATTAATTACTCAAGTAATCTGTTACAGAGTAATTGAATTAAGCATTACAAAGTAATTGTAATTTGTAACGATTAATCTAATTACATTTTGCCCATCACTGGTTCCATTGAATGTTAGTGTCATTTTAAACTGATGTGTTTGCTCAATCATAAAACAGCTTTATGATGAAGGTTATTGTAAAATTTTTAGAATAGACTTCATCTATAAGCTCTTTTATGATTAAGCAAACACACTAGTTTGCAAAATGGCAGTTTCACACGCTCCTCAGAGTCTGATGGAAAAAACAACTTCGTATTTCTTATTCCGGAATGTTTTTTGATACCGTTGCTAGGAGCAGCGAGAACGTTGGCGAACGCCGCAGGCCTAAATATATTTGAGGAAAATTCTACATGGATGCTATGCCGGACCCCTACTAACTAAAAAACACACGTTTCCTACCTAATGATACTGGCTAATAATACTTTTGAATAACCGCATACCTACTGTGTAGGCGTTTGGGAAAACCGAGGCAGGGAGATCATTCCACAATCTAAGCGTGCTCGTGTGGATGTAACCGTGCTCGAGCGCTCCGGACGCAACGAGTGAGGGTGAACTACCTGTCTGTGGCGAGCGGTGCAATGATAGAATGTAGCCGTAGGCATCATATCAAACAATTCCTCAGAGCACAAACCGTTGTACAGGCATAAGGAGGAAAGACTCTCCTATCGCGAAGAGGTTCCACAGCACCTGCCAGCATGGGATCGTTGACCACTCTCATAGCTAGCCTTTGCACCGGGTCAAATGGACGAAGCTGATATTCAGGTGCGCGCACCTGAATATCACCTATCGTTCAGATTTGGGTTGAGAGGACACACGGTGCACCAGCGTACCACCTCACACAGTTTCTCACAGGACATGGCTGTTTTACCAAGTACCTGTGGGAGGTGATGGGCGTGGAGTCTGACCATGTGTGCCGTCACTGCTCAAGTGGCGTCATAGACTCGGCGGATCACACTCTCGCCGAGTGTGCGGCGTGGAACGAGCGGCGTATAGCCCTTACGGGCAGTATCGGTAGGGATCTGTCGCTGCCGGCCGTTGTACGAGCCATGGCCGGCAGCCAATAGTGCTGGGTTGCCGTCGCCTCGTTTGGTAGCGAGGTGATGGCGGCCAAGCGGGAGGAGTTGAGGTCGCGGACGCGTGCTGGTCAAAGGCTCCCACCCGTCTCGTGAAGGGGAGCGCTTGGGTGCGCGTCCCTGACTAGTATTTACATCGTGGGTGGAGGTCGGGGGACCCCGCCCACTGATGTTCGCACGGCGGCAGGCACCTCCCTGAGTTTCGGGGGGGCCCCTCGTTACGAGAGGGCTTTTAGGGCGGGCTCGCTCGGCCACTCTCTACCTCCTCTGCTTACAGAGGGACATTCCAGAGTGGTACGATGCAGGCTGTTTTTCAGCTCCTCAGGGAGTTCTGGTTGTGGGCCACGCCCACCAGGGCCCCCGTGGAGAGTCCTGAAAGAACGGGGCGACCCTTTGCCTGGCCGCAGTTATTTATCCACCGGCCTATCCTGCGACCCGGTTAAGGTGAGGCGGAAGACCGCGGGGTTTAGTGGGTAGGACGGTTCCTCTCGGAACCGTGAGTCCCACACGAAGTTGCCCCACTCCCCCGAAGTGCGGCGGCGAAGTGTCTAACCTGCAGTCCCCGCGACAATAAAATAGAAACCCTATGTGGAATTTTATTATCCCTTATTGATGAGTTCCATACTAGCCTTTGGGGAACTTCCGGCTGCCTCTCCGTAAAACCGTTAATGATGTAGTTTTTGCTGGAGAGCGGGCTGAGAACGTGAGGGATTCCATTCGGGGTCTGTTGTATGGCCTGTGCCCCGACGACAACTCTACTGCTGATAGCCTATACCACCGTAAGGTGCAGCACCTTGTGGCAGTATCTCCACCTGGACGCGATGCACCCCCCCTTTCCCGTGAGGAGCTGGGAAGTATAATCATGGATTTGCCTGCCACGGCACCGGGTATTGATGGGATCACTGCACGCATCATAAAACATACGTGGCTAGCTGAAGGTGCTGAACTTGCGCGCGTGTTTGGAAAATGCGTAAAGGATGGACATTTCCGTGCCTGATGCGTGGAGGGACGGGCGGCTTGTCATTCTGCCGAAGGGCAATGGCAAGCCACTGTCTGATCCCAAAGCGTATCGCGCTCCTCTCTGTCACTGTATATCTCTGTCCTGGGGAAAATTCTGAAACGAGTGATGCATAGATGTGCGCCTACCATCCTGCACGATCTGTCGCCGTCTTAGCCTTCAGACCGTCCGCGAGTGACCCCGTTCACTCGCGGACGGTCTACATTGACGGATCGGCGTTCCATTCAGGAGGCAGTAAAGAGTAGTAAGTACAAGTATATGCAAGCAGTGTTTCTGGATATCTCTGGGGCCTTTGATAACGCGTGGTGGCCAATGATCCCGCTTAAGGCAAGCTGCCCTCCCAACATTTATAGAATGTTAATCGAATACTTTAATGGTAGGCGTGTGCGGTTGTTTGTTGGAGACATGGTTATGTGGAAAACGGCAACCATGGGATGTCCGCAGGGCTCCGGATTGGGTCCCTCACTGCGGCTGCTGCTCATGGACGACTTGTTTCAGCTGCCATATCCAGGCTCAGTGCAACTGGTCGCATACGCCGATGACGGTACAGTGCTTATTGGGTCTAACTAATACGAGGCAGGGTATAGAGGCCGCAGCTTCGCGTAGCTTCAGGTTGATAGAGGATTGGGGGCTCGAAATAAACTGGGCTTCTCCCCTCTCAAGTCATACCCTATGACGCTGAGGGGGAAGATGACCGGTCGACCACCGACTATTAGACTCAATGGGGCACCAAAGTCAAAAGTGTAACCTCGAACAAAGTCTTGGGTGTTGTTGTCGACAAAAAGCTCAGCTTTCGCAAGCACGCGGAAATCATGGGCGGTAGGGCTGCAGCTGTATACGGAAAAATGTCGTGCGTTTCTGCCCCAACCTGAGACGTAAGTTACATGGCACTAAATGCACATTCGTGCCTATACTCACTTATGCTGCGGGTTGCTAGCATGGGCGCGCGACCACACACATGGTTAGAAGCGCGTTCTTGAGAAGCCAGAGGTCTCCATTAATACTGCTCACTAAAGCGTATCGATCAGTTAGTACGGCGGCTCTGCCGGTTTTGGCTGGGGTATTGCCTGCTGACCTAGAGGTAAATCGTGCTGATAAGGTGGACGCCATACGACACATCGACGGGGCGGACTTCGGGACCGAGAGATGCAAAATTTACAACGACTGTTGCTGCCTGGCAGCAGAGATGGGAAGATGAAGGCAAGGGTAGGGAACTCCATCGGTTTTTCCCCGACGTGGCGGTTTGGCTCAGGGCAACCTGGGTCGAGCCTGATTATAAAGTATCGCAGATCCTCACTGGACACGGGTGCTTCCGGAAGAGGCTCCACGACATGGCGCTGAGCCCCGACAGCGACTGCTACTGTGGTGAGGAGGATGAGATGCTGGATCACATCCTCTGGAGGTGACCCCTGTATTCTGACATTCGCGATCGGATGATCGACAAACTGAGGCGGCCAGAGGCGGGCCTAGTTTATTACCCCGATCTTGTCGCCTCGCACTCGGAGGCAAACTTTAGGCGCCTACGAACGTTCGCGCACGCGTGGCACGACAAACGCCATTCAGCTGGAGCTAGAGATCCCGAGATAGAGCGGCGAAGTCGCCTGTTAATCGTGCCGTTTCCCTAAAATGGGAAATTAACGCCAAGACGGCAAGGCCGCCCCAGAATGGGGAGAGGGCCGGGATAGTCATTTGTGGGAGTCTACAAAGTGCGCGCCGGAAAGAGCCCACGCAAGTGCGGCGCGTAACTCCCAACGAATCGGTCTTCATAGCCAAGAGCCTATAACAAAAAAAAATAGCCTTTGGGGAAAACAGAGTTTATTGCATTCCAGCGCGCGCAGAAGAAAGCTCCTATCTGATCTTACAGTGCACGATCGCTCCGGACGCAGTGTGAGGATAAACACAGCGTCTGTGTAACTTACATACAGACAGGGTTTTTATCCTCGTCCCTTAGCATCATTATTCAAATTACTCAGAGCAGGAATCATTGTACAGGCGGTAGATTACGTCAGTCTCTACAAAAACGAAGGGGCTCTATCTACATCGCCTGTAACCTCGCCTTGCCTTTGCAGCGAGTCGAATGGACGAAGCAGTACTTCATGTGCGGCCGCACTTGCGACTTATGAAGAAGTAGTGTTTGCGCCGCAGTTAAGTTCTGCCGCGCCTGACTATCACGGCGACCTCGTCTTGGTAATATCCCGCGTCTTTGGGATTAGTTCGGGTGTTATCCCGCTTCTGGGGCCTGCTTCTGTAAGGACGGCGAACTCCCCGCGCCGTCCTCAGGCAACCGATGATGGAGAAAATCTCCCTATATATTACCCTCTTTACCAGCATGAACTGCTCAGAGAAAGACGCGATTGTTCGGACCAAAATCTTCAGCGATATAATGTCCACATTCGCTACGAGGACCTGGCGCTGCTGCGTCCACGCCGAGCACATCACCAAGGTGTGGCCCTCGGCCATAGTCTCCCAGTGTATTCGCCACAAATACTTGCCATGGCTCCTCTCCAGTCATTCGTTCATGACCGGTATGACCACCCCGATTGTGGCATTTCCCACATTGGTTGCTCAAGTTGCCCTTTCCAAGTCTACATGAGTTCAGCCTATCGTGTTGTTCAAAGGGGGTTCGTAAAATAAAAGGTATTTGGCTGGTGGTCCTAGCACAAGGTCCACAACCGCAAGCGGGTGAGAAACTGCATGACAGTGAAAATGCCCATGGAAGGATTTTGCAGTATCAGCACCGCGAGTGTGGCATCGTTGCAATGCCTGCAATTACAACCACCCTTCAGGGGGGTTTACTTGTTTGCCAACTTAATCATACAATATTTTTATAAGGTAAAGGTGGCAGACAAGTTGAACAATTATAGTGAGAGTGTCACTCTCGAATTTAGCCCGGTCTCCATTAAAAACAAGAGGAAACCTCATGACACAGTGGGTATTTCATTAAGGCGTATTTCCGGTCTAAAGACTCATCACAGGCATTTACAGGAGCTCTCGTACAGACTAAAGCAGATGCTTACCAGACACTGAAGCTTCGGTAAATATCTGTTTACTAATTATGTGGAGAGCCAATTCTCATTTGCCATCAACAGTGAGAGCTAATGGCATGCCACTCCTTGAATAAGTGATGAATGCATAGGAAGAGGTGGTGGTGGAGTTGAGTCTTTATAAATGGTGGCCAGGGAGGTACGACATGGCAAGCAAGAACATATCCGAGAACTCAAGGACAATCTCCGGCCTTCACGAATGCAGATCTAAAGTGACTTTCAAGTAAGACTGCTGGCACATGTACCCATCACACGTCATCTCGAAGTAAAGATGAATATACCTACCTAAGAAGTGGTCACCAGGTAAAACTGGCAGCCTAGTTGGTCAGGGCCAATCCTCTTTAGGACACAACTAGGCTTCCTGATATAGGGCACAGGAACACCGTGTGGTTTTTGCCGAAATGAAATCCTGTCTACAGTTATTACAGTGTGAAGCCTGAAAATGCTATGCTACTGCATTTAGAAGATCCTTTTTCCAAGTATTTCATTTATTTTCTGTGTGTAAGGTAAGGTTTCAATATTTCTTATAGGAGCATGCAGTGCCCCTAAAAGAAATATTAAAACCTTACCTCCCACAATTAAAGCCCTCCTTCTACAATACTGCTACTATATAAATTCAGGCAAATACTAGTTATTGTATTTCCATAATTTAAAATATTACTTCTAGGAACTCCAGTGATCTTAGATAATGGGACTAAAAAAACCTTCATTCTGTATAATATGATGTGAAGCATTGAGAAATTGAACAAGATATCTAATAATCTAGAGAAATTCAATGTCATTCAGTCAAAAACATAATACTGAAGCACTTATACATACATACATATAATCACGCCTTTATCCCCATAGGGGTAGGCAGAGGCATAGTATACGCCCACATTTCACCTTATTTATAGTTTTAAGTCCCACGCAGGTGGTGAGCCTATTGCCATGTCGAAACCCACAGTTGAAATTTTTCAAGGCACCCATAAGTCCTTCAACTTGGCCTAATTTGTGATTGTCATTTTACTAACAATCAAGTTTCATTTCGAGTTTTCCTTCTCTACATAATTTATCTTTTGTCATAAGTGTTCCCTTAGTCACATCTTATGACACCCTTGCGATGTATTGGGGTGGCGACATTTTGTACTCCCACCCGTTGCCACATGGGGCACACTTAAAATTTTTGTAATCAAATATCCTAAGAAATTGCATTGTCAGATTATGACATTACTTTATATAAATTTAGTGGCAGTCTATAACAAATTACCTACCTAATAAGCCCTATTTAAATTCAAAGGTTCTGAAAGCTGAATATGCAAGTATATGCACTTTTGTTAGTGAATTTTATTACAATAATTATGGACGGTCCTTAGAGTACCTGACTATGGATTCGGAGCTTGTGGGTTTGATTCACACCCAGGACAAGTCTCTTTTGTGGTACGCGCATTGATTTGATCTGTGTCCGGGTGTAATTTATTCATAAAATGTTTGTATTTAGAATAATACCACTGATAAATATATAAGTATGTTTATCAGTCGTCTAGATCCCATAGCACAAGCTTATATTAACTTAATTTGGGCTAGATATGATGTGTGAGAATGTCCACAAATATTATATTAATTACCTATTTATATGATTATAACTATGTTTATAATATTATAGATATAAAATATCACTTACCTGGTTTCTGATAGTAGTCACTTGAGTGAGACCAAGCTGATTTTGTCCTTGTTGAAGAAATTGATTAGTGCCCGGTGCCAACATTCCAGCCTGACTTAGATACATGAGGTGTTCTGCATTCTTTCCAATGCCGTTCATGGCTTGCATAGGATTTCCATGATGCTGATGTATATCATACAATCCTTGTTGTCCCATTTGAGGAGCATTTTGCATGCCTTGCAAGGGTGGTAACATCACTGCACTGTTCTGAATCAAGTTATTACCCAAAGTAGGATTCTGTAGTGGAGCCAACTGTGTATGGACCATGTTGGGTGTCAAATGAGCTGGGTGGCTACCAATAACTGAAGGATTTATAGCTAAAGTGCCAACTGATGAAGCAATGGCTTGATTTATAAACTGCTGTTGGTTAGTCTGTGAATTTTTTAGATGCATTTGACCTTGATGATGCTGATGCATGTTATTCATGGTCATAGGATTAGGATTCTTCCATTTATCGGAGTTCTGAAATGTAAAACAAAATCGATGATAAAAAGTGTTTTACTAGATGGATCTTGTCCTAGTCCTAATCTCAGAGTAAGGTTTTCGAAAACACCACATGATCTGTACTTCTTGCATTTTAGGTTAGAAGCTTATTTAAAAACGTAATTATCAAAAACAAATATTTATAATCACCTCGACAATGCTATCGTCTCCAACAGCCCAACGTTGTTTTGGAGCTAAAGAAGACAACTCCGCTTCTTGTGGCTCTCGTTGAAACACGTAATGGACTGTTGCATCGTCCTGACTTCGAGCTTGTGCACGCGAACTCTGCAATCCAGATTCGCCCACCTCTTCCTCCGCTCCCGGCCACTTCATTGGGCTACCGTGAGGCTCAAGCATTCAGTTTGACAACAAACCCTCGTAACAGTAAACAAAATGTCTTACGATTGTCTCGTTTAGACTTAAACAACGCTATTTCCAATAACACTGTGCCCAAATGTGTAATTAAACAACATTACAATATCTAACAGACTATACAGGACAAAAAGCTCTTGTTATTGAAGCCATTTAGTGCATAACTAAATTTATCTTTTTGTCTTTGTAATGACAGCGGGTTTATCAAAGCACGATGACAGCCGCTAAAGGAAACCAAAATATTGCATCTACTGCAACGGTCTCCTTGACGGATCGAAACAAAGACAAGAAGTGAAATCAATTATTTTTGGACACGAGATCGTGGAATCTTCGAAATAAGAAGAGTTACGGGCCTTGCTAATGTAATAACACTAGTTATTGGGTTTAGTCGGCGTCGAAAACTGAACTGAATAAACACTCAAAATAATACACTATTCACACAATTTCTAAACAAAACGAGCACAAATATAATTACTATATGTACACAGAACTATTTACAATGTACAAATTTTACAAAAATCCCGGATTAGGCCATTGGCTGCTGTCGATACTTTCTGATTTAGAAAAGACGACAAACATTCTTCACTGACTGTCCGCCATAATCGGTCGGTCGGGCAAATGCGATGCGCGCGCAACGCGCAAAACTATACTATAAACATAAATACATAACGCTAAATGCGTTCCTTTACAAGTATGCAAAAATATTTATTTTGTATTTAAAATCAGTATGAGAAGAAATAGGTACTTAGAATCATACCTTTGCCATTGTTTTATGCAGTAAGTACAATCTACCTAAATAAAAATTTTTTTTTTAAGTTTTTTCGGAAATATTATACGTACAAAAGAAGATATTTTATCATCACAAGGTTGAAATGTTCATGAGAACCTTAAACTAAGCCAGTCCACATAGAGCAAAATATAATTATTTTGAACTGATTGAGTTGAAATGCATAGCAACTATATTTTAAATTAAAATAAATAATGTCTGTCTAAAAAAAATATGATAATTTATAAAATTTGTTTGCATGAAATGAAACGAATTTTTCTTTTTTTTTAAATTCAGTTACCAGCAGCCTGATGCAACTCCCAAACAAGGTTGAAATGTTCATGAGAACCTTAAACTAAGCCAGTCCACATAGAGCAAAATATAATTATTTTGAACTGATTGAGTTGAAATGCATAGCAACTATATTTTAAATTAAAATAAATAATGTCTGTCTAAAAAAATTATGATAATTTATAAAATTTGTTTGCATGAAATGAAACGAATTTTTCTTTTTTTTTTAAATTCAGTTACCAGCAGCCAAGGAACTTATACTTCTAACTGGAATGCTTACGAAATCACAAAAACAAATTAAAATTGAACTTTATTTTCAACTGCATTCGGTTTATATTGCATTACTTCATGTCAGAGGTAAAAAACGTTCCCGAGCAGGACAAAAGGGGATTCTTCTCTTTCTAGCAACGCAGTGTGTTGTAAGTGGTAATAAAAAGAAACAGACGGTAGTTTTTATGACCAGTAGTAGACCAGATCAGAGGTAACAGTTTTCATACGTGCTGGTCAATACGCGTTAATGTTTATTATAATAGGTAATTAATGTTTTAACTTCAAAATTCTATTATTTCAATATTTCATACATTATTGGTGTTACTTAAAATTAATTTATTTGAAAAATAATAACTATTGGTAGTAACTCATAAATTACGCATGGCAACTCTGAAGATTCATTGTGGTGCCAACACGGTACGTTCTAGATCGGACTTACTTTTAATAAAATAAATATAAAATAAATATTTTTGGATGTAGCCCAAATTAAGCTAAAACAAGCTTGTGCTATGGAATCTAAACGACTGATATACATACTTATATAATTCTAAATACATACATATTTTACATAGAAAACACCCTAACTCCGAAATAAACATTAGTGGATCACACAAACATTTGTACCGACCCAGGAATCGAACCCAGGACCTCCAGCGCTAATGAACAAGTATTAAATTACTAGGAAATTGAATTGATGTGAGATTTTTGTGTAGGTAGAATGAAATTTCTCTTTCCCAATATTCTTACCGAAAGCAAAAAGGGGTTAGATACTTCGGTAAAAATATATACATATACATACCTATTTGATTGTGATAGTTGGTTTTACGTAGTTTCCATCCCCTCTTCCCTTTGTGTATGAAAAGCATAGGCCGACATCCTACAACCCTGGCTGCGTAATATTTGATACGTAAGAATCTAAACAAAAATATAGACGTTCGGCCCCTCTCCCCTAAACCGTCATACGTAATTATACGTGCGGCACGCTATAATTTTTGACATATCAACTAAGTTACGACATTGACCGAGTAAAACGTTCTAGTCATTAGTAGTTGAGTTGATAAAGTAGTAGATATTAGGTGGTACTAAAAGGCCTTGTAAAAAAAGAGAGAGCAAGCAAGCTCTGCCAAATACTCTTCGTACCTACTTAACGGCCATCATACCGAGCCGGTAGTGTAAGAATGGCTCCACATAGGTAATAACTGATCTAGTATCTTATTCATTTATTTTAAAAATTTCACGTCAATTATTACAAGTCATTCAATTCGTCAAATTATTAAATTGTCTTCTGCAAGACCTAATTAAAACATACATAACTGTAAGTTCCATAGATATCATTTATTTTATTATTGTGTACCTATGTCTTTCAACTTAATAAGAAAATATTGTCTCACTAACTGAAGCGTCTGCATGGACACATTAGTAGAAAGAGATAGCATCCCCTTTTATAGCTTTCCTTGTCCGGAACGCTTTTGATGTGCACGTGAGCATTCCAGTTAGAAGTATAAGTTCCTTGCCAGCAGCCTGATGCAACTCCCAACGAAAAAATGTATGGAGTTTGCGCTCCTTCTTTTTTTTTAAATCATATAAATATACCTATGCATACTACGAAAAAGAATTTCTGCTCTATGCCGCAGTAACTCATTCTTTCATTCATTCATTTTTTGATAGTAATGGATTCCTTTTCGCTTTGTTGTTATAGTTATTTTATAATTTTGTAAAGTATTTATTAGTATATCGTGAGTAACAGTGTTTAATTGATATAATTGAAATGTTAAGAAATGAATCAAGAATGAATTGTGTTGAAAAAGTGCTAAATATGTGGTGAATAATCGGGAAGAAAAAGATGGTGAAAAGAGGTTATGTTAGGACTAAATTCTTATTAAAAGAGCAACTACTACACCAAAGACACCAAATAACTGCATAATATCGTGTAGTAATATGCTATTGCTACAGGAAATTGGTGGTAATGTATTTTTTCTTGTTATTGATAGATCATAGTCATAGGATAGGGATGTTCCACTGTTAATCAAAAATCGATATTTTTCTTCAAGGTGAAAAGCTGTAAGCTTTCAGGAAATTGAAAGAGAGGAATGAAAGAAGAATGTAGAAATATAGGGTGGGCATTTGAATTACGCATCCTCGATAGCGGGGTGGGAGGGGTGTCATTTTAAAGGGGTTGATCACCCCTTTCAAATGGCACCATATTTGTGTCTAGGAGACGCGTAGTTTTTTTTTTATACGTGTTTGAAGTTACGTGTAACGGAACGTTATTTTTTGTTAAATGTGTCTTAGTTATTAATTTTTCATATAGTTATTTATTGTTTTACACATAATTAGTTGTAAAATGTTTTATGTGTCATAAAAAATGAACAAAAGAAAAAAGAACAAAAAAACAATATAAAAATGAAATGGAACGTCTCAGTCATCTTGATGTGGGAGTTAGAGTGTATTCCCGCTCGTCCCCTCGACTTCCCAAGGGGGGGATAAAAATTATATACAATTTAATTATATTTAATTATATTATTTTTGATAAATATTTTAATATTATTTTATATTATTTTTGGTAAATATTATTTTATATAATATATGGTAATTATTATTTTTGATAAATATTATTTTTGGGACTTCTCCCCGTCTCCCCGAGGGGGACGAATGGGAAGTCCCAAAAATAATATTTAATTGGTTCCCCATCGTCCCCTTTCTAATTCAAGAAGACCGACTTGGATAGGTTAGGTTAGAAGGCTAAGATGGGAGCGGAGCGGAGCGGAGCTCCCGTCTTAGCCTTCGTGGTTTTTTTTTTTATAACCACCTAAACAAAACTATTTTGTCCCCCCAAAAAAATTAAGGGGACCATCGGGAAAATAAATTAACGAATTCCACGGATTTAACGGCGCACGAGCCGAGCGAGCGAAGCAAGCGAGCCGCGGTAGCGGCACGGCGAGTGCTTTGAGATACCAATTGAAATACCATGATTTTATAGAACTTAACCTCAAAAAATAAAAATCTAAATTTCTTGGAAACTATTGGTTTCCTAACTTTGGGGAGTGGTCGGGGGGATTCCTCCCCTCCCCCTCCCCCTCCCCCACCTCCTCCGCGCCCCTTATCGAGGATGCGTAATTCAAATGCAACCCCGAAATATAAAATGCCGGTTTATTTAAAATCAAACTCGGGGTCGTGGTTCGCGTTCGGGGAGCAATGATTTCAGCGATTCCCGAAGGTCCCTCAGGGTTCGATTTATCTTAATATTGGTCTTCCTGTAGCCCGCTGCAGTTCGCCAGGTAGCCGTGCCGTCCACAAATTCGGCTGGCACGGTGTTTTTGAATCGTAGGGTGGACGAACGCTTGTCGCCCGTAGGGTGGATGTTGACAACCCGTAGGGTTGATTTCTTGAACCCGTAGGGTGGACCCTGGAATGTTCCAGAAGACGGGTTAGCTGGAACCCTTTTTCCCGCCCATTGCTAAGACAGCCGATCCCCGTTAAACCATTTAGGAGTCGGTTGCCTTACAATGTTTGGTTATATACTAATTTTACAGAGACCTTTTTTTCACACCCCTGTAATCTACCCTCCCATAACAGGGTTGACCAACAGCCGTTAATTTTCACTGTTTTAAAAATCTAGATTCGTTATAATTAATTTGACTCACCCAATGATGGGGTTATTGACGCTCGCAGCTAAATCGCTGATCACTTTGGGAGTACTTGGCTCCTTACTATATTTCTTCACTTTAAATGAAATTATACTCCGATACACCTACGCCTTCGCGACTAGTATATTTAGATTATTTTAGTAATGCCCTTTGAAATTCGCGCGCGGTTGTTTATATATGTTTGTACAGCGCCTCTAGCGGCACCACTCGAAACTACTCAATTGTCAAGACCGCTTTTTAAATACGAATAAGGCTTCCGCCGTTGCGACACTTACTCGGTAGATGGCGCTTTCATATGTTGATCTAATTTTCGATTCTAAACCCCTAATGTTAATCAATATTTGCCCCCGTTGTTTCACAACGTTACATACTCCCCCTCCCCGGTGAGCGTTTGACGTACCCTAACGCTCCCGGATGGTTGCTAAAATAGACTGGGTGCAGCTCCCTACAATTAAATTGAACGGCGTTACGCTACCTATAAATACTTGTGTCAAAAATCTTGGTTTATTAATTGATAACACATTAAGCTGGGTTCCCCAAATGCGTGAAATAAGTCGAAAAATGTTTGCATCAGTGGGGTCCTTGCGCAGATTGAGTAATTTTCTGCCTACTGCCACCAAAATTGCGCTTGCACAAACCATTCTTCTTCCTTTACTTGACTATGCGGACGTTAGCTATCTCGATGTCACAGAGGAGCAACTTAATAAACTTGAGCGCCTCCAAAATTTATGTAAAAGATTCATATTTGGTATACGCAAATATGATCACATATCCGAGTATCGCCGTAAGCTCAAGTGGCTCCCAATTCGCCTTCGCCGGAATGCTCACATTCTCTCGCTTCTCTACAGCGTGTTGTTTAATCCCTGTACTCCTGTCTATTTAAAAGAACGGTTCTTGTTCCTCCATGAAACACATTCGAGAACCCTGAGGTCATCGGAGTCCTTAGAATTAGCAGTCCCCGCACATTCCACAAATTTCTATGATAAATCTTTTACTGTGCAAGCGACGAAACTGTGGAATGCTCTGCCGGTGTCCATTAGGCGTGCCCAGACATTGCAGGTCTTCAAGGGTATGGTGAAAACACATTATTTGGGTCTTTAATAAGTTGTGATCGTTGTGATATTAAATACATACCTATTATTTTTTCATACAATTTTGGTTGTAGAAAAATGCAAGTACTAAATTGTAAATATTATTTATTATAATACTAAATTGTAATGTATAAATATATATATATCTGTAATTATATATTTATTTTTATCAATATGTATATATGTAAGTATCTGTGTATCAATAGGTATATATGGTATGTATCTATGTAAGTATGTATTTGTATAATATATATTTAGAGTATTTGTAACTTAGGTTAATATACATAATAATAAAATGTTAAACTTTCCTCTCTTTTTATAGATTTTTGTCTTTATTTTTCTTAATTTTTAAACCAATAACTACCCATTACTCACCAATATTATTTGTCCATTCAAAGGTTGCCTGAAAGAAATTGCTTTTAGCGATAAGGCCGCCATTTGTACATTCTTTTTATGTTATTTCTTTTTCATTGTTAATTTTTTATTGGTGTACAATAAAGTTTTTACTTACTTACTTACTTACTTACTTAACGCGTCAAACGCTGCGTTCGTCCTCGAACGCCCCTAACATAATACCTACTACTCGTCTATGTGTGTGTGTATGTTAGTGTGTTGTGTGAATGAGGTGATGCTGGGTGTAGCGAAGAATCGGCCTTAACCTTAATGAAACCAACTCGCAGGATGTATTTGGGTGATTCTGAAGGATCTTATAGGACAGAAAGAGAAAAGACGTATTTGAGGCTTTGGGTTGAAGGTTCAGGTAATACGCACCGCCTGAAAGTGGGGTGTGTATAATAAGGCTTTTTGCTGAAGGCTGGGATTTATACAACCGTCCCAGAGAAGAACATCCTACTAGGGCTAGTGTAACACTTCCGACTCATAGGATGGACTATCCCCCAGGGCAAGCCTCTAGCTTCCGAGTGGTAGGAGTAGCCATATGACGAACATAAACATACAGGTGACCTACACCTAAGACTGTTAGGGCAAGACAAATGCTGCCAAATAACAGTACACCATATATCTGTTCGGGTAAGACTCTTGCTTCCTCGTAACAGTAATAAACCTAAACCATCAATCTGTTCGGGTAAGCTTCATGCTTCCTCGTAACAGTAACCTAGAACATAATTCTGTTAGGGCAAGACCATGCTGCCAACTAACAGTTAACGACGAACTCTGTTAGGGATAGACTCATGCTTCCAACTAACAGAACCTCCCAACTAAACCAAGAAACAGAAAAGTGATAGAAATAATTTACTCGCAGAATCCCCAGATGCTAATTAACCCCTATGTCCCCATGACGAACACGGCATGTGTTTGTCACGTTGTTATGTGTACTTATTTGAAAGTCGTGTGTAGTGTGTAGTGTCCCTAACTAATTACTAGGCTATTTTAGCCCTTTAACAAAATAAAATAAAAAAACGAGTGCTTATTCGCAATCTTAGTAGCAATAACAAAGCTAAGTGCTTATTCGCAACTTTAGTAGAAGAATGTTGACTATGACTATTATGTCAACCCTAATAAATAACGAAGATAAACGCTCTCTGGCCATTATGCCAAATCTCCAAAAAAATATGGTACCCTTGTGTGCCACCATGGCAGTGTAAAATGTATGTGCGTGCTTAAATAAATAATATGTATGTATGTACGTATGAAATCTCCCCTGTGCAAGTTTTGTTTTGTTTGCGCGTAAGCTGCTGACGTAATCGTGTTGATGTAAACGTGTTATTTATCGTTGCATCTAAGGCCAGTGTCACACTACATTCCATGCTATATAATAACCCGTCAGCTTTGGTCGGGAACCAAAACTTAGGACCTTTGAGTCACTTTCTCTAATCTACGAAAGTGACTCGCCTGTAACCAGTTTGACTCCTACTTCCGCCTTTGGGAGTCACACAACATGAAGTTCAAGTGTCACTATGTAAACAAACAAACAAAAAAAAACTGCTTATGAAGTGTTTGGAATTGTGTGTGAAGATAATTGTGATGAATATGTGATGACCATCTACTACCTAATTATTATGTAAGTGTAATTGTGAAACTTCCGTATGATAACATGTATGCGTGTAACATGACATGAATTGTGGTACCTATATGTGCCACCTAAGTACTAAAATTATATGACGGTGTGCTAACACCCTTATATTTTCCCAAAAAATAATTATCAAAAACACTATTGTGTAACTGTACTGATGTACTCCATAAACTATTCGCATACGCATCTTAGCGCAGTGTGTTACGGCCTTTACCGTTATCTGCATTCGTACACGCCTAGTTGAGGAATGTTTATGTTATTCGTCTCACCGATGCAATGGACGATACCGAATGTTGTTTTATGTCTTTGACGTGCCAACTTCCTAGGTTTGTTCCTGTCATATCTTCCAGGATATAGACCAAATTTGATAACTTTTCCTTGACCCTACATTTGATAAATTTGGGGGCCAGTTTTTTAGAAAAGTATGCGTCTTTATCACTTTGGAAATAGCATTTTTTCCACACTATGTCGCCTACTTCGAATTGTGCGTGTCGGTGTCTCGTGTTGTAATGGTGTGCGTACTTTAGATGGCTACGCCAGAGGTTCTCTTGTACTGTGTTGAACACCTCTGCGAGATATCCTAGGTTCTCCGCGTATATGTTTCTAGGCAATAGGTTAAGTTCACTTGGGTCATCATTTTGTAAGTAATGTGACCCGCATGTTACCAATTCCCTACCATGAACCAAATATGCTGGTGTGTAACCGGTGGACGCGTTGATCGAGTTGTTGATCGCAAATTGGATTTTTGGGATATGTATGTCCCATGATCGATGGTCATTATTGGTAAATATTGATATGGCTGTCATTATAGTTTTATTGTACCGTTCTACGGTATTTACTTGGGGTGTGTATTTAGGTGTGAAGTTGATGTTGGGAATTTTATATTTCGTAAATAATGTGTTCAACTCTTTGCTTATGAATTGGACACCGTTATCCATTAATACCGTTTGTGGTATGCCGTGCACCATGAAAACATTGTCCTCTAGTATTTTGGCTATTGGTTCTGCGGTAGCTCTGCGTAGTGGGAAGATTAAGCAGTATTTAGAGAAACAACACGTGACGACGAGAATGTATACGTGTTGTTTTTTAGAGACCGGTAAGGGTCCTACTAGATCAGTCGAAATTGTCTGAAACGGGCGAGAGCATTGTTTGGGACGGCCCATCTTACCTATGGATGCTTGAGTGTCATGTTTGTGTGCTTTGCACTTTTCACAAGATGACACATAGCTTACCGTGTCCTTATATAGCCCCGGCCAGTAATACCGTAACTTTATTTTATGGTATGTTTTAAAAATACCGAAGTGTCCGGCTGTAGGTGAGTCATGGTTTTCTCGAAATACTGCGTTTCTCGCTTCGGGTGGTACTACCGTTTTCCACTCGAACTCATTGTTTACAAAGTCCTTTATGTCAGTTCGTCTGTATAGTACGTCGTTCTCTATTTTGAAGTTGGGGTATGCCTGCGGTAAGCTAGTCACGCCGTTGCATATTTTAATGAACCATTCGTCCTTGCTGTCGGTGACTTTGCATTGTTTCGTGGATATGGTAGATACTGGTACAGCTCGTGACAATGCGTCTGGTATTATGTTGTCTTTGCCCTTCCTGTGCTTTAACTCGAAGTTGAAGCAGCTAAGCCGTATGCCCCAACGAGCTAACCGGCCGGTTGGATTGTTTAATGATATGAACCATTTTAGTGCCGAATGGTCAGTATACACCGTGAATTTGTGACCATTGTCTAGGTAGCATCTCCAATGTTCCAATGCGGCTATCACCGCCAAGCATTCTCGTTCTGTTACACTATAATTCTTTTCCGGCCCGCTCAGTGACCGACTCATATATGCTATAGGGTGTTCTACTCCCTCGTGTAGTTGTGTTAACATGGCACCAATGCCAAAGTTGCTTGCGTCTGTGTGTACCTGAAATGGTTCATCGTATTTTGGACATTTTAGTACCGGGCTTTTTATTAAATGTGCTTTTAGTTCCATGAACGCTCTTTCCGCCTCTGTGTTCCAATGAAATGCCGGGGCTCCTTTCTTTGTTGTAGTCAGTTTGTTAAGAGGTGCAGCAATCGTACTGAAGTTGGGTATAAACCGTCTGTACCATGACGCAGTGCCTAAGAACCTCTTAACGTCCTTCTTTGTTGTTGGTACCGGGAATTTCAGGATTGAGTTGACTTTCTCCGGATCTGTTCTGAGACCCAGACCATACACGATGTACCCTAGGAACTTTAGCCTGTCCTTGAAGAAGTTAGATTTCTCCAGATTGATGGTTAGATTTGCCCTTTTTAATATTTGTTGAACTCTTGAAATGAGTGACACATGTTCTTCGAATGTAGATGACGCTATCACTATGTCATCTATGTAACAGAACACCTTGTTTTGAAACTGTGGCCCAAATAGATTGTCCATTAGTCTTTGTTGTGAGCTGCTTGAGTTGCTTAGTCCAAATGGTAAGACCTTGTAATGGTATGCTCCTCGTCCTGGGATGAAGAAGGCTGTTTTTTCCCGGTCTTTTGGTGCTAAAGGAATCTGCCAGAAGGCTTTGGAGAGATCCAGTGTTGTTAGATACTTCACTTCTCTCAAGTTGTCTAATATCTCTGATATGTGCGTTGCCTGTGAATAGTTCAGAGGCTGCTGTTAACAATCTCTGGTCGTCGATTTCTCGAGCTTGTTTAAATTCTTCCACCCTCTCAATGAAAGAGTGTACATCCGAATTCCCGTCGTATTTAAATTTGGACAGCTCCGTAAGAGAGCATCGCTCATATATTACGGGATGATTTAGAAAGTGACTTTCTCTCAGGTTGTTGCTATTTGCTTTCTCTTTCATCTCCGCGAGGGTTTCTGCCTCCTGCGCTTCATTGGTAGGGGCAGCAATGCTCTCGTCCGCATCATCAAATTCGCTGGTGTTTGATGCATGCGAATAACTTTCGGATATGGCTTTCAATCTCTTGTATGTAGTTTTGAAAGTGAGTTGAAAGTCATCGTATCTTTCCTTTAGATCTGATTCCTCTGGGGGAATGATTCTAGCGAACCTAGACTCCATGTGAGCACATAAGGCTTCGGAGCTAGTCAATAATGCTAGTGTGTATTTGTCCTGAAGGGACGCCACGTTCTTCTCCAACACGGCCAGCGAGGAATACAACCCTACTAAGTCTTCCTCCAATTCTAAAGGGGAGACCTGTAGGTCCTCTTCGTCCGTGGTTAACTTTAGTTTTTTAATTTGTTGCCTGAGGGCTGCCACCGTTGAACCAGGTTCCTCTCCCCGGATCTTAACTTCATATGCAAGTTCCGCCTTTGGAAGTGATGTGAAATTTGATTTGAATGCCATTGTACTGACTATTTCAATTACTATTGCCGGGAATCTTTAGTGATGATGATTATTTACCAATGTATAGTGTATTTATCTGCTACTTATTTTATATGAAAAGTTAATTTCATGTAAACAACGAATGTTCGCTATATTCGCTAACGAATTCTGTTGTAGTGAACGACGGCCCTTATCGTTGTCTGTATACGTTCTTGAATGTTAAGGAATGTGAATATTTTTCGATACACCCGCAGAATAACGAAAAAATAAATTCTACTTTTTAGGGTTCGTTGAAACGAATTATAAATTGAACCTTTATAAAACTTAGTATTTGCTTTAGGAAATACTTAAGTTAGGAAATATTACCTTTTAGGGTTCCTTCACTCAATTAATAGATTGGACCCTTCTAGAAATTGATTGTCTGTCTGTCTGTCTCTGTTTGAATATAACCTAACCAGAAGTAGTAAGTAGTGAAAGTGAGGTGTCTGATGATGGGTTGATGAAGTTAGCTAAATGTTTGACCGTAATCGATTAATATAATTTTTGACGTTAATATTATTTTTATTAAAATGTAACTATTCCCATGAACGTACTAAGAGTTAATTGTATTTTAACTCGTACCACTAATTTTTTTTTTTAAATCGTTCCTTACTACTACGGAACCCTTAATTATTATGAACTGTGTCAAAGACGATACGCAGTTGGACGGTTCTTGAAATAAACTATATAGTAGTAACCAACCTTTTATGTAAATTGTTCCTCACCACTACGGAACCCTTGAATATTTCGAATTGTTTGAAAAAACGATTCGTACTTGGACGCTTCTGGAAATATTTTGTATGAGACTGTTGGTGTCCGGAGTGTATTTTATTCACTTCCACCCACAGTTTATATGGAAAAAAAAATTTCTTCTACTATCGAGCTAGTAATTCAACTTACTCGTAAACGTTATGAAAGCAACATCTGCCGTTGTTTATTCAGAACCCGAATCAAATTTATAAGTTTACAATTGTTATGGCAAGAATGTTTTCACTGCGTGATCTACGTTTGGAATGTTTTTTCTTACAGTTTTATTTCAGTGTATCAGAATTCTGCGTAATTCGAAAAGTGAAACAATTATAAATCTTTTATAATTTACGTGAAGTGAAATTCGTAAAATCTTTCGTTTTACTAAAGTGAAATTTCAATAGGGATTGTTACCCAGAAGTGTGATTATCGGCTGTTGGTCTCGCTGTAAATTCACATATAGGAAATACAACAAAATAATACACAAATTGAGGCGGTTTGACGCCGTAAAAAAAAAAAAAATTTGTGGTGGTGATTTACTGTGACTACTTTTTACGATGAATATAGGCAATACAATTCACTTACGAAAATTAATGTAAGCGTTTCAAATTAGAAGTGTTACTTCAGACTTTAACAAAGTACTCTTTAAAATTGACACAAAACAAAAAAAAACTTTTACTTTAAATTTCATTAAAAATTTTCCACCATAAAATAAATACTTGAGGGTGTGAAAAATAAATTTGGGGACCGTTCAAATTTGGAAAAATTACAATTTACGTTGAGAAAAAATTCAAATTTTGCCTTGTTCTTGAGTTTGCCGAAATCTGTCTAAAATTAATAAAAAACACACAAAATAAGCCGGACAGAACAAGTTGGCAGCAGAGGTCAGGAGAGCCAAATTCCTGGGTAGTTGTGATAATTTTGAGGGAAACTACCCCGCTAACGGGCACTCTTAAGACTATTTTACACAGATTAAAATATCTTATAATTATGACCTCCCGACTCCCGTCGGAAATCGCTTTCTCGCTACCCGAAACCACGATATGGGCGCCACTGAAAAGCTGTAAGCTTTCAGGAAATTGAAAGAGAGGAATGAAAGAAGAATGTAGAAATATAAAATGCCGGTTTATTTAAAATCAAACTCGGGGTCGTGGTTCGCGTTCGGGAGCAATGATTTCAGCGATTCCCGAAGGTCCCTCAGGGTTCGACTTATCTTAATATTGGTCTTCCTGTAGCCCGCTGCAGTTCGCCAGGTAGCCGTGCCGTCCACAAATTCGGCTGGCACGGTGTTTTTGAATCGTAGGGTGGACGAACGCTTGTCGCCCGTAGGGTGGATGTTGACAACCCGTAGGGTTGATTTCTTGAACCCGTAGGGTGGACCCTGGAATGTTCCAGAAGACGGGTTAGCTGAAACCCTTTTTCCCGCCCATTGCTAAGACAGCCGATCCCCGTTAAACCATTTAGGAGTCGGTTGCCTTACAATGTTTGGTTATATACTAATTTTACAGAGACCTTTTTTTCACACCCCTGTAATCTACCCTCCCATCACAGGGTTGACCAACAGCCGTTAATTTTCACTGTTTTAAAAATCTAGATTCGTTATAATTAATTTGACTCACCCAATGATGGGGTTATTGACGCTCGCAGCTAAATCGCTGATCACTTTGGGAGTACTTGGCTCCTTACTATATTTCTTCACTTTAAATGAAATTATACTCCGATACACCTACGCCTTCGCGACCGCGTGGGGCCTGATCTGGCGGATAGCCAGTTTGGCTTCCGTCAGGGACGCTCCACCGTGGACGCGATCATGCGCATTAGAGGCCTGACGGAGGAAGCAGTCTCACAGGGTGAGGTGGTGGTGGCGGTGTCTCTCGACATCGCCAATGCATTCAACACCTTGCCCTGGAGCTGCGTCAGGGAGGCGCTTATCTATCATGGAGTGCCTCCCTACCTCCGTCGAATTGTCGGGGCTTATCTTTCTGAGAGAGCCATAACTTACCCGAGCTGGCTAGGGCCGGGTCGGCGAGATGTGTCGTGCGGTGTTCCACAGGGATCGGTTTTAGGGCCGCTCCTGTGGAACATCGGTTACGACTGGGTGCTGCGTGGTCCGTTGCTCAGAGGGGTCGGCGTAACGTGTTACGCCGACGACACCCTCGTTACGGCGCGGGGAGCAACGCACCGTGCCGCAGCACTTAAGGCCACGGCAGGGGTTGCTCAGGTCGTGGGTCGGATTCGGCGGCTGGGTCTTGAGGTCGCCCTTCACAAATCCGAGGCTCTGTGCTTCCACGGACCTCGGATGGGGCCACCTGCGGGATCCAGCCTACAGGTGGGGGGCGTCAGCATCGGCATCGAGCCCTCGATGAAGTATCTGGGGCTCGTACTCGATGGCCGGTGGAACTTCGGACATCATTTCCGAAGTTTGGTCCCAAAACTGAGGGGAGCATCGGCCGCACTTGCGCGGCTGATGCCCAACATCAGGGGACCCAACGCTCCCTACAGGAGGCTGTACCTTGGGATCGTGCGAAGCATGGCCCTGTACGGGGCTCCCGTATGGGCGGAGACCCTGACGGCCAGCAATGAGGCTAGACTGATGAGCCCGCAGAGAGTGATGGCCGTCAGGGTGATAAGAGGATACCGCACGATCTCCGGTGAGGCGGCATGTCTCCTAGCCGGGACCCCTCCATGGGACCTGGAAGCGAGAGCCCTTGCGTCACTGTTCAGATGGCGCAAGGAGGCGCTGGAGCGGGGCCAAAGGCCTGCGTCTCGAGAAATCGAGGCCCAGCGGACCCTGCTCCACCAGGAAACCCTGGAGACATGGAAGATGCGACTTGAGCAACCAAAGGGGGGATTCGCCACAATCGCGGCCGTCAGACCGGTCATGGACGAGTGGCTGGAGAGAAGACACGGTGCTCTCTCCTACCGGTTGACACAGATGCTTGCCGGGCACGGTAGCTTCGGTAGGTATCTGTGGCGAAAACAACGAGAAACCACGGCCGAATGTCAGCACTGCGAGGACCGCAGCGATGACACGGCGCTTTACACGCTGGTGGAGTGCGCGGCGTGGGCACAACAGCGACAGGTCCTCGTAGTGGGTCTGGGCGTGGACACTCTCTCGCTTGAGGCCATGGTGCGAGCCATGCTCTCCAGCGGGAGTAAGTGGGACTGCGCCGCCTCTTTCTGCGAGCAGGTCATGCTCGCGAAGGAGGCGGCGGGCCGGGTGCGGGAGAGAACTCTCCCACCCGAGTTCCGCAGTCGGCGCCCTGGGCGCCGCCGACGTGTCTTCGCCGAGGACTATCGGCCTCCATAACCGGGGGTCTGAGGACGGTGAGAGGGCCGCTCACCGTCCTTACAGAAGCAGGCCCATGACGGCAGCGTGACGTGAGCACTCACGCACGCCCCCCCTTAGAAGCGGGGTCACACCCGAAATCCCCCATAGACGCGGAATTGCACCCGAACCACCCCCTGGGCGAGGCCGCATTGGCGGCCGTAGGTCTGTTGGGAGTCACGGGACATCCTTCCTGAGGGCTTACCCGGGGCTCTCAACCATAGGCTGTTGGGCGTTACGTGAGGTTTTTTTAGTCGGTAAGAGTCCGGCATAGCATCCTACGAGGATTTTCCCTCACGTTAAAAAAAAAAAAAAAAAAAAAAAGTATATTTAGATTATTTTAGTAATGCCCTTTGAAATTCGCGCGCGGTTGTTTATATATGTTTGTACAGCGCCTCTAGCGGCACCACTCGAAACTACTCAATTGTCAAGACCGCTTTTTAAATACGAATAAGGCTTCTGCCGTTGCGACACTTACTCGGTAGATGGCGCTTTCATATGTTGATCTAATTTTCGATTCTAAACCCCTAATGTTAATCAATATTTGCCCCCGTTGTTTCACAACGTTACAAAGGTCTGATTAATTATCAAAACTGTTCCTTTGTCTCCAACTTGGAGATAGGATACTATAAGAGTTAAATAACATATCAACACGTGCTTGGAGACTCCAAGCACGTGATAATATGTTATATAACTTTTATAGTATCTTATCTCATACAAACTTGAGGTGATTAACTTCAGGTAGCTTAGGGATACCGTGTTGCAATTTCCTAATGATTAGGCAGCTTAGTTTCTGATAAAGATTATGATACAAAATTTTGTGATTTTGTTAATTCAGCACCGCAATGTTTTCAAGTGCATATAATGATGGATATCGATCTACCGTCCTTCGCAATTGTTTGTAACTCGTCACTCGTTCGAACCACACTCAACCTCAGACACACATCAGTGCATCACACAATTTGATGTCTCTGAGGTAGAGTGTGCTGAAATCTAATATTGACTTTATCTTCTTACAGATGTGAGCTGTGGATACAATATACTGGAATAGAGAACTTTTGTTGAACAGATGTGGGAAACACTGATAGAATATATGAATTGGCGGCAGAATACGCGATTGGAACGTTCACAAGACATTTTTTAAATAAAGAATTTTATTTGTCGTATTATGTTTTTAATTATTACCTAAAGTACATCCAGCATGTGCTTGACATAAAATCCAGGTGCGGTATACAACCATTCTCATAATATAAGGATGATTGCCCACCCCACCTAGGTTTTGTAGGATTGGGACCCAGGTCGAAAAAAATTATCGATATCGATATATTTTTGATTATTTCTCACGATCCTGGGTCCCAACCCTACAAACAAGTTTGCAACCTGAACCTGCCAAATGAAGTTTTTAACGTCTTTGTGTTGGTATTGATTCTGTAACACTCTGCAATACTCACCAACACATTATCCATACGTTCTAGTATAATACTCTCTTTTTGTCTCGTGATAACGAGGATTTCATACATTAAGCACATTAACACAAAGATATTAAACTCGATATCTTTCTGTCGTTTTATTCCGTGTTTACATCCAGTCACAATACTACACATACACATAGGTTAGACGTCGTGAATCTGACATTGTCATTTTGACAGTGACAATGACTGATCCTTGTCAACGAAATAGTTTAGGAATAAAAAAAAAGAACATAAAAAAAAAAATAGTTTTATTTAGTGTACAATAAATCTAGATTAGAGTAAATAATAGGTATATTAAATTAGTAAACAGATTTGGAACTAATGATAATTTATATATAGTTTACGAGCGGATCAATTTCGGAGTGGTCACACCAGAATTCACGTTCCGCGTAACGTAGAACATTATGTCAAATAGTGGATAAAATATTCGCTTAAGAGGATAGGATGCTTAATGTACAGGATAGTTTTAGCTTCAGTTAATGACATGGCGTTAATGCGATAAAGCCCTAATCGTGTATGGCGTATGAGAAGTGGAGGAATAAAAGTCACGAACGGAACGTGAGGGATGAGTGAAATGAAACGGACCGTAGATGTAACTGACCAAGCGGGTTTGGCTTGGTGGGAAGGGGAAGAGACGAAAAGCAAAGATGGAGGCAGTCGGCATTTTTTTCTCTCGAGCGAGAAGACCCGTAAGGTGTCTCTTCAAGAGCAATTCGTACCATCACAGGACCCGCAAAAAGGTATTTATAAGCTAGATAGACCTTGTAATAATCGCGGTCTGTGAAGTGCGTGCTGATTGCTAATGACGCGTAACTTTTGTTGTAGCGGGTCTTTGGAGTACCTACCTATTATTGCTGGGAATACCTGTCCGTCCCTTGGCGGAATCCCAACACGGAGGAATTCTTCCCCGTGAACCCATCAGCGTGGGACGCGTGATCCACAGACGGGACTGCGCGCCGCTGACGAGCCCGGCTTTGTAGCGGTAACCGGTTCTCGCACCGGCATTTTTTTATTCTCTTTTTTACGCCACGTGCATTTCTTTTTCACTACTTGGCACCAAGGAGGGCCGCCAGGATTCTTCTTATACATCCATACGCGAGGTTGATTACTGCATCTCGTTGGTTAGCGGTGCCTACGCGATAGTCCACCGACAGTTTAACAACGTAGTTCACCTTCAGGAGGCTGCATAACGATCCGAGAATGTAACTAGATTTATTTAGCCTTTAAATCATAGATTATAATAATGTTAACCAGAATGGATCCATCTCTAGGTCGCTAGATTAAAGTATATTTTGTTAGCCACGTCACAAGGTGATGTTTAATTAATTGTGTCAAATGAAATAATTTCATCGCATCGGCGCAAGAGCCGGCCAGGTCAATAGATCTGATATAAGTTTATAGCAAGTAAGTAAAGTGTGTGTAGATATAAGTATTCTAACTGGAGTAATACTGGTACATCCTGCCATATATATATAGGCTAAGTAGTGCGTTTGATATACCACAAGGCCTATGGTTTTTGTATTGTAGACCATTAAACGTGGTGATAATAATATACACTGGTTTTTCTTTCACGAACTCACTGCAACAGGGGTTTACTAGCCAGACAACACGGCCCTTAACCTAAAAGGTCCACTGTATCTCCGGCTGCTGTTATCCAGGTAATCTTCTTTTACAAATCAAACTATTGTAACACGGGACTTGGGAAGTCCACACCGACACCCTTGACCCCCGTTACGTTACATGGCGCCCGAACAGGGACATTACATGCTAGGGATGCTTCAGTCGTGCCAGCAGTATTTTTAGCGGATTTATCACAAATTAAAGTCATTGGCATAATGTCTTTGCCAATAACTTGTAATGGGATAACTGCCCACTTTAATTTTTTAGTTTGCCCTGACATACATCACGAAATCTTGTGCGGTATGGATTTCGCTGATGCATTTGGTCTAGTGGACATTTTTAAGTTTGGAGATGTCGTGAGGAGAGGCAACTCCACAAGTTATAGTGCTTGCAGTGCGTTGTGTGAGGTGAAAGCTTTAATACCCAGAGATGATCTAACATCTCAACAAGCCAAACATCTACAAAAAGTAATGAATGACTTTGAGTCAATTTCATCAGAAAAAAAAGGTTTAGGGAAAACGCATATCGTTACACATAAAATTATTACACAGGGAGAGCCTATTAAACAAAGATATTACCCTTTATCGCCTGCTAAGTTGACAGCATTGAATAGGGAGGTGGACGAGATGTTGAGGCTCGATGTCATCGAACCGTCGAGGTCACCATGGTCCAACCCGGTTGTCATGATCCCAAAGAAAGATGGATCATGGAGATTCTGCCTCGACGCGCGTAAGCTCAATGATGTCACGGTTAAAGACTCGTACCCACTTCCTTATATAAATTCGATTTTGGACAATCTGCGAGGAGCACATTATCTTAGTTCAATTGATTTATCATCGAGTTTTTGGCAGGTCAGTTTGTCAAGTCAGGATGGAATAGACGGCAAAGGTACTTCTTGTGAGAAAACAGCTTTCGTAGTCCCTAATAGAGGTCTTTTTCATTTTAAAAGAATGCCATTCGGATTATCCAATGCGGGAGCTGAAATGCAAAGGCTAGTTGATTCGCTATTTCTGCACAAATTTGACGGAAAAGTTTTTTGTTATCTGGACGATCTTCTGATTGCCACAGAGTCATTTTCTGAACATATGGAGATACTTGCTGCTGTAAAGAAGTCGCTTAGTGACGCTGGTCTCACTATCAACTTAAAAAAGTGCGAATTTTGCAAAGGAGAGCTTAGATACTTGGGATACATCATCAATACACAAGGTTTGCGCACTGACCCAGAGAAGCTGAGCAGCATTCAGAATTTCCCACAGCCTAAAACTGCCAAGCAGCTACGAGGATTTATAGGTCTATGTTCATACTATCGTAGGTTTGTTAAGGATTTTTCCACCATCATAGCACCTATGACAGCGTTGGTAGGTAAGAAGAAAGGCAGTGACGGCATCCATTGGTCCGAAGCAGCTGAGGATTCTTTCAATACCCTTAAAAATGCTTTAATAACAGCTCCAGTTTTGGCGTCGCCAGAATTTTCGAAACCTTTCGTGCTTCATTGCGACGCATCATCCGTAGGCATTGGTAGTGTTTTGACGCAGGACATAGATGGAATCGAGCGTCCTGTGGCTTTCTTTTCACGTTTACTGGCAAAACCTGAGAGAAATTACAGTACAACAGAGCGTGAACTGCTCGCGGTAGTGGATTCCATAAATCATTTTCGTGCTTACATAGAAGGTACTAAGTTCACGGTCATCACTGACCATATGAGTTTAAAGTGGCTTAAGTCTTTAAATAACCCCTCAGGCAGGTTGGCCAGATGGGCAATGCAGATATCCACTTTTAATTTTGACATTTGCCATAAGGCAGGTAAGCTTAATGTCGTACCAGATGCACTATCCCGAATTTCGGTCGATGCTATTACTTTCAATCAAGAACTTTCTTCAACTTCTGATGAGTGGTATAAGAAGATGTATAACGGCTGTAAAACTAAGCCTACTCGTTTCAAAAATTTTCAGATCCTAGGCAACAATTTGTTTAGATTTTGCAAAGGTGGCTCTTGTACTTCAAAAAACAATTGGAGGTTAGTAATTCCTAAAGAGCTGGTCGATGAATGCATCAAGGAAAACCATGACTCCTTCTGTAGTGTACACCCAGGAGTTCAAAAAACGTATTTGAAAATTAGGGAACATTATTATTGGCCAAATATGTTTGAAAATGTTAAGGAATTTGTCACACGGTGTGACAAGTGTAAAGCATATAAACACTCAAATTCACCACCTCACGGACTCATGACAAATCAAAAAGAGGTGGACGTTCCGATGCACACGTTGTCAATAGATATTATAGGCCCATTACCTAAAGCATATTCGGGTCATATATACATTCTGTCAGTTGTAGACGTTTTCTCAAAATTTGTATGGCTTCACCCCCTCCGTACTGCAACCACTCAAACGGTCACTTCATTTTTGGAAAAGGAATTGATCTTGAAATGGGGAACCCCCGCGATTCTTATTTGTGACAACGCTACCATATTTAAAAGCAAATCGTTTAAATCATTTTGCGATGGATATTCTATCCCTCGAATTTTCTATACGGCGCATTATGCACCGCAAGCGAATACAGTCGAACGGTATAACAAAACCGCTGAAGTCTGTTTATCCATACTAGTTGAACAAGATCAACGTAATTGGTCCAAATACCTTCAGCAAATTCAGCTATCACTGAATAGCACGGTGAACCTAGCAACGGGATACACACCGTACTTCTTAGCCACCGGTCGTGAAATAGTCACTGACGGTCAATTCCATTCAATTCTTAGGGATTTACCAACATCAGCTGATGATCTGACCATAGGCGATAGAAGCGCAGCGGCATCATCGTTGTTGGAATTGGGAAAAATTTTTGACAAGGTAGTAGATGCATTAACTCAGGCGTACCAGAAAAATTCACAACATTATAACCTAAGACGACGACACTTCACAGCGAAAATAGGCGATGTGGTCTGGCGAAGGAACTTCGTACAATCTAACGCAGCGAAGTATTTCTCCGCCAAGCTGGCGCCGAAATTTGTGAAGTGCACGGTTGAAAGGAGGTTGTCAGATGTAGTGTATGAGCTACGCGAGTTATCGTCAAGATCTGTTGGTAAATTTCATGTAAAGGACATCTTGCGTGTAGATTAAATTATTTACACACCCTGTCCGATATTGTTGCTTGTCTAGTGGTATTTACTCCGAACCCAAGATTTTTTTTTTTTGATCGTAGGGCTAGGCAAGCATTTATCGAAACTAATGTATGCAATTAATAATTGCTTTGCCGTTTGTGTTTTTACATTGTGTTCTTATTCTTACAGTTAATGTTTATATGATATGATACTTAACAACGCATGAGTAAAAAAGTTGTTTTTCTTGACAGTCAAATGATTGACCGACAGTACGATTGGCCAAAGTATGAAAAACTCTTACAGAATATAAGACTGATGAATGACAGCATGTAAATAATTATGGAATGATAGGAGCAAATAAGAAAGGGAAGGATAAGTGCATGACTGAATGATAGGTGGAAAATAAGCTTTAAATATTATTATATGTATTATTATAATTATTATTAATATGGAAAGGATGACGAATGAATGTACATAGATAAATATGAAATACTGTGTGAGGTATGGAAGAGTGAAGTACGCGTTTTGAAAGGAATACCTATCCAGCTGTGATCATTCTAAAGGGCAGTCAGAAGAATAACTATTGCTAGCAGCGTTCTGACGTTTTATTCTTTTATTTCTCGGTATTTTTTTAATCCTTTTTGGAGTCGGTTAAGTAACCACTTTTTCCCGGTTACCCCGGCTGTTTCTTTCGGTAAACCTGTCGGTTTACCTCTTTTCCCGAGAAAGGGGGTATTGTAACACTCTGCAATACTCACCAACACATTATCCATACGTTCTAGTATAATACTCTCTTTTTGTCTCGTGATAACGAGGATTTCATACATTAAGCACATTAACACAAAGATATTAAACTCGATATCTTTCTGTCGTTTTATTCCGTGTTTACATCCAGTCACAATACTACACATACACATAGGTTAGACGTCGTGAATCTGACATTGTCATTTTGACAGTGACAATGACTGATCCTTGTCAACGAAATAGTTTAGGAATAAAAAAAAAGAACATAAAAAAAAAAATAGTTTTATTTAGTGTACAATAAATCTAGATTAGAGTAAATAATAGGTATATTAAATTAGTAAACAGATTTGGAACTAATGATAATTTATATATAGTTTACGAGCGGATCAATTTCGGAGTGGTCACACCAGAATTCACGTTCCGCGTAACGTAGAACATTATGTCAAATAGTGGATAAAATATTCGCTTAAGAGGATAGGATGCTTAATGTACAGGATAGTTTTAGCTTCAGTTAATGACATGGCGTTAATGCGATAAAGCCCTAATCGTGTATGGCGTATGAGAAGTGGAGGAATAAAAGTCACGAACGGAACGTGAGGGATGAGTGAAATGAAACGGACCGTAGATGTAACTGACCAAGCGGGTTTGGCTTGGTGGGAAGGGGAAGAGACGAAAAGCAAAGATGGAGGCAGTCGGCATTTTTTTCTCTCGAGCGAGAAGACCCGTAAGGTGTCTCTTCAAGAGCAATTCGTACCATCACAGGACCCGCAAAAAGGTATTTATAAGCTAGATAGACCTTGTAATAATCGCGGTCTGTGAAGTGCGTGCTGATTGCTAATGACGCGTAACTTTTGTTGTAGCGGGTCTTTGGAGTACCTACCTATTATTGCTGGGAATACCTGTCCGTCCCTTGGCGGAATCCCAACACGGAGGAATTCTTCCCCGTGAACCCATCAGCGTGGGACGCGTGATCCACAGACGGGACTGCGCGCCGCTGACGAGCCCGGCTTTGTAGCGGTAACCGGTTCTCGCACCGGCATTTTTTTATTCTCTTTTTTACGCCACGTGCATTTCTTTTTCACTACTTGGCACCAAGGAGGGCCACCAGGATTCTTCTTATACATCCATACGCGAGGTTGATTACTGCATCTCGTTGGTTAGCGGTGCCTACGCGATAGTCCACCGACAGTTTAACAACGTAGTTCACCTTCAGGAGGCTGCATAACGATCCGAGAATGTAACTAGATTTATTTAGCCTTTAAATCATAGATTATAATAATGTTAACCAGAATGGATCCATCTCTAGGTCGCTAGATTAAAGTATATTTTGTTAGCCACGTCACAAGGTGATGTTTAATTAATTGTGTCAAATGAAATAATTTCATCGCATCGGCGCAAGAGCCGGCCAGGTCAATAGATCTGATATAAGTTTATAGCAAGTAAGTAAAGTGTGTGTAGATATAAGTATTCTAACTGGAGTAATACTGGTACATCCTGCCATATATATATAGGCTAAGTAGTGCGTTTGATATACCACAAGGCCTATGGTTTTTGTATTGTAGACCATTAAACGTGGTGATAATAATATACACTGGTTTTTCTTTCACGAACTCACTGCAACAGGGGTTTACTAGCCAGACAACACGGCCCTTAACCTAAAAGGTCCACTGTATCTCCGGCTGCTGTTATCCAGGTAATCTTCTTTTACAAATCAAACTATTGTAACACGGGACTTGGGAAGTCCACACCGACACCCTTGACCCCCGTTACGTTACAATTCTGTGCGTAAACTTTTAAATGAATCAAAATGAAAGTATGGGAGTCGCGTCTCTTAAACGTAGTGTTACATTCTCTTTGGTTACCAGTACAACAGACTTCGTTCAAAGACCATGCTGCTTGTAAACGATTGTAATTTTTTTTCACCCGAAATCCTATTCGCTTGTGACTAGGCGAGACAAAACGCCGCAAAAGTTGAGTGGGTAGGACGGGTAAGAGACCAGTGGATCATTTGTACAACGAGTAATTACGACTGGTTGCTGCTGCTGGTTGTACAAAAATGATACATCATCTGTAAAACCTGCAACAGACGCACTGATTTGGTACGACCGAAACACGTTTTTGGTCCGGTGCTGGAACATATATCCGACAGTCTGGAGAGTAGTATTGATTACGTCGTGATTCACTTGTTTCACGTCTGATTTGGTCCGCTCCGTACCAAATCAGGACGTGTAGATGGTCGTCCCGGACCAACTATGATTATTAGTGTTGTTCGGGCTGCCAATAAGGACAGTCGTTTATTTTAATTTTACCACTTTTATAATATTTTTTTTACTAAATTTCATAATTCTTCAAAGACTTTCCGGTTCATTCATACATTAAAATAATGTTCAACTTTAGTTTTTATGAAACTTTATGTGACTAAATTCGTTGCGTTCTTCTGAGCATAGTTTTCATTCTCTTATATCCTTACTAGTTACTTAGTTACTAGTGTTGCCGCTAAAATCATAATTTTGATGTCCAACGACATGATGACAACCATGCACTTGATCCTTTCTTGCATGGAGTACTTAGGTGACGGTCCGCCCTGTCCAGTCCGGTCGTGTGTTGTGTAGCGACAGCGCCTTCCGTTATGGTACGGCGGATATTTTCCGCCGCGCCGGACCAAATCAGACCGTCCGCCGCGTCGTCGCTCGTTCCGTCTGTTAGTACTTAACTTGTACAATTCCTACAATGAGCGAGCATGCCTTTTGTTGTTCCTACATAGGACAGTCAGACAGGCGTACGGACCGGGAAATCTGAATAGGGTCCCGTTTTTACCATTTGGATACGGAACCCTAAAATCGGAAAATAATTATGTCAGGCTCCCATACAATAAACGTACTTGCTGACAATTTTTGGTATAGAACACCCGGTGCGCGACTCCGACTCGCACTTGGCCGGTTGTCCGAGTACATCCCTGTGCCTCTGAATACTACATAGAATACCTATAAGTACCTATACTTCGGTGCACACCACGGTGAACTGAAGTGTAACAGAAGGGGCAATTAAACACTTCAGGACTCGGCTAATTACTTTATTTTTCATATAGGCACACAATAAATTGGGCAGAGCTTCGGCTAGTCTTACGCTACGTCCTAGGTAGGCGGTTCGAAGCGAACGCGATTCTGAAGCGGTGACACGCGAATTCAACGCGACGCGGTGCGACGCGGCGGCTATGTCCTACGTGCACGCGAATCGAAGGCGACGCTGCCGTTCAGTTGGCACTTTGCCTCAGCCTAATGCAACTGACATAGATCAAAAAAATGTATGGAGTTCTAGGTTCCAGATTTTCTGAGGCTGGTTTCCGCAAGTTCCAGATTTTCTGAGGCTGGTTTCCGCAAATCAACGTCATTTCTGCGCCTATTTTGCGTGGGGGTTTTGGTATGGCTATTGCCATCCCAGTTCCTCCAGTAAGTCTAGCAGACTCTTCACGTTGCCGGAGACTTCCTGGAGCGACCTTGGTGTACCGAAGTGTCTAGCCCTGTATCCTTACCAGTTCCGGACATTCCATAAGAATGTGACTGGCATTCGTCCGTCTGCAAAGGGGACTGTCTGTGACACCTAAATTAAAGACATGTTTGTTAAGTAGACTGTGACCGTAGCTTTGTTAATTTTGTTTTCGAGATGATGACTCCAGTTCAATTTGCTGTCTAGAAGTATCCCAAGATACTTGAACTCTTTGGAGAATTATAATTCGGTGCCATAGAGACGTGGCAGTTTGGATCTTGGATGGATGGATGATTTGTCATGGACGGACTGAAACAAATATTATTAGAAAATTCATTTCTTAAATAGGTATTACTTAATATTATAAATGCGAATGTTTGTGAGTGTGGATGTTTGTTACTCTTTCATTTCAAATGTATTAATCGACAAACGCGTAATGGCTGTTGTGGGTTAATTGTTATTGTACAGTCAACTACAATGTAATGTACTAGTTTAATCATATAAAATGATGTACTGATGTACAGGCTTTTCATAAAGCCAAAAGACCAAATGGTCATGTGCAATGGCAGAAAACAATGCTTAAGTAAGGCGCATCCTGTGGTTAGATGATCTAAGCCCGACAACGACAAATGGCTCGCACTCGCTTATATACACACACTCTTTAGTATACACTCTGAAATTACGTCACTTCTTATGTCAACTGTCATAGTGATTTAAGGGCGGCGTAACACGGTCTTCTCCCGTTTTCCATAAATTCATTTGCACTATTATTGTTTGCCATAATCATCCTCGATCATAATATTTACTTGCACTATTATCATTAATACTAATAACGTTTGCCTTAACAACTAAACAGTCATAACTTTTATTTGCCATAAAATGACTTTCTATAACAACATTTCTCATTTGTTTTAAACTAACACGCATTGCACACATAATGTATTATAAACGGGATTTCGCGCGGCACTATTTAATATTAAATAAAGGTTTCGGTACCTTCTTTTTTCCCCGACGTTTCGATAGGGTTACACCTATCGTGGTCCCGAGGCGACTGATGCTTGTAGGCTGGAGATTCTGCTATGTGTCGGGAGTTTTCGAAGTACCCCCGAGATTGTCAATCTGTGGAAACACACGGCACACAACACTGACCGTATCCGCGGACGCGTTCACAATTTTATCGCGAGACTTTAAGGCACCAATTACCGGATTCCACGCTGTTGAGAGCTTATATCCGTCCTCCCGGTTGAAGGTCCTGTGCTTTTTTATTTCGACTGCTTCCCGAACCATCTTAGGGTAGTAGTGTCGGTCGGTAGACAGGATCTTCGGATTATGAAGCTCGATCCAATGATTGGGTCCCTCATTGAGTAAGTGCTCGGCAATAGCTGACTTGTTTGTTTGAAGGTTTTTAACCGCAGCTATGTGCTCCCTGACTCTTTCGGCAATGGTTCGCTTTGTTTGGCCGATGTATGAACTTCCACAGCTGCAGTCTATTTTATAAACCCCTGGCGTCTGGAACGGAACTATGTCCTTGGGAGTCCGTAACACGTTTGCTACTTTGGTAGCCGGAACATATACCGCCTTAATGGAGAATCTGTTTAATGCGGCTCCAATTTTATCCGTCGCCCCTCTTACGTATGGTAGAAACGCTGGATATCTCTCTACTCCCGGCGACCTTACCTTGGATCTATGGATCTTTTTCTGTGGTTTATTGACCCTATAGCCATTCTTCTCCAGAACAGTTGCTACGTGTTTCAGTTCAGTGCCAAGGTGCTCTGTATCGCAGAGATCATGTGCTCTGTTGATGAGAGATGTCATGACCGATATCAACTGTCTGGGATGATGGTGTGAGAAGGCATTAAGGTACCGGTCTGTGTGTGTAGGTTTTCTGTAAACAGAGTGCGAGAGCGTACCGTCCGGACGTGCTGCGACTAGGACATCGAGAAACGGGAGTTGCCTGTTATTTTGTACCTCCACTGTAAATTTAGTTTTCGGGTGAATAGAGTTTAGGTGGTCTAAATATAGCCTTGCTTCAGCTTCGCTGCCTCTGTATATGCAAAAGATGTCGTCCACATATCTTTTCCACCATATAACTGAAGCTGAGTTGTGGCTAAGGGCCTTCTGCTCAAAGTACTCCATCCATATATTGGCCACGACAGGTGCAACGGGGCTACCCATTGCAACCCCATCTATTTGGAGGTAATACTGTCCCCTGTACACAAAATAGTTCCCGTCTAAGCAGTGTTTTAACAACGATATATATTCTTTAGGCATCTCTTTATCCTGTAGTCGCTTTTCCACTATTTCCAAGCATTCATATAATGGAACATTGGTAAACAATGACTGAACGTCAAAACTCACCATGCGACCAATTGTAAGTCAGATAAGCTCCCCTACGTACGACTTAGCTAGACACGTTGCAACGGTACTCCAGTGCTTAGTAGGAAACACCTCGTCTTTCGTGAAGGACTCCCGTCATTTTGTAGATATTTTGAAGAGCATCAAGTTGGAACCGACTGATATTATGGTGAGTTTTGACGTTCAGTCATTGTTTACCAATGTTCCATTATATGAATGCTTGGAAATAGTGGAAAAGCGACTACAGGATAAAGAGATGCCTAAAGAATATATATCGTTGTTAAAACACTGCTTAGACGGGAACTATTTTGTGTACAGGGGACAGTATTACCTCCAAATAGATGGGGTTGCAATGGGTAGCCCCGTTGCACCTGTCGTGGCCAATATATGGATGGAGTACTTTGAGCAGAAGGCCCTTAGCCACAACTCAGCTTCAGTTATATTGTGGAAAAGATATGTGGACGACATCTTTTGCATATACAGAGGCAGCGAAGCTGAAGCAAGGCTATATTTAGACCACCTAAACTCTATTCACCCGAAAACTAAATTTACAGTGGAGGTACAAAATAACAGGCAACTCCCGTTTCTCGATGTCCTAGTCGCAGCACGTCCGGACGGTACGCTCTCGCACTCTGTTTACAGAAAACCTACACACACAGACCGGTACCTTAATGCCTTCTCACACCATCATCCCAGACAGTTGATATCGGTCATGACATCTCTCATCAACAGAGCACATGATCTCTGCGATACAGAGCACCTTGGCACTGAACTGAAACACGTAGCAACTGTTCTGGAGAAGAATGGCTATAGGGTCAATAAACCACAGAAAAAGATCCATAGATCCAAGGTAAGGTCGCCGGGAGTAGAGAGATATCCAGCGTTTCTACCATACGTAAGAGGGGCGACGGATAAAATTGGAGCCGCATTAAACAGATTCTCCATTAAGGCGGTATATGTTCCGGCTACCAAAGTAGCAAACGTGTTACGGACTCCCAAGGACATAGTTCCGTTCCAGACGCCAGGGGTTTATAAAATAGACTGCAGCTGTGGAAGTTCATACATCGGCCAAACAAAGCGAACCATTGCCGAAAGAGTCAGGGAGCACATAGCTGCGGTTAAAAACCTTCAAACAAACAAGTCAGCTATTGCCGAGCACTTACTCAATGAGGGACCCAATCATTGGATCGAGCTTCATAATCCGAAGATCCTGTCTACCGACCGACACTACTACCCTAGGATGGTTCGGGAAGCAGTCGAAATAAAAAAGCACAGGACCTTCAACCGGGAGGACGGATATAAGCTCTCAACAGCGTGGAATCCGGTAATTGGTGCCTTAAAGTCTCGCGATAAAATTGTGAACGCGTCCGCGGATACGGTCAGTGTTGTGTGCCGTGTGTTTCCACAGATTGACAATCTCGGGGGTACTTCGAAAACTCCCGACACATAGCAGAATCTCCAGCCTACAAGCATCAGTCGCCTCGGGACCACGATAGGTGTAACCCTATCGAAACGTCGGGGAAAAAAGAAGGTACCGAAACCTTTATTTAATATTAAATAGTGCCGCGCGAAATCCCGTTTATAAAACATTTCTCATAATAATTAGTTTCCATAAGTAACACATCTCATAATCGACTCTTGTCATAATCAAAATTTGATATAATTATGAAAATAATGCATAATATTGTAAGGTCGAAATTAATTATCGTTAACACCCAGACTCAGTGCAACGCAAAGTTTTTTTAAACCACCCAGAAGTAGCAGCCCCGCAAAGCGGGGATTGTTAATAAAAGATCTGTGTCGTATAAATTATCTTTATTTATATTATGGTGAATAAAAGTTATGGAAAATGGCATTATTGAAAACGAAAATTATGGCAAATACATTTATGGATTTAAATTATTATGACACTTGATCGATTATGACCAATGGAATTATTGAAAGTCATTTTATGTCATTTCACGATTATGGCAACTGAAGCGTTATATCTAATGACATTATGGCAAATACCAGTATGGCATATGAAATTATGGCATTTTAAATTATGGCAAACATTAGTAAACCGCGTAACACTCGGCCATCCTGTAAGCAGTTGCTCCTGCAATAGGAACTAGGCGTCTGGGCTGGCTTGGCTCGCTGGTCTGACTTGCTCAAACTCAATAAAACATTTATTTCGCATAATACTAATACATAGGCACTTGCGACACGTCAATGAATACAAAGCAAAATAATAGTACCACCAGTTCGGAACGCGGCCCGCTTGAGAAGAACTGGCAAGAAACTCGGCGGGCTATTCTTTTTGTGCACTACATACTTAGATCATCTAACCACAGGATGCGCCTTACTTAAGCATTGTTTTCTGCCATTGCACATGACCATTTGGTCTTTTGGCTTTATGAAAAGCCTGTACATCAGTACATCATTTTATATGATTAAACTAGTACATTACATTGTAGTTGACTGTACAATAACAATTAACACCCATAAATGTTTGTCTCAAGAGTCTGGGTGTTTCTATGTATAATATGTATGTATTTAAAAGTATATAAGTATTAATATCCGCGGTCTGATACCCATAACACAAGCAGGTTATTCCTAGCTTACTTTGGGATCAGACAGCGTTGTGTGAAATGTCTGTGAATATTTATTATTATTATTATTTATTTAACACACAACAGCCATTACGCGTTTGTCGATTAATACATTTTTAAATGCAATGAAATTTTATATGTCTTTGTGTTTCCCCCTTCACTTGTATGAAAACTGGCAGAATATTTTTGTATGCGGTGGTTCGCAAAGGCTAGTCCCGTGTTATATGGTCTAAGACTACATATTAACAAAAGTACTATAAACTAAAACCCTACCAGTAGAGCAAGCAGATCATTTCCAGGCTTCCTTATCAATCAAATAATTGTAACTGGCCTTACTCGCTGGCCTGATTCGCTGGTCTGTCTCGCTGACCCGTCTCGCTGGCCTGTCTCGCTGGCCTGGCCTCGCTGGCCTGTCTCGCTGGCCTGTCTCGCTGGCCTGTCTCGCTGGCCTGTCTCGCTGGTCTGTCTCGCTGGCCTGTCTCGCTGACCTGTCTCGCTGACCTGTCTCGCTGGTCTGTCTCGCTGGTCTGTCTCGCTGGCCTGTCTCGCTGACCTGTCTCGCTGACCTGTCTCGCTGGCCTGACTCTCTGGCCTGCTACTAGCTCACAGGACTAGCTTGCAGGACTAGCTTGCAGGACTAGCTCGCAGGACTAGCTCGCAGGACTAGCTCGCAGGACTAGCTCCCAGGACTAGCTCGCAGGACTAGCTCGCAGGACTAGCTTGCTGGTTGGTTTGGCGTGGCGTGGCGTGACATAGCTTGGCTTTGCCAAGCCCGGCCCAAAGTAGCTTCATCTTCATCACGGTAGATTGGCTTGCAATCGTCTCGACTATCTTTATCTGTAACAATTGTTCCCATAAAGGGAACAAAAGACTTGGTTAGTGGCTGGCCCGATAAACACACAAAGTAATAGACATGGCACTAATACTAGTTGGTCCCAAGACAGATTTATGAGTGGAATGTTCACGCCACTGTCTACTTTCTACTGGGTGAGTTATCTGACGTTGAAATAAATAAACCACATGACAAATAGAAGCATCCGTTAATACGGGACCTACTTTTCGATGAAACCTTACGGTCATTGCGTATCAGGTCATGTACTCTGTGGTTTAGCCGATACTAGGGGCGAGTGCTTTGCATAATTGTATAAATAACGCAACGTAAATAACTTGCAATATTATCAAAACTTCATATCATTAGCGTACTAACTTGTTTGATTCTATAATATCCTCAAATATGTCACAAAGAGTACTTCTAGGTTAAATAAAACTGCTTACACAATCATATAACTCATATCAATTTATAATATGATTTTGTTATCACTTTTACATCCTATGCAATGACTATTTACTAGCGTTGAAGTCTCAATGCCGTACAATAAAACAACGAAATGTCATTATTATCCCAGTATCCCAAGGGACTCCCTGAACTAAGGCTGAGATTCATAGACAGAACTTTACTTTGCGTCAAAGTAGTCTTCGCAAAGCGTACTTTCACAGCCCGTAGTTTACTTTGGCGGATTTCTATTTCATAGTCGATGCGTTGACTTTGCTAAGCAAAGTGCTGCTCTATACCGCATCGAAGTAAAACCAAAGTAGACTACCAACGTTATAGGATAAACGCAAGGTTTATATTACTTGAACAGTGGTTTTTTGATACAATTTTCGTAAAACTAAAGCATTTGAAAATTTTGGATTATACCAGCAATTAAAATCGTCAAAAATGCATATGTAACATACCTGCTTAACCTGTTTCTGAATACCTATATGATATTATACAAATTTTGTTCATATGATCTACTTTAAAAGGCATTTAAAACTTCTAAACAAACATTTCTTAAATTATTATTTTAATGTTAAAATATGACAAACCACAATGGATATTAACCGTTGAATGCCGCATGAAACCCGAGTTGCCAATCTCCCGAACAGTCGATTGCTTTGGCAACCATGGCGGCCAACTTTTTTCGTTTGGTTCTCCTAGCACATTTTTCGATATCTATGGCTGTATGGTCGCGGGTCTAAGTCTTTCTGTATAAATTAATGTGTAGAATTGGTTATGGTACTGAATGAGATAGCTTGCCGAGTGAATGTAATGAAAAAAAAAGTCGAAATCACGATTTGATCGCTGTCATTATTTATTGTATGTTTGGCGCCGTTCTTAGAAAGTATTATTACGATTAATTTTTGAATATTTTCGTTTATTCTGTTTCAAATATTGTTGTTTTGCATTTAAAAGTATCCTGTCATGTTGTTTAACAGCTGTGATAAATATTTTCAGTGTAATTCGAAGTTAAATTTGTAAAATTTGATAAAATAACACGCGAAGGTCACCATTATTTTTTGTTGTTGTTTTTGTTGTGCAGTGCTCGTATTTAACCGATATTTGTTGAGATTTTCTTAATAGAAACTATAATCTTTTGTCAAAATACCATTTAACATTTAACATATGAATAATTTATGTGAAAATCAATAATAAAAATGGGGGGTCTTTTTTTTAAATAATTTAAGATTACATAGCCTCGATATCCCCAAAATAAACAAAAAAATAAACAAATAAATAGGCAGTAATATTTTATTTTATTTTCGGATATTTTATATCTACAGATTATTATTTTTTTGGTGAAAGTGAATTGTTGATGTGTATATTTTGTAAATAAAATAATTTATGTCAAAAAACTGCTTTTTATTTTGAATTACATGGTAAAATCTGAGAGTACTCCTTCATTTTCCCCATCCTAATTTTCGGCCAAATATCATAAATCCATTACACATGGGGTGTTCTCGGATTTAGTGTAGTTAATTTCGTCAGTTATCCAGCATGATGAAACAGTAAGTATTTATGTAGTACGACTCCTGTAAAAGAAATAAGCATATATTGTGTGACGTCCGGCGTGCAGCCGCCGTTCCCGCCGAAGGCGTGGGCACCGCCTAAGGATACGCCGGCGTGACCACGCCACCGGCGGGATTGAGCGGTTAAGTACTATAGAGCAACGCGACCAGTACCGGAGGAGTAAACATAAATTATGTTTGCTCTATACTATACATTATTTGGGGGGGGGGGGGTTGGTAATTGTATTCATATACACCACTACATAAGCAATCAGCTCACTGTGCACCTTATACAAAACAATTTTAAAATACGCTTATAATTTCAGACACACACGGCACACACACACATATTTCTATACCATTTGAAGTACCTATAATATAGTTAATTCAAATGGTCAAAATATTATGTTGACTGAGAGGAAAGTATCCATATGGCGCCTCCCCTTCCAATCAAAGTCACCGGTCGTGTTGCTCTATAGCAGGTACCGCAGGTATTCAACCCTTTCGAAAACAATAGCGCCAAAAAAACGTCATTGTTGTAAACACACAATAGAAGAACACTTAACCCGACCAAATTCAATTGACGATGATAGTCGTAAGTTTTTAGGCTTCGAACGAACTGTTTAAAGTGGTAGCATAATCATTCAAAGTATGCTTTGGGACGTAAGTCACCGATATCGTGCACTCGTACTTTACTAAGCAAAGTAGGGTTTCGCGAAGTAAGGACTGGCGTTAGCCACGACTATGAAACAGTATTTGTGGTCAAAGTGCGACTTTGCTACAAAGTAAAGTCGTAGTACGATCTATGAATCTTGGCCTAAAAGTCTCGCTATAACTTCTATCTTGTCAACTACATACACAATAACAATCTTAACTATTTTCTGCAAAATAAAATATAAACAAGCGGGTACCTCCAAAATCATACCACAAAAGTATTAAATGTAGTAAACGCGATTCTACAGACATTCTGAGGAGGAAATACAAAGATGCTGTTGCTGGCTGCTGTATGCCAATTGATAGACTGAATGTAACAGTATAACATTTAGTGTTAGGTAGTTGGATGGATTCATGAACTTCTTACAGCTGGCACATTTATGTTAAGGGCTTGCTTTTTCGGCAGTCTGTCCTATTTTGGTAAAGAATAGAAATATCGCGCACGCAGGGCTATATCTCACTGACATTGTCCTCACACGTAAATACGTCGTTTAATTACCGAAACCCGTTTTAACTCTTTTTTTTTGTGGCTATAACGGTGTCTAACCTTTAAACGATTAGCGTCTACTGTAATTAGGCACATTCTCAAAAAGAAATATCTACTAGTATCTTAGAGGAACGGTTTGTATTATAAACCCATAAGCTAATAAAACGGCTTTAACACTTCTTTGCAATTATAATGCCAAATAATTCTGGAATAACATAGCTATGCAGGTATCATGTTGCTACTACTCTAGAGAGTGAAATAGTTATAAGATAATGTTAAAGTAATAAGTATGGCCTTCGATCAACAATATACTTTGATCGAAGAATACGGCGTACCTACTTGCAATTAACACTGTAAACATAGACGAATTGTAACACGTGTCCTACAGGGTTTACAGTACGTCACAGGCAGAGTGGTAGGGCATAGCAGCGTTCAATTAAACCAATCTCATGGGCAAAAGTTCACTATGAAAAGTAGGCGTTTATAGGTTAAATTATTCACGTTTCGCGTGGACTAGGCGTACCGTTGATGGATTTGTATCGTGGTAAACAAGTTGTTGTGGATTGTCTGAAGCTGCTCATCACTCAATCCATCCCAGTATGATAATCGGGATAAGATCACTTAACACGTTGAACGCCACGTGGCTCACCGTGTGAGCCGCGTGAGAAAACTTGTTTAGGCCAAAGTGAAAATGATATTTCTTTCAATTTTCATAATAGTGTTTTTTTCACGTAATCCGTAAAAAAGATGAAGTAATATTATATCCATTTAAAACAATCGATTTTTATGACATAAATACTGCATTTAAGAGTTATGGCTCACTGGTGGGCCGCGTGGCCACATCAGAAGGAAACGCGATCTTACTACCGCGGGGGCCGCGGGGGTCACGCTGTGGCTCACCCGCGCACCACCCACCCGCCTGCAAATTAGTCGACCGTTTGCAATACGAGTAAATCACGCGCAATTTCTTGTGATAAGTTTTTTTTATACCACTAAGGTGGCAGACAAGCATACGACCCACCAGAAGGACCGGTGGTCACCGCTGTGCAACACCAGAGGTGCCACACTCGCGCTGCCGACCCTGTAAAAACCTTCTAAGACCCCTTTTGAAGAACCCCATACTGTAGGCGTTTGGGAAAACCGAGGCAGGGAGGTCATTCCACAACCTAAGCGTGCGCGGAAGAAAACACCTATCGGATCTAACCGTGCTGGAACGCACCGGACGCAGAGTGTGAGGATGAACTCCCTGTCTGTGGCGAGCGGTGCGATGATAGAACGTAGCCGTGGGCATCATATTAAACAATTCCTCAGAGCACATACTATTGTACAGGCGGTAGAACACGCATAAGGAGGCAAAGTCTCTCCTGTCGCGAAGAGGTTCCACACCAGCTGTAAGTACAGGATCGTTGACAACTCTTACAGCTCGTCTTTGCACCGAGTCAAATGGACGAAGCTGATATTCAGGTGCTCCCGCCCAGAGGTGACAGCAGTACTCCATATGCGGCCGCACTTGCGACTTATAGAGAAGCAGTATTTGCGCCGCAGTGAAGTACCGCCGCGCCCTGTTGAGCACACCTAGCTTCTTGGACGCCAGCTTAGCCTTGTCCTCCAAATGACTACGGAACTGAACGTCACTGGAGATGTCAACGCCAAGGATCCCTATACTTTTGGAGATGGAAAGAGATGTGCCCTAAAATTGCGGCGCTACAGTAATTGGGGTTTGCTTAGCGGTGAAAAAACACGCTTGCGTCTTGGAAGGGTTGAACTGGACAAGATTTTGTCCACCCCAATCGGACACTCTAGTAAGAGTAGCCTCGATTTCAGACACAAGCTGTTCACGATTTTCCTCGACTATATCCCGAGAGATACCGGGGCGGCCCGTGTAACAAGTGTCCACCGTACTGTCGTCCGCATAACAATGAATGCCGTCAATAGACAACATGTCATTGATATGCAGCAGAAACAGAGTAGGGGACAACGGCGGTACTCCAGTACTCCAGCGTTTATGGCCATGCAGTCTGAACAGCTGCCGTCAACGACGGCCCTGATGCTTCTACCGGCCAAGAAGCTGGACACCCATCCGCATAATCTCTCAGGTAGTCCATATGAGGGCAATTTCGTAAGAAGACCACGGTGCCAGACCCGGTCAAATGCTTTAGAGATGTCGAGGCTCACTGCTAGAGCCTCACCCTTACTCTCGATAGCCGCCGCCCATCGGTGTGTACACAAGAAGATCGCCCGTCGAGCGACCGTGACGGAAACCGTACTGCCGGTCACTGAGCAGGTCGTGTTCCTCAAGGTACCCCAGGAGCTGTGTATTAATTACACGCTCCATCACCTTGGAGAAAAGGGAGGTGACGGCTATAGGCCTGTAATTGGCCGGGTCGGTCCTGTCACCCTTCTTGGGTACAGGATGTACATACGCGATCTTCCACGACGCCGGGACTTGTCGCATGGAATATGAAAGTGTGAAAAGACGTGTAAGTACCGGACACAACTCTGGACCACAGTGCTTAAGTACCACTGCGGGAATGCCGTCTGGCCCACTCGACTTATGAACGTCCAGGGATTGAAGCTCCCATCGGACATTCCGCTGTGTAAATTTAACTTCCGGCATGGAAGTGCCACAACTCGGAATGCCCGGCGGTAAAGCACCCCCGTCGCTCATGGTCGAGTTAGAGGCAAAGAGATTACCCAAAAAGTCGACTTTCTCCTTGGCACTCTGGGTCAAACTACCGTCGGGTTTAAGCAAGGGTGGTAAACCTGACTGTCAGAAGTTTCTCTCGGCAGCTTTGGCAAGCGACCAAAATTCACGACTTTCTGAAGGGTAGCCTGCTAGCCGTTCGCCAATTCTGCCGACGAAATCGAACTTGGCCCTGACAATTGTTCTTTTACTGGACCTCGAGGCGGCATTTAATTTGCGTTTCACCTCAGGGATGTTTGGATCTGAATTTGTACGAGCCGTGGTCCAAGCTCTGTAGGCAGATTCTTTCTGCATTAGAGCTTCTCTGCAGAGCCGATTGAACAACGGTTGCTTTTTTGCACCTACAGGGATCCAGCGGTTGGGAATGTAGCATTCCATACCTAGGGTAGGTATCTTAGATCCCCTCAGCGACTGCTACAGCACAAGAATCCAGATCCTCTGAGGCTAAACAAAGCCGCCACCACGGGTACGACGCATAGAACTCTCGCAGTCCATCCCAGTCTGCTGACTTGTAGTGCCAAGTATTTGTTTATTGAAGTAATTATATTGGCTATTGGTTAAAATGGATGTACTGCTCGTTCGCTCTAACTTTGCCGTTCGGCTCCATACTAAAGTCGAATTTTTAATTAGACGAAGTAAATTGACAGCAACTAATGTCACTTTTTCATACAATGTTGCTTATTTTCTATGACGAAGTGACAGTAGCTACTGTCAATTTACTTCGTCTAATTAACTATTCGGGTATACGCCTCTACGCCAGCAGAAAAGCTAGAGCGAACGGGTAGTAGATATGTTTGACGATTTTATTATTATACAAGAAGGCTTAGCAGAAATAGAAAATGTCGAGATAAATATTTTGGACAAATGTTTTACTTTAGCCGAAGATGATAAATAAAAATTCATGTTAAGATTTTTGTAATTCCCTAATTTTAACTCATTAAAGATATATTATCTCATTAAAGATATATTAAAACCTAATAAATAATTATTTTTTGTTGCAAAATACCCATGTTAATAACCCCTTTACACATTTTATTTGTTAGAGTTGAGAATCATCCCACAAAGTATAGAAAACTGTAAATAAATTCTAACCCCCTTATTCATAATCGTTTAATAAACCTATTTTAGTTAAAACACACTTTAAAAGTCTATTGCTGTCTCTAACCAATGACAGAGTATGGTTAGAGACAGCAATAGACTTAAAGTGTGTTTTAACTAAAATAGGTTTAATAAACGATTATGAATAAGGGGGTAAGTCTTTTGCAAGATATTTAAACCAAGTTGAATGGTGTGTTGCAGGAGGCCACGCGGCTCACGCTTCAAACATTTATGTATGATATCAGCGCGTAGTGGCCTGCAAAACATGTTAAAGTTTAAGTTGTCGAGTGGCTCACCGGTGACCCGCGTGGCTCCAATGGTACAGTAGGGTTTGGCTCACCGGTGAGACGCGTGGCCCCAATGAAAAGTAGTATATTTTATCGTGGCATTCAACGTGTTAAGCGAATCTAGAATTAAAAAAATATAAATAAATATTCACGGACATCTCACACAACGCTATCTGATCCCAAAGTAAGCTAGGAATAACCTGCTTGTGTTATGGGTATCAGACCACGGATATTAATACTTATATACTTTTAAATACATACATATTATACATAGAAACACCCAAACTCTTGAGACAAACATCTATGGGTCACACAAATATTTGTCTCCGGTGGGAATCGAACCCACGACCTCCAGCGCCGCAGGCGGTATCACTACCGACTGCGCCACAGAGGCAGTCCAAGAATTGCATCATTCTTGGTTCAAAACCTATTATTAGGAAAGATTCAGGCGATATTGTTTTGCTTAATTTATGCCATCTGCTTTAATACAAAAGATCATGAAGTATGAGGCTTAATTACATCTAGGGTATCGCACCGAGACAAATAGGTACTCATTTCAAGATCCGTTGCACTTTTGCCAAATACACTATACCTATATAGATACTTATTTCATAAAATTTCTACTATAATGAATCAATTTTCGCTAATAAGTGCGGACCCGTATATATTAATGCATAATAACTCTATTAGTTCAAGTACCTACCTACACCATCATACTTAGATGTTAAGCACTTTCGATACCTTTATCACATGTTTAGCACGGTTAAAACACTACAATACCGAGCTACATACTATTCTATAAAATCGAGACACTTTTCAACGTATATCCGATTACTAACAATACACACGTTTATTTAGATTCGAAACGAATGAATGAAAGTACATACTACCGCCAACTACGACTTATCGAAACCAAGCATGATATTATAATGTACCTACATTCAACGGGGCTAAACAACTTACCGACTGTTGGATTTGTTTCAGTATGCCTACCAAATAAGTAAATAGGTACCTATAGCCCGCAAATATCTGTATGATTTGATTATTCATTCATCTACAGTTTCAGGATCGTAGATACCTATCTAAATACGCATATTTTATTACCGTTAGGCTTTGTTTTATCGAAACAATATTGTTGCGCCTCTTTCAAATAGTAAATTTTCGGAATTAACTGTGCGTTTCGATATTACCTAAAAAGTGCTTGTAGCTGCAAAAATGTTCTGAATGTTACTGAATCTAGATTTGACTGGTTAAGGCGAAGTGCAATTGTGTCTCAAGCGATTCGGAGGGGGTGAAGCAGACGCAAGATGTTCGGGACGCTCCGTGCGTCGGCACCGTTTTCGCGCGTTAACCCGTTCACTACGCAATTGAAATCATTGACAGAAGTACAAGTTTACATAACTATTTTTCTCGCCCTGTTTAGATAAACCTCTTTAGATCTTCTACTCGTGAGCAACTACGTAATTGTTTTTGATGCAATTTGTATCACTAATATGTAATGAAATTCATTTTCATAATAAGAATAGAACATAATATTTTTAAGAAGTACTTCAATTTATTTTTTTACCTCTGACGATTTTTGCCAGATTTAATGAAAAAGTAAGAATCTGCTGCCCCTATCCTTTGTTTATATTTTTTGGTACTTCCTTAAAAGGAAAAAGGAGGGTTCTGTACAAAAAAAGACTGAAAAATATACCTGTATGAGAGCCCTCCTTAATTTTTTTTTCTGTTCTTAGGATTCGTAAATTTCAAATACCTAGCTATTGCAGTGGTGCATAAGATGACAGATAGATAGTCTCAGTAATAGGGTCGCGTTATTACAGATTATTTATACTGTTGGCACTTGGTGGAACCTGCAGCGCATATTGAATAACCACCACTTGTACTGTTTTACAGCATTTATTTACTCTACACCTGACCGCTTTTGCCTCTTATCATTTTCTAAAGGCAATACTTTCTCCTCGTTCCATTTTCACCCTTTGGATACGGAACTGTAAAAACGGCCGAGGTTCAAGCTGGACTGGCACACTGATGAGGATTTCGTAACAAAAAAAATTCGTAAAATTAGGGTCGGCAGCGCGAGTGTGGCGCCTCTGGTGTTGCAAACGTTCATAGGCTGCGCTGACCACCAGTCCTTCTGGTGGGCCGTATGCTTGTCTGCCACCTTAGTGGTATAAAAAAAAACGCCAGAAGATTACTTTGTATGGGAGTAACCTTATTTTTTCTTTATCTAGTGTTATTATAGTTGTTACAGCGGTAGCAGAAACAAATCTTTGAAATGTATTACTGCCTAGTTCATGAGATACAGATGAACAAATGGACTTCGAAGTCTCAGTAATAGGGTCCCGTTTGGCTAAGAAAACGAAGAATATACAAAAACGAATATTGCTATTTGCATATATGCAAGGGTGTAAAGGAATAAATTTCGATACTAGTTATTTAAACTAGACTAGGCTTTAGTCCTGTCCAAATGATTACCATTTCCTAAATTAAACATTCTACGTTTCACTTCGCATAGCTATTGCCCGCAGCTTCAGCTGTGTAGAATTCTGTTCGCGTTCCCTACTACCATTAGGTCATATCCAGGGATAAAATAGGCTTTATGCTATTTTCTAAATTATCTTACTTCTTACTTAATATTATTAATGCGAAAGTTTGTGAGTGTAGATGTTTGTTACTCTTTCAAGCTCTAACGGCTAAACGGATCTAGCTGAAATTTAGTACAGGGGTAGATATAGGCCTGGAATAACACATAGGCCACTTTTTATCTCGGCAATCAGTTCCCACGGGAAGCGGAAACGGGAACAAAACTAGACGCGGGCAGAGCTGCGGGCGTCAGCTAGTGTATAATATGTCCAGGAATACATTGCAGTCTGGAAAAGCATAAAATAATTTATTATATTATAATAGGCCACCAATTACAGCCAGATCTGCTCAACCGTTGGAACGTGATTTTGTCACTAACATCTTCACAGACTTTCATATATCACAATTAAATAATTCGTAAATCATATTAAATCATCAGGCCTTTTCAGTAACATATATTCAAAAAATCATCTTCTAGCGCTTAACATATAGGTACCACTATCCATTGAACATTGTATTACTATTTTACATTATGGCTTAAAAACAAAGTTAGGGTTGTATTGACTGTATCGGGTTGTATGTAAGCTGTTTATTTTCAGTTCACTGTTGGTTAAAATTCAAACTGAGGCGACGGGAGGCCTCGAACCGTTTTGGCGCAGCGAAGAACCATAGCGTCCTTGGCTGCCTTCTATCGAATGTATCACGGCGAATGTTCTGAAGAGCTCTTCAACCTGATCCCACCCTCTTCTTTCCGATTCCGAACAACACGTGCCGGGCAAAGATGAAACTCACACACAGTGGAGAGAATCTTCGCCAGAACTGAACGTTTCAAAAGATCGTTCCTCTGTCGAACTATAAAAACATGGAACGACCTGCCCGCACACGTGTTTTCCTCATCTTACAATCCCGGGTTCTTCAAGAGGAGCGTGAAGAGGCACATCACAGGGCCGCCAACTTGAGGACCACTTTCAGAAGTGGACCCCAATCGCTAGATGCGATACGGCTTTCCATCAGGCTGGTGGCGACGTCAATTTGGCGAGCTACATATAAAAAAAAAAGAAACTCATACTTACAACTTCAAATTCAATACCTACCTACATCAACTACGACGTACGAGTAGTAAAGTAAGGGTCCGTTCACACAGACCGGCTCGGAGAGGAGAGCAGATTCTTATCACGTTGAAAACAGAGTTTTTATTATTTGAAGTAAGGTTTATTTTTGCATGTGCACTGTTTTGTCATTGAGAACGCTTGAACGCGCTTGGTGTGAAATAATAAGAGGAGCTGACCGGCTCCGATCGCGTACTTTTCTCGTTCGCGCAACCGTTCGGCTCCGATTTCATGCTCTTTTCCGCTCGCGCAGCCGATCGGCTCCAATTGCATGCTCTTTCTAGCTCGCGCAGCCGATCGGCTCCGATTGCGTGCTCTTTCCCGCTCGCGCAGCCGATCGGCTCCGATTGCGTGCGCACCTCCCCACGCCGACCACCATTTCGATAGCATAATTTAAACAGAACAGTTGTGTGCACTTATACGAAAACATGACTGATGAAAAATTAATATATTTCTTAATCGGAGCTATCCTAAAACCATGTTCCTAAAAGCACCCGTTATAACCGAAAACAAAACTTGGAATACTGGTACTGCCTTTGTAGTGAATCGATGCACTCGATGCATCCGACCGGATGCGAGCGCATCATACCGGCTGCGAGCGCATCCGACCGGCTGTGAGTGCATCCGACCCGCTGCGAGCGCATCCGACCGGCTGCGAGCGCATCCGACCGGCTGCGAGCGCATCCGACCGGCTCCGAGCGCATCCGCTTTCAGCCGGTCTGTGTGAAATAGTTGGCGGCTCCTCTCCGACCAACTCCGAGCGTATCCGATCCGGTCTGTGTGAAAAGAAAAGTGTGCGCCGATGCTCTCCGAGCCGGTCTGTGTGAACGGACCCTAAGACTACGAGAATATCAACAATACGCAATACGTGCCATGAAAGCTGTAATTTTGGATAGAAGAATACCAATTTTTTGAGTTTAATTTATTATAGACTCAATTAAGGTTTATACCTACTGTTATATTGTAAATTTAGGAGAATTGGCCCACTGATTAGTCAGTCCTTAGTATTATACTCGTTATGACATTGATTTTACTTAAATATTAATTTAAATAATGTACATGTTATACGCTCGGTCAGGGCGTCACATACATGAGCGCATTTATAGGTGAATCTTCTGGACTTATCTATTATGTGGCATCAGGCAAACTTTGTAAGTATTGGAAAGTATGAAAACGTTACTATAACTTATATAATACACCAAAGAAACTTTCCCAAACAGATGCGATATTTTTACGCTCTTGAGCTTAAGCCTTGAATACTTCCTTTTTTGTTTTTTTTTATTACCTATTTTCGTTACTACGGCAGCGAATTACGTCAGCGGGCGTGACAAAGTTGTATACGGGTGTCCTCAACGAAGCCTGTCGGCTGACTGAGCGAGCAGCGAGCTCTGTGAGGTGGCTGATAGCGGCAAAGTGCACTCCCGCTCAACAAAACGTTTTTTTTATTAAAACAATATGTTTTTAATTAATAAATAACTGCATAGGACCTCGAGGGAACTTATTAGGGACATGGAAATAAAAAATTAGTGTGGTACATTATATAACTACTGAATGAAATTGATTATAGTCAAGGCGGTCACAGGTAAATTTACAGATTCGAGGGAACTTTGGGATTATTTTCTATCGAGCCGAATTTACTCAATCGTGTTTTGGAGAGCTGACATCCCTAGTCAATATACTTAATAATAATTATCCATTTAAAAAATTGGGAAAACTTTGTTAACACCGTTGCAAAATTGGTTCGAAATATGTCAAAATTATGTATTTTGAGTCCCACTTCACCTTAAGGGCTTTAGTAATTATACCAACAGATATCGATCGTGAACTGCAACGACATCCAGTGCATAATAGTTATTCTATTTATTTTACCAGCATTCTAACAAGAATAACGATTAATTTTAATAGACTTTCCTTTTCTTCATAATGCTAACGCAAAACCTAACGCTAGGTGGCTGTTTTACTGGCAATGACTAGAACTTATTTAGTTAAACTAGAGAAATTCAGAGTGTGGAGTACGACTATTTCGGCTAAGCAAAGGGCAATTAGTAGCCTAACAGGCAATGCAATTATTAGCCTAAATGGCAAGGGCAATATGCAGCCTAACAATAGTTGTTACTGGCAAGTAATGACTATAGCTCAGTTCGTAGATGAATCAGATTTGGTGACAAAGAGCGGCTATTTCGAATAGGCGATAGGCAAATGGATTGGTAGTCTACAGTAGTTGTTGTAACTGGCAATGGCTATTTCGCTACACGAATTAGAATTAGTGGCAAAGACGGGCTACATCAGATAGGAAAAGGCAATTAGTGGCACCCACCTCAAATTATCTGTGCAGCTTTTAGTGCATCTCAGCCTTGTTGTTCATAGCTGACAATCTCGGGGAGCATCTGTCTCCATCAAGCGCCGCAGCACGTTGCTACCGCGCGCTGTAGTTTTAAGTGTTCCGGGGTGAAAATCTTCACAGCTGAAGCGCCGGCGCCGCGACGTGCCTGTTGGCACTAATTCGGAATTCCACTGACTTCAGCTTGACAAAGCGGTTGATGCAGTCGGATTTTTGCAATGCGGTAGTCCGATTTTTGCAATGCGGTAGTCCGATTCTTGATATCGGGGCTTTTATACAGGTGGGCTCTTACTGAAGGTATATACATGGGTAGGTAGCAGGTTATTCAAGAAGAAAACTGGTTCATATTCATACGGCAGTTGTGTTCTCTGGAGGCATCTTGTAAAACATTTCATAAATACCCACATTGTTTTTGGATGTGCGCCGTGTAACTTTTGCTTCGATTGTCCACGTGGAATCGAGGTTTGCGAGGTAGAGGCACTATTGTTGTCGACAGGCCTACTTCAAAGTGGATTTTTCTTCTTCAAAACTGACAGTCTTCATGGTTTCTTCTCGAAGTATCCCACTTCTGATTGTAACAGAAGGGGCAATTAAACACTTCAGGACTCGGCTAATTACTTTATTTTCCATATAGGCACACAATAAATTGGGCAGAGCTTCGGCTAGTCTTAGTATACAGTACAGAATGACCCGACAAATGGCTCGCACTCGCTTTTATACACACACTCTCTAGTATACACTCTGAAATTACGTCACTTCTTATGTCAACTGTCATAGTGATTTAAGGGCGGCGTAACAGAAGTATATAAGAGGCGAAACGATGCTAGCCCGCCTAGGTCGCTCGCCCACCTGGTGTCGGTGTGGCTTGCGCTGGTTGCCACTTCGATTGCTGTGTCGTATTCTTTTTTGAAAATCTTTCTTACTAGCTGTTCCCCGCGGCTTCGGCCGCGTAGAAGTCGATTCGTGTAAAATCGTAACCAACCTTTTGCGCAGTCGGTTTCTATTTTGTTAGGTAAGTACCTTTTGTTTTCACTATTTTTAGTGACGTGTACACTGAAAAGCTATTTATCTAGGTGTAAAGTTCTCGACAGTACAAATTAATCAAGCCCAAACACAAGGTAACTGCTGTATATTGTTAGGGAATTCTCTCTACTGTATTTCGTCTCCATCATCAGATCGACTGCAGACCTTTATTAAGTTGTACTAATTTAAAGCCCTTAATAAATAAAATAACAAATGCCTTAGAGGCCCCTACAATTTTTAGAAGTTCCCTTCGATTTCTCCAGGATGCCATCATCAGATCCTGACTTCCTTAAAATGGATCCACCTTGGGAGCATTCATTTTCGAACGAAAAAAGAAAATTTCAAATCGGTCCATCAACGACGAAGTTCTGCGCTAACAAACATTAAACAAAAAAAAATCGTCGAATTGAGTAACCTCCTCCTTTTTTGAAGTCGGTTAAAAAAGCGTTACGGATCCTCATTGAAGATCAGTGCCCCTCTTACTATCCTATAACATCCTATTGACCTAGATATTGCTAGGGCCATCGATAGAGTACTAAGTATGTGGCCAGCTTCCTGCACGGGCGACGTATGCGTTTTTTTCTGAAATGGTCAGGCTTCCTGCTTTTTGCAAGTAAATGCCGGAGTAGGTACCGCAGGGGTCGGTATTGTCTCCAACTATCTTTGTTCTGCATGTCAATGACATGCTGTCCCTTGGGTGTATTCATTGTTATGCTGACGATGTCAATTCCAGAAAAATACAGACGTGTGCGTTTACAGCTAAGAAGTCCATTTTCCTCTCTTCAGAACGTTACGGTTCCACTAAAGGACAAACTAAAAAAGTCGAGATCTCCGGCATAGACGACCGGCGTGATCTCAATCATTAAAACTAAATAAGAGCTCCTCACGCCACACCAGCGGTGTTTGCTGTACAAGACGCAGATTTGCTCTTGCGTCGGATACTGCTCTCACTTTTGGCGATGCACTCTGAGAGGTAGGTACCTACTAGACCAGGCCTTCCCAACCCTTTTCAGGTTACGGCGCCCTTTTAAGTTTTGAAAATTTTCACGGCGCCCTCACATGCCTCGTGAAATCGGTCTGATTGGCCCGGCCCCGATTGTGGCGTTACCCTACCTTGGTTGCTCAAGTCGCACTTTCCAAGTCTCTATGATTTCCTTAAGTAGCTAGGCCCACTGAGCAGCTAGGACCACTGAGCCAGGGAAGCTGTCTGTGACCATGTCGCCGCCTATATTACCACCTCTCTCAACTAAGACACTTCAAGGCGGTCAACGTGGTGAGGATTCAGACACCAAGTAGACTAGTTAAAAAAACAAAAAGGGAACTATACAGACAGACCCTTTTTTAACGAGTTCAAACGAGTTTTGGAGTGGAGACCGCGACTTGGCGAACGACGAATAGGACGTCCACGCGCCAGATACACCGACGACCTGGACCGTGTGGTGTTAGTTGGGAGAAGCCTGCGTCTAGCAGTGGACTGTCATAGGCTGATTTGATTGATAAATTGCATGTTTATGATATTTTTTATTATCTTTACTTTTTTTACGTACATAGGGGCGCCGCGTGGAGCGCCTGGCGGCGCGGCGCCGCCGCCGGCGCCCGTGTTGAGAACCCCTGTACTAGAGTGATTGATGCCGCCCACTCCTCTCCGATCCCGAACAACGCATGCCAGGCAGAGGTGCCACTCATACACAGTGGAGAGAATCTGCGCCAGAACTCGCAAGATTCGATTCACAAGATCGTTCCTCTGTCGAACAATGCCGGGTTCTTTAAGCGAAACGTTAAGAGGCACATCACAGGGCCGCCAACTTGAGGACCACTGTCAGAAGTCTTACGGACTATGAGAGTGGCCCCTAATCACTAGATGCATCATTACTTTCCATCAGGCTGGCGACGTCAATTTGGTGAGCTATGATAAAAAAAGATGTGTGTCACTCGATGACTGTCGGGCTAAAGCTATTGCATAGCATTTTTTATCAACTATGCTAGTATAATTATTTCTACAATAGAATATTTTAAGGCCTATGTTCAACAAAGTAAAGTACCAAGTACCTACTTGACTGTTGACCTTTGGGCTTTTGGCCTTTTGGACCCCACCTCACCTTACTCCACCCCACTCCACCTAACCTCACCCCACCCCACCCTACACACCTCAGCCCACCCCACCTCACCCTACTTCACTTCATATACATAGGTAGGTACACGTTATGCAAACGCTCACGTGTAGGTTCACGTAGGTATATGAACTTATGAAGTGAGAGATACACGAACATGGCCGAGCGTGGCTGAAGGTAGCAGAGTGTTAAGTTATTTTCGTTACGGAATTTCTCGATTCGGTCTCCACGCTCAAGGCCCGCGATAGAAGCTATGCAATAGCTTAAAAATAATCTGCAATCACCAACATTACAAACATTGAGGCAGATCAAATGTGTATATGGCATACCCGCATACAGTACTGGACCCAGAAAGGAGCCTTTCGGAACGCCACTGCTAATCGCATGATCATGTCTCGCCCACTCTACAGATCTCTGCAAAATCGCTCCAATCCATGTCAGTAACTTACCTCGGACTCCCACTCGGAGCCTTTGTAGATTGTGACCTTATCGAAAGCTTTCTCGTAGTACAAATTTTGACATTTTGTCAATAGGCTCCCTAATAAAATTTACAGTCCACGGCGACAAACATGTGAAAGAAACGTCATATCAAGCTAGGTACTGTAGAATGATGTGGCCAGAAACTATGTTATTGATCAGTGATAACCTACCGAGAGCAAAGAAGTTAACTTTCACTATGGCCTTGCACACTACACTGGTCAAGCTAATAGGCCCGTGATAATAAGTATAAGGGTTCCGTTTTTACCTTTCGAGGTAAGGAACCCTAAAAAGAAGACGTAGTACTTATTGTCTCATTAAAGGTCTTTGGGAGTGCAAGTGTTATTACAGTGCCATCTAGCGCTAATGAGATAGTGATCGCCGACAGCCACTTTCTTCCATCACACCGCTCAGCACAGTGTTCATACGCACACTTCGCATCCAGGGCTTTCAAGCATGGCAAGGTACCCTAAGGGCTTACTTCCACGCACGCTCAGCTAGTGTAACGTGCTCCCGTGCTACATGCCTCGGTTTTTCACATGCCCACTGTATATGTTTCCTGTGGGGAACTTACATTTAAAGGGTCACCACCACGAGTGTAACGTGGCCACTTTCTATCAGATGCATTTGCTTGGTTTTCTGTTGTACTATGCAGGTTTAAATCTTTGTTTCTAACAGGTAATAGAGATATACAAATAATAAAGGACTCTCCTTTTCATTTATTAGACTTAATAAGTACAAAAGACATTAGAACTTATATAGGTTTGATCTTAAAATGAAGGCCAATAAGGGAGAACACCAAACATTTCAGATCTTGAACTAGATAATAGAAGCCACGAAGACCTTCTGGATCGCGAGACTGATTGACATCCACTAATGACCCCGTTTTGGATGTAGTGAATGAAATGTGCTCCTCACCTATCACTATCTCCAGTTCCTGTGAACAAATGATAAATTTAATCATATTTATAGTTCCCCACACAAAATAAGCGCAATAAATGACGTCGACTTGCCGACACCAGCTCCTATTTAACCTAGATAATAATAATATAATGAATGCTCTAAAAATTGTTAATTTAATTTTAAGTTTAGAATGTATACTTTTAGTCAAAACTACTGTAATGTATGTAGATTTAATTTAATTTGCTCCAAATTAATTAGTGGTCTGCTGTTTTCTTCTAAATTAAACTCTTGAAAAAAAGGTTTCAGGTCACAGTCCACAATACTATTAAATGTGAACCTCAACTATAATGTATTGTGTTGAGTCATGTTACATTTAAAACTAGCTGTAAGTTCTCTGTAATTTTTAATATAAAATTAGAGCCCCAATGATGTGCAGCTTCCTCAGCATGAAGGGCTCGTGGTTGTTACAATTGTTATGGTATGACACACAAACAATATCTTCAACGGCTCAGTTCTTGGAAAGTAATTCTCCACTGTATCATTGGGGAACTTTTGCCTGCAGGCATTGTTTTGGATTGATTAAGAGAATCATTACACTCATACATGCAGTAAATTGGGAATATAGAATATGCACTAAAACACTAGAGACAAAGATGTTACAAGGAGATAGTAGGACTGCTGATGAGTCAGTACTGTGTCATCTCAATGTGACATAATGACTTGGTATGAGGTACAGGAGAGAGGAGAGTCAAAAGCAAATATTGCCTCCACTGATATCAACTACACAGTATTGTGACAGTAAAAAAGAAGTTCATTTTGGCACACTCATCTCTTATTGATGGGGCAATTAAACAGTGCAGCGCTGTACCAGAATATTGGTCAGTGTCTGAAGCAGCTAAAAAAACCGGAATTAAGAAAAGAGAGAAGGAACTTAGGAAACTAGTTAGCTATTGCTAACATCCCAGTGCATGATCAACACACCAAACATGTTGAATCAGATAGCTATTATTATAAAGGGTGTAGTGGGGCCCTACCAACACCATCGGGCCCAAGTCAACCTCACATGCAAGCTCGTGCACCTGCTGAACAACAGACGAGGCTCTGACGGCGGTGGTCCATTTCAACACGGCGATGGGCTCACCACCTGTCACGTGGGACCAAATTGTACACGGTGAAATGTGGGCCGGTATAGGCCTCTGCCAACCCCTTCGGGGATAAAGGCGTGAGTATATGTATGTATGTATGTATGTATTATTATAAAGTCAGAGTATTAAGAAACAGGGGATCCATGAGATACTTTGATCTAATGTGGTCTTGAGCCTCAGCCCTGTGGCACGAAATAGCACATAATGCATTAACATGCTGTCATGCATGCATGAATATTTAGTTGTGCGAACTGAAGTGATTGATGTTCATAACTCTAATGTGTGTGCTGTCATACGTGAATGATGGGGGGATAAGTTTTGACAGACATGCATGAGCTGCAGGATTGACATGTAAACTAGGTGCTACTTACCAAATCCACACTGAGTCTTTGGCGAAACAGAATATCGCCATAAGAAAAAAAAAACAAACTGTGCTTACATGCATGCATGATAGGTTAATAGAAATATATGAAGTACACAATAAGCAGCATCCTGCTGCATGATTGTCTATTGAGCGCATAGCAAGTTTTTCCAGGGTCGGCAGCACGAGAGTGGCAACTCTAGTGTTGCAAACATTCATAGGCTGCGGTGACCACCAGTCCTTCTGGTGGGCCGTCTGTCTGCCACATCAGTGGTATAAAAAAAATTAATAGCCATTCACAAGGGAAAATTTTTGTTGGTTAGTAAAGGTTCTGTGAATGCAAGTATAATAAGATTTGATAGAACAGTATTGAACACACATTGAAAGTATGGGGTTCTTCAGAAGGGGTCTTAGAAAGTTTTAACAGGGTCGGCAGCACACGAGTGGAGCCTCTGGTGTTGCAAAGGTCATAAGCTGCAGTGACCACCAGTCCTTCTGGTGGGCTGTATGCTTGTATGCCAACTTAGTGGTGTAATAAAAATAAGAGCTGCTTTTTATGTCTTTTTTGTAGTGGTTCAAAGAACAAATACTACAGCAATAAACGTTCTTATTGGGGACTTGCACACAAAAAATGTGATTTCTTGCGTTTAACTCATAGGGCGCGGGTGCGACTAGGACTTGGAAAGATTTTTTAATAACCTATGAAAAATGTCAAACTTGATACTTGCACCCTGGAGATTGGTGCTACCTACCTTATGCCGCAAATTTATCAATCACATTAACTAACGCAGACTAAGGAAGATTCCTGACACATTCTTGCAAGGATTACATGAGGGGCACGGCGGCAGACGGATAAGTGAAGGCCATAGGGCCCTAGTCGGATCGAATCTGCCATGAAATCCGTGGGGAAAAAGAAAAAAAAAAGTTACATACCTGTCTACCAACTCTGTCTGGTTGTGGCCACAATCGGTCGTCTTCATGCATGATTTCAGAGTCAACTATTACCCTTTTCAATTCTTCCATTACACAAGGGTGAACGTATGCTTCTTTGCGAATCATGGTATCATTTTTGTAATTTGAATTATTGGCGTATCTTAATTTGCCATCAGGCCGGAATTCAAATTCTAAAAATTCGTGGCCAAACTTTCCTTTGTGACCCACATAGTAACGTATATAAAAATCTGAAGACATTATTGCTTGTGTGATGAAAACTTTGTCATAAATATCGCGACACGCAATACTTATAAAATCCCAACAATCCTTGGTTCAATTTATTAATTTACCTCGTATATTTTTTCCAACAGAAGCGTGACAACAGCTTTTGATTGAGTGAGTTGGAGTGAGTGAACAAATGAACAATGAGTGAATGAAAAGGTGAACGAGTAGTAGTAGTAGTTTTATTTATCCATTTTCGGATAGGCAAAGGCAATTTGAGCCATACAGCCTAGTCTTACATTTATTATATCTTCATTTTTCAAGTCACAGTCCTCGTCCTCTAAGGGCGAGCGCCCACTGCTTTGCGATCCGATGCGTTCCGATCCGTTTGCCGTGCCGCAACGCAAACGCAAGTATGGGTGCGCACACTGCTGCAAAAGAATCGCACGTTTCGCCAGCACTTTTTTTTTTAATTGTTTTGTGGCTTGGTTATTTAGACCCGAAAATGTTTTGATAGGAATCGATTGGTTATAGGAATTTCAACTTTTTAATCGATGTTTAACGCTATTTATGAGACTTCGCCGTCCATCTGTCTGTCTGTCCATCACGAGGCTGTATCTCATGAACGTAGATAGCTAGCGAGCGGTTTTTTTTACAGATTATGTGTTTCTTTTGGCGCTAAACAATAAAAAATACTAAAATATTTATATTATTATTTAAGGTCTCCGATCTCCAATACAGCAAACATTTTTGACGTTTTTTGGAACGGAACTCAAGTAAGATTTAAATCACTTTACATGCTCCGATTGAGCTTAAACTTGGAATACTTATTTAACTGCAATGACAATACTATAAGATGGTATGCTGGACCTGGTGTGAAGGTAAAATCTCAAGGTCGTCATAGTATCAACTTCTCAACAAAAAAAGTCCAAGCCTCTAAGGGGTTTTTCCGTATACTGAGTACGAATTACATGAAAATTCGGCAATCCAATGTAGCTGAAGCGCTGCAATTACAAAATTTCATGATGGGTATAGTTTTAGGGTTTTTTTTAATACGTTGAGTACGAATTACATGATAATTTAGCATTACAATATGGCCGCCGGGCTGTAAATACAAAATGTCATGATGGGTATCGTTTTAGGGGTTTTTTAGTACGCTGAGTACGAATTATGTGATAATTTTGCAATCCAATATGGCCACCGGGCTGTAATTACAAAATTTCACGATGGGTATCGTTTAAGGGGTTTTTCGTATGCTGAGTACGAATTACATTATAAAATTGCAATCCAATATGGCCGTCGCGCCGTAATAACAAAATTTCATGATGCGTATCGTTAAAGGGGTTTTTTAGTATGCTGAGTACGAATTACATGACAATTTTGTAATCCAACATGGCCGCCGCACTGTAATTACAAAATTTCATGATAGGTATGGTTTAAAGGGTTTTTTAGTATGCTGAGTACGAATTACATGATAATTTTGCAGTTCAATATGGCCGCTGCGCCGAAATCGCAAAACTTCATGATGGGTATCGTTTAAGGGGTTTTTTGGCATGCTGTGTACGAATCACGTGTCAATTTTGCAATACAATATGGCCGCTGCGCCGTAATCAAAAAATTTTCATGATGGGTATCGTTTAAGGGGTTTTTTGGTATGCTCATACAAATTAAATGGTAATTTAGCGATCAAATATGGCCGCCGCGCCGTAATAACAAAATTTTATGATGCATATCGTTTTAGGGGTTTTTCAGTATGCTGAGTACGAATTACATGACAATTTTGTAATCCAATATGGCTGCCGCACTGTAATTACAAAATTCCATGATGGATATGGTTTAAAGGATTTTTTAGTGTGCTGAGTACAAATTACATTATAAAATTGCAATCCAATATGGCAGTCGCGCCGTTATAACAAAATTTCATGATGCGTATCGTTTTAGTGGTTTTTTAGTATGCTGAGTACGAATTACATGACAATTTTGTAATCCAATATGGTCGCCGCACTGTAATTACAAAATTTCATGATACGTATGGTTTAAAGCGTTTTTTAGTATGCTGAGTACGAATTACATAATAATTTTGCAGTCCAATATGGCCGCTGCGCCGTAATCACAAAACTTCATGATGGGTATCGTTTAAGGGGTTTTTTGGTATGCTGTGTACGAATCACAAGTCAATTTTGCAGTCCAATATGGCCGCTGCGCCGTAATTACAAAATTTCATGATGGGTATCGTTTAAGGGGTTTTTTGGTATGCTAATTACAAATTCAATGGTAATTTAGCGATCCAATATGGCCGCCGCGCCGTAATATAAAAAAATCATAATGGGTATCGTTTAAGGGGCTTTTTCGTATGCTGAGTACGAATTACATAATAGTAGGATCTCGGACTCTTCCTGGGCGACACGCCGTAGAGGAGAAGAGACGGCAACTCGTGGCGGATCTTGACCGGGACCTGGGTCACATTGCCCAATGGGGTTCAGACAACCTGGTCGAGTTCAATGCCGGGAAAGCACAGGCGTGTGCGTTTACAGCTAAGAAGTCCCCATTCCCACCCCTACCCTCTCTTTAGAACATTACGGTTCCACTAAAGGACAACCTGAAGATCCTCGGTATAGACGTCCAGCGTGAGCTCAATCACAAAAAATCCATAGAGCGTTGTATTGGGCTGGCCTCGCGGAAACTAGGAGTCCTAAATAAGGGTAGATGGTACTTCACGCCACATCAGAGATGTCTAGTGTACAAGACGCAGATTCGCTCCTGCGTCGAATACTGTTCTCACCTTTGGGATGACTCTGCGAGGTACTTGCTGGACACCCTTGATGCTATGCAGAGACGTGCTATCCGAATAATTGGTCGTCCTGAGGTGACGGGAGGCCTAGAACCGTTGGCGCAGCGAAGAACCATACCATCCTTGGCTGCCTTCTAACGAATGTATCACGGCGAATGTTCTGTGCAGCTCTTCAACCTGATCCCACCCTCTCCTTTCCGATCCCGAACAACGCGTACCGGGCAGAGATGCTACTCATACACAGTGGAGAGAATCTTCGCCAGAACAGAGCGTTTCAAAAGATCGTTCCTATGCTGAATTATAAAAACCTGGAACGACCTGCCCGCACACGTGTTTCCCTCATCTTACAACCCCGGGTTCTGTAAGAGGAGCGTGAAGAGGATCATCACAAAGCCGCTAACTTGAGGACCACTGTCAAAAGTGGCCCTTAATCGCTAGATGCGCCACGGCTTTCCATCAGGCTAGCGGCGACGTCAATTTGGCGAGTTAAATATAAAAAAAAAACAAAAGTATTTTTAATTTAAGTTGTTTGATATATTATGTCAGTAAGTTCAGAACTTTTAACTTACCTACTTATCATGTTTGTGAAAAAAAAGTAGTTACATAGAATTTTAATCACAGTAAAGTAGTTACATAGAAGTTTAAATGCGATTTTTGATACATTTGAACCCTCTTTTAAATCTCTGGTATATAATAAGCACTTACTCACTAAAACCACACGTGCCCGATCACTGCACGATCAGAAACCATGGGTAGGCCCTCAAAAGGATTTGCCAGGATTTCCCTTGACTACCATTGCGGCCTCTCCTAAGGGGTTAGAGTCTTTTCCTTTGACTGCCTCTGTGGCGCAGTCGATAGTGATACCGCCTGCGGCGCTGGAGGTCGTGGGTTCGATTCCCACCGGAGACAAATATTTGTGTGACCCATAAATGTTTGTCTCAAGAGCCTGGGTGTTTCTATGTATAATATGAATGCATTTAAAAAGTATTTAAGTATTAATATCCGTGGTCTGGTACCCATAACATAAGCAGGTTATTCCTAGCTTACTTTGGGATCAGATAGCATTGTATGAAATGTCCGCGAATATTTATATTTATCTTACTTCTTACTAATATTATAAATGCGAAAGTTTGTGAGTGTGGATGTTTGTTACTTTTTCACGCTCAAACCGCTGACCGGATCGGGCTGAAATTTGGTACAGGGATACATTATAGTTTGGAATAACACATAGGGTACCTTTTATCCCGGGAATAACTTCCCGCGGGAACAAATTTTACGCGGGCGAAGCTGCGGGCATCAGCTAGTTTATATATATTTTATATTATTATTTTATGACTTTAGGGGTTGTTCGGGTGTTTAGCCGCTTCTTGGGACGATCGGCGCGCGTAAAACTTTCACGCCACGCTGCATTATTGAACCTACTTTTGTAAGCAGAAGGTGAGCGGTGGTGGACGGTGAGCAGTCCCCTCGCCGTCCTAAGGCCCCCGGTCATGAAGGCCGATAGTCTTGGGCGCAGAGAAGTCTACGGCGCCTTCATCGCAGACTGTGGAGTTCGGGTGGGTGATGGCCTGATTGAAACTTTTTCCCACCCTTGTGGGACCTCGATTTCCAGCGCCTCTATGCGACATTTAAACAATGAGTCTAGAGGCATCGCTTCTAGGTTCCAAAGAGGGGTCCCAACTTGGAGATATTCCATGCAGTATCCTCTTATTACTCTGACGGCTCCTCGTTCCCCTTACTTGGGAACCTAATACGAGAATGCCGCTGTTCAAACCCCCCCCCCCCCTTTCAGTTTTGAGATTACACTTTGGTGTCCGACGTCCGGCCGGCTAACGGTGTCCGAAATTCCATCCGCTAATAAGTACGAGCCCCAGATACTTCATCAAGGGCTCGATACCGATGCTAATGCCCCCTACTTGTATGCTGGATCTATAATGTGGCTCTTCCAATGTCAGTAAAAGCACAAAGTCTCAGATTTCGGAGGGGCGACCACTAAACCCAACCGTCATAGAAGACTTCCAACGATAAAGTTATTCGGAGAATAAGCCCTCTGAAGCAGTCGTTAGATGCTGCGTTCCGATTTACTCCAATATTAAGAGGGGCCACTATCAAAGGCCAGATGTGGCCCACGGGCCACTGTTCGAATATAGCAGCCTTAAACGATACCCATAATGAAATTTTGTAATTACGGCGCGTCGGCTACTTTTGAATAGCAAAATTATTATGTAATTCGTACATAGCATACGAAAAAACCCCTTAAACGATACCCAGTATGATTTTTTTATATTACGGCGCGGTGGCCATATTGGATCGCTAAATTACCATTGAATTTGTTATTAGTATACCAACAAACCCCTTAAACGATACCCATCATAAAATTTTGTGATTACGGCGCAGCGGCCATATTGGATTGCAAAATTGACACGTGATTCGTACACAGCATACCAAAAAACCCCTTAAACGATACCCATCATGAAGTTTTGTAATTTCGGCGCAGCGGCCATATTGGACTGCAAAATAATCATGTAATTCGTACTCAGCATACTAAAAAACCCTTTGAACCATATCCATCATGGAATTTTGTAATTACAGTGCGGCGGCCATATTGGATTACAAAATTGTCATGTAATTCGTACTCAGCATACTAAAAAACCCCTAAAACGATATGCATCATGAAATTTTGTTATTACGGAGCGGCGGCCATATTGGATTGCAATTTCATAATGTAATTCGTACTCAGCATACGAAAAACCCTTAAAACGATGCCCGTCATGAAATTTTGTAATTACGGCGCGGCGGCCATATTGGATTACAAACTATTATGTTCGTAATTGGTACTCAGCATACTAAAAACTCTTAACTGATCCATTAGCCATCGTCCATTACCCATCACCAGTCACCCATCAGATGACCCATCATATGATCATCCATCACCTATCAACCTTCACCTGTAAAATTTCCGCTACATCTATATGCTTGTCTGCCATTTTAGTAGTATTTAAAAAAAAATCGGCTAAGTGTGAGTCGCACCCGCGCACAGGGGGTACCGTTCCGTACGACCATTCTAAAGCCCAAATACCGCTTATCCTTTTTTAATTACTATTGTGACCTTCATCAGGACTTGGCACCATCATCAGACTTGGCTTACCAAATTTTATATTTTTGCCTTGTACGCATCAACACGATTCTAAGGAGCCCAAACACTGCGGATTTATTTTTATAATTATTATGGTGAACTTCACCAGGACTTGACTCCATCATCGGACTTGGTTGACTAAATATGATGTATTTGCCATGTACGCATCAAGACCATTCTATAGAGCCCAAACACTTATATGTCTGTATATTTAGTTATTTTCATGACCTTCACTTTGACTTGGCTCCATCATCACACTTGGTTTACTATCCTCCATGATCTTTTTACCATGTACGCATCTAGACCATTCAAAAACTCAAACGCTATGGGTTTATCTTTTTTAATTAGTATTTCGACCTTCACCAGAACTGGACTTCATCATCAGACTTGGTTCACCATCCCCTATTATATATTTGCCAAGTACACAAAAACACCAGTCTAAACGTCAAAACGCTATGGGATTATCTTGTTTCGTTGAGAAGTTTGGTACTATGGCGACCTTCAGGGTTCGCCTTTACACCAGGTCTAAAATACCATCATATTGTACTCTCCCCGAAACTACAGATGTATTTTAAATTTCAGCTCATTCGGAGCATGAGAAGTGGGTCAAATCTTACTTGCAAAATTTGTACCCTACATACCTACACACATACATAGCAAGTTAAATAAAAGCTTGTTAAAAAAGTTTTAATTATAATAAAAATAATTTTCATAGTTGATTTACATTTTTTTTCTAAACTTACCAATCATATAAAATAATTTCTTCGCTGTATAAGTATTTGTAATATAAAATCCTTGAAATCAAATTAAACTAACTAACTATACTGTTTGCAGACATGGACATTGCTACTTCAAAGACAATTATTAAAAAAAAAAAGTCGCCGCAGCCAGCCGCCGCAAAAAGTTGCGGCAGTCGTACGATTTTTTATCAGCAGTGTGCGCACTTCTATGAATCTCTATGTGTTACAGATTTGCGGCAAACGCAACGCACCGGAACGCAAAGCGGTGGGCGCTCGCCCTAAGGGCGAGCGCCCACTGCTTTGCGATCCGATGCGTTCCGATCCGTTTGCCGTGCCGCAACGCAAACGCTAGTATGGGTGCGCACACTGCTGCAAAAGAATCGCACGTTTTGCCAGCACTTTTTTTTTTTAAATTGTTTTGTGGCTTGGTTATTTAGACCCGAAAATGTTTTGATGGGAATCGATTGGTTATAGGACTTTCACCTTTTTAATCGATGTTTAACGCTATTTAAGAGACTTCGCCGTCCATCTGTCTGTCTGTCCATCACGAGGCTGTATCTCATGAACGTAGATAGCTAGAGAGCGGATTTTTTTTACAGATTATGTGTTTCTTTTGGCACTAAACAATAAAAAATACTAAAAACAGCTTATTTATATTAATATTTAAGGTCTCCGATCTCCAATACAGCAAACATTTTTGACGTTTCTTGGAACGGAACTCGAGTAAGATTTAAACCACTTCTCATGCTCCGATTGAGCTTAAACTTTTTTTACAGATTATGTGTTTCTTTTGGCACTAAACAATAAAAAATACTAAAAAAAGCTTATTTATATTAATATTTAAGGTCTCCGATCTCCAATACAGCAAACATTTTTGACGTTTTTTGGAACGGAACTCGAGTAAGATTTAAACCACTTCTCATGCTCCGATTGAGCTTAAACTTGGAATACTTATTTAACTGCAATGACAATACTATAAGATGGTATGCTGGACCTGGTGTGAAGGTAAAATATCAAGGTCGTCATAGTATCAACTTCTCAACAAAAAAAGTCCAAGCCTCTAAGGGGGTTTTCCGTATACTGAGTACGAATTACATGAAAATTCGGCAATCCAATATGGCTGAAGCGCTGCAATTACAAAATTTCATGATGGGTATAGTTTTAGGGTTTTTTTTAGTACGCTGAGTACGAATTACATGATAATTTAGCATTACAATATGGCCGCCGGGCTGTAAATACAAAATTTCATGATGGGTATCGTTTTAGGGGTTTTTTAGTACGCTGAGTACGAATTACATGATAATTTTGCAATCCAATATGGCCACCGGGCTGTAATTACAAAATTCCATGATGGGTCTCGTTTAAGGGGTTTTTCGTATGCTGAGTACGAATTACATTATAAAATTGCAATCCAATGTGGCCGTGGCGCCGTAATAACAAAATTTCATGAAGCGTATCGTTTTAGGGGTTTTTTAGTATGCTGATTACGAATTACATGACAAAATTTCATGATAGGTATGGTAGAAATGGTATTTTGTATGCTGAGTACGAATTACATGATAATTTTGCATTCAAATATGGCCGCTGCGCCGTAATCACAAAACTTCATGATGGGTATCGTTTAAGAGGTTTTTTGGTATGCCGTGTACGAATCACAAGTCAATTTTACAATCCAATATGGCCACTGCGCCGTAATCACAAAATTTCATGATGGGTATCGTTTAAGGGGTTTTTTGGCATGCTGTGTACGAATCACGATTCAATTTTGCAATACAGTATGGCCGCTGCGCCGTAATCAAAAAACTTCATGATGGGTATCGTTTAAGGGGTTTTTTGGTATGCCGTGTACGAATCACAAGTCAATTTTGCAATCCAATATGGCCACTGCGCCGTTATCACAAAATTTCATGATGGGTATCGTTTAAGGGGTTTTTTGGTATGCTGAGTACGAATTACATGACAATTTTGTAATCCAATGTGGCCGCCGCACTGTAATTACAAAATTTCATGATGGATATGGTTTAAAGGGTTTTTTAGTGTGCTGAGTACAAATTACATTATAAAATTGCAATCCAATATGGCCGTCGCGCCGTAATAACAAAATTTCATGATGCATATCGTTTTAGGGGTTTTTTAGTATGCTGAGTACGAATTGCATGACAATTTTGTAATCCAATATGGCCGCCGCACTGTAATTACAAAATTTCATGATAAGCATGGTTTAAAGCGTTTTTTAGTATGCTGAGTACGAATTACATGATAATTTTGCAGTCCAATATGGCCGCTGCGCCGTAATCTCAAAACTTCATGATGGGTATCGTTTAAGGGGTTTTTTGGTATGCTGTGTACGAATCACGTGTCAATTTTGCAATCCAATATGGCCGCTGCGCCGTAAATACAAAATTTCATGATAGGTATCATTTAAGGGGTTTTTTGGTATGCTAATTACAAATTCAATGGTAATTTAGCGATCAAATATGGCCGCCGCGCCGTAATATAAAAAAGTCATAATAGGTATCGTTTAAGGGGTTTTTTCGTATGCTGAGTACGAATTACATAATAGTAGGATCTCGGACTCTGCCTGGGCGACACAGCGTGGAGGAGAAGAGACGGCAACTCGTGGCGGCTCTTGACCGGGACCTGGGTCACATTGCCCAATGGGGTTCAGACAACCTGGTCGAGTTCAATGCCGGGAAAGCACAGGTGTGTGCGTTTACAGCTAAGAAGTCCCCATTCCCACCCCTACCCTCTCTTCAGAACATTACGGTTCCACTAAAGGACAACCTGGAGATCCTCGGTATAGACGTCCGGCGTGAGCTCAATCACAAAAACTACATAGAGCGTTGTATTGGGCTGTCCTCGCGGAAACTAGGAGTCCTAAATAAGGGTAGATGGTACTTCACGCCACATCAGAGATGTCTAGTGTACAAGACGCAGATTCGCTCCTGCGTCGAATACTGTTCTCACCTTTGGGATGACTCTGCGAGGTACTTGCTGGACGCCCTTGACGCTATGCAGAGACGTGCTATCCGAATAATTGGTTGTCCTGAGGTGACGGGAGGCCTAGAACTGTTGGCGCAGCGAAGAACCATAGCGTCCTTGGCTGCCTTCTAACGAATGTATCACGGCGAATGTACTGTGTAGCTCTTCAACCTGATCCCACCCTCTCCTTTCCGATCCCGAACAACGCGTACCGGGTAGAGATGCCACTCATACACAGTGGAGAGAATCTTCGCCAGAACAGAGCGTTTCAAAAGATCGTTTCTATGCCGAATTATAAAAACCTGGAACGACCTGCCCGCACACGTGTATCCCTCATCTTACAACCCCGGGGTCTGTAAGAGGAGCGTGCTCATCACAAGGCCGCTAACTTGAGGACCACTGTCAGAAGTGGCCCTTAATCGCTAGATGCGCCACGGCTTTCCATCAGGCTAGTGGCGACGTCAATTTGGCGAGTTAAATATAAAAAAAAAACAAAAGTATTTTTAATTTAAGTTGTTTGACATGTTATGTCAGTAAGTTCAGAACTTTTAACTTAGCTACTTATCATGTTTGTAAAAAAGAAAGTAGTTACATAGAATTTTATGTTTAAATGCAATTTTTGATACATTTGAACCCTTTTTGAAATCTCTAGTGAATAATAAGCTTTTACTCACTAAAACCACACGTTCCCGATCACTGCACGGTCAGAAACCATGGATAGGCCCTCAAAAGGATTTGCCAGGATTTCCCTTGACTACCATTGCGGCCTCTCCTAAGGGGTTAGTCTTTTCCTTTGACTGCCTCTGTGGCGCAGTCGATAGTGATACCGCCTGCAGCGCTGGAGGTCGTGGGTTCGATTCCCACCGGAGACAAATATTTGTGTGACCCATAAATGTTTGTCTCAAGAGTCAGGGTGTTTCTATGTATAATATGCATGCATTTAAAAAGTATATAAGTATTAATATCCGTGGTCTGGTACCCATAACACAAGCAGGTTATTCCTAACTTACTTTGGCATCAGATAGCATTGTGTGAAATGTCCGTGAATATTTATATTTATTTATTTATATTTTATATTATTATTTTATGTCTTTAGGGGTTGTTCGGGTGTTATCTCGCTTCTTGGGACGATCGGCGCGCGTAAAGCTTTCACGTCACGCTGCTTTATTGAACCTGCTTTTGTAAGCAGAAGGTGAGCGGTGGTGGACGGTGAGCAGCCCCCTCGCCGTCCTAAGGCCCCCGGTCATGAAGGCCGATAGTCTTGGGCGCAGAGAAGTCTACGGCGCCTTCATCGCAGACTGTGTCGTTCGGGTGGGTGATGGCCTTATTGAAACTTTTTCCCACCCTGGTGGGACCTCGATTTTTCGAGACGCAGGTTTCCAGCGCCTCCATGCGACATTTAAACAATGAGTCGAGAGGCCTCGCTTCTAGGTTCCAAGGAGGGGTCCCAACTTGGAGATATTCCATGCAGTATCCTCTTATTAGTCTGACGGCTCCTCGTTCCCCTTACATGAGAACCTAATACGAGAATGCCGCTGTTCGACCCCCCCCCCCCCTTTCAGTTTTGAGATCACACTTTGGTAATAGTGTCCGAAATTCCATCCGCTAATAAGTACGAGCCCCAGATACTTCATCAAGGGCTCGATACCGATGCTAATGCCCCCTACTTGTATGCTGGATCTATAATGTGGCTCTTACAATGTCAGTAAAAGCACAAAGTCTCAGATTTGGAAGAGGTGACCACTAAATCCAACCGTCATAGAAGACTTCCAACGATAAAGCTATTCGGAGAATAAGCCCTCTGAAGCAGTCGTTAGATGCTGCGTTCCGATTTACGCCAATATAAAGATGGGCCACTATCAAAGGCCAGAGATGGCCCACGGGCCACTGTTCGAATATAGCGGCCTTAAACGATACCCATCATGAAATTATGTTATTACGGCGCGTTTGCTACTTTTGAATAGCAAAACTATTATGTAATTCGTACTCAGCATACGAAAAAACCTCTTAAACGATACCCAGTATGATTTTTTTATATTACGGTGCGGCGGCCATAATGGATCGCTAAATTACCATTGAGTTTGTTATTAGCATACCAAAAAACCCCTTAAACGATACCCATCATGAAATTTTGTGATTACGGCGCAGCGGCCATATTTGATTGCAAAATTGACACGTGATTCGTACACAGCATACCAAAAAACCCCTTAAACGATACCCATCATGAAGTTTTGTGATTACGGCGCAGCGGCCATATTGGACTGCAAAATTATCATGTAATTCGTACTCAGCATACTAAAAACGCTTTAAACCATACTTATCATGAAATTACAGTGCGCCGGCCATATTGGATTACAAAATTGTCATGTAATTCGTACTCATCATACTAAAAAACCCCTAAAACGATATGCATCATGAAATTTTGTTGTTACGGCGCGACGGCCATATTGGATTGCAATTTTATAATGTAATTTGTACTCAGCACATTAAAAAAACCCTTTAAACCATATCCATCATGGAATTTTGTAATTACAGTGCGGCGGCCATATTGGATTACAAAATTGTCATGTAATTCGTACTCAGCATACTAAAAAACCCCTAAAACTATATGCATCATGAAATTTTGTTATTACGGCGCGGCGGCCATATTGGATCGCTAAATTACCATTTAATTTGTAATTAGCATACCAAAAAACCCCTAAAACGATATGCATCATGAAATTTTGTTATAACAGCGCGGCGGCCATATTGGATCGCTAAATTACCATTTAATTTGTAATTAGCATACCAAAAAACCCCTTAAACGATACCCATCATGAAATTTGGTGATTACGGCGCAGTGGCCATATTGGATTGCAAAATTGACTTGTGATTCGTACACGGCATACCAAAAAACCCCTTAAACGATACCTATCATGAAGTTTTGTGTTAACGGCGCAACAGCCATATTGGACTGCAAAATTATCATGTAATTCGTACTCAGCATACTAAAAAACCCTTTAAACCATACCTATCATGAATTTTTTTAATTACAGTGCAGCGGCCATATTGGATTACAAAATTGTCATGTAATTCGTACTCAGCATACTAAAAAACCCCTAAAACGATACGCATCATGAAATTTTGTTATTACGGCGCGACGGCCATATTGGATTGCAATTTTATAATGTAATTCGTACTCAGCATACGAAAAACCCTTAAAACGATGCCCATCATGAAATTTTGTAATTGCGGCGCGGCGGTCATATTGGATTACAAATTATTATGTTTGTAATTGGTACTCAGCATACTAAAAACTCTTAACTGATCCATTAGCCATCGTCCATTACCCATCACCCGTCACCCATCAGATGACCCATCATATGATCATCCATCACCTATCAACCTTCACCTGTAAAATTTCCGCTACATCTATGTGCTTGTCTGCCATTTTAGTAGTACTTAAAAAAAATCGGCTTAGTGTGAGTCGCACCCGCGCACAGGGGGTACCGTTCCGTACGACCATTCTAAAGCCCAAATACCGCTTATCTTTTTTTAATTACTATTGTGACCTTCATCAGGACTTGGCACCATCATCAGACTTGGTTTACCAAATTTTATATTTTTGCCTTGTACGCATCAACACGATTCTAAGGAGCCCAAACACTGCGGATTTATTTTTATAATTAGTATGGTGAACTACACCAGGACTTGGCTCCAGCATCGGACTTGGTTTACTAAATATGATGTATTTGCCATGTACGCATCAAGACCATTCTATAGAGCCCAAACACTTATATGTCTGTATATTTAGTCATTTTCATGACCTTCACTTTGACTTGGCTCCATCATCACACTTGGTGTACTATCCTCCATGATCTTTTTACCATGTACGCATCTAGACCATTCAAAAACCCAAACGCTATGGGTTTATCTTTTTTAATTAGTATGGCGACCTTCACCAGAACTGGACTTCATCATCAGACTTGGTTCACCATCCCCTATGATATATTTGCCAAGTACACAAAAACACCTGTCTTCTAAACGTCAAAACGCGATGGGATTATCTTGTTTCGTTGAGAAGTTTGGTACTATGGCGACCTTCAGGGTTCGCCTTTACAAGGTCTAAAATACCATCATATTGTACTCTGCCCGAAACTACAGATGTATTTTAAATTTCAGCTCATTCGGAGCATGAGAAGTGGGTCAAATCTTACTTGCAAAATTTGTACCCTACATACCTACACACATACATAGCAAGTTAAATAAAAGCTTATTAAAAAGTTTTAATTATAATAAAAATAATTTTCATAGTTGATATACATTTTTTTCTAAAATTACCAATCATATAAAATTATTTCCTCGCTTTATAAGTACATATTTGTAATATAAAATCCTTAAAATAAAATAAACTAACTAACTATACTGTTTGCAGACATGGACATTGCTACGTCAAAGCCAATTATTAAAAAAAAAAAGTCGCCGCAGCCAGCCGCCGCAAAAATTTGCGGCAGTCGTACGATTTTTTATCAGCAGTGTGCGCACTTCTATGAATCTCCATATGTTACAGATTTGCGGCAAACGCAACGCACCGGATCGCAAAGCAGTGGGCGCTCGCCCTAAGTCTGGTCAAAGTCAAGTGCAGCCCTAAGTCAAAGTCAGTCTTCTCTAGTAAAGCGGTGGTACTTTACTAAAAGTGTCTCTGGAGTTTGTCGAGAAATGGAAGAGTCACGTTTCACTGCGTTTTATCACTTTCCAACACTTGTGCACTTTGTCGAACTTTTATGCTTAAAAATCCACCACTTTTACTCATAAAACACTCGAAACACACTAATTTTGGAAAATTTTCAACGGAGTAGTCCGCATGTCTCCGATTTCGCGCGCAAACTCGATTTTTCATTGAAGTAGTGGTCAAAGAGAATGAACACTAGTAGTTACATTTATCCATTTTCGGATAGGCAAAGGCAATTTGAGCCATACAGCCAAGTCTTGTATTTATGATCACTTCATTTTGCTTTAGACTGGCCACACACGCACAGTTTCCTGGTACGTACAAAAAAGACCCCATTCACTGTGGCGCCACAATTTCAGGGCACATCTCTCACCATCTCTGAAAGTATAGGGATCCTTGGTGTTGACATCTCCAGTGATGTGCAGTTCCGCAGTCACTTGGAGGGCAAGGCCAAGCTGGCGTCCAGGAAGCTCGGAGTGCTCAGAAGGGCGCGGCGGTACTTTACTGCGGCGCAAGCACTGCTTCTCTATAAGTCGCAAGTGCGTCCGCATATGGAGTACTGCTGTCACCTCTGGGCGGGGGCACCCGAATACCAGCTTCGTCCATTTGACTCGGTGCAAAGGCGAGCTATGAGAGTTGTCAACGATCCCATACTTGCAGGTGGTGTGGAACCTCTTAGTGACAGGAGAGACTTTGCTTCTCTATGTGTGTTCTACCGCCTGTACAACGGTTTGTGCTCTGAAGAATTGTTTGATATGATGCCTACGGCTACATTCTATCATCGCACCGCTCGCCATAGACAGGGTGTTCATCCTCACACGTTGCGTCCTGAGCGCTCGAGCACGGTGAGATCTAATAGAGGCTTTCTTCCGCGTACGCTTAGGTTGTGGAATGATCTCCCTGCTTCGGTTTTCCCGGACGCCTACAGTGTGGGGTTCTTCAAAAGGGGACTTAGAAGGTTTTTAAAGAGTCGGCAGCGCGCTTGTGGCGCCTCTGGTGTTGCAAACGTCCATAGGCTGCGGTGACCACCGGTACATCTGGGGGGGCCGTATGCTTGTCTGCCACTCTAGTGGTATAAAAAAAAAAAAAAAAAAAAAAACGATTTCCTATTTGGGAAACCGAATCCTGATTGCTTCGTTTTCATACAAAATGTTCTACAAGACGCGCACACGTCCTTACTACTTCCGGACGGAAAAAAACCTGACGTTCGTTTCCGAATTGGCTCCGTGCGTTCGGGTTGTAAGAACGGAAAAAACCTAATGGCGTCACTCCGAACGCAGTGCTCTCATACATTTTGTATCTATTGCCGCACAGGTGCACACGAACGAAAATTTCCATTGGGAACCGCACTAGAATATGACTATTAGTCTGTGGTTTGAATTATCAAATTGTTTTGTTGCCCTCCGAATGGACAATTTTGATTAACAAAATGTGGCAGACGGTTGCTAACATCATCGTCGTCCTTAATACGTGCTTTACATAAATCGTCTCAATTTGATCTGACCCAGTATATTGTGTATCAGGAAGCCGTGCGTGTGCGGCGAGTCTTATTAAGTCTCAGTCCTCGTCCTCTAAGTCCAGTCAAAGTCAAGTACCTAGTCAAATCAGTCTTCCGTCAGAAAAGCGGTGGATAAATTTCTGAAAGTTTCTTTGGATTTTTATCAGAAACTGCAAAGTTGCGATTCCACTGCGTTTTATCACTTCCTAACACTAGTGCACGTTGTCGATCGTTTATGTTTCGGGACACCCTCCGTAGACAGTAGCAGGGCACCGTGTGGTTTTAGTCGGTAGGAGTTTGCAATAGCATCTAAGAGTAATTCCACACGTTAAGGAAAGAAACCCATCTTTAGGTGGAAATATTTGTAAACTGAACACTTGAGAAGATTTATACCGTTTGATTGATTTGCTGCACCTATTGAAAAAAAAAAACAAACCATGTGCGAGTCGGATTCACGCACGGAGGGGTAAAAGCGGAATCCTAAAAACGAGACATGAGACTTTGCCGTCTGTCCGTCTATTAGTCGCGAGGCAGTATCGCTGGAACCGTGATAGATAGAATGCGAAAAGTTTCATGTTTTGATATGTGTGTGTATTGTATTTATGTTGCCGCTATAACAAAAAATACCTACTAAAATCAGAATTTTTGTAACGGACCCTCTGTGCGCAAATCCGACTCGCACTTGCCCGCTTTCATTTTTTTTCAATATGAACTCGTGAGTTTCGATTTCGGTTTCGGTTTAGGCCAAAACTGTCCCTGGGGCCGAAAGTTCGGTTTCGGTTTCGGTTTCGACTGAAAAACCAGTTTCGGACGGACACTACAAAAACCCGACTGCAAAGTAAAAATACAACTGAAAAGCAAAAACAAGCTTTAATATTTCTTTCGTGAATTTCTTTAACTACTTACTGTTTTACAGTTTGTCTATAAAGTCGTGAAATTAAATGAGGGCGCTGCTGAATGCATGTATGCAACCCTATATAATACGACCACAATGATTTTGATACGAGGAGTTCGTTCCGAGTAAAATCTTACACGCTCGAATGGTTAAAGGGATCTGGCTGAAATTTGGTACAGGGATACATTATAATCTGGAATAACCATGGCTACTTTTTATTCCGGGAATAAGTTCTTACGGGAAGCGGGAACGGGAACAATAGAAATATTATAAATGCGAAAGCTTATGAGTGTGGATGTGAGACTCTTTCACGCTCGAACAGTTGAACTGATCTGGCTGAAATTTGGTACAAGGATACATTATAGTCTGGAATAACACATAGGCAACTTTTCATCCCGGGAATAAGTTCCTACGGGAAGCGGGAACGAGAACAAATTTGACACGGGCGAAGCTGCGGGCATCAGCTAGTGAGTTAATAAATAAAACACATTATACATGTTTAATTTTGTTTCTGTTTTATTGAATCAGATCCAGAATAAAGTTATTGAACCAGATCCAGAAGCCCCGGTCTAATAGCGTCTTACAACCCACCAGCAGGTGCCTAGCAGTCCCAATTGCTTCGCCACAATCATGTAATTACATGTTTTATCTGTAACTTTCCCCCATCTGACAAGGATTTTTTGGCGCAGTTCACAAATATTAAAATCGTCTATTTCTTTCTTTGCCAACATTTCTGTGTTTCCCAGGAGTTTCAAACTTTCCTTCATTATTAAAACCTTCGTTAACTAGTCGCCTAACTGTACTCTCTGATTTTCCTGAAAAGAGTAAAAAAAGAAAATTAATTACCTAATGGAAACAAACTATTGACATGAAGCAATTAATTCAAAATAAAAAATTGATAGAAAACCAGATTGAACTGAGTATCAAAAATGTAGGTCGTACTATAAAATTACCTACTATAGCCGGACTCCTACCGACTAAAACAACACGATGCCCTGCCACTGGATACTGTCGGGAGTTCCAGTCTTCGAAAGGATGTCCCAGGGTACGACTGGTGTGCTGATGTGTGTGTTCTAACCACTGACTTACATAAAGATTGTAAGGTTGTGATTCTAACCTAAAAATATGCTAATGCCTTTTTTTGTCTCCAAATCGTAAATTCAGTAAATTTGTAACTTCAGACAGATTCAAAACAAACAATAACACGATTACATACCCACCAAAGATGCTGTTCGCTCATAAACATCCTCAAAATACCACAACAATTGTCCAGGTTGGTACTCCGCGAAACATCACTGGAAAACTTTAAAAATCACTTCCTGCGCACCACTCCGATTTTCTTTACTCATTTCTCAAACCTTTATGCGTAGTTTGGTCTCAATTTGTTGCAGTTTAATCCAAACATTAAAGTTACGTGAGAGAGTAAACGAAATTCGACGATAGCATTGACAACTGACGTACTTATGTTTCTTGTTGCCAGTGTTGCCACACACATAACTATTTTTAGTTCCTCAAACATTCATTTCACGACTTTATAGACAAACTGTACTTTGTCCTGAGGACGGTGAGGGGGCTGCTCACCGTCCTTATAGAAGCAGGTTCCAGCTAGACGACACCGTGACTAACTGACTAAGAAGCGGTATAACACCCGAAAAACCTCCCAAAGATGCGGGAAAGCACCTGAACCCCTCCCTAGGCAAGGCCGCAGTGGTAACCGTCGTAGCTCTGTTGAGTGGGAGTCTGGAGTATCATTCCGAATCCGAGGCTTCTTACCCGGGGCTCCCAACCGTAAGCTGTTGGGCAGGATACGTGAGTTTTTTAGTCAGTAGGAGTAGGAGTCCGACATAGCATCCATGAGGATTTTCCCTCGCGTTAAAAAAAACATGATGCTTACATAAGTGTTGCCAACCCCTGCATTGCTCTAAACTGTAGATATGCTTGAAAAAAACTGTAGAAAATGTAAATCTCATATTTAAAACCAGTAAATCTACCTACATCTTTTTGAATTATCTAATAACAAAAAATATCGTATAATTATCAAAGTTTTAATCAAATACTAAAAGTGTCAGACAGTCATGAAGTTCAATTTAAAATTGTTAAATTGTTTACCAATCATATGTGGAAGCTTGTAATTGGCATATGTATACATAATTTGTGAATCATTTAATTATAGCCGTAAGCTCCCTAAATAATGTAAAATAAATAAAAAAATAAAATGAAATAAGTCCACTAAAACGGCACAGCGTATGATGCACAAAATGAAACAATAGTTGTGGATACGTGGTAGATAGTTCAATATCTGTTTTACCGATAATTATTGATCGAAACTATATCTTTGATCGACCTGTATTATCACCATCTGTACAAATCACAAATCGGATGATCATTTGCTGACCGTGGGCGTAAGGTTGGAGGCAGTGGCGTAACTACACCATCTGGGGCCCGTGGCAAATTCGTTGGATGGGGCCCCCTTTAGTAAAAATTAAAGCGCCCCCTTGACATAAGCCAGCAATAGTAACCATGAATCCACGTCAAACATTAATTTATGGGGGCCCGTTGAACAAGGGTCCATCGGGTATTATCACGCTTTTTAGGGCTTGTGGTGTGCGTGAGACTCTCACGTCACGCTATCGTCTTGGAATTGTTTTTGTAAGGATGGTAAGCAGTTCCCCCGGCGTTACGCACTGGAGCATAATCATCGATTGTAGCCTCTAGAATTCGGGGCGTATCGATAGGTCCATGCTCCACAAAGCCCTAATGCAGGGCACTGTCTGTACACATCGCGTGGCATCTCGAAGTGGTCGTGAATCTATCTAAAAAGTGCTCCCCCGGTAAAACTGGCGGCTTAGCCTGTCATGGTTGTAGCCAAAGGAAACCCTATCAACGTGGTGTGGTAGCCCAGGGGAATTTTCACATCAAAAAGTCTTAAACGTTAGTGTAGGTTTCGAAAGATTTTCGTATTCTTTAATTTTTTTTTCGTTTTTAGGATGCCTACCAACGTTTCGATTTTTCTTTTGGGGGCACTGTGTAACCCTGCGTGGCGCCACAAAAATGCCCTGGTTTTAGGAATTAATAGTGTGGTCTAGTTTCTAAAAATAAGGGCAAGTCTGCCATAATTATGTTCCTACAGAGCTCAACATGGGTATGGCTATGGATGTACAGAACACCATTATGGATGAAGTGTTAGAAGTCTCCATCGATTCTTCGAGTGAAAAAAAAATCAACCTCTCGTTCCCTTTCGTTGGAATCTACATTTCACTTCATGCCTGAAGCACAATAATATTAGGCCTAAAGTGTACTCGCAAACAACCGCACATGCGCTCTCCGAAAAAACTCTATCCGAGAAGCAGAGCATCACGGGACGGCTGCAAAGTAATCACTAGGACCGTCCTAGTCTGCTCGCAAATATAGCCATAATCGCCCTGTCAACTCTACTGCACGTGCAATAGATCTGCTTGCGAGCCTGCACCATGCAGTGGTCGTAAGTATCCAGAGGCGTACCAACACATTATATTTAAGCTGAACGACTCGTCGGCAATATGTTCAACAGAGCGGGTACATGATCTAACCTGCTCGGTGTTTGCGTGGTCCGACGTACCATCTGGGTAAGACCATGGGAGAGAGCAAATGCGTGGGTGGCCCTACAAGAGTTTTCTTGAGGGACCCCAACTCAGCGTTCATTCAGAAACCGCAACTGTGCGTCATGAATATCTGCCCTAACGGGTAGGTACCTAAGAATAATAGTCGCACACGTTATCCTGGTTTATAGCGCCATGATTCATGTAGAGCCAAATGATGGAAAAGGAAAGGTTTTCCATGCAGCGCAATCGGCGCCAGCAAACATCGACTTTGACAAATGCAAACCCCGGCCTTATCTCAAAATTGTTCCTTGATTTTATATTAGTCGGGGTAACACAGGTACGATGTATCGTCTGTGCGTCGCTTTTAATGATGTCGTCAGGAACATCACAGCCGGCCGTGTTGTCTTTAGGTAGTGGAAGACGACGCTACGTCAAGGTTTACATGGAGTCCACGATGGTTGTGAACGCCGCCTGAAATTGCGATTTTGCGGGGTTTTGTGTGGTCGCTGTAAAAAAGATTATCCTTTTTTTTGCACTGCAAGGGATGAGTTAGGATGGGCCAACATTCACCGCTGCGCAGTGGGTGACTAGCCGCAGAAGCTAGTTTCGTTTGTGTCTGTATAGTTGAATAAAAGCTGATCCACAATACTTATATTGGTTTCCTGTGGCTTATCTGCCTCGTCCGTTAATACAGATGCGACGCTTGCAGGTGAACCCCTGAATATTGGTGGGCCCGGGCCCTAATATTCAAACAGCATTGTTTTTTTCAATTTGCTCTCGGGCTTTAGGGTCCCTTTAGGTCGGGGGCCCGTGGCATTCTGCCACCCTTGCCACCCTATAGTTACGCCACTGCCGGCATTATCTCAAAATTGCTCCTCAATTTTATATTAGTCGGGGTAACACAGGTTCAATGTATCGTCAGTGTGTCGCATTTATGATTTCGTCAGGAACATCACAGCTAGCCGTGCTGTCTTTAGGTAGTGGAAAACGTCGTCTAGGTTTACATGGAGTCCACGATGTTTGTGAAAGCCGCCTGAAATTGCGATTTTGCGGCGTCTTGTGCGGTCGCTGTAACAAAGATCATCCTTTTTTTTGGCGCACTGCCATGGTGTTTAAAATGTGACTAGACGCAGGAGCTAGTTTCGTTTGAGTTCGTATGGTTAAATGAAAGCTGATCCACAATACTTAGATTTGTTTCCTGTGGCTTATTCGACTGACGGAAGGGCCCCCGTACCGCATTGGGTATGATCGCCAGAACTCCACGCCCGCCGGTCACAGTACTGGTACAGGTCTTCCTGGTTGACGGGTCGATCCACGTCGCAAACACGATACTCTGCTTGGCGTCTACTAGTCGTTGTAGTTGGGTTACTTAGCTATACTCTACTTGTTCTATACCTTAAGCTTAGAGGGATTTTCACAGCTACACAGGCTCTACATCAACTACGTGGGTACCTTAACGCGTCGTCCGTTAATACAACAGGTGTGGCGGTTGCAGTTTAACCCCTAAATATTGGTGGGCCCGGGCTCTAATATTCAAACAGTTTTCATTTTTTTTTTTCAATTTGCTTTCGGGCCAGGGCCCCTTTAGGTCGGGGGCCCGTGGCATTTTGCCACCCTTGCCACCCTGTAGTTACGCCACTGGCATAACCCCTAACACGGTTACGTACGTAGCTGCATAGTAGCTATATAGTCCATTGAAATGTTACAATTTAAGGAGCGAATATTGCATTTGTTAGAGGACGCAATTTTTCAATAGAAGCTTAACCTCAAGTTTGTGGGGTCGCCACCCTTGTCCCCCGGCCGCAATCTTAAAAAGGGGTGAAAACACTTTTTTTCCCAATATCTCGGAAACTGCGGAAAAAAATTGGAAATCATAAATTGTCTTAGATCATCTAACCACAGGATGCGCCTTACTTAAGCATTGTTTTCTGCCATTGCACATGACCATTTGGTCTTTTGGCTTTATGAAAAGCCTGTACATCAGTACATCATTTTATATGATCAAACTAGTACATTACATTGTAGTTGACTGTACAATAACAATTAACACACAACAGCCATTACGCGTTTGTCGATAAATACATTTTTAAATGCAATGAAATTTTATATGTCTTTGTGTTTCCCCCTTCATTTGTATGAAAACTGGCAGAATATTTTTGTATGCGGTGGTTCGCAAAGGCCAGTCCCGTGTTATATGGTCTAAGTAAATTGTAGCAAATTGTTTTGCCTACAAATATGTTAAACAAATTTTTGCCCTAAATTGAAAATTAAAGAAGTTATAAACAAAAAATTTAAAATAAAATTATAAAAATTTTCTTTTTCGCAATGTGGCGTTTTTTTTAATTTCTCTTAAAAATCATCTACAAGATTAGTCTGAGGCATTTTTTTGTAGAATGTATAAAAAAAAGTTATAGAGCAAAAAAGAAAATTTTTATAAAAATTTTCTCAATTTTTGTTAAGTTAAGTAAATACACATTTGTAGGCAAAACAATATGCTACAAATTATTCCTCTACAATTTTTTTGTAAGACTCATAGTTTCCGAAATATTGCGAAAAAAGTGTTTTTTTCCCCCTCTTTTCAAGATGGCGGCCGGGGGACAAGGGTGGCGACCCCACAAACTTGAGGTTAAGCTTCTATTGACCCCCCACACATGTCCCAAAAATAAATGCAAAGCTCATGTAACATTTCAATGGACTAATAATAGATTTATGGTCTAAGTTCGATGTAGTCGGGTCACTGATCTGTATTATTGTGGTAATAATACAGATCAGTGAGTCGGGTAAATATAGGTTTGGTTAATAGAGTATCATTCAAATTAAAGTAGGCGACTATTTGCCTCCTTTGAGATTTTGTAAAATAATAAGAATGTCATTCGTTATTCAAATTGGTGACATTACTGTTTTTCGCAAATCGCATTTGTTTTTCGTTCTGTCTGAACGTCCGCGAACTGTGTGGTATTTTCGTGCGATAATATAAGTTAACTTTCTTTAGGATTTTAATTATGTTTTGCGTTAAATTCTAAGCTACAATTTTGCTTTAAGTGAAATTTGCCTATTCAAAAAAGGGGCGGCTTCTTTACGCGGGCCTTTGTGTTCTGACTATAAAGAAAAATTTAATGTCTTCGAAAGCGTATTTCTTGGTAACAATTTACTATAAGAACTTTCGAAGAAAACATAATCTCGTGCGTCTGTGTAATATAATATCAGAGTGCACTAAAAAGCCCGTTTGAGAATTTGTGTGATTGGGATTCGTAGAGGGATTTGTCAACAGATCGTAATAGACTATCAGCCATAGACTACACACGAGTAGTAGAGGTTCAGGAGTTCCTTCTGTCGATTCTGTCAAATAGTAAAGTCATTTCTTTCTTGACCCAGCCAAGATGGGTGAGTACCGGTTTTATGCGCCACTGAAATAAATCGTGAAATATCTACATTTCCATGTAGCTTTTCTATCTATAAATGTGTTCATTTGTTCTTTATTGAAGTTGCGTGTGAACTTTTGTTTATATTTTGTGTCAATTGTTAGAAACATGATTGTGATGTGACTATGTGACAAGGCTGGTTGTGTAGAGTTAAAAAATATCTTTGTGATGCAGGTATCAGTCGTGATCACTGGCATAAACGAAGGGCTACGGGTGGTAAACGTGCCCCCATCCGTAAGAAGCGAAAGTACGAGTTAGGCCGCCCGGCTGCTAACACAAAGGTAAACGGACTCATTTATTTTAACCTATTCCACTGAATACTCTAAACCCATGTGTTCAATAATTAATATGCTGTTTTCTCATCAAGTTGATGTTGTAATAATATTGGTTATTTACCATGTGATACACATTGTTTCCAATATTTTGGTTGCTGTCATTAATATTGGGGAGAGGGTTACGAATGTGCGCCTGTCTGTAATATGGGTAAACAAATACCTTGTCATAGAACGAATTTGAATAATACTAAGATTTGAACTGATAATTACTAAAATTTATAAATACTAGTGCCACTATTCGACTTTCTGAGAGTACCATTTCTCTAGAGTTAACATCTCTTTCTTTTGGATTTCAGCTCGGCCCGCAGCGTATCCATTTAGTGCGTTCCCGTGGTGGTAACACTAAATTCCGTGCTCTGCGTTTGGACACTGGAAACTTCTCATGGGGATCTGAGTGTGAGTGGTTTCAATATTATTGTTTGCATTTTGTTACTGTTTAGGTTATGTTGTCTGGGTGGACTCTGTGTTGATCAAAGTGTTTGTTTCTGTCATATATTTATAGGTATTTTATTACAACATTGGTGTTTCAGGCTCTACACGAAAATCCCGCATCATTGATGTTGTGTATAATGCATCAAATAACGAGTTGGTGCGTACAAAGACTCTAGTAAAGAATGCTATTGTGGTTGTGGATGCCACACCTTTCAGACAATGGTATGAGTCTCACTACTTGCAGCCCCTCGGCAGGAAGAAGGGAGCTAAATTGGTGAGTTCTGTTTACCCGACAATATTATAATCTAGTTATTCTTACAGTCGTTCAATGTACTTAACATAGGTATATTGAGCATGTTTTTTTTTTGTTTATTTGTTTGCATTGAATAGACTCCGAAGCTACTGAACCGATTTGAAAAATTCTTTCACTGTTATAAAGCTGCACTATCCCTGGTGAACATAGGCTATATTTTATGCCCATATTCCCTCTGGAATGGTAGCTATGCAGATAAAACTGTGTGACATCCGCTAGTTTGATATTTTTTAAAGTTATAAGTAGATTATCCTGTGTGGTAGTTATATCCACAACCATTATTTCCAGTCTGGTATAGATATTTATCAGATATTTGACATGCTCCTCAGCCTTTCTCAGTTAGTGGAGTGAGCTTGTGCAACCCACATGGTACTTTCTATAAATGTGGTTATTTAGGAAAGGCGATTGGATTGTCCACCCTGAGTTGCTGGTGTCCCCATATAAAAGAGAATAATAAATTGTGGTCAAGAAAAAACAAAATTTTTGCCCCCTATACCAGAGGATATATCTATTTGTGACCAGTGATATCATAGTCCACAGACAGATATTTTTTGTATCCTATGTATATGTTATAGGCAATGTGTATAATCCGGCATTGTATACAATGCCTAGGCATTATAAACATTGCCTAAACGTTCAGGCAATGTGTATAATACAATTTATTTCATATATTGACTAGGTATTGTATGAAATACCCGAAGCGCATCAGGCAATGTGAATAATGAATGGACAGATTTGAGGACAGAATCGTTAACCAAATAAGAACTAGTCAACAAAACAAAAAAAAACTAACCACGAAGGCTGAGCCTTCTAACCTAACCCATCCGAGTTGGGGTGTTGTGTAAAATTCTGTTCCCGTTTTTGCTTCCTAAGTGGTAATAATAGAACACATGAATGTCTTATCAGCACTGTCTGCTGTTGGAAGTTGAAATTAGGAGTAGCTCTCAAAAGTTTAGTACTAAATCATAGAGAAGAAAAATAGATTACACGCATTACCTATGCTTCAACCGGCATTCTACACAATGCCTGGGTATTGTATAGAATGCCTGCATTATACACATTGCCTATAACATATATATTAATTATGATGATATGTAAGAGTTATTATTGTTAGAAATATGTAGGTTTATCAGTTATGTAGAATATCCTATAGCAGAAACTTATGGAGCTGATTGTTATAACTTTGTCCACATGGTCTAAATGGGTTGTGTTTTCTCATTATTATATTGTTGTACTGCATTGGGTTTGAGGGTGGCCTCACGTAAAACTGAATCAATGCCTATTTGTTTAATATGGCAGTCACTGAGGTCTTCAGGCACCCATGTAGTAAGTTCTGGTGAGTCAATTCTGTGACTAAATGCCTGAAGTGGTTCCTAACTGACTCTAAAGTTTACCACAACAGGGTGAGTTCATAACATGGCTCACTCACATGCGCCCCTCTACCCACAGGCAGTAAAGTAAAGTAGATAACAACATTGTGACATTTTGAAAAATATTTTTATAATGTGATCACTTGTAAAGATGCCAATGATGATAAAAGCGTGTCAGATGAATTGGTGATTTTATGTATTTAATGCCTGAGACTATAACCATATTTTTTAATTGTTTACAAGTTTATTATCTGTATTATAATTGGAGATATTAATTCTGCAGACCGAGGCTGAAGATGCCATCATCAATAAGAAACGCAGTCAGAAGACCGCTAAGAAGTATGTAGCCAGACAACGCACTGCCAAGGTTGAGGGTGCAATAGAAGAGCAGTTCCACACTGGACGTTTGCTGGGTAAGTTTCAACGAGTCTCTTGAGTTCAGTCTGTAGTCTCCTCATGTCATTATACATTTGTTAAAATTTCTATGGAATAAGTCTCTAGAATCGAATTAATTTAATTACTTATTCATGTAGTCTACCATACAGCTTAGCAAATAATCATAAGATGGTGCTGTTGGCTGGCAAGTAAACAGGCTGAATACAAAGTCTGCCATCAAATAGTTCTGATAACAACAAAGAATAAGTGCCAAATGGACTTCCATTCGCCTGTTATACTGACAGAGGATGCCACCTGGGTCGATTTGTCCAATGCACCCTTTGGCAATCGGTCCATTTCACAATTTGTTGAATTTGACATTGGCCCAATTCGCGATTAGTCAAATTATCCCTGGACTAAATTTCAGCCAAATCCGTTGCCTCCGGAGCAGAACGTCAAGAAAGCAAAATGTCATGAAAGCAAAATGACAAAAACTTCAAAACGTCAAAAAAGCTAAATGTCATAATCGCAGAATGTCATGCAATAATATAACGGCAGATCGTCATACTCGCAAATCGTCAAAAAGGTAAAATGTCAGGATTGCAAAATGTCAAGCTATGATACATACGGACGTGACGGTCGGATAAACAAATGACGATCGGAAAAACAAATTAAGATCGATAAAACATATGCAGATTAATAAAACAAAAGACTCTACGCAAGTTGATAAGGTCAAAAATTACTTACAGCCATATTTTATAATATAGATGCGAATGCCATTCAAAAAAATAGGTGCAAGCAAATCTCGACCTTATGAGCATGCATAATATTTATTTATTTTTTTATATATTCGTGATCAGTAATGTCTATAAACGACTAAAAGCACATTTTTAGAGAACTCTCATTAAGGTCGAGAATTGCTTGTACCTTTTTTTTTTAATGGTAAAAAGAAAAAAAAATGGGTAAAAAAATGGGTAAAATGGGGAAAAGTCAGCAATCATGACTAATTGCAATTATGACCATCTGCGATCATGACCAATTTCGATTATGACCATCTGCGATCATGACATTTTGCGTACATGACATTTTGATTTCATGACATTTTGCGTTCATGACATTTTGCTTTCATGACATTTTGCTTTCATGACGTTCTGCTCCGGAGGCAATCCGTTCAATCATTACAGTGAGCATAACAAACATCCACTTCAGTTTATAATATTGTTAACGATGTTTTTATAATTTGCATTGCTCAAAGGAAGGGAATATTTCATTCCTGATGAAAATAACCTTGTTAATCATCTGAAGTGTAGTGATTTTGTTAAGAATCGCGCTTAATCCCCAATGAATGTGTTAGGAAGATACACAGTGATGAAATCGAGAAGTTTTGAAACTGCTATACGACTGGTACCGTTTTGGGAACAGTCAAGTAGTTACATGATCCACTTTGTCATAGTTACTCTGAGTTTAGACCTATCATATGCTACTTGCCCTGATTATCCTTCATAGTTTGTGATGACTGATATTTTTGCAGCATGTGTGGCGAGCAGACCAGGCCAGTGCGGCCGTGCAGATGGCTATATACTTGAAGGAAAAGAACTGGAGTTTTATCTTCGAAAGATAAAATCGAAGAGAGCGAAGTGAGAAGTGTAATCTAGAAATAAATGTAAAAACCATAATCAATCTTTTCTTTAACTAGTCCCTACCTTTGTTCTTTCTTGACCATGGTACTACCAGTGGTACTACTGGTAGTACCACGAGTAAAAAAATGCCTCCGGAGCAGAACGTCATAAAAGCAAAATGTCATGAAAGCAAAATGTCATGAAAGCAAAATGTCATGAAAGCAAAATGTCATGTACGCAAAATGTCATGATCGCAGATGGTCATAATCGAAATTGGTCATGATCGCAGATGGTCATAATCGCAATTAGTCATGATTGCTGACTTTTACCGATTTTTACCGTTGCTTATTTTTGTAACAGTTACGTAACACAACGTACTACAAATTACTGTTTATAGAGATAGAGAGAATATACTAGAAATTACATTTACTATTTAGGTGTTAAAATGAGGAAATCGACTTCCTATCCGTAACTAAACGCCGTATCCCAGTAGTTCCATGGCGTAGTTCCCGTTCCCGTAGTTAAAAAAATAGGTGCAAGCAATTCTCGACCAATTGAGTGCTCTCTAAAAATGTGCTTTTAGGCGTTTATAGACATTACTGATCACGAATATATAAAAAATAAATAAATATGCATGCTCATAAGGTCGAGATTTGCTTGCACCTATTTGTTTGAATGGTATTCGCATCTATATTATAAAATATGGCTGTAAGTAATTTTTGACCTTATCAACTTGCGTAGAGTCTTTTGTTTTATTGATTTTCCGACATAGCCGGAGATTTGGAATTGTAACATCTTTTTGTACCTATGATCAACAATAAAATTATTTATGATTATGATTATGATCCGATCGTCATTTGTTTATCCGACCGTCACTTGTTTTTTCGATCGTTATTTGTTTATCCGACCGTCACGTCCGCTACTTATGTATCATAGCTTGACATTTTGCAATCCTGACATTTTGCCTTTTTGACGATTTGCGAGTATGACGATCTGCCGTTATATTATTGCATGACATTCTGCGATTATGACATTTAGCTTTTATGACGTTTTGAAGTTTTTGACATTTTGCTTTCATGACATTTTGCTTTCATGACGTTCTGCTCCGGAGGCAAAAAATATGCATGCCTCCGAAATTACCCGTGGTAAGTACCAATGGTAATTCAATTTTACCTGTGGTACTACTGGATAAAAAATAAATTAACTTTGGTAAAAACAAATGAAAATCGGTGAAAAGGAATGATGGGTGAAAACAATTGAAGATCGGTGAAAACAAATGATGGGTGAAAACAAATGAAGATCAGTAAAAACAAATGAAGATATGTAAAAACAAATAAAGATGTGTAAAAACAAATGAAGCTCGGTAAAAATAAGTATTTAATATTTAAGTATCTGAAAAAACACATTATTATATTTAAAAACCTTCCGGTGCATAAGGTCCATCATTACGTCAAGAGTATCAAAATGTCCAGTTAGGTATTCGTTTAGTTCGAGTAAATACTTTTTACATACGCTTTACTGGCCACTTCAGTCCGCAGAGGGCAATGGCTGGCCGTCAGGGTGATAAGGGGATACCGCACGATCTCAGGTGAGGCGGCATGTCTCCTAGCCGAGACCCCTCCATGGGACCTGGAAGCGAGAGCCTTTGCCCTTGGCGCCGGCGCCGCCGACGTGTCTTCGCCGAAGACTATCGGCCTCCATGACCGGGGGCCTGAGGACGGTAAGAGAGGTGCTCACAGTCCTTACAGAACAGTGGCGGATACAGAAAAATCTCAAGTGGGGGGCGCAATAGTAGATTGTTAACCGAGTGTGGAAAGAATCAATTCCCGAGGTATTTAGACGGCTATAGTCCGAGTCGGAATTGATTCTTTTACCCGAGTTAAACACTCCACTTTTCATTTCAAATACGAGGAAAATAAAACTAATAATAAGATTCAAACCTTACCGTATAAAATTATTACCAATTGTTTTCAATTCTGTTACAGATAAATAACAACTACATTAGGTCGACTTTTTAAATTTTAAATATGGAACTCACCGCGTAATTGTTGCAGAGATTCCGGCCCCATACACGTACAATATTTTTGACTCAATAATATTGCCAAAATATTTATTTCCATCCGAATATAGTCTGTTCAAACCTCAATATTACCCATACACGGTCAATTTATTGCTATATTGATCAACCTTATTGTACGTGTATGGGGTCGGAAGGAATTTTCGCTAAGTTCACACTGGCTGTTTGGAAAGTCGCATGGCCGCAGTATTTTTTTTATTTTTTTTTACACAAATCTCTTCACTATCACAGCTGACCTGTCAGCAGTTCTATTTTTAAAGTTCATTCCGGCCCTTGGGTGGAAAGTAATTTGTATGAGTTTTTCCCTCCCTAGGGAGGGAAACAGCATTTTCCACCCAATAGTCAGATCAAGAAAACACTATTTTCCGAGTATGAGAAATGAAAAAGATATTTTTAATACAGTTGCTCAAAAAGTGGCGTATTACAGGGACGGACGTATAGCGTTCAGGATGTGGGCTATTACACACTCGTGCTTTTTTTTTTTCCATTCCCGCACTCGTGCGTTTTCTTTCCCAATTGTCAAAATAATGTCTATTCATGCAAATATTTCTAAAAAAAGATACTAACTTGTTTCAATATCAGATTAAAAGTAATTTTAATTAAAATTTAAGCATAAATTAGTATAAGTATCGGCCAAATTAAATTTATAAAAATACAAAAAGTTGGCTGTATGAAGTGCATTGCCATAGTCTCTTCTTAGGAAGGTACCTATATATTCTTTTACGGTTGGCGACATTTTGGATATTCAGGTTTGTTGTGGGGTTTCGGCGGGAAACTTTCAGACAAGCGTTACATTGTGTTTTAATAATTTTTCAAAACTAGTGTAATTTTGAGTGTTTATGTGTAATTTATGGTGGATTATTAAACATAAAGGTTCGACAACGTGCAAAAGTGTTGAAAAGTGATAAAGCGCAGTGAAGCGCTAGTTTTTAGGTTTGTCGACGAATTCCACAGCAAGCCCTAGTAAGGTACCACCGCCTTACTAGAGTAGAACCACAGATTAAATAATAGTTACTACGTAACAGATACATCACTCCCATACTTAACCTCAAAAATATTACCTATAACATATCGCTACAGTGGAAAACATGTTCTACGACGTATTCCGAGAGTCGAGATTCGTGCGCACACCGTATGATTGCGTCATCGAGTGACATCTATTGACAACATTAGGGTTGTAAGCACGTAACAAAAATACATATAACTACAAAAAACAATAAACAGTGTCTGAAAAAAAAACTTAATAATATTTTATAACTTCTTCTTCTTTACATAAGAATTATATTATAACTAGCTGATGCTCGCAGCTTAGCCCGCGTAATAGTTTGTTTCTTTTCCCGCTTCCAATGGGAACTTATTCCCGGGATAAAAAGTAACCTATGTGTTATTCCAGACTACAATCTATCCCTGTATCAAATATCAGCCAGATCCGTTAGCCGTTAGAGCGTGAAAGAGTAACAAACATTCACACATCTACACATACGCACTCAAACACTTTCGCATTTAATTTTAGAATATTAGTAAGAAGTAAGATGAAAAAAAAAGCAAGACTAAATAAAGCGAAATATTATTTTACGCGGGAAATGTACATTGGTTGTGTGCACTTCGCTCGGTCTGGCGTGTGGCAGCCCTCTGCCGGTCGGCCACGTTAGTTCTGCGTCATAATACTTAGGAGTAGGTGCTTATAAAACGACTTGTAGCGAGTGACGGAGGCCTGGTAGAACTTAGTCCAAACTTGGACATACATGAATACGCTGCTTATAAGAAGAATCATAACATGAATATGATTTATATTTTCACAATGAAAACTTGACTTTGGCATACTCTCAAACCGAGAAAGTCCAAGAACAAGAAGAAAGAAGAAGGTTTGTTGTGTTTTTATTATTTTATAAAATTGCTTAATTTTTTCGCAACTGTATTAAAAATAGTTGTTCAATACAACGTGTGGGACTGTTATTTAAACTCGTTCCGACTGTCTATCCTCGCCTTCGGCTCGGGTTAACACCTGTCGTAACTCGTTGTAATAACAGAAATCCCACACTTGTATCGAAAACTACTATTTGAGTTTTAAGCTACTTTACTATTAGCGCAATAAAAAAGTAATCAAGTCACATGTGAAGCTTATGAAAATTTTATTTGAAATGGTATAATGGTAAAACAGTAAAAATACAATGTTCAAGTTTAGGGGACCTAACGAAAAACACGTCTTATGGGGGCATTCCATGGATTCACCGTGTGGGCACCGCGCCCGCCGGGTCCATAGCGTGGTACAGAGGGAAATACTGTGAGGGGGTCTGGGACTTGCGACCCATTTGAGTAGGTTTAGGGTGGCCACCTTTCTGTACCTACACAATAAACGTTCACAATGTTCCCTGCCTAAACAGATTTGATAAGATCCTAACAATGTCGCTTTGGATATTCGTTTTGAAGAGTTTACTGAAGCTCTTGATAATCCTAGGTCTTTATTTAGCTGGTATTCCCCTTGCTCCTACTTCTACGTTTCATTATAACGTAAGAGTTTACTGCTCTAGGTGCTAGATGACGCTGTAACTTTTAACGCCAATAACTCTTTCACGGCCACACAGCCAGAGAGTTTCCTGCATTGGCTGCTTGATGGCGCTGGTGTCCTCACTACGTAAACTGACCATTTATTTTTTAACTCAAAACGGGACATAAGTTTTTATAAATACCCCAGTTATAAGGTTAATGAAAAGCTTTAGGGGGTTGGTTCGGGTTTTATCCCGTTTATTGTGGGGTGAGGCGTGCTTCAAACTCTCTCATCACGCTGCCGTCTTCGGCCTGGTTCTGTAAAGGACGGCGAGCAGCCCTCCCGCCGCGCCGTCCTCAGGCCTCCGGTCTTGGAGGCCGACATTCTTTGGCGAAGATAAGTCTGCGGCGCCTCCGGAACTCGGGTGGGAGAGTCCTCTCCCGTTCCCTCCTCGCTGCCCCTTTCACGAGCATTACCAGCTCGCAGAAAAAGGTAGCGGCGACCCACTTACTCCCGCCGGAGATCATGGCTCGCACAACGGTTTCCAGCACGAAAATTTCTATGTCCAGACCGGTTGTGCTGTGAAGGACATGGCGCTGTTGCGCCCACGCTGAGCACTCCACAATTGTGTGGAGCGCTGTGCTCTTGCTGCTTTCCTTGCAGTGGTGGCACTCAAGTGTGTGTCTCCCGGTGTATTCGCCTCAGATACTTACCGAAGCACCCATGCCCGATACTTATCTCTGTAAACCGGTAGGAGAAAGCGCCTTGGTTCCGCTTCAGCCACTCGTCCATGACGGTCTGATCGCCCCGGTTGTGCCGTTTTCCCATCTTAGTTGCTCAAGTCGCACCTTCCAAATCTCCATGATATCCTGTTTTCCTTCATGATTAAAAATAGTATTTTAATGACTGGTACATTTTTAAAACCTCTCCAAGGCACGCACAACAAGTAAAACCAGTCACCTTGTTTTACTATAGCCGAGCATTTAGCAATGTTCTATTTCAGCTTCAGCGCTAAGCTCCTTTAAATCTTCAACTCAAACCGTGTAAATATAAAATGAAGAATATATTTTTACCACAATACATTCGTAATCTAAAGGTAGAACATCTACAGTAGATTTTATTACATTGTAAATCAAATGACGCAGCGAGCTATGAAACGAGCTATGTTTGGAGTATCTTTGAGGGATAGACTCCGAAATGAGGTTATCCGGCAGAGAACCAAAGTTGTCGACAATAAGCACAACAAAATGTCAGTGGGCTGGTCACGTCTGCAGGAGACTGACGGCCAAGAAAACGGGTTCGAGAATGAAGACCGCGACTCAGCAAACGTAGTGTAGAACGCCGACCCGCCATGCCAGATGGTGCGTGGGGGACCGACGACTTGGAAAAGGTCGCAGGCTGGGACTGGATGCGGAAGGCGCAGGACCGTGGATTGTGGCGTTAATTGGGAGAGGTCTGAGTCCAGCAGTAGACTGCCATAGGCTGATTTGATTGATTGAATCAAATGGGCACCACATCCAATAACGTTCAATAGTTTTTTTCAGAGATGATTGTAACTTTGCTAGTACATTATAGTTCCACTCCTCGCCTATCTACTTCAACCCCCAAAATTTAATTAAATAATCAACAATGATATCTGAGGTTTCACCAAAATACCTTGTTTTTGTTGTCGCGGTGAATACAGGTTGGGCCCGCCACGAGGGCAGCACGAACGGCGTGCGGGGCACCCGGTCCCGGATAGGGACCGTCCTACTCACTGAACTCTGCGGTGTTCCTTCCTCCTCCTGAATTCTCTTCAAAGATTATTCACGTCGCGCGTCAATTGGGCCGGGGCGGGACGCCCTGCAAGTTCGTGGCTTCTCCGGGAAGCAAGGTGGGTGACACCCCCGGAGCTCTCTAAGGGGCTGACAAAAAACCAAGCCCGCATGATACCGCTCTCAAACGCTTCTCTGCTTGAAGAAAAGGCAGAGGGACGCCCTGCAAGTTCGTGGCTTCTCCGGGAAGCAAGGTGGGTGACACCCCCGGAGCTCTCTAAGGGGCTGACAAAAAACCAAGCCCGCATGATACCGCTCTCAAACGCTTCTCTGCTTGAAGAAAAGGCAGAAAGCTACCGAGCGGGTAGGCATTAAAGGCATCTCCAGAACACGGGGATGTGCCTTTCGACAGATGATCTTTTAATTTTAAATATGGAAAAAGAATTGGTTTCGAGCAGGATTCGAACCTGCGTCTTCGGCGATCCGTGCCGACGCGTTATCCACTCCGCCACCGAAACCTACTCGGAACCAACCAAATTTTCCACCTTATTATACGTCTTGAGGCGACGTAGGCACCATCTACCGGCACTTTTTAGAAAGTTACACGGCACGAATGTATAGAATTGCACCTATACCTATTCATTCGATTTATGATGAAACCAGCCCGAACATTAAGATTATTTTTGAAAAACAATTAGTATGCTAACTGATCATAAATTTTAAATATGGAAAAAGAATTGGTTTCGAGCAGGATTCGAACCTGCGTCTTCGGCGATCCGTGCCGACGCGTTATCCACTCCGCCACCGAAACCTACTCGGAACCAACCAAATTTTCCACCTTATTATACGTCTTGAGGCGACGTAGGCACCATCTACCGGCACTTTTTAGAAAGTTACACGGCACGAATGTATGTATAGAATTGCACCTATGTATATTCATTCGATTTATGATGAAACCAGCCCGAACATTAAGATTATTTTTGAAAAGCAATTAGTATGCTAACTGATCATAAATTTTAAATATGGAAAAAGAATTGGTTTCGAGCAGGATTCGAACCTGCGTCTTCGGCGATCCGTGCCGACGCGTTATCCACTCCGCCACCGAAACCTACTCGGAACCAACCAAATTTTCCACCTTATTATACGTCTTGAGGCGACGTAGGCACCATCTACCGGCACTTTTTAGAAAGTTACACGGCACGAATGTATAGAATTGCACCTATATTCATTCGATTTATGATGAAACCAGCCCGAACATTAAGATTATTTTTGAAAAGCAATTAGTATGCTAACTGATCATAAATTTTAAATATGGAAAAAGAATTGGTTTCGAGCAAGATTCGAACCTGCGTCTTCGGCGATCCGTGCCGACGCGTTATCCACTCCGCCACCGAAACCTACTCGGAACCAACCAAATTTTCCACCTTATTATACGTCTTGAGGCGACGTAGGCACCATCTACCGGCACTTTTTAGAAAGTTACACGGCACGAATGTATAGAATTAATATTTTTTTATAAATATGTGAAAAAATCAACGCCGGAGCATGAACACGTCACTAATCACGATTTGGTGAAGAAAACAGCTGAAAGCTGCCCTAGATCTTTAAGGCAGAATACGAAAAACTCTCGGCAACAGTTGTATTTAATTTCAAAGAAAACTGATAGTAATGAATTATAATTATGCGTAGTATTTTTTTTTGTGTTGTAAATAATAACTATTATTATGTAAAATAAATGACTGATATTTAATTATGTGTTGCTTCAATAATGCATCCTACGGTTATCATCCCCTGCCTAACTCGGAGCTGTCTAGACGACTATACCACGATTCACTAACGACAGCATTTTCTGTCGTTATAAGAACATTGAATCTGTCGTATTTGCAAATCACGTAACTGTGGTAGGGGGGTGTGAATGACTTGTATTGCCACGCTAACTGGCGCGGACTATAGTAACTATATTGGGTGTAACAAAATTGACTCTCCAAATTTCGTCACGTGACGTGGCATCAGTCAAGAAACATTACAAAAATGAAGAAAAAAAATCACATGAATACATACTTTAATCGTAAATCCGTTTTAGAGATCCTAAAAATTTTCATTATCACCTTTTCTATCGCTACTGAGCGGAGGTAGAAAGCGACAACGACAGCCAGACGGGTGCTCCAAGTTAGTTTTGCCACGACGACCGTGTTATCTCGAATTGCCGCGGTAAAAAAACTAATTCTTAATGTGCGACAAAAAAATATTAAAAAAAATTAACCCCCCTTTTTTATTAAATATTTGTAATTACTGCCTCTGTGGCGCAGTCGGTAGTGATACCGCCTGCGGCGCTGGAGGTCGTGGGTTCGATTCCCACCGGAGACAAATATTTGTGTGACCCATAAATGTTTGTCTCAAGAGTCTGGGTGTTTCTATGTATAATATGTATGTATTTAAAAGTATATAAATAAATAAATATTCACGGACATTTGACACAACGCTGTCTGATCCCAAAGTAAGCTAGGAATAACCTGCTTGTGTTATGGGTATCAGACCACGGATATTAATACTTATATAATTTTAAATACATACATATTATACATAGAAACACCCAGACTCTTGAGACAAACATTTACGGTTCACACAAATATTGGTCTCCGGTGGGAATCGAACCCACGACCTCCAGCGCCGCAGGCGGTATCACTACCGACCGCGCCACAGAGGCAGTCATCATAAGTATAATATCCGTGGTCTGATACCCATAACACAAGCAGGTTATTCCTAGCTTACTTTGGGACACCAGACAGTTACAGATAACGTTGTGTGAAATGTCCGTGAATATTTATTTATTATTATTATTATTTATTTGATTTCCGATGCCAAGTCATCTCATGTTTGGAGAGGTAGTTTTGTTACACCCAGTATATCAATCGGTAATTATGAAGCAATTATTCATGTAATAAAAGTTTTGGAATTCTGCGTCCTTCAAGCTTAAAACGAAGGCAACCGGCCATCCAAACATCAGGGATTGCTGGTTAAGGCGAAATGAGTCTCAAAATATACATTTTGACGTTTCTCGAACCAATTTTTCAAAGGCTTAAACAAAAATTTTAATATATTTTTTTATGTATATTGATTATTGACTATATTGACAAAGATCGTCAGCTTTCCAAAACACGATTGTAGAAATTTGGCTCGATAGAAAAACCTCTCAAAGTTTGCTCGTTTTCCTGTGACTGCCTTGATTATAATCGATTTTATTCCATAATTATATAATGTACTACCGTGATATTTTCATTACGTGTTCCCAATAAGTTCCTTCGGGACGATATGCTCTTATTTTTTTAATTATAGACATATTTTCTTTATATGAACACGTATTGTTGAGCAGGAGTGCATTTCCCGCGATCGACTACACCACAGCGCTTCGCTCAGTCGGCCGACAGGCCTCGTTGAGGACACCCGTATACAACTTTGTCGCGTCCGCTGACATAATTTGCTTACGTAAATGGTGAATAAAAAAAATAAACAAAGAAGTATTCATGGCAGAAACTCAAGCAAATACGATTGTCGAATCTGTTCGGGTTTACGTGAAAAAGTAACTATAAACTTATCGAAATAAATAGTTTCTTTTCATACTTCTGCCAATGCTTAGACCGGGTCATGCCACATTATAAATAAGTTCAGAAGATTTATTCTTACCCTTCTCAAAGTTAAGTTCGTCGTTACGGTTTATATTTTAGCATTTTCCCATTTCCATAATATCTCTGTACTCATTATATCAAACACCTATAATATTATTATTAATTATTATAGATGTATGATGGTGTATGGTGATGTATTATAAATGTATGGTGATGGATCATCTAGGTAGGTATTTGTTCTCAATAGTACAACGATTTTTTAATTATTTATTTAATTTATCGAATAATTTATACACACATAAACACAAAGAATTTGAAAAAGAAATAACACACACAGAGAGAGGGGGAATAAAGCACATAGGCACTAGTTATTTATATATAGAAATCTTTTACGGTAGGCATGAGATAAGAGATTTTTATTTATTCATCTATTATAATTATTATATTCATAAAGGTTAAAAGATTTAATTGTTTTTTTGTTCGTTTTTTTTGCATTTAATTGGCTCCGATACTACAAAACCGATTTGAAAAATTATTTCACTGTTGGAAGGCTACACTATGCCGGATGCCATAGACTAAATTTTATTCCCGTATTTCCATGCGTGAAACCACGCGACATCGGCTGGTTTGAAATAATTTATTCCATCTTCAATTAATTTCCATCTTCGTTCTTACGTGTGGAAACTATGCATATTGATGATTATTTCTTCTGACTATTATACTTTTTGATTTTATATATTTTGAACTTATACAATGTAAACTGATAGATTTTAAACTTATGCATTATGATACGTACCCATTCTTCATGGATGTTATGCCAAACTCTGACCTACTAAAACCAAACTTTGCTCTATCGCTGCCCACGGCTGGTAGCCCCGGGTAAACCCTCGGAAGGATGTCCCATAATTTCCGACAGACCTTGACAACCAAGGCCTCGCACTATTATCTCCAGTGAGAGAATGTCCACGTCCAGACCTGGCGCTGTTTTAGGGCGGCCTTGCATCATTTTTTACGTGTGGGAATCCTTTATGGATGCCACCATATAATATATATGCCACCATATATATGTATATATAACCACATAATGCCTGACTACTGTCTACGGCTGGGAGATCCGGGTAAGCCTCGAAAGGATGTCCCAGGGTTTTCAGGGTTTTCCCTGCTGCGTTCTTTACAGGGCTGGCAATCAGCCGTGCTTTCTATTCGATTAATTATATTAGCTGACTCGTACAGCTTCGGTTATGACGTTCATTACGTTCGGAGATATGCCGTCTCAATGGAGATCGTGTCGTACCCTTTTATCAACCTTACGGCATTTAATACCATTAATATACTTTAAACTTCATAAAAATTTTTCAATGTTCCATTTGAGTTTAAAACAAAAGAATATTGGGATCTTTTTTTTGTTGAGTGAGCAGACTGATGTGTAGAAGTGTGTTTGTTATTCCATCTTGCTGTCATGGCTGCAATTTTGTACTGGGATCGCTCGCTGCTTTAGTTTAGAACTAGCGGATGTCACGCGTTTTCCCCAGCATAGCTTCCGTTTCCGTGGGAAGGTAGGTTACCCAGAAATAGCATGACGATAGTGCAGCTTCCCAACAGTTTAAGAGAGCTGTATTGGACTGGCCTCGCGGAAACTAAAAATCCTGAATAAGGTGAAACGCTATTTCACGCCACATCAGAGATGTTTACTGTTCAAGACACAGATTCGCCTCTGCGTCAAATACTGCTTTCACCATTGGGATGAATCCGCGAGGTACTTACTAGACGCAATGCAGAGACGTGCTATCCGAATGATTGGTTGTCCTGAGGTGACGGGATGCCTCGAACCGTTAGCGCAACGAAGGACCATAGCGTCCTTGGCTGGCTTCTACCGAATGTATCACGGTAAATGTTCTGAAGAGCTCTTTAACCTGATCCCACCATCTCCTTTCCGATCCCGAACAACGCGTGCCGGGCAGAGATTCCACTCATACACAGTGGAGAGAATTTTCGCCAGAACCGAGCGTTTCAAAAGATCGTCCCTCTGTCGAACTATAAAAACATGGAACGACCTGCCCGCACACGTTTTTCGCTCATCTTACAATCCCGGGTTCTTCAAAAGGAGCGTGAATAGGCACATCACAGGACCGTCAACTTGAGGACCACTGTCGAAAGTCTTAAGGACTGTGAGACTGGCCCCCAATCGCTATTTGCGCCACGGCTTACCATCAGACTGGTGGCGACGTCAATTTGGCGAGCTAAATATTTAAAAAAAAACTGAAAGATTTTTTCAAATCAGTCCAGTAGGTAGTTTCGGAGCCTATTCGATGGAAACAAACAATCAAATCTTTCCTCTGCATAATATAAGTATAGATAGCACATACCTAGGCTACTTTTATCCCTGGAATATGTTACAATGGAATGCGGGCACGAAAACAAAATTCCAATAGGGCGAAAGCGCGAGCATCAGCTTGTAGGTAATTAATGAATAACGTTGTACTTCTAATATATTTTATTCTATTCTTCTTTCGAAAAATAATTTCATTAAGTACCTACATAATATACAATTACATAGTAGCATACAAGTAGAAGATCTAAACGGTTGATCTGCACTGGATCGAATATGGGATTGTTTGACATAATGAATAATTATTGTGAACTTGAACTTCTGTCAATTTCGTCGTTGTATAAATTGCCTAGCTTGAACGGGTGACCGCGCGGTAACATATCGAACTCAGGGAGTGCCCCTTGCATCGTGCGTCTGCTTCACCCCCTCGAAATCTCTCGAGACCGGCTCCCACTTCGCCTTAAAAAAAATATTCTGGTTTCTCAGAGTATATTATGTAGCAATCCTTGGAGACATGTAGCAAATATAAGCAATCATGTATAGCAAATTTTGAATATACCTACTTTGGGACTCGTTTGTCACAGGCAACCAGCCATTTTGACAGTGGCCTGGAAACGGCAGTGTTGTGCCAAGTGGTAGTGCCGCCATCATGGGTTCATACGTTTGAAGGAGAAAATGTTGCTAGTGGTTAATCATTTACTTTTTGCTACTTTTTATTGCAAAATGCCATGGAGCAAACAAATGTGTTGCCAACCTTTGAGATTGGAGTTCCTACCTAGGCAATTTTTTATTTTATTTCATCCGATCTCCAAATCGTACTGTAGAATAGAATTGCCAAAACCTCACCCCATGGCATGGCAACCGGTCCGGCTGTTTCAGAGATTAGCCGAACAGAAAAAGAAAATTCAGAAACCATGGTTTTTTATTCCTTTTGGAGTTGCTCGGAAATTCGTAGGATTTTCACACCGATAAAATTTCTATCGTGTCGTGTAGAACGGCATCCCACAACCCCTGAAATCATTTCGCTGTTTCGTAGGCAGTAACTTAACTTGAGGAAAATCTTACAGGGATGCTGAGCCGGATTTCTACCGACTAAAAACCACATATATTCTACCTAACAGCCTACGGTTGGGAGCCCCGGGTAATCCCTCAGAAGGATGTCCCCAGGACTCCCAGCAGACTTACGGCTACCACTGCAGCCTCACCTATGGGTTCGGGTGCTATCCTGTGTCTTAGGGAGCGTGCGTGAATCCCTCACGTCACGCTGACGTCTAGGGCCAGCCTCTGTAAGAACGGTGAGCAGCCCCTTCACGGTCCTGAGGCCCCGGTCAGGGAGGTCGATATAGTCTTGGGCAAAGACACGTCTGCGGAACTCGCGTGGAAGAGTTCTCTCCCGCTCCCTCCCCGCCGTCTAGAAAGAGGCAGTGAAGTCCCATTTATATGTAGGTAGGTATAACTTGAAAAAAGATCCCGAGAACTTTACAATGGGGCTACCAAACTACCAAGTAGGTAAGTCAAGCCAAAGCAGTCAAAAGTTATTTAGGTGTCATAAAAATAAAATTACAAAGCTCTTATTAATTAATTACTATAATATTCTTGAATTGAGGGGATCCACCATCTTACCGGCCATCAGAGCCACGTGGATGTTGGCATCCATCACGAAGTAAAGAAATGGATACGTCGCTGAAAATAGAACTGGATCACGATTCGTCACGTACCCTGCAAGAAAATAAATACAATTTAAAAAAAAAACAGTCCAAGTGCTAGTCGTACTCGCGCACAGAGGGTTCCGTACCAAAAAACGACAATAAATCACGTTTGTTGTATGCCCCCCTAATCCCCCCTTTTTCTTATTTTAGTATTTCTTGTCATACCGGCAACAGTGTTATATCATCATCTGTGAAAATTTCAGCTCTCACGCTATCACGGTTCCTGGGATACAGCCCCATGACGGACAGACAGATGAACAGCGAAGTCTCATGAATAGGTTCCCATTTTTGCCCTTTGGTACGGAACCCTAAAAAAAAATTGTACATAAGCTCACTTTATCTGTACAAATAAATAAAATTGGAGTGTCTGTTTGTAATATTAAAATAACCGCTTTCTACTACATGCATATGAATGTATTACGGTACACATACCTAAATAAATATATATTTTTAAAACTTGTGACGACTTGACGACCCACAGTTAAAATTTTTAAGACGTCCTAAGGCCTTCACCTTCTCTACGCAATGGATTGTTTAGCGAAAGTATTCCCTATCGCCTGCGCCCGCGCCCGGGTCGGCACTTCGGCAGCGCGTGTAAGCGCCTCTGGCTGGTGTTGCAAACCTCAGATTAAAAGAATATTTAAGTCTGAGTTGCAAACGTCCATATGCTAAGAATGGTAACTACTCAGACTAAAAGAGTATAGTCATACTCTTTTAGTCTAAGGGTTACCAATTATCCGGTGGGCCGCAAGTTTGTCTGCCACCTTAGTACGTAGTATAAAAAAGAAGTAGGGAAACTGTTCACCATTCGTACGCAGGGCACATTCATACATTGAGTCTAACAAAAATACTAACCAACACACAAACACGCCTTTGCCTGTGTAGATAGACATACCGACTGCCATGTTGCTAGCGAAGTATCGTGCCAATCGCGCCACTCTGTGTGAGGTAATAAGACGTAACGTGTTTTCGCAATAGGCAACCAAAATTTTTTACTGAAGTTTAAATCGTACTGGCAAGTAAATTTATTATGTTTTTTTAAAAATAGTCAGGATTAGTTAATGTTCACATTGTTTAATTTTGAGTTTTCATCGTTATATTTCTTTTACTAACGTTGATTTTGTATACAAATGTAATATTAATTTGGTCAAGGCCTGGGGCACATTCGAACATTTCTACAGGGGAGCATTCGTACGCGTTCGAATGCTCCCCTTTAGATCATAATTACCACAAATACTCACATATATTTTATTTTTCAATAAATTTAATAGGTACCTTCCGCATTTTTTCAATTATGATACGGTACAATAATTCAGCATTTTTATGTATAACGATCGGCAATATACTTTTTATTAAGTAAATGTTATAATTGATATCAAATCGCAGGTTCATGGTACAGATAATAAGAAAAGATTAGGCACGCCTAATCTTTTATTCGTTCGTAACATTTATTCGTTCTTCATCCAATTTTTAGCTACGGCTAAAAGATGGATGAAGAACGAATAAATGATTTAAATTTATATAGATTCCATATAGGTACCTTGAAAATAGAAAAACTCAACAGAGAAGGAAAATCAAATGAATTACGTATATGCAGAGAGCCAGCAGAAAAATGCATTATGAAACAAAAATCTAATCTTCTAATTGATAAAATATATAAAAAATATAAATAGTAGGTATAGTAAAGAAAGAAGAAGTAATGAAGTAGCTTGCAGCAACTTAATTACTAACCAATAATAAAAGAAAATAAAAATAAAATACTGGTCAATGCACAACTAATTTAAATGTGATATCAGGAAATTAAAGATAATAGTCATGTTTTGATAAGATTCGAAACAGGCCGCTGTTATTAATTTGTCGTGAAAGTATACTCAGTTACGAAATTTGCGAACAGGACCGGAAGTGTTTTATCTTCAGAAGAAACCGGAATTATCATGATAATTCCTTTTTCATGATATAGAAAGCGTACACATTTTGTTTATTAGACTATGTCCCCAGGTCCTCCCTAAACGCTCGGCACATTTAGAACGAGTAGAATTTATAATCTTTTCAAATAATTAAAATAATTTAATTAGCATTAAGGTCGAAAGTGACAATCAAAATGTCTAATTACTAACTTACATTTTAAACCGATTTTTTGTGTTATTTTTCCCAAGAACAAATATTGATTACGAGTAAAGTTAAATATGAATAAGATAGTTCTCTGATAAACAAATTTTCTTATCAATTTAATACATTTTTGGGAGATTATTAGGCTTTTTAATTACCATGTATGAATCTACCCCACGCGTATGAAAGTACCCCACCTACTGTACGGAAGTACCCCACCCATGGGGCGCGTTCGTACAAATATCTTATCGTCGAAAAATTGCTATAGTTCTTTAACCGTTTGACATAATAGTTTCAGAAATTTATGTCACTAACTATAATAAATTTTCTATGTTTAGGGATATAAACGAGGTAATTTTGACTAATAGTCGTGTAGAAAAAAAATAAAAACTAAAAATTGTACGAATGGTGAACAGCTTCCCCTAAGTATCATTATAAGATTTGGCTGGCTGCATAAACAAAACAAGCAATGATCGTAACTGATAGTCTACCAACTACCAACCCGATGAACCCTTAACAGTCAATTTTCATCTCATCACCCTTCTGTTCCCAGATTCCCTCTACAAGTAACAGTTTGATTTTTGGTAGCCATTAATAACTGTAGGTACCTACTTAACAACTAAGTACTTTTAGGTATACTTATTACGTGGTCATTAGTTGCGGTAGATAACGGCCACGGCTTTCCGTAACCGATGACAGACCATGTCTGGGTCATGGACTTGTTTTCTTCCTACAATATAAAGAAGGTCAAACGGTCCCAAGTTGCAATCAAAATGTTACAAAGGCTTACTTTATGCTTCCTCTACATTACTTGCGAATTTGGACGAATAGGATAGTGTAGATGTAGAGGAGCACTTCGTCTTACTTCGTCTAAATTTTTCTTTGCCTCAGGTGACTTCGCCGCGGAACTTCGTTCAACTTCGCGAGTAGTGTAGAGTTGTAGAGGAAGTTTTAGAGTCTAAAGTAAGAAGTTTTCAGTTTTGATGCAAGCGGACACGCCGGACATGATGTTACCTACGTTATGAGATTCAAAATACCAGAGCAACACAAACGACCTTGCAACTCAAATACACATCGAAACTCTTATCATAATAATCAAAATAGAATAAACCAACTGTAGCAACAGGAAATAATCATCCAGTAATTTGTTCAGTTACACTCATTTAGAGTAATTGAAATGATGGGAGACGAGACTATCTGCAAATCATCATTTTCATCTCGCGATTAAGCATTGAGGTCGCTATGATGTGGCTGCGGGTGATTTCCCTAATGATTGTCGATGGTCGAGCGTGGCGCGGGTACACAGCGCATCAATGGAAGCAAAAGCGCGTGTCGCCGGCTGCATTGCGCCACCGGCACCGGCTCGCAACCGCTGAGACAATAGATTATGCAGTGTAGAGCGACTCATTGCCCTCGGTACTTGACACCTCGGTTTTGCACTCTTTTGGTCACAATTAACACAATCCCTCTGCTGGAAAACGAGGTCACCAGATCTACCTTCGTTCTGAAGAGGTTTATTAGGTGGGTTGCAATGGAATTATATCGCAATCATAGGGTCGGTAATCATAATCATAGTCATATTTTATAGGTACTGCAGATCAGTGCCAATCTTAGATCATCTAACCACAGGATGCGCCTTACTTAAGCATTGTTTTCTGCCATTGCACATGACCATTTGGTCTTTTGGCTTTATAAAAAGCCTGTACATCAGTACATCATTTTATATGATTAAACTAGTACATTTCATTGTAGTTGACTGTACAATAACAATTAACACACAACAGCCATTACGCGTTTGTCGATTAATACATTTTTAAATGCAATGACATTTTATATGTCTTTGTGTTTCCCCCTTCACTTGTATGAAAACTGGCAGAATATTTTTGTATGCGGTGGTTCGCAAAGGCTAGTCCCGTGTTATATGGTCTAAGGTGCCAATTGATGGAACTTGTAAAAAAATATTGAAAAAATCCACTTGTAGTTGTTGGTAGGTAGGTACATCCACTTGTAGTTGTTGGTAGGTAGGTACTATTCCACAACATTGGAATTGGATTGGGATCGACAAAATCTTGTCCAATTCAACCCTACCAAAACACAAGTTTGTGTTTTCACCGCAAAAAAGACCCCATTCACTGTGACGCCACAATTTCACGGCACATCTCTCACCATCTCTGAAAGTATAGGGATCCTTGGTGTTGACATCTCCAGTGATGTGCAGTTCCGCAGTCACTTGGAGGGCAAGGCCAAGCTGGCGTCCAGGAAGCTCGGAGTGCTCAGAAGGGCGCGGCGGTACTTTACTGCGGCGCAAGCACTGCTTCTCTATAAGTCGCAAGTGCGTCCGCATATGGAGTACTGCTGTCACCTCTGGGCGGGGGCACCCGAATACCAGCTTCGTCCATTTGACTCGGTGCAAAGGCGAGCTATGAGAGTTGTCAACGATCCCATACTTGCAGGTGGCGTGGAACCTATTAGTGACAGGAGAGACTTTGCTTCTCTGTGTGTGTTCTACCGCCTGTACAACGGTTTGTGCTATGAAGAATTGTTTGATATGATGCCTACGGCTACATTCTATCATCGCACCGCTCGCCATAGAAAGGGTGTTCATCCTCACACGTTGCGTCCTGAGCGCTCGAGCACGGTGAGATCTAATAGAGGCTTTCTTCCGCGTACGCTTAGGTTGTGGAATGATCTCCCAGCTTCGGTTTTCCCAGACGCCTACAGTATGGGGTTCTTCAAAAGGGGACTTAGAAGGTTTTTAAAGAGTTGGCAGCGCGATTGTGGCGCCTCTGGTTTTGCGAACATCCATAGGCTGCGGTGACCACCGGTACATCTGGGGGGGCCGTATGCTTGTCTGCCACTCTAGTGGTATAAAATAAAAAAAAAACAACATTGTGAAAAGTACCTAGGAGTTACCCATAAGTGGATACGAACCTGCATCTTCTCGCATTCCGTGCAAGATGCTTAACCACTTAGCTAAGTTGTTAAGCGCTTATCCACTTAGACTTAGCTAAGTGAAAACCTATTAGCGAAACCAATTCTTTTTCCATATTTAAAACGATCAGTTAGCATACTAATTGCTTTTCAAAAATAATCTTAACCCGTAAGTGTAGTTTTCAATATACTTAATCATAGTCCTACCACATGTGTATTGTATTGTATTGTGGTCATACTTATACCCACGTATGACTGTATGACTAACAATAAATTATGGTAAACTCAGTTCGCATAACAATACTTACTGATTTGGTATTATATAGGTATCTAGGCTGTATGATTTTACGTGACCTTTGTACTTGCACTGTGTCCTAAAGCCTAAATGCGTTTTGTGGAAAATCAATTTAGTAAAATTTCGGGGCGAATCATTTTCACTCAAGGATGTTCCGGCGGCGGCCGACAGTATCACGAACGATGCACCGGTCCGTGACGGCGACGAGTGACCCCCAGTCTTGCGGTGACCACGCACGAACCCACGGTCACTGTATCCACCATGTAGGTAGGTAATTAAGTGGATCAAGCCGGAACGGCGTCTGCTGTAGGGCCCCCGTTTTATAAGTTGCTTCCACTTGCCTGTGTATATTTGAATATTGTGCTTATTCTTATTTTTGGCAAAGGCAAATGTGTTGAGGCCTGAGCCGCTTGTCTTAAGCTAAGTACACGCAACGGTAAGTACACCGTATTTGAAAATTGTTCTTATTCTTATTTTTGGCAAAGGCAAATGTGTTGAGGCCTGAGCCGCTTGTCTTAAGCTAAGTACACGCAACGGTAAGTACACCGTATAGGTCTTCTTGAGAAGTCTTGCCTGTATATGCAGTTTTTGAACATGCGCCGGAGACCGGAGTAGAATCGAAAATCAGTTTTGTCAAGTGGCACCATAATAGATCTGAAGACGAACCGAAATGTCCCCATACCCGCTAGGTAGACCTGCGCAGGTAACCTCTCTGGTTAAGCATACGGTCTGCATGTAAAGTCTGTGTAATACACCGACCGACGAACTTAATATCGAGACCATTTGTACCTACTTACCTGTTCTTCTGGTTCTGAAGTCGACAATGGCCGTAACGTTTTAATTTAACTAGGATTAAGTTGAGAGAAATAACAACATAGCACTTCGGTGTTAGCGACTGAAGCAATGGCGATGCCGTGATGGCTTAGCTTAGACCATGTAATGGTAACTAATTGCAGACATCATAAGATGAACTTAATCTCACACAGCAAAGCCAAGTAGAGTGGATAAAACTCGTAGGGACCAAGTTAGACCAAGGGAAATATATTTGTAACGACGCCTAGCTTTTAAAATGAGGTTTACACGCAAGTTACTTATCCTGGGACATATTTCCGATCCGATGATTTCCCCTCAGCGGACGGGCGCCTGGCGCTAGACAGATAGATAAACAGGGACCAGAGATGGAGATAACACCAAAGATGGTAAAGTAATAATAAGGAGAAGTTCTACTTACTATGTTTCTTGTGATCATCGGGTCGATATTTCCGGATGGCGACGGATACAGCCTGTTCTATGCTGCGCACATACACCCCGGGTTGTTTCGTCATTGGTGTGAAATCTCTTTGTCGAGGCTCAAAAACATCTCGTATACCCAGCTGCCAGAGAAAAAAATCGTTACAATTATAAATTTAAGTTCATGTTTAGTGTCTCGAATGTTATAGAGGGCTGTTTTCTCGTGGTCCCACTATTTCGCTCCACTTAGACGAGTATTGTATCTGGTACAGGTGTCTATTTTGTGAATAACACTAACTACCAATCTTTTACCAATGCTCTTCTCCGTCTCGTAGTCTTAATTACAAAACTGAAGTCGTTTCATGAATTAATTTTGGGGCGACGCCATACTTATTATGAATTCTCTAGATGCAAAATTTTACCAACACCTCTATTCTAGAACTGGTGATATAGATGCGCATCAGTGGATATGAAAGTCTGTATGGCTGCGGCGGGTATTGTCATGACATGATAAATGTAGTGGTAACTATAAAATATGGATACTTAGCTACTATTATGAGTGTAATATGGCTGGAGTACCTAATCTGTGAATTACACCTGCAGTCGTAACACAGGCATAATATTTCCAGGTTCATGAACGGTTCATCTAGGTACTCACCTAAATAAAGTTCTTATTCCCATGCCCTACAGCACCATCATTAGGTACAATTTACCTAACTATGTAATTTACAAATTCCGTTTATTTATAACTTGATTGATAATAAATGGTCTTTACCTTTTGCAAATCGGTGGTTAAAGTAATGTGACCTTTGACGGTAAAGCTCGGCACGATCCCTTTTACTCTTCGCGGTCGCAACACAGAGTACACGTCCGACAAATCTGATTCCCTCGCCATCCGCGACAGAAGTCTTCCTATTTCTGGAGCACCTCCTCGAGCTGGTAATATAACTAGCAGATAGTAGCGATCGCTGTCCAACGGCAGACGAAGTGCAGAAGCTTCTAAATGAGGCAGATAGGCGTATTCCAATACGGTATCATAGTGCATGTATGTCACCTGTTGAACAAATTCGTCAATCAATTTGCTTGTAACGAACTGAATAACACGCCGGCTGTGGCGAATCCGTAATACAAATTGTGATGTGGTAACGCTTGCCGGTAATTAGTGAGAATGCATTGTGCTGAGAGTAAGCGCCGCGTGCGCTTTTCATGAGTTCACGATGACTTACGTTATTTGCAGATTATAATGGTGCAAACTAAATAGTTTAACGTGAGAACAAAATATGTTAGGTACTCGGGTAGTACCTACATCAAATTCTGGCCTGACTAATTTGATGTGAAATGAATATTAGTAACGTTTGAAGGTGGAATTTGTAGTTAAAAAAATACAAACCTCGATACTATTTAGCCCGTTTGCTAGAAAAGTTTTATCATCTGTTTTCACATCATAAGATCTGTAATCCAGATAGTCTTCTACATACGGTGGATTCGTGAATATGAAGTCAACGATAGACCTCTTCTTGCGCTCTAGAGTTTCCAGCGTTGAATTGTTTGCCATAGTAACCGTGGAGCTTGTGAGTGTAGTCATCTGTTCAGTTTGCTGGCCATCTGTTGTGGACGCCATTGTACTGTCTGTTGTCGTTTCGATAGTCACGGTAGAACCATCGAACTGCATCGTAGTAGGCGTATCACCTGCATTTGTCTGCGTTGTACTGGACGAACTGTCTAATGTAGTCATTTGTGCAGTAATCATGTCAATAGAAGATGTGTCCACTTCATTGTTAGTCGTTGGATCCATCATCAAAGACGCTAAAGAGACGGATTCAGTGTCCATTGCAACACTTGGGAGAGCTGTGGTCGTAGTCTGTTCTAGAGTTGAAGCTTCAGTTGGTGCTACGGTCGTGGTTGTAGCCGGTGCTGTCACCTCGGTAATACCTGTGGTAATACTTTCACTTGTAGTAACGTCTATAGTAGAAGAAGCGATAGGAGTACTTTCCGCATTTGGCGCAGACGAAGGACTAGTAAGGGGTGTCGTGCCTTCACGTACATCTAACGTTTCTATTGTCTCAGCGTTAGGATTTATTGTAGTGGTGGTTTCTTCTCTACTAGTAGGAGTACTAATTACGTCATTCACTGGTTGACTGTCTGGTGACATAGCGGTTGTTGAACTGTCTCCGGAACTGGCCGGGCTCATGGTTGACGTAGCCGCACTCGTTTCGTTCGAGGTATTGTTTGTTTCAGGTGAAAGCGTTGGCAATTGATCGTTTTCTAAATCGAAACCATAAAACCGGAGAATCTTTTTATATTGGTCGTTAAATGTGACGTTTTCATTGTTTAGTGCTAGCCCTGCCAGAAAACCTTCTTCCGGTACGAAGTACGTCTGTAATGAAACAAAATATGATTAGCTACATTAGGGATGATATTATGATATTAGAGCGCATATCTACATAAAAAAGTAAATGAGAGAGTAGAAAAACATAAGTCTGAACCTTAATACAATCGTCTCAGACATTTCGAGTGGGACATCAAGACATCGAAACGGTTGCATGACTTCTGATTCTCTATCTATCTTACTGAATTCCAGTTCAAGATAAGTTAACCGGAAGTCATAAAGTCGAAATTTTAATTAGACGAAGTCAGGTGACAGCAGCTAATGTCACTTCTTCATACAATGTTTCTATTTTTATGACGATGTGACATTAGCTGCTGCCACCTGACTTCGTCTAATTAAAAATTCGACTTCAGGAGCCATTCGCATAATTTTATGTTTAACAACAGCCAAAGCTCAGCTAGTTTAAATTTAGATTAGGCTACCTATGTGTCTGATTATAAAATGGGTTTATGATATCGCAGGATACAAGGTACCCAATAAAAGAGTTCCCATGAGGTGAGGTCCGAATGAACGCATTGACCTGACACACCGTGTGACCGGCACCGGCATGCTGCATCACGCCAGCTACCATTTTTACAGCATCAAAGACAAAGAATTCTTTTATAATTATTTTTGTAGTGTAACTGTAAGAAACACATAATAATTTTATAATGTTTCCTTGTCTGGGTGATTTAATTACTTAGTTATTTATGTACAGTAAAATAAATTAAGATAAGATTATTCATTTACTTAAAAAGTAGGAAATAAAAATGTTTTAGTGTCCAAATTCCAGAACTTTCAGATCCTGCATAACTTTATACTGTAAGAATCAGATAAGGAACGACTGAAGAAGCCTGACTGCTCTTCCTGAGATCATACTGTTTTGATCCTATGGAGATTCTATTCACGACTGGGAGAATTAATATAGGTATTTGGTTCTACTCATGCGGACATCCATAAATTTTTTTAACATATTAAACGACATAAAGGAAGGTCCCACCAAAAGTGGTTGGAATGGAATGGGATAAGAATAGTCACTAGGCTTTTGTGGGATAATAGCTAAATTCCAAACGGGCACGCTTCATCACGAGACCAAACTTTTTGCACATAAAATTATTCGAATTATCTAGATTTATAAAAATCAATGCCACTTTTGGTTGTAATTTTATAACTCAAGAACGGGCTCACCTATCCAAACCAAATGTTTAGGCTTTGTTCGGGCTCTTTAGTAGATGGTTTATGTGAAGTTTGCACAAAATCGGTCGAGCGGTTCTTTATTTATAACGCAAACGAAGTTGCGCGGGTCAGCTAGTATCGAATAATTTTATGTGCAAATAGTTTGGTCTCGAGCAAGACTCTAACCTGCGTCTTCTGGTTTGCCGGACCAGACGCCCTAACCGTAGGACCACCGAGACACATTAAATTTGTGATTAGCATACTGATTGCTTTTTAAAAATATTTCTAATGTATAATTCGATATTTTATATTCATTAATAGTAGAAGTAGATGCAGATGCATCTCCCTGAAAATATTTACAGGGAGGGCGCCCGCCCTAGGCACAGATGCTATAGGTAAGTTAGTATTGTATGACATAAATGTTTTCATAGTCGAGATTATTCAGAATCTGCGATCCTTGGTTAGATTGCATTGTGGATCAATCTAACCACGTCCGCTCACCTTCGACATACGTGAGGAAGATCCTATAGGTACCCATGGATGCTATGCCGGACTCCTTACGACTAAAAAAACTCACGTATCCTGCCTAACAGCCTACGGTTGGTGCCCCGGGTAAACCATCGAAAGGATAACCCAGGCAGGACTCCTAATAGACCTACGGCTACCCCTGCGGCCTCACCTATCGGGTGATATCCCGCGTGTTTGGGGTTTTTCGGGTGCTATCCCGCTTCTTAGGAAGGGTGTGCATGACCTGAGGTGTCGGGTTTGAAATCCCGAGTAAGAGTACAAATATTTGTATGACGCGTGAATCCTTGCTTCGGAGTTTGGGTGTATTCTATAGTTATGTGTCTGTATTTGGAAATATATTGTAATACAAGGTTATTTTTTTTACGTGTGAATATCATCATCAATAGGTACTATGCCGATCTCCTATGGATAGAAACACAGTGTCTACACACTGCCTATGGTCCGGAGTTCGGGGTGAAACAATCGGAAGAATGTCCGATAGGGGTTTTCTTCCGCGCACGCTTAGGTTGTGGAATGATCTTCCTGCCTCGGTTTTCCCAAACGCCTACAGTATGGGGTTCTTCAAAAGGGGTCTAAGAAGGTTTTTACAGGGTCGGCAGCGCGAGTGTGGCGTCTCTGGTGTCGCAAACGTTCATAAGTAGGCCGCGGTGACCACCAGTCCTTCTGGTGGGCCGTATGCTTGTCTGCCACCTTAGTGGTATAAAAAAAAATGTCCAATAGATATGTCCATGGGTTCATGTTTGATGGCGCTGTGTAATGGAAATGTAGAGACGAACAAAGCTTTTCGTTATGAAAATTTAATCTATCTAGTTATGGAAGTCTGTAGCCGGTTCGGTGTTCTCATTCGGTTGCACCCTCTTTGCTGGTCTAAATGGTCCATTTTTCAAGAAGTTTCTCCATTTTGGCTCACACAATTAGTTTTCTCTTATTTCTTTTAGCAAGTGTTGTAGTAAGTGTGCATATTGTTCAAGTTCGATCTATGCATTTACTCTAGAAATAGGTATAAACGACCAATGTGATTTTCTTTTTTTTTTTTTAGTGTCTTGTGATAGTTTCTGCTTTTCAGTACCTTTCACGATTTCTATGCGCAATATCACTTTGGGAGACCTTTACATTGCTTGCGATTCTAAAATTTTTGTTCTACTTTTCTACACAGTAGGTACTTAGGTTTACTAGAATTTAGCGAATGTTCATATTGAATTGTCCAGTGTACAGTTTGTCTATAAAGTCGTGAAATTAAATGAGGGCGCTGCTGAATGCATGTATGCAACCCTATATAGTACGACCAAAATGATTTTGATACGAGGAGTTCGTTCCGAGTAAAATCTTACTAATATTATAAATGCGACAGTTTGTGAGTGTGGATGTTTATTACTCTTACACGCTCGAACGGTTATAGGGATCTGGCTGAAATTTGGTACAGGGATACATTATAATCTGGAATAACCATGGCTACTTTTTATTCCGGGAATAAGTTCTTACGGGAACGGGAACAATACAAATATTATAAATGCGAAAGCTTATGAGTGTGGATGTGAGACTCTTTCACGCTCGAACAGTTGAACTGATCTGGCTGAAATTTGGTACAGGGATACATTATATTATAGTCTGGAATAACACATAGGCTACTTTTCATCCCGGGAATAAGTTCCTACGGGAAGCAGGAACGAGAACAAATTCGACACGGGCGAAGCTGCGGGCATCAGCTAGTGATTTAATAAATAAAACACATTATACATTTTTAATTTTGTTTCTGTTTTATTGAATCAGATCCAGAATAAAGTTATTGAACCAGATCCAGAAGCCCCGGTCTAATAGCGTCTTACAACCCACCAGCAGGTGCCTAGCAGTCCCAATTGCTTTGCCACAATCATGTAATTACATGTTTTATCTGTAACTTTCCCCCATCTGACAAGGATTTTTTTGGCGCAGTGCTCAAATATTAAAATCGTCTATTTCTTTCTTTGCCGACCTTTTCTGTGTTTACCAGGAGTTTCAAACTTTCCTTCATTATTAAAACCTTCGTTAACTATTCGCCTAACTGTACTCTCTGATTTTCCTGAAAAGAGTAAAAAATGAAAATTAATTACATATTGGAAACAAACTATTGACATGAAGCAATTAATTCAAAATAAAAATTGGTAGAAAACCAGATTGAACTGAGTATCAAAAATGTAGGTCGTACTATAAAATAACCATGTTGTTCTAACCACTGACTTACATTATAGGTAGATTGTAAGTTTAAGATTCTAACCTAAAAATATGCAAACAATGCCTTTTTTTTGTCTCCAAATCGTAAATTCAGTAAATTTGTAACTTCAGACAGATTCAAAACAAACAATAACACGATTACATACCCACCAAAGATGCTGTTCGCTCATAAACATCCTCAAAATCCCACAACAATTGTCCAGATTGTTACTCCGCGAAACATCACTGGAAAACTTTAAAAATCACTTCCTGCGCACCACTCCGATTTTCTTTACTCATTTCTCAAACCTTTATGCGTAGTTTGGTCTCCATTTGTTGCAGTTTAATCCAAACATTAAAGTTACGTGATAGAGTAAACGAAATTCGACGATAGTATTGACAACTGACGTACTAATGTTTCGTGTTGCCAGTGTTGCCACACACATAACTATTTTTAGTTCCTCAAACATTCATGTCACGACTTTATAGACAAACTGTACATCACTGCATTAGGTCACAGATTAATAAATAGTTACTGCGGTTATTTGCTGTAGTGTGAAGACCATTCTTTTTGATTGTTGTTAGTTTATCAAACCCGTAGATAACAAAATACACCGAGTGATCGTCTCATAAATTTTAGTGCAAGTTACTGAAGTTACCCCTTAATGTCGTAGACATCCACAAAGTTAGGGTTTTTCAACATTTCACACACTAGGGTTAAAATAGGCGCGGTTTTTTTGCGAAAAAATGTTTTGCGAGTTATTAATTTATACGAACTAAAAAAAGTAGATCATCATCACGTTACAATGGAAGGGGGAGGAGAATTACCTATCAAATAGTATATGAAAACTAATTAATGAGCATATAAGTAAAAGTTGTAAGGTGCAGTAGGAGTTTCAAGTAGTCACGGACAACGCCAGGAAGCATAGCTGAAGTATTTTAAGTTGTAAACAGAATTTATAGCGGGACACTGAGAATGCTTTGGAAATATAATCAAAGAGAAATAATAATCAATATACTTTAGTACGTAGGTACGACTCACTTTTAACGTCCGGTGAATATCTCTGAATCCTATCCTCATTACATTTCTATTCCACGGAAGTTGCATTCCTCGTTGAATCTGGTACGAAGCCTCTCCATCCACACCTTCGTACAGCGACACCATAATCCCCATAAGTCCGTAAGGCGAAAATGCTATATTGTTATCATTCAAAAAGTTATGTTCTGCGAGCACTTTCAAACCAAACTCATTAGTAACATCCACCATATGAGCTAAAGGAGTTCGTCCCGTGTCCCATAGTTTTATTTCGATAGGAATTCCGTACTCTGATGTGGAAGTGACCGTGATATACGCGCAGAGGAACGCGAAGCGGGCGAGAGCGGTTACCGTGTAAAAAGGTTGTACGCGTCTGCCTCCACGCATGGTGTTCGCGGTTGTGTTGTTTGTTGTGAACGTGCCTAGAGAAGCCCTAGAACCTCGACCGGGACCGTCTCGCTGACCGTTCACGACGCCAGCCGTCAAATCGCTTTGACCAATCTTCATTCCTAATTAGCAATTCGGTGAATGCCCTCAGAAAATTTGTGTTAAATTATCTTTTATGTTGCATTGTTTTTGCAAGATTTATCAGATCGTTTAGATATTTTAGATTCGTGAGAAAAGAGAACGCAGAGTTCATTAGAACTTCCTAACGCATGGGGCATTGCTTATTATATTTTAATGAGTTAGGTACCTACCTAAGTACCTAGGTACTTGTTTGAAGTTGGAGTTGGTCAATGATGGTTGTATTTTGTGTGTATGTGTATGTGTCAGAGCGATAGAAAGTGATAACGCATCGGTACCTAAGTACTGGTACTTAACTAAACATAGGTAGGTACTAGGTACCATTTCAAAGGTTAAATAATAGCACAGTCGACAGATCATAATTATTAAAATTAGAAACTGTACCACGGGACCGTGGTGAGTACGGCCCTATTCGGCACCCCCTCGCATCGCAATGCGGCTAGATTACATAGCCCGCAGAAGGCAATAAGAGGGTACTACGTACCTCGATCTCCGTTGAGGCGGCATGTCTCCTGGTAGCGAGGGCCCTCGTGACATTGTTTTAATGCCTGCGCACCGAGAAATCGAGGCTCAGCGTTCCCAGCTACGCCAGGAATTCGTTCATACAGTTATAGAGAAATGAAATAAAGAATTCGGATTCTTTATTTCATTTCTCTCTAATTGTACGTATGAACGATTTCATTAATCTCTAATTGTATGAACGAACTATCTGAAGATCAGAATCGACTAGATTCTAGTTTATATTTAGGTTGCAAGAGCTGTAACCTAGCCTGCGTTGGACTCCTTTCCAAGAGTTGCTGGCAAATGCCACCCTGAATTTATGGCCAGTCCGACGCTGCCTATTCATAAATTTTGTCGAAAGGTTCATGCTTTTTCCTAATGATTTTGAGGAACTAGGTGTATTGGTTGGGTGATTTGATATGCTCATGTCCATGTTTTCTAGTGAGTTGGATGTAGAAATTGGTTTCCTAAATGTAATATTACTTAAGCTCTCCATATGTGTAGGTATGTATCCGAGCAACATTTTTTGACCAGGCTGTGTATCAGAAGTGGGAAAATCATGCTTCCTCCGCGGCTCCGCATTACTCGCGAAGTAGTGTAGAGGGGCACCTCGGCCTACTTCATCAATAAAATTTCTTTGCCTCGGGCAACTTTGCCGACGAACTTCGTTCGACTTCGCGAGTAATGTAAGAGCAAGCATTGATTTAGAAATTTTCGATATTTCTTAATCTATGGGTCCGATCGTATAAGACGTTAAACAGGGCCGTCTTAAGGCTGTAGAGCGCCAGGGTGCGAAGCTCAGACTGCGCCCTCTCCACCCCGGTCAACCAAAAAAGCACAATAAATTTTTGATGTTGCATCTTTAGATGGTGGAAGACGGCGTTATTGGTTGATGCCTATATTTTTATGCATGTAGGCATTGACATTTATTCTACCGATAGACAGGGCCGTCCATACATTGATTATGTTCCAGATAGCCTTTGCTCTACGTAGCTATGACTACTAATTTCTACAAAGAGTAAGCGAGAGCGGGCAGAAGATGCCACACCACGTTTATTAACATATTAGAGAGTGTACTCGTGAATATGGTTCTATTAATCGATTTGGACAATGCTCAAAGAAGATGGTTCATCTGTCACAAATGTCACAATATATGGAAATTAGAAATTCTTCACCAGTTCATGTTCATGTTTAAATGTTTGTTACTCAATCACGCTCTAACGGCTGAACAGATTAGGCTGAAATTTGGTACAGAGATAGCTTATAGTCGTCGAGTAATCAATCAAAATAATAATTAGTGTTTAAATGACGCTAGATTTTTAGTTCATTAAATCATATAAATCTTGTTTGCTAGTCCCCAAAAATTACATAAATCCGTTTTGAATGCATTAATTATACATAAAACATCAGTCACGAATACATAAAATAACTAAACACTGCCTGCAATCATAATCAAATACGAACACTTACCTATACCACATATAACTTAACCAAGTAAACCAAGTAACTTAACACTCACACTTCCACTTTCATATATATTTTTTTTTAATATTCTCTTTTTATATTTTATCAATAAAGGTAGGTCTTAGATCATCTAACCACAGGATGCGCCTTACTTAAGCATTGTTTTCTGCCATTGCACATGACCATTTGGTCTTTTGGCTTTATGAAAAGCCTGTACATCAGTACATCATTTTATATGATTAAACTAGTACATTACATTGTAGTTGACTGTACAATAACAATTAACACACAACAGCCATTACGCGTTTGTCGATTAATACATTTTTAAATGCAATGAAATTTTATATGTCTTTGTGTTTCCCCCTTCACTTGTATGAAAACTGGCAGAATATTTTTGTATGCGGTGGTTCGCAAAGGCTAGTCCCGTGTTATATGGTCTAAGAGGTAGGTACTCATTTATTGAGAAAGAAAACTATCATAACTTAATAATTTATCTAACACAAATCTCAAACAAAGCACAAAATTAATTACGTAAGTAAAATATAAACAGTTCAACATAATAATTTACAAGCTTAAAAAATCATATTAGGCATAATAGGTAATGCCACTATTTTGTTCACTCTTCAGATTGATCTTTGTTCAATAGTTCCGTCACTCCTTTTCTAATGTGCCTTTTCCACGCGTTAGAGCGAGAGCAATGCTAATGGACTCGCTCATTATTGGTATTGTCCAAATTGACGGGTGCTCTTTAACACAAATTTTAATATCAATATTGCGGTTTAAACGTTGTATAATAATATTACTTATCATTAATTTTATTAGGACTTCCTCTGTACATCAAGATCACACCAGTTTTTGCGATAGTAATGCCACAATAAATTAAAATTGCAGCGAGATGACACTCGGGCCGGGTTGCAGTCCCGACTGACTAACAGTGTGTTCGGCCGCGGCGTGTCCACCGCAGTTGACTGCTACACAACGCTTGTTCTGATCGCCGCATCTCACGTAGGTGTTTATTTGAGGTAAGTGTACGGGGGGGGGGGGGGATGGCGTTAATAATGTACAGTCACCTCCAATATTGCATGGGTCCTTAAGGTCTATAATCCCATGCACATTTGAGTCCAAATTCACAAAAACTCCACTAGATGGCGCCACTTTACTCAAATATGATATTGCATAGACACCTTAGAATCACAAAAAATGTACTAGATGGCATATTTACATTACTCAAAACATTAATGAGTTGCTATTTTGACAATAATCGCGTTCCTGTGTGAGGTATTAAAAAAATCGGCAACGATAGATACTTGACTTCCAATTTTTTCCGAGAGATGGCGTCAATTCTCAGTGCAAAGCAATTTCGTTTCGAATTGATCATGCATTCTCAAATTCGTCTGTACTTATGAGTTAAAGTTTAATTAAGGAAATATCGAAATGTTTAGAGCTCGGCCTGCGCCCCCTCGGGCTTCGCGCCCGGTTGCGGCCGCACCCTTGAACCCCCGGCTAAGACGGCCCTGACGTTAAACATGACCAGCCATGTATGGTTATTAGGTTTGGTTGTACTTGACATGACAGGGGATGACGTAGATCACGTAGACGACGAGGACTTTTTGATGATTGAAAATTTTACCAATAATTAAGCAGCATGGTATAAAATCTTAGTTTAATGCACGTGGAACACGTAAATAACAATCTCTATGGATTGGCATTTGTCATTGTATTTGACATTTAGACAAATTTACGTCACATGAATGGCGGCGGCGTTCAGCGTCAGCGTTGGCGTTTTTGAGATTCGACGTCGATCGATTATCGAATGCTGTTTTATGTAGTGAATTTGTAATCATTTTGATAGTAAAGTTCTCTCTGCCCTATTACGATTGAGTGAAGCGTAATTATTTGATTATCTTTTGCACGTAATATATTTATTTACTTTTTTCTCTACAACGCAAAAGTATTGCAATAGAGACGAAACATCCTTGAAGGAATACCGTGTCTTCAACAATTAAAGGTCAGTACATTAATTTATTTATGGTATATGAAAATACTAAAAGTATTAGATGATGTCAAATATCCTAGAAATCAGTCGATTCAGATAAATTCACTATTCGCAGGGGGTTAGGAAAATTTCCATTCGAGGTTGTGTGGTTGTGTTCGAGTGGCGGTCTCTCGTATGGGAATTACGATTTATTTATCAGTGATTTATTAACTTTGCTAATGTGATAGATTTATTCCTTTTGAGAATTTACACTGAAGTAACCAAGTAAAATAAGGTGATACTAACCTGTCGACTTGGCCATCTGGTAGATTATATATTTATACATAAATAACTTGTGTTAAATAAAGAAACATTGATTTAGATGTGTGTTAAAGCATCTTCAAGTTGGTAAGTGAATTTTTGCATTACTATGATAGTTTTTTGTCACAAAGATTTGGTACCAGCTGTGTACCATAATGAAATATAGGGTCATAAATTTATGGAGTAGAATGGGCTAAAGCCTTAAGTATTCTATTGTGTATAGATTGGATTTTACACATGATTAGAATCTGGATTAGAAAATAATTGACTTTGAAAACTCCTAAGTCAACACGACTTGAATAATACATATTTTCTGAGCTTATGAAAATGTATCACATAATAGTAATATTTTGCCCAATCGTAATGAGTTGCATAATGACTTCAGACCTCACTTTGCTCAATGGTGTGCAGTAAGAAATGCAGCAGAAACCAAGCTCTAACTTTTATGAATTTATAAGATTTCTACATTTACCACATCATTTCTAACAAGCTTTGTCTTATACTTAGTCCATAAATACTGTGTACTGAGTCTGCGTAAAATGCAATATGATTTGCATTTTGCTAAATTCATTGTAATATTTTTAAGTAGATGATAACAATGTGTACCAGAATAAAGTACTTACTTCAGCATCACATGTGAGTATGAAGCTTTTTAACTGTGTAAGTATTATTGTTTATATTTAAACAGAATATCTAAGTAATATTGTCATGATCAGTTATTATCATATAAAAATGGTTTGCATTACAGTTGAATGTGGATTGCCGTTAAGAAGACTCAAGATAGTTTGTGTACAGTTGCAACAAAGTCTATGACCGTTTAATGGTCATAGACTAGCAAGTGTAGTGTTTCGTGATGGATTTACCGGACTGCCCCCCCGGGGCGGAAGGATACCAAGATACAGTCACCGAAGTCGCCAAAAAAATTGATGATCCGAACTGTACCAAGGTAAATACACATTTCTCTTATATCATAAAATTAATTAAGTCATTATCAGAAATAAATTTTTACTGTCAATTGTTTAATATACTTAATGTTGGTGATATCACAAGGTACCCATAAAATTTGTGATGTCGTTTTGATCAATCACATGAACATTATTGCAATAGAAAATTATTATTACACAATTGTTGTGTTGTGTAAGCCTGCAAGCTAAATCGATACCTTATCGAATTTGAAAGTTGGTAAATAAATACATAGCAAGTATTTTAGTCTACATCAACCGCGACGAACATAATAAAAAGAGTGTAAAGCCATATGGTTACTATTCATTATGGCTACAGATAATAAATTAAGTAGTTCTGTATGCATGTTCTGTCATACCATAACCATACATATTCCGTTAAGGAACACAAGGGGGGGTCCCAAAAATGAACATTTTTGTTAGATGCTCCCAGTCAACTTTGGAAACTACTGGTTGACATATTGGGTTACATTAGTCAAGTTTGAACAAGTCCAACGCTAACTCAACTGACACGGAATGGGCTAACCTTTTATACAGTTGATTGATGGCACTTGGTGGAACCTTCTGCACATTCATATTGAATAACAAAGGTTTTGAAGTTACTTTTAGCTTTGAAAATGCTGTAAGGCGAAACCAGCCAGGTGTAAAATAAATGAATGTTGTGGAATGGTACAAGTGGTGTTTTTCAATATGTGTAACTGTTCTATTTATTATTGAGTGGTGTTATAATTTATAATTGTCTTCTAAACAAGGTATAGAAGACAATTTGTCTTTACTTGGAGAACCAATGACGGCGATTTGTTATCCCTGAATTAAAATCTCGTTCACAACTTAATGAAGAAAAAGAATGTAAAGATAAATGGAATAAGTTTAGTGTATCAAATGGTGATTAATACACTGACTGCCATACAACACCAGGTCACTGTCCACTGTACCACTGTATGCTTGTCAACCGGCATTGCGATCAATGTGTCATCAGGCCAATCTAACGAAAAAACCAACAGGCAAATTTTTGCTAAATCTTGAGAAATTACCCTCTCAATATAAAAAATTCTAACAAGTCTTTTTTATGGTGAATGTGTAAGTTTATGTACTTTGACACAGTTTATAAAAAAATATGTATGGCTGAGGCTGAGACCGCACTGCGGTTTCTAACCTCAAAAACTCAACCATAGATTCGGTTTCATTGGTTTTGACATTTTGAGATTAGAAACCACCCCCGTTAACCGCAAATGCGGCCTCAGCCTTACTGACGAATATCTTTAGTTAGGTATATTGTTGACAGAGGTTTATAAAATCTGTGCAGCCATATCTATGAACACTATGGATGTTATCCAAATGAAAAACTCTAATTAATAATATTAGTTATAATTTAAATTAAATTAAACAACAGATAAACATACTTATGTATTTCTAAATGCATACACAATAAACAAAAACAATATCTAAACCACTTAATAAACATTTGCGGAACTCACAAATGTTTGTTCCGAATCGGAATTCGAACCTTCAACCTGAGCAGTTGCAATCTATTTATTTATACATTATATTTATCTTTGTGACATACTAGTTTTACATAAGTAATTAAATTCACTTCATGTTAAGTTTGACACCTACAGAGCTTGGACCATGCACACATATTCTAACATTTCTGATGTGAAATTATACTAAAAGTCGCCTCGAGGGCCAGCACTAGAGCTAATTCCAGGTCTAAGTTCCATTTTGTCGATTGAATTGGTCAACAACTAGCAGGCGGGTAGCCTGTTTCTGGAAGTCGTGAATAAATTCTGATTGCTTGCCAAACCTGCTGAGGTAAACTATTGTCAGTTAGATTTACTACCCCTACATAAAGCCGACGGTAGGTTGGCCCAGGAGGGCATCTCAGTGTGAAATTTCCATTTTGAAAATAAATTTACGCAACGGTAGGTCCGGGAAATGGAATCCCATATTGTTCATATGTTGGGTGGACTGGACAGTATACCTGCGGAGGTACTCAAGCAATGTGGTCCGAAGTTGTGTTCCGTGAGACAAGTCCCAGCTTCGTGGAAAACCGCTCATATACACCCTGTGCCCAAGAAGGGTGACTGGCCCAACTCGTCCAATTACAGGCCTATAATCGTCTCCTCTCTTGTATCAAAGATGATGCAACGTGTAATTTTATTATTATACAGCTCTTCCTCTTGAGGCAACTTGAAGAAACCTGACGCGGTCGCACGACTGGTGATTTTCTCGTGTACCACACGCACGGCTGGGCGAAAGGTATCGAGAGAAAGGGTGAAGCTCCAGCTAGCAGTATGCCTCGATATCTCTCAGGCTTTTGACCGGATCTGGAACCGTGGTCTTTTAAACGAAGTTGGCCTCCTATGGACGGTATAATATAAGGGTTCTACGAATAGGTGTCCAGCTTTCTGACCTATAGAAGCCGTTGGGCCAAACCAGGTTCGTTCGACGACCAACTGTTCCAATTACATGGCCAAAAATGCAGGGGTTGGTGTTGACCCTTACTCTCAGTTTTTGCTGTATATCAATGGCATGTTTTTTGTTGACTGCACCCTTAGTTATACGGATGACAGTACAGGGGATACTTCTTACATGGGCCATCTCTAAATATCTCAGTGCACACTGGAAAAGGTCATAAACAACTTGTCTGAAATTGAAGCTATTCTCTCTAGATTGGCTTCGCCCACATTCCAAACCATTGCTGATTGGGGTGGACCAAATCTTGTATAATTAACTCTGCCAAAACAGACTCAAGTTTGTATGTTCACCGCTAAGGAACCTTCAATTGCTGTGGCGCCTCTATACCAGAGCACATCTCTCTCCATTTCTAACGTTTAGGAATCTTTGGTGTTGAGATTTGTAGTTACGTTCAGTACCATAGTCATTTAGAAAACAAGGCCAAGCTAGCGTCAAAAAAGCTCTAGACTTCTAATGCTAATATCAGCTTAGTCTTTTTTTACTCTGCCGTACCAAGGCGAGCTATGAGAGTTGTCTACGATCCCATACTTACATACAGCCGGTGTGGAGCCCTTTCGCGACAGAAAAGACCTCGCCTTCTTATGCGTGTTCTACCACCTGTAATCGGTTTGTGTAATGAGGAATTGTAAGATATGATGCCGACGGCTACATTTTATCATCGCACCGCTCGCCACAAACTGTGTTTATCCTCGCTGTACTTCTGGAGCGTTCGAGTACGGTTTGGTCCGCTAGGGGCTCTCACGCTTAGATTGTGGAATGAACTCCCTGCCTGCCATCTTTGGCGATACCCAGATTATTTTCATTATTTATTTCTACCTTAATATTTTTATTTATTAGGTATTCACAGAACATTAAATATTACTAGATATGATGTACATACAGGTACTAAAAAACCTTTACAGGTTTGTTACAGCAACCGAACTACCAATCGACACTAGCTGACCAAGCAATTTTCTGAACAAATATTAAAAAGTAAAGAAATCATGTTTTTTTAAACTACTTATCCAATTAATTCATTCCCATGCTTAAGAAACTTATTTCATAAACGAATTACATATATAACTACATATTGAGAGTGTTACAATTGCAATAAGTCTTTACACTATTTGATCAAAATTTGCTGTAATAGCAATACAAAACAAAAACATTAACTGACCTATTAAACCGTGTTTACAAAACTACGGTTTAAACTTATAACACCTAAAGACCAACACATAAATGTTACTGTTGTACTTTCATTAACCTAACTCTTTGACTTAACTCGCACCAAACCAGAATTATTTGCAACTGGTAGTGACTGGCATAGGCTAATACTATTTACAAATTATAATAAAGTGAGAATGTTATGTCCCAGATGTCATTATGGATTTTCTTGTAGTAAAGGTTACCTTTCCTTGGCTCTATTAACAGTCATCAGAAAATACGTAGACCAAAATTAATATAATAGTATTACATACAGATAGGCAACTCTTTGCCTCCCACTGAGCAAGCTTCCCCACCCTGCCGCCGCCATCGCTCGCCTGTCATATAGTTGGAGGGTATTTTGAGGGAACATTTGCTTGGCCTTATTGGTCACACACACATTAAAGCTCTGTACAAACATAACGTGTTTTTAGTGTAGGTGACATACTTGAAACCAATCATTTAAATGGAGTTTCCGCCCTGTGCCTAGACAAAAACCTCTCCATTTATATTTACAAAAAAAGCCCGTGACTTAGTCCTTTTAATCTAGCGTGCAATACGGTCCAAAGAATCGTCCGAATTATAATTCGAAGCCTTTCTTCTGATTTTATTGTTCGGACTGTCGCTAGCTTCATCCAAAAATTCTCTTCCCTGCTATCGATGGAGTACCTATACAGTTCTATCCTAAGCCCGCTTTCTGTTAAACGCTGTAAGTATGACGTATTGTCTGACAGCATAATTATATTTAAATGAAGTCATCACTTCATTGACGTGATGATCAGTCATGTACTAAGAGTCATATGACTTAGCTTCATCCAAAATCCTCTTCCCTGTTATCGATGGAGTATCTATACAGATCTATCCTAAGCTCGCTTTCTGTTGAACGCTGTAAGTATGACGTATTGTCTGACAGCATAATTATATTTAAATGGAGTCATCACTCCATTGACGTGATGATCAGTCATGTACTAAGAGTCATATGACTGACGTAACCGACCTGGCCAAAAATAGTGGCTACCTTTATATTCGTATCAGAACATGACACAAGCTGCAGATACAAAGTACCTTCTACTCGCCGAAAATACAACAAGTCATGTTTAATAAATTCTCTGCAGAACCTCCGCTGAACACGTCACAGCCATGTCAACACACCGCGTGCTTTATGAATGTACCAACTGGCCTTGCAGCTTCATGTCGCTGCGAAATTTATATTAAATATAAATTTAATCTAAATAGAACTATTATTATAAATTTAAATTTAATCTAAAAATTGCATATAACTGCAAGGCCAGTTGCACGTTCCTAATTAACCGTCGGTGTGCTGACATGACTGTCTTTATTAAAAGTATTGTGCATTGTTTTCTATCAGTGTAACTTTAGGCTATAATCTTAATATATATAAATCTGTCACGATGTTTGTCCGCGATGGACTCCTAAACTATTGAACCGATTTTGATGAAATTTGCACACCGTGTGCAGTTTGATCCAACTTAAGAGATGGGATAGTTTTTTTTTGGAAAGCCTAATCTACGACCGGAAGGAGCGGTTTACAAAAATCTTAGCCACAGCAACGCGTGGCCTGGCCCTCTAGTAATGTATATAGAGTATAACAGCCTTTACGCTCATTCCCATTGATATTTTAACACAACATGCCTAGTGTAACATTTTCTTATACCACATGGGTGAAAACCGGTCTTTGAATTTGTACTTTTTTTTTCGTCTTTCTATTTTTGCCTAATAAGCTATCATGTATGAACAATACCCTGCTTAATACATGAATATGTATTAAGCAGGGTATTATTATTCGGTGTATCAATGTTATATAAATTATAACCTTTAATACCATACCTTAATATCTTACGAAGAGTGTTATGCTTATGTTAGGTATAAGCATTTGATACATGCAATGCAATGTTCAAGGTAGTACCTACGTAGTATACGTACTACCTTGAACAAAATTAATTGATTGTGGTTGGCAGCCATCTTTGAAGTTAAACAACAATTTCGTAAAAATCCTGTTAATTTTGTTAACCGATGCAACGATACGATTCTCTTGTTTTTTTTAATTTTCTCACGATATTCTTCCATTTCCTCATTTTAAAATGGCGCCTGGTTATGGTGATGTATGAATTAGATTAGAATAGTAACTTATAAACCAAAAAAGTATTCAAAATTCAAGGGAAAAACAAACGAATCCTGAACATTGCCTCAACTCAAAGATGTATACTTAGTTACTTACTCATCGACAAAGTGCTATGCCAACTAGAGAATTGATAAGTACTATACATGATAAGAATTTTCGGTAATTACCGCGTTTTATTACCGTATGTTGGGGGTTGAATGCACTGGGTATCTTATTTTATTATCCATTAAAAAAAACAATATACCGGTAGTTGTTAACTTGCCAACTCGTAATTGCCACGCAAACCGTAGACATTATAAACGTGTTAGGCGACAGAGGGCTACATCCGTGTGAGCTGCTAAAGGTATTGAGTGCCATTTACATCACTCTTTTTTAGCTCTTTCACCCCCTAAGCGTGTAGCTATGTCTTCCTCCCTGTGGCATGCCAAAGTTAATTGAAGTACATCTATAAAACAATCTTAGATATTCAAACCAAAGATTTCTATATAAACTGAGGTAGACGCGCCGTACTCTAACAAACGAGATTTCAAAAGCAATCCTCGAACACACACATTGCTAAGACTACACTCACTTATAAATAATATTTACGTAATTGTCACCACACACAATAGCAATATACAAATAGAACAAGAGTAAAAGAGAAGGCGTATGGACTCCGATTGCAAGCCGAGTACCTACTCTCGAAGTTTTGACTCACAACAGTGCGAGCAACGCTGCTAATTAGCTCAGTTTATAGGTTTCAAAAATCGGTGCGTAGGGCCTGTCTACCTCAGTTTATATAGAAGTCTTTGATTCAAACTGCCTCTTAAGCCAAAAAAGCGTATTTTTTGAGTTGTGTATTTACGTATCCTCTATTAGGTATCTTTAACGGAAAATTTGTTGGTTCGAGGACGTATTGCGTTCAGTCCTACATTTTTATGTGTGAGAAGGGGTTCAGACAAAGAATATAAGCAAATGCTCATATTAGATAACAAAATGTGTAGACAGTAGACACTGCCCTGCCCTCATATTCCAACATATTGCAGTTGAAACTATGACTTAGTTCGTAGACATAGCACTTTACGCTCATTCTCAGTCACGGAATTTGGCATTATTTATATTTTACTTAACTTCTCAGTTCATTTGGTTGAGGTTTTATGATTACAGCTACTTACATGGATGTCATACTTATTACCAAAATGATCTCACGATTTAGCACTTTCAAAAAATATAGCTCACAATAGCACCGGTCTAAGGGTGTGTTTCCAACAGAGATGTTCTATGTGGATGCGTTTGAAATCCACTGATCATGTTCGTTGGTTGTCCAATTTGACAATATAAACGGTTGTTACTTGTGAACCTACGAATGTGATTGGTTGGCATAGCACATGTTTGGTGGAAAGGCACCCTAATCTGTGGTTTTTTGATGCTGTTGCATAATATGAAAAATGTGTATAATAAATAATGTATTTAATAAACAATCAATTTAAAAAAATGCCTAGTAGAAGCCATAATAATAGGTACTTTTTTAAGGCATTTTAATTGCTCCATCAAAAACAGTTTCCGTTGGTTTTGGACGTGTTATGATATTCGTGAGTTTTTACCTTTTTTTAACGCAAAACCGCCATAACTTTCAATCTGACTAAGCACGGTAAGTATGAAACCCAATGGATTTGAAAATACGTACAGTTAATAAAATAATAAAAATTATAATCCTAACTGTTTTATTTGTTTAATAAACCCATGAAAAGAAACAAGAACAACAATATAAGTTTGGAATTATGTTTATAAACGTATTTAAAGAAGGTACGCAATTGAAAGTGATTCAATCTAGGTGCAAAACTTCGTGCCAGTAATCTTATTTAAAAAATGTTCGAGAAAATGTCGATCAACGTTGAGTAGTAATTATAGATGCCGATTTTTCGAAATCTATAATATGTATTGTATTTATATAAATATTTATCTATACGTATGTACTGTGAGTGATCCTGTATACATGTTCCTAGAAATATCGTGATTTTTTTTACTTAGAAAATAATATTTCGTCCACAATGGTGAGATACTATCGTCGGTACCTAAGACTCAATTGTACATTCTGGTATAACATCTATGTGACACTGTTTTAATTTTGTACAGGCGGAGGCTGAATTTCAAGAGCATTTGAAAAGTTTGAAGATAAAACTTGAAGATGGCAGTACTCGGGCCATGGTCGAGCGCAGCGGCGGGAGAGATGTCTCCGGAAAATGGATCTACTTGTGCTATCCATGCGCTGCGGTCTGCAGTGGGGAAAGTGTACTGCAGGTATTTACGACTCTTCTAACAATTCTTTTTGCTCAAAAAGCTGTTAAGAATCAACTCTAAAATTCTCAAACATGGACGAAGCTGTGGGGTACAGCTAGTAATATATTTAAAGCTAAGTCTGACTGGCTGTTGGTAGTTTGGTTTGATTTCCAGAACGGTTGTTAAATATTGCACCCAGGGATGACAATAGGCTTTCTCCCCTATTGTGTGTGTCCAATAAAACTACAGACTGCGTCTGTAAATCACCATTGACTATTAAGCGTGTATGTAAATATGCCGCTAGATCGCAATGTAAGGTACATTGCGATCTAGCGACATATTTAAAAGCTCAGCCCTTGTCAAAAGATGTGAAAAAATAAAAGGAAAAAGGCATCTGGTTCTCTGCTGCCGCTGCCGCGGCCCGCTAGCTTCGCTCGCTCGCCTTTGCGAGTTACTAGTCACTGTTCCAACCTAACCGTCTTTTGGGTTACTATCTTTTATGGTTCAAAATATTATGATAGTTTACTATTTTGCTCGATAGATAGCAGTCGAACTGTTTTTACAATATGATGGAGACCATACTTAAAATTATAATAACTAAATTCTTGTTACAGAATCATATATCCGGGAAGAAGCACAAGGGCAAGTTAGCGCATACAAACGCATGGCCTCTAAGCATATTTGATGAACATCCGTACCATCAGAATACGGCTAAACCAGCAAGTAATATAAATTTTTAAATACGTTATTTTATGTACGGTTTAAGCACCATTTTTTCTCACACAACTCATGTAGGTATATGTTCAGTAAATATCGTATGTCCTAAGCGCTCAAGCATTTCAAACTATGCCATGGTAACAATTCTCGACCATTACTACGACTTGAATAAGTAGACGGGTGTCTACTGTTAAGACATAATTTGTTTCATAAATAGTATATACATATTATACTTGTATGTATGTATACATATACATCAATATACAAATTATTTTGGTATTTTTGTATTGCAAATAATAAACGAGAACTTGAAAATTGAAGTTCATAAAATCTTTTTATTTTTGACCATCGGGCAGCTATGGGCAACTTGAACATTTCAATAGCAGGTAGCGCACTACTTGCGCACTATAACTATATATTCAATCAAATCAACCTGTCTCCTGTCTCAGTCCATTGCTGGACTACTATTTATAACTAACTGTAATTATACATTGGTATTATATTCGTCACTTGTCTTAAAATGTGTGCCTCCAGTCGTTATTTTGTTATACTACTAAGATGGCAGACAAGCTTACGGCCTCACCTGAAAACTGTGGTCACGCAGCCTGTGAACGTTTGCAACACTTGTGTTTCTTGCAGAGCAGAGCAGAGAGTTCTTGCAGAGCCGAGCCGAGCCTTGGCTCGACTCGGCTCTGCAAGAACTTTCTGAGACCCCTTTTCAAGAACCTCATACTGTAGGCGATTGGGAACACCGTGTGATGATTTTCTATTGAATTGAATATGATTTTTTAGATACAGCGTCAGCAAATGTGCTCCAAAAAATGGCACATGCCGTGGAAGTGCACAATGAAGTTAATTGTGAGTTAGAAAAGAAATTTGGCAAGTTCAGGGAAGCAAATTGCCACATTCAACACGCGTTAGATGGCGTCAGGTAAGTCTGTCAAAAAAAAAATATTCACCAACATTTAACACACCACCATGTGATCCCAAAATGAGCTAGGAATAACTTTGCTTGTGTTATGGAAACCATACAACGGATGTTAATTAATACGGTTCGACGTCTTGGAGATGAAAGCATGACTTTTGTATGAAACTTTAGAAATAAGTACAGGTATTTTCCTGACATTTTTTTCATCTACCGTGTTTTGAAGTGTTCAAGTATTTTTTCTCGATATAATTGCCTATGATCTTTCGATTAAGTGGTTCAGCAGCGAAAATGTAATAGACTACATACATCTGGATTTACATATTACAAGATGATGCTCGTGGCTTCACCCGCGTGAAATTCGGTACCCGTTCCCGCTTCCCGTGGGAACATATTCCCTCGATCAGATGTAGCCTATATGTTATTACAGACTATGAGCTATCTTATTCATTGAGCCCTCGGAAGGATGTCCCAGGACGGGCACAGGCCGAAGCTTATGTACGTTTACAACACTAGTTGAGCTACACTTGCACTGTCTACAACATACTCCAGGTCAGACTACCCCCAAAATCAGAGAGAATTGAGTTTGTGGAGACTGCCCCCAAATCAAAGAAATTCCAACCTATCGCGTGGAAACTGGATGCAAAGGGAGGGATAATTTGAGTTGATGGAACATAGAAGGACTATTAGACCTATACTTTGTAAAATATAGCTTGTTCTCTGTGATAGTTCTACAAACGTAAACAAGAATAGACTTTATGTCAACGGCATAAGGCTTTTGTGGTTGAAATGCAAAGAGTGAGAACACAGAGCCGCAAACAGTAAATAACAACTTTATGCCTTTCAAATAAAAGTCAATTTTGTTTACGTTAATATAACTGTCACAGAGATTAAGCTATATTTTTACAGAGTATAGTATTCTTTACATCCTTCCGAGCAGTTACCCAAAACGCTCGGCACTAGTCGAATAGTTAGGAATCGTGTGGTTTTAGTCGGTTCCAGTCCGACCTGACCTTCGTGGAGACTGCAACGCGTCAAATATGAAACAAATGGGGTCACACTAGATATTTTGTGATTGTCAGGGCTCCGCTAGTCGGGATCGAGTATCTGATCGAACACCCGCCACCAGACGGGCAAGTGTGGCCGTGGTACATGTGCGTGCTGTGCTCGAAGCAAGGCCAGCCGGGCACCATCGTCAACCATTTGACCTCCTACCATCACCGATTCAATTACCTCGTTAGTATCCATACTTACAAGTTAATTCGTTGCCAGGGCGCCATTGGTAGGCTTGGAGTACTTAATCGAGCATCCGCCGGAAGAAGCGCACTACGAGCCTAAGTACTACTGCACACTGTGCTCCAAGCAGGGACACCCCCGTACCATCATCAATCATGTGACTTGCTACTGGCATCGATATAACTATCTTGTTAGTATAACACCTACTGGATGAAACATTTTACAACTGTAATCCATAAACCTTTATTTGTGTATTAGAAAAAAAAATCCATGTCTATCTGATCTGTCATTCTGAGATGGAGTACCGTTTGACGTATTCATTTACATGACTTGCATGCTTTAGAACTCACGGTTGCTAGTAATATGGTAGTCGTAAACCAAGTTGGTGGATTGGCGGATTAAACTTTTCATGGCACAATCCGGCAATAGATTCGTATTACTTATAATTTTGGAGGGCAAAGTTCGTTTAGTGAAATGTTGGCGTATTGTGCCTAAGCGAAAACTGGTCTAAATATTATGTACAAACATGTCCTATCCCTTTCTGCCCTGATTATAACAACAAAGATAGCGTTTGCCTGGACGCCCGAAGTTTTCTCGTTGGTCGAGTGAAAGACAAGAATAGGACATGTGGTTATAGATCCTCCACATTCTTGCGAGAATCTCGCCGAGAACTTTTATTAGATCCACATTCGGAGAAAACCGAGAACTATGTAAATCAACTCCACATTATCTTTTCTCGCGATAATGTGAAGCACCCATTAGAATTTACTTGTCAGTTGTGGGACACACTAAAAGGACAGGGCGAGTACATAGGGTCGATTACATGAAAAATTTGTAATACGTTTTAAGAAGTTAGTGCCCCGCCCTAGTCCCTTTCTGTTTGACCTGCAGCTTACAGACCGATAGATATAGTATATCCTGTTCGCTCTAAGTTTGCCGCTGGCGTAGAGGCGTAGTATGGGAGGCAACCGGTAAACTTAGAGCGACAACAGCCCAAAAATGTCTTACAATCTTGTATCGTAACAGGCGCGCCACCTTCCCAAAGCGTGTGCACTATTGGAGCCCTACCGCAATCTCAACAAGTACCGCGAGGGTGCTGGCATTCTGATTAACCGGCTAGTTCAACGCGTCGAGGACAAATATGGCCGTATGCGACCTGTCCACATCGACACAGAAGTGTATGACAAGGAGAAGTGAGTATACTGAGTTGACTTACAAATATTTGGCAAGTAATTCCTCATAGAATACAAGTATATGAGAAAATTAATACATTTGTTTTTTGTAAGTAAATCATAAAAAAAATGTCTTTAAAGTACCCACCCATCTTTACTAATATTTTATTACAAACTAGCGGACGTCACGCGGTCTCACCCGCGTAGTTCCCGTTTCCGTGGGAATACGGGAATAAAATATAGCCTATGCTCACCGCAAAGAGTGTAGCTTCCCAAAAGTGAAAGAATTTTTCAAATCGGTCCAGTAGTTCCGGAGCCTATTCGGTGCAAACAAACAAACAATCAAATCTTTCCTTTTTATAATATGCGTATAGATGTATAGTTTTAAGTTTTCTAGGAAGAGGAAAGATTTTTTTTTTGCATCTAGTAGGCTCCAAATAAACCGATTTGAAACATTTCACTGTTGGTAAGATACACTATCCAGGGGTGACATATTTTATCCCCGTACTACCACGGTAGCGGGAGCTACGCGGGTGAAACCGCGTGACCAACGCTATAGTAATCATAAACCATGATATTCGATTCCTGAACTACTTGAACCTACTTAGGTACACGTAATCCAGGAATCTAATCTCGAAGTTTTCGTACCTTTATATTGTTAGCGTGAAATTAGTCACGTTTAGAAAGTTAATGGTGTGGAACTATTGCGCATAAATTTTAAATTTATTGATTTTCAATATACAGTGTTACAAAGTTCCATTAAAAAGCAAATAAGTTGGTATGTGCTACTAAAAGGATTTTTCCGAAACAGGGATCGCATTCACCAATGGATTTTCAAAGGGAAGCACTTTGGAGAGACGGAAAATTGCACTTTCGAAGAAGTGGTCGACATCGGGCTGCTCGAACAACTCCATCAGAGCAATGGTAAGGCACCTTGTTAATACCACAAAATAATAAGTACATAAGGAAATGTACATATAAAGCATTGAGTTATTATTACTACGTATAGAGAACGCATCCCGAAGTAAAATTTTGCACCAAGCGTTATGGTCCACGGACCATAAGTCAATTAGTCTCTTGCGAGCACCCGGAACAACGTGACGCCTTCATCAGTGAAAAGATTTGCGTAAAATGCCTTCGTGTGTTGTCCAATACTGTAAAAACCACTCAAGAAAATGAAATAAAAATCTTGGAAGTACTTTTCACTCATAAGGATGTAAGCTTTTCGATTTAACACGCATGATTTATTTAATTTATGTTTTTAATATCTAACCACCATTTTTTTACACTCGTGTTTCCTTACAAGTTACATGTTCTTGGAATACGTTGAAGGAACCGCGTAAGCGCCATGGAATTCTCGGCGCTTTAGACCTTTTGGTCGTAAAAAAACTATAACTAAGAAGCGATCTCGCGCTTGAATATTTTTTAATATGATTAGACGACTAATTTATTGTTTAATCGCTGCAGCGAACTTTAGTTGTAACTCGTGGCCAAATGCATTCGTTTTTTGTTCGGGATAGTTTCTCTATACGTAGTAATAATAACTCAATGGTATAAAGTACGCTCGGTCTACGCACGCATAGAAACTGCTCACGGAGTTCACGGACACCAGGTTATAGTATGTAGTTTTTAATACAGTTGCTCAAAAAGTGGCGTATTACAGGGACGTATAGCGTTCGGGATGTGGGCTATTACACACTCGTGCTTTTTCTTTACCATTCCCGCACTCGTGCGTTTTCTTTCTGTAACAGAAGGGGCAATTAAACACTTTAGGACTCTTCTGATTATTTTATTCTCTGTATAGACACACAATAAATTGGGCAAAGCTTCGGCTAGTCTCAGTATAGTACAGAATGACCGACATATGTGCTCGCACTGTCTTATATAGATACGCACTCGGAAATTGCGTAACTCCGTATGTCAACTGTCATAGTGATTTGAGGCATGGCGTAACAATCGGCCATCCTGTAAGCAGTTGCTCCTGCAATAGGGACAAGGCGTCTGGGCTGGGCTGGCTGGCTGGCTGGCTAAATCGGCTTGCCGGCTTGACCGGTTTGGCGTGGCGTGCCATGGCATGGCTTGGCTTTGCCCATCCTGGCCCAAACAGGCTACATCTACATCCCGATACTTACATTCTGTCCGGCTCATCTGTAACAATCGCTCCCATACAGGGAACAAGAGACTTGGTTAGTGGCTGGCCCGATAAACACAGAAAGTAATAGACATAGCACTAATACTAGTTGGTCCCAAGACGGATTCATGAGTGGAATGTACACGTGACTATCTACTGCGTGAGTTGTCTGACATTAAAATGAATAAACCACATGGCAAATAGAAGCATCCGTTAATACTGAAACTGCTTTTCGATGAAACCTTAAAGTCATTGCGTATCAGGTTATTATAGATAGGTGCCTGCGTCTGCGAACTTAGTATACATAATTATGTATTCTGTGGTTTAGCAGATACTAGAAGCGAGCGCTTAGCATGGTTATATAAATAATGCAATAAATAACTTTCAATATTATCAAAACTACAGATCATTCGCGTACTAACTTGTTTGATTCTATAATATCTTCAAATATGTCACAAAGCGTACTTCTAGTTTCAATAAACTAGACTTACACATCGCTCATATATACATATCAATTTATATGATTTTGTTAACACTTTCACATCTCATGCAAATGACTATTTACTGGCGTTGAAGTCCCAATGCCGTGAAATAAAACAACGAAATGTCTTTAGTATCCCAAGGGGCTCGCAGAACTTAGTCTCGCTATAACTTTTATCTTATCAACTACATACACAATCACAATATTAACTATTTTCTGCAAAATGACAATATACACAAGCGGGTACCTCCAAAATCATACCAAAAAGTATTAAATGGAATAAACACGATTCTACCGACATTCTGAAGCGGAAATACTAAGATGCTGTTGCTGGCTGCTGTATGCCAAAGATTAATTAAGGCGATATTGTGTAGAATTTTATGCCACCTGCTTAAATGTAAAAGTTCATGAAGTATGAGACTTTATTACGTCTAGTCTAGGGTATCGCAATGAGACAAATATTCATTTCAAGATACGTAGCGCTTTTGCCAAAAACACTTTATATACTTATTACGTGAAATTTCTACTATGATGAATCAATTTTCCGTATATATTAACAATACACACGTTTATTTAGATTCAAAACGACTGAAGAAAAGTACTTCCGCCAAATATGACTTATCGAAACCATGCTTGAGATTGGAATGTAGGTACCTACATAAACGGGACAAAACAACTTTACCGGCTGTTGGATTTGTTTCAGTATGCCTACCAAATAAGTATAAAGGTACCTATAGCCTGCAAATATCTGTATGATTTGATTAAGGCCCGTCCGAGCGCACGAGGCCGCGGCACTTTCAGTGTTTTGAATCGGCGGTTCAGCTGTGTGCGTGCGGCACTCACACATAGACAATTCTCTCAGCGACAGTCGCTCTGTTTGGTCGCAACGCAACATTAGGTAACTTAAAAATTTCAAAAAATATTGGTATTTTTATTTTTCAATTCAATTCAATTCATTTATTTCAGACTAATGTCCATATATCTAAGTACATTACAAACATCATAGCACAATTAACAAATAATAATATAACTGTAAATAATATAATACGATCAAAAATAATAATAATAATAACTGTACAGTAAGTAATAATAAGTATGTCAATAAAATAATGTATTATGCAACGTCAAAATAATAATAATAAATAATTGTAGTAATAAATAATATCTAGTAATAAAAATACTTAACTTATTTATTGCGTGAACCTATGCATTGCCACAATATAGTAGTCTAGAGGTCATCAATATCTTCTCTCCGGCATTGTAACAGAAAGGTGCCTTTCACAACAATGCCGAAGAAAAGAGCAATCCAGTCTAGATGCAATCATCATTAGGACCCTGTTGGAGCTGGCCCGTACCCTACGCACCAGTGAGGCTGCACGCGCACGCATGGTCGCGTGGAAACATGCAGTTCGCGCATCAGCGAACATCCCCGAGGCGCTGCAGTGTCGGGGCAGCCCCAACAACATCCTAAGACTGTTGTTATACAGGACGCGGAGGTCACTGTACCGTTTCTTTGTGTATGTGTATTTATTGAGACGAATTGCTCGAAAAGATCGTGATTACTATTTATATTATGAAGTACGTTTAGATAAGTTTAAATACAATGGACCGTATTAATATGATAGGGACATTTGTTATTCTTTTACAAAGCGCCATCTGATCCCAAAGTGCAGTACTAGTGCTAGGCAGCAGATATTAATAGGTACCTTTATAGGTACATACATACATATGTATGTACCATACATACTGGGTGTTTCTTTTAGGGTGTCAAGCCGCCACTAGCTGGTAGCAGGGTTCCATACCTATCGATTTAACCCCCATGTATGTTCTACGATTTTTTGTAGTCTCGTAGACCTGGGTCGCATTGCGAAATGGGATTCAGACAACGTGGTCGAGTTCAATGCCAGAAAAACACAGGCGTGTGCGTTTACAGCTAAGAAGTCCCCATTCCTTTCCCTACCCTCTCTTCAGAGCATTACGGTTACACTAAAGTACAACCTGGAGATCCTCGGTATAGACGTCCGGCGTGAGCTCAATCACAAAAACTACATAGAGAGTTGTATTGGGCTTGCCTCGCGGAAACTCGGAGTCCTAAATAAGGTGAAACGGTACCTGCGTCGAGTACTGGAGGGGCAAGTGCGAGTTTTTGCGTGAGCTTGTTTTCACCTTTGGGATGACTCCACGAGGTACTTACTAGACGCGCTTGACGCTATGCAGAGACGAGGTGACGGGAGGCCTCGAACCGTTAGCGCAGCGAAGAACCATAGCGTCCTTGGCTGAGAGAGTTGCCACTCATACACAGTGAAGAAAACCTGCCCGCACACGTGTTTCCCTCATCTACAACCCGGGTTCTTTAAAAGGAGCGTGAAGAGGCACATCACAGGGCCGTCAACTTGAGGACCACTGTCAAAAGTGGCCCCCAATCGCTAGATGCGCTACGGCTTACCATCAGGCTGGTGGCTAGCCGAATATAAAAAAAAAATCACTAAATGTTGTTTGAGAATGCAGTAGAGCGAGCAGATCATTTCCAGGCTTCCTTGTCAAGCAAATAATCGTCAATTGTGTAGTAACCCATGCAGTGTAATTTTGGTACTTTTTATACACTTTTGAACTTAATTAAGTGCATACTTTTTATGTCATGTGGAAGCCTATTGTAAAAACGTTTACAGTTACCCAGGAAATAATTGCTGACTTTGTTTAGTCTACATTTAGTTTTGTTACCATTCAGGCTAAGAATATTAGTGTTACACAATGTACTACTTTCAGGATTGTATTGTTGACATCATTATAGACGACCTTATTACTTATATACTATGGATCAGCGAGGCAATTAAAGCTCATATTCATAGACTCAAATGTGTATTTTGATAATATTTACATTGCAAAACACCCTTAACCTATTTGTGAATTTATATCTATTATTCGAATATTTTGAAGAATAAAATGTGGCCTTCAGCCACAATACCATCATAATACATACAAACAAATGACAATTTATAATTTTTAGCTATCATGGTTTATGAGATCCAATCAGATGATAGACTGAGTCACAGTTATAGGGTCCCATTTTTTCCCTTTGAGAACGGAACACCAAAAAATACAAATAACTTATCGTGCTACTTGTAGTAAGATATCCTATTTTTGCGGAATCTCGCCCACTTTTCTATTTATAATACTTTTCCTTGCGTCGTCCCATTTTCTGTGAAATACAATATTTTTTGTTAAATAACACATTTTCAGATAACTCAGACATTCGGTCTAAAAACCGCGATAGTTTATAAAGAACATCTTAAATTGAGTTACAATAATTGCAAGGAAATCAGACATAGAACATACGATTTATTGTAGTCGTTAACCTATTAATATAAAAAAAAATATTATGGGCCTATTTCTATTCATCTTCCACTACAATTGCGTACATAAGTAAAAAAACTTGAAAATGTGTAAAATGTACTTACCTCTTTTTTGTTTGCACGTCCAAGTGTGCGTACACGCTATGCTTTACGTAAATATTTTTATTTTTTGCGACGCAACGTGACGTGTACTCCCTCTGAGCTCTTGCGGATCACTAAGGTTTGTCAGTCGGCAAGCTGCGTGCTCGCAGAAATGTATGAGAAACTTGGACAACTCTTTTGTTTTTAGGTATTAATGAATTAAAATTTTAACGTAGGTAAAATATTAGCATTACTAATTGTAGTTTATGAAATGTAGTTTATTGAAAGTAAAGATATACATAGTAAACTACATCCAATTTTGTTAAATCCCTTAAACAGTAGCATAACATTTTTAAGATATTGGTGATTTTTAAACGTATTTTTCTAAATACCTATTAATTATATCCTGATTGTGAGTATCAGTAATGATGCATTGGTTCTTGCTGACAAACATATTAATTTTTTATGCAAATTGTGCAAATAGAATTGTTTGAATCAACGAAATGGTAACTATCGTTTTGCCATTTTTCGCTCGATGCGGGCTTAAGCATCTACAGTTTTGGGATCGTAGATACCTATCTAAATACGTAAATTTTATGTTACTTTGTGTTTGTGTACTATGTGGCTTTGTGTTACCGAAACAATATTGTTACGCCTTTCCAATAGTAATTTTTCAGAATTAACTGTGCGTTCCGCTAGTACCCAATAAGTGCTTGTATCTACAAAAATGTTCTAAATGTTACTGAATCTAGATTTGACTGATTAAGGCTTTAGTAATTATACCAACAGGTCTCGATCGTGAGCTGCAACGACATCCAGTGCATAAAAGTTATTCTATTTATTTTACCAGCATTCCTACACGAATAAAGAATAATTTTTAATGGACTTTCCTCGATTTTGGACATTATTTCATAATGCTAACACAAAACCAACGCTAGGCCGCTGTTTTACTAGCAATGACTAGAACTTATTTTGTTGAACTAGAGAAATTCAGAGGTGTGGAGTACGACTATTTCGGCTAAGCAAAGGGCAATTAGTAGCTTAACAGGCAATGCAATTATTAGCCTAACTGGCAATGGCTATATGCAGCTTAGCAGTAGTTCTCATTGGCAAGTAATGGCTACAGCTCAGTTCGTAGATGAATGAGATTTAGTGACAAAGTGCGGCTATTTCGAATAGGCAATAGGCAAATGGTAAATTGGTTGTCTACAGTAGTTGTTGTAACTGACATTGGCTATTTCGCTACACGAATTAGTGGCAAAGACTGGCTACATCAGATAGGAAAAAGGCAATTAGTGGCACCCACTTCAAATTATTATCTGTGCAGCTTTTAGCACATCTCAATAATATTTTATTTATTATTATTTATTCTAAAAGTCTTCACGACTGAAGCACCGGCGCCGCGACGTGCCTGTTGGCACTAATTCCACTGAATTCAGCTCAAGCTGAATCCGCTTTGTCAACAAAGCGGTTGATGCAGTCGGATTTTTGCAATGCGGTATTCCGATTTTTGCAATGCGGTAGTCCGATTTTTGCAATGCGGTAGTCAGATTCTTGATATCCGGGCTTTTATACAGGTGGGCTCTTACTGAAGGTATATACATGGGTAGCAGGTTATTCAAGAAGAAAACTAGTTCATATACATACGATAGTGGTGTTCTCTGAAGGCATCTTGTAAAACATTTCATAAATACCCACATTGTATTTGGATGTGCGCCGTGTAACTTTTGTTTCGATTGTCCACGTGGAATCGAGGTTTGCGAGGTAGAGGCACTATTGTTGTCGATAGGACCCTCGGCCTACTTTAAAGTGGATTTTTCTTCTTCAAAACTGACAGACTTCACGGTTTCTTCTTGAAGTATCCCACTTCTGAGTGTAACAGAAGGGGCAATTAAACTCTTCAGGACACACAATAAATTGGGCAGAGCTTCGGCTAGTCTCAGTAAAGTACAGAATGACCGACATATGTGCTCGCACTGTCTTATATAGATACACACTCGGAAATTGCGTAACTCCTTATGTCAACTGTCATAGTGATTTGAGGCGTGGCGTAACATTTCCCAACTGTCAAAATAATGTCTGTTAAAAAGAAAAAAAAACCAACCACGAAGTTTTTACTTTAAGGCCGCGTGGGTCAGATTTTGAGTTTTTTGAAACAATCCTAGTCAAAAAGTAAAGGGTTTTTAATGCTGATAAATATATATATATATATATAACTAGCGGTACCCTGCCACGCTTCGCTGTGACTTTTTTATGGTGGTTTTATGTACCTATGAGAAATGGGTAACAAACTAAATGATGGGTACATTTAAAAAAAATGTGTGTGTGTACTATTGTACACACGTAAGAAGTGAAACTTCTTCATGACCTTATTTTTCGAAAGAAATATCATGAAATATACATAGGAGTTAGTAGTCCAAAAGTTCAAAAGTTCAAAAGTCCAAAGTCAAAACGTCAAAAAGTCCAAAAGTCCAATAGTCCAAAAGTCCAATAGTCCAAAAGTCCAAAAGTCCAAAAGTACAAAAGTCCAAAAGTCCAAAGTCCAAAGTCCAAAGTCCAAAAGTCCAAAAGTCCAAAAGTCCAAAAGTCCAAAACTCCAAAACTCCAAAACTCCAAAACTTCAAAACTCCAAAACTTCGAAACTCCAAAACTCCAAAACTAAAAAACTCCAAAACTCCAAAACTCCAAAGCTCCAAAGCTCCAAAACTCCAAAACTCCAAAACTCCAAAACTCCAAAACTCCAAAACTCCGAAACTCCAAAACTCCAAAACTCCAAAACTCCAAAACTCCAAAACTCCAAAACTCCAAATCTCCAAAACTCCAAAACTCCAAAACTCCAAAACTCCAAAATCCAAAACTCCAAAACTCCAAAAACTCCAAAACTCCAAAACTCCAAAACTCCAAAACTCCAGAACTCCAAAACTCCAAAAACTCCAAAACTCCAAAACTCCAAAACTCCAAAACTCCAACACTCCAAAACTCCAAAACTCCAAAAACTCCAAAACTCCAAAACTCCAAAACTCCAAACCTCCGAAACTCCGAAACTCCAAAACTCCAAAAACTCCAAAACTCCAAAACTCCAACACTCCAAAATTCCAAAAGTCTAAAGTCCAAAACTCCAAAATTCCGAATGTCCAAAAAGTTCAAAAATAACATGCAAAACATATCTGACCTCTTTATTAGGTGCGTACTCTCTTTTATTATTCTGAATGCAAGGAGGCCGCAATCAAACTTCTCTTAAAAAACATCAATCTGGTAGGTACCTTCTAAATAGGTTGTTTATAATAATTTTGTTCTGAAGCTGGCAGAATATAATTAAAAAAACAACGACCAACGCCATCTATTGGTAATATCACTTTTTAAAGCTATTTTATTCTTATTGCTGTTATGATAAAAGTGTATAAAGTAGCCTAAAACCATCTCTGAATCCTATTGTATATCGTGTCCAATTTTGAGCTCAATCGATTCAGTAAATTTTGAGTTTTTAATAGATACACAAACGCACACAACATTTTTATATATATAGAAGAAGAAGATAATTAAGGATATAAGCTGAACATATTCCAGTTCCGTTACACGATCCAATAAATTTCACTAGATATAAAAAAATCCCAAAGTTGACTCTCTCAGAAAAGTTTTTTCAATACTGTGGCTAAACATTTTATATATATATTTTTTTGCACTCTATTAAAGCTATTGAGTTTTTATACACATTTTCCAATCGTTTTTCTATACACAAGTATTTACATAGTTATCATGTACGAATATCTACCAAACGCAATAGAATTGCGCCGCTGACGGCCGATCAGTCTCGCGCTAGCGCTTGTGGAGGCAGGACCTGTGTCAGTTTTTTTCGCAACTATTTCGTAATTATTATGCCAACTTACGTTGAAATCGCGCCACAGTATAAAAATATCAGTGATAGGCAAAATGTAATTAGAATAACCGTTACAAATTACAATTACTTTGTAATGCTTAATTCAATTACTCTGTAACAGATTACTTGAGTAATTCATTACAATGAGTACAGTGGGCCAAAAAATTGGTGTACCATCTTAAGGTTGAATGTCGTTTGCAAATTCATAGACGATAATGATTAGTTTCGCTTGCAGACATATCTGACAATTTCTATTGCCATCTTTATCTGATTATTGATAACCTTTTATATTGATTATTGATACCTACTGTTTGTTACGTGACAGCTGTTTTTAGTTTGAATATATTTGACAAAAAGTCAGTTGTCAGTATTCTATATGAAAAAGAGATTGCTAGATTTAAAAAGATTTTATTACTTTTATTTAGAACCATTCAAATTATCTTTGCAGAAATTAATGTTCTATCAGTTTTTAATAAAGGTTAAAATGTCATGCACTTCTAAGTGACTTACGCCAAATGAATACTTATCTATAAGGTTTACGTCATTATTATGCATCTCTTTCAATGATATCTAGTATGAACCTTGTTGTAATTTTCAAGGACTAGAAAACTAAATCAAAACTGATACACCACTTTCTTGGCCGACCGTACTAGCAGTAACTAATTACTGAGTAATGGTATTACACGTTAGTCTAATTGCATTGTAACTAGTTACTCATTAATTCAATTAACGAACTCTCATAATTAACAACTCTGTCCTGTGAATTCGTCACGGCCCAAGGGGTGGATCGATTTTGATGCGATTTTTTGATCGTTAGTCAATGTATCCATGATGGTACTTAGCTATAAATTTTGAAGACCATCAGCTTAATTCCTTAGTGATGAAGGGATTTCTCTAAAATTCCCATACGCGACTCATGGTAAATGTGGTCATCTTTTACTTTTTAAGAGTTTTCACGACATGGTAACCAGCTACGTAATGCATTAAAATGTCTACGAATTACATGATAATTTTGCAATCCAACATGGCCGCCGCGCCGTAATCACAAAATTTCATGATGGGTATCGTTTAAGGGGTTTTTTTGGTATGCTAAGTACGAAGTACGTGATAATTTTGCAATCCAATATGGCCGCTGCGCCGTAATCACAAAATTTCATGATAGGTATCGTTTAAGGGGTTTTTCGTATGCTGAGTACGAATCACGTGATAATTTTGCAATCCAATATGGCCGCCGCGCCGTAATCACAAAATTTCATGATGGGTATCGTTTAAGGGGCTTTTTGGTATGCTCAGTATGAATCACGTGATAATTTTGCAATCCAATATGGCCGCCGCGCCATAATCACAAAGTACCAGATGGGTATCTTTTAAGGGGTTTCTTGGAATGCTGAATACGAATCACGTGATAATTTTGCAATCCAATATGGCCACCACGCCGTAATCACAAAATTTCATGATGGGTATCGATTAAGGGATTCTTTCGTATGCTAGGTACCAATTTAATGTAATTGGCCTTAATTTCACAATAAAAACCTTTTGTCATAGTATTTTCGCGTTGCTAGGCCTAAACTTAATCAGCAAATCGTTTTAGTTTACTACTGTAAATAGCTTAGGGGGGCAGATTGAATTCCAAAATTATCATGTTATTCGTACTCAGAATTCGAAAAAAACCCATTAAACGTTATCCATCACGAAATTATGTGATTACGGTGCAGTGGCCATTTTGGATTGCAAAATTATCACGTGATTCGGTCTCAGCATACCAAAAAACCCCTTAAACGATACCCATCATGAAATTTTGTGATCACGCCGCGGCGGCCATATTGGATTGCAAAATTATCATGTGATTCATACTTAGCATACCAAGAATTCCCTTAAACTATACCCATCATGAAATTGCGTGATTACGGCGCGGCGGCCATATTGGATAGCAAAATTAGTACGTGATTCGTACTCAGCATACCAAAAAACCCTTTAAACGATACCCATCATGAAATTATGTAGTTACACCGCGGCGGCCATTTTGGATTGCAAAATTATCACGTGATTCGTACTCAGCATACTAAAAACCCCTTAAATGATGCCCATCATGAAATTTTGTGATCACGCCGCGGCGGCCATATTGGATTGCAAAATTATCATGTGATTCATACTTAGCATGCCAAGAATTCCCTTAAACTATACCCATCATGAAATTGCGTGATTACGGCGCGGCGGCCATATTGGATAGCAAAATTAGTACGTGATTCGTACTCAGCATACCAAAAAACCCTTTAAACGATACCCATCATGAAATTATGTAGTTACACCGCGGCGGCCATTTTGGATTGCAAAATTATCACGTGATTCGTACTCAGCATACTAAAAACCCCTTAAATGATACCCATCATGAAATTTTGTGATCACGCCGCGGCTGCCATATTGGATTGCAAAATTATCATGTGATTCATACTTAGCATACCAAGAATTCCCTTAAACTATACCCATCATGAAATTTTGTGATTACGGCGCGGCGCCCATATTGGATTGCAAAATTAGTACGTGATTCGTACTCAGCATACCAAAAAACCCTTTAAACGATACCCATCATGAAATTATGTAGTTACACCGCGGCGGCCATTTTGGATTGCAAAATTATCACGTGATTCGTACTCAGCATACTAAAAACCCCTTAAACGATACCCATCATGAAATTTTGTGATTACGGCGCGTCGCCCATATTGGATTGCAAAATTATCACGTGATTCGTACTCAGCATACCAAAAAACCCCTTAAACGATGATACCCATCATGAAATTTTGTGATTACGGCGCGGCGCCCATATTGGATTACAAAATTAGTACGTGATTCGACTCAGCATACCAAAAAACCCTTTAAATGATACCCATCATGAAATTTTGTGATTACACCGCGGCGGCCATTTTGGATTGCAAAATGATCACGTGATTCATACCTAGCATACCAACTTTAGAAAACTTTATAAATTTTTATGACCAGCTATTATGTAATTTACATTTTTTTACGCAACTGTAACCATCTAGCAAACGTACGCAACGGAAACTCTCAAAAGAAATGAAATATCCTAGTTTTCGAAAAATGTTTCGTTGCTGCTCAGCTCTTATTCGCCTTAGCGTGATGTTATATATTTTGGTATTTTTGAATAATGGACATTCTGTTAAGGAACTTTTGAAATTCAACTAGCAGTCTCTTAGAAGGACTATCGGCCACCATGACCGGGAGCCTGAGGACGGTGAGAGGGCGGCTCACCGTCCTTACAGAAGCAGGCCCATGACGGCAGCGTGACGTGAGCAACTCACGCACGCTCTCCCTTAGAAGCGGGATCACACCCGAAACCCCCCATAGACGCGGGATAGCACCCGAACCACCCCCTGGGCGAGGCCGCAGTGGCGGCCGTAGGTCTGTTGTGAGTCCCGGGACATCCTTCCGAGGGCCTACCCGGGACTCCCAACCACAGGCTGTTAGGCGTTACGTGAGGTTTTTTAGTCGGTAAGAGTCCGGCATAACATCCCCTGAGGATTTTCACTACACTTAATAAAGTTAGATGCATTTACTACGTCAAACAAAGTTAGCATGCTGTTTCATTTTACTATACTGTATACTGTGGCATGAGAGTTCACTGCCGGGGCGAGGGGAGCGCCAAATGCCTACTTGTGCGCTATAACCGCCCCTTAAAAAAAATCATAGAAGTTTTTATGATTCATGCAAATATTTCTAAAAAAAGCTACTAATTTGTTTCACTATCAGATTTAAAAGTAGTTTTAATTGAAATTTAATTAGTTGTTGGCTGTATAACGTGCACTGCCATAGTCTGTGCTTATATTATTTTACGGTGTGCGCCATTTTCCAAAACGGATTAGTTAGTTGAGTTTATTGTGTTCTTATTATTTTTATTAAATTCCTTAATATTTCCGCAACTGTTTTAAAAATAGTTGATTAATACAACGCGTGGGACTGGTATTTAAACTCATTCCGACTGTCATATGTCAGTCGGAACGAGTTAGCAATTTAATAAAATAATAAAAACACAATGAACCTGAATATCCAAAATGGCGCCAATCGTAAAAGAATATATATCTTCTATATACAGGGTGTCCCAGAAGTCGACGTCATGCCGGAACCGGGTGAAAAGGCAAGTCATGCTGGTTGTAAAAAAATAGAAAAAAAATCTAAGTTGCATGATTTTAAAATTATAGGCATTTTAAGAAAAACCGCAAAATGTTACACCCTGTCTTTTCACTCCTGTTGCCACAAATCTTAACTTACTCCAACTTTTTCTTTTGCTGTGTAACCCTGAGTAATGCGTCTCTAAACTGTAATAATAATAATTTTGGAAACAGCTGCTCTAGCTTTCATAATAATAGGACTTATTTTTTAGAAAAAAAGAATTAATTACCCCACATATCTCTCAAAATATTGAGTGGCAGTATCGAGTAAATTGGGTAAATGGTTTACTAAAAAACCCAAATAAATTTCGCCGTTTAAGACCTCTGGTAACTCAAAGGGTCCTATGACTTTTCCATTCAAAATCTCAGTCCACATGTTGACTTTAAAACGATACTATGATCTATCTTGTCTCATTAAGTGTGGATTCTGTACGTGCCACTCGTGTAAAGTATGTAAGTTCATGTATCCATCTTTTTTAAACGTCGATCCGTCCGACCATAATTTTTTTTCTAAGTATTGTGGATCGTCACGGTGTTTTTGAATCATAGTTTGACACAACGCAACTCGAGGCTCATAATCCCGAGGTAAAAGAGTTTGTACTAGCTCTTTTTTTTATACCACTAGAGTGGCAGACAAGCATACGGCACCACCAGATGTACCGGTGGTCACCGCAGCCTATGGACGTTTGCAACATCGCGCTGCCGACCCTGTAAAAACCTTCTAAGTCCCCTTTTAAAGAACCCAATACTGTAGGCGTTTGGGAAAACCGAAGCAGGGAGATCATTCCACAACCTAAGCGTACGCGTAAGAAAGCCTCTATTGGATCTCACCGTGCTCGAGCGCTCACGACGCAGCGTGTGAGGATGAATATCCTGTCTGTGGCGAGCGGTGCGATGATAGAATGTAGCCGTAGGCATCATATCAAACAATTCTTCAGAGCACAAACCGTTGTACAGGCGGTAGAACACACACAAAGAGGCAAAGTCTCTCCTGTCACTAAGAGGTTCCACACCATCTGCAAGTATCGTTGACAACTCTCATAGCTCGCCTTTGCACCGAGTCAAATGGACGAAGCTGGTATTCAGGTGCCCCCGCCCAGAGGTGACAGCAATACTCCATGTGCGGCCGCACTTGCGACTTATAAAGAAGCAGTGTTTGCGCCGCAGTAAAGTACCGCCGCTACCTGCTGAGCACTCTGAGCTTCCTGGACGCCAGCTTAGCCTTGCCCTCCAAGTGACTGCGGAACTGCACGTCACTGGAGATGTCAACACCAAGTATCCCCATACTTTTAGAGATGGTGAGAGATGTGCCCTGAAATTGCGGCGCCACAGTGAATGGTTTTTTTTTTGCGGTGAACACACAAACTTGTGTGTGTAGGGTTGAATTGTACAAGATTTTGTCCACCCCAGTCGGACACTCTAGTGAGAGTAGCCTCGATTTCAGATACAAGTTGTTCACGGCTATCTTCCACTGCAACCCGAGAGATACCGGGACGGCCCGCGTAATAAGTGTCACCCTTACTGTCGTCCGCATAACAATGAATGCCGTCAATAGACAACATGTCATTGATATGCAGCAGAAACAAAGTAGGGGACAACACTGAGCATTGTGGTACTCCAGCGTTTATGGCCATGCAGTCAGAACAGCTGCCGTCAACGACGGCCCTAATGCTTCTGCCGGCCAAAAAGCTGGACACCCACCCGCATAAACTCTCGGGCAGTTCATAGGAGGGCAATTTCGTAAGAAGACCACGGTGCCAGACCCGGTCAAAGGCTTTCGAGATGTCGAGGCTTACTGCTAGAGCCTCACCCTTACTCTCGATAGCCGCCGCCCAGCGGTGTGTGAGGTACACGAGAAGATCGCCCGTCGAGCGACCGTGACGGAAACCGTATTGCCGGTCTCTGAGCAGGTCATGTTCTTCAAGGTACCTCAGGAGCTGTGTATTAATTACACGCTCTATCACCTTCGATAAAAGGGAGGTGACGGCTATAGGCCTATAATTGGCCGGGTCGGTCCTGTCACCCTTCTTGGGCACAGGATACACGTGCGCGACCTTCCACGACGCCGGGACTTGCTTCATGGAGTATGAAAGCGTGAAAAGACGTGTAAGTACCGGACACAACTCCGGACCACACCGCTTAAGTACCACCGCAGGAATGCCGTCTGGTCCACTCGACTTATGGATATCTAGGGATTGAAGCTCCCGTCTGACGTCCCGTTGCTTAAATTTTTCTGGCATGGAAGTGCCACACCAAGGGATGCCAGGCGGAAGCGCACCTCCATCGTTCATGGTCGAGTTGGAGGCAAAGAGAGAGCCCTAAAGGTCGGCTTTCTCCTTGGCACTCTGGGCCAGACTACCATCCAGTCTATGTAGAGGTGGTAATCCCGACCGACAAAAGTTTCCCTAGGCAGCTTTGGCGAGCGACCAGAATTCACGACTTCCAGAAGGGTAGCCGACTAGTCGCTTACCAATTCTGCCGACGAAATCGAACTTAGCCCTGGCAACCGCTCTTTTACTGGCCCTCGAGGCGGCGGCATTCAGTTTGCGTTTCACTTCAGAGACGCTAGGATCTGAATTAGCGCGAGCCATGGTCCAAGCTCTGTAGGCAGTTTCTTTCAACATCCTTGTTTCCTTACAAAGCCGATTACCATGGTCGTTTCTTAGCTCCTGCCTGGATCCAGCGGTTATGAATTTATATTCATAACCGCTGGATCCAACATTCCATTCCCGCCAAATCCCCTCAGCTGCAGCCCAGGAGTCCACATCATCTGAAGTGAAGCAAAGCCGTCTCCACGGGTACGACGCAAAGAACTCTCGCAGTCCATCCCAGTCTGCTGACTTGTGGTGCCACACGTGTGCTTCGCTGCACATGATATGGGTGGAACTCATTTTTTTGCAATATTCGATGAGCAGTACTTTTAGGAACTCCTGTGCTGGCTTCAATTGTACGTACCGAAGTACTTGGGTCTTCTTCCACTGCTTGAAGAACAACGTCCTCGTAATGTAATGAAATTCTTCCTTCACCATGCACTTGGTTTGGAAATCGGCCCTCCGACAAAAGTAGACGATGTACATTAATAAATACTCTGTGATCTGGATAACGATCAGCATTTGGGTATCTCTGGCGGTAGTCTCGAGGTAGCACTAGCATTACGCATGCATTCCCCTTAAATGAGGTGCATGTTTGCATAGTCCTGTGTGGTGTAGACAGCCATAGTGCCAATACACAATCACACGTTAGTCCAGTAAAAAGCTAAGGTCCAAATCCAAATCACAAGCAAACAAGTCCAATAAACGTAGCCAATAGTAGTTAGTACACAAAATAACACGATCGAAAAACGAAGGGACGTAGCGTACTGATCTACGACGTGTTAATACCAAAAACCGGCGTCACTATCTGTCTCGCTCACACTTCTTAAAAATATTTTCTCTGTCTCTGTTTCAATAGCGTCACTACCTGTCTCGCTCACACTTTATGGAATGTCTCACTCCGTCTCGTTCAAACCACGCAATGGTCCTATGGAACGCTTTGAGTTCACTAGAATCACTTTTAGTAAAGTCAAAGAAATTATTCAAAACCGAAGGTCGGTTTTGAATAATTTCTTTTAAAAAATTATTTTTTTCTACCTTATCTAAGAAATAATGTAATACATGTTATTCCATTTTAGAATCCTTACTAAATGCGATCCCTACTAAACTTTTGACATAACTTGCCAAACTCGCGTAGTACTTTTTTTTTCAATACAGTACCGTCAGTTAAAACTAGGCAATTTTTAATTTAATTTTTTTTTCTAAGAAATAAGTCCCATTATTATGAAAGCTAGAGCAGCTGTTTCCAAATTATTATTACAGTTTAGAGACGCTTTACTCAGGGTTACACAGCAAAAGAAAAAGTTGGAATAAGTTAAGATTTGTGGCAACAGGAGTGAAAAGACTGTCACAGGGTGTAAAATTCTGCGGTTTTTCTTAAAATGTCTATAATTTTAAAATCATGCAACTTAATTTTTTTTTCTTTTTTTTTTACAACCAGCATGACTTGTCTTTTCACCCGGTTCCGGCATGACGTCGACTTCTGGGACACCCTGTATATTCCTAAGCAGATATATATCTTCTTAAGCAGAGACTATGGCAGTGCACTTCATACAGTCAACTTTTTTATATTTATAAATTTAACTTGGCCGATACTTATATTAATTTATGCTTAAATTTTAATTAAAATTACTCTTAATCTGATATTGGAACAAGTTAGTATCTTTTTTTAGAAATATTTGCATGAATCACAGACATTATATTTACAGACTCATCTGCCATATAAATTGGGTGACTCATATCTTAGGGAGGTGAATGCGCAAGCAGACCTTGGCGTGACAATTACGGAGGACCTAAAATGGGAACAGCACATAACAACAATAACAAAAAAAGCCAGAAGTCTAATCTACATACTAAGAAAAGCCTTTGGAGCATTAACACCAGAAATGGTCCTTAAAATTTACAAGTCCTTTATAAGGCCAATCTTAGAGTAAGCATTTCAAGTTTGGAACCCATATTTCGTTAAGGACATAGATCTTCTTGAGAGGGTGCAGCGTAGTTTCACCAGATCACCGCGTATAAAGAGAGGCTTATCTTATGAGGAACGCCTGAAACTATTGAAGCTCACAACTTTGAAAGAACGTAGAGACCGTGGGGACCTAATAGAGACCTTTAAGATATTGAGTGGATTTTACAGCATAGAGGACATGAATAAATTGTTCATACGCAATGAAAATGTTCACCTTAGGGGACATCACCTTAAGTTGTGCACCAATCGTTCCAAAAATAATCCCCACAGGCACTTCTTTAGTAACCGGGTTGTCAGAGCTTGGAACAAGCTGCCAGAGACTGTGATCTCCGCACAAAATATCAATCAGTTTAAAAATAAATTAGATCGGTATCTATTAAGCTGCAAAGAGACAACCAGTGGGCACTAGCAGGATATAGACACTATCAGTTGTTACAACTGCCTGCCTGATAAGATAATATAATAATAATATTATTTTGACAATTGGGAAAGAAAACGCACGAGTGCAGGAATGGTAAAGAAAAGGCACGGGTGTGTAATAGCCCACATCCTGAACGCTATACGTCCCTGTAATACGCCACTTTTTGAGCAACTGTTTTAAAATAGTAGATTGTATAACAAGAGAGCAAAATATTTTTACGGCGAGGGCGCCACTTTGAATCACGAGCGAAGCGAAGGATTCTAGAATAGAATCCAGAGTAGCGAGGGATTCTAACATAGAATCCTGAGCGCAGTAAGGGATTCAAAGTACACCGCCCGAGGGAAAAATAATTTGCTCTCGAGTAATATACTCTACTTTTCATTCCCAAAATTAAGTTTTGTATGACGTAGTTACCTTCTATAGTTATTGTTTCAGGAGTTAAAGCATTGTCAGTTTCATATTTAACTCGACATAGAACTTATTATATTTGCAGAATACAATATAATAATTATGTTCACTGATTACAAGAACATATTTATAATGAGGAACACGAACAGATACCTAAATGGCGCTCTTCAGTTTTTTTTAAGTTAGCTCAGGACACCACGCTGTGCAGCCAAACTTACCAGCCAGTAATCCATACAATTGGCGTTCGATTTCTATGAATTTTCCGAGTTCCAAATTCAAATCACTTTGCCGCCCGCTAAAAAGCTCTTAACAGAAAAGAGCTATATTGCGCCCCGTGGTGCAAAGTGATACTTTGCACCACTTATGATTTTCATAGTAATTTCGATACTGGTTTGTGCGCGAGGGTAGGTTTAAAAATAGTCGTTTATGATACTGTAGCATAATAAGGGTTCTTATAACACGATTGTTTTAAAAAAACGAGCCGTAGGCGAGTTTTTTCAACCGACTTCCAAAAATGAAGGAGGTTCTCAATTCGTCTGTATGTTTTTTTTTATGTATGTTAAGCGATATTTTCGTCAATTATTGACGAATTTCAAAATTTCCTTATTTGTTGAATAGGGTTTACTTCTGAGGTGGTCCCTGTTTCACCAGGTCAGGATCTGATGATGGGATCCAAGAAAAGACGAGGGCGACCACCGAAAATTGTTAGGAAAACTGGTGCGTTTGTTAACTTTTTAATTCAGTGCTTACAATTTAATGAATGTCTGGAGTCGATCTGATGATGGAATTGAAAGAGAATCGAGGGAATTTCTTAACGATTTACAGCAGCTACCTTGTGTTTGGGCTTGATTGATTTGTATTGATGAAAACTTTCACCTAGATAGATATATCTTTCAGTTCACCCGTCACTTTAAATAATTAAAAAAAAAAAAAAAAAAATAAAACAGACTTCAAACGGAGTATTCCCGTTCGTCCCCTTGACTTCGTCCCCCTAGGGGGACGAACGGGAATTCAATATTTTATTTTCCCGATGGTCCCCTTAATTTTTTTGGGGGGACGAACGGGAATAATTTTTTCATTCTTTTTTTTGTTCTATTGCTGTAATGTAACAGGTGCGTTGGTAAAAATCAAATTTAAAATTATATTTTTATTTACAAATGAAGATCAACAAAACAAATGAAGATCGTCAAAACAAATGAAGATTGGCGAAACAAATGAAGATCGACAAAACAAATGAAGATCGACGAAACAAATGACGATCGAAAAAACAAATGACGATCGGCATAACAACTGACGGTCGGATACACAAATGACGATCGACAAAAAACATGCAGATCAGTAAAACAAAAGACTATAAGCAAGTTGATAAGGTCAAAAATTACTTGCAGCCATATTTTGTAATCTAGATGCGATTGCCATTCAAAAAGATAAATGCAAGCAAATCTCGACCTTAATGACACTTCTCTAAAAATGAGCTTTTTGGCGTTATTAGACATCACCGATCATGAATATGTTAAAAATAAATAAATATTGTGCATGTTCATAAGGTAAAGAATTCCTTGCACCAATTTTTTGAATGATTATCGCATCTAGAATACAAAAAGGATCCAAGCTAATTTCGAGCTTATGAGCATGCATAATATCTATTTATTTTTTGTATACTCGTGATCAGTGGTGTCTATAAATGCCTAAAACCAATTTTTAGATAAGTGTCATTAGCGTCGAGAATTGCTTGCACCTATTTTTTTGAATGGCACTCGCATCTAGATTACAAAATATGGCTGCAAGTAGTTTTTGACCTTATCAACTTGCTTAGTCTTTTGTTTTATTGATCTGCATATGTTTTTTCGAACGTCATTTGTTTATCCAACCGTCATTTGTTTTGCCGATCCTCATTTGTTTTGTCGATCTTCATTTGATTCGCCAATCTTCATTTGTTTTTTCGATCGTCATTTTTTTATCCGATCGTCACTTGTTTTTTCGATGGTCATTTCTTTATCCGATCGTCACTTGTTCGACTCACACTCATTTGTTTTGTCGATCTTCATTTGTTTTTTTTTTTCATTTGTTTCTTTTTCATTTGTTTTTAATCGAGGGGGACGAAAGGGGGACGAATGGCACTTAATTGAAGAACATATTCCCATTCGTCCCCTCTTGAATTAGGAGGGGGACGATCGGGAACTGATTAAATATTATTTTAATGAATTCCCGTTCGTCCCCCTCAGGGGGACGAAGTCGAGGGGACGAACGGGAATACTCCCTTCAAACAAATCCTGAAAAATAAAATTTACTTAGCACAAAGTAATATGTATTCTGATTTATCGCATTTTATTCAATATAATATTGAAGTTGGTGCCATGAATAATACCTACATAAACCTATGGGTTTACTTGGCGCTGACTTCAATATGATATTAAATAAAATCTGATAAATCAAAATACATATTACTGTGTGCTTAGTAAATTTTATTTTTCAGGATTTGTTTGAAGTCGGTTTATTTTTATTTAAAAAAAAAATAGTATCACACGAGTGTTATAAGACCAAGTTATGTACAGTGTCATACATTACTTTTCAACACCCTTGCTCATAAAGTGGTTTTTATCACATGGCTTTTACGCTCATAAACCATGGTATTAAACACTTGTGCGTGTTTTCTTTATCGCACTAGTGTTTTATTTTATATTCCATCAAATTAAGTTTGTACCTCGCTGAAAGATATTATTATTATGCATTCTATTTGCTCATAACTTAACTGGGTTATAGTTTTATTTTTAAATCTCGGAAAAAAGTTTTGACTCATATACGTTTCGTTTCAACATAATGACTAAAAATAACACTATTTCTTGTAAAATATAAGAAGTGTACCACCTCGAATATGATAAATTTTCAACAAATTATTTACTTAGTTAATAATTCAACGTGAAACTAATTTATAAATACATAAAAAATAGATTCTTTTACATTTTGCGTTTTGGCTGTGTAGCGTAATTTTGTTCGTGCCTCCGCTCCAATAGCTACTCCGCGCGCAGAAAAAAAAATCAGCGTGGAACGCGCTATTTTTTAACAAACTTTTTGTCTGTGCTGTGAGCATTCTTTATTTGAGTAGGGAGGAATAATTATAAAATTTGTTTTTTACTCGTAAGTGTGTTGAAAAACGTCGTATGACACGCGTGAGGTTTGGTCATTACACTCTCGGTTCCTTACAGCCTTCGGCTCGGGCTGTGCAATATCACCTCGAGTGTAATGACCAACATACCTCACTTGTATCATAAATAACTATTATCTACTCTAATACCTGAATACATTTTCTGATATAATGTTGATCCTAGATTTCGCCGGTTACAGGTTGATGGTCATGTTTGACGCAGCTTCCAGAATGTCTGGTGGTGTACGATTACCACTATCCTCGCTTTCAGACATGTTTTTACACAAAAACTGATTTATTTTACGAACAAAACCAAACTTTGTTTAATTTAAATGTAAAATGTTGGCGCCAAGGCGCAAACATCGATTGCGCATGCGTGTTTCTTTTTTTTCAGGCTGCGGAGGCACTACCTTTTTTTAACCGACTTCCAAAAAAGGAGGAGGTTCTCTATTCTTAAAGTAGAGGTTCAGCCTTCTTGGTCTAGCTGGAGGTTGTATAGGTGTATCGTTATGATTAAAATAGAAGTTTTCGATAGAAGTGTGGGATTTCTGTTATTACAACGAGTTCCGAGAGGTGTTGACCCGAGCCGAAGGCGAGGGTTGACAGTCGGAACGAGTTTAAATAACAGTCCCACACGTTGTATTGAACAACTATTTTTAATACAGTTGCGAAAAAATTAAGCAATTAAATAAAATAATAAAAACACAATTAACTTGAATATCCAAAATGGCGCCAACCGTAAAAGAATTTAAACCTTCCTTAGCAGAGACTATGGCAGTGCACTTCATACAGCCAACTTTTTTTATATAAAAAAATTGAAATTGGCCGATACTTATATTAATTTATGCTTAAATTTTAATTAAAATTACTTTTAATCTGATATTGAAACAAGTTAGTACCTTTTTTTAGAAATATTTACATGAATCACAGACATTATTTTGACAATTGGGAAAGAAAACGCACGAGTGCGGGAATGGTAAAGAAAAAGCACGAGTGTGTAATAGCCCACATCCCGAACGCTAAACGTCCCTGTAAAACGCCACTTTTTGAGCAACTGTATTAAAAAATATATTTACTTGTTTTTTTTTGTTTCAGAAGCCGGCAAAGAGCGCGAAAGACCAAGTCGGTATGTATATTTTTTCTTATCATACTGTAAATGATTCAGAAGAAATCAGCCATACTCAGTCCACTGTCAATCGTCATGCGAGGGTGTTTGTGTGTTCGACTGCCTCAGTGGCACAGTCGGCAGTGTAATCGACTGGCGCACTGAGATCCTGGGTTCGAGTCCCGGGTCGGTCTTAATATTTGTGTGATCCACAAATGTTTGTTTCGGAGTTTGGGTATGTATAATAGGTATGTATATTTAGAAAGACATATGTTTATCAATTGTCTAGAATCGATATCACAAGCTTATATAAGCTTAATTTGGGCTAGATGGCGTTATTCACAATATTTTGTTCTTAGGCCGCTTGTACCCGCTAAGAAAAGTTGCCGGGCCTACCCGAGAATTGGTGTCCTACACACGAACTGTGTACATTGTTCCCGTGCTACTCATGAAATAATGCTGCTATTTTAGGGTTTCGTACGCATAGTGTTAAAACGGGACCCTTGTTCATGAGACTTCACCATCCGTGTGTCTGTTTGTATGTCCGTCTGTACGTCCGTCCGTCACGAAGTTGTATCTCAGGAACCGTGAGACCGTGACAGCTAGAGAGCTGAAATTTTCGCAGATGTATTTCTGTTGCCGCTATAACAACAAATACTAAAATCAGAAGGGGGGGGGGGGGATTAAGGGGGGGTTCCATAAAACTAACATGATTTTTTGTCGTTTTTTGGTACGGAACCCTCTGTTCGAGTCCGTCTCGCGCTGAACCTTGCTATGGATGCGTTTGATATCTACCAATCACATTCGTTGGTTCAAGAAATGTAGAATTTAGTCCTTACGATGAATTACGGTTGTATCCGAAACCCTTATGCTTACTTTTGCTGTCCATCCGTATACATTATGTATTCCCGGTACGTATTAATAATGGTCGATAATATTAATTTATTATTATTGTATTGTTTTAGGAATGATCCGTCGCCCCCTGTCGTCTCTGCTCCAGCGAAACCTCGTTTCAATCAATTTACCGTAAGTTTTATATACTTACCTACATAATGCCTTTAAAAAATCAACAAAAAAATATGATATAGTCTGGCCATAACTGCTGTGCACTCTTCATTAACTGTCTAGGTATTCTAATAAAATATCGAGATCTGTAGATTACATTTTTATGAACTAATAAGATAGTACAAATACTATATTTTTATAGTTAATCGCATGTGTACTCATGCTCTTTTTTCCCCGGCTCTCACCTCGCCGCGCCTACCTCAGAGAGTGCACAGCAGCTATGGCCAGACTATAACAGAAACGAATTTGTTCAATGTAATATAGTAATACAAAAGAAAATCAATTAAAAAATGCTTTTATACATACAAAGCTGCAAGCCGGTAGCTTAGATGGTGCATATACAGGTGAATTTTTCAAACGGGATTGGATGGCCAAATCCGAAACTATAAGGAATAGCGAAAAATGCTCAAAGGAGTCACGAGCCCGATTTTGATGAAACTTAAAACCTCATTATTAGATTTTTGAAAAACCAATAATCCTAGCTAGGAATCGAACCCATTGATTTCGAAAAAAACCACACCCTATATTATTACACCATACGATAGTGTTGCTATTAAGGACCTTATTCTGGGAAGTAATGTCATACGGCAAACTAAAGGAAAGTGCTCATCTTTAACAAAATACAATTTATTTTTCTTACGTTAATCGATGAATTGTTCAAAATGTAGACCATTGTTTTCAATACATAGCTGGATTCGTGACCTCAAGGATCGTACTGCATTCAAAATTAATAATATTATTGAATCCATTTAGAATATTCTCTTAAGAATCATTCTAAGCATGATTATAACACGGAATAGTTACGATCTATTCTGAGATTTCGAACGAAACAAATTATGATGCAAAATTTAGGTACATGAAATATGAATTCTATTGAAATTCTATACTTTCCTTAAATTTACCGTATTTCATTACTTCGTAGAATTTGATCCTCATCAGCGACACTATCGTATGGTGGTGTAATAATAAAGGTGTTTTTTTTTTTTCAAAATCAATGGGTTCGATTCCCAGCTAGGATTATTGGTTTTTCCAAAATCTAATGATGAGGTTTTAAGTTTTTTCAAAATCGGGCTCGTGACTTCTTTGAGCATTTTTAGCTATTCCGTATAGTTTCGGATTTGGCCATCCAAGCCCTTTTCAAAAATTCACCCTGTATAGCATCTCAACATATAAGGTCAAAGAATTCCTCGGTCGAAAGTAGTATTTTGGTTTGTGGTTGGACGTCTGGCCCAGTTTGCTAGAAGATGCAGGTTGGAGTCCTGCTCAACAAAACATTTTTTTTAAATTGACACATTCATTTTATGTTGTATTGTGTTCGCAGCGTCCAGCGGGCCGTCAAGAGAGGCGTCCCGAACGTCGCGCGGGTTCCGCAGGCTCGCTCTCCGACATTAGCGATGAAGACAGTCAGCCGCGCGACGCCAAGATACCAAGACGCACCAGGTATTGTTAATATTGTGTGTGTACTTAATATTAATCAAATGTAGGTTTATACTTGTTTTGTATATTGTGCTTCTGCCTACCCCTTCGTGGATAAAGACAAGTTAATATATTATATATGTTCCTAACCTATGTGAAATTTGATATATCTAATCCCCACTATCTATATATATTTAAAAATGCAGTGTGCGTAAATGTACGCTTTTAAAACTCAAAATGTACTGAATCGACTGAGCTATAAATTGGACACGATGTATAACAGGATTCAGAGATGGTTTTAAGCTACTTTATACACTTTTATCATCCCAGCAATAAGAATAAAACAGCTTTAAAAAGTGATTTTACCAATAGATGGCGCTTTACGTTTGTTTTTGTAATTACCTTCTGCCAGCTACAGAACAAAATATTATATACAACCTACTTAGTAGGTGCCTACCAGATTTCTGTTTTTTTAAAATGATGTTTGATTACGCCCTCTTTGCTTCCAGATTAATAAAAGGGAGTACCTACCTAAAAAAGAGGTCGGATATGTTCTGCATGTTATTTTTAAAGTTAGAGTTTTGGCGCGTCAGGGTAAAATTATCAGAGTGAATTAATTTTTTCGAAGCGTGCGCATGTAGTTTTAAAAACTGAACATTGATCACAGAATAGATTTTTTAAAAGTAAAACTTCTATTGCCCCGTGTGTTAATTTGATTTTCTAAAATATTTATGATTTTGATGATGGACCCATCCTTTGGTTTGTTACTCATTTCTCATAGTTACATGCAAACACCATAAAAAAAAAGTCACAGCGAAGCGTGGCAGGGAACCGCTAGTAATATTATAAATGCGAAAGTAACCCTGTCTGTCTATCACGTTTTAACGCCTAAAGCGTTGAACCAATTTTGATGAAATTTGGTATAGACGTAGTTTGAGTTCAAAGGAAGGGCATAGGTTACTTTTTAACTGACTGCTCAAAAGGAGGGTAATGATTTTACTCGATAACTACTTCTACGCGGACGAAGCCGCGGGGAACGGGTAGTTGATAATATTTTTTATCCATTATAGATACAGTCGGCCAAGAAAGTGGTGTACCATTTTTTGTCCAAATTTCTGTCTAAGCAAATTTTCGATAGGGTTGACTTTTTCAAAGCAGTCGACTTGTTGTTAACTGTGAGAATTCAACCAGACCGAGAAAAGTCACTGTCACTGTCCTTAAATTATTGCAAAGGAAAATCGACCTTGTTGTTTCAAGTAGTTCATACGAACATCAATAGTAGGGTGGTAGACCACATTTTTGGAAAATTGGGGGTAAGTTCGCGCATCGTACACTCAGAGGCACAAAAAAGTGCTTCACTCGCTTCAAAAAGTGCTCCGCTCACTCATAAACTTTTCCAAGATATATGCCGTGCACTATACTGAAATTTTGCCTACTAGCGGACGTCACGCGGTCCCACCCGCGTAGTTCCCGTGGGAATACGGGAGTAAAATATAGCCTATGTTCACCGCAAAGAGTGTAGCTTTCCAACAGTGAAAGAATTTTTCAAGTCGGTCCAGTAGTTTCGGAGCCTATTCGTTACAAACAAACAAAAAAACAAAATATTAATCTTTCCTCTTTATAATATTATAATAAATAATATGAATATACATATCCTTTTTATACTATAGTATACATTTTAAATCGCTAATCGCGATTGTTTCAGGGATCCAGCTGACGACCGGCGCCGTGGTACTTCGCCGGTCCAACATCGGTTTACGTCCAAAAGTAAACTCTACAGCAAGGTAAAACACAAATAAGTACAGCTTGACAAAATAAAGTAGAAAATGGAGACACTTTTGGGTTCCGATTCTCGGTTAATACGTAAAAGATTGGAAAATGGAGGTTCTACTGGGATACTATTCTGGGTTCATACGTAAAAGAGTAGAAAAAAGAGGCACTACTGGGATTCGATTCTCGGTTCATACGTAAAAGATTGGAAAATGGAGGTACTACTGGGATTCGATTCTCGGTTCATACGTAAAAGATTGGAAAATGGAGGTACTACTGGGATTCGATTCTCGGTTCATACGTAAAAGAGTGGAAATGGAGGTACAGTCGCCCTCAAATGTAGCTGAACACATCCAAATTTCCATAACCGCCATACGACGTAGACCCTGTATGACGCTAAACGCAAGTAACGATATTCTAAAATTTTAGCTGTACAACACTCATAACAATAGTAACTCAAAGACTTCTATATAAACTGAGGTAGACATGTCCTACGCACCGATTTGTGAAACCTATAAACTGAGCTAATTAGCAGCGTTGCTCGCACCGTAGTGAGTCAAAACCTCGAGAGTACTCGGCTTGCAATCGGAGTCCATACGCCTTCTCTTTTACTCTTGTTCTTTTCGTATATTGCTTTTGTGGTGACAATTACGTAAATATTATTTATAAGTGAGTGTAGTCTTAGCAATGTGTGTGTTTGAGGATTGCTTTTGAAATCTCGTTTGTAAACGGCGTGTCTACCTCAGTTTATATAGAAGTCTTTGTAGTAACTGCGCAATGTTTAATGTATATTAAATGTCATAATTTATAAGAAAATTTTGAATTACGGGCGCTGGCTGGCAGAAAATGTCACGCTGTCATCCCACTTCATTGTTTTCCGTGCCAAGCCCCTATGAATATAACAATAAATTTTTCAAAGCTCAAAAATAGGCCACATGCGAGTCCAACTAGCGCACGGAGGGTTTCGTACAAAAAAACGGGAAAATTTTATTGTATGGGAGTCCCCAAATAAATTATTTTCTCTAATTTTAGTGTTTGCTGTCATAGCGGCAACAGAAATAGTTGCATCATTTGTCAAAATTCTAGCTCTCTAGTTCCTGAGATACAGCCTCGTGACAGACAGACAGACGGACAGACGGATGGCGAAGTCTCTGAATAATGTTCCGTTTTTACCCTTTGGATACGTAACCCTGCGAAGGAGCATTTATTTTACTATATGCCTCTGCCTACCCCTTCGGGGATAAAGGCGTGACCATATATATGTATGTATGTAGGGTAAACCACCCAATTATTGGCACTTTTAGAATGAATTATTGGCACTTTAGTTAAGAGTATATTTCGAAAAATAAGGGAAACCTAGTTTATTTCAGTTCGGTGTTGCCCATTATGTAGTTGTAGGTATGCATTAAAAAGTAAAATAGCATTCTTTTTCTGTTAGAAATGGGCAAAATTACCTAAAGTGCCAATAATTGGAGGAGTGCCAACGATTGGGTGGTTTACCCTATGTACTAAGTTGGCAGACTAACAGTAAGCGCACACTGGGCTACAGTCGCGGCAACATGTCGCCGCGACTGTGGCTGGTATCGGCGACAGACATCAGAAAAGGCGACTGTCACCGCGTGCCGTCGCGACTTCCCTAGCTTGTCGCGGGTGACATGTCGCCCAGTGTGCAGACCTTAGAACAAAAAGTACCTATGCTATGTAATATGGCTCCCGCAGCTTATCGCCGCAACATGACGCCCAGTGTTCGCCTACTGTAACATACAACTCATAACCACAAATCCCAGAAATACGGCAATATTTAATTTAGCCGAGACAACCAGAAGTGACAATGTCAAGAATAGAAAAAAGAATAATTGTCAATAAATCGAGTTTTATGTAAAAAGGTCTAATACGAATAAATAATTTGAATATTTAAAAATCTCCGACCCGAGACTGTGCGTATAAGCTCAAATATCCTCTTATTTTAGAATCAACTATTTGTTGGGTCAGTCACGTCCAGGTCGCCGCGTCGCAAAATAAATACTATGAAAGTAACAGTATTATACTACCACTTGCTAATAAAATCCGCTCCTCACTCAGGAAGTAAACTGATTTGTATTAAAAATTTTATTCGTATTTGAGAACCATCTCAGATACACCTTAAATTATAACAACCATCTTTTTCATCGGAGATTAAAAGTACTAGGCCGCGGAAACGAACATTATACATTGTTCAGCTACTATTGTAATGAGTGTTGTATAGCTAAAATTTTAGATTATCGTTACTTGTGTTTAGCTTCATACGGGGTCTACGTTGTTTATAGTCCACTCAACAAATGACTGAATGGGAGGTGTAGCGTGCGTTAGCTGGCACCTAAGCGATTTCTTCAGAAAGTTGTTCAGGGTGCTTAGGGAGTGAACATACTAAAAGTCCCCGCGCCTATGGGGGGAGCCGGAGGGAGGGGAGGGGTTTAAAGTTCCCATTTTTAGGTTTTTCGCTAATATCTTCAAATCGGTGAGTCGTAGAGAAAAAGTATCTCCTGTGCAATTAAAGCTTATAAAATTACCTACAACTTTTGTTTCAACATTTTTGCCGAAATCCTACCCATTTTCGAGGTACACGTTCCGAAAAAGTGAACATTTTCGAAAAAACGATTTTTATTGACCATCAGCTCCTGAGTGCTATTTGGTTCGCGTTTTTTCGGAATAAAAAGAAGTCTATATGTTAATCCATGACATAATCTATCTATCTACCAAATTTCATCCAAATCGGTTCAGCCGTGGAGTTATAGAAACTTTTAGTCCGGAACGCTATACGCTATAACGCTATATCTAGGTATTTTATAGATAACATAAGCTGGGAGTACCTCCAAGCGGTGAAGGCGGTAACAGTTTGATATAGCGTTTTCAATCAAAAGCGGGTATCGCGAGTGGAAGTGGGTTGTTAAATTTCTTTCCTTATTTCCGATGCCCACTGTCGTAGAAAACGCGATCTCACTGGCCAAAACTCCCATTATCACCCATGCCTTCGGGCTTATGTTATTGTTATTGATTATATTTTCAATCTGTTTGGCACGGCAGCCTACCCGGTAACGCAGGGGAGCAGCCAAAACGATTCTTTTATTCATTAACGTGGTTAGTTACGCTTAGGTTATCCGCAATGAGTGTTAATAAGTGTCCTGTTTGTGAAAAGGACGTATTTAAAGGGAGTAAAGACGTATCCGAGTTGAAACAAAAAGGAATATTAGGTCTTATTAAAGCTAGTCAAGAACGAAAAGATAACAAGCATCAAATTTTCCGTGACTTGACATCCCTTTTGATTCACACCAATTGTCGTAAAAATTACACCCGAGCCCAAACAATAAAAAAAGATATAAGGGATGCATCCACACCTAAGGGAGAGGCAGGGCCGTCTCAGCTCAGGTCTTCAGCTCCCCAGTTCGACTTTAAGACTAATTGTTTATTTTGTGGACAGTATACAAAGGCAGAAACCAAAACGCCTTTGAGTAAAAGGAGAATGGTACACATGTAGTTGAAACTCTGACTTTTCAATATCGTATCAGGGAGGCTTGTTCCATGAGGTCAGATTCATGGGGTAACGCTGTTCTTGGTCGCTTGTCCTGCATTAACGACCTTGTTGCTGAGGGGGCAGTATATCACAAAGACTGCTACCTCACTTTTGTGAAGCCTCCTAGTTTCACAAGTCTGAAAGCTGATATCCCTAGAGAGAGTCATGTCACAGAGGCTATGGAGGAGATTTTTGACTACATGGAAGGTAGCGCCGACTGTCAGTTCTCCCAAGATGAGATACTACGTGTCGTAACAGGAGTCAAACCTCAGTGGCGAACCATCAAGGCTGAGCTGGAAAGCAAATATGGGGACCGAGTATTGATAACTCCAGGAGTCAACAGATTCAAACCACCCGTGGTGTGTTTTAGAGACACTGGGTATAAAATCAACCAAGTATGGTACGAAAACAGAGCCAAAAACGAAGAAGAGGAGAGGTTGAGGATTGTTGCTATAATATCAGGCACTTTCTAGACGAGCAGGTACCACTTTAGTCCTTATCGTCGCTTGCCATTAAGCGCGATTAAGGCCAAACGTTAGCGTATCATATGTAAAAAATATATATAAATAGATAAAAATGTTTGATAACTCAATGGCTGAACCGATTTGGATGAAATTTGGTAGGTAGATAAATTAGGACCTGTATTAACATATAGGCTACTTTTTATTCAAAAAAAAACGCTAACCAAATAGCAGGCAGGAGCTGATGATCAATAAAAATCGTTTTTTCGAAAATGTTCACTTTTTCGGAACGTTTACCTCGAAAATGGGTAGGATTTCGGCAAAAGTGTTTAAACAAAAGTTGTAGGTAATTTTATAAGCTTTAATTGCACAGGAGTTACTTTTTCTCTACGACTCACCGATTTGAAGATATTAGCGAAAAACCTAAAAATGGGAACTTTAAACCCCTCCCCCTCCTCCGGCTCCCCCCCTAGGTGCGGGGACTTTTAGTATGTTTACTCCCTAAGCACCCTGAACAACATTTTGAAGAAATTTCTTAGGTGCCAGCTAACGCACGCTACACTCCTTTGTTGAGTGGACTATTAGCGGTTATGGAAATTTGGATGTGTTCAGCTACATTTGAGGGCGACTGTGATACTAGGATTCGATTCTCGGTTCATACGTAAAAGAGTGATAAATAGAGGTACTACTGGAATTCGATTCTCGGTTCATACGTAAAAGAGTGGAAAATGGAGGTACAGTCAGCCTCATAAGTAGATAAACACTATTGAAATTTACGAAATAGATTCATGAATGAAAACTTACTCGTAGTACTTGTATGTAACAATTTTTCTCTGAGTATACGCTCTATTTATAAGAGTATTGTTCCAAACAAGTACTGAGTGTAATTTTTCATTCATGAATCTAGTTCGTAAATTTCAATAGTGTTTCCCTACTTATAAGGCTGTCTGTACTACTGGCTGGCAATCGTATTTATATTACTGTCAAATGTATTACTTATAAGAATATTTGTATGAAGGTACTTTATTAACTGACTTAAATGACGTTTTGACAATGTAGCCAACAAAATGCTAAATGTTCCACATCAAAACTTTTTTTTTTCAAATTGACGAATTGATGCTAAGAGCACAGAAGGCCATTGAAAGAAGTTTTATCCAAACTGTTTGTCAATTTCTTTTTCGTTCCGTTACATGCAACACTATAGAATGATGTCACAATGTTAAAATCAACGGATTCGATTCCCGGCTATCATCATCAGCAATTGTGTAATAAAAGTTTTTGTATTGCAGACTAAAGCACCAAATTATGAATACAAAGTGATGCTTGCTCGCGACAAGCGAACGGCCGCTGAGGAGAGCTCTAAGAAAATGTTGGCGTACCACGAGAAGAACCCTGAGAAGCACCCCCTGTACCCCGAGGAGTGGAAGAAGTTCTGGAACAAGCGCTACAAGGAGATCCAGGCTGGTAATGTTATTTTTAAACCTTTAAGTGCCGATTTTTTGTCTTTTAACTAGCGACGTGGGGCCTGTCAGCAGTTCGACACTTTGTACTATTTACCCCTTCCCTGCGCATAAGACCTCTATACTGTTTAGTAGCTGCGAGCTTAGTCGCAACGACACCATTGAGTATGGTAATAGTGCTTGCAAACAAGATTTCGGTAACTTATGTCATTTTGAAATTCCGACGCGGCCTCACAGGCCCCAAACTCGATACGTGACTTTTTGTTTGAACTACGGTTAACATAAAGTAGATTATTTAGAGAAATCTCATTACTAATTGGAAAATAAATTCGATGTACAGTAACCGGCAAACTTCTGGAGCAACGATGAGCAACTTCTTGATCTCTTTTCTCTCTATACCACTAACTAAAAAGTTATTAGCTAACACAATAAAATGCCAATAATAAAGAAATAGCGTTTTTCAATGACACAATATTTTTGCACGTAAGTGTACATGCGCAAACTTTCTCCCACCACCTCACGCGATGCTCAAGTTGTTTGCCGGTACTGTACCACCTAGGACGTAATGAGGTAAACACCTACGTACAATTAATGCCTTTCGAAAAGAAGAATAGTGTTCAAATTAGGTTTTCCTCGAGGCTTTTGTATGCATTTAGAAGAAATACTTGGTCCTATGCCAGAAACAGTTCAAAGTTAAACCAATGAAGTAAAACTAAGAAAGATATGTTAATTTTCACCAAAACTAAATATCAAATTCAATTCTTGCATAAAAATGTTTATTTACAGTGCACAAACCAAAAATGTGCCCTGATTATTTTGATGATGATTGAGTTAGTTCAGGAGTCATTTTTTAGTTAAAAGCTGAAGAAGTCAAGGCATATTATGTGACAAGTTTGAAACTTTATTTTTCTTTCCTGTTATCGAAGGGGGAACGACGATTCGTAAAAATTTGTATCCATCAGCCAGTCACAAAAGGATTTGACCCACAGGCTGCATTCTATTTGAACGGACCGGTGCCCGCAGTACAGCTCAGCTAGTGTGCCTTAATACTAATGTGTAAGGCCTTAATACTAATTTGTATTACAGAGGGCAAGGACCCGTCAAAACATGATTTCAAGCCGGAATGGATTGTGTTCTGGACGGCACGAATGAAGGAGCTACACGACGAGGAATTACGCGGTATTGTGGACGAGATCTACCGCAAGATGTGTCTATCGCCGCCTAAGAAGTTGTCTCCTGAACCGCCTCGAGATTCTCGGCGTTCTACAGAAGTTTCTAAGAACCCCGACTCCCGCCGTGGACGGTCTCCGGTAGACAAGCGGCGCCGGTCGCCCGAGAAGCGACGGTCGCCAGAACATCACCGACGGTCACCTGAACAGCGGCGGCGATCGCCAGAGCCACGTCACAGATCGCCGTTAAGTCGACATCGGTCCCCGGATGGCCGGTCTCGGTCGCCCGGACGGAAGTGGTCTCCGCATGATCGACGGGATCGTAGGTGAGTTGCTAACAGAATTTCGGAATTGGCTGTAGTTGCATAACATAATCACGTCTGTCATATAATATTTAACTCGTAATTTAAATTCGTGTTTTCTTTTTATACCACTGGCAGACAAGCTTACGGCCCATCTGATGAAAAGTGGTCACCCACCGAAGCCTGTGGACTTTTGCATCATCAGAGGCTACACAATCAATATCGTAATCACAATAATGTATTGATATTGATATATTGCCATATATTTTGATATTTATTATTACAGCTTCGCTCTCTTGGGTGGTAGTATGACGATGTTATGGCGAAAGAATTTTTTAAATCGGTCAGAATTTATCGATTACAAAACAAACAAGTCTTTGCTTTTTATTTGTATTAGTATAATTAATGATATGGTAGCATAAAGCCTATCAAAAAGAGTAGAAAATAAGGGAGCACCAATATTAGAAAGAACCACCAATCAGGATCCAGTTGCCACTGCTAGTAAACGTCCATAGACACATAAATATTTATAATATTACGTCATTAAATAACTGACAGTAGTGAACTTTTCGTTTTCTTTTTTAGATTAGTTCCGTTTCTAGACGTACCTACGTGTGTTCCCAGATCGCCCGCGGGTCGCCGGTCGCCTCCCAAGCGCCGCTCCCCGGAGCGCCACCCCCCGGCGGAGCACCGCCGCTCGCCCGTAGCCTACCGCCCCCCGCCGGGACATCGTGTACCAACTAGGTCGCGAAGCCCTATCCATAGGTAAGTCATCTTTAGTCTTCTCGTTTCCTGCTTTCTTTTTTATATTAAGCTCGCCAAATTTGCGCCGTTTGACTAATGGAAAGCCAGTGACATCTTACAACTAGGGCCAGTCTCACAGTCCGTATTTTTTGACAGTGGTCCTCGCTAAATGTCGTCGTGACTTTCCATCAGGCTGGTGGCATCATTTTGAATGATGCTTGCGACTTCGCCCGCGTGGTATTTGGCCCCCGTTCCCGCTTCCAATGGGAACATTTTCCAGGATTCTAGGAATGAAAAGTAGCCTATGTGTTATTCCAGACTATAAGCTATCTCTGTACCGAATTTCAGCCCGATTCGTTCAGCCGTTAGAGCGTGATTGAGTAACAAACATCTTGATTCTCGACAAACTTTCACATTTATAATATTAGTAGGATAACAGGTTCGCGTGCGCACGCGAAGGGTGCCCGCCTCTCTTGTAGATAGTATGCCAACTGCGTACACCAGCTATCGCTGCTATTTTGCAATTTGTTCCATACGTGCGCACTCACGAACGCCCTTTACATAGAGAAGTAGGTCTTAGTATAGATAGTACAGCATAGTTGTGTGACTTCAGACCCAGGGCGTAAACTCCAGCTTGAATGTGTGCGTGTGACCAATAATGCTAAGCAAATGTTCCCTCAACACGTCCGTCAACTATAATAGCAGCTGTGCCGCGGCAGGGAGTTGCCTATCTGTATGTAATACTATAGTATTATCTTTGCTTCAGATCTAGTGAGGGGCGTGGTTTGCCGTCGGGTGGGGGCGGGCGCAGTCGCAGTCCGTTGTCGCAGCGCGAGATGCAGCCGCGCAACCGCAGCCCCGAGCGGGTGCCGCCGCCCTCGCTGCAGACCGTGCTCATCTCCGACGACGAGCTTAGACCGTGAGTGTACACACACACACACACACACACACACACAAACACTTGTGTGTGAACACACATACTTACACACGCACACCGAGACAACACAGATCCGAACGGATGGCTCTTAAAAGCCCTCTTGCTGACACTGGTGACTCTTGTACGCTGCTTTGAAGTGGGCGATGTTTGGGTCGGGCACCGCCTAAGCTCTGACGTAGGATCCGAGCGTCTGTGGGTTTCATTTAAAAAGTCTGACCCGCCTTACTCGACCATTAAACACGACTTTACTGTGTTTTTGATACATAGTACTGATTTTTACTCAGAGACTAACTACCCCTCCACAACTCGCCCGTTAACCGGTAGTTGGATCCAACTAAAGATAATATAATAGTATTACATACAGATCGGCAACTCCATGCCACCCACTGAGTAAGCTTCCCCCCCCCCCCCCCCGTTGCATAACGTATTACTACCTACGTACTTTGTGCTATTGCTTTGGTTTAATTTGTTATTAGATAGTTCGCAAAATGGTTAGATATTGTGCTGTATACGGATGTCTGACAACCAGTCAAGATAAAATAAGAAGATTTTTTTCATTTCCTAAGGATATTATAAGGTAAATTTAAAATAACGATAACAGTAATCAATAACATTGTAACGACGTCAGTTTCAAAAAGGGTGATTGATATAAGTGCCTAAGTACTAATAAATACCAATAAATTACATTACAACCCTATAGTACCTACCTGTTCATTTCTTTTTGTGTATGTCTAATATAAGTTTATGTGATCTAGATAGTCAATATAAATAAAAATGTGCTGTGCGTATGTGTACGCTTCAAAAACTCAAAATGTACTGAATCGATTGAGCTCAAAATTTGACACGTTAAGTATACAACAGGTTTCTGAGATGGTTTTAGGCTACCTTTTACGTCAATAACATCCCAGCGAAAACAATAAAATAGTTTCAAAAAGTTATTTTGACTGAAGATAGGGTGGCGCTGTTTGCTTTTTTTTAAATTTTCTACCAGCTACGGAACAAGGTTTTATAAACCACCTACCCACTTAATATCAGATTTCTTTGTATTTTTTTAAATAGAAAATCGATTACGACGTCCATGCATTCAGATAGTTTTTTTTATATTACATAGATATTTGGCGCGTTATAGTTTCTTTTTCAAATGAAACTACTATTGCATTGAATTTTATGAAATACTAGAGGACGTCCGCGTAGTTCCCGTTCCTGTGGGAATACAATATTTTTCTTCCATAAGAACCTTCTCCTGACAATACCTTACACAACAAAAAAAGAATTAGTGAAATCGGTCCACCCGTTCTGAAGTTATGCGCATAGATTTATGATTTTGGTTACGGCTCAAAAATTAGACTTTTCTGTAACATACCCGTAGTAATCCTTTAGTTTGTTACTAATTTCGCATAGGTACATGTAACCATTAAAAGTCACAGCGAAGCGTAGCAGGCATAGAGCAACGCGAACTGTCTAAGGGGAGACGGCATAGAACGATTGCTCAGTACAAATTTGTCTGTCATATTGTGCGGGTGGCGGGGGGAAATCTTCCTCACCCACACTTTCTTAGACTCGCACTACAAAAGCAATCGACTGTCAATATGAAGCCTATATATACACTTTAAACAATACACTCATAAATTTTACACACACATGATACATTTTGTGTCATATCACCCCAAGTCGCTCAACTAATCCATGTATTGATGTGACGTTCGGTAAAGTTGCTAAACAAATCTGAATATTATCTATACGCTTAAATAGGTGTAAATAATAATAACTTGTTATAAAATTACTTACTTACACAAGATAATTTCTTTAATCACATTTCTTTTTGTATTAATATCTAATTATTTCATCATTTTTATAAAATGACAATTCAACCGCTCACGCTGTCAACTAGACTTAGTCTAGTTAAAGAAACTTCAAAAAACAGTTTTTGTGTAAGTGGGCACTTTTAGTCGTCAAAATGTCAAATCATTGCCAGAGGGGGTTTGCCAGCTTTGGCCTCTCCCTCTGTAAAGGCGCGCGATGCTCTGTGTTAGCAGGGAACCGCTAATTAACTACTAAAGAAATAAATATTACTCTCTATGTAATCCATTTGGTATTTTTTCATTACCTATTCAAAAGTATACTGGTTTGTGCGCGTGTGTACTTAGCCGAGGGTAGGTTTGAGAAAAAAGTACCTACATACATGAGATTGAGTTCTGTTCCTTATTATTTTGTTTCCATAGCTAGTGACCCTGCCCTAGTACGAGTATACTCACACACACATTCAAGCTTAATTCAAGCATTCACATTACGTGTATATTAGTGTGGGTAAAAACGAACATTTTTGTACGGAGTTTCCGCCCTGTGATCCAACCATAGAAAAAGTTGTCTTCGATTATTGAATTGTTCATAAAATAAATAACCAATGATTAAATGAGTTTCATAGACTTCAGACGTAAAATGTATGCAAGTTCTTTCCAAAAGTATATTTACCTTCGGAATATCTTGAACATTTCTCATTTCCGTGATCGCATGAATGTTTGTTTAATCGACCGCCCATCCTAATTCCTCATCGATTTCCAGCGACGACGGGCTGTCGCCGTGGAACTCGGACAACGAGATCGGCTCTATAGTATCAAACGCGTCTCTGACCGACATGCGCTCCGTCGCCGACAGTACCATGTCGCGTAACTCTAAGTACGCCTCCAGACGCACGCGGCCGCCGGAGAAGGACACTGCTGCGCCCGATGACGTCGTCGCCACCTTGCGACTGCTCGTAGCGCTTGAAGACTACCTCGGAAGCTTGGGGCCTAAGCTTATTGATCTACTTGGTGAAGCGCTTAAAATGGAAAAGGTGAGTTTTACTTTAACTAATTGTGTTCCGTGTGGGATCGAGGTCCAGTGTTCTAGTGGTATTGTGCCTGAGTCCGAAATTGAAGGTCGTGACTGTCATTCTGTTATGAGCATGACAGCATGGCAGCTATGAGAAATGTATGTCCACGCTCTCTCTTGAAGAACCTGGAGCTGTAAGAAGTATTTATCTTGCATTTCGCAGCCGCGCACGCAGCAGTGCAGATTGTGCTGAAGACCAAAGAGTACAATTAGCCGTTGTGTATGAGTTTTGTGTACTACGAGAAAACCTTCGACTATCCACAACCTGAGCAGTCTTGAATCAATTAGACATCACTGCTGAGCGTGTAAGGTTTTCTCGTAGTACAGAAAACCCATACACAACGGCTGATTGTACTCTTTGGTCTTCAGCACAACCTGCACTGCTCGCAGATTGGCGATATATCGGTGATGAGAGGCTTGTATGACATTAACGTTATTAGCATCCATACATACATATACATACATACATATACTCACGCCTTTATCCCCGAAGGGGTAGGCAGAGGCCTATGCAGCAAACAAATTCTGGAGTGGAGACCACCACTTGGGAAACGCGGGGTAAGACGACTTCCGGCCTGATGGATCGACAACCTGGAAATTATGACGGAGGGAAGGGGCCGGCCTGCGTGTTGGGGAGTAAATTGGGAGAGGCTTATGTCCAGTAGTGAACTCCATAGGTTGATTTCAATGTAAATTTGTGTTACAGGAGAAACCAAACTCGTCCGAGGAGTTGCTCCTCCGCGAGAGCGCCACGGTGCTGATGGAGACGGCGAAGGAGAAGCTGAAGGGCGCGGCGCAGGCGGGGCTCATCGCGGGCAGCGCCGCCGCCGCCGCGCGCGCAGCCGTCGTGCGCGCCGCCGCCACGCTGCACGAAGCGGACAAGCGCACGCGCGCTCGCCAGGTGAGTAACCATGCACACTACACAGTGCACACTACACCCTGCACAATGCACACTACACACTGCCACTACTCACTACACCCCGCACAGTGCGCACTGCACACTGTACACTGCTCACTACACACTGCTCACCACACACTGCTCACTACACACTGCACACTACACACTGCATAGTGCACACTACACCCTGCACAGTGCGCACTGCACACTATACACTGCACCCTACACACTAGACAGTTAGACACTACATAGTGCACACAGCACTATGCAGGGTGCACTGCTCCTGTTTATCAGGGTACACTGCTGCTGATCATCAGGGGATGGATGGAGATATATTGTCTTAATTTTAATGTAATAATGAGGCAATTCCATCAGATTTCACTTCACCCGTCACTATAAGAGTACTCGCTACTACTCGGTACACACTGATGACAGCTAAAAATCAAGAGATATTCTTGATATTTTAGCCATTATCTTGTAACGTTCTGAAAACCACCCCTATCTTCAAAGCAGGCGGCATCGGATGCACCCGAGACTTGCTTAAGACTCACGAGAGCAGTAGGTCACCCATATTCCCTTTTTGAATTTACCAGTAATCCACACACTACTGAACAAAACCTAAATCTTCCCCAGGCACCGCCATCAACCGTCAAAAGTAAAACCAACTCAGCAGTACCCGTAGCCGGTGTCGGCGAAGTGGACCGTGCACAGATCGCCCAACAGATGGCAGAGGCACTGATCGCTCAGGGCAAGACGGACGTCTCGTCTGAAGAACTAGCACAACTCGTAGAAGCCGTCGTTGGTATGGCTGAAGCGAAGAAACGCGAGGCTGAACGAAAGCAGCCAGAAGTCATTGCGCCTAAGTTGAATCAACCTCAGAAAATGAGCGGAACCGCTTCTGCGCTGCAAATGTTGCAGTCGGCATATGATGAAAATGATAAAAGGTATACTTAGTTGTAATATTTTCGAATTCAGTGATTGAATGTAATATTGAAACAGTGCTTCTACAACCAATTTTGACAGTACAAATATTTACATGGGCTTTTCATATTGGTGCTTTGATTCATTGCCCATAAAAACTACATGTGTAGGGCTGATATGTTATCCAGCAATATGTATTCGAAAGATTCACATACTCACATCCAAATTCCTAACCATATCACAGTGTACTTAAGGCTTTTTGGCTGTACTGTAAGAATGGTCCGAGTCTGGGTATTAAGTTTTCCTCCTATTCCCTATGACATCGTCCGTCAATCAACTAATACACCATATTGAGAACCGGGATCTCTGGGTAGCCCCGTTCTATTCCAGAACTAACTTGTAATAACGTGATTCTTTTCAATCTATACAATATATCTTCTCTTTTCCACAGAGTAGAGAAAGAGAGCACTCCCGACGCCATGGACGGTCTATCAGACTCCGACCTGGAAACGTTACTGAAGAATTTCAACGAACTATCAGCAGAAGAGCAACACAGCCTCATCGCGTATCTAAAGAAGCTTGAGGCGAGAGAACCGGCAAGAGTGGAGAAATTACGACAGTATGTGAGCGACGCAGCCAGTTCCCCAGCTGCTGCAGCCGGCCCTAAAGCGCCAGGGCCCCTGGGTCGGAGCCTCAGACCCCAGGCCGCCCCAGACCAGCCCCAGGAGCCCCGCCCGCCCCAGGCCGCCCGCCCGCCCCTACATCAGGCGCGCGTTGATCCGGCGCCAGTACTGCTCGAAAGTGATGATGATGATTATACTGTAGAAGAGGTACGTTGACTTTCATAACTTTATTATAGAAATTTGAAGTGGATTTTTTATTTATATATTTTTTTAATAATTCATCCTATCTAGAAACTCGCTGAGTATTTTAACGCGAGTTTCAAAGTTTCTGAAATAAGAAAGAAACTGTCTATAGAAAACAGGCATTACATAACATATTTTTGTAATTGGTGTACAAATGAACAATTTTTGTACAGCAAGGAACAAAAATATACTAATCATTACGCCTGTCTCCCATCGGGTTAGGCAGAGACAATGGCTTTCCACTTGCTACGATCCCGGCATACCACTTTCGCTTATTCTACTTTCATAAGTGCTTTCATACACGCTCGCCGGTTATGGGTACTCTTGACCTGGCCTTTAGGGTGGTTAGATCGGACGAAATATGTAACACTACCGAACAGTTGATATATTATTTTCAAATATGTCCGCAGACCAAGCATAATGTGTCTTTTTAACACGCGTGACGGTGTGGACACATAAAGCGTGCTTTATATGTGTTACCTTTTTTAGCTGGTCGACTGCTTCCACAGAAAAATAGTTTGTGTGTGTTTGTGTTATGTATTTAGTTATTTACAAAGGAACGCTAACAAATTACTGACATTAGGAAACATTTGAAGAATATTAAAAACAAATTAAGGTCTTTATATAATCTTTTCATATATACAGGATGAATTTTTGAAAAGGGTTTGGATGGCCAAATCCTAAACTATAAGGAATAGCTAAAAATGCTCAAAGGAGTCACGAGCCCGATTTTGATAAAACTTAAAACCTCATCATTACATTTTTGAAAAATCAATAATCCTAGCTGGAAATCGAACCCGTTGATTTTGAAAAAAAAACACACCCTTTATTATCACACACTGATCTGTATTATTACCACACTGGATAGGTGGCTGTCAAACTAAAGTTATGCCTTCTTAATTCTCGCCATTGTGGCGCTGAAATCAGCAGCGCTGGTTCAGAGAACTAAAATTAGTGATGTGCCAAACTTTCTGGAACTGACGCATATCGATAGATTTAATTTGAAATGAAAACATTTTTAGTAGGTATATATATTTCAAAATTAATTTTGTTTATAATTTGTTTAATAAAAGAATATTACCAACCGAAATTACGAATATTCCCTTTAACTTCTCCAACTAAGCCAAATTGCTGGTGCTAGGAGTGGCCAGGATTCGAACCCGGGTCTTCTCGATCGCAAGACAGTCAGTCTTCTTAACCACTAAGCTATCGACGCTTTAATGAATATTGCTCTTAATAAGGGTGGTTTAAGTTGGTGTCTAGTATACCTACCTAAATGAAATAATATTTACCTGCAATTTGGCATACTCGTGACGCAAAATTGCAGGAAAATATTACTTTTGTTGAAGAGATTGAGAGAGGTATTAAGGCGCATCTCCACTTGAGCAGCCGCGGGACGAGCTGCCTCAATCTGAGCGTGCCGCGTGCTGGGGAAATTACACGCATCTCCACTTGGGCCAAATTAATCAGCAACTCGGCAGCGTGCCTCAAGCTGAGCAACGAATTTCTATAGTTTCTTACTAGCTACCATGGGTGACGTATGCCAATTCGCTGCAGCTTTAGTAATAATGAATCCCTACAAAAAGAATAAAAGGCAGACAGACAAAGATCATTGTGCGGTGAACGTGAATCCCATAAGTGTCTGTGGCTTTCATATACTTCAGTTAATTTGATGCATTTATCATTATCCATTTCACCACGAAGTCTGCGTATATATATATCATGCGCCATAGAAATAGAAAGGGAGTTATGTGTAGAAAAAAATAAAAATAAACGTGATTTTATTAATCATTTATTTATTTTACACTTTATTGTAAAACTATGGTACACCAGCGGACGGTATACTATTTATTAACCGGGAAGTTCTTGTGTAATGCTATAATAACATTTAACATCAAAATGATTAGAACACAGACGATCGCTTGAATTTGGAGTCCAGTTATGGGCTCCCTTGTTGCCAAGCCATGCACTTCTGATTTTTGGATCAGTTGGAAATCTGCAATAAAATAAACATACATCAATAGAGTAAAAAACATTATGTAGTAAGTATTACCCACACAAGTTAATGTCAGAAAATAAGTCAAATAAATATTACTAATAAGATTCTGTTTGGTTGATACCATTATTATATATTGAAGCGCTCGTGGCCCCGCGGACTCAGTGTTCTGTAAATAATCACTGCAGTAAGCAACTTTCACTATGGCCAGTCCTTGGATGGGTGACCATTCTGGTGACCACTTTGACACATTTATTTGAGCGTTTCCGTTCTTCGGAAGGCACGTTAATCAGTTGGTCCCGGTTGTCAGTATAATGGCAGTCGTTAAGCCATGTTGAAGGCCTTTTTGGGCGGCTTGAAAAATTTCAACAGCGGGCAGTCACAACCTGCGCCTGTCCATCTCAACACGGTAATACGGCTCACCAATTGTTACGTGGGACAAATTCTAAAATGGTGAAATGTGGGCATATAGTATGCCTCTGCCTACCCCTTCGGGGATGAAGGCGTGACCATATGTAATGTAAAATGATACCATTATTAGACATATTTCTTATAAGGAAAAGTTTTCGATCACATCAGACCATGATCAAGTTTATCGATACGATAACATGGACATCACTAAACGAAATTAAAATCCTATTTTTGTGCTTAAAAATAATTTAACCTCACCTATATATTATTCTTATACATATTTTGTAAATAATCAAGCATTTTACATGTAGGTCAGGCTGATTTAATGATAAAAATTACAAAAATTCAACTTACCTGTGAAATCTAATGTTGCTCCCTTTTTTGAAGCTAATTTTGCAAAACACACATTTCACCATGTCTATTGCTTTTTTGTAACCACACAAATCCTCACTAAACTGCACAAAAGTCCTTAAATAACAAAATAATTCGTAATTCCCGGCGCGATACGGGAAGTCATTTGCATGATAAGTCAGATTTAGTTCCTTGAACCAACTCTAGAGGCGTTTCAAATCGGCACAAATAATTCGCTGTCATTTGTATGAGACAGCCAATCCAGTGGTAATAATACAGATCAGTGTTATCACACCATACGATAGTGTCACTGATAAGGATCAAATTCTGTGAAGTAATGATACACGGCCAATTTTTTTTTAACATGCTTTTTGCCGGTCGACCGCTTGCACAGAATAAGAGGTAGCTTATTTTTGCAATTTGTTTGCGTAGGTACTGTGCCTTAGACCCTCTGTTACAAAAATTTTATTTGTGACTTACTCAGCACTTCAAATGTTTTGACTGAAATCGATAGCCATTGAAATAACGTACAAAAGTGGATGTGTTAATTTTGAAAAGTCGGATTACCATAATATTTAGAAACGTTAAAAACGCTAGTGCTAGCCACCTCAGAGACTTCTGTGTAAAACATCGGATTCTAGTAAAAATAATATCAATATTGGGATATCTATTTATTACTAAGTGAATTTTGATACCCGTTCTCGCTTCCCGTGGGAGCTTATTCCCGGGCTGAAAAGTTAGTAGCCTGTGTTGTACTATAATGTACAATTTTTATCCCTATCTAATCTAGTAAAAATATGAAGTGAATCCAGTGCCCCTGTGACGTCCCTCGTGCATTTGTAATAGAGTCTAAATTAGATAGAAGAGATCAACCATGGGCAAAATTGCAAAGTAGCGGCTAGGGTTCCATACCTCATCAGGAAAAACGGACCTACCCTCACACGTACTAGAGATAACTTGAAGACAAATTATCTCGAGAACGTGTGAAACTATCGAGTTGCGTCTGAAAGCGGCCTTTAGAGATATTCATACTTTCACTGGATTACAAAATAGGTTATTGAGTACATCAAAGATTGTGAGATGGATATAAATCTCATTATAATATAATTAGATTTATGGACATCTCACTCTCACACAAATAAAAAATACATTTGAATCAGAATCAGAATTGTTTATTTGCTCGAAACATGGTTACGTAAAGTTGACAATTACAATCATAGTTAGATCCAACATGTTTCACCATACATAGACAGTGTGCAAATCATAAATATTAATCATAAAATAATCACAATCGGCAAATCTAATAAAATGTCAAGTCAGTAATACCAAAAATCAACTCTGTGAACAATCACTTGTGTTGAATGGGCCATTTTCAACTGATATTAATATATTTTTGTACTGGCGTTCTACCTGTTCCTAGACGACAGGCAGCAGAAAGGTTTGCAACATAAATATTATTGTTGAACATTCTCACACAACATCATCTAGCTCAAATTAAGCTAATATAAACCGAAATCCAGTATTATACATGGAAAACACAGAAACTCCGAGGCAAACGTATGTGGATCGCACAATTATTTGAAACCCGGGAAGCGTACCTAGGACCTCAGCGCTGAAGTCGGCTACACAGGTTATACTACCGAATGCGCCACCGAGGCAGTCATAAGCTCGTTTCAACCCATACCATAAATATATTCGTAGTGATGTTTTACGACATCAATCAATCCAATCAGCCTATGGCAGTCCACTGCTGGACGTAGGCCTCTTCCAAACTTCGCCACAATTCACGTCCCTGCGCCTTCCGCATTCAATCAGTCCCTGCGACCTTCTTCAGGTCGTCGGTCCGTCTGGCGAATGGTCGTCCTACCCCCGTGAACCAAGTCGCGCTCTTCATTCCAGAACTTGTTTGCTCCACCGACCATCGGTTCTCCTACAGATGTGGCTAGCCCACTGCCACTTCAAAACGCATACTCTGCGAGCTATGTCGACCACTCTGATTCTCTTACGGATAACATCGATCCGGATTTTATACCTCAGAGACCCCAAGCATAGCTCATTCTCTTTGCTCGCTGTGCAACTTTTCTGCCCGCTTTCCACTGCGAGCGAGTCGGACCCATTACGGACTCCGCTATACTCGTAACGATGATTTTCGATGCATGTCAGCTCCGCTTTGGTGGAAGGACATGTATGAAAATCAATCATGGACTAGCACCACTGTAAGTGTCCACGTCTTATAACTGGTAAAACGCACTGCTTAAAGACTTTGGTCTTCAGGCATTGCGGTATAGGCGAATAGAAAACCCGACGTAGTTTGCTGAAGCTGCCCAGCCCCAGCGAATTCTTCTCGATATTTTCTTTTTCAGGTTATTCTTGTGGAGTGTGATTTCCTGCCCTAGGTAGGTGTATTCCTGGACAACTTCAAGCCTCGATCCTTCGACGTAGATTGGTCCCGGCACGACATGCTCATTGAACATGACCTTGGTTTTATCCAAGTTCTTGCCGAGGCCAAGACGACGAGAACCTTTAATTTAGACTGCACAGTCTAAATGAAAGGTTCTAGCATCCTGCTAAAGTGTTCTAGCGTTTTCTCAACTATGACGATGTTGTCGGCAAACCGAAAGTGTGAGATGCGTTCACCATTTATATTCACGCCCCATTCATCCCAGTTCAGCGACTTAAAGACGCCCTCAAGCGCATTGGTGAAGAGTTTCACGGATATTACATCGCCCTGTCTTACACCTCTCCGCATTGCTATAGGATTGGTCTTCTTATTATATTTAATGGCATAGATTTGTTAATTGATTGTGTTTACTTTACTCTCCAGGTATTCCAATCGGCTACGCAGAAAGTGAAAGAAAATCAAATACGCCAAGAAATGGAAATAGTAAAGAAATCGTTGGAGGAGGCCAAGCCTTTGCCAGAAGCTGAACCAGCGGCTAAAGTAGTACCGGATACTGATTCCGCCGTCGATTCCTCAAATAGAATAAATATGTCTTCAGCTAGCGACCTCTTTGCACTAGTACAGGCTTCTCTGAAATCCACATCGACACCTACACCAGCGCCTATAGTACAACCCCCTGAAGTGGTCACCAGTAACATACAGCCAAGGTCATTTGGTGACTTACCTGAAGTTCTCAAATTCTCTCAAGAACCTGCTAAATTTGACCCCTCCACACAGCAATCTGGAGATTTGAGAGTGCCTCCACAAAATGATCAACCGTTACAGACTGATCAATTCAACCAAGGGATCCAACCAGTGAACGATCGCTTCGGCCAAGGCAATCAAGTGACAGGTGACCGTTTCAATCAGACCAATGCACCACCTAATGATCGTTTCAACCAAGGCAATCAACCGCCCAACGATCGTTTTAACCAAGGCAATCAACCGCCCAACGATCGTTTTAACCAAGGCAATCAACCGCCCAACGATCGATTCAACCAAGGCAATCAACCGCCCAACGATCGTTTTAACCAAGGTAACCAGCCGCCTTTTGATCGTTTCGATCAAAACAGTCAACCGCCGATCGATCGTTTCGATCAAAACAGTCAACCGCCGATCGATCGTTTCAATCAAAACAGTCAACCGCCGATCGATCGTTTCAATCAGGGCAACCCACCACCTAATGATGCATTTAACCAGAACAATCCACCGCCCATTGACCGGTTTAATCAAAACAACGCGCCGCCTAATGATAGATTCAACCAAGGCAATCCGTTATCTAATAATAGATTCAACCAAGGTAATCCATCGCCTAATCAAGGTAATCAATTCCCTCCAGATCAATATAATCAAGGTGATCAATTCCCGACAGATCAAGGTGATCAATACCCGAACGATCAATATAACCAGGGGAATCAATACCAAGACGATCAGTATAACCAGGGCAATCAATACCAAAACGATCAATATAACCAGGGCAATCAATACCAAAACGATCAATATAATCAAGGGAATAAATTTCCAAATGATCGTTTTAATCAAGGAAATCAATACAATCAAAACAATCAACAGCCATACGACAATTACAATCAAGGCAATCAATGGAATTCGAGACCAAACAATATGGGCGCGGCCAACAGGGGTTCTAATCCTCGACCGTTGCTCGGAGGGCCCGGCAATCAAAACTCGCGGCCGTTGCTAGGTGGCCCTGGTAATCAGAATCTAAGACCCATACTTGGTGGATCTGATAATTTTGGATCTAACAATGCTCCATTTAACCAAGGTCTGAGACCAAACTTCATGAATAGAGGACAAGATAACCGACAAATGAATCAGCAGTTTGGCAACGACGGTCAGAACTTCAGAGGCAGAGGCCGCGGAGGGAGAGGCGGTATGAGAGGCAGAGGACGTGGCCATTACTGATCTCAGTACACGTCCTATAATAATTTCGATGATAATGAAATGAGTTTTATGTTAAGTCTTAGTATAAAGTCGATTCTGACAACCTGCAATGTATTACCGTTCTACTACTACTACTACTGTCGGTTTAGGATATATTAAAATACACATTAAAAACTATATTGTCTTTTTTTTCATCCAGTGTAAATAATTATATATTAGGGTGCTCCTACACATATTAGGGTGCTCCCACACTGATTGTTAACATACATTTTGTAACGCTGTAACGCTAAACATTTGTTAACAAATCATTAGATTAGTTGTTCCATTAAATAGTTGTCAAGAATTGTTAGGAAATATCTATTTAAATAAAAATGAATCGCTGAATGTGTTGCTAAGCGCAAATCTCGAGAACAGCTGAACCGATTTCATTTATTATATTTTTTTTGTGTGTTATTGTCAGGAGAAGGTTCTTACAAAACAATAGAATAAGAAAGTTGCGTGGAAAATTAGAAAATTTGCCGTAACCGGCTCGTACTGTTCGGAGCAGTGGTTTCTATTGCTATTTTGCACAGTCTTGAAACTCGACACCCCGTAATAGGAACCGGGAACAAAAAACAGACGGGAAACCGGTAACTGAAAACCAGGAAACTGGAACCCGAAACCGAGAGCTGGAAACCTGGGAACTCAGAGCTTGGGATACCGATTTCAATATTCATAACTCATAAGGCAGGACAACTTCTGTCGGGTCAGCTTGTGTTAAACATTTTATAAGATTTGCCTTGGTTTCAAAAATTTACTAACAATGGTCAGATTCCTGGGACATCCTTCAGAGGGCATACGGGGCTCTCGATCCTAGGCGTGCACCTGCCCGTGTGGTTTTAGTCGGTAAGAGTCTTAGCATCCATGAGGAATTTTCACCAAGACAGTTAGCATTATAAAACAGCCAGTGTGGGAGAACCATACGTTATAAAAAAGTGGTCGTTATTGAGTACTTTGCCATCGATGACGGCGTAAGGCATTTTACCTACTAATCCTGAAATGGGTGAGCATTTGTCACATTGATATTTAGCGAGGTTTTGTACTAGACTGCACGCTAAGCCGTTGGAACCAGGACTAGCGTTCTGTTAGCCCCTTTTCACACGTTCCGGTTGCCGGGTAGCCGGTGCCGGGTAACCGGCGGCAAATGTATGGCCATGCCGGACAAATCACGCCGGTACGTGAGAAAGCTATAGTACATGGCCATACACTTCGCCGCCTGCCGGGTACCCGGCAACCGGTACGTGTGAAAAGGGGCTTACGGTTGACACCTGTACCCTATCCGGCACACCACGCATTCACTCCTCACACAGTCAGCAACTATCAGCCCTACTGACATCAGTCCCTTCCATTTACATTCAGTCTCATCCCGACCTCTATACCAGACGGCTGTCTTAACCAAACCCCTAAGTTTTATTTTTTAAAAAAGCCTTTACATCGAGACCCGTAACAGTTCGTATGACAATGATGATTATCAAAAACTCTGGTTATGCCTTGATCATGAACGGAGCAATAAATGGTCCATTCATGTGTATTCAGCGGGCCTTAAAAGGCAGCATTGTATGATTCATACTATGAAACATACAATGTTGCCTTTTAGGCCATCTGGGTTGCAATTCCGATGCCACTATCAATAAAAACATAGATGAAGTCTGGCAGAACGGTAAGGGCAGCCCTTCCACGGACGCGTATAGAAACGTGGTGAGCGAACTTACTACCATAAGCAGCTGGGGTTCGACTCGGCTGGCAATTTTTTATCCGAGTAAGACTACTGGGTGCGATCTGCAACAGGTAGATAGAGGGGTACATTCAACGCCAAAATCAACACTGAAGTTAGTTGTGCTCCCAGTGAGGTAGTCTCCGAAGGTCATGCTACACGGAGTGTACACGAGATATGTCATTCAGTATCTCAGCTTGATTTTTTTGTCTCTGAAAGTCAAGCAGTAAGGTCAGATGTAGCAGAACAGTGAAGTAAAAAAGTGTAAGTGACAAACGCAGTGATAGGTTGGTAACGAAAGTTGTCTGTGTTAACGAGGCATGAGAGTTTCACAAAACATGCAGTGTGTTGGTACGTCGTGCAGTAGTTATGAATAGGCTATTGTCACCCTATCTTTCAGGAAGCCTAGTTTAGCCCTTTGACGTTACCCAGCGGTTTACAATAAATCAAGCTTAGGTGAAATATTGGAAATTATGCTCTTTTTTTACTATCTGATAAGTCCAAAGAGCAGCTATGGAGGTATTTACTAAGGTCGATTTTCGCCGTGCCGCTAGTAGCCTTACAATCGCCTAACCAAGCCTCGTCGCTAATCCATTTACACAGGTGACCAAAGTCGCATGCGGCATGAATCGCTGTAGAGGAACTACGCTTCTCCATGTAGCGCCGGCGCCTGCAAGTGATCGTTTCAATCAAATCAGTAATACACGGTCCATATTAGCAAAGATAATATAATAGTATTACATACCTACTCTCTTATCTCATACTAACTCCCTGCCCGACTGCCGACCGCACTGCACTGACCGACCTTCACCACCCCCGCCAGTCTCGCGCCACAGCTGTCATTATAGATGGCGGGTGTGTTGAGGGAACATTTGCTTAGCCTTATTGGTCACACGCACACATTCAAGCTCTGTACGATGACAGAATTGAAAACGAATCATTTGTATGGGTTTTCCACTTTTCCGCCTCGTGATATTTATTAGTCGTGTGACCTGCCGCATGCGGCCAAAGTTTGAGGCTTGGGACACTTGTGAATCGAAGAGGCTAGCTCGCAAGTGAAGCGAATTCAGCTTGGGTCTTGCTATGGGGAGACCCAAGTTGGATACGAATCCGAGGCTTCAGCAACGGCAATCGTATAAACTACTACTGCGCTACTAATGCAGTATTTTTTTTTACAAATCTTACAAATGTTTGTTCCAAACTAGATTTCGAACCTCACACTCTCGTATGAACATCACCACTGTTGCACCTTGCAGCAGTGTGTACTGTTAGGACACAGAAGGTTTCAAATTATATAATGGTAGGTATGCCATTAATCTGCTCATCCGCTAACCGTTCATTTAAATATACGGCGGAAATGTTGACTTTTCTAGTAGGTAGATTTTTTGGCAAATGTTTGCAAGCAATATTTGAAGGAATGTCTTATCTCAATTAAATAAACATGACCTTACCATACCTTTATAAAGAAATAAAAAGCTAGTTAGTTACTAGCTTAGCTGTAAGAAGATATCAGGAATAAATACAACACCGTGTCATTGCAAAATGCTTTCTTCCCAGTTAAGTTAAAGTTGATTTTTCTTTGTTTAACAGTTTTGTATCAGTGACTCGGATTGTATAATGCTAGCATTATGTACTTACGAGGGATCAACACTATAATACATTGACAGTATCATTCTGGCAACCGCGCACGGCAGTGAAATTCATACTTTTCGAAAAATGGATATTTTAGAAGAGTTGCCTATAGAAAAATGGCCACTTTTACAAGAGAAGTTGAAGCAGTTATGGCCGGTAAACTTGCCTGGATATTACACGCTGCATGTGAACTCCAAATGCCCAGATATGAGAGAAGCTTTTAAGTTTAAGGTCTACTGCCCTTATGGAAACATGGATAATGGATTTGTGGCTATGAACGTCAAGGTAACATACTTTTTTTTTCTATCAATCTGTTCTGTCGTTATTTCGCAAAGAAATTACGCCATACGGAAGCTCGGAAGTGTAACTCAGAACAAGAAACGCGCTTTAAATGACCTATTTTCTTGCTCAACGGTATCGTATCGTTAATACAATACACATGTAATAATACGTTGTGCACTGTGGCGAGGCGCACACTGAATATTTGAGTCGTGTCCCTGTGACTTCCTTCTCTATAAGGGTTTATTTTACCTTTCTCTCAACATATATATAAATCAAATTAAATACTTTAACGTGCGGGAAAATCCTTCATGGACGCTATGCTGGCTTCTACCGACTAAAAACCTCAAGTAACGCCCAACAGCCTACGGTTGTGAGCCCAGGGTAAGCCCTCGCAAAGATGTCCCAGGACTCCCAACAGACCTACGGCTGCCATTGCGGCCTGCCTCGCGTTTTTCGGGTGCTATCCCGCGTCTTTAGGGGGATTTTCGGGTGTCATCCCGCTTCTTAGGGGGGGGCGTGCGTGAATCCCTCACGGCCCGCTGTCGTCTAGGGCAGGGGTCGGCAAAGCGCGGCTCGCGAGCCACATGCGGCTCTTTGGAAGTGAAGCTGCGGCTCTTTAGTTCCACCCACAATTATCATTAAATTGATTTTTATAAACACTACAACAGCCTTACTAGCTGATAAACAAGCAACCACGCCTATAGGTGGTAATATGCGCTCGAAAGCGTTATATGGAGCACCAGTTTGGGCGGACCAGTGGGAGCAACACTTTCTTTCTAATAGGATTCTGTTGCGATGTCCGCAGCGGGCCAAGGCCCAGAGAATGACTCGAGCGTATTGCACCGTATCATAGGAAGCGGCGTGCGTGTCTAATTACTGAAAGTCTGTCGTGGTACCTAGATTAGCAGTTCTGGCAGATATCTACCGGTCAAATGCTTTGGTGCGTCAAAATGGCAACCAATCATCTTCGAAAGAGATCTAAAACTGGCGTAATAGGGCGCGCGATGAACTCATCCATAAATGGTGCACCAGGCTAGAACCCCGCGGTAAGCATTGAGCTCGTCTCGGCCATCTGATCTATTCTGAGGTACTGAGTAGACAAGCGGCATGGTGCACTGACATACCACCTCACACAGCTCCTCACAGGGCACGGATGTTTTGGTGAATACCTGCACCTACACGAGGTGGTAGGCATTGAGCCTGAGGCAACGTACCGACACTGCCAGGTCGGCGCCGTGGATACAGCGCTGCACACGCTCGCCTTTTGTGTGTGTTCTGGGAGTGGAGTGGCTAGCGCGTCGATCTAGAAGCCCAAATTAGCTCGGTATCGTCGCTGTCTAATAAAATTGATGGTATGTTAGACAGCGAAGATAATTGGTTTGCCGTCGCGTCGTTTCGACGTCGTCGGCAATGAGAGAAGCGCTGCAGGTGAGAGTGAGGTGGACTCACACTTCCAGCTCGCCGACCTCGCACGTGTGGTCGACGACGGGAGTTTTATGCCAGCAGTCTTAGTCAATCGCACGACTGACTAAGACGCGCCCTTCATGCTCTGGGGTCGCAGCAGTGAAGTTTCGGTGGGTAACTTTTTTTAGACCCCACACGGTCCAGCCTGTTGCAGGCAGCGCATGTTGGACTGCAGAACTTGTACGCTTGCCTTTTTCTGTAACTCAACGCCGACCCCTGGTCTAGGGCCTGCTTCTGTAAGGACGGTGAGGAGCCCCCTCACCGTCCTCAGGCCCCCGGTCATGGAGGCCGATAGTCTTGGGCGAATACACGTCGGCGGCGCCCACCCGCCGACTGCGAAACACGGGTAGGCGAGTCCACTTCCGCTACCTACCCGCCGTCTCTTTCACGAGCATGACCTGCTCGCAGAAAGGAGCAGCGGAGTCATCCCACTTACTCCCGCTGGAAATTATGGCTCGCACCATGGTCTTGAGAGAGAGTGTTCACGTCCAGGAACGTCCAGGACGTCCAGACTAAGTACTTAGGTACCTAAGTTAATATTTTTTGACATTTTTACACAACGCCATCTAGCCCAAATTAGAGAGCCCAAGGAATCAGAAATTTCGAAACTAACATTTGCGTATCAAATCAAATATTTGATTCGACCTGGGAATCAAACCCGCAGGCGCCGCGCCAAGGCAGTCGGAAAGTCGCGTTTCCGTGCGGTTCCACTTTTGCTCAGCTTCGTAGCAGTCGGTCGAGGTGGATAGCTGTCGTCCTAGCAGAAGTACCTCCATAAGTTCAGAGATGTGACGCATTCGTCGTTCTTCCTGACGTTCGACGGAGATCCAGTAGATACACCTGCGCCATATCGTCCTAATCTCTTTTCAGACATGTCTGTCTCTTTTACGCGTGCAGAAACGTACAGACAAATAGACAGATACTATTTTATTATATGAATATTGATATTGAGACTGAACTTGAATATTACAACTCACGTGAGTTTAACACGTTTGTGGAAGCGTTGAATACTATGAAATTAGGAAAGGCTGCTGGGATTGATAGAATTTCTGTCGAGATGCTGAAAGCGGGTCGTGGCGTGGTAGCTTGCCAGCTGTACCGCCTTTTCAATCTTTGCTGGCGAAATGGCAGAGTACCAGAAGAATGGTGCAAATCGGTCAATTGGTCACAGCAAGAGTGCAAAAACTACCACGGCATAAGCTTGCTCAGTGTCGTGTGTGGCAAATTGTATGCGAAAGTTTTGATTAAAAGAGTGATGAATGAAACTGAAGGAAAAATGTAGGATGTACAAGCAGGATTTGTGAAAGGATCTTAGATCATCTAACCACAGGATGCGCCTTACTTAAGCATTGTTTTCTGCCATTGCACATGACCATTTGGTCTTTTGGCTTTATGAAAAGCCTGTACATCAGTACATCATTTTATATGATTAAACTAGTACATTACATTGTAGTTCACTGTACAATAACAATTAACACACAACAGCCATTACGCGTTTGTCGATTAATACATTTTTAAATGCAATGAAATTTTATATGTCTTTGTGTTTCCCCCTTCACTTGTATGAAAACTGGCAGAATATTTTTGTATGCGGTGGTTCGCAAAGGCTAGTCCCGTGTTATATGGTCTAAGGAAAGGATGCACGGATCAGGTCTTTTCACTAAGATGCCTAGCTGAAAAGTTTTTGGCAAAAAAAAGTCTATTGCATCTTCGTGGACTTAGAAAAGGCCTATGACAGAGTGGTGAGGAATGAACTGTGGTCAACATTGTTCATGTATGGAGTGAACAGCAACTTGATACGAGCATTGAAATCTCTATATGAGGGCTCCAGTGCTTGTGTCAGGATCAATGGAGCTTGCACAGACTTTTTTCCCATCGAAAAAGGTGTGAGACAAGGCTGTGTAGCGTCACCATGGCTGTTCAACCTTTACATGGACAGTTGTTTGAAAGATCTACAAGAGTGTGCGTATGGACTAAAAATAAATGAGCTAACCGTCAAATGCCTCCTTTATGCTGATGATCAGGTAATACTGACTGGCATCATCGGCGGAGGAGTTGCAGTTGATGGTTAATATAATGAACGATGCGCTTAAAAGTAGAGGAATGAATGTTAATGTAAGCAAGACAAAAGTAATGGTTTTTGAAAGAGAGAAATGTATGACTGATTGCTCGATATTGATCGAAGGAAAGAGCGTGGAACAGGTGAAAGAGTTTGTTTATTTGGGTTCAAAATTTGCAAGAGATGGAAAGTGTGACAATGATATTGAAAGAAGAGTTTTGGCAGGAAATCAAGTGAATGGAGCCATTCACACCTTTATGAACAGTCAGAACGTGTCTAAAAAGGCAAGGATGGCTGTACATAGAGGAGTGCTTGTCCCTACACTTATGCATGGTAGTGAAAGTTGGGTGTGGCAGGAGAAGTATGAAAGTAAAATTAATGCAGTGGAAATGAGAAGTTTGCGAAGTATAGCTGGAGTGACATTGATGGATAAAGTAAATAATAGTGTGATAAGGGAACATTGCGGCATGACAGAAGATGTAGTAACTAAGATAGAGAAAGGGATGCTCAGATGGTTTGGACATGTGGAGAGAATGGATGGAAATAGGCTGACGAAACAGATTTATGAGGCGAGAGTGAATGGGCAAACTGGTAGGGGTCCTCGACCTCGGCATACTCAAGTCGATAAAATCGATAATCTTCTGAGAAAAGGCCAGGTCAAGAGCACCCTTAACCGAAGAGCATGTATTATGAAAGTTGAAAAAGCGAAAGTGGTTTGCCAGGATCGTAGCAAGTGGAAAGTCATAGTCTCTGCCTACCCCGTTGGGAAACAGGCGTGATGTTATGTATGTATGTGAGTTTAACAACCTCGTGTTTTACTTTACGTAGGTACTCCTGTGTTCTTCCCTTTTTTTTCTCTAGAAATCAATGAAGAAATGGAGCAACGTACGAAACGTTAATGAGGTAACAATATACGATCTCACCTTTTATGCATTCCAGGAATATCAAGATATCGTTTTATTTTCAATAACCGACGACACTAGTAAAATAGAAGAAGCATTGCTAAAGACGAAATTGATAGACTGGACTGGGAAAATGATTATTATTTGACACAGTGACATCCTTAACTCTACCAGTTGTGAAAAGAGTGCTAGATGCGAAGAAAATCGACAAATACTTTGTGGCAGCGGCCAAACTGTACCATCTACCAGGCACTACTCAGTCGTTTGATGATTACAAGTAAGACATTACCTAAATACCTAACCAAATCCTTACTTATATTATAAACGCGAAAGTTGGTACATTTCTATTCTGTGGTACTTACATACCAACTTTCAAAATAAACGTCCATACATATGGACGTTTATTTTTTCACGGCTGAACGGTACGGGCTGAAATTTGGAACAGGGAAAAATGTCTGGAATAACACTACCTAGGCTACTTTTTATCCATGGAGTACGTTCCCATATGGGATGCGGGAATTGGCCACCGAAAGCTTTTACAGGGTTGACCATAACTCTTCTATTGTTGCATGCGTCCATACACAGTGTAGGGAGAAAGGACTGAGTAATTTGTTCGTTCCGAGACACGATGTTTATTTTCCATTTTATTACTACCAAGGTAGGTTAATACTAAAACTGTATCTCCATTATTTTTCAGGCTCCCAGACAAAACAATAATGGCGTCAGTTAAGCAGGAACACATTCAGCGAGTACACGATACATGGCCTTTCAAGTCATCGTACTCCGAGGTCTACTTCACAACTCTCGCCTCTAACGGCCTGTCTTACGGGTTATATTCGTCTGAAACAGGCGAATTATTGGCATGGATCTTTATCAACGAGTATAACTATTTATGTCACTTTTATTGTGAGGAGAAATATCGATGCCGTGGTTACGGACAGTATGTGTTGCAATGCGCTGTGAATGATCTGGTGAAAGACGGTCGTGACGTATACGGGTATGTTGTAGACGGCAATGAGAAACCTTTAGCAATATTGGCTAAGTTTGGTTTTAAAGTAGCCGATGATGGCTTTTTTGTATTTGTAGGAATAACTGAATGAATAAAGATTGCATAGAAAGCGTTGTTTTTTTTTACCCAGACGACGATATTAGGTTGGAGATTGCTGGGAGCAAATATACATACAGAACGAGAACCTTATTGCCGTGTTTGAAATGGTTAGGCAGTGACTACAACTGTAGAAAATTTTCAAGCCGCCCATGAGGCCATTGAATTGACTTATCGACTGCATCGTTACCAACAGCCAGGACCAACGGCTTAGCGTGCCTTCCGAAACACGGAAACTCTCGCAAAATGGAAATGTTACAAGACAGTCATCGGCATGAAGTAGATACGTACCGCGGTGATGGTTTTCGACACTAGGGGCTACAAGCACTTCGGCGTAATACAGTAAGAGCGAGTTTCCACGATCATGCACTAGGACTAGGTATTCATCCTATAGTCTGGCCAGAACTGCTGTGCACTCTCTGAGGTATGCGCGGTGAGGTGGGAGTCGGGGATAAAAGAGCATGAGTACACATGTGATTAATACACGTCGGACAAATCTTACGATATCAGTTTACATTTTTAAAATTGATGAATTTTCCTTCTGATAACTCCAAGATCAAAATCATCGACAACATGGAGTGCACAGCAGTTATGGCCAGACTATACCTATCTACCAATTTCAAACCTTCACTGTACCTCCTAGCACTACTGTTACTTATCGCACTTAACAAGGTCTGGAACATTGAGTACGTCTATACTCGTCAGCGGTTTGTATTAGACTGAGATAAGTAGAAAATAATATCTATGATACATTACAATACTGTATGTGGGTAGTTTTTGAAAAGCAATTAGTATGCTAACTGATCATATTTTTTTCTTTCTTTTTATATATTTAAAATTTATTCCGAGTAGGTTTTGGCTGGCTATTGGTTAAGCGTCTTGCACGGTATGCGAGAAGACGCAGGTTCGAACCCTGCTCGAAACCAATTCTTTTTCCATATTTAAAATATATATAGGTGCTTACTTATAATGATGGAATAAGTCATTCTATTTTAAATATTTTATTAAAAAATATAATACAACTAATTCTATACTTAAACATGATTACGCTAGTACGAAAAACTATATAAAAATGCTAAAAGGTGCCCATTTCTAATAGAGCGTCTATTTGTTCAGTCTCGGGTACTATATCTATCTCAATTGGTTCAGATTTTACTCCTTTACCCGCTTTGCTATCCACGGTGAAGAACCGGAATAGTTTGGACAAGTTGATGATGGAGTAAGCGGACTGTGCCAGCCAGTCCTCTACCATTTCCTTTAGCTGTTGAAATGCATTCGCTATTTGAGGGGATATCCGTGTTTCTGAAAAGGAAATTGAAGTACAATTTAGCTACTGCTGGACATTTTATTAGCGGGGAAAAATGCTTACTCGGCGTGTCTAAATAACGAACGAGTGCACAAGTTTTTAATAAATCGTATTTTCAGTCCTCAATGAAGTAAATAATTACGATCAAAATTCTAGTTCCGTTACTACAACGCGTTTGAATAAACAAGTATAAGTTAAAAATACATATTTTAGTATTGTAAAGAAGTTCGCGGGTCGCGGCGACCTGCGCCTCTCCATTCCAACACGGCGATAGGCTCAACACCTTTTACGTGGGACATTAAACTATAAGGTCAAATGTGGGCGTATACTATGCCTCTGCCTACTCCTTTGGGGATAAAGGCGTGACTATAGGTAGGTATGTAAAGAAGTTCAGAATTATCTGTAAGGTGTATACTTTCGACGTTAATATATTTTTTTGTTATTATTTTTACTTTCGACGTTAATATAATATTTTTTTGTTATTATTTTATAACTAGCTGACCCTCGCAACTTCGTTTACGTCACATAAGGTTTACGAAAAAAGAGGTACTTCTTCATCAGAGTCATCAGGCAACGCATGAAACGGCCCTGTTTGCTTAATCATAAAAGAGTTTAAAGATAAGCCTATTCTAAAATAATTCTTCTTGAATTATTTTACAATTCTTCTTGAATTATTTTACAATTCCCCTTAATCATTAAGCTCTTTTATGATTAAGCCAACACGCCCGTTTAGATTTACCCTCACATTCAAAGGAACCCTTAAATTCTAGGTTTCGCGAAAATGAGATGCCTCTAATTTCTGAACCACAAAACCCTTAATATTGAAACTTGTGCGGAGCAATGTTTAAAGTATTCCCTTTCCAACGACAGACAGACCGACATGAAAATTTTAAATTACATTTTCGGCTTCAGTATCGAGTAGAGAACGCCCTACAATTAAAATTTTTAAAATATCTTCCATGCCGACCCTCAACAGTTTTATTATATCCATACTAATAATATAAAGCTGAAGAGTTTGTTTGTTTGTTTGTTTGAACGCTAGGATCTCAGGAACTACTGGTTGGATTTCGGAAATTCTTTTACAGTTTGATAGTCCATCTATTGAGGATGGCTATAGGCTATATAATATCACGCTAAGGCAAATAGGAGCGGACCAGCAATCAAGAATGTTTCGAAAACGGGGAATATTTTATACCGTCTGAGAGCTTCCGAAGCGTACGCTGCGTAAATGGTTAATGTTACATAAAAATTATATATTAGAAAATTGTTTCTCTTAAAAAATTCTAAAAAATAGTCCGCGACAGCATATGTCTATCTTTTAAGGTTCGCCCACAATAACCTAATTTGTCTATCTCTTAAGGTCCGCTCACAATATTTTAAAACTGAAGAGTTTGTTTGTGCTACGATCTCAGAAACTACTGGTTGCATTTCAAAAATTATTTTACAGTTTAATAGTCAATTTATTGAGGATGGTTAATGACAGCATAACATCACGCTAAGACGAATAGGGGCGGAGCAGCCATGAATAATGTTTTAAGAACGGGGAAAATTTCTTACTTTTCAGAGTTTCCATTGCGTACACTGTGGAAATGGTTAAAGTTACGTAAAAATAGTGTACTATCAAATTGTTCCTCTTAAAAAGTTAAAAAAAAAAGTCCTAAACCGTATATGCCTATCTTTTACGGTTCGCTTACAATAACCCTCTTAGTAAGTTTTAAAATATGAGCGAGGCGACGACGGCAGCAATCGTGGTCTGCAGTGGTAGCCAGTCAAGTGAACGATAAAAATCGGTCAAGTGCGAGTCAGATCCGTACCATAAAAGGACGGGCGGAAGTAGATGCGACGGGAAACATCATATCACTTTACATATTAATACCACGCCTTTCTCCTTCTAACTCTCATGTGACGCAAGCGAAGTTGTGTGGGTCAGCTCTAATGAATATAAGTGACGGAGTAAATGCGACGGGAAATATTATATCACTAAATATTTATACTATACTTCTCTCTTTCTCACTCCCATGTGACGCAAACGAAGTTGCGCGGGTCAGCTAGTGTATAAATAAATCAAAATCTTATCATAGAAATAGAAAATTATTGGTCAATTCACTTACTTGTGTTATTATTTTTACTGAGATCGAACAGAAACATGAAGAAATTCACTTGTAAGTACAGATCCTTCTCAGTGTATTCCCTGAACATAACACCCTTCTCGCACAGTCGGCACAGCGGGTACCCTCCTGCAAACGTCTGCGGTAACCGCACAGTCCGGTGTCCACAGGCAGGGTCTTCACAAGACAACCATCCCGCATAGTACTGTGAATGATACTGCCTTATTTGAAGACTCAATTGATTCTGTATACTAGCCAAGTAATCCACCGGCCTTAAATTACACTTATCGTTCTGACATTTGTCCAAAAACGTCACAATTTCTTTGTCTAATTTCACAGCGTTCTCTCTGATCTTATTCACAGTTTTACAGCTATCCCCTACGCATATAAATGTGAAATCTTTGCACTGCCTGTACTTTTCCTGCTCATTTTCGACCTCAAATGTATCAGTATTTGAAGCTTCCCGTTTAACTATATGTCTGTAACCGGACGGATCTAAGCCCAGACAGTCAGCGACTCGGGCAGGATCCATACCTTCTATTGGCTCACATATTCTTGATATTACAGGGTGTAGCTGGTGTGCTAAGTAATATGTAAAATCTACTTTTAAATGCTCAGAATTCTTTAGTTCTTCTATGTGATAAGCTCTCTGCGTAGCTGTATTAGCCGTACCGTCTTCACAAATTATGTACGGAACCACATCTCCCTTTTTAAATCTTCTACTATTTTTGCTGTTCAATCTTAAAGCCACTTGAACGTGGGGTTGTGTATGCTTATCCGCGTATTCGTTGGGGTTTTTGGTTAACTGTTTTGTTATAGTCAGCATAGATAGCGGCATTTTACCGCTCATCAAATCTTCTTTCAACTTATTGAGATGTAGTTGAATACTTTCTAGTCTCTCATCGGCAGATTGTTCTGAGAGTATTTGACTTAGAATGAATTTACCAGCTTCAGCGGCTAGCTGCGACCAATCGCGACGAACTATATCCAAACCTTTGTGCTCCTGAGTTAGTACAAATTCTCCATTTTTATTTTTAGTAATCTGTACTGCAGCATATTTCTTTTTCTTTAGAAGCAAGAGATATCTGAAAACACCGTCGATATCTAGTTCGATCTGTCTATATTTTTTATTGATCTCTTTTTTCAAATCTACACCAATCTTGAAGACATTATCGTAATCTAAGCAGTTGGTATTGATCATTAAACTGTCCGTGTCTCCGTACACTACGTCGTAGTTAGACTTCTGCACTATTTCTTTAGTGTCTAAGAGAATTTCTCTGCCTTTCATGGTGACTAGAGCTGCCAAGGGCTTTGCATAAAACCTCGAATGTGTGAAACCTAAACAGCCGTACATGGAATTTGCTGTAAGTTTAAGTCCCATCTGTCTTATATTATACTGCATGTACTGTTCAGGCGACAAATCAGGAGTTTTCATTAACTTCTTGACTTCCCGTCGGCTTTCGACTAGTTTTCGAATTTGGGTCGGAAGCACTCCGAGATCTGTATTCGAAGTCGGCAGTATAAGATTGGCTAAGTCATCGTCTGACGTCATAGCTGCCTTCCTTTTAATCGTCGTGAAGCAAATATTATACTCCTGAATAATGCTAGGATATAGTGAGTTGAAATCCATAAGTAAAATAAGTTTGTCATAGAAACCCTTTTTAGGATCTAATACGAGACCTCCTGAGTAAGCAGCCTTTTTCTTGCCTTGCTTTTTAGATACATTAGTTTGTTCTGGCTCTTCGCTTTCATCATCTACAGCCGCTTTTTTGCCATAAACTTTATCAGGAACGATATAGTTTTTCTCAGTAAAAGCGTGTAGTAAAAGGTATTCATTTCGCTCAGACCTGCCTCCAAGCAGTGTCCGAGACATTATATTTCCAGCGATTTGAGTAATTTGTAGAGCTAAAGGTATGACATTCAATTCGCACATGATTTTGAGTATGTACGACGCATCTTGCATGCTTAGAGAAACAAGCTGGAAGAGATCTCGACTATTCTCATAGTAACGCGGTAGGTCTTCAAGTGAGACTTCGACTCTTTCCCCTTCTTTCATTTTCAGCACATTTACACATAAAGTATCGAGATCAAAGCTTCTCGCTCGTATTAACTCCATTGCAGATATTTTTATATCACACACTAAGCGTCCTAAAAACGCGTCTTTTGCTGCAAACTTTCGTTGTGGGGCGTTGGATCTCTTCAACCGTCCCAAACGTGACCAATTGGGTATGTGAAGGTCGAGAATGTTCCCAATAAGCAGGTCCTGTTGGAATCCTTGCAAGTCATGGCCTACGACCAAGTCGGGGTCCATTTTCCAGAATTGGACCATGAAATAATTGAGCAGTTCTCGCTCCGTGTCGCATTTAGTTAGTTTAGTTGCTTTGTATGTGGTGATGGACTGCTTTAGATCAAGTGGCCAGATTTCGTTGCATTTTGTCATTACTGGAAAGGTGAAAAACTTTCATTTAGAAACATTTTTTTCTTATACCACTTCTGCCCACCTGATGCAAAGTGAATTTGAATTTCAAAGATTTAAAAAAATACGACAATAGAGGAGCTTTTATCAAACTGGCTTCTGATAGTATTTATCGAACTCCCTTTTTAATAAAAATCGTATTTGTCAAACTACCTTCGAACTTATAAAAATGTATTTATCCATCAACTTCCCTAATTTACAAGCTACTATTAATCGAACTACCTTCCTAAAATAAAACCTTATCAAACTACCTTTTAATAAAAAATAGTATTTGTCAAACTACCTTCGAACTTATAAAAAAGTATTTATCAATCAACTTCCCTAATTTACAAGCTACTCACTACTCACCACAAAAATGCTGTTGGAAAGGTGGATTCGGCGGAGGCTTGTGTATCGGAAAGCTGGTGTGCGACAGGCAACTGAGCATTAAGATTTTAGTTTTCTTTGTTTTTGGGTCCATTGTGGTCCTCATATTTATCTGAAACATTTTTTTATAAGTTTTAGTAGGTCGAAATAAGCTAGCGTCATGAAAATTGGCGCCACTATTATATAAGACGAAATGCGTTAAAATACATAGAAATGTTAGAAACATTCGTCACCTATTTGAAGACAATCCGTAGTTTACGCTGCTTAAAAGTGCGCACCTACGCCAGACGTTCTGTACGACTGATATTAGACCCAATACACAGATTTAAAATCTGACCGATATGATGTTGAACGTGTGCGGCACTATTGCTGTATGTATGTTGTATTTGTCGAGTACAGGAAACAGGAGACCGGAAATCGTATTGAGCGCACACAGAGGTGTAGCGTACACGACAGACGTAAAGCACAAATTGGAGATAGTACAGATGGAAATCTCGTGTATGTACTTTTTTTTCACACCTACCCTCTGCTACACTGATTTCTGCGCGAGTGGCGCACAAATCTGTATCGAAAAGACGGTTGAGGACCGCCTGACCTCGTGTCTGTGAATGAGTTGTCTATGTGTGCGTAGTGTCTGCGAATGAATGTCTATGTGTGCGTAGCCTCAGCGAATTTAGTATGTAGGTTTCCATCTGTACTATCTCTAATTTGTGCGTAAAGGCACAATCTGGAAAAATTTGCCAATGCGCGCCAAACGGTCTCTTTGTGCACAAAGGTCTGTCGTCTGCGTTGCACCTAAAGAGGTATATCGACGGTTAAGAACCAAATACTGCTATCTACTTTTTTTCGATAACTTGGTTTTTTGTTTAGGTATACTAAAAATATTGCTTCATCAGTTGTCAAAGACATAAAATATCGAGAACGCATTACTTTTAACATCTTACTAATATTATAAATGCGAAAGTTTGTGAGTGTGGATGTTTGTTACTCTTTCACGCTCAAACCGCTGAACGGATCGGGCTGAAATTTGGTACAGAGATACATTATAGTCTGGAATAACACATAGGCTACTTTTTATCCCGGGAATAAGTTCCCGCGGGAACAAATTTTACGCGGGCGAAGCTGCGGGCATCAGCTAGTTATCAAGATAAACCAATCACTGCTAAGTTCAATAATTTGAACGAACACTTTTTGTTGCTGGTGATAGCGACTAACTACATTATGGAAACAAATGCTATCTACGTTCGTGATATCTTTTCTGGAAGAATCTGTCATATACACATCGAAGCGTCTATACCCCTTCATTTTTTGATGCGGACTGAGCGTTCGAGCAAGATTCCAATAAAGAAAACGAAGTATGATCACCTGCAAAAGTTGAAGACTGTTTTGCCATGAGATTGCCATAATTTTTTTGATTCTCTGCCCCATTTTTTTTTTTGATGTGAGGTAAAATCCTCGTAGGATGCTATGCCGGACTCTTACCGACTAAAAAACTTCACGTAACGCCCAACAGCCTATGGTCGAGAGCCCCGGGTAAGCCCTCAGGAAGGATGTCCCGTGACTCCCAACAGACCTACGGCCGCCACTGCGGCCTCGCCCAAGGGGTGGTTCGTGTGCAATCCCGCGTCTATGGGGGGTTTCGGGTGTGACCCCGCTTCTAAGGGGGGGGGGCGTGCGTGAGTTGCTCACGTCACGCTGCCATCATGGGCCTGCTTCTGTATGGACGGTAAGCGGCCCTCTCACCGTCCTCAGACCCCCGGTCATGGAGGCCGATAATCCTCGGCGAAGACACGTCGGCGGCGCCCAGGGCGCCGACTGCGGAACTCGGGTGGGAGAGTTCTCTCGCGCACCCGGCCCGCCACCTCCTTCGCGAGCATGACCTGCTCGCAGAAAGAGGCGGCGCAGTCCCACTTACTCCCGCTGGAGAGCATGGCTCGCACCATGGCCTCGAGCGAGAGAGTGTCCACGCCTCGACCCACTACGAGGACCTGGCGCTGTTGCGCCCACGCCGTGCACTCCACCAGCGTGTGGAGCGCCGTGTCATCGCTGCGGTCCTCGCAGTCTGACACTCGGCCGTGGTTTCCCGGTGTTTTCGCCACAGATACCTACCGAAGCTGCCGTGCCCGGCAAGCATCTGTGTCAACCGGTAGGAGAGAGCACCGTGTCTCCTCTCCAGCCACTCGTCCTTGACCGGTCTGACGGCCGCGATTGTGGCGAATCCCCCCTTTGGTTGCTCAAGTCGCACCTTCTATGTCTCCACGGTTTCCTGGTGGAGCAGGGTCCGCTGGGCCTCGATTTCTCGAGACGCAGGCCTTTGGCCCCGCTCCAGCGCCTCCTTGCGCCATCTGAAAAGTGACGCAAGGGCTCTCGCTTCCAGGTCCCATGGAGGGATCCCGGCTAGGAGACATGCCGCCTCACCGGAGATCGTGCGATATCCTCTTATCACCCTGACGGCCATCACTCTATGCGGGCTCAGCAGTCTAGCCTCATTGCTGGCCGTCAGGGTCTGCGCCCATACGGGAGCCCCGTACAGGGCCATGCTTCGCACGATCCCCAGGTACAGCCTCCTGTAGGGAGCGTTGGGTCCCCTGATGTTAGGCATCAGCCGCGCGAGTGCGGCTGATGCTCCCCTCAGTTTTGGGACCAAACTTCGGAAGTGATGTCCGAAGTTCCACCGGCCATCGAGTACGAGCCCCAGATACTTCATCGAGGGCTCGATGCCGATGCTGACGCCCCCTACCTGTAGGCTGGATCCCGCAGGTGGCCCCATCCGAGGTCCGTGGAAGCACAGAGCCTCGGATTTGTGAAGGGCGACCTCGAGAATTAGCCGCCTTGATTCTCTCCCCTACGTTTAATTTAATTTTATAACTACATTGTCATTGTTTTTTTTTCTTTTTTGTTCTTGATACTCTGATTTATGCTCTAAAATAAACTAAGTTTCTCTGTCAAATCGAGTTTATATTGTTATAATTACCTGCTATCGACATTGCTATCTTGAAAATGTTTGCTTATATTAAAAACAATAACTGCTAACTACATGGGTAAATCCTTTCCCGTGAATTTTAATAAGAAAAGTTGTTACCAGCGCTAGTATAATCTTTTTGAAAATAGTGTGTGTATAAATAAATACATTTTCTACATTAAATCGATTTTCCATTGATTATAAATGCCTGCTAAATACATTGCTACCGTAGTAATTTTAGCCTATATGTAAAACAATAGCTGCTATCTACACTAAATACCTTTTCTCGTAATTTCTAATAAAAAATGTGGTTACCAGTTATAAGGTATAGTATTTTATAAGAATATTGCGTGTATAAATAATCCAGAACTCTAATATTAAATTTTTAATAAGTTTTTTTCCTCTCCTGTAAAGTTGATGTTCTGTAGATAGCAGTATTTGGTTCTTAAACGTCGATATACAGAACACAGTACTTACAGTAGCAACTACAACAGGTGGTGGTTCCAAATCCGCATCATTTCTGATGACACTAATGTGTTCCATCTTCTCACAAGCCACTTCCAGTTTACACCAGGACACTTTCGCTTGCACTTGCTCAGGACACTTGATCTCCAACCAACATGGACCTTTGATTTTCCTCTCGAGAAGAAACGTTTCAAGAGAAGAGGTGTTAGTCCCGAATTGGTGGGAGAACGTGAGGTATTTCTTGTCTTTAGGTGGTGGTGGGAAGGAAGCCTGTTGGTGGAATATGGTGTTAGTTATTTTTGATTCAATGATTTTGAAAATCAGTATTATTAATATGTTCCTTCTTTATTTATTGCTGAACAATACTAAATGACAGGTTTATAGTATCTGAAATCTCTTGTTGACATCATTGAGTACCTAGTACAAGTTTTTACGAATGTTTACTGGTGTAGCGTAAATTAACGTACGGAGTCGAAACAAGATTCCATAACATCCAAATCGGCGTTAACGTGCTCACCGTAAACACGATAGGCGCTCATACTAGGCACTCGCAACTATTATTGCGTCTGGTCTCACCTCCGAGACTGTCCTATAGATGAGATTTTTAGAATAGTATGAAAAGTAAATAGATAGACAAAACTTAAATCAAGACTAAGTATTCCACGAACATAACAAAGAAGTGGTGAAGTTTCTACAAAGAAATAGTTCATTTAAATTCTTAAATCTTATACTATACTATACTATACTATCTTCACGCCAAATCCCTTGCGGGGTAGGCAGAAAGAACCGAGCGCCACACGGCACGGTCCATACACACCTCACTCGCCTCTTCAACTTTCATTTTTCTTTTCATGCATGCACGTCGGTTCCTACGGCTCTTGACACCACCCTCCACTAACACATGATTAATTTGGTCGTGGTAGGTGTGTCGTGGCCTTCCCCGACTCCTACGTCCATCCACTTTCGCGTTGTATATCTGTTTTGTCATTCTTTCATCTCCCATTCGTTCCACATGCCCGAACCATCGTAGCATGCCCTTCCTTACTTTAACACCGACACTCTCTTTCAGACCAACTCTCTTTCTTACATCTTCATTCCGAACGCGATCTGCGAGCGTTACTCCGCAGATTTTGCGTAGCGCGCGCATCTCGACCGCGTTTATTCTACTTTCATGCGTTTCCTGCCATACCCAACTCTCGCTTCCATACGTTAGCGTAGGTATCAGCACCGCATTGTGTACTGCGAGCTGGGCCTTTTGACTTAAGGCCTTGGTACCTAAAAGTTTGCCTAACGCTCCATTCACACTATTTCCCGCAGTTACCCTCTTTTCTACATCAGCGGTGTACCGTCCATCCCTGCTAAATGCACATCCAAGATATACAAACTCATCCACCTGTTCCAGCACTACATCATTTACAGTTATCCTGGCATTCGTTCTGTCCTCTTCTCTTTCGAATACCATCACTTTCGTTTTAGTCGCGTTCAAATGTAAGCCTCTCATTAGACAATCATCTTTCATCGTTGTGACTAGTGACTGTAGTTCTGATGGCGATTCGGCTATGAGCACGGCATCATCTGCATACAGCAAACAGTTCACAAGTAAGTCACCCATTCGCAATCCAACATTCATCGATCTTACTCTCTTAAGACAATCGTCCAGGTACAGGACAAACAGCAGAGCCGACAGCACGCAACCCTGTCTGACGCCAATGTTGACGTCAAACCAGGGAGACAGGCTGCCGCCCACCCGCACACATGCCGTACATCCCACATATGTAGACTGCACAGCACGAAGCAGCGCACCATCAATCCCGTATCCTGGCAATATATCCCAGAGATCCTTCCGTACAACTCTGTCAAATGCTTTCTCCATGTCCACAAAACCGCAGAAAACCTTCCGGCCTACAGCCAGCTGCTTCTCTACAATGTTGCGGAGCGAGAAAACTTGGTCCATACATCCCCTTCCATTTCGGAAACCACCCTGCGCCTCCCACAGTCAGTAAATCTTCAATAGGAAATAAATATTAACTTACAGCATATCTAACTTCGAGGTAATCTGACTGCGCCGGTATGTCAGGCAGGTTGAAGCAATAGTTCTTGGTGACCTTCCGAGACTTGAACTCCTTGAGACCGAGGTTACTTGCCACGGAAGTGTTGAACTCTTGGTACATGTCCATCATTGTAACCTCTTGGTCTGTAGCTTCTAAAGTTATGGGGTCTAGCTTCTGAAATGAGTTGGTTATTTGTTAGGAGCATGTACATTTTCAAAAGTAAATATCTATACTAATATTATAAAGAGGAAAGATTTGTTTTTTTTCGTTTGTTTGTTTGTAACGAATAGGCTCCGGAACTGCTGGACCGATTTGAAAAATTCTTTCACTGTTGGTAAGCTACACTCTTTGCGGTGAACATAGGCTTTATTTTATTCCCGTATTCCCACAGGAACGGGAACTACGCGGGTGAAACCACGTGACGTCCGCTAGTAACTCAATAAAAAGATAGATTGACTGTCTAAATAAGATAGGTACACTAACAAACGTTTCTATTTAAAGCTGGTCATACACATTCGGTTTCCTGATCAGTTTTCAGATCAAACATCCGTTTTACGGGTCCATGCCCAAAGCAAAGGGTAAACTAGCTCTATTACTTTCTGTCTGTCTGTCAGCAAGCCGTATCTCATGAACCATGTTAGCTAGAAAGTTATAAATTTTCACAGATGATTTATTTCTTTCGCCACTATAACAACTAAAGATTCAAGTACCGACAACATTTATAAGTGTCGTGGCGCCACTCATATCAGGGTTGCGAAATTTACAACCGCGTCGCTGCGTCATTTATAATAGCTTTGCGGTGCCATTTACAAGAGCGTGGAGGCACATTTTTAACAGCGTTGTGGCGCCACGAATAGCGCCACGGCACCACTGATATTAGCTCGTCGCGATGACCTTTATAAGACAGCTTCGCGGCGCCATTTGTAGCAGTGTCGCCTTTGCAGAGGCGTCGTAGCGCAATTTATTACAGCGTCGCAGGGGCAATTATAAAAGCGACACAGCGCCATTTATAACCGTCAGTGCTACTGATATCAGCGTCGTGATATCTAGACTAGCACCGGGGCGTCATTGTGATTCTGAGACTAAAACCACGATTTATTTTCTTTTCAACTGTTTGTTTGGTCAGGGTTGAACACCAATGAATTAATTTTAAATTTTCACTATGCAATTTTTTATCAGCTATTACTAGATGATCAGACTGCTGACAGTTACTAGTGACAATGACTATATTTTAAATTAAAATTAAGAAAACACACTTACATACTCCCTTGGCAAGAGAAAAATCTGTCTATTCACATTCTTTACAACAAGGCAGCAAGACACAGCTCCTTCCTTCTTCTTAGATGGGTTAACATACACTTTGCCGAACAGGTACACCACACCAGGCTTCACAAATCGATCCTCCCAAGCATCGAGCCAGTAAAACTTGAGAATTTTTTCACCGTTCTCATTTGTTTGCAACGGCAACTGAGCATCAACATGTACATTGGCTACAACTTGATTATCACACATCTGGTCTGGCCAAGTACTTGTAAGAGGTTTCAGCTCTTTAGGAGACTCCTTTTTGGCTGGAAAGATTTCAAAATCCTCATTCAAGAATTCTTCAGCGACATCCGTAATAGTTTCTCCTGTACTTGGTAATGTTTCTTTCTTTATTTCTTCTTTAGGTGCAGGTTCGTTGCTGAAATCATCATCAAAATCCAGGTCCTGAGTTTGAAACTCCTCGATATCTTGTGTAGCAGAATCTTCTAATTCCCGTTTAATTTCTTTGTCTATTTTCCATTCAGATTTCTTGTTGACAAGTTTCTCAATAGGTTTTGATGGCCCTCCATTTTCAATAACTGGTTTTGGAGGTGACTCTTTGATTGTGACTACATTTTCTTTCTGTAAAAAAGAAGATAATATGTATAAGAATATTCTTCAAGAGCAAATGTTATCACTGAATTTTAAGCATCAATAGCAAACTACACAATACTACATAAGCCATTTCCTTTTATGTGACAATAGGAATGATTTCATCAGTGTTGGATTTTTATAACTAATATGAGAGTATGAAAACTGTCTCTTACAGGACTCCTTCCCTCCGCACTGAAACTAACACTGGTCATAATCATAATCATAACTTTATTGCCAACCAAGTGTACATTATAAGGTCTTAAAAATAAAACATGGTCACAACTCAGTAGCCTTTTTCAGGCATTGCAAATAAGAGAAGAAGAAGAACAAAATATGAGCGTTAATAAAATATTTCTGTTAAAGTAATTTAGTAACAATTTCTCCTCATCATGCAAAATGTAGCTAGCTATATATTACATTTCAAAGTGTCTCAAAATTAGCAGTGATAGTGAGGGAGGTAGACGTGTATTTGTATCTTTTTCTCTGTAGTTACAGTTCCATACTAAGACTACTCCAAAGTATGCATAGCATTCAGACAAGTGAATAAGATCATTCACTAAAAACAACTAGATAAAAGGTTTAAGAGCAACACAATACTTACATTATCCGGTTTGACCTCAGGTTGTTCTTTACCCAACAAAGTGGGCGCAGGCTTTTTAGCTGCAGCCGATAGACTCTTGAAGTAATTCTGTGCGTCTCTCTTACTTGATTCTACAATGCTGGTCTTTGTTACAACTGGTTTGGGTTTCACAGCTGTTGTTGACGCATTACCATCTAAGTCTGACATGATATCGGACAGAATGTTGTCTTCCGAGATTTTTGTATCCTGAAAATTGTTATGAAGTTTTATTGTGTATATATCACAGGAAATACCTGCATAAGAAGATTATAGTGGAACAGAAACTTTAAAAGAATAATAACCAGGAATTTGGAAAAGTTGTCATCCGAGTGATTCCAAAATAATCAATGTTTTAAAAATAAAAAAAGCAATAAAAACAAACAAACAGCATCAATTGCATCTTCCACTTTCTCTAGTGCAGGCTGTTTCATAGTTAAAATACTTTATTTATTTCAACTTACCTCTTTCTTTTTACTACTCATAGAGCCCAACAAATTCCTAATATTCCCTTTTGCAGATGGTGGAGCAACTTTAGCCCTCCTCTTCTGACCTCTGCCTGTCTCCTTCTTGCTAGATGCTTCGTATGAGTCATCAATCTCATCATCATCAAATATTTCTCTACCATCCTCCACATACCCTGTACCTACATAACAGAACGAGTATTAAAACAATATGGATAGATATGTAATCTTATTTATTTATTTATGTACACACTAAGAATGCAAATAACAAACAGTAGAAGGAAACCCAGGGGGGTTGCATTTGAATTACGCATCCTCGATAGGGGGCGGGGAGGAGGTGGGGCAGGGGGAGGGGGAGGGGAGGAATCCCCCCGACCACTCCCCAAAGTTAGGAAACCAATAGTTTCCAAGAAATTTAGATTTTTATTTTTTGAGGTTAAGTTCTATAAAATCATGTTCTTATAAATTTAATATAATAAATCACTTTCAATTGGTATCTCAAAGCACTCGACGTGCCGCTACCGTGGCGCGCTTGCTTCGCTCGCTCGGCTCGTGTGCCGTTAAATCCGTGGAATTCGTTAATTTATTTTCCCGATGGTCCCCTTAATTTTTTTGGGGGGACAAAATAGTTTTGTTTAGGTGGTTATAAAAAAAAACCACGAAGGCTAAGACGGGAGCTCCGCTCCGCTCCCGTCTTAGCCTTCTAACCTAACCTATCCAAGTCGGTCTTCTTGAATTAGGAAGGGGACGATCGGGAACCAATTAAATATTATTTTTGGGACTTCCCATTCGTCCCCCTCGGGGAGACGGGGAGAAGTCCTAAAAATAATATTTATCAAAAATAATAATTACCATATATTATATAAAATAATATTTACCAAAAATAATATAAAATAATATTAAAATATTTATCAAAAATAATATAATTAAATATAATTAAATTATATATAATTTTTATCCCCCCTTGGGAAGTCGAGGGGACGAGCGGGAATACACTCTAACTCCCACATCAAGATGACGGAGATGTTCCATTTCATTTTTATATTTTGCATTGTTTTTTGTTCTTTTTTCTTTTGTTCATTTTTTATGACACATAAAACATTTTACAACTAATTATGTGTAAAACAATAAATAACTATATAAAAAATTAATAACTAAAACACATTTAACAAAAAATAACGGTCCGTTACACGTAACTTCAAACACATATAAAAAAAAAACTACGCGTCTCCTAGACACAAATATGGTGTCATTTGAAAGGGGTGATCAACCCCTTTAAAATGACACCCCTCCCACCCCGCTATCGAGGATGCGTAATTCAAATGCCCACCCAACCCAGGTACCTAATCTTCTCAAACTAGTGTCCAATTGAAGAGCATAATTTCTGATTGTGGTTTCAATAGTGGAATAAGTAACTAGGAGTATGGATTATTCATGACAATTTTCAAGAGGGTGAGAGTACCTATGCACGATGTGAAAACTAAAAGAGACATACAATGAGTTCAAAAAGGAACAATTGACAGAATTTGGGTACAAAGTAGACCTTCACTGTGTTAACATGGTGTGCCTAAGTTTCTAGACTTCAAAAGCTTTTACTACTCACCATCGTCGTCAATCCAATCATCTTCTTGACGTTGCAATACACGTTCAGTGTATTCCTTCTCATCGACGGTATCGTATACATTTTCTAGTTCATCAACATCGTATTTGTTCTTCACTCCTTTGCCTTTTAATTGTTTTAGTCTTTCAAAGGCCGACATACGCCCATGTTTGTCTACTTTTTGTCGTTTAGCCCTTTGACCCGCTAAAAACAAAAGGTTACATAGAATAATACACAAAACCTTCATTATGTGTTCTTACATTTATGTTAGCTGGGAATTTACAGCATATTTACCTAATGAATCAGCCATCGTATGTTAACTTTAAAATGTGTTTATAAAATAAGTTTTCAGTTTAATAGAATTTTTACGGCACACAGCCAGCGAGTCAACAAAAATAAATACTTTGGCGGAATTGGCGGCAAAATAAATGACATTTGATGTGACACCACATTACATGACAGTGACAACTGATTAGTGACATAAACAAACTTTTGAAGGGGTTTTTGAAGATTCTTTTATCACTTCCCAAAACTTGTGCACATTATCGAACTTTCTAATCCACTGTTGATACGCAAACACAAAAAAGAATCGGAAATTATACAACGGAACGACATCCGCTTACCTCCATTTTCCGTCAAAATGGTAGAGCAATTTTAGAGTTCCGTACCCAAAGCGTAAAACAAAGACCCAATTCATGAGACTGCACTGTCCCTCTTTCTGTCTGTCACGACACGAGACTGTATCTCAGGAACTGTAAACTAGATTGGAGGGCTGATATTTTCACAGACGATGAATTTTTATTGCCGCTATAACAATAAATGCGTCAAACACTAAAATCAGAAGGGGGCTCCACTCCACTCCCAATCGGAACCCGTCCAAATCGCAGCTGGCTGGCTTTTTAACTTCATAAGACAAAAGCTCACCACCAGGTGTTTCGATAATTTTGTATTTAAGAGCCCTTATGATGAAATACCTTTTGCCCAGCACTACCATGTCTTTTTTTAGATTTGGTAACATCTTCTTGCTGCGACTGTCAAAGTCAAAATCACCATTTCGCGCCAATTTACCGGTTGTCATTTATTTCTGAAACGAACTTGTGTGTGGAGTTGTTTGGTTGTTTTTGTTTGCTACCGTTTCTATTGAAATTGAAATAATTGTTTACAATTAATATTATTTTCAGCTTGTAATCTCTACAAGACTTTACAAATTCAAAAATGGCCATGAGGGACTACTTAGCTGATAAAGGTATTGTTGTTGAAAACGCCATGAGTTTTGTGTTTGGTGACTGTTTGGTTACTATTGCTAAATCATTGTTACAGAATCATTCAAGAACTTTTTTGTTGACTTCTGCCAAACCGATGATGAGGGAAATAAGAACTTTAAATATGCAGAACAACTTACAAGAGTTGCACATAGAGAACAGGTCGGAACTTTTACATAGACTGCTGGTTACATTTTCTACCTACTCTACATATTTCTCAAAAAAAAACAGGAAGTAGCCATGACCTGCCCCTTGGCTTAACTTTAGATTGTCCTCCCACGAGTTTGGGTTTCCCTTTTCATTCCAATACTGCCTAAGGTCCAATATGACCTATTATTAAGTAGTGCAAAATTCAACTTTGTATTAAAATATGGGTGTATAGCCTTCACTCTCGAGGAATAAGCTTGTACATTTTTATATATTTTTATTAAAATTGACGCGGCGCCCCTGTTCTTAAAATTACATACATATGGTCAAGGGAACCTTTCCCTTTTGAGCGAAGTACCTAAATTGCACAGGCAGGCGTAGGTTGTGACTGCCTGATGTTGAAAGTTTTCAATCCTCAAAAGCCTTCAACTCGGCCTAATGACTGCCATTTTACTGGCAACCGGGACCAGCGTCTTAACATGCCTTCTGAAACAGAGAAAGGCTCAACTTTAGATTGTCTGACGTGAAGTTTGGGGTTCATATTTTTTTTACACAAAGCTAATATTATTAAAAGCCTCCACACGAAGTTTTAACTTGCGGAAATTAATGGTTAACGAGAAAAAAAAAAATGAAAATCATTAAAATTCACCAATAATTTGTCACTTTTCACCACAGAATACATACACTCTCAATGCTTTTGACATTCGGCTCTTCACTATATGTTTCGTTTTCCGTAAGGTTAAAGCACAACAATGTTTTACTTCATTTAATAATTAAATAAATAATTATATTTAGTAACAAAGTAAAATTTTATGCATATTTTATAATATTACGTATATTTTGCTGATATAAATGAATGCTATCACTTAAATGTATTCTGACAATAATTTACCGACTATTGCCGCAATGTAAAACTAAACGTAAAACGTCGTCGACGCGCTGTCACTGTTACTTTCTGACAGTTATAATTTTTTTTTTGTCATATATATTTTACGCCTATGGCTTCAGCCTTTTAGCCAAACTATTGTTAATGCACATTTAGGCGAATTGATTCAAGCGCCACTCTGGGCGATATTGAGTTATATACATCATTGGAATCGTGGAATTTTTCCGCGTCGTTTGAGCTGGGTTTGAGGCTGATCTGAGCACTTTTTTGGCGCTTGACTCCATGATGAATTTGGGTATCTTTTCTACTTATTAGGTATCAAGTGTAGTAATTTTGGTTGTTTTTTTCAAAGCATGTATATAAACCCATTTAAAAAAAATATTTTTTTTTACTGTCTGTAGTTTAAACCATTAATCCCTGGATAAATTAAAATGGTTTTGACGTTTGAATTGTTTTTACTTGAACTTAAATAATTTAACTTGGATGTTAATTCATTTTGCTTTAACCAGATTTATTAATGTATGCAACTTAAATCATTTTGCCTTGAACATGTGAATATTATCTCTGTCGCTTGAATTAATCTTACCTGAATAAGTATAATGGAAATATATGACTTGTGCTGATTATCCTTGACCAGTTTTTAGTATTTATGCCATTTAGAACAATTTTCTCTATGCATAAAATAAATATGTGCACGTTTGATTCCTATAAATTAGTTTAATAATTAAACTTATGTCATACTTAAATTAGTTTACTTCTTTCACCTCGCATTAAAAATGGCATTTATATCTCAAGTAACAGAACACAAACCAACGCGGGTAGGTACTTAGACCCACAACACACGTGTCGCGCGTGGTTTCGAAGTCGGTGTCATTTGAGTTATTCCTCCTCGAACATTTACAGCTAGGTGAACGGTTTAACTCATTTATCCATGAACAATTGACAAATAGGTAAGTGATTTCAATCATTTATTCATGAACAGTTGACTTATAGGTAAGTGATTTAAATCATGTATCCATGAACAGTTGACAAATGGGTAAGTGATTTAAATCATTTATCCTTGATCTGTTAAAGAAACAAGGAACACATAAACTATTTTGTTTTGAATACATAAATCGTCATTGTGCACATAACCCTTTCTGTCCTGATCAAAAAATAATGCAAAATGGCTCAAGTTACAATTTACTTGCTTTGAAAACACCTTTTATCTGTTCTAATATTATCATAAATTAGCAAAAAATATACCGCTTTTTAGTTGGGGTGATTTGTACATTTTTATTATATACTTTAGGAACAGTGATTTTTTTTCTAAAAAAATAAACTTTAAAATGCTCTCCTGTAAAGTTCTCAAAATGGCGCTTGAATCAAGTCGCCTTTTAACCGTCGATATTATGGTTAGGTTAGGTTAGAACTGTGACCATTGACGCGCGAAGGCGAGCGAGCGAAGCGAGCGTGCCGCGGCAGCGGCCGCCGAGCGCTTTATAATATTATTTTAACAATTTCGACCTTTATATCGATGTCAACACAAGACAATGCGAAAGTTAGGTTAGGATATTAAAAAAATCATAACTCAAAAAGTGGGGGCTTCCGCAACTTTTCCTTCAGGGGGGGTTCTAGAACCCCCCCTCTCCCCTTCCCCCCCCCCCCCTCCCGCCCCTTAAATCGTGGGACGACAATCCGAAGTCCTACCCAGAGAAACACTAAAAAAAATGTCACAAAGTGGTCACATGAATGGTCGCCTATCCAAGGACTGGCCATAGTGAAAGTTGCTTACTGTAGTGATTGTTTACAGAACACTGAGTCCACTGGGCCATGATTGCTTCCAGAAGTGTTCTTCGAATTAGCAAATTTTTATGTACTTTATTCAAAATCTACTCCGTCTCCTTGTTTGGTTGCCAGGGGCTGTTGCTGTTTTGTGGAATTGGTTGGCCTAATTGACTTTCTCTGACATTAGTACTGATATAAACACATTCAGCCTTAGCACATGTTATTGCATGGCAGTAATTCTGTAATTTGTTATAGATTAAAAGACTATGTTTTGATAATTTATGTTTTTGAATCTTTCAGACTGCATTCACAGTGGAGTTAGATGATCTGCATGAGGCCAATGAGGACCTTGCAGAGGCAGTTAAACAGAACACAAGACGGTACACCACTATGGTTTCGGATGTGGTGTATGAGATGCTTCCGAACTACAAACATAAAGAGGTATATCAATGAATCACCAGATCACCAATATTATGACAGACTACAAGTATTTTTTAATGAAAAAAAATGTTTCAAATGTAATCAATAGACTCAAATTGTCTTTACACCTGAAATAGTTACTATTGGTTTCAGTAAATGATGCTTAATATACCTACGTAAAAGGTGGTCTCATATTCTACAGTGCCACCTTTTTTCTTAACGTGAGAAAAAATCCTCATGGGTGCTATGCCGGACTCCTACTGACTAAAAAGCCTCATGTTACGCCCAACAGCCTATGGTTGAGAGTACCGGGTAAGCCATCGGGAGGATGTCCCAGGACCCAGTGCCGCCTTCAATCAATACACTAATTTTAATAATCAAGAAATATCCGCTAGAGAGACAGAGAGAGCTTCTAGACAGAATGTAGTAATTTTAGTCAATAGAAGGAATGAAATAGTAGGCTTCCAAATGAAATAAAAAGTATGCCCTTAATTAAGTTCAAAAAGTGTATAAAAAGTAAATTGTACTACAAGGGCTACTATACAGTTGACGATTATTTGATTGATATTCCTTATCAATCAAATAATCGTCAACTGGAAATGATCTGCTGACTCTACTGGTGGAACTTTAGTTTATACTTTTGTAAATATGTAGTGCACAAAAAAGAATAGCCCGTCGAGTTTCTTGCCAGTTCTTCTCAAGTGGGCAGCGTTCCGAACTGGTGGTACTATTATTTTGCTTTGTATTCATTGACGCAAGTGCCTATGAATTAGGATTATGCGAAATAAATGTTTTTTTGAGTTTGAGTAATCGAAGAAATAATTTATAATTTTTTCTAGGTGGTTGCCAAAGATGCATTAGATGTATACATAGATCACAGAATCATGTTGGAAGCCAGAAACCACAGAATTCCTGGAGAGATGAGAGACCCACGCAACCGGTACCCACCAGAGCTCATCAGGCGATTGTAAGAACTATTTTTTGTAGTGTTAAGGTGGCAGACAAGCATATGGGCCCACCAGTTTTACTGGTGGTCACCATAGCCTATGGATGTTTGCAACATCAGAGGTGCTACACTCACCCTGTCGATACTTTAAAAGCCTTCTAAGACACCTTTTGAAGATCCCCATACTGTACGCGTTTGGGAACACCTTATTCTGTTCTATGATAGGAATCTATACTAATATTATAAAGTTCCTCTTTATAATAACTTGATGACTACCTTATAAGTCGTAGCGCCACAAACTACTGGACCGATTTGAAAAATTCTTTCACTGTTAAAAAAGCTACACTCTTAGCGGTGAACATAGGCTATATTTTATTCCCGTATTCCCACGGGAACGGGAACTACGCGTGTGAAACCGCGTGACGTCCGCTAGTATAATATAAATGGAATAGAAGTTTGTATGCATTATTGGCGCACCAGATAGTGGCTCTGTTTGCGTCTGTACCCCCATCCCATGGAAACTTACCAGGGATGAAAAGTAGCCTGTACTGTAATCTCCCTGTACCAATTTTTGAGTCAGAACTGTTAGCTGTTAGATTGTAAAAGAACCATACATTCATACATCCTTCCAAACATACTTACAAACTTTCGCATTTAGAATAAGCAGCATTACATTCCTTATTTCAGTGAGGTGTGTTTCAAAGATATGTCAACTTCAAAGTCGCTGCCAATCAGAGAAGTCAAGGCTGAACATATTGGGAAACTAGTTACAATTAGAGGTGAGTGACTTTGCCCTTTCTTTTGATTTTCGACCAAAATTTAAAACTAATAAATGCACTAACAGTCCTTTAAAAAGCTAACTTTGAAATATACAATGCTGCAGTATGTAACGCATCTTAATAGCTATGTATGTAGGTTTGCAAAACAATACAACAAACCTTATGTTTTATTCCAGGCATAGTAACTCGGTGCACAGACGTGAAGCCACTCCTAGTAGTAGCCACATACTCCTGCAGTGCCTGTGGTGCAGAGACGTACCAGCCTGTCCGAGCACTACAGTTCACTCCTCCCCCAGCCTGCACGGCTGACGAGTGCCGACTGAACAAGACCGCTGGACAGCTGCACTTGCAGACAAGAGGTTCACGGTTCCAAAAGTTTCAGGAACTTAAGATACAGGAGCATGTATGTTTGACTTACCTTTATTTTTTCACTAATATTCTGAATGAATCATAAAAACATTTTTTTAAACATTTATTTCAATTTTCATTAAAATTCTCTTATAACCATTCTTTAAAGTTTTTTTGGCTGTCAGTGAAAATATAGTTGTTGGATAGCAAAGATTATCATGTACATATAGTTCTTAGACCATTTGAACAGCTCTCACAAAATTTCTAAAAGAAATAGATACCAGTCTTTGATCAACTTTATTTTTAACCCTGTGTGTGCTATATACGTGCACGCAATATGTCTCTACCTACCCCCTCAGGGCATTAGGCGTAGGTATTATGTATGTATTCTAGACATATTAAAACTGAACCATACCATTTTCCCAACAGTCTGACCAAGTGCCAGTAGGCCACATACCTCGCCAGCTGTCAGTGTACTGCCGCGGAGAGACGACGCGACGAGCGCAGCCAGGCGACCACGTGGCAGTCACCGGGATATTCCTGCCACTACTGTCCGCTGGGTTCAGGCAGATCGTACAGGGCCTGCTCTCTGATACTTACCTTGAAGCTCATGTAAGTTGCGAAGAAATCGGCAATCTATTCATGTTATGTTTTTGGATTCATAAGCAAAATTCTTACTCTATGATTATGTTAACTAACAGTTTACCCTGCCCACCTGATGCCTATGCCCTATTAGGACTTCTGTTCCGTACCAAATTGCATCAAAATTCAGAAATTTCTTTGTGGGGATTAACATGTGTAGAACCTCAGAAGAAAACACAGATATCATCACTCCTTCTTTATTTCACATACACCGTGTGGCACAAGGAAGAAGATTGCAACCAGTGTCTGGGACTTGCGACCCAAATTGTAGGTTTGAGGTGGCCACCTTACAATGCGCATAAACGCTCACCTTCCACCGCCAACAATGTTCCCCATTGCCCAATTACACTTTTACGTTTGTATCTAGCGACGTGTAGTTTACGACTGAGCCCCACAAAATGGCGTTGCCGCTATTTATAATCATTCCCCACTCGTTCATTATTCAACTACCTTCATTGCCATTGCAAAAATCCAGGAATAAACAACGAAACCTTACACTTATCCATCCTGACGACGTGTATGACCCCATACACGCATCTGGCGAAACCTTACACTCTGCCCGTCAAGATTAATGTTACAGAGTACCCATTTAATGCAATGGCAAATCGATAAACAAATTTAACATTCAACCGAGCTGGTGATCATTTAGAAAATAAATTAGATCAATTTAAACAATCCAATGTAATTCAATACAATCTATCAATGATATAAAAAAAACATTTTTACCATGTTCTAGTTTTCCATGTGTCCTGTTTGACACAATTTTACATAATTTCAGAAACTTTCATTTATCTGATACTTTATAATATCTAATACATTTACAAATTAGAACATCAGTTAGTCTGTAGTGAAAGATAACCCATCTTCAAGAATTTCTATGTAATTAACTCCATCAATTAAGAAATGAACTTTCTCCACTTTCAATCGTCAAAAGTCATCGCCATCAATCTCAACAATAGGAAGTCCTTTCAAGTTTCGCTTACTTGTAGTGGCTTTATACCTGAACAAGTCTTTTAACTTTCACTTAAATAGTAACCAACGGTATACCTGAATAATGGGAAATCTTTTAACTTTCGCTTAAACAATAACAAACTATCTGAACACCGGAAAATCTTATAGCTTTAGTTGGTACAATAACAAACTGTATTTGAAAAATCTTTTAACTTTCGCTTAAACAATAAACTATCTGTCTGAACAATGGAAAACCTTTTGACTTTCATTTAAACAGTAACAATCTATCTGAACAGTGGAAAATCTTATAGCTTTAGTTAACATAACAAACTGTATTTGAACAGTTGCAAATCTTTTAACCTTCGCTTAAACAATAAACTATCTATCTGAACAATGGAAAACCTTTTGACTTTTGTTTAAACAATACCAAACTATTTATCTGAACAGTGGGAAGTCTTTTAACTTTCGCTTAGACAATAATCTATCTATCTGAACAATGGTATACCTTTTGACGTTCGTTTAAACAATACCAAACTATTTATCTGAAGTTTAAACAATACCAAACTATTTATCTGAACAGTGGGAAATCTTTTAACTTTCGCTTAAATAATAAACTATCTTAACAATATGAAACTAACTTTTGTTTAAACAATAACTAACTATTTATCTGACCAGTGGGAAATATTAACTTTCGATTAAACAATAAACTATCTAAACATTAGGAACTTACTTTCGTTTAAACAATAACAAACTATCTGCCTGAACAGTGGCAAATTGTAACATGCCATCAATCTCAACAACTATGAACCATTTAACTTTAGCTTAACTACTTGTAGTAACCAGGTATCAATCTCAACAACGGGAACCATTATATTTTTAATAACCAAGAGTACTGCTGAACCACTAAATTATAACACATTAACACTATCACACTTAACATCGACATAATCACCACTAAATACGTAAAACGATTATCATCTAGAAACCGTCTACAGATTGCTCAAAATTAACCAATATCCATAGAATATCTGCCTATTTAAACACAAACTAAATGTACTGTAAAAACTGCAACTACAACTCTCAAAACATTTACGCAAATGTGTGAACGAAACCATATCGCGGTTCACAAAACCGTACAACGCTATCTATCGACGTTGAGAAAAATAATTTTAAGCAACTTAACTAAACTGGCTCTTTAACTAAAACTGCCTATTACAAAACTATTTAGTAATCTGTGCTATTACTCGTATCTGTCATCCAGGAATCTGTAAGCCAATCCGTTTCTCAGGTGGTTAATTGTCAACCAAGTCATGTCAGGCGTGACACCGTTTCATCTAATTTCTTGACCTGAAATCAAAAGATAAACCAAAAGAGAAAACCATGTAAATTCATACAATTACAAAAAAAACATTGTTATCAATTTATCAATTTGGATGTAGGTACTCGTCCAAAATCTCCCGAATAACTGGATTATTAACTCTTAAAATGTTGCTTTATGTCTACGCTAACCTCGAGGGTATAATTTACTAGCGATAGCAAAATTATTTGCTTTTTTTTTTCATTCTTTACCTTTACGACGTGATAAATACTTATATCACAGTCAAAAATAGACCCGACACAACAGACAAACCCGATAACTGATCAAGATGACACCTTTGGACCCAACCAATTTACACAACCATCAAACTCCTGTTCAAACTAGCGAAAAGTTCTAAATCTATGGTTCTATCAGAGTAGAAATTAGTATTTTTGAAACAAATGTAATGCAGCTTATTGGAGGTAGTAACCATTTTAAACCATTTTCCACGTGGTAACCAATTTACACCCAAGTTTCTTTAATCCATAGGAGGGTAACACGCCACTGGACGCGATGAAATCCTTGAGTTGCAACAAAGTCAAATCAAATCTCGCATCCGTGTGAAGTTTCAGTCTCACCATCAACTTGTCAATTACGAGAACAGGTTTATCCACGAGTTTATTCCGTGTTGTTGGGAATCTAGTTCAAAACACTCCGTCCATTTCCAGATTGTATTCAAAGTTGAGTGGAGTACGCAATCCTACGTATATATATATTATTCATCCTGTAAAGCCTTTTTCTCCTGAATTCGGGAATGAGGAGAGACTTCTTTTCAACATTCCAAGTATTCACCCTGCGTACGCCACGCCTCAGTAACAGAAAGCGGAGCAGCAATTAAACATGTTATCCAAAACGGGCAGAACCTTTGACAGCCTCCGACGCGTGTGGTGAGTCAATGGTTACAGCTACGCTCCAATCGCAACAATCATGTGTGATGAAATTGTTCTCCCGAAAAGCTCCGCAAAGTAATCCGTGATAACATTATGTCTATTCTTAACGTTTGAACACAATAATCCTAGTAGAAATAAAATTTGTTCCAAACTAATACAAATCTCCTGAACTTAATAGCTGAGATGGTATAGAGTCTAGGAACTTCATCATCTGAATAACCTACTTAATTAAAAAGACTACGTGACCTGTAATTTCCAATATCTATCATCGTAGCATGTCGATCTTCATTACCACCCAGCAGCTCCATAACGCTACTCCTACTGTAGCTCCGACACAGCGCGATCCGCTTGTGACCATGCGCGCCGGCGCCGCCTGTGTGCACGCTGTTCACAGCGCCTGCGCGAGCTGCTGTCAACCCGCGCTCTGCTTCTCCTCTACGCCGGCGATGGAGCACCCACGGCGGCCACAGCACAACCGCTCACGGTGAAGGTTGCCGAGGCCTCGGCGCTCTCCAGTTCATTTTTCGGAACTCGTCACATGAAAATTAACAAAATTTAGAGTTAAAGTACACCGGTAGCCAGTTACTGTACACGTCTTCCGCAAAAACATTATGGGGAATGGCATGGCAGTGGCCACACCATTCCCTGAACAGATTAATCCCGTCCATGAAATAAGTGAAGGTGGCTCATACCTACATTTCATATCTATACCCAACATTTTGTATCACTCCTGATCAACTAAACCCTCCCCCTTGGGCAACCATTTAACCATCCTGTAGCTGGTAACGTCCAACGACGTTACAACTCGAATCACTACTTAGTCTGATATCTTCTAACCAAATGAATTACATTATAATTTTCTAAAGAAATACGATCAGATAACATCAGTCATTCCAGGATTGCATTCTGGAGTCCATCCCAATCACGTTCGGTCAATAAAAATGTAACCCACAAATCATAATTTTGTCTCTTTGCTTGAAAAATTAGAAAACTAGTTGACCTGGTCAACCTCGTCTACATTAATAAACAATCTAAATTCCGACTGCAGCACCATCCGCCGGGCTGAGACTGATTCTAACCATCGAAGGCGCCACCCAACGTAAAGGGTAGCAACACAGGTATCGACGAAGATTCCGTCGGTAGTTACATTTTAAAAATTCACTTTTACTTCCAATTTAACTGAAATTTAACAAATCTCACAAAATATGATCACACACACAAACACTCATCACAGCCGAGTTAAGTTATCGCATCGAATTACCTCCTGATCGTTTGAACCTAAAAACGTTTAAGCGGACACAGCCAAAACCACTTTCACATCAGTGTACAGGGTAACTAACGGACCTTTTCATATCCCCAACCTAAGATACGTAGGTAGATATATATTCTCTTAACCAAAACCATTAACCGAACCATAGATTTTATTAAAACGCTGAATTGAATGCACCCGTTCTAGAACACTCTTGCAAGATCATTCTAATTCTAACTATTTTCGATTAAATACGATTATCAAACTTATAAAAAAAAACTTAGTTGTTGGTTAACATCTGTAACCGAGATATTGAAAAACTTCACTTACTTTTCCACAATATTCGTTAAACAACAAAAAAAAAATCAAAAAGAAATCAAGGGCCTAAATGGCTAGGTATAGTATCGAAAGCACTAAAAATACCCTATGGTAAGGTGATCTGCTTATCACATAGATATAAATAACCTCTAATATAGCTTCCAATGTTTGTTGCACTTTCCCTTATAAGCATTCATACCAATTAGGAACCCTTCTTATATATTGCAAATCTTTCCAAACCACCACTACCAACAGTATTCCAATAGGTGTGACAAGTCATCATACTTAGTGCAACTAGAAAAATCTCATTAGGATATCTCATCATGTCATCTCAACTACACTCGAGAGCAATGAATCCGGGTCACTTAAAGAATCCTAAAAATCTCGGAAACTAAAAATGCTAGGTTAATGCAATAAATTGTATTTAATAGACAATGTAATACTCCTTAAATGAAGGTATTAAAACTTCTTAGTTATTGTAAAGTTATATCATAAAAAAATCAAATTTGAAAAAGGGCCACTTTCGAAGATCGAACTACGAAATTACAGCATTTGGTGTTGCTTTTGTTTGTAATCTGTCATTTATGTGGGTACATAAACCATGTTGATAGTGCTCTATATTCATTAATCAAGCTGAAATTATGTCGCTTACGCCTGAAGAATGCACCAGAATACTTACAATGCTGGAAACCGGCCGGAGTCAGCGCGATACAGCCAGGACTGTCGGTGTGTCGCTGTCAACAGTACAAAGAGTTCTCCGACGTTACGAAGAAACTGGTTCTAACCTACGCAGACCAGGAACGGGCAGAACCAGGTGTACCACAGCACGAGAAGACCGATACTTGGTGAACACCATGCTTCGAAATCGCTTTCTCACAGGAACTGAACTCACCAATCAGTTTCGACGCCTTGGAGGAAGTAACCCAAGTGCATGGACAGTAAGACGTCGGCTTGCTGAATCTAACTTAAAACCCCTTAGACCTGCAAACGGCCCTAAACTGGAGCGTGGGCATCGTATTTCGAGACTAAGGTATGCCCAGAGCCACGTAAATTGGAGTATTGAAGATTGGTCAAAAGTTATGTTCTCCGACGAATCAAAATTTATGCTCTACAAGCACGATGGAAGACACAGAGTGTATCGAAGACCAGGGGAAAGATTCAAGCAAGCATGCATCGAAGAAAAAGTAGCCTACGGTGGTGGGTCTGTACTTGTGTGGGCCGGAATTTCTTCAGAAAGTCGCACAGAGCTGGTGATCATAGAAAACGGCTCTTTAACTAGCGTAAGATATGTGGAAGAAATCCTCAATGATCACGTTGGTCCATTTATGGTCAATTTAGGTGAGGATGCTATATTTATGCATGACAATGCCCGACCTCATACAGGTAGGATTGTGAATGACTACCTTCAAGAGATGAACATTACTCGTATGGAGTGGCCAGCGCGCAGCCCGGATATCAACCCGATCGAGCATGCTTGGGACGAGCTAGGCAGATGCGTAAAACAACGAAACCCTCCCCCAATCACGCTTCGTGAGCTCAAAATTGCTCTCACAGAGGAATGGGAGAATATTCCCCAAAATCGTATAAGGAACTTGGTGTACAGCATGCCAAACCGCGTAAACGCAGTAATGGAAGCACGAGGAGGCAATACGAAGTATTAAAATTCAAGAAAATCGTAATAAAGTTCAAAAATTTCATGTTTCCTATTTTTGTTTTAAGGAGAGATCGGCAGTTTTTTCTTTATGTAATTTTGTGTTAATAAAATGTATGGTGACTCATATTTTTTTTACTTTCATTTAAGGAGTATTACATTGTCTATTAAATACAATTTATTGCATTAACCTATCATTTTTAGTTTCCGAGATTTTTAACATTCTTTAAGTGACCCGGATTCATTGCTCTCGAGTGTATTTATCTTGTCATAGCCACATCTTGTCAACCATCCAAACAAACAGTCCAATGAAACACCACAATGAAAACTATAAACACGTGGGTGCTCACCTTAACAGTCACACCAGAAACATTAGCTACAATAGAACCCGAATATAACGAAGTAGGAAACTTCGGCCGCCGTTGCCTTCCTCACTATACGACCATCCAATGACACGGCGCTAGCTAACCAGATTCACCCATGTACCCCGTACCGTACTGTACAAGAAGAGTCTCTCAATGTGGTCACATCAATGCCTCCCTAGACCTTGGTACGACTTTTCGCCTAGATAAGCAAAGCTGCACTTGGCCGCCTTAATAGGACGGATGCCTACTTTTAATCAATCACAATATCATTAATAGACGTATTTGTTAGCCTCTCAAAGCAGTACCCAAGTTTTTTCACACTCATCCTCGACACTAGGCGCTTGATATTCGTAGACCTAATCTTAAACCGAGTACCTAGGTACTAACGCGACCAGCGCATTGCAATGAGATAATGTTAATTGCGGAATCCATTGTAGAACCTAACTTTTGCACGAAACACCAACAAGTAGGTACACCTACACGAAACTCCATCCATGAACCAATTAACGATCTGAATATTCACAATAAAATGACTTGATAATGTATTCAACTTCAAATACGGAATCTACACAAACACAGTGTACCTAACCACTAAACTTGCAAGATTTCTTTTCTACCCACTTATTCCACTTTTATTTATTAACAGAATCGCAACACTTTTTTTTAAACTACTAGCATAAAACAACAAGGTACAAAACGCAAACTCATGTATCTACCGGTACCCTCGCCTACGCGCACTCGCGTACAAACCAGTATCGAAATAACTTTGAAAATCCTTTGACCTCATGTCCATGAAATCTGTGCTACCATGTAGGAAAAACCTAACGGCCCATTTTCCCATCACTTAGCAAAACTCAGCATACTGTTAGACTAATTGAATTAACCAGCAATATCTATCGCCTTACTAAACCTTAACCAGCATTATCTATCCTTCATTATTAAATCTTAACCAGCAATATCCATCCTTCTTACCAAACCCATGTTATGGCAACACAGATACATAGTTTATCCTACTAACCAAAGTAACCATTTCATACAAAATTATGCGTGTACTTACATGGCGTGGATCACAATCCCACTTCTGAGATGTAGAACCTCAGAAGAAAACACAGATATCATCACTCCTTCTTTATTTCACATACACCTGATACACAGCGTAGCACAAGGAAGAACATTGCAACCAGTGTCTGGGACTTGCGACCCAAATTGTAGGTTTGAGGTGGCCACCTTACAATGCGCATAAACGCTCACCTTCCACCGCCAACAATGTTCCCCATTGCCCAATTACACTTTTACGTTTGTATCTAGCGACGTGTAGTTTACGACTGAGCCCCACAAAATGTGTTGCCGCTATTTATAATCATTCCCCACTCGTTCATTATTCAACTACCTTCATTGCCATTGCAAAAATCCAGGAATAAACAACGAAACCTTACACATGTTCCATGCCATTGTGTCTATGATAGCGGCTCCTATCAGCGGATGCTGCCATGTCAGTCGACGAGATTGATTCAAAAATTGCCACATTGTTTCACCTGAGCAAATTTATTTAAACCTTTTTCTAATGGTTGATCCCGCTTAGATCACGATGTTTTGAAGGTAATTAGGAGTGCCATATTCGATTTGCCTACGTTGAGCGCTTTTACCCAAGGTAAAAGAATCAAATGGAATCAAAACAGTGCTATTTTGTGTAACACCAAACAAACTCTTTACGATTCTCCAGGTTGTATCCTGCCTCAACCAAACGGACGAGAGTGAGATGGCCGAGGCTCTTACTGAGGAGGAGTTGGCTGAACTGGCAGATGATGACCTATATTCGCGGATGGCAAGGAGCCTGGCGCCTGAGATATACGGACATGAAGATGTGAAGAAAGCACTGCTGCTGTTACTTGTTGGAGGTGTTGATAAGTATGTTCATTCAGCATTTAGTGAATAGGGCGTGGACAGAATAATTTTGGGTCTATACTCATAAAAGTACTGGATGACTCACTCACCTATCAATGCCCAGTTGAAACCCTCACACTTATAAGCATGAAATTTGTGTGGTATGCTACTATTAAATTGTCAAGCGAATGCCATAGCTCTTCTTCGGCCCCTCGCTCATGACCGGTCTGATCGCGTCTATTGCGGCGTATTATTCCAGTGCCTCCTTGCGCCAGACTTTGTCGTGAATTCGAACTAGACGGAACAGCAATGACATCAGTCGGCATTTATTTGACATATCGATTTTTTCTGTCAGGCGACCCAACGGCATGAAGATCCGCGGCAACATAAACATCTGCCTGATGGGCGACCCGGGCGTGGCCAAGTCGCAGCTGCTGAACTACATCGACCGCCTGGCGCCGCGCTCGCAGTACACCACGGGCCGGGGCTCCTCCGGCGTCGGTCTCACTGCTGCCGTCTTGAAGGTACTATACAGGAGATAAGCTGGTGGAGAAGTCACACGGTGGAACGATGCGACCCTTTGTCAGTGGTCTGACAAAGGGTCGCATCGTTCTCGGATGTCCCTATGGGCCTCTGTAAGCAGAGGACGTAGAGAGCGGACGAGCTCCCCGGTACTTGAGGAGCCGCCGTGTGATCATCAGTGGGCGGGGGACCTCGACCTCCGCCCAAAGCACTAGTCGGGGCGGGCATCTGCTCTGGTCACTCGCAACTTCTCTCGCTTGGCCGTCATTACTTCGCTAGCAAACGAGCCGAGGAGCCAGCTCGTTTGGCTGCCGATCATAGCTCGTTACTACCTGAGAAGGTAGAAGGCACACACGTTCCGGAGATCTGTGAGGTGCTGCATGAGGTGGTACGCCGATCACCCGTGTATCTTCATTCAAGCTCGAAGGACGGACCGGATACTCCCCACAAGCCGCACCCTCGAGATCCTTTAATCTAATAGCCCGCTCCAGGAAGATATCTTCGCGAGCCAATCTTCTCCAGCGATCGAAATCCTCTGGGAACGGGCGTTCTCCTCATACACCTTATCTTCAGTTGTCCAGATATATAGCACAAGCTTTGGGCTAGATGACGTTACTTGAGAATGCCCGATAATATTAATTTACACATAATATTTCTTGTCCATAGGACCCATTCACCGGCGAGATGATGTTGGAAGGCGGCGCGCTAGTACTAGCGGACCAGGGCGTGTGTTGTATCGACGAGTTCGACAAGATGGCGGAGAACGACCGCACCGCCATCCACGAGGTCATGGAGCAGCAGACCATCAGCATTGCCAAGGTAACTGTGGATTATGGATGGGTTACCACTTAGTACAAAGATCTTTCTTTTTTTGACGTCACCACTGATGGACAGCTGCTGCTGTGGCGCATCTAGCGATTGGGGCAACTCTCACAGTCTGTAAGACTTCTGACAGTGGTCTTCAAGTAGGCGGCCCTGTGATGTGCCTCTTCACGCTCCGCTTGAAGAACCCGGGATTGGAAGATGAGGGAATCACGTGTGCGCGTTTTAGTAAGTGTAAGAGGAGGTTGCGGGGATTGTGTGGATGCGGAAGACCCAGGACCGTATATTGTGGATGGATTAGGGATTTTAGGATTGATTTGATTGACCACTTTGTTACATTTCTATTTGCGAGCGTTTCTGTGCTTCGGAAGTTACGTTTAGTCATTGGTCCCGGTTGCTAGTAAAATGGCAGTTGCCAAGTCAAGTCAATGAAAAATGTTCAAAGCATGCGCCTGTCCATTTTAACACGACAATACGGCTCATCATCTTACATGGGGCAAAAATGTAAAGGTAAAATTTGGTTGTATAATAAGCTTCCGCCTACTCCTTTGGTGTTAAAGGCGTGACTATATGTATGTATTATGTGGGAGGGAATGAAAAATGACAGGTGCCCTGGGAGGGTTATCCTGCCGAGGACACCCCCTAGACTAACCAGCTCTAGGCTAATGGGAGGGCACAGTCCCATTAGCCGTGTGTATTAAGTCGGGAGGGGCTCGGAGTGTCATCTAGAGGGATTTCCGCCCATAAAATAAAAACTATAAGCTGGCGGTAACAAAGTCGTTTTTGTAATACAATCTCTTGTTTGACTTGTACAAATTGTACAACCATGTGACATTGGGCGCTTGCACACTGCACGATATCGTTCAAAGATATTGTCGCGATATCGCCGCGATATCGTCACGATATCGTTCAACGATATAGCCGAACGAAATTGACACAATATAACCCACAGCTTGTTATTCGGTTAGTAGCTTTGCGACAGGAAAGGGAGCGGGAACGGGAGACAACTCGCCCACCCGAGTACCGCAGTCGGCGGACTGGGCGCCGCCGACGTGTCTTCGCCGTAGACTATCGGCCTCCATAACCGGGGGCCTGAGGACGATGAGAGGGCGGCTCACCGTCCTTACAGAAGCAGGCCCATGACGGCAGCGTGACGTGAGAAGTTCATGCACGACCCTTAGAAGTGGGATCAGACCCGAAACCCCCCAAAGACGCCTGATAGCACCCGAACCAACCCCCTAAGCGAGGCCGCATTGTTGGTCGTTGGTCTGTTGGAAGTCCTGGGACATCCTTCCGAGGGCTTATCCGGGGCTCCCAACCATCGGGTGTTAGGTGTTACGTGAGGTTTTTTTAGTCGGTAGGAGTCCGGCATAGCATCCATGATGGATTTTCGCTCACGTTAAAAAAACGCGATACAGTCCTAGCATATTTAAAAAGATAAGAGAATATTCTTATAATTTTAAGAACAGGCGCAGCAGTTTAAAATACGCAAACAACTTTACACCACTCCACACCCGCGACTGAACTGAGCTACAGAGCTACAAGTCATGCTCCAAGAATGTCGCGGGTTAGTAGATGCGCACGTCTGTGTGAGTGAGCCGTTTCGCACGTTTCTCTGAAGTTACTTTACTGTTGTGTCTGTATATTGTGACCCCGCTCTGTATCGTCACCCGATATCGTCACGACAGTAATCAATCGGCAACGATATCGTGGCGATATCGTGACGATATCGTCGCAGTGTGAAAGCGTGTAGTAGTAATTGTATCAAAACACCACTCCTACGATATCGTGTCGTTACCGTTATCGTGCAATGTGCAAGCGCCCATTATTTGTGGTCTAATATGCATAGGGCCGCTAATGTCCTTTATACCAATTAAGTGGCATAATCCCATTTCTGTAAACAGGGCGACAATGTCAGCTTTCTTTTGAGAAATAAGGCTAGCGAGGAATGATAACGCCAAAATACGTATCAAATAGAATTCTTAGTTCCTTGTGGGAATATGTCAATTAATGAACGTCATGCGACTGTTTTATTGAAGACTAGCTGTTGCCCGCGACTTCGTACGCGTGAAAATTGTTACAATGCCAATTTGATTGCTCTCTGCTTAGCCCCTAGGATATGTAGCGTGATAATAAATAGCCTATTTTAAGACCCTACCTCTAGGTAATATTTGTGCAAAATTTGAATCAAATCTATTGAGGACTTTTCGAGATCCTTCCGGACAAAGCAAAGCAAACAGACAAACAAACAAACAGATAAACAGACAAACAGACAAAATTTTTTCTAACTATATTTTCGGCTTCGGTATCTTATGCTGAACACCCAGCGAGTATTTTTTTTTAAATATTTCCAATGTACAGTTTTGACTTTTCTATCATTTTATTATATGTATAGATATTTAATTATCAATTGTTTTTTTTGACAACAGGCAGGTATAATGACGTGCCTGAACGCGAGAGTCTCCATCCTAGCTGCGGCCAACCCTGCTTACGGACGGTACAACCCTAAGCGGACCATCGAACAAAATATACAGCTGCCTGCCGCTTTGCTGTCCAGATTTGATCTACTCTGGCTCATACAGGACAAACCTAATAGGTGAGTCTTTATTATAATAACTTATTTGATTTTGTGTGATTCATAAACACTGTCAATGAACCGGGAATATTTCTTAAAATTTGAGAAAGATAAGATTATTTCTCTGGGTTGCTCCTGCTATATTGGCGTTTCGAGTACAACAGACACGGCGGCGACTACTATCTGAGTGGAATAGCAATAATTGAGCAGAAGCGATAGAGACAGATAGAGTAACGTGTCATCTTACTTTCTTATTTCTTACTTATAATATTATAAATGCGAAAGTTTGTGAGTGTGGATGTTTGTTACCCTTTCACGCTCTAACGGCTGAACGGATCTGGCTGAAATTCGGTACAGAGGTAGATATAGGTCTGGAATAACACATAGGCTACTTTTTATCCCGGGAATATGTTCCCACGGGAATTGGAAACGGGAACAAAACTTGACGCGGGCGTCAGCTAGTATAATAATAATAATAAAAATCGACCAAATGCGAGTCGGATTCGTGCATAGAGCGTTCCGTACAAAAAACGGCAATGAAAAACCCCCCTTTTTTGAAGTGAAACTTCTTTATCGGCGTTGGAAAAAAATTTGCGTCACGTCACGTCACGTCACGTCACGATTTTTGGTTACGCGCCATCTTTGTTCTGTTCCTCACCACGGTGGATTCGAATTAAGAGTACTTTATCCAGGGATAGCATGTCATTTAAGGGTTTTTGGACTTTTTGACTTTTGGGCTTTTGGACTTTTGGACTTTTGGATGGGACATTGGTACTTTGGGTCTTTGGGACTTTGGAACTTTGAGACTTTGGGACTTTTGAACTTTTGAACTTTTGAACTTTTGAACTTTTGGACTTTTGGACTTTTGGACTTTTGGACTTTTGGATGGGACCTTGGTACTTTGGGTCTTTGGGACTTTGGAACTTTGGGACTTTGGGACTTTGGGACTTTGGGACTTTTGGACTTTTGGACTTTTGGATGGGACCTTGGTACTTTGGGTCTTTGGGGCTTTGGGACTTTGGGACTTTTGGACTTTTGGACTTTTGGACTTTTGGACTTTTGGACTTTTGGACTTTTGGACTTTTGGACTTTTGGACTTTTGGACTTTTTGACTTTTGTACTTTTGGACTTTTGGACTTTTGGACTTTTGGCCTTTGGGACTTTGGGACTTTGGGACTTTGGGACTTTTGGATGGGATCTTGGTACTTTGGGACTTTGGGACTTTGGGACTTTGGGACTTCGGGACTTCGGGACTTTGGGACTTTGGGACTTTGGGACTTTGGGACTTTGGGACTTTGGGACTTTGGGACTTTGGGACTTTGGGACTTTGGGACTTTGGGACTTTGGGACTTTGGGACTTTGGGACTTTGGGACTTTGGGACTTTGGGACTTTGGGACTTTGGGACTTTGGGACTTTGGGACTTTGGGACTTTGGGACTTTGGGACTTTGGGACTTTGGGACTTCGGGACTTCGGGACTTCGGGACTTCGGGACTTCGGGACTTCGGGACTTCGGGACTTTGGGACTTTGGGACTTTGGGACTTTGGGACTTTGGGACTTTGGGACTTTGGGACTTTGTGACTTTGTGACTTTGTGACTTTGTGACTTTGTGACTTTGTGACTTTGTGACTTTGTGACTTTGTGACTTTGTGACTTTGTGACTTTGTGACTTTGTGACTTTGTGACTTTGTGACTTTGTGACTTTGGACTTTTGGCCTTTGGGACTTTTGGACTTTTAGATGGGACCTTGGTACTTTGGGTCTTTGGGACTTTGGAACTTTGGGACTTTGGGACTTTGGGACTTTTGGACTTTTGGCCTTTGGGACTTTGGGACTTTGGGACTTTGGGACTTTGGGACTTTGGGACTTTGGGACTTTGGGACTTTGGGACTTTGGGACTTTGGGATTTTGGGACCTTGAGACCTTGGGACTTTGGGACTTTTGGACTTTTGGCCTTTTGGACTTTTGGACTTTGGACTTTGGATTTTTGGACTTTTGGACTTTTGGACTTTTGGACTTTTGGACTTTTGGACTTTTGGACTTTTGGACTTTTGGACTTTTGTACTTTTGTACTTTTTGACTTAATTTAAGGTGAGGTGAAAATTAAGTTTATGAAGAAGTTTCACTTCTTACGTGTGTACACTAAGTACACGCAATTTTTTCTGGTTTAAGTACTTGTTGATATAGCAGCAACAGAAATACATCGTTTGTGAAAATTTCGGCTCTCTAGCTATCAGGGTTCCAGAGATACAGCCTCGGTACGAACAGACAGATAGACTGACAGCAAAGTCTCATGAATAGGGTCCCGTTACTACCCTTTGGGTACTGTCGCATGATAGGTGGGTTAGCCACCCTATCAGGTCCAAATGTAGTGAGGACTACCAAGGAGATAATTGAGAACGATATTTTGGTTGATACAATACAGCAGTTGATCCTGCGTTTATTAAAATAGATAATATCTAGACAGATGTACAAGTACAGCTAGTTACGAAGTAACTAACAGGGGAGGGTTCTTCGGTATCCCCTAAGACCACCAGACCCTGTGATGTCGCGTAGTTGGAGTAGGTACATCACCTGAAGGGCAGCCGCAGGTGGAAGAGAGTGCAGCGACCGCTTGCAGGTCGTTATAAAGCGCGTGGAGGTAGCCGAGGCTGTGCGTAGGCTGCCGTGACGTCACAGTACGGACCCCTGAACATGAAACTTGAGTAAAATATGTGAAAGTGTGTTTTACAAAAATAATCCCCTGTTCTCATTATATTGGCATTTCACGTACAAAAGCGCGTCGGCCACTACTGGTATAACAATATAATTGAGTAGAAGTGATAGCGACAGGTAAAGTAACTTGCCATTTAGAAAATCTACCCCTCGTTCAATATCTTTGTTTGTTGTCATTGATGGCAAAAGAAGTGTCTAAGCCCATCTTACCCACACATATGATCAAAATGGTCGCAGTGATACTGGCTTAAAGGCAAAGAAGCCGCTTTTTCAATACCCACACATGTAGTTCTAACATAATATAATCCACATTCATTGTCCCAAACAAGAAGCCGTGAGACGGTCTCACCCGACTGCCCCTCTAACGTTTATTGTTGTCATTTTTGTTTTATTTCAAACTTTGAACAGATGATCAACGTGACCTAGTGACGTAGTTTAATGCAACAGAGTCACAGACTATAGACACAAGTCTCGCACTAAGCCCCTCTGCAATCTATTTTATAGAAAGGGGCTAAAACCACCGCTAAAAGTACCGAATGTTTCAGGGAGAAAGACTTGGAGCTAGCCAAACACATAGCCTACGTGCACCAACACTCAGTACAGCCGCCTACGGAAGTGCGCGCACTGCCTATGAGACTCGTGCGTCGTTATGTTGCGCTGACTAAGCGCAAGCAGCCTATCGTGCCTACCCATCTCGCTGATTATATCGTGTGTGAGTATCTGTATTGTATTTTTTTTTGTACTGCATTGTGTACTGAACTGTACTGTGCTGTGTACCACACTGTACGCTCTGTATACGAGTACTGCACAGTTTTAAATCTATAATATTATAAAGCTGAAGAGTTTGTTTGTTTGTTTGGTTGAACGCTAGGATCTCAGGAACTACTGGTTGGATTTCTCCAACTTTTATAGTTTGATAGTCGCTGAGGATGAGGCTTGAGGATGGCTATAGGCTATATAACATCACGCTAAGACGAATAGGGGCGAAGCAGCAATTAATAATGTTTCGAAAACAGGGATTATTTTTTACAGTCTGAAAGCTTCCGAGGCGTACGCTACGTAAATACTTAAAGATACGTAAAAATTGTGCCTATTGTTTCTCTTAAAAAGTTCTAAAAAATGATCCGCGTCAGCATATGTCTATCTTTTAAGGTCCGCTCACAATAACCTCATTTGTCTGTTTCTTAAGGTTCACTCACAATATTATAAAACTGAAGAGTTTGTTTATCCTAGGATCTCAGAAACTATAACTACAACATTATACTACTCAAAATATTAATACCATACCTCTCTCTTTCTAACTCTCATGTGCCGCAAACGAAGTTGCGCGGGTCAGCTAGTGTATTTATATTCTGTACACCCACACCAACATTCAACTTAGAACGATTCATTAAAACAATAACTTCACGTATTTCTTCTGGGGTCAAGTTTCTGGTTCATCCGTTCACGCAAGTTTCTTAAAAAGGTACCAAAAATAAAGATTTGAGTTGTGCGAAGCGCTTCTAAAGTTCCATAAAATATACTGATGTAAGACTTAGTGGTTTTCAATGGGAAATTTTGTGACAAAGCAATGACTATGTTACAGCATCTTACGTGGAACTCCGGCGCGAAGCCCGCAATGCCCGTGACGTCACATTCACGTCCGCTAGAAACTTACTCGCCATACTGCGGCTGTCGACTGCACTCGCACGACTCAGGTAAATACTACCTATTAGAACTAATCTTAGTGGTATAAAAAGGTATTCGCTTACCCAGGGGCCACTACTTGTAGATGTGAATAGTGTGTTTGCTGAATACTTTCTAGGAACCATTTTCACCCATTGGTATTTCAATTTATTACAACCGGGTGACTCGCTTATCTATCAACGCCCAACCGAAATCCTTAGAAATTTGGAATTATTAAGAAAAGCTACCTAACTTTTAAATGTAGGCAATCTACTAAGAAAAGATGTTTCAAAATTCCACCCCTAAGGGTGTAAAATAAGGTAGTCAACTTCCAAACAGACAGAGCCGCGGTCGTCCGCTAGTATTGTATAATTATTACATGTTTATTTTTACAGATTGTCGGACGTAGTTGAGAAAGAGGATGTGTCAGAAGCGATCCGTCTTGTCGAGATGTCCAAACAATCGCTTGCACCCGTCGACGAAAATGTTCAGAGGTAAAGTAACTCGTTATTCAAAACAAGTGAGTGAGTTTCTGTATCGAAAATAATAATGAAATCTGGTTGGTAAAAAATCACATCTTCACTCTTCTCCACTCTGAACAGTAGGGCGCTGATTCTTGGTTCATAGGACCTGAATGCGTGGAAATTCTCGGGTGAAACGTCACCTGTCGTATGTTTTGCCGTTCCTAACGAGACCGTATTCTTAGCATTCCATGGATTCTCCGTGCGAGCGCCGGGTCCATAGCGTGGCACAGGGGGAAACACCCCGACGGCGTCTGGGACTTGCGACCCAGAAGAGTTGGTTTCTTCAGATGACTTTCACCCGTAAATTTCCGCGCATTCACGTTTATGAATCGAGAATCAGCGTCCTGGTAGCCACCAGAGCGGAGAGGAGAGGAGATGTGTTTTTATAACCAATCAGATTTCGTTATTACCACATTTCGAAAAGGAGTATTGGAAATAACAGAATCTGACGTAGAAATAGTTTAATGTGATTGGCTATCGAAACATGTCTCCTCTGTATGTGATTGTTCTATTGTGCTCTTTCTCTTCACACACCACATTCGTCCAATGTACGAAACCGTTGATTTGATGGTCCTTCGAGCCGGATAATTGCAACCTATGGTCTTTATCACTTAGATTAAGACCGATATTATTTCCAATACGATTGATATTGTACTATATCCTATTAAAATTTGGTGTGGTTAGTTTAAGATCACGTCATGTTTTTTCTTTAATTTAATAATGGTCCCGCCATTATGACGTCAAAATAGCGGGACCACTTTCTTTGTAGGATATTTGGTAATTTTATGGGTGTAGAATTTTACTATGAAAGTATGAAATAGTAGAGAAAGTGTATTAAATCCTTATTGCACGATATTCACAAAATCTGGCGGGGTCCCGCCATCATGACGTTCATGTGCTCCCGTGTAGCGACGGGAAAGAGCACAAAATGTCGCCACCCCAATTTATCCCGAGGGTGACGTAAGAGGCGACTAAGGGAACACTTTCGCAAAACAATCCACTGAGTAGAGAAGGAAAACTCTACTCCAAAAGTTTCAACTGTGGGTCGTCAAAACCTGCGCCAATCCATTTCAATACGGCAATAGGCTCACCACCTATTACGTGGGCCATAAAACTATGAGGTAAAATGTGGGCGTGTAGTACCTCTGCCTACGCCTTCGGGGATAAAGGTGTGACTAAAATTCATCTATGTACGATTGATATTAACATATTGTTTACCCTGGGTATGTTTCGAGGGCATACCCGGTACTCCTGTCCGAAGGCAGATCGAAGGTCACTGCGTGGGTTTAGTCAGTAGAAGTCCAGCATAGCATTCATGAGGATGAATCCTTGGGTATCCTTCCTAGGGCTTACCCGGGGCTCCCAACCGGAGGCTGTTAGGTAGGATACGTGTGGTTTTTAGTCGGTAGGAGTTTGGAATAGCATACATGTAGTATTTTCCTCACGTAAAAAAAAATAATAATTAAAAAATCATCCATTAGGATTGCCCCACACGCAAAACAAAACATCTTTTAAATCAAAACCATGAATTTATATAAGTTTTCTTTACAGGGGTATTAGCGCTACGGACCGTATCTTCGCGATAGTGCGTGACCTGGCGGGCTCCAGTCAGACTGCCAAGGTGGCTGACGTCATCGAGCGCTGCGTGGATAAGGGCTTCAAACCGGACCAGGTCAGTTCTAATTAAGCTATTGAGGTTTCAATAAATAAAAAGGTATATATTTTTAGACATTGTTGAAGCGCTCGTGGCCCCGCGGACTCAGTGTTCTGTAAACGATCACTGCAGTAAGCAACATTTACTATGGCCGGATATGGATGGGTGACCACCACGTGGACCACTTTGTGACATTTATTTACGAGCGTTTCCGTGCTTCGGAAGGCACGATAAGCCGTTGGTCCCGGTTGTCAGTAAAATGACAGTCGTTAAGCCAAGTTGAAGGCCTTACGGGCGGCTTGAAAAATTTCAACTGTGGGTCGTCACAACCCGCGCCCGGGTCGGCAGCGCGTATGTAGCGCCTCTGGTGTTGCAAACGTCTATAGGCTACGGTTACCAACCTTCCGGTGGGCCGTAAGCTTGTCTGCCACCTAAGTAGTATAAAAAAAAAAGACAATCTCACCGAACATCATCTAGACCAAATTTAGCTGATATGAGTTTGAGATCTTGACAACTGATAAGCATACTAATTTAAAAAAAAAAACTTATGTCTAAACACCCAAATTCTGAAGCAAACATTTGCGGAATCCAAAATTATTTGATTTGACCCGGGATTCGAACCTGGGACCTCAGCATGGCAGTCGCGTGCATTTACCAATTCGTCCACAAGGCCATCGACTTGGTATAACAACCACCATAATATTGGTAACCAGGGCGGGGCTTAAAGTGCCGTTCGTTTTTATAGGTATGACAATAGGGCAACGCGACCAGTACAAGTACAAGGGGCTTAGACATAACATGTTTGCTGTATACATAATTATCTCTCTGCCATATGTTGCGGGGGGAAATCATATTCATATACTCCACTTCAAAAGCAATCAACTCAGTATGAAACTTACACAAAACAATTAAAAGCCTATTGTACCGTATATAAGCGTAGATGTAGTGACAAAGATAGAAAAAGGGATGCTTAGATGGTTTGGACATGTTGAGAGGATGAATAAAAATAGACTGACTAAACAGATCTATAAGGCGAGAATGAATGGGCAAGCTGGTAGGGGGAACCCTCGGCGTACGCATGGTAACCAAATTGATGACCTGCTGGAAAAAGGCCAGGTCAAAAGTACCCTTAACCGGCGAGCGTGTATGAAAGCACTTATGAAAGTAGAAGAAGCGAAAGTGGTATGCCAGGATCGTAGCAAGTGGAAAACCATAGTCTCTGCCTACCCCGATGGGAAACAGGCGTGATGATATGTATGTATGTATGTATGTATAAGCGTACCCCTTTTGGAGCCCGCTTTGACAGAGGGGAAAGTCTCAGTATGGTCTCCCCTTCCGATAAAAGTCATAGATCGTGATGGTACAGTCAAATAATTTGTATTTCATTTCAGGTGGACGCTTGCATAGAAGAATACGAGAATCTCAACGTGTGGCAAGTGAACCAGGTTAGAACGAAGATCACCTTCATGTGAACACAGCATTATATGAATTGTGGATAACTGTGTTAGTTATAAGTGTACCAGTGTGCCTGATAGACTACTCTGTTGTAAGCTGATGACTCCGATTTATGTTCAATAAAGTGGTTTTTTAATATTTCTTATTTTTTCTTTATCTACTAAAAGAGGAAAGATTTGTTATCAATAAGCTCTGAACGTATGACATTCTTTCGCCATTAATAAGTCGTAATTATACTGAATCGACATAGGCTATGTATCTTGCCACTGTCCAAGGTAGTGGAGCAGTAATAACGAATGTAAAAAAAAATAGAGCATATTTCCAAAATGTCCGTTCGCACGGTCTTCTGACGGTCTACTTTTTTTTTTAAAGTGTGCTGGTGTGGGTGTCAATCTTATTTCCTATGATTTGGGTATTCCTTTTGGGTTCATTGGAAGGGTTTGCTGGTAGGTACATGTACATAGTAGACTCAATACCAAAATAATTTAGGATAATGTTAACCAGCAACCAATATTGGGTCCAACTAGATCGATTAAATAATAACTTGGAATGCACCGTCTATCAACACCAACAAACATTGGCTCCCGATTGGCTACATTTAGCGTCCCCGCTGTGCGTATATATTGGGTGTAACAAAATTGACTCTCCAAATTTCGTCACGTGACGTGGCATCAGTCTAGAAACATCACAAAAATGATGAAAAAAAGTATCTCATGAATACTTTAACCGTAAATCCGTTTTAAAGGTCCTATAAATTTTTATTATCACCCTTTCTATCGCTACTGAGCGGCAGTAGAAAGCGACAACGACAGCCAGACGGGTGCTCCGTGTTTGTTTTGCCACGGTGACCATGTTACCTCGAATTGCCGCGGTACAAAACAAATTCTTAATGTGCGACAAAAATTTTTTTTTAAAAATTAAAAAATTAACCCTTTTTTTTATTAAATATTTGAATTTGATTTTCGATGCCAAGTCATCTCATGAAATTTGGAGAGGTAATTTTGTTACACCCAGTATAAGTCCGCGTAAGATAGCGCCCGCTCATACTATTTTCTCATGCAAAAAAGTTGTAAAGCTGGCGCAGCGATCGAGTGATTTTACGTGAGGTGGATCTCTAGATAGAGTATGTCAAGAGTCAAATTCTGACGGATGACGTGTGGTAGGTACTTACTTGTTTTATTTTTATACTAAGGTGGCAGACAAGCCTGCTTACGGCCCACCAAAGTAAAGTGCTGACCGTAGCCTTGTATGAAAGTATCTTGCAGAGGCGCTACGCTCGCGCTGTCGACCCTGTCAGAACCATCTGATTCACTTTTTGAAGAATCCCATACCTTCTGTAAGCGTTTAAGAAAACCGAAGTAGAGAGATCATTCCACAATCTAAGCGCCCACGCCTAGATTGGCTTGGTTTCGCGCAAGGAAGAAAGCCCTTATTGGACCTTACCGTGCTTGAACGAACGCTCTAGACGCAAGGTGTGAGGATATGGTACTATAGTGACGAGTTAGCTGACCGGATGAGTTTCTTACCGCCTTGCATTGTTCGACGTTAATGGTCATCCTATCTTATTGAATTCCGACCGTGATAGATAGATATAGGGCAGGGGTCGGCAACCTTTTGAGTCGGAAGAGCCAAAAATGCCGATTTTAAATTACAACATTTTTCAAGAGCCACAAAATCTTTGTTGGTCATACGAACACCCCCCCTCAGAAGTGGGATAAGACCATAGTACACGGAGAGAGACTGCGGACCAAGTGTGTCGCGAGCTCTGGGATCAAGGGCGTACCCAGAACTTACGGTCAGGTCATGGGCAGATGGTAGCCGTAGCGCACCATGTGGTTTTTGAGGATTTCCAAACGTAAAAAAAACAGGGTGATTTTGTGGCATTCTCCAAAATTGGTATATCCACTAAAACCATGGGGTGTTCCTTCTTGTCGCTAGTGTTGAGTTACAGAAAAGAACATGAAGGGCGCGTCTTAGGCCTCATTTACGGAGACGCGGTGCGTCGCGCGTTGCGATGAGCGGCGCGGCCCACACTGAATTCAAATACTACCCGTCCGCTCTAACTTTGCCGCTGGCGTAGAGGCGTATACCCGAATTTTTAATTACACGAAGTAAATTGACAGTAGCTAATGTCACTTCGTCATAGAAAATACGCAACATTGTATGGAGAAGTGACATTAGTTGCTGTCAATTTACTTCGTCTAATTAAAAATTCGACTTTAGTATGGAGCCAAACGGCAAAGTTAGAGCGAACGAGCAGTATATGGCGTTGTATGAGTGCGTTTACGGAGCAGCGATTTTAGACGCGTTTGTTTGAAATGGGGCGTTTTTTTGCGGCCGAGCCCGCGGATGGCACCGACGCGTCCCACGCGGCGGTTATCGCGGCGGCGCACGCAGCGGCAATTCTCGATGAAGCTATGCCCGAGGCGGAATCTTCTGTCATAAAACTAGTCGATTTGATCGGGCCAACGTGCGCCGCCGCGATGCCCGCCGCGTGCTTCGCTACACGCTTGAGGTTTCGCCGCGTGCGCAGCGGCGGGCACCGCCACTCTTCCCGTCTCGCTTCTCTATGAACGACGTCGTATATTGCTATAAGTTTGTGTTTAGGCGTGCAATGATGCATGCCGCTTCACGCGCCGCCCCACCGTAAACAGAAAAAACGTCCGACGCGCCGCGAGACGTCACGCCACACGCGACGCGAGATGCCCCGCGTCTCCGTAAATGAGGCCTAAGGGCGAGCGCCCACTGCTTTGCGATCCGGTGCGTTTGTTGTATTTGACAGCTTTTTCTTTTTTAATTTGGCATGGCTTCAAATTGAGAACATTGGTGAATGAACTAAAAACTGGATTCATAAAGGTCGCCTTACACTCATAATTAGCCGGATCACGAGGACCACGAGGGACAACTGACTGTTTCTCGTGGTCCTATTACGAAAACGGATGTCAATATTTTAATTTTGATGTTTTTTGCTTATATACACTTTTTCAATAGGTATAACATTAAATTTTAAAATAAAACAAATAAGGAAGTCAGTCTTCATTTAATTTATCGATTTTAATTTTTTGTCAATCTTCATTTGTTTTTCCAATTTTCACATGTTTCACTGATCTTCATTTGTTTTGAAAATTAGCGCATACCTAGTTATATACAGAATGTAGATAAAAAGTAGGGACCACGAGGGAGAACTGCTTTCTCGTGGCCCCACTATTTCGGCACACTAATGGTACCACGAGAAAACATGGGTAAATGTGTGTGCAACTGTACAAGTGTTCGTGGTATGATCGTGAAGTTAGAGCCGGATGTGATTTTTGGACGCGAACTCGAACACATGAATTTGGTGTATAAGTTGTGTGCATTAAGTTGCTCTAGCTATCAACTTAATGCATATTTAGCCACCAGATGACATTATTTTATCTACAGACTGTCGGATATGGTCTGGAAGCGAACCAAATCCGTGAGTCGCTCGATCCAAATCAGTGCGTGTATTGTGTTACAGATACAGGTTTTTGTGACAAATAAAGCTACCGATGTTGACGAGTATTGAATTTGTCTCTTCTATTAAGTAAGTACCAACCAATTCCTACCCTCTGTTCAGGACCTTACGGTTCCACTAAAGCATAACCTGGACAGGACACCCTTGGCATGAGCTCAATTTGAGCGTAGGCTCAATTGTAAAAAACTATATTGAGAGATTGCGGAACGCGAGCCTAATGCTCGCCTTGCGGAAATTAGGGTTTAAGGGGCCCCACTAACAACAAGACTCAGGGGCCCTAGTGACCTCACCGGCACGCGGTGCACCTTCCGAACAACGGACGACGCTCCGCGTATTTAGGTACCCACATGGTGGCCTAGGCTCCTATGTGGTACAAGGTGGTACAATATTGGTCCGGGGGGTACCACCGTGCAGTTGTGAAAAGCCCCCCAAGTAACCCAGCCCCGGTTGGGTTGCATTCGGGGTTCAGCAGCTGCACAGCCTGGCCCGGGGCGATGTTTGATGCAGCAGGGGGGGACCAGTAGGCGGTACGTGGTGCCTAGTGTGGCTGACGGATGTTGACCCCCCGGCCAGGGAGACCCGTAGAAACGGTCTTGCCGCTGGCTGCCCGTGGCATATTATAGGGGCCTAACAGGGACTAACCACCCTGGGAGGCTGCCCTACTAGGCCGCGCATTATCCCGATGTGGTCCGTCGTGCGGGATGGTGACCGGAAGGGGACCCGGCGGCCATACCCTTCCGTCCGGCGGGTCGACTTCCTTCTAAACACACAGTCATAGATAAAGCTAAGCCCCTACGCCTTGTCACTCACTGCTGCAGCAAATGTCGCTCCGTCTTCACGTCTCCCTTTAACCCAATCATGGCAGCGCAAAATAAAAATAGAGGTTTCACAGCGGCCGCTGCGACCATTCCCCGAAACGCACTATTCGAGGTGGAATTCGCTAACATCCGCGGACTCCAAGCCAACCTCGACGCCGTCTTTCATCATCAAGAGACGGCACGGCCTGCTGTGATGTTCCTAACGGAGACGCAAACACGCCGCCCTGCCGATCAGTCGTACCTTTGTTACCGGCTATATCATCGAGGAACTATTTCGAGATAAAGCCGGGGTGTGCGCGTTCGTTAGGGCGGATGTTTGCTGTCACCGGCTGCGCTGCCTTGAGAACCCTTCCTTCTCCGTCTTTTGGCTGCACGTAGATCACGGCTCTATGATTCAGATCTACGTCTGTTTCTATCGACCCCACACAGGGACAGCTGAGATAACGAGGCTGTATCAGCACCTCAGCGAGGGGGCGTTCGCTCTCTCCCATGGTCTGACCCAAATGGTACTCGGGATTACGCGCATACCGGACAGGTCAGACCATGGACCCGCCCTCCTGGACTTACTGCTGACGAGTAATCCAGTACGAGAATACTTTGCAACCATCCCGTGGATTTAGCGCTGCTTTGCAGAGAGGGCTTCATCGGAAAGCGCCTCTGCTGTTGCTGGTGAGATAACATTAGGTATGGAATACTACATTCCATACACTGATGTCGCCAGCATCCGCAAAGCCCGCCCCTGGTTCGCGGGTGAGTGTGCCGTAGCCTCTCAGCCAACACAGGCGGCTTACCGCACCTGGATCAGGGCTCGGGCTGTGCGCAACCCGAATGTGGCTCACCTCAAGGCAGCGTACAACATAGCCACTCGGTCGAGTAAGAGAGCTATCAGGAGAGTGGACGCCCAGCGCGTCACGCGGCTTGATCAGGAGCTCACGTCACATCCGACGGGCAGCCGTGGATACTGGCAACTGGCCAAAGCCGTGCAGGCCAACTTTTGCAAGCCCTCGCTGCCGCCGCTGCGCTATTCTGACGGATCAGTGGCTCACAAAGCCCAAGAGAAAGCTGAAATGCTGGCCAATCTCTTTTCGGCTAGCTCCCGGGTTGATGACTGTGGCAAGCAACCTCTCACTTTCGCAGACTGTGGAACCACGATGCCGGATATTCATATCCAGCAATGCGATGTGCGGGGTGCGCGGCAGCAGAGATGCCACTCATACACAGTGGAGAGAATTTTCGCTAGAACCCAGCGTTATAAAAGACGTTCCTCTGTCGAACTATAAAAACATGGAACGACCTGCCCGCTCACGTTTTTCCCTCATCTTACAATCCCGGGTTCTTGAAGAGGAACGTGAAGATGCACATCACAGGGCCGCCAACTTGAGGGCCACTGTCTAAAGTCTTAAGGACTGTGACATTGGCCCCCAATCGCTAGATGCACCACGGCTTACCATCAGGTTGGTGGCGACGTCAATTTGGCGAGCTAAATAAAAGAAAAGGAATCTTAATTAAGGTGAGGCGGTTCTACGCGCCGCATCAGAGATATTTGCCTGCGTCGGAAAATGTTTTCACCTTTGGAATGACACCGCGAGGTACTTACTCGTCACGCTAGGTGCTATGCAGAGATGTGCTGTCCAATACGATTGATGGTCCTGATGTGATGTAAAAGCCCCACGAACACTTTTACACACATTTACCCGATGTTTTCTCGTGGTACCACTAGTGTGACAAAATAGTGGGACCACGAGAAAGCAGTTTTCTGTTCTACTAAGTATGTCCTGTTTTCAAAATAAATGACGATCGACAAAACAAATGAAGATCTTTAAACAAAGAATGACAAAACAAATCAAGATCAGTGGAACATGTGAAGATCAGAGAAAAAAAATTAAGAATTACAAAAATTTATATAAATAAAATAATGAACACTGACTTTTTTAGTTACTTAATATTAAATTTTAAAATTTATTTTTAATGTTATACCTATCTAAAAGTAGTATATAAGCAGGTAACATCAGGACCAAACAGTTGACATCCGATATCGTAGTGAGACCACGACACGAGAAACAGTTCTCCCTCGTGGTCCCACTAGTGGTTCAAAATAGTGGGACCACGCAAAACACCGACATTTATTCGATATCCACCTCGCGATTCTCACGAAAGTGTGAAACGGCATTATGCCGGCTAAATAAGCGTGTAAAGCGACCTTAATGAATCCAGTTTTTAGTTCATTCACCAATGATCTCAGTTTATAGCCAGGCCAAATTAAAAAAGAAAAAATGCAAACGCACCGGATCGCAAAGCAGTGGGCGCTCGCCCTAAGACTGCTGTCATAAAACTCCCGTCGTCGTCGACCACGCGTACACTTTTTTTTTCTAGAATTTGTCCCTTTGAGATAGACAGGCGCAGGTTGTGACTGCCTGCTGTTGAAATTTTTCAATCCGCCTAAAAAGGCCTTCAACTTGGCTTAACGACTTCCATTTTACTGGCAATCGGGACCATCGCTCGGCTTAACGTGCCTTACGAAGCACGGAAACGCTCAAATAAATGTCACAAAGTGGTCACATAGACGGTCACCCATCGAAGGACTGACCATAGTGAAAGTTGTAGAACACTGAGTCCTTCTTGTCGCTATTGTTCAGTTACAGGAAAGGTAAGCGTACAACTTCTGCAGTCCAACATGCGCTGCCTGCAACAGGCTGGACTCTGTGGGGTCTAAGAAAAATTACCCGCCGAAACTTCACTTCACTGGCCCGTTGCGGACATCGCAATAGAAAGAAAATGGTGCTCCAACTGGTCCGGCCAAACTGGTGCTCCATATAACGCTTTCGAGCACAAAACACCACCTATACGCGTGGTTGCTTGTTTCTCTGCTAGTAAGGCTGTTGTAGTGTTTATAAAAATGAATGTTTTGATAATTGTGGGTGTAACTAAAGAGCCGCAGCTTTACTTCCAAAGAGCCGCATGTGGCTCGCGAGCCGCGCTTTGCCGACCCCTGATATAGGGCAAGGGGCGAGTAGAATTAAGTAGTTTTAATAAATTGTATTATATTTAAAAATATAGTTTATATGTTGAATAAAGTTTAAGGGGCGCGTCCGCAAAATGGACATTTAGGATTTTGGAAATATTCAAGAACTTACTTCATTAAATGACACTAAAATGGAACCTTAAATTCTTAATAGATGAGACTACATTAACAACGTACGCTTTTTACTAAATAATTATTAATACATAGGTACCTACGTATCATACATAGAAACAACCTGCTTGTGTTATGGGTATCAGATCACGGATATTCATAAATTTTTCAATCCGCCTAAAAAGGCCTTCAACTTGGCTTTTTAAATACATATGTACCTATGCTTTTTAAATACATAGGTACCTACGTATCATACATAGAAACAACCAGACTCTTGAGACAAACATTTATGGGTCACACAAATTTTTGTCTCCGGTGGGAATCGAACCCACGATCTCGTATCCGCAGTCGCACACTTCGACCTCTAGACCAACGAGGCCGTCAATTTGTCAGACACATTCCTGAATATGATCCAGATAGACTTCAAATGCTTCTCATTCGTTAACATTTACGACAGTGATCAAAGTGATTAGTGCCCCAGAATTCGCACCCATACCAGAGTGCTAAATGTCAGAAAATGGACGTATAATAAATCAAATTTAACATTTTATTGCCGTACTATAAAACCCATTAAAATGTTGGCAGACACGGGTTTTTACATACAAATATATCTAACATACCTACCTATTTAGATTTGCCCACCATGTTGTAAAATATAAAGTCGAAATTGATTTATTGCAAGTCTCGTAGGTAAAAAGAGTTTGTTCCAATTACTGGGTTTAGCATTTTACAACCGCCAGTTCTGTTGAACCACGAAATGAATAATTAATTAATTAGAATTAGGTTATTTATTACTTACCGATCTTCTGCCTCGGTGGCGCAGTAGCACTACCACAGTGGTTCCTCTACGGACCTATACAAGCTACTGTCATCGTGCTGAGGTCTCGTGGTTTCAAATCCCGGGTCGAAACAATATACCCTACCAGTAGCTTCTCGCCTTTGAAGTCTGCGAAAATGCCGACATCCTCTAGACAGTGATGCGTGTAGGGTTTTTTTTTTTTTCACACATCTCTGCCGTGGGCAAAGGCAATTTACACACTTTTTAATTAATGACATCATATGATTATTAATCTAGCCCAAATGGCGTTTCAAATCAGATTTTAATTTAATACCGTATAAGTATGAAATGGATTCGGCGGCCCGGGAAACCCCAGCCCCGCGCGGTAAGCAGTGCTAGGACACGATGCTAGCGCATCCCGGGCCCCAGGCTCCATCTCATACCCGCGTTTATTCTATTGCATACCTGTATTCATTCTATCACTCACATACATTTGTAGTATAGCATACACTTTTAAGTTAAGTCCGATGTAAATTAATATTCATTTCTCACAATCACATCAACTATCATTTCTTTGTCACAATAACATTCCTTTCTAATTATCACAAACTTGTCTTTCATACAATCACACTATACCTTTCGCACTTGCACAATGCACGCATTAGCTTAAATCCTTTCTTTCATTAACGCAATACTTTCATACTAACTTGTTAGCTTTCATCTCGTTCCTTACCGTCAATCACACTGTATTAATAATTGACTCGCACCCCATGAGATGGGAGGGGTCAGTTTAGCGCATAACACTTCTCCGGTCCATATACAGAAACAAATAAAGAAGAAACAAAGTAAATAAAGCTACTTAATAGCAAAGAGCAGGCTCAGTTGAAAAAGAGGTTTTTTTTTTTTTTTTTTTTTCTTATCTTCTCCTTCACATATAGCAACACGCTGTAAGGCTTGCCTTTTTTTTCCCCTCTTTCAGTACGGATCGTATTATACTTCATTTAATTACTAGGTCTACAAGTACGATATATATATTTATTCAAAAAAAAGGAATTCTATGAAATTATCTATGATAGCATGTATGAAAATTAAGGCAATTGCCTGACTTTTTTGTTGCCATTTTTCAGTGTTGATAACGTATCAATAGTTTTCATATATCATTGGTCTTAACACATACCATCAATTTTGTTACAGTCAATATTCATCATAATATCGATTAACAAAAATTTTCAGCGCTTGTTTCTCAACAATGCTGCCTTCACAATTTTCTCTCCATACTTGAGAAATGCCGCTTGATGTTCTTTAAAAAGACCATGGAAATTTTCAACCGAGACTTCTACCCCAGTGACCGTCTCTAGATCCACCCAGCAGCGTGCATGGGGCAGTCCTGTAGTAAGTGGACGACCGTCTCCTCCACCCCGGGCTCGCAGGCACACGATGGGTCCTCCTTACACTTGAAACGTGTCAAGTATTCGGAGAACCCACCGTGCCCTGTCAGCAGTTGGGTTGTGGTGCCGGCGATCGTCATCTTCCGGACGACACTGTGTGCCTCCACTGCGCATGGGAGGAAAAGCTTGGTGACGGAGGCCTGCTCGCCCTCACCGTACCTTTTGTTCCATTTGTCAAGCGTACCCTGTCTCAGAGTACGCTTCACAAATGAAACAGGGTACAGTCCGTAGTCCGGTGCCTTCTTCAGCCTCAGAGCCGCCTCCTAGGCGAGCTGGTCGGCTCGCTCACTGCCCTCCAACCCCGCGTGAGCCTTGACCCAGAATAAGGAGATTTCCTTACCCTGGGCCATGCCTTTGTGAATGGCGGCTCTGGCTTCAACCGCCAGGGGATGGAGAGCATGACGGTTTATGACCGTCAGGAGAGCGGCTCTGCTATCACTGAAGATGCCGAACGTGGACGCGCCTCGCCTGAGGATCTCACTGGCCGCTTTGCATAACGCCAGGAGTTCAGCCTGATAGACGGTGCAATAGGGCGACAGAGCAAGTTTGAGTGCCTTAATTTCGGTCCGGCTATCCCAAAACGATAGTGCGGCACCGACACGGCCCTCAATCTTGCTCCCGTACGTGAAGATGCGAATCACAAAACGATTCGCATCCTCCAGCTGCCCTTCGTCTACCAGGCTTGTGAACCCCAATGGCGCATGCTCCGCGGGGTGAGGTGGTTCAGGGATGCGTGTAGGGTTATCACTAATATACAATATCTACTGATATTTGATGACATTGATGATCAATAGCTGATTTTGGGTAGCCTCAGAATAGTTCGGGCGGTAGAGTCAGCTACGGCGTCCTTATGTGTGCTTACGACTGCCGAGGCAGCTCTCAGGCGCCCGAAGCCGCCCGCCCGACGCAGCTCTCGGGCGCCCAAAGCTGCCCGAGCCGCAGTGATGCCCACCGATAGTGGGCGCTGGGCCTAAATGTTTGATTTGGCGGTGCATGTGACGTACATGCACCTCGCTCGCCATGTTCTGTAAATTCGTAGGGAAACTAACCGAAGAGACATTGTAGCAAAGTTATAACAGATAGCTAGTTGACATACGGTTACAGACCTTAAACATAACTATACTTATACCCATAGATTTAGAATGTACAGTCACCTTCAATATTGCATGGGCCCCTTAAGATCTAAAATCCCATGCACATTTGAGTCCAAATTCACAAAAACTCTACTAGATGAACAGTGTCAAACTGAAGACGAGACCAAAAATGAAAGATCTATGTGTGGGTTAAATAGTGTTGTTGAATGGTCACACCTAGGGAATGCAATACCGGGATACCGGGATCCCGAAATACCGGGATCCCGCAGTATTTTTGCGGGACCAGTCCCGCACGTAAATCGTGCGGGATCCCGCGGGATTAGCGGGATTGTGCAAAGGTAAACGCCATGTGTTATTCTGTAAGCGGAAGCGCGCAAACTGATTCGGTTTGAGTATTTTTTTTGTAATTGTGACGTAATATATAGACTAATAACGTACTTTTTATTTGATTTTAGTGATTTAACCAGGGAGATTTGACTCTTCTTGTACTATAAAAGTATTCAATTATCTCGTACATTGCTTGCTGGCTATCTGACATGTAAAGTTAGGAGTCGTTGGCAGACAAAAAATTTGACATGCTATGTTTTCTGCGCTTCTAATAATTTGCCGTAGCTATTTTATTACTTATATGTATATCGGTTTAATAATCTCAATACAAAAGTAATATTAAATAATTTACTTTTCCTTGTGCCCCGCGGACTCAGTGTTCTGTAAAAGATCACTGCAGTAAGTTACATTTACTATGGCCGGTCCTTAGATGGGTGACCACTTTGTGACATTTATTTGAGCGTTGCCGTGCTTCGGATGGCACGTTAAGCCGTTGGTCCCGTTTGCCGGTAAAATGGCAGCTAAGTCAAGTTGAAGGCCCGGCTCGTCTCATCTCATAATGTCCTTTTTTCGAAATGTCCTTTCTCATAATATCCTTTTATCGAAATGTATTTTTCTCAAAACGTCGTTTTCGCGAAATGTCCTTTTCGCAAAAAATCCTTTTCGCGAAATGTCCTTTTCTCAAAATGTCCCTTTCTCCACATATGTGCACTACAGGATTAGCCCCGCTCGATCCGATTTGATAGGTAAGGTTGGGTTATAAAAAAATAACCACGAAGGGAAATGCGAAAGCTTCGCTGCGCTCCGCTCCGGCCTTAGCCTTCTAACCTAACCTATCCAAGTCGGATTGAGCAGGGTTAATCCTGTAGAGCACATATTTTGGGAATGGGAAATTTTGAGAAAAGGACATTAGGTATGAGATGAGACTAGACCATATGCCTCGTCCTGCCTACCCCTTCGGGGATTAAGGGGGTGATTATTTTTCAGTTCTAGATGGATGTATGATACAGAATTCTATTCTTTTCTCAATGACTTTCAGAAATATGCGGGATCCCGCAAATACCAGGATCCCGCGGGACTGAGATTGCTCAGTCCCGCAAATACCGGGATTACAATCTTGTTGCGGGATTGCATTCCCTAGTCACACCTATGTTATCGATAAAAGTATCTGTATAAATGGATGGAATGGAAATGAAACTTCTAAGCACACAAAGTGCTTAGAAGTTTCATCTCCAACTTCTTGTTTTGGGGAATAAATTGTTAATTTGAATGTAATCGACTATGAAAAAGTAAAAATGGGATTATATGGGGTAACTCGTAATATTAGAATTCTGTAGTGATTTTACGAATTTTGATTCAGTGTGTGAATGTGAAAATACACTTTTAACATGTAATTTATGGCATCGTACATTGCATTGTTGCCGTACATATATATTTTGCCAATTGAATTTGAAAGTTTACTAAAAATCCAACTCTTATCGTAATACTAAACCTAGAAACTCATTTATTATTGAACCCTAGTAACAATAAAAGATATTACTCGTAGATTTTTTTAAATATATTAACCTCGCCAAATTGACGTCGCCACTGATGGAAACTAATGGAAAGCCGTGGCGCATCTAGCGAATGGGGGCCATGCTTACAGCACACAAGACTTCTGACAGTAGTCCTCAAGTTGGCGGCCCTATGATGTGCCTCTTCACGCTCCGCTTGTAGAACCCGGGATTGTAAAATGAGGGAAACACATCATGTGCGGGCAGGTCGTTCCAGGATTTTGTAGTTCGACAGAGGAACGATCTTTTGAAACGCTCAGTTCTGGCGAAGATTCTCTCCGCTATATATGAGTGGCACCTCTGCCCGACGTGTTGTTCGGAATCGGAAAGGAGATGGTGGGATCAGGTTGAAGAGCTCTTCAGAACATTCGCCGTGATACATTCAGTAGAAGGCAGCCAAGGACGCTATGGTTCTTTGCTGCGCTAACGGCTCGAGGCTTACCGTCATCTTAGGACAACCTATAATTGAAATCGGATAACACGTCTCTGCATAGCGCCAAGCGCGTCCAGTAAGTACCTCGCACAGTCATCCCAAAGGTGAGAACAGTATTCGACGCAGAGGCTAATCTGCGCCTTGCACAGCAAACATCCCGGTGTGGCGTGGAGTACCTTAAGTGAAGTAAAATTATAAAAATTCAACTCAAAATGGATCACAAATTTTGGAAATATTATATTAAAATAGGCACAAAACCCTAAAAAAAAGGTTAAATAACACAGTTCGAGTAAAAATCAATCATATTTATAGTAAATTAAATCCAGATAAGTTTGTTTGTAGCAATGCCACTATAATGAACTATCGACATCCTTATCAATACCTACCCATGACTATTTTACTGTAAACAGCCCTTTCTATTTCTGCCTTATATATCCTCCAAAAATGCATTTACACATTAAATATTGTGTTATGTATGAAGGAAAATGCATAATCTACGTTATGAGTTGGACTTTCAGTGAAATTTTACATCCAATTTGGCAAAATATGTACGTCAAAAATGGAATGAACGAAGTCACAAATGACCTGTTAAACGAGTCTTTCTTCGTATAATTGCGTTTTGTAATATCCTATTCACACACTAAACACGACAATATTGTTGAAAATATAAAATTTTCTATTTTAATCGTAAGATCACTACAGATTATTGGATATTATAAATAACATAGAGCCGCCATAGGATCCCAGCGGGCTCAGCGATTCAAAATACTGACATATGAGTAGGTACACAATTTGCTTTCTCTTTTCCTCTCGAGCTAAGTGCTATGGATAATGAGGTCTCGCTCGCACGCTTTGTATATCTATTGAGAGTAGCGAAAAATTCTAAATCTATGCTTATACCTGTCATTATTTCATTTCATAAATCACAGCTTACCTACCATTTTTAATGTGTTGAAATTCCTTATCGAACTAGGTATATACTTACCACACATTTCCCTACCATTACCTACGGACGGCCGGGAGCTCAGGGCAAGCCCTCGGAAGAATGTCGTAGGATAGGATATATCACAGATCACCTACCTAATTAGGTACATTTTTTCAGTAGGTATATGATCAACAATTTTAACCATCGCAATGGCTAATGAAAAAAAATGAGACACAAAATAAGATTAGGTACTTAACCCAAAGGTAATTTCAAAAGCCACCATCAATTTAATAATGTACCTAATAACTTGTTAGGTATTTTACAATAGACTGGGAAGTGGGAGATAGCAAAGAACTTATACTTCTAACAGATAGTGCCTTCTTTCAACGTAGGTATCTAATAAGCTCCTTGAAAACAACGCTTTATCATAAAACTATTTCACAAACTTCACAAGAAACGAAACGAAGCCGTTAACGAAGAAAATAAAACGAATTCGTGCATTATTAACAACGATCATTTATTTTAAATGTAAAGCGAAGGCCATTTAAAAAGTTTTATGCGTTCGCGAAGCGAGTGTCAGCTAGGCACGCTCGTTCTGTTTCCGCCACTTGCTATGAAATGGAACATTCAACATAGTTCTTGGTAATACTTCTGAAATACGCTGAAATTAATGATATTTACTTTTAAAATGAGGTTACTTGGTAAGAGTAGCATTCTTCCCATCACATAATTAAACCCTTTCGGAATTTTAAGTAGCCTGAGATGAATATTGACAATTAGGTGTTCCAAAATAGATACCTACTCACGCATGCTTCTCTGTGTGTGTTTATTGGATGCTGCTGTTTTTGCCTCAAGAACTGTCGTAGTGAAACCTACAGCCTCGCTGCTCTTCTGGTTTGTTCCTTCCTTCCGAGGGCGGGGTTCCCGACCAGTGGCAGTTAGGCAGTGGTAGGGCGTGTCGGTAGGAGTCCTGCATAGCAGTCATGAGGAATTTCCACGCTTAAAAAAGAAATTTAAAAAATTGTAGTAGCTTTCAGCGCACTTTCGATACTGTCCTACGACTACTAGGTACTAACTTACTTACCAACATTTTAGAATATTCTAAACCTAGGTACCATTGGAAAAGTCGATCCAACGATTCTCAAACCACGAGAAATAAAATAGCATCATCAAATATGTGGGAAATGTACTTTACAATATTATATCGTTGTAAGTTGTGACTTGTGACTATTAGCACCTATTAGGCTTACCTACATAGGTATCGTACATTTCTAGTCCAAAAAGTCCTTATGTTAGACTGCGGACAGACAGACGGACGAACGGAACCTTAAAGTAGTACCGTCATAACATTTTTTTTCTACTTATCTTAGTCTTATTCTAGTAATTAAAGTCCCATAACTCACTAGGTAGGTACGTACTCATTCTGCTATCTAAGCCCATGACTGCGAAAATCTCAGTCAAACTTCACTGAAAGAAAATAAATAAGTACCTACTTGGGTACCTATTAACGATTACGCAACTAAACAGTTTTCTTTTCAAAGGAGTTTTTCAACAGTTACGCCAATGATTAATGGTTTGGGGCAAAACTTTTACTTACTGCGCACGTGTTTAAGATACACCTGGTACGGCACTTCGCGAAGGTGCCGCGATTGCTCAAACTGCCTCCATGCAATATTTTACCTTTAAGGGTAGTGTTATTTCTAGGGCAAGGAAAATTATGTTGCATTTCTTAGAAATACGGAAGTATGTCGGTATGTTGGTGCACATATTTTTCTTTCTTTTACGTGCTTTTATGTAAGTAAGTATATACTTATCTATAAACTTGGTTCGGTATTTTTGTGTTGGTATATCGTATGAAGAACGCTTTCAGCCAAACCATATCAAATGTCAGATTGTCGAGTAGATACCTACCTACGCAATTCCACGGTAATGTTATGTACATTACCGTGGTGCCTACATAGATTTAGTCGTTCCAGCAACAATAGATAGGTACCTATAATAATTTCTATCTGCACACTGTCCCCGTGTCCAGAGTTTCCGGCGTCTCATTCAAAAAGCCACGCTGTCTTATTTATATAAAACTAACGAAAGTCTCGCAGTTTCACCTGCGTAGTTCCCGTTCCCGTGGGAATGCGGGAATAAAATATAGCCTATGTCACCCGCAAATAGTGTTGCTATTCAACAGTGAAATAATTTTTCAAATCGGTTCAGTAGTTTCGAAGCCTATTCGTGCAAACAAACAATCAAATCTTTTCTCTTTGTTATATTTGTATACATCGAAAAACCGGACAAGAGCGGATCGAGCTCGCACACCGAGGGTTCCGTACAAATTATTCACGGAGTCTCCCTTAATTACTTAGTTCAGTATTTTGTTATTACGGTTTTTTTTAATTTATTTATTTAGGCACACAAAACTTATTACTACCCGTTCGCTCTAACTTTGCCGCTGGCGTAGAGTCGTATACCCGAATTGTTAATTAGACGAAGTAAATTGACAGTAGCTAATGTCACTTCGTCATAGAAAATACGCAACATTGTATGAAGAAGTGACATTAGTTGCTGTCAATTTACTTCGTCTAATTAAAAATTCGACTTCAGTATGGAGCCGAGCGGCAAAGTTAGAGCGAACGAGCCGTACAATCATGAAAGCTATGACTAAAAAAATACAGTTCTGTTCTGAATTGTAACGTCAACGTGCACACAGTAAAAACAATACAGAAAATACAACAACGTTTCATGTTATAATACCAACCCACACGTTACGATGTATGGTTACAAAAATAGGTACATCATCTGTAAAAAATTCAGTTGTCTCCCCTGTTCCACCCGGCACGTTTCCTGAGATACATCCTGGAGATGGAAACTGACAGACAGATGGACACCGCAGTCTCAGTAATGGTCGCGTTATACGCTTTGGGCACGAAACCCAAAAAGGAATCCTTTAAGCCGTGACATAGGTAGGTAATAGCGTTTGCACACATTGCAATTACCTCAAACAGTACCTACTCATATAGGTAGGTTCACATGGTATGCGATTGTTAGAAAGATAAACGTCTGCGCTTGAGTTATGGTGCTATTGTTCAACCTGAATCGTATGTTGTATGCCTCGTATGTAATGTACATACAGCCCGTTCGCACTAAGTATGACGCTGGCGTAGAGGCTGGTGTAGAGCCGCTGTAGGGGAGAACCGGCAAACTTAGAGCGAACGGGTAGTAGGTACGTATGAAGTGCTTTGTTGTGTCTGCATTTTGTCGGTCTGCCACTCTCTGTCACTGAGTGTGTGAATGAATCAGCTTCACATTGAACAAACGCAACATTTTGCAGTCTAAACAATATGTTGGCTTCGATTTTATACAATAGGTAGTTTACAAGATTTTCGACCTATTTTAAGATTAAGTAAAACTATGTGACAGTGACTCAGAATAGTTTTCAAGAAAAAAAATCGGTCAAGTGCGTATCGGACCCGCCCACATAGGTAGGGTTATGTACCAAGAAACGGTCAAAAAATCAGTTTGCTGTATAGGAACCCCCATTTTTTTTTATTATAGTATTTTTGTCATAGCGGCAATAGGCCTCTTCTGTGATCTGTGAAAATATCAGCTTTCTAGCTGGCGGACAGACAGACAGACAGACGGATGGACAGCAAAGTCTCACGAATCCCGTTTTTACCCTTTAGGTACGGAACCCTAAAAAGGATTGGATATTATAACCTATTCTTGTATTTCACTTGATATCGTATTATGAGGTTTACGTAAGTACATAATATCTACCCAAAATGATAGGTTCATTAAAAACCTAAATTCTGAAACAAAGATTTTGTCACAATATACCTAGTGATCAAATTGTTTTGCATATTGTGACTTCGCGGATCACACTTTAATATCTAACGTGCCTAATCGTAATCAGAAAATAAAAAAAACAAAAGTATACCTAGTAAATCGTGATCTTTTCAGAATTTAGTGGTTAAGTAGGTACACTAATCGCACCATCAAATAAAATTTTCAATTAAAAGTTCTAAAAGATCAATCCCAAACGTTCTGTCACTTCTTCAACAAAAAAAACAACCTTTTTTTAAACAAATCTGAATGGATACGCATTTCATTCGAACATTCAAACAAGCATTTTTATTGTGGTCTCAAATAAAAAGAGTTCAAACCGAGATCGCAGGATCTACAGCGGAATGCACGCCCCGGCGCTTTCCAAGGCTCTGTCGGCGTAAGCTCTTCAGGGGCATTCCTGCCGTCTTAGTCACATAACCGTAGGATTAGTACGAGATAAAGATTTTATCTCACAGCTCCGGGTAATTACAGTTGGATGACGTTCCGATGATTTGTGGCACCCTTCCTTGAACACCATTCAATGCAGGCGCATATTATCGCGTAGTGTGAGAGTTTTATTAGAATTTATGGTTCGGATTCCAGTTATAACTTTATTTTTTTGATATGAGCGGTGAGGCTGTGGATTATTGACTGTGGTCTTCATCTGATGTAGATACCTTAGTAGTCTAGTTTAAAAAAAAAGGTGTTTTGGTAGCAAGTGAGTAGGTACCTACCTACCAAGTTATTTTGACCTATAGTTACGTAGTAACTATCTAGTAATCTGTGCCTATAGGTCCAAGGTGTTTTACCGATCTTCATTTGTTTTGAAAATTATTTAATTACTTTATACAATTTACCTTTTAGATGTTCTTTGTGTACCACAACCTATAATGGACCTTTTCCACTCACATGTCCTAAAAGATCCATTTTTCATAAAAAATACTTTAAGGTATTAAAGTGGACATCACAAAAATCCATGATGGATCTTTTTAATGGATTTTAGTGGACAAAGGGGGCCTTTTATATCGTGTGAAAATTCTACCTACATGGATGCTATGCCGGATTCCTGCAGACTAAAACCACATAATGCCAACAGTTTATGGCCGGGACTCCCCTGATCAACGGACCGCGCAGCACCCAATCGTAGCCGATGTTCTATAGGAGCGGTCCTAGAACCGATCCCTGTGGAACACCACACGATACTTCTCGCTGTCTTGGCCCTAGTCAACTCGGCTAAGCTATTGGCCGGTGTGTTCAGTGTTTTGTTTTGACCTCATCCGTTAGCAGGTGCACCACTTGCAGGCGAAGCTTTCAATAGCGTCCCATTGGGCTTTTCAAAATTACGCTACTGATAAATTCATTCAATTGACAGGAGACAAAGAGCTGAAGTTCAGTTCTGAAAAGTACCGCTGCAATGGCAATTGGCTCTAGAATTCTAAGTCTAGGCTTTATTCTTATTTTTAGTGACCGAATTATTTGCTTTTGTATCTAACGAATAATAAAGAATAGAATTAAATCATCGGCCAAATGTTCTTAAACTATAAATAAATAGGTAAATTTATATTGAGTTAGCATTAAGTACCTACTTGTTGCTATTAAAAAAAAAAAATGTTTTTGGACAATTTGAACAGGCATTCCGCTTCGACCGCGTGACATTTGGTATCCGTTCCCGCTTCCCATGGGAACTTATTCTATTCTACTATACAGGATGGAATTTAAAGACGGCAGTTGGAGGTAAAGTACCCTTAATATTAATACTAGCAAGTTTTGCTGAAAGGAAACATTCCTTTATTTTCAAGAGTAAGTAAAACCGCATTCAAACATTTTTGGAAAATCACCTGCTTGAGCCAGGAATCGAACCTGCGAGTGGTGGAAAAAAAATACCTGTATTTTTTGATACTAACCGAAGGAGTCTTCAATAAGGAACAATTTCTTTTAAACAACATAGTATCTTAAATTAAAGGAAGATCAAATAAGATACGTTTTTATTGTAACTTACTCACTTTCTAAAGAAAAAAAATTTGTCAAATTGAGAACCTCCTACTTTTTTTGAAGTTGGTTGGTTAAGTGACCGTCTTTAAATTCCATCCTGTATCTGACCTGTACCAAATTCGTTTAGTCGTAAGAACTTAGAAGAGTAAAAAACATCCACACATCCCCTTTGTCCACTAAAATCCATTAAAAAGATCATCCTGACACTGACACATCCACACTTTCATTTTTAATATCTATTATTAAGATATTCGGGGCAGTGGTTGGCCAGACGCTCCATCGTGGCCCCGAACCTAATCAGTTTGATAAACTTGGTGAAGTCCCAACAAGGCAACTCGCCCTGCCCGAGCTAAGCCCGTTGTGAAACTTTCTACTTGTGTAATTAAACCGCAAAATCAATCAATATTTCACATCTACTTGTAGTTTGCTAAACATTTTTAGGGTTCCGTTTCCAAAGGGTAAAAACGGGAGACTTAGCTATATACTGTGACTTCGCCATCCGTCTGTCTGTCCGTCCGTCACAAGGCTGTATCTCAGGAATCGTGATAGCTAGAGTGCTGACATTGTCATAGATGATGTAGGTATTTATGATGCCGCTATAATGAACAAATATTTACTATTATCTATACATATCATAAAATAATAGAAAAGTCAAAACTGTACATTGGATATATTTAAAAAAAATACTCGCTGGGTGCTCTACCTACATACTACATAGGATACTGAAGCCGAAAATATATTTAGAAAAAATTTTGTCTGTTTGCTTTGCTTTGTCCGGAAGGATCTTGAAAAGTACTCGACAGATTTGATTCAAATTTTGCACAAATATTAACTAGAGGTACGGTCTTATAGTAGGCTATATATTATCACGCTACCTATCATAGGGGCTAAGCAGAGAGCAATCGAATATGTAAGCTGGTAGATTTATTTAACTTTTAAACATTGCAAGAATATAAGTAAGACATAGGTTTTACACACATGGCTACAGGCTACATGTTATTACGCTAAATATTTTAGGGGCTCGGCAGATAACAATATGAATCTGTGTGTATAATATATGATAATTTTCACGCGTACGAAGTCGCGGTCAACAGCTAGTCAGAAAAATAATCATAAACGGGGCACTCGCATAACAAACGCGTTTCTTTGTTTGCTGTTTTTTGGTACGGAGCCCTCCGACTCACACTTGGCTGGTTTTTTATACAAGTCGGTCGGTAGGTAGAGGTCGAAGTTTGTACTTGATTAATTAGGTTACGGCTCTATTATGCTACCAAATATATCGATACTCATATTATAAAGAGGAATGATTTGATTGTTTGTTTGTTTGCATCGAATAGAATCCGAAAATACTGGACCGATTTGAAAAAATCTCACTGTTGGGAAGCTAAACTCTTCCCGGTGAACATAGGCTATATTTTATTCCCGTATTCCCTCGGGAACGGGAATTACGCGGGGGAAACCGCGTGACGTCCGCTAGCGGTTAATAAAGGTAACCATTCAAGTTAATAAGTGACGTTTATGAAGTTACCAACAAAACATTAAACAAAATTATTCTGTAGGTCCAGTTACAGGTTACAGGGTAATGAGATGTTATAGGTACTCTGGTAATGTTGAAGCTTGTTAGATACGGGGTGCGAGTCGACATGCCGCCCGCGTTGATTAATTAGCGCTCATAAATTGGGCAGAGATGATAGAGTGATAATGTCTATGGTTGGAATTCAACCTCTACTGTTTGTGAATATTGGAGCCGGCTTGTTTACCCTTACCGGTTGTGTGAGATTGATTACTCTATTAGTACGTACTGAAGGTACGGTATCTTCTCCAAATAACCAAATTAAATATAATTTGGTTATTTGGAGAAGATAAATAAAAATCATTTCTACCTTTTTGTGTTCATTGACTACGAATCCAAAAAAGGTAGAATTTAACAATGAACCTTAATAGTCCGGTTTTAAGGGACTGACATGACAACTCCATACCCACCAGGATCTCTTAAAAAAAAAATATTCACGGACATTTCACACAACGCTATCTGATCCCAAAGTAAGCTAGGAATAACCTGCTTGTGTTATGGGTATCAGACCACGGATATTAATACTTATATACTTTTAAATACATACATATTATACATAGAAACACCCAGACTTGAGACAAACATTTATGGGTCACACAAATATTTGTCTCCGGTGGGAATCGAACCCACGACCTCCAGCGCCGCAGGCGGTATCACTACCGACTGCGCCACAGAGGCAGTCGTCTCTGGTCTCTGGCTATGCAAAGGAGTGGAGTCTTGATGGTAAACAACAGAGATCACTTCCCTAAAGGCGAAGTAATTAAAGGCGGATGTCATGTAAATATCACTTATTTATTTATACTTTTCATACACATAATATTGGAATCCAACATATCGTAGCTCCCGTGGGACCGTAATAGTGTATAACCGTGGAGCTGCCCTTTACTATAGGATTCCATCTAGTTGCTTTCCTGGTCTCCGGATTCTTTTCTGGTTAAATTCTTTCCTAGTTTCGACGCCTCTACGCATGGCGGCAGCTAAAATCGAGGGGCCCCGGCGGCACTCTACTTGTGGCGCTAAAGCGGGAACTAAGGTCTGCCACCAAAATTAAGTATACAGTGATATCAGCTCTGGAGGTTTAGTGAGCGAATTGGGTTGTAAAGAGGTCCTTAGAGCGGAAAGCCTCAAGTTACATAATGGATCATCATTATCTGCAATATGCCGTGGAATTCTGTCCCCTTGTTTTGTAAGGAAGTGATGTGTGCCAAAGGTATGGCAGAGTTAGCTATAGCATTCACCCGTATTCAGAAACCGCGCTGGGCACCGGAGATTTCAGAATATTCCTCGTCCTCTGTTGTTTTTGCGACGGACTCGTCGCCGGTTTTGTAAAGTATTTTAATATCACGTCGGGATTTCTTCTCTTATGGCGTTCAATGTCATTGATTGTATTAGATATTCGATTACACCAATTTTGACATGTTTTAGGTTTAATATTTTCAAGTAAATTGTGTTCTGGACACCAAAAATTTCTTATACATGCAATGGCTAAACAATCTCTTAATTTTCGCAACATATATACAACTAAAAATTCTAAGGAATTTTCTTTCCAAAATGTATCAGAGTTTTCTATAATTTCCCAAAGAAACAACGTTTTTATGAAGTAACTGGCTAGTTTGTCAAAACCTTGAATATCTCGATACAACTTTAAGAGTTTGAGGGTACTTTTACAATTATCTTTCTGGTTCATATAAAACCGTTCTTGGTAAGGAAAAGCCAGTCTCCAACTAAAATCATCATCATTTGGTTTCGGAACAGCAAAGTAATGAGCAACGTTAGTCTCTTGAGCTTTAGTGAAGTCAATATTCAAATAATTTAGGCGGCTTTTGAGTAAGTTAGGAGGCAAGTGAAATTGTAAAGTCGGGACCAAATCAACATCGATGAAGTAGTTATCGTCTATATAAATAGTTATGGTAATAGCAGGGCCCGACATTTTATTGAGTATTCGATAAGTGTTGCCCTTTATTTGTAATATCCTTTTACCATCCCGTAATGGTAGTTTGTTTAATACAGTGTCCACAACTTTTTGCGTCAATGTGCGGAAGCGTTTAACAGACAAGCGAAAATTCGAATCGCACCAAAAGGCAGTATCCACAAATCCTTTCACACCGGTAGCAGGCATTCTCGATAGTCTTCGGAATTCTTCAGGCATTCTTATGCTTACATACGCATTTTTTTCAGACTCTAATATTATTTTGTTATAATCTAAAGGCATTGTAAGTAACACATTGAGGTCATATTCAGTTGGTTGGCCAACCCGTAGTCCGTCGAAATAGCTTCCTAGATATTCTAGTTTCGGTTTCATACTGTTAAATAAGTTGTTACATTTTCGCATTTCATTCAGAAGTTCTTCAAGCACTGTGTAAAGAATGATGTTATTTTTTTTCTTCTCCGGCTTTTTAATCCGCACGTGTTGTCTATTTATGTCTTGCAATATTTGTTCTAAGGTTCTTGGTTTCTGGACCTTTGATGAATTTGTCATCTTGCTGAAACAAATGGAAACCTATTAGATAGCCTAAAATGAACACTTAAAAGTAATGGCGCGTTGGGCCAAGGAAGCTTAATATGGGTAATCACGAACGTGTAGACGTAAAGGGTGTGCTCATCTGTATTTGGTAACGACGTGACGGCGCGGCGGTATAATTAATATCTAAGCACTATTTAAACTGAACCACTCTACACGCACCTAAAGGATTTTTACCGAGTACGAATTACATAATCCAATACGACCGCCACTTCATCAATCTGGGATCTGTAGTTAGCTTTCTTACAAAATCGTATCACATTTTGATAGGAAACATAGATATAAAAAAGAAAATCGTTTCGAATTTCCGTAGACGGAGAAGTCAGGTTCTAAAAAGGATTCGGCGCTCTGGGTGACATTCAACAAAAGATCAGTCTAAAACAAGGGTACTTACGAGTATTTCATTTGTAGACTACGAAAACGCCTTCGTCTCTATTAAAACTTGAGCATACTCGTACTTCTGGATGTTTTGCAGTGTTGTTACGATGACATATCGAAGTATTTGGTTTTTATATAACACCGCTACTATATTGCTGGTCAACTCAAGAGATCAACCTAAAGAACTGAGTAGAGGCGTTAAGACAGAGCGATGTGATATTCCCTAGATGGAGCTAAGTCCTAAACGTTGCCTTTCTACAAATCTTATACTCAGAAAATAGCTGCATGCTCTGAACTTGTTTAGTCAATACTTATATCTTTGCTTCAAGTATTATTACTTTACCTAAAATTGCTACGATTTTAAAATTAACGTAAATAGGTACATCTAGTATAGTCATTCAGTATTTTTACTTGGAAAGTTTTCCGGGAGTTTAGAAAATTGGTAATTTTATAGATTTTGATATGCTCTTTCCAAATTTCAACTTTGCCACCTCGTATGTTCGCCGCTCGCGCCGCCATATTGAAAAAATGGCGCCCAACAGCAGTTTTTTGATAATAACTCCTTTCCGACGCATTTTACAGGAAAAACATATCACACAAAATAAAAGTAGAGGAAATTTCCTACAATTTGTCATAATCTTTTTTCCCTAAAATTAATAGTTTCGGCGTAGGAGCGCCGTAAAGTTAATTCAATACAAGTTTCCAATCCTTTTTCCTTCACTTCAATAACTTCACTTTCTTGCAGTATATCACCACAAATAAAGCAGTTTACTTCATTAGAAGCCATGGCTCTGTAAATGCAAACGACACTGTGAAATGATAAACGTATACTGATGACTCAGACTAAATATTTCTATTCAGCTCAGCTGGGACCAGATGTTTCTTAGAAGGGAAAGAAGGGGCCTGACACAGAAGGGACGCATTCCATTTATACCTGCGGAGACATGACAGACTATAGTTAGCTAGGTTTTCATTCTATGGAACAATATTTAACCTTCGTATAATTTTTATAACTTACAAATCACAATATGGACAGTTTAAAGTAAATATTACAGGTTGGTGTGGATGTATAATGGTTTACAGCGCTCGTACGCCGAAACTATTGATTTTAGGAAAGAAAAGGTTATGACATAAATTGCAGGAAATTTTCTCTACTTTTATTTTGTGTGATATGTTTTTCCTGTAAAATGCGTCGGAAAGGAGTTATTATAAAAAAACTGCTTTTGGGCGCCATTTTTTTAATATGGCGGCGCGAGCGGCAAACTTACGAGGTGGCAAAGTTGAAATTTGGAAAGAGCATATCAAAATCTATAAAATTGCCAATTTTCAAATCTCCCAGAAAACTTTCCAGGCAACCTAAATTTTTTCGACCAAATGACTGTACTAATCATCAAAAGATTAAAATGTTCAATGACACTACCCAAGGTAGCCTGTGTAGTCTATGTTATGAAATGACTCTTATATCACAGATTATAGAACACGCGGCTTCTTCCGCGTGAAATTCGGTACCCGTTCCCGCTTCCCGTGGGAACATTTTCCCGGGTTGGAAAGTAGCCTATGTGTTATTCCAGTCTATAAGCTATCTCTGTACTAAATTTCAGCCCAATCCGTTCAGCCGTTACAGCGTGATTAAGTAACAAACATCCAAAAATCTTCACAAACTTTCACATTTATAATATTAGTAGGATGGGAAGATGAACCTCATTGAACAAGAAAGTAAGCCCAAGAAAGTAAATACTAAACTCAAAAGTGAGTATTGCATAGATAGACTCTCTAGAAGTGAATATATGAATAATGTTAAATGCGAAATTATTTGTTTTGTGTAAACAGTGTTTAGCTCTGCCATGTCTTAGTAGTCACTTTTGGAATTAGTTTTAGCCTTCTTGACTTCATTTTCTTGTTCGGTAAGTGTCATTTGCTTTTTTTTTCTATAATCTGTGCCAATACATGAATAGAAAATATAGATCTCTCGTTTAAGAAAATTTGACATAGGCTTCTTATGAATTACTGTTGGTTTCTAGCAGCCGAGAGTCTCTAGCGTTTCCATAATCATTCATTAGCTTTGAATTTTAACAAATATTATCTTTAAACTTTAGAAATTCTTCTTTTCGGACTTGGTTTTGTAAAATATAGTACCAATGTAGTATTTTTAGAAGTTCTAGAAATTGAGTCTCTTGCATCAATATTTACAGATGATTGCATCATACACAGATGGATTTGAAACTATGACTGTGGTATAGCAGACTATCAGACTATGACAATCAGAAGCTAAGATTTCACAGCAAAGATATTTACTTTTACTTTGAATTCTCATCAAAAATAAAGTTTTGTATGCAGCCTGAACAACATTGAAATAGATTTTATAGAGTTATCGGGGACATTTGGTAAGAGTGCTGGGACCCTTGAAGTAAATGGCATGCGGTATGAAGGGATACAGAAGATACTACAAGACCTTGGTATCACAAAAACCTTAGATAATAGAGGTATTTAATATTTCTATGACAAAAACATTATTGCAGACACAGAACATTCATCACTTTATCACATGTAAGCGACTGAAACATTGCTCAACCCCAGCTCACCTGAACAGAATTTATATGTTTAGTGTAGCAGCCGTCGTAATTATAATCAGAATGGTCGAAGATCCATTGAAGAATCCCTCTGCAATGACTGATTCTTCTTTTTATGACTTTACTCTAAAACTACTTTTAGCATATTACACAAAATTCACTTGTTTCTTTAGCCGTTGCGCTTTTAGTAGTAACTGGCCAATCACGAATCACGGTTATTTATAAGAGCTAACGAGGGAAATTGTCTGTGGACCGGGGCTTTCCCGCTTGCCATGAGTAAGACTCCGGCAGAATTTAATTATAAACAAAATGAACACCACAACAAACAACAATAACAACAGACTGATCAGGTTTGAGTGACATTAGTGACGAGTGACATTTATTATGACAGTGACATTGACTTCTTTTTTAAAAAAGATATTTAAAGCTTTGGCATAAAATCCATTAGCTTATTAGCTTATTTTAGATTCCCTTGAGAGTGCCAAAATATACATTTTTTGGCGGTATGGGACGGACGCACGGATACGGATGTACGGAAACCGTGGGCGAGTCCGACTTTCCGGCACGTTTCCAGCACGTTTCCAGCTCTTTTATTATTTGATTTGTTAGGTGGTCTGTTGCTCTTAGTTTTATGGTAAGGGGTCGTCCATTAATCACGAAACATCACCAGGGGGGGGTGGGGGTGTAGTGAAATATCGCGTGTATTTATTTTGAACAACAACTTTACAACCCTGAACATCGTGTCTCCCAAAGGAACCGCGCAGAATATCGGCATCAATCCAATCAATAAATTATGTCAGTATTATTTAAAATGGTACTATAGTTTTGGCGTGAAACAGAAAGACATAAAAGAAAATAAACAATTTTAGCTTCAGTATTGGACGTAATGGAAGTTACATAGAATATCCAGTAAAAAAAATATTGGAAAATGATTGTAAAATATATTCGATGTACAGATTTTTGACTCTCTATAGCCTTATGTTATATTCTAGACTAGCACGCAGCTCTGATCACTGGTGGACGAAGGTCGTGGTACACCAAAGCCCCTCTCCGTGTTCCGGAGATGCCTTCAGCGCCCACCCACTCGACTGCTCTCTACCCTCTCTGCTCTGCGCGAGAGGCGCTCGAGAGCGGTGCGATGCTGGCTTGGGTTTTTGTCAGCTCCTCGAGGAGCTCCAGGGGAGCCACCTGTCTTGCTCCCCCGAGAAGAGCCCCGGAAGCGCGAAAAGCTCCCGGCCGTGCCGACGTAAATAATCTTTGGATATCCTTCGGCCCGGCTATAGGATGAGGAGGAACACCGCGGGGTTTAGTGGATAGGGTGGTCCTTTTCCAGGACCGGGAGCCCCACATACTGTCCTGGCTGTCCCCGCAGCTGGGATGACGGTGCCCAACCGCATTCCCCCCGTGACCAAATAAAAAACGCCGCTTTGTCCACGTGGTTATCGATATTCGTGACCAATAGCATAATGATCGCCTTGAAATTCAACCTTGATTTTTTTTATACCACTAAAGTGGCAGACAAGCATACGACCCACCAGAATGACTGGCGGTCACCGCAGCCTCTGAACGTTTGCAACACCAGAGGCGCCACTCTCGCGCTGCCGGATTCTACCTTTGTCCATAACTTCGCTTCTATTTAGCCAACTGCGATCAAACAAACGTACGATTTGAAGCTTGACAAACTGACGCCTTCTTAATAGTTCCAAAATAATGAATATTATACACCAACACGACGGGAGTAAATGCGACGGAAAATGTATTGAAATATTAATACCATATCTCTCTCCATTATGTGACGCAAACGAAGATGCGCGGATCAGCTGGTATTCGTATACAAATCGTGGATAGATTATAGAGTAGTAATAAAATATATAAAATTAAAAAAAAATCTTTGTAGTTACTAAAGTCTATAAAATTAAAAAAAATCTTTGTAGTTACTAAAATTACACGTGATTCGGCCCAGGAGGTGAGGGGTAGTCTGAAACCTCACCAAGTATCACCAAGGGGGAGGGGGGGGGTCCTGAAAACGCCCAAAAAAACCTCACGAGATTAATGGACGACCCCTAAGTAGTTATACCTAATATGTTTTGAAATTGACTTAGGTAAGTACTTTTACCTGAGTTGTCCAAGAATTCAATAATCTGGGACAAACTATACAGCTAGATAGAAGCATCAGGGCCGTTGTTGACGGCAGCTGTTCTGAATGCATGGCCATAAACGCTGGAGTACCACAAGGCTCAGTGTTGTCCCCCACTTTGTTTCTGCTGCATATCAATGACATGTTGTCCATTGACGGCATTCATTGTTATGCAGACGACAGTACGGGTGACACATGTTACACGGGCCGTCCCGGTATCTCTCGAGCTGTAGTGGAGGAAAGTCGTGAAAAACTTGTGTCCGAAATCGAGGCTACTCTCTCTAGAGTGTCCGATTGGGGAAGACAAAATCTTGTCCAATTCAACCCCACCAAGACTCAAGTATGTGTATTCACTGCTAAGAAAACCCCATTTACTGTGGCGCCACAATTTCAGGGCACGTCACTCACCATCTCCGAAAGTATAGGGATCCTTGGTGTTGAGATCTCCAATGTCGTTCAGTTCCGAAGTCATTTGGAGGACAAGGCCAGGCTGGCGTCCAAGAAGCTCGGAGTGCTCAGTAGGGCGCGGCGGTACTTTACTGCGGCTCAAACACTGCTTCTCTACAAGTCGCAAGTGCGGCCGCACATGGAGTACTGCTGTCACCTCTGGGCGGGGGCACCTGAATACCAGCTTCATCCTTTTGACTCGGTGCAAAGGCGTGCTATGAGAGTTGTCGGCGATCCCATACTTGCAGGTTATGTGGAACCTCTTAGTGACAGGAGAGACTTTGCTTCTCTGTGTGTATTCTACCGGCTGTATAACGGTTTGTGCTCTGAGGAATTGTTTGACATGATGCCTACGGCTACATTCTATCATCGCACCGCTCGCCACAGACAGGGTGTTCATCCTCACATGTTGCATCCGGAGCGCTCGAGCACGGTTAGATCCGATAGGGGCTTTCTACCGCGCACGCTTAGGTTGTGGAATGATCTCCCTGCCTCGGTTTTCCCAAACGCCTACAGTATGGGGTTCTTCAAGAGGGGTCTTAGAAGGTTTTTACAGGGTCGGCAGCGCGAGTGTGGCGCCTCTGGTGTTGCAAACGTCCATAGGCTGCGGTGACCACCGGTACATCTGGTGGGCCGTATGCTTGTCTGCCACCTTAGTGGTATAAAAAAAAAAAAAAAAAAAAAAAGCTAGCTAGGCACATCCAACTTCGAGAAAGAGGTCACTCGTAGACTCCAACTAGGTTGGGCGGCGTTCGGGAAGCTACGAAACATGTTTTCGTCAAAAATACCTCAATGTCTCAAGAGCAGGGTCTACGACCAGTCTGTGTTGCCAGACTTGCCAGTGATGACTTACGGAACCGAGACGTGGCCACTTAAATTGACCCTAAGTGAGTGGCTCACTGTCACCTAGAGGGCTATGCTCGGAGTGTCGCTTCGTGATTAAAATTCGCAACGAGTAAATCCGACAGAGGACTCGAGGCACCGACATAGCTGAGAGGATCTCCCGACTAAGTGGCAGTAAGTAGATCATATGCACGCAGAACTGATGGTCGATGGGGCCGAAAAGAGTTGGAGTGGTGACTACGTACCTACCGGAAAATGCAGTGTGGGTAGGCCTCTCGCCAGGTGGACTGATGACCTGATAATGGTCGCGGGAGCCTGCTGGATGTAGGCGGCTCAAGATCGAACGTTGTAGCGATCCTTGGGGAGGCCTATGCCCTGCAGTGGGCGTCAAATCGGCTGTAATGTAATGATGATGATGATGTTGATGATGGAGTACTTGACTTTACTTATTCACGAAGCAATATACTTATGTCCACATTTCACCTCGTTAATTTTTGTCCCATGTATATACATACGAGTAGTTGGTGAGCCTATTGCCATGCCGTGTTGAAATGGTTTAGCGCAGGTTATGTAGACTGCCAGCTGGTGCTGTTGAAATTTTTAAGCCGCACATAAGGCATTCGTTCCCCCGACAGCACAGAGATTCACGCAGTGAATGTCACAAAGTGATTACTCTTCTGAAGCAGTGGTCGTTTACAGAACACTGAGGCTGCGAGTGTTCCAATTATTAAAAAAATGCTGCTATTAATTTGTGTGGTGCGTACGTCCGTCAACACTAATTGGTCGCGCCAGCGCTACTGTTACTCCCAAACGGCTTAGAAGATCCTTGCGATGAAGATATATTATTGTTGGGACATGGAAGGTTTTTAGCCACTTACGTCAACCGGAAGAGGGTTAAAAAACATCCGCTAACGGCAGAAATCAGAAATGCCATAGTGTGAACGTCTTAGTGCTGTTCTCCGAACGAGTTTATTTAATTTGAGTTGTATAAAAATAAAAATATTTATATTAAAAGTACAGAGCAAGCATAAATCTACTTAAATACCTTTAAATTTGGTTCCATCAGATGGCTGTTTCTTCCAGACGTAAAAACTACTGAAGAGATTTGAATGCAAATATCAATCATTCAGGAATTTTATTTGTGAACACTTTATTTATCTTAATAACTGTCGTATGTTTTTTTACGATTGGTGGAATTATAGGTAGGTACCTATTGAATATTGATAAGGGAGGTACATTCAAAAAAATAATTAGAAAAAGTTCGATTTTGAAAATCAAAGTGTCTCGTGCGGACACTAATTAGAATTCATAGGACATTACACTTAAAGAGCAAAAGTTTTGGAATGCACATTTACTTACACCACTAAAACATAATATTTGAAACCTATTAATTTTACAACCCTATTTAGGTACCACCTAACAATTTTCCCCCACCAACACAGAAACCATTAACGAAATGAAACGAAATAACCTCGAATAAGATAGATTATTCAGAATCTAGAGCGAATCGCTTTTTTGTTCAGTTGGTTCGAATCAAAAGTCCATGAATTAGTGATCGAATATCTTTCACCTTTCACCCCAAAGTTGAGGAAATTAATGGCGGTCCTCACCTGACAATGGAAAAGCATTTATAATGGTTAACTGGACCGTTCCTATGAATCGTAGTTTCCCTTAATGGAAGTAAAACATGATAAAGCATAAAACATGATTTCTTTTTTTTTTAACGTGGGGAAAAATCCTTCATAGATGCTATGCTGGACTCCTACCGAGTAAATAACCTCACGTGACGCCCAATAGCCTACGGTTGGGGGCCACGGGTAAGATCTCGGAAGGATGTCCCAGGACTCCCAAAATATGATATCTGGTATTTTCAACTAACTTTCAAAATGGCTTGTAGTTTTTAAATTTTGGAAATACCTAGTGTTTACCAGAAGGTGCGAGCGGCTTTGCACGCTAGTACGATGAAGACAGTGTTTGTTTAAAAATTCCATACACTTTCGAAATCATTATGAATAAATATTAATTTTAGGAGATGCATTCTGTAACACGTTATAGTTAATTATCTTACTTAATTATTTGCAGTACGTACGAATGAGGCCCTACCAACAACACAGACACAGGGGTCCAAGCCAGCCTCACCAGAGTGTTGTGCACCAGCTGATTGAACGAGGTCATGGCTCACTAACTAGGAAAATTCGAAGTAGAACCAACCCGTCTGGCCAGCGTGGTGCAGTAATGCCAAATACCTTCCCTGATATTATGATACCATCAAAAGAAGCGGTGATGCAAGAGCGGGAGCGACGTTTCCCTCCCGAGTTGCGCAGCCGACGGCAGTGTCGTCGCAGGCTGCTGTATACCTTATGACCTCCATGACCGAGGACCTAAGAACTGCATGTTGTCTGCTCGCCGTTCTTATAGAAACAGGCCAAGACGGTGATATGTCTCTTCGCCCTTCATAGTAGTGGGATACTGCTGGTGCAGTGGCCCTTAGTGAGGCTTCATGTAGACCTAGAAAGTAAAGGGAGTAGAACCTACTTTTCGTTCTTCAGTAATTACTTGGTGCTAAAGAACGAAATATTTCAATTGGTCCCAATACTGGGAATGTAGCTGACTGTGCGAAGCGAAGAGAGAAAACTTTAACGAATTCCATGCTAAACAATATCCACTATTTCGGATCCTTGACAAAAAAAGTTAAAATATTTCATACTGCTACACAATTCCCATTCATTATAACTATAGATGAATCAAACCGGTATCTTTTACACTTTATTGAATTCGATTAAAATTCCTTCGGTTGTCAAAAATCCTAGTTCGTTGTTGTGAATGATTAATTGCGTGGAAAGGATCGTGTAAAGCGAAGTGCGGTGCCGATTTAACTGGTCGTAACAAATCGAATAACTCATTATACAATCGATTTTAGCTCATCAGTTCCATCGATGTAGGTAAATGATGACTTAGCGGGTTTAAAGTTACAGTTTAAGAAAAGGACCTTTTTAGTTATAGAGCCAATCAAAAACCTGTAGACGGAGGGAGGAAATAGGTACTTTATGGTCATGGGCAGAGCCTATTCCAGAGTTAAAACTCCATTTTTGATTCTTAATAAGTATCTATAAAAGTTTTATTCTTTAGTTACACGTACAATTAAAACCTTAAGTGGTCGGTACATGAGCATTTAAAATACTTTGCCGGGGATTTATTTCGCTTTGCGATGTTGAAAATAGCATTTAACATTGTGATCATCTGATCACGCCTTTTATCCCCTAAGTATAGGCGCTTAGGCAGAGACATATTACATGCCCACATTTACCTTTTACATTTTGTCCCACGTAATAGATGCTGAGCACTCTGAGCAGTGTGGCCGTGAAGATAACAACAGGCGCAGGTTGTGACTGCCGGCTGTTGTAATTTTTCAAGACCTTCAACTTGGCTTAACGACTTCCATTTTAGTGGCAACCAGGACCAACGGCTTAACGTGCCTTCCGAAGCACGGAAACGCTCACAAATAAATATCACAAAGTGGTTGCGAGATGGTCACCCATCCATCCATAGTAAATGTTGCTTACTACAACAGTGATCGTTTACAGAACGCTGAGTCCGCGGGGCCACGAGCACTTCATTACATTAATCATTTAAATATCAAATGAATATCGATTTCGATTAGTGATACCACTTAGGTTCTCCACAGCTTTCTGTGTTTTACTCTTTCATCATATTCGTATGATAAGCATAATAATATGCACCCCCTGAGTTAAACAACATATATTTATACTGTGCCCTGAGCGTTATACCTTATTTTATTTTTAACCTTTGTTTTAGGTTTTAGATGTGACAGTAGATGGCCATTACCGCCCATAAGTTACTTTTTATCCCATAAAAAGCCTCTTATCTTCACGAGATATACTTTTGTTAAACAACCAGATTACGTAGCGGAAATTTTCTAAAAAGAACCTACTTTCAAAATAAGCACTACTTACTATTGAGCATAAAGGAAACATACCTACAGTCTACCTTTTTAACGTATTGAGTAGCGTGTAACCCGTATACCGGGGTGATCCAAAGCTTGTTTTGTTTTTTTTTCTGTAAAGATTTTTCACGCCATCACCAGCCATTGTGCACGGTTCTTTTTTTTTAGTGTTTTCGACCAGTTGCCGTGTGGCTGTATGCCGCGTGGCCGGTGCTAATCGTTTCGACTTGTGAAGACAAGTTAAAACACGAAAGCATGTATCACGCAATGTTCTGTTTATTTATAGACATATTTTTTTCAAAGGTTATCTGCGTCACGTTTGGTTTGATTCATTGAAATTAACTAAATTACTAGCAAACTGATTAACTGATTCAGTTCTTGAAACTAAATTGATCGCGGTCCAGCCATTCAAGTACCTGTTAAGCTTCTACTCCCTGTAGTTTGATAAGTAGCTTAGTGGTTGAGGTTTAACTTTGTGACTTCTAGGTACCGCAGTGGTAGGTATCTATTAGGTATTCTTACGAGTTGCTGAGGTAAAAAAAGATGTTTTTGTGATTTGCTCATTCTTTCTCCAAGTTTGGGATTTTTCTAAGCGTTGTCTAGGTCCTGTGACACCAATTTGTATTTTACGTTAGGCTTGTTTGAGCTACATGAAAATATTACAAAATATTTATATTAGATCATTCGAGGGTTATTTCAGAGTATTTCAGACTGCCTATGAAGCTGTGAGCGGTGCCTGAGGTCTGAATATTTCGTTCCTAAATAAGAATTCTCAGTACACCCTACGAAGAAATTTCGGAATTTGCTAGAGTTGGGTCTCATAAATAAAGGTAGACTTAAGTCCAAAATTTTGAAAAAGAAAATGTTTAGAAAAAACTAAGTAAGTAATGATGAAATCAGGCCTTATACGATGGAAATCTATCGTGGAAAGCTATTAAAAGTACTTATGTCCTAAGATTGACGAATTGATGGTATGTATGTGAAATTGTGGTTAGTTTCTTTTGCCTTCCGCCTTTTCTATGTATTGCCAAAAACCATTCTAATTGTGAGAATTTGAAACACATATTTATTGCGTAACGTTGTCTACTATGAACTCATTCACAAAGAAATAACTAATATAACATGCAAGGATGCGCATACGCATTCTCGTACAAAAGACATAAACGCATTCTCGTACGGCCTCCGGATTGAACCATAGCCATGCTTACCTGTCCTGTGAATTGATATAATTTCCTGTTCTTTATAATATTTATCTTTATAGTACCGGTGGTGGCGATGTGGGTGTTTTAAAAGACTTAAGACTTACTGTTATAGGAGGCTGCGTCATTACACAATTTTATATGGGAATACTATTTGTATTTTCATTAACAGCCAGATTCGTAAGTAGGTAGAGCTTGTGAGAAAAGATTCTGGCAATAAAAACGTTTCTTGATTGCCAGTAATTACATTAGTTTTCTAAATATATTCGTTAATTGTTGTATGCTGCATAAAAATCTAGATTTGTTTATTTAGTTCAAGAAGCGAAAGTGATATGCTAGGATCTGCCTACCCCGTTGGGAGACAGGCGTGATGTTATGTATGTATGTATGTAAATTTGTATGGGGTTTCCAGTGACTAAGAATAATAATTATTTCAATGCAATTATGTAATTTCACACGTGGTGCACGGTGCACCTATTTCGTCGGCCTATGTGTTCCTCAGTTAACTGCTGTCAGAGGTGCAACCTGGGTGTTCCATGGCTAACTGTGTACTCCTTGCCCACCTAGTACTTATCCATTCCGTTGCATGTAACTACATAATATTATAATTAGACACGTCATGCATAAACATCACGGCTTTCCAAAACAGCAGATCTAATATACCTACATCTAAAAAAAATATTTTTATGAAATTATCAATGGTAGCATGTATGAAAAGTAAGGCAATTGCCTGACCTTTTTGTTGCCATTTTTCAGTATTGGTAACGTATCTATAGTTTTTATATATCATTGGTTGCATGGGTGTCCTCAAAGGCGCCTTAGGGTACATTTTCACTTGAAGTCCCTTTGATAAGCCTTTTATCTTTTACCTATAATAAAAGATAAATCAGACACGACTAGTGCTTTAAAACTACATTAAAAGTACTACGAAGCGAAAGAAATGCGAAAGGTACATATAGTAAAAACGGGTTTCCCTATCTTTCTACGTATCACATAATGCATTTTTGTGATTTCTTCTAAACACTTTATAAGTGCGGGGATGATAGGTATTATATATATTGGGTGTAACAAAATTGACTCTCCAAATTTCGTCACGGGACGTGGCATCAGTCAAGAAACATTTTAAAAATGAAGAAAAAAAAATCGCATGAATACTTTAACCGTAAATCCGTTTTAAAGGTCTTATAAATTTTCATTATCACCCTTTCTATCGCTACTGAGCGGCAGTAGAAAGCGACAACGACAGCCAGACTCACAGAGGGTGCTCCGTGTTTGTAATGCCACGGCGACCATGTTACCTCGAATTGCCGCGGTGAAAACCGAATTCTTAACGTGCGACAAAAAAAATATAAAATAAATAAAAAAATTAACCCCCCTTTTTTATTAAATAGTTGTATTTGATTTCCGATGCCAAGTCATCTCATGAAATTTGGAGAGTCAATTTTGTTACACCCAGTATACAGGAAACATAAAAAAATGTACTTTGGACATCCGTGCAAAGTCAGAGCGATCACAAGTAATATATTAGGTCCAATAAAAGCCCGCCAAAGCTACCGAGTCTCCTCGTAATCGAACATTGTAAACCATAAATACAATAAAATTTAGAATCTGGCGCCTACATTAGAAAAAAAGGTTTTTAACGCGAAATATTTGTCAATAATAAATAAGACGTCCCTTTTATTACTGGTAACATTGATACCAGTGTGTGGAGTTTAGAGCCGTGAGGTTTTTTTTAAAAGTTTGGTGCAAACTGCAAACGTAAGAGGTTGGAGAGAGAGGAATTAATTTTTTTTTAATGTTGACATATTTATACGACTATTTTTATCTTAATATTTTGTCCGCTTTTTAATACCACAAAGATGGTAAATAAGCATATTGTATCATGTACAGTCAACTACAAAGAGATGTACTAGTTCAATCTTACAAAATGATGTATCGTCGTACATTTGGCTCTCAGCGATACATCATTTTCTAGATTAAACTTTGTACATCTCTTTGCAATTGACTGTACCTTTCACTATCAATCTGATCGGAACAGCCGATGTGAATATTTCATACATACCTACCTATATCCCGATAAACATTATGGCGCAAATTACACTTAGAAGTTAATCCCACTGCGGGATCACGAAAGACTTTACCCGAATTCGGGCACCCGAAGCATTTTTTAAAAATAAATATTCACGGACATTTCACACAACGCTATCTGATTCCAAAGTAAGCTAGGAATAACCTGCCTGTGTTATGGGTATCAGACCACGGATATTAATACTTATAAAATTTTAAATAAGTACATACATATTTTACATAGAAACACCTAGACTCTTGAGACAAACATTTATTACATTGTCTTACTTGCCTTCTAGAACATTTTTTCCTGCCAGTTCCTTGCCCGACGACTATGGAGATTGCTTTGATAAGGTCACCAATTGTTATATGTACAATCAATACTAATAATTCACACAATATAGAGCTTTTTACTTGTAACTACGTGAAGAAAACAAACAACCAAGCAATCGTCAAAAACAAATTGCCAATACTAATATAATTCACACAATATAGAGCTTTTTACTTTAAACTACGTGAAGAAAACAAACAACCAAGAAACCGTCAAAAACAAGTTACCCGCTGTAAGTTTATGCATTAACATAGTTCTCGTAGGCCGGACAATAGACGCTCGGCGGGCGGCGACTTACTAAAGCGCTCAATGAACGCCCTACCTGGATTATCTATCGGTAATAAATTAAAAAATATGGCATTTGAGCGGTATTCATCATCTGAATGGGTCATTTCGACCCGCCACTATTGTTTATGATGTAAAAAATGCTTTGTATGTGCCTCGAGTCTGTGGGCTGGTTTTGCTCTTGACATTGGAAATTCTCTACTTTGTTAAGTACTTAGGAAATATATTTGTCGAAGTTATTGTGGGATTTTATTCCGAAACTACTGTTACTATTTTGGGGTATTGAATACTGTTTTTTTTAATTTTTTTGCAAGGGTAATTGAGCTTATGTTTGATGCCTTTTTTTGCCTAAGGTTTCGATCAGGTTGCACCAACCGTATGTGGTCACCGAGTCGCAGAAAGACACCAAAATTATTACGAAGTATTGATGTCAGCTAACATATAATTTTATAGGTATCTTAAAAGCAGAGGTAACAGTAGAACCATCCTTGGTTCTTGTTTTGTTTTCTCTATACCTTCAAATTTTCTCTGTACCTTCTAATTAACATTTGAAATAAGCATAGTGCTTTTTAGACCAATTTCCATCCCAATTCTATTACATACTGTGATTTGCGTTAAACTTTTCAGTACGAAGGTTAAAAATTACACTTTGGATAATTTACTTGTACGACATTCAATGTCTATCAGTTAAATAAACTAATTCGGAGACTGTACTACCTTATCCGATGTTTACATACACGTATGAACATGTTTCGGGCGTGTATACAATGCCAGACATGCCAACTTCTTTAGTTAAATGATTTTGATGACACATAAAAGGTTTCGCCACCTTCTTCCCTAAGTCCCGTTAATAAGTTTCTATTTGTTTGCCTGCAAATAAGGGTTACATTTTTGAAGTATTTTTTTTATTAACAAATACTCCAGTAGTTGGAGAGTTTCTATTCTCTAGTAGAAATTTGGTAGAGTGTGTGTATTTTCGTTGGAATTGGTAGATTCATCTATCTGCCATCGCTGAAGTGGGATAGAAGCTGTATTTCAAGAACATAAAGATAAAAAAAATGCTGTAACGATCATTGTGCTGTATTCGATCTTCATGCTCTGCTTAACACCTACTAGGATTTCGTACAGAATTGATTCAAAAGACTACTAGTCTTGCCGCAAAACTACAGTCAGCTATTGTATAATTTTAAAGTCGTACGTAGTACTTATCTATCTAAATAATATCTATTTTAAAATAAAACTACACAATCATGAACTGAAATCTGAGACTGTGCAAGAAGCGTATCAGCATTCACATACTCGTATCTATCTATCTAGCTATTCGACTCTACCCAATAGGGGCCACTACCAGACAGGATGACGCATGTCTAGTCACATTGCTGACTCTGCAAGGCCCTGTATAAATTATGCTAACCAGCTATTAAGAAACTAATAGTTAGATACATCGTTTAGGTAGAGATCAAACTACGAACGAGTTTTATTAATATTTGTGGAAGGAATTTTCTAATTATTGGACTTTGTCTGACTTTGACTACCAATTGGATTTTGTCTCCAGTAATTCTTAGTTATAGCTACAGCTACTTTTAACTTCAATATGTATAAGAGCATTATCATATCTTTAAAATCAACGACTGCAAAACGAGTCCCGACAGATTGAGTTATTACTCTGCCAAAAGTGATTGCCTGATAAGTCGATCAGCGATACAATCATTTACGAAGTAGTGCTCTAAATGTTTACTTTAGTGTAGTATGTGAGGGCCCGTCGGCTGTCGGCTCACACTGAGGCCGTACCGTACCGGCCGCGTTCGATATCACTGCGCGCGCAATCACCCGCAGAAGACACCATACTGTATATTGTACAGACACAACACACCATCAACCATGCACTTCTACAGTCCACAACCCGCCCACAACACATACAAATACCTACTCATTTTTTCACATCAATGTTTTATAGCCTTTATAAAAGCGCCGACAATCACGGACGTGCCTGATTCGTACTGAACATTAAAACCTCACAATTCGCAACGGTCTAAGCGATATCCTCGGATTAGCAAGTTTTTACAGATTTTACACGGCCGTTGCGTCATACTCGATAATCATGCGATTCGCTAAATTAATACCAGTTTTGGAAAGCTCTTCGAATTATTTTATTTTAGTTTTATAAATTTTAAAGTTGTGCGCTGTGTGCAGTGTGGAGCGTGGGCCGTGCGTCAGTCCGGGTAGGCGCTCTGATGGGAGAGCACGTGTTTCTCTCGGTAGTGACAACGACGTGCGCGCCCGCGAGTGTACCGTGTAACATCTAACGTGTTTATTTGTTAACTTTTGTATTTTATATTTGTGCACTGTGACCATGAAGTGTTTAGTGGTGATTTTGAGCGTGGTGGCGTGTGCGAGTGTGGTACGAGCAGCAGCCGGTGTTTCATGCTCTCTGGCTGAGGAGTTCCTGGGGCGCCACAACGCATCAGCTGATGATAGCGATGTGCCAGGTGCGAATAGTAATATATCACGTTGATCGTCTAGTTATAGCTTGTTGATTTATGCGATAAGTCGAAAGAATACAGAGCTTTTTTATTTATAATATTTTTTAAAGAATAAGAAGTATTTATAAACTGTGAGAAAGTGACATAATAACTTTTGCCATTGACTGTCCCATGTCGCATGAGTCCGGAGGGGTATTGATACAGGTACAGTCAGGCATGAAAATTGGTGAACAGAAGATGCAATAAGAAAATAAATATAACACTACACATACCTAAGTATATAGATATTATAACTCTCTGGTAAGTGATAATTGTAATAAAAAAATTAACAGTTTCGTTCTTGTAAATACCTACTAAGGGCAGCTTAGATAATGTAGTGGTATTTATATTATCAACCCCATAATGGCACTTCTGTACAGATACTTATGAGTCTACTTTATTTGGGCTTAAGATTTAGGTATTTTATTGTCCAAATAAGGTGGAACAGATGTTTTGTTTTTGGTAGAGCATTTTAAATTAATACCTTTATTGTGACATTTGTATAACAGGAATTGCATACAGCAGAATTCTCTAGGTTTACTTTTTTAATTATGGGTAGGATATTTCAAGACATTCATAGAAACTCAGTGACCAACTGACCACTCAACTTTAACACTGAATTGCCAAAATATTCCTACTCCAGCCAGTCAAATAAGAAAATCTTTCTAACCAACAAACAACAGCTAAAGCAATTTTGAGCAAAATTTACACAGAGATAGCTTAACTTAGGGAAGGTTCTAATTTCTTCACTACTAATTATGTTAGTGGTTACGAAGTTTTCCCGGACCGTAGTAACTTGTTCACGGGATAAGACCATTAATCCAAGGTGTCAGCTATCTGCATACCAAATTTCATCCAAATTGGTTTAGGGATTAGAACGTGATTGAGTAGCGGACATTTTCACAAACTTTAACACCATAATACCTAGTTAGTAGGGTCATGCGAATTAAGCCACAGCCAACGGGCATAAGTCATAGTTATGTAGAGTCATAGAGCAATACGATCTATGACTTTTATAGGGAGAGGAGGCGCCATACGGAGACTTTCTCATCTGTCAATACACACTCCAAAATTCCAAATGGTATCTTACTTAATATTATAAATGCGAAAGTTTGTGAGTGTGGATGTTTGTTACTCTTTCACGCTCGAACGGCTAAACGGATCAAGCTGAAATTTGGTACAGGGATAGATTATGGTCTGGAATAACACATAGGCTACTTTTTATCTTGGGAATAAGTTCCCACGGGAAGTGGGAACAAATATAGGTAGAGACCGTTTCCTCAGCATTCCATGGATTCTCCGTGCGGACGCCGGGTCCATAGAGTGGCACAGAGGAAAACATTATTTGGCATTTAGGCAGCGCGAGTGTGGCGCCTTTGGTGTTGCAAACGTTCATAGGCTGCTGTGACCACCGGTCCCTCTGGTGGGCCGTATGCTTGTCTGCCACCTTAGTGGTATAAAAAAAACATTGTGAGTGTGTCTAGGACTTGCGACCCATTTGAGTAGGCTTGGGGTGGCCACCTTAAGACGCGTCAGCGTTTACCTTCCACCGTTCACAATGTTCTCTGCCTAACCAGATTTGGTAAGATCCTATCAATGCCGCTTTGGATATTCGTTTTAGTAAAGAGCTTACTGAAGCTCTTGAAAATTATGAATGTATTATTATAGTTATAATTGTTTTGTGTGAGTTCCATAGTGACAGTCGATTGCTTTTGTATAGGTACTGTATTTCAATAGCTTTGCGCAAAAATGTAAACAAACACAAATGTGTCTGACTCAATTGCAAGTAACTATGGATATATAGGATCAAATGATCCTATATATCCATAGTTACTTGCAATTGAGTATTCACCCTGATTATATTCCAGTATCCAGGAGTCATACAGTGTTCTTACATTCATTTCGACACCAAATAACGTCTTTATGATAGTTTATTTTTATTTAAAATACCTACTCAGGATAGTAAAAATTTCAATGATTTGTCATACTATATTTTTCTACTCATCTGTCTTAGACAACGATTGTCAAAACATGACATGTTTACATTATTGCCAGATCGGGCAGGATTGGACTATTTCCTCCCACGACATATGAACAGCCAGATAAGTATCAGATCATGCTATGTCTACTCCCCTTGTACTGGTCGCATTGCTCTATGTGTAGAGGCAAATGTAGCGATAGGGAAAATTGTAAGGAAACCCTGTAAGTAATTTTACTACCGGTATGTTGCAGACTGTCTGTCGTCATATTGTCTGGTACACTGGCAGTCATTATACGGGATCGATTCCAGGGTTAACTGTTGTTAGTTTTTCATTTTCATGTTAGAATTTTATCGTCTTATGTTGCAGTCTATTGCGGGTAGAATGGCATCATAGGTGTTGCAGTGTTGTGGTGTAAATGGGATACAGTCCTCTGTTCAGTAGTGGACAGTCATAGGTTTATTTGATTGATTGATATGTTGCAATATTTTCCACTATCGTAAAAATGTTGAAGCTTTAAACTTATTTATTTAGATATGTATTGGCATCGGTTCGGTTCACCAATAAGGAGAGTCTGCGATGAGGGAAATGGAATGAAAAAGTCTGTGTTGGGGGCACAACGGTTATCCTTCCCAGGGCGTACCCGGGACTCCTGGCGCTAGGCAGATGGAAGGTTACCGCGTGGTTTTAGTCGGCAAGAATCCGACATATAGGTAGTCGTATTAAAACCTTCGTTTCAAGACAGCTCTGATACCCTTTTTCAAAAATATTCTTAAATATTCGTAAATAACCTCTATTATACTAATTCGTCTACTACTAAATGTACAAAATGTACATCATCGTAAATAATGTAAGACAAGTAATATTTTGTTTTTTTTTTATACTTTATTATGTGGTTTAATGAGCTTGTGCTATGTAAAATTCAATGAATATCATGTTATGTACTCCATTTAAGGCAAATAAACGATTATGATCATCCGGACCTCATTTGGATAATGTGATTCTAACATCCTAATTGTACATTCATGGATTCTACATAATCTTTGAATCGCAATTTGAATCTATCGGCTCTTACCTACCTATTTCAACTTTCTGAAATTTACTGCTGCACTAATTCTGTGTAATAAATACCGTTGTTATCTTAGCAATAAGTCCCGGTTGTAGCCAAACTCTTTACTCAGGTCTCAAACTTATTTTACTATGATTTGGGTATTTTTTTCGGATTCATTGGTAGCTTTTCCTGGTACCTAGGTATAGCGTAGAATCAATACAACAATAAGTTAGAATATGTTAACCAGCAACCAATATTGGGTCCAATATGGGCAACATACCAATAACTTAGAATACATCATCTATCAATACCAACAAACATTGGGTCCAACCACGACACTGTTCTGCAAAACTGATGATGGTGTTAAATGACTCCGTGCAGTACGAATCGTTCGTTTCTTATGTCAATTTCTTTGCACACAGCTGATTGGACTTGGTAACCAAAGACGTAATTATCAGGGATCACTACTACAGTTCTTTGAATGATGCTTAAATTCATGGAAAGTATATTATAGTCACACTCACAATCATTGGGCAATGTCTTTCCACTTGCTTTCACACATTCTAGTTAGCTTGGTGCTCCTGACCTAGGCCACAAACGGCGAAAATAATAAACTGATAATAAGTCCCTTAAAAGGTAACTATAATTGATACGACGATACAATATTTACTTCTGATAAACATAAGACTTTATAATATAAACAGTCCTAAATAGATAACATTACTGGCCGTATAGACGTGGTGTCTGTGCACTAATATTCAATTTAAAAAGTAATTTCTTTCAACCACCTGTCAGTTTATCTATGGCTTTGATAAATATGTCATTATGGTGCCCTCGCCTTTCCTAATAGGTTAAAAGACCCAATTACTCGGGTTAAAGGACATTAATAGTTATATTATTTACTCTCATATTATAGTTGAAACTAAAGGAAATGTACATTTTATTTAATTGGTGGAGTAAAACCTTCTTCTGAATAAATAAACGCTTAAATGAAACATTAACATACCAATCTTATGATTATTATCTAAATATCAATATAAATTAAAAACAAAAGGTGGTTTTTGGCGTGGGAAGTTAAGTTTTAAAATATCCTCGTACAAAATAATATCATAATGCTATTAAAATGTCGATATTTGAAATGAATACTGACCTTTATATTCCATCTACCGTCGAAGTAGAAATTACTTAATATAAATTTGAATTTTGATCGAATTCTTAAAAAAATATCAGCTTTCGATGAAAATGTAGATTATTTTTTCTAAATGATAATGTGTTAATTCGTTTATTATACTGTGCATTGGCATACATTAAATATTATGAATGTGAAAATGACTTTATTCGTATGTAAAAACAGGTGGAAATACTTGCCTTTTGGTTAAAGATTTCGTGTTGTTGGTATAACTGCATGGAAATAATAATAATAATAAATAATGTATGTAACTAAACCACACAATCGAACAAAAAATCTGGAAACCATAGATTTAGAATTTTTCGCTATGCTGGAAACTGGGAACCGTCATTGCCTTTCGTGAAAATTTGGCTTTATGGTCGGTAGGCCTTTTGCTATTCAAACAAGCCTTTCTCGACACAGTAGGCTAAATTGACTTTAATGAATTTTCACACTTAGATAGTTTAACGGCATTAAGTAGTTCTGAGTTTTTAGGGGAAAATATGTAAGTAAGTAATTTATTGTGAGACGGGCATGATGGGGTGACCCTAATTATAAAATAAATTACATCATAGATGTAATAAATCGTTAGAGTTCAGTCTACTGAGGGTGGTTTTTTAGTCAGGAAACTCATGCATGGGTGATTCTGACTAAAAACGTAAATTATATTAAGTAGGTACTTACAAGAATCACACATGTCACGATATTATTACTTAAAACAATAATGCTTGAAGGTAAGTAAAGCATTTTAACAGATTACATTATGGTATCTGCCTTAATATGCCTAAAATCACAATTTTGCAAACAATTCGTTGATTTGACGACATCATCCATTACTTAGAAACGATCGTAAATTGATACTAATTGTACAAAATGTGCATTTTATGTACAATTATCAGCTAACAAAGAAAAAATCATACACACAAGTATTTGACCATGTAGATATAATTAAGAGTCAGCTGTTTGCGATACGACACCCGACCTTAAAACTCCACTGACCTGTATGAATGGAACAATACCTCTTATTATAATTACACAGTAAGTACCTACCTACTTGCTACATACAGTACCTATTTTTGCGATACATAACATACTGTTCTGTGTACTCAATGTATCGCAAAACATACTGTGTTGCCAGTCGGTAGATACGATAATGTCTTCGTGGATCGAAACTTCTTACATAATTTATTGGCCGATGTTCATAAAAATGAAGCGAATATACTTACGTTTTACTGTAATGAATGGGAGCACGCGACGATTTTTGAATATCGAATATATCGGTAGACCAATTCAAGGTCTCGTAAAAAGTACTTAGTGGAAAGTCACGAAAAATGACGTGTGTCTGGTACGGAACCGCTAGCAGGGAGCAGCATGGGGAAGGGGGGACGAGACGCGGGGTGAATGGCGGCGGGTAGGCTTTGTTGCTCGTGCTGGCATTCCTCGCCTGGGAACCGGGAACGGGCAATTCAGCCCCGCGCGCCCGCACCTGCCTACCTCACCCCCCCGCTTGCATTCCTGCCCTCTCTCACTTTCATTGTTCCCTTCGGCGCGGGAGGTCGCCGCCGCGTACAAATAATGGAGAACCAGTCGTTAGTTGGGACGAGTTCTTGGCTCACTCCAATAAACACGTTCGACCTGTCCATAAATGACATTTAGGGATACACTTGTTAATTTTGAGCTCGACGATGAGTAATTTTAATTCACGGCTGGTAGTTTTCGTTTCTTTCTGTTATCCAATTAACAAGGAACACTAATCATACGTTTGACAGATAACGGTGTTTAGCGGCAGCGCCGTGCACCTGCGCGAGCGCATATCCTAATGAAATCATCCCCAATAACAACAATAGAGGTGGCCATTATTATTGTAATTTATCAGAAGGGTCAGACGTTAGTCATCGACGTGCTGCGCCGAATTTTGATTCATTTCAGATGCTCGGAATGCCATTGTGGAGGCCGCCATTACCTGAGCGCAGGTACTCAAAACACTACCTTACTTTTGTTTATACATTTTGACAGACTATTGTTATTTAAAAGTGTTATTATCAACAAGCTTGCCAAATCATATTGTCTACTAATCTGCGTAACATTTGTTTATTTTTTTGAAAAGCTTCTGAAGCAAAGGTATCTGTGGCATAATGCCTATTGATTGGAATGAATTGAACACGTTTAAATGGTGGAATTATAACGGAAGTTGCCTAAATAGGTACTTATATTAAGTGTTTCCTGCAAGGGGAAGTCTTATTGTCATTCATGAGACGTGTTATATAATAATTATTATATTGACATGATGTTACATTAATGTTGTGTTTTATTAGTTACAGTTTTAATTTAAATAGGTCAGTATAAATTTATTTTTTGTGGTAATGGCAAAAGATGACTTGGTTTTGCCTTTTGCCAAAGACAAGCAGTCTTTGGCAAAATCAAGTCATTGGGGTAAAGTAGCCCAATGACTTGTAGTATATATTATAATATAATATATTATATTATAATTGGCTTACAAAAAAATACTACAATAATAAAATATTATTCAGGCTAGACGGGTAATCTAGTATTCCCTTTTCTTCGCTATGAACTCGTAAATAAATAAATACTCACGGAAATTTTTACACGTTAGCTATTTATTTGTTTGGTGAGTTTTTAAATATAATAGTAAGGTAAACTAGCCATATTTTGACTACGTAAAGTAAATATTAAGGCAATTAAGAATTGTTACATCACGATAAGTACACACTGGTCATAAGTTTATTAACTCGTTACATACTAACAGGTTAAGAGTGTATAATCTAACAGAAAACGTATGAAATCAGACAAGTTTAGATTTCAACTTTGGACCATAACCATAGGAAATGTTTTAATTTAGATATACGTATTATATCTATAAAAAAACAATAGAAGAACCGATGGAGCAAACGAGTTCTCAAGTGGAGACCGGAACATAGTACAGTCACAGATTATCTATACTAATATTATAAAGAGGAAAGATTTGTTTTTTTGTTTCTTTGTTTGTAACGAATAGGCTCCGGAACTACTGGACCGATTTGAAAAATTCTTTCACTGTTGGGAAACTACACTCTTTGCGGTGAACATAGGGTATATTTTATTCCCGTATTCCCACGGGAACGGGAACTACGCGGGTGAAACCGCGTGACGTCCGCTAGTATAATATATTCTAGTACAGTCATGTGGGGATGAACGACCGCCAGATGGACTGACAACCTGAAGAAGGTCGCAGTAAGTGATTGAATGCGGAAGGCGCAGGACCGTGTATTGGCGTAATTTGGGAGTGGTCTACGTCCAGCAGTGGACTGCCTGCCAGAGGGTGATTGGATTGATTGATACGGCTCTTCTGAACGAATGTGGTCAGCGTAGTCTATAGTTGTTTGCAACACCAAAAACGTAAAACTTTCAAGACGTATTTCTAGTTACTTTATCCTTTTTACATTATGTTTTTTTTTTAAATTTATATTCTAAGTAGTTTAGTTAGTTTGTCTCGTTCATTCTTGCATTTGACTTGACAAAAGGGATACGTAGATATAACCTGTCACAGTCAAATGACAATTTACTTTACGCATCAAAAGCGAAATCGCTAAGTGAGTTTGTAGAGCCCCATTGTCTTGAAGACAATGGGGCTCTACGTTAGGATATCCTCACAACCAGCACTACAACCTTTACACCTAATAACCTTTTTTCATCCTTCATATGTATTTAATTAGATTTCGAGCCAAATTTACATAAAACCGGAATTCGTCCTACAGGATTCACAGCCCGGACAGTGGAATTTACATTTGCGAAAGCCGGACGAACATTGATCGAGCTTCCAATAGACCAATGGAATTAATTAAAGTGCGATAAGGCAGTCGTGCTAATTATTCTGGTCGTCTCTGGACATTATGTATCTGTGGGAGCAGGGTTATCTGCAAGTTCAGTACCTATTTACTGCATATAGGTGATATTACATCGATAAGTCTTTTGCATTCTAACATGCTTAAGCAATTGGTCATCGAAGAATGTGTTTTTATTTGTGTTGTGTTATTTTTACCATCTTTTAATCAGCTTGCTTTGTTTGCAATCTAAAATTTCTCATTTTGCAAACTGTTTTGGAACTATGTAATTCCGGCAACATACTTATTAGTTTAATATTGAAATTCTAGTGGTTCGGCTAGGATCATCTGCGCAGGATGGCCCGGTAAAATACCTATGGCATCGACTTGAACTTTATCGGCTTTTCGAGTTCTATTTCTTAAAAAAATTTAGAACTGTTGTGTCCTGCCGATAGATCTTGGGACGTGGATGTCTATTTCAAAGCGAGAACAATTAGAAATACTACAGAACACTTGACCTGGAATATTCTTTAAAATTCATGAGCAGACACAATAATTCTCCGTTCTGTCTCAATGTTTTGTTTCAAGATATCAAAGTAAGATGAGAGTAGATAGAACCCATTTTCAAAATGGCGTACCTACCTATAGGTATGTTCTATGTACCTACTTAGAACATACCTATATTACATTTGCGCTACCGTTTAATTTAAAAGGATTAACAGGTTTACACAGATTTTAATTATAACACCTCTCATTTACGTTCAAACGTTAAAAAGACAACATAATCTCTTTATAATTAGGTAAGTACTTATTAAAATCTGCGTAGGTATTGTAAAACATTTCTCAAAACCCCAGAAACTCTTGAACGTAATATGAGACAAAAACTAACCTTGAGGGGATTGAGTGTTGTGTATCATACCTTAAACCATAATATACTATACAATACTTGATGTGACTTGAATGTGATTGAGGATTGAGGGATACCTAATCATCGGTCGAGTTTAACCCTTAGCGGCTGAGTCATGTCGCGGTCTGTGTAACCGGATACGGGAAGCCCCGGGGCGGTTTGATGTGAAACCGATAGTACCGGGTCACCACACATTCTGACCGAACCCGAATCACCAGCTCTACATTGTACTGCTACTAATTACTATTGACTTTGTTTCCCTACAGTATTTGAAGGTTGTATAATGTTTGGTAGGGTTGTCACGTTTTAGTAACTTTATTGGATGTCGACTTTAACAAATTTAAAAGCTAAATTTTTGGGTTTGGAATTACGTTGGTGTTTAAGAAATTTTGAGATCTCAGATTATTTATATTGATCATTGATGCCGCTTGGCTGTTGCATATATGTTAAAAACCTGAATATTGTGGAACAGAACAAGTGGCTTTGTTCAAAATTTTAATTAGAAAATTTTGTTAACTTCGAGTTTGTTCTGCTCGGGAGTACCTATTTTATTAGCTGGTCAAAATTCCATAAATTTAGAACCTTTACTACACATGTTAACTTGATTCGTTAGATTAGACAATCTGGTCCCAAGTTTAAGCATTGATTTAGGTTGTAACTTTTTGTGATAGGCATAGAAACTATTTTAAGTCGAAGTACATACATATTCATTGTCCATTTTCAAAAAGTAAGTACATGCCTTCATCAAAGTTACTACTATGTTTAGAATAACATAAGATGACATGAAAAATAGAATAAAAGTAAAAAGAGTTTCGATTTGTGACAACCCTACTTTAGGTATCTAATCGAACGAAAGCAAATATCGGTATCCCTAACAGTTACACATACAATATCTACGAATAATGAATTTGTACGATAACTGAAGCGTTGAATTTACATCCAGATAAATATTGAATTTCAGATTCTACATTTCTCTAGTGTTATTTGATAAAGATTTGTACGTTGACCTGTGGGCCTAAAAAGGCAACATGAAACATACAGTGATGCCTTTTTGGTCATAATAATACTTTTTTTAATATTCGGTAAGTAGCTACTTATATAGAAAATGAGAAAGTCTGCTGATATTTTAAAGTTGTTTTAAATGAGTAATATAATTTCAATGTCTTTAACTATAATTCTAAGCTTTGCGAATATATTTTATTCGACTTTACTTCGTAATCTCCAGTATAGTCACCATTCAGTCTTTTCATGTCTTCTAAAATTATTATTGTAGTCTTTATCTGTCAATCATAGGTCCTCTTGTAGATTAATTTTGCATCCATAATCCAGTCATTGGTGTTAAATATCACCTCAGCACCATAATACAAAAAGAAATGGGACTTAGCAGCTTATAACTTTTGAAAATAAGAGACACGAAAAGGGTTAAATGCTTACATTTAACCCTTTTCGTGACATGACAGCATAAGGCTTACCTTATGCTGTCATGTGTATTTTTAATTAAAGGTTTTTTACATACAGTTTTTTTTGTTAAATATCGATAACTATATAAAAAGAGACTGTATTCCGGGGATTCACATACTTTTCAAGTGATGTCACGTGTACAGTACGGGTACCTATGATAAGCTTCGATAAAGAAAATAATACCTACTTTTACCTTTTATTATAATATTGTACAGATTGGCTTAGAACTGGCACAAGTTAATAATGAAGAAAAAGTCTTGTAGTAATAAATAAAAGTTTGTTGTAACAGAACGGTGAATCTAACGTGAGATTTATAACAATATTAATAAAACATACAGTATTGTTAAGTTTAATTTATATATTTTGACATATAATATGGATCTTCATAAAGCACAAATATTTGAATAATAAACATACCTATTATAAATTCTTAGTACCTTTTCTTTTGTATAAAGTGTATAGTAACTTTAAGTTGTAAAAATATTATATAAATATTTGATAATTCATTAAAATTAAGTACTTTTTAAATCGCTTTGAATGTAGACGGCCACGACGATTTAAAATCAAGATAGGACTTTTGTCAGTATAGTATTATCCTCATTCCACGTGGGTAGTCCGTCAAATTGAAGATAGATTTTAATACAAAGGTTTCGGGTTCGTCCGAATAAAACGAGAAGATACGTTATCTCGAAATATAAACGTGAATACAGTCGCACAACTCGCACACGACCGCAAATCTTGGCTTTCATTCAATTTATGTAAGTAAGCGAGTTTTCTGAAGAATTCCTGTCGTTAACGAGGTTTAATGGCGAGTTCCGAAGCTGCAGGAAGCGGGCCATTTCAGTGTCACAGATAAATTGAATTAATCTAATCATTCGATGAATTGCCTCTTTAGCTGACGGGACGGAATGATGTCGTTTTGGGACGGTGAAATTTGATTGGTTTCAGTTTTGTTACTGTTTACTTTACATCTTTTATTTTACGTGTGAAATTACGTATGACATGCTGGACTCGAACGGGCCGACACCCTTTGTCCACTAAAATCGATAAAAAAGATCCAATCAAACGGTCACTGCCTATCTATCTAGCACCGGGCGTTCGTCCTGGGTAAATCCTCGGAAGGTTCCTAGATTTCCAGTAGACTTTAGCAACCATCGCGGCCATGCCTAAGGGTGCCATCTCGGTTGGGCGTTTTCGGTGTCAAATGTATCGACAGTTTACTTTCGTTACACTGTCTCAAAGAATGGCTAATATTACTAAGTAACTCTTTTGAGGACTTTTGTTTGCGTCAAGTAAACTTTATTTAAGTTCTTAAAATGGAAAAGATGGTTTTCAGCGTAAGGTGGAAAAGAAATGTTGGCGTCTGACGCCATAACACCTATCCACTTTGAGACTATGAATGCTGTCGTTACTGAAACTTTACCGGAATTTATTATGCCTATCCTTGACTGTGCTGTTAGAAAATGAGTTTCATTGTTCGCTGTGTGCGGTGTCCCTCGGTCAGTTTGCAATGGTCCGCCCGCGACTCGATCATAAAATATATTTAGCAGATCCGGTCACGTCACCGTACGGGAAAACCATATGCTCGTGGGATGCAGCTGTACTAAAGATCGAGGGCTAAATATGAATTATATTTGTTATTTATACTAATGTTTATGTAGCCTGGAAGGGGAGGAATTTGAAGGAAGTGTTAGTACTATTAGGTTTTATTTAAATATGACGTTAAATATATATCTTGTAAAATGATAAAAGTAAATCTCATATCTTCTCTGTAGTACATCTTACGATTATTATAAATGCGAAAGTTTGTGAGTGTGGATGTGTTTTGTTACTATTTCACGTTCGAACGGCTGAACTGACTTCCATCACTACCAATCAAATGCCACCTCGCATGTCAAAATCCGTGAAGCCGTTCAGGCTGTAGGGCGTGACAAAGAAATGGACATACGTACACACATAGTCTCAAAAAACATTACCCTAATTTCTTCGGCAGTCGGGTAGTAAATAAAGAGCGAGAGGTATTGTAGAAAACCCCACGACTTGGTTCTCGACATTTCGAGAGAGGCTGACTCATCTTAGAATTTATTATCAATATTAAACTATTTTTTGTTTAGAAACCTATTAGTATTTTTTTATAGAAATTCCTACGGAAGTAATGCCGGTCTCGGGCTGACTAAAACTACACGGTAAAGCTATCTGTCTAGCCAGCGTCGGATAACTCCTTAGGAACATCCTGGATTTCCGACAGGTTTCGGCTACAATCGCGGCTTCGCTGAAGGATCTTATCCCACGTAATAGGTGGGTGAGCCTATAGCCATTTCTCGATAGTACAATTTGGTGGTTATAGATATCCATTTTAAGGCGTTCATCAGCATTCGAGACCTCAGTATGAAAAAATCCAGTACCTGCTATATTTAGTCAGTACTAGACATCTTGCAGATATTTGTAAAAATGGTATGGTATACTAATTTCTTGTAAATAAAACGAACAAGACCATTTTATGTCTAAATAACAAGCGACATGATATACCGTAATAAATCGCGAGTCGAATGCCCTATAAAAGAGCAGTGGTCTCCTAATGATGCAAACAGCTTGCATTCAGGTCACACAGCTACACACTCATACACCTCTGTATAGTCATGTATAACTGTATGATACATTAATGTATTGTCAGGAGTTCCATTCTCATATCAATTTTATATGTATAGATATAGAAGCGCTCGTGGCCCCGCGGACTCAGTGTTCTGTAAACGATCACTGCAGTAAGCAACTTTCACTATGGCCGGTCCATGGATGGGTGACCATCCATGTGATCACTTTGTGACATTTATTTGAGCGTTTCCGTGCTTCGGAAGGCACGTTAAGCCGTTGGTCCCGGTTGCCAGTAAAATGGCAGTCGTTAAGCTAAGTTGAAGGCATTATTTCAACAGCAGGCAGTCACAACCTATAGATAGGTACTTGACTGCCTTGGTGGACCAGTGGTAGTAGTATTTTGCGACAGTCTTTGCTGAGATTAAGGGTTCCCGAGTATTCCATTTATCCCACCCGGCCATCCCACCTGGGTGGGAAGCGTGTAATATTTTTTTCACTCTTCCCACCCGGGCTGGGTGAGGCCTAGTGGGGTAGGTGGCAGAGTCGTTCCGTATGTGTTTTAAACATTGGAAATAATTGTGATGGGCAAACACGTACATAATTATGGAATATACAATCTTGTGCCAATATCGCGCGTAGAACATTGAGTTCCTAGGTCGGAAGTCGGAACACTCGGAACTAATATTTGTATGATTTGCAAATATTTGTTTCCGAGTTTAGAAGTTTTCTATTAAGGGAACTGGTTTAGAAAATGACGAAAAAGAGGTGCAAATGAAAGCGTTTTTTGTCTGCATAAGTAGACGGAAAATTATAGCCAAAAATGTTAATCTACAAGATGTGTTTCAAAATATGGTTTTGTTGTAAATTGTTTATTAATTAAACACAACGTGTAAAACGATCGTAGAGTCACCTCCAAATTTTTAGATGAATACATTTTAGATCTTCAATTTTTATCGACTTGAAGAAAAAAAATATGCCAACATATGAAGAAAATGTACACCTTTAAATTGGTTTGCTTTGATTTTGAATAAGTATAGGTATTAGCTTGTTACAACTAAAATAAGCTATAAAATGCTACATTTTCTAGCCTGAAGGACGCGTGTTTTGTATGGTCAAGGTCGTTAGGCCTACCCACGGCCTTAAGTCACGCCTTTATCCCCGAAGCTGTAGGCACCAAAGACTTCTATATAAACTGAGGTAGACGCGCCGTACTCTAACAAACGAGATTTCAAAAGCAATCCTCAAATACACACATTAATAAGACTACACTCACTTATAAATATTTTTTACGTAATTGTCACCACACACAATAGCAATATACAAATAGAAAAAGAGTAAAAGAGCAGGCGTATGGACTCCGATTGCAAGTCGAGCACCTACTTTCGAAGTTTTGACTCACAACAGTGCGAACAACGCTGCTAATTAGCTCAGTTTACAGGTTTCAAAAATCGGTGCGTAGGGCATGTCTACCTCAGTTTATATAGAAGTCTTTGGTAGGCACAGGCATAGTACACGCCCACATTTCACCTTATAGTTTTATGTCCCACGTAATAGGTGGGTGAGCCTATTGCCGCGTTGAAATGGATAAGCGCCTGTCGTGACGACCCAGCCACGCAGTTGAAAAATTTCAGGCCTTCTACTTGGCCGAACGATTGTCAAACAACCGGGTTTCATTTCGAGTTTAGTTTAAATTCTAGTGCGCAAACTTATATGAACTTGGTCTGTATCTAGATGGAGCTGTAGAATAAAATAATCCTGAAGTTCATTTAGGTATCATTTAACAAAAACTGTGAAGAATATTATGAAGTGGAATTGAAAATTTCTCTGACATTGGAAGTTTTTTCTTCGTCTTAATCTTCTGTTCAGTGTTTTGTGTTTAATAATGAGTTTATACCCGTTTCTCTACCGACACACAGATTTCAAAAGCCAAAGATCTTCTGCTTGGATTGTGGAAGAATCACTTTATAGTTTTCCTAAGAAACTAAACGAAAAGTATTAGTATAAAAGGCAGAATTTACCTGTGTTCGTGAGCTCTTCATCTATATTCTAAGGCCAAGCAGGTCAAACGCGTCTCAAATAGGTATGAAGTATCACAACATCTTCTCATACATACTTTAAACGTGTATTCATGAGAAATGGCATTAATCCAAGAAATATACTCTTCTCGCCGACAAATACCTAGTTTTTTTCTAAGATTTATATTAGAAAGTTGGCTGACTCAACGAAAAGTCTAGACATGAAACGACATTAATCGATATCCTTTGGGACCGGGAAGCAGAGAGCAACGCGGCCAGTACAAGGGGAGTAGACAGCAATATTGCTCTTACATATCTATCTGTTTATATGTTGCGGGGGGAAATCGTATTCATACACACCACTACAGAAACAATCGGCTGTCACTATGTAAGTTACACAAATCAATTAAAACAATACACTCATTTTATTATAATATATTTATATTTTTTAATATATTTCTTGCAATATGTCTGTGTATAGACGTATTCCTTTTGGCACAGCAGAAAGTGCGAAATTCACGCATGCCACCCCTTAGAAGCGGGATCACACCCGAAACCCCCCAAAGACGCGGGATAGCACCCGAACCACCCTATAAGCGAGGCTGCAGTGGCGGCCGTGGGTCCGTTGGGAGTCCTGGGACATCCTTCCGAGGGCTTACCCGGGGCTCCCAACCATAGGCTGTTGGGCGTAACGTGAGGTTTTTTAGTCGGTAGGAGTCCGGCATAGCATTCATGAGGATTTTCCCTCACGTTTTAAAAAAAAATCGAAGAAAGTCTCATTATGGCGCCTCCGCTCTAGATAAAAGTCATAGGTAGTGTTGCTCTATGCCGGGAAGTGAATCGGAACGAAATATTCGAGTTATCGTGATATTATATCGAGTGACAGCCCGTTCGACTTACTGGTTGGTCACGCACTGATTTACACGGCATGTGACCTGACGCGAGCCATAATTATGTACATGCATAAGCACTCGTGTACGATGACATCTGTTTAACAATGAAGAATTGGCATTGTGCTGATTTTGTTATACAAATTCGTGTATGAATAACATAAGACAGAATTTTAAACCTGAATGTGTTGAATTTGGTGCAAGGCGCCACATCAATATGTATGGGGCTGTATGGGGACTCTGGTCCACTGTGATTTATAGCGGGATTCAAGGCAACCCCTATTATTGAACATTAGTGTGACTCTGGTGTTAGCTCTCGTAGAGACAACTACAAATTTTTCGCCAATTCTGTTTCGTTCTACATAGTAGATGTCGATTACTATTATGATGCGAGCATCGGACATTAAGTACTTGTTGTAAGTAAGCTCCTAGACGTGTCATTGGCTAAATAAAAGCTGAGGTCAAAAGCCGTAAAATACTTCGAAAACAAAGTTTCTAGTGTCGGTTAGCCCGGAGGTCTGAAATCGTAGTAGGTATCAATGCTATCCCGCACAGATGCAATTACCATACCAGTCCCCGGGATATTGCTCAGCTTGAATCATGCGGTTTTCCCGGATGAGTAAAGTAGATGAAGGCTTATTTGATTTCTCTAATTTCAGACTTACATAGCTACATACATAATAGTCACTTTAACCACTATAGGGTAGGCAGAGATATACAAAGTAGGTACATTTGAATTTCAGCTTTATATAATAGTATGCAAGTTTTCTTAATAGTTGTACGTAGCTAATAGAATTTTATTCCCGGCGCAGCTATGCGCAAAAACAGACAGTCTGTGTGCATAGACAGTTTATAAAAACTCTGATCACATACCTAACTATTCCCAGTTCCAACAAAATAATATGAGTATAAAATTTAATATACTTAATACGTGTTTACTATGTAATTAACATAATTCATTCGTTTAAACGTTTAATTTCTGCAAAATTAACTTTTATGTTGTTACTGGCATGGTAACAAACAAAACTAAAAACGACATAAAATTAATTAAGCAGAAAAAGAACAAAAAAAAAACATGTTTTTTTTTTTAAAAATAATAATAACTTTATTTATTTTCTTTCACAAAGGTTTTCGTTATCACTATAAAATTACTATATTGCGGTGACAAGTCCTTTCAGAAGGTCAGATTTGATTATGGATTAAATGTTCTTACTAAAATACGCCCGCTGTCTGGCAGCGAAATTTAGTTATTCCACAAATGGTTCTCAGTGGGAATAAGATTTTTTTCTGGGAAGAAAAGTATTTTTTTTCTATACACTGGTGGCAGATATGCAAAACACATCGCACCAGTGATTATTATTAACCTGTGGATTACAATACCAGGATGTTAATTATTAGGACTGCGGACGTAGCCTGTGGTGGGACGGGTGATAGAGATGTTCCTCCAACAAAGTTCCGCCAGGCAAGGTGAACAGTCTGGCGGGCCGAAGCCCAATGGTTGATGTTGAACTGATGTATACATAGTCATCGGCGAGCTCATTGTAAAATATCGCGATTCAGAATTGTTTGAATGTCGAACTTCAATTATGTCTTTATAACAACAATACATAGGTATACTTATTCAGCCACTTTTAGTAATATCGGTATGTCTTTTTAATAAAATTAGGTTGCCGTTAATGGAACATAATTATGCATAAGTTAATACTAAAATTTCAAGATATTAAGTATCTAATGAGCTTTACGACGACTCAACGCCGTTCAATTTATGACTTTTAAAACGTTTTTAATGTCTTCTTAAGCTTTTTCAATGTAACTATTAATAATAAAAGCACTATAAGAGGCTGCGTGTCATCAAACTGTTAATAAAACAAAAAATCAGAAATCCTATTATTACGTAGAATGTTTGATTTGATGAAAGCTTATAAAGATGTTTGGATGTTTATAACGCAATAGCGGCTGAACAGATATGGTTTAAATTAGTTACATGGATAGATAGATAGTCTACGAGTTCCAGTGGAGTACAGTCTTCTGCAAGATTATTCGCCCAAGACTATCGGCCTCCATGATCGGGGGCCTGAGGACGGTGAGGCTGCTCACCGTCCTTACAGAAGCAGGTCCAAGATGATAGCGTGACGTCATACTTTCACGCACGCCTTACCAAGAAGTGGGATAACACCCGAACAACCCCCCAAAGACGCGGGATAGTACCCGAACCCCCTAGGTGAGGCCGCAGTGATGGCCAAGGTCTGTTGGGAATCCTGGGGATATCTTTCCAAGGGCTTACCCATGGCTCCCAACCTAGGTAGGGTAGGTACCTGTTGGTTTTTCTCAGTAAGAGCCCGGCATCCACGAAGGATTTTCACATGTAAAAAAAAGTGTAGTTTAAGAATTTCACGCGGATGGAGCCACGGGCAGCATCTAGTATTATGAAATAGGATGTGGCTTCATAGCGTAGCGAAACTTTTATATTTCTACAGTAAAATAAGAATAAAATATTGTCCCCAGCTCATAAGCGGCGCTAGCCTCAGTTTCTTGAAGTAGACGTTCTATAAAACTTTATCTTTGAAAGCGAGTTAGCTTAATAAGCCGTACCTACCAATATACCTATTAATTGAAAACCCGATTCTTTCAATAAAAACGGATAATAATTCGTTTGCCGTAAGAAGTTATTCAGAAATAAAAAGCTTTGTATTATCATGCAATGCAAATATGGCATATTTCCATTTTCCATACTAACATCAATTTTAAATATGGAAAAAGGATTGGTTTCGAGCAGGATTCGAACCTGCGTCTTCTTGCATACAGCATACCGTGCAGACGCCTTAACCATGCGGCCACCAAAACATACTTGGAACCAACTAAATTTTCCACCCTATACACGTCTTGGGGCGACTACTAATATTCATTATTATTTATTTATTAGCATACTAATTGCGTTTCAAAAATTATCATACATCATTGTAATACGGGCAATACGGGCATGTATGGGTTAAATGCATATTTCAAGGTTCAAAGCACCTCTAAAGCCAGCAGCAAGGCAGCTAAAAAAATCGTAACCTATGCCTACATAGGCACAGTACCTAAATCTATAAAATAAAATGTCTGTTACAGTACCATAAATTTTACAACTGCAGTTGAACTAATCTTCTTTATCTCTACATAGTTTACGATGAAAACACTCTTTCTGTTTGTTCGCTTAGTAGGTATTTAGATATTTAACTACTTAACGTATCTATTTAAATGCACTTTTCAGTATTAGAATGAATCAATCAAGAGAAAATTTATAAATTTTTATCAAGTCTGTATAATGAGATGACATACTTACATACATATTTATTACTAGCTGTTGCCCGCGACTTCGTACGCGTGAGAATTATGTTATAATGTCAATTTGATTGCTTTCTGCTCAGCCCCAAGGATATGTAGTGTGATAATATATATAGCCTATTTGGAGACCCTACCCCTATTTAATATTAGTGCAAATTTTTAATCAAATCTATTGAGTAAGATTTCGAAAAGTACTGTTTGCTTTGCTTTGTCCGGAAGACCGGACAAAGCAAAGCAAACAGACAGACAGACAAACAGACAAAAATTTTTCTAGCTATATTTTCGGCTTCGGTAAGTAAGTAGAACACCCCGCAAGTTTTTTTTTAAATATTTCCAATGTACAGTTTTGACTTTTCTATCATTTTATTATATGTACCTTAGAAAATTAGTACAGAAAATCGAAGCTGTAAAGTAAATGAAGTTGCGCGGATTAGCTAGTATTATGTAAAGCGTAAGGTCAAGGTGACACTCGCTGCTGAAATAGGGCACCCCGCCCGCCTCAGACTGACTAAATCGGGGTCGAGTTGCCATTGTCTTTGGGCTCGTTAGAACTTTTACTTCAAAGTCGTTCTTAAATTCTATTATTATACGGATTGTTTTAAAAACTTTTTGGTATTAACCTCAAAGTTTGATTGCACTGATTACTGAGTCTAGTTTTTGTGGATAATTAGATTTCTACTGGGCTATATTTTACGTCAATCTGTGGTCAAATGAAACTTGCGTATTATTTTTTTTTAAAAAAACGTCTAAATCTTTTCTGACTTCAACTGTACCTATGTTTTATGTTACTTGAGAATTATTTCTAAGTGAACCAATTTTCATATGTTTTTTATTTGAAGTCAGTACTTCTCTCTGACGAGCAATTTTAAGTTATGCTTAGTAATGTGTATTTCATTGACCCTGACTAGTTTAAGATATTGATTCTTTTATGTTATACTGGATCGGGGAACAAACCCGAGACTTCAATAACGACAACCATCACACGCGATACCGCGAGATGGTAAAAGCGCACTTCGCTTAATTAAAAATAAATAATACATATACCTACTATGAAAGGCATGAACAACGCGCTTAATCAGTTAATTAGTAACAATATACCTACGAAAGTCATGAACACGACTACCAGTACCGTATAACGAATCATTATCACTTGTCAGAGCAGGGACCGGCAGACACGTTCGGACCAAATACGTCAAATATCAACACGTGTCAATTTTATAAATGAGGCTGTCCTGCCTTTGATTGAGCCGCGGCCCGCGGTCAGATCGTGGGACAAAACTAAGCTAAGGTGCAATGACGAGTGGGTACGGGAATAGAAAATGTCTAACTCGGCACTTATTTCGAGATTCGAGACTAATATAAAGGGCGTTACACACTGTAGTTCGGAATGCGACAATTTTTTTGACCGTTGACTCGTAGCTCTTTATTGTCAGAAACTTGGGCAAATGTGCCAAAAAGTTTAGAAATACTTAGGTTAGTTCTATATTTTGAGATTGATAGATTAAAATTAAACGCATGTTAGCTTCAATGATGAGGGACGTTGTTAAGTACCTAGTCCGTGATTTTCTGCATCATAACAGCTTTTTTTTAGTATTGGTATGACCAGCGAATCGCAAAAGAGGAAAAGGGCTGCAACAAATTCCCTCACTTTCGCTGTAAATTCAAAAACTACACCGTATTTTACACTCTGAAGGGGGTTTATCTAATCTATTTTAATATCTGCAACACAAAACGCGACACACTGAGTTTAAAATGTTTTTTTTTTTAATGTTTAAAAAAACATTAATTCTGCATCGAGCTATTCTAAACTACGAGTAAAACATTCAAGGATGTAGCTGCTCCTGGAATTAGTATCAGATTAAAAATATTTCTCATGGAAACGCAAACTGACCGGTATGTTTCCAATTACAGTGATGGATGGTAAACCAGCCTGCATAATTCATAGAGCTATTTAAATTTAAAATTTCCTGTTCTATTATTCTGAAATTCAAATTCATTTCTACAAAATGTTTTTTTCATAATTATTTAGCCATATAATAAAGATCCTCTTATAATTACACGGGTCTCTCGATCGTAGGCAGTGATAGGGCTCTTGTGTGTGGGTTTAGGCGGTAAGAGTCCGGCATAGCATCCACGAGGGATTTCATCTATACTAATATTATAAAGAGGAAAGATTTGATTGTTTGTTAGTTTGCATCGAATAGGCTCCGGAACTACTGGACCGATTTGAAAAAATCTTTCACTGTTGGGAAGCTACACTCTTTGCGGTGAACATAGGCTATGTTTTATTCCCGTATTCCCACGGGAACGGGAGTTATGCGGGTGAAACCGCGTGACGTGCGCTAGTACTTAAATAAAAGATCCTCTTATATGTGAACTAACCTTTATGACGAGTTCAGCTAGAAATTGTTAAGTGTCGTGGGCGTAGAGCGGTACTTGTTCTCACGTCACGTGTAATTGAGATCTTATAGTTTGTTTGACTTTAACTCTATGTGGTTTTGAGAGCGAAACTTTTGAGCGAAAACCGTTCTCGAAGCATGTTTGTTTTGTAAGTAGTAGGATACATTACCGACACATGAGAATGAAGCTTCTAGCTAGCTGCAACGATACTTGGGAAAATAACTTCCAGTAGCGCTTTGGTAGAGTATGCACCTGTGTCAAGTTCGAATTCTGGGATTTTTTTGTGTGATTCAAAATTACTTAAATACTAATATTATTAAGAGGTAAGATTTGATTGTTAGTTTGCATCGAATAGACTCCGAAACTGCTGATCCGATTTGAATTTTTTTTTTACTGTTGGTAAGCTACACTTTCCCCCGATAACATAGGATATGTGAGTTCTGCAGTGTGAGTATATGTTGTCAGTTTATCTATATGTTCAAGCTTCAATCGAATCCTTTCATCATATTACAGTCCATTGATGGACGTAGGTCTTTTCTAGGGAATGCAATACCGGGATACCGGGATCCCGAAATACCGGGATACCGGGATCCCGAAATACCGGGATCCCGCAGTATTTTTGCGAGATCAGTCCCGCATGTAAATCATGCGGGTTCCCGCGGGACTGCGCAAAGGTAAACGCCATGTGTTGTTCTGTAAGCGGAAGCGCGCAAATCAAGAATGATATTTGTAATTGTGACTTAATATATCCCTACTTCCCTACTAATATTATAAATGCGAAAGTAACTCTGTCTGTCTGTCTGTCTGTCTGTCTGTCTGTCTGTCTGTCTGTCTGTCTGTTACGCTTTCACGCCTAAACGGCTGGAGCGATTGAGATGAAATTTGGTATGGGGATAGTTCGAGGCCCTGGGAAGGACATAGGCTACTTTTTAACCGACTGCGCAAAAGGAGTGTTATGATTTTACGTGATAACGACTTTCATGCTGTTACGCTTTCACGCCTAAACGGCTGGAGCGATTGAGATGAAATTTGGTATGTACATAGTTTGAGGCCCTGGGAAGGACATAGGCTACTTTTTAACCGACTGCGCAAAAGGAGTGTTATGATTTTACGTGATAACGACTTTCACGCGAAAACGACTTCTACGCGGTCGAAGTCGCGGGAACAGCTATCCCTACTAATATTATAAATGCGAAAGCAACTCGGTCTGTCTGTCTGTCTGTCTATCTGTCTGTCTGTCTGTCTGTCTGTCTGTTACGTTTTCACGCTAAACGGCTGGAGCGATTGAGATGAAATTTGGTATGGGGATAGTTCAAGGCCCTGGGAAGGACATAGGCTACTTTTTAACCGACTGCGCAAAAAGCGGGTTATGATTTTACGTGATAACGACTTTCACACGATAACGACTTCTACGCGGTCGAAGTCGCGGGGAACAACTATTTAATATAAATGAGCTTAAAGATTAATAAATATTCAATCACGCTACTTAGCCTAGGGGCTTGACAGAGAAGGCTTAAAATTTGTAGGTATACTATATGGGCAAAAGACATGCTTACGAAATAGGTTAAGTTCAATTTTTATATGCGGATAGGTTTATATAAGCGTGAATCCCTCGAGTCACGCTGTCGTCTAGGACCTGCTTCTGTAAGGACGGTGAGCGGCCTCCTCATCGACCTCAGGCCCCCGGTCATGTAGGCCGATAGTCTTAGGCGAAGACAACTCGCCGGAACTTGAGTACTTGGATCTTGGGCGGGAGAGTTCTCTCCCGCCCCCTCCCCGCCGCCTCTTTCACGAGCATAACCTGCTCGCAGAAAGAGGCAGCGCACCCACTTACTCCCGCTGGAGATTATTCCTAGCTTACTTTGGGATCAGATAGCGTTGTGTAAGATGTCCGTGAATATTTAAAATTTATTTATTTTATTTATAATACATGCATACGGTCACGCCTTTATCCCCAAAGGGGTATCTGAGGCATATTATATGCCTACATTTCACCTTTTTATAATTCGTCCCACGTAGCGTTGGTGGTGGTGAGCCGTATTGCCGTGTTGAAATGGACAGGCGTAGGTACTGTCTACTTTTGAAAATTATTAAGTCTATAAGGCTAATAACTTGGTTTAACGACTGCCATTTACTGGCTACCGTTAGCGTTAGATCGTCCCAAATCTTTCGGTTATAAGTACTTAAAGTTTTCAGTTTGTGGCCCAAATCTAACAACTGTTTCGTATTCGCGCTTCACCATACCTACTACTTACTCTTTTTATTATTAAAGGGGCCGATTAATAAAGACGTACGTCATACCGGCCTTGGACCCGCTAAAACCATGAAGTCTCTACCCATCCATCTAGCGCAGTCCTGGGGTATCCTTTAGAGGGCTTACCAGGGGCTCCCAATCGGACATTTAAAAACCGACACCTTTTTACCTCACATTAAAAAAAACCATGTAGCGCATAGCTACCCGGGTAAGTTGGAGGATGTCCTAACTTTGTCCCCACATTTTGGTTACGACTTATTCTAGAGGCTCCATAGAATACAGTTCAAACTTTGCTTATAACATAATTTCCACGCGAACGAAGTCGCGGGTAACAGCTAGTAACCTATAAAAACGTACTTATTTGTTTTAGTGATTTAAAAAAATATTTGTTTTAGATATTTGACTTTTCTTGTACTATGAACGGTTAGAAAAGTATTCAATTATTTCGTACATTGCTTGCTAGCTATCTGACATTTAAAGTTAGGAGTCGTTTGGCAAACAAGAATTTTGACATGCTATGTTTTATACGCACTTTTAAAGTAATGCCAAACTACCCATTTTATCGGTTTCTAATAATTTTCATTAGGTACAGTACCTACTTATAATTATGTATATATTTTTAATAATCTCAATACAAAAGTAATATTAAATAATTTATTTTTCCTTGTGGTCCCGCAGACTCAGTGTTCTGTAAACGATCACTGCAGTAAGTAACATTTACTATGGCTGGTCCTTAGATGGGTGACCACTTGTAGACATTTATTTGAGCGTTGCGGTGCTTCGGAAGGCACGTTAAGCCGTCGGTTTCTTTTGGCCGTAAAATGGCAGTCATTAAGCCAAGTTGAAGGTCCGGCTTAAAAACTTTTAACAGCAAGTAGTCACAACCTGCACCTGTCCATTTCAACACGGCAATACGGCTCACCACCTATTACGTGGGACGAAATCTTAAAACGTGAAATGTGGGCATATAATATGCCTCTGCCTAACACTTCGGGGATTAAGTCGTGATTATTTTTCAGTTCTAGATGCATGTATAATACAGAATTCTATTATTTTCTCAATGACTTTCAGAAATATGCGGGATCCCGCGGGACTGAGACCTCTCAGTCCCGTAAATACCGGGATTATAATGATGTAGCGGGATTGCATTCCCTAGTCTTATCCAATTTACAAAACAAAAAACGACCCTCGCCATCCGCATTCAGTCCCTCCATCTTGCGAGTTGGCGTTCGTCCTCCTACCCCACGTTTACTACTTTCAAGCTCATATTAGTTTACCCTGTTATTTAGATGATGTAAAAACGGTGAAAAACGTCCCAAAATATTTACAACAATACCTTCGCACATCAAGATTACATAATCGTAACATCGGTTCCTGTTACAACATCAGAGCTGTTCCCGACCCTAATAGATATTGATAGAGGAAGTACCCGACACCTCTAATAGCCGAAACGACTCGGCCAAGATTGATACGATGACCCGCCGCTTTCGTAGGTTTGGGTTGAACATACATATACAGCAGTCAATTCAATTACTGGGCTATCATGTGCCAAGTCATCACTATAAATATTTACGGGAAATGGGAAAGTTTTACGGGAAAGGTTGCGTTAGTTAATAACTTCGGAATCTGAACAACACGCCGTTTTACCTTATTTATTTAAATATATCATAATAATAATGTACCTACCTATGTTTATCGTGGAATACGTATGTATTTATTAATGTTAAATTATAATACATGTGTGTAATTATAGGCTTTATTGGCATATGGGGAACTTATCAAAAGGGCAAATTCACATAAAGTCTATTTTGGTACAGTTACGCTAAATCTTAGTTTGTCAGCGATAATACGACATAGCTCTCTCACTACAATAGTCCAAATCTCAGTACGAGTATTTATTTATTGGATAAATATTGGCTTGCTTCATTGCTCGCTCAATGATCACTATTGCTATAATGTAATTTAGAGTACCTACCTAGAGTCCTGGGACATCCTTTCGAGAGCTTACCCGGGGCTCCCAGTCATAGGCTGTTGGGCGTTACGTGAGGTTTTTTAGTCGGTAGGAGTCCGGCATAGCATCCATGAGGATTTTTCCTCACGTTAAAAAAAAAGAGTACCTAGCTATATTGGCTGTATATAAATTAAAATACATAATGTATGAAAATTGCTATTGAATAAAACAAAATCCTATTATAGGTGAAGGTCATTGGCATTTTCACTTCAAGACGTTTTCGTGCTTCGGAAGGCACATAAAGGCAGACCTAGCTGCTAATAGGATCACTACATAATATTGAATTAAATACAAATTAGTATAATGTATGTAAAATCGTACGTCTATGCTCTTCTCTCTTCAGGAAAAAGTCATAAGTATGTTTGAATTAATTTTGACCGATAAAATTACTATTGAAATACAGCACTTTTCGATCAATGTCTCGTTAACATGTAAATATCACTGGTATTTAATTATACCAAATTACTAACACGGAACGTAATGAACACGAATAGTATAGATCTACGATTAAAATTATCGATTTGAACATCTAAGTACTTTACGAAGTTTCTATCGATTTGGGCATATTACTACCTTAGAAATGGTAAGAATTTTCTTTAATATATTCAAGACAAGGCTTCTATCTTATACATTTGTCACGATTAATTGTTATTGAGTAATAAGTAATTAGGGCTGTCCGCATTATTAATTCTTACTGATTATAATAAAATTAATTGGCACCGATTTAGTGTGAAAGAAATCTAATTAAGATCTTAAACTCCACGAAACTAATAAATAAATAATAAATAAATATTTGTGGTAATTCTCACACAACATCATCTAGCCCCAAATTAACCTAATTTAAGCTTGTGCTACGGGATCTAGACGACTGATATAAATATTCATATATTTCTAAATATATAAGTATTATATAATTCTAAATATATAAATATACTTATATTATACACGTAGAAAACACCCAAACTCCGAAACAAACATTTATGGATCTCACAAATATTTGGCCCGACCCGAGAATTGAACCCAATAACACAGCGTGGCAGGCGGTATTACTACCGAATTCGCCACAGAGGTAGTCAAAAGTAAGACAAAAATGCAACGCACACATCCTGCAAAAAATCAGTCAGAAACTACGAATAACAATCGTAGATCAAAAAAATTAACGAAGCGTCCTGACTTTCTCTACGTGTGGAAATCCTCAAGTATGTTATGCTGAACTCCTCCCGACTAGCCTAGAGCCTACAACATAGGTCTTATCCGCCATCCCGCTCTCTCCCGAGGGATTGGGTTTCGTCCCATTACTTGGGGGTACTGATTTATTTTTTAATCTAAGTCTGTAATATATTTTTCTACAGTCTTATTTTGCTGGCAACCCTAACTAAATAAGGGCAATGTCAAACATTTATAAAACCTTTAATACATGCATAAACTATGTGGGTGGACGGAGTCTGAGGGCAGAATTGGGTGACACATCTTAACATTCCGACATAACGCATTCTAACCACGCCGCGAGTTATACCGCGACTGTCGGTTATCACAATCTTAGGAGCTTTTATGAGCAGACAAGTGTTTGTCGGAGATATTGCTAAATTCCACAAAGCTCTGTCTAGTCGAAAGGAATTTGTTAATAAAACATAAAGCAAACATGGCAGTTTCACACGCTCCTTTCAACCTGATAAATAAATACACCTCTCTCTCTCTCTCTCTCTCTCTCTCTCTCTCATAGTCATGTCACTTATGACGACTTTACGCGGGACTGCTAGCCTGTGATGAAAACCAATGTTGAAAATTTTTTTTTACATCGCGCTAACGAAATTTGCATAAAAGCTTTCACGTAACCAGATCTTTTTCAACACTATAAGCCGTATCTAGACTGAAACACAGACATACCTCATAGCTTTTCATCATCGTTAATATTAATATTATTTCTGAGAACTTGTAAATATGAAAACTATGTTGAAATGAGGTGTATTACACCTACAACCGAGAGGTGCATCAGATTTAGGTATTGTACAGATGTGCCGTGGACTAGAAACGTCATATTTTAAAGAATACCGTTCGCTTTGATCTAGGGAAATTCGTTACTACTATTGGGAGCTTTAGTTTACATTTAAAAACTAACCTAGTGTTGTTTATTAGTCTTCAAACATATTTTTAGTCGAAAGTGATGCGGTGAGTGCTTACCGACATCTCCAAGGCCCATACTAGCCTTACCTGACATACTGGTCAGTGCATCTGCCGATGAGGTCATGGAAAAGAAAAGGAAAATTATCACTAAATCGAGTCTGGCCAGCGTGGTACCAGACGGTAAAGCTCATCTCCCTAAATGTCCGGCCGCAGTGGTAGCCGCAGGTCTGTTGGGAGTCCTGGGGTATCCTTCCGAGGGCTTACCCGGGGCTCCCAACCGTAGGCAGTTGGCAGGACACGTGAGGTTTTATAAGTTGGTAGGAGTCCGGCACAACATCAATGGGGATTTTCCCTCACGTAAAACAAAAAATATGCTGAGGGGCAAGTGCGAGTTTTTGCGTGAGCTTGTCGACATTCACGGCTCACCAATTCGTTTGGAATCGAGACCCCGCCACCTAGCTGTAAACGCGGAAACTTGTCTCGATCCCATACAAATCGGTGATAACGCGCTCGTTCGTGAATGTCGACAGGCGCTCACCGAAACTCGCACTTGCCCCTCTGATCTCCTTACGTAAAGGCCTACGTCCAGCACATCATAAAAGCACCGACACTTCGAAACAAATATTTGAGGATCACACAAATTTTTGTTCCGATGCGGTATTGCAGCCCAAGACATCAGCATGACATCAATCGCATTCACCTATCACTCTCAAAGTAGTCATAAAGTCTTTACCACTTACATCTACGTAGATTTTTGCGTATCATTGGTTCTCAAGGGTGCTATCCATCATCTGAACCGTGACAGCGTAGCTATATGCCATCGGGACGTTGCCCTAAATTGATATTAGTGTTCGGTTCAATGGATCAATGTTTCATAGGTATTAAGTAACATTGAACTCCATCAAGAGATTGTGAGTTCACACCCTTATAATAACTAGTAGATAGGTTACAAAGAACCTTTTTGACCAACATCACTATAATATACCTATCTCGGATAGTCAAGAAGCCCCGGCAGTGACTCTCTGCCCTTGTTTGAGACTGTAATAGTCAAGGGTACAATGGCGTTGACATCTTCCATTAGGAAAAGAAACTCCTAAATGAATATTGAATAAAAAAAACCTTTATTGTTTTTATATAGGTATCCAACCATCTCTCTATCTGCAGTACATCCTCACACTGCCTCCGGAGCGCTCGTACGTATAGATTAAGGTCTGATAGAGACTTCCTTCTGCGTACAAAGGGCTTTCCTTCTTTCTGCGTAAGTTTCTTTGCGAATACGAGGAGCGTTTGGCCACGTTAACTTGGGTTGTGTGATGTCTTTTGTCTCTTGTCTCTTGTCCCTGGTCTCTCCGAACGTCTACAGCATCGGGTGGCACAAGAGGAGCCTTATTGCAGAGTCAGCAGCGGGAGTGTAGTACCTCGTAGCGTAGACTACGGTGACTACTTTTGATCATATAGGCTGTATGTTTGTCTGCCAATTTAGTGGTATAAAAACTCCGCTTTGATAGCCATATTGAAAAACATTACGAGTCTGAGTACATTTTTTGTTCCTATGAATATTAGGTATCGATTTGGATATTAAATCAGTGTCTATATCCGTTGGGTGTGATTGATTGACAAATCTCTGTGTGACTGACAAAAACTCACAGTTGATATTTTATTGATAATGTGTCCTGTTTATAATACGAGGTGATATACAACCACGGAATATTAGCAAATATAAGTAAGGAACTTCACTAAGATCTTCTACATAAGGCAATTTCATCAGTACCTATTTCAGTACTGCTGAGACAGACTGGCAAACGAACGAGAATATAGCATAGGCGCTCGTAGAGGGATGTTAGATCAGAGTCACGGGAACTCGTTGATACCCGCTTAATAGTGGTTTTATTTGACATTTTACTTTGTACTGAAATTAACTTAGTAAGTGAAATGACTCCGATAGAGATGTTGCTGTATGTACAGATACGACAAAAAAACCCAAGTTTATGATAGATTATTGGTAGTTATTAGTAAAAATTATTTTATTTTATATCGCTAAGGTGGCAGACAAGCATACGGCCCCCACCAGAAGAACCGGTGGTCACCGCAGCCTATGAACTATGAGCAACACCAGAGGTGTCACACTCGCGCTGCCGACCCTGTAAAAACCTTCTAAGACCCCTTTTGAAGAACCCCATACTGTAGGCGTTTGGGCAAACCGAGGCAGGGAGGTCATTCCACAACCTAAGCATGCGCGGAAGAAAACACCTATCGGATCTAACCGTGCTGGAACGCACCGGACGCAGAGTGTGAGGATGAACTCCCTGTCTGTGGCGAGCGGTGCGAAATATAATGTGTTTTACACATTGAGTTATTACTACTACGTATAGAGAAGCCAAAAAATGGACGCCTTTTGCCACGAATTACTACTAAAGTTCGCTGCAGCGATTAAACAACAAATTAGTCGGAAATTTCATGGCAAGAACATGTCACTATACGGAAACACAAGTGTAAAAAATGGCGGTTAGATATTAAAAACACAAACAAAATAAATCATGCGTGTTATATCGAAAAGCTTATATCCTTACGAGTGAAAAGTACTTCCATGACATTTATTTAGTTTTCTGAAGTGGTTTTTACAGAATTTGACTACACACGAAGGCATTTTTCGCAAATCTTTTCACTGATGAAGGCGTCATGTTGTGTCGGGTGCTCACAAGAGACTAATTGAGTTATGGACCGTGGACCATGACTCTTGGCGCAAAACTTTACTTCGGGGCGTCTTCTCTATACGTAGTAATAATAACTCAATGGTTTTACACGCATTTTTACTGACAACGAGGTACTAACTACTAACTATACCTAGAGTAAGTAGTAGAAAAAGAAAATACATGCAAATTGTACCTCATAAACATAGAACACTAGCTGACCCGCGCAACTTCGTTTGCGTGATAAATGAAGAACCGCTCGACCGATTTTGTGCGAACTTCACATAAACCATCTACTAAATAGTCCGAACAAAGCCTAAACATTTGGTTTGGATAGGTGAGCCCGTTCTTGAGTTATAAAATTACAACGAAAAGTGGCATTGATTTTTATATATATAGATTACACAATAGTTCAAACAGATGTACAGCTGGGGTGACATTGTTTTTATACAAGTATAGTTAGGCAGTGATCTCATACCAATTACTTGTTTTATAGTGTCATATGAACTGTAATGTCGCTATCATATTTCAAACGATATATTTATACTACGTGTGAAGCTATTGAACTGTGACCATTCGTGATTTAGACGTTTTTGCCGGTATTAGTTTTTTAGATATTTTTGTATGTGTTATCGATGTACATATTACTATGTAATCCATACTAATATTATGAAGCTGAATAGTTTGTTTGTTTGTTTGTTTGTTTGAACGCTAGGATCTCAGGAACTACTGGTTGGATTTCGGAAATTCTTTTACAGTTTGATGGTCCATCTATTGAGGATGGCTATAGGCTATATATATCCTAGGGGCTAAGCAGAGAGCAATCCAATTGGCATTATGACATAATTTTCACGCGTACGAAGTCGCGGGCAACAGCTAGTACTGTTTTATTATCTTTGGTATTACTTAGAGCAAAATAAACACATCTGGTGAAGTGATCTGCCTACCCCTTCAGGAAAAAGCATATTATTATCTGAAAATTTAATGATAATCCACTATCACAGTTCTTGTGTGTGTAATTAAAAAGCTTTTATAAACGTCATCGACTTTATTTTCTTTTGAATCCAACCGGTTTCACTTTTCGGTATTATCAAAGGTGAACACAGTAAAAGATGAAAAGGTAAAATCCGTGCTAACCTTTGAAATAGCCGTACCTAAGGCAAAAATGTCACGCTTAAAAGTAATTGTTTTAATTCAAGATACTTTTTAAATCCAAGTTTTTAAAATCATAAAATTCAGAGCAACAAAAAATTTACACAAATATTACCTGAGATAGCGCTAGGATATAAAATAGTAAACCTACACTGAAGTCAAGGATATCTACTAACACTTCATCAAAATTTTATTAAAATTAAAGCCTATTAAAATAAAAAACCAACCAGTTCCGTTCGCTCACAATCATGAGTCACGGAGAGACATCCGTCTACCGATCGCGAATATATTTTTAAACAACATTAAAATGCTAGACGATGAACTTTTAAGTATCTATTATTCAAATATACCTGCCAAATAAAGCCTCATAAAGCTGTGCAGTGTTGTTATAAAAAAAAATTGGATACACATTATTTTACGATGATTCACGAGATTTTGTATTGTAGATACTTAATTGTAAAGAACTTCCAAAAAGCAGATTCTCAAGTTCGTTGTTTATTTTTTTTTACATTTGCCACCTCATAACTTAGGCGTTTGTATCGCATTTCGTTTAGAAGGTTGTAGTCTCATTTATGACAGTTGGTTGACAGTTTAAATAACTTTTTTTTGTGACTAAGAAATTTAACATTCTGCCTTCGTTGGCAACTTTCCTTCCAAAAGCGAACAGTAGCAGATTGTAACACTCAACATTTGTCGGAAAACTTGCTTTATTTATATAATTTGTACTTGTTTGGAACTTCACAAACTCTCTACTTATATTTTCCTGCACGACCGCTGATTACATGATGAAACGATATTCATGAAAGGACTGTGTAATAAACAAGCTTTGAAAATTTGTGTAAACATTGAATATGAAAATGTTGTAGTAAGCAAACAAACTTGGCTTTTTGGAGGTTGTAGGAAATTACCCAATTTGCTGTATTGACTAATTTAAGGCTCTTGTCGAGAAATATAAAAGGTTTTGTGGGTCAACTATATTAATAAAATTACAGAGCAATCTAGTTAAGTTTATATATATTACTAGCTGACCCGTCACATAAGAGAGTAAATCACCCGTTCCCGCCGCATTTACTCCCGTCAGAATAATTTCGTTAACGATAGATGTGTCCCGTCGCATTATTGTAGAAATTGCGCATATTCATGCATAGGACGTGGACTACCGGTGTACGTCGCCAGCAGAATAGTGAATCGACCAAAAAAAGCGAAAAAAAAAGCGAGGTCAAACGGGATAAAAAGTATCCTATGTCCGTCTCCTGGTTCTAAGCTACCTCCCCACCAATTTTCAGCCAAATTGGTACGGGAGTTATAAATGTTGTAACAAACCCGTCTTTGTTTTATATATTACTAGCGGTACCCTGCCACGCTTCGCTGTGACTTTTTTAAGGTGGTTTTATGTACCTATGAGAAATGAGTAACAAACTAAATGATGGGTACATTTAAAAAAAATGTGTGCGTGTACTATTGTACACACGTAAGAAGTGAAACTTCTTCATGACCTTATTTTTCGAAAGAAATATCATAAAATATACATAGGAGTTAGTAATCCAAAAGTTCAAAAGTTCAAAAGTCCAAAGTCATAAGTCAAAAAGTCCAAAAGTCCAATAGCCCTAAAGTCCAATAGTCCAAAAGTCCAAAAGTCCAAAAGTCCAAAAGTCCAAAACTACAAAGTCTAAAAGTCTAAAATTCTAAAAGTCCAAAAGTCCAAAACTCCAAAACTCCAAAATTCCAAAAGTCCAAAACTCCAAAATTCCAAAACTCCAAAAGAATAAAAGTTCAAAAGTCCAAAGTACAAAAGTTCAAAATTCCAAAGTACAAAGTTCAAAACTCCAAAACTCCAAAACTCCGAAACTCCAAAACTCCAAAACTCCAAAGCTCGAACACTCTAAAACTCCAAAACTAAAAAACTCCAAAACTCCAAAACTCCAAAGCTCCAAAACTCCAAAACTCCAAAAGTATAAAAGTTCAAAAGTTCAAAGTACAAAAATTCAAAATTCCAAAGTCCAAAGTCCAAAGTCCAAAACTCCAAAACTCCAAAACTCCAAAACTCCAAAACTCCAAAACTCCAAAACTCCAAAACTCCAAAGCTCCAAAACTCCAAAACTCCATAACTCCAAAACTCCAAAAGTATAAAAGTTCAAAAGTTCAAAGTACAAAAGTTCAAAATTCCAAAGTCCAAAGTCCAAAGTCCAAAACTCCAAAACTCCAAAACTGCAAAAGTATAAAAGTTCAAAAGTTCCAAGTACAAAAGTTCAAAATTCCAAAGTCCAAAGTCCAAAACTCCAAAACTCCGAAACTCCAAAACTTCAAAACTCCAAAACTCCGAAACTCCATAACTCCAAAACTCCAAAAGTATAAGTGTTCAAAAGTTCAAAGTACGAAAGTTCAAAATTCCAAAGTCCAAAGTCCAAAACTCCAAAACTCCGAAACTCCAAAACTCCAAAACTCCAAAACTCCAAAACTCCAAAGCTCCAAAACTCCAAAACTCCAAAACTTCAAAACTCCAAAACTCCAAAACTCCAAAACTCCAAAACTCCAAAACTCCAAAACTCCAAAACTCCAAAACTCCAAAACTCCAAAACTCCAAAACTCCAAAACTCCAAAACTCCAAAACTCCAAAACTCCAAAACTCCAAAACTCCAAAACTCCAAAACTCCAAAACTCCAAAACTCCAAAACTCCAAAACTCCAAAACTCCAAAACTCCAAAACTCCAAAACTCCAAAACTCCAAAACTCCAAAACTCCAAAACTCCAAAACTCCAAAACTCCAAAACTCCAAAACTCCAAAACTCCAAAACTCCAAAACTCCAAAACTCCAAAACTCCAAAACTCCAAAACTCCAAAACTCCAAAACTCCAAAACTCCAAAACTCCAAAACTCCAAAACTCCAAAACTCCAAAACTCCAAAACTCCAAAACTCCAAAACTCCAAAACTCCAAAACACCAAAACTCCAAAACTCCAAAACTCCAAAACTCCAAAACTCCAAAACTCCAAAACTCCAAAACTCCAAAACTCCAAAACTCCAAAACTCCAAAACTCCAAAACTCCAAAACTCCAAAACTCCAAAACTCCAAAACTCCAAAACTCCAAAACTCCAACACTCCAACACTCCGAAACTCCGAAACTCCAAAACTCCAAAACTCCAAAACTCCAAAACTCCAAAACTCCAAAACTCCAAAACTCCAAAACTCCAAAACTCCAAAACTCCAAAACTCCAAAACTCCAAAATCCAAAACTCCAAAACTCCAAAACTCCAAAACTCCAAAACTCCAAAACTCCAAAACTCCAAAACTCCAAAACTCCAAAACTCCAAAACTCCAAAACTCCAAAACTCCAAAACTCCAAAACTCCAAAACTCCAAAACTCCAAAACTCCAAAACTCCAAAACTCCAAAACTCCAAAACTCCAAAACTCCAAAACTCCAAAACTCCAAAACTCCAAAACTCCAAAACTCCAAAACTCCAAAACTCCAAAACTCCAAAACTCCAAAACTCCAAAACTCCAAAACTCCAAAACTCCAAAACTCCAAAACTCCAAAACTCCAAAACTCCAAAACTCCAAAACTCCAAAACTCCAAAACTCCAAAACTCCAAAACTCCAAAACACCAAAACTCCAAAACTCCAAAACTCCAAAACTCCAAAACTCCAAAACTCCAAAACTCCAAAACTCCAAAACTCCAAAACTCCAAAACTCCAAAACTCCAAAACTCCAAAACTCCAAAACTCCAAAACTCCAAAACTCCAACACTCCAACACTCCGAAACTCCGAAACTCCAAAACTCCAAAACTCCAAAACTCCAAAACTCCAAAACTCCAAAACTCCAAAATTCCAAAACTCAAAAACTCTAAAACTCTAAAACTCCAAAACTCCAAAACTCCAAAACTCCAAAACTCCAAAACTCCATAACTCCATAACTCCAAAACTCCGAAACTCCGAAACTCCGAAACTCCGAAACTCCGAAACTCCAAAACTCCGACACTCCAAAACTCCAAAACTCCGAAACTCCGAAACTCCGAAACTCCAAAACTCCGAAACTCCAAAACTCCAAAACTCCAAAACTCCAAAACTCCAAAACTCCAAAACTCCAAAACTCCAAAACTCCAAAACTCCAAAACTCCAAAACTCCAAAACTCCAAAACTCCAAAACTCCAAAACTCCAAAACTCCAAAACTCCAAAACTCCAAAACTCCAAAACTCCAAAACTCCAAAACTCCAAAACTCCAAAATCCAAAACTCCAAAACTCCAAAACTCCAAAACTCCAAAACTCCAAAACTCCAAAACTCCAAAACTCCAAAACTCCAAAACTCCAAAACTCCAAAACTCCAAAACTCCAAAACTCCAAAACTCCAAAACTCCAAAACTCCAAAACTCCAAAACTCCAAAACTCCAAAACTCCAAAACTCCAAAACTCCAAAACTCCAAAACTCCAAAACTCCAAAACTCCAAAACTCCAAAACTCCAAAACTCCAAAACTCCAAAACTCCAAAACTCCAAAACTCCAAAACTCCAAAACTCCAAAACTCCAAAACTCCAAAACTCCAAAACTCCAAAACTCCAAAACTCCAAAACTCCAAAACTCCAAAACTCCAAAACTCCAAAACTCCAAAACTCCAAAACTCCAAAACTCCAAAACTCCAAAACTCCAAAACTCCAAAACTCCAAAACTCCAAAACTCCAAAACTCCAAAACTCCAAAACTCCAAAACTCCAACACTCCAATACTCCAATACTCCAAAACTCCAAAAGTCCAAAACTCCAAAATTCCGAATGTCCAAAAAGTTCAAAAATAACATACAAAACATATATCTGACCTCTTTATTAGGTGCGTACTCTCTTTTATTATTCTGAATGCAAGGAGGCCGCAATCAAACTTCTCTTAAAAAACATCAATCTGGTAGGTACCTTCTAAATAGGTTGTTTATAATATTTTGTTCTGAAGCTGGCAGAATATAATTAAAAACAAAACGACCAACGCCATCTATTGGTAATATCACTTTTTAAAGCTATTTTATTCTTATTGCTGTTATGATAAAAGTGTATAAAGTAGCCTAAAACCATCTCTGAATTCTATTGTATATCGTGTCCAATTTTGAGCTCAATCGATTCAGTAAATTTTGAGTTTTTAATAGATACACAAACGCACACAACATTTTTATATATATAGAAGAAGAAAAAGAAGATTACAAGACTAAATTGAACCACGCATGGATACAAATCCGAAACGCATAAATATTATAAAGTTGAAAGCGGAACCAATGCCAGAAATAAAATACTAACTCACAGTGCAACTTGGCAGCCAATATAAATGGACTATTAGAAAGATGCTGAGACTAAGAAGAAAGCAGAATTTCCTGCGGAAAGTTCTTAAGGAACTTTTTAAAATGGATCATAATCACTTAAGTAAATTATATGCTTTTTTTTTACGTGAGGGAAAATCCTCAGAGGATGTTATGCCGGGCTCTTACCGACTAAAAAACCTCACGTAACGCCCAACAGCCTGTGGTTGGGAGCCCCGGGTAAGCCCTCAGAAGGATGTCCCGGGACTAAGTAAATATATGCTTAATGCAATCTCACCATCATGTGGATTAAGCTGTAAGTGCTGCTAGACATTTGGGTAAGGTATCCTGGAAATCATGGCTGTAATCAAACAAAACTTAGAAGACTTAGAAGGATTTTACAGGATCGGCAGTGCGAGTGTGGCGCCTCTCGTATTGCAAACGTTCGTAGGCTGCGGTGACCACCGGTCCTTCTGGTGGGCCGTATGTTTATCTGCTACATTAGTGGTATAAAAAAAAACCCCAGCTATCAGCCAATCAGAGCGAACCTCAAATTATTAGGACGAGCTGTCGAATACTATTAGGATCTTACGCTCACAAGTAAATATAAACTGCAAAAAACGAGCAATTATCCATATATTATCCAATTGTTTCATTTCAGTCCAGTTTCTATCAAAATAAATTTCAATTTGGTAGACGTTAAATGAAAATTGATCTTAAAACCGAGGCAGTCGAGAGGTAGTATAATAAATTCAGTTAGCGCGATGAGTTCAGAATTGCAATGTTATACCAAGTATAAGTACAGACGGGCCTACGCCAAAAAGTGAGACTAATTCACACACAAGAAACAGTAGCAACGACACGGCATGCACACATACATTCTTTTTTTGAATTAAGGGTAGAGTTCTCGCACTTCGGGAACGCACAGGAGGGCATCTTGTGTAAAATGTCTTTCAACGTGTTTCACCTTCGGAACAATATCACCGAGTACGACCAAGTGAGCGCATGCTTTAACGACTTCAAAACTAATGTATGGATGGGCCGGTCTATATTATTACTTGGTCGAAGTTACGAACGAATTTATTTACGTACCTGTTCGTACATATAACTTATGTCTTTCTCGGTAAATGGAAATTTAGTGTAAATGTAATCTTTGTATTATAACACCTCCCTTCTTACTATACGCAATCCCACCATCTTAAAAACTAGTAAGATGCTTTATGTTATGATTTGGCTCTCCACACTCCGCTTGAAGAACCCTTATGAAAGTATGTAGCAATATTACCACAAAAACTCCAATAAAATCTTGAAGTTCCTCAGTTCTCGTATCTTCATCATCTAGTCCCCTGTGTCCATTTTCACCACGTTGGTCTTACCATGATGTTTGCCGAGTCGCAGTCTCCTCACTCACTCCAGTGTCATCTGCTCAATCGGCCATCAGTTCTTCGTCAGATAAAGCGATGGATTCAATTCTAGATCAGATCAGACTGTCACAGTGTACTGCTGGATGTAGATCTCAAGTAACTCTATCAATTCTATTTTGATAGGCCTCACTATACCTGGCAGGCCAGACAGGTCAGTACAAGGGTTTCTTACACGTCTGAAGGTACCTAAAGTTGTATTTGTCACTAAATATTTCGGTACGGCTAAGTAGGCTAGTTAGAAACCGACCTGGGTTTCTAACTTTTTATCTTCTTCTCTTTATCTTATAATTTCTTTCTATCTTAAGAAGCTAAGAAGAAAATCTGAAATTTATGAAAAACAAGCATTTAACAACAGATTTAGTCAAATACAATATTCAAAATCACCGTAAATCATTACCTCTCAATTTTCAGAAAAAAGATTTTACGATAATATTGCTACCCTTCTGTTTTACATAATATTCAAATCATTGCGGTGTCAATGGAGATTCGGGTAATATTGTAAGGGTTTTTTAGATGGTGGGATGCGTAAAGAACATTTGTCGAGTGTTTACTAAACAATACTACAGAACGGATTTTAAAGAAAATTGCTTGAAATTTGTCATCTTACTCAAAAGTAGGAGTAGGCCCTAATAAACATCTAAAAGCCAATTTTGAGTCAAATCCCTGGAGAAATTAGACAGTTATTCAATAATTCAGTCAGGACCGAATCGGGATGTTGACGATAACTAGACTATATCTCCCTATCAGCAAAGAAAATTTGGTATGCAAGACGAATCTACCCTTTTTCATAAACATGAAGATTTCGTGCCTCACGAATTTACAATTAGATAACACTAGCTCATACCCGCGATACCGCCGGATTTGTGCATTTTTCCAATAACATAACATAGGATTACGCCTTTTATCCCCGAAAGGGTAAGCAGAGGCATATTATATGCCCACATTGAACCAATTGATTTTGTCCAACGCAATAGGCGGTGAGCCGTTTTGCTTTGTGGAGAGCTGGAAGTTTTCCTAAAATCTTTTCTTATAGGAAATTCTTTTTAGGATAAAACGCCTAGAGTTTAAAAAGGTGTTGAATTAATTTGCCTCATATTTGCTAGATCTATAGAAAGATGACACCCTGGATTCATACATTACCTATACCAGCTAATGGATATCAGACTCCAAGGTAAGTCATCTGTAGGCATAACAACATTTCCGTCAAATTGGTTCAATACCTTTACAAACTTTCACATTAAGTAGAATTGATCGTTCTATAACCGATCAATATTTACAATCTCGTAGCAATGAACTGTTTGTTGTATATTGATTGAACTATTGAGCTACCGTCTAGCCGCCCACTAGCCAGGGTTCATAATTGGCAACCGAATTCGTTGTGGTAATGGCGCAATGGATATTAAGTATTGTTCAACGAGATGATAAAATGTGGTCAGGTATATGGGTTTAGTAGTTATGTAGACATAGTGAGTGTGTGTAGGCGTTAATGCGCCTTCTATTACCTACTTGTTTGTTTCATTATTTAGATTGTTTATTTCAAAATTTGGAATGCTTACTTATTATCAATCACGTTTTTCGTGCTTTTCTCGCGTTCTCAGTGAGATTTTGCAGGAATGCCTGCAAAAATCTTCTTTCACTACAGATTGTTTATTTCAAAATTTGGAATGCTTACTTACTATCAATCACGTTTTTCGTGCTTTTCTCGCGTTCTCAGTGAGATTATGCAGGAATGCTTGCAAAAATCTTCTTCCACTAAACTCACACACCCGGTAGTGTGTGAAGTATGACTACGATGAATGAAAACTTATTAAGCCGTTACAGAGTTATTGCTGCAAGAATAACTCACTTCTCGACTTTGAGGGCATGGACTAGCTTTATTAGAACTATGCTCGTTTTATCATCGCAAGTCATTGTTGGTATTCCTATTTGCCATTCATTGATTCTTTGCTACCATGTAACTTCGTAAGTAGGTACATTACAAAGAAACCTCAAAAGTGTAAAGTGAATTTCATGACCCCTATCAAGCACGTCATTAGGTCCAGCACAGAGGCTACTATTGGGCACCCACGTGTCCAACCCACGTTCACTTTTATGGTCAGATTATGGACTTGGTAGTGAGGTCAGATCTGTAAACGTTATATAAGTACTTTATTACAAGAAAGTGGGCGATTCTTGTGTATCAGATGTTGTGGCCGACGCCTACTCTTGAACGATCACGAATGTCTGTCACAGTAAGACAAGAACGATAAATTAATTAATCGGTGGAAGCATGTACTGTAATTACTTAGGAAGCTAATATTTGATCGAAAGTTGGCAGTTGCGTGTCTAAGATATAGAGTAATTAAAAAGGTTATAGGTCCACGAGTACCTACTTATTAAGGTAGTTTATTTATTTCTGTTTATTTATTTCTTGGAATGCATGCATGAAAAGAAAAATGAAAGTTGAAGAAGCAAGTGAGGTGTGTATAGACCAGGGGTTCCCAACCTGTGCGCCGCGGCGCCCCGGGGCCCCGCAGGAAGTCAGGAGGGGCGCCGCGGCGCATCTCGCGGCGCCCCTAAGTACATAAAAAAGGTAGTAAAAATATCATAAACATGCAATTAATATAATCAATCAATGCCTATGACAGTCCACTGCTAGATGCAGGCCTCTCCCAACTAAAGCCACACGGTCGTCACGAGAGAGGAGTGCCAAGAGAGATATCCCGCCGTCTGGTTCGGGGGCGCCGCATGGCAGCTCTCGTGCGCGCCCCCGACTAGCGTTAGTCGGGGGCGCGCACGAAGGCGGAGTGGGCGTAGGTCGAGGTACCCCGTTCACCGATGATCATTTGGCGGAAGGCCTCTTCGTGCTCCGGAGGTGCCTTCAGCCCACTCGACCGCTCTCTACCCTCTCTGCTTCCAGAAAGGCGCTCAAGAGAGGTGCGATGCGGGCTTGGGTTTTTGTCAGCTCTTTAGGGAGCTCAGGGGGAGTCGCCCATCTGGCTACCCCAAAGAGAGTCAAGGACGTGCGGGGCGACCCCGGCCGGGCCGACGACGTGAATATTCTATGGATATCCTTCGGTCCGGCTATAGGGTGAGAAGGAACACTGCGGAGTTTAGTGGTTAGGACGGTCCCTTTCCGGAACCGGGAGCCTCACACACCGTCCCACCTGTCCCCGCGGCTGGGATGACGGTGCCCAACCGCCTTCCCAGCGTAACCAAAAAAAATTACGCCACACGGTCCAGGTCGTCGGTCGATCTGGCGGGTGGACGTCCTACTCGTCATTTGCGAAGTAGCGGTCTCCACTTTAAAACTCGTTTGTAAAAAAAGGTCTCAGTTGAGAGAGGTGGTAATATAGGCGGCGACATGGTCACAGACAGCTTTCCTGGCTTAATGCTCTGAGCTGCTCAATGGTCCTAGCTCCATCAGGAAATCATAGGGACATGAAAAGTGCGACTTGAGCAACCCAGGTGGGATAACGCCACAATCGGGGCGATCAGACGGGGAGATAAACGAGTGACTGTAGAGGAACCATCTCTCCTATTGGTTGATAAAGATAACTACCGGGCACGGGTGAATCGGTAAGTATCTGTGGCGAATGCACTGGGAGAACAGGGCCGAGTGCCATCACTGCGAGGAACGCAGCGAGGATACTGTGCTCCATACATTGGTGGCGCAACAGCGCTAGGTCCTAGTGGCAGCTCTAGATGTGGACAATATCTCGCAAGAGACTATGGTGCGAGCCATGATCTCCAGTAAAAAGAAGTGAGATGCCGCCGCGTTTTTCTGCGAGCACTCATGCTTATGCTCATGAAAGAGACGGCGGGGAGGGAGCGGGAGATTACTCTCCAAACCGAGTTTAGCAATCTGCGGCGAGGGCGCCATACACTTGTCTTCACCCAAGATTATCGGCTTCCATGTCGCGGGCTGAAGGACGGGGCGGCGGCTGCTCACCGTCCTTAGAGAAGCACGGCCAAGACGACAGCTTGAGGTGAAAGTTTCTCTCACGCCACACGACTCAAGAAGCGGTGTAACACCCGTACAACCCCAAAGACGCCGTACGAACCCGAACCTCCAAAGTGGCCACCGTGGTAGGGCACCGTGTGGTTTTAGTAGGTAAGAGTTCGGCATGGCGTCCATGAGGAATTTCCGGTTAGGGCCGCATGATGGGTTTGCCGAGACATGTCACAGGAAAGTGACGTGTGCGGAGGATACCATTGAATAGCTGCGTCAATGACGCGATTGCCAGCGGAGCAACGACGGGGGAGGGGTGAGAATTCACGTGGCATGTGTGAGGGCGCCGTGAAAATTTTCAAACCTTATAAGGGCGCCGTGGCCTGAAAAAGGTTGGGAAGGCCTGGTATAGACCGTTCCGTGTGGCGCTCGGTTCTTTCGGCCTACCCCGCAAGGGATTTGGCGTGATAGTGAAGTGATGAAGATAGTATAGTATTTCTGGTTGAATTTTTGAATTGCAACAAGATGTAGCTGATGCTTTTTATGTCTTCTGTTATTCTTGAGTCAGCACTGAAAGAAAAACGTCGGAAATTTTTGATTTCTCCAGAAATAATAATCATTCTCTCGTAAAATGTTAAATATTACCAATTTTACGTTATGGTACCTTTGCACTGAGTCAGGTTAGGTTAAGGATGGGTTATGATTAGTAGACTAAGGAGATTATTACTTTTGAAATAATTGGTAATGATTTTCTTAATTTAATATTTTGACATTTAAAATTCAATACGTATTGTCATTCATAAGTTGGCTTTACTATAAATTTTATACAAAGCTGATCTAAACTTAGAAAATACATGACAAATCTATGCATTATCAAACACTTACCTACAAAGTAGCTTTCAAAAAATATAAAAGGTTTGGATAACAATGAGTTCAGTTCAAAATGCTCTTCAATATATTGATTGACGAAGCGAACGTAGGGACTGAGTCTCCATTTCCGGATAGGAAAACTTTCTTTTGTGTGTGTATGTGTGCCCTACAGGTCGCATTTTTATGAAAATGATTGATTCTACGGATTTTTGCGTTAGTATTATTGCATGCTAAAGTAGAGCTTTTTTTTAACGTGAGGGAAAATCCTCATGGATGTTATGCCTGACTCCTACCGAATAAATAAACCTCACGTTACGCCCAACAGCCTATGGTTGGGAGTCCCGGGTAAGCCCTCAGAAGGATGTCCCAGGAAAGGTTGTGGAATGATCTCCCTGCCTCGGTTTAAACGTCCATAGGCAGCAGTGACCACCGGTACTTCTGGTGGGCCGTATGCTTGTCTGCCACCTTAGAGGTATAAAAAAAAGAGCTTAAGCTACTTTGAGCTAGACTGACAGAGGACTATAAGGGTTTTTAGTTTACCAGGGAACCCTAAATTTTTCGTCAATATAAAAATATATAGATATAAAACGATAGATTATCCTACTAATATTGTAAAAAAAGTTGTCATTCAATCACGCTCTAAGTTCTAATGCAATTTGACTGAAATTTGGTTATAAATATCTTTAGCGGAAACGTATACGCGAAAGCTACACCGTGTGGGCGAAGCCGCGGGCGTTAACTAGTTTCGTAATAAAAATTACAGTGTTTTGAAATCACATAAAATAAATGTTACAAAAATACTTGATTCAAAAACAGTTAAGTGATAATTTATGTAAAACTGCGCGTTAATTGTTTTGTTACGTGGGAGTTACAAATGGCGCCAATAAAGACGATATTTAAATTAAGTATTTCGATAAACACACTCATTAATACCGTATTTACATAATACGCTTTGATAGATGTCCTAAGTTGCCGTGGTGTAACTAAAATGTCGTGTCGTTAGGCTAGTAGAATTACCTGGGATATCGGCAGTTTAAGCGTACTTTTTTTTTATTTATATTTAGCTCGCCAAATTGACGTCGCCACCAGCCTGTAAGCCGTGGCTCATCTAGCGATGGGGGGCCAGTCTCACAGTCCGTAAGACTTTCGACAGTGGTCCTCAAGTTGGCGGCCCTGTGATGTGCCTCTTCACGCTTCTAGCTTCTAGAGTTATTGCTGCAAGAATAACTCACTTCTCGACTTTGAGGGCATGGACTAGCTTTATTAGAACTATGCTCGTTTTATCATCGCAAGTCATTGTTGGTATTCCTATTTGCCATTCATTGATTCTTTGCTACCATGTAACTTCGTAAGTAGGTACATTACAAAGAAACCTCAAAAGTGTAAAGTGAATTTCATGACCCCTATCAAGCACGTCATTAGGTCCAGCACAGAGGCTACTATTGGGCACCCACGTGTCCAACCCACGTTCACTTTTATGGTCAGATTATGGACTTGGTAGTGAGGTCAGATCTGTAAACGTTATATAAGTACTTTATTACAAGAAAGTGGGCGATTCTTGTGTATCAGATGTTGTGGCCGACGCCTACTCTTGAACGATCACGAATGACTGTCACAGTAAGACAAGAACGATAAATTAATTAATCGGTGGAAGCATGTACTGTAATTACTTAGGAAGCTAATATTTGATCGAAAGTTGGCAGTTGCGTGTCTAAGATATAGAGTAATTAAAAAGGTTATAGGTCCACGAGTACCTACTTATTAAGGTAGTTTATTTATTTCTGTTTATTTATTTCTTGGAATGCATGCATGAAAAGAAAAATGAAAGTTGAAGAAGCAAGTGAGGTGTGTATAGACCAGGGGTTCCCAACCTGTGCGCCGCGGCGCCCCGGGGCCCCGCAGGAAGTCAGGAGGGGCGCCGCGGCGCATCTCGCGGCGCCCCTAAGTACATAAAAAAGGTAGTAAAAATATCATAAACATGCAATTAATATAATCAATCAATGCCTATGACAGTCCACTGCTAGATGCAGGCCTCTCCCAACTAAAGCCACACGGTCGTCACGAGAGAGGAGTGCCAAGAGAGATATCCCGCCGTCTGGTTCGGGGGCGCCGCATGGCAGCTCTCGTGCGCGCCCCCGACTAGCGTTAGTCGGGGGCGCGCACGAAGGCGGAGTGGGCGTAGGTCGAGGTACCCCGTTCACCGATGATCATTTGGCGGAAGGCCTCTTCGTGCTCCGGAGGTGCCTTCAGCCCACTCGACCGCTCTCTACCCTCTCTGCTTCCAGAAAGGCGCTCAAGAGAGGTGCGATGCGGGCTTGGGTTTTTGTCAGCTCTTTAGGGAGCTCAGGGGGAGTCGCCCATCTGGCTACCCCAAAGAGAGTCAAGGACGTGCGGGGCGACCCCGGCCGGGCCGACGACGTGAATATTCTATGGATATCCTTCGGCCCGGCTATAGGGTGAGAAGGAACACTGCGGAGTTTAGTGGTTAGGACGGTCCCTTTCCGGAACCGGGAGCCTCACACACCGTCCCACCTGTCCCCGCGGCTGGGATGACGGTGCCCAACCGCCTTCCCAGCGTAACCAAAAAAAATTACGCCACACGGTCCAGGTCGTCGGTCGATCTGGCGGGTGGACGTCCTACTCGTCATTTGCGAAGTAGCGGTCTCCACTTTAAGACTCGTTTGTAAAAAAAGGTCTCAGTTGAGAGAGGTGGTAATATAGGCGGCGACATGGTCACAGACAGCTTTCCTGGCTTAATGCTCTGAGCTGCTCAATGGTCCTAGCTCCATCAGGAAATCATAGGGACATGAAAAGTGCGACTTGAGCAACCCAGGTGGGATAACGCCACAATCGGGGCGATCAGACGGGGAGATAAACGAGTAACTGTAGAGGAACCATCTCTCCTATTGGTTGATAAAGATAACTACCGGGCACGGGTGAATCGGTAAGTATCTGTGGCGAATGCACTGGGAGAACAGGGCCGAGTGCCATCACTGCGAGGAACGCAGCGAGGATACTGTGCTCCATACATTGGTGGCGCAACAGCGCTAGGTCCTAGTGGCAGCTCTAGATGTGGACAATATCTCGCAAGAGACTATGGTGCGAGCCATGATCTCCAGTAAAAAGAAGTGAGATGCCGCCGCGTTTTTCTGCGAGCACTCATGCTTATGCTCATGAAAGAGACGGCGGGGAGGGAGCGGGAGATTACTCTCCAAACCGAGTTTAGCAATCTGCGGCGAGGGCGCCATACACTTGTCTTCACCCAAGATTATCGGCTTCCATGTCGCGGGCTGAAGGACGGGGCGGCGGCTGCTCACCGTCCTTAGAGAAGCACGGCCAAGACGACAGCTTGAGGTGAAAGTTTCTCTCACGCCACACGACTCAAGAAGCGGTGTAACACCCGTACAACCCCAAAGACGCCGTACGAACCCGAACCTCCAAAGTGGCCACCGTGGTAGGGCACCGTGTGGTTTTAGTAGGTAAGAGTTCGGCATGGCGTCCATGAGGAATTTCCGGTTAGGGCCGCATGATGGGTTTGCCGAGACATGTCACAGGAAAGTGACGTGTGCGGAGGATACCATTGAATAGCTGCGTCAATGACGCGATTGCCAGCGGAGCAACGACGGGGGAGGGGTGAGAATTCACGTGGCATGTGTGAGGGCGCCGTGAAAATTTTCAAACCTTATAAGGGCGCCGTGGCCTGAAAAAGGTTGGGAAGGCCTGGTATAGACCGTTCCGTGTGGCGCTCGGTTCTTTCGGCCTACCCCGCAAGGGATTTGGCGTGATAGTGAAGTGATGAAGATAGTATAGTATTTCTGGTTGAATTTTTGAATTGCAACAAGATGTAGCTGATGCTTTTTATGTCTTCTGTTATTCTTGAGTCAGCACTGAAAGAAAAACGTCGGAAATTTTTGATTTCTCCAGAAATAATAATCATTCTCTCGTAAAATGTTAAATATTACCAATTTTACGTTATGGTACCTTTGCACTGAGTCAGGTTAGGTTAAGGATGGGTTATGAGTAGTAGACTAAGGAGATTATTACTTTTGAAATAATTGGTAATGATTTTCTTAATTTAATATTTTGACATTTAAAATTCAATACGTATTGTCATTCATAAGTTGGCTTTACTATAAATTTTATACAAAGCTGATCTAAACTTAGAAAATACATGACAAATCTATGCATTATCAAACACTTACCTACAAAGTAGCTTTCAAAAAATATAAAAGGTTTGGATAACAATGAGTTCAGTTCAAAATGCTCTTCAATATATTGATTGACGAAGCGAACGTAGGGACTGAGTCTCCATTTCCGGATAGGAAAACTTTCTTTTGTGTATGTATGTGTGCCCTACAGGTCGCATTTTTATGAAAATGATTGATTCTACGGATTTTTGCGTTAGTATTATTGCATGCTAAAGTAGAGCTTTTTTTTAACGTGAGGGAAAATCCTCATGGATGTTATGCCTGACTCCTACCGAATAAATAAACCTCACGTTACGCCCAACAGCCTATGGTTGGGAGTCCCGGGTAAGCCCTCAGAAGGATGTCCCAGGAAAGGTTGTGGAATGATCTCCCTGCCTCGGTTTAAACGTCCATAGGCAGCAGTGACCACCGGTACTTCTGGTGGGCCGTATGCTTGTCTGCCACCTTAGAGGTATAAAAAAAAGAGCTTAAGCTACTTTGAGCTAGACTGACAGAGGACTATAAGGGTTTTTAGTTTACCAGGGAACCCTAAATTTTTCGTCAATATAAAAATATATAGATATAAAACGATAGATTATCCTACTAATATTGTAAAAAAAGTTGTCATTCAATCACGCTCTAAGTTCTAATGCAATTTGACTGAAATTTGGTTATAAATATCTTTAGCGGAAACGTATACGCGAAAGCTACACCGTGTGGGCGAAGCCGCGGGCGTTAACTAGTTTCGTAATAAAAATTACAGTGTTTTGAAATCACATAAAATAAATGTTACAAAAATACTTGATTCAAAAACTGTTAAGTGATAATTTATGTAAAACTGCGCGTTAATTGTTTTGTTACGTGGGAGTTACAAATGGCGCCAATAAAGACGATATTTAAATTAAGTATTTCGATAAACACACTCATTAATACCGTATTTACATAATACGCTTTGATAGATGTCCTAAGTTGCCGTGGTGTAACTAAAATGTCGTGTCGTTAGGCTAGTAGAATTACCTGGGATATCGGCAGTTTAAGCGTACTTTTTTTTTTATTTATATTTAGCTCGCCAAATTGACGTCGCCACCAGCCTGTAAGCCGTGGCGCATCTAGCGATGGGGGGCCAGTCTCACAGTCCGTAAGACTTTCGACAGTGGTCCTCAAGTTGGCGGCCCTGTGATGTGCCTCTTCACGCTTCTCTTAAAGAACCCGGGATTGTAAGATGAGGGAAACACGTGTACGGGCAGGTCTTTCAATGTTTTTATAGTTCGACAGAGGAACGATCTTTTAACTTAACATGCTGTTGTCCCAGGTAATTCTACTAGCCTAAGTAAATACTTGTAACATAAAAGTATTTACCTTCTCTTATGTCTATAGTCTTTTAGGCTATTGCTTGAGGTTACTAAAATATATTATTAGCTTGATGCCGTATGTCTTTCCATCAGCCGAGCCATATTGGCGAACAAATGAAAAAAAAAAAAATTTAGGTCCGACACGTATTCAAAAATAACAACTATCCCAGCTGTCTCTACTAATCACAACCAATACAGTTTTTATTAATCACAGCAACAACTTTGTTCACCTTTTTAAGAAAATTGAACGAAATGACACAGTTTACTTGAATAAAAAGTGCATTTTTTTAAACGAATCACTGTCGAATCGAATTTCCAACGAGTCTCTAGTTTCTATAATCCCTACTAATATTATAAATGCGAAAGTAACTCTGTCTGTCTGTCTGTCTGTCTGTTACGCTTTCACGCCTGAACGGCTGGGGCGATTAAGATGAAATTTGGTATAGAGATAGTTCGAGGCCCTGGGAAGGACATAGGCTACTTTTTAACCGACTGCGCAAAAGGAGGGTTATGATTTTACGCGATAACGACTTTTACGCGGTCGAAGCCGCGGGAAACAGCTAGTAAGATATATAGTTCTAAACTGTAAGCCTACCTAGAACAAAGTACTTTATTGAACGTGTAAGTAACCCGATCTGGCCATTGACGCAAGTTATTCCTGTATTCGAACTAAGCCGTGTCTAATCCTTATTACAGTTAGTGTTTAGTCAAACTACAATAAGAAACAATTGACTGTGTTGGCACAGTGCTCAAAGTGTTCTAGTTGTTGACTTTACAATAATGCCGTGGGTATTAATAATAATATTCGGTGAATGGTTCGGAGAACTACGCTAATCGAATTAGCAGTGATAATATTTTGAATGAACTTCGTAAACATACGATATTGTTAGCAATCACCAGGAATGTTAATAAAAAAATATACACGGAGATTAACAAAGCAGATTTCTATCACTGTATTTTACAAATTTACTACACCCTGAACGTAATCATTACACAAGTATTTAATCAGTATCAGTAAGTAACTTAGAACATTCTTACAATCACGGCGACACTGATATCACATGGATCACACTGATCACCAAGGTGTGTAGTTCTTTACTCTGCAGCGGTCGACCGTCGAAAAAGGGCCGTCCACTACATTGCACGCCATTTTATATTAGAAAACTAGTCATAGACAAGTCGACTTCTACACGGCCTCTCCTGACCATGCGTCGTCCTCGACTGCATATAAGATGTCTGAACCTGAACAGTCATCGGTTCAGATGGACTAGCTTCAGGATTTGAAACACGCTCATCGGCATGAGCTGCGATGCTTCCATCGAGGCGGCTTCTAAAATCAATTGCAAATAACCTGACATTACTATGTGCCAATATAACTCAGAAAGACTTAATTGTTGTATCCATCAACCTTTCAAGGCCTTCTAACGTACAGCTCAAAATACATTGGCTAAGATAAATAGCACACAGCTTATCACACGTCACCACATTCATTCAATTTGATTACGTTCGCACATTAAATAAGTTAAACTATATGAGGATTTCTGATTCATATGAGATTTAGGATTCATTCAATTTAGATTCAAGTATTTAACATTCATCCTCACTCTACCAATTCATTGTAGGGCAAACATCCCACAGTCTGTTTGCCGAAAAAGGAACGTCCCGCAGTCCGTCCTCTACAAGGGAATTGGCATCCCACAGGCGTACCAATAGGAACGTCCCGCAGTCCGTCCTGTACACCGACATTCATCTTTACACTACCACGTAGGGCAAATATCCCGCAGTCTATTTGCCGAAAGGAACGTCCCGCAGTCCGTCCTCTACATGGAGTTGGCATCCCGCAGTCTGCCAATAAGAACGTCCCGCAGTCCGTCCTATATACAAAACTAACACCTATACATAAAACTAGTACCCATATATGTACATAAGTTGTACCCATACAGAACACTGGCACCCAGCATGTGTCGGCATGGAACATCCCGCAGTCTGTTCCTTCACCAACACTCTGGCTGCGTTCAGATGACACGCACCCGTCAGGCACACGCCACTTTAGTCAGCACCGACAACTCATACATACATACATCAGTTACAGCAGGTCACGCCTTTTATTCTCTAAGGGGTAGGGCAGAAGCACATTATATGCCCACATTTCACCTATAGATGTTGTACCACGTAATAGGTGTTGTGCTGAGTCGTATTGCCGTGCTGATATGGACAGGTGCAGGTTGTGACTGCACACTGTTGAAAAATTTTAAGCCGTCCATAAAAGCCTTCGACTTTGCTCAATGACTGCCATTTTACTGGCAACCGGGACCAACGGCTTAATGTGCCTTCCGAAGCACGAAAACGCTCGCAAAATAACATAGTGGTCACGTGGTGGTTACCCATACAAGAACCTGTCATAGTAAACGTTGTCAATATTACCGTCAACTCGCCACTCGAAGAATGCAGTGCAGGTATCAGGCCACCATTCGTCCTGCTATACCACCATAAACTGGGCCGCACGCAGCCTGGTTCAATTCATGTCATTCGCTCGGCAGCGCTCGCATGACTACGTATGGACCACCATACCATACCAGGGTTCAACTTGCATTTTTACATTGAACCTGTGGAAACACAAAATTGTTAACATTTAAACACAGGAGGTGAACCTCTATTACGATCCACGTGTGAACCTTACTGAACCTAGTTACTCTTCAGTAACCCGGCCGTGGGGACTTCTACACCTTTTTGTTTTACAGTTAAGTTGCAAACCTCTCAATGGCACATCTCAGACTTGCGACCAAATCACTGGGTCGGTAGTTTAGTTTCCCTTTATGAGACCCAGGGGAAAAATGAGACGTCCTCCATTTAATAACGTTAAGGTCAGCTGTAACTTCCACAAAAATACTTAAACAAATATTTAAAGTGTTCATCCGCAATACCTCGATACTAAGACCGCTGCAACGAGCCCCATCTTGGTGCAAATGCTGCATCTCTCTGAGGATGCGGGCATCCCGCAGACTACCCATTAGAGCAGTAAGTTCGACGCTTCCATGTCGCTGAAATACCATTAAAGCAACAGTACGCCAAATTTCAGATCGATCAGTTCTGCGAAGCTTAGGAGAAATTCCTTCATCACCTAGAAAGTGATGATGTTCAAAATGTATAGCTAAGACACATTAATCACCTCGGCTCTGAAATAAAAACAAATCGTATCCAAATTGGCCCATCCGTTAGGCAGCTGTGATGCCACAGACAAACACACAGGTTACACCCACAACAACACGTGTTTTCGTCGGGGGTTAATTAATTGACCTCGATTCAGATCATGTTGAGTACAGTTCGAGCGTAAGTGGACCTGTCTGTTTGCGTGGTGCATCTTTGGTGTAACGTAGTACCTAAATCTCTGGCCCCATTTCTTTCACGAATTTCACACAACCAGCAGAGTAACCTTTGACAGTAAAATCAGCGTTGCTGTACAGAAAAGGAACACTACATTTGTCATTGTCCCAAACCGTTCGGCTACATCCTGTCTAGAATTCAATCCAATGCATGCATCCAAGTATAGGTATTACTGGAAACGGGGTTTTATGTTCTTAAAAAAAAACTCAAGAAGTACAAGTTTATGACTTCTCAATCAATCATCAATCAGCCTACAGCAGTCCACTGCTGGATGTAGACCTCTCCCAATTTACACGGTTCTACGCCTTTCGCATCCTTTCCTACGGCCTTGTCCAGGTCGTTGGTTCTACTATAGATGTGCCAGCCCATGGCCACTATGATGCACTTACTCTGCGAGCTACGTTGACTACTCTGGTTCTCTAATAGATAACATTGTTTCGGATGTTATCTCTCAGAGACACCCTAAGTTTAGCTCGCTCTGTTCTAAGTAAAACACATTTACGCAAGTTGATCGAAAAACTCGCTTTGGTACACTACTTCATGTGACAGAACCATGCCCTCCTCTGCAGTCTATTCTTTTTGTGTCCAGTTAAGAGGCCTTGATATTTTACTGACCTGACCGATATAATTTCGATTGAGATAATCAGCATGTGGCAGTACAACTCCTTTTCTTTGCTGGAAAGCGGAATCCTGTGTTCGTATCGACCATTGGGCGCCTCTCAGAAAAAAAGGAGCAGACCATTTTTATGTTTTGTCAATTTGAGAGTAACCTAATAAAGTAATAACAAAAACGTTGAGGGTAACTTAACAAAGTTATAGCAAAAGTGTTATGAAGCCTTTACGACAGCTAACGATTACTTTACCGAATGGAATATGCTACCACACGCTTCCCATCATCAGCATAGGTCAATACTAGATACTACCACAATACTACTAACTTGCGTCCGTGTGAACCTCCGTGGGAGGTTCTGATTCTGGGTTCACTGGTCACTCTCGTCAGACAATCGTATCAAGCCTTGTCTAATTTGTTATTGATGTGAACTCCAAATAAACTTTTCAGTCAAACCTTGTAGCATGATTCTGGATATGTCTACGAAAATATCCTACAAGATCTAGAATTTGTCGGATCTGTAAGAGTTTTAAGGGAATAGGTGAAAATTATAAGGCGTTTACCTTTTCGTAAGCTTGGCACTTCCTGACCGCAGCTGAGGGCGCGTGCGTGTAGCGTGCACCCGTGCGCATCGCGTAGACGCGCATAACGTGATCAATGCACGCGCGTGTAGCGCATATGAATGCGCGTCGCGCAGACCAGCGTGCAGCGCGTCGTGTGGACTAGCGCGTGCAGCGCACACCAACGCGCATCGCGTAGACTAGCGCGTGCAGCGCACACCAACGCGCATCGCGTAGACTAGCGCGTGCAGCGCACACCAACGCGCATCGCGTAGACTAGCGCGTGCAGCGCACACCAACGCGATCGCGTAGACTAGCGCTTGTAGCGCGCACCAACGCAAGTCGTGTAGACTAGCGCGTGCAGCGCACACCAACGCCCATCGCGTAGACTAGCGCTTGTAGCGCGCACCAACGCACATCGTGTAGACTAGCGCGTGCAGCGCACACCAACGCCCATCGCGTAGACTAGCGCTTGTAGCGCGCACCAACGCACATCGTGTAGACTAGCGCGTGCAGCGCACACCAACGCCCATCGCGTAGACTAGCGCTTGTAGCGCGCACCAACACACGTCGTGTAGACTAGCGCGTGCAGCGCACACCAACGCCCATCGTGTAGACTAGCGCTTGTAGCGCGCACCAACGCACGTCGTGTAGACTAGCGCGTGCAGCGCACACCAACGCGCATCGCGAAGACTAGCGCTTGTAGTGCGCACCAACGCACGTCGTGTAGACTAGCGCGTGCAGCGCACACCAACGCGCATCGCGAAGACTAGCGCTTGTAGCGGTCACCAACGCGCGTCGTGTAGGCTAGCGCGTAAAGCGCCCATCAGCGCACGTCGCGTAGACCAGCTTGCAGCGCGCGTCGTGTAGACTAGCGCGTGCAGCGCACACCAACGCGCATCGCGTCGACTAGTGCTTCTAGCGCTCAACAACGCCCCTCGCATTGATTTAGAACTCCCGGATCGGCGGACAGGAGGATTATCGCCGTTACTGTATAGGAGAGTGACAAAGGACAGTTTCTAGTCACTTCAACGATTGATTAACTGTGCACAAACATAATCGCACCACGCGTCAATACGTGAATTAACGGGTCAAAATTATAGTCATAAAATACTGCATTCTAAAGGGGTTGAACGCTTGAATCGCGTCCATAATCATTTGTAACGTTTGAAAAGTTCACGGGCACTTTCGGTACTAATTCGCTTCCTTTATGGCAAGTTGTAGAAACATCTCACTTTTAACGATACCGTGCGTGTAACAACGAACGAGATCGGATCCGAGACCGCGATGGTGGTGTCTAGGATCGCGACGGCTACGAACGGTATTCCCCGTAATACCCTTCGTGACCAATTACACGACACGTGGCACTCACGATGGTCCAGTCAAATCATCAATTCACTATGCAATTTACGGCTTGAATTATGCGTTTTAGGCATAATTACACGAGAAAACACAAACAAATTGCGTAAAACATACACAACTCACTAAAAGAGGGTACTTTGTAATGATTACGTTCCTTATGTTTCATAATACCTCTCGTTCGACTCGGTGAGTTGGCGATTAGGTACGAATCCCACTTCTGATGTTAGCAATCACCAGGAATGTTAATAAAAAAATATACACTGAGATTAACAAAGCAGATTTCTATCACTGTATTTTACAAATTTACTACACCCTGAACGTAATCATTACACAAGTATTTAATCAGTATCAGTAAGTAACTTAGAACATTCTTACAATCACGGCGACACTGATATCACATGGATCACACTGATCACCAAGGTGTGTAGTTCTTTACTCTGCAGCGGTCGACCGTCGAAAAAGGGCCGTCCACTACATTGCACGCCATTTTATATTAGAAAACTAGTCATAGACAAGTCGACTTCTACAATATATTATTAATTTCATTGAAATGACGGCGTTCTACTATACTACCCGTTCGCTCTAACTTTGCCGCTGGCGTAGAGGCGTATACCCGAATTTTTAATTACACGAAGTAAATTGACAGTAGCTAATGTCACTTCGTCATAGAAAATAAGCAACATTGTATGAAGAAGTGACATTAGTTGCTGTCAATTTACTTCGTCTAATTAAAAATTCGACTTTAGTATGAAGCCAAACGGCAAAGTTAGAGCGAACGAGCAGTACATATATATTTACTAAGCTTCAATATCTATCTTTGTTATCATTCCTTTTTTGGGGCTAGATAAAACGGTAAATTCCTTTCTTTTAAAATTCATAGGAATGATGAAAAACAAGGCTATCTTTGCATACTGTTACACCAAAGTTCTAATAAGATTATTGCTGGACGTAAAACTATCATCTAAAGTCTAAGAAATGGATTATAGTTCGGAAAAGATTCGTGAGAGTTTTATTGCCTGGGTCTTTTCTCCGGGCTCACTATTATTATGCCCTTTTTTATTACGACTCAGGTCATCAGCCTACGATAGACTACTTACTGCTAGACGTAAATCTGCCCTACTTTTAGCCATAACACACATTCACAAATCAGGCAGTAAATAAGTATAATTTGTGACCCACATTAAATACTATTTAAATAATATTAGACTTTTCAGAATTCTTACTTTCAACATTCACAATTATACCAAAGTTTCAATGTAAATATAATTATGTTTTATGGCATGGCGAGCGTAATATCTCATAACTCTGGATTTTATCGCGTGAACTAAAATAATATACATTTGGCTGTTCAACTTTATATTCTACGGAACCCGGTTAGCTGAAAAGTTGTGCAATTTTGTTGGAAAACTGGGTGAAATAGTTGACGTTACATTGTAACGACTAATGTAATTAATCTGGCTCTTCCTTATGACATTCGTTAATAAAACTGTGTCGGTTAATTTATTTTGCAACGGGAAAATGCCCCTATTAATTTATTATGAAATTGCAAAATGCTCGCGGCTCCACACACACAGACGCGTTTTTCTATGGAAATAAAAGAATCTTTTTGATTAAAATAGTCTATGATACTCTCACCTAATAGTCGCAATTTATACTAATATTATAAAGAGAAAAGATTTGTATTTTTGTTTGTTTGTTTGTAACGAATAGGCTCCGGAGCTACTGAACCGATTTGAAAAATTCTTTCACTGTTGGAAAGCTAAACTCTTTGCGGTGAATATAGGCTATATTTTATTCCCGTATTCCCACGGGAACGGGAACTACGCGGGTGAAATCGCGTGACGTCCGTTAGTATATTATATGGATTGACCGATTGCGACCGATTATGTTGAGAAAATGGACAAACAAACAATACCTTCACGTTTTTTAAATATTAGTATAAAAAGGTAGGTATGGATAATATGCACACCACCTCGAATCGTAAACGAGAGGTCTTTTATGACGTTCTTTTAGCAATTATAGACGTTTGTGCCCTTATTTTCTATTAGCTAACTTTTGTGTCCTTATTTTCTAAGAACTGCGACTTTACCAGATATATAGGTACTCGGAATCCTCTTTATGCGCCAAATTTGAGTTAATTCTGTTCACCAAATACTACATTAATATACCTTTCTTCATGTCACGTTTTCGCAGCTTAGCTTATTTGTACAGAAAGAATATTGCACGCAGAAAATTTATAAGTTCTCTTTATTTTTGCAGGTAATTTAAAATTTCATATGCAATGTCTGTGCGACGAGCTACATCTAATGAAAAACTACGAAAGAAGTCTAGCAAAACTATTCAAGTGAGTGTTATATATCTATTTTTTTTCGTAAAATAGTTACATATTGAAGGTTACAAAAATGTATTTCAGTAAAGAGGGTCTGAATCCCGTGCATTTCTGTAATATACGTAATGGAAGAAACGAAGAAAAACATTTCATAACAACATTCAGAACACGCATGCCTATTACACAATATGTTACATGACAAATATTACCATAAAAGCTATAAAAATTATGTATGCGAGTCCAAAATAGGTCACCATGTCATCAAGCAGGTTCTAAAGATCACTGAAATCCAGGATTTAAGTTCTGTTTGAACTTAGTTGTATCTTTTCCTTATAAATCTATACTAATATTATAAAGAGGAAAGATTTTATTTGTTTTTTTGTTTGTAACGAATAGGCTCCGGAACTACTGGACCGATTTGAAAAATTATTTTACTGTTGGAAAGCTACACTTTTTACGGTGAACATAGGCTATATTTTATTCCCGTATTCCCATGGGAACGGGAACTATGCGGGTTAAACCGCGTGACGTCCGCTAGTCTTAAATATTATGAATTGATAATGACAAATTTATATGACGTTTTAATTTTATAATATTAGTAAGTATAAAAAATTCGACCCTCATTGTGTATTATTCATGACCTAAATAGAATGTATGTGTCTACGTACGCCACAATAGAAACAGCAAGCCATAAATTCATGTTTCTTTGTGTAGGTATAGCTCTATATGAGATTCGTTCGTGCATAATATAAGGTCACCGAGTCATACAATCAAGTAACCGCGGACAACGACACAGGAAACAGCTAGTTAGTGCATAAATCCGGTAATTTCTTGCGATATAGGTTAGTGACGTTATTATTACAGAGGTGGCACGCAAACTTCGTTAGGGTTGTCGAAAAAAATACCTACTTGTTTCAAATAGGTGAAAAAAAAACTTAAGTATTGAAAACGAGGTTTATTGTAAATCACTCTACAAAGAAATACATGATTGTTACAAGAATTTAGTGTGTTACTAAGGCCCTTCGTACACTAGGCTACGCAAATCTTCGATACCCAAAGATTTTGGTCTCTAAGCGACTACCGCAATACAAATTCAAAGAGGTTCGTACACAGACATGCGTCGCCGACATTTTGTTCATTCGTCGCCGACGCCAGTCGCGCGCTACCTGCCGGTCGAGATCGTCGCTACTAATGTCGCTGCGATTTCCAAGATGGCAGAACAAGTGACATAAATATTCAATTTGAATTTAGTATTTTTTTATACCACTAAGGTGGCAGACAAGCATACGGCCCACCAGGACCGGTGGTCACCGCAGCCTATGAATGTTTGCAACACGAAAGGAGCGACTCTCGCGCTGCCGACCCTGTAAAAACCTTCTAAGACCCCTTTTGAAGAACCCCATACTTTAGGCGTTTGGAAAAACCGAGGCAGGGAGATCATTCCACAACCTAAGCGTGCGTGGAAGAAAGCCCCTATCGGATCTAACCGTGCTCGAACGCTCCGGACGTAGAGTGTGAGGATGAAATCCCTGTCTGTGGCGAGCGGTGCGATGATAGAACGTAACTGTGGGCATCATATCAAATAAGTCCTCAGGACACACACCATTGTACAGGCGGTAGAACACGCATAAGGAGGCAAAGTCTCTCCTGTCGCGAAGAGGTTCCACTTCACCTGTAAGCATAGGATCGTTGACAACTCTCACGGCTCGCCTTTGCACCGAGTCAAATGGACGAGGCTGATATTCTGGTGCCCCCGCCCAGAGGTGACAGCAGTACTCCATGTGCGGCCGCACTTGCGACTTATACAGAAGCAGTGTTTGCGCTGCAGTAAAGTACCGCCGCGCTCTGCTGAGCACACCGAGCTTCTTGGACGCCGGCTTAGCCTCGTCCACCAAATGACTCCGGAATTGAACCTCTCTGGAAATGTCAACGCCAAGGATCCCAATGCTTTCAGAGATAGTGAGAGATGTGCCCTGGAATTATGGCGGTACAGTAAATGGGGTTTTCTTAGCAGTGAATATACACGCTTGTGTCTTGGAAGGGTTAAACTGGACAAGTATCTGTTTGCTGTAATTTTTTTGTAGCTACAAACAGTCTACACTTTACATTTTTTTTTATATGGTTGAACGCAGTATTTCCTATTACGACGATTTCTTTGCTTTTAGTAAAGATAGCTTAGTAAGCCAAAATCATAGTTTCGTCACTTGTGTCAGACATTTCGTAAATTAAATTAGTCTGAGACGTGTTGTCGCTATGTCTACAGTGGCAGAATATACAAAATTGCGTCTTGAGATATCTCGTGTGTACGGTTCGTGCGCTACCAAATATTCGCGACATAAGTTGACAACATTAGTATCGAAGATTTGCGTAGCCTAGTGTACGAAGGGCCTAAGGCGTTTATTACAATAAAGATATAATCAGAAACTCTTGAACAACACATAGATATAAATTTTAAGCACATTATTATTACACTAGCAATTTTTTGGTCGTCCCACTAGCCGAGACCCTCCATAAAGCTTTTAAGATCTCTTGTGAAGGATTATTGTAGAAGTTCGGGAAATCCTAAGCAGGTTCTATTGGTGTATAATCTAATCCTACTAATATTAGAAATGTAAAAGTTTGTAAAGATGTTTGGATGTTTATTACTCAATCACGCTCTAACGGCTGAACGAATTGCGTTTAATTTTGGTACAGAGATAGCTTTTAGTCTGGAATAACACATAGGCTACTTTTCATCCCGGGAAAATTTTCCCACGGGAAGTGGGAACGGATACTGAATTACACGCGGGCAAAGCCGCGAGCATCATCTAGTCAAGAATATAATTATGTTTTATTTAATAATAGTTATTACCATCTTTTCTTAATCTCAGAAAACAATACAGGTAGAATATCTAAAACTAACAAATATTTTATTCTACATAATTCGGAGAACCGCTATAAAAATTTAGTACAATAAAATATTTCTTGAACGTTTTCGTATTAAGTCGCTCCTGATAACCCTATCGTAGCCAAGTTTCATCGTTATTTATGTATTCCATTCTGTTCCGCTAGGCAAATAATACGATATTTATATACATTATTTATGGTTCTGCAGGTTTTGTGTACTATTCTATTATAATAGATTTTTATCTGTTTAAATTTTGCACCTGTTATTTCACATAACCGGTGCAAATTTTCTTAGCATTGTTGTTACGTAGGCCAAATAGTGCTTAGACAAATAGAAGGCGTAATGGGCGACTTGAAAATTTTTACAGCAGTCGTTTTGAGCGGTGCGGTGAACTGTTTTTCATTGTTATCTTTATAAATGAGTCTTTTTTAAGAATAACGACAGGGAACATCAAAAAAATCTAAAAGTTTAATACAATAATACCATTGAATTTAATGGGAAATGACCGTTTTCAATGCTTTGATCTGGCGACATTATTTTCAAGAAATCTCTGTATGCTTATTATAATGAATGGCGGCATTAGACGGGGTCGATGCCTTACCAATGAACAGATGATTTGAGCATTGACGATATTGGCGTGTTTGAACGCGAGGTCATAGCGACACAGTACACAGAAATAGTAGTGCAGTAGGACGTCGCAACTATGGCCTTGTAATCAATGTCGTACGTGTTTTTATACATAGACTTTTTGGCTTCGCGTGATATTTTTTGTATTTTAAATTTCATTTTATCGTCTTTTTAACTTCTTAAGGAAATTAAGATCTACGGAACAAATACAATGCATCTTGAATGATGGGCGAGGATATGAATGAAGGATTAGAACTAAAATGTCGAAAAATGACATACACAGCTTTTCTACGCACGTAAACTAAAGGTCGGTACCCGACACAAAGACTGAGGTGTTGGATGTAGGGAATGCAATCCCGCAACAAGATTGTAATCCTGGTATTTGCGGGACTGAGAGATCTCAGTCCCGCGGGATCCCGGTATTTGCGGGATCCCGCATATTTCTGACAGTCATTGAGAAAAGAATAGAGTTCTGTATCATACATCCATCTAGAACTGAAAAATAGTCACCCCTTAATCCCCGAAGGGGTAGGCAGGACGAGGCATATGATCTCATCTCATAAAGTCCTTTGAAATGTTCTTTTCTCAAAATGTCCTTTTAGAGAAATGTCCTTTTCTCAAAATGTCCTTTTCGCGAAATGTCCTTTTCTCAAAATGTCCCTTTCTCAAAATATGTGCACTACAGGATTAACCCCGCTCAATCCGACTTGGATAGGTTAGGTTAGAAGGCTAAGGCGGGAGCAGAGCGCAGCGAAGCTTCCGCATTAGCCTTCGTGGTTATTTTTTTTATAACGTAACCTAACCTATCAAATCGGATTGAGCGGGGTTAATCCTGTTGTACACATATTTGGAGAAAGGGACATTTTGAGAAAAGGACATTTCGCGAAAAGGACATTTTGAGAAAAGGACATTTCGCGAAAAGGACATTTTGAGAAAAAGACATTTCGAGAAAAGGACATTTTGGGAAAAGGACATTTTGAGGAAGGACATAATGAGAAAGGACATTTTGAGAAAAGGATATAATTAGAAAGGACATTTTGAGAAAAGGGCATTATGAGATGAGACGAGCCGGGCCTTCAACTTGACTTAACTGTCATTTTACCGGCAAACTGGACCAACGGCTTAACGTGCCATCCGAAGCACGGCAACGCTCAAATAAATGTCTCAAAGTGGTCACCCATCTAAGGACCGGCCATAGTAAATGTAACTTACTGCAGTGATCTTTACAGAACACTGAGTCCGCGGGGCCACAAGGAAAACTAAATTATTTAATATGACTTTTGTATTGAGATTATTAAACGGATATACATATAAGTACCTAGTAAAATACCTACTGCAAATTATTAGAAGCGCAAAAAACATAGCATGTTAAAAATTCTTGTCTGCCAAACGACTCCTAACTTTACATGTCAGATAGCCAGCAAGCAGTGTACGAGATAATAGAATACTTTTTTAGTGCAAGAAAAGTCAAATCTCCCTGATTAAATCACTAAAATCAAATAAGTACGTTAATAAGTTATATGTAGTTTGCGCGCTTCCGCTTACAGAATAACACATGGCGTTTACCTTTGCACAATCCCGCTAATCCCGCGGGATCCCGCACAATTTACGTGCGGGACTGGTCCCGCAAAAATACTGCGGGATCCCGGTATTTCGGGATCCCGGTATCCCGGTATTGCATTCCCTAGTCGGATGCAATCGAAAAGAATTGACGTTAATGAATTCTTAAAATGGAATAGTACTTACAACACATATAATTTTCTTTTCTATAATTACGTAGGTAAAACTATATAGGCGGCGCCTACGCAGCTCGACGCGCTACGCCCAGCCGTAACTAGTAGGCGCTACGCTACATAGGAACATGCGACAATGGTTGACATAGTGGCTTCACAGGGGTTGTCCAAACATGATTTTTTACTCTTTAAAAAGTGTATGGTCCAATTCTGTTACATATTTTTATTGTGTCAGAACAGAATCGTAATCGTAACACAATAAAAAGCTAAAACGTCGGCTACGGTAAAATTTGACAGTTTTTGTTTTTTGTAGATCTGGGACATCCTTACGACGGCTTACCCGGGGCTCCCATCCATAAGCTATTATATTTTCCTCACATTAGAAAAAAAGAGACTATGAATAAAGGATGACTCACGCTACACCGTGCCGGGTCCGAGCCGAGGCGGGACCGAGTTGTTTCCGAGCTTTACCGTTGTCCGTTGCTCGGCTGTCACTCGGCTGCCGCTCGGTATAGCGTGAGTGTGTTCATAGTTGACCGTGCTACGGCCGAAACTCGGCTCGGACCCGGCACGGTCTAGCGTTAGTCATCCTTTAGTCGTAGAGAGTTTGTTGTTATAATTTTTTGTTGACTTTGAGTAAAATTGTGCGGGTTCAGATTACTGTCCGTAAATAAAACACTGTATTCTATATACTGTGTCATACCGATGACTCACTACCATCAGTCGTCCTGAGCTCACGACTGTCGGCACTCCTTACCATTTAAGTCCACGGCTATGAAGTTTTACAAGTGCAATTATTTCGCGGTAACACCTTAGTTTGAATGAGAACACAGAGCACTCTGTTTAATGCATGCAGATGTTGGTTACAGTATATTTATAACCTAGTAACTGCAGTTCAACGTAATAATAGAATTAGGGACAGAAATATAAGTTTTGTTTGTTGAAAATGTTTTATGTTAAGCGCTGAAGGCTTTGTGGTCTTTTCACGTCCTAAGCCTATGTAGCAGTGAGTGAACTTTTTTTTTTGTCATGGTCTCATCTCATGTATAGTCCGTTCACAGTTATATTACCTCTGACTGACAGCTCGTCGATTGTTTTCTGTGTGTTGGCATTGCAGTAAAGTCGCCCTATGTGTGCCAGCCTAAGACATTTTATCGAATTAAGTGGAGATTATAACATCCAACCTTTAGCAGCACGAAGAGTTTTGTTTTTCATGTCACAATAAACTTAACTTCACTAAAACAGTGCTCCTGTTACTATGTGATTGTATTTAAGATTTATTTATTTTTATAAAGTTCTGATCAAATTATATCACTACCACCACTAACGAAGGCGAAGTTGCTGCTTCCACAACGTTCCACATCTCAAATAATGGTCACACCCGAAAAAAACACCGTCAAAAGAAGAAAGTCGACTAAAAGTAAGATTACATGGGAGAAACAAAAACTTATTGGTGTAACACAGCAATCAAGATAGGCAACCTAAGTGCTAGAGGTAATATAATTATCTCTGAACGGACTATATGTACCTATCTAACCTCAACTTATCATGGTGAATTCATAAGAGTGCGTGCAATAAAAAAGCAGGACTAATATGAGTCGGACTCACTCACCGAGTGTTCCGTACATCCGTCCGCTCGTCTGCCCGTCCGTCACTTCATGATTCTAGGTTAACAGCTGAACTACCCTATGAATTCAGATTCCCTTAGGAGTGTCCAAATACAGTTTTTGACGACTAAAGCGCCTAAGCGGCCCTAACATTTTTTTGCGTTAACTTAGCAGTTTGATTTTTGTACAGTTTCAAGGGACCGTAGACCTTAACATATGATATTAATTTAAGATGATATCTTCATGCGTCTTCGAGATAAAGGGTCTTGACAGATAGACGGACGGACAACAAAGTGATCCTATTTGGATTCCGTTTTTTCCTTTGATTTTCGGAACCCAGGCGATGTGTAATACCAGCGATGTGTTCAATGATGAATAATTTAGCAAACGTGTAACGTGCTGTTCGAACTTAGGATTAACTTATGACTAAGTCCGTGGATGTCCTGCCATTTTCATTAAACTTATAAAAATAGCTACAGTCCCCAATGCTTTTTTATGAGCAATTTGGTTTCAGTCACAGTTATTTCACTACTAAAAGCAACATGTATAAAGTCTCGCGATTGAATAATCAATCTTGACGCTCCCATATAACTTTCAGATATATGTGAATGTGTGAATCATACAAAAGAACAGCATAAAATACCTACTTCATTATTACTCTTACGCCTACATATTCATAGATAGTTTATTGAATACTTATCGATTCTTGAATAGTCGATTATAAAGATGTTGATCGATCTTTCGCATAATAATAGAATGTTATACGATTGTAATGAATGTTATATTCGAGATAATATGACAATAAAAAAGGTATATTTATTTCTTAAATGACACCATTAGGTTTACGACCGGGCCCGCCTCTGTCGACAAAAGTTGCAATAGTCGCGACGAGTGGTGGGGAGTTTAGCGTATATTTCCTATTTTATATGAATACTAGCGGACGTCACGCGGTTTCACCACAATAAAATATAGCCTACTAGCTGATCCGCGCAACTTCGTTTGCGTGATAAGTGAAGAACCGCTCGACCGATTTTGTGCAAACTTCACATAAACCATCAACTAAATAGTCCAAACAAAGCCTAGACATTCGGTTTGGATCGGTGAGCCCGTTCTTGAGTTATAAAATTACAACGAAAAGTGGCATTGATTTTTATATATATAGATGTTCACCGCAAAGAGTGTAGCTTCCCAACAGTAGAAGAATTTTTAAAATCGGTCCAGTAGTTCCGGAGCCTATTCGTTACAAACAAACAAACAAACAAACAAAAAACAAAAAAAATCAAAAAAACAAATCTTTCCTCTTTATAATATCTATACATATAATAAAACTGTTGAGGGTCGAGAGTCTGTACATGGAAGATATTTTGAAAATTTTAATTGTAGGGCATTCTCTAATCGATACTGAAGCCGAATATGTAATTTAAATTTTTCATGTCTGTCTGTCTGTCTGTCTGTCTGTCTGTATCCCGACTAAGTATCACGCCGAAACTACTGAATCGATTTGAATGAAACTTTGTACAATCTGAGCTTATGGTCCGAGGAAGGTTCTAGGATACTTTTGATCCCGATATTTTGTGCGGTTCCTTTGGGAGAGGGGATGAAAGACAAAAGGGTTTTTTAGTTGTAACTTCTCAATGCGTAGTCCGATTTCAAAAATGTTTTCAGTGTCATAAAAGGAATGTTTTGAGGATTGTTTCGCACAAGTTTCAATGTTGAGGGATTTGTAGTTCAGGAATTAGAGACATCTCAACTATCGCAAAACCTAGAATTCAACGGTTCCTCTGAATTTGAGGCTAAATCTAAACTGGCGTGTTGGCTTAATCATAAAAGAGCTTAATGATTAAGGGTATTGTAAAATGATTCAGTCCACGCCGAAGGCGTGGGCTGAATTGTTTTAGAATAGACTTAATCTTTAAGCTCTTTTATGATTAAGCCAACAGGGCAGTTTCATGTGCTACATCAGTCTGATGAAGAAATACACCTCTTTTTATACTCCATCTGTGACGTAAACGAAGTTGCGAGGGTCAGCTAGTTGGTATATATGACGCGCTCGAGGCCCTTAGTGTTCTGTACACGGTCACTGCAATAAGCAATTTTCACTATGTCCAGTCCTCGGATGGGTGACCATCTATGTGAACACTTTGTGCTCTTTATTTGAGCGTTTCCGTGCTTCGGAAGGCACGTTAAGCTGTTTGTCTCGGTTGTCAGTAAAATGGCAGTCGTTAAGCCAAGTTGAAGGCTTGAAAAATTTCAACAGCAGGCAGTCACACCCTGCGCCTATCCAACTTAACATACGGCTAGCTTGACCTATTACGTGGGACAAATTCTAAAAAGGTAAAATGTGGCCATATAAATATGCCTCTGCCAACTCCTTCGTGATAAAAGGCCATATATATCGTATTTTATAATGTAAAAATGTGGATTATTAAACCCAGCATATTAACAACGTGCAATTTGTGAACTTTTTACGTCCATCGTTAATCTGCAGAAGCTTCAGTAACGCTTCTCCAGTTTATGTAGAAGACGACGACGACTTAAAATATTAAAGGCTAAAAACAAGATCTGGTCTTAAGTTATATTTCCTTTTGATTTTTATTTTAAAAAAGTAAGTACATCCTTACTATTATCCTACTAATATTATAAATGTGAAAGTTTGTGAAGATGTTTGAATGTTTGTTGCTGCTGAACGGATAGGGCTGAAATTTGGCACAGAGATAGCTTATAATAATAGCACATAGGGTACTTTTCATCCCGGCAATATATTCCCACGGGAAGCAGGAATGGGTACTAAATTTCACGCGGGCGAAGCCGCGAGCATTATTTAGTTATACATGTAAGTGAGAGTTTGTGGAAATGTTTGCATTTCTATCACGCTTTTTTTATTTTAACGTGAGGGAAAATCCTCATGGATTCTATGCCGGACTCCTACCGACTAAAAAACCTCACGTAACGCTCAACAAACAGCCTATGGTTGGGGGCACGGATCTATAGATTGTCATTGTGATATCAGATATACAGTGAATAGCACCATAAATTTACACGAACCATTAAACGTGTGGACAGATTTTATGCGAATATTTTCGACGTGAGTTAGACAGGCTTGGCTATGTCTATCAGATCAATATGTCTGCTTAGGAATAAATAAATGCTGTGACACAAATCTTTAAAATTATTGATTGTAATACATTATATTAAATTCTCATAAGATAGTTTTTAGAACCCAAGAAGAAAGCTAACTTCAACTGCAACTTGTCTTAAATGTCATAAAGCTAAAGTGAATTTGGTAATAGCGGACCCTCTGGTATAAGCTCTCGTAGGTATAGTGTTTGTAAAATATCGAACGGCAGTGCTCTTATTTCGTAGCGTAACTGGCTCAGCGTACTATATGAAACGCTCGTAGTTCGTAGTCCCGCTAGTTCAGTATGAAGTCCTTGTTGATCCAGTAGCTCAACGACCTATATGAAGGACTTGTAGCACCGCTAGCTCGGTGCACTATATGAAACGCTTGTTGTACCGCTAGCTCAGAGTTCTATGTGAAGTACTTGGAGTAGTGGAGCCTTCGTAGACCCTAGTAGCTCATAGTTCTATATAAAGAAAAAAAAATCATTATTCCCTTCCATCTAAGTAGATACACACATAATGATAAAAAAGGTACACATGTTATTATCCCAAAAAAACGTTTTTTCTTCCGTATCTACTTAATTAATATCGACGTTGTTTATTTTGAATATTATAAGAGCGTTTCAGAATTTTTCATTTGAAACATAATGAATTTCCTTTCAGGGACGACTTAGAGTGTTTTATTTTGTCATCTTAAGACGAGGGTCCACAACGAGGATGGCATTTCATTAGCATTTAGCGAGCCTAGTAAAGTAGGTACCTACTGAATTTTGTTGATTTGAGTACAATATTAAAAGCGGTTTTGATTTGTATATATACGGAAGCTGGTTATTTATTAGCACATATTTTTACCATGTTATTTTACTATAGTTTAATTATTCTTTCTAAAAATAATAGATTTATGATTCGCTCTCAAGAAAGGATAAATAAGTTCTCATTCTGACTCTGGTTTTCTTTTTAATGTTTGATACGTCATAACTCTTAAACGATTTTTATTTATTTTTATGAAAGCTTATAGTAGCCATTTGTTTTGTATTTTTTTTGTACTTGTAATAGAGAGGAGTGGTACATCCTCAAACTACAATCCAAGGTGTTGAAGCAGTAATGAAAATTTCAACAAATCGACCATATTTCCATACATTATATTAAAATGAACAAAATAATGGTGTTCCGAAATATGTACCGGACAAATTCTGGGGTCACAGATTGTATAACATTCAGTCAAAGTCCTCAAATCCTACTAAGTACAATTTAAAACAACTCTAATTACTGTGAGTTCTAGATGGTCCATGAATATTCAACAAATATCAAGCTGACTAACAAACTCCGTCAGATCCTTAATTCAATATCAATGTCCGTTACATCCATATTTTCACCTTCATTTTAGTTGTATAATTTTAAATCTAAAAATAATTTTACTTAGACTATTAAAAAATATGAATAAAGTAATTTTACTTAAAATGTACAAAATGGTATGTCATTTGTAACTGTAATAGAGACAAAAAGTCGTTTATTGTAAAATCGACCATTTTGGATCTGGCGGGTTTTGATACTAGACGACACAAATATCAAAAGTACAATTAAAAACAACTCTAATTACTGTTAGTTCTAGATGGCCCATGAATATTCAACGAATATCAACATAGCATTTAAAAGTTAAATATTCTAAGCATTGGCTCCATATGCACATTATGCACACCGCGCTCAGTTTCAGACGCATTTAGTGACTAAACCTAAATATCTAGCTACTAGGTATATATCGCGTATTGGACCAATTGCGAAATGGACCAATCGCGAATTGGACCAATCGGGAAATGGACCAATCGCGAATTGGACCAACCGCGAATTGGACATTATTTTGAACATTGGACCAATCGCGAATTGAACCAATCGCGCTAAAGGCTATGATTATTTATTTTTAAACAATAAAAAAGAGGTAATGAAATATACAAAACACAGCAGAGCGTTGTAGACCATGAAGTATGATGTTTTTGTGCTGAAATTCTTTCACACATTGTTATCGTGAGCTATGTAATGTGTGTAGGTACCTACATTTTTTTGCTTTATGCTAAAAAAACCTGCCAAGTGCGAGTTGGACTCGCCCATGAAGGGTTTCGTAGCATAAAATAAAAGCAAGTAACATAAACATAAAACACGTTCCCAGTGGTAGTGATTTTTCTAACCGAAAATTGCGGTTTACGACGTATTAAAAAAATCATAATATCTCGTTCAAACCAATTTTCGCTGGTAGTTTTTATGGCAATGTACATCATATATTCTTTTTAAGAGGGGACCCCCAAAATTAACTCCTTTTTTTCTAGTTTTATATAAGAATCTTAATGCGGTTCACAGAATACATCTACTTACCAAGTTTTAATAGCATAGGCCTTATAGTTTCGGAGAAAAGTGGCTGTGACACACGGACGGACAGACAGACAGACATGACGAATCTATAAGGGTTCCGTTTTTGCCATTTGGCTACGAAACCCTAAAAAACCAATATCTAAAATAATGAGGTGTACAGTAACTGTAGTCCTACCAAAGTTCTTGTGGCATAGACAACCTTACCTGCTGATCAGATCGCAGTGAATTATTATCCACTAGCCTGTTCTGCGACATGCATGGTTAGTAGGACGCTCCCTCTTGAAGAGCACGGAGCCCCACTTGAAGCCACCCTGCCAACACAGAGATACCCAACTGATTCTGTGTGTCCCTAAAAATTACACTGATGAGGATCTGGCGCAGACGTGTGACTAGTAATTTTTTTATTTAGATCCAAAATGACGCCGCCCACCTGATGGAAATCCCAGCGATGTCTAGTAAATTGACGGGCTCAAGCTGGCGGCCTAATGATGTGTCTCTTTCTCGCGTTGCAAGAGGAGGGAAATAATTACTACTACTACTCTTAGCTCAACCTGGTTTCGGAAGCAACTAGGTATACGTTAAAATAAAAAAGCCGTAACTGCCTGGGGAAAATGAATATATTATGACCTTTAAAAGTAGTTCACTGTCTGAAATACTACTGCCCAAGGTCGTAAAGGGTTATAAAGGGCATAAGAGTTACGCTCCACTCGTTTCAAACACAAAGCCATAAACACACTGCAGCGTTCATTACGCTTTTTGATTGAGAGCAACCCCTTCGGGAGAGACTTTATTATCATTATGACTTTTGCCTTTACCGCAGTAGTTGGTACTCCTACAGAAGTGGAATGTGTTTGACAATGGTACACACGTCTATCTTTCCGAGGGTGTACCCTGGACTCCCGACCGTAGGCTGATGGAAGGGCACCCTGCTGTTTTATACGGTAGGTGTTCGTCATAGCATCTATGAGGATTTTCACGTGAAAATGATGGTATATATGCGTCATATGGCAATTTTTCTTTAGGTGATTTCCTTTAAAAAAGACCTCTATATCTAGTAACAATAAATACCAAATTTCCGTCTACGCTTTTAATCTATACATATAATAAAATGATAGAAAAGTCAAATCTGTAAATTGGAAATATAAAAAAAAATACTAGGTGTTCTATGTAAGATACCCAAGCCGAAAATATAGTTAGAAAATTTTTTGTCTGTTTGTCTGTTTGCTTTGCTTTCTCCGGAAGGATCTTAAAAAGTACTCAATGGATTGTGTTCAAATTTTGCACAAATATTGCTTAGGGATGAGGTCTTCAAATAGGCTATATATTATCACGCTACATGTCCTAGGGGCTAAGCAGAGAGCAATGAAATATGTAAACCGGTGGATTGATTTAACTAAAACGTAGCAGGAATATTAGTAAGAGATAGGATTTACACACAGACAACTTATTATTACGCTACTTAGCCTAGAGGCTTGGCAGAAAAGAATTGGCCACAAGCCAAATTGGCATTTTAGCATAATTTTCACGCGTACGAAGTCGTGGGCAACAGCTAGCATCAAGAGTCAAGGGGGTGCTACATATAGGAGATAATCACCTTTCAGAAATCCGAACGATATTATAACAGCCAGTATATTAGAATGTCATCATACTCATCCTCCGAGCCTTTTTCCAACCCACTTGGAGTCGGCTTTCCAATCAAACTGCGATGCGGCTGAACTTCGATATTTTGATATAACTAAACTAATTTTTCGTTTGTCAATATTGCGACTGCCGTCTGACCTCCACAACCAATCGGCGATATCAAAGTTCTGACGTTATAGACTGACCTGACTGAGTGTTCCTAGTAGAATAATGTTATACATTTCTATAAATAAAGTGTCAGTAGCCCACGCGTAAATAAGCTTTAACACATAACAATTCAGAACGTAGTCAATTTAATCAACTTAGTTAAAAGCGTTGTTGTATAATTGTGTTTAAAACACTTTAAGATGTTCCGATTAAGATTACTTATACTTTATGGCTACTAAGGTGAGTTCACACTGTTGTGTAATTTGAATCAATACCTAATCTTGCAGTATAATAAAGGGACCGTTTACAAGAGCGAGAGAATCGCGCCGATATTATCGTCGAGACACGGGTTTCCACACAATCTCTTGTCGCGATAATATCGCCGTCTGTAGACACGTAGGTACCAAAGACAAAATAGGTTTCTAATAGTATAACGTACAGATAGGCAACGTCCTGTCCCCCACTGAGCAAGCTTCCCCACCCCCGCCACAGCTGTCATATAGTTGGAGGGTATTTTGGGGGAACGTTTGATTAACCTTAGTGTTCACACACACATTCAAGCTCTGTACCAACATAACGTGTTTTTAAGTGTGATTGACAGCATTGAAAACGAATGATTTGTTTGGAGTTTCCGCCCTGTACACGTAGGTACTTGGAGACTTTAGAGTGTATAATAAAAGGTGAAACGAGATAATACCGCCGCGATTTTCTTGCTAGTATAGACGGCCCCTAAGAAGACCACCTTGCATAGTCTTGACAGGTATCTATCTTTTAATTATAAAACATTTTTGAAATGTTAAGTGGCTTGTTCTATATTTTAATAGATAGATCGAAATATTTTAATTAAACTTAATTAATTATCCTGCTTTAATGCTAACGGCACATTTGAAAGTGAATTTTTCATGCTTAATAGTGGAACCAATTTTAATGAATTTTGATACAGAAATATAATTAATAATGGTAGGTCATAATGTGACTACTATCGTGTTTTTGGTCACTACTGGTCCGTTGGGAAATAGCAGTGCCAATAAAACACTAGTGGTGAAGAGCTTTTTTATTCTACTACCAAAGATAATATATTAATAGTATTACATACAGATAGGCAACTCCCTGCCCCCCACTGACCAAGCTTCCCCACCCCCGCCAGTCCCGCCACAGCTGTCATTATAGATGGCGGGTGTGTTGAGGGAACATTTGCTTAGCCTTATTGGTCACACGCACACATTCAAGCTCTGTACGATGACAAAATTGAAAACGAATGATTTGTATGGAGTTTCCGCCCTGTGCTACTACTTGAAAAGAGTGGCCGTGAGTTTTCTTGGCAGGTTCTTTCTCACAGGCTCTACCTATTGCCTTGTAAATTGAAAGTATATATAGAATCAATAATCTTGACGTTCATAAGTGTTACATTGTGACATGTGATCTAAATGAAAAAAAAAAAGACGTGTGGCACTCGGGGACTGCCGCGGTAAAGCTATTACATAGCATTTTTTACCAACTATGCTAGTATAATTATTTCTATATAAGAATACTAGCTGATGCCCGCAGCTTCGCCTGCGTAAAATTTGTTACCGCGGGAAGTTATTCCCGGGATAAAAGGTAGCCTATGTGTTATTCCAGACTATAATGTATCTCCGTACCAAATTTCAGCCCGATCCGTTCAGCGGTTTGAGCGTGAAAGAGTAACAAACATCCACACTCACAAACTTTCGCATTTATAATATTAGTAAGAAGTAAGATTTAGGCCTATGTTCAACAAAGTAAAGTACCAACTGCCCCCTTTTGATCGAGTTACCTTAAACGCGAGATGCCAATGAAGGTGTTCTGCCTAAAAATAAGATTTGCCTAAAAAGCTGTTTGCCTTAAATGAGAAATGCCGATGAAGCTGCATGTCTGAAATGTGAAGTCGACTAAGAAGCACATTGCCTAAAGTCGTTGCCTATGAAGCAAAATATTTAAGTGGTTAAATACCTACGCAGCAAAGTGCCTAAGTAGTAAAATGTTTTCAAACTAAAATACCTAAGCGGTTAAATGCCTTATGTAATGTAATGTCTATGTCTGTAAATATCATAATTGTAGCATTGGTCACTTGAAAACTTTTCCGTCAACAATAGTGTAGGTAAGTACTGGCCACTTGTAAGTAACAAATTGTGACTATTTTTTCATCATCAATCCAACCAACAGGAAAAATGGTAGGAAAATATCCGCGTTGTCCGATCCGTCCAACAAAGCACAGAGGGTTCGACCCCGACACCTGCCTAGTTTTCCATAGAGATTAGCAAATATGGTCCCAGTAGCCGTTCATTGGCATCTTACTTTTAAAGAAGAATTACCCCCTTTTGATCGACATAAGAAGGTAATTCTTTTCTTCGCTGCCAATTTTGCTAAGGCTATGCAGACATTAAATTTATTATATTATTTCAGGTAATCGGCTTCCTAGTCATTTTACTTTTCAGGCATGCTGCTTCATTGTCATTTCTCGTTTAGAGCAAACAGACATCTCGGTCATCTTGTATTTCTGGCAAACTGCCTTATAGTTAAATTAAATTTAGGCAATGTGCTTCTTAGTCGACTTCACATTTCAGACATGCAGCTTCATCGGCATTTCTCATTTAAGGCAAACAGCTTTTTAGGCAAATCTTATTTTTAGGCAGAACACCTTCATTGGCATCTCGCGTTTAAGGTAACTCGATCAAAAGGGCAAGTGCCTACTTGACTGTGGACATTTGGGCTTTTGGAATTTTGTTTTAGAACTTTTTAAGAAGAACAATTATTTTGTAATAAATTATTTTTATGTAACTTCAACCATTTACGCAGAGGCGCAACGGATACTCTTATTACGATTAAATGTTTTCCGTTTTCGAAACATTCCTCATTGCTGCACCACTCCTATTAATCTTCGCATTATGTTATGTAGCCTATAGCCACTATCAATAAATGTACCTACTTACTATCGAACAGTTTTTGAAAGCCTACCAGTAGTTTCAGTAAGGCTTGCCTTGGTATGATGTGATTCATGGTCCCTTTGCAGCGTGTGTCCAATCCAGCGCAGCAGCTACACTTCCGACGTTTGATCTGTTGGGGTCTCACTGCAGCGTTCCAATAGTCTTACGTTCGTGATGTTCTCGGGCCCATATGTACCGAGGATCCATTGGAGGCAGCGTTTGACGAAGACTTATAGCTGGTAGCTGGTGCGAAATGTCTTTACTTTAGTGACCTTCCATGTCTCGCATCCGTATAGCAGTTAGCAGTACAGTTTTAACGTTTACTTTGTTATGAGTTTCACTCTTCGTGTCTATTTTCGCAACTGCCTACGGGGCGCAGCTGTGTAAAGGTTATTCTGGCATTGGCGAGACTCGAAATGATGTAGGGTACTCTTCTATTCCATCAGTTTCTGACACGACACTCCCGAGGTACGTGAATTAGTGCCTCCACCACATCTCTTGCGTCTGTCGATTTTAATTTCAGTCCAGCCATTCGCTGCCTCATCCTGCTCGTTGTCCTGCACGTTGTCCTGCAGACATGCATGACGGCGTGTGTGTGCCTCAGCAGGCACAGGACATCGGCATCATTAATATCCTCCAGGATATCAGTATAGGCCCCATTCTATGCCGCGCCGATTGTTCTTTGCGGTATTCAGCATTATACCATCTATTTTCTATGGATGGTTGTTAACTATCCTGTTATCTTCATAACGATCCTCTAAGGTAGGTACAGTATGTATTTTCAAAAGAGTTTGTGAACTCTATTTTTAATTTCTTTTTCAGAATATTGATGACATTTGATTGATGTCATTTTATACACGTTACGTCTACTACATTGATACATGTAATAAAATTCTAACACGCCGGTGTTTGTATGTAAATTGTTTATACTGAGGAAAATTCTATACTGAGGAATAGTTTTAACCATTAAGCTCTATTTTGATATAGCATACAGGGCAGATTTACACGCTACTTGATGAGTATGATTAATAAATACCTCTAATTTCATAGACCTTGTGTGACGTAAACAAAGTTGCGAGGGTCAGCTAGTTAAAAGATAAAACAATAGGTTTCTTCTTTCTACTTAAAAACTATTTTTACAAATTTTATGGTAATAATAGACATTCTTTGAAATATGCATGTATGGTATTGTTGTGACTTTTATGACACGTTTAAAGTACATAGGTATGGGATAGATGGCGCTCGCGGCTACGTCAGCGTGAAATTTTCTTCCCGCTTCCCATGGGAACGTACTCCCGGGTTTGGTTATCTTTATAGCAGTATTATATATAAATTAACAAAACAAAAAATGATACTGCATTGGTGATAATAATAATAAAATGTATGTATATAGAGTACTCACTCATTTTCTTTCACTATTTTTCGTGACTTTCTACATTAATAAATGCACTTTGTTTATTTATATTTAAAACACTTTTTACACAAATTATACGAGTACAGTTCACTGTTGTACATAGATGATGAATACCTATACACGTATAGTCGAATTTTTATTTAGACGAAGTAAATTGACAGCAACTAATGTAATTGACAGCATCGAAATTGTCATTTCACATTAAGAACTCTAAATTCGACCAACACTCTTAATTCAACTTTGGTCGAGTGGTTAAGACGCGGATCGGTACGCAGAAGGCGCAAGATCGATTCTGGGTTCAAGCATCAATTTTTGGATTATTTGACATAATAATAATAATAATATATAACGACTGCAGAGTTCATAATTGACGTAAACAAAAAAATTATGAATTGCTAGACTAGATACACGAACGTGGCCGAAGGTACTGAGAGTGTGACTCGTTTTCGTGACACAATTTCTGGATTCGGTCTCCACGCAAGGCCCGCGATAGAAGCTATGCAATAGCTTAAAAGTGTGTGTTCTTTGCCATTGACGGCATCAAATGTTATATTAATATCATTCATTCGAATTTTAATTAATTCGAAATTTCAAATAGTAAGCGTTACTTCCGTCGGAAAAAAAAAATCCTGAGTTACTCCCTACTCGCGCCTAAAGAAGATTTACTTCAATAAACTTGACATTCATAAGTGTTACTTTGTAACATGTGATCTAAATGAATAAAGTAATTTTCATTTTAGACTTGGTGATAAGTTGGCACGAAGAGATAATCTAGGTCTATACTTTGTACATCTCTTCGCCGAGGACTATCGGCCTCCATGACCGGGGGTCTGAGGACGGTGAGAGGGTCACTCACAGTCCTTACATAAGCAGGCCCATGACGGCAGCGTGACGTGAGCAACCCACGCACGCCCTCCCCTTAGAACCACACCCGAAACCCCCCAAAGACGCGGGATAGCACCCGAACCACCCCCTGGGCGAGGCCGCAATGGCGGCCTAAGGTCTGTTGGGAGTCCTGGGACATCCTTCTGAGGGCTTCCCCGGGGCTCCCAACCATAGGCTGTTTGGCGTTACTTGAGGTTTTTTAGTCGGTAGAAGTCCGGCATAACATCCATGAGGATTTTCCCTCACGTTAAACAAAAAAAAAAAATCTATGTGTTGGCTTCCCAATAAGGCTAGCGAATTAGTTATTTACGGCAAATCACATAGATTAAATATTCAACGCTAAGTGGAATGTGTGCTAATTTGTTTCGACGTAGGTACAGTAACCTCGAACAATAAACCAGAAAATCCATCTAGACTATTCGTTCCAAAATTAATAACAAAGTTGTATAATGTTCTACATAAATATACTTATAGTACTTACAATTTTTGATATATTATTATATTGTCATATTTTGATATAATAATTGTTCAAGGTTTTTACAAATATCATATAATCGTTTTATTTTTTATGTTAATTATAAAAATATATCCGTCAATAATAAATAATTTTCTGTTTTTATGATACTATTTTTTTGGCTTTAAACATATTTTATCATACGCTAAAACTTCAGTAGGCATAAAGTTGCTATATCGTCTATCAACTTTATTCAAAATCAATCTCAAAGCTTTGTATGTTTTCGTATGGTAATCGTATTCTAAAATGTGACACACAGAGAGCCGATGTTTATTTAAATTTGCAACAGGGTCTTTGAATCGCGTTTTAGAATTTATCCGATAGGGTTTTTATCGATTTTTCAATCCAAAACTTTTTAATGATTCTTCAGAGGTCTTCCCGGGAGCAACGTGTAGTTTTCGCCGGTAGGAGCCCGGGATACCACGGGAATTTTCACATATATCTAATAATAAATGTTTAGTGATTGATGGTAACCGAAGGCATACAACAACTTATAGCCGCCCTTGAATCAATTACTTAAAGTTGTTTTAAATCCGATTATATTCCAGTTATATTATTGTGTAAGAAAAAAAAAGCTCTTAATTCTTTGAATTTGTAGCTCAAATTTTGTAAGAAAATATTTTAGAACTCACTCACAACTCAGTTTTACACGTTCGCTTTAGTGTGCATTTACCTTAATTTGCCGAATACAATCGAACGAACGATACTTTGACAGAATAATGCCATACCATTAACTGGCAAGATTCCGTAATATTGAGAGTTAATGCGCTTACTGAAATATAATAATGATAATCGGGATATTTACCATGTTCATTTGCACCTGTCTTAATATTGCGATGCATGCCAGCATGCCACAGTGTAATGCTTGCTCTACATTACTCGCGAAGTTGGACGAAGTTCGTCGGCGAAATTGCCCGAATCAAAGAAAATTTTTGACGAAGTAGGCCGAAGTGCCCACACCGAAGTGCCCGAAGTTTCTACCTACACTATTCGTCCAACTTCGTTCAACTTCGCGAGTAAAGTGGAGGAAGCATAAGGTATTCGTATCAAATCGGACCTTTGGGACGCACAAAGATGTTACCTATATTTAATTTAGGGCTTAGGGCGACTCAAGGACATTTTAAATTATGCCATGTTTACCCGACACGTAGCACCTAACTTTTTTTATTTGGCTCCGTAATTGGTAGCGCTTAAATAAAATGTATAACAACGATCTTAGTTCTAGATGTTAATACAGATTTTAATCTTTTTAGGGTTCTGTATCAAAAGAGTAAAAACTGGACCTGTATCATGTGACTTCGCCGTCCATCTGCCTATATGACTGTCTGTCCGTCACGACGCTGTATCTTAGGAACTGTGATAGCCTTAGACCATATAACACGGGACTAGCCTTTGCGAACCACCGCATACAAAAATATTCTGCCAGTTTTCATACAAGTGAAGGGGGAAACACAAAGACATATAAAATTTCATTGCATTTAAAAATGTATTAATCGACAAACGCGTAGGGAATGCAATCCCGCAACAAGATTGTAATCCCGGTATTTGCGGGACTGAACCATCTCAGTCCCGCGGGATCCCGGTATTTGCGGGATCCCGCATATTTCTGAAAGTCATTGAGAAAAGAATAGAATTCTGTATCATACATCCATCTAGAACTGAAAAATAGTCACCCCCTTAATCCCCGAAGGGGCAGGCAGGACGAGGCATATGGTCTCATCTCATACCCAATGTCTTTTTCTCAAAATTTCCCATTCTCAAAATATGTGCACTACAGGATTAACCCCGCTCAATCCGACTTAGGTTAGGTTAGAAGGCCAAGGCCGGAGCGGAGCGCAGCGAAGCTTCCGCATTAGCCTTTGTGGTTATTTTTTTTATAACCTAACCTAACCTATAAAATCGGATTGAGCGGGGCTAATCCAGTAGTGCACATATTTTGAGAAAAAGACATTTCAAGAAAAGGACATTATGAGAAAGGACATATCGAGAAAAGGACATAATGAGAAAGGACATTTCGAGAAAAGGACATTATGAGATGAGACGAGCCGGGCCTTCAATTTGACTTAGCTGCCATTTTACCGGCAAACGGGACCAACGGCGGACATTTATTTGCACGGGCCATCCGAAGCACGGCAATGCTCAAATAAATGTCACAAAGTGGTCACCCATCTAAGGACCGGCCATAGTAAATGTAACTTACTGCAGTGATCTTTTACAGAACACTGAGTCGGCGGGGCACAAGGAAAAATAAATTATTTAATATTACTTTTGTATTGAGATTATTAAACCGATATACATATCTATACTAATATTATAAAGAAGTAAAGTTTGTGTGTTTGTTAAATTGTAAGGAGTAATCTCGGGATCTACTGAACCGATTTTAAAAATTCTTTCTCCAATAGAAAGCTACGTTATTGTGGAGTGTCATTGGGTAATATAGCATCACGCTACAACGAATAGGAGCGGAGTAGTAATAGTAAATGTTTCAAAAATGGGGGAAAAGTTATTCCTTTTGAGAGCTTCGTTGCGTGTGCTGCGTAAATTTTTATAGTTATGTAAAAAATATGTAGGAAAAGTTCAAAAAAAATTGCGCGATAGCATACATGTCTATCTTTGGGTTGGTGCACAATAACCATTTTAATGGCAATCAATTTTTTCTACAATAATGCCACGGGATACCTCTTTCATAAACGAAATTGTTCTTAAAAATAATGCGACGGAATACACGCGACGAGAAACCTTTCTCTCTCTCTCTCTCTCACGTAGTATTGAATATTTACGACGAGACGCTACGGGAGTAAACGCAATGCGACGGGAGTAAATGCGACGGGAACAGGCAATACTCTCTCTTATGTGGCGCAAACGAAGTTGCGCGGGTCAGCTAGAAAGTAATAAAATAGTTACTGCAAATTATTAGAAGCGCAGAAAACATAGCATGTTAAATTTTTTGTCGGCCAAACGATTCCTAACTTTACATGTCAGATAGCCAGTAAGCAATGTACGAGATAATTGAATACTTTTATAGTACAAGAAAAGTCAAATCTCCCTGATTAAATCACTAAAATCAAATAAGTACGTTATTAGGTTATAATATTACGTCACAATTCAGGGCCGTCTTAAGGCTATATAGAGCCAGGGTGCGAAGCTCAGACTGCGCCCCCCCCCCCGGTTAACCAAAAACGCAATATTTTTTTTATGTTTCACTTCTTTTTCTCTAAGATTTGTAATCTATATACAGGGTGTGGCGTAAATAGTGGTCCAACCGTCAGGGTGTGATAGAACAGGTGCCCCACTATAACATACTACAATATCATCCAAATTTACCCAAGGGTCTCAGAAAAAAATAACTTTTTTTGAAAAATCGTCCCTTTTTTGTAAAGTTGCCTACAAAATCCCACGCGGGTGGAGCCGCGGGCGCTATCTAGGTTATAAGATTTTAAATAAATAATAAAAATGTCGACTATGAACTATTACTATGAAAAAATCATTTTATGTGTGATGTGTGTAAGTTGATTTTGGTAATTTTTCTTAACCCGTTTTGAACTTTAACAGTAAAAATTACTAGTTTCTGTTTATGCGAAATCCTTACATGGTATCATTTTGAAATCAGTATTACATAAGCATATTTTTAAACGTTTGGGTAGCATCAGTGTAGTACATATTTTTTATAAAAAACGTTGAACAATTTTCATGATACCTGAAAATTAGAGAGAAAATTGAGATGAACTTATATTTATTTCAAACGTTTGTTGTGGAATTCTATTAACAATATTATTTTTTGATAGCTTATGTATTTAGCTTTAAGAGAGAAAAACAGAAATCAGAAATAGCGGTTTTCCTATAATCTACAGGCAACTTTACAAAAAAGGGACGATTTTTCAAAAAAAGTTATTTTTTTCTGAGACCCTTGGGTAAATTTGGATGATATTGTAGTATGTTATAGTGGGGCACCTGGTCTATCATACCCTGACGGTTGGACCACTATTTACGCCACACCCTGTATATAATGCTACTGCTCGACCTGGGTTAACATTAATGTTGATGCCCAACTACTCGATAATTAAGGCATTAAGAATGAGCTTTGGCTACATTAAGGTCACAACGGGTTTATAATGTTTGCCATAATTTAATATGCCATACTGGTATTTGCCATAATTTCATTAGAAATAACGCTTCAGTTGCCATAATCCTGAAATGACATAAAATGACTTTCACTAATTTCCTTGGTCATAATCGATCAAGTGTCATAATAATTTATGTAAATCAATAAATGTATTTGCCATAATTTTCGTTTTCAATAATGCCATTTTCCATAACTTTTATTCACCATAATATAAATAAAGATAATTTATACGACACAGATTTTTTATTCACAATTAAACCTAAAACTAAACCTCATAATGGCGTCTACTAACCAAGCTCGACGGAGCCCCGCTTCGCGGGTCTCCTACTTCTGGGTGGTTTAAAAAAGAACCACGAAGACTAAGGCAGGAGCTTCGCTTCGCTTCGCATCCGCCTTAGTCTTCTAACCTAACTTATCCGAGTCGGATTGCACTAAGTCGGGGTGTTAAGAATAATTAATTTCGACCTAACAATATTATGTATTATTTTCATAATTATATCAAATTTTGATTAAGTATGTTGATTATGAGATGTGTTACTTATGGAAACTAATTATTATGATATTATGTTGTTATAGAAAGTCATTTTATGGCAAATAAAAGTTATCACTGTTGAGTTGTTAAGGCAAACATTATTACACAATATTATGGTCGGGAATGATTATGGCAAACAATATTAGTGCAAATAAATTTATGGAAAACGAGAGAAGACCGTCACAACGTCGTTAGAGTGGATTAATTCAAGAAGTTACGCGTTAACACAAGATGGAGGTTGAACCTAATCACACAATGGGGGTTTAAAGGGACTAGTTTAGAAAAAGACGAAACCCCGCAAATGAAGGCGTTTTTTGTCTACCTATGCAAACGGAAAATAATAGCCAGAAATAGATTTTTAATCTTAAAATCGGTGTCAAAATATGCTTTGGTTGTAAATTTTATATTATTTATACATAATGTGTAAAGCAATCATAGAGTAAGCCCAATTTTTTTAAATGAATGCCCGCGAAATGAGATGGCGTTAACTGGCGTTAATGTAGCCAACATCGCTTAGCGCGCAAAACTACCTGCTAAAACCCTTTGATGTGTCGAAAAAAACCGACAGCCCGAGCTATCGCTTAACGTTTAATGCCATTACTAATGCCGTTTGTAATTTACCACGTTAAAACCTTGGCCACATCTACGTTGAAGTGCTATTATATTTTTGTTGTGGAATCAAAACCTGTAGCACCGGTTTTATATAATTTTAGGTTATGTATAAAATATCAGATAATAAGTAGTAAGAAGTACTTTGGTTTTGTGATAATCATTAGTAAATGACTTAATTCTAGTAGAAATAGTCTAATATTTAAGTCATAGTTAAGTAGTGATATAAATTTGAAACTTACGTAGTGATACAATTTTGGTTTATGTTAGTGTACTGTATACGGATAATGCATACTGAGATGTGTATGGCGGATAATGAGTACCGTAAAATGGGGGGAATCGGGACACTTTCTAAGTTTAACCTTAAATTTCATTGCTTTTTTCCTTTACCACCACTAGTAAAAATACAATGAAATTGTTTCCGGTGGTCTATATTTTTATTTTCAATCGATTATAATATATGTTTGTTAAATAATATCTTCAAAAAGTTAAAAAAATATACTTGTCCCAATTGACCCACGGTCTGGGGTGAATAAGGTCGTTAATGGGGTCAATAGAGTTTTTCGACAGGGCTGGCACTTTACTGTCGTTTCCGAATAGGTAGGTACTAAGGTTTGTAAAAAATGAAGTAGTTAGGTAAGTAATATGTAATTTTATAGACAATCTGAAACTATTTCTCAATATGTAATACTAGCTGTAGCCCACGGCTCTGCCCGTGTCGTTCTTCGTTATTATATCAGTAAATTTTGAAAAATTATATAATTCATGCATCGTGACAACCCTACCTATAAAATCCCAATTCCCCCATAGACGTCCCGATTCGCCCCTGTTTGGTCCCAACCGAACCCATTACTGACCCGATTCCCCTCACATACGACCCTTTCCACCCCATAGCTGGACCCTTATCCCCCCATTTTTTTCTTAAATCCACCTCAATGATATTTTATTACAATATTAGAAAAACTAGTGCGTTAAATTACTTATTTTATATCTTATTCGAAGCCTTAAACTCTGCCACTATAAATGCAAACTTCAGTTTGATACAAATATTGTAAACGCTTAAGTAAACTGAAATGTTTTACTGACCAAAATTCTAATGTTCTTGACTCCATTAGATTGCAGACCGTTTTTCTCCTAATTCTTAATGACAGAAACACTAAATGTTGCCAGGGTATATAAGAAATGTTACAAACTTTAAAATAAATTTCCTACCATATAATTTTACACGAAAATACTGTGGGATAAAAGAGTCACAAAAAAGATCTCACGCTTGTCCCAATTCACCTCCTAAACCCCATTCCCCCCATTTTACGGTACAACTTGTAGGTGCCTTAATGCAGCCAGAATGTTTAAAGGAGATTATTTAAAAATTGTTAAGGCCAGTCGCAATTCACTTTCGATTGTTATCATTGTATTGTTTTCCTTTCACTTTCACTTTACGTTCGATTTCGTTTCTAAATTTTGTTGTCCATAGCGTAATAATGTATTCTCTTTGGTTGTCCTTGATCACAGAGTGGAGTAAATTGTACCATATCGCTGATCGATGATTGTTTTTTGGTTTTTGGAATGCACGCACAGACAAAAAAAGTATGATGCCATTGCCGAATCCGATGCAGCATGCCGCGATGATGCGCTATGATGTACCTATCAATATTATTTTTTCATATTAGTTATGGCTTGGCTACTGTACAGTATTTTCTACTATTTTCTACCAAGTTGTTTTTCTTTTGTTTATAAAGTCTTGTTTTATTGTTTGCTTAGTTTAAGTACATTCTGTATGCAACGACGTACGTGACGTCCCTTAAAGGCGTCATCTGAAAACCAGCGCTGCCTAACATTAACCTGTTAGTGCAGCAATAGCTGAGATGACGACCTTTTCGGGCACGCACATTGTACATTTCCTGCAGTTTATTTTTCATTCTTATTTTTTATATTGTTTTTTGTGCGTGCCGAATAAAGCATTTTATTTATTTATATTTATTTATCTATTATGGTGTTAATCGCGTTAAGATGCAGGTGGAGCAGTAGCATTAACGTGAATGTCCTGACTGACTGATAATCAACGCACATCCCAAACCGCTGGGACTAGAAAGTCCAAATTTGGCAAAAAGGTTCCTTGTATGGTCTAGGGTCCACTAAGAAAGGATTTTTGGAAATTCCACCATTAAGGTGGCAAAAATTACAATTTACACCCTAAACACATAATAATAGAGGCCATTTCGCTTAAAGTGCGGGCGCCAGGCGCCTATGTCAAAGGGCGCATCAAACGTCTTTGGAATGGAGATATTCCTCTTTATAATATTAATATAATATTATAAAGAGGAAAGATTTGATTTGGTTCCGGAACTACTGGACCGATTTGAAAAACTATTTCACTGTTGGGAAGCTACACTAATTGCGGTGAACATATGTTTTTTTTTAATTCCCGTATTCCCACGGAAACGGGAACTACGTGGGTGAAACCGCGTGACGTCCGCAAGTGTTAAATAAATTTAATTGTTATGTATATCGAAACAAGAGCTATCTTACTTTGCATATCGTGAGCGGTATGACACGTGCCGAAAGGCAAAAGTGACAATAATACAATGGTAATTTAATATGGGTGATGCCTATATTTATATGCATGTAGGTGATTATTTGACGTTAGTTTACGAAACAGGGGAATGGCGTTAATATTGTACTTATGAGTTAAAGTTTAATTAGGTAAGGAAATATCGAAATTTTTAGAGCTCGGCCTGCGCCCCCTCGGGCTCAGCGTCCGGGTGCGGCCGCGCCTCTGAACCCCCGGTTAAGACGGCCCTGTCACAATTACAAAAAACTTTCTCAAATCGAATCAGTTTGTGCGCTTCCGCTTACAGAATAACACATGGCGTTTACCTTTGCACAATCCCGCTAATCCCGCGGGATCCCGCACGATTTACGTGCGGGACTGGTCCCGCAAAAATACTGCGGGATCCCGGTATTTCGGGATCCCGGTATCCCGGTATTGCATTCCCTATCAAACGCGTAATGGCTGTTGTGTGTTAATTGTTATTGTACAGTCAATTACAATGTAATGTACTAGTTTAATCATATAAAATCATATACTGATGTACAGGCTTTACATAAAGCGTAAAGACCAAATGGTCATGTGCAATGGCAGAAAACAATGCTTAAGTAAGGCGCATCCTGTGGTTAGATGATCTAAGGTGATAGCTGTAGAGCTGAAATTTTATAAATGACTAGCTGACGTCACGCGGTTTCACCCGCGTAGTTCCCGTTCCCGTTGGAATCTTAATATATAAAACAAAGACGGGTTTGTTACAACATTTATAACTTAAGAACGGCCGTACCGATTTGGCTGAAAATTGGTGGGGAGGTAGCTTAAAACCAGGAGACGGACATAGGATACTTTTTATCCCGTTTGACCTCGCTTTTTTTGTTCGCTTTTTTTGGTCGATTCACTATTTTGCTGGCGACGTACACCGGTAGTCCACGTCCTATGCATGAATATGCGCAATTTCTACAATAATGCGACGGGAAACATCTATCGTTAACAAAATTATTCTGACGGGAGTAAATGCGACGGGAACGGGTGATTTACTCTCTTAAGTGACGCATACGAAGTTGCGCGGGTCAGCTAGTACGGGAATAAAATATAGCCTATGTTCACCGCAAAGAGTGTAGCTTTCCAGCAGTGAAATAATTTTTCAAATCGGTCCAGTGGTTCCGGAGCCTATTCGTTACAAACAAACAAAAAACAAAAAATATTAGTACAGATGTACCAATTTGAAGGCTTTCTCCTTCCAGCCCTGCAGCACAACTAAGAAGATACAAAGTGTTTCAAGCAGACTGTCAAGGTTTACATACGCGCTATACGAATTGAAAAAGGCTACTGACCTACTACAAACTGCAACGACAGCATATTATGCTTATGCTTACTCATGGCTAAGTTACGGCATTATATTATGGGGGAATAGCACGGACGCGGAAAAGCTATTTATATTACAAAAGAAGTGTATCAGAATTTTGGCCAACATTGACAGTATGGAGAGTACAAAGCCATTCTTCTCTAAATTCAAAGCTCTAACTCTTACCAGTATATATATATATATACCAGAGATCTGCAAATTTGATAGAAAACACCCCACTATGTTACCATTGGTTAGCGAACAACGACCCCAAAAGCGTAACTTAAGGTACAACAACAAATTAGCCTTGCTAAGTTACAAATTGGCTAAATTTCATTCAGGATCTTTTGTCATGTGCATAAAAATATACAATAACTAGCTGACCCGCGCAACTTCGTTTGCGTTATAAATGAAGAACCGCTCGACCGATTTTGAGCAAACTTCACATAAACCATCTACTAAATAGTCCGAATAAAACCTTAAAATTTCGTTTGGATAGGTGAGCCCGTTCTTGAGTTATAAAATTACAACGAAAAGTGGCAGTGATTTTTATATATATAGATTTACCTAATGATATAAAAACAATTGACAGCGAAATTAAATTTAAAAATGAACTTCAAAAATATCTAACATCCAAGATCTATTATAGCCTAGACGAGTACTTTAAAAAACATGGCAATAATTACGGTAATTTATTTCAACCCATGAGTGAAATTTATTTTATTTTATTATCTTGTTCTTGACGTGGATTGACGAGCGGAATATTCGAACATATTGACATGATTTAATTTGATATTGTAATGTTTTGATCGTATCTAGTATTATATAATTATTGATGAAATTGTGAATTACATTGACATCCAATTAATTAGGAATTGACATTTTGTAACTAAAATTAATGAATACTTAATAGATATAGTGTAATGTAAGTGCTTTTTTGTGAAATTTTCAAATGAATGTAACAGCATGCCCGTGTAGTGTACATGTATCATACTACTGTGTAAATGTTGCTGTGCCCGAACTGGGTCCACAATTAATACTTTAATTTTGTATTATAATACCTGATTTACATTGTGGAAATGCAATAAAGAATACAATTACAATAAGATGCTCAACTGGTTGAGTCGTGGGCACTTTTGATTCCCGTCTACACAACTGACTTACCAATGGCACAACCAAGACCCACGACACAACTATGCCGTTCTGCGCGAACAAACATAAAAAAAAAAAACGGTTGAATTGAGTAACCTCCCGCTTGTTTGAAGTCGGTTAAATAATATTAGTCACGCAGCACACGCAAAGCTCTCAAAAGGAATAACTTTTCCCCCGTTTTTGAAACATTTACTATTACTGCTCCGCTCCTATTCGTTGTAGCGTGATGCTATATAGCCTATGACACTCCACAATAACGTAGCTTTCTATTAGTGAAAGAATTTTTAAAATCGGTTCAGTAGATCCCGAGATTACCCCTTACAATTTAACAAATATACAAACACACAAACTTTTCTTCTTTATAATATTAGTATAGAAGTATAGATGTACAATAGGTACAAATGCGATAATCATGGCGCTTGCAACGTTAACGAAATGTTTGATAATAAAACAACAATGAAAAAAAAACATGTGATTTACTCACCTCCTTCGATACCCTGTGACTCACCGTGAGAATTATCACTCATCATTATCAGCCAACTAATAAAAGAAGCGGCGTTTTTCCTTTGAGTTAAATTAAACCAACCCTTGTCAGGCCGCTACATATTTCACAACACGATGACCCGACACCTCACCGTCTCGCCGACCGAGACATATCTCAGGCGGAGGAATTTTATGTAAATTGGCAATGTTTTTATTTTTTCGGCAACATTTTAGGGCTCTGTGGTCAAATAAGAATTCAAAGTCGATTAATTTGAAGATGTAAATAAAAATCTTTGGAGGATATACTTGTTTCGCTTTTAAATGGTAGAAATATATTTATTTGGTCGTTGTAATCATTAAAGACCTTACCGGTCTGGGGGTTAGACCTCTAAAAATATTGTTTTGCAAACCTTGTAGTTACTCGGTCTAGTGAAAATAGATAGGTACGATCTAAAATATTTTGAAAAACAATTAGTACTTATGCTGTGAACTATAACTTAATGTGGAAAGAAAAATTACTTCCGAGCAAGTTTCGAACTCTCTCTCAAAAGCTCTCTTGCCGGGGTATTGATCGGAGCTATTCAACTCAAGACCATGACGTATAAGGTGAAATATTTTATCAGTTTAGCGGCCTGCAAAAAATTCTAATGTTTCTGGAAAAAAAGATAACATCAGATAGAGATTTGTTCCTGTTAGCAGATCTTTTTTTTTTTTTTATACCACTATGGTGGCAGACAAGCATACGGCCCACCAGAAGGACCGGTGGTCACCGCAGCCTAAGAACGTTTGCAACACCAGAGGCGCCACACTCGCGCTGCCGACCCTGAAAAAACCTTTTAAGACCCCTTTTGAAGAACCCCATACTGTAGGCGTTTGGGAAAACCGAGGCAGGGAGGTTGTTTGATACCTCATTACTGCCAAATTCCACTGAAAAACTAACTGAAAGCCTAACGAACTAAGGCATTTAATCATGAAACAATTGTTACCTACTCGATACATTCGGAGATACCTACTAAACTCCTTTATACGACTGTTCAACGACTTCGATCGATTTCCCATCTATTTAAACACCGCAGTGTCGCGTAAGCACATTTATCAACCCGAACCGCTCGCTTCAAGAGCTTAAATAAAATAAAATAATAAATATCTTTCTGAGAAACGACAATTTATAGGGTTCCGTACAGAAGGGGTACAAACGCGGGATACGAAGCGCTCGTGGCCCCGCGGACTCAGTGTTCTGTAAACGATCACTGCAGTAAGCAACATTTACTATGGCCGGATATGGATGGGTGACCACCACGTGGACCACTTTGTGATATTTATTTACGAGCGTTTCCGTGCTTCGGAAGGCACGATAAGCCGTTGGTCCCGGTTGTCAGTAAAATGAGAGTCGTTAAGCCAAGTTGAAGGCCTTACGGGCCGGGCGGCTTGAAAAATTTCAACTGTGGGTCGTCACAACCTGCGCCTCTGGTGTTGCAAACGTCTATAGGCTACGGTTACCAACCTTCCGGTGGGCCGTAAGCTTGTCTGCCACCTAAGTAGTATAAAAAAAATAAAAAAAAACGAGACCCTATTCATGAGACTTCGACGGCAGTCTTACTTTCAGTCTGTTCGTCACTAGACTGTATCTCAAGAATCGTAATATAGCTAGACATTGCATTTAATAAATAAATTGAAATTGAAATTGAACATCAAATTCTAAAATCTGTATAAAAAGAGCGGCTACCAAGCAAAAATCTTGATATTTTACCGTTTTTTGGTACGGAACCCTTTGTACGCGAGTCCGACTCGCACTTGGTCAGATTTTTTATAGAACCCGATGCTCGTTATTCCACCTACATGCTTTATTTAGTAAAACTGTGCATATTTGTATCGCTAAAACCACGTGACTGCATTTAATGAATCCATTTTGTAATCTTAATTTGATGCAGGCGCGGAGCCAGTATTTTAATTAAGTGTGTGCAATGATTTATATTTTTATTTTTATATTATTTATAAAGTATTTTTTTAAGCTTAAGTCTTTTGTGTTTTAAATTATTTTTGAAGCTTTGGTGAGGTTTAGTGCTACCTTTACGAGTGTTAAATTGAAGTAGGAATATCAATGTGTAATACTATAAATGAAATCGAATCTTCATAAATAAGAAATTCTTGATTGAATGCCATATTTATTACCTAATTTATTACCAATTAATTACAGTAATTTATCTACTAATACATTATTGATAATTATAAACTATTAGTAGAATATTATACTGTAATAATACAGATGATGACTGGTTGTTCAATTCTGCGATAGTCATGTCACAAAAAAGTATGTAATAACTCTATTTTACGACTGTAATTACTCTAAATGGCTATTATAATTGAAAAAAAAAAAGTAACTACGTCTACCGTAGAAGAATTTTTGATTGTTCAATATGATTAGGACAGATAGAAATAAAAATACGAGGGTTGTCACAACGAAGATATCAAATACATTAGTAGATTTTGGGCCAATTCCGTAAACAGTCTGATAACTTTTTATAATTGGGATAATCATAATTACGACTGATTTCCCACGGGAAAAGTAAAGTAGCTTATTCGCTGTGTTGAGATCAGCGGGTGTCAGTAACGTCATCAGGTCCTGCTGCCTGAGCCAAAGGTATCGAAACCATGGTATGGATTTTTGGGTCAGATAGATAGATAGATAGATAATATACTTTATTGTACACAGAAATCACAAAAAAAAAATACAGATATTAAGCATTTACTTCAGTACAATGGGCGGCCTTATCGCAAACAGCGATCTCTCCCAGGCAACCTTTAGATGGATAGGATTGTATTGAAATTAAGCGTGGGAAGTTTACATGGTGACTTATTTTTGTGAAGAAAAAAGAAACCAATATTAAATAAGTCAATACCTATTTAAAGAAAAAACATAGTAATAATAATAATAATAATGTATAGATACATCTAATAAACTTACACAAATACCTACTGCACATTTTACCTATCCAAACATGTAAAAATAAATATACATACATATACATACATACGCAAATACATATATAGGGAAAAAAATACATACTTTGATCTACATGCATAAATAATACTGTTTTACCTGTGCCTTAAAAGATGCCAAAGATTGAGCTCGCCTGACAGTTACCGGTAGTGCATTCCACAAACGTGCCGCTTGTACTGTAAAGGATTTATCGAAGAATTTTGTAGAATGCACAGGTATGAGTAGCCTCAAGTTCTCCGACGACCTCAAGACCCTCGAATGCGTGTCATGTAAGAACTTAAAACGTTCTTTGAGATAAGAAGGAGTTAGGGGATTAAATAATACGTTGTAAAGTAAAGAAAGTATATGAGTATTCCGACGAAGGCGAATTGGGAGCCACTTGAGCCTGTTGCGGTATTCGGAGACATGATCATATTTACGTAATCCATAAATAAATCTTATGCAAAAATTTTGTAGACGCTCAAGCCTATCGAGTTGCTCCTCTGTAAGATCAAGATAGCTGGCATCTGCATAATCTAATATTGGAAGTAAGAGAGACTCCGCAAGCGAAATCTTTGTGCTGGTTGGAAGAAAGTTACGCAGTCTTCGTAAGGAACCCGCAGATGCATACAGTTTTCGACTGACTTCCTGCAATTGCGGAACCCAGGATAATTTCCTATCGATATGTATTCCTAAATCCTTAACAGTATCACTTATCGGTATAGGCATCCCATTAAAAAGTACTTGTGGTAGCTGTGCAATTTGTATACGAGAGACCATCCAGGGGCTGCCCACAAGAATGACTTGTGTTTTAGCGGGATTCACTTGTAGGTCATAGTTATGACTCCACTGACATACTCTCTCTAAGTCATCATTTATTACTGAAAAGGCCTCATGTATGCAAGCGAGTGGTGCCTGAGTGTATATTTGCAAATCATCTGCATAAAGGTGGCAGGATGAAATTAGTTGTTGAGTTATAGAATTTATAAAAATTGCGAACAAAAGGGGAGATAAAACGCCACCCTGCGGCACACCGACAGGTATATCACACCAAGCAGAGACAAAATCATCAATGCGAATACGTTGTCGGCGACCAGACAGGTAACTATGAAACCAATCAATCACTGTCGGAGATACGTTAATGGAGCGCAATATCCCCAGCAAGATGTGGAAATCTACAGTATTAAATGCATTGCTGAAATCCAGCAGAGTAAGGAGCGTGAGATTCCCACTCTCCATACCCATTCTGATAACATCCGTAACATTAATTAGAGCTGTAACGGTACTATGCCCTGGACGGAAGCCGGATTGGTAGGAGTTTAAAAGGTGGTTTTTACATAGGAAAGAGTTAAGTTGGGTGTGGACAAGACGTTCTAGGACTTTAGACAAAAATGGTAGGATGGAAATAGGACGGTAATGAGCAAAGGAAGAAGGGTTTGACTTCTTAGGTAACGGTATGAGCTGAGCTTCTTTCCACATTGAGGGAAACACACCAGTTGAAATGGAATAATTTAAAAGATCACAGATTATAGGTAGAATTTCATCTAAAATGGGAAGGATCATTTTCCGGCTAACGCAGTCGTTTCCAACAGCATTAGAAGATATAGACATTACGCTTCTCTTAACATCACAAACAGTGAACTGATTAAATAGAAAAGGTGGATATTCAGGAGTTGGAAGTTGTGAAAGATGTTTCAGTGTGTTAGTTTTGGTAGAACCGTCAAAACTAGAAGTAGAGGAAAAATGCTTGTTTAATGCATTAAGATCAATATTATTTGGATTAACTTCCTGTTTTTCCTTACCTACTCCCAGGGTTTTAAGAAATTTCCAGATTTTGGCTGGATCTCCATTTTCTACTGATGATTGAATATGCTGGCGTTGTGCATTCCTACACACCTTATTGCAGTGATTACGAATTGACACATAATTTTCGCGGTTGCATTCGTTTGGCCGATATTTAAATTTAGTTTTGGCCCTCCCTTTTTTAGCTATCAGCTCTTTTATTTCCTTAGTGAGCCACGGTGCTGGAGCATGTTTCACCCTGACTGCACGGACCGGTGCGTGTGTGTCATAAAGATGAACCAAGGTACTCGTCAAAATATCAACTTTGGCATCGAGAGAAACCGCACCATAAAACGACGCCCAGTCCAGCACACTTGCATCCTCACGAAGCCTGTCGACGTTCATGCCAGCAAAGTTTCGCTGCATCAGCACCTTACATTTTGCCTTAGGTGGGCGAATTCGGTATGAAAGAAAGAGAAGATCGTGATAGGAAAAAATATCAGCATTTCGCTGACCATGTTTGGCTACATGCTCAGAAGAAGAAACAATAATAAGATCTATTAGGGAAGGTGCACAGTCAGGAAAATGATGAGTAGTATCTGAGGGAAGAATATTTAAATTACAAGAATCTAAAATGTTGCGCAGAGAAGCAGACCGGAGAAGAGAGGTGGGATCCTTTCTAACAAGACATGTATTAAAATCACCCATCAAAATGGTGTGCGTATAGGAAGGGACTAGATTTTCTAGAATGCGTTCAAAAGAAGAGAAATAATCAACTTTAGACGAATGACAGTAGTACACGCCGAGAAGGACTTTAGTGTGACAGAGTTCCATTTCTAAGAAAATATATTCACCCGAGTTTGAAGGCGGTGGCTGCGCTGATACTTCAATAATTTTATAAGGGATATAATTGCGTAAATAAATAGCAACGCCGCCACCGCGTTCACAAACACCAGGAACCGGCATGCGGTCATTTCTTATTAGCTTGAAACCAGGGAGAGTATAAGAAATGGTTGAGTGAAATTGTGGCTTGAACCATGATTCCGATACAAGAATGGCGTGTAAATTGTCACAGTCAAAGCTGGCCAGCATATCTGAGAAATGGGCGGGAATACTCTGGGCATTGATGTGCACAGCATTGAAGTTCCCAGGTACATCAGAAAACCGAGAATGTAACGTGTCTGCGAGTGATGGCACATTCAAAGCGCTATTGTTCAGGTTATTTGCAATTGAAGAAGTATTCAAATCTACATTTATGCAATTTAAAAACGACATAAATAAAATATAAATATTATTAAATACAGCTATAAATATATACTTACAAAATAATAAATAAATACTACTGAAATATTATTACTTTCTATAAGATAACATTAACAAGTATCAATACAAGCTAGTATACATCACTATTCACCCACCAGTCGAGTGCAGTATATTAACTCCTGGAAGAGAGAGCTGAATACTCAATAGATTGATAAATAATTTTGGTTTACATAAATATTCTAAACAATCCACACAGAAATCAGAAACAAAAAGGAACACAAATTCAAGCTTTATAACAAAGCCAAAATTTAAATACAAAATAATTTAAAAAACTAAGAAGCTATTTTTGACACCTTCATTACATTGACACATGACAGCAGTGACAGGTTAAAAAGTTTATTATTTTGTTGTAATGCCGGTGAAGGTAAAAAAAAAAACATATAAATTGTTGTTATCAGCATGAAGCTATAGATAAACAGTTATCAGTAAGTTGTGGAGTGTAAATACAATGAAGATAGAACTTTGTTACCCAGAAAAGCAAACGGACATTACTTTTTTGATGCAGCGGCTCGCCTGGATTTGGTACTTATCGGCTTTGATGGGACAGGTGTAGCTGTCTTCACGTGATCCGGAATGCCAGGGATATTAATTCCTTCTAATTCCTGGCACGAAGTAATACGGTGACGCTTTCCATCAGGGCCAATTACGTGGATGAATCCTTCTTTTGTCCAACACTTATTGACACCAAAACGCTCTCTCGCAGCCATAAATGCGTCGTGTCTCATCTTAGTAAGAAACTCTGACACGGTAACGCCAGAGCCCTTGAGTTTACTTTTGGAGAACCAGACATTATCACGGCTACCAACCCTTGAGAACTTAACCAATATTGGTCTTGGTTTTGAAGAAGGTCTACCCATTCTATGGCATCGCTGTATATCTGCTGACACAAAATCATCAATACCAAGCTGCCTGCTGACAACATTCACCACCACCTCTGCTGTGTTCTCAGTAGATGTATCCCTGACACCATGCAAGAGTAGCATTTTTCTACGACTGCGGTTTTCAATAGAATCTGTCTTTTTGACCAATGTTTCTATTTGGCTCTGGAGGAGATTTAGAGCAGTAAAAGTGAACTTTTTAAATGCTTCAAAGTCTGCTAGCAAGTCAACCTTAGCTGGAGATGTGCCGCTATCTCTATCCAGCCTTGTCTCAAAACTAGACATCTGGTCTTGGAACATGGTTCTTAAGTTTGTCAACGAATCTTGAATGGTGTCCATTATATTATTGTGCTTCCTGTTATGTGCAAACTAATAAAATAAATAAGGAATTTACACTCACTGGTAAGTGACTATCTCTACTTTGTAATTATTAACATAAATATAAATATTAACTATATAAACTATTTTTAAATTCAAATATAATCAGAGAGCAATAAACATATGTTTCTCTTTCACAACTACCCCCGCAGAAAAAAGTGTCAGTCAAAGGGTCAGTCTTGGATCTTTCAAATTTTTTAGGTGATTAATACACCTATACTTACCTAGTACTAATATTATAAAAAGGAAATATTTGATTGTTTGTTTGCATCGAACTGGCTCCAAAACTACTAAACTGATTTGAAAGATTGTTTTACTGTTGGGATTTTGGGAAGTCACACTATTCCCGAGTGACATAACCTATATTTTATTCCGAACCGAACTACGTGGATGAAAACGCGTGAGGTGTCATAGTTCGTAATAAATAATATCATAGGTAGGTGACAACCCTATAATGTCACTAATTGTAGTTAATTACAGCGAGCGTGACAGGAAAACCTGTCCGATTACATCGAGATGTAGATCGCACAGCCGTTCGTGGAACCCTCAATTATTTTATTGACGCAATACATCTATGAATACGATGGTACAGACAAACGCACACACATTGCACTCAGTACTCGTACGAGATATTATTAGTGACTAGCGGACGTCATGCGGTTTCACCCTCGTAGCTCCCGTTCACGTGGAAATACGGGAATAAAGTATAGGCCTCTTGGATATCGTGCCGAAGCTACGGCAACGCCAACTGTCGGTTAGCGGCGACAACTCGAGGTCGTTCTTCACATAACAGTGAACATATGATTTGCATATAAGTCGCTACAAATTTGAGATTATTGTTTTGTTTAACGTAAAAAGAAATTGTTTTCGTAATATTATGAGCCGAATTATAATCAAGTGTGGATTTCAGAATATTTATGCAGAATTCTTTCGCGAAAAATCTGTATCGAAAGTTCGTAGTTAGTTAGTTCGTAGTCGTTAGTAAATACACGAAACAATGAGATTTTCTTTCAATTTCATTGTAATTTTTTGTACGTAAATATTTGTAGGATTATCGCATTACTAATAACACGATGATCAAATCAATTAATTATTAATAAATTATAGGGCATAAATTATATCAAAACCAACATGTTCAGGAGGTCGTCAAAATTCATGATGCAGCAAGTGGAGAACAAATCAGAAGTGGAAATAATCCACCGTACTATGTGAAAGTAGAGGTATCTATGTATTAATTATTAAATCAATCAATAGTTGAATAATAATCTGAAAAAATATATTTACAACCACTTTTCAACTACATACATGCAAAGCAGAAATGGAAAATGAAGATGTATCTCCTTATCAAAGAAATATAAATAGGTTTCGAAGGAATAAGTATTGGTCATTGAAATTAGATTTTCAGTAAACTGCATTTTTCATATCGGTATAAAGGAACATTTAAATTTTCTTGCATTATTAATGTTAAATTAGTAATATGATCATTGGTGAAGAATATTTCATAAGAATAAGCATGAAATATCGAATCGATAATAATTTTATTCATTTAGGTATCTATTATTTATTTCATTGCTTTTCATCTATAATATATTATGGATAATAAAACCAGGAAATAAAAAATAACTTGCACGTGATTCTCTAAAAATGTCCATGCGAGATTAAAAATTAAACATGATTAACATAGTGCATGTTTGTTTCGATATTTATTTGTGCTAGTAAAATAAAATAATTTAAATAATAGTAAAATTAAACATACAATACACGAGCAGAAAATTTGGCGTTTGTATATGTTCGATACGTTATAATTATCAAATCGTTATGTTATTTATACTTACATTCTTCTGACGGCTTTTATCCACCCATCTCTTTTTTAATTTCCCAATTTCGTCTCGGAAACGAATAAAAAGTCAATTCCCGATTCCGAGATTGGGAATTCTTGCATCTCACAACACAACAGTATCTCGTACCACCCATTTTTCGTTTTTTGAGATACCACTTTTGAACGTTTTTGAGAGAATTACAAACGTAAACCGTACAGCTGACCGCACTCTAACGTCCACGTGTTGCCTAAATCGGCCACTACGCGGCGCCACTAGAGTTGTCCAAGAGGCGTATAGCCTATGTTCAGTGTAAGTTTCCAAAAGGGAAAGAATTTTTCAAATCGGTACTGTAGTTTCGGAGCCTATTCGATGCAAACAAACAAACAATCAAATCTTTCCTATAATATCAGTATGGATATCATCAACCAAAAATGTGGTATGTCATAACGAGGCAAATTTGAAATTCATAAAACAACAATTCGATTTCCCTTGCAATAACATTATTTAAGGCAGTGTCCCCTTTCTCATGATTCTGTCATATCATGTCATCATGTGTCAAAGTTGAATTACACAGTGTAATTACCATAGATTTAGAATGTACAAGATAAACAGTGTCAGATAGAAAACGAAACCAAAAAAGAAATATCTATGTGTGAAAATGAATATATGAATATCTATATATGTTATTTAATATCAAATTTACACACTGAACTCGACACCATCGTAGAAAATATTAAATTTTCCATTTTATTCGTAAGATCACTACAAAATATTGTAAAATATGAATGACATATTATCACCCGTGGTGATAATATGTCATTCATTTCAGATTAAATTAATTTAGGATTTTCGCCTAATATTATTTATTTAACGAGCCTTAATCCTCGGCGTTCCGAAAACAATAGTAATTAATGACACGTGCGAGATAATTTATCACAGTACCCGGGTCATTAGGGAGCGAGGACGGAACGCTCATGATTTCGGATTAGCTACTACAAATTTTCGTGGAACTCTTTACTGTAGGCGTTTTCGTAAAAGAGTTTGATAGAGTTTTTGGTATTTTAGCGATATATTAATTTAATTAGTGCTGTGATTATAATTTAAAGAAACATATTTTTTTTCATTATTTGCATTTCATTTACTTGAACCGTAAAACTTAAGATGTAGAAGTCGTCCATGGCTGCGGTGTCCTGTCAAAACCGGCTAAAACCACATAGATCCACAAATGCATCCATGAGGAATTTCCTTGTGATAAAAAATAAAAAAAAGAAGTGTATTAGATCGCATAGCATACGATTATTTTAATTTAATTCGGGCTAGATGATTTTGTATAAAATGTTCACAATTTTTTTTTAATATAAGCCGTTGGGCTTCGGACGGACAGGCGCGATCACCTTGCCTGATTGGGGAATCCTCCCTTTGCGTCGGAGAATAATCTTAACCAGTTCCTCCACAGCTTCTCTCTGGCATCGGAGTCCGAAGTTCTCTATTTTGCTGGTACGTATTCAGCCCGAAATCATCATCTTTCGACGCCCTCAGCTTAATATAGACCTCCTACAAAAATACTGGGATTCTTCACAAATACACATCATCTGGTTTAAAATAATAGCGTCTGCCAGTGTTATGTGTTTTCGGAACCATAGAAAAACATCCCATTAGTTTTATTGAGAATGGACGGCGCCATGTAAAAATGCCTCTAATATTTATGATTTGAATTTTATTTAAATAATATTAAATCGATCACGCACGATCCTCCTACGCATGAAGACCACTGACTCTAGTACTTCGTCAAATGTCATTGAGTTCAAATTATTTGCATATATTGTGACCGGAATTATCAGCAAACCATGTATTCTGGATTTATAAGGTTTTTATGTAAATCAATGGACGAATAAATCGTTACGGAAACCGTTATAACAACTTTATTGTAAATTTATAATGCCAGGTCTCCACATTAATCATTAATTAGATATGACCTGTGACCTTTAGAAAGTTTCGGTTATAATTTCACGAATAATAACGCCTTAAAGGTTTTTCATTTAAGCAATAGTGATGTGAATTCAATAACTGCTTTTTGTGAATAACTTGCGAGTAATTGGAGTGGGTGTATGTTTATTGAAAAAGGCAATAGCCTCTTTAGTTAGCATGGTGTTGATATAGACATGTGTCATGATTTGAGGTTTTCTTTTGAACCTCAAACGCAAAAAGAGAATTGTTATAAATTGGCCTCCTATGTGTGTGTCAGCGTCTTGTGTATGCTTCTAGAATTCTAAACAAGTAAACAGATTTTGAAGCTGATTTTTAGGGTTAACGTACCACAAAAGGAAAAAGAAACGGATCCTTTACAGAATCAGTCAGTTTATTTTCTGCTGTACGTAGGTACTTAATCAAAAACTGTGAGACTCGATTCATAAATTTCTTGTTAGATTCCATTCCTGAAGTTCTTGAATGACCGGATAGAAAATAGTCTGGGTATTGATTGGAAAAGGACGTAGCTTTAAAATGTCGTGGTTGACACAGACGTTTTACAGTCCAGACTCACCCTTAAGATGAAACTAGGCTTTTTCATGGTTATTTTTTTATGGTTATTTTTTTTTACATCGGATTTACAGTGTTGTTTCACTCTTTATTTATTACTTACTAGCTGATGCCTGCTGCTTCGCCCGCGTGAAATTTGTTCCCGTTCTCGTTTCTCGTCGGAACTTATTCCTGGGATAAAAAGCCTATCCCTGCACCAAATTTCAGCCAGATCTGTTTAGCCGTTAGTGTGTGAAAGATTAATAAACATCCACACTCACAAACTTTCGCATTTATAATATTCGTAAGTTATGAGATTACAAAAAATATTTTTCGTTTTTAGGTATAATGATTGAATTTAATTTTAGCAACAATTCTCTTAGTAATTGTATAAAATACTCTTTTACAAAAGAACTTCACTGTGACATTATAAAGGGGATTGTTTTTTTATGGAATCACTTAAAATGAAAGCGTGTTTTAAATCGAAAATTGTGTTAATTTCTGTAAATGTCTTTTACGATTTAATTTAACAATAAAACATCGTTTCACCGTGGGAAATCACAAAAACATTTAATAGTTTTTATTGCATTTTCCGCCCCGACTATTAATAATATGGCGGCTGTTGACCAGTGTTGCCAACATGTAAGGCATATTCTTAAAATAAATAATTCAACAATAAATGAATCGATTAAAATCTATAATCGATACATTTTAATATTGCTTTTACTATATATTATATCTATGATTACCATTCGCAAATATATTTATTCTACCTGCTGAGGCGGGAGGGGCGCACCTCCCGACTCAGCTGCTCAGTAGTTCACCCTGTGATACCTAATCGTGCATAATTGCTGCGCGACCGAACGAAATTCATAAACTCAAAGTTATGTGGCGCGAGCTGTGTTCCAGATAGCTGTTGCGTCTACGTATCTATAAGTATTAGGGCGCCTTCAAATTAGAGGCGTGAAGAAGCGCTGCAGTGGCGCGTCTAGCTCACCACTGTGGCACCACTGCAGCGCTTCCTCACGCCTCTAATTTGAAGGCACCCTTAATTTGTAAGCTCTTGATTCTAGTAAAGTACCACCGCTATACTAGAGTAGAACTTAGTTCAAACTTGGACCTACACGAATACGCTGCTGATATTATATAATTATGGAATCTAGATTTGGCTTAAGGTCTAAATAACCAAAGTCGGTATAAATTAATTGAAAAAAGAAATATTGTACGCGCTTGAGCGAGAGCGATGCTAATGGACTTGCCCAAAAATGGCATCGTCCAAATTAATTAGTGCAATAAAACACATATTTTAGTACGAATATTACGGTCTAAACTTGTGTTTTAAAGAAATGAGTACATAGGCCACAGTTATGTGGTACACGCTTGTTCTGATCACCGCATCTGATTGATGATGTTTACGATTAAATATAGTAAGTAATTACATAAGTAAAGCAATCATAAAATATATTAAGGTATAATCATAATTTCAAAAATCTATATTAATTTGAAATAAACTATCGATTGATTTTATCGATTTAGTTTTAGTTGGCATCCCTAAATAACAGTACTAAATCGTCAAACGGGCCGGCTCGGCTGCCCGGCCGCCATATTTAGTGTTGCCGCAATATCGATAGTTTGACTATCGATAGTTGACCTCGAAAATAATCTATAATATCGATTGGTCTATCGATAGTATCGATATTTTCGATAGTACCGATAGTATCGAAGTTCAATATCAAATTTACTATCGATATTATTAATACTATCGATAGTATTATATAACAATTTTTAATACTATCGGTAGTATCGATACTATCTATATTTTTGCACAATCTATAGCAGCCTGTGATTCAATAGTATTATTTTTATGCACCGTACGTATGTATTTATTTTTTTGCACCGTGGTCTTCTTACGAAATTGCCCTCCTATGGACTGCCCGAGAGTTTATGCGGATGGGTGTCCAGCTTTTTGGCCGGCAGAAGCATTAGGGCCGTCGTTGACGGCAGCTGTTCTGACTGCATGGCCATAAACGCTGGAGTACCACAAGGCTCAGTGTTGTCCCCTACTTTGTTTCTGCTGCATATCAATGACATGTTGTCTAATTGACGGCATTCATTGTTATGCGGACAACAGTACGGGTGACACTTATTACGCGGGCCGTCCCGGTATCTCTCGGGTTGCAGTGGAAGAAAGCCCTGAACAACTTATGTCTGAAATCAAGGCTACTCTCACTACAGTGTCCGATTGGGGTGGACAAAATCTTGTCCAATTCAACCCTACCAAGACACAAGTTTGTGTGTTCACCGCAAAAAAAAACCCATTCACTGTGGCGCCGCCATTTCAGGGCACATCTCTCACCATCTCTGAAAGTATAGGGATACTTGGGGTTGACATCTCCAGTGACGTGCAGTTCCGCAGTCACTTGGAGGGCAAGGCTAAGCTGGCGTCCAGGAAGCTCGGAGTGCTCAGCAGGGAAATAAGAAGAAAGAAAGAAAGAAAATAATTTTTATTTTAGATCACAGCGCACATAGACCAAACCACAGTAACCTTTTATACAAAATAATAAAAACAGAGAAAAACAATGTACTGTACAGGGCGCGGCGGTACTTTACTGCGGCGCAAACACTGCTTCTTTATAAGTCGCAAGTGCGGCCATACAAGACCGCCAGTCGAGCGACCGTGACAGAAACCGTATTGCCAGTCACTGAGCAGGTCGTGTTTTTCAAGGTACCTCAGATAAAAGGAACAACCTAAGATAAAAGGGAGGTAACAGCTATAGGCCTGTAATTGGCCGGGTCGGTTCTATCACCCTTCTTGGGTAAAGGATGCACGTGCGCGATCTTCCACCAAGCTGAGACTTTTTCATAGAATATGAAAGTATGAAAAGACGAGTATGTAAGCGCCGGACACAACTCAGGACCAAACTACCACCGCAGGTATGCCATCTGGCCCACTCGACTTATGAACGGGATCACGGATTGAAGCTCCCGCCTTACGTCCCGCTGACTAAATTTAATTTCTGGAATGGAAGTGCAACACCAGGGTATGCCAGTCGGCGAAGAACCCACGTCGTTCATATTCGAGTTGGAGGTAGAGAGAGAACCCAAAAGGTCGGCTTTCTCCTTGGCACTCTGAGCCAGTCTACCATCCGGTTTAATTAGGGGTGGCAAACCCGACCGACAATTGTTTCTCTAGGCAGTTTTGGCAAGCGACCACAATTCACGACTCCCAGAAAGGCAGTCCACCAGTCCGTATCATCGCTGTGATACCAGTTCAAACACGCGTACTAGTAGATCCGATCCGATCCGATCCCTGTCTTCAAGGTACATATTATACAAACACACCCCAGCTTTTCACCTAAAGCTGTACTCCAGCTTGTAGCCAAGGGACATTAAGTCCGGGCAGGAGATTTGCGTCTCCGTCAAAATAAATAGGATCGGCTGCGCAGATTCCAGGTGGTGGTGGACTACGTTCATGTTCTTGTGTATGTCTCTGATGTGACAAAAGTCCATTTGAAGTGTGGACGACAATGCCTCTGTAAAACGTTTCATATTTTTCTTTTTCCTTGCCATGGTGTTGAGAAAACGGGAATTTAAGAAGGGTGTGTACCGGTGGCGCAAGATACAAAGCGAGGTTACTGCACTCCCAAAAGCCGGCACGTGTGATGCGGTAGATTGGCATGGCGTACGAAAGGGCCTCCAGTCCCCTCTAATGCAGTGGCCGCGTCCACTCCGGTTATCCTCCTCCGGCACGACCACAGCACCAGGGACTTTACACAGGCGGCTGTTTCAGCCCCCTGGGTCGGAGATAAATTAATTCTCAGGTTTGGGTCCCGTGCAGCTTGCGGGGGCCCTGTGGTCAACCGTTTCACCGGGTTTCCCTGAAAGCAGACAAGCCTCTGGTCTCACCATCACCCGCATATAACCACCCCAATGAGCTCTGGAACCCTGCTCACCGACGGAGAACACAACCCAACACGAAGCCCGGTTACTATTACCGCTGTCTTCTGCAGAGCGGAGGTACTGCGCCAGGCGGGCTGCTCAAAGAAGGGATTACCGTTATGCCCTCCCTTCTAATGTGGCCTTTTAGTTAATTCCAAAGATATTTGATTTAAGGGAGCTAATTGAAAAAGCCAAATTTACTGTGCCCAAAGGGTGTTGCGTTAGCTCCGTGAAGAAGTAACGCTTATCCCCTGATCCCTGAGGGGTTCTGGTCTGGAGTAAGACATAGGCTATTTAGATAGAAAGAAAGAAAAACAATTTATTTCTGCCAGCTGCAGTAACAAAAGCGTACATTCCAAACAACAAAAAAAAAAGAGATATTTATTAGCTTAGCCTAGCTCTCAATAGAGCTCTTCAACCTAATCCTGCCCTCCCATTTTCGATCCTGAAATTATGCATGCCAGCCAAATGTAGGTAACGCTCTTACAGCGGAGAGTACTTCGCCAGAACTGAGCGATTCAAAAGATCGTTCCTCTGTCGATCTATAAAAGTTTGAAACGACCTGCTCGCGCACGTACTTCTCTCCTCTTACAATCCCGGGTTCTTCAAGCGGAGCGTCAAAAGGAACATCACAGGGTCGCCAACTTGAGGACCACTGTCAGAAGTCTTACGGACTGTGAGAATGGCCCGCAATCGTTAAATGTCGCTATGGCTTCCATCAGTCAATTTGATGAGCTTAATAAAAAAGCATTTTTATCCCGGGAAAACGTTTCCATGGGAAGCGGGAACGGTAACAGGAATTCACGCAGGTGGAACCGCGGACATTGTCTAACTTGCTAGTTTGCTATAACCTTTTATGGGGTTCCGTAGAATAAACCATATTTGCTTGGTGTTCCGTAACCTTAAAAGTTTAGGAAGCCCTGTTTTAGACTACAGACTCCAACCAATACTATTGAAGGAAAGGTCACTATCGATAAAACAAAACTATCGATATTATCGATACTATCGACACTATCGATTGTCATTGCAATGTTCAGCATCAATAGTATTGATACTATCGATATTATCGATAGTACATTGAGTATTGAAAAACGATTCTATCGATTCTATCGATAGTATTACAGTGTGTCGATAGTATTTATACTAATGGTGCTATCGATACAATTGATAGTATCGACACTATCGATACTATCGATAGAACTATCGATAGGCTAACAATAGTCGACTATCGATAGCCTATCGATATAATATCAATAGTCAACTATCGAGCGGCAACACTCATATTGTATTCGGTAATTTCGGTACTCCGTTTCGTTGATAAAGATATTGCTTTTATTAGTAGTAAAAGTACTTGGAATTTATGATTTTAGCTGTGAAAAGAGTGTACTTTTTATGTTATAACTTTTAATTTATTGTATTACAATGCGTCGCTGTGTTTTTTGTTCGCTTAATTGATAACTCCGCTCCGCCAGTAGCAGTCATTATTGGATTTAAATGACTTAAGTTACACTGCATTACCGTCATGGATTTTGCCAACGCTGGTGAGTATTTATTTTATTACTACCAACCAACATGTGAATAACATAAAATATAAAAAATGTGCTGACTGTTTATTCAGGGGCTCGACCAAGTTGTTCAAGGGCCACGGCAACCAGGGCGGCCATCTGCCCGATCGTTCTCGCGCTTTGGCGACCGTGGTGGCACGCATTTTTCGTTCAATCTTTCTAGCACAACTACCTAAGCTAGTTTCACTGCGACCATTACTGATCTATTGTGATCAAAGCGGAGTTCCTAAAAGAGATGATGTTTTAAAAATGGCACCGTGTGCTTCAGATTAGAAGATTATCAAAAGTATAATAGGTATGTATGTGCCTATTATGCTCCTGATCAGTGCTACCGCTTAGGAAAGGTTAAATAAAATAAGTTTTGCCTCTCACTGAAACTTACCAGGTCTACTGGCAATCCTAGAAGACACTTTTTGACAATACATGTTGGGTTTATGTGAAAAAGGTACTAAAACTGTGATACATACTGAATCAGTAAATATTTGTATATTAATTAATGAACAAGATCCTAAAAACTACTGAACGATTTTAATGTTTACTGCTGCAATAGATCATTTACAGATAGCACTAGATTCGAGGGGAATGATTATAATTATGTATTTATATTACAAAATATCATAGTTAAAAAGCAAAGGTGTAGCAAATATGATGTTGTGTGAGTCAGCTGTTTTAATGCAGATTAGACAAATGCAGTGATATAAATGCATCCCAGGAACTGCGAGTGCATTGCATAAGAATAATTTGACACATGGAAACTGTTTGTGTTGTAGGTATCACGTGACAATAACATATGCATAAAGTGCTATGAATCGATGCAAGCTGCTCTTGAAACTGGGCTGGGAGAAGCCCCAGCATTCGGACATAGAAGTATCTGTTATTTCTGTGGCAAATCTACCTACGGACAAAATCAGTAAGTGTGCCACTAGATTGTGATGAAAGGAACTTACTGCTTACCGAGATATATCCACACTTGGTATGTACTTACAGTTAATTTAGTATAATCAATTGTATAGCTGTATCGGTTATTTCTAATGTACTCACAGAAAGTCAGCTTTGTTAATTTCATAATATGACTATTTTCACAATGCATGTTCACGGTGTAAAACCAGTTGTTTTACACCGTGAACATGCACTCTTCAAAACTCACACACTATATCTAGCTAGTAAGCTGTTTGGAGCCTTGATGTAAGAGCATCAATAGACATACTTATAATTTCTATGTATGCTGTTAAAAATGGTCCTGTCCTGTTATTAAAATAGACCCTTGGTCCATGAATCTTGGGTCATGGATCCATGATCTTTAATTGGGGATCCTGGACACTGGATCTTTTGATATTGGTCCCGTCTTCTACAAACCTTAAATATTTGATGTTTTTGGAGTTTATTATTCAGTCAGCTTTATTTGGGCTAGATGATGTTTTGTGAGAATTTCTAATAATATTTATGTATGAAATAATAATCTTTAAAACAATTCATATAATGTAGCATATCTTTTCCTTTCAGGGTCCTCACCTGGAGAAAGCTAGTGAAGCATGTTGGATGAGAGCTAGAAGGGCTGTACAACGGCATTCTCTTCACGAAGCCGAGCATTTGGTTCATGAATGTGGTAGAAGACAGTGCAACTGCAGCATCTGAACCTTCACTACCAGCATCACTACCATCACCACCACTACCATTACCACCAGAACCTTTGTACCAGCCACAAGTAAGGCATCAGGAACCAAAAATAAATTCAAACATATAAATGTGTAACTGTACAAGACATTGCATGTTTCGAAACTGTGACAATATGGAACATATGTTAGTGCCCAAAGATATGTGAGAAGTGCTGAGCCGTCATAGAATTTACATTCCGGCTAATGCAAGACTGTTTTATTTTTACTTATAATTTATACTTACTCTGTTGATTAAGAGACTAGTACCCAATGCACTGCTATTTGACTCTGTTGATTATGACAGTACCTTAAGATACTCTGTCATATAACTGTGTTTATATTAGTTAAGAAACTCTGTATATTAACTATGTAACAGAGAGAAGCGCTGAGCCGTCATAGAATTTACATTCCGGCTAATGCAAGACTGTTTTATTTTTACTTATAATTTATACTTACTCTGTTGATTAAGAGACTAGTACCCAATGCACTGCTATTTGACTCTGTTGATTATGACAGTACCTTAAGATACTCTGTAATATAACTGTGTTTATATTAGTTAAGAAATTCTGTATATTAACTATGTAACAGAATATCTTATGATAGTAGCTATCATAAGATATTCTATTATTAAGATAATAATTGGTTTAACACCTACCTGCCGCCTCTGTTAATCCCGTAATCATTCCTTAAATAATTATAGTTTGCATACATTCCCAACGGACTCGGTATTCGGGCGGGCATACCGTGTTATTTTCGACATAATTTTTAAAATATGCTCTCCAATTTAATATACTAGTAGTTATGGTAAAATGCTTTGTTATTCCTATAGCTTTTGATAATCCTTTCCATCAGGAGTTTGGTTTGGCCTTCCTTAGAGGCTCCATACACGTACAATAATATAATATTGATCATTAGAGATGATTGTTGGGGTAATATTGATGTTTGAACAGACATATACTTGGACGGAAATAAATATTGATGCAATGTTATTAGAATCAATATTATTGTAGGTGTATGGGGCCTCTTACCATCATAAGGGTAACATTTACTATTGTGACCATTAGGATTGACACACCGAGGGTGTGTGGCAGGCTCCCTCCTTTCACTCTCCTTTATTTAAGTCTATTTTACGTTGTCGCTGTCCGGTCGGGTTACATGAAGTATTTTATTAAATATTTGCTTGCATTGGAAAATGTTTTCAACTACTCAGGTCACAATAGGCTTTATTCCAAAAATAAAATATCTTTATTGTATTATTCTATTATTTATTAATTAAAATATCAATCCTCATTGAAGCTGTGTTACAGTAAGTTTTGTGGGTGCAAGCAATGCCAGAGTCGCTCACCGGTAGTTGATATGCTTTTACTTATGCTGTTTTCATTATCTAACTGCACTTTACTAATATTCATTAAGCGCCTGTGTTACGACTTGATAGTAGATGGAGCATCAAGGATTCTGCAGTTTGTTCTTGCAACATCGCAAGGAGCATCTGCACCAAAGCCTCGGTTGGTCAGCAAGTACACCACACGCAGTTGATGTTGACCTGAACCCTGAAGATTGTGGAACCCTAGTACTGTACTGTCTTTCCACTCTGACCATGTAAGAAAGGTAAGGGGAATGCTAATTCCGAGTACCTAAGTGAATTGGAATGAGTAACCATCTGTGTCAGGAACAACGCTTAGATGATGATGATGATTAATTAATACCACAACGGTAACCAATTATTAAGTGCTCACATTTAATAATTCGATGTCAATGGGGCTAATTATTAGGTATTTTTTAACCCTCCATGGGAAAAGTGCGTACAATTAGGGTATTCAAGACCTAATTTGATGCACGATTTGCCACGAAATCCGGTGCTAAATATAATAGTTTATTATTATTTCTTAAAATATAGCATGATATCATCAGGATGCAGACATTTTTATAGAGACACAGCAAACTTCATAGTGATACGAGCTTCCATAGTCACCTGGTCATCCTTCTTTACCATTAAATAAATTGAAAAGGTTAATTAAAGACAAACTTTGCCAAAAAGGCAATTACGAGAATATTTGCAGGACAGGGACGACTGAAAACGACCTGCTTGCTTTATAGGCTACATAAGAGAAATAATAATATTTCATTTTAATTAAAAGTAAGTTTTTTTCCTGGATGCGGCCTGCGCAAGACAGTTTGTTTGGCGTAAATTGAGAAAGACCTTCCCTCGTAGAGATGCTGATGTAATTTGATATTTTTTTTGTGAATCGGCTTAAAAATCCTAGAGTAAAAAAAAAATTGTTTTATATTTTTTATATTTGTGGACAATCTCACACAACATCATCTAGTCCAATTAGCTAATATAAGCTTGTGCTATGGGATCTAGACGACTGATAGACATATTTATATATTTTGTAAATACATACATATTATAGTACATTGAAGTGGCAGTGGGCCGGCCATATCTGCAGAAGAACCGACGGCCGATGGAGCAAACGAGTTCTAGAGTGGAGACCGCGTCTCGGCAAACGTGGGGTAGGAGGTCCACCCGCTAGCTAGATGGACCAACGACCTGGTAAAGGTCGCAGGCTGGGACTGGATGCGTAAGGCGCAGGACCGTGGATTGTGGCGTAAATTAGGAGAGGCCTACGTCCAGCAGTGGACTGCGATAGGCTCATTTAATTGATTGGATTTGACATATTATAGATAGGTAACCTACATAATTATAGTCAAATCCTGCCCGATCTGGCAATAATGTAAACATGTCATGTTTTGACAATCGTTTTCTAAGACAGATGAGTAGAAAAATGTAGTTTGACAAATCATTGAATTTTTTACAATCCTGAGTAGGTATTTTAAATGAAAATAAACTGTCGTAGAGAAGTTATTTGGTGTCGAGAACACTGTGTGACTCCTGTATACTGGAATATAATCAGGGTGAATACTCAATTGCAAGTAACTATGGATATATAAGATCAAATGTGTTTGATTACATTTTTGCGCAAAGCTATTGAAATACAGTTATACATAGGTACTTGCTAGGTTTTCTCCGGTTGGTGGTCGGGTTAGTATTTGTTAGACGTTTTGTTACAAACGATGCTGAAATGGTCGCTCCCTGCGGCGAGGATGCGATGGCGGACTTGGATTGTAGTTATCATTCTGGGGAAAGGAAGTTCACCCGTGAGTTCCGGCGAGATTTTAGTCGGGAGGTGTCCGGTATGGCATCCATGAGGATTACTTCGCGAAAATAAATAAATAAAATAATGCTGAAATAGATTATCTCTATAGGAACCTAGAATATATATTTGGACTCAATGAAAAGTTAATTCTTGTACTCTTAGGAAGGCTTTCCCGGGGTAAAAGGAAAAACCTTTGTCCTTTCCCAATCTCTATTTTATCTCGGTCAGTGATTCTGTCGTGAAAGCGTAACAGACACACAGATTTATTTTCGTATTTAAAATAAGTAAAAGAACTATTTCCATCCTTTTGAATACTGATGAACTATGACCATTTGGATGTTATCTTTTTGGGTCATCGGTTTTCTACGCACGGCGCGTGGCGGTATATTATTTTTAAATAAAACCTGTGTAAAATTTAATAATTTATGTAAAACTTTACTTTAGTTGTGACTTGTGTTTGTTTGTTGATTTTCTTATCATAATTTTTAGAGCTTTTCAACACTTAAAATATTAGCATTTTTTTAAGAGCGTGATCTTTATGTATTTTACAAAATTGAGATCGCAAACAGCATGGTTAAAAATTGTTTTTTAACCACTATAGTGGTAAACAAGTATACTTCCCACCAGATGGAATGGTGGGCAGTGCGCCCTTTTGGACGTTTGCAAGTTGCAACACCACTACCTACACTCTGACTGACTGACTGACTGATGAGAAGTAGGTAATGTACCTACAAGTTAGTCTGGAATATAAGTATGTCAATGCACTAGTAGATATTTGTACAGAGTCAGCAAAATCAACTGCAATAGGTTATCATTCTAGGGAAAGGGGGTTCACCCGTAAAACCTTGCGAGATTTTAGTCGGAAGATTTCCGGTTTAACAATAGGGACCTAGAATATAAATTTGAACGTAATAAACAAGAAGCCGTGAGACTGTCTCACCCGACTGCCTCTCTAACGTTTATTGTAAAAGTGAAAGTTCAATCTGATTGACTCTGTCATTTTTGTTTTATTTCAAACTTTGAACAGATGATCCACGTGACCTAGTGACGTAATGTAATTCTAGGTTGCTGTAAACCACTTACTTGCACTTAAATCGTAACTTTATCGGGCAACTTATTTAGGACATTAAACTTGTGTGCATTGTGGCAAAAAAACTGAAAAAGAAAGAAGCTGTTTTGTAAAAAACAGTGACCATATTTCAGTCTGCAGTTACAGTTGACGGTATAATGTCCACACGTTTGTGTCGTGTAACTATGAAACCTACTGATAAAACTAACCTACAACTTTCTAACGTATTCATGGAAAGCGCGCTAAAATGTTTATTGTTATAACATGATGATAAAAAGTTTAAGGTTTTTTGTAGCATTTATTTAAATTAATCGAACACTAGATGTTTTTTGTATACCTAGTTACTTAGCCTGTGATGAAAAGAGGCATGAGTTGAGTTTCCTTGTGTTGGGAGTCCTGGGGACATCCTTCCGAGGGCTTACACGGGGCTCCCAACCTTAGGCTGTTAAGAATGTAAAAAAAACATTTATATATATAAGAAAAAAATAATAATATATATTTACATTATTACTATCTAAACTAAACCTAAATAAGGCCCCCGTGGCATTGTGTCCAAAAAACTAGCAGCATTCCCTCTTTGAATATATAGCAATACCTATTCGCTGAGCGAGAAAGCTGCCAGCCTTTGGGTCACCAGTCGACTCTAAAAGGCGCTTTTTCAAGTTCTTGGAAAAAGTAGGTGTGGTTTTAAGTCGGTAGGAGTCCGGCATAGCATCCCTGAAGGATATTATACTCACGTTAAAAAAGAAAGTTGAGTTTTCTTCATAAGTAGATAATTCCGTATAAATCCGGGGCCGCAGCTTGATAATTAATATCGAACAAGAAGCCGTGAGATGGTTCTCACCAGACTGTCCCTCTCTAACACGTTTATTGTGAAAGTGAAAGTTCAATCCGATTGACGTTGTTATTTGTTTTATTTCAAACTTTGAACAGATGATCCACGTGACCTAGTGACGTTAGTTTAATGCAACAAAGTCACAGACTACAGACACAAGTCTCGCCATAAGCCCCTCTGCTATCTATTTTATAGAGAGGGGCTAAAAGTCATTTAAAATAATTATTTCCATAATATTATTTTTAATCACTTCTTTCACTAATAAATGTATGAAGTAGACTATTTAATATTATCTTTATCAATATTGTTATACTATATTAATTAGTATGTTTGTACGAATAATGTTTTTAATGTTTTATCAACAGTGTTTCATAATCATTTTGTATTCATTTTACTAATTTCTGTTTTAAATTGTTACAGGTACTTACAGATACTGACATTTTCAGCAATTTTAGATGTCATGGTAAGCTGAATTACAGTAGAAAGTGTGCTACCGGGCACTTATCAGGAAAATATACCAAAATTCTCGATGCGAAAATATGTAAACACTAAATGGCACCAAGGCTACGTCCTCGTGAAAATATGATCCCATTCCCGCTTTCCATGGGAACTTATTCCCGGGATAAAAAGTCACTTATTGTTCTTCCAGGCTGTAATCTATTCCTGTAACAGGTTTCAACTAGATCACTTCAGCGTTAAAGAGTAACGAACATCCACACATTTACAAACTAACTATAATAGTTATCACAGTTCATGAGACAGCCTGATGACAAACAGACAGACATAAAGAGAGCGAAAACTCAGTAATAAAATCCCGTTTTTACCCTTGGGTATCGCAACATTAAAAGTAAACGTAGGTTAGGTAATTCCAAAGACTTCTATATAAACTGAGGTAGACGCGCCGTACGCTAACAAACGAGATTTCAAAAGCAATCCTCAAATACACACATTACTAAGACTACACTCACTTATAAATATTTTTTACGTAATTGTCACCACACACAATAGCAATATACGAATAGAAAAAGAGTAAAAGAGAAGGCGTATGGGGCTATTTCTACTTTTTACGATTCTCATCGTCACCTTCATGGTAAATTTTAAATACTGATGATTTTAACAATTTTTTTAAACAAACGCAAAGCGTTTGGTAAGTTAAGTAACATAAATAAGTCAACAAGTTAAATTTTGAGTCAGATTTGGAAGAATAAGGCTTTGAATTATTTGATCCCACGTAGGTGACGCGACGATCCACGAAGGTGACACAGTAGCTTTACAGACATTATTAATCATTATTTAAGTACAAATTATAAGTTAGTTCTGCCGAATAGTTATATGGTAACAGCTACTTAACTAAAAACAATTACCAGATCCTATACCTACACATGCTTTTGACGTAAAAGGCACAAAGTGGCAAATTATCAGTTGTCTAGATCCCATAGCATAAGCTTATATTGTCTTAATTTGGGCTAGATGATGTTGTGTGAGAATTTCCGAACCTCGCTACTTATAATGGAAGCACTCTGCGGCTGGACGATCGGCTCACCGAACTCGAGGTAGAACTGGGTCGCATAAACTGGCACATACTGGTGTTGTGCGAAGTCCGATGAAAGGGGGAGGACATGCTAACCCTTGGGTCGGGTGACCTATTCTACTTTCGGAAAGGTGATGGAATACATTCTTCCGAGGGCAGTGTCGGCTTTACGGTGAAAAAGGAACTCGTTAGCAGCATTGTGGAGATCAGGAGTGTTTCGTCTCGGGTAGCATACGTAATACTGAGACTTACCAACAGGGCTCCCTGAAGGTGATTCAGGTGTACCTATGCCCCAACTTCGAGAAGCACTGACGAGGCAGTTGAGACCGTGTACGAGGACGTGGTGAAAGCATTACACGGTACTGCCAAGACTCACTACAATGTTATAATAGGGGACTTCACTGTCAAAGTACAAGAACGCGGTGAAACGAAAATCGGACTCTTTGGTGTTGGGCGTAGAAATGACCGGGGGCCGCGGGGAAGTATGCTTATCAACTTTCTTGAGGCTCAGGGGCTCTTCTTGATTAACTCATTCTTTAAGAAGAAACCCCATAGAAGCTGGACTTGGCGAAGCCCCAACAAGGTCACAAGGAACGAGATAAAATTCATCATGTCGGACAGGAGGTGTATATTTGGAGAAGATGTCTCTGTGATCAACAGGTTTAATACTGGAAATGATCACCGACTCGTCAGAGCGTCTCTGAATTTAGAATTCCGCGTCGAAAGGGCCCGGATGATGAAGCCTACTCTCCGACCTACTGCGCTCCAAATAGCTTTGTGTGCCGAGAAGTTTCAATTGGAGCTTCAAAATCGTTTCGATCTGCTGGAAACCACTGGCAACGATCACGATAGGGCCGACACTGTAGTCAGGACGCTACAACAAGTGTCCCGAAGGTTTCAGTCTGGAAAGAAGCAAAAATAGGTGTTCCCAGCTTTCGCCCGAGACCCTCGAGCTCATGAGAATCAGACGGGAAACGCCATCTAAATTTCATTGAAGTGCGAAAATTAGGATGCATGCTGTGTTCGCACTGAGTTCTCGGCTGAACTGAGTCTTAATGAGCGATGTTGAATAGTGTTGCCGAGAATCCAGTTTGCGAACCTCAATAAAAAAATAAAAATCTATGCATACTTACTTTTGCTTACTTTTGGTCTTCGTCAGACGAGAGATTTAAACATCAAAATCCGAAAGCTGCTATGACGCAACCTCAGACGTTATAACACCAACATCGTAGAGGCAGCGATCACACAAAATTGGGGTACTAAAGTCTTTGCCCAACAGCTCGGAAGACCTCGTCTGACAAAATTGAAGACAGCGGGTGGCAAAACCGAGACCTCGAGATTCTCGAAGAAGTTAGGAGCTTCTACAGAGAACTATATGCATCACGGAAAAAAAGACCGACGGGACCTAGCGACCGTGACCACAGAGCCCCACTAATGCGCCACTATACCGAAGACATTCTGGATATTGACCAGGGCGAGGTCAGGGCTGCTCTCGTACAACTAAAAACCAATAAATCCCTGGAGAGGACGGAATAACGACTGAGCTTCTTAAAGCTGGCGGGACTCTAGTTCTCAAAGAGCGGACGAGTCTCTTTAATTCCGTCCTCCAATAGGGACAAACACTTAAAGCGTGGAGCGGGAGTTGCTCGTGGTGCTCGTCGGTGCTCGTCGAGCGTGGAGGGCTCTTCAAAAAAGGTGACAAGACCTTGCTGAAGAATTATATACCCATCTCACTCCTTAGCCATGTTTACAAGTTGTTCTCGAGAGTAGTCACAAACCGCCTTGCCGGAAAACTCGACGAGTACTAGGTACCTACATGTATTTAAGTTGATATAAGTATAAGGTAGTAGGTGCCTTGATTAAGCTTTAGGTGGCATGACTCTTTCCCAGGATTTCTTCTTGAGACTTGGACGCGAAGGTCATTGTGTCTTTGTTCAGAAGTTCTTAGCATGCCGCACGCCTCAAGAAGCGGAAAAGCATCTGAACTAACCCAAAAGACGCAAGATAACAACCGAACCCGTAGGCGAGGCCACGGTGATAGCCTAAGCCTGTCGGGTACCCTGATACATCATTCTCAGGAGTTGCCCGGGGCGCCTAATACTAGACGGGTAAGTAGCTACGATGGGGGTTTTAGACGGTTTGGATCTGGCATAACGTCCGGTGGGATTTCTACTCCTATAAAAGGGCTTCACACAGAATGTTATAGGTATTGCTCTGTCCTTTGCCATGATTGTAGGTACCTACTTATTTGTTCTACTATTATTCCGCTACATATCTACTACAATACGAATCTAAAAGAGTACCACTCTTACTGAAACTAGTCAGAGATCACCTTCGTGGCATAAACTTACCTTCGTGGGTAAAACGCCACGAAGGATGTGACACGAAGGTAACGAAAACATAGCTTTTTTTTTTAATTTTGACAAAGTTTAGCCGTTACGTTTTAAATCAAATACTACATAAATATCTCAATTAATTTGCGGTTTCGATGAATAAACTCTGACTTCAATAGGTATTATACAATGTACAAAAAGTCACCCACGAAAAGTACTCGAATTAAGTGTCAAATGTAGAAACTTACTGATATTTTTTTTTCTTAAGGAGCCAGGAGTTGCACGTTGCACTCTCGCGATGCCCGAGCTCGAATAACGTTCAGTTAAGTTGAGTTTTGTTATTGGGGCGGTCGTTTTGGTCAACAGTAAACCATTTACTACGCAAATTTAGAGTACCTAGATTCGTGTGACCGATGTATATTGTGTTTTAAGTTCTAAATAATAGTTAGAAGATTTTTTTTGTAATACTGTGTGTGTAGTGTATGTTATTACGGTGAATTTAGTGTATGTAACTTCAAAATCTATGGAAATTTGGTGAAGCAGTAACCAAATGTTTAACTGAATCGGGAAGTGTGACACGAGTAGAATGCGAAAAATGACCCCGATTTTGACCTTCCGTGTTATTTTTTGGTATGAATATTTACTTCTATTGCAACAAATTTTATGTATTTTATAGCTTAATAGCTGTTTTATCCACTATTTTAAAACATTTCTTTCTAACCCATACGGTTTAGAAAATATAAGCGTGTGACCATCAAATTTAAGCAACCAGGAGAAATAGCCATGGACTCCGATTGCAAGTCGAGCACCTACTCTCGAAGTTTTGACTCACAACAGTGCGAGCAACGCTGCTAATTAGCGCAGTTTATAGGTTTCAAAAATCGGTGCGTAGGGCATGTCTACCTCAGTTTATATAGAAGTTTTTGGGTAATTCACGTTAGGCCGTTCAACTTGGTCATCTAATTCGTAGACCTGAAAGTATCTATACGTACATGGTGATCATTATCAATCCAAATGGGTCAGTAGGGAGGAGTCAGAAACTATGAGAGATAGCGACAATAAAATTGTTCTCAGGAACTATGGCTTCGATTTTAGTTTTTAACCGACTTCCAAAAAAGGAGGAGGTTCTCAATTCGTCTGTATTTTTTTTATGTTTGTTACCGGCAAATCGTTTGAAAAAGTTAACCGATTTTGAAATTTTTTTTTTACTTGAAAGCTGGTGCTTCCCGTGTGGTCCCATATACAGAAAGTTAGAATCTGATGCTGGGATCCTGGAGAAATCGAAGAAATCCCTCGAATCGAGGGCATTCCTTAACGATTTACAGCAGTTACCTTGTGTTTGGGCTTGATTAATTTGTATTGGGGAGGACTTTACCCCTAGACTGATATAATTCCAGTCTACCTGTCACTAAAAATAATTTTAAAAAAACTTACAAAAAAAACCGACTTCAAACAAAAACTAAAAATTGAAAAACAAAATTAACTTAGCACAAAGTAATAGGTAGTAAATTTAGATTTATCAGATATTATTGATTGTAATAGTAGTACTCTTTATACTGTGGTAATACTGAAGTCGGTGCCAATATTTTCTATGAGAAATTAATAATACCTACCTAAACCTATAGTTTTACTTGGCGCCGATTTCAGTATTACATTCAATAATATCTGATAAATCTAAATTTACTACCTATTACTTTGTGCTAAGTTAATTATATTTTTAAATTTTTAGTTTTTGTTTGAAGTCTGATTTTTTGTAAATTTTTTTTAAAAATAATGACATTCAAACTTTTTCTCAAACTCACATGCATAACCGGGAATCGAACCGAACACGCGTGAACGGCTGGACCGATTTAGCTAATTCTTTTTTTTGTTGTGTTAGGTATTGTCAGAAAAGGTTCTTATAAAAAGAAATTAGGAGAGTTGCGTGGAAAATTAGAAAATTTGTAATAACTGTAACTGACTCGAGCTGTTCAAGAAATGGTTTCTATTGCGATTTTGGATCGGGTCTTGAAACTCGAAGCACCAAAATGGGAACTGGGAACAGAAAGACGAAAACCAGGAACTGGGAACTCGGAAGTCGAAACCGGACACAGGGATCAGAAAACCAGGAACGGGAACATGGGACCGGGAACTCAGAACTCGGGATACCGATTTCCATATTCATAAATATGGCAGGACAACGTCTGTCGGGTCAGCTAGTAGGTACCTATTATATAAATCGTAGACTTCAATTTACAGCTGTAGGTAGGTAGATACCTAATGCATTGACCCCCTTAAACTAAGGCTGCAGCCACACACCAGGAGCCTCGCTTAGCCCTAAGAGCTAAGTGGCTCGCGAAACTATATACAGGCACAAAGCTGAGCACGTCGTACACAATGCAGCTGCTATGATAGTTCGTGAAATGAGTCTGTTTGCTATGATCAAGTCACTGAGCCAGTCGCTTGGCTTTTAGCAAGTAGCTAAGCACTATAGTGTACTGCTTCTATGGTCTAGAGGTCGAAACGTGCGACTGCGGTTCCCGAGGTAGTGGGTCCGATTCCCACCGGAGACAAATATTTTTGTGATCCATAAATGTTTGCCTCTAGAGTCTGGGTGTTTCTAAATGTGATAAGTATGTATTTAAAAGTATTTAAGCATCAATATCTGTGGTCTGATTCACGTTTTCTTTCACGTGGGGGAAAATCCTCATGGATGTTATACGGACTCCTACCGACTAAAAACCTCACGTAACGCCCAACAGCCTACGGTTGAAAGCCTCGGGAAAGCCCTTAGAAGGATGTCCCTAGGACTCCCAACAGACCTACGGCTACCACTGCGGCCTCGTTTAGGGGGGATTCGGGTGCTATCCCGCGTCTTTGGTGGGTTCTTAACACGTGAAGGTTATTTCTACATCTTACTTACTAGCGTAGCTTACTTTGGGATCAGAGGGGCAAGTGCGAGTTTCGGTGAGCGCCTGTGGACATTCACGAACGAGCGGGGGTGTCTCGATTCCAAACGAATTGGTGACACGTGAATGTCGACAAGCTCACGCAAAAACTCGCACTTGCCCCTCAGATAGCATTGTGTGAAAATATCCCTGAATCCGTGAAAATAGTGTGGCCGTAACCTAACACTGCAAAACTAAACTAACTGCGCTTTTATCTAGTTAGGTATAAATGTAGGTCCACTCTTTGATCGTTGTCGATACCGCGTTGATTGCCAATTAGCACGCTAGCAGATCAAATGTTAGGTTAGCAGCACTCTATTAGTTCGCTGTTGCGTTTGAGTATTTGCTTGTTGTTGCATTGAGTATTTGTATTTTCTATTATCTCACTAATAATATAAATGCGAAAGTTTGTAAGTGTGGATGTGTAGATGGTTGTTACTCTTTCTTTCACGCTTGAATGGCTGAACGCATCTGGCTGAAATTTGGTACAAGGATACATTTTAGTCAGGAATGATACATAGGCAACTTTTTATCCCGAAAATAAGTGCACACGGGAAGCAGGAACGGGAATAAATTTTACACGGGCGTACATCAGCTAGTATCGTTTACATTTATTTCAATAATTATGTAAGTAGATCACATAGCAAATGATTAAATCAGACATTTAATTTGGGTGGTATAAAAAAATGTTCCACTATACATATTTATTTATTTATTCGATTAGCTTAACGACTTTCGTTGCTGACCGTACACACTTGAAGTTTAGTAGGTAATGATTATTACATGCCATATTTTATGTAAAATCCTGTCTTATGCTGTAACTAAGATCTAAAATTGCCTGAAAGGAACACATAGCCTATTTTACGAGCGCCCGTCCGTACTGAGGAAATATCCGTCTTTTGTTACAAAAACGGCACTGCACAAATTGAAATTTGTATTTTCATACAATATCCAGTAAACAGTAAAAGGCCCTGGAGATTTATCTCTATTTTCTTTCCAAGAATATACTTATAAGAATATTTTTTGTTTCTTTGTGTCTGCTATTTTTTATGATTTTATTTCAAAAAATACATGTATAACTTCTTAACAAAGAATAGATGTATAACTTATATAACTTCGCATTATAGGGTTATAGGTAGTATGTAGGTTTATCTACTCTGATACTATAATACAAAGATTATAAAATTGAAATCAATACTATTATGACAAACATTACGCTCAGGTCAAAAAAAAAGTTTTATTACGATACAGGTCTTGTATGGACACCTATATCATAATATAACTTTTTAATCATTACGATACACCATAAACAATCTCCAGCTGAAAAAGAAGTTTGAATCTCTACTTTAAAAAAAATTGTGTCTCCAGAGTAGCGAAAAATCCTAAATCTATGGTCTCCGCAGCCTAAAAAAAAAAGAAACACGCATGCGCAATCGATGTTTGCGCCTTGGCGCCAACATTTTACATTTAAATTAAACAAAGTTTGGTTTTGTTTGTAAAATAAATTAGTTTTTGTGTAAAAACATGTCTTAAAGCGAGGATGGTGGTAATTGTACACCACCAGACATTCTGGAAACTACGTCAAACATGACCATGAATCTGTTACCGGCGAAATCAAGGAGCAACTATATATCACAACAAAATGAAATCAGGTATTATAGTATGAGAGTAGATAAAGTAGTGTATGACACTGTACATAACTTGGTCTTATAACACTCGTGTGATACTATAAAAAAACTCGCCTACGGCTCGTTTTTTTAAAACACACTCGTGTTATAAGAACCCTTATTATGCGACAGTGTCATAAACTACTAATATTTACCTACCTATAACCCTATAATGCAAAGTTATATAAAAATTACTATGATAACCTTGAACAAAATTAACATAGAAGTAATTATACATATAAAATACCACTTTATCTGATTGCAAACTCGAATCAAGTACCAAAGACTATTAACAATTGATACCACGTTGCGATGAAGACGATATCAACCATCTATCATACCTTGTAACTGCGTACTTTGAATATTAATAACTATGTAATATTAATATTCAAACTACGCAGAAAATAGAACCGACTAGTTCAGGGGTCGGCAACCTTTTGAGTCGGAAGAGCCAAAAATGTCGATTTTAAATTACAACATTTTTAAAGAGCCACAAAATGTTTCTTAATCCCACGATAAGTAAGAAGTGGGATGGACTAGACTGCGGGGAAAGTCTGCTATAGAATCAAACCAAGCTTGTTGGAAACTCTGAGAACATTCTTCGAAGGGCGTCTCCAGGACTTACGGCCATACGCAGATGGTAAGTCACAGGGTGGTTTTGGAGAATTTCCACAATAAAAAAAATCTGAGTGATTATGTGGGATTCTCCCAGTAAAACCCTGGGATGTTCCTTCTTGTCACTATTGTTGGGTCACAGGGAAGGCAAGCGTACAACAGCTACCTGCAACAGTCTCGACTCTGCTGGTTTAAATATTACCCACCGAAACTTCACTGCCGCGACGCCTGAACACGAGGGGTGCGTCTTAGTCAGTCTCACGGCTGTCATAAAGCTTCCATCGTCGGCCACGCGTGGGAGGTTGGCACACTGGAAGTGTTAGGCCACTCCGCTCTGGCACCCGCAGCGCTTTTCTCATTGCCGTTAACATCAAAACAACAGCCGAACCAATTTTCTTCGCTGTCTAACATAGCGTAAACTTAAAAAACAATTTAGCGTTCCTTCGTTCGTTAGGACTCTTACAGCGGTACCCTCGCCACTCCACTCCGTACAAAAAGCGAGGATGTGCAGCGCTTTATCCACGGCACCGTCCTCGCAGGGTACGTTGCCTCAGTCTCAATGCCTACCACATCATGCAAATATTTACTAAAATATACGTGCCCCGTGAGGAGCTGTGCGAGGTGGTAGGTATGTCAGTGCCGCTTTTCTACCCAGGACCTCAGAATAAATAAGATGGCAGAGACGAGCTCAATGCTTCCGCCGAGCTCGCCGAGCCTGGTGCGCCGTTTATGAATGAGATCATTGCGCGCTCTAACACGCCAGCTTTCAATCTCTTCCGAAAATGGTTGTTTGCCATTTTGACGCACCAAAGCATTGGGCCGGTAGATTTCTGCCAGAACTGCGGCCTCTAGGTTCCGCGACGGACTGTCAGAATTAGACATGCCGTCTCATAAGATATTATGTTCTCTGGTCTATGGCCCGCTGCGGACATCGCAGCAGAATCCTATAAGAAAGAAAATGGTGCTCCATATAACGCTTTCAAGCGCAGCACACCACCATTAGGCGAGTTTGCTTGTTTAACTACTAGTAAGACTTTTGTGGTATTTTTGAAAATGAAAGGGTGATAATGTTCTTGAAAATGAATAATATGATAATTATGTTTGCAACTAAAGAGCCGCAGGTCTACAACTAAAGAGCCGCATGCGGCTCGCGAGCCGCGCCTTGCCGACCCCTGGACTAGTTGATCATCAACTGATTATTTAACTATGCAGTTTATTTTATTATTCGTCTTAACAAGTACATACTTGTTAGTAATTTCTAGAATATTCTGCACACCTTAGCACGGCTTAGAGAAATCGCAGTCTTTAAAAATATTCAACTCTTTGAATATTGTTGACATTGTTTCTATATAAATTCTTTAATATAACATGACACATAATATAATGAAAAATACATATCTACGAATAATACCAACAGTTGATTTATTTTCCTCAGTTTCTTATTGTAAGTACGCAAATACAAGTTGTAATCCAACGTCTAGGGCAAAAGAAACTGTTGACGAGTCCCAAAGGAATTCGTCTGACATTTTGGTAATTCATTGCCTTGTAAGTTTCCTTTGTGATGAGGATTAAGAAAGGAAAATAAGTACATATTGTAACTTTTCAATTTCAGAGAAGAAAATTGGATTAGGTCTACTTCTACTGTTATAATATTGTATGTACATTGTTTTATTTTCTGTAGTTGCCTTGGTGGATAATGTTATACTTTTATATTATGGGTTAGGACAAATATTTGTTTTATGTTTAAATGTTTGTTTGAGAAAAAAAAAAATTAATAGTCATTTTACATGTCATTTACACTCTTAATACTAAAACTAATTATATAACTCGCCCCTCGCCGTATCTGGTGCATAGGTGCCCATTTACATTGCCATGCTAGACAGCGATGGCCAACCTTTGCACCAGATACGAACCGGAGCGAGAGTCTCCTGTCTTGACTCTTAACCGACGTTCCAATTCCCTACCTAAATTCTTAGCATCTGCCCATCGTCTCTATAGCGAAGGGTGAAAATATATATTGCTCTGTTATATAATTTCAATGTTAGTTTTATAATTTTTCATGTTTTCTATGCATCATGTATGTTTATAAAAATATAAATCAGTTGTTTATAGAATTAAGTATAGTCCAAATTAAGCGAATATAAAATTGTGGTGTGGAGATAATCTTCAGCAGAACTGAGCGATTCAAAAGATCCTTTCTCTTCTGAACAAAAAAACTAGGATGAACTTGCCAGCGTAGGTGTTTTCCTTGTCTCAAAACCAGGTTCTTCAAGCCGAGCGTGAAGAGGTACATCATAGGGTCGCTAACTTGAGAACTCAGAAATCCTATGGACTCTGAGAGTGGTCCCCAATCGGTAGATGTCGCCATGGCGTTTCATCAGAATCATCAGGCGGGCGCCAGGCTTTATCAATTTGGCGAGCTTAATATTACCACAGGGCGGAAACTCCATACCAATGACTCGTTTTCAACTCTCTCACCTACACTAAATAACAATTTATGTTTGTACAGAGCTTGAATGTGTGTGTGACTACCTGACTACTAAGGTTAAGCAAAATCACGAAACCTCAAAACTCAATAAAATTCATTTTATTCAGCTGTCATGCAACGCAGTGACATTCACTCGATGTACTATCTCCTCAAAATACCCTTCAAGTTTTTGACAGCTAAGGCGGTGGTGGGGAAATATGCTCAGAGGCAGGGAGATACCTATCTGTATGTAATACTATTATAGTAGTAACTTTGATATTAGCAAAGATAATATAATAGTATTACATACAGATCGGCAACTCCCTGCCTCCCACTGAGTAAGCTACCCATCCCCCCACCAAAGTTGATGTGTCTATTGCCGTGACAGTACTTGAAAGAGTGTCACTTCGTTGCATTACGTATTACTACCTACGTACTTTGTGCTATTGCTTTGGTTTAATTTGTGCTTAGCCGAGGGTAATTTGAAAAAAAAGTACCTACATACATGAGATTGCGTTCTGTTCCTTATTATTTTGTTTCCATGGCTAGTGTCCCTAGTATACTCACACACATATTCAAGCTTGATTCAGGCATTCACATTACGTGTATATTAGTGTGGGAGAAAACGTACATTTTTGTATGGAGTTTCCGCCCTGTGATATTAGTATGAATACTAGATCTAAACACGTACATAATTGTTCATCCTCATGGGGAAGGAGTAGTATAGAAAATAGGCAACTACGATTAAACTAATACGAAGTGTAGTTAGTGTAACACTTTGTAATTAATGGAGGCAGTTGAATTAATTGGCACCCGACGCAGATTTAATATGACGAGCCAATTATTGTGGCTACCTATTTTATCGTGTCGCTATACTGCGATTAGTATAGTTTATTTTAATATTAATTATCAAGCGAAACCTTCTAGTAATCTTTTTTAAAATAATACGTGAATGTGACGTTAAATTTAGGCATATTCATTGTATAAATATGTAAATAAAGTAATAAAAGTGAAATACAAAAATACAATGACGTTTTTTATATATAATTGTAGGTACAAATGTATTTCTTTTACGAATTACGGTTGAATTTCGACGTTTAACGGGTATCTACCTACTTCTATAGTATGAATGTGTAAATCGTCAATGGGATTTTAGTTAGCGGAAATTTCTACGACTATTGCATTAGTTCATAGTTTACCACTAAATTTGTACCTAATAATAATGGCATAATAAGTGTAATTACGTAGACTGTGGTAAAAAGATCTTTCCAAAAACTGAGAAAAATATATAATATACGAGTCTTCTTGCCGATGAACTTAATATTGATATCTACTATGGGGGTTGAGGGACCGTGTAAAGTGAAGTAAGCAAAACGGAAGCGAGAATATAACTTAGAAAGAAGTTTATGGAGAACTATCCATGCACCAAAGATTCTATCATCAATTTTAAAAGTGGAAGAACTTCGTTGACAGTTGGACAGATAGTATAGAGTTAGAAAACTCGGCATAACTGAGTTTTAAAATTTATAATAGAATATTTAACTGTGCGAGTGTATTGTATAATAATTTATAGATAAACCAAGATAAAAGAGCAAAATATCTGTAAAAATTTATACATATAATTTCATCTAAATCTGCAAAAAACTGCAATGCAATTTGACAGAGGTAAGGTTATGAAGCTGGTCTGGGAGTCCCGGGACATCCTTCCGAGGGCTTGCCCGGGGCTTCCAACCACAGGCTGTTGGGCGTTACGTGAGGTTTTTTTAGTCGGTAAGACTCCGGCGATTTTCCAACACGTAAAAAAAAAAGAAAAGGTTATGAAACTGTTATGTTTTATTATTTACGAGTATGTATATAAACACTTGTTTTTCAATATTTTTCATTCGTTTATTTTCGTACAGGGGGCGCCACTGCGTTGTTTTTCTGATAACCCGTTAAGATTTATTTCTTTAAATCATGGAGACTAAAATCTAAAAACTTGTTTCTGAAATTGTCTCACTACAAAAGAGAATTTATTAAAATGTTACTTGTTTTGCAAAAATATACATAAATATAAATATCTAGTTTTAGTACTTGCAGTACCTATTTGAAAGTTTATGTGAGAATAAACATCGTTTTAACATTAAATAAAAGACTTATTTATTTTCTGCTTTTCTCTTGTGAGATCAATTTTCGCTATTATATTACCGACTAACAGTTATAGCTGCTAACAATCTGTACGAGACGAGTGGGGGCAAAATCCTCATGGATGTTATGCCGGTCTCCTACCGACTAAAAACCTCACTTAACGCCCAACAGCCTACGGTTGAAAGCCTCGGGAAAGTCCTTGAAAGGATGTTCATAGGACTTCCAACAGACCTACGGCTACCACTGCGACCTAGTCTAGGGGGGATTCGAGTGCTATCCCGCATCTTTGGTGGGTTCTTAACACGAGAAGGTTATTTCTACATCTTACTAACTAGCTTAGCTTATTTTGGGATCAAATAGCATTGTGTGAAGATATCCCTGAATCCGTGAATATAGTGTGGCCGTAACCTAACACTGCAAAACTAAACTAACTGCGCTTTTATCTAGTTAGGTATAAATGTAGTTCCACTCCTCCTCAAATCTGTATAAGACCTCAAATAAGTTGACACAAACGCACTTCTTCATACAATATTGCGTATTTTCTATGACGAAGTGACATTAGCTACTGTCAATTTACTTCGTCTAATTAACAATTCGGGTATACGCCTCTACGCCAGCGGCAAAGTTAGAGCGAACGGGTAGTACGTGTATATTAGTGTGAGTGAAAGCGAACATTTTTGTATGGAGTTTCCGCCCTGTGATATTAGTATGAATACTAGATCTAGGCACGTAAATAATTGTTCATCCTCATGGGGGCGGAGTAGTATAGAAAATAGGCAACTACGATTAAACTAATACGAAGTGTAGTTAGTGTAACACTTTGTAATTAATGGAGGCAGTTGAATTAATTGGCACCCGACGCAGATTTAATATGACGAGCCAATTATTGTGAACCTATGTTATCGTGTCGCTATATTGCGATAAGTATAGTTCATAATAATATTAATTATCAAGCGAAACCTTCTGTTAGTAATCTTTTTTAAAATAATATGTGAATGTGACGTGAAAATTAGGCATATTCATAGTTTATGTAAAGAGGAAATACAAAAATACAATGACGTTTTTTATGTATAATTGTAGATACAAATGTATTTTTTTTACGAACTACGGTCCAATTTCGAAGTTTAACGGGTCTCTAGTATTATAACGTCAATAGGATTTTAGTTAGCGGAAATTTCTTCAACTATTTTAATATTAGGGAAATTGTATTACTTCATAGTTTACCACTAATTTGTACTTACTAATAATGGCATAATAACTGTAATTAGGTACGTAGTCTGTGGTGAAAAGATCTTTCCAAAAACTGAGAAAAATATACGAGTCTTCTTGCCGACGAACTTAATATTGATATCTACTATGGGGGTTGAGAGACCGTGTGAAGTGAAGTAAGCAAAACGGAAGCGAGAATAAAACTTAGAAAGAAGTTTATGGCGAACTATCCATGCACCAAACTTGTAGTCATCAATTTTAAAAGTGGAAGAACTTCGCTGACAGGTAGACAGAAAGTATAGAGTTAGAAAACTCGCCTTATCTGAGTTTATAAAAGTTTATAATAGAATATTTAACTGTGCTAGTGTATTGTATAATGTAAACGAGCAAAATTTCTGCTAAAATTTAAATAATTTCATCTGAATCTGCAAAAAAACTGCAATGCAGTTTGACAGAGGTATGGTTATGAAGCTGTAATGTTTTATTATTTACGAGTATATAAACACGTGTTTTTCATTCGTTTATTGTCATACAGGGGGCGCCACTGCGTTGTTCTTCTCAGACTAAAATCACATAATCGAAATTTTGACTTGTTTCTGAAATTAACTCACTACAAAAGTGACATTTCGAAAATGCTACTTGTTTGCAAAAATGTAGGTACATTTATATGTAGTTTTAAAATTTGCAGTACCTATATGAAAGTATATGAAACGACAAACATCGTTGTGACATTAAATAAAACACTGATTTATCTTCTGCTGTTCTCTTGTGAGAACAATTTTCGTTATTACCTATATTACCGACTAACAGTTACAGCTTCTAAAAATCTGTATAAGACCTCAAATAAGTTGACACAAATCTTTTTATTACCACGAAATAAAAAAAATCGGAATCGTTTATAACTGTCATTTCAAGCTGACGTTGTTTCGAAGAGTCACGAAACTCGATTATGTGACAGAAACCATCGAGATTGCTTTCGAATTGTAATAATATTCACATCATATCACATTATTCGGATGATATTGCTTATGATCTGACTTTGAGTGACAGTATATATTTATTTAAGATGGCGTGGCGCGACGAAATGTACGAACTGTGAAGCCTAAAATTGATTGCTTAAGAATTTCTATATACCTACTCCGACAAACTTCAGAACGCCTCAGAATTAAATGTGGTTATTAGCAATTTTTCCGATTCTCGCCTTTCAAACCTTCGATAAAATTCCATAACTATTTCAAATCTATTATTTTTTAACTCGAGTTTGTTGTTGTGAGTAAGAAGTGTTATCGAGACTTACAAATGTCAATTCATAGTTTCACATAATTTTTTGATCGTCATTACAAAATATAATATGGTTTTTTATTTTTTTTTTATACTGTTAATTGATTGCACTTGGTGGAACCCTTAGACCATATAACATCTAAGGTGGAACCTGCTGCACATAATGATTACGGCACTTGTACTGTTCCACAACATTTATTAAATAAATGTTGTGGAACAGTAACTGGTCAGGTGTTAAATAAATTTTACCTAACACCTGACCGGTTTCGCCAAAATATATCTAATTTGTATTCTACAAAATTACTTTTCCACTTGTCTAAATCAAAAGAATCTGAAAACAGAATTTTCTGCAGGAAAAGAAATCCGCCCCTAGAGAATAAAAGAAGACATTAGTGAAATGAGAATGTTTTACGGTATTTCACTCATTTTGACAGTGAGGTCGAGTTAAATACTTTACACCCGCTAAATTCTTTCACGCCCCAAAGAAATGAAACAGAAATGTTATATTCATTGTGAAGCGCGAAAAAGCCGTTTATTATGCCGAGTTGAGTTTCAAAACCTAAAAAAGACTTGGTTAATAAATAAAGGTCTGTATAAATCTTACTTTATTGTATAACATTGCTCACATTATTGTAAAATATGGATTTACAGACGATGTTACAGTGAAATTAGCAATGTTATCTTTTAGTGTGATCTTTTAAGATATTCTCAGTAGGAATGGAAAGAGAAAAGACATACTTAGGTATTTTATTATTTTCTTCATGCGCAGCGAGAAAATTTTGAAGAGAAGAGTAGGAAATTTCTTATTCGACCGTTGATCGATACTGTGAAAGTACAGAAAAGCCCAATCCAAAACAAGAAAGCCGCGAGACGGTCTCACCCGACGGCCCCTCTCTAAAACGTTTATTTATACTGTTGATTGACGGCACTTGGTGGAACTTAATAAATATTGTGGAATAGTACAAGTGTCGTTTTCAATATGTGCAATATTGAAAACGACACTTGTACTATTCCACAATATTTATTATTATAAACCTGACCGGTTTCGCTTTACAGCATCTTCAAAGGTCTAGATGGGAGGACAAGGTATTACTGTTTCGAAATGAATGTCAGGTTTATATTAATAAATATTGTGGAATAGTCCAAGTGTCGTTTTCAATATGTTGTCATTTTTGTTTTATTTCAAACTTTGAACAGATGATCCACGTGACCTAGTGACGTAGTTTAATGCAACAGAGTCACAGACTACAGACACAAGTCTCGCCATAAGCCCCTCTGCAATCTATTTTATAGAGAGGGGCTAAAAGGGTTTCCTTCCATATCCGCTTAGATTTTAAATGAGCTGACTCCGTTTTTCTGTCTCCTAGGGGCTCTTGCAGGGTCGGGAGTGCCAGTATAACACATCTATAGCATGCTTTTGTCTTTAAAATGGATAATACGATATCTATCTATACTTATAATAAAACTGTTGAGGGTCGAGAGTCTGTACATGGAAGATATTTTGAAAATTTTAATTGGAGGGCGTTCTCTAATCGATACTGAAGCCGAAAATGTAATTTAAACTTTTCATGTCTGTCTGTCTGTCTGTCTGTCTGTGTCCCGAATAAGTATCACGCCAAAACTACTGAACCGATTTAAATGATACTTGGTACACTTGAAGCTTATAGTCCGAGGAAGGTTCTAGGATACTTTTGATTCCAAAGTTTTGCGCGGTTCCTGCGGGAGAGGGGATGAAAGATAAAATGGTTTTTCAGTTGTAATTTCTCAACGCGTGATGCGATTCTAAAATTTTTTTCAGTGTTATAAAGGGAGTACTTTAAGGATTGTTTCACACAAGTTTCAATGTTGAGGGTTTTGTAGTTCAGGAATTAAAGGCATCTCAACTTTCGCAAAACCTAGAATTCAAGGGTTTCTTTGAATGTGAGGGTAATTCTAAACGGGCGTGTTGGCCTAATCATAAAAGAGCTTAATGATTAAGACTATTGTAAAATAATTCAGTCCTCATTCTGTCCTCAGGGGACTGAATTGTTTTAGAATAGCCTTAATCTTTAAGCTCTTTTATGATTAAGCAAACAGGGCCGTTTCACACGCTGCTTGATGAGTCTGATGAAGAAGGACCTCTCCATTCACGAACCTTATGTGACGTAAACGAAGTTGCGAGGGTCAGCTAGTTTTGTAATAATTTCCCAAGTTCTGAGCATCAATGTTGCCAATTTTCGTAGAATGCGTAAAACGCTCGTATCGTGAGCGTAGGTGGCTATTACGTGCATGTCACTCTTAAAATAATTTCGTGAATGGGCGAACGCTAAAGTTTACGTTGTGGGTTATTTTAGAACTTCTAAAGAGATTCCCCGCTCGCAATATTCCGTTGCGTCACTTAATTATTCGGTGCAGTTTCGTCTTTTTCTGCAATGAATTGAACTGATTTTTGAAGTAAAACTTGTTTAGGCGCGACCTAGGGAGTAACGCAGATTTTTTTTTCTCGCACACCTTTGCCGCGAATCCATGATAACGGAACCGCAGTAATTTTGCCAGGTTCTGTCCCATGTAGGAGGAGCGGAAGACAGGCGAAACCACCTGTTTTGATGCATAGATTAAACGATCTTCTATCTCTTTTCCCGAGCGGTTTCGCCAATCTGCTCCTACGCCAGTCACGCCCTTAGCACACCTCCGCCGCGAAACCAGAACGCGTCAGGTTCCGTTGCCCAGTTTCGCTGCTCAATCTACACTTGAACACAGCGGAATTCATCTAGCGGTTCCGCTGTTCTGGTTTCGCGGCGGAGCGGAGGTGTGCTAGGTATACAGTGGCTAGGGCGTTGATGCCGTCAATGGCAAAGAAGTTTTACTTCAATCGCGCGTAAAGGTTACACGCAAACACTTTTTTTTTGTTAGTAATCTGAACTCTTTCTAGTCTCATCTCGCCTTACCCGGGCTTCTGACTGTAGGCTGTGAGGTAGGATACGGTGGTTTTTAATCGGTAGGAGTCCGGTGTAGCATCCCTGTAGGATTGTCCTCTCGTTAATAAAAAAGTCTCGTCAAGTGATTTATTAGACGCGTGTTTTGTTGAAAATTTCAGGACTATAAGGCCTTCACTTAGCTTAACGTGCTTTTCGAAGCACGGAAACGCTTGCATTGTGACAAAGTTTAGAAATATTGTCGTAGGTATAGTCTTACGTGCCAGACAAGGCCAAACAAAATTAGAACGTTTGCTACTGTTTACCACCAAAATGTTTAAACCATATTCTTTGTGAGCAAATAAACGATTTGATTTGACTATTTCGGTCACGACTGTGAATGTGAATTTCACCTGATTCGACTGCTCGACAATCAGCATATAGGTATTTTAATTCTAATATCTTATAATGTTGAGAATAGGACTCGGTCGTGATAAACTCATTGGTTTTATGGCATCATTGACTAGTTTTGCATAATGTATTTTAAGTTCATTTGAATACTTACATCTAGAGATACCTGCTTACTTCAGAAATGTATATCGAATGCTAAGTGAAATAGAGGATAAAACGCAGGTTAAATGCTTAAAAGATATAGGCGAGACGATAAACCGAGTGATATATATTTCAGACCAAATCCAATTGCACACAATTGACTAGAGCGTTTAAAACCTCTATTGAAATAGTTTTGATAAAGGAGGTAACATTGCATTAATTGGCGGCACTTTGCCAAATGTTCAATTGCCAGGATTGCTTTAAAAAAACATCGTTTCACGTTCGAATTTAAAATTCTAGCAGAGAAAAGAAACTGTAAATTCGTTGGACCATTATACACGTTAGTAGATACGTTATATCTGTATCAGTCTTCACCTCTTATACCAATTAATCCCCTACGGGGAACAGGATTCGCGGGTCGTATTCGCGTTTTATTAATTTTTAAACTTCGCTCACTTCTCGACGCTTTCACTAAAGTAATAGCAGTGATCGCATAGTAGTGGCATAGTTGTGCATAAAACTATTTGCTATTTTCAAATTTGGATACATAAGTAATAATCGAGTTAACGTATTAATCTCACTCATTTATCCCCAGTCGAAACTCATACACCTAGCAACAAGATTTTTGTGTTGTAAGCGACCCTGATAATGTAGGCACTCACTACGAAATTATTTTTCAAAATTCCACTCCTAAGGGTATGAAATAAGCCGTAGAAGTTTAAAAACTAACAAAACTGACAACCGAGGCAAATCCCGATTGTACCACAACTTATACCTATAAAGTATTTCGTACACCTAATGTACATCGGTTTTAAATAGAATATAACGGCCGGCTTAAGCCACTACTCAGAGCACTAAAGACATAAATATTAATAATTGACACACTTCTATTCAAAAGCAAGTATGTACCTACGAATGTGTGATTTCAATAGTATAAAATATATGATACTGCCTGTATGTGACAGGCATTCAGTGAGTACCTGCGTTTTGTGATCTCGCCTGTTGTAAAGGTAAGCTCAAGGTAAATACGTTTTAATGCGAAGCGCTTCGGGCGAGATTTCAAGTGAATGTAGGATATATTTCTTTAGAAAATGTTTTAGCTTTCGTGGTCTAATAACGGTTTGAAATATAAGGTGACAGCTAGGGCTTTAATAGGGATTAGTACAATGAAATCTGTCTCACTTACCTTCTGTGGTGGTGCAGGAATACCTAGCTTTTGCAACTTCACTGATTTCGATTTCCATGTCATCTGTGATTTCTGTTGTTTTTAACCGACTTCCAAAAAAGGAGGAGGTTTTCAATTCGTCTGTATTTTTTTTTATTTTTATTTTTTTTATGTTTGTTACCTGCAAATCGCTTGAAAGAGTTAACCGATTTTGATCATTCTTTTTTTATTTGAATCCCATATACACGAAGTCAGAATCTGATGCTGGGATCCTGGAGAAATCGAGGAAATCCCTCGAATCGAGGGAGTTCCTTAACGATTTACAGCAGTTACCTTGTGTATGGGCTTGATTAATTTGTATTTGGGAGAACATTACCCCTAGACTGATATAATTTCAGTCTACCCGTCACTGAAAATAATGAGAAAAAAAAATTTAACAAAAGAAAACCGACTTCAAACAAAAACTAAAAATTGAATAATAAAATTCACTTAGCACAAAGTAATAGGTAGTAAATTTAAATTTATCAGATATTATTGACTGTAATACTGAAGTTGGTGCCAATATTTCTATGAGAGATTAATAATGGTACCTAAACCTATAGTTTTACTTGGCGCCGATTTCAGTATTACATTCAATATTCTATACATATAATAATATCTGATAAATCTAAATTTACTACCTATTACTTTGTGCTAAGTTAATTTTATTTTTCCATTTTTAGTTTTTCTAGATATAATAAGTATGTATGTATCTATACATAAAATAACAAGAAGTCGTGAGACGGTCTCACCCAACTGCCACTCTGTGAAAGTAAATGTTAAATTCGATTGACGTTGTCATTTTTGTTTTATTTCAAACTTTGAACAGATGATCCACGTGACCTAGTGACGTAATATAATGCAACAGAGTAACAGACTACAGAAAAATACTCGCTGGGTGTTCAACATAGGATACCGAGGCGCCGAAAATAAGTATAGTTAGGAATTTTTTTGTCTGTTTGCTTTGCTTTGCTTTGTCCGGAAGGATCACGAAAAGTACGCAATAGATTTGATTCAAATTTTACACAAATATCAACTAGGGGTAGGGTCTTCAAATAGGCTATATATTATCACGCTATATATCCTAGGGGCTAAGCAGAGAGCAATCAAATTGTCATTATAACATAATTTTCATGCGTACGAAGTCGTGGGCAACAGCTTGTTTAATTTAAAAATATATGCATTCCTATGGTTGCTTTTAGTTGTCTAGATCACATAGCAAAAGTTAATTTCATACTAAAATATTTATTTCATCTACACCTAGTTTACTGATATTATAAAGCTGAAGAGTTTGATTGTATGTTAAACGGATCTTAGGAATTACTAGCTTTCTATTATAGTTCGATATACCATTTACTAAGAAAGGCTAATAGGAGCGGAGCAGCAAAGAAAAATATGACGTAAACGAAATTGTGAGGGTCAGTTTGAAGAGAAATTTAATAAAAGCCAAACTTAAACAGTCATTTTACAAACGATCCACATATTATTGTTAATAAATGTTGCAAGTTTATTAGATGTGGAGCAGCCGCGTGCTGGCAACAGCTGTCTCCAATTGTATAGCGACGTACACTGGAGAGAGTTTCAGCATTCAGATTCCACACTCGTTTGACCGTAACGAATTTAATTAAACGTATGTACAATCCTTTCTCTTATTTTATTCGCTTTTTTATGTATAATAATAAATGTTTTTGTTCATTTTCACACAACGTAACCTATCCCAAATAAGTTAATTTAGGTGCGACGAAGACTACAGACACTAGCCGTCGCATATTAAAAAATTGGGGAACTACGGGGCAAAATTGAATACTTTCGCAACGATCCATTGTGTAGGGAAGGAAACCTGGAACGACTTGCCCGCACACGTGTTTCCCTCATCTTACAGTCCCGGGTTCTTCAAGAGGAGCTTGGCCATCACAGGGCCGCCAACTTGAGGACCACTGTCAGAAGTCTTACACACGTGTTTCCCTCATCTTACAGTCCCGGGTTCTTCAAGAGGAGCTTGGCCATCACAGGGCCGCCAACTTGAGGACCACTGTCAGAAGTCTTACACACGTGTTTCCCTCATCTTACAGTCCCGGGTTCTTCAAGTGGAGCGTGAAAAGGCACATCACAGGGCCGCCAACTTGAGGACCACTGTTTGAAGTCTCACAGACTGTGAAAGTGGCCCCCAATCGCTAGATGCGCCACGGCTTTCCATCAGGCTGGCGACGTCAATTTGGCGAGCTAAATATATAGATATTTAAAAGTATAACTCGAAATGGAACCCGGCCATCAGTAAAATGACAATCGTTAAGCCAAGTTGAAGGCCTGAAAAGTTTTCAACAGCGGTCGTCACGACCTGCGCCTGTCCATATCAATATGGCAACAGGCTAACCACATATTATTACGGGGGACATAAAATTAAAGGTGAAATATGGGCGTTTACTATGCCTCTGCCTACCCCTTGGTGGATAACGGCGTGACTATATGTATGTATGTATTAAAAAATTGCGGTGGCTAATGCGCCCCAAGCGGTCTCTTTGTGCGCTCGATCGCACAAAAGTCTGTCGTCTGCGCTGCACCTAAGCTTGTTACCAAGAGACTTTTTATCCTCGGAATAAGCTCCCATGGGATGCTGGAACAGAATAAGGCGCCATCTTGTAGTAGCTATTTATAGACATTTTAAAAGACGATTTGCACTCAAGAAGTTTTTCAATATTGACTTTTTTCTACCCGGACATTTATTAGCTAACACCAATTTTTTACAATCAAGTCCTTCCGAACCAAACACTACCAATGAAAGTTCTGTGATCCAACCGTTCAGGAGTTTACTCGATACACATACAGACCATTTAAACTTCAATTTTATTTATTTGTACAGATTAATTAATGCTAATAGATTCTGCAAAACGTTCTTCGTGCATAGAATAATTAAATATGGTTGCGCAGATACGCCGCCGTGTCAAATAATGTACTGAATATGAAATCGCCTTCTGCTGCAAGTGTACTTACATACAGCAGGCGTCTTTGCCTTATAAGTTTATAGGTGGCACGTATGACCCTTGGCACTATTCGTTACTTATGACTGTACCTCGACTTACTTCAATGTAGATTATTTTTTATGACACAGTTAGGCGTAGTATTCGTCTTTACTATTAGGTAATATTTAAAATAACAAATATGTATTACTACCCGTTCGCTCTAACTTTGCCGCTGGCGTAGAGGCGTATACCCGAATTGTTAATTAGACGCAGTAAATTGACAGTAGCTAATGTCACTTCCTCATAAAAAATACGCAACATTGTATGAAGAAGTGACATAAGTTGCTGTCAATTTACTTCGTCTTATTAAAAATTCGACTTTAGTATGGAGCCGAGCGACAAAGTTAGAGCGAACGAGCAGTATGTATATTCAGTCTCGCCATATTCAGTGTAAGTAACCCACACCCAAGTCGCAAGGAGTATAAACTGGATGCGGAAGAGACAGGACCGTGTTTTGTGGGAGAGGCCTTCGTCCACCCCCCTAAGTGAGGCTGCCAGTGTTAGCCGTAGGCAGTCCTGGGGTATTCTTCCAAGGGCTTACCCGGGGCTTCCAAAGGTAGGCTGTTAGGCAGGATACGTGAGGTAGTCGGTAGAAGTCCATGCATAGCGTCCATGAAGATTTTCCGTCACGTAAAAAAAGGCCTTCGTCCAGCAGTGAACTGTCATGCCATAGGCTGATTTGATTGAACCCACACCCACATTTCTTCACTTATATTTTGGTCTATGTAATAGATGTCAATGTTGAGTCTATGCCATAGTCATGTTGAAATGAACAAGGATAATTTTTGACCCTCCGCGGGCCCCCCACGGGCCTGGCTTGCGGGGTTTGTGGCAACTGTAGGATAGGAGACCCAAGGCTTGGTTCCAGCTCTTGCGACCTAAATGTAAACTAGATCAGATAGTTCGTTCATACAAATAAAGAGAAATGAAATAAAATAATCCTGGTCTTGAAAATTTTCAAGTCTTCCCATTAGGCCTTCAACGTGGCTCTACGAACTAAGACCACCATGTTAGCCAGGGCTAATGGCTTATAGTGCCTTCCAAAGTATGGAAACACTCGTGGGATTTTAGTATTTGTTTTTATAGCGGCAACAGAATTAAATCATCTGGTGAAAATTTCAGCTCTCTAGCTATCACGGTTCCTGAGATACAGCCTCGAGACGAACAGACAGACGGACAGCGAAGTCTCACGAATAGGGTCCCGTTTTCATCGTTTGGGTACGGAACTCTAGTAAGAACAGTACCTACAGAGATTGGTTTTGGGTAGAAGTTGAACTTGCTAGCACAACTGTCGTCACCACAGCGTTTAAAACAAAATTTTCACTTTGTGTGAAATGGAAGTGTCGTATTGTTTGTTCGAGAGTTTACAAACCCTTTGCGAAACTCGCAACACAAACAACCCCTCAGGTTTGCCCCACTATTGTATTTGTTTTTATAACTAGGATTTTACAATCGTTGCGTTGCTACGTTTTCTAATAAAATCTTTAGAAACAGCAGCAACGTTCAGACAATAAAATGGTACTTTTCTGTTTCTTTTTAAATAATGAAATTATAGAATTCCGACCAGGTTAAAAATCTGGAATAGACCAAGCGAATGTAGGTACCTAGTGAAAATCATAAAGTCTGTGGATCACTTCATGCTAGTAGATATGAGAGAATGACCAAAAAGTCGAGTAACCAGGTTATTAAAAAATAAAAAATATACCTATGAAAGGGAGAAGAGGTCGAACGGGTTTTTTAAAATATGGTCAAAGGTCCAACGGGTGCGTAGCCGTTTAGAGAGACAAGTCAGGAGCTAAGGCTTACATCGCCATCAATACACACTATTCTAGAATATTATATTAATTTCTGTGAATCAACAACCATCATGTGTCACCCGTTTAATATTCTCGCCATAATATGTACGGTATGAATATTCAAAGAACACGTATGAAGTATCTGTGCATAGCAAATACTGATATTTATTTATTTTGTATGACATTATGCATAGAGCTGTGCAAAGGGCACGCTATGATAACTCATGATGTATGTAATCTAGGTAATCTAGGCATTGACAAAGATGATATAATATTATTACAGAAAGGCAACTCCCTGTCCCCCACTGAGCATACTTCCCTACCCCCGCCGCAGCTGTTGGCGGGTATTGTATTGAGTTTCTCGATTTTTTTATTGTACTAAGGCGTCAGTGCATACAGCCTTCTTAATCGGAAGTGGTACCTTAACCTACGCAGCGGTATCAATAGCCTATGGACGTATTATTATAACACAAGGTTTTAGTGGAATTCTATACGCTCTTTTTTTTGTACTTCTGTATGAAAGACATACCGAACTCCTAACCTAGTTATTTAAGCGCCTCGGCATACCGGGGTATTCTAAACGCTCTACTCTTAGTTATGCCACCCAAGACGCTAATTATTTTCATCAAAGTATACGTTGTTAATGAACTCCAATATACCTTAAATCACCGTATAATTAACTTAACACAATAGAACCATTCCTTTCATTAACGAAGACAAAGGGAAAATATGAATGACGGTGTCCCAAGAAGCGTCAAATGGCTGTATGGACGTAATACCTTTGCCTCTTCTAATGGCAAATCGATGACGGCATGGCGATAATTATGTCCGCTCCTTCGAGTATATTAAATTTATCATCTTTTACAAGCATGAAGTATTTAATGTTGGTATTTTATTACAAACACTTGGGCGAGACTTTATTTGTACTTATTATAAACTAGCTGTTGCCCGCGACTTCGTACGCGTCAAAATTATGTTATAATGCCAATTTGATTGCTCTCTGCTTAGACCCTAGGATATGTAGCGTGATAATATATAGCCTATTTTAAGACCCTACCCCTAATGAATATTTGTGCAAAATTTGAATCAAATCTATTGAGTACTTTTCGAGATCCTTCCGGACAAAGCAAATCAAACAGACAAACAGACAAACCGACAAACATACAAAAATTTTTCTAACTGTATTTTCGGCTTTGGTATACTATGTTGAACACCCAGCGAGTATTTTTTTTTAAATATTTCCAATGTACAGTTTAACTTTTCTATCATTTTATTATATGTATAGACTAGCGGACGACACGCGGTCTCACCCGCGTAGTTCCTGTTCCCGTGGGAATACGGGAATAAAATATAGCCTATGTTCACCGCAAAGATTGTAGCTTCCCAACGGTGACCACCACCAGGATAACTTCGTAGCATAAAATTATACCATTATTAAAATTGGCCAAGTGCCCAAAAACGTATGGGAGCCGGGAGCCCCCATTTTTTTTCGTGTTTTTATTATTTGTTGCTATAGTGGCAATAGAAATACATCATCTGTGAAAATTTCAACGGTCTAGCTGTCTCCATTCATAAGGTAGGACCGATAGACAAACGGACAGCGAAATTTCAGTAATAGCGAGTCTTGTTTTTTACCTTTGGGTATGGAACCCTAAAAAAGGATATAGGTAAATGGAAACCAAATAAGTAATTAGAAAGTGCAAAACTGAAGGGCATTAAATGTTTAAAAGACAGACTTGTCCAAAGTTGTTAGCTAATTAGTTCACCATTTTTCATACAAAATTCAAGCAATTATGACATCACTGCCTCCTTTTTTGAGAAAACTTTTGTATATTTTGTCGGACTTGCAATGTGTTGGCAATTTTAGGACGAAAATAGGTCTCGTTTACCGACCGGTGCTAATGTTTCCTGCCCAAGCTGTACACCACGTTCATATCCTTTGGAGAATGGATCGCAATTCCTGCCTCATGCACTACTTATAGGCCACCCTTGAATGAATGTACCTACTGCTCGTTCGCTCTAACTTTGCCGCTCGGCTCCATACTAAAGTCGAATTTTTAATGAGACGAAGTAAATTGACAGCAACTAATGTCACTTCTTCATACAATGTTGCGTATTTTCGATGACGAAGAGGCATTAGCTACTGTCAATTTACTTCGTCTAATTAACAATTCGGGTATACGCCTCTACGCCAGCGGCAAAGTTAGAGCGAACGGGTAGTACCTCATGTGGTCCTGACAAGTTCTGCTTAGGTAAAGAAGGTGTTTCCACAGTTTAAATAGGACCTATTGTTTTAATATCGCCACGGCTTTTCATCAAACGGGCAACGTCATTTTAGCGACCTAAATATGTTTGAAGTTGTTGTTCAAGAAAAAAAAAGGTCCGTACGATAAGCACGATAAGCTGGACTAGTCCATTATTTTGTCCTCATAATATAGTAGTCAATTCTTAGAGATGACAGAATGGATGTACAGGGTATGACTTTATGGGTTTTTTTAAACGTGAGGGAAAATCCTTCATGGATGCCATGCCGGACTCCTACCGACTAAAAAACCTTACGTAACGCCCAACAAGCTACAGTTGGGAGCCCCGGGTAAGCCCTCGGAAGGATGTACCTACACCAGGAATGGCTTTATGGGTTAAAAAGAAACTACTGTATTATGTGTTAAATTTTACTTCAAAATCTACGAGGACCATTGTCGAAATTTGTCACTAAATACGTCTCAAAGTAACGTCAACATGAATTTAAATAAGGCAGAATCTGGCACATTAATTACTCCAAAACTTATTTGCCCTACTACCCTTTTAACGATGCTCGTTGCTCAGTCGTGTGAACTGCTGAGGACTGAGGAGTGCTCTAATAGGGTGCGAGAAACTTTTCCAATTATTTTATTAAGCCTTTTCACTAACCAATCAATCATTCTTTGAAAGGCATTGATTTGAACCAATTTCAGAGATTTAGAGCTGTTTTAGTACACCCGGCGTCTTTATTAGCTAACTCTTTAAAAAGTAATATTCCAGAAATTCGTTAAACTGGAAGAATTCAATCGACCAATTCATACCTATTCATTCCAGAAACGGTCTTGAAAATTCATTACAGTATACAGAAAATGTAAACGCTTGACTGAACTTCCATGTGCTCGGACTGCAGAGATTGTATTTTGTATGTAAGATCTGTCCTGGCTGTTGGAATTTTTTTTTGGTTTGAATTACAGATGGTTTTGGATCCTTTCAAACCCCGTCCTATCCTACCTTATCCATTTCCTTGTCCGTGAATCCCTTCCTACCCCATCCTGATCCGCTCCACTATCCGCCAAGCCAAGGTCGCCGTGCCGATGAGCTGCGTGGCTACGGGCGAGCGTAGTCTTAAGCGTGCCTAATTGCCCTGGGCCCGGGCGAACCCAGAACAAGGCTAGCCTTACCTGGACAAGCGGGGCTCTGTTCAGGTGGACCAATTTAATTCCCTAGCTTCTCGTGGGAACGCTATGGTAGTGAAATTTAAAACCAAAAACGGCGGCGATGTGGTTCGCCACCCATCACGTCTCGTTTCCCATCGAGGCGAAAAGTGGACTAGGGTGTGAAAGGAGGGAATGAAAGATAAAATTGAGGAGGTATGTAAGATGATGCAAGAGAGGCATCTTGATATTTTGTGTGTGAATGAGACAAAGCGGAAAGGATGTGACACCACGACACACGGAGCCTACACGGCCTATTGGTCAGGTGTAGCCACAACCAGCACAGCATGCCAGGGGGTCGGTGTACTACTTTCCGCGAGAATGAATGAGTGTGTGACAGAGTATGAATGTGTGAGCCCAAGACTCCTTTGGCTAAGACTGAAGGTTGGACTTACCCGCATCTTTGTTTTGGGAGTGTATGCTCCGCAGGATGCGCGGTGGCACCGGTCTTCAAAAGACCAAAGCGAGAGGCAGGCATTTTGGGAGAGTATGAGTGATATTCTGGATAAATGTAAACGAAACGAGAGAATAGTGATGTTAGGTGATTTTAATGGTTGGGTGGGAGTGAAGCGCGATGGATACGAAAGTGTATTAGGAAAGTTTGGTGATGAACGAGTGAATGTAAATGGAGAAAGCTTGCTAGAAGTATGTTTGGAAAGGAATCTTGTGGTAACTAATACCATATTCAACCACAAGGATATCCACTTGTATACAAGAGAGGAGAGAGATCAGAGAAGCATGATTGACTTTGTGATAGTAGACGCAAGACTGAGAAAGAAAGTGCTAGACACTCGGGCGTACCGTGGCACCGGGATCGACACAGATCACTTCTTGGTAATTAGCCGGGTAAGGGGTCTGTTTCAGCGGTGGCGACATCGTGTGCATGAACCCGTTAGTGTACTAGAGCGAATAAAAGTTGAGAATTTACAAGAGTTAGGCATAAAAGAGGCATTTGTGAGTAAACTGAGTGAAAAATTTGAAAACCTAGATGAAATATGTGAGATTGAAGAATTATGGAAGCCGTTTAAGGAAGGACTTGTGGAAGTTGCGATTGAAGTGTGTGGGGTTAGCAAAAGACGACAAGGATGTATGGCAAAGGGAATGAGTGCGGAAGTTCTTAATGCGTTGACTGGCAAGAAGAAAGCATGGTTGGACTGGTTGGCTACAAAGGCCAATCAAAGAATGCAAAAGGCAACGGATGAGGATGTAAAAATGGCAAAGGATGAATATAAAAAGTATAAACGTGTTGCAAAAGAGACGATGATGAGAAAGAAAGAGAATGATAGAGAAAAATTTGATAAAAGGTTATCTGAAGACTTCCAACGGAATATTAAATTTTTTTGGAAGTCCATAAGAACAGTGAGGAGTCAACAAACAATGTCGCCGCTCAATCACATCAGAAACCAGGATGGAAGTTTTGTAAGAGGAGAAGAATGTGTGCTAAAGAGATGGAAGGAATATTTTGAGAGTTTATTCGAAAAAGAAGATATACAAGGCGATACGCGTGTTTTAGAACTGAATGAATTTGGCGATGAAAGCGAGTTAAGTATGGGAGAAATAGTGGAAGCGTTGAATTGTATGAAAGTAGGAAAGACTGCTGGAATAGATCGGATTTCTGTCGAAATGCTGAAAGCTGGACGTGGCGTGGTAGCTTGCCAGCTGTACCGCCTTTTTAACTTTTGTTGGCGAAGTGGCAGAGTACCAGCAGAATGGTGTAAAGCTGTCATTGTGCCGCTTTACAAAGGAAAAGGGTCGCAGCAAGAGTGCAAAAACTACCGCGGCATAAGCTTGCTCAGCATCGTTGGCAAATTGTATGCAAAAGTGTTGATAAAAAGAGTGATGAATGAAACTGAAGGAAAAATGTGGGATGTGCAAGCAGGATTTATGAAAGGAAGGGGATGTACGGATCAGGTCTTTTCCTTACGATGCGTAGCTGAGAAAGTTTTGGCTAAAAGTCAAAAGGTCTATTGCATATTCGTGGACTTGGAAAAGGCCTATGACAGAGTGGTGAGGAATGAACTGTGGTCAATATTGTCCATGTATGGAGTGAACAGCAACTTGATACGGGCACTGAGGTCTCTTTATGAGGGTTCTAGTGCTTGTGTCAGGATCAACGGGGCCTGCACGGACTTCTTTCACATTGAAAAGGGTGTGAGACAGGGCTGTGTAGCGTCTCCGTGGCTGTTTAATCTATACATGGATAGTTGTCTGAAAGAACTGCAAGAGAGTATGTATGGCTTAAAAATGAATGAACTGACCGTCAAATGCCTCCTATACGCTGATGATCAGGTGATATTAGCATCATCAGCGGAGGAATTGCAGCTGATGGTTAATAGTATGAATGAGGCTCTAAAAAGTAGAGGAATGAAAGTTAATGTAAACAAGACGAAAGTTATGGTTTTTGAAAGAGAAGAAAGTATGACGAATTGCTCAATCTTCATTGAAGGGCAAAGAGTGGAACAGGTGAAAGAATTTGTATACTTGGGTTCCAAATTTGTAAGGGATGGAAAGTGTGACCAGGATATTGAGCGAAGAGTTTTGGCAGGAAATCAAGTGAATGGGGCTATGTACACCTTTATGAGCAGTCAAAATGTGTCTGAGAAGGCCAAGTTGGCTGTACATAGGGGAGTGCTCATCCCTACACTTATGTATGGTAGTGAAAGTTGGGTGTGGCAGAAGAAGCATGAAAGCAAAATTAATGCAGTGGAAATGAGAAGTCTGCGAAGTATAGCTGGAGTGACTTTAATGGACAAAAGAAGAAATAGCGTGATAAGGGAAAAATGTGGTATAACAGAAGATGTAGTGACTAAGATCGAAAAAGGGATGCTTAGATGGTTTGGACACGTGGAGAGAATGGATGAGAATAGACTGACAAAGCAGATTTATGAGGCGAGAATGAATGGGCAAACTGGTAGGGGTAAACCTCGGCGTACGCATGCCGATCAAATCAGAGACGTTCTGGAAAAAGGCAAGGTCAAGAGTACCCTTAACCGGCGAGCGTGTATGAAAACAGTTATGAAAGTAGAAGAAGCGAAAGTTGTATGTCAGGATCGTAGCAAGTGGAAAGCCATAGTCTCTGCTTACCCCGATGGGAGACAAGCGTGATTATATGTATGAACTTCCATTTCCGGACTAATCTACAGCTTGAATACAGGCCACTAGTTTAATTACTACTTTTAGCCCCTCTCTATAAAATAGATTGCAGAGGGGCTTATGGCGAGAGTTGTGTCAGTAGTCTGTGACTCTGTTGCATTAAACTACGTCACTAGGTCACGTGGATCATTTGTTCAAAGTTTGAAATAAAACAAAAATGACAACGTCAATCGGAGTGAACTTTCACTTTCACAGAGAGGCAGTTGGGTGAGAACGTCTCACGGCTTCTTGTTTATTCTGTGGGACATCCTTATGAGGGCCTTTTTTTTAACGTGAGTGAAAATCCTTCATGGATGCTATGACTCTAACCGACTAAACCCATTATAAGTGAATGGTTAACACCCCGACTCAGAGTACCCCGACTCGATTTTTTTTTTGTTTTGTAGTTTGCCTTCCACTCACTTAAGAATAATATTTTCGGTAGTTAGACTTGACTATACTTTATTAAAAAAACGGGTGGAATTGGGAACATAAATAATCGTCTTTAGCATTAGGTATTTCAAACGTAGTCAACATGTCCAATATCTTAAATGAACATTTTATTAATCGTCCATTAGTTCAAATAATTATAGTTTATTCGAAATTATGTGAATTACCGAGTAGTCGAGTCGACCAATATGCGTAATGAACATCGGTGAATGTTCCCACGGGAAGCGGGAACGCGGGCGAAACCGCGAGCATCATCTAGTACAACATATAATTATCTCTGTTACAGTGCAAATATCAATCTTACAACCACAAATTAATGAAATTTGATATGGTAAGTTTGCCGTATGCAAATATGACATATATTGGATATTCAGCTCCTGACATTATGTTAAATACTTATAAAGTTAAATTGCCATTAAATACCTACCATTCAAGCAATTTCAATTAAATATTTAGGTATAGTAATTAAAGTACAGTTGCTTGAAATAGGTAATTCCGTTTCGTAATTTGTAAAATTAATAGCTGGGTTATATGAGTATGTCTTTGCACCTTATATGGTCACACACGTCTTTACCCTAGACCCTAGTGCCATAGTAGAATTAAACTCTGCTAGTGCGTCCCGAATCTGTCTAACTATAAGACGGTAGACTTACCTATCTGTGCCACGGTCCCATAAAAAATAAATCAGCGTATAACAGTCCATTACAAAACAAAAGAAGATCTGACGCTTCCGCATCGCAACCATTCCCTTTCTTCCACTCAAGTACTACTTGCCTGTTCCATCGACCAGCATTCATCGCGGTCAATTTAAGAAATACTAATTGTATAGAAACAACTAAACTACAATCAATCAATCAACAGAATAGTCACGACTTCGATAAACAGACAATTGAGGGATAAAGCTTTAGGATAAGTTAAAACAACCTCTTTTGAAATCAATTTAAATTCAGGATAGCAAATGTGTTGCAACAGACACTATTTGTATTTCTATTCTTTAGCTATAAAGATTCAATACATCTGGGCGCTTGTCCAATTCTCGTGCAGTATCGAGCTCACAAACAGCAATTCCATTCGTGGAAGTGAAGGGACTTTACATACAATTGTGCATCAATTGCTGCAAGATATTTACAGAGCACGCGCCTCTGCGTCTGGCGAGGCAAAAACGCACCTCAGTACAAACAAAATCCGACTGTCTGCGACCAAAGAAACCTGATCGACAATCACGACTAATTTTACTCAATCAACGGACCAAAGCCCTTGGCTGTAACATGATTACCATTCATTAAACTGACCGGAGCTTTATAACTTGATATCTACTTGATGGCAACTGCAGATAAAAAGGTTTTAATGGACGACACAAGTGTGTGTCCCGTCATCGACCGTTGATAATAAAACTGTTACTTGAACAAAAACAGTTTAATTGGTACAAAGTCGAGGCCATAAAGCGTGCATGCACTAATTATGAATTGCACTTGAATATTACTTGCGCTGCATGGTGCGGTATTCACAAGCACACTGTGTTTGATTGGGCGAAAATTTGTTCGCGAATGCACTCTCGAAATAGGGCAATCCACCCGCAGAGACAATTGAAATAAAACGCCAGCACTGAACTCGTGACTGAAAAGCTGCAAGAGACATCGTCGACGTGCTAAAGTAGTTCTTATTTTAGTTTCGCAAGGGTCATTTTAGTACTGTTGTTCGATACGATGATGTCATTATAGTTCTCAGGTCAAGCGCCAACTCTGTACCGCAGGTTTTTCTTTTTGTTTGCATTGTGAAGAGTTTTATTTTAAATCTGTAGCTCTAACGAACCCAGCTCTTGTTGCATGCGGGTCGAGCGTGCAGCTGTCTTGCTTACGTAGTACTGGTAATCATTATTATCACTACTTTCTTACGATACGCTGTTGTCCTCTTTTGTCTTTATCTTAGTATCTGAGCAAAGAAACCGCCTGCTATATTCACTTTTTGTGGCATGAGACAATCGCTGGTGTTCAGTGGCCGCGACTAAAGCTCGGTGTGACAAGTGTCGATGTCTTGTGTCATTGTGGCTGCCTCCGGTCAGACATATGCGGCGAGTTAGTGCAAAATCTACTGAAAAACAGGTCTACCTATGACTGCCTATACCGGTGGTAGTGGCCGATAGACCGCTTGCGGAAGCCGTTGCGCTCAGATTGTGATGCTCAGGAGTAAAGTTGTTAGCATCGAGTGCACGCAGCAGGAAAGTGTTTGGAGACATGTACAAACACATATCAAGCCGGTATAGTGCACATGGGTGCGGCTCGTGCGGCCGCGGTCCTCGCATTGTGTTCTTATGCCGCATACATTAGCGTGCATTCTCACGAAAGGAACCCGTTCTTTGGCCCGCCGCGTTCCTATCTTGTTGTTCCTTTATAAATCTGCGTGCCTCGTATCGCTTAGTTAACTTTTTTGCACACAGTCTGACGCTCAAAAACCTCAACTCGTCTCTTGTATTGAACATACCGCCTTCAGTTGCCATGCGCGTGTTAAATTGTTGGATAAACTTTGAGCAATTGAAGAGAAATGTTAGTAATGACTGTTTTGTTGGACTCTATAATAGAAAGTGTCCACATATAGGTTAATATTTATCGTTTCATTGTGGAAGTGAGTGCACAATGCATACACGGTACAGCGAGCGCACCACAATAAAACAAACACTCCAAATTTGGCACCAATGCATTCGTGCTAATTGTACTGCAATCGCATCGTGTGCGAGAGCGTTAAGTTTACAACGTGTAAAGTTTAGCGAAGTGGCATGTTGTTCTCGAAATAATTTAATGTGTTCGGTGCGGAGGCGACGTTCTATGCAGGGTAACGACACAGAGCTAATTTCGCATGCGGCACTGTGCCGCTTTTGTCGGCCCTTGCCGTCTCGAACGCATATAATTCTTAGTACTTTAGAATTTAGATGGAATGGCGGGCTCGCCAAACAGTCTGCGTTGTTTCTGCACTCTTGCTTGTTGGCAAGTGAATTATAATGTTCAATTTAATGATTGATTTGTAAGCTCTTTTGAACATTAAATAATGTAATCCTTTTTATTTTTGTTACAGGTAAGCGAGGAATAATACCTAGGTGTGGCAAAGTAATGGTTTGGAATTTTGCAATATAAATTAACTTTAATAGCGTTTAGGATTAATGCGGCCTCCGAATGTGATTTTTGGAAATGCCAAAGGAAAGACGCTAGAATTATTGTATGTCGTTTCAAAATCCGTCTCCGTGATCTGCAGGCGCGTTAAATCGTTGGTTCCAACTGCCGAAAGACAGGTCCATGTTGTATAACATATACATATAGGAATAAAAACATAGGTACCTGAGCCCAAACAGGATATTTAATTAAACAAATTAAGAGGAGGTAATGAAGGGTTGTGTGGGTACTCCAGGGGGTTACAGCAGTGTGACGTGAATACAATCCTTATTGAGGCCGGTTCCACCGCGAGCTGAGTGGGCCCATTAATGTCTCAGGCCATATTAACAACCAGTTTCCTCCGCGAGCTGAGCAGGCTTAATTCTGAATCGCGCCATACCTCAGTGGCGCGGTAGCGGTTTAACAATTATGCAGTTTACATTAATGAGCCCGCTGAGCTCGAGTGAAAACCGGGCGTTGCTGTGGCGGTTGCGAAAAAACAAGTATGCAGTTTACAGTAATGAGCCCGCTAAGCTGGCGGTAGAAACCGACCTTTATTAGGTCCATTGTGGGCGAATATCAGCGTCCATGGCACTCCAGGGGTTAATTAAGATCCTTTGTGGAAGGCGAGTGTCTGGTCTCAAAATTTGCGAGGCGGGTACTTGAAGATTTATTAGAGAAAATGATCATTTATAGATTTGAACGATTGAGTGTTAATGAGTGTATTAGATAATATTATTATTGTTTATTGAAATTTGAATTTAAAGATTATCATCATGTCAAATATGATCATCAGGGCGACAATTCTAGAATGCGTAGACGAAAATTTTTGAAGAAATGAAATCGGAGAGGCTAAACATGAATCACGAGATATTTCAATTCAATATTTAAACTTTCGTCTTCACTTTTAAATTGTGCCTAGAGGTGTAAAATTAGGCATGACAAAATTAATTAAGTTTTCATTACAGAATTTTAAATTAAATAGAAAAATCGGAGTCTTTCTGTCTTCATTAAATAATTTGAAATTATTGTATATTTCGACGTTCTTCCGTGTGAGTAGTAGGTAGAGTAGTAAGTAATAACAAATGTCTAAAATTCTGGCGGCATATTACCTGAGGCACTTTATTGAAAATTGTCTACACACCCGCCCCCGCCATTCCCGCGCTACAGCTGTCATTATAGTTGGTGGGTGTCGTGAGGGAACATTTGCTTAGCCGTATTGGTCACACGCACACATTCAAGCTCTGTACGATGACAGAATTGAAAACGAATCATTTGTATGGAGTTTCCGCCTGGTATAGCTTAAATTGGTGCTACGAATATCGTAGCAGGTCACGAGCAAGCCTTGTGGTACAGTTAGTATTTCACATCTTTCCCTTTGAACAGAACTCAAAAAAGTATTTTTCAAAGCAATATACGAGGTCATAGTCCAAGTAAATGTCAAACTTCACTCAAGGTTAAAAAAAGTTTAGATATTTTCACTCATATCTTTTAAGTGCTTACTTAATGAAAATACTTAGAACATGAGTACTTAATTCAATTAAGTAGCTAGAGGGTTTCTTAATCAGCTTAGCACGCCCTAAGTATCTACTTATTAAAAATGCTCTTAGCGTTGAATATTATGGCTAATATTATTTGACTGCCTCTGTGGCGTAGCGCAGAGGTAGAGTTGGTAGAGTTGAGGTCTGGGGCTCGAATTCCAGGCTGGACGAAATGTTTATGACTGTGATCTACAAATCTTTGTCTCGGAGTTTAAATGTTTTTATCTAGAAAAGCATTCGGCCGTCACTATGAAATTTATACTTAAAATTTAAAAAATGGATTCATAATTTCAGACACACATAATATTAATCGCCGTCCCCGGAGAATAAAATGATAACTGCAAAAACACAACTTTTCAGGAAAAATAAAAAACATGTTTTCAACGATTACTCCGGAAATACTGGACATAGATGAGTGATTGTTAGGTTTTTAAAAACATATTTTTTTCTTCATTTGAATCGTTTTAGTCAAATTTGTGTAACATCTGTCAAAATTAAGATATTTAAAGAATAAACAGTTAGTGTAAATTAATCATCTTAAAAGTTGTATAATGTCAATTATCATTTTATTCTCCGTTCAGCGTGATCAGAAAGAAATATCATACTCGTTACTTATCATTTTCTTCTACGAGTTTTTGGGATGGGAGTGATGATGATAATACTTTAATATCATCTTATTCTCATAAATGGTGCAAAACTTTTTTTGTATAAAGGATATAAATTTAGTTTTACAATAAAACTCATTACGATAACGTCAATATTAGCTTTGTTCAAAAGTTTCAAAATAAAGTTTCAAAACACAACATCCTAGCAATAATTCTAAAATTAACAGACTAGGTCCTCATTATCGATCGATAAATTACTAAAAACTCTGATCCTTATCAATATTAATAAAAACAATAAAAGCCTTCATATCAATTTGCTATTAATGTAAGTTAATTATAAAATTAACAGACTAGGTCCTTTTTATTGGCCGATAAACTAATAAAAACTCTTATTCATAGCAAAATCTTTCAAAATAACAAAGAGAAGCAACGATATTCTCATAATTTATCTACTATCTATTGGCCTGAAATTAAATTCAAGACGTCAGGCGGGAGCTTCAATCTCTAGATATCCATAAGTCGAGTGAGTGGGCCAGACGGCATTCTCGCGGTGGTTCTTAAGCGGTGTGGTCCGGTGTTGTGTCCGGTATTTACACACCTTTTCATGCTTTCATACTCCATGAATCAAGCCTCGGCGTCGTCGAAGGTCGCGCACGTGCATCCTGTGCCCAAGAAGGGTGACAGGACCGACTCGGCCAATTATAGGCCTATAGCCGTCACCTCCCTATTATCTAAGGTTATGGAGCGTGTAATTCATACACAGCTCCTGAGGTACCTTGAGTACGGTTTCCGTCACGGTTGCTCGACGGGCGATCTTCTCGTGTACCTCACACACCGCTGGATGGCGGCTATCGAGAGTAAGGGCGAGGCTCTAGCAGTGAGCCTCGACATCTTGAAAGCCTTTGACCGGGTCTGGCACCGTGGTCTTCTTACGAAATTGCCCTCCTATGGACGGCCCGAGAATTTATGCGAATGGGTGTCCAGCTTTTTGGCCGGTAGAAGCATCAGGGCCATCGTTGACGGCAGCTGTTCTGACTGCATGGTCATAAACGCTGGAGTACCACAAGGCTCAGTGTTGTCCCCTACTTTGTTTCTGCTGCATATCAATGACATGTTGTCTATTGACGGCATTCATTGTTATGCGGACGACAGTACGGGTGACACTTATTACACGGGCCGTCCCGGTATCCCTCGGGTTGCAGTGGAAGAAAGTCGTGAAGAACTTGTGTCTGAAGTGGAGGCTACTCTCAGAGTGTTCGATTGAGGTGGACAAGATCTTGTCCAATTCAACCCTACCAAGACACAAAATTGTGTATTCACCGCAAAAAAAAACCATTTGCTGTGGCGGCGCAATATCAGGGCACATCTCACACCATCTCTGAAAGTAACGGGATCCTTGCTGTTGACATCTCCAGTGACGTGCAGTTCTGCAGTCACTTGGAGGGCAAGGCCAAGCTGGCGTCCAAGAAGTGCGGAGTGCTCAGCAGGGTACGGTGGTACTTTACTGCGGCGCAAGCACTGCTTCTCTATAAGTCGCAAGTGCGTCCGCATATGGAGTACTGCTGTAACCTTTGGGCGGGGGCACCTGAATACCAGCTTTGTCCATTTGTCGCGGTGCAAAGGCGAGATATGACAGTTGTGAACGATCCCATACTTGCGGGTGGTGTGGAACCTCTTAGTGACAGGAGAGACTTTGCCTCTTTGTGTGTGTTCTACCGCCTGTACAACGGTTTGTGCTCTGAAGAATTGTTTGATATGATGCCTTTTTTTTTTTTTTTTTTTTTTTTTTTAACGTGAGGGAAAATCCTCGTAGGATGCTATGCCGGACTCTTACCGACTAAAAACCTCACGTAACGCCCAACAGCCTATGGTTGAGAGCCCCGGGTAAGCCCTCAGGAAGGATGTCCCGTGACTCCCAACAGACCTACGGCCGCCAATGCGGCCTCGCCCAGGGGGTGGTTCGGGTGCAATCCCGCGTCTATGGGGGGTTTCGGGTGTGACCCCGCTTCTAAGGGGGGGGCGTGCGTGAGTTGCTCACGTCACGCTGCCGTCATGGGCCTGCTTCTGTAAGGACGGTGAGCGGCCCTCTCACCGTCGTCAGACCCCCGGTCATGGAGGCCGATAGTCCTCGGCGAAGACACGTCGGCGGCGCCCAGGGCGCCGACTGCGGAACTCGGGTGGGAGAGTTCTCTCCCGCACCCGGCCCGCCGCCTCCTTCACGAGCATGACCTGCTCACAGAAAGAGGCGGCGCAGTCCCACTTACTCCCGCTGGAGAGCATGGCTCGCACCATGGCCTCAGGCGAGAGAGTGTCCACGCCCAGACCCACTACGAGGACCTGTCGCTGTTGTGCCCACGCCGTGCACTCCACCAGCGTGTGGAGCGCCGTGTCATCGCTGCGGTCCTCGCAGTGCTGACACTCGGCCGTGGTTTCCCGGTGTTTTCGCCACAGATACCTACCGAAGCTACCGTGCCCGGCAAGCATCTGTGTCAACCGGTAGGAGAGAGCACCGTGTCTTCTCTCCAGCCACTCGTCCATGACCGGTCTGACGGCCGCGATTGTGGCGAATCCCCCCTTTGGTTGCTCAAGTCGCATCTTCCATGTCTCCAGGGTTTCCTGGTGGAGCAGGGTCCGCTGGGCCTCGATTTCTCGAGACGCAGGCCTTTGGCCCCGCTCCAGCGCCTCCTTGCGCCATCTGAATAGTGACGCAAGGGCTCTCGCTTCCAGGTCCCATGGAGGGGTCCCGGCTAGGAGACATGCCGCCTCACCGGAGATCGTGCGGTATCCTCTTATCACCCTGACGGCCATCACTCTCTGCGGGCTCATCAGTCTAGCCTCATTGCTGGCCGTCAGGGTCTCCGCCCATACGGGAGCCCCGTACAGGGCCATGCTTCGCACGATCCCCAGGTACAGCCTCCTGTAGGGAGCGTTGGGTCCCCTGATGTTGGGCATCAGCCGCGCGAGTGCGGCCGATGCTCCCCTCAGTTTTGGGACCAAACTTCGGAAATGATGTCCGAAGTTCCACCGGCCATCGAGTACGAGCCCCAGATACTTCATCGAGGGCTCGATGCCGATGCTGACGCCCCCCACCTGTAGGCTGGATCCCGCAGGTGGCCCCATCCGAGGTCCGTGGAAGCACAGAGCCTCGGATTTGTGAAGGGCGACCTCAAGACCCAGCCGCCGAATCCGACCCACGACCTGAGCAACCCCTGCCGTGGCCTTAAGTGCTGCGGCACGGTGCGTTGCTCCCCGCGCCGTAACGAGGGTGTCGTCGGCGTAACATGTTACGCCGACCCCTCTGAGCAACGGACCACGCAGCACCCCAATGATGCCTACGGCTACATTCCATCATCGCACCGCTCGCCACAGACAGGGTGTTCATCCTTACACGTTGCGTCCTGAGCGCTCGAGCACGGTGAGATCCGATAGAGGCTAACTTCCGCGTACGCTTAGGTTGTGGAATGATCTCCTTGTCTCGGTTTTCCCAAACGTCTATAGTATGGGGTTCTTCTAAAGGGGACTTAGAAGGTTTTTTACAGGGTCGACAGCGCGATTGTGGCACCTCTGGTGCGGTCACTATAGGCTGCGGTGACCACCGGTACATCTGGTGAGGCCGTATGTTTGTCTGCCACTTTAGTTGTGATAAAGAAAACGTTATTCTTGTATCTCAAAATTTATGGATTTGACTGTGAGACATTTACTTCCATGATTTGAGTCCATAATATCTTTTGCCTCCCATCATCTTTTATCCAGTTCTTACATACATACATACATAATGGTCACGCCTTTATCCCCGAAGAGGTAGGCAGAGGCATATTATATGCCCACATTTCACCTTTGTATAATTTGTCCCACGTAATAGGTGGTGAGCCGTATCCAGTTCTTATTGTCTATTAATGCCTTCATATTATAAAACTCTGTTTGCATCATCTGTTTAACGTCATATTTATTTCCATGCACCTTCGCGTTCATAATGATTGTGTACCTCTGATCAGGAATGTTTACTTTATGTTTTAACTATGTGTTATGGATCCGAACTTCATAAGTCGTTTGATTTAATGCCTTTATACGAAGCGAGTGGACGGTTTTGAACGAGAATAAAATGATAACATGCATTTGTCATATTAAGTTGAATGTTTTTTTACGAGAATATAATTATATTACTATTTGTCATAATAACAAGTGAGGATACGTTTTGATAATATTATATTATCCATTTATTCCCGTTCTTTTAGGCCTGTCTTAAATCTTCGAATACTATTGTAATTTTTTGTAACTCTGTAAATAACTGTAAAAAAATTCCAAAAAAAATTAAGTAGATGTAATGATACTCAAAGATCTCAAAAATGACATAACATTAAAATCAAGATACTGGCAGTTATCATTTTATTCCCCGGGGACGGCGATTTGATATACTTACCTACTATTGGAGTATGTATTGCCCCGTGTGGCGACGGAATCCCGTGTTGCGACAGGTAAGAGTACAAAATGTCGTCACCCCAATACATCTCGAGGGTGTCATAAGAGACGACCAAGAGAACACTTTCGCAAAAAGATCCATTGCGTACAGAAGGAAAACTTGAAATGAAACCTGGTTGTCAGTAAAATGACAATCGCTAAGCCAAGATGACGAAGAGAGGCCATATGGGCGGCTTGAAAAATTTCAACCGCGGGTCACGTCGACCTGCGCCTGTCCATTTCATCACGGTAATAGGCTCACCACCTATTACGTGGGACATAAAACTATAAGGTGAAATGTGAGCGTATACTATGCCTCTGCCAACCCCTGGATAACGGCGTGACTATATATGTATGTATGTATTGACAGAGGGAAAAGTCTCCGTATGGCGCCTCCTCCCCCGATAAATAGATTGCGTTGCTCTATGTTCTTGGCAGGCGGATGGTCGACAAAGTGATCCTATTTTGTTCTCTTATTTCCCTTTGAGGTACGGAAGCCTAAATAAAGCCTTACATTAGTTAGCATTTTTTTTAACGTTAGGGAAACGTCCTTGGGTGGTTTCGGGTGTGATCCCGCTTCTAACTGGGGCGTGCGTGAATCTCTCACGTCACACTGCCGTCATGGGCCTGCTTCTGTAAGGACGGTAAGCAACCCTCTCACCGTTCTCAGGCCCTCGGTCATGGAGGCCGATAGTCTTCTGCGAAGACACGTCGGCGGCGCCCAAGACACGTCGGCGGCGCCCAAGCCGCCGACTGCGGAACTCGGGTGGGAGAGTTCTCTCCCGCTCCAGCCCGCCGCCTCTTTCATGAGCATGACCTGCTCGCAGAAAGAGGCGGCGCACTTCCACTTACTCCCGCTGAAGATCATGGCTCATACCATGGTCTCGAGCTAGAGGATCACATTATTTAGCATACGAATAAACTTATGCCTATCATTATTCATAACAATTTAGTCTATTTATGTATTCAGGCAGTGACTGACTGTAATTCATGCCACATTCTGAATTCTGCTACAATTTCGCTCGTGACACGGGCATATCTAATTAGTGTAATTGAGACATTACTAATAATGTAAATGTGCCTTAGTAGAAGGGGTTAATTTGCAAGCCAATCAAGGATATTGAAATTCGTGTTACTTATTTAATTTGCTGATAATACTTTTAAGTATTTTTGTGTATTTATTATCTTATATCCCGTTTACAGTAACAAACATTACCAAGAGCGAACGTTTGTAGCACTAGAAGCGCTCTCTGACCTCCTCACTCCCGCTGTCGACCCTTCAAAAACCTACTAAGACCCTTTCGAAGACGTCCTTTTGAAGAACTCATTCCTACCCCTACCCACTCTTCAGAGTATTACGGTTCCATTAAAGGACAACCTGGACATCCTCGGTATAGACGTCCGGCGTGAGCTCAATCACAAAAACTACATAGAGCGTTGTTTTGGGCTGGCCTCGCGGAAACTAGGAGTCCTAAATAAGGTGAGACGGTACTTCACGTCACATCAGATATGTTTACTGTACAAGACGCAGATTCGCCCCTGCGTCGAATACTCGGGATGACTCCGCGAGGTACCTACTTACTAGACGCGCTTGACGCTATGCAGAGACGTGCTATCCGAATAATTGGTTGTCCTGAGGTGACGGGAGACCTCGAACCGTTGGCGCAGCGAAGAACCATAGCGTCCTTGGCTGCCTTCTACCGAATCTCTTCGGCCATCTATGAAACCGTAGTTTCGTAACTGGTTTCGATGGAGGAATTATTCTTCCCTGTACGTAACTAGTTTCGATGGAAGAACTTTTCTTCTTTATGTATAACGGCGAATGTTCTGAAGAGCTCTTCAACCTGATCCCACCCTCTCCTTTCCGATCCCGAACAACGCGTACCGGGCAGAGATGCCACTCATACACAGTGGAGAGAATCTTCGCCAGAACTGAGCGTTTCAAAAGATCGTTCCTCTGTCGAACTATAAAAACCTGGAACGACCTGCCCGCACACGTGTTTCCCTCAACCCAATCCCGGGTTCTTCAAGAGGACCGTGAAGAGGCACATCACAAGGCCGCCAACTTGAGGACCACTGTCGAGAAGTGGCCCCCAATCGCTAGATGCGCCACGGCTTTCCATCAGGCTGGCGGCGACGTCAATTTGGCGATCTAAATATAAAGAAAAAAAAACCCCATACTGTAGAAATTTGGGAAAACCGTCAATTTCATTGGCGCTTATTTTCCTTTAAAACCTCAGTGTAACTTAGAACCTTATCTTACTGTAGAATTTCATATAACGCGTCATCCTGAGCACACATTCTTATTACATTCACTTTTATGTCTAACGATGCCAATTTTGTTCGCGACAGTACCTACATTTATTATTTCAGTCTTGATATTTATAAAGAAAATTTCTAGTACAGCTGTAAGAGACACTTTCTTTGCATATTCTTGTCTAGTTATATCTATATAAGTACATTCGTATACAGCTGTGTTTTGAAAGAGTTTGTTTAAAACTTTAGAGTAAATTTGAAGCCGTGGACTTTTTTCCCGCACATCAATAGCAAAGAATAGGTATACTATTGCAGTTGATTGACGCCCAGATTTACTCCAAAGAATTCCGCAACCTTTTAAAGGTCGCCAGTGCACTGTTGGCGTCTTTAATAACTTGCAGTAGGTCATTAGCATAATGAAATTTAGTAGGTTCCTACTAGAAAATTAAATCTAGCGACAAACCGGTCAATCTGGTCATCTAGGAGTTCTAATAAAATGATAGCATCTGTGCAACGCGTACACGATAAGTTGAGACACGCTTGGGAATAATTTCTTCCCTAGCATGCCCCAACTTATCGCGTAAGGGTAGTGTCTATTGCAGTTTAACTTTACATTACATTTTTGTAGTTGTATTACTGTCAGATAAACTTAGTAAACTTAGGTGGAATTCTCTTAATGGCTGTTGTTTATAGCTATTAAACTTAAATGTTTATTCGTGTTTATTTTATTCATTTACTAGTTAATGCCGTGGTGAAGTTGGTCTATACTCGTTAACTACAGTGGACTAACCAGCGGTAAATTACAGCAAAGTAATGAAGGTGCCATGTCATCTATAATAGTATAAAGTATGCCAAATTATGCAAAAAGTTTCAGTAGTTAAAGCGTGAAGCAGAATAAACATCTTTACAAGCTTTCACATTTATTATTAGATTACTAGGGTTTCTTTATAAGTTTTAATACTTTCGATGTTTAATGTCAGGGTTCATCTACTATATTATAAAATAAAAACCGGCCAAGTGCGAGTTGGACTCGCCCATGAAGGGTTTCGTAGCAGCAAGTAACATAATATAAAAGTTCGTTGTAACTTTGATTGATGTTTTAACACGTTCGCAGTGGTAGTGATTTTTCTAACCGAAAATTGCGGTTTAGACGTATTAAAAAAAACTACCAGCTCTATCTAGTTCAAACCAATTTTCGTTGGTAGTTTTTATGGCAATGTACATTCTATATTTTTTTTAGATTGATCATTTTCTTAGTTTAGAAGTTAGAGGGGGGGGGGGGGGACACATTTTTCCACCTTGGAAGTGTCTCTTGCGCAAACTATTCATTTTAGAAAACAATGATGTTAGGAACCTAAATAACATTTTTGAAGACCTATCTATATGTAGATACCCTGCAAGTATGGGTTTGATGAAAAAAAAAATTTGAGTTTCAGTTCTGAGTATGGCGACCCCCAAAATTTACTACTTTTTTTCTAGTTTTATATAAAATCATAGAATACAAAAGAATCAAATACAATGTCAAAAATAAACTTAGCCTATTAGTCAATCAACCCACCCCTAACCGTTCCCGGTGCAAAGGTGCCCATAACACTAGCCGCATTACCACGTTGAATGGCTATAGCCAGCCTTTGCACCAGGAACGACTTGGCGCGGGAGTCACCCGTTTTCTCCCCAATCCTTTGCCCCAACTGTCCTATAACTTGTTTTGCCTCGTAGCCCCAGCAACCCATTGTCTCCACGGCGATGGGTACGAACAAATAACGTGGCTCCATTGCAGCGTATTTCTGCTTCTTCTTCTCGGCTGCATCCTCCGCGGCCGCCGATGGTGAATGAACGGTGCGACCCAAATGGTCGCATCCCACACCAGACACCTGCCATTCATCCATGGAACCAAGGTCATCCCGTCCGGCCTCTTTCCATCAGATCTACATAGACCCGGTGGTTCGAGGACGCAAGGGACACCCGCTGAGACGAAAGCCCTCCGAACAATGTCGTTCAGGGCATGGTGACGTGGAAATCTTCCCGTACAGCGACGACAACTCAAAGCGTGATGGCCATCAGCTCCCACCATGGATCCGCAGGTGCATCTATGGGGTTCACACACCCTGCAGCCCAAGCGGAGAGCCACTGCCACACGCAGAGAGTCATCGTCTAACAAAGTGCCCAGGTGAGGCGACGGCAGTGCGTGCAGCCATGCCCCTGACTCCGGCTGCGATACAGCAAGAAGCCTGGCCCTATCGGCCGCAACAGCACCGTCCAGCAACAGTCCCCGAACTCGCTTTGACGCTATGTCATCCCACGCCCGCTGACTGCATAGAGCCTCAGTCGCCACCGCACTCATGCCTAGAGTGGACCAGGCCTCCAGGGCACCCGAAACAAAGGATATACCATCCACGCCACCATTAGTACGGAGTATTGCAGTGACGAGACTGGCAACCCCATGCACGGAAGCCAAGAAAGCCGGCAAACCCACATCATGTGCGCATCTTACACCAAGGCCCCTGTAACGGGTCGGAAGAACTGCCTGACTCCACTGGGGCCCATCAAGGGAGACATTCAGGATGGATTCGAGCGTTAATTTTATTGCTTTGTCAAAGCTTTATGTAAGAATCTTAATGCGGTTCACAGAATACATCTAGTTACCATGTTTCAATAGCATAGGCCTTATAGTTTCGGAGAAAAATGGCTGTGACACACGGACGGACAGACAGACAGACAGACATGACGAATCTATAAGGGTTCCGTTTTTGCCATTTGGCTACGAAACCCTAAAAATGAATCTGCGACTCTGTATGTACTTAGGTACACTCATAACTTCAGAACGACTGGACCGATTTTGCTTATTCTTTTTTTGTGTGTTAGTTATAGCTAGGGCAAGGTTTGTATACAAAAAAAAATTGCGTGTACTTAGTGTACACACGTAAGAAGTGAAACTTCTTCATAAACTTAATTTTCACCTCACCTTAAATTAAGTCAAAAAGTACAAAAGTACAAAAGTACAAAAGTCCGAAAGTCCAAAAGTCCAAAAGTCCAAAAGTCCAAAAGTCCAAAAGTCCAAAAGTCCAAAAGTCCAAAAGTCCAAAAGTCCAAAAGTCCAAAAGTCCAAAAGTCCAAAAGTCCAAAAGTCCAAAAGTCCAAAAGTCCAAAAGTCCAAAAGTCCAAAAGTCCAAAAGTCCAAAAGTCCAAAAGTCCAAAAGTCCAAAAGTCCAAAAGTCCAAAAGTCCAAAAGTCCAAAAGTCCAAAAGTCCAAAGTCCAAAGTCCAAAGTCCAAAAGTCCAAAAGGCCAAAAGTCCAAAAGTCCCAAAGTCCCAAAGTCCCAAGGTCTCAAGGTCCCAAAGTCCCAAAGTCCCAAAGTCCCAAAGTCCCAAAGTCCCAAAGTTCCAAAGTCCCAAAGACCCAAAGTACCAAGGTCCCATCCAAAAGTCCAAAAGTCCAAAAGTTCAAAAGTTCAAAAGTTCAAAAGTCCCAAAGTCTCAAAGTTCCAAAGTCCCAAAGACCCAAAGTACCAATGTCCCATCCAAAAGTCCAAATGTCCAAAAGCCCAAAAGTCCAAAAGTCCAAAAACCCTTAAATGACATGCTATCCCTGGATAAAGTACTCTTAATTCGAATCCACCGTGGTGGGGAACAGAACAAAGATGGCGCGTAACCAAAAATCGTGACGTGACGTGACGCAAATTTTTTTCCAACGCCGATAAAGAAGTTTCACTTCAAAAAGAAAATGGATTACGGCGGAACAAAGTTCGCCGGGTCAGCTAGTTTATAATATAAAATACAGTCCAAGATTTCATACAAAGGGCAGATTAAACTTACACACATTATGTGAAAATTCATACTATTCCATAATCCGAACCAAAATATAACAATAAGAATCTCTGCAGACCCAGTGTAACTAAACAATTATACAAAATATCCTAATATTGATAAATCTACCCAAGACTCAGTCTGTCCTGTTGGGAATCCTAGGGATATCCCTCCGAGGGCTTACCCGGGGCTCCCAAAAGTAGGCAGTAGGTGGGAACATGGGGTTTATGGACGGTAAGAGTCCGGCATAGCATCCATGAAGGATTTTTCATACGTTAAAATAAAAGAAAAAAAATATCGACTGTTTGTAAAGTCGGTTTACTGCCATAGTTGAACGTGACAACTCAGCCTTAAATAGAACGCCTCAGAGCGAGGTAACGTCATATTTTTACGTGCGTGCAGCCGGCTCAATCGAATTATAAGACGTTGTCACGTTAAAAAAAGATTGAAATTAGTAGAAAAAAGAAATCTCTAACGCCTTTTTTTTTTTTTTTTTTTTAACGTGAGGGAAAATCCTCGTAGGATGCTATGCCGGACTCTTACCGACTAAAAAACCTCACGTAACGCCCAACAGCCTATGGTTGAGAGCCCCGGGTAAGCCCTCAGGAAGGATGTCCCGTGACTCCCAACAGACCTACGGCCGCCAATGCGGCCTCGCCCAGGGGGTGGTTCGGGTGCAATCCCGCGTCTATGGGGGGTTTCGGGTGTGACCCCGCTTCTAAGGGGGGGCGTGCGTAAGTGCTCACGTCACGCTGCCGTCATGGGCCTGCTTCTGTAAGGACGGTGAGCGGCCCTCCCACCGTCCTCAGACCCCCGGTCATGGAGGCCGATAGTCCTCGGCGAAGACACGTCGGCGGCGCCCGGGGCGCCGACTGCGGAACTCGGGTGGGAGAGTTCTCTCCCGCACCCGGCCCGCCGCCTCCTTCGCGAGCATGACCTGCTCGCAGAACGAGGCGGCGCAGTCCCACTTACTCCCGCTGGAGAGCATGGCTCGCACCATGGCCTCAAGCGAGAGGGTGTCCACGCCCAGACCCACTACGAGGACTCTCTAACGCCTAACGAAATGTTTCAAATGTCTGTTACAAGTAAACCTACAAATCCCACATTTCTATTTGACACTGTCTCTCTGTACAAAATACCTACCTACCTACCTACTCAGATACTCAGATCGAGTATGTTTGTGAGCATCCCTTAGCCCAGATCGAGTATATTTGTGAGCATCCCTTAGCCCAACTTCTCGAAAGCAGAACCTACCCATACCTGCCCTACTACTCACCCATCTAACAAAAATTTAAAAAAATAAACCTACCTCACGTCTTGTTAAATTACGACAAAAATCTGCCTTTTCCTTGTACATATTTACAAAAAGGAACAAGGTAGGTAACTACATTATCTTTATTTGCGGTTATGTCACTTCTGTTACAATATAGACCTTCCACATTGTTATGGGTTTTTCTTGCAGAATGTGACATTATAGGTAAATTAGTTTTTGGATAGAAAACGCAGTTTTATTTTCACTTTTTATTACATTTTCAGGTTATGTTTTGAAATTGTAACTGGATATGGGTGGGTAACATTATTTTGTCCTGGCTGTTGGAATTACAAACTGAATCAGTTTACAAAACTGGCTTTAGATATTCTTTCTAATAGCCCAGCCAAACGCCTGGAGGCTCTCAACACGCGTCTTGACGAGTGGAGGTGACAGGAGTGCTGCCATCCACACTCTCGCGAGGACCTCTCTCTCTCGACACTCTCGGTTCATACAGCTTTCCGCTCCATCTGCTACAACATGGACGTGATTCAAGTGACTGCGTTGCCGGCTTTATCCCTACTTCCCTACTAAACTATAAATGCGAAAGTAACTCTGTCTGTCTGTCTGTTAAGCTTTCACGCCTAAACGATAAACGACTTCTACGCGGTCGAAGCCGCGGGAAATAGCTAGTCTGCCTATAAATATTATAAAACAGAAAAAAATCGTGTCCTAGTTTTCAATGAGCGAAACCGAATTTCTTACCACTAAGGTGCCAGACCCAGACGTGCATACGGCCTAAGAGATCGATAGTGTTCGTTCACAGTAGTATAGGTAGAGGCGCTACGCTCGCGCTGCTAACCATGCGGTCGGTTCCTGCCTGGGCTTTGCTTTTCTGGAATCCTCCTTATTATGGAGACTTAATGAGGAGGAAAAAAAACAAAAGTCTTGAAAAACTCAAACATTCTTTGCATATTCCATTATTTTAAAAAAATCTTGAAACGTTCTGCTACATCTAAATTAAGTTGCACAATAGCAACTCAAGTTGCACCAAAGTAACTTATAACACTAAAGCTGTTAGTAATAAATGAAAGTATTTATGGAAAAGCTGTTTATAAAGTAATATGGTTTACAGTGATTGATTTTGCCCCGTTTTATAATGGCAAATTTTATTACCGCATTCCTTAACTTTATGTGCGTTGCAGGCAAAGAATCTTAATCGAACCTTTGTAACTCAGAGAATTTCTATTCTTTACATGGCTGTAAATATGTCGGAACTTTCATTTAGTTTTATAAATGGCTGCCAATTTCATTTTTTTTTTCATTCTTATCGGTCAATAACAGTCCACAGCCTGGACATAGACCATTTTCGGAGGTACATTGGTTTTACTTGTCCAAACAGGTTGGTACAACAGGTTTTGTTTCAAATTTTCCCCAGTGATCTTGTCTGTTAGTAAATGCACCACTACGGGTATCCTGACTTGGTCTACGAAGGTCTTAATAGGGCATCACCGCTCCATTGTTGGTAGGAAATGAAAATTGTTCAAAGACTGAAAATGCAACGAATGAATTGTTTCCTGAAACTTCAAGGAGTTTTTCTAGAATTACTCCAAGGAAAAGAAATTGTTACATTTTGGATATTTAAAGACGTAGAGCGATTGCCGACGGTGAGGGGGCTGCTCACCGTCCTTACAGAAGCAGGCCCTAGACGGCAGCGTGACGTGAGAGATTCACGCACGCCCCCCCCCCCCTAAGAAGCGGGATCACTCCCGAAAACCCTCCAAAGACGCGGGATAGCACCCGAACCACCCCGTAGGCGACGCCGCAGTGGTAGCCGTAGGTCTGTTGGGAGTCCTGGGACATCCTTCCGAGGGCTTACCCGGGGCTCCCAACCGTAGGCTGTTGGGCGTTACGTGAGCTTAATTAGTCAGTAGGAGTCGGGCATAGCATCCAGAAGGATTTTTTCCTCAAGTTAAAAAAAAAGAAGACGTAGAGCGATGAGTAAGAAAAAGTTTATCAGGCATAAGATAAATTCTTTAACGCCAACAATGCCAACGATGACAAATTTATCGATAAAAAGTAGATAACAAAGGGAAAATAACTAAAAAAATTATTTCATAATGAAAATGTAAAGGCTACAATTTCTCAGAAACGAAGATAAAGTTTAATTATACATAACCAGTACTTTAATAGAGGAACTATTTTTGTATAAAATTACCCCTTACACACAGCTGTACCAATTTACCCTAACTTCGCTCCCTGTTACAGAATAAAAGTCTTTATTGACATTGTAATACGGTCGGGAATACTTTGTATAGTTTTAATAAGGTTTTATACAGTGGTGTGTAACGATATGCCGCATTGCAATTTCGCAATGGCGTTATAAAAGTGGGAGGGTATGCAGGCCATCATTGTACCGAAATATGCGCTTTAAAAGTAATTTTCTTCCACCTTGAATTGTACATTTATTCGATAATATCGAAAATTAATTCTAAATTTTTCATTGTATATTGAAAATGAAACTTACCAAAACCTTGTACTAACCCGTCTGGCCAGCGTGGTACAGTCGGGTGCTCTCAATATAAATTGGGAAAAGCCTATGTCCAGCAGTAAACTCCAATTAGCTGATTTGATTGATTGTATAGGTATAAACCGTCCTACCAGTTATGACCTACGGTGCCGAGACGTGGACACTTACAGTAAAGCTAGTCCATGCCCTTAAGGTTGCACAGCGAGCTATGGAACGAGCTATGCTCGGGGTGTCTCTAAGGGATAAAATCCGGAACGACGTCAACCGTCAGAGGACCAGAGTGGTCGACATAGCTCGTAGAGTATGCGTTTTGAAGTGGCAGTGGGCTGGCCACATCTGTAGAAGAACTGATGGTCGGTGGAGTAAGCGGGGTCTGGAGTGGAGACCGCGACTTGGTACACGTGGGACACGATGGACCGACGGCGACGACCTGAAAACGGTCGCAGGGACTGACTGGATGCGGAAGGCGCAGGACTGTGTATTGTGGTGAAATTTGGGAGAGGCCAGTGTTCAGCAGTGGACTGTCATAGGCTGATTAAATTGAGTGATTGATTGATAGGTATAAAATTCTTGTGAAGTCGCACTAAGAGGTAGAATGATATAATTAGATCCGTTCTGTATAGAACGATGATAAAGTAGGCGAAGAGAGAGAAACCAACCTCATACCCTCGACTCCTCAAACGCTCTACAATTAAGAATAACCACAACTAATTGTAACGGAGGAATGACGAATCGAATTCCTTTGGAAAGGAAATTTGGATGTAGGATAGGAAAAAAACGTTTCCCTCCAGATTGGTAATACTCCGCTTAGCAACGTGAGTAATAAGTCGACACGTGTTTCGCCTACACACGAGACATATTCAAAACTGCACGGCAGCAAAATAATTTTTGAATTGTAATACAAGCGGACGTCATGCGGTTTTATCCGCTTAATTCCCGTTCTCGTGAGAATACGGAAATATCATATAGCCTATGTTTACCGCAAAGAGAGTAGCTTCTCGACAGTGAAAGAATTTTTCAAATCGGTCCAATAGTTTAGGAGCCTATTCGATGCAAACAAACAAACTATCAAATCTTTCCTCATTATAATATGAGGAATACGGGAATATAATATAGCCTATATTTACCGCAAAGAGCAGTGAAAGAATTTTTCAAATCGGTCCAGTAGTTTCGGAGCCTATTCGATGCAAACAACAAACATAAATTTCCCTTCTTTGTATTCATTCTTTAGTCCAGTCATTTGGTATTTTCACTTGGAAAGTTTTCCGGGAGTTTTGAAAATTGGTAATTTTATAGATTTTGATATGCTCTTTCCAAATTTCAACTTTGCCACCTCGTATGTTTGCTGCTCGCGCCGCTATTTTGAAAAAATGGCGCCCAAAAGCAGATTTTTGATAATAACTCCTTTCCGACGCATTTTACAGGAAAAACACATCTTCACAAAATAAAAGCAGAGGAAATTTCCTACAATTTGTCATAATCCTTTTTTCCCAAAAAAATAATAGTTTCGGCGTAGGAGCGCCGTAAAGTGTAATTCAATGCACGTTTCGGCAGAAATACTCATTTCACTTTCTTGCAGTATATTACCACAAATAAAGCAGTTTACTTCATTAGAAGCCATGGCTCTGTAAATGCAAACGACACTGTGAAATGATAAACGTATACTGATGACTCAGACTGAATATTTCTATTGAGCTCAGCTGGGGCCAGATATTTCTTAGAAAGGAAAGAAGGGGCCTGACACAGAAGGAACGCATTTCTTTATACCTGTGGAGACATGACAGACTATAGTTAGCTAGGTTTTCACTCTATTTCAATTTACAAATTACAGTATGAGCAGTTTAAAGTAAATATTACACGTTGGTGTGGATGTATAATGGTTTACGGCGCTCGTACGCCGAAACTATTGATTTTAGGAAAGAAAAGGTTTTAACATAAGTTGTAGGAAATTTTCTCTACTTTCATTTTGAATGGACATGTTTTCCTGTAAAATGCGCCGGAAAGGAGTTATTATCAAAAAACTGCTTTTGGGCCCCATTTTATCAATATGGCGGCGCGAGCGGCAAACATACGAGGTGGCAAAGTTGAAATTCGGAAAGAGCTTATCAAAATCTATGAAATTGCCAATTTTCAAAACTCCCGGAAAACTTTCCCGGTAACCTCTATTTTTACGACCAAATGACTGGACTACTTGTACTGTATCGCAAAATCGATCGTACAGTATAATTTTAATCACCATAAAATCACCCCTATTCATATTCTAGTAACAAACCAAATTGAATTCTATCTTTACGATTCCATAGCCAAATATTATGACTGGGATAGCCATAACAGTTTGTTATAACAGTTTCATGTGCGTCTCAAGGCGGGTGCACTTCACATAAATAACTGCATCAATTGAATATACCGATGTTTAGGTATTAGTTCTTCTGAGCGATTCAAAGCATTTGTGTTTTTCTATACCACTACGGTGGCAGACAAGCATATGGCCCTGGTAAGTACCTGGTCGAAATACCATGTTCAGAGAGAACCATAGAGCATTTAATCAAGGTTGGGTTAAGGCTTGTATGTTCGAAAGAGACTCATCTTGGGGTGAACTTTATACTAGGTAATATTCTTCGATTTGATCTGATAAAACTATATTATTGTAATTTATACGATACTCTTGCTTTTTAACGTATCACAACACGATTAGGAATACTTTGTTCGATCGAAATCGCTCTCGAAAAATGAGAAATTTTGCAAAAATCTTAACAAGTAATGTAAGAATAACAATAAGAATAAATATGCTTTATTGTACACCATTAAAAACATGTACTTTTTTAATAATTATAATATTTATTTTTTTATAATAAATGAGTTTAATGCTTATAAAAACTCGTCATAAAATAGATATAGGTCTTTAGAACAATATTTTACGTACAGAGTTTTCTTAAAACCCCTCAGATTTTATAACAGTAATATAATATATTAGAATCGAATTAAATCCGGCAAAAGCGTACGCTGCAATTGTTCGAATTGCCTTAGTATTTGTCAAGGTCGAACATTGCAGCCTTAAGGTAGACCAAGGTTCTTCTTTGACCTGTTAAATTTTAATTGAAGGCCTAAATCGCTATCGTGCATACAAGGCACGCAGTTATTTGACTTTAATAGAAATTAGAATTCTAAAAAATTCTAAATAATTATGTGTGCAGGTTATTGGCTGCAGCAACTTTAACATTTCGTTAAAGGCCCCTGAAGGAAACTAACCATTAGGTGAAAATCACTTAAATCAGTATCTGGGTGTTTCTATGTATAATAAGTATGTATTTAAAAGTATATAAGTATATATTAATATCCGTGGTCTGATACCCATAACACAAGCAGGTTATTCCTAGCTTACTTTGGGATCAGATAGCGTTAAAAAAAAATACTTAAATCAGTCTATGTCAGTCATTTATGCCTATCACAATTTTCACCTCGGCACACAGTCGTTTCTCCATCTTGCAGGTAAAGTAGAAACGCACGTCTCTACTTTACGTTTGGCAAGTCGCGATATCCATTCCAGAAATTGGATGCCTCATCGTGTGAAAATAGAACTTTTAAAAAGCTTCAAAATAAAGTAGAACCAACGAAATTAAAACTTCTATTTGCGCTTCACCTCATCACTACTTACTACCCGTTCGCTCTAAGTTTGCCGCTGGCGTAGAGACGTACTTATATCCGATTTTTTTATTAGACGAAGTAAATTGACAGTAGCTAATGTCACTTCGTCATAGAAAATAAGCAACATTGTATGAAGAAGTGACATTCATTGGCGGGAAAAAGTATCGCCATAAAGGAAAAAAAAAAAAAAAAAAAAAGAAGTGACATTAGTTGCTGTCAATTTACTTCGTCTAATTAAAAATTCGACTTTAGTATTGAGCCGAGCGGCAAACTTAGAGCGAACGAGCAGTAAATCACTCTTCATTCCGCTTTTGGAAAACCGAGCGCCATATTTACTTACCATTAAACAAGTTTCGCTTTTCACACTATCATTACTAGTTGATGTACAAACATTTGGAGATAAAGATCTCTCACTTACTGTTTATTTTGAGTGCTTCGCTACTTGAAAAGCTCTTTAGCGCTGCATTTATTATTACTGTTTACACATTTGAAGTAATATTCTGTTTCAATTTGTCTTTCGGTCGTGTAGGAACTGAGTTTTTTGTAACAAGTTATGAAGGAAGAAGAAATTATCTATGGACGATAGATACTAGTTAAATCAAGTCAAACTATGGCAGCCTTAGAGTATAATATACTAGCGGATGTCACGCGGTTTCACCCGCGTAGTTCCCGTTCCCATAGGAATACGGGAATAAAATATAGCCTATGTTCACCGCAAAGAGTGTAGCTTCCCAACAGTGAAAGAATTTTTCAAATCAGTCCAGTCGTTCCGGAGCCTATTCGTTACAAACAAACAAACAAACAAACAAAAAACAAATCTTTCCTCTTTATAATATTAGTATAAAGTATATATTAGAAGGTATATAGTGTATATTAGAAGGTAGTATACTTCTAATATTATATACCTTCCAATGTATACTCCAAGATGGCAGCCCACTACTGGACGTAGGCCTCTCCCAAATTACGCAACAATACACGGTCTTGTGCCTTCTGCATCCAGCCACTCTCTGTGACCTTTTTCAGGTCGACGTGTGTCGGTCCTTATGGCGTGGGGTCGTCCTACCCCACGTTTGCCAAGAGTAGAAGATGGAGCAAACGAGTTCTGGAGTGGAGACCGTGGTTCTTCTCTCCAGAACTCGTTTGCTCCATTGGCCATAATGTTCTTCTACAGACGAGCTACAAATTTCGTAATATAAAAAAAATACTAGTTACTCGTAATTACGCTCCACCACCATTATTTCCGACAGACTTTGGCTACCACAGCGAACTCACCTAGAAGTTCTAGTAGGTACCTACTATCCCACGGCTATGGGATTAGTTTGGGTGTTTAAGTATAGTCCAATCCTGCCCGATCTGGCAATAATGTAAACATGTCATGTTTTGACAATCGTTGTATAAGACAGATGAGTAGAAAAATATAGTATGACAAATCATTGAATTTTTTACTATCCTGAGTAGGTATTTTAAAGGAAAATAAACTATCATAAAGAGGTTATTTGGTGTCGAAATGATTGTAAGAACACTGACTATTTATACTGTGACTGTATGACTCCTGGATACTGGAATATAATCAGGGTGAATACTCAATTGCAAGTAACTATGGATATATAGAATCAAATGTGTTTGTTTACATTTTTGCGCAAAGCTATTGAAATACAGTATATAACCACAGGGCGTAAACTCCAGTTTTCAAACACACATTCAAGCTGGAGTTTCCGCCCTGTTCTTCTCATTTTGATTAAATGAGTTTATTTATTTAATAACAAGCAAGTGACATCTTTATCTTGTAATTTAATTAATTATTCAATCAGTAATGCCATAATATGGGGTGATCGATCTAGGGACCAAATTGAATTATATTATAATGAATGTAATAATAGACTTAAATTTATTGATTTTCCAATTGAATTAAAATTATGTTGTGATTATTATTGTAATGATATATCCCATCGACATATAATTGATAATTTACATAAAAATATTGTAGACGCACTGAGGGGGGCATCAGTTTGCAGTAACAACAACCATCGTAATTGTGTTAGAAAGAAAGGTCAAGTGGTTGGATGGAATCGATATGTCCGGCGCGCTCACGGGGAAGCCAGACTGAAGTTTCAGGCATGGCAGTCAAGTGGGAAACCAAAGACCGGCAATATTTTTGATGAAATGAAAGAGAGTAGAAAATTTTTCCAATCGCAACTAAAGTGGTGTCAGGATCACCAGGTACAAATTCAAAAGGATATCCTTGCCTCTCATCACTCTAAACGTGACTTTCGCGGTTTTTGGAAGAGCACGAAAAAGATAAATGCACGGCCTGGCTTGCCCGTTAATGTGGATGGACTAAGCGATGCAAAGCAAATAGCTGACCGCTTTAAGAGTCACTTTTTTGTAAAATCTCCCTTGGGAGGGTCTCAATTTGTGCAGGAGGGTGTTGCAGGTCGTGGCCGGGTGGATACCAGATTTACCGTTTCTGAAATACATAAATTAATCACTACTTCATCTCGTGGTAAGTCGCCCGGTCACGATGGGCTCAGCATTGAGCATTTGCAAAACGCAGGCCCTCACCTGCCTAGGGTTTTGGCTCTTTTATTTAATCTGTGCATTGGTCACTCGTACTTACCGCCGGACATGATAAAAACAATCGTTATCCCGATTGTGAAAAACAAAACGGGAGACTTGTCCGATGTAGGAAATTACAGACCGATCTCGTTGGCCACTGTATGGGCTAAGGTTCTTGATGGTCTGTTTGAGATACAGTTAAATAAATATATAAAACTGCATGACAACCAATTTGGGTTCAGGACAGGTCTATCAACCGAAAGTGCAGTTCTGTGTCTCAAGCATACCATCAAGTACTACACATGTCGTAAGACGCCCGTGTTTGCATGTTTCCTGGACATGTCGAAGGCCTTTGACCTGGTTTCCTACAAGGTACTTTGGAGAAAGCTTGAGGCCTCAGGTATTCCTAGGGATCTCCTGGGTACTTTCCGGTATTGGTATGGAAACCAGGTAAATAGTGTCAGATGGGCCGGAGCTTTATCTGAGCCGTATAAACTGGAGTGTGGTGTTAGGCAGGGGGGGGTTATCCTCGCCGACACTATTTAATCTTTATATTAATGCACTGATTGAGGCACTCAGCAGCCACCGTGTCGGTTGTCACATAGATGGAGTCTGTGTGAATAATTTAAGCTACGCGGATGACATGGTTCTGCTGAGTGCGTCAGTCACGTTACTGGACACGTGTGAGACATACGCTACGGAACATGGACTTGTCTTCTTCTTTATATTAATGCACTGATTGAGGCACTCAGCAGCCACCGTGTCGGTTGTCACATAGATGGAGTCTGTGTGAATAATTTAAGCTACGCGGATGACATGGTTCTGCTGAGTGCGTCAGTCACGTTACTGGACACGTGTGAGACATACGCTACGGAACATGGACTTGTCTACAATATTAAGAAAAGTCAGTACATTGTTTTTGAGGCCAGCAGGGCTGGGTACAATGATAACGTCCCACCTATAACGCTTGGAGGCATCTCGCTCGAGCGAGTCAATCAATTTAAATACCTTCGTCACCTGGTCACTGCTGGTCTCAAAGACAATGCTGATATTCACAGGGAACGGAGGGCCCTGTCTGTCCGGGCTAATGCTATAGCTCGCAGGTTTGTACGCTGCTCTCCTGAGGTTAAAATTACTTTATTTAAAGCTTACTGTACATCATTTTACACGTGCAGCCTGTGGGCTAATTATACACAAAGGGCATACGGGGCTCTCCGAGTCCAGTACAACAACGCCTTTAGGAGGTTGATGGGGCTGCCCTGGCGCTGCAGCGCGTCGGGGATGTTCGCGCAGGCACGAGTAGATTGTTTTTATGCAACAATGCGGAAACGCGCCGCCTCCCTCGTCTGCAGAGTCAGGGCTAGCTCTAACTCCCTTCTGAAAATTATCGCGGACCGGGTAGATTGTACATACATGAATCACTGTTGTGCAAGACATGTAAATACTAACACTTAGCATTAAGAGAAAAGTGTATTTTACTAACAAAATATGAGTGTAGTTGCTCGAAATAAAAATTAATTTATTTATTATTATTATTTAATTGACGAGCTCGCTTCTTGTCTAAGTGATAATCGCGTATTTAAATCACTACAGCATAAATTGTATGTGTATTACGTTATTAAGAGCGGAAGGCATATGTCGACACTCGGAAATAGTATCTTTATTCATTCCGGTAAGTAGCGGCAAAACATATATTTGCAATATTTGCATACGTCGATAAACTCCATTGAGGTATCCTAAAATAATAAATTCGTGTAAATGTAGTAGAATGCAAAAACTGGGTCTGTTAGATGCAAATTCATTAGAAGACTACTTGCTTATAAATAGGGTAACCATTATGCTTATGTTGAACCGAGATTGTCCTGATTAACGTCTAACGTATCTTAAATATTATGTGTATTATAAATTGAAACTGACTAATTTAGCAATACCAAGTTCAAACCGCATAACGGATTTGGCTGAGGCTTGCATAAATTAAAAACTTAGAGGTTAAAATTTGACACAGGAAAAGACGCATAACAGAAGTTCTTTGCTTATACTATAGTGCTATAACCTCTACTCGTTGCACAGTGTACCAGAACTAACGTTTTTTATGGGTAAGTTGTTCAAAGATATGCTAAAAAAAATTATTGAACTCGGTTCAGTGGTGTTAGAGATTAATAAACTAGCAAGTAACAACCTCAGCTCAGTCTGCTTGTGAAGAAAATTGATTGCGGTAATACCGTGTTTTAATTTTACTTACCTACATCTTTTAAATTTATTAAGGGTGTAAAATCACAACTAGATCTTTTATAGTTCTTGAACCAGCGAAACAATCAGGAGTAATATTAGAGCTTTTATTATATTTATCAGACTAGCTGATACCCGCAGCTTCGCCTGCGTAAAGTTTGTTTCCGTTCCAGCTTCCCGTAGAAACTTATTCCCGGGATAAAAAGCAGCCTATGTGTTATTCCAGACAATAATGTATCCTTGTACCGAATTTCAGCCAGATCCGTTCAGCTGTTCGAGCGTGAAAGAGTAACAAACATTCACCTATCCACACTCACAAACTTTCGCATTTATAATATTAGTAAGATTCTGTACAATCCTCATTTTGTCCCGTTTTAGAGTGCCTAGATATGGTCATCCTAAGAACTTTAGTAATATATCTACACTAGTTTTGACACGAATTAGATGTCGTAAACGTTTTTATTGCGTTTAATTCGAACACCTGCTGTTTTCTACATTAGGTGGCTGTGGTTTTTTAGTCGGTAGGAGTCCGGCATAACATCCATGAGGATTTTCCCTCACGTAAAAAAAGAAACAAAAAAAAAAGGTGGCTATTGATATAAAGCATACAATTTTATAGTTCATCAGTTTAATAATCATGTAGAAATGTTTTGCGGATGTAACTGTCGGCAGTATGATCTCATTGAATTTGGTGACAATTTCTTACCGTGGTGATTAATAGTTTTAAAGACTTACCCCAATAATGTAGTTGTATCATACCTACATAGTAAGATTGTAATTTGTGGAGATAAATAAATAAACTTTATTATTCTATTATAAAATCAGCGGACATCACGCGATTTCACCCACATAGCTTCCGTTCCAGTGGGAATACAATATACGAGTGTAGCTTACCAACAGTGAAAAATTTTTCCAAATCGGTCCAGTAGTTTCGGAGCCTATTCGATGCAAACAAACAATCAAATCTTTCCTTTTTATAATTATAAGTATAGAAAAATAAATGATTTTCATGGAAGTTCAAGATAATAAGTAGTGACCGACCGAAGTTTCGGTTTCGGTTTCGGTTTCGGCCAGTTTCGGCCAAAAAATCGAGTTTCGGCCGCAGTTTCGGTTTCGGCCAAAATGGGCCGAAACTTTCGGCCGGGCCGAAACTCACGTGTTCATGAATTTTGAGTGCCTGGCTCTGCTTGTGACGTGGTTGGGGTCAGCCCAACCAGTTAATATGTTACTAACCGAAGATTTACAGATTTACAAAGAACTTCCAATCAATAGTTATAATAATACAATTTTTATGGAATCCTAAAAAGGTGATCTAGGACATTACATAACCCTACCCCTTTGTTGTCGTTTTCGTTGACTTTGTTGGTCGTCTGTCTGTCTGTCGGCAGGCTGTAACTCATGCACCGTGAACCGTGATAGTTAGACAGTTAAAAATTTTGCAGATTTCTGTTGCCGCTATAGCAACAAATTAATAATATTAAAGGGGGCCTCCTATACAACATTCGTTACGTTACCGCTTTTCTTGTCCGGACCCCTACGTGCGTTAGTCCGACTCACTGTTGTCCAGTTTTAGTTATATACTTTTAGAATGTATCCAAAACCAGCCAAGAGCTAGTAGCAGGGCACCGTGTTGTTTTAGTCGGTAGGAGTTTGCAATAGCATCTATGAGTAATTCCACACGTAGAAGAAAGAAACTCATCTATAGGTGGAGATATTTATAAAATGAACACTTGAGAAGATTTATACCGTTGATTGATGGCACTTGGTGAAACTTGCTGCACTATTGAAAATATAACCAGCCAAGTGCAAGTCGAACTCTTGCACGGAGGGGTTAAAGCGGGACCCTATAAACGAGACATGAGGCCTAGCTGTCCGGAACCGACTAAAAACCACACGTGTCCTACCTAACAGCCTACGGTTTGGTGCCACGAGTATGCCCTCGGAATGATGCATACTGCGGCCGCGTCTTTGGGGGGCTATGCAGTTATCCCGCTTCGTGATGATGTGCATGAATCTCTCACGTCACGCTATCATCTAAGGCCCGCTTCTGTAAGGACGGTTAGCAGCCCTGGCACCGTGTATGGGGCGCCACCACAGACTGTGGAATTCGGGTGGGAGAGTTCTCTCCCGCTTCCTCCCCGCCGTGTCTTTCACGAGCACGACCTGCTCACAGAAAGCGCCTCCTTGCGCTATTTAAACAATGACGCAAGGGCTCTCGCTTCCTCGCTTCCAGGCCCCATAGAGGGGAGCCGGCTAGAAGACATGCCGCCTCAACTAAGATCGTGCGGTATCCCCTTATCACCCTGACAGCCGCCGCCTCCTGCGGGCTAAGCACTCTAGCCGCATTGCTGGCCATCAGGATCTCCGACCATACGGGGGCCCCGTTAGGCCCCGTATAGGGCCATGCTCCGCACGATCCCAAGGTACAGTCTCCTGCAGGGAGCGTTGGGTCTCCTGATATTGGGCTCCCTCAGCTATAGGACCAAACTTCGGAAGTGGTATCCGAAGTTCCACCGGCTATCGAGTACGAGCCCCAGATACGTCATCGAGAGTTCGATGCCGATGCTGACGCCCCCTTTATGTAAGCTGGATCCCGCAGGTGGCCTTCAGGGCTGCGTCTCGGTGCGTTGTTCCTCGCGCTGTAATGAGGGTGTCGTCGTAACACGTAACGCCCACATCTCTAGAGCAACGGACCAAGCAGCACCCAATCGTAACCGATGTTCCATAGAAGCGGTCCTAAGACCGATCCCTATGAAACGCCGAACGACACATCTCGACGACCCTGCCCTAGTCAGCTCTGGTAGGATAAGGCCCTCTCGGAAAGATAGGCCCCGACAATTCGACGGAGGTATGGAGGCATGCCATGGTAAATAAGCGCTTCCCAAACGCATCTCCAGGGCAAGGTATTGAAAGCGTTGGCGATGTCAAGAGACCGAGAGATGCAACCACCACCTTACCCTGTTATATTGCCGCTATAAGAAAAAATACCTACTAAAATCAGAAAAAAGCATCCCCACAAAAAACGGAAATTTTTGTACCCAATTTTTGTAACGGAACCCTCTCTGCGGGCATCCGACTCGCACTTGGCAGTTTTTTTTTTTTTTCAATATGAACACGTGAGTTTCGGTTTCGGTTTCGGTTTTGGCCGAAACTGACCCCGGGGCCGAAAGTTCGGTTTCGGCCGGAAAACCAGTTTCGGTCGGACACTAAATAAGCGAGCATAAGAGTCGCCAGATCAAAGGTGGTTGCCGAAACCTATGAACGTTTGCAACACTAGCAGTATATTATTGGCTACCTGCTGTTAAAGTTTTTATTTCGCATACTACGCCTTGGCTTAACTTTCTTCTGACTGTTATGGTTCCTCAAGTTTATTCCTCAGAATGCGACAAGTTGTTACCACCATTCATTCGACCAAGTATTTTTTTTTAAAAATGGCTTTTCTTACCTTACCTACCCTGCACTGCCAGTACGGTGACTTTGTGTGAAACTTCTAGGAGAGAAGCAACCATTAAATTACCACGGTATTTTGCCATCATATTCAGGTCAATAGACCTGGCGCAGGTATAGATGCCTAAGAATAGGAACCTCACACCTCTGAGGACCAAATGAATGGACCCTGAATTTCCTTAAAGAGCGCTCCTGCACGCATCCCGTTCTCGAGATCCCATCTGCTCATTTCTTTCAAAAAGGTGCACAGATGCCACAGCAGTTAAAATATGGGTAGAACAAAATCCTCTTCAGACAAACAAAACAAGCATAAAATTAAAGGTAACTACCGCAGTGAATTAATCAACAAAAAAAAGTAAACATAAATATTCGCCTGTCTCTGTATGAAATCTAAATTAAGGCGGATGGACTTATCTGCTTTGATTAAAAATCTAATTTATTACACGCCGTAACTCGTAACTGTTAATCGAACACTCTTGCATTGGTATCTAAATCAACACATGCTCAAATAAAGCCGTCGGTCATACAAATAGGCATTTTAATGGATGGCTGAATACAAAAAAAACAAATTTAAAAAATTAATATAGAGTTCAGTGCTTAACGTCATGGCAGGGGGATTCGGCGGGAAACTTTCAGACAAGCGTTATAATGTGTTTTAATAATTTTTCAAAACTAGTGTAATTTTGAGTGTTTATGTGTAATTTATGGTGGATTATTAAACATAAAGGTTCGACAACGTGCAGAAGTGTTGGAAAGTTATAAAGCGCAGTGAACCGCGAGTTTTTAGGTTTGTCGACGAATTCCACAGCAAGCCCTAGTAAGGTACCACCGCCTTACTAGAGTAGAACTTAGTCCAAAATTGGACATACATGAATACGCTGCTCATAAGAAGAATCATAACATGAAAATGATTTATATTTTCACAATGAAATTTACTTGACTTTGGCATACTCTCAAACCGAGAAAATCCAAGAACAAGAAGAAAAAAAATACCTCATGGCAGATTTTAAAAAAAAGAATCAGATGTTACATGACGGAATTTCATTGTTGAACGATATTATAGGAGGGAAAAGAGAGCCCATATACTCCTTACCTATTATCCTACCCTGGAAGGACGTGGAACTCCACAAGGAAAGAGGCACTTTCCTTGTGAAGTTCCACGTCCTTCCTCCGTTACGATTCGTTAAGGTTATCCTAATTCATGAGTTAGGTTTGACTGATCAACGTTGTGTGGTAAGTTAGGTACTCTCCCTTCTTTTCATTTTTAAGTTTGGAAATCCTGCATGAAAGTTTTACCGGGCTTCTGCTGACTACAACTAGACGATGCCTTTCAAATGTCTACGGCCAGGAAGCCCTGTGAAGGATGTTCCTAGGTTCCTGGCAGACTTTGTCTACCAGTGAAGCCTCCCTTACTCTCTCTCCTTTTCTATATCATCGTTTAACAAACTGTCATACAGTTTCAGCGAAATCAAATAATAAGCTCCAATTAATTTTCAAAGAGTTTCTTATCCAAGGAGTATTTAGGTTAGGTTATTTTTACTAGGTATTACTATTTAGCAACTATCCATTCCAAGGTTGTCTGACAAAGATGGCTTTTAAAGATAGGGCCGAAATTATGCAATATGCATATTCATTACTAGCTGACCCTCGCAACTTCGTTTACGCCACGTAAGGTGTATGAAAGGACAAGTATTTTTTCAACCGATTCATGGTATAAGCATAGCGTATGAAACTGCCCTGTTTACTTAATCATAAAAGAGCTTAATGATTAAGGCTATTGTAAAATAATTCTGTCCGCGCCGAAGGCGTGGAACGCCAGTTTAGGTTTACCCTCACATTCAAAGGAATCCTTGATTTCTAGGTTTTGCGAAAGTTGAGATGTCTCTAATACCTGAACTACAGAACCCTCAACTTGAAACTTGTGTGAATCAATCCTTAAAGCATTCCCTATATAACACTGAAAGAAATTTTAGAATCGGACCACGCATTGAGAAGTTACAACTAAAAAACAGTTTTGTCTTTCATCCCCTCTCCCAAAGGAACCGCGCAAAATATCGGGATCAAAAGTATCCTAGGACCTTCCTCGAATTATAAGCTCTGATCGTGCCAAGTTTCATTCAAATCGATTCAGTAGTTTCAGCGTGATACTCATTCGGGATACAGACAGACAGACAGACAGACATGAAAAATTCAATTTACATTTTCGGCATCAGTATCGATTAGAGAACGCCCAACAATTAAAATTTTCAAAATATCTTCCATGTACAGACTCTCGAACCTCAACAGTTTTATTATAAGTAATAGATTACGGAGTTTGAGCAGACACAGCAAAAGTTTAAAAAATAATAATGCTCTATTAAAAGTTTAAAAAGTTAATATAAGTATGTACCTAACAAAGGCAATTTACCTAAGTGTCAAAATAATATTTCAAAAAACCATAGCGAAATGGTATAGTTTTAGCCACAAATTGTATCGCATATCTCGATTGCTTTAAAAATACAATTTCACACTTACGACATTTTCACTCGCAGTACAGTGAACCTCTCAAACTAATTTACTTTATTAATGTGTTGCCAACTGTTGTAGATAATAATACCGCTTTCTATGTCCACACGTATATAATATAGAATGATTGATGTACTCCTCTATTTGTACTGACCCAGACAATTTAGTAAGACATCTTTATTGCCCAGTAATCATTGCCTTACGGTAGGAGAAGGATTTATGACTATATCGAACTACTGGTGTGATCTGAAACAGCCATTTTGTTTTGTAATTTAGGTGCCAAAGAAATTAATGTCATGTCAGTTTTTTGAGATGTATCTGCTCCAAGTTCTCACCAACCATTATCGGAGTTCGGCAATTAAGCGGGAAAACGTAGCAAATTCAGTTTTGCACTATTAAACATGAACTGTGCTGTAAAAGGTTATTTAATTAAGGAATATTTTCAGGACATGACGACTATAATAGAAATGATCTGCCTCTGTGGCGCAGTCGGTAGTGATACCGCCTGCGGCGCTGGAGGTCGTGGGTGCGATTCCCACCGGAGACAAATATTTGTGTGACCCATAAATGTTTGTCTCAAGAGTCTGGGTGTTTCTATGTATAATATGTACCTATGTATTTAAAAGTATATAAGTATTAATATCCGTGGTCTGATACCCATAACACAAGCAGGTTATTCCTAGCTTACTTTGGGATCAGATAGCGTTGTGTGAAATGTCCGTGAATATTTATTTATTTATATTTATTTATTATATTTATCTGCTTACTTTACCAGAGAATGACTCAATTACTAATTGTAAGTAAGTGTGACAAAAATCACCGGCAAATTGCGACTAAGACTTGCGCACTGAGTTACGTAGTAACTATTTAGTAATCTGTGCTGAGGGTTCCGTACCAAAAACGGCAACTCCCCCCCCCCGTTTTCTGATTTTAATATTTGTTGCCTTGACGGCAACAGAAACTTATCATCTGTGAAAAACTCAGCTCTCTAGCTATCAGCTCCTGACGTGACGGACAGACAGACAGACGGCGACGTCTCATAACCTCATGTAGAAAGTTCTGTTTTCACCTTTTGGATACGGAATCCTAAAAATCATCTTTTGGCGTGTGTTCGGAAACCGTAGTTAGATAGTTACAAGTGTAGAGTTTGCTTTAAGCTACTTCATATCCTGGAATAAAATTGTGTTCCTTTGGGTAAACACATTTACGGATAATACAAACTTCACGTGAACTAAGCCGCCCGCGTAAGCTATGAAATAAAATCCCGCCGAGTTTGTTGCGAGATTTTCTCCGAACACACATTTTTTTTACGTATAAAAATCCCTCATGGATGCTATGCCCGCCGCACTCTTACCGACTAAAACCATGCGAAGCCCCACTACTGCTTACGATCTAGAGCTCCGGGTAAGCCCTCGGGTTCCTCGGAAGGATTTCCCAGGACTCGACCACCACGTGTATAGATGTATACTATATCAGGGTATAAAAAAAAAAAAAGAAAAAGAATGCTACCCTCGCTTTGCCGATATTTGAAATCGCCTGCGGAACCCGAATAAAAACAATTATAAGTAAGTTGAGCATTAGGCACTAAGTCGATATTCCCACGTACTCGTATCCTCAACGAAGCACTTATCTAATCACCAGAATTAGTTTCATCTATAAATCGACCCCGATTTATTGGTATTTGTATCAAAAGCTTGTTATGAAGATTTCGGAGCGCCAATAAACATTTATCTCGCAGTGTAATTTATCAAATGTGTAGGTGTGTGATATTACTTTGTTGGATCTCATTATTTAACCAATTTACGCAATCTCATCATCAGCATCGGAAAGTTAATCCCGATTGGCTTTATAAGTCTTAGGTCATCTATACATTGACGATGGTTATCAACAGTTATCATTACAAACGAGTCGGAAATAGCACGGTAAGATCAGATAGGATTTCTTCTGCCCACAACTATAGGTATTGTGGAATGATCTCTCTGCCTCGATTTTCCTAAACGCCTACAGTATGAGGTTCTTCAAAAGGTGTCTTGGAAGGGTTTTACAACGTTGGCAGCGCGAGTCAATACCATTCTATCATGTGGGCCGTGTGTTTGTTTGCCACCTTAGTGGTATAAAATATTACCTTGGGATTTTCAGAGTAGAGCAGTGAGCAATCAAAACGTAAGTTAGAAGTATTTAGATGCCTACTTGAAAGAACTTAAATGAAGTAAAAGATTTCAAAAGTTTAGATAAGCCTTGAAAAGCTTGACACTTTTTAACTTGTGTCCCGTCCCAACTTTCGCTCTTTTGATAAAACTGTGCGAAGTGGAGCCCTTTTGTACTTGTTACATTTTTGCCACTTTTTAATAATGCGTAAGAATGTACAGTATACTGATGAACTGAGGTAGTGTGGCAGTTTTCAGTTTATTTTACTTTATAAATTGGAAAATCGCGTATCTGGAATCTTTAAATCAGTTAAATTGAAATTGAAGTGGAGATAAATTGAAAGGCTTGACCTAAAAATAAAAAATACATTGATTTTCTTCGTCTTCATATGAACGTGTGGTAGGTATACGGTGACAATAAAATAATTACAATTTGCGGCGACTGGTGACCAAAGGGCTGGCAGTTTTCTCGCTCAGCGAATAGGTAGGTACCTATTGCTATTCAAAGGGGGAATGCTGCTAGTCTTTTGGGCACAATGTCACGGGGGCTTTATTTAGGTTTAGTTTAGATAGTAATAATGTAAATATAATACATGTATAAAAATGTTGTTCTGTAATTTTTAACAATAATGTTTACTGAAATAAACTAATAATTAAGTTTGTGGTGGTCCAAGAATGTCTTCATTTCACACAAGGCAAATCTTTTATGTTAAGGGTCGTCTTCAAACTTAAATTACTCATTCAACTTTCATATATTTCTTTCAGGAGATAAAATCTTGTATTAAAATGCTCTTTTCATTTAATTTTATTTTAATCTTGTTATTAAAGTGAGTTCAGTAGACACCGCCATTCTGTCTGGGAATATGGCCTTGACGTCTGTCTGTACGTTTTCCATTCTATATAGTTATACGGTTTTAATGTCTGAATCATTAATTAACAGTCCAACTTAATGCTAATTTATTCCTGAGCGCTAAACTTTATCAAAATGGTTTTTGAAACTCGATTTGATGATTTTATCAGTGTGTTAAAGTTTTTTAGTTGGGTTTAATAGCTTCGTCGTTTACCTACCGGTGTTTCTGTCAATCTATACTTACTATCTATAGATAGGTAATAAAATTATAGAAAGGAAAGGATGATTAAATAATAATGAATTAATTTCTTTGTTATGAATAAGCACTGTAACTATGAGTCAAGTTAAATAATTCTTCCAATAGTTTAAAAGCTAGGTCACATATTTTAGACATTATTTATTGTAAACTAGCTGTTGCCTGCGACTTCGTACGTGATTCTTTAGATTGATATAACTTTTTTATTTGTGAACTGATAGACATGAAACAAACACTTAAAATGTTAAGCGGAGCAAACCGCAACGCAATAAAGAAAAACCGCATAGCAATCGGTTGAGCGGTTGCTAAGATTAGCGTGCACAAACGTACAGACAAACAGACAGTTACGATTTTATTATATGTTATCAAGGTGATTGAGCGGTATCCCTCCGCGGAGATAGTGATTCTGGGGGATTTCAACGGACATCATGTTGACTGGTTGGGCTCCCGGACCACCGACTTTGCGGGGAAAGCTGCTCACGAATTTGCCCTGACCTATGGGTTCTCTCAACTGGTTAAATCCCACACAAGGATACCAGACAAGAAGAACGAGCAGAGTGCATTGCTGGATCTCCTGCTGACAACGCGTCCGGACGGATACAGTGTTTCAGTGGATGCTCCGCTCGGATCGTCGGACCACTGTGTCGTTCGGGCGCATGTGCCTTTCGCAAGGCCTGAACCACCTCGGCCCAAGGAGTGGCGACATGTATGGCACTATAAGTCAGCAGACTGGGATGGACTGCGAGAGTTTTTCGCGTCGTACCCATGGAGGCGGCTTTGTTTTGCCTCAGAGGATCTGGATTCTTGCGCTGCAGCAGTCGCTGCGGGGATCTTGGAGGGCATGGAATGCTACATTCCTAACCGTTGGATCCCTGTAGGAGCAAAAAAGCGACCGTGGTTCAATCGGCTCTGCAGAGAAACTTTGATGTTGAAAGAATCTGCTTACAGGGCTTGGACCACGGCTCGTGCAAATTCAGATCCAAACATCTCTGAGGTGAAACGCAAATTAAATGCCGCCTCGAGGGCCAGCAAAAGAGCAATTGTCAGGGCTAAGTTCGATTTCGTCGGCAGAATTGGTGAACGGCTAGCAGGCTATCCTTCAGGGAGTCGCGAATTCTGGTCGCTTGCCAAAGCTGCCGAGGGAAATTTCTGTAGGTCAGGTTTGCCACCTTTACTTAAACCCGACGGTAGTTTGGCCCAGAGCGCCAAGGAGAAAGCCGACCTTTTGGGTTTTCTCTTTGCCTCTAACTCGACCATGAGCGACGGGGGTGCTTTGCCGCCGGATATTCCGTGGTGTGGAACTTCCATGCCGGAAATAAAATTTACACAGCGGAATGTCCGACGTGAGCTTCGATCCCTGGACGTTCATAAGTCGAGTGGGCCGGATGGTATACCCGCGGTGGTACTTAAGCAGTGTGGTCCAGAATTGTGTCCGGTACTTACACGTCTTTTCACGCTTTCATATTCCAAGCAACAAGTCCCGGCGTCGTGGAAGATCGCGTATGTGCATCCTGTGCCCAAGAAGGGTGACAGGACCGACCCGGCCAACTACAGGCCTATAGCCGTCACCTCCCTTTTATCTAAGGTGATGGAGCGTGTAATTAATACACAGCTCCTGAGGTACCTAGAGGAACACGACCTGCTCAGTGACCGGCAGTACGGTTTCCGTCACGGTCGCTCGACGGGCGATCTTCTGGTGTGCCTCACACACCGATGGGCGACGGCTATCGAGAGTAAGGGCGAGGCTCTAGCAGTGAGCCTCGACATCTCTAAGGCCTTTGACCGGGTCTGGCACCGTGGTCTTCTTACGAAATTGCCCTCATATGGACTGCCCGAGAGATTATGCGGATGGGTGTCCACTTGTCCAGCTTCCTGGCCGGTAGAAGCATCAGGGCCGTCGTTGACGGCAGCTGTTCAGACTGCATGGCCATAAACGCTGGAGTACCGCGAGGCTCAGTGTTGTCCCCTACTCTGTTTGCTGCTGCATATCAATGACATGTTGTCTATTGACGGCATTCATTGTTATGCGGACGACAGTACGGGGGACACTTGTTACACGGGCCGCCCCGGTATCTCTCGGGACACAGTGAAGGAAAATCGTGAACAGCTTGTGTCTGAAATCGAGGCTACTCTTACTAGAGTGTCCGATTGGGGTGGACTAAATCTTGTCCAGTTCAACCCTTCCAAGACACAAGCGTGTTTTTTCACCGCTAAGCAAACCCCAATTACTGTGGCGCCGCAATTTCAGGGCACATATCTTTCCATCTCCAAAAGTATAGGGATCCTTGGCGTTGACATCTCCAGTGACGTTCAGTTCCGTAGTCATTTGGAGGGCAAGGCTAAGCTGGCGTCCAGGAAGCTAGGTGTGCTCAACAGGGCGCGGCGGTACTTCACTGCTGCACAAACGCTGCTTCTGTACAAGTCGCAAGTGCGGCCGCACATGGAGTACTGCTGTCACCTCTGGGCGGGGGCACCTGAATATCAGCTTCGTCCATTTGACTCGGTGCAAAGACGTGCTGTAAGAGTTGTCAACGATCCTATACTTACAGGTGGTGTGGAACCTCTTCGCGACAGGAGAGACTTTGCCTCCTTATGCGTGTTCTACCGACTGTACAATGGTGTGTGCTCTGAGGAATTGTTTGATATGATGCCCACGGCTACGTTCTATCACCGCACCGCTCGCCACAGACAGGATGTTCATCCTCACACTCTGCGTCCGGAGCATTCCAGCACGGTTAGATCCGATAGGGGTTTTCTTCCGCGCACGCTTAGGTTGTGGAATGGTCTCCCTGCTTCGGTTTTCCCAAACGCCTACAGTATGGGGTTCTTCAAAAGGGGTCTTAGAAGGTTTTTACAGGGTCGGCAGCGCGAGTGTGGCGCCTCTGGTGTTGCAAACGTTCATAGGCTGCGGTGACCACCGGTCCTTCTGGTGGGCCGTATGCTTGTCTGCCACCTTAGTGGTATAAAAAAAAAAAGAAAATGTATATATTGATTGATTGATGATACGAGCATGAATGGTTTATATGAGTGCTGCAGGCAAAGCCGTGGGGCTTTTTTTAACATGAGGAAAATCCTACCCCAGATTTAAAAAATATTCTTTTAGTCTGAGAATCCTAGGTACATTGGGTACATGGTCGCTACTCCATCCTAAAAACCCCACGTATCCTACCTAACAGCATACGGTCGGGAGCCCCGGGTAAGCCCTCGGAAGGATACCCCAGGACAAGCCGTGGAGCATAGTAGGGGAGACCGGGGCTGGTTGACTATAGGGGTAGGTAGACTAATTATCAATAACTCGGCCAAAGCAATGGCTTGGAGCCAACCGATGACACCCGAGAGTCCACTACCTCTCCCCGCTCAGTCACCGCGAGCGCGGTGTCGCGCACGCTCACCGGTTGAGTGAAGGAAATTAAAGTTCAAAAATGACGTAGGTACGTAAGTAATTATTTTCATCGTAAGATTTTTTGTAATAATGCCTATATATTCATAGTTACTGATTGTCAAAGAATTTATAATGGATGTTTGATTAATGTTCTTTCATTTAGGTATGTATGATGTTATTTGATTTCTTAGCAGTTTTGTGGTTATGTCATGTGATTGGAAATAAAAATGTGGTTTGGGGCTAGTAGACTAATGTATAACGGGGCTGGATGACCAATAATCGTACATAAGAAAAGAACATGAATCAAACATCCATTATATTTTTTTTGACAATCAGTAAACATAAATATATAGGCATTATTACAAAAACATTACGATGAAAATAATTACTTACACACGTTCTGTTTCATCTTTAAATTCCTTCACTGAAACGATGTGCGTGCGCGACGCCGTGCTCTCGGTGATTTATTGTATGTGTGTTTTATTTTCAATATAAAATAATAAAAATAATATTTTTTTATGTATGTTGCCCTTTATCCTATTTCCTCGTAGATTTTGCCTTTACAAGTCCATAGGTCAACCTACCCCAGGCGAATAGTCAACCTACCGGAAGCATGGGGCAGGTTGACCAGTTTTTCTTGTTGTATAAGATCTAGCCTGTACCCTATATTATAATAAATTAAGTGCTTTTTGCTATATTTTTCCAAAGCTTAATAGTTAACCTATGAAATAAACCTGTTTTTGAATTAATATTCTATAAAGAAATAGAAATATAAGCCTTTAAGCTGAAAACTAGTCAACCAGCCCCGGTCTCCCCTACCTTTTCAATATAAAGATGGAATCTAGTCATTACAAAACACCAGCAAGCTGGGCGGATTAAATAACTAACATCATAAAGAACATCGTTTGTTCTACTTGCTAAATAAGCTCTTATAATTTACTCCCTGCTAATAAAATATACGTACCTACCAATAGTCACACAGATTTAAATACTTTTAAACCGAGCCGAGGCAGAAGTTTTAGAATTAAGTTTGAAAGTAGGTGTGTCACGGGATAAGCCAAGAATTAAAGCTTTTTTAGTTCGAACTTTTGAACCTCCGTCACCCCTCTAAGCAAGGAAGTTTTATAAACATTGATGATACTCATGCATCTATCTAATCTACATCGGCCTTATTAGAAAACATGGTTTAATATTAGTACTCCACTAAATATAATGATGATTATCAGCATCCAACCGGGCACTGGAATTCTGGTCAAGAATCCTTAATAACCGCCGATCTTGATTTTTTTTAAACGTGTGAGAATGATACGGAAGCTCTATAAATTCTTTTTCTACATATTTAGTTTAGTGCTACAGTTAAACCATGTTTTGGAATAAAACCGCATGAGTACAGCTAGAGCTTGGCAAAAAGTCTGAAAGTCTAATTAATATTTTGCATGCTGGCTTTTATGGTTGGGAGCCCCGGGTAAGCCCTCGGATGGATGTCGCAGGACTCCCAACATACCTACGGCCACCACTGCGACCTCGACCAGGGGGCGGTTCGGGTGCTATCCCGCGTCTTTGGGGGGGTTTCGGGTGTGATCCCGCTTCTAAGCAGGGGCGTGTGTGAATCCCTCACGTCACGCTGCCGTCGTGGGCCTGCTTCTGTAAGAACGGTGAGCAGCGGTCTCACTGTCCCCAGGTCCTCGGTCATGGAGGCCGAGAGCCTTCGGTTTTGCATGCTGGCTACATTGTCAAATTGTTGTCAATAACGTCACATTTATGTCAGTAAATGAACGAAGTGCTACTAATTACCATAGAAGCCTACTGGCAACTGGATACCGATTGGTGGTGGCCTCCATTATTTGAACTCTTTTTGCCAAGCTATAGTTCGTTGAACAGTACGCTGTTTGTATAAAACACTATAAGCGGGCATTGATAGGTCATTTAGAAGACAGCTGTTCTGCTCAAGTAGAAGAAACCAAAAAAAAACTACTCTTGGAATATAAGTAGTGTCTTACCAAGTCAATAACCTCATTTTCTGTCACTTAATTCAGTACTCATAACTACCAAAAGCTCACAGTGGCACTAGCAACACCACGTAGAATAGATTTGAATTCTGTTTTTTTTTTATTGAAATAAGACATGCTGTGGCAATGGCATTCAACAAGCAGCCTTTGTGTGATCTCGTCTAGCTGTCACACAACAATGCGCCAACGCAGCCTTGAACTTGCTCAGCGGGCGACGCTCTCACGACATTGTGCCAAATATATCTACTAATATAATACGTAGATTGCAATCTGAACATATTTATAATACCTATTAGGCGTCGTCGTTGGTCGTAAAAGTTAAGAGACTGAACTTTTTTTGAGTACTTGTCACTGATTAAAACAGATAGAACTTAATAGTATCTATTGTTTTGAAGGTAGAACTAACTGAAGCGCACGGATGATTGTTTTCATTAACAGTAAACTGTTGCCCAAATAGAAAATACTAGTTCGAAAACTACACATACAAATTCTTGAGGATCAAATAAATATTTGATTGGGCCTGGGAATGAACCCTAGGACCTTAGCACAGCAGATATCATGTCAGTCCATTGCTGGGCTGCCATAGTCTATGACAGCCCACTCTATGACTCATAGAGTGTAAAAACAGATCAAGATCAAAGGCATCTCCCAATCACAAAAATTCTTACGTTGTATAATATACCAATGGCTTCCTAATTCCTACCTTACGTTAACTGAATCGCGATCTTCACTTCAGAACTTGTCGGCTCCAACAGCGTCGGTTCTTCAGCAATGGTTAGCCCTTTACCACTTTACCGTTCTTACTTTGCGACGTGCTATATCGACTGCTATGATATTTTTTTTAATTAAGATACACAATGGGGTCATTCGAATTTGAAAAATCACATGCGGATGCACACAGACTTACATAAATGCGTACTCAAATTATGATGTATACTATATCTTGGTGTCTTGCATACTTATACTCGTAGTACTAGATACATTAAGATCTTCAAAACTTAGTTGTGAGGAGTTATTTGCATTTGGCAGTGCCCCAAGACAGGTATAATGAATGTGTAGAAATATCATTGAAGTCATCATTGCCAACGATTAGGAATAATTTAAAGTGGCGATTTTTATTGTAATCCGTTTTATGAGTGTGTATACTATATTGTATGTCTACCATTCACGAAGACACGTCCAAGAGTTTTCTCAAATCGTTTACAATACAGTGCAAGGTTGCAATCTTCCACACGTATTTTCTTTATCTCGGAGTGCATTATGTGTAGGATAGTAGCAAAATACATGAGTAAAGTTGCACACAAATATTTGTCCCTAGTGGGAATCGAACCCACGACCTCGTGATCCACAGTCGTACCTACTATACGACCTTTAGACCAACGAGGCAATCAAATTACATCGGTATGTCACTCTACAACTATTGGGACAATTGCGTACGTGTCCCAACTTCCGTGCAGTTAGCTGGTCTTTGGCCTGGAGCCAAGTTGACGGCTGAAATACCACGCGACCGGCGTCTCGTGATGGATTTAAACCAGTACCTCGTTACTGAGTTATTGATAGCGATGTACTAGAGTTATAGATTACAATCTCTTTTCAATATACATATGGTCACGCCTTTATCCCCGAAGGGGTAAGCAGAGGCATATTATATGCCCACATTTCACCTTTGTATAATTTGTCCCACGTAATAGGTGGTGAGCCGTATTGCCGTGTTTTAAATGGACAGGCGCAGGTTGTGACTGCCTGCTGTTGAAAATAAAGCCTTCAACTTAGCTTAACGACTGCCATTTTACTGGCAACCGGGACCAACGGCTTAACGTGCCTTCCGAAGCACGGAAACGCTCAAAATAAATGTCGCAAAGTGATCACATGGATGGTCACCCATCAATTGGCCCGGCCATAGTGAAAGTTGCTTACTGCAGTGATCATTTACAGAACACTGAGTCCGCGGGGCCACGAGCGCTTCAACCGAGCATAAAGAAGGAGGAGTTTGTTATGTTCGACTGTATGTTTACCAATTTCTCTCCCAATTGTGGATAGTCTCAAAATTAGCTTTTTATTGGAGAGGGTACTTTGCACAGTTTTCACGTACCATTCTTTTTTGAACCAAGTAAGGATCTGATGAAGTGGTGATGTAATCGGAAAGTTTTCATAGGCATTATATTTTCTAAAGCTATTTAGATATTTGCATGATATAATCGTTATGTCATGATGCCAAGCTGATAATGGGAGGTATAGAACAAAGAAATATAAGTAACTAGCTGACCCGCGCAACTTCGTTTGCGTGATAAATGAAGAACCGCTCGACCGATTTTGTGCAAACTTCACATAAACCATCTACTAAATAGTCCGAACAAAGCCTAAACATTTGGTTTGGATAGGTGAGCCCGTTCTTGAGTTATAAAATTACAACGAAAAGTGGCATTGATTTTTATATATATAGATAGACTAGCTGACCCGCGCAACTTCGTTTGCGTCACATGAGAGTGAGAAAGAGAGAGGTATGGTATTAATATTTCGAGTATTATAATGTTTCCCGTTGCATTTACCCCCGTCGCGTCGCGTCGCTTGTATTCATTAGAGCTGAACCGCATATCTTCGTTTGCGTCACATGAGAGTGAGAAGGAAAGAGGTGTTAAAGTGATATAATGTTTCCCGTCGCTTTTACTTCCACCCATCCGTTTTTCGGTATGGAACTCATCGTGTGCGAGTCCGACTTGGCCGGTTTTTATCGTTCAGTTGACTGGCTGCCACTGCAGACCAAGTTTACTCCCGTCGCAAACTTTAAAACTTAATAAGAGGGTTATTGTAAGTGAACCTTAAAAGATAGGCATATGCTGTCAAGGACTTATTTTTATGACTTTTTAAGAGGAAAAATTTTGTAATACACAATAATTTTTACGTAACTTTAACTATTTATGCAGCGTCCGCAATGGGAGCTCTCATAAGAAAGAAATAATTATTATGAGAGCGTTCGAAACATTATTCATGGCTGCTCCGCTCCTATTCGTCTTAGCGTGATGTTATATCGCCATTAGTTAGCCTCAATAAATGGAATATTAAACTATAAAATAATTTTTAAAATGCAACCAGTAGTTTCTGAGATCCTAGCACAAACAAACTCTTCAGTTTCATTACATCGTGAGCGAACCTTAAGAGATAGACAAATTAGGTTATTGTAAGCGAACCTTAAAACATAGACATGTGCTGTTGCGGACTTTTTTGTAGAACTTTTTAAGAGAAACAATTTTGTAGTACACAATTTTTACCTAACTGTTCCCCCTTCCCCCTGGATCTCTGAGGAGCTCAGACGTCTATTATGTCAACCGCTATATATGTTTAAATCAATAAAAATTAAAAATTAAAATTACAAAATTTCTACACAAAATTAGGAGTGCATAAAAAGTGTGGAAGTTGGCGCCGTATATGTACCTGGGACGCAACACTGGTTTTGAATTCGTACGTGTGTGATAAACAATTTACATCATCAAAAAACAAAGGGACGCTTGTGTGAGTACTCACAACTTGTTTTCTTTACCTGAGGCGGTCAACTTATGTTGGACGGAAAGCGGTTTTGAACCAACTCATCGATTGCGACCAACATAAGTTGAGCCCCATTGATACGCCTGCAGTCAGTGCGGGATCGCTTCATACATTTCTGGTTGCCTAGTACTAATACCTGCACGCAACCTAATAATCATGCCGCTAAAGAGAACTCCGCCACCACAATCGACTCGGGCGCCTCAGACTACTAGCGCAGACACCGTCATCGTACCAGATAGCGATACGACCGCCGAAACATTGCTCGATGCATCTCGGCAGGCGCTTCAACTTAGTATCTCTGAACCATCGATAAACTTAATAAATGACGCTTCAAATATAAATGTTTCTCCCGACATTACCTTTAGGAATGCCAAGCGTAAACGGCTGGAAACTGTAGATGCGGGGAACATGTCCACTTTTATGTTAGAAATAAAACAAATGTTTGCCGACTTTAGAGCGCAGCAAGATGAAAAATACGACAGATTGTTTATAGTTGTTAATGAAATTCGGGATTCTCTTGACTTCTTATCAAAACAACATGAAGACCTTAAGAAGCAGGTGGAGTTGCTGGAAGTGAAAGGTAAAGAAAATTTATCAAAAATCAAGGATCTTGAAAATAAATTGGAACAGATGGAGCAGAGTACTAGATCAACCTGTGTTGAAATCCGCAATATTCCTAGAAAGATTTCGGAAACTAAACCCTGTCTGTTAAAAACCGTCATCGAAACAGGCAGTATACTAAAACTTAACATACAACCGAGTGATGTGAGGGATGTGTTTCGTATTAACACAAGGAATACCACGGAAAAACCCATTATAGTGGATTTTACATCCGTTCTCCTGAGAGACGAATTTATAGCGAAGTCTCGCCTTTTTAATAAACACGGTGGTAAATTGAGCACAGAACACTTGAAAATTGGCGGTCCTGTTAAGCGGATATACATATCTGAAAACCTGTCGGCAAAGAACAAACGGCTTTTCTTCTTGGCTAGAGACGCAGCTAAGGCAAACCAGTTCGAATTCTGCTGGGTCACTCATGGGAAGATATTTGTCCGCGAGAAGACTGGTGGCCCTTACCTCCAAATAAAAAATGAGGATGACCTTGCGAAGATCGCAAAGACCACGTGACTACCACAGGATTTCTCGCGTTCAATACTATTGCATTCATTTTTTGTATATTTTCTAATTTCTTTTAAGTTAAACTATGTAAGTGTCAACACTAGATCTCAATTAGCTTACATATTGATTAATTATCTTTGTGTCTTAAACTATATTATGTTAAACTTGTATCATCTCACACTCATCACAAATACATATAACTCAACATTGCTTTACTCCTTTACTCCTGCCTACTACATTTCCTACACGCTCATGAGACTGATACCACACTATTGCAATACCACTACCCACTTGAAAATTATATTAGAACATTCTAGTAGCCTGAAATTTAGTACACCTGTTTTGTTTTTGAAGCACTATGCATGACATAGATATTCTAAGTCATGAGGTTGACCGTGTTACTGCTTCTCTAAATCACACTTGCTCTCCAGAAGCTAGCGACGGGTACTTAAACCCTAATTTACATGACCTTAAAATATTACACACCAACATACAAAACATAAATAGTAAATTCAATAATTTAATTACACTACTCTCTAGATTCTCTTATTCACCTGACATAATTATACTCACCGAATGCTGGCTGAGTAAGTGTTCAAACGTCCCTTTTCTACAAGGATTTCTTTCTCATCGATCAAGGTTCTCAAACCAAAATGACGGCGTGGTGGTCTACATAAAAGACTGTTTTAATGTCACGGTAGAGGTGCCTGAGTTTGATGACGCAAGCTGTGTCGTAATTAAGTTTCCTCACAAGGCTGCTATTGTCTCAATATACCGCTCCCCATCATTCAAAGACTTGACTCGGTTTTTTCTCAGTCTTGACAGTCTACTGAGTACCTTGTCTCACTTTAAAACGCTTGCTACAATAGGAGACATAAACATTGACATTGCACTAAACACCACCGATGAGAATGCCGATGAATACCTAAACCTCACAGCTTCCCATGGTCTCCTACCAGCCTACACTTTACTAACTAGGTTGCGGAAATGTATAGATCATGTTCTATTTCGCTCACAATTAACTGCTACCTCACTTGTCCTGAACTCGCCCATTTCGGACCACTATCCAGTCCTGTTGTTTTGTAACATTAATGTTAAACGTATTCCTCTTAAGGTGTACAAGTCCAGAACTGATATTGAGGCTGTTGTCGAGACTATGAGGAACACAGATTTTTCCGCCATCTTAAATAGTCATGACCCTAATGCAGCTATGGAATCATTGATCTCCACTATATCCACTACAATCCAGGCAAACTCAACCATCAAATGCAGCAGTAGGACATATATAATTAAACCCTGGGTTACTCCTGGCCTACTGAGATGTATACGCCATCGGGATAAATTATACAGTAAGCACAAAAACCATCCTGATAATGACTCGTACAAGCTGGTTTTCCGCCGCTATCGCAACTTTTGTAACCAACTCTTAAAAAATGTCAGGCGAGAATACGAGCGTTCTAAGCTTCAGGCGGCCAAAAATAACCCAAAAGAGACGTGGCGCATTATCAAACGAGTTGCTGACTTGGGGATAAGCTCATCGCTTTCGTTGGGACTATTGAAAACTGGCGACAGTCCTCACGCTGCGGTTAATAAAGTTAATAACTACTTCGCTGATGTAGGAAAGAACCTGGCGTGTAAAATTAGCCAGTCGAATAGTTACTTGAGTCAATGCAACGGCGGAGGCAGCTCAACTGTGCTAAGCGCCAAAAAGCACAACCCACTTACCTCTATGGCTATCTATGGTGTCGACTATGGAGAGCTGGAGATTATAATCCTAAGCCTAAAAGACCAGAGCTCAACTGGACTTGACGGCATAACTGCTGCTGTTATGAAAGCTACCAGACACATTTTATTACCAGTTCTTGTATATACAATTAATCTGTGTCTCTCGAAGGGTGTATTCCCGGATATTTTGAAGACTGCTGTAGTTCATCCAATCCATAAATCAGGGGACAAGGACTGTGTGTCGAATTATAGGCCTATTTCTTTGCTATCGACCATGTCCAAAATTTTTGAAAAAGTATTAAACGCGAGACTAACTAAATATGTCACAAAAAACAACATTTTAGCGAGCAACCAATTTGGCTTCCGGAAAGGTGTATCCACTGAGGATGCAGTGTTAGAGCTCACAGACATCATTATTGATAAATTTGAAAGAAGGCGTAAAACGATTGGTATCTTCTTGGATCTCTCCAAGGCCTTCGACACCGTTTCTGTCCCCACCATGGAGCAAATATAAGAGAGGAGAGGGCCTAAGCAAGCGTGCACTGTGACCTCTTATATTTGCTCCATGGTCCCCACACTGTTAACAAAACTGGAGAACATTGGCGTACGTGGTGTGGCTCACGACATATTCAGATGCTATCTGACAGGTCGAAAGCAGCACACAAAAGTTGACAAATATATTAGTGACGAGCAACCACTGAGTTTTGGCGTTCCACAAGGAAGCGTTTTGATACCGACCCTCTTTCTCATCTATGTCAATGAGATGTGCCAGTTGCAGTTACCAAATTGCAAGATAATTTCGTACGCCGATGACACGGCGTTGGTGATTGATGGTTCGGACTGGGATGAAGCACGTAGGAGTGCTGAACTGTGCTTACGTACAGTAATGCAGTGGTTGGTGCTAAATCTTCTGACGCTGAATGTTAATAAAACAAAATTTGTCACCTTCTCTACCAATTCAATAGGTCAGCCCTTAGCGCCTCTTTTAATACGAGCTCACACATGCTTTGATTCCGGCATTGACTTATGTGACTGTCCGATGATTGAAGGTACCGAGGTAATAAGGTACTTGGGTGTACTAGTGGATCTGCATCTTAAATGGAAACAGCAAATTGATGCCACAGTAGTAAGGCTGCGAAAGCTTATGTATGTGTTTAAAAAACTCAGAGACGTGTTGGACTTTGATAGTTTAAAGATTGTTTACTTTGCGCTGGCACAATCAGTAGTTTCATATTGCTTACTAGTCTGGGGATGCGCTGATAAAACATCCCTCTTACGAGCGGAAAGGGGGCAGCGTGCCGTACTTAAAGTGCTTGCCAGAAAACGCATTCGGTTCCCAACGTCAATGCTTTACAATCTATGTCAAGTGCTAACAGTGAGACAGCTTTTTATCTCCCAGGCAGTTCTCCGCAGGCACTCCAGCCTGGTATACAACCCGGAAATATACAGCACAAAACGTCGCTTTGACAGAGTATGTACTATCAGATCTCGAAGAACGGTAGCCGCATCTCGTCACTATAAACATATAAGCTCTAAATTATACAACAAAATTAATCGTATTTTAAACATTTACCCCATGACCAGGCATATATTAAAGAGGAATCTAAATATTTGGCTAAAGACAATAAATTATGAGGAGACTGAAAATTTAGTGGCAAATTAGTTAATTCCATCGCCCTTTCCAGACACACATGTGCAGACTTACTCACACACACACGCACACGCACACGCGCGCGCACACACACACACACACACACACACACATACACACACACACAAACACACAAACCCGTAATGCACACGTTCACCCTATGTGGTTTTACTTTTCACTTTTTTCTTATTTATAGTTATAATTAAGTAAGTATAAGTACGTCTGGAACGAAACTTCCCTCCTTACTGGGAGAAAGGCGTTGATGGCTGCGCCACAGTGTATACTATTGCAGCTGTCATCGTTCCAATCTAGTATTAAGTTTTCAAATTGTTTTTATGTTCCAAATAAATAAATAAAATAAATAAATAAATAAATAAACCATTTACGCAGCGTACGCCTCGGAAGCTCTAAGACGGTAAAAAATATTCCCCGTTTTCAAAACATTCTTGTTTGCTGCTCCGCTCCTATTCGTCTTAGCGTGATGTTATATAGCCTATAGCCATCCTCGATAAATGGACTATCAAATTGTAAAAGAATTTTTGAAATCCAACCAGTAGTTCCTGAGATCCTAGCGTTCAAACAGACAAACAAACAAACAAACAAACAAACTCTTCAGCTTTATAATATTAGTATGGATGGATTACGTGTTTGCCGATTTGTTCCTTACATTTTTACCATCTCGTCTGAACTAGGTACCTACTTAGTGATAGTAAAGTGTTGTCTGGAGTGTACACCTGTCATGTGACCCTACTTTAAACCACCGTGCACTGTGAGGTCAAAGGTGAAAAGGTTGGCCTTTGACCTCCTGTTACACGGTAATTGAAATCACTGGTGAAGCGGTGGCTTAGTCACCGCCTCACCGGTTAAGTGCAAGTTTCTGTCACAATTAGCTTCGTAATAAAATTTAACTGTGTCAATTGTAATGTACTTTCTTTGAAGGGTCGTAAAAATCTTATTTTATGCCTTTACCTTGAAAAATCAATCAATGAAATCAGCCTATGGCAGTCCACTGCTGGACGTAGGCCTCTCAAAAATAACGCCACAATACACGGTCCTGCCTTCTGCATCCAGTCCCAGTTCGCGACCTCTTCTTGGTCGTCGGTACTTCAACAACAACTTGAACAGCAATGCTAAATTCTTGCCCATACGTCTTGAACTTAAATAGCAATGGCACTGTTTAATAGTCTTGTTGTTACACCGTCAATTTGAAGATTGTGGTACACCTTCATCTTTAAATTGCTTTTACGTCTACAACTTTAAAAAAGTGTGTGCGTGTAACCATTACGCGTGATTGAAGTAAAACTTCTTTGCTATTGACGGCATCAAAAATATATGTTATACTAGCTGAGCCCGCAACTTCGTTTACGTCACATAAGGTGTATGAAAGGAAAGGTATTTCTTCATCAGAGTCACCAAGCAGCGTCTGAAACTGCCCTGTTTGCTTAATCATAAAAGAGCTTAATGATTAAGACTATTTTTAAACAATTCAGTCCGCGCCGAAGGCCAACACGCCAGTTTAGGTTCACTCACATTCAAAGAAACCCCTACAATTAAAATTTTCAAAATATCTAATTCTTAAAAGTGTTATAACTCTTTTATTTCTAAACCGATTTACATAAAACAAACGCTAAATGTTAACTGGAGCAAACCTCAACACAATAAAAAAAACCGCATTGCAATCGGTTGAGCGGTTGCTGAGATTAGCGTGCACAACCGTACAGACAAACAGATATACAGACATACAGACATACAGACATACAGACAAACAGACAAAAATTCTAAAAATCATTGTTTTGGGTTCTATTGCGTTCATAAAGCCCCCCTATAATATTTTTTCTTATTTATCTTCCATGTACAGACAGCGACCTGTTACGATTTTATTATATGTATTGATGATTGATATTGATGATTAATATCATTCATTCGAATTTTGATAATAGCGGAAACATAGTTTTCGCTATTCAAAATTTAAATAGCGTTACTTCCGTCAGAAAAAAAATCTTAGTTACTGCCTAGTCGCGCCCAAAGAAGTTTTACTTCAAAAATACCGCTACAGGCGGACGAATTCAATTTGGCTCAAAAGCCGTAAAGCGGCTTTTCTGTATCAAATACTTATTGAAGTTACATTCAAAATATCCATTGAAGTTCACTCCACCATACATATACTGAGGCACGCCTTTATACCCAAAGGGGTAGCCAGAGTCACAACTTGTAATCGTAGTGGTTCTATGCTCGCATTGAAGTCTACACGCGCAGATTTAACTGTGTTGGTACAAAAATATTTAGTTCTGAGTCAGCTGGAGGAATTAAGAATCCACATTCAATAATCTTATGCTTCTTTGTCCCCAGGTCCAATATGTGGAGGGCAGTGCTGCGGCAGGGGGCGAGAGGAAAGACTACGGTCATCACTGCGGCGGACCGCTGAAATGAGTGCGGTGGCTATGACGAAGAAAACAGCAGAACTGTTGCTGTCTACGAGACGGCTACTTCAAGGTATGTGAAATTCAAGAAGTCTTTTTGAAAAGATCGTTTTGGCTACGGACACGTTGAATCTCAAAGTTTAGACCCTATTTTTAAAATAACCGTTCGACCTCATATTTAGTTCCGTTTGAACCCCAATTGGGGTTCTACCCATTGGACCGCTTTTTTAGGATCATTTGGACCTCAAAATATTATCTACCTATCTAAATATAGATATTAAATGGCCTTTTTGGACCTAATTTTTTTGGATCATTGGACTGGTTGATGGAACTGTTTGCCAGCGCCCACCCTTTGCCTTTTATAAAGTGGTTAAATAAATATTTCTTTGAAATATTTAAATGTCAATTAAATGCGACTTCTATAAAGTTAGGCGAAATTATAATAATATTAAAGCCCTCTTCTATTTTTGTTAAATAACTTTCAACTTTTCGACATAAAGACAGAATTAAAAAATATTTTACGAAACATTTTAACTTGCATAAAATGGTGGACGAAACGACACTTGAATAGGGATGATACTGATAAAAGAAAAGAAATACTTTATGTCTATCCAATCACTTACTATAACTAAAAAAGTGTGTGCGTGTAACGTACCCGCGATTGAAGTGAAACTTCTTTGCCATTGAGCGCATCAAATGTTAGATTAATATCATTCATTCGAATTTTGAATAGCGGGAACTACGTTTCCTCTATTCAAAATTCAAATAGTGTTACTTCCGTCAGAAAAAAATCTAAGTTACTCCCTAGGTCGCGCCTAGAAGTTTTACTTCAATAATAATAAAGGATACCTCTGAATTCTCAATAACATTGTAGATCAACTACCAGAAGCAAATTTACTGTCAAATACATAACTTGCTTTGTGATTAAAGGACAGGACGTTGCAAGTCGCTCAGCAACGCAACTTACAAAAATTAGCCGGGCCGAGATCAAAGGGCTTAGCCCCAAACTATGCCGTGCGATCGCTTCCATCAAACATTTGGCAAGCTTCCGCAATCGCTTGTGCACTATCTAAGAATAACTGGAAGTGGCATACAACAATGTAATGATAGTTCAGGGTGGCAAATCTCAACTATAGAACTTGTAGAAGCACGAAAAGTACTGGCCATGAAATGTGTCGCAGAATTGGGAGAGTCCTACATCCAGTGTAAAACTATTACCTATAAACAAAGACGTATAATAATTAGACACGGTATGCACGAACATCACGGCTTTCAAAAACAGCATAGGTATCTTTAATACATTTATAAAAAGAATTTCTATAAAATTATCTATGTATGTACGCATGTATGAAAAGTAGGTACAGGCAATTGCCTGACCTTTTTGTTGCCATATTTTCAGTGTTGGTAACGTATCTATAGTTTTTATATATCATTGCTATAAACTGATATTTAATAAACATCAAATCTAACAATAAATAAATATTATTTATTAATTGTTAAATATTATTTTTTTATTTATTGTTAAATTTACGAGGCAGGAAAGATTTCACCAGTTAACTTTCATCTACGATAAGTCGTAGGTTTATGATCGAGGATTGGTTAGGAGGTTTAGGAGGATAGTTTGATCTGATATCAAAAGTAACAATGTTCTAAATAATACTCTGCCTGCCCATACGAACCCAGTTGGTTAACGTGGTTGTACTGAAATAGTATTTCAAATAACTTGTACACTGTCAGGAACAATACCATCATAAATAAGCTCATTATTATTGATACAATCGAGACGTGTGGTCACCGAAATATGGATCAAACTGTTCTAAAAACAAATATGATAAGCAAAGATCAATCGACCTAACAGATGTACTACACCATTCACACAAGGGCTACCTCTACTTGTAACAATAAATACATTGAACGTGTGGCTACATAACTCGGTCGATGCTTGTTTTGATAACACTCTGTACGTCAACAAATTGTGCGTGGAGCCGTGCAGTCTGCATCGAGTAGACATTTTGTATCGAATTGCTTGTTTGGTTTTGTACCTATTATTGGATAGGTTTTTTTCTTATAAATAAGCACACGTGCTATGGGAATAACGCCTAAAATGGTAGAAACCCATTCATGCCTTCATTCATTCATTTGATAGGCCTTTTGGTGTAGTGATTAGTGTATCAGACTAGGTATAAAGTTCAATTCCTAACCAGGATAAATCTATGAACGTTTGCAAAACTAGAGGCGTTAAATTCGAGCTGCAAAAATTCACAAGACCCCATTTTAAACAAAACTGCTTTCTGATTTGATCTTTATTGTGAGTTTCTCATGACAACCATGAGGATATCCAAAAACTTAATCCACTTTACTTATAGACCCTTTTTGAAAACTCAGAGGCCGGAATCTCGATTACACAATTTAATACGAGTATGTAACTAGGTAGAGTAGGAGTTTCACCATATTTTATGATATTATCGGAAAAGAGCGCTCCGATCGCAGTGTGAGGATGAATTAGGTACTCGTACCCTGTTTGTGGCGAGTGGTGTCAATATCTTTAATATCTTCAAAAATCTTACTAATATTATAAATGTGAAAGTTTGTGAGTGGGGATGTGTGGATGTTTGTTAGGTACTCTTTCACGCTCTAACGGCTGAATGGATCGTTCTGAAATTTGGTACAGGAATAGATTATAGTCTGGAATAACACATAGGCTACTTTTTATCCCGGAAATAAGTTCCCACGGGAAGTCAGAACGGTAACAAATTATACGCGAGCAAAGCTGCGGGCCCCAGCTAGTATAATATATTTTAAAGTGATAGCATACCTACTAGGTATTCTAACGTGAGCTGAGTATCTATCAGTTTATATTGGATATTTTATTTGTCGTAAAATGTTCGTTACCCCTACTAGAACTCGTAAAAATTCAAGACTTCTGATAAATATTCTGTATAATATTATATGAAGAGTCAATAAACTCTAGCTAAATAAAAACGATCACTTCATAATAAAATGTACAAGTGTAGGTACTTTATGAACGTTATTTATTTTAAAAGCTAAGTCTCTGAAGTGGTTGACAATCCCCACGTTTCACCAATGATATAAATAAAAACTATAGATACGTTTGTTTTAAACTCTATAGATACGTTATCAACACTGAAAAATGGCAACAAAAAAGTCAGGCAATTGTCTCACTTTGCATACATTTCTACCATAGATAATTTCATAGAAATTCTTTTTTTTTATGTAAAAAGGATCTGCTGTTTTTGAAAGCCGTGATGTTCGTGTAAGACGTGTCTAAATATAATACGTCGTTGCGTTTCGCGTTTCGCGTCCCACGTATTAGGTTGCGAGCTTTTCACTATGTTTTTTTTATTTATTTATTTAGTAACATTACATTTTCTCTCCGTACAAATTAAACATTTTTTGTCTGCCTCTGTGGCGCAGTCGGTAGGGATACCGCCTGCGGCGCTGGAGGGTTCGATTCCCACCGGAGACAAATATTTGTGTGACCCATAATAAATGTTTGTTTCAAGGGTCTGGGTGTTTCTATATATAATATGTATTAAAGATGCGCCGAATGTTCGGCCGAATATTCGAATTCGGTACATTCGGCAGGTTTTGGAATGTTCGTATTCGGCCGAATATTCGGTTCGGTACATTTTATACCGAATATTCGGCCGAATGTTCGAATTCAGTTCAACCCACATTCGGCGCATCTCTAATATGTATGTATGTATTTAAAAGTATATAAGTATTAATATCCGTGGTCTGATACCCATAACACAAGCAGGTTATTCCTAGCTTACTTTGGGATCAGATAGCGTTGTGTGAGATGTGATGTGAATATTTATTTATTTATTATTTATTTATATAAAACAACAACAATACAACATATTTTACTTATTCTAATAAAGTCAACATATATTTTTAAGTTTTTTTTCTTATATTCCTATGTTAAAATAGACAGGCACAGGATGTAACTACAGATAAAATTTTCGAGGCTTTTACAGCTTGGCAAAAAAAGAGAAGAAAATAATGGAGGAGCCACTGTGCTCTTCATATGGCAACCCGTTAAAAAGAATTACCAGTCAGTATCCAGTTGTCAACAACCGTCAATAAAACCCGCCAATCAAATTGTATAACGTCATTGACTGACAGACATATAAAATATTTTTATTATCATTTTACAAGTTAAAGTTACTATACACTAATATACATACAATTTATAACATATTTACAAGGGGAACATCGAAAAACAGAAAAAAAAAAACAGACATATTATGTGACGTTATTGGCAGGTTTTTGACACTGTAGCCAGCCTGCAAAATATTAATTCCATTTCTAGACTTTTTGGCCAAGCTGTAGAAAGCCTTTGGATTAACGACTGTCATGTAACGTCACTCAGACTAACGGTTTGTAGAAAACACTGTATTTACCAATGATAGGTATATAAAAACTATAGATACGTTACCATCATTGAAAAATGGCAACCAAAACGTCAGGCAATTGCCTTACTTTTCATACATGCTACCATAGATATTTCGTAGAAATTCTTTTTTTTTGATGTATAGAAGATTTGCTGTTTTTGAAAGTCGTGATATTCGTGCATGACGTGTCTAATTGTAATACGTCGTTGGTATTTACAGGCATTGAGACGGCAACATAGATATCCAGTAAATAATAATTACATGTCCATAAGCTACGGTGATGACCTTTCAATAGCCCTAAACTTGTCTGTCACCGTAGTGGTATAAAAATAGATTTACACTCATTAAGGACCTACTTAGAAACCCTATTTGATAGAATAGTGGTCAAAACGTTCTTGATTTTCACAAATTCATTGCAGGTAGAAATATTAAGTTATAACTTTATATTGCAAAAAGCTAATCAGGTATATTATCGGTGTCTGAAATCTACGAAGTGAATGAACTCTTCTATTAATCAGATATACCTTCCGAACGTTTTTTAGGGTTCCGCAGCCAAATGGCAAAAACGGAACCCTCATAGATTCGTCAGGTCTGTCTGTCTGACCGTCCGTATGTCGCAGCCACTTTTCTCCGAAACTATAAGGCCTATGCTATTGAAACTTGGTAAGTAGATGTATTCTGTGAACCGCATTAAGATTTTTATATAAAACTAGAAAAAAAGCAGTAAATTTTGGGGGTCCCCATACTCAGAACTGCAACTCAAATTTTTTTTCATCAAACGCATACGATAGATAGGTCTTCAAAAATGCTATTGAGGTTTCTAACATAATTTTTTTCTAAAGTGAATAGTTTGAGCAAGAGACACTTCCAAAGTGAAAAATGTGTCCCCCCCCCTCCTCTAACTTCTAAACAAAGAGAATGATAAATCTTAAAAAAATATATGATGTACATTGCCATAAAAACTACCAACGAAAATTGGTTTGAACGAGATAGAGTTGGTAGTTTTTTTTTAATACGTCATAAACCGCAATTTTGGGTTAGAAAAATCACTACCACTGCGAACGTGAACTAAACATCAATCAAAGTTGCAACGAACTATATGAACTTTTACATTATGTTACTTGCTGCTACGGAACCCTTCATGGGCGAGTCCAACGCGCACTTGGCCGGTTTTTTCATAGATTTTATTTAACTCTGAGTACCTAGTCACACTTGGTTCAAATAATAATAAAAAAAAAATTACTCTGCTACTTGAGGACGAACGTAGTCATCTCTGCTACTTTAGGACAAAATAATGTAATTTTACTTTTCTACAACTTGAGTAGCAAATCTTCTCAGAAAGAGTTTTCAGCGTTCCTTTGTATTCCTTTGTAAAACTACACTATAAAAACAGCTTGAGTTACAAAGTACTCTTAGAATATTTCTAAATACAACAAAGCCTTATTATTGCTTGCTTCAAGTATACTAGAAAAAGTATACTTAATGCTTTGAAATAATACAATAACGGATGCAAGGACTTTTTAAATTATAAATCTCTTCTCCCTACTGATATATAAATACATAAAGAGCTCTGTCTGTATGTTACGCTTTCACACCTGAACCATGAAACCAATATTGTTGGAATAGTTTACAGAGATCTAATAAAGCTTGGAAAAGGACAGGCTATTTTTCAATGCAAAAATGGCTTGAAATAAGGAACGAGAAGTACAAAAAAAATGTAGAGGGAAAAAAGCTTTACAACGCGGTCGGAACCGCGAGCATTAACTAGTCTAATTATGAACAAAGAGAGCCACTTTTAACCCTCCAACTCTTTAGTGGAAATAATCAGGGTGTGCTCCACTAAAGAGCTACACTTCATTCCATTGTTCTTGGATTGCTTGTGTCCTGGGGACCACACGCAAACCCTCATTTGAGCACTAAAATAATTTACTTTGTACTTTACAAACTCAGGGGTTTTTTTTTTTATGTGACGGAAAATCCTCGTGGGATGCTATGCCGGACTCTTACCGACTAAAAAACCTCACGTAACGCCCAACAGCCTATGGTTGAGAGCCCCGGGTAAGCCCTCAGGAAGGATGTCCCGTGACTCCCAACAGAAAACTCAGGGGGTACCTACAGTTAACGCATACGCCCGCGTTAAGTTCTGTTCCATTCCCGGTTCCCATGGGAACTTATTCTGAAAATAAACAGTAGCCTACATGTTATTCTAGACTAAATCTTGAGCTTTACTTTGAAATTGTTCTGATTTTCAACCTATCAAATTTTCAGACGGAGACTGACAAGTCTTATCCAAGTTTTTTGATACAGACATCTCCACCTTTGTTAAATCAACCAAAGCACACATAATACCACTTTGCCTCTGTACGTAGTTAGGTAATAAGCGGTGTATTATATTAGGTGTAACAAAATTGACTCTCCAAATTTCGTCACGTGACGTGGCATTAGTCAAGAAACATTACAAAAATGAAGAAAAAAAAATCACAGGAATACTTTAACCGTAAAGCCGTTTTAAAGGTCCTATAAACTTTCATTTTCAGCCTTTCTATCGCTACTGAGCGGCAGTAGAAAGCGACAACGACAGCCAGACGGGTGCTCTGTGTTTGTTTTGCCACGGCGACCATGTAACCTCGAATTGCCGCGGTAAAAAATGAATTCTTAATGTGCGACAAAAAAAAATTTTTAGAAATTAAAAAATTTACCCCCCTTTTTTATTAAATATTTGTATTTGATTTCCGATGCCAAGTCATCTCATGAAATTTGGAGAGGTAATTTTGTTACACCCAGTATAGAACATCTTGTTTTTTGGGGCACAAACATCCAGGACATCTACATTCAAAAACTTTCGCATACCTATATGTATAATATTAGTAAGTTAAGATGTGATACGCAACAGATTTTCACATCTTCAAAATATAATTCATAACAAGTATCCCGAAATGAATTAGAACGAAACTTTCAGGGTTAATTTCGGTAGATTTCCAAAGAGGAAAGCCCATTTAGTTTGTTTAAATTACCAAACCCTCTCTTTACTTTAGTTAAGTTCAAAGACGTATTAAATGTGTTTCTAAGAAAAGTAACTCGCTCGACCCTCTGCTGAAACTCATTTGTTGAAACAACCCTTCTCCTAGATTTGCATACTTAACTAATTTATTTAAGGTTAAGGCTAATATATTTGTGCCAAGTTTGAAGTTAAGCTAGGAGTTATGCTTGGGTAAAAGATGTTTAACAAAGCTTGGTCAGTTTACCCTCGCACTTACTTTTGATGAGAGCGGGGCAAATATTTGAATATTACGCTCTAGTTTTCATAGAAATATAGAAAACTAAAAGGCTTTTATGTGACACACTACGCAGCGAAATCATATTATGTGTTTTGTGCAATTGCACAATTCCGCCTTCTCTTCTACGCCAAGAAGCAATATGAAAGCATTTTGTTTGAATTCTTATCGATCGGCGTCGCTCTTTATGGTTTGGCCTAAGCCTTTTTTCTATGTGTGAATTTTCATGGATTTTCTATGCATTTCGCTTTACATGGATGCAATGACGTATTCCTACCGCTATCGGCTAAACCCTCACGGTGCCTTAATACATTTGCCTACGACCAGGAACTCCGGGTAAGCCCTCGGCCTTAGCGTTCATAATTATAGCAATCTACACCAACTATGTTTTTAGCCCCTCTCTATAAAATAGAGTGCAGAGGGGCTTATGACGAGATTTGTCTGTAGCTGTGACTCTGTCGCATTAAACTGCGTCACTAGGTCACGTGGATCATCTGTTCAAAGTTTGAAATAAACCAAAAATGACAACGTCGTCAATCGGATTGAACTTTCACTTTCACAATAAACGTGTTAGAGAGGGGTTCTGGGACATCCTTCCGAGGGCTTCCCCGAGGTTCCCAACCACAGGCTGTTGGGCGTGACGTGAGGTTTTTTAGTCGGTAGGAGTCCGTCATAACATCCATGAGGATTTTCCCTCACGTTAAACAAAAAAAACGTGTTAGAGTGGGCCAGTCTGGTGAGAACGATCTCACGGCTTTCTTGCTTATGACAATGTAATGCTATTTATGGTTAAGTATTTAGCGTAATTACAATTAAAGCGTAGTTACTTAAATGTGAAAAGTTTCAGCGCTGTAAAATGTTGGTTTGATTTTTCACGTAGGTAAGCGTTTTTTAAGAGATTTTCAACGATGATAAACTGTTTAGGTCACGCAACGACAAGCCTTATTTTCTCATTATAATGTTATTTATATGTATAGTTTTGTGAGCTCTGAATGCATTAATAAGTTTAAAGAACACGCATGAAGAAAAATGTAGACGTTTAGGATCCCGTATCTAAAGAGTTAACAACGGGATCCCATTTACTAAGAATCCACAGTCGAGAGTAGTAAATAATTCTAAACCTATGCCACAGTCCGTCTGTCTGTATGTCATGACTTTGATAACTTGTCTTTTAAGTTGAAATTTTCATAAATTAATTGTTGACTAATCAATAAATTTAAAAAATTATTTCAAAGATTTCTGAACATAAAGTACAGTCAAGCAAAAAAATTCAATAAAATAGTAGGTACAGTCAAGTAAATAAAGTTTCAAGTTCAACGTCTATGGGCTGCACCAAAGGACGTCTAGAGGTCCCGCACTACTCTGAAAGACGAATGTAGCTTTTATTATTTATTGAGCCACCCCAAGCGTTGCCGTCGGCGTATTTTCTCCCCACTATGCTTCAACTGCTTAGTGTTGCTATCCTCAAGTTGCTGATTTACTAGAAAACTTGTTTAGTTCTTAGAAGTATTTGTAGATTAATGGTTTATTTATAATACCTACTTCTGCTACTTACTAGATAAATGGAAAACTCTGTGTCAGTTACGCTTTGACAACTAAAACAATAGACTGATGAAATTTAGTACATGCTGGGATAGTATACAGCTTATTAAAGGATACTTTTTGTCCCAGTAACGAGTTCCTTTGAAAAGGGTTATTTTTTTCTTTTTTTAGCGATAACACATGGAAATCCTACATGGATGCTATACCGGACTCTTACCGACTAAAAGCACACAATGCCTTACAACAGTCTATGGCCGGGAGACCCGGGTAAGCCCTCGGAAGAATGTCCCAGGGTTCCCGGTTTGAAAAGGGGTACAGAAAAAGTTCACCATGAGGGCAAAGCTGCGGGCGTTAGCTGGAATTATTGTAAACCCACCTTACAGCTATCTATTGACCTGCAAGCAACTGAAATTTATCAATAGCAACAGAAATTTAATTTTAGCTGATAGAATCATACGGCATTTCATAACTTTTCAGAACTTGAACTTCCCTGGGGCATCCTTCCGAGGGCTTGCCCGGGACTCCTGGCCATAGACTGTTGTAAGGCATTGTGTGGTTTTAGTCAGTAGGAGTTCGCCATAGCATCCATGTAGGATTTATACACATTAAAAAAATGTTTGAACTTAAACTGTAGTTATAGTTATAGCTATGTAATCTATACAGCGACAGATATTTTGAAACTTTATAATAAAACTAGCTGACCCGCGCAACTTCGTTTGCGTGATAAATTTCAACACTAAAATTCATCTTGCACAAAATTTAGGGAGAATTTTCTCAACTTGGCAATACTATCAATCTTCCCAAACATTCTATGTGAAGATTTATTTGTGAAACTTCGTACCTTGTCATCAATTCCCCTTTGTACAGGTGAAAGTTCAATACCTCCCTTATTGTCTGGAGAATCAGAGAAGCGCTACTACCTAAAGGAATTCTCTCTGTAGAATATTCCATTTGTAAAGCTTTTGTATGCCCTCTGAATATTATACAGTAGATGTAGGATAATTCATCTATATAGAAAGTTTCATTTAAAGTAGATACCTATTTTAGATAAGTATAATTATGTTTTTTATACTTAAAACCATCTTCGGGGCCTAAATCGATCTCACCAGTAAGTAGTGTACTTATATATTTACTAAGGCCCAGTATACACCGAAGTGGATACGAGATGAGATCTGTGCTAAAACCAATCAGATTTCATTACCCGAGGTATGGTATAAATAACGAAATCTGATTGGTTATCAAAATACATCACGTCTCGTCTCCGCTTTGGGGGATACCGAGCTTTACGGACAAAGCCCGGTGTCCCCAGTACTGAGAGCAGGATATCACAAAACAGATAGTAGGACATCATTGGAACCTTGTATTACCTCAAAAAACATTTATAATTTTGCTTTAACGACAGGCCTCGGAACAAATTTGAAGCGAATACACGAGAAAAAGCTTGTTAAAATTCCTCTGTAGATGAAAATACACACTGTTCATATGAGATAAGGGATTCTTTGAGTAAGTATTCAAATGAGCTTACGTGTAGTGTGAGGTATGTGGGAATGCGTTGATCCCAGGAGTTGCCCTCGCATTCCTTCGAGATAACACTTAGATACTGTACCTACTCCTTGACACAGTACGTAGGAGTAAAATACAGTATTTTATGTTCTATTTTTATTACAACAAGATGGGAGACAATAATCTAGTTTGTATTATACAAGATGTCAGTAAAGTAAACTGTCCACCTGATCGAAACTGATCCCGGGGCTTATGGAGACATGGCAGTTTGTTAAACCTGAGTTATAACGCGCTGCCAACTTCTATCGCCTCGTTAAAATGGGCAGTGTACCAACTCTACCATTGAACATATTTTCTCAAATACAACAGAGGAATAACTAATACAATGAGGCGGTTCATGGCAGAAATTCGTCGTAGAATGATAATAAAGGAAGGAAGGAAAATACCGCACACCCTCGAACCGTCAACCTAACGCACAACACTCAAGAATAGCCTCAACTAATACTAGTATCAAAGCAATGACGAATCGAACATCTCAAGAACGATTGATAAATAAATGATTATAGACTATGGTGGGAAGTCCTGCGATTGCGTTTCTACACTGCAGACTCAGCTAGACTCCGGTACCAACGACACCATAGAGTACTCTGCCATAGAGTTGTAATACTATATTACTACTTCTTTATACTGTGTCTTGAACGAGGAGCAGGTGCTACGAACTGCATGAAACAAGCCAATATTTACTCAAAAACAGACGTATTTACATAGGCTTGTTAAACATTAACTTATAATTTATTGTTGGGTACAGCTGTTTCGTAACTTACTTGATTTAACTGATTTTGAAGAGGAAGAGATTCTCTATTCGACTGTATGCTTTTGTCGATTCTACAACCATTCATGGTTAGATTTCGATGACTTATTCGAACCATGTTGTGTACTAAAGCCGATTAAGTTTTATGATATGACATTAATTGACCATTTAAATCCTAAGACGGGTGCATGTTTATGGGGTTTTCATATACGAGTATAGCAAGCTTTTCCATACTTTGTAAAGAACTAAGCCGTTTATTGTTCTTAGCTGTAGTAACATGAAAGCCTTAAAAGGCTTGAATCGTCAAGAGTAGATAGCGAAAACCAGCTCAATGATGCACATTGCACATGTTATTTCAGAATAATTTGTTCATTAGTTTCAGAATTAATCAATTGAAAACAAAAATATCTTCTCCCTTATTTAGTCCTAGATGATGCTCACGGCTTCGCCCGCGTGAAATTCGGTACCCGTTCCCTCTTCCCGTGGAAATATATGCCCTGGATGAAAAGTGGTTATTCCAGACCATAAGCTATCTCTGTACCAAATTTCAGCCCAATCCAATTTAGCCGTTAGAGCGTGATTGAGTAACAAACATCCAAACATCTTCACAAACTTTCACATTTATAATATTAGTAGGATTTTTTTTTGTTTAACGTGACGGATAATCCTCATGGATGTTATGCCGTACTCCTACCGACTAAAAACCCCACGTAACGCCCAACAGCCTATGGTTGGGAGCCCTAGGTAAGTCCTCGGAAGGATGTCCCAGGACTCCCAACAGACCCACGGCCGCCACTGCGGCCTCGCCCAGGGGGTGGTTAAGGTGCTATCCCGCGTCTTGGGGGGGGGGGGGTTTCGGGAGTGATCCCGCTTCTAAGGGGGGGCGTGCGTGAGTTCCTCACGTCACGCTGTCGTCATGGGATACTAGTAGGATAGATGAATAAAATTAATTTGTGTTTCTTTTTTTTTGTTACAGATCATCTAATGCGCCTGTCACACCAGTCACAAAACAAGACAGCCACATTATTCACACAACTATACCGAGAACACTCAACAAGAACGGTACTACCCCTCGCGACTCTTTACGACGACATCCGAACAGTTCTCCGAGCCGAACGGACGGACACTGAAAGTTTCAGTGCAAGAGCACCAAAAGACCTGGCGGCCAGTACTAAGAAGTTTTTCCGGGATATATTCCCTGTGGCCCATCATAATGTGCTGAAGTTAGATTCAAAGCAGTTCACGCCGCAGTATTCGGCGTGTTTGAAGGATGCTTACGATGTTGTTCAGCCGTTTGGAGATGTGCCGCAGCAGGTAAGGAATTTGTTCTTCTAAATTGACTGACCAAAACGTCTGTGTTCGTTCTCAACGTATGCTCGCAATTTACGAAAACCACTGATCCGGTTTGGGTTTTTGTTTATTTTTATGTCAAGCAAGCAGTGTTGAGTAAGTTTCTCCCCCACCCATCCTATAATATCGTTCATCAAATAGTTATTAAAGAATACTTACCAAAATTCTAAGAAGGTCCATTACAAAGTCCCTTCATTCCTTTCAACCAATTGATCGTATTGGTCAATTAGAACCGTGACTATGATTATTTTATCAAGTCCCACCGCCACACGTTTTTTAAGTCGTCGGTCCATGACTGCGGGTCTACCTTACGTTTCCAACTCGCAGTCTATTCTCTCGATGATCTAACTGCCACCGGTTCTTTTACGGAGCTTTTATCAAATCAGGCTGTCGTACTCTGGAGACCTATTCCTAAAGAGACTACTAGACTAGGTATAGACCTATCCCAAACATTTTGGCAAAGATAATATAATATGATTACATACAGATCGGCAACTCCCTGTCGCGCCACAGCTGTCGATAGAGTTGACGTGCGCGTTGACGGACAATTTGCTTACATTTTATTGATCACACGCACACATTCAAACTGTAGTTTCCGCCCTGTGATTTTGGTTAAATCTCTTCTGGTGATGAACCTGACTATACTACGCTAGCCAGAAGAATCGGTGCAGTGTTTTTTTTTAGTATTTAGCCCGCTAAATTGACGTCGCCACTAGCCTGATGGAAAGCCGTGGCGCATCTAGCGATTGGGGGCCACTTCTGACAGTGGTCTTCAAGTTGGCGGCCTTGTGATGTGCCTCTTCACGCTCCTCTTAAAGAACCCGGGATTGTAAGATGAGGGAAACACATGTGTGGGGAGGTCGTTCCAGGTTTTTATAGTTCGACAGAGGAACGATCTTTTGAAACGAGTCTTGTGTCTAGTTTTTCTTCTCTTCTCCATAATCTAGTTTCTTTCAGTTATAGAAAGACCAAATTGCTTAGCACCTTAGCACGCTATTTTCTGCCAACTAGCATAAGGCTATGCTAAAAGTACCTACGAGATATTTTTGCATATATCCTTTTACCCGCATTAACCGACGTCACTGCCGGTATTTTAAATGTAACCTTCATTATCCTAAGTGTTGATGTAGAATATTTGGGCTGTGTATAATTAAATTATGGTACATTATCACTTAGCTCGAGTACCGGGACGTCACAATTAGGTTAACTGGGAGATAACCCGGGTATTATACGGATTAACCGGCACATGTGTTGTCACGTTCACACCGTGACAGTCCCTAAGGTTGGCTTAACTTAATTTCATATTTGAATAAACAAGTAGTATACTTACCTATCTCTTAGCTAAATGATATGATACACTTTTATCGTTTGGTTTTCTATATCCTGTTTGTATATTTATAGGTATACTAGCTGTGCCTCCCGAGTACATCCGTGTCAAATATCAACTCCAATTTTCAATATTACTAAAAACTTTCATCCCCTAATATCACCCAGCTTGGGAAATTTTTAAACTCATTTTCTTAGTGTCTGAAGGGAAGCTTACCCTAGAAATTTCAGTATCTGGGTCCAAGGTTGGCACAGAGTTACCCTGTATTTTTTACCGGAGTTACCTCTCTTTCTCTCTTGCTCCTTTCGATCTCTATCATACTTATATTTTTTTTTTCAGTTAATTTGTCTCCAGTCCTTCTCTTGCTCCCTGCTACAAGATTTTTAAAAAAAAATAAGCATTGTACTCTTCTCTCCTATCTATGTCTCCTCGTTGTACATAATATTAAGAGTACATAAACTATAGAGCCCAAGCGAGCCCCACTTGCAAGTGGTGTACCTACAACCTGCAAATGGTGTATTTATGACTGGATTAGTAAATCCAGGCTCGTTCAACCAAACAAACAATCTCTTCCACTTTATATTATATAGATCGAGACGGACACACACCTGCAAAATCCGGGCTAATTGGTATTTGACAGTTTATTAATAAAATCTCCAAATTTTTCGCTAATTAACGAAACATTAATTAGATTTTAGAAACTTGTCGACCATTTTGTGAATCTGCCGACTCGTCGGCGACCGGCTATATAATGCTAAACCGATATTTACACCATGACATTCTCTGCGCCTACGACACTCGCTATAAATCAATTTCGACTTTATTTTTTTACAACTTGTCTGGCAAATCTAAATATATTAGATTATATTTGATCTTGTATCTCAAAACCCATGTCCGCTGACATTTTTATAGGTTTATAGAACAGCAATATAAGAGTAAATTTGTCGTGTGGTAATGTATAAACCGACATTCGTTGTGCGGATGTGTCGCTAAATAAGTTTTGTTGTTGCCGCCGAATTACTACAGAGATAGGTATTACAGCACTCGTAGAGCCACTAGCTTAGCGTTCTGTAAAGCGAAAATTTTTATTGTGCGTAAATCTTTATTTACTTATATAATGATATTAGTGTGACATTGGTGAGTACAAAGATCTTTAAGTAACATGATTCTGGTTTTCCATGTCTGCCAGTGGCTTACAAAATCCTTGATTTGTTTTGTGTTTAGGTGTAGTTTTAATTACTAGCTGTAACTCACGACTTCGCCTGCATCATGCCACGAATCCGCAACACCCGTTGAACCAATAATGTTTGTAGATCTGCCTGACATGTTAACAATTATTAACAGAGTGGGGACACAGCTTTATACCATAAGTATGAACACAGCTTTCGTTATTAACAGTGTGGGGACACAGCTTTATACCATAAGTATGAACACAGCTTTCGCCAGTCTCGGAATTGTCGGCCTGCGAGTAGGTCGCATTTAGTTTCTGGTTCAAATATAACTTAGCTTCACACACCATCTTTCACTCCTCTCTTCTACGACACCCAGACTCAACAACAGTACTCCGCTGCCTTGGGTAGTGCATTGAAGATGATGCACAATGCCTATGTTAACTAATAACTTGTCTTTCAAATGGTGAAAGGATTTATAAAATCGATCGAGTAGTATCAGAGCAATTTAACAACCAATTTTCCTCTATCTATGTAATATTTAGTATAGATAACAACTAATTTAAAAGTCTCAATTTTTCTTTCATAGTTGGGGTCAACACTATCCCGGTCGCTCGAAGCAGCACGTGCGCTGCTACAAATGTTAGCAGTCGGCGCAGAAGTGCTGTCGACTGCAGAACAGGTGCTCTCCAGTGCGAGCACCGCCTGCGGTGACCGCTTGCTACGGGCAGCTGGCTGTGCGCGGTGTCATGGCCAGACTGCACCACCTTGCAGGAACTACTGCTTGAATGTTGCCAGAGGGTAAGTACAGTTCAAAAAATTGTTTCTCTTTAGAACCATAGAAACAAGGAATGCTCTGTCTCTGCCTTTAATGCTCTTCTGTTTAGCTAGGATGCCATGTTCTTCAAGTAGAGCATGAAAATGCATTGGGTTAACTTGAGAACCATTGTCAAAAGTCTTGGGGACTGAGTTGCCCCCAATTAGCTAAAGCCGCCGTGATTTGCCAACACGCTGGTGGTTTAATTTTAGCAACACAAAAACAAGACCTGGTAGATTAGTAACCTTCAACATAACATATCACACAATAAAGCCTATAGCCCCCAAAGGGTACAGTACAGAGATAAATTACCCACCCAGTAGTTTTTTGGCCTCACATAACCTCGCATTACACCTAACGTCACCAGACATTCACAAAAGTAAATCTATACCATGTAACATAAACGAAGATTCTAACAGCCAGGTCAGTTACACATCCAAAAATATAATATCCAGGGATAAGAAATCTTTCTGTCATGCGAATTCAAATAAAATTCAACCCATGTCACATTTCGCGATTAGCAGAAACCAGAAACGGACAGGCAAATGTTTTACGTTTGAAGTATCTACATAAAGGAATAATTACCTCCTTTTTATGGATAAGTAGATAGATACCTCTTTATCTTTCAATGCATTTAGAAAACACATAACTGTTAATGTAAATAACAAAGAGAGACACTTCAACTTGTTATTTCTAACCTATAATATTAAGGGGATGAAAAGTCGACAAGTGTGTAGAATTATACGGTAAAACTGGTCGTTTGTGGAATGCACTAACCACAGGTATAAATAATTATTTTATCTCTAGTGTCATGCAATGCAGTCGCGAGGCAATTTCTAGTTGCTCATCTAAATAAATGAATATAATTTTACCTTTGCGTGCAAAACTCTGAGTGAAAATGGAGATCTGAGTATTCAAAATGGTCCTCCTCTTAAGCTGTAAGTGCTACCTAGATAATATAACGTTACGGAGATGAGAAAATACATTACCATAGTATTAGTGCTTGGTTAATAATTATACGGCCACATTTTTTAAAAGCTCGGACTCCAACATCTGTCCAGAATAGTAAAATTTTGGTCCGGTTTAGAGAATGATTAGATATTTTTTCCTAATGTGGCACAAAAATACCCACAGGCAATGTGTGGCTGAGTAATTCACTTTTGCCTTCCCTCTTGACGTTATATGCGTTAGAGTAATCATCACGGACTCCGAAACAAACATTGTGAAACCAAAAAATATTGGCGCGACTCGGAATTAAATTCCCAAACCTCAGCAGGGCAGTCGCATGACACTACCACTACACTACGTAGGCAGTTAACCTATTCGACAAGATTTACACGTCAAACCTTCCTACTTTAATCCTCTGCAAAGGAAAACGAACCGGCCAAGTGCGAGTAAACTCGCGCACGGAGGGTTCAGTACCAAAAAACAGCAAAGAAAGTTACGTGTGCTGTACGGGGAGCGTGCCTTAATTTCTCTCGATATTTAATTACGAAATACATCATCTGTGAAATTTCAAACTCTCTAGCTATCGTGGTACATAAGATACAGCATACAGATACACCCTTGGGTACGAAACTCTAATAAAGCGCATGATTACAGAACATGGCTCACAACTTGTTTCTATATATTTGAACGTTGAAGCTAAGAAACTATGTATTAATATTATACGCCGATTGATTACTGCTATTTATTTATTTGACCCCCTATTCTATCATATATGTTAAGCCCAACCTCGCATATATAATCTTCTGTAATTTATTCATGGCTCCCTCTCATTACGTATCGTCTAGCAATGGAATAATCATATGAATTAGCAGCTTATTATAGCTATCAATATACTTATGTCTATATATGAAAAAAACTACGGTGTATATCCTGTGTGGTCATTCATAGCCATTTGAATGTAAAAAAAATAGATGTAAATTGGTTGGCTAAATGTTTTTTTGTTTCTTTTTAGAAACGGTAAAACTTGAGACCGAGATAACGTTTAGTATGACATACATTTTTACCAGTAAATTGTCGAATACATGGCAGAGACATACACCAGTAATACACGAATTTATCTAAGATCTTTGAAAAATATAATAATGTAAAATTTGGAACCACATGCTGCTACATTCTATACTTTTAACATTAGGTATGTATGTAAGTTTGTCGTCAAAACACGTGCAGAAACTTTTTTAGAGGTACTACTAAGGTCGTAGCCTATCAGATAGCCCAAGTTATTAGAAGTAGTTCGAGTCTATGGGCGTTTGAAATAGCAGCGTTTGCTGTGTACTGTGTAGTAACGAACACACTGCTGTAGTAGTCTACAGAACAACGAGTTGGTGGGACTTATTGTAAATATGTAGTGCACAAAAAGAATAGCCCGCCGAGTTTCTTGCCAGTTCTTCTCAAGCGGGCCGCGTTCCGAACTGGTGGTACTATTTGCATTGTATTCATTGACGTGTCGCAAGTGCCTATGTATTAGGATTATGCGAAATAAATGTTTTTTTGAGTTTGAGTTTGAGTTTGACTACAAGCGCTTCTGATGAAAAAGGTTATACCTAATATTAAATAATTCTTTCACAGGTGTATAGGATCTTTACTATCGGAGCTGGACGGTCCCTGGGCAGGTTACGTGGCAGGCGTTGAAAGACTCACGAAGGTGGACGCAGATGTAGTACTGCGAGAGCTGGAAACCAAAGTTTCTAAGGCTATCATGTACGCGATTGAGAACAGAGCGATGTCAGAAAATAAGGTGAGTTTTTTTTTCATTTAGCTATTTATGTTTCAAGGATTATCGTAATTCTGTCAGATGGCAGACGTATGTAGGAACCTCTATGTTTAAATTCCAAAACAACATAAATAGGTTTGACATGTCTTCATTAGGGATGATTAAATACGATGTCAGCAAGGCGATTGTGGTTTGATCAAAAATGGTACTTAATCAAAAACGTTTTCGTTACTACTTTTTTGAATTAATTAATTTAAAAAACCACTTTATTTAAAAAGAAAGTACAAATCTACAAAACTAGATCTTGAAAAAAAATCAAACTACTTTTTTTAAAATATAAAGATGTTAAGAAAACTAACCATACAGCCTAGCATGGACCACGCCTCTTCAAATAAAATAACGGTACTAAACTTTTTTTTAAATCCTATCAAGAAACAAGATTAAGATACATCCACAAACAGTCCGACTTAATTGCACCTTGTTGAAGAGGTCATGCTGATATATACGTTCGCTACTAAATTAACAAGTTCCTGTCTGTCTGGGCGGTGAACAACACAACGGTAAGTAGAAGTGACGTATTAAAAGCTTTTGAAGCACTCGTTCATTATATCTATAAAAGAAACGTGATACGAGATTGCCTTATTTATTTACTTACTAATTTTATATTACGTGTTTAAAAATATGAGCAAATTTCTCTATAATATAATGTTCGTTATTGGCCATTTCAAGGCTACGCTAGCTGGCCAAAATTTGTCCAAAAGTGGATAAATCCAGCTTCGTTATTAGTAGACTTATATTGTCCTGGGACATCCTTCCGAGGGCTTACCCGGGGCTCCCAAACGTAGGCTGTTGGGCGTTACGTGAGGTTTTTTTTAGTCGGTAGGAGTCCGACATAGGATCCATGAAGGACTTTCCCTCACGTTTAAAAAAGTCGACTATATATTAGTACTAATACACATCCTACACAAAGATATTTCATAAGTCGCCTGTACTAAATTTACATCAAATATCAGATAACTAGCAGAACTTACATCGCACGCTATTTTAGCATGAAATTACCGTTTCAACCAGTGAGCTATGAAATTTAGCACCGCACATTACCACTGCACTCTCATAGAGCTATCAAACGGTGGAAATATATTCCAATTTAGCTGGAAATGGAATAAAATAAAGTTCGCGAACGCTTGAAGTCTGGCAAGCCGCCATACTTGGATGGCTAGTCCAGTAGATATTTCAATTATTCCCCGGTGAACTGACTTGAAGAGAAATTGCTACTGTATATGATTTGCATCCTGATTTGCGAGCACACGTGATTTAACGAGCCAACCCAGCGGACTTCGTGTCGTCTAAGTGTAAAAATAATGTTGTGGGAAATGTTATTTTCTTCCTGACGACAGAAAGTTCGAAAAGGTAAAATATATAAGTTTGAGAAAATGTCAACGTAATTTAGTCTCTCTATAAGGTGGGGCACACTAAACTTAATGTACCTACAGGTTAAGTTTTCATTCATCATTTCGATCATTTTAAACTATAGATTCATTTTTATCAAATTCATATCTAATTTCCTACTATGTTGTATCATCATACGATGTTGCCACTTCTATTGCTAATAAAATGAAATCGTAAATATCGTAGGCTGAGTGCATGGGTCATCTGTGGGCGAGGGTCGTACATCGGCTCTATGGTTCCGGCATCCACTCCACCCACATAGATAGAGAAAAGTGCTTTTACGTAATGAGAGCTCATTATCTGCATCTTAGCCTGAGACCTCATTATCAGAACTTGACTAAATAGGTACTTGCTCAAAGATCTCGGCTTAAAATAATGGGGCTATTTTTGCCATAGTCTGTCAACCTTTATCAACGATCAAGATCAAGCTATTTTCTTTTCAATTTGATCCCTACTTAACCTAAATTTTATCAAAATATATGTGTACCACCTAATTATGTTAAACTAGCTGACCCGCGCAACTTCGTTTGCGCCACATAAGAGAGAGTATTACCAGTTCCCGTCGCGTTGCGTTTGCTCCCGTGGCGTCTCGTCTTTAATATTCAATACTACGTGAGAGAGAGAGAGAGAGAGACAGGTTTCTCGTCGCGTGTATTCCCGTCGCATTATTTTTAAGAACAATTTCGTTTATGAAAGAGGTATCCCGTGGCATTATTGTAGAAAAAAATTGATTGCCATTAAAATGGTTATTGTGCACCAACCTAAAGATAGACACTTGCTATCGCGCATTTTTTTTAGAACTTTTTAAGAGAAACAATTTATTAGTACATATTTTTTACATAACTATAAATATTTGAACAGCACACGCAACAAAGTTCTCAAAAGGAATAACTTTTCCCCCGTTTTTGAAACATTTACTATTACTGCTCCGCTCCTATTCGTTGTAGCGTGATGCTATATATTGGTGAAAGAATTTTTAAAATCGGTTCAGTAGATCCCGAGATTACCCCTTACAATTTAACAAACACACAAACTTTCCTTCTATATAATATTAGTATAGATGAGCTGGGACGTGAGGGTGTAGCTGACTGCAGTGTTTTTTTTTGTTAGTATGTTAAGCGTACCATACTGACAAAACAAAAACAAATCACACTCACTCTATGCTACTGATCCTCCGAGAAAGATAGGGAGAGAATCTGTCGTCTGTTTTGACTCTGCTAATTACGATAAGTACCATGCACTGTGGACTTCCTTCGGCCACAGCTGTGACACACAAGGCCAAGTCACCATCCATTTAAATACGTACTTTATGAATGCTTTACGCAGAACAATTTGCCATCACACGTACTAAACATCCCGTTGACTCACAATAGTTCAACTAATACTAATAGTGGGAGCTATTCATAGGCCCAGTGACGTAACATTTCGTCAAAATGTGTCAACGAAATAATCAAGGCCGGCGTTTCCGTCTGAGCAAATATAAATGTCTATGCTTTCGTCTATACTTGTACCTATGTTCGTAAAAAGATCTAAAAGAGTTCTCTCTTTCTCAAGTTGGATGGTTTTAAAAGGTGTTCTTGATTCGAATTGAACATGACATCCTTGACAATTTCCACTCGTAAAAAAGTGTTTTAAACTAACACGCGTTGAACACATATTTTTATGCAAAACGGGATTTCGCGTGGCACTATTTTATTATTAACTAGCGGACGTCACGCGGTTTCACCCGCGTAGTTCCCGTTCCCGTGGGAATACGGGAATAAAATATAGCCTATGTTACCCGCAAAGAGTGTAGCTTCCCAACAGTGAAAGAATTTTTCAAATCGGACCAGTAGTTCCGGAGCCTATTCGTTACAAACAAACAAACAAACAAACAAACAAACAAACAAAAAAACAAATCTTTCCTCTTTATAATATTAGTATAGATTAAAGGTTTCGGTACCTTCACTTTCCTCGGCGTTTCGACAGGGTTACACCTAGGCGACTCAGGAGTCGCCTCGGGACCACGATGGAGTATTCGTAACCCTGTCGAAACGTCGAGGAAACCAACATAGGAGGAAATTAAAATACGTAAAGAAGTGGTTTCTGTTACTTAAAAAATGTATGTAGGTAAGTATACGTACTTACGTATACTTACCTACATACATTTTTTTCGAAAAGGGTACCAAGTAGGTATATCGTCGCACACTGGCGTAATATTTATGTATGTAGGTATAGACTTCAAATAAATAAACAAGCTTCTGAAGAACCAATCATTTTTATTGAATTTGCTACTCGAATTTCATTTTATAGAAAAAATATTCGTTTTCATCCATAATCATTTTTTTTTTTTTTTTAATTTATTTCATGACCATGGATACAAAGTCCTTCAGTCGGATCCATAATCAGCCGTGGCAATATTGCCAATGTCGATAATCTTATTTCTGTCTCAATCATTTTACTGGTTAACAGTTGGTGGATTCGATAAACCCTTGATAACATCTGTATGGAGGTGCCAATCTATTTTATTTGGACTCATTTTTTACATACTCTATAGAGTTCATTCTATGGTTTGTTTCAAAAATAGAATCTGAGCAATCTGAGATGTGATTGTTTTTTTTTCTCCTGGTTAACACTAAGATAACAAGATATTACCGTATATTATGATATAATTTATAATGTGTTGAAAAAAAAAAAAAGGCTTTTGTATTATATATGAACGTGATGCTTATGAGGACCACTTGCCTTTAGTCAATCTTATTGTAAAGGCCCTTTTACAAAACGATACTCAAAACTTAATTTCGAGCAAGTTTTCGTCTTATAAAACTACGGTCAAGCATCTCTTGGGTTTTGAGAAACGTTTTTAACCTCCACCAAAAGGTAGGTTAGGATCAATCATTTAATACTCTGTTGGAATTCCTGGGGTATCCTTCCGAGGACTTACCCTGGGCTCCCAACCGTAGACTGTTAGGTATACGTGTGGTTTTTTTAGTCCATGTAGGATTTTCCTCACGTTATAAAAATCATTAAAAACTACCTTATTTTCTTACAAAGTGACAGACGGTTGTATCTCGTAGTTGTTGTGTTTTATGCAAATACACACAGCCCATGCTGTCATCACTATATCTATACTGATGATATGAACATAAGTCTTCAAGAATCACACGCTGAGCTGTTCATGTCACGTATCTATGTCAAGAGCGAGTAATGATCGCCCCCTCACCGCTCCTACAAACGTAATTTTCTTGTACAACACGTATATCTTTCTTCGTGCATCGTCTAATCCCCTGCCCACAATCACACCACGAAAGTACAGGGAAATAACGGCAAAACTTGATTTTCCAGACTTGTGATTTGAGAATAAACTATTGAATATAATCTTTGCGCTCATTGGTATTTGCCAAGAATAGAAACGAATAGTAACTGTGAACATAAAAGTCTTATGGCAAAATGTACAGTTTGGCAATTACCTAAGCCTATAAATGGAAGTAATAATTTGCAGGTTAGCGACATTGTCAAAATACTGTCAAAAACGTCACTTAGGTCAGTTAATGAATGATAGGTACTTTGCATTCTAAACTTTTTTTTTGCCAAGCTGTAGAGTCAACTCACGAGTCTAAGAAAAGTTACATGTAACCTCTCAACTGAAGCATGAAAATGGCGGGCAATTTGCAACGTGTATGTAATTTTGTTCATATTATAATGTGTGAGTGCGGTTCTAATTTGACACAATTCAGTATGGTTTATCATAGTATTGTTTTCTCGTTGGTCGTTAAATGCGATTGTCGTGGCCGAAATCACGGCTTCAATCATGAGAATATTTTTTCGTCCACAAATGATTGTTTTGGAGTTTAAGTTAAAATGAATTACTAGCCAGCAGCTTCGCCCGCGTAAAATTTGTTCCCGTTCCCGCTTCCCATGGGAACATATTCCCGGGATAAAAGTCTTAAGCCTATGTGTTATTCCAGACTATAATAAAATGCATCCCTGTACCAAATTTCAGCCAGATCCGTTCCGCCGTTCGAGCGTGAAAGAGTACCAACACTCACAAACTTTGGCACTTATAAAGTAAGATGTGCTTAGAAATTACGTAAGTAGGTATGTCTATGTCATCTGTTGCCCCATAACTCAGGCTTAATTTAAGCTTGATATTATTTTATACAAACGCTCACAATATTTCTACCTTCAAAGTATCTGCGTCTCAGTGATCTATAGTTTTAAATTCAAACAGCAAACTTATATACTCGTACAGCCTAGCGGTTGCATCTCAAACCATCAAGTGGCGCCTACGCGTGCCCCGTGCTTTCACCTCGCAAATTACGATGACCCAAGACGTGGGCGTTAGCGAGCATCTGCCCACTATTAATAATAGAAACCACAAATAATCAATATCAATACATATAATAAAATCGTAACAGGTCGCTGTCTGTACAAGGAAGATAAATAAGAAAAAATATTATAGGGGGGCTTTATGAACGCAATAGAACCCAAAACAATGATTTTTAGAATTTTTGTCTGTATGTCTGTATATCTGTTTGTCTGTACGGTTGTGCACGCTAATCTCAGTAACCGCTCAACCGATTGCAATGCGGTTTTTTTATTGTGTTGAGGTTTGCTCCAGTTAACATTTTGCGTTTGTTTTATGTAAATCGGTTTAGAAATAAAAGAGTTATAACACTTTTAAGAATCAGATATTTTGAAAATTTTAATTGTAGGGGTTTCTTTGAATGTGAGTGAACCTAAACTGGCGTGTTGGCTTAATCATAAATGATTGTTTTAAAATAGACTTAATCTTTAAGCTCTTTTATGATTAAGCAAACAGGGCAGTTTCAGACGCTGCTTGATGACTCTGATGAAGAAATACCTTTCCTTTCATACACCTTATGTGACGTAAACGAAGTTGCGGGCTCAGCTAGTATAGAAATAAGTACCACATAATCTAACTTCAAAATGTTCACTAAATTTTTTTGTTTTGGAAGAAACATTCTTAAATCGCCATTTGCCCAATAAAATAAAATAAAATAAAATAAAATAAAATTTATTCCCTTTGAAATTTTTAAAAAAATTATTTAGGTTTGTCAAAATTTTTGTGACTCTACCGGGGGTTCGGAAATACTACAGACTGAGAAGAACACCCCAAGAAACTCAGTCTGGTCCCTTCTCTTCTAGTATCTTAGTATCTAATACAGTTTTTTTTTTAATGTAGAAAGGAGCAATTCGTGTCACTGCCAGGCAGCCTTGTCTTCTAGAAAGTCTTTAATGCTATAATAAGCTTTCTGGCACAATTTAAGTTTTATTAGTTTTTTAAATTTATTAACTGACAAACCTGTTATGGCTGTCGGCAATGTATTGTACATTCGAATACAATTGCCCGCAAAAGAATTGCTTATTTTATTAAGCCTAAATCTAGGTACAGCCAATTTATTCTTATTTCTTAAGTTTAGATTATGGATATCACTATTTTTAATAAATTTACTGTTATTTTTATGAGTATATAATAAGTTTTCATATATGTACTGTGAATACACAGTAAGTATGTTGATATCCTTAAACTTTTCTCTTAATGACTCCCGAAACCCCATACCATAGATAGCCCGGACAGCCCTTTTCTGCAACACAAAGATAGATTCCCAAAATATATAAGTTTGTACTATGGTGGTCTACTTAAGTTCAGACTGCTTCCTCATGGTGGGAATACAGTTTAAAAACTTAAAATATTTTTCTCAATACGCACCTGCAAAATGTACTTACATAAAAAGCACCCAAACAAACATTTTCGGGTCATACAAATATCAATTCCGATCTGAAATTTGAACCCAAGACCTCAGAACGTCATTAGCAGAATCCATCACTTCCAAAAATCCATAGAACAACGCGACCAGCACAAGGGGAGAAGACATTGTATGTTTGCTCTATGCTACAATCAAAGCAGGGGAAAACATATCATTAAAAGAAAAGTGTACATAGAGTTTCGAAATAATCAATATTACATAATCTTTTGATTTATATAGAGCTAAGAAAGTATCATAAACTGTTAAACATTATGTATTAGAAAACTGACAAATACAAGTACAACACTAGATTATTATTTTACAGCCACGAGTCACGAAATCCGATCCAAAAATTTACTGCTTACAACCAAGATAACATGCAACTCGTAATGCTATTAATATTAATTTCCCAATACATTTTATCTATGCACCTACGCAGTATAAAACGACTAGGTATGTACCGCCAATGGCTGATGGTACCGCCCGCCATCTATTATTGTCAGTCAACACTCTATGGCATTTTTAATTTTTAGTGATCATAGATAATCTTGTTCTTTTTTTAATTTTGCGAATAATTACCGAAGAGACTAATGAGGTCGTTATTCATTATGCCTCATTAAAAGGCGCCAATGAAAAAAAAATCCGATCTTAGATATTTAGGTTATTTAGATGGCTTGTGATTTAGAAAGCCTAACTAGCCAGTCCTGGTGAATCCTTCCGAGGGCTTACCCGGGGCTCTCAACCGTAGGCTGCTAGGCAGGATAGGTACGTGTGGTTTTCAGTCGGTAGAAGTCCTTCATAGCATCCCTGTAGGACTTTCCTCACGTTAAAAAAAGCCTAACCTGTTCAGCCAAAAGTTTACAAAATAAAATATCCAATTACAATCTAATAAATACCTATTAAGTGACATTGCAATTTAATATTCTAAAACTGCAGAAAATCTATTCCAATATGTAGATATAGCGTTCAACTTTTGGTTGATATAATTGAACCAGTTGAACACATTTTGCACGCTTTCTTTTTTAATTTACTGCTCGTTCGCTCTAACTTTGCCGCTCGGCTCCATGCTAAAGTCGAATTTTTAATTAGACGAAGTAAATTAACAGCAACTAATATCACTTCTTTATACAATGTTGCGTATTTTCTATGACGAAGTGACATTAGCTACTGCCAATTTACTTCGTCTAATTAACAATTTGGGTATACGCCTCTACGCCAACGGCAAAGTTAGAGCGAACGGGTAGTAGTGTATTTGTGGAAAAGTAAAGCGCATGAAAACCGTGTAGGTTGGTGTATCTAGTTCTCTCATACCTTGGGTCACGGCCTGCGTGGGTGACACACGGCGATGATAAAACCAATCCCATGCATTGACGAATGCTCACATTTCTCTTATTTATTGGAATACAATCATGTGTTTATGATGCCAACTACTGATTCTGTGACAATGCTTTTTTTAAAGCTACTGTAGCTCCATAGTCCCCGTTACCGGCTGGTCCTGTAGGTTATTTAAGGGAAGTGCTCTCGAAATCAAAATCTTTTAATACGAAGAAATGATGCAACTAGTTTACCAACTTTTACATTATCACTACGGGAACCTCAAGTTTCACCGGTATAGAACCCCTATTGAACCTGTTACACTTAAACGATTCCTCGACTTAGGAAAATACGTCGAATGTTCGTATGCTTCCTAAATTCCTATGGTATAATTTTAGATAGCGAATAGTAATGAACAGAAATCACCCAATTATGTTTTCAGACTTTTCATTCGTGTCCAATTCCTCAAATTTGTAGGTGATTGAACCCGGTCTTAACAATGGACATTCTCAATATTTTGTCAATTTTTATCATAAAATTCATAAGAGCTTTTGATAGATTAATATTTGACTTCACCGTTTCAAAAGCAGCATTAACACCTCATTCTTCTATACTATACTATATTCAGAGTAGGCCGTCAAACAAAAACTTCTTTTGATGACATTTCTTGATAATCTGTGCTCAATATTCGGCGTCACGTTTTTTTTATTTGCGTGTTATTAATGGCCTACGGCTGTATGTACTTTACCTATGTATTTACACTAGTAATTATAATATCAGTCTTTATATTTATCTGTATGGAAAACCCGTGACTATGTGATGTCTTAGAGGATCAGCTAATAGGTTTAAGTTATTTTTTGTAGCGGGTAGGTACATACGTCAGTAAAGATAAAGTACGTAACCCCTGTCAGACCTTCCATAATCTACACGGGCACCTGAATAGTGGTCCTGAAAGTGGAGTCAGATTACCACAGGTATCGTTCGCAGGTGTAGTGCAGTGCTTACATTCGCTATCCATTTTAAAAACAATAAAATGTCATGTCAAATTCAAAAACTGAACGCATACTCTATTTTCGAAAGTCCTGATAATTTATTTCGACGCAGTTTTCTATTCAAACCGACTACCTTAGCAATGCCAGTCGCATACACTGCCACTAACCATCTACTCATCCAAAATAAACATGCCAAAAGCTACATCTTGGTCTCATAGAAAGTAGAAAATAAAGGCCATTTTGTACCTACTCACAAAGTTATTTTCCCAACCTTTTCAAGTTATTTTTCCCGAGTTTCCGAGACTTCTTTAAATTTTACAGATCAGTAGATATCTTCTATTAAAGTGGGTACTTGTATACTTGATAACATCAGAAGCAAAACAAGTCCCCTGTCGAGACACAGACTTAATATTGGTAAAGAAATAAAACTTTATTTTTTTCTTTAGTGCTATTTTAAAGCGATAGAAATGTTAAAATGAGTTCACATCACGATAACCATAACGGGACATTATTATTCAAATTGCTGTTACTTAGAATATTGTAAGCCAGCTATTTTAGATGGTTCCGTATCTTGAATAACCTTTTCATTCCTTCTATTCGAAAAGAATCACTTTGCACCACGATATCGGAGCGCAAAATAGCTCTTTTCTGTTAAGAGCTTTTTAGCGGGCGGCAAAGTGATTTGAATTTGGAACTTGAAAATTTCATAGAAATCGAACGCAAATTGTATGAATTACTGACTGGTAAGTGTTGGCTGCACAGGCGCGGTGTCCTGAGCTAACTAAAAAAAACTAAAGAGCGCCATTTATCTGTTCGTGTTCGTCATTATTAATGTCCTTGTAATCAGTAGGTAAACATATTTTATTTTTACCTACTGATTACAATAATTACTAATAATTTAGTTCTGCAAATATAATAAGTTCTACGTCAAGTTATGAAAGTGACAACCCATGAACTCCTGGAACAATAACTATAGAAGGTAACTACGTCGTACAAAACTTATTTTTTCTCATAGAGAGGGAATGAAAAGTAGAGTATATTACTCGGGGGCAAGTTATTTTTCCCTCGGGCGGTGTACTTTGAATCCCTCACTGCGCTCAGGCTTCTATGTTAGAATCCCTCGCTATGCTCGGGATTCTATTCTAGAATCCTTCGCTTCGCTCGTGATTCAAAGTAGCGCCCTCGCCGTAAAAATACTATTTTGCCCCCTTGTTATACAATCTACTATTTTCCAATAGTTTGTGATCATCTACTGAATCTTTTAATACCTTACAGTGCGTGTACTCAGGCAAAAGGGGGTATTGAACAGAGTTTTTGAAGTGAAACTTCTTTATCGGCGTTGGAAAAAAATTTGCGTCACGTCACGTCACGATTTTTGGTTACGCGCCATCTTTGTTCTGTTCCCCACCAAGGTGGATTCGAATTAAGAGTACTTTATCCAGGGATAGCATGTCATTTAAGGGTTTTTGGACTTTTGGAGTTTTGGGCTTTTGGACTTTTGGACTTTTGGATGGGACATTGGTACTTTGGGTCTTTGGGACTTTGGAACTTTGAGACTTTGGGACTTTTGAACTTTTGAACTTTTGAACTTTTGGACTTTTGGATGGGACCTTGGTACTTTGGGTCTTTGGGACTTTGGAACTTTGGGACTTTGGGACTTTTGGACTTTTGGACTTTTGGACTTTTGGACTATTGGACTTTTGGATGGGACCTTGGTACTTTGGGTCTTTGGGACTTTGGGACTTTTGGACTTTTGGACTTTGGGACTTTGGGACTTTGGGACTTTGGGACTTTGGGACTTTGGGACTTTGGGACTTTGGAACTTTGGGACTTTGGGACTCTGGGACTCTGGGACTCTGGGACTCTGGGACTTTGGGACTTTGGGACTTTGGGACTTTGGGACTTTGGGACTTTGGGACTTTGGGACTTTGGGACTTTGGGACTTTGGGACTTTGGGACTTTGGGACTTTGGGACTCTGGGACTCTGGGACTCTGGGACTCTGGGACTTTGGGACTTTGGGACTTTGGGACTTTGGGACTTTGGGACTTTGGGACTTTGGGACTTTGGGACTTTGGGACTTTGGGACTTTGGGACTTTGGGACTTTGGGACTTTGGGACTTTGGGACTTTGGGACTTTGGGACTTTGGGACTTTGGGACTTTGGGACTTTGGGACTTTGGGACTTTGGGACTTTGGGACTTTGGGACTTTGGGACTTTGGGACTTTTGGCCTTTGGGCCTTTTAGACTTTTGAACTTTTGAACTTTTGAACTTTTGGACTTTTACATGGGACCTTGGTACTTTGGGTCTTTGGGACTTTGGAACTTGGGGACTTTGGGACTTTTGGACTTTTGTACTTTTGGACTTTTGGACTTTTGGACTTTTGGACTTTTGGACTTTTGGATGGGACCTTGGTACTTTGGGTCTTTGGGACTTTTGGACTTTTGGACTTTTGGACTTTTGGACTTTTGGACTTTTGGACTTTTGGACTTTTGAACTTTTGGACTTTGGGACTTTGGGACTTTGGGACTTTGGGACTTTGGGACTTTGGGACTTTGGGACTTTGGGACTTTGGGACTTTGGGACTTTGGGACTTTGGGACTTTTGTACTTTTGTACTTTTTGACTTAATTTAAGGTGAGGTGAAAATTAAGTTTATGAAGAAGTTTCACTTCTTACGTGTGTACACTAAGTACACGCAATTATTTTTTTTTAACGTGAGTATAATCCTACCGACTAAAAAATCACACGTATCCCACCCAACAGCCTACGGTTGGGAGCCTCGGGTAAGCCCACGGAAAGATACCCCAGGACTTCCAATTGAAACAGGGTACAGTAAAAGTTTCGACCTATAATTTCTGAAATCTTCAAAAATTGCGCTACGTTATATCAGGTATCTTTGATAAAACTTGAACGCCCTAGCTGCGTTAAGTAACAAAGTTTTTCTTTAGAATTATATTCAATTCCCTAATCACACACATATGTAAATATGTCCTTTTCGAGTTTTAGCTCCGGTGCGATGAAACCATTGAAGGTTCTTCCTGTAATTTTTTACTGTCAATAACCCCATAAATTACCCAGCAGCTAATTCTGTTTACATTTTGGAACTCGTATCGAATATTATTTTTTTAATTAACCGACTTCCAAAAAAGGAGGAGGTTCTCAATTCGTCTGTATTTTTTTTTTTTTTTTTTTTTTTTTTTTTTATGTTTGTTACCGGCAAATCGCTAGAAGGAGTTAACCGATTTTGAAAATTCTTTTTTTGTTTGAAAGCTGGTGCTTCCCATGTGGTCCCATATACAGGAAGTCAGAATCGGATGCTGGGATCCTGGAGAAATCGAAGAAATCCCTCGAATCGAGGGCATTCCTTAACGATTTACAGCAGTTATCTTGTGTTTGGGCTTGATTAATTTGTATTGGGGAGAACATTACACTACACTGATATAATTTCAGTCTACCCGTCACTGAAAATCATGAAAAAAAAAATTTTTAACAAAAAAAAACCGACTTCAAACAAAAACTGAAAATTGAAAAATAAAATTAACTTAGCACTAAGTAATAGGTAGTATATTTAGTTTTATATCAGATATTATTGACTGTAATACTGAAGTCGGTGCCAATATTTCTATGAGAGATTAATAATATCTACCTAAACCTATAGTTTTACTTGGCGCCGATTTCAGTATTACATTCAATAATATCTGATATAAAACTAAATATACTACCTATTACTTTGTGCTAAGTTAATTTTATTTTTCAATTTTCAGTTTTTGTTTGAAGTCGGTTTTTTGTTACCTCGGAACCCCAAAATCGTAATCACAGCATCCAAAAACGTTTAACATTTTAGCAACCGAAAAATTTCAGGCGTAATTATTTTCAAGTGGCCAATTTTCGAGATAAACTTTTTCGAAAGCTCTTTGGATGTAATCATTTGTTGGGAAAGGGTGTCCGAAACCCGCTGGGCTGAACAAACATGGCGGGAAATGTTGAAGACGTCAGTGTTCTATTTCTCTATTGTTGGTGCGTAAATAGTTTCGTGTTTTTCTTTGTGAAAATAAAAGAGTAGATTGATTAGGTCAGACAAATATTTGTGGCGGATCGTAGTTTGAAACAAGGTTCTCTAAACTAATCTGAAGTCCGCAACTGGTTTTCTCGTGGTCCCATTACTTTTTCTACAAGTACCTTATACCTACTCTTAATAAAGCTAGGGAACTATTTGAATTTCATCATTTTCAAAACAAATGAATATCGATAAAATATTATTATATAAGTGAAAATCAACAAAACAAATTGAATATTAAAACAGCCTGAGGCAGTAGGTATAAATTTTCTTTTTTTAAAAACAATGTTCTACACATTATTTGCAAGAGTAATGTTTGAAATAAAAACTAATTTCATGCAGAAGTATTTTCCATCTCTATAATGTGAAACCTCGAAAGCAATATGGCCGCTCCGAGACCACTAACATGGAAAACTATTTACAACTTTGAAACCGTAAAAACCAAAATAAGCCGGGAACTAAAGTGTAGTAAACTATTTCAATAGTACAGAAGGCTATATTTCTGTGAAAATATGGCCTATTGAACAAAATAAACCCGGTATTTAAGCGCAAGTAATGTATTTTAAGATATGTTATTACTAGTCTGGCAACACAAGCGGGTTTTAATATGCTTGAAGGTATTAACTTAACCTGTACTTAGTATTAATTTTATGACACCTTAAGGTTGTATTTTTACTAGTGATGTGCAAGTAGGTTGGTACCGATAGAAAATCAGTGGGCGAGATTTAAATTAAATTACGTAACCGTGATCATTCTGGCTTTTGACAAAATTATAGGCAAAAATTATTGCACTGAAAGTGATCACACTGAATCGTAACTGGTTCTTAAATTCATTTAGTCGCGTTCTTTTTTTTTTCAAAATAATAGGCAGAAACTTGTGCAACTTGTGGTCTCGACAGAGACAGATTAAATACTTACTACCTATTTTCCTCTTGTGTTAGTAACAACAAAAACTATTTTCGAAGTACGTAAATGGAATTACCACAATCGTTTAAAACTGAACATTGAGTATCTTGCTTGCCCACACGGGTCTATAAGCGCTTCAGTAATACATTTTCAAGTGCTACCACTCGTCGTAGTTTTTTGCCTATTTAAAAGCGTATGTAGGTATTACTAGACGTTCCCGGCGACTTCGTCCACGTAGAAGTCGTTATCGCGTAAAATCATTACCCTCTTTTTGCGTAGTCGGTTAAAAAGTAGCCTATGTCCTTTCCAGAGACTCGAACTATCTCTATACGAAATTTCATCTTAATCGCTTCAGCGGTTTAGGCGTGAAAGCGTAGCAGACAGACAGACAGACAGAGTTACTTTCACATTTATAATATTAACTGGCGGACATTACGCGGTTTCACCCGCATAGTTCCCGTTTCCGTGGGAATACGGGAATAAAATATAGCCTATGTTCACCACAAAGAGTGTAGCTTCCCAACAGTGAAAGAATTTTTCAAATCAGTCCAGTAGTTCCGGAGCCTATTCATTACAAACAAAAAAAAACAAAAAAAAAACAAATCTTTCCTCTTTATAATATTAGTATAGATAGGGATGTACTTAATTCTATATTGAAATAACTTACAACCGTTTATATTGCGTAGATTTATATCACCCTCTTATAAAATGATCGGAGCGTACTGGAACTTAAAATATTTACAGTCAAGTCCAAAAAATGATCGGAGCGTACTGGAACTTAAAATATTTACAGTCAAGTCCAAGTATCCATAAATCCGACGTTTATATTTCCCGCCATATATCTACTAAGGGATCAGCGAATAAAAATGGCGATAAAACCTAGACCGTAGAACCTAGTTAAGTGTCTATCCCGGTCTATCTTATACTATACATTAATACGTCAAGCGGAACTTTGTAAGTATCTGCACCTTTTTAGTTCCACGAACAAATAAATGCGAAAGATAAATAAAAAAAAAATATGTAAGTAGGGGTACCTATCTAGTCAAAGTCTTGTAGTTTGGTCTGTCCTATAATATACATTAATACGTCAAGCGAAACTTTGTAAGTACTTGCACCTTTTTATGAAATTCCACGAACGAATAAACGTGAAATTTGATAAGGTAAAAATTTATTTCTAAGTAGGTACCTATGCAGCCTAAGTTTTGTAGTTTGGTCTGTCCTATAATATACATTAATACGTCAAGCGAAACTTTGTAAGTACTTACACATTTTTATGAAATTCCACGAACGTGAAATTTGATAAGATAAACATTTACATGTAAGTCCCCCTATGTGTATGATCGTGTGGTCTCAAAACCCCTTAATAATATGGATCCCCGAAACGGTTAAGCAGTGGCATACATTACTCTCATATTTTACCTATCTGTGGACCACCCATAGCGTCAGTTGCTTAAAGCAAGAAGAGACAGAAGTCTAAGTCAGCAAGGGTACCAGCGCCTCTAGTACAGAAAATATTTGAAAATGGAAAAGCCATACCCAATCTCTCATCCCTGTCCCCGACCTAATCCTGACTTAAGCCGCTTACATACTCACAGTAATCAATAACTATGCTCTGAGAGACCAAACCGCGGATGTTTCACTCAAACCGCAATACAATCAGACAGAAAGACCCACAACTTTGTATTACAATCATAAATAACACGGCGAATGTTATGAAAACACGACCTTTGATACGAAAGCGTCCTCTTTCATTTTATTTCTTGTTTAATATAACAAAGATAAAACAAATCCTTGCGATCTGTGTCAAGCTATGCTTCACTTCTACAAACAAAGGGTTTATAACACAATTGAAAGGTAATTGATACAGATACAGAGATAGTTAGGTATCTACACTACTACTATAAAAGGAAAAATTTGCACACACACACACACACACAAACTTGTCAGTTGCATTGGACACAGGATCAGTCCTACAAGAGCAGCTGCCCCTGAAAATTCAATTTTTAGGATCAGCTACTAATTATTTAGACACCCACTAAAAATTGTTCTTCTACACTGTATCCTTATAAACCCCGAAGGTCTCGGTTATGCCCATAGGCATCCTCGCACCCCAAGTGTTTGTAAGAGCATGCGTATCTATCTAAGTATAAATTAGACAATTTCCATGTTAAGAACGCTGAAATTATTTGCTGCATATACCAAAAGTTCATTGAGAACGGCTCTACGAAAAAAAAGAGAAAGAAATTCCTGTCCTAAACATTCTGCGAAAATGTTCTCAGTTTCACATACAAATGCCATTAAGCAAGTATCTCGGCTATAAAACACAATAACAACTTATCGTTTACAACAAATAAATGTTCGTAACACCTGTATTCTTCCATAATTTAGTGCCGCAGTTTTCTCATAAAATTGCGTCCTTATCGGAATATTTAAAGTTACCTTAAGTGAACTTTTTATGCCGCCATTACTAGATCGTCGGTACGATGCGAAGCAAAAGTTTCATAGCGTTAGGTTTTTTTAAAAAGCTTCGTGAGCTAAAACTGTTTTTTCACGCTTAACCAAAGTTGTAGTAAAAGTTTGCCTGGAAATTTTTCGGTATTTTATGTGTAGAACTGTATTATATTGCATTGTTTGAGAAGATGATTTACAGTATACCTACTGTAAACCATGACACATTATTATAGGTACGAATGTAAAATAAGTCACATTAAACTAATGAGATTTTTGCTTGTTTTGTTATCTCAGGAACTACAAGTTTGAGTCTCAAAATTCTTTTAATTTTGAACAGATAGGAAGGCGTTATAAGCTATACCTACATATACATCATTTTAATCCAATAAAAATGAAGCAGAAGAAACAAATCGGTCAGAGTTCTTTCTGTACTACACAGAATGGCTGTAACAAATAAAGAAGGAGTGTGTGGTGCTAGCTATAGTTATTTTAGAGGGGCTGCAGGATGGCCGGAATATTATTTAAAATAAAACACTAAAATTACTAATTATTGTTCCATTTCAGACGCAAATTAATTCATTCTCTCTCATTAAAAGAAGTGTCACCTTCATAGTACCAAACAAATTCAAGTCAAATTATTATTTAACAATTCACAAGACTTCTTCAAAGTAAAAATAACTACTCCTTGTAACTCGTTTCTTGGACTCTAATTACATAGTACCACCCGCGGCAAAACGAATTCTTTGCATAAAACCTTTTTTCCTAAGTACCAGCAGGCGGCGGTACAGTCGGCAACCACAATCATAGGTTCAGAATAGATTCATAGAGTAACATCATCCATATAACTATAATAATAAAATAAATAACTGATATACATCTAGTCCTAATTAAGTTAATTTATATGGTTATACTAGAGGACGTCACGTACGTACGTAACGTAGTTCCCGTTCCCGTGGGAATACAATATTTTTTCTTCCATAAGAACCTTCTCCTGACAGTTATGCGCTTACCAACACATTTTGCGATTCGTTTTTGTATATAAGAAGATTAGGAGAACTAATAAACCTACTAAATATCTATAAGCATAAAGCAAAACGATCTATGACTTTGATCGGAAGTTGTGTTGCTCTACTATGTCTATAAGTATACGTATTATACTTTACAACTTGAAAACAAAAAAAAAGTAAATCATACAAATACCTACATATTTGTATCGCTTCCGGCACGGGATTTAAACCAGAGACTCCATACGGTATACCGTCATAATACCAGAAATCATAATGCCTTTACTTAAAATGCCTGAGCCCAAAATACCCGAAATCGAAATATCAATATTCAAAAGGCAAATATTTATAATATAAATAATTTAAAATGCCTTACGGTCGAATAACCGAAACCCAAAAAATAAATTTATCAAACACCTTATCCTAAAATGTTCAAACACAAAATACCTTTTTTTAACATGATTTAAATGAAATGAAATGAAATGAAAATGAAATGAAATGAAAATGAAATGAAAAATTCTTTATTCATATAGGTCACAATGTAACTCTTATGAACGTCAAAATGATTGCTTCTACATTTACATTTACTGCCAGATTCGCAAAGCAATAGGTAGAGCTGGAGAAAAAAAGAACCTGTCAATAAAACTCCAGCCACTCTTTTAACATCCAGTAGGTAATTACAAATCATTCAACAACTACAGAGGTGTAATTGTTGAATGATTTGTGTGATGAGATTTGTACACGCGAGTTTTCATTAAGCAATATCCTTTTTTAAACAAAATTCGTCTAGGTAGGTACATAATTTATTTTTTTGTGTGTTGACTTGGAGCGCCTTAAAGCCACGCATTTTTATCATCTATATAGTCTTGAATTGTATAATATGCCTTGCTACATAATTTGGCTTTAATGGTAGCTTTGAATTTGTTTATTGACAATAATCTAGTTTCTTTGGGAAGTTTATTATAAAACTTTATACATTGTCCGACAAAAGAACTGCTTATACTGTGTAGACGAGTAGCATGTAAAACAAGATTATCTTTATGCCTGGTATTTACATTGTGTATATCACATTTTTTTAGAAATTGAAATCCTACATGGATGCTATTATATCTGCAAATGGTTAACACCTATCCGAGTCAGGATACTCTGAGTCGGGCTCAGAGTATCCTGACTCGGATAGGTTAGGTTAGAAGACTATCTCGTGGTTATTTTATTTTTATTTTTCGTTCGCCCACTTTGATTCAGAGTTACAAAAGTACTACTTTTGTAACTCTGAATCAAAGTGTTTTAACATGAGATAAATCCTACATGGATACTATGCCGGACGCCTACCGACTAAAAACCACACGTATCCTACATAACAGCCTACAGTTGGGAGCCCCGGGTAAGCCCTCAGAAGGATACCCAAGGACCAACAGACCTACGGCTACAACTGCGGCTTCACTTAGGTTTTTTTTTTTTTTATATTCAGCTCGCCAAATTGATGTCGCCACCAGCCTGATGGTAAGAAAGCAGTGGCGCATCTAGCGATTGGGGGCCACTTCTTACAGTGGTCCTCAAGTTGGCGGCCCTGTGATGTGCCTCTTCACGCTCCTCTTGAAGAACCCGGGATTATAAGATGAGGGAAAGACGTGTGCGGGCAGGTCGTTCCATGTTTTTATAGTTCGACAGAGGAACGATCTTTTGAAACGCTCGGTTCTGGCGAAGACTACCAGACCACTGTGTATGAGTAAATAAGTTAAAGTCAAATAACAAAACGTCTGAGTGGCAATAAATCTTTGTTTCTTAAATCATTTATTTATTAACTATGCGCTATATAATGAACTGGTATAGCATAATATATATACCTAATAATACCCAGTAGGTTATAGCGATAAACTGGGTAAGTTATGGTTTTTTTTTATATTCACACTGTATTCTATGTTCGGTATTTTAAATTAAGGATAGGTATTTGAAAATTTGTATTTTGAATTCTGATATAATAATTATTTGTATTTTAAGTTTAGACATTTTAAGGTAAGGTGAACTGAAATAAGGTATTTTGAATGTTAAGGTATTTTGAATTCGGGTATTTTGGTCTAATGCATTTTAAGTAAAGGCATTTTGATTTCTGGTATTTTAATATATAACCACTCCATACATCAATGCCATTCAATACGGCGCCAGCGATTGAAAATACTAAATAATATACAGTACTTATATGATTTAGTTATAAGCAAAATAAGTAGGTAATCATCATAAATAAAATAATTATTCGCACTAATCAACTACTGCCTATCCTGGCGCAAGCTTTCGTGCATTCTGAGGATTAATGAAATAAAATGCAAATGTTTAGCTACTTTTATTGCTGATCGTACCAGCCAGTGGTACAAGCGTAGTGAATATTACCGTATTTAGTAGTCGGCCCTTTTTATCTCGAACACTCTTCCATAAACATGTATGTCATTAACACATAATGCACATTACATTATTTTTTTATTTTAAAATTTCTTCGTCTTTTGTAGAAACAAACAATAAAATTGTAGACAATTATGATAATCGCTCGTATCTCTGCAGTAATGAAAGTAAAATTAGCAAAGTAATTATGAAAATAGTGTGGAGTACTTTGCACTATACATCTGCAATGCTGTTTGAAGATCAAACAACAGTACATAATTCACAACTCTACTTACTTTTTCGGGGAATGAAGCGTGTCATAAATTAAGTATACTTATATCAATTTGTGTCACGTTGTTTGTCGGCGACATAATCCATAATCTACTGTGACGATTTTATTCATATTTTGCACGCAGTTTGATCTAACTTGAAAGGTAGGGTAGAATATTATTATAGGACATTCTTCCGAGGACTTACCCGAGGTTCCCAACCGTAGGCTGTTAGGCGTTACTACCCGTTCGCTCTAACTTTGCCGCTGGCGTAGAGGCGTATACCCGAATTGTTAATTATACGAAGTAAATTGACAGTAGCTAATGTCACTTCGTCATAGAAAATACGCAACACTACAAGAAGAAGTGACATTAGTTGCTGTCAATTTACTTCGTCTAATCAAAAATTCGACTTTAGTATAGAGCCGAGCGGCAAAGTTAGAGCGAACGAGCAGTACGTGAGTTTTTTTAGTCGGTAGGAGTCCGGCATAGCATCCATGAAGGATTTTCCCTCACGTTAAAAAAAAGGTAGAATATTATGTTTTTATTATTTGACACAAACAAAGCTGCGTGGTTCAGTTAGTCTTTGTCTATATAGAGGACCGGTCTTTAAGATTATTTTATCTGTCAGTATCCAATACAGACCCTCGTCCAATCTGATTTAAGTGACAGCTTTCTAACAAATTCGTTGGGGATTGCGAACTCTGTATTAAAAATAGAATTATTTGAACAAATCCTTCTCAAAAGTTTCCACGACACATGTCAGAGCCGTTATAAAAGTTTTTCGTTCTTTGGGGATATGGTTTCCAAGTTTTTCGGCTTTTTTAGCTATCTATGTATGGTTTCTATAGACTTTATACCTATGTAGTTTATTTGAACAAGTTGGGCAAATGTATAATATCGTCTTGAATTACATAGGTACAGCTAAATTTAATTTAGTTCATTTCCTTGTAACTATACCTAATATTCATGGGAATCTACAATAACATCATTTAATAGAAATCATCCATTCCCCATTACAGAAGTCCGTACCTATGGTATTTCAAAATACCGCTCACCGAATAGGACAGTTGTCCGATAACACTCTACTCCGACGGCGAAGGTTAGTTGAACGACAAAATACTTGGCCGATGGAGAGTTTCGCCAAAAATATTATTCATTGACGGGTGGTAGTGGTAGTCTGAATGAATCCTGCGCCGATGAAACGGTTTACCCCTTAACGTATATATATAGGGGTATAACGGTAATACCCCTTTCAATGAATTCTTCATTTTCATTCTATGAAATGTTTTTTTTTCGAAAGATCTTATTTAGATCGTGGAAAATCTTAAACACTTTAAATCCTTTACAATACAAATGCGCATTAAGACTGTATTAAAAACAGAACAAAAGGGGAAATTCATAGAGATCGTATTAAGTGAAGTTTTTGCAAGAATTACGTTGGAAGTATAAACTATGCGCGTATTTGCGTCGCTGTTGTATAAGTTTATTTGCGTGTGTCGCGCGTCTGTGAGGACGTTCACACTAGAGCACGCGCTCCCAACGCGCTTGTTTGCTATTTTCGCGATCAGCTTATTATACACACGATTAACAATCAATATCTTCTATATTATTCGACGCCAGAGACGCCCAGAGGCCGAGATTTATCTTTTGCAAGAGAAAAAGTATAACAAATTTATCTATTTCAAATCACGTCTGGCCCAGGTTCCCATTCAGTAATAGCATATGTCCAGTGATATTTCTCGAATCCTTGCTATAGATAGGTAAGATAGGTACCTCTTCTATTAACTGGAGTTTTTTTGTTGTAAATTCTTTCATTGTTTTAACTATATTGGCTCGAAGCTTTGAGCTGTACATCGATAAATCAGTCAGTGTAGTCAAATGTCAGTAAACTAACTTCGGCGCCACATTACACACTGGTGAATTCTCTGTGGCTTAAACAACCTGGATCCTAATTTATAATCAAAGCCTGGATATCACTTTTCCTTTAGAAATAAACACGAATATAGAGTACTTAATGTAATAACTAAACATTCAATTCCTTGTCCACAGGTCCGCCAAGAATGCGGTCTACCTTCCACTGAGTCTTCAAACTTGCCATCACAACACCCTCCACCTGGCTCTATGCGAAGAGACATGCATAAAGCGCCACCACCCCCAGATACAGAGTTGCTGCTCTTTGCTGCCACTCTTGCGTCCAAAAAGAAGCTGTTCGCTGGAATCGCTGACGGATTATGTGATCAGCTAGATTTCGCTGTGGAAGATAGTACGGAACGATGTTGGAATGGAAACGCTGTTGCTGAGTAAGTAGTTACTTTTGACGTAAAATTTAACATCCACTAAAACTGTATGCTTATTGCAAGCTGCAGTACCCTTCCGTCCAGAGGTTCACTTGTTTTACTATTGCGTGACTTCGTACGGAGTATCGACTCCGTAAGATGGTGAGATGACGAGGCTGCAGCACCGATGTGCTTAAAAGGTCTTAGTATAATAATGTGAACACCGTTTTTGTGGTTAGGACGTCAAATACTTGCCGCTAAAATGAGTTTACGAGGCATGTGTCGCTATCTTTATAATGGTACTGCGAAACCTTCGATCAACAATATACTTATTTTATATTGGTAGATATATTGTTAATCAAAGCGAAATAGTCTTCGTTAGTGCACAAAGAGCTCCGTCCGTTTCAACAGGGACAGGGCAATAAGCTCAGGAACAAAATACATCTGGTCAAGAATGGGCGTATCTGGTAAAGCGTGCCTTTAAGAATGTATGTATACTATATAAATATTTAGCTCCAATCCAAATTTATGAGATTCGTCCACTACCACGTAAATCTAGACTGGTATAACATTATTTTATTCCTTTGTCCTACAGGTACACAAAGCCGCTAGTGCCATCATCTTCGCTCATAGACCAAAAGTACAATCCGGAGTTCACGTTCACGGGCAGTCTCCCGCAGGATTCAAGAGTGACTGCTTTAGCTGATAATCTTCAGCAGGCCCGGCAGGTACGTACCTATAATTCAAATTATTTATACTGTTGATTGACGGCACTTGGTGGAACTTGCTGCACATATTGAAAACGACACTTGTACTATTCCACAATATTTAGATGGAAGGACACGGTGATACCGTGTCCTTCCATCTAGACCTTTGAAAATGCTGTAAAGCGAAACCGGTCAGGTTTATAATAATAAATATTGTGGAATAGTACAAGTGTCGTTTTCAATATCTATAATTCAAAGATGTGTTAAGCTGCTACTTTTTAAAGTGTAAATGTCCCACCAAGACGTTTTAAGTGGCCGAAATTACGTTCGCTGATCCTGTTAATTGTCGGATGAGGTTCTGACGTCACATAATTTCACACCCTTTTTCACGCCACAAATTATGTGGAAAAGAACGGAATGGAATTCCTTCTGATGGAAAGCCTTGACCTACGCTTTAGGACTGGTATATCAAGTTGACCACCCAAAGATGTACCTTTTCACGTCCACCTAAAGAACCCAGCATTGTAACAGGGAGTAAGCGCGTGTGTTGTTGGTCTCAAGTCTAAATGGTTTAACAGCTAAAAAGGCTTGCTGAAGCGCTGAGTTCGGGATAGAATGCCACAAAGGAGGGGAATTTCCTGCGTTTCTACGGCGAATCACGTGGCATCATAATCTAAGACCAATCTACAATGCAAGCTGACTTTCCCTTCTCAGCCCTTTAGTTATAATATTGTCTCGTAAGATCTTCATAATCTGTTCTTCTCTACAGGTCCTTGTATCATATTCGCGGAACAACGAGGTGACGGCAGACGCGTTTATGCAAGGCGACGAGGCGGGTGAGGAAGGTTCTGGTTCCGGCCGGAGTTATTCTGATGATTACGATATGGAAGGTTCAGGGGACGACGGCTCTGGTGATATTGAAGGACGTAAGTATAACTTTTGTTTAAAACTAAAACATCTTGTTTTGTTCCATAGACCAGCATTTCCCAAACTATTTCTCGACCCATCAGATGTAGTGTGTATTATTAATTATTCTGTGCCATCAGTGGGTTACGAGCAAATACCTATTGAGTGGACCTTGAAATGTAGAAAGACACGGCGTCTGCAAACTGCAATACACTGAGCCAAAACTAGTACGGCTATCGTGTGTGGGTCTTGAGGGATCCCAATCAGATTTGGAAACCACTTCCATAGTTTAATAACCTGTTTCTTATCTATAACTAAACCCTCGTAATTATTGTCAACAGGAAACAGGCCAGACATCACCGAGTCATCTTCAGACACATCACCGCCCCGAACAAGTTCAAGCGTGGCGCTTTTCCCCTCCAAACTTGCCGCACTCCTCCTCGCTTACCTTGCCATCAAACTCACTGCATAAGCGACCCTCCACACTCTACGTAAGAATAATCATATCATTTTTGTTAGAAAGCCGTGTGCGAGAACGTGTGTTGAACTGCTGAACAGTAGTGACTATAAAAGACATTAAACGGCATTAGGCGTCAAGTGCGATCGTTTTTAGCTAGTCCTGTACTGCGTGAATTATTATGTACGAATTTTGATTTTGTTTCGACATGTTTACAAAGATATTTGTATAATATTTTATAACTACATGTGTAACTTGTGTAATTTTTATCATTTATAATATTTATTTAAACGCATTGATATTATATTATTATCTTGTCTCTAATCGTTTTTGAAGCCAACAATCAAAGTCATTGTAAAGGAGCAATACATTTAACTAGATGTGCGGATATTTGAAGATAAATTTGTGAGAACTCTTTTCATTCTGTGATATAATTTGTGGCAATTTCGTGGAAAGTAGTTAAATGTTATTGTTCTTTTGTTTTTAATGACGTCCTGGTCGCCATTTTCTTGGTATTTAGAGAACAGAGTCAAAAGTATTTAGTAAAGCTTTTAATCCGTGATAGAATTTTACACTTTTCTGTACCAAGAGCTGAATATGCTACGAATAATAAAAGTAGTCTTTAATGCTGTAAAATCAATTACAAAGTTGTTGTGAGACAAATCATATCCTTATTATACACGTTCTCAAAATATTAAACTGTATATTATATAATTTTGTAAATATTTTAGTTTTGAAGGATCTGCTTAGAATTAGGTAACAATATAATTATTATAACGAAGCTTTACTCGGCTTCTGCATTTAAAATACTTCTAGTGGATTGTCAAAATTTATTGTCATAATAAATAAATTATTTGAAGAAAACTTTAACCATTGTTAAACACTAGCTGAAGGGCAATAATTTTATTAAGATAAAAATGTATAACGATTAGAAGCGAGTGATAACTCTTAAATTAAGAATGTGTGTGTATAGAAATGTGTAAATATCAGAAATCCTACTGTTTTAGGTGCTTAGTTAGTAAATATATTTCGTTGCCATACTAATATTACGGATATTATTATTTATAATGTTAATTAAGTCATTATTTAAACTAATAATTATGTTATGTGATACAGTTTAGTTAAGTAATATTAGTCAATACAGTCTGAGCCGTTGACACGAACGAGTATCGCGCGGTATTATCGTCGTGGCTCGTGGCACCTATTTCAATACAATCTCTCGTCGCGATAATATCGCAGCGATTTTCCCGCTAGTGTAAACGTTCTCTAAAATATACCTTGATTTTGGTGGCAGTTGCATCAACGTAAACAAAAATAACTTTTATTACAAAAGCATAAAGTATTTATTTATAGTTTGGACCTCGTGTTCTCACTCTCTTGAGTTAAAGCTTTATGTCGTCGAAGTAGAGTCTATTTTTGTTTGCGTTCGTATATCTGTCATTGGAATCAAGCTATAGTTTACAGGCAATAGTGACATTGCATTGTATTTATCAGTGACTTTTGTGGATGTACAACACTAAATATATCAGTGTTACATTCGGAAAAACTGGAGTAAATTATAATTATACTTAGAAATGTATAAAAGATTGACGATTTAGAAAAATCTCCCCTGCAAAGGAAAAGACGGGAATTTGAATCCCACCCAAGTATTTTTTTCCCCACACAAAAATTAAGTTATAAGAAAATAATTGCGAGAAAGGGCGATTGAAAAGTAGATTGATTGACTTGAATTGACTGAAGATCTGAGAAACAAAGATGTTTAATGAAAAATGCTTGTATCAACCGAACAATAATTGAAGCTCTATAGACATTTTCTATTGGCAGGGAAATAAATTAGTTTTAAATTTAAAAAAAGAATTGATCTCCTGATTAATTTATTCCTCAAAATGTGTTGCCATGATTGAAAATAGAAATTAGGCTCGAAATAATGTTTGTATTATAAATTAAAACGTCTTTTTTGTTTATTACATGTTGAGTCGTTTAAGTTGGTGGATAGTTCTGGTCTCGTAAAATAAATAAAAAATCTCATACAACTTTAATGAGTTCTAAATAAGTCGACACTGAGTAAAATGAGTGATTGTGTTTTTATGCAAAACAAATTTTAATTTTAATAGAAAGTAACTTAGCAAGTAGGTACAAAATCTACACGAAAACAAAAAATATGTAAGTTATATCACGACAGTAATGCTATTCTTTAAAAAGTGCAATCCCGGGTTTTCCAGTCGAACTTGAACAGCATCATATCTAAGGGATGTCAACTTGAAGGCTTACCCCTTTCATACTGTGACAGTGGTCCTCAACACATGACATACAGCGAATGGCATTTTGACAACTTTAATATACTTATGTGTAAAATAATTCAAAACTCGAATCACAACTTGCCATTCGACGTCATTACGGGAATTTCACATCTCACCATCCAACCAATGCCCATGTGGCGACGGGCCCCGTGTAGTGACGAGAAAGAGTACAAAATTTCGCCACCCCAACACATCACGAGGGTGTCGTAAGCGACGACTTTAGGGAACACTTTCGTAAAATGATCCATTGCATAGAGAAGGAAGACTCGAAATAAAACCCGGTTGTCAGTAAAATTAAAATCGTTAAGCCAAGTTGAAGGTCTTATGGGCGGCTTGAAAATTTTCAACTGCGGGTCGCGGCGACCTGTCCATTTCAATACAGCAATCGGCTCACCACCTATTACGTGGGACATAAAACTATAATGTGAAATGTGGGCATAAACTGCTTACCCCTTCGGGGATAAAGGCGTGGCTATATGTATGTATGTATGTATGTATGTATGTATGTATGTGTATCCAATCAATCGCATAATTTTTTTAAAGAATAGCACTGCAGCTATATCTACGTATATTATAACTGTAAATTGCTTGAACGTTTTTGTGTATAAAGTCATCGGTAGCCATTTAATGACAGCCATGACAGTTTGTATTTATCGATATTAATGAATGTATATTTTAATGATGGAAGTCCAAAACTTATAATATCCTTAAAACTCGGAACCAATATTGTACTCTGAATGAAAGGTTTACTTATTTGTACTAAACAATGTTATAAAAATTACTGAAAAGATATAGGATGTTGCTTTTATTGAAGCATTTCTGTGCTTTGAATCACTAGGTACCTACCATGGTTTAAACACGGGGTAGATACATGTCCATATCAAAAAACCCCTTTACTAAACGATAACTTTTTTTACATGCACACATTTTAATGACATTGTACTTTTTTGTTATAATTGGCGAAATTTTGCTATGATCATGAGTAATGCCCGTAAGCTGGGTTCCGAGTTTCCTTAGAATTATAAATACAGAAATCATTGACTAATATATACGGAGAAATTGATGAGTGAGGACCAGGCATGGTGGGTACAAAAGGCGACATTAGAATAGAAACTGCGATGGGAATAGAAACTATGGGGCGATAACTATGGCGAGATATTACGGTTTGAATAGAAACGATACCTTTTACTTTTACGATACTTTTTATTATTTTTTCGGCTTAATTATGGCAAGTGGGGTAATCTGACTAGTATCGGGTCCAATGGACGTCCGTTAAAGTAGGATCTCCTTTTTCAGGGAGTTGACGTCATGTTATTCAGAGAACATACTCAGCTGTACCTTATCTTACTTGTTTGCTAGTAGGACTTGTTTGCTATACTATAAAGCACAGTAGTATAGTTTAGTCTGAAGTCACCTTTACTCAATTATTTTACTAGAAAATAATGTTTTGTCTGAAAATCATTTCAGGTTTTTCATTGCCTACGATACCCGATATTTATTAATCCTAAGCCCCATAGATTTCTATTTACCCTCGCAGTTTCAATTATTGTACATGTAAATACTGTTCATCCGCAAGTTGGCGTGATCGATATAGGAAGCGTCGCGATACCCACAGTTTAATGTAAATATTGTTGGAAAATATATCGTGTGAAGGAGAATTGCTGTTATATGAGTATATAAAATGGAAATAAATTCTGTATTATACATTTTCTTGTGTTTTATTGCGAAGGCTTTCATATCAAAGTCAGAAGTCTTTTCAGCGGTATAAAATAAGTAGGTATTGTCATCATCATTATCATATCGTTACTTCCGGTTGTATATGAAGGAAAATGTTTGGTCCTTGGTGGGCATTGATACCAGGACCTTCGAAAATCACTGGTGCCGCTCGCAAAAGTGAAGACATGTCACTGAAAGCAATTTTCAGATGTAGTTCATTAAGACAGGACAATTTTCTTTAAATTACAGATCTAATGAATTCCACATCATCCTGTACACAACCGCGAACACACCTCTCGGCCTCATTTCAGTGTAGGTACCTTATTTATGCCACCATTGTATGCAGCGGCGTACATTATTGCAATGTGCAATTCGTCCTATAGGTCTGTGCTCGTGCGTCGGTTACTGAACTAGGTAATAGGTTTGTTGCTTATAAAAAAGTCGGTTTACTGACGATAGTTGAACGTGACAACTCAGCCTTAAATGGAACGCCTCAGAGCGAGGTAACGCCGCATACGTCATGTTTTTGACGTGACAACGTCTTATAATTCGATGGAGCCGGCTGCACGAACGACAAATGATGACGCAATACGTCGTTACCTCGCTCGGAGGCGTTCCATTTATATTAGTTATGTTTTCAACAGATGGCACTATAATCAATTGATGTGTTTTTATATTTATTTTTGTTTTGTAATGTTAATTTTATGTTTATTTTTATTTTTATTTTCTTATGACGTTGTCACGTTCAACCATCGTCAGTAAACCGACTTTACAGACAATCGATTTTTTTTGTGCGTGCAGCCGGCTCCATCGAATTACAAGACGTTGTCACGTCAACAAGGCCATAAATGCAAACTTCTGGCCCGTGACCAGTAATACGTATGGTAGAACTACAGACATGAAAGGAAAGACGAAGACAGCGAGAAGCGATATTGTTCAACTATGTAAGTAGTCCATTGAAATGTTACAATTTAAGAACCGAATATTGCATTTCCTAGAGGACGCAATTTTATTTTTGTGACATGTGTCAATAGAAGCTTAACCTCAAGTTTGTGGGGTCGCCACCCTTGTCCCCCGGCCGCAATCTTAAAAAGGGGTGAAAACACTTTTTTCCCAATATCTCGGAAACTATGAGTCTTACAAAAAATTTGTGAAATCATAATTTGTAGCAAATTGTTTTGCCTACAAATATGTTTTTGCCCTAAATTAAAAATTAGAGAAGTTATAAACAAAAAATTGAAAATAAAATTATAAAAAAATTATTTTTTGCTCTGTGGCGTTCTTTTAATTTCTCTTAAAAGATCATCTACAAGATTAGTCTGAGGTATTTTTTTTCGTAAAATGTATGAAAAAAGTTATAGAGCAAAAAAGATTTTTTTTTATAAAAATTTTGTAAATTTTTTTGTTAAGTTATATACACATTTGTAGGCAAAACAATATGCTACAAATTATGCCTCTACAATTTATTTGTAAGACTCATAGTTTCCGAAATATTGCGAGAAAAGTGTTTTTTTCCACCCTCTTTTCAAGATGGCGGCCGGGGGACAAGGGTGGCGACCCCACAAACTTGAGGTTAAGCTTCTATTGACCCCCCCCCCCCACACATGTCTCGAAAATAAAATTGCGTCCTCTAATAAATGCAAAGCTCATGTAACATTTCTATGGACTAAAGTATATACCTACACATATGTAAGTTAAAAGTCCTTAGTATGGAAGTCAAGTCATCCGACAACCGTCTTTTTGCAAGTTTCAAGTTATATAAGTAGGTATAAAGGTTTCTTGACATTATATTACAAAAGTAATAGGAAGCAAAACTCGCTGTGAAATATTTTCTGAAAATGCCTCTATAATTAATAGTAGCAATTTCATCATAAATGTGCAAGAAAGCTCTACTTATTTTTTTCAATCAGTTTCGACTAAACTTTTATGACTTAACTAAACTATCCATATAAGTACTTTTACGATACATTTAGCCATCGAAAAAATGTCTAGCCCAGTAAATTGTATCGTATATTAGACCGAATAAGTCAAGAGCTGTATCAGACGACCATTTTAACGCACCATTAGCCCCGAGGTCGGAAGACTTTGTTCGATTTGTGCAATTACTTACATGGAAAGGGTAGTACTGTCTTATTCACAAATTTCACAATCAATATTCGCTTATTGGCATTCGTTTTTATTCAAAAGCCTACATTTAGCCATCGAAAAAATGTCTAGCCCGTCAAGCCCAGTAAATTGTATCGTACATCAGACCGAATAAGTCAAGAGCTGTATCAGACGACCATTTTAACGCACCATTAGCCCCGAGGTCGGAAGACTGTTCGATTTGTGCAATTACTTACATGGAACGGGTAATACTGTCTTATTCACAATCAATACTCGCTTACTCGCATTCGTTTCTATTCAAAAGCCTGTTTTCTTCATGACTTGTCACGCAACTGTGGTCGACAGTCATCTATGAATAGGTACTCCACACTTTCTATATCTACCTCTACTGACGTTTGCCAAAGATAGTAGGTCTCTAATCTCCTCCCTTAAACTCAATGGATTTTTCATGAATTTAAGGACTTCTCAGACTTCTTTTGAAGGTTTTCTCTTGAATCTAAGGACTGTTATAATCCCCACTCTTTGTCCTTGGACCCCCGCGTGGTTGCCTAGTGGGGTTATATAATATTATCCCCTGGATTACTGAATATTTAATAACGAAATTCAGGGTGGATACCAAAAAGCTGTCACGTGGAGTATTAATGGAAAAAAATGTGTGAAACAAAACCGTAGCGGCTTTTCAAAGGCTTATGATTTTGTACACTTTCCTAGAATGTCGTTTATATAACTAGGCCTTAGGACTTGCATTTACATACGATGCTAATCTCCATTTCCCGATCACTGTCCCAAACGGATTACGTTAACCGACACCAGAGGAATTATACTCGCACTGTTGATCGTATTACCGTATTACTGATGTTGATTTTTATTTTCAAACCAAGGCTTTCAACTTGTTCAATAAATACCTACTTATCTATATTATAACTAGCTGACCCGCGCAACTTCGTTTGCGTGATAAATCAAGAACCGCTCGACCGATTTTGTGCAAACTTCACATAAACCATCCACTAAATAGTTCGAACAAAGCCTAAATATTTGGTTTGGATAGGTGAGCCCGATCTCGAGTTATAAAATTACAACGAAAAGTGGCATTGATTTTTATATATATAGATAGAAGATAGATAAGAGAGTAGAAATCGTGTGTCTGTACAATTGATAAAATTAAAAAAAAAAGTAGCGGGGGCGGTATAAAAACACCAATAGAGTACAAAAATGATGTTTTTAAAATTCTTTTCTGTCTGTCTGTCTGTCTGTCTGTCTGTATGAACGTCAGGATATCCGAAGATACTGAACGGATTCATTCGCTGTTTTCAAAAATAGATTAAACGCAACTTGGGGGAGGCTTTAGGCTATATTTCATCGAAATCGAATCGCAGATTAAAGAACTATTGTCGTTTAAAGTTATTATCAATTATTGCGTAAACGGTTAATTGTACGGTGATGAAACTCAGCACGAGCGTTTAATTTTACCATTTTTGCAAATTCCACCTCCAAGGGTATAAAAAAGAAGGGTAAAGTTTGTATGGGAGAACGTGATTCCTTGGTCTGATTTACTTCAACTTTTGTATATAATAAACTTATAACAATACGAACTTATTTCTCAAAAGACATGTTTCGTATTTTATTAAAATTTATACTAAAACGAGCTATAAAGGGAATGTACGATAATGTGGGGCTTATTTTCTCCAGAGTTGATATCAATACTCCATATACTCATTATTTTTGATTTAAATTAGGTACTTTTTATTCGACACATTTTTGAAAGTTCAATCCGATTGACAGTGTCATTGTTGTTTAATGGCATGCTGTCAGCAAAGCGATTTCGTAATAATGTTATATGTTTTCATGTTTTTACAATAAAAAATAATTTGTGAAAAGTAGATAATGCGAAGAAGCCATGAATAATGATATAAGTACGTAACACGCTTTACGTAAAGTGTCCAATGTTCATCGGAATAGGTAGGTAACACCAAATGTTACCGTGTTACCATCATAACTCAATTTTGTACGACAAACACTGCCGTATGGCCATAAGGGACTGGTAATTCAAAAAGCGTAAGCTGTATTCTATAATGCTGGCTACAATCTTTCAGATTACAGACTCACTAAGTTCTTGAGTAAAAATACTTATAAGTATGGTGACTTCATACGACGACTGCAAAGGCTTTCTAGCATTTCATTGAAAACAAAGACATCACGCGGTTTCACCCGCGTAGTTCCCGTTGCCGTGGGACTGGTCACAGTAGGACGATCTGTATTAGCATTAAGAGGACACAGCCTACAGCAGTAGGTACGGTTTGCCATAATGTTAATGCTTGAAATATAACTGGAATTACCTGAAGAAGAGCGAATTTACGATGTCGATGACTTAGGAGAAGTTTTGTGGCGTGTCTCTCTAGCAAATTACCGAAGACAGGATGTACTTAATCTATAAATTTACTTAGCTCAAAGTGATATGAATTTTAAATTTGTTAATCAAAAATCTATCTTTTTAATATTACAAACGGGAAAGTTTGTGAGTGCCAATGTTTGTTACTGCTTTCACTCTGATACGGTTGAAGGGATCGGGCTGAAGTTCGGTACCTACCTACAAAGATAGATAATAGTCGGGAATAATAAATTTTTCTATCCCTGAAATAAGTTCCCAAGAGACGCGAAAAAGAGAAAATTTCACGCAGGCGAAGCTGCGGGCATCAGCTAGTATAAAATAAATGGTATACCGTCACAATACCAGAAATCATAATACCTTTACTTAAAATGCCCGAGCCCAAAATACCCGAAATCGAAATATCAATATTCAAAAGGCAAATATTTATAACATAAATAATTTAAAATGCCTTACGGTCGAATAACCGAAACCCAAAAAATAAATTTATCAAATACCTTATCCTAAAATGTTCAAACACAAAATACCTTCTTTTTAACATGATTTAAATCCTACATGGATGCTATATATCTGTGAATGGTTAACACTCCCGACTCGGATAGGTTAGGTTAGAAGACTAAGGCGACCTTAGCCTTCGTGGTTATATTTTTTTTGATTTTTCGTTAGCCCACTGTAGTACTTTTTGTAACTCTGAATCAAAGTGTTTTAACATGAGGTAAATCCTACATGGATACTATGCCGGACTCCTACCGACTAAAAACCACACGTATCCTACATAACAGCCTACAGTTGGGAAGGATACCCAAGGACCAACAGACCTACGGCTACAACTGCGGCTTCACTTAGGTGGGGGGGGGGGGTGTGTAAATCTTTATTTCTTAAATCATTCATTTATTAACTATGCGCTATATAATGAACTGGTATAGCATAATATATACCTAATAATACCCAGTAGGTTATATGGATAAACTGGGAACTGGGTATGGGTAGGTTATGGTTTTTTTTTATATTCCAACTCAAGATTGTATAATTGTTCCTTAAATTTTGGTGACTGAAATTATTATAGAAAAGACAATATATAAATATGTGTTACATTCCACGCAGTTATGACAGTGACACATTATATTCTATTTTCGGTATTTTAAATTAAGGATGTTTGAAAATTTGTATTTTAAATTCTGATATAATAATTATTTGTATTTTAAATTTAGTCATTTTACGGTAAGGTGTACTGAAATAAGGTATTTTGAATGTTAAGGTATTCCGAATTCGGGTATTTTGGTCCAATGCATTTAAAGTAAAGGCATTTTGATTTCTGGTATTTTAATATATAACCAAAATAAATATTTGTGGACAATTCCACCAAACATCACCTAGCCCAAATAAGGCTAATAGGTATAAGCTTGTGCTATTGGATCTAGACGACTGATAAACATACTTAGGTATATACATACCTACCTATTTATAATACATAGAAAACACCTAGACGCAGAACAAATCAATGTGCTCATCACACAAAGAGATTTGTCCTGAGTGGGAATCGAAAATAATTAGCATTAGGTAGATATACATTCCGACTAGGGAATGCAATACCGGGATACCGGGATCCCGAAATACCGGGATCCCGCATCATTTTTGCGGTACCAGTCCCGCACGTAAATCGTGCGGGATCCCGCGGGATTAGCGGGACTGTGCAAAGGTAAACGCCATGTGTTGTTCTGTAAGCGGAAGCGCGCAAACTGATTCGGTATGATTAAGTTTTTTGTAATTGTGACGTAAGATATAAACTAGTAACGTACTTATTTGTTTTTAGTGTTTTCATGTACTATAAACAGTTACAAAAGCATTCAATTATCTCGTACATTGCTTGCTGGCTATCTGACATGTAAAGTTACGAATCGTTTGGAAGACAAGAATTTTGACATGCTATGTTTTTTGCGCAGGTTTAAAGTAATGCCAAAACTACCCATTTTATCTGCTACTAATAAATTTGCAGTCGGTATTTTATTACTTATATGTATATCCGTTTAATAATCTCAATAAATAAGTAATATTCAATAATTTATTTTTCCTTGTGGCCCCGCGTACTCAGTGTTCTGTAAAAGATCACTGCAGTAAGTTACATTTACTATGGCCGGTCCTTAGATGGGTGACCACTTTGTGACATTTATTTGAGCGTTGCCGTGCTTTGGAAGGCACGTTAAGCCGTTGGTCCCGTTTGCCGGTAAAATGGGTTGAAGGCCCGGCTTGAAAAATTTCAACAGCAAGCAATCGCAACCTGCACCTATTCATTTCAAGACTGCAATACGGCTCACCACATATTACGTGGCAAGGGACGAAACCAATCTTGAAAGATGAAAATATGTGGGTATATAATATGCCTCTGCCTACCCCTTCGGCGATTAAGGCGTGACTATTTTTCAGTTCTAGATGCATGTATGATACAGAATTCTAGACTTTTCGCAATGACTTTCAGAAATATGCGGGATCCCGCAAATACCGGGATCCCGCGGGACTGAGATTTCTCAGTCCCGCAAATACCGGGATTTCAATTGCGTTGCGGGATTGCATTCCCTAATTCCGACCCTTACTTTATTGCAAGTGCCTACAGTCAGAGAGATTTGAGAATTGTAGGTAGGCAGAGGCATATTAATATGCCCACATTTCGACTTTTTTCTAGGGCTACCCAAAGGGTAAAAACGGGACAATACTCATGAAACTTCGCTATCTGTCGTGTCTGTCTGTCTGTCCGTCATGAGGCTATATCTCAGCAATCGTGATATCTAGAGAGCTGAAATTTTCACAGAGGATGTATTACTGTTGCCGCTATGACAACAAATACTAAAATCAGAAAAAGGGGGGGATTAAGTGGGGCTCATACAACAAACGTGATTTATTGCAGTTTTTTGGTAGGTACGCAAATAGCCAGTTTTTTTAAATTTGTCCCACGTTAAAGAAGTTGAGTCGTATTGCCGTGTTGAAATGAACAGGCACAGGTTGTGATTGCTTGTTATTGGAATTTTTAAGCCGTATTTAAGGCCTTCTTGGCTTAACGATTGCCATTTTACTGGCAAACGAAACCAACGACTTCACGTGCCTTCCGAAGCACGGAAACGTTAGCAAATAAATGTCACAAACTGGTCATATGGTTGTCACCCATCCAAGGACCGGATATAGTTATCGTGTACATAACACTGAGTTCACGGCCGCAGTTGCGGCCGTGGGTCTGTTGGGAGTTCTGGGACATCCTTCCGAGGGCTTACTCGGGGCTCCCAACCACAGGCTGTTGGGCGTGACGTGAGGTTTTTTAGTCGGTAGGAGTCTGGCATAACATCTAGGGAATGCAATACCGGGATACCGGGATCCCGAAATACCGGGATCCCGCAGTATTTTTGCGGGACCAGTCCCGCACGTAAATCGTGCGGGATCCCGCGGGATTAGCGGGATTGTGCAAAGGTAAACGCCATGTGTTATTCTGTAAGCGGAAGCGCACAAACTGATTCGGTTTGAGAAAGTTTTTTGTAATTGTGACGTAATATATAACCTAATAACGTACTTATTTGATTTTAGTGATTTAATCAGGGAGATTTGACTTTTCTTGTACTATAAAAGTATTCAATTATCTCGTACATTGCTTGCTGTAAAACTGTAAAGTTAGGAGTCGTTTGGCAGACAAAAATTTTGAAATGCTATGTTTTCTGCGCTTCGAATAATTTGCAGTAGCTATTTTATTACTTATATGTTACTATAAAAGTATTCAATTATCTCGTACATTGCTTGCTGTAAAACTGTAAAGTTAGTAGTCGTTTGGCAGACAAAAATTTTGACATGCTATGTTTTCTGCGCTTCGAATAATTTGCAGTAGCTATTTTATTACTTATATGTATATCGGTTTAATAATCTCAATACAAAAGTAATATTAAATAATTTATTTTTCCTCGTGCCCCGCGGACTCAGTGTTCTGTAAAAGATCACTGCAGTAAGTTACATTTACTATGGCCAGTCCTTAGATGGGTGACCACTTTGTGACATTAATTTGAGCGTTGCCATGCTTCGGATGGCACGTTAAGCCATTGGTCCCGTTTGCCGGTAAAATGGCAGCTAAGTTAAGTTGAAGGCCCGGCTCGTAGTGAGGTCGTAGTCTCATAATGTCCTTTTCTCGAAATGTCCTTTCTCATTATGTCCTTTTTTCGATATGTCCTTTCTCATAATGTCCTTTTCTCGAAATGTCCTTTTCTCAAAATGTCCTTTTCTCAAAATGTCCTTTTCGCGAAATGTCCTTTTCTCAAAATTTCCCTTTCTCCAAATATGTGTTAGGTTATAAAAAAAATAACCACGAAGGCTAATGCGGAAGCTTCGCTGCGCTCCGTTCCGGCCTTAGCCTTCTAACCTAACCTATCCAAGTCGGATTGAGCGGGGTTAATCCTGTAGTGAACATATTTTGAGAATGGGAAATTTTGAGAAAAGGATATTAGGTATGAGATGAGACCATATGCCTTGTCCTGCCTACCCCTTAGGGGATTAAGGGGGTGACTATTTTTCAGTTCTAGATGGATGTATGATACAGAATTCTATTCTTTTCTCAATGACTTTCAGAAATATGCGGGATCCCGCAAATACCGGGATCCCGCGGGACTGAGATTGCTCAGTCCCGCAAATACCGGGATTACAATCTTGTTGCGGGATTGCATTCCCTAATAACATCCATGAGGATTTTCCCTCACGTTAAACAAAAAAAAAACACTGAGTTCATGGGGCGCTTCTTTTTCTTACCTAAACATAATCTCGTACAAATATTTAAAAGATTTTCTGAGAAAATTCAACTCTTATAATGGCGGCCCTGTATAGGTCAGCAGCTGACTGTACATAAAATTAACGGGATATTTAAGTACCATGTAGATACTATTGAGTATTTCCGATATATGTGCTGAGACTTTCGCTTTCAACCGCTTATACTTCGGTTCCTCCGTGATCCTGGTGCTTGCAACAGCTCCGAAATATCGGAAATACTCAATGGTACATGGTAAAAATCACGTAAACGTAATAATAGTGTTAGTTACCATGAAAGTTTAAATACCTATAATGTAGATAAAATGTTTTCCTGGTATATGTCGACCCACAGGTCAATCTGTGAAGATTCTTGTAACAATTAAGCCTCCAAGTATATCTAGAAATCTAGTCAGACCCAGGTCACAGTGTCAACTGGAGCTTATATAGCATGACTGCTGTTTTCTTGGAACTGGGTGGCGTTTTGAGAAGTACGCATAATTTAATAAAGTTCAATAAAAGTCATAATAGCGGGTGGAGCACTCGGAATAATAATACATAATAGGAAGCTGAATATCCATTTTTCAACGAATTTTGGCCAGCTAGTGAAGGCGCAGTGCCCGTAAAATAGTGTGCGAAATTCTTACACTGTTTGGCTGCAGTTTTCATTTTAAATCCTATTTAGGTAAGGTCAAGAAATGCGATGCTTGATTGATAAACTATTTAATAATATCTGACTATTAATATACGGTTACCTCGGTAAACGAGTCCGACTCGCACTTGTCCGGTTTTTGTTTTTGAAAACTGCGCTCCGTTTCTTACCCTTTGTGTACTACAAACGGTAAGCCTTACCGTTTGTAGTACCAGTACACTTTGTTGGGAGTCCTAGAACTTCCTTCCGAGGGCTTACCCGGGACTCCCAACCATAGGCTGCTGGGCGTTACGTGAAGTTTTTTAGTCGGTAGGAGTCCGGCGTAGCATCCATGATGGATTATCCCTCACGTTAAAAAAAACCAGTAGGTACACTTTTAGGCAACTTTACCTTATTTTATTGCCTTTATCTTAGTTAGGGAATTAAGGGTTCCAAACTTCCAATATTATAACAGGCAAAGTCGTAAGCTAACACATGCATTACGACCTTGAAGAAGGATGACGCCTCCTTATCATTTGAACATGTCGTTGACCTTTATGGGAATGTCAAGTATGTCAACACGTTTAACAGCTCATGTCATAAATTAACTAAGATATGATTGATGGTGTGTTGCTGGTCGTCTTGTACAATGTTACTCTGTCACTATTCATGAGTTACGATGATATGGACACGGACCATTGAGTTAATAATTACTTAGTACATTATAACCACTGATCTGTATATTATAACTCAATGACACGGACACCCTATTGCGTTCATTATTGCTATACATACCTACATGCTACATAGAAAACGTGTTAACCCCGAAAAAAACTTTTGTGGATCATCTATTTGGTCCGTCCTGAGGATCGAACAAAACGACGGCGATGGCGAGGGTCGAAGTGTGTTGATGACACTCCCGGTGAGGTTAGTCCATGCAAAGTTGGGCAATAAGCAATGGAAAGAGCTGTACTTGGGGTGTTTCGGTTAGAGAACCAGAATGGTCGACATATAAGCGTTGTGAAACGGCAGTGGGCTAGTCACATCTCTAGAAGAACCCTTGGCCAAGCGCAAACAAAGTCTGGAGCGGAGACGTTGACTTGATAAACATTGGGTAGAACGACCCTCCTTTTTTTTTACATAAGGAAAATCCTACATGGATTCTATCATGACTCCTACCGACTAAAACCACACGTATCCCACCTAACAGCCTACGGTGAAGAGCCCCGGGTCAACCCTCAGAAGGATACCCCAGAACTCCCAACAGGAGGACGACCCCTGCCAGATGGACCGACTCCTATAAAAGAACGCAGGGAGGGAGTGGATGGATGCGGAAAGCGCAGGACCGTGTAGGCTTTGATTATATCAAAGAGTGTAGGTATGTGGCTTTACTTGGTCCTTTGTTCAGCAGTGTGTAACGTTGTGAAACAACGGGTGCAAATATTGTTTAATATTAGGTGATTAGAATTAAAATTTGGGTCAACATATGAAAGCGCCATCTACCGAGTAAGTGTCGCAACGACGGAAGCCTTGATTCGTAGTTATAGATGCGGTCTTGACGATTGAGTAGTTTCGAGTGGTGCCGCTAGAGGCGCTGTACAAACATATAAATACAACCGCGCGCGAATTTCAAAGACGATTATTCGAAAAATTAAAATATACTCGTCGCGAAAGCGTATGTGTATCAGAAAATAAATCTAATCAAAGTAAAGAGATATTATAGGGAGCGAAATACTCCCAAAGTGATCAGTGATTTAGCTGCAAGCGTCAATAACCCCATCATTGGGTGAGTTAAATTAATTATAATGTAATCTAGATTTTAAAACAGTGAAAATTAACGGCTGTTGGTCAACCCTGTTATGGGAGGGTAGATTACAGGGGTGTGAAAAAATGTCTCTGTAAAATTAGAATATATCCAAACATTGTAAGACCTCCGATTCCTGAAATGGTTAACAGGAGTCGGCTGTCTTAGCAATAGGCGGGAAAAAGGGTTCCAGCTAACCCGTCATCTGGAACATTCCAGGGTTCACCCTACGGGCTACAGGCAATCGTCCACCCTACGGATTGGGAAAATCCACCCTTCGAGTTCTACGAGAACCTTCCACCCTACGGGTTGCCAAGATCTACCCTGCGGGTTGCGAAAATCCACCCTACGGGTTGAGAACACCGTGCCAGCCGAAGTTGTGGACGGCACGGCTACGTCGCGGACGGCGTCAACCCAAGAAGGCCTACCCAAGATAAGTCGAACCCTGCGAAATCCTTCGGAAACCGCACTTTCTGCCTGAAGTTACCACACCCACGACCCCCAAGTACTCAATTCAAATAAATTGTTAATTTTTATATTCTAAATTCAATCTTTTCATTTCTCTCTCTCTTCCTGAAAGCTACAGCTTTTCAAGTGGACGGCCATAGTCTGATGTGACTGGTTTGATTTGATTGAAATTCAAACACAAGATCTCACTACGGCAGTTGCATACACTAACCACTGTACCACGGAGGCATTCTTTCTGTGATGAACATTGATTTCATACGTAAAAGTCTATTACTCCCAACTGGGGCCCAATAATTTCCACATTACTGCGTTTCCAATTTTATTAAGCCAATGGTTCTCAAATTGAATAGGTAATACTTTTTTAATTAACAGGTAACTTTACCTGGCAATTTGAATTCGAAGTTGTTAGAATAAAGTATAATCGCGCACATAAATCGTCGAGTGAACCCTTTCACAAAGATTAAATCTCGCCGATAGAATTCAATTCTCGTGTCTCCAAGTGTTCCAAGTCTGTCGAGGGAAATAATGAAAACTTTATAGATTTGCTCGATTGAACTTCTCAGAACCCAAATACGACGAAAGTATTTTACTTCGGCTCGTATATCTTCTATCTTTTAGTCAACTTCAGCGTTTTGAAGTGAAATAAACTTTGTATATTATTGAAGGTGAATGGTTTTGTTATTGGCTGTCCCGCTCGACTTGGTGCAAAAGGTCGGAATTCTTAATTTTTCGTTTCAAGGGTCTTGTCTCTGCGGTACCATAAAAACCCTTGTAATACTCTTTAGGTACATGTGTTTTCTACTTCTTACAAGCTCAGGTTCTTCATTTGAAAAGGCATATCTAGGAGTTGTCAACTTGAAGGTCACTGTCACAATATACTTAGTGCTACTTATCTATATATTTAAAAATCAATGCCACTTTTCGTTGTAATTTTATAACTCAAGAACGGGCTCACCTATCCATGCCAAATGTTTAGGCTTTGATCGGACTGTTTAGTAGATGGTTTATGTGAAGTTTGCACAAAATCGGTCGAGTGGTTCTTCATTTATCACGTAAATGAAGTTGCGCGGGTCAGCTAGTTGACTATAAAAGTGGTTCTCAAGCTTTGGAGATTTCGGCGAGTTAAAAGAAATCTATGAATGCGACAGAGTTTAAAAAAAAAGTCTTATTAGAAGTGGAGGTTGAAAAAAGAAATTGGTATGAAATCACGTTTCAAAAATATGCATTTAATATATTAGAAACCTATTTAAACTGCTAAATTCAATCAGTTCTTATTAGCTCGTTATTTTTTAATGACGTGCCAAATTAAGGTCAAGTCAAAATAACGATCAATATTTCAATAAAATCTAATGCCTAAAATGATCAATAAAATGGCTCCATCTGATATTATGAGTATCGCTTAATCTACATACATACATACATACATACATATGGTCACGCCTTTATCCCCGAAGGGGTAGGCAGAGGCATATTATATGCCCACATTTCACCTTTGTATAATTTGTCCCACGTAATAGGTGGTGAGCCGTATTGCCGTGCTTAAATGGACAGGCGCAGGTTGTGACTGCCTGCTGTTGAAATAAAGCCTTCAACTTAGCTTAACGACTGCCATTTTACTGGCAACCGGGACCAACGGCTTAACGTGCCTTCCGAAGCACGGAAACGCTCAAATAAATGTCACAAAGTGATCACATAGATGGTCACCCATCCATGGACCGGCCATAGTGAAAGTTGCTTACTGCAGTGATCGTTTACAGAACACTGAGACCGCGGGGCCACGAGCGCTTATAAAAACCAATGCCACTTTTCGTTGTAATTTATAACTCAAGAACGGGCTCACCTATCCAAACCAAATCTTTAGGCTTTGTTCAGACTATTTAGTAGATGGTTTATGTAAAGTTTGCACAAAATCGGTCGAGCGCTTCTTCATTTATCACGCAAACGAAGTTGCGCGGGTCAGCTAGTGCCATATAATAATGAAGGTCATAATTATATTAATAGAAAGAAACTTTAGTAGGTACATATGGCTTCGCTTAAGACTATACTATGGTCCAAAGGAGCGGGAAAACACCCGTATCTTATTAGGCGAGGTAACTATGGTTGCCAAAGTCTGTGGGAATCCTGGGGCATCCTTCCGATTACCCGGGACGCCCGGTGCTAACTGCTAGACGGGTAAGTAAGGGCCATGTGGTATGAGTTCAGCATGACATCTATAATTTCGGCACAATAATAAAAAGAAACCTTATTCCGTACGAAAGTTTATTAAAATTTGTCCATTTCTACTCCATGCGGGATAATACACAAGCGCTAGGCATCGTAAAAGAAACCTTAAATCACAACTTAGCCGTAAACGTCATAATGACGGCAATAAAACGCTTGTGACTGAAATTCCGTTGACATAACGATCCTGAAGTTCGTCCGCTTTACGACGTTGATGTCGCTTGCGGCTGAGCTAACCGCATAAAACGTTACTGATCTTGGTCAGGGTTGAATAGCAAATTACGTTTTCGCTTACTGTGACATTTTTACTATCAATGCTTCAGGAATTCCGAAAATAACTTCACATAAAATTATTACACTGGCTGACCCTCGCAACGTCGCTTACGTCACATATGAAAGAGAGAGGTGTGTATTAATTCATCAGATTCAAACAAGAAGCCGTGAAACGGTCTCACCCGACTGCCCTTCTAACGTTTATTGTGAAAGTGAAATTTCAATCCGATTGAGGTTGTCATTTTTGTCTTATTTCAAACTTTGAACAGATGATCCACGTTTCCTAGTGACGTAATTTAATGCAACAGAGTCACAGACTACAGACACAAGTCTTGCCATAAGCCCCTCTGCAATCTATTTTATACAGAGGGGCTAAGAAAAGTGTGCGAAACTGGGTAGTTTGTCTTTTTATTCAGAATCGGTTCAATCAGACAATTGGTAACTTTTTTTTTTTTGTTTAACGTGAGGGAAAATCCTCATGGATGTTATGCCGGACTCCTACCGACTAAAAAACCTCACGTCACGCCCAACAGCCTGTGGTTGGGAGTCCCGGGGAAGCCCTCGGAAGGATGTCCCAGAACTCCCAACAGACCCACGGCCGCCACCGTGGCCTCCCCCACGGGGTGGTTCGGGTGCTATCCCGCGTCTTTGGGGGGTTTCGGGTGTGATCCCGCTTCTAAGGGGGGGCGTGCGTGAATTGCTGACGTCACGCTGCCGTCACGGGCGTCAATTGGTAGCTTATTCAATCAAATATTATAGCGCATATAATAGGTATGTATACCTATATAAAAATAATTATGGAGAGTAGTTGATTATTGGTTATTCGGATTCTGTAGTGATTGGCCTTACCTACTATTCCTGCGACATCCTTCCGAGGGCTTACCCGGGGCTTCCGACCGTAAGTAGTGGTAGGGCACGTATGGTTTTAGTCCGTAAGAGTCTGGCATAGCATCCATCTATGACGAATATATCAGAGGTAAAATAACCAAACTGCATATACAACCCTCGCCAGGCTGCCATTGCGAGCTTTCCTTCACTTCGCGATTCGCCATGATCTGGTCTGTTGTTCAGCTGTTACACTCCTTGCATGGAAGGATGGTTTGTTCTCCCAAGATCTTGATAAGGCGCCTCACTTAAGTTATTCGATTAAATATCGGTATAATGTGAATGACATGAATATTTTGAAAGTCGGTTAAATCTCTCCTTCCCGTGTCAACTCAACTCGGTAACAATCCGATTAATATGAAATCTATGCCAATGAAAATCTATCGATTATCACGGTTTTTTGTTAAAACGTTGCTAAAACAACTTTAACATTTTAAATTTCGAACATTATAGTTTTCTATCGTTTAATGGCTACAAAATGTCATGTTATTGCTAAAATAAGCGCGACGGAAGTGACATTATCATAAAAAGAACGTGTCTGTAGGCGGATTATTGACTAGAAAATCGCCACTAGATTTAATTTTATTGTGGATTCGGTGATCCGTTTTATATTTTATTATATTAGATATCTGTGGTAGTATATCACAGTAAAAATAAACTCTGGTTATATGTAAGTACAAGTACCCCAATTTAAAATACTGATAATGGTCTCTTAAATCGAGTACATAAATGAATAGATGCGATTAATATTTACACAATAGATATTACATATCTACTTATTATACGATCGCGCCTTTTTTTTTAATCATTCAGGGATGCAATGCCGGACTCCTACCGACTAAAAACCACACGTATTCTACCTAACAGCCTACGGTTGGGAGCCCCGGGTAAGCCCTCGTAAGGATACCCCAGGACTTCCAGTAGATCTACGGCTACCAATGCGGTCTCATCACAGAAATATTACCACCTAGGGGGTGTTCGGGTGCTATCTCGCGTCTTTGGGGTTTGTTCGCGTGTTATCCCACAAAAGTGGGACCCCGCTAGACCCGCTAGAAAGCGGAGACCCGCTTGCTAAAGGCTCTATGACATGCAGCGACTTATCAAGCTGCTAGTTGGCTGTTAAATGCTCTGTAAACGGTCACAAGCATCTTAACATCAAGCCATTTTTATTTTTACATTCCAATTTCATTTTTCAGACACTTCACAGTATATTTTCAGTTCCAAGTCCTAGGTGGTGAGCCCATGGGAGCTGAGACCTGAGACCAACGACTGGGACTACTAATGCTAAATGTGGAAAAGCCTTAATTATTTTTTTGAAATTTTTGAACAGTGGCAGTGAACTCGATTAACAGAACCTGAATATTTAAAAAGTAGGTAAACTATAAAAATTGAAAACAAAGTAGGTATCTAACTGGGACTTATCAGTCATGGACGCACTGAGTACCTTCTATAATGTCGTTTTTAACATCAAGATTATCAAAACTACAAACTTTTATGCTTATTTAAGCCCACGCTTTAAACGATTTAAAACACTTAATAAGATTAATATCAAAAGAAAACAATTCATTTGTATCTAAATGCTTAAATGCACTTTGTACCTATCACAACCGCACACAACTCCATTCTTCCTTAGCCAGTTGACGTGCACCCACCAGTTGAAAAAGGAATACCAGTTTAATAAGATCTCTATCAAAGGGAAATTCTATAAAAAATAGTTCAAAGGTAGTGTCTTAGCAGGGTCTATAATGTTTGGTAGTTCGTGCCACCACCCACAGCTTGGTCTATTGTCTCTGGGCGCTTATCTGCACATTATTCATAATGACTTAAGATAGCGCTTCATTCAGCCTACGCAGTGTCAACGTGCACAGCTTGGATTTCATAGTAGATATTTTACAGTCGTTTATGACAAGTACTTTTTTTCTGATAAAATATTATTAACTACCTATTAAACAAACAAAGCCCTTTTCCTCTAAGGATCGTAAAATGACCCTGGAACAAGTCCCGTTCTGAACCTAGTTTTAACCTACATACACCGTTGTATATAATAATAGATACATACATACATATAGTGACTCCCTTATTCCCGAAGGGGTACACAGAGGTATAGTATACGCCCAAATTTCACCTTAAAGTTTTATGTGTTAAATTCTTAGACCATATAACACGGGACTAGCCTTTGCGAACCACCGCATACAAAAATATTCTGCCAGTTTTCATACAAGTGAAGGGGGAAACACAAAGACATATAAAATTTCATTGCGTTTAAAAATGTATTAATCGACAAACGCGTAATGGCTGTTGTGTGTTAATTGTTATTGTACAGTCAACTACAATGTAATGTACTAGTTTAATCATATAAAATGATGTACTGATGTACAGGCTTTTTATAAAGCCAAAAGACCAAATGGTCATGTGCAATGGCAGAAAACAATGCTTAAGTAAGGCGTATCCTGTGGTTAGATGATCTAAGGTTAAATTGGACATAATTATAGGTAACAACCGTACCTAATATTAGAAAAGAAAAAACGTGAAAGCTATTAACTAATTTTAGAAAATTCAGTAAACCTCTTAAAAGACTCAAGTCACACCCTGCGTTGTGAAAAATTCTTTACAAAATCGTTGATAGCGCTGCGCTCACTGATATAAAAAAATAGACTTGGCTTACATACATAAAATAATATAGTTAGTTTACACAGAACAGAAAAAAATGTTTACATCCAAAACTATTATGACAAGTATTAGCTTTCTAGGAATTAAAAAGAAAGGAGGATTAAAAAGGAATGTTTAAAAAATGTTTTTCAGGTGGCAGTAAAGCTCATCCCCACACGTTAGAAGGGTGCTTGATTATGAAAGTTGTTTATGCTTCTTGAGGATGTAGGACAGAAGTAGTCAACATAACAGGTAGAGGGTACTTACTACTCTACTCTCACTTCTTATTCTTCCACTCGAGTTTATAATGCAAGACGAAAACATAAAGCTTACAAAAAACATTAATTAAAAGTAAAATTCTAACAATGACGAAACGACATTTCGTGATGTCACGCACGCGCCGTAGGCTGGCAGCCATTGCATCCGATGATAAATAATATACCCGAGCAATGGTGTTAATTGACATTCGAATTTTAAAATGGTCCATAGACTGCATAGAAATGAGTGGAGTCGTAAAAATGTCTCTTCCCGCCCACGGCATAGACACTTCAATTTGTTTCACTTTAATCCGTGAAGCCTACTGATTAATGCCTTTGTGAAGCTAATGAGACTTGTCTGATGATGCATAATCAATAAAAATGTAAACTCGTGCGGTTCAGGTTTCAAGTAAATCCATACGCCCACTGACGAGTTAAGCTGGTTGAGTTATGGAGGTTTAGTTTTTAATTTTTCTTTGTTTGACTTGAGAGTGATTAAGGACACGTGTAACTGTCATCTTAAAACGCATTTTCTGTAGTGAAAAAGAAAACAAATAAATATAGGTAGGTACTAGCTGAGCCCGCAACTTCGTTTACGTCACGTAAGGTGTATGATAGGAAAGGTATTTCTTCATCAGAGTCATCAAGCAGCGTCTGAAACTGCCCTGTTTGCTTAATCATAAAAGAGCTTAATGATTAAGTCTATTTTAAAACAATTCGAATTCGAATTGTTTAAAAATAGTCTTAATCATTAAGCTCTTTTATGATTAAGCCAACACGCCAGTTTAGGTTCACTCACATTCAAAGAAACCCCTACAATTAAAATTTTCAAAATATCTAATTCTTAAAAGTGTTATAACTCTTTTATTTCTAAACCGATTTACATAAAACAAACGCTAAATGTTAACTGGAGCAAACCTCAACACAATAAAAAAAACCGCATTGCAATCGGTTGAGCGGTTGCTGAGATTAGCGTGCACAACCGTACAGACAAACAGATATACAGACATACAGACATACAGACAAACAGACAAAAATTCTAAAAATCATTGTTTTGGGTTCTATTGCGTTCATAAAGCCCCCCTATAATATTTTTTCTTATTTATCTTCCATGTACAGACAGCGACCTGTTACGATTTTATTATATGTATTGATTACATTATAAAATAAAACTAGGTAACATCTGGTAACATCCGAGTTTTCTTTAGATACAGGTTCAAAATACAGTACCGGTACCAGAATCTAAGCGCACGGCAGTGCGCAGGCCAAGTTCCAGCAACAGGCCGAGCGCATGCCGTACTCTATTTACACGAACCGCTTCGACCCACTTTTGACCCCCCTGTAGCTCAGTGCCTATTGCAAGTACAGAAATAAAATTGCACGTACGTAATCATATACTAGTACTAAGGCAGTGTACCAAATTTTATAGATCTAGCTTTAGTAGATCCTGAAATATGACCCTGTGAATATAGCTAATTTTGGCACTGACTGACTCACTCACTGACCGGTCATCAAAACCTCTAGGCCACTTCCAATTGTCCTAGCGTTATGAAATTTGGCACACAGATCGGGTGTTATATGAAGATTAACGAAAAATTGAAAAATTTAAGAAATCGGTCAAGCGTGGGTTGAAAAAGGGTTACAAAGTTTGTATGGGACCACATGATTCCTTGGTCGGATCTTCTTCAAATTTTGCATAAATCATCTCTAACATATTTGATGGAAGATGTGTTTCGTATTTTATTGAAATTCATTCCAGAACATGGCTAAAAGGGGGTACCAATTGTGTTCTTCGGGGGGTTTTGATTCGAATTTGTATCAATACTTCTTAGTGATGAGAGGACTCTTTTGATTTAATTTACTTTTTATTTTCACACATGTCATGTTTAAAAACTCAATCAGATTTGAGAAAGATGTTGTCAATGTTTTGATTAATGTCAATCAAATGCTCTATACATACAAATTATGCAAAAGTCAATACTGCACATTGAATATTGTTATTCATATTTGTGAAATATTTGGATCAAATCCGTCCAGTAGTTTAGAGATCAGCAAGCATTCTAAAGGATGACTCACGCTAGACCGTGCCGGGTCCGAGCCGAGTGTCGGCCGTAGCACGGTCACCGAGCCGGTTGCATTCACGACTGCTCGGGCGAAGCTCGGCGGCACTGTATTCATGCAACGGGCCGTGGCCGAGCCGAGGCGGGACCGAGTTGTTTCCGAGCGCTTTCCGTAGTTCGGCTGTCACTCAGTTACCGCTCGGTTAAACGCATAGATTTTGCGCGAAAAATTCTAAATTTATGGTTTAACGTGAGTTTGTTCACACAAAATATATATAATATTGACCTTGCTGCGGCCGGCACTCGGCTCGGACATGGCACGGCGTAGCGTGAGTCATCCTTTTTAGGGTTCCGTACCCAAAGGGTAAAGAACGGGACCCTATTCATGGGACTTCGCTGTCCGTCTGTCTGTTAAAAAATGTTAAAAAAATGTTAAATAAATATTCACGGACATTTCACACAACGCTATCTGATCCCAAAGTAAGCTAGGAATAACCTGCTTGTGTTATGGGTATCAGACCACGGATATTAATACTTATATACTTTTTAAATACATACATATTATACTTAGAAACACCCAGACTCTTGAGACAAACATTTATGGATCAACAAATATTTGTCTCCGGTGGGAATCGAACCCACGACCTCCAGCGCCGCAGGCGGTATCACTACCGACTGCGCCACAGAGGAGAGGTCGTTAAGGAGGCTGTATCTCATGAACGGTGATAGCTAGAAAGTTGAAATTTTATGTGTTTTTATTGCCGCTATAACAACAAATACTGAAAACAATAACATAATAATATTTAAGGGGGGCTTCCATACAACAAACGTGTTTTTTAGCGATTTTGTCTTATATATTCGGTAATAAGGTATCCTTCACAATTTAAATAAGTTAGTTAATTTGAACATTTCATCAAGATCACTCATTCCCTTTACACCATGCAAATTAAATGAATACTTTAGGAGGTATAGCACAATCAAATGTCGCTCAATGAAATTAATTTCGTGTCGCCATGATTAAACATTATACGTACGGGTCACATACTAGCTTATTTTCGACTTTCATCGTAAATATTTGTTCTTTAAAAAGTGAACAACGCTTTCAGCAGATTACTTTAGGTACGTGTAATATTTCAAAGATAGCTATTTCATAGGAAATAGTAAACAAATAGTCCATATTTTAGATTTTTCTCGAGTATAAACAATTTACCTACAAACACACAATTTATGTTGTAGACGTAGATATCGTGTTTATAATGTCATGATTCAAATGTCATCAATATTCTGAAAAAGAAATTAAACATAGAGTTCACAAACTCTTTTTGAAATATATACTGTACTTACCGTAGAGGATCTATACAAGGCTAGTTAACACTATAGAGCAACGCGACCTGTCTAAAGACGCGCGTTGTATAACACTATAGAGCAACGCTTGAAATACGCACAGAATATCGAGCATTGTATTTTCATAAAAAAAAAATTATTGAAACAAAATGCACCTTTACTGGGACATCCTTTCGAGAGCTTGTCTTGATGAGAGAGAGGAGTCTGGCATATCATCCATTAAAGATTTTCCGTTTCGTTAAATAAAAAGAAAAAAGGGGGGCTCCCATGCAACAAATAGAAACGACTTTTTGTTGTATTTTTGGTACGGAACCCTCCGTGCGGGAGTCCGACTCGCACTTGGCCGGTTATATTCTTAACATAAGCTATATTTGATTGTAATGACTTTAATATGCATTTATATATAATCACACTAAATAACCTTGGGGGTAAGCAGAAGGCTAATAAACTATGTATATTGGGGATTAACCTATTGGATTGATTAAACTGAAAATTTTGCACAAATATTTTTTAATTAAGAAGTATGTAAGCTTTAAACGTGGACTTCATATTATAGCGCTTGAGTTGGCTTAATCGAAAATCGATTTTTTTATAATAATATTTATGATCAGTGATAAAATGAGAATACAATGAGGAGGGGGGAGGAGAGGGGGAGGGGGTATAAAATAATGTCATGTATACATAATGCACACTTTAAAGCTTATTAAAGAAAAGATAGGTACGGTTTCTTGAAAAAAAGTATTGAAATCCCACCAAAAACATCCCTGTTGAAAAGGAGGCCAAGTTCCTATGGGCTAATTGTTCGCCTAAAAAAGAGTTGAAATCCAATCCAATGCTAAGTTTAGATGTACTTTAAAATCGATCATAATCATCTTCATCAACAGCCTAATCCACTGGTAAACATTTGCCATTCCCAAGACTCGCCACCACACTCAGACCTCCACCTTTCGAATCCAGCCATTACCCACCACCGCATTCACGTCAACGGTCCATCTGGCCGAAATTCACTTTATCATACACCCAACTTAAAATATGGTGTAGTTGTGAAAATACGTAGGTACCTACTTGGTTAAAAATATCTAAAATAATGTTACTTCTAAATTTGAACTTGGCAGGTTAATTTAATTATATCTATATATATAAAAATCAATGCCACTTTTCGTTGTAATTTTATAACTCCAGAACGGGCTCATCTATCCAAACCCAACGTTTAGGCTTTGTTCGGACTATTTAGTAGATGGTTTATGTGAAGTTTGTACAAAATCGGTCGAGCGGTTCTTCATTTATAACGCAAACGAAGTTGCGCGGGTCAGCTAGTACATAATAAATTTAATTATACAATTAATCAAGTGTTACCTACTGCACGAAATCCTGCCAAGTTCTAATTAATAAATACCTTAGAGGATCGTTATGAAGATAACAGGATAGTTAACAACCATCCATAGAAAATAGATGGTATAATGCTGAATACCGCAAAGAACAATCGGCGCGGCATAGAATGGGGCCTATACTGATATCCTGGAGGATTTAAATGATGCCGATGTCCTGTGCCTGCTGAGGTACACACACGCCGTCATGCATGTCTGCAGGACAACGTGCAAGACAACGAGCAGGATGAGGCAGCGAATGGTTGGACTGAAATTAAAATCGACAGACGCAAGAGATGTGGTGGAAGCACTAATTCACGTACCTCGGGAGTGTCGTGTCAGAAACTGATGGGATAGAAGAGTACCCTACATCATTTCGAGTCTCGCCAAGGCCAGAACAACCTTTACACAGCTGCGCCCCGTAGGCAGTTGCTAAAATGGACACGAAGAGTGAAACTCAAAACAAAGTAAACGTTAAAACTGTACTGCTAACTGCTATACGGATGCGAGACATGGAAGATCACTAAAGACATTTCGCACCAGCTACCAGCTATGTCTTCGTCAAACGCTGCCTCCAATGGATCCTCGGTACATACGGGCCCGAGAACATCACGAACGTAAGACTATTGGAACGCTGCAGTGAGACCCCCTATCCACCAACAGATCAAACGTCGGAAGTGTAGCTGCTGCGCTGGATTGGACACACGCTGCAAAGGGACCATGATCACATCATACCAAGGCAAGCCTTACTGAAACTACTGGTAGGGTTTCAAAAACTGTTCGATAGTAAGTAGGTACATTTACTGATAGTGGCTATAGGCTACATAACATAATGCTAAGATTAATAGGAGCGATGCAGCAATGAGGAATGTTTCGAAAACGGAAAACATTTAATCGTTATAAGAGTATCCGTTGCGCCTCTGCGTAAATGGTTGAAGTTACATAAAAATAATTTATTACAAAATAATTGTTCTTCTTAAAAAACAAAATACCTATTAAGCTATTGCATAGCTTCTATCGCGGGCCTTGCGTGGAGACCGAATCCAGAAATTCTGTAACGAAAATAAATCACACTCTCGGCTACCTTCGGCCACGCTCGGCCACGTTCGTGTATCTCGCACTTCATATACCAACGTGTACACGTGAGCGTTTGCATAACGTGTACCTATGTATATGAAGTGAAGTAGGGTGAAGTGGGGTGGGCTGAGGTGTGTAGGTGTGAGGTGGGGTGGGGTGAGGTTAGGTGGAGTGGAATTTTGGCCTTTTGAATTTTGGCCTTTGGGACTTTTGGACTTTTGGCCTTTTGGAGTTTAGGACTTTTGGACTTTTGTACTTTTGGACTTTTGGCCTTTTGGGCTTTTAGACTTTTGGACTTATGGAATTTGGTTTTTTGGACTTTTGGAGTTTGGACTTTTGGACTTTTGAACTTTTGGACTTTTGGACTTTTGGACTTTTGGACATTTGGACTTTTGGACTTTTGGACTTTGGACTTTTGGACTTTTGGGACTTCTGGGACTTTTGGGACTTTTGGGACTTTTGGGACTTTTGGGACTTTTGGGACTTTTGGGACTTTTGGGACTGTTGGGACTTTTGGGACACAAAAGTCCAATAGTACAAAAGTCCAAAAGTCCAAAAGGCCAATAGGCCAAAAGTCCAAAAGCCCAAATGTCCACAGTCAAGTAGGTACTTGGTACTTTACTTTGTTGAACATAGGCCTTAAAATCTTATCTTACTAATATTATAAATGCGAAAGTTTGTGAGTGTGGATGTTTGTTACTCTTTCACGCTCAAACCGCTGAACGGATCGGGCTGAAATTTGGTACAAAGATACAATATAGTCTGGAATAACACATAGGCTACCTTTTATCCCGGGAATAACTTCCCGCGGTAACAAATTTTACGCGGGCGAAGCTGCGGGCATCAGCTAGTATTCTTATATAGAAATACCTAATTATACTAGCATAGTTGGTAAAAAATGCTATGTAATAGCTTTACCGCGGCAGTCACCGAGTGCCACACGTCTTTTTTGTTTTAATATCGTAGCATGAGCAGGTTCGATTAATATGCCAATATTTTGCAACATCTTTATCATTATTTAATATGCCATAAACGAAGTCGTAAGTTCTGCGTAACCAGGGCTAGAGTACGTGACCAAGACGCGATTTATTTGACAGCTGTATGACAACTTCCATCCTCATTCATACCGTACATAATTCAATATCCATACCACATCACTCTTGGGTACATTGAATTTCAATGTACCCATTTGAAATTAGACAATAATTGGTTAGCGGTTCTTATCAAGGAAGAATACCCATTTGAAATTAGACAACATTTGGTTAGCGGTTCTTATCAAGGAAGAATTGTTGGATATATTTTTAGATTACGCTTCTAATATTTATTTCAATTACAAACTGTGAAAGACGCAATATAAAGATTATGGCCTTAGCACTAACTGCCTAGTCAAGTGGATATAGTCTCTTCCTAACCTGAATTTCAATCTTCCTATTTGAAATTAGATAATATTTGGTTTCCGGTTCCAAAAAAGGAAGAATAATTCGATTTATTTTGAGATTACATTTCAAATGCTTTATATGGCCTTTTTTTACGTGAGGAAAATCCTATATTGATGCTATGCCGTACTCCTACCGACTAAAGACCACACTTATCCTACCTAACAGCCTACGGTTGTGAGCTCCGGGTAAGCCCTCGTAAGGATACTTCAGAACTGTAAAGATGGCATTAGCAATAACTCCCTAGTCAAGTGGAATTGGTATCCTTTGGTTTACCAGCACTCTTCCCAACGTTATGTCTCAACTCCCCAATATGCATGTTGAACGCTAAAGACCGCCGTAACCCAGTAGTTTCATTGCGTAGCTCTATAGAACTACTGGATATATTTTGTCCCAGTAGTTCAATGTAACCGTTCTCCTATTTCCGTATCCCAGTAGTTTCAATAGTTAATAAAGGTACAGGTAAAATAAAAAATGTATCAACTTTTCACGGTTATGAAACGACTGCCTTCATCTAAATTCCTCTCACTTAAGATTTGTAAACACAGAAGCACACAGTAAGTAATAATATTACATTCAGAAAGAAGCTCCAGTTGTATCAAATCTCTCGCCTCTACACCACGTGTTAGACAATCTTGTCACGTTTCACGCACCTTTGAAGACGTGATCAGACATAAATAACATATCACGGACGTTACTTTGTACCCTTCGACCAAGTAACAGTATAGACGGGCCCATCCATACATTCGTTTTGAAGACGTTAAAATGAGTGCATGAGCTCACTTGGTCGTAGTCGGTGATATTGTTCCGAAGGTGAAACACGTGTCAAGATAATACATTTTACGCAAGATGCCTTCCTGTGCGTTACCGAAGTGTGAAAACGCTACCTACCATTTATTCGAAAAAATCGGTTGTCTGTAAAGTCGGTTTACTAACGATGGTTGAACGTGACAACGTCATAAGAAAATAAAAATAAAAATACAATTACAAATAAAATGAACATTACAAAACAAAAAGAAGTATAAAAACACAGCAATTGATTATAGTGCCATCTGTAGAAAACATTACTAAAATAAATGGAACGCCTCAGAGCGAGGTAACGACGTATTGCGTCATCATTTTTCGTTCGTGCAGCCGGCTCCATCGAATTATAAGACGTTGTCACGTCAAAAAATGTATGTGTGCATGTCGTGTCGTTGCTACAATATCTTTGTGTGTGAACTAGGGTCCGTTCACACAGACCGCCTCGGAGAGCATCAGCGCGCACTTTTCTTTTCACACAGACCGGATCGGATACGCTCGGAGTTGGTCGGAGAGGAACCGCTAACTATTGCACACAGACTGACTGAAAGCGGATGCGCTCGGAGCCGGTTGGATGCGCTCGGAGCCGGTCGGATGCGCTCGCAGCCGGTCGGATGCGCCCGCAGCCGGTCGGATGCATCGAGTGCGTCGATTCACTACAAAGGCAGTACCAGTTTTCCAAGTTTTGTTTTCGGTGTTAACGGGTGCTTTTCGGAACATGGTTTTAGATAGCTCCGATGCAGAAATATATTAATTTTTCATCAGTCATGTTTTCGTCTAAGTGCCCACAACTGTTCTGTTTAAATTGTGCTATCAAAATGGCGGTCGGCGTGGGGAGGCGCGCACGCAATCGGAGCCGATCGGCTCCGCAAGCGGGAAAGAGCACGCAATCGGAGCCGATCGGCTGCGCGAGCTAGAAAGAGCATGCCATTGGAGCCGATCGGCTGCGCGAGCGGGAAAGAGCATGAAATCGGAGCCGAACGGCTGCGCGAACGAGAAAAGTACGCGATCGGAGCCGGTCAGCTCCTCTATTATTTCACACCAAGCGCGTTCAAGCATTCTCAATGACAAAAGCAGTGCACATGCAAAAATAAACCTTACTTCAAATAATAAAAACTCTGTTTTCAACGTGATAAGAATCTGCTCTCCTCTCCGAGCCGGTCTGTGTGAACGGACCCCTAGTCTCACTTTTTGAGTTCGTAATGTATGACGTCGGCGGCGGCGTCTATACTATGGGGTGCTGGGTAGGACAACCTCCACGTGGTGCATCCTGGTAACGTGGACGACGATGTGGACTTCGCCTGAGGCGCACGTCGTCGCCCACGGCCAATAGTCCACCAAGGAGGGGGGGCCTTATGGCCGGTTTGGAGTTCTCCACATGCGCTCTGTTATGCAGAGCGTACTTAGTGGAGAACTCCCAGGGCGACGAGTACTTCGCCACTGAGTGATCAGTGGCGAAGTACACGGTTCCATAGGAACCATCGTTCGGCCGAGCCGTAACCCCGTCTGGCAACAGACGGGCACGGTGGCTCTTTGGAGTTGCGAGGAAGAAAACCTCTTTAAAAAATTACCCCGAAACTCACGCTCTGACGCCCGGCTATTTGTTGCATCGCTGGGGGGAACTCAGTGGCTAGGGCGTCACTCCTACCTTCCCACCCTTCCCATCCTCACATCCTCTCCCAACTTCCCCAGTCCCAACCTTACGTCGGCGCAAAACGCAAAAACAACTATGGAGCAAAACACTACTATTGTAACTACCCAGGAGCGCACCCGGACAGTGTCCGGGGAATCGCTTGGCATGTCTCGGCATGTCGACCCCCGCCAGGGTTCATCCCAGGTGGTATATGGGAGGGGTCACCATAGTCCAGGCCCAGGGGTGTGCCTCAAAACCACCCCCAGTGACGCGGAGGTCGCGTCAACCCGTGCCGGCTCCGAGATGGAGTCGGCAGTTGATATGGGTACCGAGACCGAGGGTACCCTCGGTCTCCATGCCGAAGAAGCGAGGCGGAAGAGACCTAGGTCAAGCGGACCAGGCAAAGGCCTGTTCCGTCGGCCTGGGTCCGAATCTTCCAGCAGCGAGGAGGAAGGTAGCCTTCCTAGGAAGGTAGCTGCTACCACCGCGGGTAGAGGTCGGAAAGCCGACCTCTACAGAGCGAGAGGGAGGGTGGCAGAGCCGCCGGCGATTGTGCCCCCGCTGCCAAGCGGGAGGGTCACGGAGGTGCCGGCGGCGAAGGAAATAATGGCGGCTTTTGCCCGCATCACTGGCGCCTGGTCCCCGGCAGAAGGTCTCCGCCCCCAAGAAGAAGACGGCACCTGGTGTAGGTGGCAACCTCGCCTCCACCAGCACAGCCAGTGCTCCCGTTGCACCCCTGACTCCCTCAAGAGAGGGGGTTTGGGAGGTGGCGGGAGCAAAGAAGAAGGCGGCTAAGGCCGCCAGAAAGGCGGCGAAGGCCGCCAAGAAGACGGCAAAGGTCGCCGCAAAAGCGGCAAAGGCCGCCGCGGCGAAGGCGCCAAAGAGGCTCCGCGCTCCTCGCTCCACTGCCGTCGTCATCACGGTGACGGCAGAGGGCAAGGCGAAGGGCGTGGGGTACGCCGAGGTCCTGAGGCAGGCGAAAGCCTCAGTCGACCTCAAGGCCCTCGACATTGAGGGAGGTCTCCGGTGCAAGGTGACGCGCACCGGAGCACGCCTCCTCGAGGTCTCTGGCGCCACCAGCGGCCCCAAAGCTGATGCCCTAGCGGCAAAGCTGAGGGCGTCGCTGGACACGGGCGACGTCCGCGTCACCAGACCCAACAAATGCGCGAGTCTGCGCATTTCGGGTCTGGATGACGCGGCCACGACGGAGGAGATAATCTCCGCCGTCGTGGAGGCGAGCGGCTGCCCGCGCGATCAGGTGAGGTCAGGCGAAATCCGCTTTGGCCCCACCGGTCACGGTTCGGCAGTCGTGAGCTGCCCCGTCGCGGCGGCTCAAAAAGTCGCGGACGGACGGAGCCTTCTAATTGGGGGCTTCCTGAGGGCGCAGGTGCATCTCCTGCAGCCCCGCGAAGACAGGTGCTTTAGGTGCCTGGTCGTGGGGCATGTGGGGGTGCAGTGTGCGGCGGAAGTCACCGTGGGCGATCGGTGCTTCCGCTGTAGTCAGCCCGGTCACAAGGCCCTTGCCTGTGACGCTCCGCCACGCTGTTATAAATGCGTGGCGGAGGGCAAGGAGGCCGACCACCGGGCGGGCAGCAAAGCCTGCGCTGCCTCAAGGCCGAAGCCCCGTCCGTCCGCACGGGGGGGGTGAGGCTGTGGGTGCAAGTTCGCGGCAGGGTGCGGAAATGGACGTCCATTAATGGACACCCAAATCCGCATCCTGCAGGTGAATCTGAACCACTGCACTGGTGCTCAGGACCTTCTGTACCAGAGCATCAGGCAGTGGTCCATTAACATCGTTGTCGTCGCCGAGCCGTACTGGGTTCACCCGGGAAGCCCGGTGGATCTGGACGGCGGCGGCGTGGCGACCATTTTTGGGGGGACCGGCGCGGACGACTCGCGCCTGGCGGTCATCGCCAGAGGCCCGGGTTGTGTCGCGGCGGAATACGAGGGTGTGGCTGTCGTGGCCGTCTACATCTCGCCGAGCCTCGACCAGCATCAGTTTGAGCTATGGCTCCCTGAGCAGGACGTCGTTCTCGCTGCATGCCGGCCTCGCCCTGTCCTGGTCTTGGGAGACTTCAATGCCTGGTCTCAGGCTTGGGGCTCCCGGGAAACCAGAGACAGGGGGAGGATACTGGACGACTGGGTCACTACACGTGGCCTAGTCATCCTGAACCGGGGGAATGTCGCAACCTGGACGCGGCGAGGGCTCAGCTCGGTCATAGACGTTTCGTTTGCGACCCCTGAGATCGCCCGCCGTGTCCAGGGATGGCGCGTGGTGGAGGAGGAGGAGACGTCATCAGATCACCGATATATTCGGTTTGACGTCTCCCCTCCACCTAACCTGCCGCCAGCAATTGCGAATCCCCCGGAACCGCGTTGGGCACTCCATCGCCTTGATCGGGAGGCTCTCCTGGAGGCGGCCATCGTGCAGTCCTGGATTCCGACAGCGGACAGGCCTGCCGATGTTGATACCGAGGTGGAGTGGTTCGGGAGAGCCATGTCGCGCATCTGCGATGCGGCGATGCCCAGGGCTAGGCCCAGACCGGCGAGGAAACAGGTGGTGGACGCCGGAAATCGCGCAGTTGCGCGTGGATTGCGTTACCGCGCGCCGCCGGTACACCGGGTTTCGCCGGAGGCGTCGCCGCCCAGACAATGCGGCAGCCCGAGAGACGGAGCTCTACGATGGGTACAAGGAGGCCAAGAGGGCCCTCCAGACCGCCATCAAGCGGTCCAAAAAATTGGGCCGCGAAGAGCTGATGGAGACTCTGGAGCGGAACCCGTGGGGGCGCCCGTACCTCATGGTAAGAGGCAAATTACGCCCTAAGGCGCCCCCACTAACCCAGAGTCTCCAGCTGGAGCGGCTGGAGGGGGTCCTGGACTCCTTGTTCCCGTCGAGAGCGGAGGAACACGTTCCTCCGCGCATGGCTCCGTCTCAGGCGCCCAACGCGGAAGGCAGCGGGAACGACGTGCCCGTAGTCACCGAGGGTGAGTTAGGGGCGGCTGTCCTGCGGCTTAAATCCCGTAGAAACACCGCCCCTGGACCCGACGGCATTCCAGGCCGTGCATGGGTCCTGGCTCTCGAGGAGCTTGGGCCTCGACTTATGGGTCTTTATAGCGCATGCCTCGAAAAAGGCCAGTTTCCCAAGGTCTGGAAGACAGGGAAACTGGTCTTGATTCGAAAGGCGGGGCGGCCGGCAAATTCCCCATCAGGGTACCGGCCGATCGTGTTGCTCGACGAGGTGTGCAAGCTCTTTGAGCGCATTATTGCACAACGCCTCGTCGGGCACCTCACACGCGTGGGGCCTGATCTGGCGGTTAGTCAGTTTGGCTTCCGTCAGGGACGCTCCACCGTGGACGCGATCATGCGCATTAGAGGCCTGACGGAGGAAGCAGTCTCACAGGGTGAGGTGGTGGTGGCGGTGTCCCTCGACATCGCCAACGCATTCAACACCTTGCCCTGGAGCTGCGTCAGGGAGGCGCTTATCTATCATGGAGTGCCTCCCTACCTCCGTCGAATTGTCGGGGCTTATCTCTCCGAGAGAGCCATAACTTACCCGAGCTGGCTAGGGCCGGGTCGGCGAGATGTGTCGTGCGGTGTTTCACAGGGATCGGTGTTAGGGCCGCTCCTGTGGAACATCGGTTACGACTGGGTGCTGCGTGGTCCGTTGCTCAGAGGGGTCGGCGTAACGTGTTACGCCGACGACACCCTCGTTACGGCGCGGGGAGCAACGCACCGTGACGCAGCACTTAAGGCCACGGCAGGGGTTGCTCAGGTCGTAGGTCGGATTCGGCGACTGGGTCTCGAGGTCGCCCTTCACAAATCCGAGGCTCTGTGCTTCCACGGACCTCGGATGGGGCCACCTGCGGGATCCAGCCTACAGGTAGGGGGCGTCAACATCGGCATCGAGCCCTCGATGAAGTATCTGGGGCTCGTCCTCGATGGCCGGTGGAACTTCGGACATCACTTCCGAAGTTTGGTCACAAAACTGAGGGGAGCATCGGCCGCACTCGCGCGGTTGATGCCCAACATCAGGGGACCCAACGCTCCCTACAGGAGGCTGAACCTGGGGATCGTGCGAAGCATGGCCCTGTACGGGGCTCCCGTATGGGCGGAGACCCTGACGGCCAGCAATGAGGCTCGACTACTGAGCCCGCAGAGAGTGATGGCCGTCAGGGTGATAAGAGGATACCGCACGATCTCCGGTGAGGCGGCATGTCTCCTAGCCGGGACCCCTCCATGGGACCTGGAAGCGAGAGCCCTTGCGTCACTGTTCAGATGGCGCAAGGAGGCGCTGGAGCGGGGCCAAAGGCCTGCGTCTCGAGAAATCGGGGCCCAGCGGACCCTGCTCCACCAGGAAACCATGGAGACATGGAGGGTGCGACTTGAGCAACCAAAGGGGGGATTCGCCACAATCGCGGCCGTCAGACCGGTCATGGACGAGTGGCTGGAGAGAAGACACGGTGCTCTCTCCTACCGGTTGACACAGATGCTTGCCGGGCACGGTAGCTTCGGTAGGTATCTGTGGCGAAAACACCGGGAAACCACGGCCGAGTGTCAGCACTGCGAGGACCGCAGCGATGACACGGCGCTCCACACGCTGGTGGAGTGCACGGCGTGGGCACAACAGCGACAGGTCCTCGTAGTGGGTCTGGGCGTGGACACTCTCTCGCTTGAGGCCATGGTGCGAGCCATGCTCTCCAGCGGGAGTAAGTGGGACTGCGCCGCCTCTTTCTGCGAGCAGGTCATGCTCGCGAAGGAGGCGGCGGGCCGGGTGCGGGAGAGAACTCTCCCACCCGAGTTCCGCAGTCGGCGCCCCGGGCGCCGCCGACGTGTCTTCGCCGAGGACTATCGGCCTCCATGACCGGGGGTCTGAGGACGGTGAGAGGGCCGCTCACCGTCCTTACAGAAGCAGGCCCATGACGGCAGCGTGACGTGAGCACTCACGCACGCCCCCCCTTAGAAGCGGGGTCACACCCGAAACCCCCCATAGACGCGGGATTGCACCCGAACCACCCCCTGGGCGAGGCCGCATTGGCGGCCGTAGGTCTGTTGGGAGTCACGGGACATCCTTCCTGAGGGCTTACCCGGGGCTCTCAACCATAGGCTGTTGGGCGTTACGTGAGGTTTTTTTTTTAGTCGGTAAGAGTCCGGCATAGCATCCTACGAGGATTTTCCCTCACGTTAAAAAAAAAAAAAAAAAAAGGCGTCTATACTATTACTTGGTCGAAGTTTGCAACAGATTTGTGTTGAATATGATGAGCCAAGAGACCGTTTAGTGACAATGTTAGTTTAAATGTTGTTATTTGCATCGTAGACCTCCTTTATCTTTGTTTATTTCCAGTTGTTTGCAAACCTGTGCCTCCGATCCTTTTACAGGCCGCCTTTGAAAAACAGCGTCGTTGCATGGGGGAAGCGAAATGCTTTCATTCATGTGGCGACACAATGCTGAAAGGCGGCCTTATTCCGCGCGGGTAGGTGATGCATCGGCAAAAGAAAATATTTTTTAGGATAATTTTATTTAACTGTAAGTACTTTAATTTTAATTTCTATTTTGTGTTTATCATTTAAGCCGTTTTCGATGTGCCACTTGTTTGTCGGAATAAAATGCATTTTTCTTTCTTTTCTTTCTTTCTTTCTAACCCTACCTGGATTTGGGGTTTATGGCAGCTGAGTGTATCAATGGTCTAGCTTTTTATTTTCGAAAATATAGGACTGACAGCAAATCTCTCAACCATGTCAGGAGACCAGGTTACCTTGTTTGTAAAGGAAAAGAGTAAACCCACAACAGATCTCAACTTACAGCCTCCTGTTAAATGAAAGCAAACTTCGGTAATTTAGTATTAAAATCCTACTCATATTATTAATCTAAAGTACTGCTCGTTCGCTCTAACTTTGCCGCTCGGCTCCATACTTAAGTCGAATTTTTAATTAGGCGAAGTAAATTGACAGCAGCTAATGTCACTTCTTCATACAATGTTGGTTATTTTCTATGACGAAGTGACATTATAAATAAATAAATAAAAATAAAAATAAAAAAGCCTTTATTATTCCATCGGCATGTACATTCGTGTTAACTTAATTGGGTAAATAATTTTAATCTAAAGCGTATGCCGCCTGGACCCCTGATCGGGTGAAGGCCTCCTCCAGAGATTTCCATTCGTCACGATTTTTTGCGAGGTAGGCCCATTTACTTGTTCCTATAACTTCTATTTCGTCCTTCCATCTTGCTTTTGGCCTACCTTTGCCTCTGTGCCCATGCGGTCCGACCCACATTGTAACTGATTTCGTCCACCTAATGTTAGGGTAGCGTGCTACATGACCCGCCCACCTCCACTTCAGACCTCGTGCGAAGGACAAGGCATCTATCACGCCAGTCTGTTTTCTGATACTCTTATGACGGACTCTGTCCCTCAATTTTAGATTTAGTAAGCTGCGTTCTAAGGCTCTTTGACATGTTGTTAGCTTTCTGTTAGCTGCTGAATCGAATATCCACGTTTGACATCCGTATGTGAGACAAGGTAGGAGGCATGAGTCCATTACTTTCTTTTTTAGTTTTACGTCCATGTTTGACTTCATAACTTCCTTATAGGCCCAGAACTTTTTCCATGTGAGTGATATACGCCTGTCTATTTCTTCTATGTTGTTATTTTTGCGAAATGAAACTTGTTTGCCTAGGTAGATATATTCTTCGACATAATCGATCATGTTGCCATTTACGAAAATTGGAGTTTTGAAGCGGTTAGACATTACCTTCGTTTTTGAGATGTTCATTTCCAAGCCGATGCTTGTACTTGCGTTATCTAGTTCAGACATCATGGATTGGAGTTCTGCAGGACTCTCGGAAAATAGAACAATGTCATCTGCGAAGCATAGATGGTGAAGGCGTTCCTTGTCAATTTTTAATCCTTTTTCGTGCCAAGAGAGAGTTTTCATTGTGTTTTGAAGGACTGATATGAATAATTTAGGTGATAGTGGATCACCTTGTCTGACTCCTCTGCTTATTTTAATTATTTGTCCTGAGCTTTCTAACTTGATTTTACTAGTACTATTTTCGTATATATGTTTAATTATTCTGATATATTTGCTATTCACATTTTGATCATAAAGGGCTTTCCAGATGCTTTGGTGCGATATGGTATCGAATGCTTTTTTATAGTCGATAAAAGCTAGATAAAGTGGCCTGCGAAATTCGTAATATTTTTCAATTATTTGTTCAAGTACTTGGATATGGTCAGTGGTGCTGAATGATTTTCTGAACCCTGCTTGCTCTCGCGGTTGATGGTTTTCTATATTGTTGTTAATCCTTTCCAGTAAGCAGCTAGAAAAGAGCTTGTATAGACATGGCATTATGCTTATGGGTCTGTAATTCCCTACGTCTGTAGGGTCTCCCTTCTTATACAGCAGTACTATTTCAGACTCTGTCCACGTCTTTGGGACTGTTTCTTCGTCTAGGATTTTGTTAAATAGTAACGTAAGGGAGTTAATGATCACTGTTTTAGCCAGTTTTATTGCCTCGTTTGATATACCATCGCTGCCAGGACTTTTGTCGTCTTTTAGTTTCTCTAATTTACTTAGAATTTCGATTTCGTTAAAGTACGGTGTCTCTTTGTTTTGATTTAGTGCAGTTTCGATATGATCATGATGCGAGTCTGTAGAGAGGTTATATAGCCGTCGGTAGAATTCTGTAGCGGAGTTTAAGACATCTGCACGAGTTTGTTGTTTTGGAGCGTTTGCGTTCAATGATGGTATCCACTGCTTTGTAGTATTTAGTTCTTTAATTGCCTTTTTCAGACTTCCGGAAGATTTTAAATGTCTGGTATATATCGATTCCCTATGATTTTTATAGTTTTTCTTTATCTCTTTGTTAGTTGTTTTGAACAAGAAGGTGAGTCTAGCTTTTTCATCGTGACTTAAGTGTTGTTTGTGAAGTAGTTGACTTCTCTCTTTCATTAGTTTTAAGGTATGTTCTGTAAGTATTTTTGATTTATTACGTATTGTTTTGTCTTTTTGCGTTTTCGTTAGACAAAGCTTGATAGTGATTTCAATCTTTTTGTAGTATGTTTGGACATCGAGAATTTCTTTTCCTTTTTCAGAGAGGCCATGTTTAGCATTTTTCAAGTTGGTTATGTAGTCTGATCTGTCATCTATTGTCTTTAGTTGATTTCTTGGGATAGTAAAATTTCTTCTACTTAATTTCACGGCTTTTACTTTGACTGTAGCTCTTAGCATCTTGTGGGGTGTTGGGAAGCCTGTAGATATGGTTTCAAAGTTAGTAAACGAACGTGGGAAATTCGATAAGATAAAATCGATCTCGTTTTTTGTCTGCTTGTCAGGGGAAATCAATGTTCATTTATTCTTTTTATTTTTCTTGAATAAAGTGTTGATTATTGTTAATTTTTTCTCGTATGCGTAGTGAAGTAATCTTTTTCCTCGTTTGTTCCTGATTCCGTAGCCAAATTTCCCAGTGATTAGTGATTCTTCCTTTTTTGGTTCGCCAATTTTTGCATTATAATCACCCATGCTTATCACATTTTTTCCTGCTAAGTCGTGGGCTAGCTGAACTTCCTGGTAAAATTTTTCAACCTCTTCGTCACTGGCTCTTGTTGTTGGAGCATAAACTTGAATAATAGACACGCTATAATCATCAAATTTTAAGTTTAATAAGCATACTCTCTCCGATATTCCTTTGTAGTTTACAATGCTGTGTTTTAACTCTATTTTTATCAAGAATCCAACGCCGTATTGGCCTGGAGTTTGCCCCGTAGAACACAAGATATGGTCTTTGTCTTCTGTAATTATTGTTCCTATACGTCGTACTTCAGATAATCCTATGATATCATATTTTATGTTTTTAATTGTTTCTTTCAGTTCTAGTAACTTTTCCTTAGTACTTAGTGTATTCACATTGTATGTACAGATGTGCAGTGTGCTGAGTGGTGATTTTGGCAATATAATGTCTTTACGGTTCCCTGGAGGGTTATGGTCGCTTATCCCCACGGTGACTAGCCGGCTTGGGGTAGAATTTAAATAGTTTGGTTTAAATATTGCGGCATTGTTGTTGTTTCGGTTCCGGGTGTCGTTTCTAGCTAGTTTTTTGGAAGTCCAGTTAATGGGGTCGGTCTGGTGCTCTTGACATAATTTAGTATGCTAGGTTTCACAATTTTATTTGTCACTTTTTAATTTGTTTCACAATGTTTGTCTCAAGAGTCTGGGTGTTTCTATGTATAATATGTATGTATTTAAAAAGTATATAAGTATTATTATCCGTGGTCTTATACCCATAACACAAGCAGGTCATTCCTAGCTTACTTTGGGATTAGATTGCGTTGTGCGAAATGTCCGTGAATATATTTATTTATATTTATTTATTTATTTTAACCGTCAATTTTTTCAGCTTATTACGTCTTGGGGTGACGTAGGCACCATCTACCGGCAACTTGGTTAAGGTAATAAAGTGAAAGAATTGACGGTCGAGAGCAGTGTCTCGTTGGTCCAATGGTGAGGCCAAACTACTGATTTGAATGAAAATTGATCCGAGGAAGTTCAGGAGTTAGAGACATCTCAACTTCTCAAAACCTACAATTCAAGAGTTCCTTTGAATGTGAGTGTAAATCTAAACCGGCGTGTTGGCTTTATCATATAAGAGCTTAATGATTAAGTACAGAGTTGAATATTTCGTCTGAAATAAATTATTTTAGAATAGATTCTAAAACAATTCAGTCCACGCCCTCGACCTGTACGTTCTTTTATGATAGAGCAAACAGGGCAGTTTCACTCACCACTTGCTGAGTCTGATGAAGAAGTACCTCCCCTTTCATACACCTTAAGCGTCGTAAACGAAGTTGTGAGAGACATCTAGTTACATACATACATAAATATGGTCACGCCTTTATAGGCGTGACCATACATACATAATTTAATCCCTTCGGGGATAACCCCGAAGGGGTAGGCAGAGGCATATTATTATGTCCCCACATTTCACCTTTTTAGAATTTGTCCCACGTAATAGGTGGTGAGCTGTATTGCCGTGTTGAGATAGACAGGCGCAGGTTGTGTCTGCCTGCTGTTGAAATTATTCAAGCCGCCAAAAAGGCCTTCTACTTGGCTTAATGATTGCCATTTTACGAGCAACCAAGACCCGGTGGTCTTGGTTGCCCGTAAGTTTCGGAAGGCACGTTAAGCCGGTACCTTCAACTGTTGAATTCAAAATAAGATACATTTTCCAAATGTCCGCATCTGTTGAATTCAATATTTGAACACTTTTGGCGCCAAACAGTTCGGGCTCTTCTAGCTCAGGCTGTACTATCCCGATCCTGCTCAAATTTTTATGGAGTGTTCTTAGACAGAAACGGGACAAGTATGTAGTACATTGTATGTCTGTCTGTCACAGCTGCACCTCATGATTCTCGTTTAAAAAGCGCCCTCCATCGCGCACCATTCCGCGCGGCTAAGTGACGACGACCGGTACTGTGTTGCGTGTAATTACATTTGTGTTTGGTGTTTTTTACTTTCAAAACTTAACAAAATCATGACTAGGTTAGAGTTTTTATTCGTAGATTGTGTATTTCATAAAGATTTTGTACCTAAAATAGTTATTTTCAACGAACATTCATTGTATTTTTACGCGCCGTCGGCGTCACGGCGGCGCGGCGCCAAGCCCATACATTTGGATGAAATACAAAGAATAAATACTTTAATGATGACAATCTATCGTTATTTTATGTATTTTTATGTATTCTTTTATTGTTTTCAAGCATTGAATGTAAAATCTACTTCAATAATTTTGTGTAAAATTGGGTCGAAATTCTCGATCATTTTTTGCAAAACTTTCAAATTTCAAATAATTCTTTCTGAAATATATTTGTATGCCAGCATACCTTTTTTTTATGTTTATCGATTAGGAAAAGTCATGTAGCTGTAGATTGTAAATTTTTTTGATAAAAAACACACAAAAAAATTCAAAAAAAAAAACAAAGTTACGACCACCCTTTTGGGCCCCTTTTTAAGTGCTTGGTTCATTGTTCAATTTCTAATAAACAAAACACGTTTGTCAAACAAAACTCTGTGTAAAAAAAATTTAAGGACCATACTTACGAATAAAAAAAGAATGAAAGCCACTTGAAGCACAGTTTTCTCAGAATCATGGCATGAACTTAACCTTTTTTTGGCGGTCGGCGGTCGGGTCGCCGAAATGAGTCGTATTTTGAAAAGCTTGTAAATAAAAAAAAATGTATGACGAGTTGTATTGCGTCTGTTGAACATTGTAAAATAGGATGTATTTAAAAAACTAAAAAAAAAAAAATTTGGAATTTTACATTATTTTTTTTTTTTTTACAATTTTTGTAGAGAAAACTGGTGAAAAATTACAAATTCTTTTTTCTAATAGAAATTTGTAATACATTACAAGGCAGAACTGGTCTTATCTATCATTTTATCATTAGCTTGTTTCATAACGATTCCAGTGAGGTAAGTATTTTAAATGGCTACCATAGAAAAGTTATGAGAAATCGCCATTTTAAGAACATCAGCCGACGCCGCTCGCGCCGCGGGACGCGGGGTAACAGACGCGCCCACAGACGCGGGGTCGACGCACACAGACGCCCCACACACGAAGGGTCTTAATGATTAAGTACAGAGTTGAATATTTCGTCTGAAATAAATTATTTTAGAATAGATTCTAAAACAATTCAGTCCACGCCCTCGACCTGTACGTTCTTTTATGATAGAGCAAACAGGGCAGTTTCACTCACCACTTGCTGAGTCTGATGAAGAAGTACCTCCCCTTTCATACACCTTAAGCGTCGTAAACGAAGTTGTGAGAGACATCTAGTTACATACATACATAAATATGGTCACGCCTTTATAGGCGTGACCATACATACATAATTTAATCCCTTCGGGGATAACCCCGAAGGGGTAGGCAGAGGCATATTATTATGTCCCCACATTTCACCTTTTTAGAATTTGTCCCACGTAATAGGTGGTGAGCTGTATTGCCGTGTTGAGATAGACAGGCGCAGGTTGTGTCTGCCTGCTGTTGAAATTATTCAAGCCGCCAAAAAGGCCTTCTACTTGGCTTAATGATTGCCATTTTACGAGCAACCAAGACCCGGTGGTCTTGGTTGCCCGTAAGTTTCGGAAGGCACGTTAAGCCGGTACTTAACGTGCCTTCCGAAACACGGAAACGACACGAACAAATAACTGTCACAAAGTGGTCACATGGATGGTCACCCATCCAAGGACTGACCATAGTGAATGAGCTTACTACAGTGATCGTTTACAGAACACTGAGTCCGCGGTGCCACTGACCCTCGCAACTGCGTTTACGACTATTTTTGTTTGTTATAATAGAATGAAATGAAATTTTGTTCCAAATGTAACAAAAATTTTAAGCGAGTGGAAGACCCCTCTTGTCTGGATTTGTATTAATTTAAGTAAAACAATGACTTTGTGAATTCGTCACATTTAATTTTTACGTAATAATCAATCACATTTTTTGCAGTGTATTTTTACTACACTTAAAAACAAAGGAAAATTGAAATACGAACGTTCCTTTGTTTTTTAATTTATTTTCGCCTCTCTCTATAAAATAGAGTGCAGAGGGGCTTATGGCGAGACTTTGTCTGTAGTCTGTGACTCTGTTGCATTAAACTACGTCACTAGGTCACGTGGATCATCTGTTCAAAGTTTGAAATAAAACAAAAATGACAACGTCAATCGGATTGAACGCTCACAATAAACGTTTTAGAGAGGGGCAGCCGGGTGAGACCGTTCACAGCTTCTTGTTTATTTGGTGAAGCGAGGAACGCATTTCCGCTACTATTTTTCTTCTTCTTCCGTAGTTCTTTTACTCTGATGTCTCTGTAGTTACGCTACTCTATGTTGGCGAGTCATATCGCCCATATGCTCAAGGTCGTTAGCCCTGGGTATGGCCTTAAAGGGGGTGATCCATTGGAGAGCTAACGACAAAATTAGTTGGCTTGGTGTATCGTCTCGCGTTTGTGACCCATTAGCGTACTATTACGTCTACTCTTATCGCTGGCGACATGACGAAGTTCTGGCTTCCTCCCAGAGGGATTTACTTAAAAATTTCAAGTAGATATTATATGTAAAAAGAAACAGCGAGCAAATCCGAAGATTTTTAAACCTGCAGCAGTGCTCTATGTCTATGGGCGGTTAAAATGTTGACAAACCATATGTATAACAGCCTCGATTTTCCCAAAACGCCTACAGGTGCCTACGCCTGTGGTTCTTCAAAAAGGGTCCTAGAAGGTTCTTGCAGGTTAGGCAGCGTGAGTGTAGCGCCTCTGGTGTTGCAAACATTTATAGCCTCCACAGTCCATCGGTTGGGACCGTAAGCTGATCTGCCACATTACTGGTAAGGTTAAAAAAACGTTTTGATAGTCGTTACCATTTGCTCAAAAATGGATCATCGCCTTTTGAGTTTTGTGGCTTGCGGTATTATCCTACTTATTATCGGAACATGTGTTACCGATATCGCAAAAACCACAAGAGTAACTTGTATTTTCTATTCGATTAAGTCGAGATACTTTGCGGTTGAAGCAATAATATCTAATAACAACAAGACATATACGAGTATGTACCTATTCTAAGCTAAACTTTCTAACACCATATATGAGGAAAAAATTGGATTCTGAGAATACTGTCAATGACATCTATTGCTATCTAGCTGATTCCCGCGGCTCCCCTCGCTTGGTGAAGTTTACAATTAATGATTTTATCTATTTTTATCCAAAGTTAAATCGATACAGAACTTTTTGAATAAAGAGTTTCAAGTAACAGTAGGGCTAGATAACAAATTAAATATAGCCAGTTAAAACTTGGATCAAATTGCCTTTGCCCACGGCAGAGATGTGTGAAAAATATAAAAAAAAAAAAAAAAAAAAAAACGCCCAACAGCCTATGGTTGGGAGCCCCGGGTAAGCCCTCGGAAGGATGTCCCAGGACTCCCAACCAGCCATCCACACTTAGGTAGGGTAGGTAGGTACTGCGAAAGATTGCATTTATATTATTAGTAAGAAGTAACATTCCGCTATACTTATAGATTCATTAATATCATTTTATCTACTCTGATACCATAATACAAAGATTATAAAATTGAAATCAATACTCTTATGACAAACATTACGCACAGGACAAAAAAAAAGTTTTATTACGATACAGGTCTTGTATGGACACCTATAACATAATAAAACTTTTTAATCATTACGATACACCATAAACAATCTCCAGCTGGAAAAAGAAGTTTGAACCTCTACTTTAAAAAAAAATTGTGAATCCGTAGCCTGAAAAAAAAAAAGAAACACGCATGCGCAATCGAAGTTTGCGCCTTGGCGCTAACATTTTACATTTAAATTAAACAAAGTTTGGTTTTGTTTGTAAAATAAATTAGTTTTTGTGTAAAAACATGTCTTAAAGCGAGGATGGTGGTAATTGTACACCACCAGACATTCTGAAAACTGCGTCAAACATGACCATGAACCTGTTATCGGCGAAATCAAGGAGCAACTATATTATCACAAAATGAAATCAGGTATTATAGTATGAGAGTAGATAAAGTAGTGTATGACACTGTACATAACTTGGTCTTATAACACTCGTGTGATACTATAAAAAACTCGCCTAAGGCTCGTTTTTTTAAAACACACTCGTGTTATAAGAACCCTTATTATGCAACAGTGTCATAAACTACTATTATTTCATGGTTTAAATAACAATACTTAACCTTATTTTTTAGAAAATTATGGACGATCAAAACATTTCTTACAGTTATATAAAATTAAGTCGATATCCATTTTGATACAAACAAAATACCAAATATTACACAGATCACTTTAATTTACAAAGGTCAAATACGAAATTTATATTTATCATCCGAATCACCGTGAAATTTCCATTAAACCTAATTTGTAATCGAAATCACAACTGGTACTGATGGACACCCGCGGTTCTGCCCGCGTCGAATATTGCAATAAATACATAAATAATATTAAATCTCGCCACACACTCTCTCCACAAAGTCGACATCATATATAGACATTTTTTTTTATTAAAATGTGTTTTTTTTTCAAATCAAACGGTTTCAGCTTCAGACTAGAAAGAAATACCTAGGCAAGGGTACTTACTGATTTTTCTAAAATTCAATATGACTTCTTTAAGTACATACTGATGTATATTTTTTACTAGCCGTTCCCCGCGGATTCGTCCATGTAGAAGTTGTATAATCATCACCCTCTTTTTGCGTAGTCGTTTAAAAAGTAGCCTATGTCCTTCCCAGGGTCTCAAACTATTTCTATACGAAATTTCATCTAAATCACTTCAGCGGCTTAGGCCTGAAAGCGTAACAGACAGACAGAGTTACTTCAGCATTTATAATATTAAATAGGGATTATCGGCAAACGTGGGGTAGGACGTCCACCCGCTAGATGGACCAACGACCTGGTAAAGGTCGCAGGCTGGGACTGGATGCGTAAGGCGCAGGACCGTGGATTGTGGCGTAAATTAGGAGAGGCCTACGTCCAGCAGTGGACTGCGATAGGCTCATTTGATTGAGGGATTATCCCGGATTTGGCCACTAACACAAAGCCTCTTCAAAATTTCAACCTGTAGGTACCTACAACTGTGAATCCCAGAAATATTGCATCGTCAAGGTTTTCAGACGGACAGATTTAGCAAAACAATAACAATTTCCTTGTTTATATGGAAATGAAAAGCCAAACAAACAACCTCTTCACCTTCATTATATTACACTAGAATATAGATTGGTATAGAATAGATATATACTCGTATTTTATAGACTACTGTTGGGAAATTCCGGCACGAGCCATCGCGGGGTCAAACCTATCATGTTTTGTCTATGCTACAGCCATTATGAACCGCCCACACCATGTAACGATCGATAATAAAATTAACATAATATATCGTTGGTCATTTTTTTAATTTATATGACATTATTTTTAATTAATATGATCGTTTGCACACAGCTCATCTTACTGTAAGCCTACTGGTTATGACTTTATGAGTAGGTCGGCCGGCCGTCTCTGAAAATCAGCGCTGTTTTGTCTGGATCACAGGCAGACAGCATTACGCTGAGAGGCGGCATCGAAATATCGTGTATCATTTTTTAAGGAAATGTAGGTATAATTTTTGTTATAATTGTTGTAGATATTTTTGTAATTAATGTGGGATAAACGATTTTCATTCTTCTTCTTTCTTTCTTTCGATTTTCTAGGTAGGCAAAGGTCTGTGTTGTTCCTCCTTTCTCTATAAATTCGGGGTTGTTTAGGCTGAAGTTGTTTAGGCAGTAGAATTAATTTTCAGATCTCTGACTTTACAAATTAAAAGGAAATGAATCACACTTCCTATTTATTAATATTAGAAATGTTTGGAAAGATGATTGGATTTTGGCTATTTGAGTACCTACAGTAGACCCGCGGTAATCCGACCCCCGGCTAATCTGACACCCCCTGTAATCCGACAGGACATAATAGTAGGTACCTACCCATTTTTTGTGTCGCTAATGTAAATAATGCAATATTGAGCGGGCTCTACAACTAAAAAAATATATTTATGATCGCTTCAATCACAATTTATTATTTCATAATGTAATAGTTATCAAATATTTTGGTGTTGTTTATTTAACTAAATTCGACATCTGTATGATTTGAAGGTACTTCAGAGCTAATTACACATGGAATCTCATTTTTGAATCTGTAATTTGTCGGATAACAAGGTAGGTACTCTTTTGTAAAAAGTTCCCAACTATATGGGGTCTTAGGCAGCACTTTATAATCGGACAAATTGGATATTTCGACACTGCCCTGCAAAATGTTCGTCCGATTACCGCGAGTCTATTGTATTTTGTTATTCTATTATTTAGCAAGATCCCATAGCGCAAGCTTATATTAGCTTGATTTGGGTTAGATGATGTTGGTTGTGTGAGAGTGAGAATGCCCACAAAAATATCAATAAAATTCTCATGGCTGAAGAGGGTGGAAGAAGATGGAAGAAGGTTATCTAGACTAGCTAGGATATCTTTTTTTATATTGACTGATGCTTCTGACGTATAGGAGTCACGCACTAATGGAATTAAGTATGGGAGTGAATAGTCCTCTATTGGAAATTGTCCGTAATTACAGGCGAAATTTAAACCTTTCAGAATCTTCATGATAGGTAGGTACGCACACTACAATGTGAAGAGTTGTGCAATTACTAAGTAGTGATCACTAGTAATTGCGTAACTCCTCACATTCTTAAAGTACGCAGTTTTAAATAAGTACCTATGTGGAAAGAGAAGCGCTCCCACATTTAAATCTTGGCTCTATTACAGTACAAATGCCATCTACAACAACATTCAGTCAAATATCGCGACAGTAAGTTGACCATGATTACTTTTTAAACGTCACTTTGTCATCTTGATGTCACTGCAAAAAAAAAACAGACTGCTGACCATAGATTAAAATAAACAGACCGCTCTCCACTTCACTATGAGACGTACCTGACCTGATGTAACCAATTTAAAGGAGAGGCAGTGGCATTTAAAATTAAACTTTCTTTTTTTTTAAGATGATAGGTACTTAGATCGACCCTTTTTTTTTTTGATGTGAGGGAAAATCCTCGTAGGATGCTATGCCGGACTCTTACCGACTAAAAAATCTCACGTACCTAACGCCCAACAGCCTATGGTTGAGAGCCCCGGGTAAGCCCTCAGGAAGGATGTCCCGTGACTCCCAACAGACCTACGGCCGCCGATGCGGCCTCGCCCAGGGGGTGGTTCGGGTGCAATCCCACGTCTATGGGGGGTTTCGGGTGTGACCCCGCTTCTCAGGGGGGGCGTGCGTGAGTTGCTCACATCACGCTGCCGTCAACTCAGATCGACCCTTCGGTATTTCCAAAGCACACGACACACAATACACGGTTCTTCAAAAGTAGTTAAGGTTTTCGAAGAGTCGCAGTCGGCAGCATGAATGCTGGCCTTGAATGTGCAGAAGAAAATTTACTGGTGAAATGTCATTTGCCTCACATTTAGAAACGTCAAAAGATAAGACAGAAGTCACTTCAACCGGTTTAAGTTTTCAACAGACGTTTACGACGTTTTACGACTTCAAATCATACGGTCGAGAATCGGCGCCCCGCTGTTGCAACCATGGTAGCAACACTTGCAACCACAGAAATAAAAAAAGATATCTTTTCTGATATCTGTGCTTGCAACCCACCTCAAATGTAGTCACCGTAGTAGGTATATGACCGACTAGCGGACTACACGCGGTTTCAACCGCGTAGTTCCCGTTCCCGTGGAAATACAGGAATAAAATATAGCCTATGTTACTCAAATTTAATGTAGCTTCCGAATGGTTAAAGAAATTTTGAAATCGGTACAGTAGTTTTTCAGTTTATTCATTACAAACATACAAAAATACAAATTTTTCCTTTTAATAATATTAGTATAGAAATATCAGTAAAGATGTAGATATGCCATAAGATGGGTCGTATACTTTGCTGACCCGGTGATAAAACATCGTCTGCGCGGCGGCAATATAGGTGCAGTTCACTTTATACCGAAGTAACAAACTACGCCTTCCTTAAACGTTATTCTGTGTTTAAACTGTCTGGAGCTGTCTAAACAGTTACTCAACCTAATGCACTCAGACAGACACTGCAACTTTACGATCTGTAAAATATGTGTATTGTAATGTAGCTATGAGACTCGCCTAAAAGTATGACGATGGAGTTCCTACACCGCTACATGGAGTCGGCGGGTTTCGTACTAAATTGCGTAGCTAGTTTGAACATGGCATGGGCTTTTAGTTGTTCTATAATTTTTAAGCATATACTTTATCTATTTAAGTATTAACTTATTTAAGTACTAGGTAGGTACTTTAATAAGTTAATACTATTGTCACACATGTATTTTATTTCTTTTCACGACTTGTCTATTTTCTCATAAGCTATATTTTTGTTGCTGTTTAGTTTAGATCTGAGATCTGATACATCAATCAAATCTGCCTATGACAGTCTACTGCTGGACGAAGGCCTCTCCCAAATTTCACCACAATGCACATGAAAAAGGTCGCAGGGACTGACTGGATACGGAATGCGTAGGACCGTGTCTTGATAGGTATTGCCTCTATGGCGCAGTCTTATGTAGTCGAACTACAAAAATTATTGTATTTTTGTAGCAAAATCTATCACTACCTCCCTATCTAGCTATGGCGATTACGAAAACGTTATCTACTGTTCACAGCGAGGTTTCCAGAATGATTGGAAAGCTCTCGTACAATTGTTCGGACCAACTAAATACTACAGCCCTAATCTCGGCTCTAAATCCAGTATTCCCTCGAGTGCGTCGTAATTTGTACTAAACATGTAGATTAAGAGCTTACGGTCAATTTGTGTCAATAAGAAAGCAATCATGTTGATTCTAAAGTTTTTTAAGATTACTGTGATGAGACAATGCGAAATTGAAACTCAAAGCTAAACCAATTCTTTCGTTAAATATTTTAACTTTTAAATCGTAATGACGATCGACACGGCTTTTTTTATCGTGTGAAAATCCCTTATAGATGTTAAGCCGGACTCTTACAGACTAAAATGACATGGTTTCCTTACCACTGCCTACGGTCGCTACCCCGGGGAAACCCGCGGTAGGATGTCCCAGAGTTAGATACTGTTGATTGATGGCACTTGATGGAACTTGCTACACATATTGAAAAACTTCACTTGTACTGTTCCACAACATTTATTATTGTAATACCTAACCGATTTCGCCTTTCGGCATTCCCAAAGGCTATTTACTTATTTAGTTCATTATTACACTTCGAATACATAAACAATGACAATTATTTCCATGTAGGTAGGTATACTATAACAAACAAGGTTTGCCAGTATTCAAATTTACCCCAAAAATTAGGGAGAACACAAAGCATATTTTTTTATGAAGATTAAATTATTTCTATTCATATTTACCAATATTAACCAATTTCAAGGGTCGCCAGTTTACAATTTGCCCAGAAAACAACTTTTTTAGGCTTCTGAAGTTGTAGAACAGTACAAGTGAAATTTTTCAATATGTCCCAGAATTCCTGACAGACTGTAGCTACCACCGCGGCCTCACCTAGGGCTCCTGTACTATCCCGTGGTGTCTATGGGTATTGTGTATCACGCTGATCGACACGATTAAGAGGTGTAAGATCATTTAAAAGACGTGTTACCGGGTCCCTCTCTCATCATAAATCCTCCATGATCTCTTCATCTTCATTTTAAGGACAGGAAAACCTAAATTTTTGATTATGTTAGCCCAATCATAAACTTATTTGAAATTGTGATACTTTAATGATTAAGAGGAGCATTACGATTTTATAAATTCCCGTTCCCATGGGAACTTATTCTCGGGATAAAAAGTAGGACTTTGCGTCATTTTCGGACTAGATTCTATCTCCGTACTAAAATTCAGTCAGATCATTCAGCCGTTAGAGCGTAACTAACAGTTTTCGCATTTATAATATTACTAGCTTTTGCCCGCGACTTCGTTTGCGAGGTGATTTTAAGTAATAACCAAAAGACTTGACCATTGCCCAATGCATATGGCTACTATTAAAACATATGTCAAGCTGTATTATCATTTTCGCTGAAATAAACAGCAATATTTAAGTTGAAAAAAACTCCTACAAACTTCAAATAGTTACAATTTATGATCAAGCTACAGAATTTTGCTCCAACCCCGAACAAACAAACAGACGCGAAGATAGATTTGGACTCAGAAGCCCTAAATTAGTCGATTACAGTTGTTTTTTAAATTGTATCTCGAATGGTGCATTCCCAAGTATTTTAACAATTTTATAATTGACTAGCTGACCCTGATTCCCAAGTATTTTAACAATTTTATAATAGACGAGCTAGGGGTGTAGTGGGGCCCTACCAACACCTCCGGGCTCAAGTCAACCTCACGTGCAAGCTCGTGCACCTGCTGAACAACGGATGAGGCTCTGACGGCGGCGGTCCATTTCAACACGGCGATGGGCTCACCACCTGTTACGTGGGACCGAATTGTACACGGTGAAATGTGGGCCGGTATAGGCCTCTGCCTACCCCTTCGGGGATAAAGGCGTGAGTATGTGTGTGTGTAGCTGACCCTCGCAACTTCGTTTACGTCACATAATGTGCACGAAAGGAGAGGTAATTCTTCATCAGACTCGTTAATCACCGTGTGAAACGGCCCTGTTTGCTTAATCATAAAAGAGCTTAAAGATTAAGGCTCTATCTCTATTGCTTAATCATAAAAGAGCTTAAAGATTAAGGCTAAAATTCAGCACACGCCTTCGGCGCGGACTGAATTATTTTACAACAGCCTTAATAATTAAGCTCTTTTATGATTAAGCCAACACGCCCGTTTAGATTTACCGTCTCATTCAAAGGAACCCTTGAATTCTAGGTTTGACGAAAGTTGAGATGCCTCTAATTTCTGAACTACAAAACTCAAACTCAAACTCAAAAAACATTTATTTCGCATAATCCTAATACATAGGCACTTGCGACACGTCAATGAATACAATGCAAATAGTACCACCAGTTCGGAACGCGGCCCGCTTGAGAAGAACTGGCAAGAAACTCGGCAGGCTATTCTTTTTGTGCACTACATATTTACAATAAGTAGATACATACTATAAACTAAAACTCCATCAGTAGAGCAAGCAGATCACTTCCAGGCTTCCTTATCAATCAAATAATCGTCAATTGTATAGTAGCCCCTGCAGCACAATTTACTTTTTAAACACTTTTTAAACTTAATTAGGGGCATGCTTTTAATTTCGCTTGGAAGCCTGTTGTAAAAACGTATACAGTTACTCAGGAAAGAATTACTGACTTTGTTCAGTCTACAATGATAAACGGCAAGGTTGTTTTTATGTCTGGTGTTCACATTGTGTCTATCGCTTAACTTAGTAAAACTAGATATTTTTTTCTGACCATACATAAGATTTTCAAAAATATATTGAGATGCCACAGTCAGAATATTTATTTCTTTAAATTTTTCTCGCAGAGAGACCTTTGGACCTAATCTATATATGGCTCTTATGGCCCGTTTTTGTAAAACAAAAATTGTATTTATATCTGCGGCATTGCCCCATAGTAGCATACCGTACGACATTACACTGTGGAAGTAACTGAAGTACACTATTCGCGCTGTTTCTAAATCAGTCAAATGCCTAATCTTTTGGACAGCAAATGCTGCTGAACTTAATCTGCCAGCCAGTTTTTCAATATGTGGGCCCCACTGCAATCCAGAATCGATCGTCAACCCTAAGAACGCAGTAGATTTCACAAGTTCCAACTCTTGGCCATTAAGTTGCACATTGGTTTCTGCCTGTGTTACATTGGGCAAGGTAAATTTAATACATTTAGTTTTGTTTTCATTCAGGCTAAGATTATTAGTGTTAAACCAATGTACTACTTTTAGGATTGCATTGTTAACATCGTCATAGTCATCTAGTTGTCTTTTAATTTTGAAAATTAAGGAAGTGTCATCTGCAAACAAAACAATCCCGTTAGTGTCCCCTACGTAATAGGGTAGGTCATTAATATAAATTAAAAATAAAATGGTCCGAGTATCGAACCCTGCGTGACGCCCATAGTAACCACCGATCCCCCCGAACGTGTGCCACCGATATCGACCCTCTGAGTTCTATTGTTCAAATATGAAGTCAGAAGATCGAGAGCCTTGTTCCTTATCCCGTAGTGCTGTAGTTTCCTGATCAATGTCTCATGTTGGACGCAATCAAAAGCCTTAGACAAATCGCAAAACACGCCAAGCGCATCATGTTTATCTTCCCAGGCCTCATAAATACTCTTCAACAAATCTACACCAGCATCGGTCGTCGAACGTCCTTTAGTGAAGCCAAATTGTTTATTATGAAATAATTTGTGACTGTTAAAATAGGTCAGCATCTGCTCAAGTATTAATTTTTCAAATATCTTGCTCAAAGTCGGCAACACTGAGACAGGTCTGAAATTACCTGGATCAGAAGCACTGCCGGCCTTGAACAAAGGTATAACTTTACTGTGTTTCATTAAATCAGGAAACACACCACCCGAAACGCAATCGTTAAACACAGCTGCCAAGTAAGGGGCAATGACATCAATGACACTAGATACAGATTTTGAACGAATTACCCAAAAAGGAAATACCAGTTCTTAGATGTTTTATCTTTATAACAGCAAACTATCAATGCTGGTGTTGTTTTAATCGTTTCCGATTGCAAAATGTAGATTTCACTATTTTAATTTAACCTATCACGATAGCCTTTATTGAAAACATTAATTTAATTGTCTCTGGCCAACATAGGTCCAACTGCATGGTAGGTAATAAGCCGGTCAATTGCGAGTCGGACCTGCGCACAGAAGGTTCCGTACCAAAAATCCGGCATTCACGGGAGCCTCCCTTCTAAAATTTCAGCTCTCTAGCTATCGCGGTTCCTGAGATTCAGCCTCGAGGCACAAAGACAGACGGCGAACCCTAATAAACAATGGGAGGTAGGGAAACCCACACACCACCCTAGATTCGCATAGATTTGAGTGTGTGTAGAAGTTTGGATATCTGGATGCTGGATGTTTGGTAATTTTAAGAAAAGATAAGATAAATTTATTTCATGAGAAAAAAAGGTACATAGGCATGTTAGAGCATGTGACAAACTGTGAAACTTAAAATACAATAATTACAATTTATTTATTTGTTACAATTTATGAGAACCCTGCCTCTTAAACTAGGATGATCTGTATCATAAGAGGCAGTGTCAGTGGCGACTATGTTTGCGAACCATCTTTGTGTGAACGAGTGGAGGGTTGCCTCTTGCCTTTTTACTATTGAGAGATAGGGAAAATAAGTGGTTGTGTGTGTGTGTGTGTGTGAGAGAGAAAGAGAGAGAGAGAGAGAGAAAGAGAGAGAGAGAGAGAGAGAGAGAGATGGAGAGAGAGTGCGTGTGTGTGTGTCTTGTGTGTGTGCTGTGTCTGTTCATACACGCTTTAACAGCTGGAAGCTGTCTGAAATTTGGTTTCAGTATAGATATAGTCTAAAATACCACATAGATTATTCCTGAAATAAGTTACCATGAAATGCTGGAACGGAAACAATAGGTATTCCATGCAGGCGCAGTGAGAGACATGTTGTCATGACATTTAACGGAGAGAGAGGAGTTTAAGGAAGTCCGCGCGGTAATGAGCAATACGTGACTTGGAGACCGCGACTTGGTGGACTTGGACACGTGGGATAGGATGACCCCCGCCAGATGGACTTGTTACGGCGCGTGATGCAACACACCAAGACCCAGCCCTAAGGACCACGGCAAGTGTTGTACAAATTTTTACACTTTTATTTAGTGCGATAACTTATTAAGTAAGGATGGTAGGTAATAAAGTCATTCTATCCTACTAAAGCAGACGACGACGACCTAAAGAAAGTCGCAGGGACTGATTGGATGCGGAAGGCGCATGACCGTGTATTGTGGCGTAATTTGGGAGAGGTCTACGTCCAGCAGTGGACTGCTATCGGCTGATTTGATTGAATACGTGAATTTACAACGTAGCAATTATGTTGACAGGAGTTTGCCTCCGCATACTAAAGGCTGTTGAGAGATTGACGAATTTAGAGTGTGTATTCCTCACCCTCTTTTTTTATTGGTGTTGGAAAGCGATTACTTTAAGGATTGTTTCACACATGTTTTAATGTTGAAGGTTTTGTAGTTCAGAAATTAGAGACATCTTCGCTGAACCTATAATTCAAGGGTTCCTTTGAATGTAAGTCATTCTAAAATATGGTTCTACGATAAATTTCCGCCACGTAACGCTTGGTTTCATTAGTTATTTATTAATGGTCATTTTCTTTCTAAAGACGAGTGTCAAATTAAAAATTAAAGCTTCGTGATAATGCGATAGACGAAGTTGCACAGCCGACAGATCATAGTTCTCTTAATACTGTGGTATAGTATACATAATATCTATACTATAATATTATAAAGAGGAAAGATTTGTTTTTTTGTTTGTTTGTTTGTAACGAATAGGCTCCGGAACTACTGGACCGATTTGAAAGATTCTTTCACTGTTGGAAAGCTACACTCTTTGCGGTGAACATAGGCTATATTTTATTCCCGTATTTCCACGGGAACGGGAACTACGCGGGTGAAACCGCATGACGTCCTCTTGCACATAATATAAATCATAAAGATGTTTCAATTTAACGGTATTCTCAAAACCGGGGTGATATTTTACTTTCATCAGACATTATAATTATTTCTCTAGCCCACTAATAAACGACGTCGAAGCGCCGGGGACGATAAAAACGTCTGTAAATTAACATAATGGCTTTGACAATTTATGTTATTTTACAATACAATCAATCAGAAGCTTCGTAATTTATGTTTACTTGTATTCTGTCTGTGCTCATTAGAATACGGCACGGCTTTATATTATTAAACTGGCGGATAACACTCGGTTTCACCCGCTTTGTTACCGTTCCCGTACGAATACGGGGATAAAATATTATGGCCTATGTTACTCACTGATAATGTAGTGTTACGGATAGACATAGCAGAAGGAAGATAAATCAAACGAATCACAATATTTTAACAAAATTTATTTAATACTCCTCTACTGAAAATCACAAACAAAGTTTTACCGACGTTCTCACCATCACGGGCGTCGCATGTCACGAAAAATTTGTTTTTTACCAACGCACCTGTCTTATATTATTTGTTGGGAGCAATAGAATTAAAAAGAGAAAGAAAAAATTATTCCCGTTCGTCCCCCCAAAAAAATAAGGGAAATAAATATTTTTTTTCTTTTTCAGGAAAATAAAATACTAAACGAATTCCCGTTCGTCCCCGTTCGTTCGGGGACGAAGTCAAGGGGACGTACGGGAATTCACGCGTACTCCGTACTCTGACTGGCGGGCGTTTCATTCGGTGATTCGGATTCGGAAGGCCGACATAGATAAAGGTCCTTGTACACTATTTTGAGGTTTGACATTGACATTTGTCACTGTCAAACGTGGTACTTGAAAAAATTGGTAATAACTTAAGAAAATTATGTTTATGCCTGTTTATGCCAATAATTGTGTAACAGTAGCTTTCAGTGGTATGAGAATTTTCCAATCGGCCCAATAGTTTTCGAGTTTATTCGTTACATACAAGAGTACGATTATTCACACTGTAGATTAGTGGTACCCACGGATTTGTCTGTGATTCACTACGAGCTCCGGAACACCCATCTAGAAACAGTTCAGTAGTTTCAGTTTTAATCGATAAATAACTAATGGAATCAGGCTTTACCTACATGGCAAAAAACCATCTTAGAACGATAATACTCTATTACAAAGAAACAAATCTTTATAATAAGTATTATTATGTAGAATACTTAGCAATCGGACAGGTACGGTACCTGCCTGGCCTATATTTAAATACGATGTGCTATTCAAAAACTCAAAACCCGTTATAAAATATTTCACGAAATGGATTGTTTTATTGAATACGGATGTCGTAATGATGTGTTTCGACAAGACAATCAACACTTTGGATTGATTCATACATCCGGTACGTGATCATTGGGTGTATAATCAATTTATCACTTAAAATATTGCGGTTTTTAAATCATATTTGGCACTGTATTTACCAACTCAAGCTTTTTTGTAAACATCGAATTGACGCTAGCGCCGCCTGCCATGAGAACCACATTCACAGTAGTCACAGTCTATAAGACTGCCGACAGCAGTTCTTAAATTGGTGGCTCTATTCAGCGGCATTGCGCGAGTGTTCTGAAGAATTCTTCAATAGATTGCATCTTTGTCGAACTATAACAAGAAGCCGTGAGATCGTTCTCACCCGACTGGCCCTCTCTAACACAGTCATTGCAAAAGTTCAATCCGATTGACGTTGTCATTTTTGTTTTATTTCAAACTTGGAAGAAATGACCCACGTGACCTAGTGACGTAGTTTAATGCGACAGAGTCACAGACTACAGACAAAGTCTCGACATAAGCCCCTCTGTACTTTATTTTATAGAGAGCGGCTTCAAACTTGGAACAACCTGCTGCGCACGCGTTTCCCTCCTCTTACAAACCAGGGTTCTTTAAGTGTAGCGTGAAGAGGCACATCAACTTGAGGACCAGCTAGATGTCGTCATGACTTTCCATCAGGTGGGCGACGTCAATTTATCGAGTTTAAAAAAACTTTTAAACAGTCGAACTCTTATCTAAAGGCCCGTCAACTTGAGAACCATTGTCAGAAGTCGTACGGACTATGAGACCAGCCCCCAACCACTTGTTGTCGCTATGGCTTTACATCAGGCGAAAGGCGTCAATTTGGCGAGTTTCAAACAAAAAAAAAGTACTTTTTATAGAGTCGAAATCCCTACTAGTTATACTAGTAGACGAGAGAGAGTAATAGTATTCCTACTTCCCTACTAATATAAATGCGAAAGTAGCTCTGTCTGTCTGTCTGTTACGCTTTCACGTCTAAACGGCTGGAGCGATTGAGATGAAATTTGGTATAGGGATAGTTCGAGGCCCTGGGAAGGATATATGCTACTTTTTAACCGACTGCGCAAAAGGAGGGTTATGATTTTACGTGATAACAACTTCTACGCGGTTGACAGCTAGTCTTAAATAAAACTCAAATGAACCAGGATTTAACTTACGTTCACAAATTATACAGAATCATAAAATCTCTTCTATTGAATCAAATAAGATCAGATTCCATATTATACCGCCCATTGTATTGCTATTTTGTATCAAATTTCTGTACTATAATACTATCTTGGCGTACAATAAAGTATACAAATAAATAAATAAATAAATAAACTGGTGTCATCAGTCTTGGCGAAGCAGCGGAAGTCCTGGCATAATTGAGTATTGGCATCTTGCACTTAGACCGGTTGCAGGGCGTTGGCTTGCGATTGTTTTGTCATCGTTCGTGTAATTGCACCAGCAATGAAACAACGCAATGTGACTTGGCCGGTTGTTGGACTTATAACTGCATGCCGGTTTAATTGTTCTGGTTAAGGCGCGCGATGCTCTGTGTTCTGGTTAGTACTTACTTGTTTATTGTTAGAGCTTTCCTAGCATCATCTGTGATGAAATAAGTACCCTAACAATATAATACATTATGTCGACTTCTTAAATTTTAAATATGGAACTCACCGCGTAAATGTTGCAGAGATTCCGCTCTAAGAAATTTTCGCTAAGTTCACACTGGCTGTTTGGAAAGTGGCATGGCCGCAGCATTTCTTTTTTTATTTTTATTTTTTACACAAATCGCTTCACTATCACAGCTGACCTGTCAGTAGTTCTATTTTTAAAGTTCATTCCGGCCCTTGGGTGGGAAGTAATTTGTATGAGTTTTTCCCTCCCTAGGGAGGGAAACAGCATTTTCCACCCAATAGTCAGATCAAGAAAACACTATTTTCCGAGTATGAGAAATGAAATAGTAGATTGTTCACCGAGGGTGGAAAGAATCAATTCCCGAGGTATTTAGACGCCCGAGCGCAGCGAGGGCGGCTATAGTCCGAGTCGGAATTGATTCTTTTACCCGAGTTAAACACTTTACTTTTCATTTTAAATACGAGGAAAATAAAACTAATAATAAGATTAGAACCTTACCATAAAAGATTATTGCCAATTGTTTTGAATTCTGTTACAGATAAATAACAACTACATTATGTCGACTTTTTAAATTTTAAATATGGAACTCACCGCGTAATTGTAGCAGAGAACCGGCCCCATACACGTACAATATTATTGACTCAATAATATTGCCACAATATTTATTTCCATCCGAATATAGTCTGTTCAAACCTCAATATTACCCATACACGGTCAATTTATTGCTATATTGACCAATATTATTGTACGTGTATGGGGCCGGAAGAAATTTTCGCTAAGTTCACACTGGCTGTTTGGAAAGTCGCAGCATTTTTTTAATTTTTTTTTATACAAATCTCTTCACTATCACAGCTGACCTGTCAGCAGTTCTATTTTTAAAGTTTATTCCGGCCCTTGGGTGGGAAGTAATTTGTATGAGTTTTTCCTCCCTAGGGAGGGAAACAGCATTTTCCACCCAATAGTCAGATCAAGAAAACACTATTTTCCGAGTATGAGAAATGAAAAATAATTACATACCCTTTTTTCACGTTGAAATCCCTCATGGAGGCTATGACTCTTAACTAAGCCGGGTATCCCCGGAAGGATGTTCCAGGATATGTTAATTCAGCAGTTTTAGAGTTTATCAATTACAAACAAAAACCAATTGGATTTGGTTGGGATGGTTCACCAAATTGAAACAGATCACAGGTATAGCCCGTATACCTGCTTACTTACAAACTTTCGCAATATATACTTATTGTAATACACATTATATTATTCATTAGTAACTCATGAATAAGTAGACAGATAATAATATATACCTACTGCAGGCACCGAAACCGAAACCAATCACAATAATAAAAAAAAATGCGAATTCTTATAACAGCCGGCGAATGGTCGACGGGATGCGCCTGCTCTTCCCAAGTGGGCAGATGAATGCGCATTTCCTATCAGTACCTACCTAATGAACCTTTCATACATTATACCAACCTCCCACTCAACCATCAACCGCAAAGATCACACCGACACCCACTGACTTCAAGATGCAATCTTCGATGTTTAAAAGCTATTGTTTTCACTTATTAATAAACTGTAACCCACACAAGTAAAAATTAGAAGATATCTGCAGGTCAGTGAACTTACTTTACCGCTTTAAAGGAACAAGCAAAAAAAAGAAACTTGGTTCTTTCTGTCTTCTTTCGTCGTTTAAATAGAGTACCTCCCTATACTTACGAGTATACCTACTATGTAGTACCTACACAATACACAAAAAAAAGATATGATTTTCGCTTAACAAAAATATTCAGTATATTTTTACTTTATTCTGTACAAGTACCTAAGTACATATCGACGACTTTATCCACTTGTTAAGAATGAAGTAAAAAAATTTAGATTTTTTTCTTGTACGGTTCACCAACAAAGAAAAAAAAACAACAAAACTTATGACTATTTACAAAAATGTACTGAATATTCTTGTTAATAGTCACATCTTTTTGTTGTTCTTTTCCTTGTCTGGTGAACCATACAAGAAAAACTTATGCAATTCGAACACCATGAAGGCATTATTCAAATTTTATTAGCACTTCTAGCGAAACCATAGATGCAACGTTCTCTCATCTATCACAAAAATATATACAGCCATAAAAATTGGTTTTATTTACTTAACATAAGAAAAATACGCGTAAAATTTTCTAAACGGAAGCACAATAAGCACAATCAATAAAATAAAGCTACAAAATATATAGCCAAATGTTAAGCTGAATATTAACTTGCTCTTCTCAATCGTTGGCACATAAATAAGATCTTGTAGGTGATATATTAAATTACTTATGTTCGGCACGTGGTCGTGGGCTGGTACTCTTCTACGGTGAATATATATATTTTAGTAGTAAAATATGTTAACGGTCCATTAAATACCTACTTAAATTTATGTAAACAAACCTAACGCGTAGGTGGTGACAAAACACCTACAGAATTTACGGAATCACAACAAGATATAAAATACAAAGCCTTTACGCTGCTTTTCCGCATGAGATGTGCTGCTATGCAGTCATGATGCAGTGATGTGAATGAAAATATATTGAAAAAGTAAAAGAGACAAATAAATAACTGTTTGGGCACAGAATTACCAATGGTACTACCACAGCCGACATTATCATTCTCTTTATACTGTGGTACTACGTACCAGATGTACCTACTTGTATAGAAACTACGGTACGGTATATTGAAACACACTCTTGTACTTATATTCCACAATTTAATTTAGTTTATGTATTACCAAAGATAATATAATAGTATTACATAGCGACGCTCGAACCCAGCGCGCACAAGCAGAGGGACCAGGGTGAGTGCTCCTAGATCACCATTTTCTATACTAATATTATAAAGAGGAAAGATTTGAGTATTACAACGTTACATATATATATATATATATATACTGTGACAACACCGACAATCAAGAGTATAAATGATAATAGGTATACTATAGGTACACTCTTTCTCGCCTTCTCAAAGGAGTAGACAGAGGCATAAGTACATTTTTTTTAACGTGAAGGAAAATCCATCATGGATGCTAGGCCGGAGTCCTACCGACTAAGAAACCTCACGTAACGCCGATCAGCCTATGGTTGGGTGCCCCGGGTAAGCCCTCGGAAGGATGTCCCAGAACTCCCAACAGACCTACGGCTACCATTGCGTCCTCGCCTAGGGGGTGGTTCGGGTGCTATCCCGCGTCTTTGGGGGGTTTTGGGTGTGATCCCGCTTCTAAGGGGGGGGCGTGCGTGACTCTCTCACGTCACGCTGCCGTCATGGGCCTGCTTCTGTAAGGACGGTGAACAGCCTTCTCACCGTCCTCAGGCCCTCGGTCACGGAGGCCGATAGACTTCGGCGAAGACACGTCGGCAGCGCCCAGGCCGCCGACAGCGGAAATCGGGCGGGAGAGTTCTCTCCCGCCCCGCCGCCTCTTTCACGAGCATAACCTGTTCGCAGAAAGAGGCGGCGCAATCTCACTTACTTCCGCTGGAGATCATGGCTCGCACCATGGTCTCGAGCGAGAGAGTGTTCACGTCCAGACCCACTACGAGGACCTGGCGTGGAGCACTGTGTCATCGCTGCGGTCCTCGCAGTGCTGACACTCCGTCGTAGTTTCTCGGTGTCTTTGCCACAGATACTTACCGAAGCTACCGTGCCCGGTAAGTATCTATGACAACTAGGGAATGCAATACCGGGATACCGGGATCCCGAAATACCGGGATCCCGCATCATTTTTGCGGGACCAGTCCCGCACGTAAATCGTGCGGGATCCCGCGGGATTAGCGGGACTGTGCAAAGGTAAACGCCATGTGTTGTTCTGTAAGCAGAAACGCGCAAATTGATTCAGTATGATTAAGTTTTTTGTAATTGTGACGTAAGATATAACCTAATAACGTACTTATTTGTTTTTAGTGAGGCTGTTAACAGAACTACTCAACAGAACAGGTGGGAGTAGACGATTTAATCAGGGAGATTTGACTTTTCATGTACTTACTATAAACAGTTAGAAAAGTATTCAATTATCTCGTACATTGCTTGCTGGCTATCTGACATGTAAAGTTAGACGTCGTTTGGTAGACAAGAATTTTGACATGCTACTTATGTTTTTGCGCAGTTTTAAAGTAATGACAAAACTACCCATTTTGTCTGCTTCTAATAATTTGCAGTCGGTTAATACCGACTGCAAATTATTAGAAGCAGCAGAATAAACGGATATACATATAAGTAATATAATATTACTTATATGTATATCCGTTTAATAATCTCAATACATAAGTAATATTCAATAATTTATTTTTCCTTGTGGCCCCGCGTACTCAGTGTTCTGTAAAAGATCACTGCAGTAAGTTACATTTACTATGGCCGGTCCTTAGATGGGTGACCACTTTGTGACATTTATTTGAGCGTTGCCGTGCTTCGGAAGGCACGTTAAGCCGTTGGTCCCGTTTCCCAGTAAAATGGGTTGAAGGCCCGGCTTGAAAAATTTCAACAGCAAGCAATCGCAACCTGCACCTTTTCATTTCAAGACTGCAATACCGCAGCTCACCACATATTACGTGGTAAGGGACGAAACCAATCTTGAAAGGTGAAATGTGGGTATAAAAAATGCCTCTGCCTACCCCTTCGGCGATTAAGGCGTGACTATTTTTCAGTTCTAGATGCATGTATGATGCAGAATTCTATACTTTTCTCAATGACTTTCAGAAATATGCGGGATCCCGCAAATACCGGGATCCCGCGGGACTGAGATCTCTCAGTCCCGCAAATACCGGGATTTCAATTGCGTTGCGGGATTGCATTCCCTAATGACAACCGGTAGGAGAGAGCACCGTGTCTCCAAGGGTACACAGGAAAACAAGGGGTCTCTTCTCCCGCCACTCGTCCATGACCGGTCTGACGGCCGTGATTGTGGCGAATCCCCCCTTTGGTTGCTCAAGTGTCACCTTCCATGTCTCCACGGTTTCCTGGTGGAGCAGGGACCGCTGGGTCTGAGGATTCATGGCATGCCCACAGAATTAAAACGCAGTCTATAGGCTTTTTTTTTGTTGAACGTGAGTGAAAATCCTCATAGATGTTATGCCGGACTCCTACCGACTAATAACCTCACACTAACTCCCAACAGCCTATGGTTGTGAGCCCCGGGTAAGCCCTCGGTAAGATGTCCCGGGACCGTAGGTTTGTTCGGAGTACTGGGACATCTTTCCGAGGGCTTACCCAGGGCTCTCAACCGTAGCCTGTTGGGCGTTATGTGAGGTTTTTTAGTCGGTAGGAGTCCGGCAACGCACCTATGAAGGATTTTCCCTTAAGTTAAAAAAATTAAATAAAAATAGGCATGAATCCTCAAATCCTCATTTTGCCCAACTTTTTATTGCCGAACAAAGCACAAAATCGCGGAACAATATTAGCAAGAATATTTTTGAAATCCGGATATCGGACAATGTGGCTGGACCCAGAACAAAAAAGGAAGAGCACAGGAGTCATTTGCGATGTGATTCACTTGTCGGTCTCATCGAATAACCTACAGTTGCACACATCCAAAATTACAATGCAAACGGACATATTTTTTAATCGATTTTGCGTTTCGACAACAGGCAGCATCTTTGGCGGCACGATAGAACTGGTTTTCAGCGAAAAAATGGACACCAAGTCGTTATTCTCATATATTCAACCCACGCCGAATGCCTCTGAGCAAGTGTCTGTAGATTGGGATCTGATTCAATTCTGTTATACTTCATTTTTGTTTTTAAAATAAACTATAAAGAATCGTATGCCGCAAATTGGAATATTCGGAATGCATTGACAGATGCTTCACAATGGCGCCTACCTGGCATTTAGATAGAAATTATCTTTGCTTGATTCAATAAATAACAGTGGGTAATACGTGCGTTCGTGTGTTCGCACTATTTGGTAACACAATAACTCCCAAACCACGTGAAGCAACATAACGATGAACATAGAAAACACAACTGAGTAAAATTCTTAGTCACGTGTTAATTGCTAAACGTCAATACATCCCAAGGGTCGGTAAGAGGCGGTCGTAAGAGGCGACTTAGGGAACATAATCGCAAAAAGATCCATTGCATAGGTAAAAACTCGATATGAAACCCGGTTGTCGGTAAAATGTCAATCGTTAAGCTAAGTTGAAGGCCTTATGTGTGGCTTGAAAAATTTCAATTGCGGGTCGCGGCGACCTGCGTTTGTCCATTTCAACACGGCAATAGGCTTACCACCTATTACGTGGGACATGAAACTATAAGGTTAAATGCGGGCGTATACCACCTATGCCTCTGCCTTCGGGGAAAAAGGCGTGACTATTATGTCATGTATGTATTGACAAAGTGTCAATAGTAGAGTTACTACTGTAAGCAAATGCCCTGTAAAATGGGCAGACTATTTCAGTCCCTACATAACAGCACAGACTGACTATTGAATTTACAATAACCTTATCCATTTCAATTCCCAGCCCGATCGTAAAAACGTAATGGACCTGGCATTGCGGATTTGTATTGGCATTTTGTGATCGAAACTCGTAATATAATGCTGTATATTTTATGAAACTGTCCATGATAAAGTTACATTTACATACATTAGAAGAATTTATCGTGAAAAATACCTATGAGTTCGTTTGGGAATTGATATTGGTTTTTTAAAATATTTTCACGCCAAACTGACGCTGCCCGTTTGATGGAAAGCCATGACGATTAGGTACCTAACACTGGTGGAGATTTGTCGGTGGGGATTTCTGGAATAATCCGCTATTTGGCTACTCTCACTGTCTACAAAACTATAGGCAGTGGTCCTCAAGTTGGCGGCCCTATGATGTGCCCTTTCAAGCTTCGTTGAAAGCGAAGTCTCAATAATAGCAAAGATTTTAATAAGTATTACATACAGATCGGCAACTCCCTGTCGCGGATCGGCACCTCCCTGTCGCGCCACAGCTGTCAGTAGAGTTGGCGTGTGCGTTGACGGACAATTTGCTTACATTTTATTGATCACACGCACACATTCAAGCTGGAGTTTCCGCCCTGTGGCAATAAATATAAATAAATAAATATTCATGGACATTTCACACAACGCTATCAAATCCCAAAGTAAGCTAGGAATAACCTGCTTGTGTTATGGGTATCAGACCACGGATATTAATACTTATATACTTTTTAAATACATACATATAATACATAGAAACACCCAGACTCTTGAGACAAACATTTATGGGTCACACAAATATTTGTCTCCGGTGGGAATCGAACCCACGACCTCCAGTGCGGCAGGCGGTATCACTACCGACTGCGCCACAGAAGCAGTCAAATAGCACAAATTAGAGATAGTAAGCTGGACCTACATACTAAATTCGCTGAGGATACGCACACGAAGACAACTTAGGCCAAGATTCATAGATCGCACTACGACTTTACTTTATAGCAAAGTCGCACTTTGACCACAAATACTGTTTCATAGTCGTGCCTAACGCCAGTCTTAACTTTGCGAAACCCTACTTTGCTTAGTAAAGTACGAGTGCACGATATCGGTGACTTACGTACCAAAGTAAACTTTGAATGATAATGCTGACACTTTAAACAGTGCGGTCGAACACTCAAAACTTACGACTATCACGGTCAATTGAATTTGGTCGGGTTAAGCGCTCTTCTATTGTCTGTTTACAACAACGTTTTTTTGGCGCCATTGTTGTCGATAGGGTTGAGTACCTGCTATAGAGCAACACGGCCAATGACTTTAATTGGGAGGGGAGGCGTCTTATGGAGACTTTCCTCTCAGTCAACATAAATGTGTTGACAATTTTAATTATCTATATTGTAGATAGGTAGATACTTCATATGGTATAAAAATAACAAATAAAATAATATGTGAGTGTCTGAAATTATGAGCGTATTTTTAAAATTGTTTTGTGTAAGCAGCATATAGAGCTAATGTATATGAATACAATTTCCCCCTTATCATAATAACAGAGAGATAATGTATAAAGCAAACATGTTATGTTTACTCCTCCGATACTGGTCGCGTTGCTCTATGGTAACTACTATCCATTGTGTTTTATCATTATTTAGGTAAAATAATAAGAAATGTTTGTTTTTAGAAGTTTTTAATGCTTTCTTTGATTCTATGAACAAAATTTTATATAGGTAATTCAATATTATATAGGTATACAGAAAGGAATAGGTTCAGTATATTTTATATTGGCTTAAATAAGTTAAATATGCATTTTCGACCATTTTTAATTGCTGATATAATTATTAAATAATAGTTTTACGAAAATTATATCTAAATACCACTGTTCAAGTAATATAAACTTTGCGTTTAACCTATAACGTTGGTAGTCTACTTTGGTTTTACTTCGCTGCGTCACGGAGCAGCACTTAGCTTAGCAAAGTCAACGAATCGACTATGAAATAGAAATCCGCCAAAGTAAACTACGGGCTGTGAAAGTACGCTTTGCGAAGACTACTTTGACGCAAAGTAAAGTTCTGTCTATGAATCTCGGCCTTATTCAGAGACACGAGGTCAGGCGGTTTGAGCCGAATTTTCGATACTGATTTGTGCGCGAGTGTGGGTGGCAGAAAGTAGTTGTGAAAAAAAAAGTACATACATAAGATTTCCATCTGTACTATCTCTAATTTGTGGTAATAGCCTCAAAAATAAACAAATTCTTTTCGTGTGGCAATACCTCATGGATGCTATGTCGGACTCTTACCGACTAAAACTACACGATGCCTTACCACTGGATACTACCACCCATACCTACTGAAGCACATTCATAACACCATACCCTAAAATCTAAATAAAATAACACAGTACAGTAAGTACAAACGTGGCTCCGCGGACTCAGTGTTCTGTAAACGATCACTGCAGTAAGCAACTTTCACAATGGCCGGTCCTTGAATGGGAGACCATCCATGTGACTACTTTGTGACGTTTATTTGAGCGTTTCCGTGCTTCGGAAGGCACGTTAAGCTGTTGGTCCCAGTTGCCATTAAAATGGCAGTCGTGAAGCCAAGTTGAAGGCATTTAAGGCGGCTTGAAAAATTTCTACAGCAGACAGTCACAACCTGCGCCTGTCTATCTCAACACGGCAATACGGCTCACCACCTATTACGTGGGACTAATTCTAAAAAGGTGAAATGTGGGTATATGCAGTAGTGGTCATTAGGGACATGATAGTTCTATGTCGATCAAAGTTGAAAGTTTACAGACGACCTAGTTAAATACATTTTACTGTTTATTAGTATTATATTTACGGTGTCTTAAAGATTAAGAAACGTGTCCGAAAGGTATCAGAAAACTAGTCCAATATGGAGGAGGCAACATAGAAATACGGGGTTGTTTCTCTGAACAATAGCTGGGTCCTGTAACAATAATATTGGCTCTCTTTATCAACTCCAATACAGAGAAATGTTACGTAAAACGATGCCGGCTTTTTTTTTTGTTTAACGTGAGGGAAAATCCTCATAGGATGTTATGCCGGACTCTTACCGACTAAAAACCTCACGCCACGCCTAACAGCCTATGGTTGAGAGCCCCGGGTAAGCCCTCAGGAAGGATGTCCCGTGACAGGAAGGATGTCCCGTGACAAACGATGCCGGCTTACGCTGAAGAAACCGTTCTTGTTACATGAACAATTTAAAACGACTACGATCCAAAACATACTGCACTGTCAGTCAGATCATTTTTCGGCGAGGAAGTTGTACCTATCAATTTCGAATTCACACACAGTTCATAAGTGATTATAATTTATTATGAACTTTATTGAATACCTAGCAATAACTAACTAACTAACTATCTTCACTCCAAATCCCTTGCGGGGTAGGCAGAAAGAACCGAGCGCCACACGGCACGGTCCATACACACCTCACTTGCTTCTTCAACTTTCATTTTTCTTTTCATGCATGCACGTCGGTTCCTACGGCTCTTGACACCACCTTCAACTAACACACGATTAATTTGGTCGTGGTAGGTGTGTCGTGGCCTTCCCCGACTCCTACGTCCATCCACTTTCGCGTTGTATATCTGTTTTGTCATTCTTTCATCACCCATTCGTTCCACATGCCCGAACCATCGTAGCATGTCCTTCCTTACTTTAACACGGACACTCTCTTTCAGACCAACTCTCTTTCTTACATCTTCATTCCGAACGCGATCTGCGAGCGTTACTCCGCAGATTTTGCGTAGCGCGCGCATCTCGACCGCGTTTATTCTACTTTCATGAGTTTCCTGCCATACCCAACTCTCGCTTCCATACGTTAGCGTAGGTATCAGCACCGCATTGTGTACTGCGAGCTGGGCCTATTGACTTAAGGCCTTGGTACCTAAAAGTTTGTCTAACGCTTCATTCACACTATTGCCCGCAGTTACCCTCTTTTCTTCATCAGCGGTGTACCGTCCATCCCTGCTTATGTACATCCAAGATATACAAACTCATCCACCTGTTCCAGCACTACATCATTTGTCCTGGGACATCCTTCCGAGGGCTTACCCGGGGCTCACAACCATAGGCTGTTGGACGTTACTGAGGTTTTTTAGTCGGTAGGAGTCCAGCATAACATCAATGAGGATTTTCCCTCACGTAAAAAAAAACAAAAGCACTACATCATTTACAGTTATCCTGGCATTCGTTCTGTCCTCTGCTCTTTCGAATACCATCACTTTCGTTTTAGACGCGTTCAAATGTAAACCTCTCTTTAGACAATCATCTTCATCGTTGTGACTAGTGACTGTAGTTCTGATGGCGATTCGGCTATGAGCACGGCATCATCTGCAAACAGCAAACAGTTCACAAGTAAGTCACCCATTCGCAGTCCAACATTCATCGATCTTACTCTCTTAAGACAATCGTCCTGATACAGGACAAACAGCAGAGCTGACAGCACGCAACCCTGTCTGACGCCAATGTTGACGTCAAACCAGGGAGACAGGCTGCCGCCCACCCGCACACATGCCGTACATCCCACATATGTAGACTGCACAGCACGAAGCAGCGCACCATCGATCCCGTATCCTGGCAATATATCCCAGAGATCCTTCCGTACAACTCTGTCAAATGCTTTCTCCATGTCCACAAAACCGCAGAAAACCTTCCGGCCTACAGCCAGTACATGATCATTGTCAAATTGGCAGCGGTCGTTTGATCAGGTTGATGGATAGAGTATGACTGCAGCGTTCCCATGGCCTTACACTGGTAATTTTCTCGGGCCAGTATATGTATACCGAGTTACCGAGGATCCGTCCAAGGCAGCGGTTCACGAAAATTTGTACCTAGTGTGAGATGTCTTTTGTGAACTTCCACATCTTCCGTATAGCAGCACGTTATTGACGTTGGCTCACTTTTGAGTTTCACTCTCCGAGTTGATTTTCGCGACAGCCATACTGGGCACCGCTGTGTAGAGGTTGCTCTAACCTTGGCGACTCTCGAAGTACAGATACCATAATTATGTAGGTATGTGTGTAGTAAGTACAATCAATGAAATCAGCCTATGGCAGTCCACTCATGGACGTAGGCCTCTCCCAACGCCACAATACACGGTTCTGTGCCTTTCGCATCCAGTAAGTTAACACATTTTTATCTATCGCATCGATTTTGCTTTATCAGGGTAATATTATTTATTGTATCGTCATACGTACTTGAATGAACAAGTCGTCAACATGTCCTACGGTGAAATTCTTGATTACAACTTTAATAATACAAAGATTAATTTCATTGCTATCTTTTGATTATTCGTTAAGTAGACTCTATCTACGCTGAATGAACCCTAAAAAGGTGAAATGAATAATTATTAGGTACCATTCATGACTTAGAGACTGCCATTTTACTGGCAACCGCGACCAATCCGAAGCAAACAAATGTCATAACGTGGTCTTGTGGAGATGTGGTGGTCACCCATCCAAGACCGGCCATAGTAAATTAGATAATGCAGTGAACGTTTACAGTCCGCAGGGTCACAAGCGCTTCGTATAAATAATACCTACGTAGGTACTCGTATATCTAATTCATTAAAAATAAAAGATTTTGTCGCGTCGGCGTCATAACGTTTGTTTTGTAATGCATCGAGAAATAAAGTGAGTAGGTAATTTAGGGTTAAACATTATCTATGAATCGTATGTAGATTAGTTTACCTACATAACATAACATAACACTTATATAGCCGATATGAAAGTTTGATATTCAAACAGTGTAGTGAACGTTTACAGTAAAGACACACGTCACAATTTACTAACACAAATCAATATGGATATATCTACGATGAAAATTCTAAACTCTCTACTACCTCAAATTGCAAAAGAAAATGATTTGATCAAGCATAAAGCACGCATTGGATTGGTTCCTAGAGGTAAAGAGCATTCAACTACTCTCTATGACATACAAATCAGTGACGATGATGGTTATGGTCTCCATTTGTTTGCAAAAGTTGCATCCACAGAGGATCAGAAGCGGTCACCAAGTCCAAAGATTTACTTAAACGAAATATTTGCCTATACGAAACTCAGGAAGGTTTACCGAAACTTAGAAAACGAGCGAGATGTGCTCAAGAGAAATCGATTATCTATACCACAATTCTATGGTTATAATCCTGCAGCATATGAAGAAACAATAGTGCTAGAAAATCTTCTTTCAAGTGATTATCTACCTTTTAATATATTTGAATCTATTGATTGGGAGTACGCGAAAGCTGCACTGACCCAACTTACACAAATGCATGCACTAGCGTTTGCATATGGTGAAAAATATCCGGAAGAGTTTGCTCAAGTTCTTGAAAATCATTCGTATGATTGGAGCGATATTGGTTCGATGGGATTATACTTCAAAAGGCAGGTAGATAAAGCAATTGAAGTAACTCACGCGGAAAATAAAGAAAAATTGAAGAAATACTACGAAAACTTTGAAATGGACTCCTTTATTGATTATTATTCACGCTGCCGTAGGAAAGTACTAGGTCACGGTGAGTTTAGACCCATGAACCTGATGCAAAAAAGACGTGACGACGGCACAGTAAAAATCAAGATTGTGGACTTGCAAACTTTAAATAGTACTTCTCCTGTAATAGATTTGTTATATTTCCTCTTCATGGGGGCTGATGAAGAATTCAGAGCGCAGCACTATGACAATGCAATAGAACATTACTTGAAGGAGTTACATGCATCCATGAAGGGGCTTGGTCTTAGTCCTGAGAAAGTGTACTCTAAGGATGACTTTGATTATGAGTTAAAAGAGAAACTGCCATATGGTCTAGCAATTGCGGTATTAGGGCTACAAGACGTAATAATGGCGGACGACGATGTACCACGTGTTAGTATAGGAGTGAACAGAGACCCAAATTCCTTAAAGTCAACCAGTGAACTGTACGCTGAAAAGATGAACGGAGTGGTCAATGACTTTGTGAAATGGGGAATTCTTAAATAAAAATTCGATGCTAGATCTGTAATTGAATCTAAATAAAAAAAAAATATATGTGAGGTAAATCCTATCATACTAATCTATACTTATAATAAAACTGTAGAGGGTCGAGAGTCTGTACATGGAAGATATTTTGAAAATTTTAATTGTAGGGCGTTCTCTAATCGAAACTGAAGCCGAAAATGTAATTTAAATTTTTCATGTCTGTCTGTCTGTCTGTATCCCGAATAAGTATCACGCCGAAACTACTGAACCAATTTGAATGATACTCGGTACGTTCCGAGCTTATAGTCAGAGGAAGGTTCTAGGATACTTTTGATTCCGATATTTTGCGCGGTTCCTGCGGAAGAGGGGATGAAAAACAAAATGATTTTTTAATTGTAATTTCTCAACGCGTGGTCCGATTTCAAATATTTTTTAGTGGTGGAAAGGGAGTACTTTTAGGATTGTTTCACACAAGGTTCATTGTTAAGGATTTTGTAGTTCAGGAATTAGAGACATCTCAACTTTCGCAAAACCTAGAATTCAAGGATTCCTTTGAATGTAAAGGTAAATCTAAACTGCCGTGTTGACTTTATCATAAAAGAACTTAATGATTAAGCCTATTGTAAAATAATTAAGTCCGCGCCGAAGGCGTGGACTGAATTCTTTTAGAATGGCCTTAATCTTTAGGCTCTTTTATGATTAAGCAAACGGTTGGACGAACTTTATTTACCGGGAATATGTTCCCACGGGAAACTGGAACGTTAAATAAACTCCGGTGAGGCCACGAGTGTCATCTAGTTATTTAATAAAAGGCAAGTTAAGTTAAGAATAAATAAATTGAGTTATAGCAGACTGTCCCAACAAATATTTCGTACAAATTATAACCGCGCATACTATTGCCTCATCTTACTAGATACATTAAATAACTTACTTTAAATAGATAAATAGGTATTAAGTTCTAGGTTTGACATTTTTAAGGATTGCACTTTAATTACCAATGTCTCGTAACTGGTGCAAAGGTTGGCCTTCGTCATCCAGAGGGGCAATGCCGCCAGTGTAATGGGAACCTTTGCACCTGAGACGGTGACGGCCTGACGGGCGAATTATATGATATACTTAGATTATAGAGTACTCTATAATCTAAGATGATATAATTAGTTTTAGTTTTAATTGTATATGACTTGTATAATGATGTGAAATTTAATAAATGATTTTTGTAACAAAAGTATATTTTTTAGACTTGCAAATTCTTTTGCAGGTTTTTAGGCCCAAACATAGTTCTAGATCAACGCAAAAATTCTTTTCCTTTCTGAACTCTATTTACGTGTGAATGTTATGCCAAACTCTACAATCCCTTTTTGATCAGTCATCCTGAACCCTCAGACGATGATGATGAGATCAATAGTTCAGGCAATAGAGGCACATTTTTTCTGTATTTCCCTATGACTCCTGTATAATTTCCTGGCAGTCCTTAATGTAAGGTTTGCCTTGAAATCGATTCTAGCAGAAGCAGGTTCAAGACAGGTGCTCCGCGCTCATTTACAGGAGCTGCCTCGTGGAAATCCTCTCGTAAAATCCTGGCTAAAACTACACAGTGCTCTACAAACTGCGTACGGCTGGAAGTCCGTGTAAGTACTCAAAAGGATAATAATCTATACTTATAATAAATCTGTAGAAGTGAAAATTCTGTACATTCAAAATATCAAAAAAATAAATAGAAGGGGGTGTTACTAGACCGACACCGAACCCAAAACTGTGATCAAAAAAATTTTTGTCTGTCTGTCTGTCTGTCTGTCTGTCCGTCTGTTTGTTCAGGCATCACGCAAAAACCACCGGTTCGATTACGATGAAACTTGGTATAATTATTCTTTACTAGCCTGGGCACCACACTGGGTACTTTTTATTCCGGAAAATTATATAGAATTCAAACTATATAGACCCAAAGTTATTATCAATTAATGCTTAAACGGTTAACGGTACGATGATGAAACTAAGCATGAGCGTTGTTTGTTACAGTTTGAAAAAAGTAATTTTAACATTTTTGCAAATTCCACCTCCAAAGGTATAAAAAAGGAGGGTAAAGTTTGTATGGGACAACGTGATTCCTTGGTCCGATCTACTTAAAATTTGGCATATAGCATTATTAACCTAATTGATGGAAGACGTGTTTCGTATTTTATTGAAATTTGTACTATAACGAGCTAAAAAGGGAATGTAAATTATTTTGGGGCTGATTTTATTCGGAGTTGATATCAATACTCCTTAAATACCCTTATTTTATACTTAAATTACTTTTTATTTTGACACATAATTTGTGAAACTTCAATACAATTGACGTTTTCATTTATGTTTTAATTCAAACTTCAAACAGATGATTTTACTATAATATAGTCATAAAGTTAAATAAAAAAGCCCTATTTTGGTATAATATTAACCAAATATGCTTTATGGAAGCATTATTGCTAATTTATTCAAATTTTATGTGACAAAAATACATTTGTGAAAAGAATAAGAAAATTATAAGATGGCTAGCCAGAAAAAATGAAAGACCACGCTTTAGGTAGTATCCACTGGTCAATAAAATAACACCGCATGTTACCATCTGGCTGAAATTTGGAAACAGACTCACTGAGTCTTCGTAAAATACGGGAATGGCCTCTACGTAGACTACATTCAACAGGACTGAAAAGAGCCATTACAATGAACATGAACGCTCAGCTGATGAAATTTACATTCTTATTGCGTTACCAGGTCTTGGATGGACGATCTGTATTAGGAGGACAAAGCCTACAGTAGTTCGGTTTGTCCAAACGTCGTAGGCTGGGACTAACTGAAGAAGGAACTAAGTTACGATGTCAATTGCTTAGAATAGAAGTTGTGTCAAGTAGTAGTTTAGCCGTTGAATTAAGATGTATTTAATAAATTTACTTAGCTCATATTATTATTATTATTTTTTATACCACAAAGGTGGCAGACAAGCATAGGGCCCACCAGAAGGACCGGTGGTCACCGCAGCCTATGAACGTTTGCAACACCAGAGGCGCCACACTCGCGCTGCCGACCCTAAAATATTATTATCTTTATAAATAAAAATCAATGCCACTTTTCGTTGTAATTTTATAACTCAAGAACGGGCTAACCTATCCAAACCAAATTTTTAGGCTTTGTTCGGACTATTTAGTAGATGGTTTATGTTGAAGTTTGCACAAAATCGATCGAGTGGTTCGTCATTTATCACGCAAACGAAGTTGCGCGGGTCAGCTAGTAATAAGAATAAATATGCTTTATTGTACACCATGAAAAACATTATTCTAAGAAGAAGATCTTAAAGATTATATGTACAATGGGCGGCCTTATCGCTAAGAGCGATCTCTTCCAGGCAACCTGAACAAAAGGATGTCCCAGGGTTCCCGGTAGACATGACATAAGTAAGGCGTAAGTGAGCCATGCTGTTTTAGTCGATACCATTTTTTTTTTTTTTTTTCTTGCTCGTAAAAAATGTCCTCTGGCACTACCCAGACGCGGGGACGTCCAGGCGAGTGTGGGGCTCGCACCCACTAAAAACTTCCTGCGGTGTGCCAAACTCTGCGCCTTGGTGGGAGGGCCGGGTACGGCAAGCCATTACTTCTCATCCCTCCCGGCGCGTGCCCGCTGTGGGTCGCAGGCACCCTACTTGCTGAGTAATAGTACTCTCTCTTTTTGGGCGACATCAGGCACACTGGACGTCGCTCCTTCGCAGATGGCTATAATAACGCGGGTGAAGGGTCCCCGTCCCATACACCCGCAGCCAATATCAGGGTGACATGAGGTGGAGATACGCACGCCTTCGCCGACCGGCGCGACGGCAGCGGATAGGATCAGCAAGGGAATCCCCCTCCCTTACCCTCTCCGCCGCCTCCTTCTGCGAGATTACGTCCTCGCTGAAGGTCGCAACCGCACAAAATTTACTCTCGCAGGCAACCATGGCCTGTATGACAGCCGCCAGCGAGAGGTCCTCGCCAATGACTGCAACGAGAGCCCGGCGCTGAGAATTCCACGCCGGACATTCCGCAAGCGTGTGCTGCGCTGAGTCCTCGCTGCAGTCGCAGTGATGACAGGATGGGGTCCTTTCCCTCCTAGCAACCGTGAACAAATACTTTCCGAAACAACCATGCCCGGAAAGCATCTGTGTCAGTCGGAAAGTAAGGACCCCATGCTGCCTCTCCGCCCATTCAACAACGACCGGCTGGAGCGCCTCCACGGCGGCAAAGCCAGCACGCGGAGCCTCCAGCCTGGATGACCAATTTTGTAATATTTCCAAATGGGCGGCCTCACGCCACCTTCGGACCATTGAGTGAGGCGGCCGACTGAAGCCATCCGCCCGAAACTCAGTAGTACGCCTGTACACTTCGGCGAGCACTTCCGCCTCCAGATCCCACGGGGGTTTTAGTCGATACCAATACCAACCCCTCCAACATTTCTGAATATCTTACTAACATTATAAGGGATATTTTTAAATGCACCTCTGTTTAATTTTTCTGCACACTAGGTAACTCCACTAATTTACTGAATGCAAACCAGAAAATTAAATGCTGTGCAGAATAACCAATTGATTAACTAAACATGTCCTACTTAAAAAACTTAAATATTCCTCAGAACGAGTTGACCTTTTTAATCGAATTCACACCAAAAATGTGGTTCGTACATCGAATATATGATTTGTGAAACAGAAATACAAATTGCATATCAAAAATACTAACTTGCACTCTAAATAGTACTATCTTAGAACGGAATAGGTTAGGTTAGGTTAGGCCGGGTTCCCACTACGCCGGACCGGCAGATTTGCCGAAAACCGGACACCGGACAGAGTGTTCACATTACATCGGATCCCGGAAGAAATTCAGACAGTCCTCAGTTGAATTTGGACCTGCGCGCACAATGGACGACGAAATTGTTGTGTTGTGGTGGTATCTTAATAGAAGGCAAAATAAAAGAAAACATTGGGTACACCCTATTTTACGGGAAAGATTTTCACTTGGAACATTTGAAACATTAATGGGTGAACTTAGAAGAGACGAATCAAAGTTCTTCAATTATTTTCGAATGACAGCAACCACTTTTGACGATTTACTGGGACGACTAGACATATTCCGAGAGCTGGCACGAATTTTTGGGTAGGTATTTGAGGCAAGCTGAAAACTTGTCAGATACCTCTCCTATTATATCCCAACTCGGAATTGCAGACCTGGCTGGTGAGTACCGGGGCTAAATCAACCCCTAAATTTTTAAAAACATTTTTTTTTTCCCAAAAAATATATTTGCGGCACTACGCAATTTATATATGTTGCAGTGTAATACTTAATGAATACGAAAAAAAATAAGCCAGATAATTTAATCGGGGTTTTAACATTGCCAGACGCGGGCAAAAATATTTTGCAAACAATTATAAAAAATGTTTTTGAGGCAGCTTGAAATTTTAATTGAGCGTTATTTATAAGTAAAAAATAAGATTACCAAAAAGACAGATCATTTCGGTGGGGCTTTCTACCTGCCAGGTGATCAAACAAATAATGAATGGGTACGAGCCTGTAGTGCTATAGACAAGCTGGAGTGTGAGAGAGCGCATAACGACAGCTGTCTTCGTTCTTGCTTGCCGCGTTACTATTAGCTCTGGCGAAGCCACGTGCGACCCATGAGGTTTCTAGTTAAAATTTCAACATTTAATGTAATTGTTTACGCAATTAGACCTTAGTGTGTAATAATCAATGTCACCATTTTTTGTGAAATAAAACACTTTTTTGTTTTTTTGTTTTTGTTTTAAATTTCGGAGTTAAAAATATTAAATTTTCTGAATTTCTACTAAAAACATTTTGCATAAAAGAGATTGTATTGATTTATGGACGTTATGTATTAAAAAAAGCAATAATTAAAATAAAAATTCGCAAAACCAGGTTTATAAAAATATAATAACTCTCCAGTAGTACAATTATTTCAAGTATAAAATAAAATTGAAATAAATTCTATTCATTTATTAATATTTTAGAGATATTGAGTTAATATAAATGTAGGAACCTACTTATAATTTGGTCAAACTAATTTTATTCTATATTTTATACAACCCGTTTTATTTTATTTATCTTTTAATTTTTTAAATGTTTAAAATTACATAATTAAACATATTTCGGAATAGGAATAATAATAAATTATATATTATATATTACTAGTATATATTATTATTATATATTATTAGTATTATAATCTGCTCTCTTGTTTGCTTAGTCAGATGAACGTCTGAGACACAGGATTTACATCCTAGTTCAGACAAGGATCTGATAATACACTGTAACAACTTCTTGCCGTAGCTGATAGGTATTCCATTACTTTAGTCAAGTGTAAGTAAAACCATGAATTGTAAGATATTAACGATTGTACTGCTTTTATTACTTTGATATAGAAAAAGAAAATATTATATGTGCCTACAATGACTGAATTACTGTAATCCTAATATTTTAAGTGATATCTGTATTGTTTTTGATGAAATAAATTTAAACCTCATGGGTTATTGTAAGTCACGTGGCCTCGCCAGAGCCAATAGTAACGTGGCAAGCAAGAACGAAGACAGCTGTCGTTATGCGCTCTCTCTCTCACACTACAGCTTGTCTATAGCACTACAGGCTCGTACCCATTCATTATTTGTTTGATCACCTGGCAGGTAGAAAGCCCCACCGAAAAGATCTGTCTTTTTGGGAATCTTATTTTTTACTTATAAATAACGCTCCATTAAAATTTCAAGCTGCCTCAAAAACATTTTTTATAATTTTTTGCAAAATATTTTTGCACGCGTCTGGCAATGTTAAAACCCCGATTAAATTATCTGGCTTATTTTTTTTCGTATTCATTAAGTATTACACTGCAACATATATAAATTGCGTAGTGCCTCAAATATATTTTTTGGAAAAAAAAAATTATATTTTTAAAAATTTAGGGGTTGATTTAGCCCCGCTACTCACCAGCCAGGTCTGCAATTCCGAGTTGGGATATAGTAGGAGAGGTATCTGACAAGCTTTCAGCTTGCCTCAAATACCTACCCAAAAATTCGTGCCAGCTCTCGGACTAACATAAGAGTACGAGATACAAGTTTCAGAGAATGTATTTGCCCAGAACAAAGATTAGCCATATGTCTAAGGTAAGATAATTTTATGCACTAGATTGCGTAATAATAGTTTTGACGTAGGTACCTACTTAAGACTGTATGAATGAATGAATGTTTGCTATGTATGTTTGTTTCATGTATGTGTGTGTGGGAGGGTGTATGTATTTGATAATCATTATGAATTAAAAATGCAAACAATTATTTAAGTATTTATTTGTACTCAAACTTAAATCCCTTCAAAATCTAAGTAATCTGAGTCTTGGGAATGTATGGAACGATTACTAGATGCTGATGGCGAAGCTGGAATCGGATTCGATGTCTGAGATGAAGTTGATGGTATAGATGTTGTTGCCTGTTGATTGCTACTATTATATTGCGTAGAGTATCCAGGGTAGTGTTGATCTTGCGTAGGTATTGGCTGTTGATTGACGCTATTATGTGTGTAGTATCCAGAATACTGATCTGGTCCGGTTATCTGATTATATGAATCACGCCAATGTCCGTAATTTGGTCTCTCATAATTCCTACTTTTAATTTTTTGCAACATTGTCATGACGCTAGCTTGAAATTCTAAAGTCTCTTCGATAGTTAAAGTGTTCAAGATTGGTATAATGCCTTTGAAGAAAGATAGATGATGGTTTTCCTTTTCTGGGTTTATTCTGGAGTCCAAAAACTTTACCATCCTGTCATTTACCTCTTTATTATCAATTTTTTTTTTATCTTTAATTAAAGGTGAACGAAAATCTGATTCCATGCCTACTTCAGTCTCGGTTCTTGCTTTTTTTGAAACTGACTCATGTGGTGGTCGAGGTTCGGAGACTTTTTTCAAAAACATTAATTGCTCGTGATATAAATAATTTCGTGTCTTTTTGGTCGAAGATCCAGATTTAGACTCATCTTTTTGTTTCTTTACTGTCTTAAGCCACGAATCTCGTATATTATTCCATTTAGTTGAAACCTGTTTTCCTGAAATCAATAAAAAAATATCATAAAACAATACAATTTGTTTCTTGGTGACGTATAAAGTAATAATGTATTAACAAAAAATACTTTTTTTTTTCAGATATTTAGCTTCAGGATGTTCATTCAAAGAAATACATTACTCATACAGAGTAGGCGTTTCGACAATAAGTAAACTAATAAAAGAAATGACCCACGTCATTTGGGAAAACCTAAAGACAGATTTCCTTAAGCTGCCTGATACTGAGAGAGAATGGGAGGACATCGCTTCAGGATTCGAAAGAAAAGCCAACTTTCCTCACTGTCTTGGAGCAGTAGATGGCAAACATATCAGAATTTTGAAACCAGCCAAGAGTGGTTCTATGTTCTTTAATTACAAGGAGTATTATTCTTTTGTATTAATGGCAGTTGTCGATTCAGAGTACCGATTTATTTTTATTAGTGTGGGCTCATTTGGCAAGGAATGCGATTCTAGTATATTAAAGGATAGTACATTTTGGCAAAAGATCAATGATGGTACTTTAAATGTACCAAAGCCTAGACCGCTTCATGAAAACTTGCACGAAGAATTACCGTTTATACTTGTTGGCGATGAAGGCTTTGCTTTAACACCTAATCTCCTACGTCCATATGGAGGTACACATTTGAATACTGATAAAAAGATTTTTAACTATAGACTAAGTCGAGCAAGAAGGTATGTTGAGTGCGCTTTTGGTATTCTGGCAAATAAGTGGCGAATAATCCATCGAGCTATAGATCTCAACGTAGACACAGCAATTCAAGTAATTAAAGCTTGTGCAGTCTTACATAATTTTGTAAGAGAAAAAGATGGTATAAATTTTGAAAGTTACCAAAATATAGAACATAGACAAGAACAAGAAACTACACCCATGAATCGAAATGTGTCGAGTCGAGGTGGCCCTAATGCCAACGCTATACGGAAATTATTTACTAATTATTTTGTTTCAGATATTGGTTCCGTTCCGTGGCAGGCAGCAGCTATAAAATAAAATTTATCAATGCATTTACATTTTATCAATAAAACATTAAAAACTCACCGTACTGTTTTCTTTCTTTTTCATCCAGTTCATCGAAGTTTGGTTTCAGTATTAAACATACTTCACGCCATGCTGCTAACTTTAAGTTTTTGTCTTTATAAACGTCTTCGGTCTTATCCCACAGAACAGGTCTCTCTTGGACAAGCGTAATTAAAGTTTCTGCTTCAATATCCATGCTAAACGTCTACTTTTACCAGAACATGCGAGCCGAATGACGTGAGTGGAACACGGGCGGGGCGAGGGGAGCACGAGCGGGGGACAGATACCGGCACAAACTCGTTCACATTACTCCGGGCCCGGTCGTTCTACCGGCAATTCGTAGTGACAAAACGTTCGGTAGAAATGCCGGGCTCGGCAAAAATGCCGGACCCGGGATAATGTGAATAGCTTCATATAAATTGTACAGCCACTAGCTCTTCCGGCAGATTTACCGGCGCGGCAGATCTGCCGGTCCGGCGTAGTGGGAACCCGGCCAGACTTTTATTTTTTTGATCAATAAAATTTAATTTTGTAGAGGTGACTGATTAAATTGAGGATTTATTTAGAATAAACGATGTTCCTAAAAGTAAATTAGGTAAAAAATTTATTTAAAAAAGTTTTAACATTTTTGTTGAACAATGGAATTTTTAGATATACTGTTCTGATAATAGTTATTCGTTCAGTAAAACAGTTCTGCAAATACCATTAAACAGTATAATGAATTTGGTTTATTTAGTGTGCATAATTAGTGTGCAAGTCAGTATTTTTGGTTTAACTTTGTAATATTTTGTTCGAAAAAAGGGAATAAACAGATATCGATTTAAATACATGCCATATTATAAATGCGAAAGTTTGTGAGTGTGAATGTCTGTTACTCTTTCACGCTCGAACGGCAAGACGGATCTGGCTGAAATTTGGTACAAGGATACATTATAGTCTGGAATAACACATAGGCTACTTTTTTCCCGGGAATAAGTTCCCACGGGAACAAATTTTGCGCGGGCGAAGCTGCGGGCATCAGCTAGTTAGTAATATTGCTTATATAATCATTAATATCCTATCAAGTCTTTTTAAAAATTTTTACTCTTCTGTGGTAGGCAAAGCAACAATTCTTGTTCAATTTCTTTTTTAACTACGGGTCTAAATTTAATGGTGTGTATTATTATTACTTTACATCGTTAACCTATCGCCATACTTGCAATTTTATTTTCAGTACCAATAAGTTGTTAAGGTGTATGCAAAATAACAAACCTGTGGTCATAGAACACCAGCTGTTCACATTCACTCTCACGTCTGCATCCAAGTATCTGGTCTTCTCATAAAAATAGGTAGGTACTGATCTCCTCGTTGAAGTTCTCACTGGAATATCAAGCGTATGGTTGTGTCGACTGATGATCCAAGGGGTGGCAGTTTTGGCGGCCGTGGGTCTGTTGGGAGTCCTGGGACATCCTTCCGAGGGCTTACCCGGGGCTCCCAACCATAGGCTGTTGGGCGTGACGTGAGGTTTTTTAGTCGGTAGGAGTCCGGCATAGCATACATGAGGATTTTCCCTCACGTTAAACAAAAAAAAAAGGGGTGGCAGTTTTTTCCCTCAACGAATAGGCATCCACCTTTTTAATATCACCTTTTCTTTAGTATCACAAATGAAGAGAAAAATAGAATAACAAGTTACAACCTCAAAAAAAACCATTAACTTGTTATAATAGCGAAAAATTCTAAATCTATGATCGAAACCTAAACATTACACCACACAAAGATATATGTGGACCAGGTTCAGATCCATCCATCATTAAGGCAAATAAGGCATTTGCTACAGTGTTGTAAATTATATTATGAACTTCATCTACCTTGGTGAGACCATTGTCGCCTGTGTTAAAGTCGAATTTTTAATTAGACGAAGTAAAGTGACAGCAACTAATGTCACTTCTTCATACAATGTTGCTTAATTTCTATGGAGAAGTGACATTAGTTTCTGTCATTTTACTTCGTCTAATTAAAAATTCGACTATAGGACCACAACCGATAGATCATAGTAGGTTTTTTCTCTTTATACTGTGGTTAGGACACTGGATTAGAGAAAATAGACTCTTTCTTATTACAGCATACTTTCTTTTTACTCGATAATAACAACATTTCAACCACCTCACTATTGATATGATAAACGTCTGATCAGCCATAATGTTTTAGGATTGCTCATCAATAGCGTTACGCTCAATTTATTCCAAAAATAAGTCTCACCTAATTTCTTCCACTTACCGGTAGGGGTTAGAGGTTATGGTAAAAAAAGCAAAACTTAAAATCAAGACACTCGCTCTCCCAAGCGACCAAACATACATTTTGTATATTATAACATTGATTTTTAAAATATATTCAACTTAGATAATCTAACACTGATTCCTATTTAAGTATACCCCATTTGACAAAGTCATTGACTACTTCGTTCATCCTTTCAGCGTACAGGTCACTGGTCTTCTGCACAGAAAACGAGTTTATGTTCAAATCTTTATTCACTTTTGGTGCATTCTCTTCAGCCACCGTTATCACTGGAAGCCCTAACACCGCGATGGCTAGTCCAAACGGCAGTTTCTCTTTTAATTCAGAATCAAAATCTTCCTTAGAATACACATACTTGGGGTTCAAACCAAGCCTCTCCATAGATGCATGCAACTCTTTCAAGTAATGTTCTATTGTATTGTCATAGTGCTGCGTTCGGAATTCTTCATCAGAACCCATGAAGAGGAAATATAACAAGTCTATGATTGGGGAAGTACCTTGTAAAGTTTGGAGGTCCACAATCTTGATTTGTACCGTGCCGTCGAGTAGCCTTTTGTGCATCAGATTGCTAGGTCGAAAATCCCCGTGACCTAGTACTTTCCTACGGCAACGTACATAGAAGTCGAGAAAGGAGTCCATTGTAAAGTTATCGTAGTAAGTCTTTAATTTGTCTTTGTTCTCCTCGTGCGTTACTTCAAGTGCTTTGTCTAACATCGTTTTGAAGATAAATCCCATGGAACCATCAGCATCCCACTTAAACATACGGTCTTCAAGAACTTGATCATACTCTTCAGGGAACTTTTCGCTATATGCAAACGCCAGTGAATGCATTTGTGCAAGTTGGCTCAGTGCAGCTTTAGCGTACTCCCAGTCAATAGATTTAAATCTATTAAAAGGTTCATAACCACTTGAAAGAAGGTCTTCTAGCACTATAGTTTCTTCATATACAGTAGAATTATAACCATAGAATTGTGGTAGAGCTAATCGATTTTCGTGGGGCACTTGTTGCTCCTTTTCTAAGAGTTGGTAGGTCTTTACCAGTTTCGTGTAGGCAAATATTTCGTTTTCGTAAATCTTTGGGTTTTGTAACCTTAGCTGGTCTCCTGCAGAAGCAACTTTTGCAAATAAATACAGGACTCTAGCACCTTCATTGATGACTATGGTGAACATAGTAGAAGCAAAGTTCGCACCACCACTGGCAACTGTTGAAACTTCAGACACATAATCCACGAGTTTCTGTTCTTTTGCTATTTGAGGAATTAGTTCGTTTACGATTTCTACCGCTGGCCGTGCCATATTTATTTATCGATTTGTTTTCGCAAATCTTGACGCGTTTTCTTAGGTTGTAACTTGGCACGTTCATTACACGATTTGATTATCGAACTTGCCGATAGCAGCTATAATGGTGCGATAATATAGATAAAAATGCAGATATTATTTAATCTATACCTTTAAAGACTATTTTTATCTATTCGAAAAATATCGACAGATATACCCGATAATATGGTATTGCATATTACTATCCCATAGCACAAGCTTATATTAGCTTAATTTGTTGTGTGTCCACAAATATTTATTATTATTATTATTATCCATTTTTAAGGTTTCATACTCAAAACACATGTAGGTTAAAAACAGGACCTTATTCCTGAGATCTCGATGTCCATCTGTTTGTCGCCAGTCAGTTTCTCGTGAATTGTGATAGCTGCCGTAACTTTTTACGGATGATGTACAATTAGGTTAGTGGCCGCTAAAAATACCAAAATTTACAAAATTTTATATTTTATGGGGAACGACTATTACAACAAGAAGTCGTGAGACGATCTCACCCAACTGCCCCTCTGTGAAAGTGATAGTTCAATTCCATTGACGTTGTGATTATTGTTTTATTTCAAACTTTTAATAAATGATCCACGAGACCTAGTGACGTAATATAATGCAACAGAGTCACAGACTACAGACAAAGTCTCGCCATAAGCCCCTCTGCAATCTATTTAATAGAGAGGGGCTAAAACCATACATTTAGAATTTTTCGCTACTCTCAATTCTAAATCTATGGCTAAAACGTAGGTAACCCTGCGCGTATCCTACTCGCCCCTGGTCAGTTTTTGTTTGATTTTCGGTAATAACTAAATCGTCATCGACTGCCACATCGCCATCATGACTATGGAGGTCGCGTTGTTCTATAACATGACTACCACATGTCAAAAGTAACGTCTGACCTCTTTTCTAATAAATTTTCAGTACCTGCATCCTCCAAGAGGTAGCCATCATAGAGTATGCCCACATTTAACCTTTCCGTTTTTGTACCACCGCACCGCCCGTGGTGACATTGGAGCCTGGAACGTTAATCCGAAACTCGTTTGTTCGAATAATCTGTTGACAGAATCATTTTTGGCAGACGTCTCCTTTCATAGAAAGCACGGTTGGCAGATATCACTACTCGTAGAAAGCACGGTTCGCCGAAGAATCCTTCCATAGAAAGCACCGTTGGAAGAAATCACTATTTGTAGAAAGCACGGTTTGCCGAAGTATTGGTTGATAGAATCATTTTTGCACAGATGTCATGATTGTTCGAAAGCACTGTAGGCAGAAACCTCTGTACATAGATAGCACGGTTCGCCGAATTAATTTTTGATAGAATCATTATTCATAGAAGCCTTGGTCCATAGAAAGCGCGGTTGGCAGAAACCTTTGTTCATAGATAAAACTTCATTCCGAAAGCTTTTTTGATAAAAACCACTTTTTCCAGATACATTGGATCACAGAAAGCAAAGGGTTCGTAAAGTACTGCTGGATAGCTTGATAGTCCCTCGGATACTTTTTTTACCTGTGGATCTACCCCAACGATAGTTTCGAGGGTTAGAAAGGGACTTGAGATTGAGAAAAGCTTAAAACGACCAAAGTTATTAGATTATTCTTTGTAACGAGCTTTCTGGAGTACTGTTACGGCAATAGATACGTCAACTTTTGCGGGGGGTTGGGGAACCTTACTCAGTGGGAGGCAGGGAGTTGCCGATCTGTATGTATCTTTGCTTGAACAACAACTACAACAAAATCTTTAAAATATGTGTCGTTTGTAAGACTTGAAATAGAATTTTTAAGGTAAATAGTTCTTTTTACATTAATTAGCCGTAACGGTAGGTCTGTAATTTTTTGCTAGCCAAAATATATATATACGCCGCCGATGGATATAATAATGTGTCTTCTTGTTTTACTTGAAGAACCCGGGTTTGCTGGAGAAAGAAAAGTCGTGCACTGGGAGAGCATTCCAAATGACTATGGTTCAAAACCACAGAAATCAGAAATCTCTGATATCTGTGTCCGGAACGATCTTGTGAATAGCTCGGTTCTGATTCTGACAAAAATTCTGTCCACTGTATCAGAATGACACCTCAGTCGGGCACTCGTTGTTCGCAATTGACGAGGAGAGTATAGAATTAAGTTAAAAGCTCATAAGGGGTCCCGACATGGTCAATTGGCAATTGTCAAGCACGTAGAATTTCATGTGTACGTATACGTCGATGCACACACATGCACAACAATCACGCACACTGAAGCAACTTCCATTCATATTTAACGTGATTGACAATTGCAAGGCATGATCGTCTCGGGAGCCTATTAACCGTGATTAGATTTGATGCATGCAGCGAAAAACAGTAAAATTCTTCTAAAGTTCTAAGTTGCAGCAATGACTCAAGGCTTCCCATTGCCTCTAAACAATAAAAAGTGTGTAAGACTAAGCTAATAGCTAATAGCTATACAGACAAGCCATTATCCAAATTCAGTTAAATCTTGTTTTTAGGGTTCCGTACCCAAGGAGTAAAAAACGGGACCCAATTCATGAAGCTTCATCGTCTGCCTGTCTGTCCGTCATGAGGCTATATCTCAAGAACCGTGATAGCTAGAGTGCTGAAATTTTCACGGATGATGTAATTCTGTTGCCACTATAGCAGCAAATATTGAAATCAATAAAAAAAAAGGGGATTTAGGGGAGCTCCGATACAATAAACGTGATTTTTTGCAAAACAATAGTTCTTTCTATCTTTCTTTCTTATTTCTTACTTGTTACTAAATTCTGTTACTATGTCAAAAGTAGTCGTCGACACACGCCACCGCCACCGACACAATGCGACTTACGCAACCCGATCCAACAACTCGGGACAACTCCATTAAATATCATGAAGCGGGATATTTTTTCATCCATCTTGTTTCTCGACATTTATTTACCAAAAACATTATCTACATAAACGTATAAGGTACGCTTGATAAATGGGCATTATGTGGTGTCAGCAGTATTTATGAGGAGTGACGCTGCTGCTGAGCTGGTCGACTGTTGTTTGGTGTTTGTTATTGTTCATCAATTTTTTTTTAGTTTTAAAATTCATGATTCCTGAAAAAAATAACCATTCGGAAATTAAAGGCCTTTTCGATTTACTTTGCCGTTTGTAACATTTTAAAATATTTTTCAGTTAGATACATTGAACTAATATTACTAGATAAATTTTATTATAGGCGAAAGGTCACCTATGTTTAGCCGAAAAGAAATTACTAAATTATCACCTTTGAAAGTAGCTTCTAGTGTGCGTGTCATGGACGAGTGACCGATCATGGACGAGAGGCTGGTGCTCTCTCCTACTGCTTGTCACAGGTACTTACCGGGGACGGGCGCTTCGGTAAATATCTGTGGCAAATACACCGGAAAACCATGGCCGAGTGCCAGCACTGCCAGGAGCGCAGCGAGGAAACAGCGCTCCACACATTGGTGGAGTGTCCAAACTATCGGCCTCCATGAGCCCCTGCTCGTGGAGGCCGATAGTTTGGTATGCCTGAGGACGGTGAGGGGGCTGCTCTCACCGTTCATACAGAAGGCCCTCCTAGACGACCGCGTGACGTGAGGATCCCTCCAAGAAGCGGGATAACACCCGAACAACCCCCCAAAGACTCGGGACAGCACCCGAACCCCCCCCCCCCCCCCCACCCCACGTAGGTCAGTTCGGAGTCCTGGAGTATCCTTCGATGACTTACCCGGGGCTCCCAACCATAGGCTGTTAGGTATGTGTGGTCTTTAGTTGGTAGGAGTCGGGAGGAGAAAAAGTGTGCATATAAAAATCCACGTAAGTATCTCTATAACCTTTGCTCAAACAATATTTCAATAGACTTATTTTCGAAGTTTCGAATGTGTAACATTTGGATATTACTGAGGAGGTTTTATAAAAACAAAAATGTTTAATCTCCGCAATCATAATTGTCTTCAATTTCCGCAAAGAAAGTGGCTCCGCTTTGGCAGGAACACTCGGATATTATCTTTCTTTTTCAATATCCTACATACCCAAATCCAGTGATATGGACTGTGTAAAGAACACATTTTTAAACTTTTCTGCACAGTAAACACTCGCGCACTTTCAGCCACGTCATGATAAACACAGAAAGAGTTATTTTGTGCAGACTGAGTGTCAGCCCCGGATCTAGGGGGGGGCAAGCCGGGGCCCATGCCCCGGGCGGCAAAATCAGGGGGGCGGCAAATCAGAGGGCGATAAATTCAAATTTTGCAGACAAATACACAACTCATCAGTTAATAACCTTGACGATAGTAGATTACCTACCTAATAATAAACACTCCAACTTATTCAACTCTTTTCACAAGAAATAATTATGGTATTTGCTCAAATTATGGAAGGAGATAGGAAGTAAATAATTCCAAGATACCTACATGCATCACTTCTTTACAAACTTGCAGCCTCAGACTAAAAGATGTTATTCTTTTAATCTGAGCTTGCAGCATGTTGTGGAGGCGGCCAACGCAGGGGCGGCTACAGTATTTCATATTCTGATTTTTGAAAATTTGTTGTGTTGTGCTTACAATATCTCTTGTTGCACCATACGTCAACGGATAGCGTTATAAAGTTTTTTTTGATTATTTTTTTCACGGAGGGGCGGCCCGACCTGGAGGAAAAGAGGCGGCAGCTCGTAGCGTATCTCGACCGGGACTGATCGCATTTACCAATGGGATTTAGATAACCTGAAAGAATTAAATGCCAGGAAATAAAGGCGTGTGCGTTTACAGCTGAAAGATCTCCATTCCGTCCTCTACCCTCTCTTCACAGTGCGATAATTCAACTGAAGGACTATTTAGATATCCTCTGACCGTTCAAGAGGGGGGCGGTCCGAAGTAGAAGAAAAGGGGCGGCATCTCGTTGCAGATCTCGACTGGGCCTGACCGCATTTCCCAATTTAATTTAGAAAACCTGGTAGATGTAAAATGCCAGGAAACACAGGAATGTGCGTTTACAGCTGAAAGATCCCCTTTTCTTCTCTACCCTCTCTTCAGAAGGAGAGGAGCAACGGCAACCTCTTCTACCGGTTGTCGTAAATGACTACGGGGGGGCATTTCCACATTTTGCCCCGCCTAAAAAAATCTCTAGATCCGGGGCTGCTGAGTGTGATGATTTAAAGCCACCAATAAATGATTTTTATCGTGTTTCTACTTAAGGCTAAAATTTCAATAATGGTTGAAATTTGGCACTCTAAGATTTGAGAAAATTTTCTATTTATAGATTGTGTATTTCTCTCCATCGGACCTAACAGTTTAGTTTTACTTTGAGACCCTTATCGTTTATTCATGACTTTTCAGCTAAACTTTAGTACCGAAGAGTGCTAAATCAATACAGTAGCGTTTCAGGGCAGGGCAGAGACCGTTACGCTAACTAGGCAATACAGCCTATGGGCATGACGATAAATTTTCCGCTTTATAAGTTCAGCTAGCTTCCGCCACGCGCGGATACCGCCCTCTGTAATCTGACACGCAATCGGTGTTGTAAGTTTGTAGCAATCAACTTATAAATAAGTAAATAAATATAGTGGAACATTTTTGTTGTCAAGTGTACAACAGTTGAATTATGGAGAAGGCTCTTGTGTAGGTAGGCGTCTACCTTGGGACATCCTTCCGAGGGCTTATCCGGGGCTTCCAACCGTAGGCTGTAGGGCGCCGTTACGTGCGGTTTTGTAGTTGGTAGTCGATAGCATCCATAAAGGATCTTCCCTCACGTTAAAAAAAAAGTTAGGCGCCTGTAGATTGTATATGTCATGCGATATTTGGTTCCCACAAATGCACCTTCGGCTGTGCCTAAAGTCAAGGCAGGCCGCGAATTAAAAGTGGACATTTTCATCAAAACATTACGGTACGTTGAGAGAGAAATATAATAGGCACAAAAGCCATAATAGGCATGAGTCCCACAGTTTATAAGCTGAAGGTAATTTTGCCTGATCGTAAAATCACTGAGAGTATCGCATGGCCGGCAAACAGACGGTGCCGATGCGTTGCAGGCGCCGACTGATTTGTTTTTATGGCAACCTTTTGACATGAATAAAAGCTGTTTCCAAGTCTGCCTACTTAAATACGTTGTCCGTGACCTCGTCTGGCCTTAGCCCTGAGTGCAGCCCCGGATCTAGAGATTTTTTTAGGCGGGGCAAAATGTGAAAATGCCGCCCCCGTTACCCCCCCCCCCCCCCCCCTCCCTATTTTTAGGTTCCTTAGTTCAAAGTTGAGAGTAGTATTAGCGAAGGTACAAATATGCGTCTTGTATAGCAGACACCTATATGGTGGCGTAATCAGCGTAGATGTTTTAGATACGTAGGAATTTCGTCATGGATGCTATGCTGATCTCTTACCCACTGAAAGCACACACATCCTAGGTACCACTGCCTACGGTCTGGAGCCCTGGGTAAGCCCTCGGAAGGATATCTCAGGATTCCCAACTTTTGCTACCATTGCGACCTTACCTAGGGGGTTCGGGTCCTCTCCCGCATCTTTGGGGGCTGTTCAGGTATTATCCCGCTTCTTGGGACGTGTGGCATGCGTGAAACGTTCACGCCACACTGTCGACTTGGGCCTGCTTCTGTTAAGAAGGTGAGCAGGCCTCCGCCGTCCACAGGCCCCCGGTCATGAAGACCGAGAATCTTGGGCGAAGACAAGTCTGCGGCGGGGCGCCGCAATTATCTCCAGTTTCCCGTTTTCTCCCCATTACTCCACGCCACGCCACTCACGAGCATGAACTGCCCGCAGAGAATCGAGGCGACATCCCACCCCCGATCTCCAGTGGGAGTAACCCACTGGAGATCATGGCCGCCATGACCTCCAGTCAGAGAATGTCCATGACCAGACCTGCTAATAGAACCTGGCGCTGTTGCACTCACGCTGTGCACTCCTCCAATGTGTGCACCTCGCAGTGCTGTCACTCAAATGTGGTTTCCCGGTGTATTCGTCACACAAAAGCTCCCGCGCCCAGTAATCATCTGCGACAACCCGTAGAAGAGGTTGCCGTTGCTCCTCTCCTTCTGAAGAGAGAGGGTAAAGAAGAAAAGGGAATCTTTCAGCTGTAAACGCACATTCCTATGTTTCCTGGCATTTAAATCTAAGAGGTTTTCTAAATTAAATATGGAAATGCGATCAGGCCCGGTCGAGATTCGCCACGAGATGCCACTCCTTTTCTTCTACGTCGGACCGCCCCCTTTGAACGGTCAGAGGATGTCTAGATAGTCCTTTAGTCGTATTACCGCATTGTGAAGAGAGGGTGGAGGACGGATAGGAGATCTTCCAGCTGTAAACGCACACGACTTTATTTCCTGACATTTAAATCTACCAGTTCTTCTAAATCCCATAGGTAAATGCGGTCATACCCGGTCGAGATATGCTACGAGCTGCCGCCTCTTTTCTGAGTTCTCTAATGAGTGAACCCAAGGGATAATATGCCGAAGCAATAGTGTTCGATAACACAGATCCCTGTAGTACTCTAGAATTAAACTGCATAAAGCAGGGAACCTGACCAGCACAGAGGAATAGCGGATATACGTCACCCGTGCAGGAATCTGGCCATCCAGCGGCACAATTGAGACGGTCAGAGCAAAAGTGCCTAATCCTCTTTTTAACAATATGCAAAAATGGTCTAGCTTTTTTATAATTTTTAAGACAAGAAGAAAATAAACTATAAAGCTATCCGTTGACGTATGAGGCAAGAGGAGATATTTTAAGAACAACACAACAAATTTTCAAAAATCTGAATATGAAATACTGTGGCCGCCCCTGCGTTAGCCGCCTCCACAGCATGCTGCAAGTTTGTAAAGTGATGCATGCATCTTGGAATTGTTTGCTACGTTTCAAGTATCTGGCATATATCTATACTTTAGTTAATTTCTGATATAATTTGAGCAAATACATATTTCTTGTGAAAAGAGTTGAATAAGTTGGAGTGTTTAATATTAGGTAGGTAATCTACTACCGTCAAGGTTATTAACTGATGATTTCTGAAAGTTTGAATTTCTCGCCCTCTTATTTGCCGCCCCCTTGATTTTGCCGCCCGTGGCACGGGCCCCGGCTTGCCCCCCCCTAGATCCGGGGCTGCCTGAGTGTCGCATAGTTTATATTATAACAGATTAGTGGACACCCGCAGCTATGTCGGTATAATAATAAATAAATAAATAAATAAATATTCACGGACATTTCACACAACGCTATCTGATCCCAAAGTAAGCTAGGAATAACCTGCTTGTGTTATGGATATCAGACCACGGATATTAATACTTATATACGTTTAAATACATACATATTATACATAGAAACACCCAGACTCTTGAGACAAACATTTATGGGTCACACAAATATTTGTCTCCGGTGGGAATCGAACCCACGACCTCCAGCGCCGCAGGCGGTATCACTACCGACTGCGCCACAGAGGCAATCAAATATATATATATTTGATTGCCTCTGTGGCGGTATATATATAGGTATGAAATTTAACTATCATATTTCACTCCCTTAGCCCTTAGGGATAGCGTCTGCAGTGGTAGCCGTAGGTCTGTTAGGAGTCCTGGGGTATCCTTCCGAGGGCTCCCCACAGTAGGATGTTAGGTAGGATACGTGTGGTTTTTAGTCAGTAGGATCCGGCATAGCATCCCTGTAGGATTTTAAAATAGTCCTTAGTGCGACGCCGCATCTGCGTTTTTCCGCGGCGGTTTCTAACCTCAAATAATAATAATAAATAAATATTCACGGACATTTCACACAACGCTATCTGATCACAAAGTAAGCTAGGAATAACCTGCTTGTGTTATGGGTATCAGACCACGGATACTAGTACTTATATACTTTTAAATACATACATATTATACATATAAACACCCAGACTCTTGAGACAAACATTTATGGGTCACACAAATATTTGTCTCTGGTGGGAATCGAACCCACGACCTCCAGCGCCGCAGGCGGTATCGCTACCGACTGCGCCACAGAGGCAGATCAGAATGTCAAACCTTGACTTAATTTCATTGATTTTGACAGTTTGATGACACTTTGAGGTTAGAAACCGCCGCGGAAAAACGCAAGTGCGGCCTCGCACTTAGGGATGGAATTTAGGAAAATCTTTCCCAGTGCGGTTCCTGCATGACAAGAATAGCTCACGTTAAATACTTACTTTTTCGTTCCTTAGAGCATGCGTCCTTCGTGAAACTCTCACACTACACCGCTGTCACAGTATAAATATACGTTGTTTAACATACAGTGCCACTGTCTGTAGTATACAGTAGTATACAGTGCCGCTGTCTTGATGCTGCTTCTAGAAAGAAAGCAGGCAGCAGTGGTGCACCTGCTGTAAGTATAAAAGACGATGCACTGTTGCAGCCACCCTATAGGTAGCTACTTGATGAAATCTATACTAGGTATAATATTATAAAGAGGAAAGATTTGATTGTTTGTTTGCATCAAATAGGCTCCGAAGCTACTGGACCGATTCGAAAAATTCTTTCACTGTTTTTTTCATTTCCGGTGAACATAGGCTATATTTTATTCCCGTACTCCCACGGGAACAGGCGTTATGCGGGTGAAACCGCGTGACGTCCGCTAGTACGACCACTAATACACAGACACACATCATTTTAATAAAAAAAATCTCCACTAGGTAGGTATGTGCTCAAAGATTTTGTTAAGATTGACAGTTGGTTAAACGACTTAGGCGAGCTCTCAACGGTTCCCACGCCTCAAATATGTGCTTTAATATACGAGTATTGTTTTCATCATGGTCTCTTGAACATTTGATTGATGCGCACTCGATCCTTACTGTGATGAGATTGAACTCGATTCAATTTGTCGGCTTGCATTGTTCATGCGGAAATGCGGGCTGGACGACTAGACAGTGTTTAACATATCGTATAACATGTATGGAATCAATGGAATGTAACTAACATTTTGAACTCAATACAACAAGGTATAGGCAGAGTTTAGTATAGGTTGTTTATAATTCAATTTCGATCGACGTGTGACCAACATCACAGAGTACCTAACTAATAGTACTAGTACTGCTAAGATATTAAGCAAGCCTATTATGCCTACAAGAAAACATACATAGGCACAACTTGGCAAAAAGGGTTGTATGTAAGTATAATTATGGTAACCCGATAGAAAGTATTTCAATAAAATCGGTAACTGGCCATGACTGGCCTTTTTACAGCGGTTTGACAATGTAGCCTGTTAATATACGAAAATATTGGCTCCGTTTCCAAGTTTTGCCAAGCTTAAATTGAGAATCTTGCATACTCAGATTAGGAGAATAACATAATATATTCTTTTAGTCTAAGCTTGCTTAATTTTAAAAGATTTTCATTGGGTTGGGGGATACCTAATTAACTATTTTAGGCCTACCTTTCAACTGCCGGTTTCTACCGATTGTCACAGATAAATATTACCTAGCAAGCACGACGCTTCATTAAGTATCGAATACACCGGGAGACCACGGTCGAGTGCCAGCTCTGTAAAGAACGCAGCGAGGACATAGAACAGCGCTCTACACATTGGTGGAGTGCTCATCGTGGGCACAGCATCTCCAGGACTTCGTAGCAAGTCTTCACGTGGTAGTTCTCTAACTGGAGACGATGTGAGCCATGATCTCCAGCGGGAGTAAGTGAGATTTCTTTCTGCGAGTGGGTCAATGCTCACGAAACGGAGAAGGAGAGGCAGATCCTAGAACTCTTCCATTCACCCGAGTTCCGTCACCCGGTAGACCATATTGTACCTACTACACATTATTATAGATTTCGTATACATCTAACTTTTCTCACATCTCGAAGTTTCGGCTATATTGCAACAGTCGTGGTCACGAGTAGACTCAGTCTACTTGTGACCACGGGCTGTTGTCACGAGCCGATATAGCCGATACAGCCGAAACGGCGAGAGGTGAGAAAAGTTAGATATAAACGCGAAAAAGACCCGAAATCTATTTTGTGTAGTACAAGTCGTGTGAGTTTAAAAACCATGTCGTTCTGGTAGTAGTACTATAGAATGTATTATATAATCTGTGGTAGTACCACAGATTCTGTATCTACAAAACGACCGCAATTATTCATTCCAGCTACGAGTACATAGGTGTTATTAGGTGCAATGGCTGGAGAACTTTAATTAAAAAGTTGTTTACCAAATACATACAGTAGATTATTTTGAATGTTAAATTAAATCTCTGTTTCACCCGACCCGTTAATTGGCAATTTATTATGTAGTTTGTTTGCTGATTGAGGTATGTATATGATCATGCTTTTCATCCTCGAAGGGATAGGCAGAGACATACTTGGTTTAATGACTGCCATTTTACTGGCAACCGGGACCAACAGCTTAACGAGCCTTCCGATTTCCGAAGCACGGATGACTGAGGTATGCATAATATGCATACCATACCGGCGCGGCGCCAAGTAAAACTATAGGTTCCGGGAGATATTATTAATCTCTCATAGAAATATTGGCACCAACTTCAGTATTACATTCAATAAAATCTGATAAAACTAAATATACTACCTATTACTTTGTGCTAAGTTAATTTATTTTTTTCTTTTTTAATTTTTGTTTGAAGTCGGTTTTTTTTTTGTTAAAATTTTTTTAAGTTACAGGGCTTATTTACCTTCCTTTTGAATCACTCTATCTATTACTGAGAAACTGTATTAAAATATGTTGAGTACTTTAATAGATCTAAGAGCACTGACAATTTTTTTTGGCTTCATTTTATACTACCCTATGTAAAGAAGAAAAAGATGCCCGCGTCCTCGCCCTCGTTATGAGGTTTCCCCTTATGTACCCGTTCTCTACTGGAAAGTGTTTCCAGAATAAACAGTACCTAGGCTATGTCTGTATGTAAGATTTTATCCCAATCACGTCACTGACTATATTAAGGCAGAGTAGTCTCATAACATAAGACAAGCTATTCTTTATTTTGAGACTTGATTATGAAACATCCTATAAGTCGTGCATCGTTCAATAGCGTAATTCGAATTTTCCATCCTATTTCAATATAATATATTATGTCATGAAACAGTGATTAATTTAAGAACCGTCTCAGGTAATCATTCAGTACCTGGGTGCCGATTCTCGACCACACGACGTGAATGCGTGGACAGAAACTTCTCGGTAAAACGTCATATGTCTCATGTTGTTCTGTCATGTAGATGACGTTTCAACCATATATTTCGTTTCAATATAATGACTGTGCTGACCTGTAGCATATGTGGCCGTGCATGTGCTTCAAAGATAGGCTATGTCAGTCACTTGAGAGCATTAGCGAGGCTCTCATTAGTTAGTGGTCTATGGCTGTGGCCGTATACGGTCAGGAGCTCAGGAGAGATTATTATTATTATTATTAGCAGCTTTCCAACAGTAAAAGAATTTTTCAGATCGGTCCAGTAGTTCCGGAGCCTATTCGTTACAAACAAACAAACAAAAAAACAAAGAAACAAAAAACAAATCTTTCCTCTGTATAATATTAGTATAGACTAGCGGACGTCACGCGGTTCCACCCGCGTAGTTCTCGTTCCCGTGGGAATACGGGAATAAAATATGCCTATGTTCACCGCAAAGAGTGTAGCTTCCCAACAGTAAAAGAATTTTTCAAATCGGTCCAGTAGTTCCGGAGCCTATTCGTTACAAACAAACAAACAAAAAAACAAAAAGCAAAAAACAAATCTTTCCTCTTTATAATATTAGTATAGATTAAATTTCCGTCCACGCCTTCACGTCGAATGAACCGAGAATCGATGCCCTGTACCCGGACAGCGCCCTTGGACTGGACACTGGGTGCTCTCCTCTAATTAACATACATACCTCGGTAAGCTGCTTATCGTAGGCTGTGTAAAGAGACACTTATGATAGGTTGGTACTATTGTTACAAGTTACAAAGGACGGCATAATCGTTAAGCTATAGTTTACACGGTCGTTGTACTGAATATCTGTGTAAAATGAATAGAATATAATAAGAAGAGATAGAAGTACGCCAAACAACTACCTATCACTTATTATTTTCCGTGTTTTGGAAGGCGCGTTAAGCCGCTAGTCCCGGTAGTCAGTCGCACGGCAGTCATTAAGTCAAGTTTAAGGCCTTAAGTGCGATTTGAAAAATTCGTCTACTCCCACCTGTTCTGTTGACTAGTTCTGTTGGCAGAACTACTGGTATTTTTTTCCCATTAGTTCTGTGACTTTTCGTCTCAACCAGCGCCTGTTCATTTCAACACGGCAATATTCTCACCAACTATTGCATATGACAAAAATTGAAGCTGAAATGTGTACAGGGTACTATACCTCTGCCTAACTCTTCAGGCATAAAGGCGTGACTATACGTTCGTTATATATCTACACACACCCATAGGGCTGCTAAATATGTGCCTCGGGGCCCTTATTTAGGTTTAGTTTAGATAGTAATAATGTAAATATATAGATATGTAATAATTATGTTTCTCTATAATTTTTAACAAAAAATGTATTTGAATAGACGGATAGACTAGGGCGGACGGAAATAACAAAAGGAAAAAAAACATTATCAACCGATTTGAACAAGATCACACTCGATAAAAAAAGCTGTCCAATCAATCATTTATTACACTTTTGTCAAGCATTGATTTGTCTGTGAAAGCAACAGCTGATAAACCCTTTCATAATTCAAACTAAAGGACAATGGGCGTAGTGCTGTAAAATGTTTCATTAACATTATTACGACGAGGACAGGCGTGTGAGCCTAGCTAGACCCGGGGTCGGCAAGGCGCGGCTCGCGAGCCGCATGCGGCTCTTTGGGTGTAGACCTGTGGCTCTTTAGTTGCATACATAATTATCATAATAATCATTTTCAAGAACATTATCACGCTTTCATTTTCAAAAATACCACAAAAGTCTTACTGGTAGTTAAACAAGCAAACTCGCCTAATGGTGGTGTGCTGCGCTTGAAAGCATTATATGGAGCACCATTTTCTTTCTAATAGGATTCTGCTGCGATGTCCGCAGCGGGCCATAGCCCATGCAGAGAATATAACGACGGTAGAAAACGGAAATGTCGTATCTCAAAATAATCGATTTTACACCAGAGCAAAAAAACTATTTCAAAAAATCATAACTTCTAAATTATTATAGATAGAAAGTTGAAATTTGGAACATTATTTCTATTATTTGAAACATTATTTCATACAGGTGGTTAAAATATCCTAAAGTTACTACTTCATGGATTTTTGACAAGTTACAGCAATTATTGTTTCAATATCGAGTAGTAGAAATGCTGTATCTGTAAGGCGAAATATATGAGCAATTTAAATTGATACATGTTTAAGTGTTACCAATATGCTGTATCTCAAATAGGAACGACACAATATTTTTCTTATTGCTGTATAAAACTTTAATTTTATTAGTATATCTATTCAAAATAGTTTAAATACAGTCAGGATAATAATTGTTGTAAAAATAAAATGCTGTATCTTTTACTAAACGCTTTTATTGTAATGCAAAAAATGTAATGACAAAAAACACAGTGTTATATTTTTGATTTTCGTTTTTATTACTTTCAACTATCAGCTATTCTTTTTCCTTTTCATGCATTTCAATTTCTTTCTTAATTTTATCAATCAGTCCTTATAGGTATCTCCTCGTCTTCATCAGTTTCACACAGAGTATCTTTAATTTTTTTGTCGTGTTTTAATAATAAATATTCATGAGAGTAAGTTTTGGGAATAATTTGTTTATCTACTAACTTTTTTAGATCATTATAATTATGTATTTAAAAGTATATAAGTATTAATATCCGTAGTCTGATACCCATGACACAAGCAGGTTATTCCTAGCTTACTTTGGGATCAAGTGTTGTGTGAAATGTCCGTGAATATTTATTTATTTTATTTATAATATATTTAATAATATGAAATACTGTAGACCTAGTCTAGGTAAGTTATAAAAACATCGTACTTATGTAATATATATTTTTTTCGTAATGTTTTTTCGTTAAGTACCTAATAATTTTATCTTAGCATTTATACCACCGAAGCGCTCGTGGCCCCGCGGACTTAGTGTTCTGTAAACGATCACTGCAGTAAGCAACTTTCGCTATGGCCACTCCATGGATGGGTGACCATCCATGTGATCACTTTGTGACATTTATTTGAGCGTTTCCGTGCTTCGGAAGGCACGTTAAGCCGTTGGTCCCGGTTGCCAGTAAAATGGCAATCGTTAAGCCAAGTTGAAGGCTCTATTTCAACAGCAGGCAGTCACAACCTGCGCCTGTCCATTTAAACACGGCAATACAGCTCACTACCTATTACGTGGGACAAATTATAAAAAGGTGAACTGTGGGCATATAATATGCCTCAGCCTACCCCTTCGGGGATAAAGGCGTGACTATTTATACCTACCATAGTAGCCTAGGTGTAATACTTACCTATTATTCCATTTTTTTATATAGAAAAAATCGACCAGAGCCGGATTCGAACCCACGATACACCACCTCCAGTCTACTAATATCCATTCGTAGATTGGCGGTGGCATGGCATGTCATTGGTTCGAATCCCGTTCGGGTATTTTTTCCAATTAAAAGTATTTGGAATTGTGTTATGATTATAATGCTGCAATCAAAATTGATTTAGGCATACCTATTACGACTGAATACTTACAGTATCCAATCAAAATAATTAGTTGGTAAACACACATATTTACCAACTATTTTCTTTGAAATAATTTTATTTAGTTTGTTTACCAACTAATAAATTTACTAGAAATAGCTTAAATATTGTTAGTCTATAACCCAAACTCCTGAGGGTTTATTTCCAATATAAAATACGTAAATAAACTTTTTAAGTTACTATTTATCGACACTACAAAAACGCTTTCTCACTATCGGCGCATACGCTTCACTGTGGCGCGATTGAAATGTCGTACCTAGGGAATATGCGGAGGTAGGAGAAGGGGGTGGGTCCGGCTATTAGACGCTCGAAGTGTAGTATCTGTCTGTTAAGCACAGAACAGTTTGCGGCATATTGCTGTAACTTAGACAACGCAATTTTTTTGCGGCGGCGGAAATGTCGTATCTTTTTAAAACTAATGTTCGTAATACAAAAGTAGTGTTGTAACTGTTTGTGATATTTCATGTATTGTCGTATCTATTTTAACTACAAAAGTTGCATTTTTTTCACTATTTACAGCAATTTGTCGAGTTAACTGTACATAAACCATGAAAAAGTCAGTGGCGTATCACGCATTTTTTTAACCGTAGAAATACATGACATACACCATTCGACGCGGTATTTTTTTCTTATCAACAGTACATTTAAATATAAATAACGCCATTTTCTGAGATACGACATTTCCGCTTTCTACCGTCGATAATATCATAAGAGACGGCAAGTCTAATTCTGACAGTCCGTCGCGGAACCTAGAAGCCGCAGTTCTGGCAGAAATCTACCGGCCCAATGCTTTAGTGCGTCAAAATGGCAAACAACCATCTTCGGAATAGATTGAAAGCTGGCGTGTTAGAGCGCGCAATGATCTCATTCATAAATGGCGCACCAGGCTAGAGCTCGGCGGTAAGCACTGAGCTTGTCTCTGCCATCTTATTTATTCTGAGGTCTTGGGTACCTGACATACCTACCCATCACACAGCTCCTCACGGGGCACGGATATTTTAGTAAATACCTGCATGATGTGGTAGGCATTGACCCTGAGGCAACGTGCCCACTGCGAGGACGGCGCCGTGGATACAGCGCTGCACACTCTCGCTTTTTGTACGGAGTGGAGTGGCGAGCGTACCGCTCTAAGAGTCCTAAATTGGCCCAGTCGCGTCGCTGTCTATTACCTATAGTTTGCGCTATGTTAGACAGCGAAGAAAATTGGTTCGGCTGTTGTTTTGACGTCAACGGCAATGAGAAAAGCGCTGCGGGTGCCAGAGCGGGGTGGCCTAACACTTCCAGCGGCCGACGTTGGAAGCTTTATGACAGCCGTGAGACTGACTAAGACACACCCCTCGTGTTCAGGCGTGGCGTCTGTGAAGTTTCGGTGGGTAATATTTAGATCCCCAGAGTCGAGACTGTTGCAAGTAGCTGTTGTACGCTTGCCTTCCCTGTGACCCAACAATAGTGACAAGAAGGAACATCCCAGGGTTTTAGTGGGAGAATCCCACATAAGCACTCAGATTTTTTTAATTGTGGAAATTCTCCAAAACCACCCTGTGACTTACCATCTGCCTATGGCCGTAAGTCCTGGAGACGCCCTTCGAAGAATGTTCTCAGAGCTTCCGACAGACTTGGTTTGTCTCTATAGCAGACTTTCCCCGCAGTCTAGTCTATCCCACTTTTTACGGGGGGGGGGGGGGGGGGGAATCGTGGGATCAAAAAAGATTTTGTGGCTCTTTAAAAATGTTGTAATTTAAAATCGTCATTTTTGGCTCTTCCGACTCAAAAGGTTGCCGACCCCTGGCCTAGACGACCCTGATTCATTGGTACCCTCTATTCATGTAATAGCCATTTGAAATATCTTACATAACCCTCAAGGAGACGCCACATAAAACGACCTTCTAAACCTACTAAAACTTAAATTGAATAATGAAGCTCCAGAAAAGGTTTTTGTTCTTTAGAAATTGATAACTTACGCTACAGAAAATGAAGCATTGATTTCTATTGCTGGAATGGTGTAGGTAAGGCTGGGGAAATGTAGAGGGTGTGTGGGACTCCCGTAGCAGAAAGGAAAAGGATACAGGATCAGGTGTATTTAATAACCTGAGTGAGTGTGGCCGCGGCCCGCGGGTATAACGTTGCAATGCGTAGTATTACTAGTATTCGAGCGTAGCTACGCCGAAATACTACTAGTAGGTACAACGTCTACAACTCTACACGTAGACGATGCAGACGGTGTCTTCTTCTACGCGTGCAAACTACGTAGTAGTTGTAAGTTAATCAGAGTGACAGTGTATTATAAAATAAATAAATGATCTTTTCTTAAAGGTACTTACTACCTACATGGTAAAAGGTATTTCCGGTTTCCCCACTAATCCCCACCGTGGCCTGCACACCAAGGGAAGGAGCCCCAGGAACGTATCAGCGACTTCTGGCAGGTAAAAGGTACTTACCTATCCTGACTCAACAAATTATTACACAAATTTTATCCTCAAAGAGAGAACCAATTTATTATTCGTTAATGTTTTCGTGATTTCTAAGTCTTCCATTAATTAAAAGTTGAAGCATTTTGAGCGTAGGCGAAGTTCGGTTGGATTGAAAGTTATGGAGCAAATGTAACTTGTTTACTAAGTCTTACCACAGATTAAATAATAGTGCCCTTGCTATGAAGCCCCTGTTAAAATGCTTTTAGCAAAATTGTTACGAGCGTTTAACTTGTGAGTTAGTACCACATTAATGCGCCTTTATCTAGGTCTAGGTAATATTTTAAACGGGAAGGTCCCGACTTTAATAAATACTCGTAAGTCTGTTTTTTCTGATCTTAATATTATACTGTTAATGAAACAGTAAATAACGGAGTATGTTCCTAAGCCTAAGCCGCTTCGGTAATAAGCCCCTACCGTAGTTTTTTTTCGTGTTTTCTTTATACCTAAGTACACAATTGTTATAAGAATTCTAGACGTACACACATAGGTACACAATCACGCCTATTCCTTAAAGGAGTCGGCTGTAGTATTTGTGCTATTTATCAGTTGAATTTAGTCTTACTACTTAATTGGTAGTGAACCTATGCCGTATTGAAACGGACCGAGGAACAATTTAACAAATCCACAGAATCTACTCTTTTCTGTTATCTGTGAATCAGAAGAAAGTTTTTCATTTACCTACTTTTACTAAAAGGATTTAGTAGGTATACCTATTAAATCCTTTTATGGCAAACACTAGGTAAGGCAGCATGCCTGCCTAAATAAGTACCCAGTTTCCACCTCATACCTACTTCAACTTCATAGTATACCTGCGTATATAAGTAGGTACCCAAGACGGCAACAAATGTTCCACCAAACTTGATCTCCGCTCACATAACAAGCTGTCGTCGGCAAACTACTTATCTAAATTAAATCTCTTCGTCCTGAAAACAGTTTCCTCCTCGCGTCGTTACGAGTAAATATTTATCCCTTTAGCTCTAATAACATCAACTGGATTTTACCAGACCAGGATTTTAGTTGTCCAAGATACCATCAAATCCACTATTCCGTGAATACTATTACTATTATTAGTTTTTCGTACTCACCTATAAAAAGAACAGGTAGGTACATAGTAAATATCATCAATATCAAGCGTTAGGCCTGGTTAAGACGGAAACCTTCGCTAAGGAGGCCCCGGGCTGCTTTGCTACTCTTCTCGAACTTAGTACGACCTTCAGCATCCCTTGTAGTGAGAGCAACAGTGCACATGCTGCAGGTAAGCTTTGTTTTAGCGACTGTGGGGCTGAACTAATTGGTCATTACTGGACTCCAAAACATTTGGCCTTCAAGTTGGCGGCAAAATGATTGCCTCTCCACACTTCTCTTGAAGAACCTACGGTTGGCAAGAGAACAACAGGTGCACTGGCGAAGCGATGAAGCTACTTGACTAGACTAGTTGTAGTTAGGTACCATGATTAGCCAGAAACGATCGTTTGAATCGCTGCTCTAGAGCTTAGAGCAGGGGTCGGCAAAGCCCGGCTCGCAAGCCACTTGCGGCTCTTTGGGTCTGAAGCTGCGGCTCTTTAGTTGCTAACACAATTACTCCTAATAGTTAAAAAAAAAAACGTTGCTTTTAATCTAAATTGAAAATCAATGATCAATGGAAATGTGATCTAAGAAGTCCTTCATTTAACATAAATCGATAACGAGGACATCTAAAATTTATTAATGGGCTGATTTTTTACTGTTACTCTGATAACTTAGCTTTAAACAACTACAATATTGTCCTACTATTTTAATAATAAAGAACGAATCAAAATATTTCATGTCTTCTACCCATGTTGGAATTTTTGAATCAAGAAGAAGAACAAGAAGTAAAAGAATCAAGAATTTTTGTACGAGAAATGTTGCACTCTTAACAGAGTGGTCGTGGTCAACATGTTGAAGTGATTGCGGCAGATGTAACTCGCCTTATGATCCCTCGCCATTTCTCTCGGCTAGCGGACATTCTGGTGCACCCATGTAAGAGCCCTCCCACCAACGCTTTTCTCTGGTCGGTCCATCTCATAAGTGATCGTCCTCGCGGCCGGGTACCCTCTATTCTGCCCTGCAGAACAAGGCGTTCCACAGAATCATCACTCCGTCTGGAGATGTGTCCCAACAGTTTTAGTATCCGAGTAGATATGTTGCAAGTTTGATAAACGCTGTGTGATGCCGAGCTCGTGTAGTATCGAGGCATTGGTGCGAAATTCAGTTCACGATACTCGCAGCATTCTCCTCCAGCACTACATTTCCAGAGCATCTATCCTCTTCTTTTCTATTTCTCGCATCGTCCACGTCTCCGCTGCGTATAGTAAAATATAGGGAATATAAGGGTTCGCACAAGCCGGATCTTAGTAGCTGTGGTAATGTGATTATTCTTCCAAATGATTTTCATTTTATCCATGGAGGTTCTTGTTATTGCCATGCATCAGAAACACCACAACAGCCTTATTGCAGTAAGCAAGCAACCACGCCTATTGTCGGTGTGCTGCACTCGCAATTTTATTTTGCACCAGTTGGGGCGGTCGCCCTCAGTCTACCCAATAGGATTCTACTGTAACCACAGATTACTAAATAGTTACTACGTAACAGATACATCACTCCCATACAAAAGCGACAATACCTACGCTATATTAGCCTACAAAATTTTAATAATACCTGCTGCTCAGAACGAGAAGACTTGTACCTTAAACACGTGCTCATAGCGTCGAGACTGTGTTGCCCGCTGTGCAAGTGACGTCATCGTAAGAATGCGCTAGGGTTGAACCTATAATGATTGTTGTAATAAAACAAATGTTACGAATCAACCATGTTTTAATACGCTTTTAGTAGGTCGACGTGTATGTAACTAACAATGTAATGGAATGTAAGGAAAAAATTATGAATGGTTTAAAAAAACCCTAGAAAAACACGCTTTTATAAATGCACGTAAAAACCAAAAATAAATTATGAATCACAGTAGGTAGGTATACCTATATATTTATATTGTTTATCTTATGCCTACCCATAACTAAAATATCAAAGAAATCTAAATTTAACTGACATTACCTTTAGCGTAAGTACCGGCTATTCACCTATCTCACCCGGCCATCCTACCTTACTATGTTACACACGTTGGTCACGCGTAGATCTCCGAAGGGGAAGGCAGAGGCATATTAGATGCCCACGTTTCATTTTTTTATAGCTTGTACCAAGTACAGGTTGTGACCCTCTGCTGTTTAAATTTTTCAAACCGCCTAAAAAGGCCTTCAACTTGGCTGACAGCTATTTTATTGGCAACCGGGACCAACGGCGTAACGTGCCTTCCGAAGCACGGAAACGCTCAAATAAAGGTCACAAAGTGGTCACATGAATAGTCACCCATCCAAGAACTGGCCATAGTGAAAGTTGCTTACTACAGTGATCGATTACAGAACACTGAGTCCCCGGGGCCACGAGCGCTTCGACTACCTATAAAACCTATTTACCTACAAATTCTATAAAACATTGAATTGCCTATAAAAAACAACAATTTTATAATACCTGACTCAAATAACTCCATAATTTAAGATTTACATACTTATCACCTACCTACTTATGTTCAAACAAATAAATGGTAAAAACATTCAAATTGATAAGATTTAAAATATTACTCAGCTTTCTTCGTCTCTCGGCAATTTAAAAAACGACAAATTTTCTTTGGTTTTTGTACTATTACACCCATCCACTGCACAATAATTACGTGGTTTCGGTATTTCGAAGCGTAAGCGCGGGAAACGTGCGGTGCGGTGCGATGCGTGCGCTCAGTCGGGCGCATGGTGTTATCACTTAGAACTGAGCATTGAATTATAATGTAACCAACTTACGTAGGTTCTCAACGTTGCAGTTACATTGAGACTTGTCGTGATATTTAATTTCGTTTCATTATAACGTAAGAGTTTCCAGAAACACGTGGTAGTTGGCGCTGTACGCAATATTAAAAAATCTAATATTTTAGTTAAAAATTCACAACTAGATGGCGCTGTGCCTTTTTTTAAATCGCGGTATGGTTTCGTTACATAGGGTAATATTAGTAAGACTACTTTTCTGCCCTAGGTAGTTTATTATTATTTTTTACGATCTTAAAACTAATTTTTCTATAAGATTCAAGTTTATTTAAATATATTTGTTACACTCGATTTTTATTTCATGGCCACGCAGTGAGAAAGTTTCTTGTAATAGCTGCTTGGCACCGCTGGTGTCGTCACTTAGTCGAGTGACGTCTCTATCTCATAATATACAAATGTACTCTGTGGTCGGGCGTCCGGCAGCCCTTTGCCAGTTGTATCCCCAGGGAGATGCCGAGCGGTAGGTACATAGCGCGCGATTTTGGGCGAGTGACGGAGGCCTGCTGTAACTTCCGGCGCCGGCCATAACCCAGAGAATGGCTCGAGCGTATCGCACCATATCATATGAGGCGGCGTGTCTAATTGCTGGCAGTCTGCCGTAGAACCTCGAGGCCGAAGTCCTGGTTCTGGTTCTGAAGGAATTTTCCAGCGGAATGCTTTGGTGCGTCAAAATGGCAACCAACCACCCTAAGAAGAGATCGAACTGGCGTGCTAAGGCGCGTGATAATTTCTTCATAAATGTGTTACATTTATGAAAGAGATTATTATATACTTACCGGCTAGGCTATATGGCCAGGCCGGAAAGTATTGAGCTCGACTCAGCTATCCGGCCTATTCTTAGGTAGAACGGCGGCACGGCGCTGCGACATACCACTTCACGAAGTTGCTCACGGGGCGCGGATCTTTTGGTAAATAACTGTGTGAGGTAGTAGGCATTGAGCTTGAGATGACGTGCCGTCACTGCAAGAACAGCGCCGTGCATTAAGTCCTGGACACGCTCGCCCTTTATATGAAGTGGTGGATTGATGCCAGCCCTTACTGACTAAGGCGCCCTCCTCGTGTTTCAGTGTCGCAGTCCGTGGAGTTTCGGGGGTAATTTTTAGATCCCTCAGAGTGAAACCAGTTGCAGACAGCGCTAGTTGGGTTGCGGAAGTAGAACGCTTGTCTTTCTACTTTCTCCCTCTGACCCAAGAATAGCGACAAGAAGGAACATTTCAGGATTTTTGTAGGGATACTAATTTTGGGAAGTCCCTCATAATCACTCTGCTCATCTACGGTGTGGTATCCATAAAAGATTTCCCTGAATAAATAAAAAAAAATCAGACAAGCCTCTATACCCGAAGAGGTACAAATGCTACGTTACCTAATACCTACGTGTGAACAACGAAATTTTCTTGTGGCTCTTTAAAAATCTAGAAATTTAAAATTACAAGTTTTTGGCTCTTTCGACTCAAAAGGTTGCCGACCCCTGGCCTAGAGAAGAAATCTCACTAGGTATCCAAAGAAAAAAACAGTCGAATTGAAAAACTCTGTGTGTTTGGACAGTTTGGAATGTTTCGTTTGAACAAATTTGTGAAATTTGCCATCATATAAATATATGGTTACTTTTCTTTTCCTCAACCACGGTCTTAAATTTCCACCCTGTATACTTAGTCCCTACTAATAATATAAATGCGAAAGTAACTGTCTATGTCTGTTACGCTTTCACGGCAAAACGGCTGGAGCGATTGAGATGAAATTTCGTATAGGGATAGTTTGAGGTCCTGGGAAGGACAATGGACATAGGCTACTTTTTAACCGACTGCGCAATAGGTGGGTTATGATTTTACCACAGTATAAAGAGAATGATATATAGAATAGAAATAATCTGTCAGCTGTGATTTTACGTTATAACGACTCTTACACGATATGTAACGACTTCTACCTACGAAGGCGCGGGGAACAGCAGAACTTGTCGCCTCTATAGGTTTGTATTAATTGACGCTCATTATACCACAATATAAAATTCATTTTGAAGTAAAATAAAACAAATAAATATCTAAACATTTTTATTGATGTTATAAATAATAACGTATAATAATTATAACAATTATTTATTTATAGGTACATGGTTACAGTAGTGGTTATTTAGGCGCAGAGAGAACATAAATATTTTTATCTATTTAGTCTATTTACATTGGGGTATTGTTTTACAGAAGTAAGCTTCGGAGCTGAACAACCAACAAAATGAATTAATTTGCTGTGAAAAAATAAAGTACCTAAGTACCTATGACTAAGACAAGATGTAATATCACTAAGATTAAAACAGAACTAATCCCAGCCAAAACTACTCCTTGTAACATCAGCTACCTGTCACTGAAAGCTTCCTCAAATACAGACCAACTATTTGTTGACAGACTGATAGACCAAAGTCGTTTTTACCTGGTATTTGGGTATTATTGATATTTGTTAAGGATTTAATGAAGATTGCATTTAGAATACGTGAACTACCTACTACAAAGAATGTTAGCAGAAAACAGTATATTTGCAAAAATTCCGATAGTCATAGAAAAATTGAAAAATATGTTCAATTCAATAAATATGATGAACAACACAGTCATACTAGAAGAATAAGTAATTAGATATATTCCTATTTCCATCCAAATAATCATGAACGTCATGATGGCGGGATCCCCCCAGATTTCGTGATTATCATGCGATAAGGATTTAATACACTTTCTCTACTATTTCATACTTTCATAATAAAATTCTACACCCATAAAATTACTAAATATCCTACAAAGAAAGTGGTCCCGCTATTTTGACGTCATAATGGCGGGACCACGATTAAATTAGAGAAAAAACATGGCGTGATCTTAAACTAACCACACCAAATTTTAATACGATATAGTACAACTACATTTGAATCATTGTTATACTTATAAAACTGAATTTTCAATAAAAAACACGTTTATTATGTTTACATTAGAAAAGCGCCTGAAGAAAAAAGTATCAAAGCGTCAAATTAATTTTATTTTTTACGGGGGCCTTATTTAGGTTTAGTTTAGATAGTAATAATGTAAATCTAGATATGTAATAATTATGTTTCTCTGTAATTTTTAACAATAAATGTAATAAAAAACCCGTTTATTATGTTTACATTACAAAAGCGCCTGAAGAAAAAAGTATCAAAGCCAATTAACATAGTATTATTTTATGCTCTTACAATTTGTATAGGCGTTTAAAACGTTTGGGCCTCATTTAATTTGTTTTAGTATAAATAAATAAATAAAAAAACAAGAACAAAACTTTGTAACACAGATATTGATTCGATTTTTTCAAATAATCCTTCATTTATTGAGAATTGGCGTGGCAAGGGAAATTCAAATAAGTCGGCCCTAAAAATTCGAAAGGTGAAAGTTCCAATTTTATCTAATGGGTCTTTCGTAAAATCAAATGATAATAATATATATACAACAAATACATGTGCATTTGACTCTTTATTTCAGGCATTGGCTATTGCATACGTAGATAATTATAAAGTAAAAAATATAGTCAATAGCTCTGATAACATTTATTTTCGATTCATAAAAGCACTTGCCAGTGATAATAAAGACACTAAAGAACCATTTTACAAAATAAGAAACGAAATATTACTGAAACATTTTAAAACAGAAACTACAGGTTCAAATTTGCAAGTACTCTGCGAGTGCAATATTGCTTATATAGTTGAAAATGCTTTGTTAGATATTATATACAGCGCGGAGGTTATAAAGTCATGTTCTGATAATTGTCTTTCCAATGGCACCAAAAGAAAATGCGGATTTCTGTCTCTTGACTTGAACATTATACAAAAAAAAGGTGTGCATGCTCTCAACGAATCGGCTGAGATAATGATAGAAGACAATATTACAACTTGCAAGCAATGCAACAGTGTTAGAACTACTTCCTACTCTTTATCAAATATACTATTTTTTGAATTCTGTGACAATGAAAAAATTAATCTGAACGACATACCAAAAACTCTAAAGTTAAAAAATAAATATTATCATTTAGTATCAGTAATTGAATACATTCTGCCAATTTCAGAACAAGGCATAGGACATTATAAATGTAATTGTATTAGATTTCCAGGAAAGTGGGAATGCTATGTTGATTTAAAAACTCAAATCACTAAAAGTCGGACTTTTATTATTCCCCACTGTCTAATGTATGTGGAGAAATGATTTAATTCGCATTTATTATAGTGATGATTATGACATGTTTACTGGAGTAATAAATACTATTTTTGTTAAGTATATTTTTATTTCTATCGTAATATCATTTTATAAAAACCCTTACTTTAGTCTTGTTTACATTCACTTTCATCCCTTTACCTTTTAGCGCCTCATGCATAATATTCACCATCAACTGCAATTCCTCCGCCGATGAAGCTAAGATCACCTCATCGTCAGCATATAGGAGGCATTTGATGGTTAACTCATTCAGTTTTAAACCATACGCACTCTCTTTTCAGTGGTCGTATCTAGCTGCCGCTCGTCCCGTACCTACATGGACAATGTTGACCACAGTTCATTCCTCACCACTTTGTCATAGGCCTTCCCCAGATCTACAAATATGCAATAGTCGTTTGACTTTTCGCCAAAACCTTTTCAGTTATGCATCGTAAGGAGAAGACCTGATCTGTGCATCCCCTTCCTTTCATAAATCCTGCTTAAACTTTCACACTTTTTCCTTCACTTTCATTCAAATCTCTTTTAATTAACCCTTTCACATACAATGTACCGACGATGCTGAGCAGGCTTATGGCGCGGTAATTTTTGCGAAATTTAAATACAATGAAGGATATTATCTATTGAAACATTCTGGTTTTTTGTTCAATCACTTTTATTTTCTAGGCAAATATGCACTACTGCTCGTTCGCTCTAACTTTGCCGCTCGACTCCATACTAAAGTCGAATTTTTAATTAGAAGAAGTAAATTGACAGCAACTAATGTCACTTCTTCATACAATGTTGCGTATTTTCTATGACGAAGTGACATTAGCTACTGTCAATTTACTTCGTATATTTAACAATTCGGGTATACGCCTCTACGCCAGCGGCAAAGTTAGAGCGAACGGGTAGTATTATAAGTGCATTTTAGAATAACCCTTCCAAAATAAAACGGTAAGAGACAAAACGCCTGTACAAATTGTAAGAGCATAAAAAAAACATACGGTTAATTGGCTTTGATACTTTTTCTTTAGGCGCTTTTCTAATGTAAACATAATAAACGTGTTTTCTATTGAAATTTCAGTTTTATAAGTATAACAATGATTCAAATGTAGTTGTACTATATCGTATTAAAATTTGGTGTGGTTAGTTTAAGATCACGCCATGTTTTTTTCTCTAATTTAATCGTGGTCCCGCCATTATGACGTCAAAATAGCGGGACCACTTTCTTTGTAGGATATTTAGTAATTTTATGGGTGTAGAATTTTACTATGAAAGTATGAAATAGTAGAGAAAGTGTATTAAATCCTTATCGCATGATATTCACGAAATCTGGGGGATCCCGCCATCATGACGTTCATAAATAATCCTATATCCAAAATATAAAAAATGCTTGGAAAATAAAAACATGTTTTAATAGTTAATATCTACTTTACATATTATTTATTATGAACTTATTTTTCAATTCAAAATATTTATCACTATAGATTTTTGCCAACGTCAACAATTTTGTCAGATTAATGTGAATTGGCTCCGAAGCAGGGGCTATTGATACAACCGGGATTATCGCTCTAGATAGACGACGATGATACTTATTAACATGGCATTATCTAGTCAAACAATTTAATAGTATATCACTATATCAGATCAATCAAGTACATAAAATGTCCGTAATAAGACCTGCAGCAATTGTAGTTCCACTGACACGAAGCATTACACGTCCGAGCTCTTTCACATCCTTGTAACGCTCCACACAGATAGGACGGCCAACCTCAATATCAACCACGGCTACACAATTGTTACCGAGACAACGAGGCTTCTTTTTCACCAACTCTCCAGTACTTTTGCTCAATAATGATTTCAATTTCACTATATTTGCAGGCTCTTCTAAGGACTGGTGATGAATGAGGACTGGATACCCTTTAGTAATGGGGGTTTTCACATTGAATACTACGATTCTAGCCTCAAATTTTGTTGTTACAGGTACTTGATTAACTGGGTCACTGACTACATATCCTACTGATACGTTTTGCATGTCAATTCCGGATAATGTCACGCTGACTTGGTCGCCAGCAAATGCAATATTGCTTGAAAGATCATTGATACTTACCCCTCGAACTTCCGCCATTTCTTTTGTTGGACACACCAGAACTCTATCACCTTTATTGATAACGCCGTTTTCAATACGTCCAGCCACACAGAAACCAGATCCCGTGCCCTTGTAAACATCATTGACAGATAAACGTAAAGGCTTTGATACAGGTCGTTCTGGCACTTTGAATTTGTCAACGACATCTAGTAGACAGGGTCCATTGTACCAACTTAGTAATTCAGCCTCTGCCGGTGGCTTCGTTAGGTTTTCTCCAGTTAAACCTGAACATGGTACGTAAGTAACATCAGAGTCTTTAAACCCTGCTTGCTTCAAGAAGGCTTTTAACTTTTTAGTAATCTCATTGAACCGCTCCTTTGACCAGTTAGTTGTGTCTAATTTGTTGACTGCTACTGCAAGCTGACTTACACCTAGAGATCTTACTAAGAAAGCATGTTCTCTTGTCTGCCCTCCAAGATCAAAGCCAGACTCGAACTCTCCTCTAGTAGCATCAACAACAAGTAATGCAACATCTGCTTGTCCCGCACCAGTTATCATATTTGGAATGAAATCTGCATGTCCAGGTGCATCAAGAATGATGACTCTCTTAGTCTTAGTCTCAAATTGTGCTCTTCCTACATCCATAGTTATCCCTCTGACCCTTTCTTCACCAGTTTCATCTAGCACCCAAGCATACATAAAACTCTGTTTACCAATTTTCTTACTTTCTTGCTCATACTTGTGCAATGTTTTCTGACTCACCTCACCCAGATCACAGAGTAATCTACCCATAAGTGTAGACTTACCAGCATCAACATGACCAATAATAACTATGTACAAATGGTCTTTATCTGAACCTCGTTCATTCAAATATTGTGTTTTAGCATCAAGTTTGTTCTCCTTCACTTTAAGTGGTATTTTACCTTCATCGGCTAGTTCAGTCTTTGAATTTCTCTCTGTACATGGGGATTGGTCTCTGGGAGTCTGAGGACGACTACCTGAGCCACCATCTTGACCAACTTTGAACCCTTTAATAACACCAACATTTTTGGGTTCCTTGTTTATAGTTATGAGTTTTGGAGCTTTCTCCCCAGTTGAAATAACAGGAACTTTAACAGGATCAACAACAACAATCGGTGGGGGCTTTGTAGGCTCCACTTTAGGCACATTAGCATCGTTACTTTGTCTATTAAGAATGTCGTCGAGGGCTTTACTATAATCGAACTTGTGTTTAATAATAGTCTCTATTAGTATATTTTCTGCAACAGTCTCACCAATAATATTTCTCAGCTCGTCTAAGCATGACATGAGCTTAACTTCATCTTCCTCGCTGAGGTGGAGACTGCGAAGATCTATAGATTCTCGCCTCTCGAGTGTGGGGTGACTCGAACCAGCTATATCTTCTTCCGCCTCTTCTTGAATATCATTGTGGTTCTCAATAAAGTGGGCTATTGCCTGCTGATTACGACTTCGGTCGTAAATCCACGGTGAAGCATCGCTTGGCGACATAAAACTATCATCTTCCACGGAATTACCGTAAACATCGTCGTAGTCATAATCTTCCGAAAATGTCCTATTTCTCACATCTCGATGTCGAGCCATTATGTAGAAGAACTAGCAGCTATAAATAATTCACTTGAAAGCAGAGCGTAAACATATTGTTAGCAATATTTCGGGAAAATCACACGTTTTCACACAAACAGAGAATGACATTTATTTTGTAAAACTGACAAAGGGAGACAAAATTTCAATGACAAACAAAATATGACAACATTTTTATTTTATTTGCTCTACACGGAATTGGCTAAGGTCACAAAATATACTGCTTTGTAACAACAATTCACTTATTGTTGCGTACACTTACGGTACGTGTATTTTGTCGTCCTGGACGGAAGGGGACGATTTATTGACATTGTTGCAGTTAAAAATATAGCTATAAAATATACGTGACGAGAAACACGGACGGAACGGGAAGGCGATAGAAAAAACGTCGTTGTGGTCTCGTTGCGCACACCCCGTGTCCCGTCCCGCCCCGTCCGAGATTACGCCACGTATGCGTATTACCGGCCCTCCCTCACGCCGTAATGTTGTATTGTATACAATAGTGTGTAGGGTAAAGAGTATAGTATTCGCCTTCCCTGTCTCTGATGCCACGTAGAATTTACAGAAAATCCTCCTTTGTAGCAAGCATTTTCATCATCTAATACTATGGCAATCATTGCTAATTCTACCGAAGCAAGTAAAATCAAACATTTTGTACTTAAATATGGTTCAGCACTAGCGAGTATCGTTCAACACCGGCACTGTACTTAATAGGGAATATGCATGATTTTTTTTATAACTTAAATGAATTCCTTACATCCTAATAAAATAATATATAAATAAGCCTTAAAATGATCAAATTATTCTTCAAATTCAAATTTAAAACATTGATTAAATTTGAGCACTTGAAACGCCACTAATATTGGCGCCATTTTGATGACAAACGATGACGCTGTCAATCCGTGTATGCTTGTACTGTTTGTTTGGGTCAATGACCTTTATACATATTGACGCCTAAATGTTGAATGTTGTGTGAGACAAATGACGTCACATTTCGTGTCAACCAATGGTGAACTTCGAAATTCAAACTTGCACAAAGGCTTGTGCGAGTTTGAATTTCGCTTTCAGGATTTTAATTTTTAATGCAGTATTTTACAGGTTTTAAATAATAAATAAATTAATAAAAACCTTTTATTTATAATTAAATGATAATAAAAAGTGGAAAAAAATGATTTTTGAGGCAATGTAAATTTTATGCATTATTCCCTATTATGTTTTAATACCACGTTCACGATAAGAGCGATACCCGTCCCGTCTTCGTTCAGTCCGAGGAATTTACCCGTAACGTATGCTAAGACCTTTATTTGCATTTTTGAGCTGAGAAAGCTAAACTCAGTTTCGTTGGTTTTAAAATTTTGAGGTTATAAAACGCCCGCGGTAACCTCAAATGCGGCCTCAACCTGAGCAGCCATACGTGAGCCATACCCAGAGATACCAAGCTAATTTTAAATAGATTCTTGGTAAACAAATATTTAAAAAAAACTCAATCTCATTTGCTTAGAGTTTCGGCGCGAAATTGGAGACAAAGGCGGATGCTACTCCGTTGTACAATTTTCCAAAATTTGTGTATTTTGAGTGTTTTATGAGTAAAACGTGCACAGTGTTGGAAAGTTATATTTATAACGCAGTTGACCAGTGAAACGTGAGTCTTTAATTTTTCGACAAACTTCAGAGACACTTGTAGTAAAGTCCCACCGCTTTACTAGAGAAGACTGACTTTGACTTAGATCTGTACTTGACTTTAACTAGACTTTTAGAGGACGAGGACTATGAGAAAAACTTAAACAGATGAATATTGGATAATAAAAGAGTTGGCAGTATGGTTTTAAGTACCTTATCCTGTCCATTGTACCAACAAAGCAACAACTAAATTGGTGACACTATTGACGGACAATGTCTTTCTGACAGCTGGCTGACAGTGACAGTAGTTACAACTGCGAAGGCGACAATGCGATTTGTGTGTGATTGTGAAATAGTTATTATACGCCTACTTTCTTTTTATATGTTTGGTTTATTTTGAAAAACACATAAGATCCATTATTAAGCATTGCCATTTATTTCAATTGTTTTTAGTCACAGACCGTAGATTTATAAGTGATTTACTTGTGGTAAACCTTAGTAAAATAGTGACGTTCTCCAACTTAAATTTCTGTTCCTGAATTTTTTCGTAAATCTTTTTCAATATGAAGAAAAAGGTGAGCATTTTTGATAGATTACCTTGTATAGAATCAATTTAAAATACCATGAAATACTAAATAATATGATATGGCGATTTTTGACGATAATTTTCTCACCTGACTATGCTTTATTTGTAGGTGTTGTTGATGGGAAAGAGTGGCTCAGGGAAGACCAGCATGAGATCTATAATATTTGCCAATTACATAGCAAGAGACACCAGAAGACTGGGTGCTACAAGTAAGTCCCCATTACTATTACTAACTCCTAAATTCTACACAAAATGTATATCCTCTCGGTAAAATAACTCTGAGCAACAGATCTGCGATTCTATTGCACAGAAGTCACTAGACACTAGACAGTGCATATTTAATAGTTTCTTAAAAATTGTAAGTCATATGTCATGAACTAAGCCCAAAACATTTTATGTTTTCAGTTGATGTTGAACATTCCCATGTCCGTTTTCTTGGCAACCTGGTCCTCAATCTGTGGGACTGTGGTGGACAGGAAGCATTTATGGAAAATTATTTTGCATCGCAACGAGATAACATTTTCAGAAATGTAGAAGTATTGATATATGTGTTTGATGTTGAAAGCAGAGAGATGGAAAAAGATACTCACTACTATCAATCATGTTTGGAGGCTATATTGCAGGTAAACCTATGAGGTGTAAAGATATGCTTATAAACTGATTTCAAGCAGAAACTACAACTTCTCACATTTAAAATTATGCTTGTATATGCCCTAAGCATTTATATTCTACTGCAATAATTATGCAACTTGTTTATAAATAAAGAGTAAGAAACTTTTTACAGAACTGGAACAATCATGGTGCATATTATAATATTTAAAATATCAATTTATACCTCATCCCACTTATACCTACCTATTCCTCATTTATTACAGAATTCTCCAGAGGCACGAATATTCTGTCTTGTGCACAAAATGGACCTGCTACCCGAGGAACAGCGTGATGAGATATTTAAGGGACGAGAGGAGGAACTAAAGATGTTATCAAAGCCACTTGAATGCACCTGCTTTCGGACTAGTATTTGGGATGAGACATTATACAAGTATGTTTATATTTAACTACTAATCTTCAATTATGGATATTGCCTGGCCTGTCTTTTGCATCTGTAAAAATTTCTTTCTGTTAGATAATTTTCAGCGCTATCTGCTATTACGTCATATTGAAAATTATAGCACAATAAAGGGCCAGGAGAGACCCAGCAATATTTATGCCGATGTCACAATTCTATCAGTTCAAACTGATGCACATGTTGACCTACAGAGTAGACAACAGTCAATCTACTATGTGTTCGGTGGTATGATGGCAGTCTTTTCAATATTCAATAAACCCTGAAAAGAAAAAAACATGGACCAGACTCCTGAGTGCAGTTTTGCATGCAACTACACAATAATGCTACCAAAATCCCCCTGTTTGCCAGCCATGCTATAGATAAAATTATAATAGTTTTAACATTCAATTCATAACATCTCAGTCTTTTAAAAGCACACACCAGTTTTACTTCTTTAATCTCTTATGAATGTTTTTTCTATTGGTGTGCAATAAAGTTTATGTTATTTTACTTACTTTACGATTATCAAACATTTAAACTGCATCTATTGATACATAATATCAAGGAGTATATAAATAAACGACATTAGCATTCATTATCATAATGCGTGTGTCACACTAGAGGTCAATAAAATGTATGTGTCATGTTTCAGAGCGTGGTCGAGCATAGTATACAAATTGATACCTAATGTCAAAGCGCTAGAATCTTCATTGAAACAGTTTGCGGAAATTGTGGACGCTGATGAGGTAAGCCTTGATGATCAACATATTCTCTATAAAATTACCTACTGTTGACTTTTGTGCATAGTCAAAGTGCTCCGTAAGTATCGGTTTTTGGACGTAGTAGGCAGCAGAACATGAGGATGGTCATCCATGGGGTGGTGCCGACTTGTGTCAGTTTGCGACACAGTTTTTTTTATAAATGAACATTATACTTTATTCCAAAGGAATGCATTTTTGTGGAACTGCTATCAACTATAAAATAAAAAGTATTCCATATTATGTTAGCTTCATGATCTAACTCCATTTTGGCACTTACTGCAACATACATTTCGTAAAGAAAGGGCTAAGGTAAAGTTGGGAACTAGTTTGTCTCACAATAAATTCAGTGGGTATAGCAACAAAATAATAAGGTACAGAATGCAATCTCATGTAGGGTAAACCACCCAATCATTAGCACTTTAGAGTATATTGCCCTTTTCTAACAGAAAAATAATACTACATACATAGATACATACGGTCACGCCTTTTATCCCCGATGGGGTAGGCAGAGGCATGTTATATGCCCACATTTCACCTTTGTATAATTTGTCCCACGTAATAGGTGGTGGGCCGTATTGCCGTGTTTAAATGGACAGGCGCAGGTTGTGACTGCCTGCTGTTGAAATAAAGCCTTCAACTTAGGCTTAACGACTGCCATTTTACTGGCAACCGGAACCAACGGCTTAACGTGCCTTCTGAAGCACGGAAACGCTCAAATAAATGTCACAAAGTGATCACATGGATGGTCACCCATCCATGGACCGGCCATAGTGAAAGTTGCTTACAGCAGTGATTGTTTACCGAACACGAGTCCGCGGGGCCATGAGAAAAATATTACTATTTTACTTCGTATTGCATACCTACAACTACATAAAGGGCACACACTGAACACAGCACTGAACTGAAATAAACTTGTTTTCCTTTCTTTTTTCGAAATATACTCTTACTAAAGTGCCAATAATTCATTCTACGAGTGCCAATCATTGGGTGATTTACCCTATGTACTTCTTCTTCAAACCTACCCTCGGCTATGCACACTCGCGCACAAACCAATATCGAAATTACTTTGAAAATCCTTTAAGCTGGTGTCGGTGTGGTGTAATGAGAGGTGTCTGTCTATGTGTGCGTAGCGCTGTTGCTGGCTTAGCGCGCTGGTACTGCAACTCGTTGATGGTGACTGACGCGACTACACACGCGACTGATCCTTGCTGATAACCAAGCCGCGCGATTGAGTGAACTTTAAATTTAGATTGCCTTGTGCGCTTAGTATTTTGTGGTAGTGATGTGTGAGGTGTAGCTCAGTTCCCTATTCCGCCAGGTGCTACTATTCGAGCGCGCCACGTTCCTGGTGGTGTCGCACTGCCAGCAGCGGCCGCACCGCGACGCGCACCGCTTCGAGAAGGTGTCCAACATCATCAAGCAGTTCAAGCTATCCTGCTCCAAGCTCGCCGCGCAGTTCCAGAGCATGGAGGTCAGTTGTCTTAGCTGGATGTGCTTGTAGCGTACCTACAGCTATAATCCATGGGGGCGGAATAAAATACCTTTTATAGCTGAGACGCGTGTGGTCCACCGATCAATCGTAGTGATTCAGAACATGTAGCTAAAGGCTACCCGAAAACTATCCTTTTATGATTCACTTTGACAAGGTTCCATCCCATTTTCACTGCGAGCGGTTAATTTATCCCACTGCGAGTTGCGGTACACCTAAAGATATTGGAAGAGAAAAGATATGTCTAGATTTATCATTTTTCTCTTCCAATATCTTTAGGTGTACCGCAACTCGCAGTGGGATAAATAATTGAATTTCCTTGTGAGAAAATAAAATTCATTCATAAAAAATTGTTTAGATCGAAACTTGAAACTATAACATTTCATGTAATTGTTTTAAATTAGTCAGTAGGTACCTAAACGGCTCTAATACCTTGAAACCACATCATGTAACCGATTAAGCTAGTGGAACATTTGCATAAAAATTAGTAAATACTATCTTCTTATGTTCTAGGTCCGCAACAGCGTGTTCGCAGCATTCATAGACGGCTTCACAAGCAACACATACGTTTTAGTCGAGATGTCGGACCCGAAAATACCTTCCGAAGCCACATTAATCAACATTAGAAACGCTCGAAAACACTTCGAGAAACTCGAAAAAGTGTCCTCTTCTTCCCCGAGCCAATACCAATGAAGATTTTACGTTAGTGGACTATGCAATAGTAAATTTTTCTATATAATGCAAAGCCCGAGTGCGGTAAACGGGCGAACTGTCTTGCCAAAGCAAGTTTCATGTTGACCTATGAGGTCTGCTCACTGTGATTTGCGATGTTAAACATACCTATTGTACAATATTGACATATAATTATTAGTATAAGATATGATGTTGTTTTATCACTGCGTACATACTAAAATGCGTTGGAAGACGAAAATGTTTGAACGGGAACGAATGAAAGGAATGGAATTCATGCACACTCCCTCCCATTGGCTTCGAGGTCAAATATTCATATTTAACTATAAAAACATAGAACGACATGCCCGCACACGTGTTTCTCTCATCTTACAATCCCGAGTTCTTTAAGAGGAGCGTGAAGAGACACAGGGCTGCCAATTTGAGGACCACTGTCAAAAGTGGCCCCCAATCGCTAGATGCGCCACGGCTTTCCATCAGGCTGGTGGCGACGTCAATTTGGCGAGCTAAATATAAAAAAAAAATAAGTAATAGAAATAATCTTAAAAGGAATTGGTGTGCTGAATACACCACAAATTTAATCTCTCAAGCAGAATCGAACCCGCATCTTATGTCTTGCCAATAAATTTACTAGGTAGGTACAGGTGAACCACGTTTATAAGTCGCATCGACAAAGTTCGCCAGCTCAGATGCGAGCAAGCTAGCGTCGATTAATGACGATTGCCAACGCTGTTGAAACACCGACTTTATTGCGTTATGTTAAGATTGAAAATGCGTGTGCGTTCGCGCAGCGGAATGTTGTTGAATTTAAAGATTTTAATTATGCAGATATTTAGTATTTGACGGCGTGTAATTGTGTACGGTAAAAAGAAAATTGTGTATGCAGCCATTTTGGAGAAATTCGCCAAAAACTGATTCCGCTGGGCGAACGTTGTCCTGGCGGCATTTTTTTTAAATCCACGCACTTAAAAGAAAAAAAATGTGTCCAACAATTAGTGTGTATTTGTGTGTAATTGTGTATGTATGAATCAAATTAGTGTATGCATAAACTTCGGAGAAATTCAAGTTTCCGCTACGCGAACGTTTGGCCATTAGCTCGTTTTCATATAAAGCCCATATATAGAGAGCTGTAGATTTTTACATACGTTGTTTTGAATTTGTTTATATTTGTTTAAAAAACAGATTTAGAATAAAATGTAGGGTTTAAAAGATAAAAATATAAACGTAAAATACGCTTATTAGGTCGTAGTTCGTAAAGTATGCACTTTGTGGTCTAGATTTTCACGTTTATGTATACCTTGTAAGTGCTTGCAACATGTTGCCAAGTATCAATGATGTTCCGTTAGTAATTAAAGGGTTATAGGACAATTTACCATGTATAAATCACTGTTTACAAAGCAGTCAAATATCACGACGTTCTGAAGGAATTGCATAGTAAAATGTATTCCAATAATTAGTTTATTAATTCAACTACTGACATGCAAAATTTCATCTCATCAAATTCAGTAATTAAAGAGAAACAATTAAAATACTGACAAAGCATCGAAAGCCTACATAACCCGACCAAGTTCGAATGACGACAAAAAAGCGGCCGTGCAATATATTTAGGTAACATTCTAAAATTTACAGTCTAATACCGGTTTTGAATTGGTACAGGGGATAACACAATTGTTGTTTCGATATAATTTATATGTGATCCGTGATTTAAATTTTTATTGAAGCTCGAAATACATATTATCCTTACCCTCATATTCATAATCGTTTATTAAACCTATTTAATTTAAAACACATTTTAAGTCTATTGTTGTCTCTAACCAATGACAGAATATGTTTAGCAAGCGTTTGTTAACGTTAAGTTTTTATAAACAAGGGACTAGTCATGACAAGCACCTCAGCTGCGCTCCCGATACGCTCAAAATACACGCGCCTGTGCGCGCACATGAGTTGTATGCCAAGTTCTGCTGTTACTGGGGCGCGCGCCCAAGGATTGTCATGATTAGTATCATTTATTCATTCATATATGCTCACGGCTGTTGTCCCAGAAGGGGTAGGCAGAGGTGTGACATTTCTGTGTCACCCACATTTCGCCATTTTTGGGTTTCTACGTAACAGGTGGCGAGAAATAAATAATAAATACATAATTATTATATGTAATTACAAATATTTTTGTACACCGATGTTTAATTAGAGAAGTACTTGTTACACATTATGAAAACTCACTCACTTGTACTATTCCACAACTTTTATTATAATTTTAATAATACCTAACCGGTTTCGCTATTATAGCATTCTCATATTAAAATTATAATAAAAGTTGTGGAAGAGTACAAGTGAGTGAGTTTTCATAATGTATAACAAGTTCCATCAAGTGCCAACAATCAAAAGTATAAAGGATAGAAGTACTTGTTAATAGGGGATTTATTTTTATCGTAGATGGTGGCCTTATTATTAAAAAAAAATTTTATCATTCAAGAAATGCAATTGTTTAAGTTTTTCCTAACGCTTGTGTACGCAACTGTACTATAATAATAAATACTATACTGGAAGGTTAAGAGCGTTACTTAGATATATGGCACGGCCGCTTTTTTGTAGCCATTCGAACTTGGTCGGGTTATGTAGGCTTTCGATGTTTTGTCAGTATTTTAATTGTTTCTTTTTAATTACTGAATTTAATGAGATGAAATTTTGCATATAAGTAGTTGAATTAATAAACTAATTATTGGAATACATTTTACTATGCAATTCCTTTAGAACTCCGTGATATTTGACTGCTTTGTAAACAGTGATCTATTCATGGTAAATTGTCCTATAACCCTTTAATTACTAACGGAACATCATTGATACTTGGCAACATGTTGCAAGCACTTACAAGGTTAGTATAAACGTGAAAATCTAGACCCCAAAGTGTATACTTTACGAACTACGACCTAATAAGCGTATTTTACGTTTATATTTTTATCTTTTAAACCCTACATTTGTTTCTAAATCTGTTTTTTAAACAAATATAAACAAATTCAAAACAACGTATGTAAAAATCTACAGCTCTCTATATATGCGCTTTATATGAAAACGAGCTAATGGCCAAACGTTCGCGTAGCGGAAACTTGAATTTCTCCGAAGTTTATGCATACACTAATTTGATTCATACATACACAATTACACACTAATTGTTGGACACATTTTTTTTCTTTTAAGTGCGTGGATTTAAAAAAAATGCCGCCAGGACAACGTTCGCCCAGCGGAATCAGTTTTTGGCGAATTTCTCCAAAATGGCTGCATACACAATTTTCTTTTTACCGTACACAATTACAAGCCGTCAAATACTAAATATCTGCATAATTAAAATCTTTAAATTCAACAACATTCCGCTGCGCGAACGCACACGAAAATGCAATAAATCCAGAGAGTAGTGCTATCTCGCTCATTGTTCCTCATTGCGCCGCGATGCTGCGGGCATCGAACATGGGGCGCAGGCGGCAACCAATAACAAAAGGCCATGTTTGACGTGTCTATGCGGAACGTTGTGATTGGTTAAGATTTTTTCGCGCGTTTCGAATATGAGACTTCTGCGCAGGTACATCGGTGTAACTTATAAACGTGGTACTACTTTACTGATAAAATTTTCCACCTTAAATTCATCATACATATTTAAATCCTTAAAATTCTGCTCAAAGGTCTGTTTTAATTCGTGACTGTCTTCAACAGATCACCCAGACTTCACCATTTGTCTTTGGAACACCTCATTACACCCTAATTAAAATTAGATGCCCAGCTTTCCATTTGTCTTCGGAAAACCTCATTACACCCTAATTAAAATTAGATGCCCAGCTTACATTATATTTAAATAAACTACGTTTTACCAAATTCTGAGTATTATCGGCTCCGGCTCCCGCATCGTATCAAAGGCAAAGTCATTATTGCTTAAGCATATGTTCAAATATTGTTCGAATCATCTTGGATAAATATTAGGATTATATGTATTAAAGTGGAGTCATTATAGTAGGTAACATTTGACAATTCAATTTTAAAATCATTAGACAATTAAACTATGTACTTGTCTTATTTTGCGAAAGAAAAAATAATAATGAGACAGGGATTCGCCTGATGATTTTTAAAATTCACATATATTTCAAGTCCATATCGATTTATTCGCTTTCTCATTCATCATTCTCATTATGAAGATAGAAGTGACAGACGTCAAATGTTACCTATAAAAAATTTTAAATAAAAAATAGAACCGACTTCATATAAATCCTTAAAAATAAAATTTACCTAGCACATAGTTGTATGTATTTTGATTTATCAGATTTTATTCAATATCATATTGAAGTCGGCGCCAAGTAAACCCATAGGTTTAGGTAGGTATTATTAATGGCACCAACTTCAATATTATATTGAATAAAATGGGATAAATCAAAATACATATTGCTATGTGCTAGGTAAATTTTATTTTTAAGGATTTATATGAAGTCGGTTCTATTTTTTATTTAAAATTTTTATTTTTTTATTTTAAGTGACGGGTGGACCGAAAAGTATTTCTATCTAGGTGTAAAGTTCTCATCAACACAAATCAATCAAGCCGAAACACAAGGTAACTGCTGTAAATCGTTAAGGAATCCCCTTGACAGTCTTTCGGTTCCATCATCAGATCGACTCCAGACCTTCATTAAATTTTAGTACATTAAAGCACTTAATCAAAAAGTTAACTAACGCACTAGTTATCCCTACAATTTTCGGTGGTTGCCCTCGATTTCTCCTGGATTCCAGCATCAGATCCTGATACCCTGGATATGGGACCACCTCAGAAGTAGCTTCTTTCAAACAAAAAAAGAATTTTTAAAATCCATCCATAATTGGCGCCGCTATCGCGTAACATACATACAAAAAAAAAAATACAGCGTACGAATTGAGAACCTCCTCCTTTTTTTGAAGTCGGTTAAAAATGACGCCACTTTAATTATGCTTTGATCATTGTCATATCACTACATAGTATAAAACAAAGTCGCTTTCTCTGTCCCTATATCCCTATGTATGCTTAAATCTTGAAAACTACGCAAAGGATTTTGATGCGGTCTTTTTTTAATAGATAGAGTGATTAAAGAGGAAGGATAATATGTATAATAACATCCATTAAATAGTGGAGAAATACTGTATACCCGTGCGAAGCCGGAGCGGGCCGCTAGTTGTCAATAAATGACTCAGTCATTGCGTTCGTTCCTGTTCCTTACCTTCACTTTTGGTGTGTACGCAGCATCAACGCGTATAGCAGGCTTTAATATTATGGATAGACCCAAATTGCAATATGTGTATAAACTCTAGAATTTAAAAGTTTTTGAACTCGCGATTTTTATACATAATTATAAATATCAGATCGCGTGTTAATTTTAAAAGTTACGATTTTTTTTTGTTTTCCGAAATTTCGATCGGGAAGTTTACACTGCCTTTTAGTTTCCCAGATTTCGTTTGGGAAGATTACGGTACGACTTTTTGATCGAGAATGTTACTTACCTTTTCGTTTCTCAGCATTTTGATCCGAAAGGTTACGATATATCTTCTTTCTCTGAGCTTTGAATCAGATATTCGTTACCTTTTTCATACCCCGACATTTCGATTGGGTTGCATGAAACGACAAAGTAGTCAAATAATGTGCTCTGTACATTTACTTTATAATTATTTTTTTAAGAAAAGCAAGCATAATTTTTTGCGGAGTGCTTTTCAAGCCTCAGTTCTTTCTATATCTGAATCAGAGTCCTCTGATACATCGACAATGTTTATACTAGATCAAACTCATAAACGCCTAGCGTTATATGTATTAAGTGAAGTTTGAGCTAAAGTGGAGTCATTTTAATAGGTAACATTTCACAATTCAATTTCACAATCATTTGACAATCAAATTATGTAGGTACTTGACTTATTTTGCTCCTTAAATTTACGAACGAAAAAATAATAATGGGTCAGGTACTACAATTAGCCTGATGATTTTTAAAATTCACATATCTTTCAAGTCCGTATTGAATCATTCACTTTCTCATTCATCATTCTCATTATGAAGATAAAACTGACAGACGTCAAATGTTACCTATTAAAATTACGCCACTTTATTTTTAGTATACAGCTTGGCAAAAGTCTAGAACAGGAACTAATATTTTGCTTATTGGCGACAATGTCAAATTGCTATACTGTATTTCAATAGCTTTGTGCAAAAATGTAAACATATCATTTTGATCCTATATATCCATAGTTACTTGCAATTGAATTTCACCCTGATTATATTCCAGTATCCAGGAGTCATACAGTGTTCTTACAATTATTTCGGCACCAAATAACTTCTTTATGAAAGTTTATTTTCATTAAAATACCAACTCAGGATAGTAAAAAATTCAATGATTTGTCATACTATATTTTTCTACGCATCTGTCTTAGACAACGATTGTCAAAATATGACATGTTTACATTATTGCCAGATCGGGCAGGTTTGGACTATACCATAAACCTCATTATACTCTGTTAAAATTAGGGTGATAATTTTGACAGCTCTTAGAAGGGCACACCGATTATCGATTGAGTAAAAGTTTTAATCGATAGTTACAAAAAAACCGTTTTTATTATATTAGGTAATTAGGTAAATATAATAGCATTATTATTGTTTATATTATACTTAGCTAATCATATTACAAATAAATATTGTAGATACCTACTTATTAACTTTACTTGCATTTAAATGAATATACTTAATTTCGATTTATTCGAATTATTTGTCTATGATCGATTCTGCGGTATTGTTGGAAGACGCTTCACTACGATAAGTGGGCGGTACTCGTCTATGTGCTACGATATTTTTTTTGAAGTATACTTGACATAAACAAATCCGATACTTCATAGGCGTGAGCTGTCATAATTATCAACCTAATTTTAACAAAGTATAGTAAATGAAGTGTACTATAATATTTGTATAAAACCTCTTTCTTACGTTATGAACCATAAAGTAGGGCCTCTATTATTATTTTTCTACTCTTTTTGCCAAGCTGTATTTGCATTGAGGTTGTCTAAGACAGGAACGGCATTCCTAGATGTACCTTTTCATTTTATGTACTTACCTACTAAAAACATTAAATTTATTGTTAGTTATATATTAATGTAATATTTTAATATATGACGGTACAACTATGGCCGTCGTAAAAATTTAAAGTTAGACGCTTTTGTTAACTACAGCGCGTCGATTAGCCTTGCTTAGTTTAAGATTGTACGTATTAGCAGTCAATATGCCAAAGTTTTTTTTTGTTATATTCCAATACTCAAATGACAACTCTTGAGATTTCCGTTACCTTTGCTTAATTTAAATCGAGTGTTAGTGACAGTGACATAGCAATGAATTCCACGCAATCATGCAGCGTGACACTTCCCTAAGCTCGCTACGGGTCACGTTGCTGTTCCAATGATAGTTCTACGCAAGCACGCTGCAGAAAATATCATGCAGCGTGACACTTCCCTAAGCCCGCTACGGGGTCACGTTGCTGTTCCAATGATAATTCTACGCAAGCACGCTGCAGAAAATATCATGCAGCGTGACACTTCCCTAAGCCCGCTACGGGGTCACGTTGCTGTTCCAATGATAATTCTACGCAAGCACGCTGCAGAAAATATCATGCAGCGTGACACTTCCCTAAGCCCGTTACGGGGTCACGTTGCTGTTCCAATGATAATTCTACGCAAGCACGCTGCAGAAATATCATGCAGCGTGACACTTCCCTAAGCCCGCTACGGGGTCACGTTGCTGTTCCAATGATAATTCTACGCAAGCACGCTGCAGAAAATATCATGCAGCGTGACACTTCCCTAAGCCCGTTACGGGGTCACGTTGCTGTTCCAATGATAATTCTACGCAAGCACGCTGCAGAAATATCATGCAGCGTGACACTACCCTAAGGCCGCTACGGGGTCACGTTGCTGTTCCAATGATAATTCTACGCTATCACGCTGCACAAAATATCATGCAGCGCGACACTACCCTATACCCGCTACGGGGTCACGTTGCTGTTCCAATGATAATTCTACGCAAGCACGCTGCAGAAAGTAACATGCTGCGTAACACTTCCCTGAGCCTGCTACGGGGTCACGTTGCTGTTCCAATGATAATTCTACGCAAGCACGCTGCAGAAATTATCATGCAGCGTGACACTTCCCTAAGCCCGTTACGGGGTCACGTTGCTGTTCCAATGATAATTCTACGCAAGCACGCTGCAGAAAATATCATGCAGCGTGACACTTCCCTAAGCCCGCTACGGGGTCACGTTGCTGTTCCAATGATAATTCTACGCAAGCACGCTGCAGAAAGTAACATGCTGCGTAACACTTCCCTGAGCCTGCTACGGGGTCACGTTGCTGTTCAATGATAATTCTACGCAAACACACAGCAGAAAATACCATGCATCATGACAATTGACACATCGCTTTTCCAAACACGTTGGGCAGCCAGCGTGTTTCCTTAAACGGTCCCTAGACGAATATATGCGATATGACATGTTTACTTCAGTCATGCAACGAACATTCATGCATGACAGAACGTATTAGTCTACAAATTATAGTTAAACTCGTATCTAAAAGCAAATAACTTATATCCTCCGCTTGCTTAAATGTGTAAATATAGGGTCAATATCCTTATCTCGAAGCAAAGTTTAACATTAGATAGGATAAATTCGACCGCATGTATACAATGCTTTATTTGTAGGTGTAGTACCTATTCGCAAACGCAATAAGGTCGAAAACTTCATATCATATGCATTACCCCGTATAAACAATTTAGCTCGAAACATCTTCAGTTTGTTATACGATATTCCACCTTAAATGGTTTCCAACATACTTAAATATTGTTAGGCATACTCACGCAACATCTAGCCCAAATGAAGCTAATATAAGCTTGTGCATCTTGACAACCGATAAGCATGCTTATATATTTCTCGAAATAAACATTGTTGATCACACATATATTTGGACCGACCCGGTAATCGAACCCAGGATCTCAGCGCACCGGTCGGTTACACTACCGAATGCGCCACCAGCGAGGCAGTCAGAAAAGGCTAGCGCTAGACTAATGCACGCCTTCCACTGCGAGCGAGTCGGACCCATTACGGACTCCGCCATACTCCTAACGATGATTACGAGGACATGTATGAAAATCGTCGTTACGAGTATAGCGGAGTCCGTAATGGGTCCGACTCGCTCGCAGTGGAAGGCGGGCATAACAGTTGTAAATGTCATATCATACCGTTGCCGCTTTATTGTAGTAGTAAGTTTTGTTTATTTTTTTCTGTGATTGTCAATGATTTATTTCAGTTCATAATAACATGTTCTAAATCATATTTACTCATCCCGGGATTGAGTCTCGAATGCAATCAAATGTCCACATTGGATGCCAGAATCCCTCAGCGTTAAAAACATTCCCGGTTTCAAAAAGTAGTTGCCGTCGTGCCCGATGATCAAAAAAAGTTTGGCATTAAAAATGTCCATAGTTAAAGACTTTTAACGTAACCAATAAGCGCCCAGCGATAAAAATGTTCATAAACAACTTGTTCGGTCGTGATCTTAATTCATAATAAATATTCAGGAATAGCCCTTTGTTAATTGTTTTAAATCCCCGACCCGTCATAATTATCATGTCGAATTACTGTGTGAGTGACTTCTAGAAGGCTTTAGAAAGCAGTAGTTGCCTTACCTTGCTATTGAACGATATAATTTGGTTCATTATCCGCAATAATACCAATATAGCATGTACTTCGAGATCCGGAGTCCACTTTTTTACTCTTCTTCTTCCACTTAGCTCGACCTTCAGTATCAGTAGAGCAAGTGACTTGTATGTCATCCTCCACCACAGTACAAGTGTTTTTATCCAATCAAATTATCATAAAGCAGTCCACTGCTGGACGTAAGCTTCTCCCAATTCACGCCACAAAACACGGTCCTTCCGCATTCAGTTCAAGTGTCCAGTCCGGTGAATCAGCCCATCTCAGTCCCCTGCTGGAGGTAGGCAGTTTCTCCCAATAATTTTGAGATCGACTCGAACTCAACCGGGACTTTCGGCCTACGCAGTATGTGTTACCGTGTTGTGTTAGCCGATTGGAGTCCGGCATATCATCCATGAAGATTTCCACACGCAATTGTTACATGATATGGTTTCGAGATCTTTCCCTTCGTCATGACCTCGTCCGTTAGTAAGCAGGTGCCGTGCCGATGAGGCTGCCTTAGCCCTCTAAGGTCTCGATGAAATGATACTTTAGCCTCTAAGTTCTTGATAAGATAATACCTTAGCTTAGCCAGCCACCATTGAGTACGAGGAGAGTTAAGTTTTCTCATTCATACTACTATTAAAAGGGTTATTTTGTAATCAAACAGAAGTTTTCTCAAAATTTATGAAACTCGATCGTTTCTTAACTGTAAGTTTTAATGGTTAATTGTCCCAAGAATAGGTCATTTCAAATGTCGGGGATTATTGTAAATTTTTAACTATGTTATTTATTTTTAATAAGTTGTATATCTACTGAAATTAATCAAGAAATATGTACCTTATGAATGTGATTCAAAATGTACCTATGCTTAGAGCGTTCGCTTCATTTATTTCAACTATTTATTACACATGGGCGAGTTAACATTATCCAATAAGTAGCGTTGCACAAGTGTACATCAACTGATGTTGATTTGTTTATAAACTTTAAACTCTATGATTAAAAAATATTTTATTAATTTGACTTCTTTTTTTATGCCACTAAGGTGACACGTGACACCAGATAAAAATTACGAGCCTAAAAGGCAACATTCATATAATTTGAAATACAAACCAGAAATCATTTTATGTTTCATAATATGAAGCCCTTTTAGGGCCACCGTCAGAATGGCTGGTTGTAGGCCCTCTGGTCACTGCCAATAAAATGGTTTTTAAAAACTAGTCACTAGCCTATCGACGTTGGCAACAATCTCGTTGACGACCTCTTTGGAAGAACTGCATGGTGCAGATCAAATATCTACCTTGATGCCGTGTGTATGGTAGCGAATCCTGGTGTTATCATTCCGACGGGGTCCCCGGACCCCTGACCTTAGACAGATGGCAAGGCACCGTGTGGCAGTCGGCAGAAGTCTAGCAACACCTTGAACAGGCGTCTGGCGCAGACATCATTCTCTTTCAATCAAATATCGTTTTTTTTTCGAGTGGCGATTCTGTTTCCATAAAATACCGTGGATGATGTCTGCGCCAGACGCCAGATAAATGTGCTTAGCGCCATCATACCTGGTAGGAAGCAGATAACGGATCTCACCGTATACGAGTTCCCCGATCTCGGTTTCAGAGTGTGAAATGTTAATGACTTGTATGAAAACAGGCTAATTACGCTATTACTATGATCAACTACGTGATGATCATACAAAACCATATGTAACAAATGTCATCAATATTGTATAAAAGAACAATGGTATCGATATCATGTTTTGTTTATCTTCAAACAAAGCTATATAGAATTAAAGCAATTATGTTCTGAGTACCACGAAATATTGAGACAAGTGGCAATATTGCCATTGGGTCGACTCACAAATAATATGACGTAAATCTTCGTGCCGCGCCTATTTTAGCTGTCTAGGTTTATGTGAATTATCTAATAGGTGCTATAAAATCTGCCAGACTTCATATTCGCATAAAATCTATGACGTCAAACATACATAACACAATGTATGCCTTATAAAAGTATACAAACACTATTTTCCCCGAAGGCGAAGAGTAAAGGCGTACTTATACGCCCGCACTTCATCAGTTGTATGATTGGACATTAAAGTTGAAAAAAACCGGTCAAGTGCGAGTTGGACTCGCCCATGAAGGGTTTCGTAACAGCAAGTAACATATTATAAAAGTTCTCATAGTTCGTTGTAACTTTGATGTTTTAACACGTTCGCAGTGGTAGTGATTTTTCTAACCGAAAATTGCGGTTTGTGACGTATTAAAAAAAAAACTACCAGCTCTATCTCGTTCAAACCAATTTTCGTCGGTAGTTTATATGGCAATGTACATCATATATTCTTTTTAGATTTATCATTCTCTTAGTTTAGGAGTTAGAGGGGGGACATTTTTGCACTTTGGAAGTGTCTCTTGCGCAAACTATTCACATTAGAAAAAAATGATGTTAGAAACCTCAATAGCATTTTTGAAGACCTATCTATAGATATCCCACACATATGGGTTTGATGAGAAAAAGAATTTTGAGATTCAGTTCTGAGTAGGTATGGGGACCCCCAAAATTTACTGCTTTTTTTCTAGTTTTATATAAGAATCTTAATGCGGTTCACAGAATACATGTAGATACCAAGTTTCAATAGCATAGGCCTTATAGTTTCGGAGAAAAGTGGCTGTGACACACGGACGGACTGACAGACAGACAGACATGACGAATCTAGGTTCCGTTTTTGCCATTTGGCTACGAAACCCTAAAAAGGGAGATATGCTACCTGGTAAAAAAAATTCAATCCTACAGATAAACATGCCATTGCCATATAGTCACGACTTTATCCTTGAAGGCATAAGTAGGCCTAGTACCTATACGCCCATCGTCCAATTCACTTTATAGGTCCCTGGTCCGGCGTCGTAGGTGGTGAGCTAATTGTCTAAACGACATCTTAGTAAGGCAGCTGGTTAGGTACAACGCTGGCGCTGCAATAAGTATATCTATTATGATACCTAGTCGGTACGGGACTAGCCTTTGCGAACCACCGCATACAAAAATATTCTGCCAGTTTTCATACAAGTGAAGGGGGAAACACAAAGACATATAAAATTTCATTGCATTTAAAAATGTATTAATCGACAAACGCGTAATGGCTGTTGTGTGTTAATTTTTATTGTACAGTCAACTACAATGAAATGTACTAGTTTAATCATATAAAATGATGTACTGATGTACAGTGCTTTTATAAAGCCAAAAGACCAAATGGTCATGTGCAATAGCAGAAAACAATGCTGAGCATTCTGTGGTTAGATGATCTAAGGTTAGCCCAGAAACGTTCGTCTTCGTAAATAGAAACGTCACAGTTGTCACAAACTACAGTAATTACGTCAATTGTCCTTGTAAGAAGTAAAGGTTAAGTACGGGGACCCCGCGCAGCAGCGTGACTAGAATTCACACTTCACTACGAGCAGACTAGACTACACACGGCACCCCAGTGAATGTGTCACAAGATAAGATATACTGGAAATCGTAAAATATGACTTATTACAATGGACAATAGGTACATTAGCTATATTCTGAAATTACACACGTTTCATGATTTTTTTCTTAGCGTCATAATTTCCCAGTAGCGTATCGCAATGATATCATCGCTCGCTCGGTCGAGCATTTACGAGCTTGCAAGAATCAGTAGTTTATCACATATAGCCGCGGTGTGAAGACAGTTTGGAGTGTCCTTGACTTTGTCTAACACTAGTGTACTGTGTAGTGCCGATTACGTGAACGTCTGAATTAAAATTTGAGGTAAATATACAAGTTTTAAACCAATTTTCTGCATAATTAGGCAGTGTAGGTAGCTACATCTACTTACCTACCTACTGAAGTCTTGTCTGTTCTTCTGAAATTAGGAGTAATGTAAAAGCAAAGGCTCTCATTTTTTTCTGTGTACATATTTTAGATACCGCTGCCTTATGAACGGATTTCGATGCTTCTTTTTTATTCTTCATTCATTTTGCTATTACTAGCCATTATCATCTTATTAGGTATTAGCCAGTACCTATCAGTAAATTTTCTGTAAGTTCACCTAATTAAATATTAGACATCTTGTACCTACCTATATCGTGTCGGTGTGATATCGGTGGCAATCGGTAGACACCTATATTATATCCGTCATATTAGCGTAAGGTCAAGGTTGCTTACTCCATTACCTACACCGACGTTATCTCTCGTTTTGATAGGTACCTAAATTATTGGTAGGTATCACACAATGTAAAATAGTGGTAGGTATTCTTATAGCTGAATATCATTCTGTGCCTGCTTCTATTAGGATGCAACACGCTCGACCTGCCAGTTGCCAACAGCCGCTCGATGGTGACCGGTGACCGGCACTTTGCAGTGGTTTTATCTATTAGATACCTAAGTACCTATAGGTATTCATTTTTGAATATAAAACGATACAGCTGATGCTCTTGATGAATGATGATGGTTGTTAGTAAACCACTTCAGACTCGTGGACAAACCAGCAGTCGTTAAGACAAGTTGAAGGCCTATTTAGGCGGCTTGAAAATTTTCAAAAATCAGGCAGTCACAACCTGCGCCTGTCCATCTCAACACGGCAATACCGCTCGCCACCTATTACGTGGACAAATTCGTAAAAGGTGAAATGTGGGCATATAATAATATGCCTCTGCCTACCCCTTCGGGGTATGTACAGCTGATGGTACAGGATTGACTGTGTCATGCTAAATGTAATTTTCATTTCTCATACTCGGAAAATAGTGTTTTCTTGATCTGACTATTGGGTGGAAAATGCTGTTTCCCTCCCTAGAGAGGGAAAAACTCATACAAATTACTTCCCAACCAAGGGCCGGAATGAACTTTAAAAATAGAACTGCTGACTGGTCAGCTGTGATAGTGAAGAGATTTGTGTAAAAAAAAAAAAAAAAAAAATGCTGCGGCCATGCGACTTTCCAAGCAGCCAGCCAGTGTGAACTTAGCGAAAATTTCTTACGGCCCCATACACGTACAATAATATTGATCAATTTAGCAATAAATTGACCGTGTATGGGTAATATTGAGGTTTGAACAGACTATATTCGGATGGAAATAAATATTTTTAGTCCATTGAAATGTTACATGAGCTTTGCATTTATTAGAGGACGCAATTTTATTTTCGGGACACGTGTGGGGGGTCAATAGAAGCTTAACCTCAAGTTTGTGGGGTCGCGACCCTTGTCCCCCGGCCGCCATCTTGAAAAGAGGGGGGAAAAAACACTTTTTTCGCAATATTTCGGAAACTATGAGTCTTACAAAAAAATTGTGGAGGCATAATTTGTAGCATATTGTTTTGCCTACAAATGTGTATATAACTTAACTAAAAATTTTACAAAATTTTTAGAATATTTTTATAAAAAATTTCTTTTTTGCTCTATAACTTTTTTTTATACATTTTACAAAAAAAATACCTCAGACTAATCTTGTAGATGATCTTTTAAGAGAAATTTAAAAAAACGCCACAGACCAAAAAAGAAAATTTTATTTTCAATTTTTTGTTTATAACTTCTTTAATTTTTAATTTAGGGCAAAAATTTGTTTAACATATTTGTAGGCAAAACAATTTGCTACAAATTATGTTTTCACCATAGATTTAGAATTTTTCGCTACTCTCAATAGATATACAAAGCGTGCGAGCGAGACCTCATTATCCATAGCACTTAGCTCGAGAGGAAAAGAGAAAGCAAATTGTGTACTCATATGTCAGTATTTTGAATCGCTGAGCCCGCTGGGATCCTATGGCGGCTCTATGTTATTCATAATATCCAATAATCTGTAGTGATCTTACGATTAAAATAGAAAATTTTATATTTTCAACAATATTGTCGTGTTTAGTGTGTGAATAGGATATTACAAAACGCAATTATACGAAGAAAGACTCGTTTAACAGGTCATTTGTGACTTCGTTCATTCCATTTTTGACGTACCTACATATTTTGCCAAATTGGATGTAAAATTTCACTGAAAGTTCAACTCATAACGTAGATTATGCATTTTCCTTCATACATAACACAATATTTAATGTGTAAATGCATTTTTGGAGGATATATAAGGCAGAAATAGAAAGGGCTGTTTACAGTAAAATAGTCATATCGATAAGGATGTCGATAGTTCATTATAGTGACATTGCTACAAACAAACTTATCTGGATTTAATTTACTATAAATATGATTGATTTTTACTCGAACTGTGTTATTTAACCTTTTTTTTAGGGTTTTGTGCCTATTTTAATATAATATTTCCAAAATTTGTGATCCATTTTGAGTTTATAATTTTACTTCACTTAAGGTAGGTACTCCACGTCACACCGGGATGTTTGCTGTACAAGGCGCAGATTAGCCTCTGCGTCGAATACTGTTCTCACCTTTGGGATGACTGTGCGAGGTACTTACTGGACGCGCTTGGCGCTATGCAGAGACGTGTTATCCGATTTCAATTATAGGTTGTCCTAAGATGACGGTAAGCCTCGAGCCGTTAGCGCAGCAAAGAACCATAGCGTCCTTGGCTGCCTTCTACTGAATGTATCACGGCGAATGCTCTTCAACCTGATCCCACCATCTCCTTTCCGATTCCGAACAACACGTCGGGCAGAGGTGCCACTCATATATAGCGGAGAGAATCTTCGCCAGAACTGAGCGTTTCAAAAGATCGTTCCTCTGTCGAACTACAAAATCCTGGAACGACCTGCCCGCACATGTGTTTCCCTCATTTTACAATCCCGGGTTCTACAAGCGGAGCGTGAAGAGGCACATCATAGGGTCGCCAACTTGAGGACTACTGTCAGAAGTCTTGTGTGCTGTAAGCATGGCCCCCATTCGCTAGATGCGCCACGGCTTTCCATTAGTTTCCATCAGTGGCGACGTCAATTTGGCGAGGTTAATATATTTAAAAAAATCTACGAGTAATATCTTTTATTGTTACTAGGGTTCAATAATAAATGAGTTTCTAGGTTTCGTATTACGATAAGAGTTGGATTTTTAGTAAAATTTCAAATTCAATTGGCAAAATATATATGTACGGCAACAATGCAATGTACGATGCCATAAATTACATGTTAAAAGTGTATTTTCACATTCACACACTGAATCAAAATTCGTAAAATCACTACAGAATTTCTAATATTACGAGTTACCCCATATAATCCCATTTTTACTTTTTCATAGTCGATTACATTCAAATTAACAATTTATTCCCCAAAACAAGAAGTTGGAGATGAAACTTCTAAGCACTTTGTGTGCTTAGAAGTTTCATTTCCATTCCATCCATTTATACAGATACTTTTATCGATAACATAGGTGTGACCATTCAACAACACTATTTATTTAACCCACACATAGATCTTTCATTTTTGGTCTCGTCTTCAGTTTGACACTGTTCATCTTGTACATTCTAAATCTATGGTTTTCACAATTTTTTTGTAAGACTCATAGTTTCCGAGATATTGGAAAAAAAGTGTTTTCACCCCTTTTTAAGATTGTGGCCGGGGGACAAGGGTGGCGACCCCACAAACTTGAGGTTAAGCTTCTATTGACCCCCCACACATGTCCCAAAAATAAAATTGCGTCCTCTAATAAATGCAATATTCGGTCCTTAAACTGTAACATTTCAATGGACTATTTGGCAACATTATTGAGTCAAAAATATTGTACGTGTATGGGGGCGGAATCTCTGCAACAATAATTACGCGGTGAGTTCCATATTTAAAATTTAAAAAGTCGACATAATGTAGTTGTTATTTATCTGCAACAGAATTCAAAACAATTGGTAATAATCTTTTATGGTAAGGTTTGAATCTTATTATTAGTTTAGAGCAGTGTTTTTCAACCTGTGGGTCGCGACCCCCTGGGGGGTCGCGGAGCTTCTGTAGGGGGTCGCCAAAGATCGAGAGAACTACATCAGTTAAAAAAAATAAAAATTAAAAAGATCGATTTATTAAGTAAAAGAATTTTAACAAAAGGGTCATACTCATTAACATTTGTATTATAACAAATTAACAAAATAAAAAAATCCTAAGACTCATGTTAATGCGAAGACTGTGCTCGTTTTTAATTAATCAATTTCTCTTAAACAAATGCTCCCGGCGAGGGAGGGCCTTAATTATTTTAATATTTTTATCGTTTTGTTATCGTATCGATTGGTTATCGTAAATCTGTGTTTGCTACACCTGGAATTAAATCGTTTTCCAAGTTTAAGCTTTTTCTTTGCTTACTTATTATTTGAGAAATTAATGCAAATGCCAAATCGCATAAGTACGATGTGGCCAATGGAATCAAACATTTCAAAACCCCAGCAATCAATTCCAGGTTTCTGTTTCTTTCCTTACCCAAAAAGTATCCAAATTAGCAGATTTAAATTCCAAGTGTAAGGGTGGTCTGCGATGTCTCTTGCACTGAGAAGTAATTCTTCAGAAACACAATTCTTCTTATGATCTTACTCTATTTTCACACCAGGTATATGTATATTATGCCTTGATGTTTATCTCATATCCTCTATTTTCACACCAGGTATATGTATATTATGCCTTGATGTTTATCTCATATCCGACTTCAACAGTAAAAGATTGTGTCAACGAAAATATTCGAAGTTATTTTGATACATATATTGACGACGACTATAAGCAAGAGCGTGGCGATGGAGAAAGCAATGCACCCAACAAGTGTTTGGCATCTGTTCTTTCAGAAGCACTCGCGGCCCCACTGCAGTAAGCAAAATTTACTAAGGCTGGTCATGGATGAGTGATCACCACATGACCACTTCGTGACATTTATTTGCGAGTGTTTCCAAGGCACGTTAGGAAGGTACGTTAAGCCGTTGGTTCCAGTTGCCAGTAAAATGGTGGTCGTTAATCCAAGTTGAAGGCTTTTATGGGCGGCTTGAAAAGTTTAACAGCGAGCAGTCACAACCTGCGACTGTCCATATCAACACGGCAATACAGCTCACAACCTATCACGTGAGACAAAAATCTAAAAAGGTGAAATGTGGGCATATAATACGCCTCTGCCAAGGGAATAAAAGGCGTGATCATATGTATGTATGAATCTTTCGTGGCTTCAAGGAACATGTTATGCAGGTATTAGTAAAAAGCGCTCTGCAAAATAGTTTCCATAAAACTTTCACTGGATGCAAAACGCACAAAAGCTACAAACTGCGCACAAACCGCAATATCTGTGGATTTGTCAAATTGCAAAGATAGAAAGGTACTTTCCTTTATTTTTTCTTTATAAAATATCGTATATATAGAATATTTGTTACACTGTAACATACACATACAGACATGATAAAAAAAGAAGAGTCGCGGGGGGGGGGGGTGTCGCGAAATATTTGTTCATGCCAGGGGGGTCGCATCATGAAAAAGGTTGAAAATCACTGGTTTAGAGTGTTTAACTCGGGTAAAAGTAATTTACTGTAATTTCGAATTAGGTATATCATAGGTATATCATTGTGAGTCATCATTATTATCTCGTATCTACCTAAGTAGGTATATTGGATTATTGGATATTTTATCAAATAACGAATCCACTATTCAGTGCAGTTATTAGTGGGTACCTATCTAGGTTAATCTTCATATCTAGGTAGATAAGACATAATTTAGCTCTCGTGTATGAAGCCCATTAGGTCTACAAATAAAAAGAAATTAATAACAAGTTGTTGATATGCGTTTTCTCTCAATTACAGCTGCAAGCATGTCTCAAGAAAAACCAACATTTGATTACACCGAGGAGAGCCAGAGTGAGAAACTGGCGCGGAAGTCTAGAGAATCTCCTTTCATGGTTATTGGTACGTATTGTTATTCCATTTTTAACTTAGGCTAGGATGTATGTATTTTCTCCTTCCCTCAATAAAGGCAACAAAAAAAATACCGTCGAGTTGAGAACCTTCTCCTTTTTGTGAAGTCTGTTAAAAAGAATATGGTCCGTCGAGCCGGATTGTTTATACCTAATTCGATTCGATGTAAAATAAATAATGTCTAACGATCAGAAGAGCTCGAACATGATTTTTTTGGATTTGCAAGCATTAGGTACATACCTACCTACATTTATAGGCTTATCTATTTATAGATTTACGAATGTTGATTAGTTCTGTTCCATTGAGACTTACTGTAACCTTAACAGCTTTCTTACCCTTGTTCCCGGGGCGTTCTATCTAGTGCCCGGCGGGCACTGCCCGCTAGCTAAACAACTCTCCATCTCATCTGTGTTCGAGGGCGACTCTAGCGGGTACAGCCTGAAGCTCCTCGGAGAGTTCAGGAAACGAGGCAGTAGATACGATGCAGTGGGTAGGACAGTCCGTCGGACCTGGGAAATCTACACTAAATGTTGCCCGAGGTCAAAAATGTGAACAGCTTGACTTTGGATCGAAAACCGCAGGTACCCATAACCCTTCGGGTTGGTGTGGAGTCGAAATATTTTTCCCACAGGAGATGCGCGATTTACTTTCTGCCTGTACCTACTGAAATCAGACTGAATGATTTTGAAGCGTGAGGTGTGTTTAATTTGATTAGTATTATAGAAGACATGTCAGTAATATATAGTTCTTGCGGTCAGTCCGGCCAGTCGGGTTGCTTCTTGTTCACTTACATTAACTTCGTTTATATTGACATTTCAGGTATTGGAGGTCTGCTAGCAGCCTGTGGTTATGGCGCGTACGCATACAAGCGTCGAGGTGCTATGAGTACCAGCGTATTCCTCATGCAGTTCCGAGTAATAGCGCAAGGCACAGCAGTCGGCGCCCTCACTGCTGGCATGCTCTATCACATATACACCAATCACTTTAACAAGCAAGATAATGTACCGATTGCATCAGTGATACCGAAAACGAGTGAACATTAGATAAGATTCGGGCATATTTTAGTGTCGCCGCGTTGCCGACACCAAGAATAGAATAGATACTATGATTAATAGGTATGTCATCAAATCTGTAACTAACTATGTTACATTTTCATCAGAGTAGGCGTTAAAACTCCAGACGCAAAACCATCCTGAAAATATTTAGATATATACATCTCAAATTACATTGATGCGCGTATGCGCGGGGCGCTCGCGTAGTTTGCGCGGGGCGGGCGCGTGCCGTGTGCGGATGGACTTCGATTAATGCAATTTGAAATCTATTGATGTGATAGTATGGCTTAAATTATATTTAAAAAAAAACAAATAAAACGTGTTAGACGCGTGCTGACGGGCGTGGCGTGCGCTTAGCGTGCGCATGTCTATTGAACACGCCATTAAGCGTAGTTGTATGGTATCTAGAAAGCGACATCTAATGTTAAACCCGGGAATCTATTTTAACGGAAGTGAAGCCTTTGCATTCAAAATCTCCCGGGTTTAGCATTGGCTGCCATAGCTGGCTAGCTATGGCAGTTTTTGGAATTGCTGAAATCTCTACCGGGGATAGGCCAGTAGATCGCTCCGACTAGTCCAGGGAGCGCTCCGAAATAAGGCTCTTCTCAGAAAAGCCAGATGAGAAAAGGTCTTTATTTCCAATCTTACCCCTTAGTAGTAAAAATAAATGACTAACCTTACCAATTAGGTGTGCTTCAAGCTGTAATCCTCACCTTTGAAATCTCAATGAAAACGAATTTTGACAACGCCAAAAAATAGTCGTGAAATAGTCGTAAATAGTCGTACATGTAAAAAAAATAGTCGTATTATAGTTTCGGCGTTATAGCTATAGGTTAGTGAGGATTATGGCTTGAACGTCAAGCTGTAATCCTCACCTCTAGTGCAAGCAAACGGTTAATGCTATCGAATTGGTTTAGGTTCCAAAAAATAGTCGTGAAATAGTCGTAACGACGTGCCAAATCTCAGAAATAGTCCATAAGCGGTTCCCGAGATATGAAGGTACCCTGGTGAGGATTATGGCTTGAACCTTTGAAAACTTCAAATTTCTCCGGAACGCCTGCGAGTTTCGGTTCAAAGTTTGTGCCAATAAATAGTCGTGAAATAGTCGTAAGAAGCTATAATAAATTTGAGTTGATTTAATGTGAAAATAAAAACTTTTTATTTTCCCTACATTTCTATTGATGTACAGTCGTGTACAAAATTTGTAACTTCCAATGATACTAGAGGAAGTCACGCGGTTTTATCCGCGTAGTTCCCGTTCCCATAAGAATGCGGGAATAAAATAAAGTCTATGTTTACCGGGAAGAGTGTAGCTTCCCAACAGTGAAAGAATTTTTCAAATCGGTGAAGTAGTTTCGGAGCCTATTCGATGCAAACAAACAAATTTTGCATTATTTATTTATTTATTTATTTAAAAACTCAAATTTATTATAGCTTCTTACGACTATTTCACGACTATTTTTTGGCAGAAACTTTGAACCGAAACTCGCAGGCGTTCCGGAGAAATTTGAAGTTTTCAAAGGTTCAAGCCATAATCCTCACCAGGGTACCTTCACATCTCGGAAACCGCTTATGGACTATTTCTGAGATTTTGCAGGTCTTTACGACTATTTCACGACTATTTTTTGGAACCTAAACCAATTCGATAGCATTAACCGTTTTCTTGCACCAGAGGTGAGGATTACAGCTTGACGTTCAAGCCATAATCCTCACTAACCTATAGCTATAACGCCGAAACTATAATACGACTATTTTTTTTACATGTACGACTATTTACGACTATTTCACGACTATTTTTTGGCGTTGTCAAAATTCGTTTTCATTGAGATTTCAAAGGTGAGGATTACAGCTTGAAGCACACCCAATTAGATATGTCCCCAGTTAAGGAAAAGCCTACTTACTTTGTTGCTTCCGCATTACACAAGTAGTGAAGGTGTAAATTATTCTCACTAGGCAGTACCTACCTAATTATTCCATAGTTTACCAATGCAATGAGATTATCGAGGAGTCCGGTGAAGACAACTTCAGTCTAATCAAGTAATATATACTTAAAGTATGAACGGATGTGACGAAGATCGTGATGTTCGTTCAGTTCCTATTTATCTAGATAACATGTTATACCTAGGTACTAATTGTTCATCGAATAATATTTTTATAGATGAGAGCATTCTAGCTGTTAGGTAATATTACCTATCCGATAAAATATTTTTCTTTAAATAGGTAAGTACCTATTTAACTAAAAAGTATACACCAGATGATGATAACCGAATAATAGGATACCTTTATGTACTCTGTAAAATATAGCTTGATCTCTGTGCCAGTTCTACAAACGTAAACAAGAATAGACTTTATGTCAACAGCTAAAGCTAAAGCTATCTACTAAAGTAGATAGGTACCTACCTAGTTAAAATGCAGAGAGTGGGAACGAGAACACAGAGTGCAGAGTTGCAAACTGTAAATAGCAACTTTATGCCTTTCAAATAAAAGTCAACTTTGTTTACGTTAATAAAACTGTCACAGCGATCAAGCTATATTTTAAATAAAAGTCAACTTTGTTTACGTAAATATAACTGTCACAGAGATCAAGCAGTATTTTAAATAAAAGTCAACTTTGTTTACTATAACTGTCACAGAGATCAAGCTATATTTTATAGTGTATTGCATTTTTTTAAATAGGTATGGTAATAACGTGATAAGGACCTAAGCACCATACTAGGTCTTATAGGTACTTGAACAGATACTTGATAATTATATTTAGATTAAGATTTAAGTAATGCTAAATGTGTTTATATGTATTATGTAGGTACCAATTATTTTAATAAATATCCATGTTCGTTGATGTTATTCATAAGTTTATCGTTTCATTTCGTCCCTGAATTTTTAATACGCCTGGCGCATTGCCTGAAATTTACTTACTGCAACTACCTACGTAGAAACTGCCCCCCTTTCCTATCAGTTAGTACCAGCTGATGCCCGCGGCTTCGCCACGTTGCATCACGCTAAAATAGTGCTCCAGGAAACCTCACGCCATCACTTCTCACAATAAAGACATTAGTCGCCAAACTCTTCTCAACGACAGCTCTATTGAAGCTGGTTTCATTTGGTCCTTCGAGCCGGATTGATCCTGCGAACTATGCTGAAATGGGAAAATGTGTGGAACTTCTACTAGTTTAATAAATAAAATAGTTTATTATTGTTTTTATTCATACGTAATTTATTGCAAGGTTTCTACATTTAGCCAAATTGATGTTTACTTGCTAAAACTCATGTTAATTGTGTTAGTTGCACATTAACACACAATACAGTACACCAAGTTGTACTTGGAAAATATCACGACATATTAAAAATACGTATATACATTATACATAGCAGAATTTTATATTTATCTCTACTAGATAAAAGTGACTACCTACATTTGGTATAGAGAAGCATTTGAAATGATAATATTCAGACACCACTGAACCTACTTACCGTAGGTACCTTGAAAATATGAGTTACTAAATTGGGTGCAGTGGTCACTTCAACCTCACTAGTGGTGCTGATGAGGTAATGGCGAAAACAACGAAATCCCGAAACAAAATGTAACAACCCATCTGGCTACCGCGTCTGGCACTCTTCCACGGCCTAAAGCCAGCAGTGGACAGTGATAGACTGATTTGATTGATTGATTAAACGTACTTCACTACCCGCGACCACGGGCGCTGCAACGTGTCCGAAACGTCGGTGAATGTAAGTAATAAGTATTTCGCGTGAATTCTCGAATTTTATAAGTATGAGTAGGTACTTCACAAAGTTTACACATCATGTTTCCACCTATATGCTAGAAACATTTGGTTCAAGAAAGTATCATAATATACTTTTTTTTTTGTTAAACGTGAGGGAAAATCCTCATGGATGTTATGCCGGACTCCTATCGACTAAAAAACCTCACGTAACGCCCAACAGCCTATGGTTGGGAGCCCCGGGTAAGCCCTCGGAAGGATGTTCCAGGACTGTACAATAATATCTTATTCTCAATCAAATGAGGGCTTCATAACGCTCAAAGGAGCGAACGAGCAATAGCGCCGGGACAGGCCAATTAATTATTCAGAATGCCATATCTAGTGTATGTTCGCTACTGAAAACTAATATTGACTTTATCACTAGTTATCACAACAAAGAACTCAGAGATAAGACGAATACCTAGATTATAAAAACTGGTTACGTGATTCGTGTGACGTTAATAAAATTGGTAAATGAGGGGAAATCTACATAGTTTAATAACACATTATCAACTATATTGTTAGTTTCAATCATGGTACACTCAAGCACATTGCCGCATGTGTACCATACCATACTACAGATGAGGGTTTGACTTCAACTTAATGTAGTAGTTAAATTGGTACTAGTCAAGCCCAAAAATACTACGAAGAAGTCAAGTCTTGAAAAGCATATTACATTCCTCTTATTCGAACTGCCTAGGATAATTTCTAGTTAGTAAATTTGGAAGTTGACTCTTACATTATTTTTACAGTCTCTCAACAGTGGAGACCTAGTGAGCAGCAGTTGCATTCACTCAAACTGTTATGTCCCTGATAGATGATTTACATGTGTGCTCCTTTTGGTTGAAACTAGACCTTTGGAGCTATATGTACACAGCACTAATACTGGTTATGTAACACAATTGACAATACAGTTAACATATTATAAACCTATTCAAAATAAATTAAAAGTATAACATTGTTCTGCTGTTGCTACAAAATGTAACATAAAAAATACAAGACTAAAACATATTTACATCTCTATCTAATTAAGGTGCAAATTTATTCCTAGATTAGTTTTATAATTAGAAACAACTTGTGACCAGTTGGACTCTGCCACAAGCAATAGCTTATTTATTTCTTTTGATAAACCTATTCATGGTCAAGGTTTTTATCTTTCTTTAGATCTTGGGCCAAATTGCATGTTGTTAAGTAATGAACAACAGAATAAAGGCCTTTTGTAAGTCCAGCTTGATAAAAAACAAATATACACAAATCTTACTTACGTTTCAAAACCTAATTCAATGGGAATCTTCTTATAGGTAGCAGAGATCCAAAATAAATATGCTGTACCACTGGAAACTTGGCCAGTACCTCTTTTTTGTACATTTTGATAAGACCTTGATTAATTTTTGTCCAAGAGCCAACCGCACTGATGCTCCACAACTGATTAGAATGCTCTGCAAATGGACCTTTTTTAACTTCTTTTATATACTTTATACATGATAGAAACAAGTATTCATCACGGTACTTGTCAATGATTTCGTCTTCTAAGAACTTAACAGGTGGGTATATTCTCGGTTGATCGATTAATTGCGAGCTGCCCCAAATGAAAGGAATGAATTGGTAATCGTCCAAACTCCACACTCCATGACTGCCGGCAGGTTCCATTCTGTAAGTTTGCTGCAATCTTCTCACAATTTGTATGTATCTATTAAAGAGGATGAATACAGTGGCAATGTTGTCATCCGCAACCAGCACACCAATTTTATACAAGCAACATAGGAACATGACAAAAGCCATCTCATGCCCAGTTCCATAATCTATTCGAGTAGCATTGCCAAAGCTCTCCTCTAAGTATATTTTGATTTCACATATTGTTACATGTAAATTCAGTACTAAGGCATCTTGCAGCATAGTAGTAGAATTAGCTTTCACTTTTGCTAACCACTCTCTAAAAGCAGTGTTACCAAACCTCTGCGGCTGTTCTATAGGTGGGAATTCATCCATAAATTTGTCAACTTTGTCAAGTAGTGCCAATACTTTCTTTACATTGTCAGATATTTTGCAATCTACAGATAAAGGTTTTCCTTTGATGGCCTCATTGAGAGTAGCTATAAAGCCAGTATATTCCATGTAAGCTTCTGATTTTTCCCAAATAGCCATATCTGTGATAGTTTTAACAGCTTTCTCTGGCTCCAAGAAACGGTGATTTTCTGGCAGTACCCTTGAAGTACCATCTTGTTTACCATCACCAATAACACATGCCATCTAAAATAAATAATTATACTTGGTGATTATAATCTAATTCTATCATGTGATGTCATTATAAAATTACTACAATAACCTTAATGCCTGTTCCTATCTATTTGGTATATATTTATCAAGTAAATATGATAACAGACAAAATCAGATTTTTGTCATAAATTTCGGCGTGTGTACGTTGACCCACAACTTTGCTTTAGCTCAATGAAACGTTCCGCGGCGACACGATAAGCTTCGCTAATGAAGGTCACACTTGTCAATCTCGGTCTAACCGCATTCCCTACCTACTTGTTTATATTGTTTATTTTCAAGAACTGTATTAAGTTGATGTGAGTGTAACAGATACAAATATGGAGAAAATATTGAGAGGTATAATGAGATATCGTGTTTTGGATCGAGCTAGTATGGTGAAACAATTTCAAGAAGTAAAAAACAATCCAACGGTAAGTGGAAATGAGACTGACCTTATTATTCCTGGAAATACAAAAGAAAAATTCGATTTGTATCGATAAACTGTTGTTATAAGGGTAAATAATCAAGAGATATCTATTATTTTTCACGTTTTAGGACAAATATTACAGAAAATTCAAATACAAAACAAATTAATTATTTTTATAAATTTGACAGTTCATTGAATTTGACGTAACATTCATGACTATGTTGACAGCTGACAGCTGGTAAAAGTGACATCATAAACAGTTAAATGCTTCCTCTACATTACTTGCGAAGTTGAACGAAGTTCGTCGGCGAAGTCACCCAAGGCGAAGTAAAATTTTGAAGAAGTAAAAGGGTCCCGAGTCCCGACACAATCATGCCTTACAATTGTCAATCACGTTATTTATGAATGGAAGTTGCTTCAGTGTGCGTGATTGCTTTGCATGTGTGTGTGCATCGACGTATACGTGCACATGAAATTCTACGTGCTTGACATTATTGCCAATTGATCATGTAGGGACCCCTTTAGGCTTTTCACTATCATATTCGTTAACTTCGCGAGTAATGTACAGCTGCCCCAAATCAAAACCCAGTAAGCGACATATTTTCTGAAATCCTTTTTTTTTTTCATATTTCGAACTTTCATAGTAAGTCGCATCAAATTGTGAAGACACCTGCTTTAAAAACTTACAAAAAACAGATATTTCGACAACGTGAAACCTAGTAAGTGTACTATATACTATCAAAACACCAGATCAAAATCCTAGTTACTCGCCTTTACCACTTCATAATCTAGCAAGTCACATACACTTATAGCCCGTTCGCTCTAACTTTGCCGCTCGGCTCCATACTAAAGTCGAATTTTTAATTAGACGAAATAAATTGACAGCAACTAATGTCACTTCTTCATACAATGTTGCTTATTTTCTATGACCAAGTGACATAAGCTACTGTCAGTTTACTTCGTGTAATTAACAATTTGGGTATAAGCCTCTACGCCAACGGCAAAGTTAGAGCGAACGGGTAGTACTAGGTTTTGATATGGTGAATGCGGCTTATTAAGTTTTTTGAAGTGGTGAATGCGGCTTACTAGGTTTTTAAAACATGACGAGCAAGGATATTGGGAGAATTATGTACGCATGGCAGCGCACAAAAACAAGAATAACGGTATCACAGCGGCCGCTGCAAATTCTCCCTTGAAAGCACCATTTGAGGTGGAGTTTTCCAACTCCGTCACCCACCAACTCGAGACGGCACGGCCAACTGTGATGTTCCTGACGGAGACGCAAATATACGCTACCCTGACAATACATCGTACCTGTGTTACTCCGGCTATATCATCGAGGAGCATTTCGAGATAAGGCCGGGGTGTGCGCGTTTGTCAGGGCGGATGTTTGCTGTCGCCGTGTGTATACCGATTTCACACAGGGGAAACTGAGACAACGAGGCTGTTCGGCACCTCAGCGAGGGAGCTGATGACCCGTAGGTGCGGTTCTCGAACGTCGAGCTCGTGTTTCTGAGGGACTTCAACGACCACCACGGTGTCCGATCCACACCGAGCACATCACAGCACCCTCAGAAGCAAGACCGATTATGCGGGAAGGGCCACCCACGCATTCGCTCTCTTCCATGGTCTGACCCAACTGGTACGCGGGATCACGCGCATACCGGACAGGTCGGACCAAGAACCCGCCTAGCTGGACCTACTGCGCGAACGTACAACCGATCCTCAAGAAAGTGAATTGGTCAGATCCTGCCAACTATCGCCCCATAGCCGTCACCTCAATTATCTGTAAAATATTTGAGCTGATCATCAACAAAAAGCTAATGCGTTACCTCGAGGATCACTCGCTACTCAATGATCGACAATACGGCTTTAGGCCAAAACGGTCTACGGGTGAGCTCCTGGCGTACGTGACGCATGTTTGGGGTGAGGCTATGGGGAGGCACGGCTAGTCGTTGGCTATAAGCCTCAATATCGCCTTCGATAGAATATGGCACGCGTCGCTGCTTTTTAAGCTTCTGGCATATGGACTACCGCCCCAATTGTGCAGCTGGATGGCCAACTTCCTGCACGGACGACGAATACGGGTACTCTGTGACGGCCAGGCTTCCTGTTTTATGCAGGTTAATGCCGGGGTACCACAGGGATATGTGTTGTCCCCAACCCTCTATCTTCTGCATATTACTGACATGCTGTCCGATTCGGGAGGATTCATTGCTATGCAGACGCTATAGCACTCTGCACGGAAGTTATTCGGCCCGTCTAACGGCAGGGAGATTCGACATCAAGGAGAAGAGACGGCGACTTGTGGCTGATCTTGACGGGGTCCTGGACCGCATTTCCCAATGGGGATCCGAAAACCTCGTTGAGTTCAATGCCCGTAAAACACGGGCGTGAGCGTTTTCAGAAAAAAAATCCCTTTTTTTACTCTTACCCTCTCTTCAGAATACAAGGATTTCACTTGGGGACAATCTGGACATCCTAGGCATAGACGTCCGGCCCGAGTTCAATCACAAATATTATATTGAGCGATGTATTGGGCTAGCCTCGAGAAAACTAACGTATTTGCTTGACGCGTTGGACTCTATGCAGCGGCGTGCTATTCGCATTATCAACTGCCAGGAGGATACGGAAAGTCTGGAGCCGTTGGTGCAGCGAAGAACTATTGCGTCTTTGACTGCATTCTACCGTATCTATCACGGTGAGTGTTCTGAAGAACTCTTCAACCTAATCCCGTCCTTTCCTTTTCGATCCCGAACAACGTGTGCTGGACAGAGGTGCCACTCTCACACAGTGGAGAGAATCTTCGCTAGAACTGAACGATTCAAAAGATCGTTCCTCTGTCGAACCATAAAAACCTGGAACGACCTGCCAGCACACGTGTTTCCCTCCTCTTACAATCCTGGGTTCTTCAAGTGGAGCGTGAAGAGGCGCATCATGGGGCCGCCAACTTGAGGGCCGCTTTCTATGGTCGTACAGACTGGGACGGTGACCCCCAATCGTTAGATGTCGCTGTGACTTTCCATCGGACGGCGGCACCATTTTGGCGAGCTAAATATAAAAAAAAATTAAACTAAATAAATGATACAAAAATCTTCTTTATTACTTACTCTTTGCCTTCAAGAAACATGTACATACTAGACATTAGATTGACCAGAATAATTGACTCTATGTTCAAATTCCCATCTCTAAACACAGCAAGTGCTTTTACTAAGTTTTGAAATGGTCAAGGCAAGAACAAAATTTTAGATTGTTCATTTTCAAACCCCCAATCGTTAGATGTCGCTGTGACTTTCCATCGGACGGCGGCACCATTTTGGCGAGCTAAATATAAAAAAAAATTAAACTAAATAAATGATACAAAAATCTTCTTTATTACTTACTCTTTGCCTTCAAGAAACATGTACATACTAGACATTAGATTGACCAGAATAATTGACTCTATGTTCAAATTCCCATCTCTAAACACAGCAAGTGCTTTTACTAAGTTTTGAAATGGTCAAGGCAAGAACAAAATTTTAGATTGTTCATTTTCAAAGTTAGTAAGGGGTATAAAACTTGCTCTATACGTTATTACTGAAATATTTTACTCATTATGTAATGAATGGTTAGTACTCTATCCAATAAATATCACTTTTTTACTTTAACACTAACATCTTTTTAATGCTGGCTCGTTTTATGTTTTTGAGCTCTCCTGTAAAATTTGTTAAAAAGCCCTTACTGGGTTTTGATTTGGGGCAGCCGTGTAGAGGAAGCATTAGAAATAGTAAAATTGGCTAGGTTTTCAGGCAGCCCCACGAGATGGCGTTAGTAGTAGTAGTAGTAACAAATTGTAGTTACGATCGATGAGGTGCAGCTCAGACGACCAACGTGAACAGATAAATAAACATTATTGTTGACATTCTCACACAATTGAAAAACTTCACTTGTACTGTTCCACAATATTTGAACAGTGTTCAAAGTGTAATTTTATTATGATCTAACTATGTAAATAGCCTTTGAGAATGCCGTAGTGAAACCGGTTAGGTATTACAATAATAAATATTGAGGAACAATACAAGTAAAGTTTATCAATATGTGCAGCAAGTTCCATCGAGTGCGTTCAATCGTCAGTATCAATAATTCTCACACAACATCATCTAGTCCAAAAAAAGCTATTTAAAGCTTGTGACTTCTGCGACTGCGATTTGTGAAATCTGCGACTGTCAATAAGTAGAGACATGTGGATTGAAAACAGTAAAAGTACGCTGAAGACTATCATATCTTTACTATTGACTGTGGTAAATAGTTATTCTCTATCAACACTTGTCCTAGAAGTGCGCCATCTGTTTTAAACATTAGTATTCATTTGCATATAAGTTTATTTGCAAGATGTCTCAAGCGCATCTAGACTGATAAATTAAAACAGCTTAGTTCGGGTGCTACCTCCTCTTGGAATTTACCCGGGACCCTAGGACCAATAATCATAAATGTGTTTTGTTAAGGCGGCGCTAGTCGGTCGCTCGAACTCGGCCATATAAACATACTGTTTCACCTCACATCGCATAATGAGAGCGAGAAGCTGCGATAACGCATTCATTTAAAGGTCCTTTGGTAAGAAGGGTGTTATGAAAAAAATCACTTTATGTGTCAACTTAGAATACTGAACTCTTTGAGAAATGAACTTTGTCGGAACGGACTTAGATTTTTAATTTTTATACTCCTTTTATTGTTTATTTACACAGAAAGTTGTCTAAAAATTTGGCAGAACAATCGAATTTTTAATGGCTTCTATCTCTTTAATAGTTATTTAATTCCCATTTTTTGAACGGTACAGACAAAATTTATGATGAGGCAAAGCAATAAAATGTTTGACTTTGTATGTACCCTACATAAATAGTTGAGTAATATCCTCCCAAAGTTTGTATGGATTAAATAGCGACTAGCGTAACCTTAAGAGAGCGTTACGACCACGGTAACGACTTACGAGTGACACTAAAGTCTTCAGCACTTACTGACCTACAACAAATTGCCGAAGTACCTGCCAACATCAACATACACATAAGGGTCGCACCACAGCAAACTAACGATACATGGCAACCGTCCGATAACTCTGGAGTGACTGGTGAATCGATGCTGTTTCTATTTCTTTTTATTGTTTTAGAAAATTACAGCAGAGGTCTCTCCAAAGTCTTCTTTTTTAGACGCCTCATGATATATTGTATCTTGTTTTCGACAAAATTGATGGCCGACGTAAGTTTAACCTATTGGCTTAGTGGCACATTCGGTACTTTCAGAACCGCCGCGCTGAAATCCTGGGTTTAATTCCCGACTCGAGTATAACTATTTGTGCGATCCTTAAATTTTTGTTTCGGAGTTTGGGTGTTGAGCTTGAAGATGTTGTGTGAGAATGTCCACAAAAAATAAAGAATTAAAATAAATATATAAAATAATGCGCTAAAATCTGAGATAACCTGACTTGATTCATTCATATTTACTAGTATTTAATTACTGATATTATTTTCTTTTTTTAGCCCAAAGCCGTTTTCTACACTTGCATGGATAGTCGAATGATTCCTACGAGATTCACTGAGACAAGTGTAGGGGACATGTTTGTTGGTTTGTAGACAACATTATTATTGCTATTTCGGTTTATACATACATACATACGATCACGCCCTATATCCCCGAAGGGGTAGGCAGAGGCATATTATATGCCCACATTTCACCTTTTTAGATTTTTGTTCTACGTAGGTGGTGAGCCGTATTGCCGTGTTGATATGAACACGCGCAGGTTGTGACCGCCTGTTGTTGAAATTTTTCAAGCCGTCATAAAGGCCTTCAACTTGGCTTAACAACTGCCATTTTACTGGCAACCGGGACCAACGGCTTAAAGGTGCCTTCCAAAGCATGAAACAATCGCAAATAAATGTCACAAAGTGGTCACGTGATGGTCACCCATCCATAACCGGCCACATTAATGTTGCTTACTACAGTGATCGTTTACAGAACACTGAGTCCGCAGGGCCACGAACGCATCATTTTGGTTTATACTTATGCAAATGAATTTAATCTTGTGAATAATTATTACGTTTCTTTCGGATATTTTGCAATTTATTTTATGATGGTTATTTCTCCCTATAATCTACTATGTTTCCTTTACTGTGTTTAAATGTCAAACTCTTTATTGCATTAATTTAAATCTAAATTTAACTAATATTTTTTTCCTTTACATTTAGTCAGAAATGCCGGCAACGTTATACCTCACTCTCAATATTTTGTGGATGAGATGACCAGTTGTGAACCGGCTGCAATGGAACTTGGTTGCATTGTAAACGATATAAGACACATTATAGTATGTGGACACAGTGATTGTAAAGCAATGAATCTACTATACACATTAAGAAGTAAAAAGGAATCTAGCAAAGTAAGTCATAATATTATAATTGCTAAATATGAATAGGAATTGATCGAAGACCCAAGACATGTTGCGGTATAGGCTAAACCCTTTGATAATATTTAAAACTATTGGGTAGGTACCCGCATTTCCATTTTCAACCACATGGAACCCCCTGTTATCTTTATCTGTCGTTGGAGTACCTACACGCCAATATTAACTACTTCTAAAAGTTTTTACTTACAACTTGCATAATTAGTGCTTTATTCCAAAAGGTTGAACTACTGTGATAATGGGGCTCTATGGGATACATACATACATATGGTCACGCCTTTATCCCCGAAGGGTAGACAGAGGCATATTATATGCCCACATTTCACCTTTTTTTTTTAATTTGTCCTACGTAATAGTTAGCCGTATTGCCGTGTTTAAATGGACAGGCGCAGGTTGTGACTGCCTGCTGTTGAAAATAAAATCTTCAACTTGACTTAACGACTGCCATTTTTTTGGCAACCGTGACCAACGGCTAAACGTGCCTTCCGAAGCACGGAAACCCTCAAATAAATAAATCGGGGCCACGAGCGCTCTATGGGATAATAGCATTCTATTATCAAGTTCAAACAAGTCGTCAGCTTTGCTTTAATGAATGAGTACAGGTATATCATAAACATAAGCTGTAATGCTTATTCGGTGAGATGAGTGAAAACTCTTTTACGTTTTTTGAGAGAACAACATTCTCCTTATCTTTTATATTTTTTATACGTTTTAAGAAGGGATATTTTGCGATATGCGTATCTAGTGTTGTCGCTATTGTCCCAAGTATCAGCATGCAACTAATTTTCGTTTGTTACTGATTCACATATTTATTTATCGTATTGCCCACAATTAGGTATTTACTTATTGTGCCCGTATCTAGTATTATCAGAATTTTAACATCTGTTCTTAAGTTATGTATCAAAGTCAGAGACAATTCTAAACTCTTATTTTCTTTTCAGGAACAGAGAAGACTGTCACCGCTAAAATCATGGCTGTGTACACACGCTCACACCAGCTTAGATAAATTTATTAACATGCAAGGTGATTTCACGAAGCCTATGTTGTTTACAGCCGAAACGCCACAACGGAAATTTGTAGCTTATATAGATCCTGATAACAAATTTTGTATAGAAGACAAATTATCACAGGTACCTGATTACTCAATTATCATATCTATGGCCCGTACGACTAGTTATTAAGCAAAATATACAACAGCCGCACTCCTAGTAGATAGACACGGGCAAATTGGTCTCAGAGTAGGCGAGTGCAATCTGCATAGAATAGATACTTTCACCATTCACTCTCCCGCGTTTCCCTCGTTATCGAAAATGCAGTGCTTATCCACGAACTTCATACGCCTAACTAGGCACTAATAATAAAGACTAATATTTTTTTCCAGGTGAACACTCTACAACAGTTACAAAATGTTGCGTCCTATGGGATGCTGAAGAAACGGTTGGAGAAACACGATTTACACATTCATGCGTTATGGTTCGATATTTATACTGGAGACATTTATTATTTTAGTAGGCGAGCTAAGCGATTCATACTTATTGATGAATCCTCTTATGACACTATACTATCTGAAGTTAGGCGATTCTATTCATAACTTTCCTACTTTTAAATAAGCGTGGAAATTACTCGGTCTCGAACGTATGACAATTCATTGAACTGCATCTGTGACTATATAATTATGACGGTTTTTGTAACGACTTAAATTCAGCCTAGGACGTAGGACCTAAGTGTAAATATGCCAATAAACTGCGATTCACCCATTTCGGTTACATTATAATATACTTAATGTGGATATAATGACCAGTCACTTTTACCAATGTATTGTAATGACCAAGGCCAAGGCTGCTTACACGACAGCAAACGATATGGTCGTTGCTCGCTCATTTCCTGCCTGAATTGTCTTACCCATAAAATCACCCTACCTTTCACATCAAATCTCAAAACTGAAGGTAAGCAGCGCGATTTTCATTTCCGTGTCTCCACTGAAAAGTAAAATCCTAAAGCTGTGAAAATACAGCTTTAGGCTTTTGCTAAATTTGTCAGTCATTTTAATCTTTCAAAATAATATTCAACGTTTAAAATAATATGCAATTACTAATAGGAATACTTATTTCAAGTAGGTGATGTAAATTACTGCTAAGATCAGGCTGAACCTACAGTGCATGATCGCATGAAAAAAAGCTAGTGTAGGTACTGCTTAGGTTAGAATTTGACAAGTCTAAAAATCTTTAACTTGAGACTTATACTTCTTGCCGTTATTATTTTATAAGTTAAGACCATAATCCTAAGACTAGATTATAAATATAATAGACATAACATGATATCATAAGTAAGGTAGTACCGCTACTTCCCTTCTTTAATGCGAGAGTTACTCAGTCTGTCTGTTACCTTAAACGCCCTAAATACTCAATCGATTCTGATCAAATTTGTACAGATATAGATTAGAGCTTGGGAGAGGACATAGACTTTCTCGCGAAAAATTGCTAGAAGGGGTTGAATGAATTGAGATGATACTTTGCTTTGGGAAAATTTCAAAAACCGGGTGGAATCACAGGCAATAGCTAGTAGGTACCTATTTTTTTTTATAAAAATCATATTAAAATGTAAATATCATCATTATCTTATTATAAGATAGTAGGTACGCTTCGGATTGTTTACTTGACTGTCAAGAAGGGTTATGTTTTACTTCGACCAAGTTATAGTATAGACCGGCCCATTCATACATTAGTTTTGAAGACGTCAGTGGTTGTAGTCTAGTCGGTGTTATTGTTCCGAAAGTGAAACACGTGTCAAGACGAGATATTTTACGCCAGGTTTCTCCTGTGCGTTCCCGAAGTGTAAAAACGCTACCCTAACTTCGAAAAAAGAATGTATGTGTGCATGTCGCGTCGTTGCTGCAATATATTTGTGTGTCAGTCTCAATTTTCGAGTACCTACGTAATGTGACGTGGGCACGTCTATACTGTTACTTGGTCGAAGTGTTTTTATACATATATCCTTTGTAAACTACACCTCGTACGCTCTTTGCGCTTTATTTTAAAATTGAGGTTAACTGATTAGTGTTTTGTAGATTCCCATTTCAATAGACATTGGTAAGTGCGGGTACTAAGTATACATTCTTAAATCGTTTTTTTTCTATTATTATTGTAGGTATTATGATTAACATTACAGATAACAAAAAGTTGGAAGCCATAGTTTTGGGAAAATCATCAGTCATAATTATGGCATACCTACAGTATCTTTATTGGTATATAAATGTGGTATTTTGGTCTTTTCGTCTAGAAGTTAAATAATTGTATAAAATGTCGTTAATGGCTTATATAAGAAATTGAGGCAGCTTTTACTCTCCAGCTTAATGCAGTTCCGGCCTTACGAGTATAATTAAGCGGCAAAACACAAGTGTAATAATACGACTTTGTACCGTGATCTGCACACAGGCGCTATGCTAGGCGTTGAAAACGCCTTTAGCCTCCTTTTCCTACCACCTGCCTGCTGAAGATGGAGCTAAAGATAGCTGTCGTGTAGAGATCAGCTCTGTGCGTAGGTGTCTAAGTAAGATACCTTCATATTCATCGGCCAAATATTAAATTTGTGTATGAGCTAATCTCGCTTTCCACGTCATTAGGTGCTTAAGTTATCGTTACAACTATAATTAATGTAATTATAAAGGTTTGGCATGTCATGTCTACAAAGAGTTGGGATTTTGTTGGGACCAAAGACAAATGATTAAATACATTTCATGTACACGTGTTGAATTTTGTATTTATACCGATAATTTCAAATTAAAAATTAAATAACTTTCAAATTATAATAACTTGTATCTGAAATTGAGGCAGCTTCTGCTCTTCAGCTTAATGCAGATCCGGCATTACTTATAATTAAGTCGCAGAGCAGAGCACAAGTGTAATGATACGACTTCGTGCCGTGATCTGCACACAGGCGCGTTTAAACCCTACCGTATGAGCATGGAGCTAGAGGTAGCTATTGTGTAGAGATCAAATCTGTGCGTAGGTACCTAAGTATTAGTACACAAGTTGACCGGTAAAAAAACCCTCATATTCCTCGGTGAAATATTACATTTGTGTGTGAGCTAATCTCGCTCTCCACGTCGTTAGGCAGTTTGTCTATAAAGTCGTGACATGAATGTTTGAGGAACTAAAAAATGTGTGCGTGTACTAGTGTACACACGTAAGAAGTGAAACTTCTTCATAACCTTATTTTTCAAGCCCAAAAGCCCAAAAGTCCAAAAGTCCAAAAGCCCAAAAGTCCAAAAGTCCAAAAGCCCAAAAGCCCAAAAACCCAAAAGCCGAAAAGCCGAAAAGCCCAAGAGCCCAAAAGCCGAAAAGCCGAAAAGCCGAAAAGCCCGAAAGCCGAAAAGCCGAAAATCCGAAAAGCCCAAAAGCCGAAAAGCCGAAAAGCCGAAAAGCCGAAAAGCCGAAAAGCCGAAAAGCCCGAAAGCCGAAAAGCCGAAAAGCCGAAAAGCCGAAAAGCCGAAAAGCCGAAAAGCCCGAAAGCCGAAAAGCCGAAAAGCCCAAAAGCCGAAAAGCTCAAAAGCCGAAAAGCCCTAAAGCCCAAAAGCCCAAAAGTCCAAAAGCCCAAAGTCCCAAAGTACAAAAGTCCAAAAATCTACAAACGACATGCTATCCCTGGATAAAGTACTCTTAATTCGAATCCACCGTGGTGGGGAACAGAACAAAGATGGCGCGTAACCAAAAATCGTGACGTGACGTGACGTGACGTGACGCAAATTTTTTTCCAACGCCGATAAAGAAGTTTCACTTCAAAAATAGTTATGTGTGTGGCAACACTGGCAACACGAAACATAAGTACGTCAGTTGTCAATGCTATCGTCGAATTTCGTTTACTCTCTCACGTAACTTTAATGTTTGGATTAAACTGCAACAAATGGAAACCAAACTACGCATAAAGGTTTGAGAAATGAGTGAAGAAAATCGGAGTGGTGCGCAGGAAGTGATTTTTAAAGTTTTCCAGTGATGTTTCGCGGAGTATAAAGCTGGACAATTGTTGTGGGATTTTGAGGATGTTTATGAGCGAACAGCATCTTTGGTGGGTATGTAATCGTGTTATTGTTTGTTTTGAATCTGTCTGAAGTTACAAATTTACTGAATTTACGATTTGGAGACAAAAAAAGGCATTGTTTGCATATTTTTAGGTTAGAATCTTAAACTTACAATCTACCTATAATGTAAGTCAGTGGTTAGAACAACATGGTTATTTTATAGTACGACCTACATTTTTTATACTCAGTTCAATCTGGTTTTCTACCAATTTTTATTTTGAATTAATTGCTTCATGTCAATAGTTTGTTTCCAATATGTAATTAATTTTCTTTTTTTACTCTTTTCAGGAAAATCAGAGAGTACAGTTAGGCGAATAGTTAACGAAGGTTTTAATAATGAAGGAAAGTTTGAAACTCCTGGTAAACACAGAAAAGGTCGGCAAAGAAAGAAATAGACGATTTTAATATTTGAGCACTGCGCCAAAAAAATCCTTGTCAGATGGGGGAAAGTTACAGATAAAACATGTAATTACATGATTGTGGCAAAGCAATTGGGACTGCTAGGCACCTGCTGGTGGGTTGTAAGACGCTATTAGACCGGGGCTTCTGGATCTGGTTCAATAACTTTATTCTGGATCTGATTCAATAAAACAGAAACAAAATTAAAAATGTATAATGTGTTTTATTTATTAACTCACTAGCTGATGCCCGCAGCTTCGCCAGTGTCGAATTTGTTCTCGTTCCCGCTTCCCGTAGGAACTTATTCCCGGGATGAAAAGTAGCCTATGTGTTATTCCAGACTATAATGTATCCCTGTACCAAATTTCAGCCAGATCAGTTCAACTGTTCGAGCGTGAAAGAGTCTCACATCCACACTCATAAGCTTTCGCATTTATAATATTTGTATTGTTCCCGTTCCCGCTTCCCGTAAGAACTTATTCCCGGAATAAAAAGTAGCCATGGTTATTCCAGATTATAATGTATCCCTTTACCAAATTTCAGCCAGATCCCTTTAACCGTTCGAGCGTGTAAGAGTAATAAACATCCACACTCACAAACTGTCGCATTTATAATATTAGTAAGATTTTACTCGGAACGAACTCCTCGTATCAAAATCATTTTGGTCGTACTATATAGGGTTGCATACATGCATTCAGCAGCGCCCTTATTTAATTTCACGACTTTATAGACAAACTGTATCTACATTATCGTTACAACTTTAACTTTACTCGTATCTAAGACTCGTAAGGTTTGACATGTAATTTTTACAGTGCCTACAACCTACAAAGAGTTGGAATTTTGTTGGGACTAAAGAAAAATGAATAAATAATTTTCATTCAGGTGTTGAATTTTGTTTTTTTATTATACTTTTAAAGTAGAAATTTTAAACTTACTTATGTACTTGTCTAATCCTGATTCATAATACCTATGTAGGTACACATACCGTCTTTATTTAGTCACTAACATACTGCGGTCTATGAAATACAATAAAGCTCATCGGAGACTAGCCTTATTGTAACACGCTCGTCAAATAGGTAGATGCAGAATTTTATTTCAAGTTTACGTTTTTTCACCATGATCTAGTCCGTTAGTCAGACGGTGCACCATTCGCAGCTTGCCGCTTGAGCCCTGAATAAATTCGTAGGAAACTCTCTAATGGGCTCGCTACACGCCGATGCACACACATTCCCTAGTGCCCCTCTCTCTACACTCTCGTACTCGTCCAACTTCGTTCAACTTCGCGAGTAATGTGGAGGAAGTATTACAGGTTGGAAATACGGCTTGATGCAACTCTCGACTGCTCAGTTAAGCTAACCACGTACCACTTTTAAACCTGTGAAACGCATTCTAACAAAGCGAATAACATTGCCCACTTCCTATAGTTTATTACTTGCTTACAGTCAAGAGTATCAAGCTGTATAAAGGGCTCCCGACACGATCATGCCTTGCAATTGTCAAGCACGTTAAATATGAATGGAAGTTTGCATGTGGGTGTGATCGGATAGGATGATTTTGTACGTGCTTGACAATTGCAGTTTGACCGTGTCGGGACCCCTTAACTTACAATCTTACATCATTTCTAAATTATACACAGGATTCAAATAACAAAAATGACTTTTCTCAATTTCTGTGGATCAAAAACTCGTAAATGGGTCACTGAAATTGATAGTATTACGGTACTAGGTTGCGACGACAAATTGTCCGTGAGGTCCGCGTCGTCTACGCTGCGCCTTTAAAATACCTTCGGATACAAGGAAATGCTTGGGAAAAAATACACTAAGTGGTTCTCCATCTCATTGATTGCCTCGGTGGCACATTCAGTAGTGTAACCGACGGCCACGCTGAGGTCCTAGGTTCGATTCCCGGGTCTGTCAAAATATTTTGTAATCCGCAAATATTTTCTTCGGAGTTTGGGTGCTTTCTATATATTACCAGTTTAAGATTATGTACACATGTTTTGAGTTATATATAAGCATGTCTATCAGTTGATTTATCTGACACCTTAAAGCAATACTTTGCAACCAGAATGTTATACCCGTTCGTTTCGACATAGTGAGACGTTGCTGGTAGCATAATGATTCCTCTACATTACTCGCGAAGTTGAACGAAGTTGGACGAATACGATAGTGTGAAGAGGCACTTCGGGTTACTTCGTCAAAATTTTACTTTGTTGCCTCGGGCGACTTCGCCGACGAACTTTGTTCAACTTCGCGAGTAGTGTAGAGGAAGCATTATTTAAGCTGTGTCCGTACCAAGGAACTTATACTTCTAACTGGAATGCTCACGTGCACATCAAAAGCGTTCCGGAAAAGGAAAGCTAGAAAAGGGGATGCTATCTCCTTCTACTAATGTGTCCATGCAGACGCTTCAGCTAGTGAGACAATATTTTCTTATTAAGTTGAAAGACATAGGTACACAATAATAAAATAAATGATATCTATGGAACTTACAGTTATGTATGTTTTAATTAGGTCTTGCAGAAGACAATTTAATAATTTGACGAATTGAATGACTTGTAATAATTTACGTGAAATTTTTAAAATTAATGAATAAGATACTAGATCAGTTATTACCTATGTGGAGCCATTCTTACACTACCGGCTCGGTATGATGGCCGTTAAGTAGGTACGAAGAGAATTTGGCAGAGCTTGCTTGCTCTCTCTTTTTTTACGAGGCCTTTTAGTACCACCTAATATCTACTACTTTATCAACTCAACTACTAATGACTAGACCGTTTTACTCGGTCAATATCGTAACTTAGTTGATATGTCAAAAATTATAGCGTGCCGCACGTATAATTACGTATGACGGTTTAGGGGAGAGGGGCCGAACGTCTTATTTATCATTATCAAAAAGTCGGAAACCAAACTTATATTTTTGTTTAGATTCTTACGTATCAAATATTACGCAGCCAGGGTTGTAGGATGTCGGCCTATGCTTTTCATACACAAAGGAAAGAGGGGATGGAAACTACGTAAAACCAACTATAGTATCATACAATCAAACAGGTATATGTATATATTTTTACCGAAGTATCTAACCCCTTTTTGCTTTCGGTAAGAATATTGGTAAAGAGAAATTACATTATACCTACACAAAAATCTCACATCAATTCAATTTCCTAGTAATTTAATACTTGTTCATTAGCGCTGGAGGTCCTGGGTTCGATTCCTGGGTCGGTACAAATGTTTGTGTGATCCACAAATGTTTATTTCGGAGTTAGGGTGTTTTCTATGTAAAATATGTATGTATTTAGAATTCTATAACTATGTATATCAGTCGTCTAGATTTCATAGCACAAGCTTGTTTTAGCTTAATTTGGGCTACATCCACAAATATTTATTTTATATTTATTTTATTAAAAGTAAGTCCGATCTAGAACGTACCGTGTTGGCACCACAATGAATCTTCAGAGTTGCCATGCGTAATTTATGAGTTACTACCAATAGTTATTATTTTTCAAATAAATTTATTTTAAGTAACACCAATAATGTATGAAATATTGAAATAATAGAATTTTGAAGTTAAAACATTAATTATTATAATAAACAACGCGTATTGACCAGCACGTATGAAAACTGTTACCTCTGATCTGGTCTACTACTGGTCATAAAAACTACCGTCAGTTTCTTTTTATTACCACTTACAACACACTGCGTTGCAAGAAAGAGAAGAATCCCCTTAAGTCGTTGTCCTGCTCGGGAACGTTTTTTACCTCTGACATGAAGTAATGCAATATAAACCGAATGATGTTGAAAATAAAGTTCAATTTTAATTTGTTTTTGTGATTTCGTAAGCATTCCAGTTAGAAGTATAAGTTCCTTGGTCCGTACACACACCAAAAGTAGGCACTTTTAATGCAAACGTCACTCGTCTGTCAGATGCAGACGTCACTCATGTCACATGTCGCCCTTTTTGTCATAATTGTCATTGCGTGACCGTGTTTTGTGATGCAATGTTATGAAATGTTATTGTTTAGTTACATAATTTACATAGTGGAATATTAAGTTAAAATAGTCTCTAGGTTATTTTAGGTAAATCTATTTTTTTAATTTTGTTTCTGAATTTTTTATCAATTACATACCTAAGTAAAAAAATGAAGTTACCACATAATAACCATATTCACTATTAAAAATTTACCTTTATCTTTTTACTGAAGTACTTCGCGGTAGAAAATCTTATAGATAATTCAAGGTGATTATTCTTTTTCAGGCACAAAATCGATAACAATGTCGAATAAACCGATATTTGAATATACTGATGAATCTCAATCAGAGAGGTTGGCCAGGAAGTCTAAAGATTCACCGTTCATGATAGTAGGTAAGAAACCTATTGTTGCCAACATCATTTGGTCTGTTTGTTCCCTCTACTACATTTGAATTTTGAATTTCTACATGCTTCACATTAAGTTCGCCTCTCAACTGTGTATTTGATATTGTGAAACCTATAGTAAAATCTGTTGTTTCAGGAATAATGGGCTTGATTGGTGTCTGTGGATTTGGAGCATACAAATACAAGACTAGGGGGAAAATGAGCACCAGTGTGTTTCTAATGCAGTTGCGAGTGGCTGCCCAAGGAACTGTGGTGTCAGCACTGACTATAGGACTAATTTATAGCTTAGTCAAGGATAGACTACTAAAAACTGATAAAAAAGAATAGTTCAATTTCTCAAATGTAGTGCTTATTTATTGAATATTAGGTCAATTGTATCTCATTGAAACTTAAACCTGAATCTGGCTATCATGTTAACATTAGTATAGATTATTTCCAAAATAGTATAGCTTAGATCCTAATTGGTCTGTGATCTTTTAGCAGGTATTAATTTACTTTGGTGTAATATTATTTATTGTCTTAAGTTACTAGGTAGTGAATAATTTTTGCAGCTCTAAATATGTTTTTATTGGAGCGTTGTCAAAGAATGTTTTAGCTGCTGTCAGTGTTCCAATAATGCATAAGGTGGCTTATAACTGTGAGATATAATATAATTATATTACAGCCGGCCACATTTCTATTTAGAGACATATTTGAATAATACTTAATGTATGTAGCCATTGTTTAATGTATCTGAGTGTAGTCTGTGAGTGTATTATCTCTAAACTCTAAAATATATAGTTATAACTTAAGTTTTAAAGATGAAATTTATATTATACTAGCTGATACCCGCAGCTTCGCCCGCGATGGCGCTGTATGTGAAAAATGATTTTCCCGCTTTCCTGTTGAAATTTTTCCTGAATTTTCTTTGCTATAAACCTCACGGAGCCCAAGACCTATCCAACGAATGTAAATCCGTGGAAATCGGTTCGTGCGTTCTGGAGTTATAGCGTCAGGACGGAAAACCCGACTTATTTTTATTTATATTATATTAGTGAAATTGCAGCTTTAGACCGAATGACCATGTCATATATGCCACCTAAAAGTTTTATCTCATGTGATGTACTTACATAAGCAGACAGACATATTTTAAGATATTGTTTAACAGAAATCTCAACCATGTGATTGTTTCAATCTGGACAATGCAGATCTAATCACGTACCTTCCTATATTTTATAGTGTTGAATTAAACTTTAACTCGAATATTTTTGAAATAAAACGAAAATATAAGATTTAATTTAAACTTGTTTTGATTTATTCATAATATACATAAAACCTAAAAACATCACCACAAACAAAATTTATTTTCACTTTTAACTAACATCTTGCATAAATAAATATTAATATTACAAATCAACAACGAATACTACCAACATTAGTCACTTTTACTACTGTCATTACCTTTTTTCATTTTAAGACTAAAATTCGGTATAGTCAATTCATCCCTATCAGATGTTGATTGATTTTTAATGGAATTGGAAGTCATTTTAACAGAAGACAAGTCATCTGCATTACTAAACAATCCATTAGATATGTTAGATCCAGAGCTAGAATGATAAGTCATAGATTTGAATATCTGCACTGGAGTTGAAGTTCGCGCCCTGTTCACGCCACTACGTGCGCTGTCATTTGAATTTTCATCACGATCATCTCTAGTCTGCTGATTCATCCCTTCTGGCATCTTTGTCTCAAACAAAGAAACAAATTCTTCTTCTGTCTCATTGATGCCAGACTTATTTGTAGTGAAGGTTATTTTATTTGCCAGCTCATTGGCTAAAAATTCATTCACAGTCATGGAATTCGGAAAACTTGTTTGATGTTTGGCATCTTTTGCACCATCAGCTAAATTCTTAAGATCATTGCCCTTTTTAGACAAGAGCACTGAGGAAACTGAATCTGTTACAAGAGCTGGTATGTCTTGGTGTAAAGTTTTCATTTTTAACTGTGACATACTGGAGCTGGAAGTGTTTGATGAGGATGACAGAGCTAAGCGCTCTTTCGTCTTTTTGAGCGTTGACGATGCCCATCCCATTCCAAGCTTTTTAAACGCGTTTTCCAAGTCGGGATTCGAAGAGATACTAAGTGTGTCAGATGTCTCACCTATGTTTTCTTTATTTCTGAATATCACATTATTCCTCTTTTTGGCTTTTCGTGCTTTCGACAAAGCTAGCATAGATAATGTGGACTCGGATGAAACAGTTGTGGAGTTTACATTCGAAGCAGTGTCGAACTTGAAAGGTTCAGCAATAATATTACGTTTCAGCAATTCGGCTATCACATCTGGTAGGCTGCCATCAGAGTGTAACGAACTTATTTCATCATTTATCATATCATCTCTCTGTAATTCTTCAACATTAGACATTTCTTCAGGGGCTTCTACATTATATTTTTTTGCGTATTCGTGTATACTTATAAAAGGTTCTAACATAATTTCGTTAAAATGTTTAAGATCTATCATTTGATATTTAGAATCATTTGAGGAGTCAGTTGAGATTAATTTTGGTTGCAAGAGTGGCTTCAGATTACTTTGAAGCAAGTCTGGATTGGCAGTGAATTCTTTACTTTTTGAAGATTCACGATTCTTATTAGTCTTAGTTGATTCTCTATCCCCATTGGACGATTTGTTAGTCGTATTAGGATCGTAGCGGCGAGAAGAATGTGTCTTGTTTTTTATGCTCATTGGTGAATCTACTTCGATGACAGTTGAGAGTTCGTGAGGCACAATATCTTCCTGACCATGTTTTAAATGAATTCGTGATAGTGCAGGAGGCGGTTTCTGTTTACATTTTATAATCTCATATGTATCTGTAGGTACTGCGGATGATAAAGGTACTGGACGTACTAAGTCAGTCACATTTGACGATATTGAATCACTTGCAGTAGTTTGTTCTGGCAGCTTATTATACACTGCTGGTTTTGGTATGTTCGCCAAAAAAGATATAAATTGAGGAGGTGATGTAGCATTTTCAGCTATTCGCGTATGCTCTTTTTCTGGTACCGGCTCATGAGTTTTTATTTCTAAAGTGTTTGGTTCATCATCTAAGTCGACAGGTACAGGGGTTTTCGCCACTTTATCAGAATGTGAATCTGTTGAATCAGACGCAGAAATCTGGCTATACGCTAAAGATTTATTTTTTCGGACTTCTTCCAGCACTTTGGCTAGATTCGACAACCTTTTAGTGCACTTTTCAGTTAGGTCAGCTATTTTTTCCATGTTCTGAAGTTTATCTTCCGCTAATTTCATAAAGTCGCTGTCATTGTTTTGACTAGTTTGTGTGGACATACTAATGGGAATATCAGGTTTCTTTCTATAGTAATCATTTGACTCTTTCGTTGATTCAGTCTCTTGTGAGGTGTCAGTTATTACATTTCTTTTTGACATAAAATGCTTGCGAATGTGAGGAGTAATTTCTTTTGCCTCTGCCTTTTTCTTCTCCACTTGTTTGATCTTTTTGGAATGAGGTTTTTCTGCTGAAATATATTGTTTTAATGTCGATAATGTTGCTGCGGAGTGTCCCTGTCCAGAAGAGTGTGAACTACGTGGGCGTGGTCTGCTAGCATTGGAACTAGCAAATGTTTTATTGTAATCGTCTGTCGTTGTTGAAACTGATACATGGTTCGTTGTTTGAGGTTCCTCAATTTTATGACCATTTAGCAAATTTTTGGATATATTTAAAGATTTTACTTTATGCACAGGCTTCTTACGAGGTTTCCGTGATAAACATTTTTTACTAGCAGTAAAAACTATTGGTGGAACGACTGGGTCTTTCGAATCTTTAGTTAGGTGTTCATCCATAATTTGTTTAATGAAAGCCTTTTTAATATATTCTAAAGATATCTTATTTTGTACAGAAGATTTTCTCTCGTCAACATTATATGGTACATTAATAATTGAACTACCAGGTGTACCAACTGAACTGCATTCCTGATCCGCCACTTCCAGCGCTTTCAAGCCTTGTCTATTCAGTGCCAACAATTTATTGATATAATCTTTTACAGTTGGATTTAACCTAGCGTCTTTCGACTTCCTGCCACAAGTCGAGATCGTACTTGGGTATTTATATTTAACAGCGCCTTTCATACCAGTTAATAGATTAAAATTCTGAGACGATCGAAAACTGTCAAATCCATTTTTTGTTTTGATCCGTTTCACTGGATCACTAGCCGAAGCAGTACATTTACGACATCTGCATTTCTTATCAAGTTTTGAATTAACTTTGTGTAAATTATCTGGACTGCTAGGAGAATTTGGTGGCGTACTGTACCGTTTATTCTTTCTACATTCAGTTGGTTGTAAAGTTACCTTGCTCGTCGATTTTCTAGCATGCCTACACTTTTTTGAAGATCGACTACTATGTACTGGTTTATGTGTGTAGTCTACGTTTCTATATTCACTTCTTTCGTATTCGTTCAAGCCAGCGTGTCTCATGAAATTTGGCAAGATCATATCGGGCGGGCTCATATAAGCTGTTGATGTTGAGGAGCTCATATGGATATATACGGGTCTGTGTAGTGGTGAGCTTGTCTGTGTATATGTAGTAGTGGCAGGTCTAGACGGTGGTTCGAAGCTTGATGTTGTCGGATATTCATTTTGCATGCTAGTTATAGTAGCTTTGTCGGAGACATTCTTTTTCTGTTCAGATGTTTTCTTATGCGTATCTTCTATGCCACTAGGAACTTTTTGTCCCGACTTATCAGCCGTTTGAATGTCTACTTCTGTAATATCAGCCTGTCTTGCACTTCGGGGTGAAGTCCTCGCTGAGCCTTTCCCAGAAAACTTTTCAGATCTGCTATCGATCTCGGGATTTTGGCGTAAATTGCTATCTGATTCTGACGTTACTATTTGAATTGGCTCCTGTATTCCTGTAGGAATATTTTCAAAAGTTTTGTTCTTAGTAACTGGCTCTTTATTTTGTTCTGGTAATTTTATTTCGTGTGATTTTTCTTCATCTTTCGAAGCATCTTTCTTTCGAAGTTGTATGATAACTTCATAGGCATTATTCTTTAGGAAGAACTTCCCAGTCTCTTGCCCTATTTCATCTACTAGTTTGATATAGCCACAGTCGAGAGGTGCGCTTTTAGATTTTTCATTTTTAGCAGTTTTGAAAGACGATGATGATGACGATGAAGTTGGAAGTTTTGACGTAGACGCAATATTCTGAGCATCTAAAGCTGTATTTTGATCATTTTCTCTGCAAGAAGTTGTGCAATGACTACAATTCAGCGCCCTGTAAGAAATATGCACACATTTACAAAGTGATATTAGTTTGCAAATAGTAAAACAATTCTCAGGGTAGATAAAATTCAGTACCTTTGTGGCTGAGGAACGTGACCACTCTCCCATTCTGGAATAGTTCCTAGAAAACAACATTATGATTGAAAAATAATTCATAGTAAAACACTTTGATGTCTTAACCCTGGAACATCTACAATCAAGTATATGTGCTTCGTATGGTTTGAGTGTGGAAAGTGTCAGGTCTCCTTAGTATTTTCATTCTCTTTCGATACTTCCAAATTCACACCATCCTAGTCTCTTCTTGATACTCTAACATTCGTACCCACAGTACTAGTGCTTATGTAGCATCTTCTATACATAAATGTTATAAAATGATAGAAAAGTCAAAACTGTACATTGCAAATATTTAAAAAAAATACTCGCTGTGTGTTCAACATAAGATACAGAAGCCGAAAATATAGTTAGAAAAATTTTTGTCCGTTTGTCTGTTTGCTTGGCTCTGTACGAAAGGATCTCGAAAACTACTCAATAGATTTGATTCAAATTTTGCACAAATATTAACTAGGGGTAGAGTTTTCAAATAGCCTATTTATTATCACGCTACATATCCTAGGGGCTAAGCAGAGAGCAATCAAATTGGCATTTTTACATAATTTTCACGCATACGAAGTCGCGGGCAACAGATAGTTTTTATCAAAAACATCAATGTACTTACCTCTTTTCTTGTCACTGCTCAATTTTCTACACTGGCATTGTTCATTGTCTTCTGCGCCGCGAGGATTTTCAATGCGGTCAATAAGTGAATTCACAGAATTCAAGTTATCCCTGTAAAGGAGATTATTTCTTAGATGAAATGCATAACTCACATAAGGAATAATATCTCGTGAATTTTTCATTATTGTTCCATAACTAGACTATCTATAGATAGGTCTTCGAAAATGCTATTGAGGTTTCTAACCTAATTTTTTTCTAAAGCGAATAGTTTGCACAACAGATACTTCCAAAGTGGTAAAATGTGTCCCTTCCCCCCCCCCCCCTCTAATTTCTAAACTAAGAGAATGATTAATCTAAAAAAAAATAATGATGTACATTGCCATAAAAACTACCAACGAAAATTAGTTTGAACGAAATAGCGTTGGTAGTTTTTTTAATACGTCATAAACCGCAATTTTCGGTGAGAAAAATTACTACCACTGCGAACGTGTTAAGAGTGCATATGACGCCAAATAGACTATTACATTGATCTAGATCTCAAGACTCGTGAGGTCTGTTGAATTAAAATTTGAACACAGACAACTTCAGTTCATGAACTAAAAACGCTCTAAGCTCGAAACACGATTACTGATAAAATCCTCGATAGATTTTTGTGTTGAAAATACCTCGATTTCTTGAAATTTTAAGCTAGATCTCGTATTTTATAAGTTGTTTTTATAATCTTACTAATATTATAAATGCGAAAGTTTGTGAGTGTGGATGTTTGTTACTCTTTCACGCTCAAACCACTGAACGGTTCGGGCTGAAATTTGGTACAGAAATACATTATAGTCTGGAATAACACATAAGCTACTTTTTATCCCGGGAATAAGTTCCCGCGGGAACAAATTTTCCGCGGGTGAAGCTGAGGGCAACAGCTAGTATAAAATATTTATAAGAAAGACAATAGTAAAATCTTCATTTGCACTAGAGCATTTTTTTCATATTGGTTATAGTTTTTTTAAAGGGCACAAAAACCGATCGCATCTCACTTTCTTGCACGCTAAAATGAATATCTTCTACCTTCTTATAACAATTTGGCGTCTGGTAGGCTCTTAAAACATCAATCAAAGTTACAACGAACAGCAAGAACTTATATGCTATGTTACTTGCTGCTACGGAACCCTTCACGGGCGAGTCCGACTCGCACTTGGCCGGTTTTATTTAAAATTGGGAGCATTCAACCGGTACACAAATTAAAGAACACTATTATGAGACTACATAGAAATCATGTTTTCAATTACCACCAAGGTTTGCATCGTGTAGAGGTCTGCCAATACTCATAGTTAGTGGAGAAACAACTCATCACTTTGTAGCTGCCCCTATGAGAGGATAGGAGAAAAGGTTAATGGGATAGGCAAGTAAGAGGATATTGGGATAGGTATGTAATAGTTTAATGGGATAGGACTTCATTTCAGAGGATCGGGTTAAGGTTTGTTAGATAAATATAATGTTCAAAGAAACTTACTTGTTTTCTTCAGCTACTTTGTATATTCCTGGAAGCAAAAGATATGAAAGAAAATTAGACATTTAATGACTTATTCCTCTTTACAACCAGAACATTAACTCCTCAACATCATCATCATTCTGTGAAACATACTTTTAGATAAGACTATACGGACTGGCGGTAAAAGGACCGCGCGAAGGTATAGTGATTTGATTGCCGAAACTAATAAAACTAGCTCGGTGAAAAATCGCGGAAGTTGTAGGCAAAAATATATGAGTGATTAAAAGATTTTATACGCGTAGCTGTAGGCAAAAATATATCATCGATTCAAAGATTTTATACGCGAAGCTGTAGGCAAAAATATATCATCGATTCAAAGATTTTATACGCGAAGCTGTAGGCAAAAATATATCATCGATTCAAAGATTTTATACGCGAAGCTGTAGGCAAAAATATATCATCGATTCAAAGATTTTATACGCGAAGCTGTAGGCAAAAATATATCATCGATTTCAAGATTTTATACGCGAAGCTGTAGGCAAAAATATATCATCGATTTAAAGGTTTTATACGCGAAGCTGTAGGGTAAAATATATCATCGATTTAAAGATTTTATACGCGAAGCTGTAGGCAAAAATATATCATCGATTTAAAGGTTTTATACGCGAAGCTGTAGGCAAAAATATATCATCGATTTCAAGATTTTATACGCGAAGCTGTAGGCAAAAATATATCATCGATTTAAAGGTTTTATACGCGAAGCTGTAGGGTAAAATATAATAGCAATTTCATATGATGTAACAAGTTATCTACCTTCATTAATATGTTCAAAAGATACTGGATTCTCATCGGTATTATGAGCTGGCTTCTCTTCCACATGCTGTCTCTTGACAGGTTCGCTTATATTATCTACAATCGCAGACTTTTGACCTTTCTCTATAGACGTTAAAGACTTGGCTATGTCACTCAATAATTTATGTTTTTTCTTTGACTGTTTTTCACTCTTAGAATCCAGTATTTTGTAAATTATAATTCTTTCAGCGTCTGAAGCATTTTGGTCAAGTTTAGTGTCTTGTCTATTTTTCTTTTCTCGCTTTTCAAGTCTCAAATTTTCAACAGAGCTGGTATCTGACGAACTAGAATTATCAGTAGACTGGCTCTCATCTTTGTCTATGATAGAATGAGATCGGTTTTTATGTGAATCATGAGAAGCAGTGTCCTTTGTAGGTGGAGTGTGTTTGTGGCGAGATCTGTATTCATGGTAGCTATCAACTTTGCTGAATTTCACCGTGTTGCCAGACTTTCCTTCTTTGACAGTGTTTGGTATTGTGTGAATTGCCAGATTGCCATCACCTTCTGGCACTGGCATCCAAGAGTACTGGAAATCTCTGGCATCGAAATCATCATCTGTATCTTGTTTTGAAGTTGATCGAGATTTATTGTGACTTTTTTTCTGAAAATATAAATGTTTGTTTATTATGTTGCTAAAGCACAAAATAATAAGTACAGATGACAATCTACATACAAATTGTGCTCGGGCTACGCACTATACACCACTCACGGAGTTCACGGACACGCGTTCAAAGGATTTTCATAGTAGTTTCGATACTGGTAAGAGCACGAGTGTGCGTAGCAGAGGGTAGGTTACATACATGAGATTGAGTTCTGTACCTTATTATTTTGTAAATAAAGTCTATTGAATTGAATGAAACTACTACCGCAACATTACACTATCAAAATAATAGTAACATTTACCGTACAGGAGTGGTGTCTCCTACATTCCTTCTCTATTTTCCGATATTCCTGTTGCAACTTGTGTTGACGTTTTTCGTTATGCATTTGTTGACGACGTTCATCCATGTATGTTGTTTTCTGAAATATTTTTATGCAATATGTATAATTTTCTTTTGTAGGTTTCATATTGATAAACTGGTATAGCTCATTTTTTATTCAATTTTAATTTACATAAAATAAGTTTAGAAGCATACATGCAAAGAATACAAATATAGTCAGGATTGAAATTGGTTATCTAAACTAAGTACAATAATATGATAGTACTGGCTGCTCTCTTAGATAGGCTACAAGTAACGTGTGTTAAGGAGAAACAGTGCCCTTCCCTTAGAATTGTAGGTAAGTAAGTACAATTATTGCATTTAAAATTAGCTATTACCAAACTTCTTGGTCATTCTGAAGTTAGCTTTTAGTTTAGCTGGATGTAAATGTCTGAGGTACCATGAAATTTTGCGCCACCTATATTTTTGCTGACTAACGTCAAAGGGTTTGACAAGGGTGTCCTATTCGAAAGAAGTCAGACGGTAGGCGGTCTTACAAAAGCCTTTATATCTTAGCTTAAATAACAAAGTCTACCGAGCAGCCAGTCCAAACTTCGAATGTAAAATGCTGTTATGTAAAAGACAGTTTTCAATCGCCTTTTAAACCGAAGTATGTTTGTAAGCTTTGAAACATTATGAAAGACGACACGTCACCCGATCATCACTTGTGTAGGTTGTTTGTAAAAGATTTTTTTTATTAACACCTAGTATAAGAGACGTATTTCGTGTGAGATAAGGGTACATACATTATCATTACCACCAAATGAGGGTGTTTACATATTCATACTTCTTTGTAGTCAAGTAAAAAAAGTTCAAAACAAAAAAATACAATACTTACAGTAACTTTACTGCCATTATCTTTTGGTAACGAGTTCAAAAAACTTATAGTGTCCTTGTACTCTCTTTCGACATTCTGCTTAGTAACGGCAACTCTACTCCTTATGTTCTCAACTTTTTTGTGATGTTCCTTATCTTTGTCGTGAGAATGCGTTTCTTTTAGAGCTTGTGCATATGCATCGTCTTCAGTCTGGAAATCTCTTACTACGAGTTCATCTCTCTGTGGCAAGTCTCTAGAGTCTCTGGTATTGTGATTGTACATGGTTACTGAACTCTTTTTGGTTAGCACATGATCTGCTTTCACGTTGTCTATGCGATTGGTGCCTTTTTCTGGAACTGTATTGAAGAGGGTTAAAGAGAAATTATATTACGATTTCATTTTAAAAGTATAATTAAATGTAGATAGAACATGTATGACACAAGAATACTCGTATTTTAGGATTGAAAGTGAATGTCAATGGTAACTGATAGATAGGTGGTTTCTCGAATTAATGACTCAGTGCATACCAGCCATATGCTACAGATATTATATTCTATGGATAATGTAGCTATAGCGGCTATGATAGGATAGAGTACTACGGTTGTTTAGTGGTAGAGTTAACTAATGGAATACTCTAGGTAGTGATCTGAATCGATGCTTTAAACAAATTGCTTACTAAATCTCTGACACACTTTATTCCTTCTAAATGGACTCGACGACCGCAAAACAGGACTTGGTCCAACTCCATTATGTTTTGCTGGTCTTATAGAGCTAAAAATTCTGTTAATTTGAGAGTTAGTTACGGAAGTAAACTGTTTAGTTTGACTAATACTCTTATTATGAATTGTATCGTTTGTACAGCATTCACATGTTCTCTCAGCGTGCCAAGACGGCACCGGTATAACTTGTTCGTCTAACACACGGCAAACATCACGAGATCTACCTGCAGCCATTGTTGTTCGCGTTCGTAGAATAGTCTGTTTCAAGCTTGGAATGTCATCAGGTTTTTTATTTTTTCGCACAGGTTCATTTTCACGAAGCCGAAGTTTCCGCGTCTCAAGGTATTCTGAGACTAATGTTAATGAAGGTCTTAAAGTATCTCTTTTACCAGCAACGTGCACATGCTGGCTAAGCAAATCTGACGGCATTTCTTTGCTGATTGCAAATAGGTCTAACCGTTTGCTCTTGTCAGATTTAGATCCTTGCTCATCTGGATTTAAGCTGGCTTGATCGTCATTAGGAAGTACCAATGCTGGCACTGCTGGCTGCCACTCATTAGGCACGGTTTCAGAATCCCACTGCGTTGCCATGTCATTTTTACTCACTAATTCTGGTCCATCGGGATTGACAGCAGTTGTGCAGATATCTACAACATCAGCAGTTTCAGTAGCTTTTACAGATGTCTCTTCGGAATGTTTAGGTGTAACTTTTGTAATTTTTTTCAGTGCAGCTGAGGATTTTTCGCGGCTAATTATATTAGCATTTTCTCTGTTAAAGAAAATATGAGAATATTATATGAAATTGAACGGAGTATCAAATTAAATAAAAGGAGCATTTATTGTTGTCCACTACATTTAAATAGTACTGATGTAACATTTGATAAGTAACAAGACAATGTGGCCCAGCGCTTATGGGCGGCACACGGCTTGGGATCCTTTGGTATCACAAAATGTAGGCACAAACTGGCTGTAATTATGCCGCGGCGACGACGTCTTTAGGCATAGTTAAGCACCTTAGGTACACCAAGGCGTCCTTGCTAGTGGCTAGCTACACACGCGGGTGCGCTGTACTCTGTATTGTTGCGATATACCAAAGACTGCCAAACTCCCTAGCGATGTCGTAGCGTACCGAGGGATGTTGAAGTGTAGGTATTGAAGGATGCCTACGGGTTACAAGGAAAGCTGAAGCATACCAGAGGCCGTTTGCTGAAGAATTTTTCGTCTCCAAATACCTTGCCGTGCTTGTATCGCCAATGTACCTACCCCAAATTAGATAAACCCAAAATTATAAGACGTTTTTATTGTAACTTTTAATTGTTTATAGGCTCATCATCATCTAGAGCGTGTAACAAAAAAAGGTGAAATGTGGATGTATACTGGGTATCTTGCCTTTGTTCCCAAAGGGGTAGGCAGAGCTACCCCTTTGGGAACAAAGGCAAGACTATATGTATGTAAAGTTATTAAGCTGCTAAACATGTCAGATCATTACCTTGCCTGAACTTTTCTATCTAAAAGTTTCTTTTGCTCATCTAGTTTTTCTTGTCGTTTTTTCCTCAGTTCGGCGGTTGCCTCTCTGCCTCTTGATTTAGATAAGTCTGTTTTGATTATGTCATCTGGAAATTTCAAAAATATGTCTATAGATTATTTTTCTTTTGATGTTTGCATGTAACTTTGGACTTTTGCCTGTAATTTTAGTAAGAAAAACTAGCTGACCCGCGCAACTTCGTTTGCGGCACATGAGAGTTAGAAAAAGAGAGGTATGGTATTAATATTTTGAGTACTATAATGTTTCCCGTCTCATTTACTCTCGTCGCGCCTTGTCCCGTCGCGTCGCTTATATACATTGAGCTGACCCGCACAACTTCGTTTGCATCACATGAGATCGAGAAGGAGAGAGGTGTGGTATTAATATGTAAAGTGATATAATGTTTCCCTTTGCATTTACTTCCACCCGTCCTTTTTTTGGTACGGAACTCATGTATGTCCGACTCGCACTTGGCCGGTTCTTATCGTTCAGTTGATTGGCTACCCCTGCAGACCACGTTTACCTACTCCCGTCGCGTCGCTCATACTTCAAAACTTATTAAAAGGGGTTATTGTAAGTGAACCTTAAAAGATAGGCATATGCTGTTGAAGACATTCTTTTGTAACTTTTAAAGGGAAACATTTTTGTAATACAAAATTTTCACGTAACTTTAACCATTTACGCAACGTACGCAGTGGAAGCTCTCAAAAGAAGGAAATTTTCCCCATTCTCGAAACATTATTTATGGCTGCTCCGCTCCTATTCGCATTAGCGTGATTTTATATCGCCATTAGCCATCCTCAATAAACGGACTATTAAACTGTAAAATAATTTTCGAAATGCAACCAGTAGTTTCTGAGATCCTAGGACAAACACACTCTTCAGTTTTATAATATTTTGAGCGAACCTTAAGAAACAGACAAATTAGGTTATTGTTAGCGAACCTAAAGAGATAGACATATGCTGCCGCGGACTTTGAACTTTTTAAGAGAAACAATATTGTAATACACAATTTTTACGTATCTTTAACTATTTACGCAGCGTACGCCTCGGAAGCTCTCCGACGGTAAAAAATATTCCCCGTTTTCGAAACATTCTTGATTGCTACTTCGCCCCTATTCGTCTTAGCGTGATGTTATATAGCCTATAGCCATCCTCAATAAATGGACTATCAAACTATAAAAGAATTTTTAAAATCCAACTAGTAGTTCCTGAGATCCTAGCGTTCAACCATACAAACAAACAAACAAACAAACTCTTCAGCTTTATAATATGAGTATAGAAGTATAGATATAAACATGTGAAAAGATAAAGAGGTGGCCTCTTATATATATAGATAAATAATATCCCTATTCCTCATCACACTCGTATCTATTATAGTACTATACAGGGTGGAAATCTGGACTAATTACTGAAAGACTGTGGTTGGAAGAAAAGTACCCTCAATATTTATGATGGCAAATTTTGCTGAAAGGAAACATTTATTTATTTTCAAAAGTAAGTAAACCTTCATGTAAAGATATTTGGAAAATCGCCTGCTTGAGCCAGAAATCAAACCAGTGAGATGTAAAATAAAAAAACTTTCTGTATTTTATGATACCAACTGAAAGAGTCTTTCAGAAGAAACAATTTGTCTTTCAAATAACATAGTAGGTATCTTAAATCAAAGAAAGACAAAGAGACAAGTAAAGCCTAAGTTATATTAATAGAACCAGCTGTTGTCCGCGACTTCGTACGCGTGAAAATTATGTTATAATGCCAATTTGATTGCTCTCTGCTTAGCCCCTAGGATATGTAGCATGATAATATATATTTTATTATTTTTTAAATATATCTATTAAATGCTTTTCGAGATCCTTCCGGACAAAGCAAAGCAAACAGACAAAAAAAAATCTAACTATATTTTCGGCTTCGGTATCTTTTGTTGAACACCCAGCGAGTATTTTTTTTTAAATATTTCCAATGTACAGTTTTGTTTTTTCTATAATTTTATTATATGTATAGATAATCAGCATAGTAAGCCAAGGCCAATAGAGATCAAGGGTGGGCTTTAGAATCGTGCCAATCGATTTTAGGGTTTTTAGGGGTTGCGTTGGATAGGGGTGGGTCTCCCCTTCTCAAAAATACCCCTCCCCCAGTGAGGAGATGCATGGTTTTTTTTTTATGGCTGTTTAAAGTTGCGTGAAATGAAATAAAAAATGCATAATAAAACGCGATATTATTATTTATACATACATACATATAATCACGCTTGTTTCCCATCGGGGTAAGCAGAGACTATGGCTTTCCACTTGCTACGATCCTGACATACAACTTTCGCTTCTTCTACTTTCATAACTGTTTTCATACACGCTCGCCGGTTAAGGGTACTCTTGACCTTGCCTTTTTCCAGAACGTCTCTGATTTGATCGGCATGCGTACGCCGAAGTTTACCCCTACCAGTTTGCCCATTCATTCTCGCCTCATAAATCTGCTTTGTCAGTCTATTCTCATCCATTCTCTCCACGTGTCCAAACCATCTAAGCATCCCTTTTTCGATCTTAGTCACTACATCTTCTGTTATACCACATTTTTCCCTTAGCACGCTATTTCTTTTTTTGTCCATTAAAGTCACTCCAGCTATACTTCGCAGACTTCTCATTTCCACTGCATTAATTTTGCTTTCATGCTTCTTCTGCCATACCCAACTTTCACTACCATACATAAGTGTAGGGATGAGCACTCCCCTATGTACAGCCAACCTGGCCTTCTCAGACACATTTTGACTGCTCATAAAGGTGTACATAGCCCCATTCACTTGATTTCCTGCCAAAACTCTTCGCTCAATATCCTGGTCACACTTTCCATCCCTTACAAATTTGGAACCCAAGTATACAAATTCTTTCACCTGTTCCACTCTTTGCCCTTCAATGAAGATTGAGCAATTCGTCATACTTTCTTCTCTTTCTAAAACCATAACTTTCGTCTTGTTTACATTAACTTTCATTCCTCTACTTTTTAAAGCCTCATTCATACTATTAACCATCAGCTGCAATTCCTCCGCTGATGATGCTAATATCACCTGATCATCAGCGTATAGGAGGCATTTGACGGTCAGTTCATTCATTTTTAAGCCATACATACTCTCTTGCAGTTCTTTCAGACAACTATCCATGTATAGATTAAACAGCCACGGAGACGCTACACATCCCTGTCTCACACCCTTTTCAATGTGAAAGAAGTCCGTGCAGGCCCCGTTGATCCTGACACAAGCACTAGAACCCTCATAGAGAGACCTCAGTGCCCGTATCAAGTTGCTGTTCACTCCATACATGGACAATATTGACCACAGTTCATTCCTCACCACTCTGTCATAGGCCTTTTCCAAGTCCACGAATATGCAATAGACCTTTTGACTTTTAGCCAAAACTTTCTCAGCTACGCATCGTAAGGAAAAGACCTGATCCGTACATCCCCTTCCTTTCATAAATCCTGCTTGCACATCCCACATTTTTCCTTCAGTTTCATTCATCACTCTTTTTATCAACACTTTTGCATACAATTTGCCAACGATGCTGAGCAAGCTTATGCCGCGGTAGTTTTTGCACTCTTGCTGCGACCCTTTTCCTTTGTAAAGCGGCACAATGACAGCTTTACACCATTCTGCTGGTACTCTGCCACTTCGCCAACAAAAGTTAAAAAGGCGGTACAGCTGGCAAGCTACCACGCCACGTCCAGCTTTCAGCATTTCGACAGAAATCCGATCTATTCCAGCAGCCTTTCCTACTTTCATACAATTCAACGCTTCCACTATTTCTCCCATACTTAACTCGCTTTCATCGCCAAATTCATTCAGTTCTAAAACACGCGTATCGCCTTGTATATCTTCTTTTTCGAATAAACTCTCAAAATATTCCTTCCATCTCTTTAGCACACATTCTTCTCCTCTTACAAAACTTCCATCCTGGTTTCTGATGTGATTGAGCGGCGACATTGTTTGCTGACTCCTCACTGTTCTTATGGACTTCCAAAAAAATTTAATATTCCGTTGGAAGTCTTCAGATAACCTTTTATCAAATTTTTCTCTATCATTCTCTTTCTTTCTCATCATCGTCTCTTTTGCAACACGTTTATACTTTTTATATTCATCCTTTGCCATTTTTACATCCTCATCCGTTGCCTTTTGCATTCTTTGATTGGCCTTTGTAGCCAACCAGTCCAACCATGCTTTCTTCTTGCCATTCAACGCATTAAGAACTTCCGCACTCATTCCCTTTGCCATACATCCTTGTCGTCTTTTGCTTACCCCACACACTTCAATCGCAACTTCCACAAGTCCTTCCTTAAACGGCTTCCATAATTCTTCAATCTCACATATTTCATCTAGGTTTTCAAATTTTTCACTCAGTTTACTCACAAATGCCTAACTCTTGTAAATTCTCAACTTTTATTCGCTCTAGTACACTAACGGGTTCATGCACACGATGTCGCCACCGCTGAAACAGACCCCTTACCCGGCTAATTACCAAGAAGTGATCTGTGTCGATCCCGGTGCCACGGTACGCCCGAGTGTCTAGCACTTTCTTTCTCAGTCTTGCGTCTACTATCACAAAGTCAATCATGCTTCTCTGATCTCTCTCCTCTCTTGTATACAAGTGGATATCCTTGTGGTTGAATATGGTATTAGTTACCACAAGATTCCTTTCCAAACATACTTCTAGCAAGCTTTCTCCATTTACATTCACTCGTTCATCACCAAACTTTCCTAATACACTTTCGTATCCATCGCGCTTCACTCCCACCCAACCATTAAAATCACCTAACATCACTATTCTCTCGTTTCGTTTACATTTATCCAGAATATCACTCATACTCTCCCAAAATGCCTGCCTCTCGCTTTGGTCTTTTGAAGACCGGTGCCACCGCGCATCCTGCGGAGCATACACTCCCAAAACAAAGATGCGGGTAAGTCCAACCTTCAGTCTTAGCCAAAGGAGTCTTGGGCTCACACATTCATACTCTGTCACACATTCTCGCGGAAAGTAGTACACCGACCCCCTGGCATGCTGTGCTGGTTGTGGCTACACCTGACCAATAGGCCGTACAGGCTCCGTGTGTCGTGGTGTCACATCCTTTCCGCTTTGTCTCATTCACACACAAAATATCAAGATGCCTCTCTTGCATCATCTTACATACCTCCTCAATTTTATCTTTCATTCCTCCTCTCACATTTAATGTAGCAAAGTGGCTAACCCTAGTCCACTTTTCGCCTCGATGGGAAACGAGACGTGATGGGTGGCGAACCACATCGCCGCCGTTTTTGGTTTTAAATTTCACTACCATAGCGTTCCCACGAGAAGCTAGGGAATTAAATTGGTCCACCTGAACAGAGCCCCGCTTGTCCAGGTAAGGCTAGCCTTGTTCTGGGTTCGCCCGGGCCCAGGGCAATTAGGCACGCTTAAGACTACGCTCGCCCGTAGCCACGCAGCTCATCGGCACGGCGACCTTGGCTTGGCGGATAGTGGAGCGGATCAGGATGGGGTAGGAAGGGATTCACGGACAAGGAAATGGATAAGGTAGGATAGGACGGGGTTAGAAAGGATCCAAAACCATCTGTAATTCAAACCAAAAAAAAATCCAACAGCCAGGACAGATCTTACATACAAAATACAATCTCTGCAGTCCGAGCAATATAGTTTATTTTAATAATTTTACTATTTGAATATATATTAACGTCTGTATTATTTAAAATTGCATAAAATGATAAAAAACAACCTTAAAGTTTCCGGGAACGGGACTAAGTAATCTATACTAATATTATAAAGAGGAAAGATTTGTTTTTTTGTTTGTTTGTTTGTTTGTAACGAATAGGCTCCGGAACTACTGGACCGATTTGAAAAATTCTTTCACTGTTGGAAAGCTACACTCTTTGCGGGTAACATAGGCTATATTTTATCCCCATATTCCCACGGGAACGGGAACTACGCGGGTGAAACCGCGTGACGTCCGCTAGTGCATAATAAAACGCTATATTATTATTTTTATACAATTAAATATAGTTAATTTTAAAAATTTTACTATTTTTTTACTATTTGAATATATTTTAGCACTTGTATTATTTAATAATGCAATAATTAATAAAAAACGATAAAGTGATTACCTAGTACAACCACCATGTAGTGCAGTATACACCTCGCGCAATCCGACTTGGATAGATTAGGTTAGAAGGCTAAGGCGGGAGCGGAGCGAAGCGGAGCTCCCGCATTAGCCTTCGTGGTTATTTTTTTTGTAGCAACCTAAACAATTTTTTTTATTAGCAGGGTGGAGAGCGGGTGTCAGTATGGATTTTTTTTTTCCCAACGGACCCCACGTCCTTGGCAAGCCCTTGTCCATGAAATTATCTTCAATTCCCAACGGACCCGTGTGGGGACAGATACTCGGGTTCATTGGTAATAAATTGCATCCAGGCCAGGCCCCACTTAGGTTGATAATGGTTAGGGAGTAGGTACATAGGGGTGGGGGAGTAGGTAAATGGGGGCTAGGGAGCAGGTATAAGAAACTTACTTAGCCTTTAAAAATATACTTTTAGGTTAGTTTATGAAAATGTTCATAACTTAAAAACTAAGCGTTTCCGCAGGGGGGGAGTTGCCGGGGGGGGTACTCCCCCCTCCCCCCTCCCCCCTCCCTCCCCTCTCCCCCCTTAATTCGATTGGCACGATTCTAAAGCAATCCCGAGATCAAACTTACTTACTAGCTATAAAAAATAAATATAAATAAATATTTGGGGTCATTCACACACAACATCATCTAGCCCAAATTAAACTAATATAAGCTTGTGCTATAGTATCTAGACGACTGATATACATACTTATACATATTTCTAAATTCATACAATTATAATAGAAAACACCCAAACTACGAAATAAACACTTGTGGATCAATGAACATTTTTACAATATTTTTATAGGCATTTGTTCTATGAGTAAGTTTGCTGTGTAATACCTAATAATTGGCAAAATAACATTAACTGTACTTACACGAGTATATTCTTTTAGATTACTCTAACTGTGTACATCAGGATTAAAATGTTGTGCCTGCAAGCAGTATGTACCTAAGTTAACTTTTCTCTTATTTTCTTACCTTGTCTCAACTCAGAAGCACTTTGATGACTAGCACCAATATTATTTATTCCTCTTGCATAAAGTACTTCTAGGCGTTCGACCAGTTTTTCTTGTTTATCGAAGTATTCTTTCTGTTTCTTTGCATCTAGATCAACAACATGCCGCAAACTCTCAACTTTAGCACGTTGTCGTATTTTTTTTGCGATATCTTTAGATTGCTCTCGAACCTACAACGATTTAACACTTGTAAACTCTAAAAATATTTTTAAAAGTTCTTTATTTTACAAAAACAATGCTATCAAAAATCAAACCTGCTGAAGTCTCAGTTTTCGGCGTCGAAGAAACTCATTTGTTTTCAAAGTTTCTACCTCTGAAGTCATTTTGACAGTTTTAATTAAATAAGGTTCTTTGCTTTACATTCTACAAATTAAGTTTTTTCTTAACTAGAACAAAACAAATAAATTATTGAAGAAAACAATAAACTTATTTCAAAATCAAACAAAATAAATACTTCAAAAATACCTAACGTATTTATTTTGACAGCATAGATTTTTTATTTTATTGGTAAGAAATGGAACAGGCTAAAGTCAGAGACTATACTACCTAGTCATTAGAATCCTGCTTAGACCATATAACACGGGACTAGCCTTTGCGAACCACCGCATACAAAAATATTCTGCCAGTTTTCATACAAGTGAAGGGGGAAACACAAAGACATATAAAATTTCATTGCATTTAAAAATGTATTAATCGACAAACGCGTAATGGCTGTTGTGTGTTAATTGTTATTGTACAGTCAACTACAATGTAATGTACTAGTTTAATCATATAAAATGATGTACTGATGTACAGGCTTTTCATAAAGCCAAAAGACCAAATGGTCATGTGCAATGGCAGAAAACAATGCTTAAGTAAGGCGCATCCTGTGGTTAGATGATCTAAGGAATCCTGTTTTGATCTCTATTATTTATGCTGTTTCCGTATACAGCCAGCACTTACATTGCAGAAGTAAGAGTAGATAGGAGTTATTGTACAGTCAACTACAATGTAATGTACTAGTTTAATCATATAAAATCATGTACTGATGTACAGGCTTTTCATAAAGCGTAAAGACCAAATGGTCATGTGCAATGGCAGAAAACAATGCTTAAGTAAGGCGCATCCTGTGGTTAGATGATCTAAGGTCCGACTTCACTATACTCTTTGCTCTTAAGATATCCTAGCTTTGCTCTGACTACAGCTGGACTATCGTTTTCTATGTGTTGGCATTGTAGTAAAGTCGCCAGCATAATATTTTACCGAACATTTAGTGGAGATTATGTCATCCAACCTCTAGCAAGAAGAGTTTTGTTTTTAATGTCATAAATTCATTATTATACTTAACTTTACTAAATCATTGTTCCTCTTATATACATTGTATTTAAGATTTTATTTTTAAGGAATATCTGTAAAAACCATTTGGGTGTGGTCTAAGCTAATGCTTTCAGAGTTGCGCTTTTCCCCCGCTTTCACGCTTTGCGCTTATGCACTAGCTGTAAGTGTAGCATGTAGCCTAGGCCATCCATGTAGGTCCCTCTGACCTACATGGAAGCAAAACGGTTTTGGGAGTGAGTGCAAGATCCCCAAGACAAGTCAGAGAGATTATCCTTCACGCGGTGCCACCCGTTATCGGTCTAATTCCTTCAGAAATAGACGTAACAGAAATCCCTGGCGAAGTGTCCACAGGACATCAGTGGCTGTGCTCTGTGGCGCGACTCACACTAAAACATGTGAGGGTCGTTTTAGGTGGGCAAGGGGCTGGGGGGGGGCTTGGGGGGATTTAGGGAAAACGGGGGGGGGGGGGGGAGGGGAGGCCACCCGCATACAAATCTGGTCTGCCCGCAGGGTATCTGTGGCTGTGCTCTGCGGCGAGACTCACACTAAAATATGTGAGGGTCGGATCAGATGGGGGGTGGGGTTGCGGAGGGAGGGGAGGCCACCCGCGTGTTTGTGCCGTGCGTGGAGACCCGTAAGGGGGGATGAAGCGATCCTGGATTGCTGAGACTGCAGTGTTGCGTCAACACGCGTCTTTGGCCCTGATTTCTTCCGAAACGGGAGGTTCTCACCTAGCCAGTGATTCGTAAGAGGATGGCATTGGCTAGGGTTTCGGTTAGGGTGGTGGGCAGGGGGTGGTGCGCGTAGGTCGTGATTTTGCTGGTTGCGACGTCTCTCGCATCATTCTCCTCGCTTTGTCGTCCTTTCCGGACCCTATATCTACCGTGGCAGCCTTGGCGACTGTAGATGGTGTACATCCAGCGTCCCCAGTTTGCGGGCTCCATGGAGGGTAAGCGCACCACGGTGGATGAATTCAAGCTGTTGTCAAGCATGGACTCTAAACGCAGCAACAAACCCCCTGGGCATGACGAAAGTCATGTCAACTCAGCCTGTGGAACATCCGAGGCATTTAATGTCGATGCACTGAAGAATGCCATCGACAACGCTGAGTGTTCGGCCCGCCGCGCCGCGACTCTGGCTCCTGGAGCCACGTCGTCAGGAAGGGTAGAACACCCCGTCAAAAAGCCCGCGACAAGTTGCGCCTCATAGAGCACGACAAGTCGACAGGGCGTTCCCGCAAGCGGAAACGCGGACGTGGTAACGGAAGGAGGCCCGACACCAATGGAGGGACTAGCTCCCAGGTGGACTGCAGCCGCCGTGCGATGACAGAAGGCGAAAGCCAGAAGTCAAACACGGCTGGAGGGTCTAGCACCCAAAGCAGCCACAGCCGTGGTGAAGGTGCCACCGCCGACCAGAAACCCGCATCCGCTACTTCTCACGGCAGGAAGTTCGCTGGGAGACCGTCTGAAAAGACTGGACCACTCACGCACTCCTCGTCGAAAGATAGGCCCTCGGAAGGCGACGCTCATGGCAGGAAGTTCGCAGGGAGACCGTCTGTAAAGACTGGACCGCTCTCGCACTCCTCGCCGAAAAATGGGCCATCGGATGGCGACGCTCGGAAGGGAAGGCCCGACAAGAGGGGTCGCCCGAACGAAACCGCATCCCCGAAGGAACCAGTCAAGAGGGCGAAGGTTAACACCAGCCTTCCACCTGGAACATCATACGCCGACGCTGCGGCCAACGACGAACTCCGCGTCGCAATCACCACCGAACCCTCCCGCGACCTCACCGAGGACGAGGCTGAGGGCATCAGGAAGGCGATTAGGGCTGGACTGCGAGCGGCGATCACAGGGAAGGAGAAGTTCATCCCGGCTTTCAAGGGCAAGCCGACCTTCAGCGACGGGACGCTGAAGCTATGGTGCGAAAGCCGAGAAGAAGTGGACTGGCTCCGTTCCACCATCGAACCCATCAGCTCGCCGGTACCCGGGACCCGACTCGTCGTCAAGAGACAGTCGGACATCCCGAAGCGAGTGAAAGCGGGGATTTTCATCCCAGAGAAGGAGGATATCAACGTCATCAGATCCTTCCTGGTAAGCCAAAACAGATGGTACAATGTCAACGAGTGGCACATCTACTCGGATCAGGAGCAGGAAGAGGGCGTCTTCCTCATGCTCGGGATTCCTATGTACGACGTCGAGAAGATCAAGGCCAGAGGACAAAGGATTGCCTACGAGCTGGGCAGCCTTTACCTCAAGTTTATTGGATCCTCCGTCGCGCAGGAAGAGACGAAGAAGACAACCGAAGCCGCCCAACCACCAGTAGATACCAACGTGGACAAGGCCGGACCATCGGGCATTAAGTCGCTCGCCACTCAGGGGAGAAGCGAAAGCGCCCCCGCCGGACGAGGTGCCGCCGCAAGGCCGGAAACCCCTGGCGCATCGTCGAGCGACGAGAAGAAGAAGGAAGAGGGGATGGAGACCATCATCAATGATGACCTCCCAGCCGCCACCACCTCATCCCAATAATTCCCAGGCTTGCACTATACCGATAGTGCAAGCAAACCTCCAGCACAAGCGGCTCGCAGCGGCTGCCCTGCGCACACACCTGGAGGTAAACAAGTCGACCATAGCCGCTATCCAGGAGCCGTGGATAGCGAAAAACAAGATCTGTGGTCTCTCCAACATTGGGGGTAAGTTACTACTAGATACTACAGTGAGCGGGCCTCGTACTTGTGTTTATATGCCTAACAACATCCCTGCCACTTTACTAAATGAGTTCTGTTCTAGAGACCTAACTGCTGTTAGACTCAAGAACACATCCGCTGTTGACAGCACTACATCCATGACCGGTGACATCATACTAGCGTCCTCCTACCAGCCCAGAGACGACGCAGTGCCCAACGACGAACTGGTCAAGTTGACGAGATATTGCGAAGATGAGGGCCTGGAGCTCATCGTTTGCGCAGACTCCAATGCGCATCACCACATCTGGGGAAGCGCAGACACAAATAGTAGAGGTGAGTCATTTTTCAACTTCCTATTATCCACACAGCTAAACGTATTAAATGTAGGCTCCGAACCGACCTTCAATACTCGTAGGGCCCACACACTCATAGATATTACTTTTAGTAATGTTCAAAGTTGCTATAAAGCAATAACTTGCTAGATGCTATAAGCTTTATTTTTATAGCATGCTGTATTTCGTGCGATTTTAGAGCATGCTTTATTTATGTGGGCATACAACAACACGATCGAACGGAATGTGTAAATATTAAATCGCAACTCTTAAAATATTGACAGCGTGCTTTTTATTAGAGTTTCGTACCTAAAGCTGAAAAACGGAACTGTTTGTCTGTCTGTCCGTCATGAGGCCTTTTTTTTTCTTCTTTCTCTTTCTTTCAAATACTAGAACCACCCATCCATGTGACCACTTTGTGACATTTATTTGATCGTTTCCGTGCTTCGGAAGGCACGTTAAGCCGTTGGTCCCGGTTGCCATTGTGGCAGTCGTTAAGTCAGGTTGAAGGCCTTTATGAGGCAGCTTGAAAAATTTCGTCAGCATACAGTTACAACCGCGCCTGTCCATTTCAACACGGCATTATGGCTCACCTACTATTACGTGGGACAAAATCTTAAAGGCGAAATGTGGGCGTATAATATGCCTCTGCCTACCCCCTCGGGGATAAAAGGCGTGACTATTATGTATGTAAAATTCAATGAAATGAAATTTCTCTTGTACTTTACAGGCTTAGAACGGTCTTTAATTGATGCATTTACTAATAAATCTACACTACCTATTACTATTATTATCTATACTATTACTATAAAGAAGAAAAATTTGATTGTTTGTTTTTTTGTTTGCATCGAATACGCGTCGAAACTACTGAACCGATTTGAAAAAATATTTCACTGTTTGAAATCTACAGCCTACACTATTCCTGGTGAACATAGACTATTTTTATTCCCATATTCCCACGGGAATGGTAGCTACGCGGGTGAAACCGTGTGACGTCCGCTAGTGATGAAATAAAATGTCATGAGCGTAAAAAAATTGGCTTAGGTACTTGAAATTTTGAATGTATGATATTATAATAAATCAACGACAAACACAATAATGTATTTACAGTAGTTCCGATAAACTACCTATACTTATTATTACCTAATCGGTCCGACAACGTAAATTCAAAGTGCGACTAACTTCAAAACACACGCCGAACGACCGACAGCAATCGTTACCGTGTAACGATTGAATACCGTGCTTTATTGCGTAATGCTAATAAACCGCGCACGCGATATTCCGGTGCTGCGCACTGCGACGACGGCGCACGGCTGCTATGCGCGTTTCGTAAATCGTAGATAGCATTTAGCAATAACTGACAGCCGTCATAGCATTTGCTTTATGCTATGTATATAAAGCATGCTTTATAATGTTGCTATATGATATATTAACCACCACTAATTACTTTAGCATCTAATCTAGCATCAAATCTGATAAAAATCTGGAGACTATCAGAAGAACCATCATGCTCCGACCACAGAAGAATCATGTTCAACTTGGACTGGAGCAAAATTCCCACGGCCCCAAGACGTAACCCACGTAAAACGGACCGGCAAAAATACAAAATTCTAGTAGGTCTAAACATAGGAGATGCACACTCAGAGGTAAGTTACTCAGGCACCGCCGACATAGAACAACATGTCCGGAAGGTGACAGACACACTCACCACTTGCTATGAGGAAACGTGTCCCCTAACCGTCCCTGACAATCGAACAAAATCGGGAGAAAAATGGTGGAGTAAGGACCTCGAACGGTTTAGAACCAAGGTAAGAAACCGCTTCAACCGAGCCAAAAACACCAGAACAGAGTCTGACTGGGTCGCCTATAAGCTAGCACAAGCAAAGTTCAAAAAGCGCATAAGTCAGAGAAAAAAAAGAGGCGTGGAAACGCTTCTGTTCCAATATTGAATCCAATAGTCACGCACTAAGAGTCAAAAAACTACTATCTCAGGACACGGATAAGTCTATTGGATCTCTAAAAAAGGTAGACAACACCTACACAAAATCTGACTCCGAAACGTGTGAGGTCTTACTACAAACACACTTCCCAGGTTGTCAAATCCAATCAGATATCAACTGGGAAGACACAGAAGGCGCCATCGAATCCGAGCCGGACTGGTCCACAGCTAGGGCCATAGTATCCGATAACAAGGTAAGATGGGCGAGATAGGATGGGGATGATAAATCACCGGGACTAGACGGTATATTCCCCGGACTTATGTTATGGTGTATAGAGGCTATCACTACGCACCTGACAAAGATCTTCACGGGATGCATCGCGTTCAGGTACGTGCCAAAGTCATGGAGAGAAGTCAAAGTACTCTTCATACCTAAACCAGGTAAAAGTGACTACACTCATCCTAAGTCCTTTAGACCAATAAGCCTCACTTCATTCCTATTAAAGACTCTAGAGAGGCTATGCGAGAGAGAAATAAGGGAGAAAGTACTCCGACAAATACCAATGCACACAAAGCAGCACGCTTACTGCTCCGGAAAATCCACCGAATCAGCACTGCATGAGGTAGTATCGTACATAGAAGACTCCCTAGAGAGTAAATCATCAACACTGGGCGTCTTTATAGACATCGAAGGTGCCTTCGACAAGACGACCTTTGTAAGTATCGAAAGAGCCCTGCAAAAGCATAAAGTACACCCCACTATGGTAAGTTGGATAGTGAATATGCTACGACATAGGGCTATACAAATTACAGTGAACTCCACATCTAGAGGGATCGCAGCCAAAGGATGTCCGCAGGGGGGGGGGGGGGTTCTATCTCCTCTCCTGTGGAATCTCGTGGTGAACGAGCTCATAGATGTACTCAATAGAGAGAGATACTTCACTGTAGGTTACGCTGACGACCTCACCATACTGGTAAGTGGCAAGTTCCTAGGTACAATAACAAACCTGATGGACAACGCCTTGAGGATCGTCGAAAAATGGTGCATCAGACATGATCTCACGGTAAATCCGACGAAAACAGAAATGGTTCTGTTCACCAACAAACGCCAAATAGATAATCTGGAACTCCCACAGCTCTTTGGCACAAAACTTTCCTTAGCAAATGAAGTCAAGTACCTGGGGGTCACACTGGACAGCAAACTGCTATGGAATAAGCACCTCACACAAAAAATCAGTAAGGCCACCATTGCATTCTGGCAATGCAAACGAATGATCGGTAAGAAGTGGGGACTCTCACCGAAAATCATACATTGGCTCTACACCACAGTCATAAGACCACAGGTAACGTATGGCGCAATAGTTTGGTGGCCCAGGGCCGAACTAGCTTCAGCCATAGATAAAATGCAGCAGTTCCAGAGAGCGGCGTGTTGCGCCATCACGGGATGCTTTCGCAACACACCCACAGCAGCGATGGAAGCAATGCTCTGCTTACCGCCTCTGGACCTGTTCGTTCACCAGGAAGCGGCCGACTTCAGGCGTCAAAACAATGGACGCGCTCAAGGGTAGGTCATAGGCGCATACTGGAGGACGCAATAGAGTATGAACCTCTCGTGAAAGCCCCTAACTACAAGATACCGAAAACATACGTGTTTGACCGTAAGTACAATATATCGCTGGCAGAGTCCGCCAAGGACCACTCCGGTATAAGAGAACTCAGAGTGTACACGGATGGATCCAAAACAGACCACGGATCAGGAGCAGGCACCTACTCCCCGGAGCTCAACATACACTCATCAATACCTTTAGGGTCTCATGCGTCAATCTTCCAATGTGAGTGCATAGGTTTAATTAATGCCGCCAATGCAATCGACTCCAGGAAAATTGAGCACAACCACATCAGGCTCCTCTCCGATAGCGCAGCAGTGCTAAAAGCTCTGAAGAGCACCACAATCGACTCTGGGCTGGTGCTTCAATGCCACCAGGGGCTACAAAAGCTGGCCCTAACACACAAGGTAAGCCTTCAGTGGATAAAAGGTCACAGCGGATCGAGCAGCAATGATGCAGCTGACGAACTGGCCAGATTGGGTTCCAGCACCACACCGGTGGGACCAAGCCCGATTATACCAATACCATTCTACCAGGTAAGGGCATGGCTGAGACAACGCACGAAAGAGCGGCATGAAAAGAGATGGGCACAAACAGTAAGTTGCAGGCAATCAAGGGAAGCTCTACCGAGACCCAGGCCAAAACTAGCTAGAACGTTGCTACATTTGAATAAAGGTGATCTACGAACCATGGTAGGCACAATAACGGGTCATTGCACAGTAAATAAGCACTTGAATGTCTTAGGTATCACGGACAGCATGCTGTGCAGAGCGTGCCTGTTAAAAGAAGAAACCATAGCTCACGCAATCTTGGAGTGCGAGAGCCTGGTTACATACAGAGTCAACATACTTGGCAGCCCCACAACACTCCGGGAAGCGTGTGAGGACCCGAAGAGGATCCTGCGCTTCTGGTCGGAGCTGGGTTGGCTGGAGTGACAGCCAACACTCACGTACAATGGGTCCACTGGCGGACCTAAGTGCGGAAAATGGGAGCCCAAGAAGACTGCAGACTGAAGACTGTAAAAACCATTTACTACCATCACTAAAGAAGGGGAAGTTGCTGCTTCCACAAATTTCCACATCTCAAATAATGTCCACGCCAACAAAAGAAGAAAGCAAGTTTCGACTAAAGGTTTCAGCCAGTACATGGGAGAAAGAAAAACTTATTAGGGTAATTCGCCAATCAAAGTCGGCAACCTAAGTGCTAGAAGTAAAATAACTGGGAACGTTACACACGTTTTCGAACTCTATCCAATAAAACTCAAATAAAAGTAATCGTCAGATTAAGAAATAAAGCTTAGAAAAAGTCTAGAAACGGAACTAATATTTTGCATGCTGGCTACATCAAAAAAAATATTATTATTTGTGGACATTCTCCTCACACGCCATCTTCCAGCCCAAAATGAGATAATATACCTAAGCTTGTGCTATGGGATCAAGAATTCAAGACGACTGATAGACATACTTATAACTTACATATTTCTAAATACATACATATTATACATAGAAAACACCCAAACTTCGAGAAAAACATTAAATGTTTGTTTCGAAGTTTGTGGATCACACAAATATTTGAACCGACCCGAGAATCGAACCCCGGATGGACCTCGAGCGCCAACATGAAAGTATCGCCTTCAATCAATACCTTGCATGTCTAGGGACGGGGGGACTGGGGTAGGGTTAGGTGTGGATTTATGCTAAGTAGAATAAATATGCCGATGATTTAGTCCAAATCGGCCCGAATATTTTTATTTTTGTGATTTTTAGAATTAATATTTAATGCGAATAATAAACTTGGGGTTACAAAAAATGGTGCAAGCATTTTAGGTCTTGCAGCACTTTTCGTCTCAACAATATTTTATGGCGAAACTGTGAAGAGACGTACGTCCAGCAGTAGTAGTTAGTAGTAGTAGGTATTTTTTGTTTATGTATGTACTGAAAATATATGATGACGTCTTTTATCCCCAAAGGGGTAGGCTGAGGCATATTGTATGCCCACATTTCACCTTATTAGATTTTGTACCGCGTAATAGCTGGTGAACCGTATTGTCCTGTTACTATGGACAGGCGCAGGTTGTGGCTGCCCGCTGTTGAATTTATTTTTCAAGCCGCCCATATAGTCCTTCAACTCTACTTACCGACTGTCATTTTACTGGAAACCGGGTCCAACGGCTTAACGTGCCTTCCGAAGCACGGAAAAGCTCGCAAATATATGTCGTAAAGTGGTCACGCGGTAGTCACCCATTCCAAATGTTGCTTACCGACTACAGTGATTCTTTACAGAACACTGACTCCGCGTGGCCACGAGCGCTTCCTACTGAACATGGGATACATACCTATTACGTAGGCAACCTAGTACCTAACTACTAGCTTCAATGAAACACTTGTGCAAATATAATTATTGTAATATAATTTACAAATATTAATAAAAAATACTTTCATCTATACTCTCTTCGACTATGGTTTCAGTCGTGCTTTCTGTGACACCAACTATGAATCCTCCTTCTTCTGTGGCACCAGCTCCTTCCACACCTCCAACTGAGCTTCCTTCTAAGACACTGACAAATACTTCAGTTGCGCCCCCGCCTAAGCCTTGGGCTACTTCACCTTCTAGGCTTTTCCCCAGACCTCCACCACCTAAACCTCGTTCCACAATGGTGCTCACTACTGTCGTCATACCTCCTGCTGAACTTCCTACCGCACCACCTCCTAAACTTTCTACTAAACCTCCACCACCACCTCCTAAAACACTAGCTATAACTCCTGCATCACCACCAACTAAGGCTCCTGTTGCATCACTTTCTAAATCTCCCCCAATTGAAACCACCTATAATAGTACTTACTACACTCGTCGCACTCACAGATAAATCTTCCGCCACTCCACCACCTATCCCTCCCGATAGTGCTTCTCGTCCTACAACGTTACCCACTACCCCGGACGTCCTCCCAGTTAAATCTCCGACTGTTCCACCTACGAGCTTCTATTTCTACTTTCTTCTAAAAGTTTCGCCACTATGCCCGCAGCTAACATTTCTACTACTCGATTTCCACCAACTAACGATCCCGCTACACCTTTCTCACTTGCACGTCTTTCTACGTCAGTAATATCTCCTATTATGCCTCCTGCAGCACCACCTCCTAACGTTCCCGTCAAACTTGAACCTCCTGCAACATTACCGACTACTCCAGCTGCACCACCACCTAAGCCTCCAACAAAGTCACTGCTTGAACCACTTTCTAAAACGCTAATCGGTACGCCAGACACAACCCCAACTAACCCTCCCGTTATTCCACGCCCTAACCCGTCCACTAGACCTTCACCTACAACGCCACCTAGAACTCCTGCTGCACCTCCCGCTAAACCCCCAGATAAACCTACACCGGCCGCACCATTTAAACTGCCCATGAAGTCCGCTCCTAATTCAGCTCCAATACCAGTAGCTAAACCACCTCCGAGACTATCAACTAAACTTCCTTCATGCTTTATTCCTGTATCTCCCGACATCTGACCACCTCCACCTTGGTTATTATTGCTTGCTCCGCAATTTCGTGTAGCAGTGTACACCAAAGCGTTAACCAACTTCATGATAATCTCCTCACTAAGTCCACTGGAATGATGATCACACGGCGGCGCCTTGTTGTCGATTGCCTTAATCAGTTTTAACAAAACAGCCAAGTCTTGAAGTGCCGAATTGCAAGAGTCATAACGAATTCTTGTTGTCTTAGGGCATACCGAGCAATGCGTGTGTCGGACCCACTGAGCTTGAGACACCTGAGAATAAAAAGAAGTTACCCATAATTTTATGCTTAAAGAAACATCTCTCAAACACAGATCTAGGTCGTTATCCCCCAAGGATAGCGGTATTTTGGACCATAATCGTGTCATTTTTGCTATACCTATTTTCGACGTCTAAAAGTATTTATAGATTTTCGACCTGGAGTACAGTGCGCGCGTGCGCACTCCCTAGGTCTCCGAAGTCTTTTAGTACGCTTTCTTAAACAGGAGTTCCTTCGTCCGAAACACCTATGGTAGGTAATGAAATTCAATGTTCGTATTCTACTCCTGTCGGAAATTATCATCATCAAACAGTTTAGTAAATATGTAGTTAAAATAATTTAGGCGAAGTATTTAGAAACGAGACTTACCGCTAATAGCGAAGCGACGACCAAAAACCAAGTAACCAGTTTGTAGATCATGGTTCACATCATAAGTTAACGACACAAGGGGCAAGACTTTATACAGCGCAACACTTCTGCATTGCGACATACTTATAGGTATTTGACTGTAGGTATAAACAATTTCGTTACTCCCTATCAATATAAATATTACAAGTATGTTAAATGGAATAACTGGTGCACTAAAAGTCACGTATATTGTGTTAAAAGGACGAATTATGCACGTGCCAAATGAGTCTGTGCGCAGCTGCAGCAGTGTCTTAGTCATTTTGATAATTATTTTGATTGCACGAAACGTAGGTACATATGTTTAAGTAAAGGTAAAGTTACAAAAATAAGAAATTCTTAGAACTCTAACCGACAAAATGTGGGACTTTATTTACCTTACTCTACTACCTGCGTGCACGATAGCGATAGCTGTACTAGTATTGTTCATAGAAGACTATACCCTTCGTCTAGTAAATACTTAGGTAGGTACCTACGTAACATAAATACCTATCTACTTGTATATTTTTAATTTTGTGATCCATACATTATAATAAAATGATAGAAAAGTCAAAACAAATATTTAAAAAAATACTCGATAGGTGTTCTACGTAAGTTACAGAACCCGAAAATATAGTTAGATTTTTTTTGTCCGTTTGTCTGTTTGCTTTGTCGGGAAGGATCTCGAAAAGTACTGAATAGATTTGGTTCAAATTTTGCACAAATATTACTTAGGGGTGGGGTCTTCAAATAGGCTATATATTATCACGCTACATATCCTAGGGGCTAAGCAGAGAGCAATGAAATATGTAAACCGGTGGATTGTTTAAGGCCGCGTGGGTCCGGCCAGCAATGAGGTTCGGCCAGCAATGAGGCTAGACTGCTGAGCCCGCAGAGAGTGATGGCCGTCAGGGTGATAAGAGGATACCGCACGATCTCCGGTGAGGCGGCATGTCTCCTAGCCGGGACCCCTCCATGGGACCTGGAAGCGAGAGCCCTTGCGTCACTGTTCAGATGGCGCAAGGAGGCGCTGGAGCGGGGCCTAAGGCCTGCGTCTCGAGAAATCGAGGCCCAGCGGACCCTGCTCCACCAGGAAACCATGGAGACATGGAAGGTGCGACTTGAGCAACCAAAGGGGGGATTCGCCACAATCGCGGCCGTCAGACCGGTCATGGACGAGTGGCTGGAGAGAAGACACGGTGCTCTCTCCTACCGGTTGACACAGATGCTTGCCGGGCACGGTAGCTTTGGTAGGTATCTGTGGCGAAAACACCGGGAAACCACGGCCAAGTGTCAGCACTGCGAGGACCGCAGCGATGACACGGCGCTCCACACGCTGGTGGAGTGCACGGCATGGGCACAACAGCGCCAGGTCCTCGTAGTGGGTCTGGGCGTGGACACTCTCTCGCTTGGGGCCATGGTGCGAGCCATGCTCTCCAGCGGGAGTAAGTGGGACTGCGCCGCCTCTTTCTGCGAGCAGGTCATGCTCGCGAAGGAGGCGGCGGGCCGGGTGCGGGAGAGAACTCTCCCACCCGAGTTCCGCAGTCGGCGCCTTGGGCGCCGCCGACGTGTCTTCGCCGAGGACTATCGGCCTCCATGACCGGGGATCTGAGGACCGTGAGAGGGCCGCTCACCGTCCTTACAGAAGCAGGCCCATGACGGCAGCGTGACGTGAGCAACTCACGCACGCCCGAAAGGAGATTAGAAGCGGGGTCACACCCGAAACCCCCCATAGACGCGGGATTGCACCCGAACCACCCCCTGGGCGAGGCCGCAGTGGCGGCCGTAGGTCTGTTGGGGGGAGTCACGGGACATCCTTCCTGAGGGCTTACCCGGGGCTCTCAACCATAGGCTGTTGGGCGTTACGTGAGGTTTTTTAGTCGGTAAGAGTTCGGCATAACATCCTACGAGGATTTTCCCTCACGTTAAAAAAAAAGGCCGCGTGGGTCAGATTTTGAGTTTTTTGAAACAATCCTAGTCAAAAAGTAAAGGGTTTTTAAATCTGAAAAATATATATATATAATAGTTAAGGATATAAGCTAAACATATTCCGAGCTCGTTACACGATCCAATAAATTTCACTAGATAGAAAAAAATCCCAAAGTTGACTCTCTCTGAAAAGTTTTTTCAATACTGTGGCTAAACTATTAACATTTTATATATTTTTTTTGCACTCAATTAAAGCTATTAAGTTTTTAAACACATTTTCCGAGCGTTTTTCTATAAACAACTATTAACATAGTTATCATGTACGAATATCTACCAAACGCAATAGAATTGCGCCGCTGACGGCCGATCAGTCTCGCCCTGGCGCTTGTGGTGGAGGCAGGACCTGTGTCAGTTTTTTTCGCAACTATTTCGTAATTATTATGCCAAATTACGTTGAAATCGCGCCGCAGTATAAAAATATCAGTAATGGGCAAAATGTAAGTAGATTAACCGATACAAATTACAATTACTTTGTAATGCTTAATTCAATTACTCTGTAACAGATTACTTGAGTAATTAATTACAATGAGTACTAGCAGTAACTAATTACTGAGTAATGGAATTACACGTTAATCTAATTACATTGTAACTAGTTACTCATTAATTCAATTAACGAACTCTCAATTAACAACTCTGTCCTGTGAATTCGTCACGGCCCAAGGGGTGGATCGATATGATGCCGTTTTTTGATCGTAAGTCAATGTATCCATGATGGTACTTAGCTATACATTTTGAAGACCATCAGCTTAATTCCTGAGTGATGAAGGGATTTCACTAATATTCCAATTACTCTCTCATACGCGACTCATGGTAAAAATGTGGTGATCTTTTACTTTTTAAGTGTTTTCACGACATGGTAACCAGCTACCTAATGCATTAAAATGTCTTTTTTTTTTTTGTTTAACGTGAGGGAAAATCCTCATAGGATGTTATGTCGGACTCTTACCGACTAAAAAACCTCACGCCACGCCTAACAGCCTATGGTTGAGAGCCCCGGGTAAGCCCTCAGGAAGGATGTCCCGTGACTCCCAACAGCGTTGCATGATATTACATGATAATGTCGCAATCCAACATGGCGGCCACGCCGTAATCACAAAATTTTTAGATGGGCCCTTCCCCTTGGACCGCGAAAGCGTATAGACGTGTGCTCTGTGTTAAAATTTCAAAAATTTTTAATATTAAATCAATTTCAATTAAAAATAAGAGTAAAATAACTTTTGATTAGTACCAGGCGCGCATAAAGAGCCCGAAGCAACTAGTCAGCGTAAGACCGAGACAACAACATCAACAACAGACATTGGTTCGTAAGCACTGACCTGTAATAAAAATCGCTGGACTGGCTATTCCATACAAAATGACAGCTACTTTTTTGTGCCGATTCAAAGCGCCGCCGTCCCCCTTCCGAGTGCACTGAGAACTAAATTAGTTTGCAAATGGCCGTTTTTGTTTATTTCAGAAGGAGTTTATGTGTGAAATTTGGAATATTTTTAAGTTATTATTACTGTGATTGCTATAAATTTGAAGTGTTTTGATATATACATTTAGTTTATTGTGTAATTAAGTAGATATTTATCATGAGATCGTGTGTATATTGTAAAACAAGATACGAAAAGGGCTGTGGCGTCTCTTTTCACAAGTAAGTAAATCTAAGAAACTAATTCTTAAACAATTATTATAAAACCATAATTTAGGTTTTTTTTTACTATCATAAGCGAATACCCTTCGAGTTTCGTGGATTTTACGAATATTTTTATAACCTATAATGTTTAATAGGGATGTCAAAATGTATATCGATAATTTTCTGTCCAATGTCAAAATTCGTAGTTTAAAAAACAAGAGGCATGGTAAAAGTACTTTAATAATTTAATGAACATATTCAAATTATTAATAAACACTTAAAATTGTAGTAGATAATCGAAACAGTAACTAACAGCGTGTGAAATATAACTTAGCATCTATGGTTAATTATTTAGATATTGGACATAGTCGTTAGAAACACACATCAATCAGATTTATTCTTAGTGGACACAAGCCTATTTTAAGAGAATCTACTTTGTTTTTCAATCTTTTTAAAATATGTGATAATTTTCTTTTAAAAATTATACAGATGTGCATTTAAAAATATCCCGTAATAAATGTGTGATTTCATATTTTTTTAAATACCTTCCCTCCTCTGTACTTACCTACTGCAAACAAACAAATCTACAATAAATCCCAATCCAATACAATTAACCTGTCACTTAACAAAATTCCTCTCTGAGCACGGCTGCTTCGGGAAGTAAATGGGGAAATAGTTGCCATTGAGGCGGAATAGCAAGTTGGCATTGGCTGCTTCGGGGAGCACGCTCGCGCGGCTCACGTTAAGCGAGGGTTCCACCAGGCGGACCGGACCGCAGCGCAGAGCAAAAATTCGCGTGCCGTACGTTTCATATGAAATTGTGTAGCATCTGCCTTTACTAGAGGTGGGCCGCAACGAAACACAGTTTCATGAAAAACGTATGGCATGCGGATTTTTGCGTTGCGGCCCGGCCCGGCCCAGCCGCCTATTGGACGCCTAGCTTTAAGTTCTAACATAACCCAATTATGATTAAAGACAACCTTAATGACTGTGTGGGCTGCGTCCGGTGTCATTTTTCAGCCGATTTACAATAGTAACACTACTTTGGCAACATACCTGCGACCACTGTTTAAGCAAACAAACTCTTTTTTATATTAAGCTCGCCAAACTGAATTCGCGAGACTGATGGTTAGCCTACTTAGGTACTTTAAAGTAGTCATTCATATTATGTAAACATCATTGGTACAAAAATAAAATTAACATTGTAGTCAGTATCTGGTAAAGTTTTTATCGACACCAAGAAAGGTGTTGTACATCACTAGTATTAGTTCCAAGTACATTCGCTAGCTGCCGTCAGCGCCAAATGGCGATTTTCAATTAGGCACAATTTTATAGAATCGATCACCAGTCCAGATAATATTACAGGTCAGTGTTCGTAAGCTACCCCGCACACGCGTCACCGTCGGATACAAGAGGACCTACAACGTCACAGTGTACAGCGCTTGCCGTAATTTATAGGCGAAGGCGGATAGCGGATTAACTGCGTGTGTGGTTCAAGATTATTCTGGAGGTATTATTTTTTTTCTCTTAATATTTTTTTTTCTTCTCCTCTACAAATAATATGCCTCTTAAGCGGACCCCACCTGTAACACCAACTATGGAAACAGCTAGTAACACCGGCAATATGGGAGGTTCCGAGAAAATACATAGACCAAAGAAGCAGTCTGGGTCTTCACCTGATCTTTCGAATATTGGCAAAGACAACACTGCAAACACTAGATTGAAGCGTAAGCGGGAGGATTGTGATTGTGCGTCTCGGCTGGAAGAAATAAGATCATTAATATCGGCAACCAAAAGTCAATCGGATAGTAAGTTCACAGCACTACAAGTCGCTATTTCCGAAATTATATCTCAAAATGAGGAGATAAAGGATTCAATTAGTTTTATGTCAAGGGAATATGAAGAGATAAAAAACAAAATTACCAGTATGGAATCCGAACGAGATAACGATCGTCGCTACATCCGACAGTTGGAAGACAGGTTGGATAGCGTGGAGCGTCAGCTGAGTTCTACCAAAATAGAAATTAGGAATGTCCCACAAAAGCAGGGGGAGACTAAGGAAGACCTCTGCACTATAGTAAAAGACACTGCTGGTGTGATTGGGCTCCCCTTAGAAACCAACGAGATCAAAGATGTTTTCCGCATCAAAAATAAGAACAACTCCACCACTATAAATGTTGAATTCTTAAGCGCTGTAACAAAGGATTTGATTACTAAAAAGGCACGGAAATTTAATAGTTCAAACAAAAATAATAAGCTGAATACTACACATCTAAAAATATCAGGACCCAGTAACCCTATATACTTATCAGAAAAACTAACTCAAAAAACACAACGTTTGTATTATCTGGCTCGCAATTTTGCTGAAAAGAACAACTTCAAATACTGTTGGACCTCCTTTGGACGAGTGTTTTTGCGGAAGGCAGACGGAGATCGACACTTTTTTATAAAACATGAAGAGGACCTGGATGGGCTGAATGAAAGTAAATGACTACTGTACTGTGGCGAGAACAAAACAACATCAAAATACGCTATATGTACAGTGTTCATTTTTCTCATTTTTTTTTGTATTTTGTCTGTTCGTTTTTGTATTCTGTAATTCTAATATATATACACATTTGTACACAGGTTTTGAAACACAAACACAGTCACATAACAATTCACAAAACCCAACACACACTTTCACTGTAACTTCTACTTTAATTCATCTATTACTGTCTCACAACACACATAATCACACCAGAGCCATAAAGGCTATAAGTAGCACAAATTGGGGTCACAATGCCAAGCTGATAGTGCACAATGCGGTTTCTCTGTTTTCAAATATCACAAAATCAGAACAGCGACAATTAGGATACTGTACAGTCTTCTTAAGAACTGTCTACTATGTGCATGGGGGCAAACACGGAGTCTTTTTTGATCTTCCTTGTGGCGCAAATACGCTGATATTAATACAATTTAATCAACATATACTGACGAGAATAGGTGAAACGAATTCATTAACGATGATTCATTTGGCATTTGGTTATGGCAAACGTTATTGGTGGCAATGGGTACCTACAAGTGGTGACAGAATGATTTTACTACACCAAAATTCAATACAATTAACACTATAGTGATGGACGATGTTGACCAACCAGACATAGTATGCAGAAGGCTAAGCGATCCATCAGACTGTACACAATATCTTACTGGTTCTGGTGGCAGAGATTTCTCAATTCTGACAATTAACATCAGAAGTATAAATGCGAACTTGGATGCATTTCTCGTGACTATGGGAAGGTTTTCAAACAAAATCGACGTCTTGGTTTTAACCGAATGTTGGACTAATGATGCTATAATAATACCCACTATTAATGACTACAACATGTTCAGATCGAATATTTACCTAAACCAGAACGATGGGGTTGTGGTTTATGTTCGTAACGTATTTAAAGCTACCTCATTTGAACCAAATTGTTCTGATGGTAATTGCATTGTGGTCAATATTGAGGAGGAAATATGCCTTATCTGTACTTACCGTCCCCCATGTTTTAAAAACCCGCTTAAATTCATTGATTCCTTAGATAATATTCTGCAGTCGTGCACAACATGTAAAAACATCATTCTTACTGGCGATCTAAATCTAGACACTATGCCTGCAAAACGAAATGCCA